>JAQPPZ010001563.1:327500-2843366 GCA_028583015.1 Wollemia nobilis
CTTGGAATTATTGGTGGTGAGATCTTCCTTTGGATATTCACTTTTGCTACTTCTGGATTTGAGTAGGACTCTCCTAGTCCTTATTCTTCCAAAAATGGAAGTTCTTAAACGAGATCTTATCGTGATCTCTTTTCCTGTAGATGCTAGATTAATTCTAAAGAATATCCTCTTCCTAGCTTTCTTGTAGGAAGTTTTCTCAATTCACTGAATCTCCTTTCCTTGCAACAAAGTATTAGTACTAAAATATTAATCTCATTATAAATTATATACTCTCTTTTGGAGTCTTATTCAGGATCAAGGCTACTATGGCCTAATTTTAGTATCAAGGATCTTGTGGCCTTTTTTAGGATCAAGGCTTTTGTGGTATTTTTCTTCAATATCAAGGCTTTTGTGTTTTTTTTTTTAGGATCAAGGTTTTCATGGTCTTTTTATTTTAGATTTAGGCTTCTATGGCCATTTTCTTCTTTATAAAGACTATTATGGCCTTTTATTCTAGATCAATATTTCTATGGCCTTTTCTTCTGCTTGTATGGCCTTTTCTTCTCAATCAAGGTTTATATGTCATTTTATTTTGAATCAAGGCTTTTATGGTCTTTTCTTCTTGTATGAAGTTATCAATTTAGTAATGGATATATCCTATATCTTAAATTTACCATAACTCTTATCCAAAAATCTTCTTTTGTAGTATTTATTTTTGGACAAGAAACTAACCTCTACACTATGAAGATACGCCAACCTTTGGGAAATGAATTTGAAGTCTCCTAGATTTCTATTGTAAAAGGAATCCCAATATTATGAGAATTAGATTTCTATATGAAAAAAATTTGGTAATATTAAAAAATTCTAAATATCCTAAATTATATTCACTAGTTTATTTTTCAATCTAGTGGATTGAATTTTGAGTCCTAGTCTTTACGAGTTTTTCCTGCAACTCTATGGAAAGAATCTAGCCAAATATAATCTCGGCATTTTTGAAATTGTGTTTTATTTCAGTCCTCACTTGTGGCTCTCCTTGTTTCTGCCACCTACACTCTTCAAAGAGTTTTTGATAGTGACTGGTCCAAAGGTGCATTAGGTTGACAAACAAACTCAGGCTCATTGATAATGATTCCTTTCCTTTGGCTAGATCTACCATAGCTTTGATACCATTGTTAGCTTTTGATATTGTATACAATGGGATATAGTAATCACGAGATGCAGAAATACTAATATGAAATAAAGTAAATATGTGAAATGACTGTAATATAATAAAAATAGAAATTATGGAAATGAATACAATGTAGCCGTGGAGGAAATGAACACTCCATGAATAATGCTATTGGACTATATTGCATCCATATCCAATATGGATGACTTTATCTATTCACTATGATGCACTCTAAGATGCTATATGTGGTTATATACGTGATGCTCTATAACTATGACAATAAGACCATTATATAGGAAGATAGGTTCCTTGGCCAACACTCTATCTAGCTATGCAAGGGACAACTTGCACATGTACAACTTGTGCACTGACACTTGTGCATTTATTACATTTCATGAATAAAATAAGTAACTCCCCCCTAAAGTAATCTAATGTCCTAAGTATGTACCTACATGACCCAAATGATATAATATGATCTATTTCTAACAATTATCACCATCCAACAAAAATCCCAAAATAAGAAGGATTTGGCAAAGAGTTTTCTAGATTTTGGATGAGAATAGTGAAGACCTCAAAAAATTTATATTCTTGAGAAGAATGCCACTATACAGGCCAAGGTTCAAGTCAAAATTTGATAAGGAGGTTGAAGGAGAAAGGATTTAGAAGAAGTCACCAAGTCTAATATATTTGGATATTATCATTGAAGGATATTTTGGAGAAAGGATATTGTTGTTTTTACAGGAGAAAAGTGAAGGTTTATTGAAGAAAAATCTCAGTTGATATTTGGAGGAGTTTCCTACCAAATTTGTGATATTCAAGGACAACACTTTAGAGGATAAATTGACTACTTTGCAATCTGAAATTTTCAGATTTGAGGACAACATGAAAGCAATAATTTGAGCAGAATTAATAGATGTTATGTTTTAGACTTTCAAGGTGCATCCTAAAAGAGAGTTAAAGCCACCAAACATCATTTTTGGGCAGCAAGTTAGAGGAGTTTCAAATCTGCAAATTGGTGAATTAAAAATCTATTTTGGACAACAAAGAAGAGCTACAATTTCATATAATACAAAGCAACATTTTGGTGAATATAATCACCATGAAATCTAACATCTACAAAAGTCAAAGGTAAGCAACTTTGGTACAAAAGGTTCATTAATTAGTTTATTATTAAGTTTATTTAGCACCATTTTGAGGTTTAAAGTTGCAAGGAAAATATTTCAAATCTAAAGTCTTCAAGGTAGTGTAGAAATTCATTTCTATAAGGTTCAAATCTGCACATAAGAAATAGGAGTTATATATATTTAAAGAGAAAGAAAAATTTCAACTTCGTATTATCTATTCGAATCAAAGAAGATATCATTCTTAAGTGAAATTTGCATATATTATAGTGCATTTTTCAAGGTACTTTTAAGAGTACATTTAAAGTATAAATATGGAGTTATTAATAGTGCATTATACTAGTCATTCTTAAGTTTTTTTAAAGTGCATTAAGTATTTATCAAAGAAGGAAGATTAAGTGCACAAATCAAAGTAGAAGTGAAGTGTAAAAATACAATATTGAGTGCAGGAAATCTGTAGCTTATTGTGGAAAGGAAAATCCACCAAAAGGAGCAAGATAATCTTGAAATATTGGATAAGGATGCCACCATATCAAGTCAAGAAAAAATATTCAAAATGAGACTTAAAGGTCTCAAAGTACAAGGTGCAAGTTGAGAAATAAAAGGAAGACATAACATAGGACATATTTTAGACATGAAGCAATGATATTATAAATATTAAGAAGAAGCTTTGGTACATATAAGGTAGATCCATATAAGAGCTCAATATCCATCAATTTGAGGTATCTAAAGACACCCAATACAGTTCCAATGACACCAGATTCAGAACCTATCACAGTGAAGAAAAAAATATTGTAACAGTGAAGGAGTCTATGTAAGATAGCACCATTACAAGGATTATGTGCAATTAGGAAGAAAAATAACACAAATTTTCTTTAGCACTAGTGACAAAATGAGGTGCAAATGAGGATACCATACCCAATAAAATATAGAGAGGAGGTTGGACAAAATGCCCTTGCTAAATCTAGCTCCAAACCACCATAGGAAGTACCACTACCATTGAGAAATATCCACTATCATTGAGGAAGAGCCACCATGCATTGAGATGCAAGAAATCATGTTGGAATAGGAGTTATAAGGTTTTATACCTTGGAAAAATTAAATTATTATTTTTTTGCAAATATTATCATTTCTAATTTTCCATATTAGGGAGATATAATGAGTACTACATAAAACTTTAGATAATTGGAATTTAGAAAATTAAATTATTGAAATTTAAGGATAAAATAAGCAAAATCATTGATTGCTTTAAAGAGTTATAATTTATTGCTTATACTTGTATCATATTCACACTAAAATGGACTAAAGGAATGAAGTTAGAGAACTTTGTCTAATTAAAAGTACATATATCAATAGGGAGAAAGAAGTTGATATAGGAGTTTATTATTATCTTCTAAACACTAGGGAATTGAATCGAAAGGAAATCTAGTAGATTCTAAGCACTTTATCAAAACCATAGCATACTATAATCACTTGGGATATATAAGGAATTTTACAAAATCCAATATTTGACAAATATTTATCAAGCTAGATCACATACTAATAACTAGAGAGTCATAAGGTAGACAACTTCAAAGGTTTTGAAATACAAAATTTCCATAAAAATTGTCCTAAATGCTTTGGAACTAAAAGGTATTCTAACTAGAGATTTGTAAAAACTAATATCTTATACAAACCATTTATTCTCAAGACACTAGGGAGACATAAGGTAGTCAATCTCAAAGGTTCAAAAATTAAAAGGTTCACTACTCAAATAAAGAATAAAAATATCAAACACAGAAAACCATTCAAAAATTAAAAAGGTTCACTACTCAAAGAAAGAATGAAAACCATTTATTCTCAAGACACTAGGGAGACATAAGGTAGCCAATCTCAAAGGTTAAAAAATTAAAAGGTTCACTACTCAAAAATTAAAGGATGAAATAATTAGGAATACATTTAATGAAAATAGTGAAGAGCTATTTCATGAACTTGGGTTTTATTCACAAAACCTAAAAGAAACCTTTGATGGATTTAAACACTTGCCTATAGATTTGAAAGAAATATTCTCTTTGCTTTTAAAGGAAGCAAATGAACAAAAATTTACAACAATAATTCTTAATCTTCATGAAGTACTTTTCAAATCTTGGTGGAATAATCAAAATATAGTTGTATTCACATCAAAATAATGCTTGATGATATATCTAACATTAGTTATTTTTAAACTCTTTCAAAACATGAAACAAAATAGCAATCCTAGTCAATATTATTGTGATGATATACTAACTCATCATAAAAATGTATTTAAAGCAAAAATGCAAAACCAAATAAGATGAAGAAGGAGGAAGAGGAAGCATAACAGGAAGGAACAAGATGAATATACTCATCACGATAAAATAAGAAAGTACAATGAATCAAATATAAATACTAAACCAAATGAAAGAGAACAACCAAATAATGTTGAAAAACATCTAAAGGAAAAATACCATATTGAATACTAAAGTATTCAATACCCATATAATGTAATACAAGGGGTGTTAGAGTATATTAAATTATTTGGTACATGTTAATGTACCACATTGGGTACATTTATAGATTAGGAGTTTATCTTAGATTAATATTTTAGTAGTTACTTCAAGCAAGTAATAAATGCACAAGTGCTAGAATGTGCAATGATGTAAATGTGCATGTATTCCACATGTACATGAGTCATAGGGTAGGTAGATGAAGATTCATGGGTAGAGTAAAGTATAAGACACATATCTTCCTATATATATATCAAGGTATATATATATATATATATATATATATATATATATATATATATATATATATATCTATATATATATATATGTATATACATATATATATATCTATATATATATATGTATATACATATATATATATATATATATATATATATATATATATAGATATGTATACATACCTTGAGGTATAGATATATATATATACCTTGAGGTATAGAGAGTAAGGGAGAGTGAATGAGAGAAACTAAAGTTACTATAGTAATTTGTAGGTAGAGTACAATGTAGTTCTTTAATTGAAATTATGTAGTATTCATGTTCTCCATAATAATACATTGTACTATTTTCATGACCATCCATTAATGGCATATTTTTAAGTTATTGCAGAAGTTTATCTTATAATTTTCTTGCATATTATATTACAATTATCATATAGTTATCATTGCTTGCTAATTTTATATTTTGTGGTTGATTTCCTTTAATATAAATCATCTAAAGCTAATACTACTAGTCAAATAAATATTTTGACTTCAAGATTGCTTGGGCTATCCCAAATATCTCTCAATTTTCTTGTGATATTCCTATTTTGTTCGTGCCAACTCTCAAATCAACTTATCATTGGATTCCCTTGTAATAATCATCATTTTTATCTTTCTACTTAACTACCTCCTAGAATCAATGTCTTGTATACTTGTAAAAAAATATTCTTTCCATTTGTATCTTCCTTCTTGATCCTTGTACAAATTGTTTGAAACCCTAAATCCATATGTATCTTGAAGTAATATCATCCATGGTTTTAAAATTGGATAAATATTGAGTGGTTTTTATATCACACCAGGTATCCATAAAAATAGAGTTTTTTCTCTAGTTCCCACCACCTATATTTAACCTTTAATGACTTTATTAATTGATTTTTTAAAATTGTTCCATAGAGTATAACCATTTGGTAGAGATATTGCAGTAAATATTAAGCTTGTGTTATTGGACTCAACATACTTTGACTAATTTATGCACATTATATTTGAATCTCTTTGTAAATATTCAAATTATTTTTCTACTAAGATCTAAGTTTGCATCTATAATAACTCTTAAATTGAGACCTCCCATAGTTTTTTCATCACACACCTTGATCCATTTCACCAAAGAAAAATTTATTTTATCATGTAATACTAACCATAAAAATAACCACATAATATAGATTAAACTTTTTCTATCAATTTTATCATAAATTACAAGGACATATAATATGTTGGAATGTCCCATAAGAATAATTTAATTAGTTGCACTCTTCTTGTTAATGATAACCATCAATATTTTCATACCAATACTTTATTTTAAGATTTACTTAAAACTAGATTCCATAATTCTATCCTCATTCTACCCTTAAATAAGGACATCCCTTGATACGTTGTTGGTAAATTTACCTCCTCCATTTGAAGTAACCTACATATCCTAGTTTTATTTTAGTTGAGGTCTTTAGAAAGTAGATTTTAGAATTTATCCTATAGCTTTTTGATATTTCATATTCCTTTAATAAGTTATTCAAATATCTGGCCTCATTTATACATTCCCTCCCAAAAGGGTTTTTATTGTCTACAAATTGTTGATGGGTTATGGTGTTGATGTTATTACTAGTGTGAAGTCCAGTTATAAGCCCATCGTTGTTAGCCCTCTTCAAGTTCCTACCAAAAACATCTATGATAATAATGAACAAATATGGTGATAGAGGATCTCCTTGTATAAGACCTCTCTTGTCTTTAAATGACTCTATTACTAACCCATTGACCAACACTAAATATGAAAATATAAAAACACAATATTTAATTCATATAACCTATTTCTTACCAAATCCAAACTTTTTTAATACTACAAAAATAAAATCCCATTAACCCTATCATAGGCTTTACTCATATCAAGTTTTAAGATCATTGATTTCTCTTTTCTTGAAGTTGTTGAATGCATAACTTCATGAGCTATTATGATTTCATCCATAATTTGTCTTCCTTTCACAAATCCCCCATGCTCTTCTAAAATAATTATGTCTAATAGTGGTCTTAATTTATTCACCATTACTTTGGAGATAATATTATATGCCATATTACATAGGCTTATGGGTCTAAATGAATCAAACAATTTTGCATCCTTATTTTTTTGGAATTAGGGTAAGATATGTTGCATTTATTTTATAAGGTATGTATCATTTTACCCTAGACTACTTCACTACCACCAATAAAGGATCCTTCGATATATCCTAATTATATTGATGGAATGCTACAAAGAGCCCATATAGACCTAAGTACTTATCCTTATTAAAATATAAAATAGCTAAATAAACTTCTTCCAAACTAATAGGCTCCATCAGTTTCCTATTATATTCATCTATTATAATACAAAGTTCTTCTTGTTGAAATTTATCATTTAGAACATTAAAATCCTTTGATCCTAGAATATAAAATATCTTACCTCCTTTTTTATTTTACTTTGGTCTTCAATACAAACCCCTTCTACTAATTTTGGATGTTGATCTAATGCAACAACTATATTAATCACAATACATAATCATCGGCCTCTTTAAGGGGGTAACTTTAATTCAATATGCAAAAGAGATACATCCATCTATTCCCCCTTTAATTTTTAAATACTCTTCATAATCCTAATATTAACACTCAAGGGATAGCTTCACATTAAAATGGAGACCTAAGCTATAATATTATACTAAATAGAGAATTATATTATTTATAATGGATACATTGAATTATCCCACTTATTTAGTCACTTTAAGTGCCACATGCATGTTACAAAAATTTACATAATATCATTAGGGTGGGATCCCCACATTAGAACTGGGGTCATTACATAGTAATGTTTGGATGGAAAACTAACAAGGTATTCCCCTTAAAAAATCTGTGTCCTCATAGATAGAGATTAGAAAACTATTGTTGTAGATGCTAGAAGAATTAGCATGTGGCATATTTATGTTGGAATCCCTACCATTGCAAAATAATATTAGTGATGACACAATTGTGATGGATGTGTGATATCTAGTCCAAAATTTATTTATGCTTGAGAATGATGTATCCTTCTTCATCCAAATATACTAATGTGGATTGAACCTATACCTTGTTGTCAACCATCTCCTTTAGGAAGGATACATGAAAGACTATATGGATCTTGGAGGTGGGAAGAAGATGAAATTTATAAATTGTTGAACCATTCCATTGTAACACCTAGTAGGGACTATAGAATTTTTATACAAGTTTTTAACACCCATAAAGTTGGAGTGGTAATTATTTGTAGGGTTGTAAATGCAAAAAGACCATATCCCCCACTTCAAATCTATGCTAAAAATAATGTTGATCAACTTGCTGGCACAAATTATTCTAGCACAATTATATTTTTCTTAAGTTGTATAAGGATGACTACATGCTAATGGAGAGTGGTATTTATGACATGAACCTTGGAGCTTCCTACAATGTATGAGGAAGGTGTAGATTTTTTTGTTAAAAAGGATTTTGTATTACTTATAAATAAGCAATATGGCTACATTGTTGGTCCTTCCATGCAAAAAGGGCTTTCACCCATAATTTTATATAAGGGCAACAACTATGTCATAAATACATTATGCTAATATAGTGAAATATGGATCTATGACTTTCTTCTAAGTCACTACGTATATAAATTAGATTTGTTGGAACCAATATGGAGTATACAATAGAGATATCATTTTTTTTGTGGCCACCATTGAGGAGGATATCCGTAACAAATCATCCCATGGTCTAAAACCTAATTTTCCATAGTATATAGTATAAATTCTACTATAATGAATCTAGACTAAAGCACATGTATCTTGTCAATCATCCTTTGTAAATTCCAATCTTGAGAGGAGGTCCTAGTGGGTGCCTTCAGTTGATTAATGATTACCTATGAGTTTGATTTAATCTATATTGCAGACTAGCAAACCTTAGTAGTTTCCCTAAGACAATGAAGGATAGTACATGATTGTGCTATATTATTATAGAGAACACAAATATTATTTACAAAAATAAAGGCATGAGTACCATTTGAGAGCCTTACTATGCCTCCCATTCTTGCCCTTCCTAGATTACCTCTCGACACACCATTAGTGATGATCTTCTACATATATTTCAGAGGGGCTTTCCATTGACCATCCCTTTGAATAGTAGGCCAAGGACTTTGTGGATGTCTACATCTCCATTCACCTAGAGGGAGTTGAAGCCTTGAGAGTAAATTGTGCCATTTTTGAGATACTATGGAGGGGAGCTTCAAAGTATGCAGGGTAGTTTCATTGATATTAACTGCAATTTTTTCCCAAATATGTTAGACATTATTGTGAGTTGCTTTAAAAAATATTTTATTCCTTTATTTCCAAAGATTCTAAAGCAACAAAGAGATGCTAAGAAATTTCATTTGTTTCATTGATTTATGTAATCCATTCACCATGGGTCAAGTCATCCATGCCTACTCAAGGGAGGTGAATTGAAGGAATTTTAGATCTAAAAATATTACCAACCATTTCCATAATTGAATAGCTAGGGGGCACAAGAAAAAAATGTATTCTCTAGTATCATTCTCTGCACAATATAGCTTCCATATGAATGGACCAGAAAAACCATGTTTCATCAACTTGTATCATGTAAGAACCTTTTTGTAAAGTACAATCAAGATAAAAAATCTCACTTTAGGCCATGTCAAAATTTGCCACAACTGATTAAAAACATCCCTAAGTGGATTTTTTCCATGGTGAGTGAGGTATGAGTATCCTAGAGCTACAATATACACACTATTATAATATGGATCCCATCCTATCCTATATTTGGCTTCCAACCAAGATAGTGATATAATTTGATGAATACCCTCATTGATAGCCTATGTTATTAGGATTGGCTAGTCCATTACTAGAATCTAAACTCTATCCTCTAAATTCCTTTCCCCATAGTTTCTATAATAGTGTGATATATTTATCCATCCTTGACTATGGAGTTGTTCCATGATGTCTCACCATTATGGAAATTGTTGAGACAATGGAGGCACACCATCCCAAGCATCTATCCAGAAAAATTCTTGATTGTCATTCTTCACTATCCAAAATAATTGTGGTTTGATAATGGTCTCCCCTATCCTTAGTTCCTCAAGATCCAAAGATCCTTGTTGATGAAGCTAATATCTAGTAGAGTCTTCTAGAGCTTAATTTCCCTACATAATTAATTCTCAAGATCTATGTGTATAAATAATTAGGGGAAATAATTAATCACCTATATAATTTTATTTCCAAAGCTAAGTTATTTTTCATTGCTGACCAAAGGCCCAATCCTCCCTCGACAAAGTTTATCCCACTTCACCAGGGCCCACTTGCACTCTACTTTTCCCTACTTCATACAAAACTCTAATTAATATTTTCTAAATTTCTAAACACATCCTTAGGAATACTTAGGATACATAGATGTGAATATATTGTACAATATATTTGACTAGAGTGAATCTACTTGCAAGAGAAAGCCACTAACTAGTCCAATTATTCAACCTACTTTGTTTCTCTATCATCCACCCCCATTCCTCCTGTTTTTGTTTGGTTACCTTTAATGGAACTCCTAGATAATAAATTGAAAAAAATTATCGCTTGAAATTCAAGATACTTAGAATCATGGTCTTCACTCTAACAGTACAATGGAAGAATATGATCTTATATTTTTCTCATTCATAAATTGTCTTGTGGCTATCAAAAATAGGTTTAGAATTCTTTTGAATTTGGATTTTTTTGATGTAGTAGCATACCCCATAAAGGTTGAGTCATCTACAAACTATAAATGAAAAAAATAAGAGGATATCTATGCACATATAATTTCTTGAATGGATTTATTATTCCTTTCTTTAGAAATCATATGACCTAGACAATCTACTAAAATTATGAATAGATAAGGGGAAAGAGGATACCCTTGTTGTACTCCCATAGAAGTAGTAAACAAAGGATACAACCTACCATTTATCAAAACAACATAAGATATTATGGAAATAGTACCTCTTATACAATCCACCTAATATTTAGAGAAGCCAAAATTCCTGAAGACCTATAAATAAAAATATCAATCCACTCTATCATAAGCCTTGATGAGGTCCAAATGAATAGATATGGTTGGTATATTTGTACCTACATGGAGTGAAAGACATCCTGAGCAAACACTATTTTATATAAAATTTGTTTCCTTCCCATAAATCCTCCTTGCTCTAGAAAAATTATCATAGGAAGGAATGGTTTCAAACTTTGATCTATCACCATCATAATTATTTTGAGGAGAACATTACACAAGGCTATCGATTTGAATCAAAAACTTGCTTTACCTCTTGGAACTTAGGTATGAGCACAAAATAGGTTTTATTGATTTTTTTCAAAAATAACTTTGCCACCCGTGCTTCCTCTACCAACCCATGTAGATAATCCTTGAGCATTGTTATGACCCAAAAATAATCAAATAGAAAAATACAAAAATAGAATTTTTATTTTATTTTTACTAAGGAGAGATATTAACGAACCATTCATAAACCCCTAACCAAACTAATATTTACCTAAAGTTTAAATACCCTAAGTTTTTTTTAAATATACATCTCACGAGGTACCCTAACACAAGTTTCATCTATGTAGGTGTATCATGTGTTACCACAAATAAGCCCATCTATCTCATCACTCTTGATGATCTAGACTTATCACCTTTAGTGCAATCGAAGGTATACACACATCACCATACCATACACAAACCATTATGTGTGGGTATGCTATGAGTATTGTAAGTTAAGCTATCCATACAATCTACAAAATGAGCTATCTTAACTTAGATGTAGTCCTTTTGTAACTTAGTCATTAATATTCCTAAGGGGTTCTCAATTCCCTTAGGCCATCTATGTTCACCCTAAGGGGGTATTAATTCCCTTAGGTCACCTCTAAGTTCACCCTAGAACTCATAATTAATTTTTGTTGTTTAGCATACAAATAAACATACATTAATATACTAAATCTATCCAAACATAATTATTAAACATACAAGATAATACAAGGAAGAAGTAACACTACAAATAATATCATAAATGAAAAGAGAATCAATTACATATTATAAACAAGCATGATAATAAACTAAAAGTACCTTATCTAGACCATTAAACAATTATTACATATACTCATGTATGGCATTTCTTCCATACTTCAAAGAATATTACATTAATTGCATGAGGTATATCTCCCCACAATTCTAATCTATTTGAGCATAAGTAAATCAACATAATTTTAGTTACTTACACTTTAATTCCATAAAAATCCTTACTCCTCCTTTCTTCCCATTGATTCTTTGAGGATAGTAGAGGATTAGGGTACTCATGGTTCAGGATAGGTATACCTCTAAATACATCTAACATTTACTTTGCCAAATTGCAACTATACAATATTCAACTATGTTTCTAACCATTTAATGCATAGTGAATATTATAAAAGAACCTTTTAATTTCACATCTCAGGTTCCCTTAGAGATTCATTCATCATGCATTAATTAGATCAAGGTTTAACCCCATAAAATCTAATCATGTCTTGAAGCATTGAAGTTCCATACCTTCAAACTTTAAAACAATTATAATTTCATTAAACAAAATATCTCAACTTAAATTAAATGAACCATTGTAATTTCATTCCATTTGAATTTAATAAACAAGTATAACATAATCTCTTTATTAAATCCGCTTTCATTTTACAAGGTTAAAGTCCCATACCTTTAACATTTAAAACAAAACTATCATTTATCTACTAAATTAAAGCTTTCATCTACTTCAATTCTATAAATAAATTATTCCCTTTCATTTTATAAAGTTAATGTCCCATACCTTCAACCTTTAAAACAAAAATATCATTTATCTACTAAATTAAAGCTTTCCTCTACTTCAATACTATAAATAAATCATTCCCTTTCATTTTAGAAAGTTAAAGTCCTATACCTTCAAACTTTAAAACAAAACTATCCTTTATCTAATAAATTAAAGCTTTCCTCTACTTCAATTCTATAAATAAATCCCATACCTTCAACCTTTAAAACAATTCTTCCAATCCTAAAATTTAAAGCCTAACAAATTTAACTCTAGATCATTTGCTTATACTTTCATTATAAGGTTTATTTAAATGAATATACTAAATTAAAATTTTACTTTATTTTGGGGTTTGTTCTACCACTCACATGATATAACTAAAATATTTTGTTTCACTTTATTTTCAGCTCATTATATAATGGAGATAAACTTGCCAAAATTAAAAGAATAACCAAGAATTTATTTAAAACATAATTACAAATAATAATTATTTTAAAAAGGGTGGGTACTCGACTCATAACCAGTCAAATAAAACCCTAATAAAATTTTAGGGTGCTAATTTCAACTCAATCAAAAATTCCAATAGAAACATCTTGAAATAACATGCAACCCAAAGGAGAAATCTAACAACCAACAGGTTCACACTTAGACAAGGTGTCCACTGTACCCAGAATGGCCATCACCCAATGGTCACCTTGACCATCGAGTGATGGTCATTCCACTAAGGCTTAAAGGTCCCTTTTAAACCTCCACTTTGGTCCCATATGATCAATATAGGATTAACCATCCCAATACCCAAAATAAGCAACACGTTACAAGTAAGGTACCGAAGGTTGTTTTCCCTAAAAAAATGCAGGGCAAAGTTTTTTTAAACAACACCTAACAACAAGCTAGAAAAAGACCTTAATGAGGACATCTTATAGGTCTTTGATAGACTCTAGAGCGACCACCAAGTAGGCAGTCACCCGACCTCTACTTGGTGATTGAATTGTTAAGGGATCAAAGCTCCCTTTAATCCATTTGATCACCTGGGAATTCCCACGTGGGATCATGCTCACATGTGGTTTTCTCAAAAGTCATATGTGGGATCAACTCAAATTAATATTCAAACTTAGAAAACTCTCCTACCTTCCTGGGATACCTTTAAACACTTAGACATCACCCAAAGGATATCTACAACTTACGTAGATTTAACCCATACTTTCAAAGACTAGGAGGACATTTGGTTTTGCTAAATGTCATTGACAACATCTACAACATAAGGGTGGCTTACTCAAACGTCCAAAGGTGGTTCTAAACCTTCTTCATGGTTTTTTACATTCTTCAATGGTTACACAAAATTTTAGTCTTCGATAACACATAAGGGTCTTCACACCAGTCGTAGCCAGAGAGGTCTTCCAACCCGACATAAGAGGTATTCACAACTTAATATCTAGTTATTTATAGGCTTTGATTTAAGGGTTTTCTAAAACCTTGAAGCCCAATTTAGGATAACGTTTAAGCCCACATATAAAGTGATATCAAGGCAGCGCAAGGTGAAGCACAACAACAAGATAATTTCCAAGGAATATATTCCAACAAACCCACTATGATACAATGTAGTCATTAACTAAAATGGAGCATAATGGCATAGCAAAACATGGGTAAATCTAATGTAATAGAAGGTAGATAAACCTCTCCATTAAACATACATGAATACAACCATTAAATATAGTGAAGGTAGCCATTAGGGTCTCTTAAACCGAGTATAATAGAGGTTGATAATTCCAACCTTAATCTCCTAGGTGGATAGCTTCTCAAGCTCCTAGAATCCACCTTGTATTCTTCGTTGCTCTCCTATACTACATCTCCCCATATATCGTTCGTATTCTCCAAATCGTCTATCTTCTCACTAATCATCTGTCTTTTGTTCCTTTCCTTTTGTTGTGCACTCCCATCTTCGATGACTCATATACCACCCTCCCTTTCCTTAAAGAGCATATAATTATTGAGCCCCATCCCTCTTTAAGGTTTTCCTTCCAATATTATCCTTCCTAGGATGGCAAACAATTATTTTATTCATTATTTCTATTTTTGGAAATCATAGCACCCTAGGCCATATAACCTAGCCTCCACTAAATAGAGGAAGAGGACCATGGTTATGCATAAGGGGTAGTACCGAAAAGTATTTATCAAATCAAAGTGAATCAACGTGAAAAATGTATAAAATGTGGTGCGAATTTTTCAAATTTTTGAAGAAAATTTTTCAAAACATGGCAATATTTTTTTCAACTACAAGTATAAAAAAAATTAGCAAAAGGCGACTGGTAGAAGGTGTTTGGTAGAAGGCGAATGACAAAAAGTGACTGACAGAAGACAACTAACCAATTGGCAGAAGGCAACTGGCAGAAGGTGACTAGTAGAAGGTGATTGATAGAAGGCAACTAACAGAAGGTGACTGGAAGAAGGCGACTGATACAAGGTAACTGGTAGAAGGTGACTGTCAAAATGTGACTGGTAGAAGGTGATTGACATAAGGTTACTGGCAGAAGGTGACTGGCAGAAGGCGACTGGTAGAGGGTGACTAACACAAGGTGACTGGTAGAAGGTGACTAACATAAGGTGATTGGCAGAAGGTGACTAGAATAAGGTGACTTACACAAGGTGACTGGCAGAAGATGATTGACATAAGGTAATTTGCAGAAGGTGACTAGCATAAGGCAACTAACAAAAGGTGACTGGCATAAGGAAACTAGCATAAGGTGACTGACACAAGGCGACTAGCAGAAGTCAACTAACAGAATGCGACTGACACAAGACAATTGGCAGAAGGCAACTGGTATAAGACAACTAACACAAGACGACTAGTAGAAGGCACTTGACACAAGGTGATTGGCAAAAGACGACTGACATAAGGTGACTGGTAGAAGGCAACTGACACAAGGTGACTGGCAGAAAGCGACTGGTAGAAGGTGACCAGCAGAAGGTGACTTGCACATGGCGATTGTTAGATGGTGAGTGGCACTAGGCGTCTAGCAGAAGGTGAGTGGCACATGGCGACTGGTAGTATGATAGATGGTGAGTGGCACAAGGTGATTGACAGATGGTGAGTGGCAAAAGGCGACCGAAAAGTGGCAAGTGACACAAGGCAATTGGCAGATGGCGAGTGGAACAAGGTGACTGCCATAATCGTAAATAATATGGTGCTACATGTCCTCCCTTCTACCACGTGTCGTTCATGCATTAACTCCTACCATGTGGAAAATCTATAAATTCATTTACAGGGTCATTTGCAGGGTCATTTGTAGATTTTCCTAGAGCAATTTTAAAACCTTTTTCCAGCATTTTCAGGGCGTTTTCCACAGTGATTTTAGAGAGTTTTTAGAGCGTTTCCAAGCAATTTTAGTGCATTTTGGTAACATTTGGACAATATTTTGGCAGCATTTTTATAATGTTTTGCCAGTGTTTTCCTACTTTTTAGATATGACTAGTTGTTCCTCCTCTCTTCCATCCAAAGTTCACTTCAAGTACACTTGCTACCCCAATTTCAAGAGCATTTTCAACACTCCTAATAGAGATTCCCAATGGATTTACATCATTGTACTTGCTGGTGTGTTGAAGATGCCTCGATTGAACATTAACATTCAGTTGATGCAATGGATCGTTTCTTGTTACAACCATGATGTGTGCACTGTTTCGATCCCTATGGATAACAACAATTTTTTTTTTTTGATTAAACCCTCTAATGTGCAGCGACTAACAAGGCTGCCATTTTCAGATGGTGTACTGGTGAACAACCAGTATGCCTTAATCGACAATGATAAATCCACCCTAGGAAACCTTTACACTATTCATCCTAACAATCTGAAAGGTATACTTTGAAAATTTATTTTTTATTTATCATTAAATATTGATCTGCTATAGTTTCATTTCTCTAAAAATATTCTCCTTGTTTTATTTTTTGTTTTCTAATAATGTTCTCTTTTTTTAGTCAATTCTTCTAAGTCCAAAATGGGCTTAAACATTTCAAATATTGGAGATAAATTTTTATATGCTTGCATTGAATTTTTTTAGGCAAGGCTTATTCTATAGGGAAGACCTACAGAAATGAATTTTTGGGCACTTTATTTATTGCTTCGTTGTATTGATGGTGGTAAATCTAACTGGTGCACACACATTTCCAACCACTTGAAGCACGACATTTTGAGTGCCCAAAAAATTCAAGCATATGCTTACATAGTGACTACCAGCAATTTTATTCTTTGTTTATTTTAGGAAGCTTATTTCAACCTTCAAAAAAGTAGTCCTCCCACTACATTGCACCCTAGTTTGTTGTCTATTGGTATGTTTGATGGTGAGATACAGGTAAAAAATTTTGTTGAAAATAGAAAAGAGAAAAGAGCATCTCAGTATTCAAGTAAGAGGGATGCCACATTTAGGATTTTGGGAGTATCTATTGATTCTGACATGCAATCACAGTCATCACCAATGACTCCCAACAAACATGTGAGGTTTGATGATGGTCGGATTTGACATACACCTGTGACACATTTTACTGGAGAAACAGTTATAATCAACGTAGAAGAGGTTACCTCCAACCCACAAGGTAACCTTACTCTACATTATTCAAAAATGCTTTTTTAAATGATTTATTTTTTTGACTTAAAATTATGTTTTTTTAATGTGTTTTACGTATTTTCAAACAAAGGGCAAATGACTGAAATATCAATGGTTGCAGAGTCTAAGTCAGGTATGTATATTTTGAATAAATCTCTTTTAATGCTATTGTTATTTACAAATGATTTATTTTATGTTCTTGTGTGAAATTTTAATAGAGGGACCTCGTAGATTTAAAAGGCTAAAAAAAATATGGCTCCACCACCTGACCCTCCATGACCACAACCACAACCATAGCCACAACCACAACCAAAGTAGATTCAGGTCCACCTAAAGCAAGTTCAGGTCCATCCACTTCAGGTTCCACCTAGGAGGAACCAATCATGCATGCATGGTAAAATGTTCTTCACACCACCACCTCACAATGTAAGAAGTGCTACAGTGACACAAAATGTGTCATCATCTAATATTTTTTTTTTACCGATATTAACCTTGGAGAAATTTTCAAATGTTGAGAGTGCATCTCAAATGCCCTAGAGAACTCTTGATTGTGACTTTCTTTATCAAGGAATGAATCCTAAAAACTTCCCTTTAAATGCAAGTGATATTCTTGAGGATGAAGAGGGCATTGATAAAGAAGAAGATGATGTCAATGTAGATGTCGCTAAAGTTTCCCCCTCTGACCCATAGCAAGTCGCCGCCCATACTATTACAAAAGATGATATCCTAAATGTTTCTAAAAATGTGTTATTAGCCGATACATGTAATGTTGTAGTTCATAATACTCTTATTTTGGATATTGATAAATTGAAGGAATGGGAATATCGGGCCAAGGTTTTGATTAAAGCCATCAATGGCCGATATAAGAATTTTTCAAAAAGAAAAGAGTTGTTTCTCAAGATGGAGAATGAGCCCCAAAAGCTTGATGCCTTGCTACATAAATTTGAATTTGGCACTATGGAGACCGAGTCTACATACAAAGATGAAATTCTTGTCGTTGTTATGAATCATTTGGAAAACCTTAATGCATAAGCCTAAGCTTATTTTAATGAATGGGCACTTAATTAGAATAAAGTAGCAGTTGCAAAAATAGCACAACTTATAGCTAATGTAAGTTCTACATATAACTAAAAAATATATTTTTTTTTGTTAAATATGTTTTGTTTATAAATATTAACCTTTTTTTATTTATGTTTTGTAGTCTAAAATCTAGCACCTAAAGCAACAAGTCAGTGCCATGAAAGTTTTGATGAAGACTGCCAAAATTAGCATTAATAATGCTATTGAATTGAAGTAGAGGTTAAAACAGACGATTAGAGAAAATAATTACCTAAAGAAGGTTATAAAATATGGGGCCCTAGATGTTGAGGCTAAACTAAAATAAAAGGAGAAGAAGCTGAATGCACCTTTCAAATAAGATCCAACGAAGGAAGAGAATGCCTTGTTATCGGGGATCAACACTATAGCAAAAATTTTGGTTAGGTTTGGGGCATTAGAAGAAAAGGATATTGAGGTAGATGTGTGTGGACCTTTAGGAAACATTAAAAAACAATAGATCTTTGTTGTTTTGGGTTTCAAGTGAAACAAAAACTCTTTATATCTTTATATTTTTATAAATATTTAAGACTGGTATTTTTTTGAAAATTAAAATCAATGTTAGAGGCAATTTCTAAAAAATTCATGTTATCATTTTGAAGTTTTGTTTTTAATTATTGTTATGTTTTAATTTGAAGCAGAATAAATAATTTTTTATATGTTTGATATCCTTTTTGAGAAATGAAATCAATGAATGAGACTATTGTCAAAAATCAATGAATGACACTATTGTTAAAAAATGTTTTATCTATTGGAAATTTTGTTTTCAATGTTGTTATGTTAAGATTATATGTGTTGATGTATTAAGTTATTTGAAGTGGAAGAAATAATGTTTGATATATTTTGTAAATTGCAAATGAATGGTATCATTTTTTAGAATTAAAACAATGAATGAGACTATTACTGAAAAATATGTTATCTATTTGCAATTTTGTTTTGAATGTTGCTATGTTATGATTATGTGTTGATGCATTAAGTAATTTTAAGTGGAAGAAATACTATTTGATATGTTTTGTAAATTACACATGAATGGTATCATTTTTTATAATTGAAACAATGAATGAGACTATTTTTGCAAAATGTGTTATCTATTGGAAATTTTGTTTTGAATGTTGTTATGTTAGGATTATATGTGTTGATGTATTAAGTAATTTGAACCAAAAGATATAATGTTTGATATATATTGTAAATTTTAAATGAATGGTATCCTTTTTGAGAATTGAAACAATGAATGACTATTTACGAAAAATACGTTATCTATTGGAAATTTTAAGTGGAAGAAATAATGTTTGATATGTATTGTAAATAACGAATGAATGATATCTTATTTAAATATTGAATTCAATGAAAGAGAGTATGTTTTGATTATTTATGATGATGTAAAAGTTTGTTGTTCTTAATTTGAAGTGTAAGAAAAAATGTTTGATATGTGTTATATTTTTAAACCTTTGTTTTGAATGTTGTTATGTTTTGATTGTTTGTGTTGATATATTAAGTAATATTGAAATATGTGAATGCGATAAGTTGTTCTTTTATGTTATATGAATTAATTTGAAATGTTAGAAAATACAGCATATGCAATTACTTTCACGAATAACAAATATTACAAGAAAAATAATGTAACATGTGAAATCAAATCAAATGAAATCAGATCAAATGATAATATCCTTTCATTCAAATATGTGAAATCAAATCAAATAATAACATGTGAACTCAAATTAAATCAAATGAAAACATCCTTTCATTCTGATATGTAAAATCAAATCAAATGATAGCTTCCTCTCATTTTGATATGTGAAATCAAATCAAATGATAATATGTGAAATAAAATCAAATGAATGCATCCTTACATCATAATCGTCGGAAGTCTGGAACAAACTCTTTTCATATTGTACAAAATGTTTTGCACTCATTCCCAAAATTTTTGTCATCACAAGTTGACCAGTGTTACCATCATCCTCATCATTATCAATATTCGTTACAACTCATCTCTCTGCCAAAGAAATCCAATGTGACAATGCTATTTTGTAAGAAAACTCCTCCACCTCATAGGCCAACACATATACTCTCAAGCAATTCTCCAAATTTTTGTCCAACCTATTTCAAACTTTAGATTTTATATATGAAAGTGCACTGAACACCCTTTCATCTTCCATAGATCCCAAAATCATCGTTTGACATAATTCATATAAATGAAAATATTCACTCATAGTATGTTTTAAGATAGTACTTGGTTGTAATATTCTCCACAAACGTGAAATAGAACCTGATTCATGACGGTTAGAGAGCTTTGAAACTTGAGCAGACATTGTTGTTCCAAAATAGTTGGATTGTTTTGTCAAAAGATCTTTGTTCAAAATGTCATTGATTTCACTGCCATTGATTAAAACACTTTGACTAAAATGACCAACAAGTCTGCCCATGTATTTGAGGAACAAAGAATTTATAATCTGGTATTCATTACAAGGATCCCAAAACATTGGATTTACCACACCTATAGCCTCTAGCAATTCATATATTTGAAAACGGCCTCTGATTTCTTTTGTTAATGATTCTGCTATTTGTTTTAATTTAAATTTTTTATCATCCACAACCATATGAAATCTATTGTAGGTTATGGGCATTTTCTCAAATTCTTTTGTACCTATATCCAATAGCACACCATAACAATATAAAGGTATTTCATTTCCACAGACATTAATACACAGATGATTGTTAATATTGAACTTCAAAAAGCTCAAAGGACTATTCACACTTGTTAATGCTCTCCAACTCTCAAACAAGGGATCCATAAAATTTTGAACAGATGCACACATCATATCAATATGCATGCAAATTTGTATTTTTGCCCTGATGAAATCCACAATATAAATCGATATTTCTTGTGCAATTTTGATCAAAGTATTCATTTTTTCCAACATTGGAAGAATTCCACACAATGTGAGAAGAGTTTCAAAGTCACTCATTCGAAAAAGTAAATATTTAGCCTTATCAACCACCCTACGATTTGCATACATAAACCCTATCAAGGATTGGTATTCTTTGAAAACTCTTAATGCCAGTAGATACATTGAAATCCACCTAGTATCCACATATTTCAACACTTTTTTACCTTCGATAACTCCTAGTGCAAACTATTGAAAATCTAAAAATATTTTTGGACTATGTGAAAAATATTCATGAATTTCACAGATAATCTCTTCCACTATGGCAACATTTGTAAATGTATCCACAACTTTGTATGCAAGATTCATTCTGTGAACCATGCAATGAATAGGAATCAAATATGGGGTAACTGATGTTTGTAGTGTAACACAAAGACCATTCCTGTGTCCTTGCATTGTGGCAGCACCATCATCTCCTACACATATTAACTTAGTGGCTATTTCAATTTCATTCATTCCTACTTCTTCTTTTAAACTAGTTACAACAACAAATTAAATATTTTTTGCATTACAATTTTCCACAATTTTGTGTATTCCTAGTAAATGAGGTTGCCTTGAATGATTTTCCAATGTGTAAACATGCATGCAAATCCTATGTTTCTGTTTTTGAATGTAGATTTGTAGCATTGGAGGAGCAGCGAGGAATCTACCTTTACTAACGCAAGCGACGACGACGTTTTGGTTCGCCCATCTTACATGTGGGCATGCGGAAGAAGGAATTCTGAAACAAGTTGTAAAAGAACAACATTTAACGTTCCTATCCCCTAAAAAGGAAGGAGACGCATTGTAACACAAATTTGAAAAGCATATCAATAAAAGGGCCAATTTTTACATTGCTTTAATATCTTGTGTTCATGTTCTTTCTTTTTACGTATTTTTCAATAACATAGGATTTAAGCGTTATTTTAGTTTCATTTACATTGCAATTTTAGTTTATCCTTTTTGTTTTCAGAATATCGTGTTTTCAATGGCGATCACGGTGGGACCTCTGTCCTCTATTTTTTTTAGGTTAATTTACTGATCTAAAATTGCTTGTTTTTTTATAGGTACCTATTTTTCAACATCGAACTGTTATTTGTCTCTGCAAGTGATGATTGCAGAATTGGTATTCGTTTCACCCTGGGACGAATAAACTATTCGTTTCACCCTTGGACGATTACGGTTCTGTTATTCACCTCACCCAGGGACGAGTATAATTCAGTGCAATTTTCGAGCAAATCGAAACATCCGATTAGGCGAGAGAAGAGGTAGGGGTTTTTACGACTTACGTAAAATTGAAAACACGAGATTCCGGAAACAAAAAGGATAAACTAAATTGCAATGTAAATGAAACTAAAATAACGCTTAAATCCTATGTTATTGAAAAATGCGTAAAAAGAAAGAACATGAACACAAGATATTAAAGCAATGTAAAAATCGGCCCTTTTATTGATATGCTTTTCAAATTTGTGTTACAATGCGTCTCCTTCATTTTTAGGCGATAGGAACGTTAAATGTTGCTCTTTTACAACTTGTTTCGGAATTCCTTCTTTCGCGTGCCCACATGTAATATGGGCGAACCAAAACGTCGTCGTCGCTTATGTTGGTAAAGGTAGATTCCTCGCTGCTCCTCCAATGCTGCAAATCTGCGTTCAAAGAAAAAAACAAAGAATCAGTAGAACCTGTGTATGAAAAATAAAATATGAATCTAACGATGGTTAAAATGGATCTAAATGAACTGAAAACTTAACAAAAGCATAAACATGAAACTAGCTAAATACTATAAAATAAATAAAGCGGGAGGGGTGCCCGAAGGCAAACCACCTGCGGGTGAAACTTTGCTTCGACACCAATCCGCTTGGGATGGGTCCGAAACCTGATGTGATGTGTTGTCGGCAAATTGGTAGAATATTGTGGTCAGAAAATCGGTGTTGGTTCTTGATTCGTGCCTTCAAAAGTCACCCAATAACCTCTCTTTCGATTAAGAGATTATGGATGTTGAAAACACAAATCGCAAGTAAGTGAATTAGCAGCACTTCGTCGCTCAAAATGCTCCTTCTCTATATATGTTTTGGGTGAGGAAACTCACCATTTTATAGACCCAAGGGGTCTCTTTGAATTAACATGCAAAAGTGTTTCTTTGCATGAATGCTTTTTGTTTGAAAAGAAGACTTCTTCTTGATCAAGGGATTCTTAACTGTCTCTGTGCATGTCTTTGTATGTTTTAGAAAAGCTCACTTGCACTCCCATGCAATGAAGGGATAGCTAAGTGGCAAATCTGAGTTTTCTTAAAAAGCTCACTCTCATTCCCATGCGAGTGAAGGGAAAGTCAATTGGCAGATATGAGTTGTCAAAAGAACTCACTCGCACTCCTATGTCATGCAGGAAAAGCTAAGTGGCAGTTCTGAATTGTTATATGTCAAGATTTGACTTTTTGTCAGTCAAACCTGACATTAGTCCCACCCCGAAGAGAGTGCTGGTAATTGTACCTGGGTGAGACGAGTATCAATCTGCACTCGTCCCTGGGTAGGACGAGTACAAATCCGCACTCGTCCCTGGGTGGGACGAATAAGAAGCTGAGTGTCTAAAAGATGCCAAATTGATTTTTGACTTGCAAAACTGCTGTGTGAGTGGTTAGAACCACTGTTTAACCTCTGAGGGCTGCCATGGGGACTGTGTGTGTTAGTGCGATCAGTGCTTGTTGTCACATAATCGGATTGGTGATGTTTTGGTGTCTATAGATGCCCCTTTTTGGGAAGCGCTACACATGGTGCAGTGCTGAGCAAAAATATATAACCAAAGCACTAATGATTAAGGTTTTTAGTAACCTAACCAACTCTTGATGCCCCAAGTCTGGAAAGGGCATGCATTCTTGAATCCTTGCTTCTGACAAGCTAAGGAACTTAAATCAAGCATTAACCTGGTTCGATGAGGTATTACTTGAACTTAGACATTGATCAGTCATGAAGAGGCAAAGGGCGCAACCTTTTGTTGTGGGAACCTTGAGTTCATGATTCACGAATGCCAAGTATATGATCAGTTTGTGATGATTGCTTGTTTGCTGCCCCAAGCGAGGGCACGATTGTCTTTTGCAATGATCCTTTGAATGTGTGTCATTTCCAATACTGGGTATATTGGTGTTGATTGGCAACTAAGTGTGACTACCCCGTCAAGCGACGAATCGATGAGGGAATGACCGACATGAGAAAAGCGACGAGTCGCTTGACCCAAGATGACTTGTGCAAGGGTGCCTTTAGAGGGTTTGCCGTTAGGCATGCTCTAGCAGTTTTTCGACTATTGTGACCTATTTTTGGTGGGTGTGAACCCATTTTGAGATGCCATTTGGGGTTAACATTGGCGAAGATCCGTCTTCCTGTGGAGCGGTCCGGCTATGATAGCCTTCTTAGGGAGTAGGATAACGACAAGGTATACCCCGACATCAGTTTTCTTATGCCAAGAGATTAAGTGCAAGAGCACTTTTGTCCGGCAATTTTTAGTGGTTTGGTTGGCATTTGTCATTTTTATGTTTTGGTTATTGTTGATTTTTTTTTTTATATTCATCCCAGGGGGGGACGAATGCCGTTATAGTACTCGTCCTGGGGTGAAACAAGTGCTCCATGGTGGTATTCATCCTGGGGTGGGACGAGCACGCCGAAAAGTGCTCGTCCCGGTCAGGTACGATTACCAGCTGACAAAAAGTATAAATAGGCAAAAATGACGGTTTTGGCTCATTTGCATTGTTCAGCGATTACGATTTGGAGCTCTGGGGAGGAAGAGGTAGATTTTCTGATGCGAAGCGCTGCCAGATTTTCCAGCCATCATGAGTGCACAGACCGGGTCGTCGAGCGGCGGAGCCGAGGCGAGACCAGTAAGTGCACTATCTCCTCAAGTTTAAATTTGAAAAATGCAAATGTGTTTTTATGGTGTTTTTCTTTTGTTTAAAACATGAAACCCTAATTAATTAAATTAAAAGGTGAATGAATGAAACCAAATGAAACATGGATGCAAACCGATGGAAACTTAGATGGCAAACCATAGGATAAACCTAAAATAAAACTTAGAGTAACACCTTAGGGTAACCATGGTTAAAAATGTTTTGTTTTTGATGTGAATGGTAAAACATAGGTTGAAACCATAAGTAAACCATGGCCAATTTTTGTGTTATTTTTATGGAATGAAAAATGGAAAATTGATGAATTTTTTTTTTTTTTTTTGTGAAATGGTAAACTTAGGTCAAAACCATAGGTAAACCATGTCGATTTTTTATCGTTTTTTTTTTTTGATGAAATTAAAAAATGAAAAATTGATGAATTTTGTTGTTTGAAATGGTAAACTTAGGTAAACCATAGGTAAACCATGTCAAATTTTTGTCATTTTTTTTTTTTTTTTTTTTATGAAATTTAAAAATGAAAAAATGGATGAATTTTTTCATTGAAATGGTAAACTTAGGTCGAAACCGTAGGTAAACCATGTCAAATTTTTGTTGTTTTTTGATGAAATTAAAAAATTTAAAATTGATGAATTTTTTTGTTTGAAATGGTAAACGTAGGTAAACCATAGGTAAAGCATGTCAAATTTGTCATTTTTTTTTTTTGATGAAATTTAAAAATGAAAAAATGGATGATTTTTTTGTTGAAATGGTAAACTTAGGTCGAAACCGTAGGTAAACCATGTCGAATTTTTGTCGTTTTTTGATGAAATTAAAAAATGAAAAATTGATGAATTTTTTTGTTTGAAATGGTAAACTTAGGTAAACCATTGGTAAACCATGTCAAATTTTTGTCGTTTTTTGATGAAATTAAAAAATAAAAAATTGATGAATTTTTTTGTTTGAAATGGTAAACTTAGGTCGAAACTGTAGGTAAACCATGTCGAATTTTATTTTTTATTTTTTATTTTTTTAATTTTATGGAATTAAAAATGGAAAATGGATGAATTTTTTTGTTTGAAATGGTAAACTTAGGTAAACCATAGGTAAACCATGTCAAATTTTTGTCGTTTTTTGATGAAATTAAAAAATGAAAAATGGATGAATTTTTTTGTTGAAATGGTAAACTTAGGTCGAAACCGTAGGTAAACCATGTCGAATTTTTTTTCGTTTTTTGATGAAATTAAAAAATGAAAAATTGATGAATTTTTTTGTTTGAAATGGTAAACTTAGGTAAACCATGTCAATTTTTTGTCGTTTTTTGATGAAATTAAAAAATGAAAAATTGATGAATTTTTTTGTTTGAAATGGTAAACTTAGGTAAACCATAGGTAAATCATGTCAAATTTTTGTTGTTTTTGATGAAATGTAAGATGAAAATTGAATGAATTTTTTTTTTTTTGGATGTACATGTGAATGAAAGATGTTACTGTACAGTTATGCATTTTTGTACGGGTGATGGTGATTTGATGCATGTTTTTGATGTTTGTTGTTTTCACGTGATGTGCGGGTGGTGAAGAGTCGACATCGGATGCCGATGATTTTTTTTAATGCCCGCGAGGCATTGACAGCGGAGGACTGGGATTGGCTTGATGCCCTAGGGCTCAAGCATGTGGCTCGATTGGATGCAGTTGTGGTATATTGGGCGTACATTACAACTTTGATCGACCTATGGGATGTTCGAATGAACACCTTCCATCTTTCGACAGGGGAGATGACTGTCACCTTAGAGGACGTGTATCGGATTCTCCGGATTTCGATAGACGGGGTTCCCATTCGGACGACACCACGAGGCCAGAGGACGGCCATACTGACGCGGTATTTTAGACATGGAGAGGATGATGATGGTATGACCTCGCTAGAGAGGGCGAAGCTGGATTGCCATATTGGGGGGATTTTGGTATGGTATTGGTACACGAGGGGAATGTTGGGAGTGAGGCATGCACTACTCATGAGCCTCATTTCCAACATGCTCCTACCAGACTCCTCAGGAGCGAGGTTCCCATGGAACCTATTGGAGGTGGTGTGGTAGCTAGTGGATTTCCCGATGACAGAGCCGATGATTATGAGATGGGGCCAGACGCTTTTGGCGTAGTTGTATGATGAGCTGTATGAGGTCCACTGTCGGAGGTGAAAGGGGATCAGTTGTAGTTACTTGTTGCAGTGCTGGGCCTGGCAGCATATAGCCGTAGAGCAACCACGAGGGCTACCCTGGACTACCCGGGCTGACATGGTGGATAGGGATATTGGTTATGGTGCTTTATGGTATCGGTCGGAGGAGCAGGGGCAGAGTCGATGGTTCATGGGAGACGTGGACCATTACAGAGATGCATTGGCATGACTGACTCCTAGAGATGTGATATGGAGGCCATATCAGGATTTTCCTGCATGGCCAGAGGCTGATGAGTGGCTTCGATGGGTTCAGAGGGGGAGATGGGTGATTGGGTGACATGGGACAGAGCAAGAGTACTTCCACTACCTTTGGGTGACACAACAGTTTGGGGTACGCTAGGGGTTGCCTGGGGAACCCGTAGTCTATCGGTGTCGAAGTGATGAGAGGACCTTAGCTGTGTCGATCCTCGACCCATTGGGGGAGGAGTCTGATACAGTATTAGACATTCTGAATGTAGATGATGTCGAGTGACGGCCGAGTATCGGGGAGTGGTGGACGCTATGGCGGTGGCGAGGTGAGGGACCATTGGGAGGAGATGAGGCAACGGGAGGCGAGGAGGGTGCCAAGGCACCAAGAGAGGGTTGGGGAGCTCCTACCGATGTGGATATGGTGGAGGTGGCGGATGCGAGGAGAGGAGTTTGGGGATGAGGAGCAGCTAGAGATGCAAGATGCTCTAGAGCAGGTTGTGCAGAGGTAGCCCAATTGATGGAGGTGCTACGGAGGCGTGATGTAGAGCTTGTAGAGATGATGCAGGAGAGGGATCTTCTACGAACATAGTTGGTAGGGCAGGAGAGCATAGGGGTTGTGTCTCACCAATATGTGGGGGATACAGATGCTGCATGGGATAGGGATCTCCTGTGGGTGTAGTTAGCACAACACGATGACGCCATCGCATACTACCGTAGGCGCGAGGCAGAGTGGATGCAACGGGAGGCTGATTGGGGGCGACAGGAGGCTGATTAGGGGCAGCATCGATCGAAGATGGAGGGTGAGATTATCCGCTTGGGTGGGCGAATACCGAGCCTGTGGCCAGTGGCTCATCGTACAAGACGAGAGATAGTGAGACAGAGCAGTCGGCATCATCTCGATGCAGGCGACGAGAGGAGGGCAATCCGAGTGGTCAAGATGCAGGGGCAAGCAGTCACCCTGAGAGATATCAGAGGACTGATACCATAGGGGGTAGCTCTCGTTGCATCGATCCTGCATGATCATGGTGGCCGACGCCCTAGGCTGGGGGTTTTTGAGATTTTGGATGATGGGAGCGAGGTATGAGGACGAGTGCATTGTAGCCTGCGGGCAATTTTTATTATGATATATATATACAGATGATTTTTTTTGGTGTTTATACATTTTCATAATTTATTTTTATGTACATGTTGTTACATTGATGTATGCATATGCGATTATGAATGTGATGTTGCTAATTTGTATGATGTATGCATATGGAATGAATGAAATGAATTGTTGATGATTTGTCGATGCACCATAGACTCGTACAAGATTGGAGTGACTTGCTATAGTAATGGGATAACTTGGTGGAATGCTTGTGCATGTAAAAACTTTGTTTTTGTATTTTGTCTATTGTTTGATGGTGATGTATGGAATGAAATGTATCGGTTGTTTGAAAATGTAGTTAAGCTTTTCTGAGATGCAGATATTTTAACTAACTAGCCAAGACTGTACATTTATGTCATAAGACTTTTTGAACAAGGTATAAATCTGACTTGAATTTAACCAAGTTATTTCACATCCCTGTGTGTGCAATTGAGTTCATTTATGTGTTATTCATCAGGATACGACTAGTGCCAGATGGGCTTTCAACCGAACTTGTACTGAGGATCACCTAATTAGCTCCACTAACTCCTTTATTGTATTTAGTCAGATTAATCTACGATGCTATCTAGGATACCATAAGCTAGCTCATCCACATGCAAACATTGATCTACACACAAGTTAATGTGACAGATATATCATCATGCGGGAGGTTTACCGCCGATGACCAATAGGCTATCAACCAAAGCTGATCTGAAGCTTGCCTCATGACTCGTAAAAATGTCGAGAATTCCGGGGATTCAAGTTCAACTCCCTTATTTTCTTCAATTGTATGGGGATACTTGCTCTTTATAGTGATAAAACCACAGTTTATTTTTTTTTTACTTTTTTTACTTTTTTTTTTTTGCGTAAGGTATTTGAATATGGAGTGACGAGAATCACTATTATTTGTGCCTTTTGATGTGTGCACTTGTAAGATGTCAAATTTTAGTGTTTTGATGTTTTGCAACTTTTGAGAACTTGGGATTCATGGGGAATTGGGTAGTGAGGATGCTTGTCCTTTTGCCAACTCTCGAGCATTCCTAGGGTCATTTGCACATGGGGATAAGCAAGATAGTCGTTTCGCTTATGGTAACCGGGATCACGGTGCAGGTTTCATCTTTCATTCACAAAACTTGGGAATTATTTGATGTGTGTTAATTTTTGTTGGGATGCTACGTACCAAGGTGGGATCCAAGTAAAACTTTCCCGTGTAAAATCTGCTTAACTTTGTATAGTTTTTGGCTAGAGATTTAGAACAGTTGAATGACGAAAACCCTATATACATTAGGAGACAACTGACGATGCTAAAATAAAAGGGTGATATGCTGGATGTATGCATTTATGAAAATGGATTTGATGCGAAAATGATGGAATTGCCAAGTAATGACAACCTATAGTGCTTGTGACTGGTACGACCTATCGAAGTATGCAATGTATGGATGCAATGCTTAATGCAAACTATATTTTTATATTTTTTGTGTTGTTTTTGTTGATTTTTGAATATTTATGTTGACCAAGAAATTATGGTAATGCATGGAGCTCATGGTGTTGACCAAAGGGTTTATAGATACCTTTGGGGCTTTTAGGGTTGACCAAGCGATTGTGATAATCCTTGGAGATTTTGGGTTGACCAAGCGATTGTGATAATCCTTGGAGCTTTTTGGTTGACCAAGCGATTGTGGTAATCCTTGGAGCTTTTGGGTTGACCAAGCGATTGTGGTAATCCTTGGAGCTTTTGGGTTGACCAAGCGATTGTGATAATCCTTGGAGCTTTTGGGTTGACCAAGTGATTGTGGTAATCCTTGGAGATTTTGGGTTGACCAAGCGATTGTGGTAATCTTTGGAGCTCTTGGGTTGACCAAGCGATTGTGGTAATCCTTGGAGCTCTTGGGTTGACCAAGTGATTGTGGTAATCATTGGAGATCTTGGGTTGACCAAGCGATTGTGGTAATCCTTGGAGATTTTGGTTTGACCAAGCGATTGTGGTAATCCTTGGAGCTTTTGGGTTGACCAAGCGATTGTGGTAATCCTTGGATCTTTTGGGTTGACCAAGCGATTGTGGTAATCCTTGGAGCTTTTGGGTTGACCAAGCGATTGTGATAATCCTTGGAGCTTTTTGGGTTGACCAAGTGATTGTGGTAATCCTTGGAGCTTTTTGTTGGACTATGGCTCTCTAGATGTGGAATGGCCTCAAATGAATGATGTTCAAGGGTTCTATTTCCTTGATTCCTTCAAGAGAGGCAAGCCGGTATGTTCCAGGTCCTATTTTACTGTCAATGATGTAAGGACCTAACCAGTTTGTCGTGAACTTGTCCCATAGATGGGACGATAAATTAGAATTTTGCTGGTTCTCTTTTAAGACCAAGTCACCAACATGAAATTCCCTAAGATGGACTTTCATGTTGTATGCTTTCTTAAGTCGCTCTTGATAGATACACAAATGCTCGAGAGCATTAACACGTCGTTCATCAAGCAACGTCAGTTGATCTAACCGGGCCTATCGTGCAGTGTCATCATCGATGAACTCTTGCATTGAAATGTGTAGGGAAGGAATTTCCAACTCAAAAGGCATGACTATCTCGAAGCCATACACCAACAAAAATGGAGTTTCCCCAGTGGGCGTTCGAATGCTGGTGTGATAAGCCCATAGGGCAAGCGAGATCTAAATGTGCCTATCTTTATGATTGTCTGCAACTATCTTTTTTTGAGAATGGCGACTAGCATTTTGTTGGATGCCTCTGCTTGCCCATTTTCCTGCAGATAATAGGGTGTTGAAAAGTTATGTTGAATCTTGTACTTTATGGTCAAAGCACGCACATATTTATTCTTGAATGGTGTCCCATTATTCGAGATGATTTTGGATGGAATACCAAAATGACATATGATGTTATGCAAAATAAACTCCGTAATGCGGGCTCCAGTCGTAGTGGTTAGCGAAATTGCTTCCACCCATTTGGTAAAGTACTTTGTGGCCATTAAAATAAACATGTGATGATCAGATGACGTAGGGGAAATCTTTCCAATTAGATCAAAGGCCCACTATGAAAAAGGCCAAACTGATTGAATCGACTGCAAGGCCTGAGAAGGTACGTGTGTCAAATTAGCATGGTGCTGACACTTCACGCACTTCTTCACATATGCGCAACAATCTCGCTCTAAAGATGGCCAATAATAACCCATGCAAAGAATGCACTTTGCGATGGCCATCCTGCTGAAATGACCACCACATGTACCATCGTGAGCTTGGGTGATCGCCCAAGCGGACTCTTGCTGGTCCAAACAACGAAGGAGGATTCCTTCATAATTTTGATGATACAAAATGTCTCCTAATAAGACATGCTTTGCCGCTTTCTATTTGAATGATATTTTCATGGCTTACGTCAATCCAAGTGGGAGATTACCTAGCTTGAGGTAATCCCGAATGGGTGTGTACCAATCTTGCTGATCAGAAAATGCGATAGTATGAACGACCAATCCCTCTTGAAGTCTATCCTGAACAAAAGGCGAAGCAGGAAAGAACTTGTAAAAACAACATGGTGTTGCTAGTAAGAGGGGTCGGGGAGAACAAGGACCCCCAGTTGGCTTGAATCAAACAATCTCAAATTCAAGAGAACTTATCCGGAGATGGTTCAATCTGGATCATGTGGATTCCTGGCGTCAGATCATAGCTTGCATGCTCCATCACAGATTGTGATAATGTTTTAACCTAAATGGTTGTCATTTCACCAGAAGGGTCTTGCAAGATGAGTGACCCCAAGGAGGCCATAGTATTCACAAAATGATTTGATGATCGAGGGAGTGCCTCGATGTCATACCATTCAAGTTGTGCCAGGAATTTGTCCACAAGGGCTTTATAGGCCCGCAAAACTAGACATTTACATTGGAATATCCATTTTACTTGGTTGACAATTAACAGCGAATCACCAAAGATGTTCAATCATTTAATGTTCATGGTGATTGCTGTCTGAAGACCTATGAGCAAGGCTTCGTATTCTGCATTGTTTTTGGTGCACAAGAAGTCTAATTTAAATGACAAAGGCATTGGAGCACCTTGCGGAGTGAAGAATACAATTCCCGCACCACCCCCTTGCTCACATTTAGAACCATCGAAGAATAGGGTTATGTCAGCCTATGACTCAGGCTCATCAGAATCTGGTGACTCTGAAACATGGAAGACCCCATCATCAGGTAGTTCAAAAGTCAGAGGTTGATCATCTTCAAGAGGAGCCTCAGCTAGTTGATCGATGATGACTTGACATTTTATAGATTTTTTTCCAATGAACTCTATGTCAAACTCCGTCAACAACATGATCCATTTCACCGTGCGACTACTATGATAAGTATGACTCATCATGTATCGCAATGGATTCTCCTTAGACACAACATATGTATTATTACTAAGCATGTAGTGGCGTAGCTTTTTGGTTGCAAACACCACTGCCAAGCAGAGTTTGTCAACATATGCATAGTTAAGTTCATAACTGACCAGGGTGCGGCTAAGATAGAATGTAGCCTGTTCTTTGTGAAGTTCATTTTTCTGGGATAGCATGGCGCCCAGTGCCACCTCAATGGCTGAGATGTATAAATAGAATGACACTCCTGGTCTCGGTGGTGCCAATACTGGCGACAAAGCCAAGTACTATTTAATGTCGTCAAAGGCTGACTGGCACTCGTCATCCCAATGAAATGTGACCCCTTTATGCAATAATTTATTCATGGGTCGACATTTTTCAGATAATTGTGCTATGAAGTGCTTGATCGATGCAACATTTCCTTGCAGACTCCTGAGCTGCTTGATGGTGGTTGGGGGACGCATTTCAAGGATTGCCTTGACTTTATTTGGATCAACCTCAATTCCTCGTTTGGAGACTATGAAACCCAAGAGCTTTCCAGAGGTGATGCCAAAGACACACTTCTTGGGGTTTAGTCTGACTTTATGCTCAATGAGGCGATCAAGGACCTTACTCAAGTCATCGATGTGATCTGGGCACAAAAGAGATTTGGCCAAAAAATCATCCATGTAATCTTCCAAAGTTTTGTGCATGTAATCGTGAAATATGTACGTCATGGCACGTTGGTAGGTAGCTCCGGCATTTTTAAGGCCAAAAGGCATGACCTTATAGCAAAATGTTCCCCAAGGCGTTGTGAATGCCGTTTTTAGTTGGTCCTCAAGATTGATACAAATCTAATTGTATCCTGAGAAACCATCCATAAGGGAAAGCATTCCGTGGCCCGCTGTAGCATCTACCAACATGTTGATGCTCGGCAAGGGAAAATCATCCTTAGGACTCTCTTTGTTAAGATCTCAAAAATCAGTGCATATGCGAATCCTCCTGTCGGGTTTCTTGACAGGAACCATGTTAGACAACCATGGCGGATAATCCACACAGATGACAAACTGGGCATCCAACAAATTTTGTAACTCATATTTTACCATTAAGGCCACTTTTGGATGCATCTTGCATAGTTTTTGCTTGACTGGCTTGATTGTCGAATCAAGCGTTAAATTGTGCATGACTAGTTGTGGGTCTAGTCCCGGCATATCCTTGTATGACCATGCAAAAACCTCCTTCTTTTCCTTAATAAGGACAACATAATCGGCTCACTCTTCAAGGGAAAGACTTACCCCCAGCTTGAGAATCCATGGATTCATTAGATCTATGCCGATGTCAACATCAGTCGTTGCTTCAACTGACATATGGGATCCGTCTTCCAACTGGTGTGGAATGGGGATCAAATGGATATCGTTTTCTGAATTAAGATCATCATTAGGAACGTCAAGTTCCTCTTCAGCATGAAAGACATCCTGAGTCTGTCTTGGAGTGAAATGAAACATCCCATCGCAAGGCCAATACTCTGATGGAGATGGTGGTGTGTCAGCACGATCCCAATCAATAGCCTCTATGTCTAGATGCAATAATCATGTTAGATTGGATGAATCATGAATGGGGGCGATCAAGTCAATGGATACCATGTTGATGCAATGATTGTAATCTCCATTATCGTAAATGTGACAACTCTGACATTCTGGATGTTCTTGGTGCTTTGGATCTGGCTCTGTAGGCACTGGCACAAAGGGATCAGCCCTATGCACGGACCTGCAAATAGGGTCTGCCCTAGGTACTGATGGTTTGATAGGGTCTCCAGGCGAAATGTGCTCGCTGTATGCCTAGAGTGGCGGGTGCAGTAATTGCTATAACTGCGCTAGGTTGAAATATCGCCCATGTCTTGGACCAATGTGTAAGTGTTCAAACATTTAATCTATGTCCAAAGGATTTTGTTGTTGTTGAGGTAGCCTATGCTCATTGGGATCATTCAATGGGAACATCTTCAGGAAGCTATCCTGATCGTCATTCATTGGATATTCATGCAAATGATCGTACTCTGACTCATCTGCAAAAGACCCTTCATGGTCTTGTCCATCGTCCTCTTATGGGTGAGTCCATGAGGTTTCTCTTTGTTCGGCCATAAGGAAAGGGTTGTTGAGGTCAACAAGGTTATTTGTTTGTAATGGGAAATAATCCCCCAGTGTATAAGTTGTATTTGTATTGGTATATGGATCTGATTCCAACCCATCCTTGTTGCCTATCCCTAGGCTTTGCATGTTTTCGACCAAGATGTCAAGGGGTAAAGGGTGATTAAACCCTACTCCTGACTTATCATAAGGAATTTGGTATCTTGGTTGGCACAAAACATGCATTCCTTGTTCATACCGGCCTAACCCGTATCCATGCCAATTGCATTGGCTAAGATATCGTAATACGAAGTCGGGGTTAGCCAGATAGTTAACATCTTCCACAAAGGGATCTTCATCTTCCTCCTCTTTTCGAGAAGGTTCAATGCCATGATCCAGGCCCACAAAAATAAAGTTTGTCTGATTAGGTGGGTAGCCTAAAGGAACAACAGAGCCTATGGGGAGTCGAGGTCTTCCCATGTCTTGCATAGACTGAAGTGTGGGCGTTGCAACAACATTATGCACTATGTACTCCCCCATGCTTGTGTTAGACATCTCAACAGTAATCATTGGCGATTGAGGGGAAGCAAATGGGAGTTCTTCTTGAGTCCACTCCATGTGGGGTGAACTAGGCACCTCAACTTCCATTCTATTAGGCGTTTGTTCCGTAGAGATGTTGGAGACTAAAGGTGGTTCCGCTTCCAGGGGCTTCTTTCCTTTGTCCGTTGGTGTGGCCATCGTAGGTGGCATCGTTGTGGGAGGACTGGATGAAGAAGATGAACCCGCTTGAGAATTTTATTAATTTTGTAATGGAAATTCTTGCTTAGTCGGACCCCATTTAGATGGATTTAACTAGAAATCCATGTGCGTTGAAGGAAGGGTCGACTGCAGCATGATTTGCACTGAATTGCAATACTTAAAAGGTTCCAAATATGCGGGGACCATGTGCACTTGTCCTTAAAATGTATACTTCAAACATTGATGAGCAATTAAAGGGACACACTTCATATCTCGGATCCAAGGCCGCCCAAGCAAGATATTGTAAGCCATCTCACCTTCTAAAATGTGGCACAACGTATGAATGGTCTTTTGTCCCACTTGTATGGGTAGGAAAATTGTGCCAACTGTCGAGCATATCACATCATTAAATGCTCGAAGGGTATAAGTGGAAGGTGTAATGTGAGAGGCTGGTAGTTTCAAATGTTTTAGTGCAGCGGTTGTAATAAGGTTACTGGACGAACCAGTGTCTATCAACACCCGTTTGTATGGAGTCCCGTTGACCCGCACAATAATGTGTAGGGGTGGATCCACTACATCTCCAGTCACAATTTTTAGCTCATCTTCCCTGAAGGTAATGACTGGTTCAGTACACTGTTTGACATGCCCCACAAAATTGTTGAACGAATCCACTTCGTGGGGTTGCAATTCAATTATCTTTAAGATCTCCATAAGAGCTTCTCAATGGGGCACTGATTGTTGAATAAGCTCATAAATGGAGAGCCTAGCCGATGTGGTCCGTAGACTTTGAGTAAGTCTAGTTCGAATCATGGCCACTGGTCTAGGCGAGGGCAACTGTGTAGGATTCGATTGATGTTGTGACGTTGATGGAAATTCCCTAGTGGTTGTCACAGGGACAACTCCTGGGTGTCTCTTGTTTCTTGTCACAATGCTAATAATTCCAAAATATCCCTCCATGGGGAAACTTTGTTGCACTTCGTTGACATGCAGAGGTTTTGTTTGTGCATCATGTGTGGGTAAAGGATCTTTGAAAACACCCATTTTTTGGTTGTTGGGTGCGATGGGGTTATCCACTACCAATGTGTGATTATTAATGAGATCTTGCACTAAACCTTTAAACGTCCAACAGAAATTAAGGTCATGCCCTTTCCTTCTGTGGAATCTACAGAAAACATCCTCTCTATACCCTTTAGGCTTTGGTGCATTGGGATCAATTGTTGGAATATCTGGCAGATTAATCAAGTTTGCCACTGACAAACGGTCAAACAAGGAATCCCTAGACTCAGTGTATGGTGTAAATTGTTGCTTAGGGTGACGCTGCTAATTTTGATCCTACTTTTTGTTATCTTTCTCATAATTGTTGTGAGGTACCGCTTGATAATTAGCCTTTGGAGGCTATGTTGCGTGGGCAGGCGTAGGGGCATTAATAGCAATTTGATTGATCGCGGTGGGTTTCTGTTGCATATTCCCTATTTTGGTGCTCTTGTTCCACTATTTTTTCTTAGGCTTGGCAATTTCACCATCCTATATCTTGATCTCTTCGATACGTCTAGCTTGCGCCAAAGCTTCCTCTAAAGTGGTGTATTGTTGTAGCTGTAATAGCACAGAGATCGATCGCAAACATCTCTTTCCGAACATTTGAGTTAGGTCGAACATAGGAGGGAGGTAGGACAGCTTTGAAAGCATCGTCCTCCACCGATTCCCATATGCCACCATAGACTCCTCTTCATACTGTTTGAGGCTAGCTAGATCACTGAGTGACGCCTTTTTCTTTGTATTGAAAGCAAAACATTCTAGGAACGCGTCCACTAGTTGATCCAAGTTGTAGATGCTATGCTTCGATAGATGGGTAAACCAATCCGAGGTAGATCCTACGAATGTGGTTATGAATTTTCTCAATAGCAATGCATCATTGTCTTGTATACCAAAGCATTGGCTCAAAAATTGCGTCACATGCTCTTGAGCATCCTCATCCCCTTTAAAGAGTGCCAACTGGGGCAGCTTGAAATGTTTGGGGTATTGAGGTGCTGGCACTGATGGATGCATCGGATGACTACGGAGTTGGCATAATGTAGGCTTTTAGGGCCCAACAGTCTTGAGTTCCATAGTCTCTAAGTGTTCTAACAACACTTTGTATGCATCAGAGGACGTAATATCCTCCTCTTTGGTTTGTTCCCGCTATGGGTTGAGAGGAACTTAAGGCCTTTGAATGGATAAATGGGTATCATCCCTTTTGCCTTGATAGGGAATTTTAGCCCACTCTTCTTCTTGGTAATAATCCTCATAATCTTCTTGAGGAGTGTTTGGCCTAGGCCTGTAAACATGGACGAGTGCCCGTGGAGGATGCCCATCGTGGTTGCGGGGAATGGCCTCCTGCTCAGGTCTAAGAGGTCGTGGAGGTAGTGCTTGCTAAAGTCATGGAGACCTGTCTCGCACTAAGGGGTTGTGCCTCACATACATCTCAGATTACTATGCGCGAGGGACTGGGGCCTTCTCAGGCGCATGGTTGTGAAGCAATTCATCTGTCTGACGCTAAATGTGCTCTTGATCAAGGCGACACAAATGTTCTAATTCCTGTTGTTCTTGCCTAAGTCGTGTGATGTGTGCTTGGCGGGCGGCTAGTTGTGCAAATTCCAAGTTATTTTGTTCTGTCGTCTCTTGTTTAATAGGCCTAGATGTCTCCCCTACATATCTGTTTCGATCATGGTGCTCTGAGACCCCTATATGTTGCTTCCCTCTGTCGAAGTTGGCCGCATTAACTTGAAACTTAGGTCTCAATGAGTGATCTGGATGTAATGCAGGTGCAGACGTGCATCATTTTTGCACTGGATACTGTTCTTGAGGAATGTAGTGATCTTCCTCATTCTCTCTATGATATGCATAAAAAGTGTGGGTAGAATTGTCTTGCCCTATCAGAAGAACCTGATGTTCTGGATATGGTCTACTGTGTCCGACATTAATCGGGGGTAAATTAGGAACCACAAAATCATATGGTTCTTCATTTTAGACCCTTTGTTGTTCCATAACAGTACACAATGCTTCATTACTAGGCCATCCATAATGAACTTCCAAAGGAGGCCTCGTGCTTAGACCAGGTGGTACATATAGGTTATTTTATTGAAAATATTCTTGTTGCTCATGAGTTCCCCTTAGGGAGGGGGTTCTAAATTCTCGTCTATTGAAGGCCTGACTTGGAGAGCCCCTCAAGGAGGGGCCTCTAGAACCATGTTCTATAACTGTATGGGTTGGAGTGCCTCTCAAGGAGGGGCCTCTAGAGCCATGTTCTGCATGGTGTGAACTAACTGGTGTACCCCACCGTCGAGGCGGGATGGCCAAGTCTTCAAGGCTATATCGGAGATGATTTGTCTCTCTTGGTGCATTTTCTGCAGCTTCTGCCCGTGATTGGGCTTGGCTACGAGTATTCACCATGGTAATGCTAACCTAAAAATGCAAAAATTCTTTTTATGATTTTTTTGTCTAAACAAAAAATAGCATACACACACACAAGCAATGATTATCTCTTTTAAAGATTAATAGTGTGCCCTAAATCTAGTTTAGTGTGTTTTTGTTGTTTGTTTTGTTTTTGAAAATTTTGTGAAATGTTTAAATGCAATTATGAAGGCTCTTATGACTCCCAAAATGGTCGCCCCTTAAATATACCATTGTCGGACCGATATACCAACCTCTTTATATACCCACCCTTACATGAGGGAGACTATAGGTACGTGAGAGCAGATGATACATGGAACATAGGAAGTACGAAAGGGGAATCACTCTGTTTATGACACCTACCATAGAAGACTTATCCTCGCATGCTGGGAATCACCCCAAGCTACACTCGGTCAGCTTTTGTCAAGATTTACATCTAGCAACAGTCGCGATCGAGGTAATGGATGCAATATCTCAAGCCAAAGTGATAATGGAATCCACCTTTGGTCTTGCTCAAGGGTTGGGGTTTTACGACCAACGCCTTGGTTTATAATAGCACATGATGTGTGGGGTTCATTTTAATTTTGTAAAATTGAAACAGGCAAACGAAAAGAAATATTTCCCTAAGCCATACAAACCGAAAACCAGAAAACAAAAAAACAAAAATTTGACAGAAGCTGTAAAAACCCCTACCTCTTCTCTACCTAATCGGATGTTTCTGATTTGCTCTAAAAATTGCACAGAATTATACTCGTCCCTGGGTGAGGCAAATATCAGAACCGTAATCGTCACAGGGTGAAACAAATAGTTTATTTGTCCCGGGGTGAAACGAATACCAATTCTATAATCGTCACTTGCAGAGACGAATAACAGTCTGATGTTGAAAAATAGGTACCTATAAAAAAACAAGCAATTTTAGATCAGTAAGTTAACCTAAAAAAAATAGAGGACAGAGGCCCACCGTGATCGCCATTGAAAACACGAGATTCCGGAAACAAAAAGGATAAACTAAAATTGCAATGTAAATGAAACTAAAATAACGCTTAAATCCTATGTTATTGAAAAATACGTAAAAAGAAAGAACATGAACACAAGATATTAAAGCAATGTAAAAATTTGTGTTACAATGCGTCTCCTTCCTTTTTAGGGGATAGGAACGTTAAATGTTGCTCTTTTACAAGTTGTTTCAGAATTCCTTCTTTTGCGTGCCCACATGTAAGATGGGCGAACCAAAACGTCATCGTCGCTTGCATTGGTAAAGGTAGATTCCTCGCTGCTCCTCCAATGCTGCAAATCTGCGTTCAAAGAAACAAACAAAGAATCAGTAGCACCTGTGTATGAAAAATAAAATATGAATCTAATGATGGTTAAAATGTATCTAAATGAACTGAAAACTTAACAAAAGCATAAACATGAAACTAGCTAAATACTATAAAAGAAATAAAGCGGGAGGGGTGCCCGAAGGCAAAACACCCGTGGGTGAAACTTTGCTTCGACACCAATCCGCCTGGGATGGGTCCGAAACCTGATGTGATGTGTTGGCGGCAAATTGGTAGAATATTGTGGTCAGAAAATCGGTGTTGGTTCTTGATTCGTGCCTTCAAAAGTCACCCAATAACCTCTCTTTCGATTAAGAGATTATGGATGTTGAAAACACAAATCGCAAGTAAGTGAATTAGTAGCACTTCGTCGCTCAAAATGCTCCTTCTCTGTATATGTTTTGGGTGAGGAAACTCACCATTTTATAGACCCAAGGGGTCTCTTTGAATTAACATGCAAAAGTGTTTCTTTGCATGAATGCTTTTTTGTGTGAAAAGAAGACTTCTTCTTGATCAAGGGATTCTTAACTGTCTCTATGCATGTCTTTGTATGTTTTAGAAAAGCTCACTTGCACTCCTATGCAATGAAGGGATAGCTACATGGAAAATCTAAGTTGTCTTAAAAAGCTCACTCTCATTCCCATGCAGTGAAGGGAAAGTCAATTGGCAGATATGAGTTGTCAAAAGAACTCACTCGCACTCCTATGTCATGCAGGAAAAGCTAAGTGGTAGTTCTGAGTTGTTATATGCTGAGATTTGACTTTTTGCTAGTCAAACCTGACATTAGTCCCACCCCAAAGCGAGTGCTGGTAATCATCCCTGGGTGAGACGAGTATCAATCTGCACTTGTCTCTGGGTAGGACGAGTACAAATCCGCACTCGTCCCTGGGTGGGACGAATAAGAAGCTGAGTGTATAAAAGATGCCAAATTGATTTTTGACTTGCAAAACTGCTGTGTGAGTGGTTAGAACCACTGTTTAACCTCTGAGGGCTACCCTGGGGGTTGTGTGTGTTAGTGCGATCAGTGCTTGTTGTCACATAATCGGATTGGTGCTGTTTTGGTGTCTACACATTCATTCCTACTTCTTATTTTAAACTAGTTACAACAACAAATTAAATATTTTTTGCATTACAATTTTCCACAATTTTGTGTTGCCTAGTAAATAAGGTATGCAAATCCAAGATGTATTGTCAACTACAGTCACCTCATCAATTGAAAGTGAAATGAATTTTTCCCTTTTTACTTTCTCTATGAGGTCATTATGCTCAACCAATGATAAACATTTTACCATTTCCCAACCACTTCGATCTGACCAATGAGCATTGGGTAAGTTTTGCATATTAGCTAGTCAAAATAGAGATTTATAATCTATGAAATCAGATATAGGTCTACCCTTAAGAATAGAAAATACAACAACAAACTGCAAACTTTTTGAAGCTAAAGTTTACTTATTTATTTTTTGAAATTGGGTTTGAATTGTTGCACTTTCTCAACCAATGCTTGTTTTTTTTCATTTCTTTATCATATTCTTCCGCATATCTCATATGTGCACTTCCTTCCACCTATAAGATTTTTGTCTTTCTCGATCACCTTCTTTTGTTTTGATATAAACCTTTCCACAATGTTTTTCTACTGTATATTTTTTAAGTTGCAATCTATGCTCCTTTCCGTATTTCCAACTGTAAATTACACATCTTAATTATGTTATATCATCACTACTATTCTATGGCAGCACTGGCTCAATAAATGGAAATTTTGATATCCAATCAGGCTGAAATGATATGTTAATTGTCCACCTAGATAACCTTGCACATTTATTTTTTTAGATGAATATTCTCCGAAAGTAGGGACTGCATAAGAACTATTAGTTTATTTTCCACTTGGTGTGTTAGATTTAGGAATATCTTCATGTTGTTTTTCAATTTTATTGATATTATCTTCATGTGTGGACTGTTTATTATCGTGGATATGTCAAAGTGGAGGAATACCAGGGTTATCAGTGTTTTCTATAGAGATAATTCTAGTGTTAATAGTATATTCATTATCACTCTAGCATTTAAAATCATAATAGTGTTTTCTATAGATAAAAATGAACAAAGCCATCAACCAAAAAACACACTTCTTTATGAATTGAGGACATTATATTTAAAATTAACAAAGTAAAAAAATTAACTGGTGAGTAAAGGTGTTCATACGTTTAGTTTGTCTAGATGTTGATGGCAGACTAGGTTTTGAAATGTTAGGAAAGTATTTTAGGATACTCTTTTTATTGGAAGACTCTCCTCCCTTATTTCAACTGCCTGTAGTTGACATTTTTAATTGTATGAACAGAAGAATAACATGAACAAAGAACATCATTTTTAAATATGAAAATAATAGGCATAAAAGAGAACTACTACTAGAGATAACAAAATCTATGACTGTCCCATGAATATTATTCATAGGAAGAATAAACCTCCTTATTGAGTGTCCATTAATAAAATGAAAAATGAAATTTAATGGTAAAAGAAGCATACAAATAAATTGAGTCATCTTCTGCCAGTTGACTTCTTCTAGTCACCTTATTTTAGTCACCTTCAACCAGTTACTTACTATCAGGCACCTTTTATTAGTTTCCTTCTACCAGTCGCCTTCTGCTAGTCGCATTCTATCAGTCACCTTCTGTCAGTCACCTTTTGTCAGTCACCTTTTGTCAGTCACATTTTGCCAGTCACCTTATGTCAGGCACCTTCAGTCAGTCACCTTCTCCCAATCACCTTTTATCGGTTGCCTTCTGTCAGTCGACTTTTGGTAGTCACCTTCTGTCAGGCACCTTATATCAGTCACCTTCTGCAAATTGCATTTTGTTAGTTGCATTCAGTCAGTCACCTTCTCCCAGTCATCTTCTATCAATCACCTTCTAGCAGTCGCCTTCTACCAGCCGCCTTTTGGAAGTCGCTTTCTGCTAGTCACCTACAATTAGCTGCATTCTACCAGTCACCTTCTGCCAGTCACCTTCTGCCAATCACTTTATGTTAGTCACATTATTCGATCACCTTATGCCAATAGCTTTTTGTTAGTTGCCTTCTGTCAGTCACCTTCTACCAGTTTCCTTTTGTCAGTCGCCTTCAGTCAGTCATCTTTTGATAGTCGCATTCTACCAGTTGCCTTCTACAATTCACCTTCTGTCATCCACCTTCTACCAGTTGCCTTCTGCCAGTCTCCTTCTACGGTCGCCTTCTGCTTGTTGCCTTCTATCAGTCGCCTTTTGCTAGTCATCTTTTGTCAGTCGCCTTTCGCCAGTCACCTTTTTTCAATCACCTTCTATTAGTCACCTTCTACTAGTCACCTTCTGCTAGTCACCTTATGGTAGTCATGGACTCTAGTTTTGTTAGTACTCTGCTTTGTATCGCTCGCTATCCAAAAAAAAATGTTGTAATTGTATGGGAGTCATTGTCAGGTTTAGCTATATATAATGGGGTACAAGGGGTGATTTGGGCGGGATATTTCTTATTTTAAATAAATTTAGGGCAAAATTTGGGTAGGAAACCTTATGACAATGGGGCAATTTTACCCTAAAAAAAATTAGATCCCAAAATTACAGGCCGACCTCTATGGTCCCAAAAATCACAAAATTGACATTTTGGAAATCCGAATATTCGCGCTAAATTGCGAAAGTCGCCACTAAGCAAAACCCTGAAGAGGACTATTTAATATATTTAAATATAAATAGTACCTTCCTTTTAAAATATCCTTTAGATGATATTTTATTATCATTTAAAATGTATTTCTTCTATTTATAAAACAAAACTCCATTATTGTTTTAAAATAATAATTTCTATTTGATTTTAAATGAATTTTCATTCTTCATTTAATTTAAAGTTTATTAATGACTCTACCTTATCATTAAAATAAACTCCTTTAATCTATTTAAATGAATTTTCATTTATCATTTAAATAAATCTTATTAATGAATTTATATTATCATTTAATTAAAACTTCATTAATTAATTTAAATGAACTTTCATTTATCATTTAAATTTAATCAAATTTTCTTCATAAAATGATGCTCTACTATCACTTCAAAATAAAAATTTATTTTACTCTCACACACACATATTGCAAAATGTTCACCTATTGAATTACAACATTTTGTTACTCAAGCCTTCTTGTCGTAAGCGATGCAGTAAAGAGCAATTAAATTTACACAATAGCAAAGAGGGAATCTTTCCATCAACCCAATCACCTATCTTAGCCAAAGGATTTACGATAGCTACTAGGCTATCAACTAAGGCTCAAGGTGATCAGTTATTTATGATTATCTCTTCTGATGATGCATGCCTATATGAAGGTATCTATCCATGTTACCTATGATTACCTTAATCATAATTCCCATGATCTTAAGTATCCTCGTTTATGGTGGATGCTTCTACCTTATCCACCTATGAACATACCTGATCCCGCACACTTGGTAATATGTTAGCGATAACATACCCTTCTAAATAAACTAAACATCATATAGTTGATTCAATCATTCAAACTAAGTATTACCACATCATAGTTTAATACATTGTTTCTTTGTGCCAAATAGTTCACTAGGGAGGGTCATGACATCCTTCCCTGCTAGAATTAAACATCATCCTTAGTGTTTCCAGTTTCTCTTTTTTTAACATAAAATAAAAATTATTACATTATATAGCTTCAAAAAAAAAGGGAAAACATTTTTGTATAACTTTCACTTTTTCCCAAGTGGCATTTTTTTCATAAAACTAGCCGCAATGGACCTTACATTGCTCAATAGTCCTATTTCACATAGACTTAGAATGAAACTCAAGAATATTCAATGGTAGTACTTAAATGGCCTTTGGATTTACCATATGAAAATTAGAAATGTCCCACACATGTTCAGGGTCAGCAACATTATTCCTAAGCAAATATATGTGGAAGGTGTCATGGATTTTGGACAGGTTGGATGGTAATGCAAGTCGGTATGCAACCTGACTGATATTTTCAGTGATTACAAAGGGTTCCACAAAACATGAATTCAACTTTGTGGATTTGATAACACTTTTCTTTGGATTAACCCTTAAAAATACCTTCTCTCTAACATAATAATCTCTAGGTGTCCTTTTTAGATCTGCATAACTCCTTTGCCTATCTGCAGCTTCTTTAAGTATTTACCTAATTTCCTTTATTCGATCCTCCATCACCCTGACCATTTCTTATCCAATCACAAATTAGTATTCTATGTTATCTCAAGATAATGGTGTCCTACACATTCGCTCATACAAGGCATCAAAAGGTGCCATTCCTAGTGAGGAGTGATGTTCGTTATTATAGGTAAATTCTACCAAAGGTAGACAATATTCCCAATGATATTTTTGATCCATGCAGTACATGCGGAGCATGTCTTCTAGAACTTGGTTTACCCACTCTGTTTTCCCATATCTCTTAGGGTGGTATGCGAAACTCATACTTAGTTTTGTACCGACTGCACTATGAAGGGATTTCCAGAATTTATAAGTGAATTTAGAGTCTCTATCTGAAATAATCACCTTAGGAAATCCTTGCAATCGAAATACCTCTTTGAAAAATTGGCTAGCCACAACAAGAGCATTATCATTGGTATTCTCTGGTATGAAATGGGTAACCTTAGTCAAATTTTGGACCACTACAAAGATGGCATCATCTTGATATCAGGTATTAGGTAAATCTACTATGAAATCCATGGATATAACCTACCATTTTTGCATAGGTACATCATGTAGATATAATTTTCCTGTAGGATGTTGGCATTCTACCTTAACTTTCTGATATTCGAGATATCAAACAACAAAATCCGTGATGTCCTTTTTCATTCCTACCCAAAAGAAGTTTCTTTTCATGTTTTCTCACATTTTGGATCCTCTAAGATGAGCAGAATAAGGATATATATGGGCTTCTTGAATTATTAATTTCCTTAAATCTCCTATTTTTGGTATGATGTCTCTTTTCTTATAACACAAAAGGTCATATTTCATACAAAATTCCTTATTTCCTTTAGTATCCTTGTTCATCTTAGCTTAAATTTCTTGGCAATACTCATCCTGATATTCCTCATGTCTCACTCAATCCATCAGGTCCATGTGAATTTTAGTTTTGGCTATTATATATTTTATTCTACTCAAAGCATCAGCTACTTTGTTCTTCTTTCATTTTATGTACTCGATCTTTAAATCATACTCAATGAGAAATTCAACTCATATACTTTGTATTACATTGAGTATATATTGGGTTAATATGTACCATAGACTTTGATGGCTAGTATTTAATTCAAAGGGTCTTACTACCAAGTAGTGGCACCAAACCTTTAAAGTGTGCACCATTATAGCTATCTATAAATCATGTGTAGCATAATTAACTTCATAATTTTGAGCTTCCTTGAAGTATATGCCACTACTGAATCCTCTTGAGAGAGTACCCCACCTAACCCTTCTAATGATGCATATGTGAATACTGAAAAGTCCCCTTGGTGGTTGGGAACCCTTAGTACTGGTGTGATAGTAAGATTATGTTTTAGTAACGCAAAGGCAAATTCACACTTTTTTGACCACTTGAATTCCTTTGCCTTCTTCTAAAGGTTAGTTATTGGTCTAGCTATCTTGGAGTAATCCTTTATATAACATCTATAATATCACGTTAACCCCAAGAAGCTTTTCACTTTAATCACGTTAGTAGGGGGTGGCCAATTCAGGATAGTCTCTATCTTCATTGGATCCACAGTAATTTCTTTTGCTGATATGATGTGTCCAATATATCATACCTCTGAAATGTGGAATTCACTCTTAGCCATACAGTTGATTTTTACTTATCAATTCTAACATGATCCTGATATGTTTATCATGCTCTTCTCTATCTCGAGAGTATATAAGGATATCATCTAGGAATACCAAGAAAAACCAGTCTAAGTGTCTTCTAAACACATTGTTCATTAATTTCATGAACGCAACTGGGGCATTAGTCACTCCAAATGGTAGAACCTTAAACTCATAATGCCCATACCTAGTCTTAAATTTTGTCTTGTGAGTTCCTGCCTCATGTATTCTTAACTGGTGATATCCTGATCTTAGATCAATATTATTGAAAACCTTGGCATATTTTAGCTGATCAAATAAATATTCAATCCTAGGTAAATGGTATTGATTCTTTATTGTGGCCTTATTTAGCATCCTATAATTGATGCACAATCTTAGAGAACCATCCTTATTTTTCATAAATAAAACCAGCACACCCCACAATGACACACTTGGTTTTATCAAACCCTTCTCTAATAATCCTTGCAATTGAATATTTAGTTCTTGTATTTCAATAGGATTCATTCTATACAGGAATTCATTAATAGGTTCAGCTCCTGTCATAATACCAATTGTGAATTTGAATTCCCGAACAGGAGGCAATCCAAGTAAGTCCTATGGAAATACATCCTTAAAATCCCATAAAATTGGATGTTGTCTTAGTACTTATCTCTTCTTATCCTCTTCTACTTCATTAAGTTATACCACATACACTACTCCTCTCTTTAGGGTATTCTTCAATTGCATAGCCATCAACATCTGAGGTTTAAATGTACCTTGCTCGCTATGAATTTTTTGTCTCCTCATGCCTTCTTCTGAATACTCTATCCACCAATCTTGAAAATTTACCAAGTCTTTATGATCCTGTAGCCAATCCATCCCTAGGATTACATCAAAGGCATATAGTGGAGATACATATAAACAACATTTCATGGTCCCATTAGATAAAGTGATTTCTGCCATAAGGTAACATTGGTTCACTGAGTAGGTCTTCCTAGAACCATACTCAACCTTCCACCCTTGAGCCAAATGTCCTATACTTTTTAACACAGTCCTTTCTAGACTAGAAGAAATAAAACTTTCAATGGCCCCACTATCTATAAAATTTTTCACTTGTTTATTAAAAACCTTACCTTTCACAAGAAATGGGGTGGCTTATCCCTCTAGCTTCCCATTTTCGATTGCGACATAGATATGATTTTGAGGTTCCTTCATTTTGTGTTAATTGTGCTAGTCCTTGATCAATATGGACACTGATTATAAAAATGAGGTCCCCGATAATTGTAGAACCCCTCCTTGGGTACTTGCTACATTTCAAGTTTCTTATACCCTATCTTAACTTATGCAGCTAGATTTGGAGCTTGTAACTTATGTGGTTGAGGTTTGGTATTATTGGTTTTGTTATCCTTCTTATGAAAGTTCTTTTTGAACTTTTTCTAATTTGCATTCAATTTATTTTCAGGATTTTGGGTATTCTTAGATTTTCGATCTTGCTCAACCTACCATTTTACAAATCCATTACTATTCCTCTTTAGTTTTTATCGATCTTGCCCAGGTAAGGTGCCATATTTATAACAAAAGTGTGACTTTGCTTTCTTTTCTAGGCCATACACCTTTTGCAATGATTTAGGCTCCTACATTTCTACATCATGATTTATCCTAGACTCCAATCCATGAGTGAACTTATGAACCCACATTTTCTCATTATAAACAAGTACATATTTAAACAATCTTACCAATGTTTTTAGTACACCTCCACTATGCTGGTTCCTTGTCTTAGACCGGTAAAATCCTCAAGCTTTAGGGCATAAAAATGCTTCGTTAGGAATATTTTCTTAAATATGTTTATAAATTATTCCCATGGGGTGTCAATAGTTTCAACCTTAATTTTCTCATAGTGGGTTTTCCACCATTCCAGAGCAGCCCCTTCTAGGTTGATCATGGCCCAAAGTGTTTAGGTTCCTGATGAATAATATTTTATTGTAAAGTGAACCTCAACTTCTCTCAGCGATGCTTCTTTTGCATCCCCTTCACCCTCCCCATAAAATTTAATGATACAAATCTTTTTCATGTCCCTAGCTATTTCCTTCTCTACCAAGGCTCTGGATTACACTTTCTCTGTAGTTAGTCCACTATCTGGACCAACCTTTGAGCCTCTAGCTTGTGATTTTTGGTTTGCAACTATTTCCAGCAATTGTCTTATCTGATCTTGTATAGCAGTGATAGTAGCAGTGAGGTCTTCTACCTCTTTATTAGGACTTATTGGACCTCCATCCTGGTTTTCTTCTTCTATATTACTTTGTCAAGTTTTTCTAGGTGTAGGCCTCCCTATTTTGGTCTTAGGTGGCATCTTAACCTAGTTCCATCAAAGAAAAGAAGATTAGGTTATAGTTTCATCTTAAGTTGTATCCCTAATTCAAGCCATAATATAGAGTTCTATTGCTATATGCATCAATAATCTAACTACGGTAATATTACAGGATATGATGTGTCATTGATATTGAAGCCCATACTAAGACATCCTAACATCCACTCACCTTTGAGGTTAATTCTCATTAGTTTCTAGCAAATAGGGTATTCTATATCATCCTAAATTTAGCCTATACTATAAGAAAACCTTCATTGGATGCATCCAATTTCCTTTAGCACACATAGAAGCTCTATACCCTTTTACCTAGACCTATGATACCAAATGTAATAACCCAAAAATAAGCAAATAGAAAAACACAAAAATAGAATTTTTTTTTTTTTACTAAGGAGAGGGAATCATGAACCATTCATAAACCCCTAACCAAACTAATATTTACCTAAATTTTAAATCCCCTATGTTTTCCTGAAAGCTACATAGCCAAGAATTTGTGATAAATACTAACAAATTATATTTATCTATCTCTCTATTTATATATATATATATATATATATATATATATATATATATATATATAGTTTTGTTATAATGTATTTTTCATAAATTTATTTATTATCTAATATATAAAACAAATATCAACGTATATTTGATAGAGTATATATAACATGATTATATCTCCCTTTAATTGATTATTTGAACCAATAGATTTATTGTGTTAATATGATACAAATACAATTGTAAAAATAACATTTATAGTTGACTTGTAGGTGGTGGATAGTTGTGGCTTCTTAATTATGGAATAAGGGTGGATTAACTATGGTAGTTCGTATATATGATTATAGAAAATCAGTTATCCAAGAAGCTTCCTTTCCTCCATTCATAGTATTCCCCATAATAGGACCATGCATGTCACATTTCCAAACCATCATGTGTTCAAATGATTCTCTAGATACTAGTTTCTAATATAGGTACAATGAATACACATGATGTAAAGTATCACCTAGTGTTCTTATCAAAAGTATCATTGTTGGAACTATTAATGATACTATACCATTGAAAAGGGTGTAATATAATTGCTAATTGCTAACTCTATTCATGATTATAAATCCTAAAAAATATTATTCATTTTGATAATTAATTATCCATCATATTTATACCATATCTCAATCCATCTCATGATATACTTTTCCTCTTCCTCGTATTTATGCTCTAATTGTACTACTCTCTTAGCCCTTGTATTCACCATAAAACTTATTAATTTCTAGTTCAATGTTGTCCAATGGAGGAGGATGGGGTGCTCCACAAATACTTTATAGCCAAAACTCATGCTTTCCATAAAAGGATCTACTACCTTCACTTCTTGACCCTTTGTGGAATTCTAGGTTATATCTGTCCTTTTTTCATGGTTTATAACAAGCTATGATTTGTTGTTAGAATTTTTTTCTTTGTTTAGGAAAGAGAAGGTAGTTGTTGCTATGGTACATAGGGATATGATTTTATATTGTATATGGGTGTTATGGAAAATTGACATGGCCACACATAACCCAAAGTTAATTATATCATAGTAATATATTATAATAATTAGTGGGATATATTTTTAGAATTTGGCTCCACAAAGTAGCATTAAAAGATGGGTATATAAAAAGGTATATTGTAATTGTAATCACCATCAATCATATCAAGTATTACCTATAATAGTCTTTACCCATGAAGTGGATTATGATATTTTTCCCTCTTTGAGTGGAATTCTCATCTTGGGATATTTTGTGAAGTTATTCCTTTCTTAAGTAGTATTATTGGTGTTTCCCTTCCTTAAGGGTACTATCTATATATTTGTCTAATTTGTGTGGATTATCACTATAAGATATTATTTGTAATTGAATGGTTGAATTTTTTTGCATATTTGTAAATGTTTTGTATTAATGAGAATAAAATTTCATAACAAATGGTAATAGAGAAACAATTATAGCAAACTAGAGATAATTTTTTATGGAATGCATAATTTAGGAGTTTTTTTCCTAGAAAATATATCTTTTTGGGGAGCCATATCTTTATGCAAGTTTGTCTAATTTAGATGTGTCATTTATCAAAATTTGGACACCTTCAAAATTAGTGGTCTTATGAAGGAATCTAAATAGTATTGAGGGACCTATGACCCTATGAAGTGATTCATCTTAAACAAGGGTAATGATATTTTTTCCAATTATGTTTTTCCAAAACATAAAGTTTGAGATATATTTCAATTGAAGTAAGCAAATCATTTGTTTTTATTGTATTTGAAGGATATTTTTGTTTGGATTTATATATTTATGTGGAAGTTTAGCTTCAAATTTGTGGGGAGATATATTTTTATAAAACCCTAGTTTTTATTTTCATTTTTTTGGATGGATCTGATGGAGTTGCCTAATTGTTTTAGAAAATATGACATTGTAATAGATAATTGTGGAGAATGTTAAAATACTTTTATTCTTATATCTACCCATGGAAATTACATATTTATTAATATTTTAAATGGAAGGTTTTATTTTAGCATATCAATTTTTATTTGTACTCATCATTTTAATACACTTGAAAAGAAATAGATATAACATTCTTAAGTATATGGGAATTAAAATAGAATGATTAAAAAATATCTAGATTGAAGGATACTATAATAGGTCTTGAAGAAGAAATAAAAGAGCTCAAGGAATAATAACAACAAAAAAATAAGGTTGATAATGTGAAGGCTAAGCAAACCACTCCTTTGGTGTTAAGTAAGCAAAAGAGTTGTTAAAAGGATTTGTTTAAACCTAAAAAAATTGTTTTTTAGGTTCAAGGTCACATTTAGAAGGAAAATCTTATTATTTACATAAACCCTATCGACAGGTTTAATTTCATTAATATTGCTTTGGTTAAGAGGTTACATGTTCAAGCAACAAAAATTAAGGACATATAAATTGAGGGGAATTTTTTTTAGAATTTTTAGGATTTGAAGATCACCATGGATAGATACTTTTTACATTCATATTTTCACACTATTGAAATGGATTATGTGAATATTTTTCTTGGTTATACTTTGTTGGATTCTTTAGCTACTACTAACATTGTTCTGTAAAATAAGTTTATGAAGTTATGGTGCAAGAAAAATAAGATAACACTGCAAGATATTTCTCATCTTAAAGAGCAAGTATCCAAGGAGAAGTAAGAAACAATTATGGTATGGGAATAAGTTAAGAAACCAACTAAGGAATCAAAGGATAAATCTACAATAAATTCCATGGAAGAATAAACAATAAATTCTAAGGAATTTTCTATAGAAGAGCACAAGGATACACCAAAAGAAAGAAATATGATAGAATAACATGATGAATAATTTAAAATAGAGGAACCAAATATTGAAGAGCTAAAGGAAACATAATATTGGGTTAAGGTTGTAGCATATTTACACCTACACTACCATGAATGAAAACAATATTGGAGGTGTGTATTAGGGTATTAATACTATTATGGACCTACATGGATTCAAAAAGGCTTAATGTATTGTATTATTCAATAAAAATATAGTAATTCCAAATTTCATAGTGGTATAGTAGCATCATGGAACCACATGATCAAGCATTTTAAATATCAAAGTAGAGTATAAAAAGCATGGATACAACATAGTAGGTATGGGTATTTAATTGGAATAAATACAACTTGGCATCATCAAAGACCACCACCAATCAAGATTTCACTTGGATGGATGGATGATCAATATTGGTACTAGTTATCAACATTGCTTAGAATATCATATTATTTAGTTTCTTCTCATATTTTGAGGATGAAACATTCATATGGAGGGTGTAATGCTATGGGACCTAGGGATAAATATATGGGTATATAATATTATATTGTATCTTGGTACTATAGATAGTTTACATGTGCCACATATAACCCAAGGTTAAATATATTATAATATAATATTATAATAATTAGTGGGATAATTGGCATGGGCCCCTAGTATCAAAGTGATGTAGAGGAGAGAAAAAAATATCACAAGGAGGTTTTTCATTAGACCTTTTTATTTTCTCTTTTTCACAATTTTTGTGAATCCAAAGTGAACACCATTGTGGATTCCAAAATCATCTTTATTCAAACTCAGCCTTAATCTAGGATAAATTTATCAAAACTTAATCAAGACCACTAATATTTTTGTTTATATTTTATCACATTAAATATTATATAATACATACATAGCTAATTATTAGTTATACTAAGGGACTTTATAATCTTCTAAGTGGTTATTGTGTGAGCTACTAGGATGTACTGGGTATATAGCGAGCCAAAGGAGTCATAAGGAGGTATAAGGAGGTATAGTATCTCATGCATACTTATGCCTAGTAAGGAGTATATTATAGTGGGACAGTAGGAGTCATAAGGAGGCATACTATTACCCCTCACATACGATCATGGCCATGTATCTAAGTAGTCACTTCCAATTACTATTGCGAACCAATATTAGGAGTTAATACATCATAGTCCATATGAAATGGCAAGTTGTATAACCATACACAATAATTTCTATGCATTTAGTACAAGATAAGGGTAGTTACAAGTTTGGTTAGAGGTTTGTTATACCTAAAATAGAAATTTTATGTATTTAAATATCTACCATATCATAATACAAATCATCAAATATTTAAGTTCCAACATGTGGTATCAAAGTAGGTAGAAGGAAGAGCCAACTTTCCTTTTAATCATATCTCTCTTCAATCTAGAGAATCTCAAGGAGCACTCTATTGAGAAAATAATTTTAAGGGTAAATAACCCTATAGAAGATTGTATATGGTTAACATCAAATGAAGAGGTAACCATATTGTCCATGAATAAATTCCATGGAAGATTCTTTATAAAACCAAAGAAGTAAAATCCTTCAAGCATTACAAAGACTTTCAACTCTATCAAACAGACCAGTAAGATCATAATTTACAAACAACAAAAATGTCATGTTTAGTAAGAAAATAAATGGGATCATAAAGTATCTCCTATAGAATCAATTGCCACTTGAAAGGCACTATGAAAGCTATTGAAGCTTCTTAAAATTACTAGACAATTACTAGCCTTGAAGTACAACATCAATCTACAAGCAATAAAAGAAACACTATACACGTTCTTGAAAGATTTAGTTATGAAAACTATGAACTATATTCTCTCAAGAGATAAAATGTTCAATTGAAGAGCAAAAAATTCATCAAAGATCATAGCCAAAGAATATTTAAATATCCATGTTGAGGAAATATAAAAGGCATGAAGAACTTCAATTCTTAGTGAAAAGTCTTATCAAATAGTATGCAAATAATGATATTCCAAAGGGAAGTTCATTAGCAACACACTTTTTCTTTTCTAAGCATAAATTTAAAGCATTAGTCTAAGAACAATTTCAAGGCCTAGACAACTTGGCATTATTCTCAACAAAATATTGAAACCATCAAGAACAAACAAGGTAAGATGTATGTGATAGAAGACACAAGAAAAAGTTGATCAAAGGTTCATGATAAACACACCTTAAGCCTTAATTGATATAAACCCAAAATATTACATCCAAATAAGAGTTTGAAGAAAATATTAAATTAATATTCACAAGAGTGCATCTCCATTACACTCTGATAGAAACCAATAATGTTCAAGAAACACTCAAAAGTTATGCCCAAATAAAACTCACAAAAAGGAGAGCCCAAAATATCATAGAAATATCCAAAAAATCCAAGAATATCCCACAAGATGAAAGAGATACTGGAACATCACAAAGGATCCTGTAACACTCTAAATATATATAAAGAAGCAACCAATACTCTTCAAGAAAAAAATTATAATCACATGTAATAGTGCCACATTGTCTATAAGGTAAAAAATCCATCTCAAGTATATTCATACCTAAGAAAGGAAGCTCGAGATAAAATTTACAACAATATTCACAATCAATTGAATTTACATGAATCACTTTACGAGGCAAAAAATTATTTTACAAGGATTGATGGTTAGCTTGTTATAAAACATAAGCAATTGAAAGAATGTTTCACTTTGCTATAGTAACGAAATTGTGGCAGGAGGTAAAGGTTTTCACAAGGTCAAAAATATAATATTCAAAGCTTAAAAAAATTAAAGTACCATATTTATAGTTAGCGAAACAACAAAGAAAAACATAATTCTTAATAGTTTCCTTACTTAAGAGAAAAATAGAAGGCATCATTATTATTTTTTCAAAAGAATTATTCCAAGGAGAAAAGAAAACTTTTACCTTTATTTTCCCTTTGTTCAGTGAGACAATTATCTTACAATTTGAAACATAATTTAAAATACTAGTATAGGCTTATATATACTCATTGGAAAACATTTTTTAAGGCTAATTCAATGAAATGTAATGTTAATTTTTTTAATTTTTACTATTGCTATTTTATTGTCAATGTTCTTGTTGACCCATTTCCAACTATTAAGGGGGGATAATTATGCTTCTTGGAAAACCAAACTCATAACACAAATTGAGTTTGAAGAAGTATGACAAGTTGTAGATAGAACCATTACTCATCCTACTATAGAAAGTGAAGGTCAAACAAATTTTAACCTTGAAAACAAAAATGAAAGATTAATCATCATGTTTGGAATAGAAAATAAAGTACAAGCATACATTTTGGATTCAACCATGGCTAATGATGCAAGGGAGAATCTACCAATAGTCTTTGAAGAAAATAATCAAAATAAAATTCTATTTCTCTAGAGCAAGGTCCATTGCTTGAAGATGAAAAATGGAGAGAATATGGAATCTTTCATGAGGAGATTTTTTTTTGGTATTATTAAAAAAGGAGGGTTTTGAAAGGATATCTCAACCTTGAACATCAACTCCTCCTAGAGAGAACTACAATGAGCAAAAAATAAACCCAAATAAGGCAGAAACAAGAAACTCAAAATAGTGGGGGAGAACAACAGGAGACCAAGCACACCAAACAAGAAAAAAGGTAAAACCAAAGGGAAACCCCTAGAATCAATAGAAAATAGAACTAAGATAGTTTTGGAACTTTTCAACTGACTCTAGGCCTTGAATAGATTCACTCACAATCTGAGTCACTTCCTCGGTATAATCAACAATAATTTTAAGAGACCCTAGAATGAGACAATGTTTGATTTCCATAATTTTTATATTGTGAACAACATTAGACACCCCATCGTCAGTAACACTAGGATAATAAAACTCATTATCTACCACTTATGAAAATATCTAGGTAAAGGATCAAAATACAAATGATTCACTAAGAAATGTGTATCAAAATTACTAGATGATTTACCTAAAATTCTTTTAGACTTTATTTTCAAACTCCCGCCTGCATTGAATATGGGAATCTGAACCCCATCAACGCTATCGCGTAAATGAGCCTTCTTTATAGAGATATATGAAGAATCATTTCTCTTCACCTGAAACAACAAAGTCTTCCCCTTAACACCACAAGCAGTAACATGATTTTTTATAGAAATTTTATCTTTTCCAGTCCCCAAGGAATATGAATAAAAATCATCACAAACCTAGATATCATTGGACCCTCCCGACTCCACTTCAAAAAAGTAGGGTTTCAAAATTGGTTAACCCTCAATAAATTTTAATATATCATTCGTAACCAAGCCATGTTCACTAGGAAATCACTTGAACACAAATGGGGCTAGACCTTGATGGTTACGGTTCAAGTCTTTGCCTTCTTGAATGTTCGTCATTGACTTTTTCATGGATTGAAAAAGAAAAAAAAGGATGTTCATCCAAATGTGATGCCTAAGATGATTTAAAAATACGGCAAGGAAGCTCCTAATAAATTCATAAGTTGGGTCAAGGGTAAATAAATCCATGATCACTTTTATCACCCTATCCCAAGGAGGGGAGAGAGCCTTAGCACTAAGCCCATTTTGAACCTATGGCAGGAACTCATCCTCATCAAAAATAAACTCAGCCAAGATCTCAAAGGTCCAATTATCCACTTTAACCCAACAATCCTTCCAAGTATGGTCCATCCATCTCAATATAAAAAATTATGATCATGAAAATTTTGGAGATAACTCAAAAGACCTCCTTATTTTAGGATTAGCTTAACCTCCTGATCCACAATCAATGAAGTAGATTATAAACATAGATTTCAATGGTAAGGATTTATGGATAGAAATATTTGCTTTACCCATGAGGAAATTCAACAAGGAATAACAAACCAAACACCCTCTCAACTAAAAAGGATACCACCTCACCTTAACAAATTATGATAGACTAATACAACTCAATGATGATACTCCAAATAATTAAATATGGTGACAATATCAACCCATGAAAATTCATAAACATCCCATACCTGAATCTAGTGAAGGATGAACCCAAAGGAGTAATAAAATCAAAGCTAGCAAGTCCCAAAACATATTACGATTACTAGGTCTAAACTCGAAATCAAGTAGGATCATATCACCTCTTATTGCCATCCATATTATGATACAACATAGGAAAACCAAACTCCATAAGCTATGGGAGGATATCCAAGACACAATGCAGAAAAAAATGACCTCCCTCAAAAAATAAAAATCATTATCTAGGAACCACTCCTCCCTCAAAAAATAATGAAGCAGGAGTAAAACATGTCACCAGCTAAGGCATCTAGGATTTGGAAGGTGAAGAACCATACAGAGGCACTAATCACCTCATCAAGGTCAAGAAATAACTATCCACTTGATCAACCAAAAGAAAATTGTAAAATTATGCAACTACGTTGGAGATGAAAGGGAACATCATTCATCCAATCAATGCACCCAGGGAGGTAATTTGAATTTAAATTCAAACCTAATGCAAACATCACCAACTTCCACTCACCATGGATGAGAGAATGATGGTACCAATAGGGTCTCTGAAATTCATTAAGGACCCCACGTAAAAAATAGACAACACTCAACAATTCAAATTTAAATAACCACTAGTACTTTGATAGGCATTAATATCGGTCATCATGGATGCAATTAATAAGGTCCTTAGGAAAGTCACTTCTCCAAACAGGGAACCCCATATGGTTGGTTTTGAGATTGGCCATAAAATCAACTATTGAATTACCTTCTCTCAAAATATACTTAATCTCAACTTGCCTAAGAAGCTAAATAATTCTCCTCGATTCCTGCATCATATTGGCCACATTCCAATAGGGTGATATTACACCACTGAGCATATTAATGACATTTATCGAATCTCATTCAATCACTACATATGGACCCCCCAACTCCATCAACAATATTATGCCTTGAAATGCAGATCTAGCCTCTGTAAAATGGAAATATTGATAGGAAATATGTTTAGAATACGTCACCACCAAATCACCCTTAAATATTTGATCATCCCTCCTACACCAGCAATCCTTGGGTTACCTTTTTAAGAACCATAAAAATTTAATTTGAGCCAAATTCTGGTAGGGAATACCACCTTACTGCACTCCTCAGATTGGGAAATAAAGAACCAGGACTAATACATGGGAAACCCAAAACATCCTCCAAGAGAACTTCACTATGAAAAATTTTAACATGAATTTTCTCAGGCTCATGGAACATAAAGGAGATATTCTCCACAACACCCCAAAGGATTCTCAAATTTAAATGAAAGGTATCTCTTTTGCATCTCATAAAAACCTAAGCATTTTTCTCCTTACAAACACCCCACAATAAATGTGAAAGAAAGAAGTTCCATAGGCACTTAATATGTGGGTTGAAAAAGGACAAGCCCATTGTTGAACATAGTCCTCCAGGGACTCAGGAAAACCCCACTAGATCCAAAGCTTCTTGAAGATAAATAAGTAAACTTCTTGAAAGAATGAACAGTGAATAAGCATCTGATTAGTTGATTCCCAGTCTGGTTAACATAAAAAACATTTGTTAGCATTGTTAAACCCTCTTTTATTCAAATTATCAATCGAGAGAATCTTGTTTTGCACTACTAACCAATAGAACATATTAATTTTGGGAGTAAATTTTTTACTCCAAACTTTTCTTATCGGTAAAGGATAAACAGTCTCTGATTCTAACAAAGAATAAGTTGATCTAACAAAATAAGAACCTTCACTTTTTCTAGCCCATATAAGTCTATCTTCCACATCCTCATTTTTTAAAACCTAAAACTGAATTTTACTTTCAACTGAACTCCAAGCCTATTGAACCTCTACACCATTGATCCTAGTATGAAAATGAAATCATGATCAACATCCATTCAAAATTTTAATAAAATACCTAACTTTGATACAATCCATATAATGGGTGAAAGGCTCTATACCCAAAATACATTGATCATTAGCCACAAAGGAATATCTAAGTTGGTAATCATACCATAAATTCACCGTCGAACCATTTTATATGATCCATATGCTTTTCTACATTAGTTGCAAGTATTGGAAAATTAGGTATATGATAAAACATTAGTTCTAATTATTTTGAGATATCTCCTATCAAAATATAATGTTTTGTAACATTATTGCAAAGTTAGAAGTATTGGAAAATTAGGTATATGATAAAACATTAGTTCTAATTATTTTGAGATCTATACTATCAAAATATTTTGTAACAATATTACATATCACTAAACAAACACCAAGCTTTGAAAAACTAGTGAACCTACTTCAAAAAGTAGAGACCTCACATACAATAGATGAAGAATAAGAGCTACTTATTACAAATAAAAAAGGAAAGCATCCCTTCAAAAGTGACATAAGACCTCTATAATTCTTCTACTATAGAAATAACTCTCAAGGATATCAGAATAAGAGGAATTGTTCTCAAAGAAATAATTTTTTACATACAAAATATGTGTGAAATTTATAATAAAAATGGTTACATAGTGAAGGAATATTGGAATAACCCATTTAAAATTGATCTCCTTTATGAGATCATCCAACAAGTGAAATTAAATTTGAAAAAATGCACATCAAAAAATGTAACCAAACAAAATAAAGTTAAAGGAGAACAATAACATGTATTTTTTGCACAAACATATCTAAGATGACATAATAATGCTTGGTATGAATCTGAAGCAACCAAAAAAAAGATAAATCAAGAAAATTAGATCCAGTAAAATCATCCAAATTGATATACAAAAAATATTGCTTAAATTAATCACTCCGAGCCAAGGAACCAATAGGAGGGAACATTACCTAGATATAAATGAAACCATTACAAGAACAAGCTATGGGATACCTTTTATTAAAATAAGTTAATTACCTTTAATAATGAATACAATACATTCAAAGTTAAATTTTTTCAACTCATTTTCCCTAATATAAATAAAAAATTTGTAGGATTAATGGCCTATTATGAAGAGAGCTTTAGAGAAGCATGACATAGCTTGAAAACTTGATCTTGTTAAAATAATATTATGTATTTTTGTAACTCAAACAAGATATCCATACATCATTATCAAAGCTCAAGATCTCATAAAAATCTTATCAAGGAGTGTACCAACACTACAAGCAATCAAGATACTAAATTATAAGATGCATTGTGATATCATCAAGATTGATAAAATAATACAATATAAAGGAATATTTGTTATACAATGTAAGTAGTTTTGGGTCCCTAATGGTTTGAATATAAAGACTATAGAACACTTGATGGGTTACTACATTCTTTTCAAGAAAAAACTATGGTAGTTATAGGATCACTCAGAGTGTTGAAACAAGTATGCAAAATTGCTAAAGATTACATTCAAAATATACATCATATTTATCATATAAAAGAACTTATGATAAAAGGGTAACTTGTAAAGAATCTAGGATCGAATCACAATAAAAGAACTTGAAAGTAGATGAAGGTAATCTGATAGAATAATCCTTACACAAACTTCATTCCATCATATGTAAGATAAAAATAAATTGGTGAAATTGATTCAATATGTAACACTAGATGCATGATAGCATATACTTCACTTGAATCCATTCAAGGAGGCACATAGTTCATGCATTGAATTCTATAAGTATTAGAAAGTAGAAAATAAATATTTTTTATAAGTGTTCTTAGAGTGTATGATTGATGGAACTTGATATTCCTAAGAATTTTTGTAAGTAGTCTACTTTGAGGGAAAAATTTTATCTCTCAAATTCCAACATCACCCTAGAATATTTCATCAATTTAGAAGCCTAGATAGATCTATGACTATGATGTAATAAGGATGGGTATGTTAGGATTTATTACATCATAGTCCATGTGAAATGGCAAGTGGTATAACCACCCATCACAAGGTCTATGCATGTACTACATGATAGAGGTAGTTGCAAGTTTGGTTAGAGGTTTGTTATATCTAAAATAGGAATTCCAAGTATTTAAAAGTCTACCATATCATAAAATAAATCATTGAATCATTGAGTTCTAACAACCCACATATCAAATTTATCTCCTATATCGATAGGTATATAAAATGGAATCACGTATATAGGGAAATTTGATATATAGGGAGGCCCTTAAGGCATATAGGTCAAATTTTATATGTTGATAGAAGAAGATATAAGGTTTCTAAAACAACTTCTCTTTATTCTTTAATCAAATCTATAAACTTAATAAATTGAACCTTTTTCCTTCCAACCCATGGCTAAGAGAAGTTATATAACAAGTATTGCCACTCATAAATTGTTGGAAATTACCATCAGTAAAAGTTAAAAATTTGATTTTACTAGGGGTAAAGGTAACTTACCTTTTACCTTACCTGGACGGTAGTGGACGACAACAATTTGGGCGGCAAGAGAATTCCCTTCATCCTTCTTTTCCCCCAATTTCTCCTTTCCCCATTTCTTTCTCGAATAGGTTATTTACCGCCTATTTAAACTATGTAACCTAAGTTTGAAGGTTAATGCAATATTTCCTATTTTACTAAATCACTCACCATTCACATTTGGTATCAGAGCGACATGATTCCCGAGGCGGTGGGGCCCGCAGTCCGAGGCAGCATGGCTCCCGAGGCGGCCCGCAGGAGCAGATCGGCATGAATCTCGAGGTGCTGGTGGAGCTGGACGAGGCGGCCCGTAGGAGCAACAGATTGGTGCGATTCTCGAGGCAGCATTGCTGATGTGGTTGGTGACCTGCACGTAGCCCGAGGCACTTGTGGCATGACGTGGCATGACGTGGAGTGACTGGCATGCGGCCCGAGGTGTAGCGACGTGGCGATCTACGGCATGACGTGGCGTGACGTGGAGTGACTAGCACGCAGCCCGATGTGCAGTGACGTGGCAACCTACGCTCGTGAACCGATGCAAAAGGATCTGCATAGTTGGCGATTGCCCACAGGTAATCAAAGCACTATACGTGCTTTGCTTCTTTTAATAAGCTTTAACATCGCCTCACAGGTGATGTGGGACTAAAGTCCCAGAAATAAAATAAGCTTCGCGCCAAAGCGCGAAGCCAATTAAAAGCTTCGCGCTCGACACGCAAGCTAGAAGGCTGGGAGCCTCCAGCTTAGCTTCCGGATCAGCCCGGTAGCATAGCGGCTACCCTAATCCTTGACTCCCACGAGGTCGAATGTTCGATCCTTGGCGGGATTAAATTTTTTAGCCTCGCATGATTTTGCGAAGGCTATAGGGCAGGGAGCGCTAGCTACTCCCAGATCAGCCCGGGTAGCACAGTGGCTACCCTCAGCCTTGTGACCCGTGAGGTCGCAGGATCGACTCTCGGCGGGGTCGATATAAAATCAAATTTTTTTTTTTTAATTTTTTTAATCAAAAGAAAAACTAAAGGAATAAGTTTAAAATTAAAAAAAATATTTTTTTTTTAGTTTTTTAACTGTTCCTTTGCTTTTATAAAAAAAAAAAATTAAATTGCTTGAAATTTCCTAAGAGGAAATATATGTGAAAGCTTTTTATTGCTTGAAATTTCCTAAGAGGAAATATATGTAAAAGTTAAAAAAAAACTTAGAAAGTTAAATTTTTTTTTAACTTAGAAAGTTTAATTTTTTTTTACTATTTCCTAAGAGGAAATTCTTGTAAAAGAAAATTTCTGAGAAATTTTCTTAAATGATAAGATCGGAAGGTTGTTATCATGCTCTCTACAAGGTGTTACTGAGAAACAACACCTGAAGACTTTGATAGGCACGTGAAAACACTAATTCTGAATACATTTTTTTCATAGTTGCAAAACGCGGTTATTGCACATCAGAGAAATCCTGATCAAGGATACGACGCAGATTCAGAGGATAACTCCTTCGGCAGCAAGTTTGAACAATCTGACACAGTTGCAATTGCTACACAAGGATCCGAATATACTCATTATAGTAATTCAGTTGAAATCCTACAACCTCCTTCTCCTGAAATAATATTGATCAGTGACGATGATGAACAAGTCACTGAAAATTTTGTAATTTCTGAACAAATTTGAGTTGTTTTTTATTGTAAATCAAGCAGGGCTTGATAGTTTGTAAAGTATTTTTCCAATAAGACTATAAAATAGAGGTTTCTTGTTTTAGTAGATTAAAAAATGGGTTCACATAATAATCTACCTATTCCCGAATTCAAAGGGGATAATTATGAGTACTGGTCCATCAAGATGAGGACATTACTCATCGAAAAAGGACTATGGGATATTATTGAAGATGGTTACATTGCTCCAAAATATTGGACTACCTTAAGTGCAAATGATAAGAAGATCTACAAAGATGCACAGAAAAATAATTCATTTGCCTTATACCATCTTCAATCAGCACTAGATCCTAGTATCTTTCCAAGAATTGCATCTTATTTAACTGCTACAGATGCATGGAATGCCTTGAAAGAAGGATTCCAAGGAAGTGATAAAGTAAAGCAAGTCAGGCTTCAGACCTTGAAAAGAGATTTTGAAAATCTCAGAATGAAGGACAATGAAAGAGTTGGAGACTATTGTGTTCGTGTTAAAGCAGTAGTTGATATGATGCAAAATTTAGGTGAAGACACAAAAAATGAAACAATTGTGAAGAAAGTGTTGCGAACTCTTCTTCCTAAGTGGAATCACATTGCAATCATAATTGAAGAATCCAAAGATATTTCTACTCTTACATTTTATAGTTTGATTGGATCATTAACATCACATGAAGAGCGACTTCAAGGTGCACCTTCAACAAGCTATGGAGGTGATGATAAAGCCTTCACTTCAAATGAAAGTGTAAGACGAGGACAAGGAAGAGGTAGAGGCAGAGGACAACAACAAAGAGGCAAGAGACAAAGCAACTCCTACAGAGGAGGTAATCAAAACAGAGGTGGAAATCAAAACAGAGGAGCCAATCAGAACCAAAGCGGCAATGCAGGCCGTGGAAATCAAGGATGAGGAAGTAATAAGACCAAAACAACTTGTTTCAATTATAGGAAACAAGGCCACTTTGCTCGTGACTGCTGGTCAAAATATTCAAAAGATCAAAGTAGTCAATATGGCTCATTCTACGGAGAAGAAGAAGGTCCACCAAATCTTTTTCTCTCTTATGGACAACCAGATCAAAATCTAAATGATACATGGATTTTGGATACTGGTTGCTCCAACCACATGAGTGGCAAAGAAAATCTCTTTGCTACATTAGATTCAAATTACAAATCTCAAGTTAAGTTAGGGGATAATAAATCCTTGCAAGTTTAAGGCATAGGAGCTATGGAAGTTCCCACAAAAGAAGGCCTTAAAAATGTGAATGACATATACTATACTCCACAGCTACAACACAATTTTTTAAGTGTTGGCCAAATGATGGAGAAGCATTACAAATTAGTTTTTGATGAAAGAAAATGTACAATATTTGATAAAAACAATTGTAACCGGGTCATAACAGAAGTACCTATGACAAAGAATAGGTTGTTCCCTCTAAATTTTGGTGAGCCAGGGGGAGCTCAACTTGCAAACATTGCTATTTCAAATCCAAGTGAATTGTGGCACTTGAGATATGGTCACCTCAATTCCGCTAGCTTGAAAATGTTAACATCACAAGCTATGGTGACAGGACTACCAAAAATTCTAGAACATAAAAAGGTATGCGAAGCATGTGCTTTGGGAAAGCACTCCAGAAAGAAGTTTCCAAGAGGCCGAGCATGGAGAGCAAGTTATCCTCTTCAGCTAGTACATTCGGACATCTGTGGTCCAATGCAAACAAAGAGCCTTGGAAACAATTCTTATTTTCTAACATTCATAGATGATTATTATAGAATGTGTTGGTTGTATTTTCTGAAACACAAAGATGAAGCATTTGATTGCTTCATAGACTTCAGAAATAATGTAGAAAAGCAAAGTGACTACTATGTCAAATGTCTTCGCACTGATAAAGGAGGAGAGTACTCCTCAAATGAATTTCTTCATTATTGTAAGCAAAATGGGATAAAGAGGCAATTCACTACTGCCTACACCCCACAGCAGAACGGTGTGGCTGAGAGAAAGAACCGCACCCTTGTTGAAATGGCACGAACAATGCTTCGAGCAAAACATCTCACAAACGACTATTGGGCAGATGCAGTGAGAACAAGTGCATATATTCTAAATAGAAGTCCGACTTCTAGTTTAGATGGTATCACTCCTTATGAAGGATGGTACGGTAAGAAACCATATGTCAAACATTTTAGAGTATTTGGTTCTTTAGCTTATGCACACATTCCTAAAGAGAAGCGAAAGAAGCTTGATCCAAAGAGCCAAGCATGTATTTTTGTAGGGTATTGTGATTCAACCAAAGGATATAGATTGTACAATACCACGACACATAAAATCATTATCTCTAGGGATGTAATTTTTGATGAAGGGGGAGAATGGGGTCATAAAAAATTTGTTGATTTTGACTCTAATTCGGAAAATACCACACCAGTACCTCCCATAATGGTACAACCCAAGAAAAGCAGTCCTCCTCCACAAACTCCACATCAAGAAACTTCATCAAGTACATCAAGTGGTACACCAAGTCCAAGAAGGAATTTGCTGGCACCCCCAAATTCTCCAAAACGATTTCAAAGATCTGTAAGCGCTCCAAGTCCGATGGATATTGATTCGGTTTCTCAAAGGAAAGAGACAAATAGAGGAAAGCGCATACTACAGAGTCATCCATCTTCTCAAATGTTGGATAGGAATTTTCAACAAAGATACACTAGGAGTCAAGCTAGTGAGATGGATGACATTTTGTCAAGACTTGAAAATCTTCAAATGTTAGGAGATGATGAGTCTCATGAACCAAGGGGTGATGTAGTCAATTATGCTTTGTTGGTCGCTGCACAACTAGAACCATCTAGCTATGAAAAAGCATGCACTAAAAATATATGGCAAGATGCCATGGAAGAGGAAATATCCTCAATTAAAAAGAATGATACTTGGGAGCTTGTGAAGCTTCCCAAGGGAAAAAAATGTGTTGGATGTAAATGGGTCTATAAGACCAAATTCAATGTTGATGGAAGCATTGAAAGGCACAAGGCGAGATTAGTAGCCAAAGGTTTTACTCAGAAATATGGAATAGATTATGAGGAAACCTTTGCTCCAGTTGCTCGACAAGAAACAATCGAAATGTTCTTTCCTTGGCAGCCCATAAAGGATGGAAAATACAACACATGGATGTGAAAAGTGCATTTTTAAATGGATACCTGACAGAAGAGGTGTATGTTCAACAACCTCAAGGTTTCCAAGAACCAAGAAAAGAGAACCTTGTTTATAAATTGAAAAAAGCACTATATGGCCTCAAGAAAGCACCAAGAGCATGGTACTCACGAATTGACGACTATTTCAGCAAATATGGTTTCACAAAAAGCAAGAGTGAACCAACATTATACTACCTAAAAAATGGAGTAGATATCCTCATAGTTTGTTTATATGTGGATGATCTAATATTCATGGGTAGTAATGATAAAATGAATATGGAGTTCAAAAACTCCATGATGAATCAGTTTGAGATGAAGGATCTTGGATTAATGAGATACTTTCTAGGAATGGAAGTACATCAATCAAAGAATGGGATCTTCATATGTCAACAGAAATATGCTCATGACATGATCAAGAAATTTGCTATGCAGCAGTGCAAATCAGCTGAAACACCAACTGGACATGGAATCCAGCTAAGCAAAGAAGATGGAGCACCAAATGTTGACTTGACCAATTACAGAAGCATGGTTGGGAGTTTAATGTTTCTCACCAACACTAGGCCAGATATACAGTATGTTGTTTCTCTTGTATCACGATTTATGGCATGCCCATTCGAGCTGCATCTTCAAGCAACCAAACGAATTTTACGATATGTAAAAGGTACATTGGATTTTGGAATCCATTACCACAAGTCTAACTCTATGAAGTTATTTGGTTATAGTGATAGCGATTGGGGTAGTAATATAGATGACAGAAAATCTACATCAGGGAACTGTTTTAGTCTAGGTTCAGGACTAATAACTTAAAGTTCCAAAAAGCAATCTGTTGTAGCATTATCATCTACAGAAGCTGAGTACATAGCAATCACTCATGCAAGTACTCAGATCCTCTGGTTGAGTAAAATCCTTGAAGAGATTGGCAAAAAAAAAATTGGTCCAACCAAACTGAATTGTGATAATATAAGTGCCATACAGTTGGCATATAATCCAATCCACCACAAAAGGTCAAAACATTTTGATATGAAGTATCACTTCATAAGAGATATGGTGGAACAACAGACAGTTGAGCTTCAATATTGTAGCACTTTGGATAATCTAGCAGACATCTTCACCAAAGGCATGGCTAAAGCTCAATTTATAAAGCTGAGAGACTATATAGTTAGTCCTCTCAACTTTAAGGGGGAGAATGTTGGAAATTACCGTCAGTAAAAGTTAAAAATTTGATTTTACTAGGGGTAAAGGTAACTTACCTTTTACCTTACCTGGACGGCAGTGGACGACAGCAATTTGGGCGGCAAGAGAATTCCCTTCATCCTTCTTTTCCCCCAATTTCTCCTTTCCCCCTTTCTTTCTCGAAAAGGTTATTTATCACCTATTTAAACTATGTAACCTAAGTTTGAAGGTTAATGCAATATTTCCTATTTTACTAAATCACTCACCATTCACATTTGGTATCAGAGCGACGCGATTCCCGAGGCAATGGGGCCCACAATCCGAGGTGGCACGGATCCCGAGGTGACCCGCAGGAGCAGATCAACATGACTCCCGAGGCACTGGTGGAGATGGACGAGGCGACCCGTAGGAGCAACAAATTGGCACGATTCTCGAGGTAACACTGCTGATGTGGTTGGCGACTTGCACGTGACCCGAGGCACTTATGGCGTGATGTGGCGTGACGTGGTGTGACTGGTGCGCGGCCTGAGATGTAGCGACATGGCGATCTACGACGTGATGTGGCGTGATGTGGAGTGACTAGCACGCGGCTCGAGGTGCAGCGACGTGGCAACTTGCACTCACGAACCGAGGCAAAAGGATCTGCATAGTTGGCGATTGCCCACAGGCAATCAAAGCACTATACGTGCTTTTCTTCTTTTAAGAAGCTTTAACATCGCCTCACAGGCGATGTGGGACTAAAGTCCCAGAAATAAAATAAGCTTCGCACCGAAGCGCGAAGCCAATTAAAAGCTTCGCGCTCGACGTGCAAGCTAGAAGGCTGGGAGCCACCAGCTTAGCTTTCGGATCATCCCGGTAGCATAGCGGCTACCCTAAGCCTTGAATCCCGCGAGGTCGAATGTTCGATCCTCGACGGGATCAAATTTTTTAGCCTCGCGTGATTTTGCGAAGGCTATAGGGCAGGGAGTGCTAGCTGCTCCCGGATCAGCCCGGGTAGCACAGCGGCTACCCTCAGCCTTGTGACACGCGAGGTCGCAGGATGGACTCTCGGCGGGGTCAATAGAAAATCAAATTTTTTTTATTAAATTTTTTTAATCAAAAGCAAAACTAAAGGAATAAGTTTAAAATTAAAAAATATATATATTTTTTAGTTTTTTAACTGTTCCTTTGCTTTTATAAAAAAAAAATTAAATTGCTTGAAATTTCCTAAGAGGAAATATATGTGAAAGCTTTTTATTGCTTGAAATTTCCTAAGAGGAAATATATGTAAAAGTTAAAAAAAAACTTAGAAAGTTAAATTTTTTTTTAACTTAGAAAGTTTAATTTTTTTTTACTATTTCCTAAGAGGAAATTCTTGTAAAAGAAAATTTCTGGGAAATTTTCTTAAATGATAAGATTGGAAGGTTGTTATCATGCTCTCTGCAAGGTGTTACTGAGAAACAACACCTGAAGACTTTGATAGGCACGTGAAAACACTAAGTCTAAATACATTTTTTTCACAGTTGCAAAACACGGTTATTGCACACCAGAGAAATCCTGATCAAGGATACGACGTAGATTCAGAGGATAACTCCTTCGATAGCAAGTTTGAACAATCTGACATAGTTGCAATTGCTGCACAAGGATCCGAATATACTCATTATAGTAATTCAGTTGAAATCCTACAACCTCCTCCTGAAATAATATTGATCAGTGACGATGATGAACAAGTCGCTGACAATTTTGTAATTTCTGAACAAATTTGAGTTATTTTTTATTGTAAATCAAGCAGGGCTTGATAGTTTGTAAAGTATTTTTTCCAATAAGACTATAAAAGAGAGGTTTCTTGTTTTAGTAGATTAAAAAATGGGTTCACATAATAATCTACCTATTCCCGAATTCAGAGGGGATAATTATGAGTACTGGTCCATCAAGATGAGGACATTACTCATCGAAAAAGGACTATGGGATATTATTGAAGACGGTTACATTGCTCCAACAGATTGGACTACCTTAAGTGCAAATGATAAGAAGATATACAAAGATGCACAGAAAAATAATTCATTTGCCTTATACCATCTTCAATCAGCACTAGATCCTAGTATATTTCCAAGAATTGCATCTTATTTAACTGCTACAGATGCATGGAATGCCTTGAAAGAAGGATTCCAAGGAAGTGATAAAGTAAAGCAAGTCAGGATTCAGACCTTGAAAAGAGATTTTGAAAATCTCAGAATGAAGGACAATGAAAGAGTTGGAGACTATTGTGTTCGTGTTAAAGCAGTAGTTGATATGATGCAAACTTTAGGTGAAGACACAAAAAATGAAACAATTGTGAAGAAAGTGTTGCGAACTCTTCTTCCTAAGTGGAATCACATTGCAATCATAATTGAAGAATCCAAAGATCTTTCTACTCTTACATTTGATAGTTTGATTGGATCATTAACATCACATGAAGAGCGACTTCAAGGTGCACCTTCAAAAAGCTATGGAGGTGATGATAAAGCCTTCACTTCGAATGAAAGTGTAAGACGAGGACAAGGAAGAGGTAGAGGCAGAGGACAACAACAAAGAGGCAAGAGACAAAGCAACTCCTACAGAGGAGGTAATCAAAAGAAAGGTGGAAATCAAAACAGAGGATCCAATCAGAACCAAAGCGGCAATGCAGGTCGTGGAAATCAAGGACGAGGAAGTAATAAGACCAAAACAACTTGTTTCAATTGTGGGAAACAAGTCCACTTTGCTCGTGACTGCTGGTCAAAATATTCAAAAGATCAAAGTAGTCAATATGGCTCATTCTACGGAGAAGAAGAAGGTCCACCAAATATTTTTCTCTCTTATGGACAACCAGATCAAAATCTAAATGATACATAGATTTTCGATACTGGTTGCTCCAACCACATGAGTGGCAAATAAAATCTCTTTGCTACATTAGATTCAAATTACAAATCTCAAGTTAAGTAAGGGGATAATAAATCCTTGCAAGTTGAAGGCATAGGAGCTATAGAAGTTCCCACAAAATAAGGCCTTAAAAATGTGAATGACATATACTATACTCCACAGCTACAACACAATTTGTTAAGTGTTGGCCAAATGATGGAGAAGCATTACAAATTAGTTTTTGATGAAATAAAATGTACAATATTTGATAAAAACAATTGTAACCGGGTCATCACAGAAGTACCTATGACAAAGAATAGGTTGTTCCCTCTAAATTTTGGTGAGCCGGGGGAGCTCAACTTGCAAACATTGCTATTTCAAATCCAAGTGAATTGTGGCACTTGAGATATGGTCACCTCAATTCCGCTAGCTTGAAAATGTTAACATCACAAGCTATGGTGACAGGACTACCAAAAATTCTAGAACATAAAAAGGTATGCGAAGCATGTGCTTTGGGAAAGCACTCCAGAAATAAGTTTCCAAGAGGCCGAGCGTGGAGAGCAAGTTATCCTCTTCAGCTAGTACATTCGGACATTTGTGGTCCAATGCAAACAAAGAGCCTTGGAAACAATTCTTATTTTCTAAGGGTTAGGGTTAGAGCCTTGGAAATTATAGTTATCTTCTTTCTAAAGAATGAATATTATAATATTTATATTTGATTAGTCAATCCTAATGATATATTTAAAAATGATATCCAAAATGTTAATTGGTGAAATAATTTTAATAGATGACATTTTAAAAATATTTTTAGTTGAATATGATAGATTAATTTTTCTTTAATATTTTAAATTTATTATTATTAGATAGATGAATCTCCTTTATTTTTGGAACTTAAGGGTTGGAAAACATGAAAAACCATGGGATTGGAGTCTCAAACCTCAACCAAGATGGATATAGTATTGGATATAGTATTTTAATGTATCAATTGGATTTCATCATTGGACATATAAATCTATCATGTTAATGATATTATCAAAAAATTACCATTTTAAAGAAAATATAATAAATTTTATTTTTATTTTTCTATTAAAAAATATTTTAGTGACTATATATTATATATCAATTATATAACTAAAATAAATTAGAAAAATAATTTAATTTTATGAACTAAATAAAAATTTTAAAAGTTGATAATTTTTAAAAACTACTAAATAATTATGTCAAATAGTAAAAATTCAACCATATATATATATAGATATATATATCAACTATTATAATAAAACACTACAACTACAATTATAATATAATAAAAATAAACCTATTTTAATACCACTTAAGAAATGAATAAATACTATACATAACCATTAAAAAATTTATTTTTATTTTTTTATTTAAAAAATCCTAGTGATTAAATACTATATATCAATCATATAACTAAAATAAATTAAAAATAATTTAATTTTATGAACTACAAAATTAAAATTTGATGTGTAAGTTTTTCTATTTATAATAATAATTTAATAATAAATATTATTAATAATTTTAAAAACTACTAAAAAAATTTATGTCAAATAGTAAGAATTTCACTTTTTAAAAATAAAATAAAGTAAAATATTATATATAATTATCAAATTATTACAATAAAATATTACAACTACAAAAAATAATATACTAAAAATTAACTTATTTTATATAAGTTAACTTTTAAAAATAAATAAATAAATAATCTACATCCCACAATCTTAAAATTATAAAAAATTAACAATTGATTGATTAAAAAATAATGTCCTTTGCACTACGTGGAATCATATAGATGACTTTTGCATAACATACAATGTAAGGGTTTTGTTAGGAAATATGAAACTTAAAAACACAATTTGGGTTTAGACTTTAATTTTTTTCAAAAGTTTTAGGGACAGCGTAAGGGTTTAGATTTTAACTTTTTTAAGATGTTTAAGATTCAAACTGTAGCATAAGTAAATGTGATGAGATGAAAGTGTATTCATTAAAAAAAAATACAAAGAATAAATAAATTATGATAAGGATAATTAAATACTATGCGTGATGAGATGGGTGTGTATTCATTAAAAAAATACAAACAATAAATAAATTATGATAGGCCAATTAAGTACACCAATATTTTTAGAAAAAGGTTTATGATAAAAAAAAATTCACAACGTTATACATCTTAGAACTAGGCAGGAAGGGAATATTTTTCATTAACATTATAACATATATTTGAGATCATTTAATATTAATGGGGAGGTTACATAAGTACCTGCTCGTGCATTAGACCTAGTCAGAACTAGGCATGAACGAGATCATTTAATATTAATGGGCAGGTTACATAAGTACGTGCTCGTGCCTTAGACCTAGGGAGACCTAGGCATGACCGGAGTATATTTCATTAACATTAGAACATATAGTTGAGCCCATTATTATTAATGGGCAAGTTACATAAGTACCTACTCGTGCCTTAAGACCTAGGCATGAACGGACTATTTTATTTTTCATGAGCATTATTGATACATTGAGTCCTTCTTTAGACAAATAGGTAGTAACGTGGAAAGAAATTTTAATTATGAAATATGTCATTAGACTTTATCATCATTTTATATGATACATTGAATATTGGTCCTTGTTTAGAGACACAGAATCCAATCATGGAATATGACATTAGACTTCATCATCATTTTATATGATACATTGAGTATTAGCCCTTGTTTAGAGAGACATACCAAATCCCAATAATGGAATATGCTAGTAGACTTGCATCATCATTTTATATGATACATTGAATATTTGCAACCCTTGTTTAAATAGATAGACAATTGTTAACATAGAACGAAATTTCAATAATTGAATATGTCATTAGACTTGCATCATCACATTAACTGGTTAGAAAGTAAGAGGGTCAGTCTCCCAAACACAAGTTCAAACTCGATGTTAATAGTGGTGAGGAATCCTACAAAGTGGGATCAAAGACTTGCACCTTTAAACTTGCTACCCCATTGACAAAGAGTATATGACAAGAACTTGCACTTTTAAGCTTGCTACCTCATTGACAAAGAGTATGGGACAAGAACTTGCACTTTTAAGCTAAACCATTGGAAAAGAGTATGGCAAGTGTTGGGGTTTATAAATCACTCAATTCTTCCAACACAATTAATATGGGTTTATTAACAAACACACTACACTGACAAGGCAGACATGTATTAACATAGAATGAAATTCCAATCATGGAATATGCCACTAGACTTGCATCATCACACTAACCACACTAACCAGTTAGAAATAAAGAAAGCCAGTCCCCCACACACATGTTGCTATCCCATTGACAAAGAGTACGACAAGTGTTGGGGTCTACAAACCACTCAAATCCCATAAGACAGTTAATGTGGGTTTATTAACAGACACACTACATTAACAAGGTAGGCAGGTATTAACATGGAATAAAATTCCAATCATAGAATATACCATTAGACTTGCATCAGCATAAGAAATTTAATGTGGGTTTATTAACAAACACACACTACACTAACAAGACAGACAATACAATCATGGAATATGCCATTAGACTTGCATCATCATAAGTAAATTAATGTGGGTTTATTAACAAACACACTACACTAACAAGGCATATATTCCAACCATGGAATATTCCATTAGACTTGCATCATCACAAGATAATTAATGTGGGTTTATTAAAAAACACACATCATCACAAGATAGTTAATGCAGGTTTATTAACAAACACACATCATTGAAAGACAGTTAATGTGGGTTTATTAAAAAACACACATCATCACAAGACAGTTAATGTGGGTTTATTAATGAACACACATCATCACAAAACAGTTAATGTGGGTTTATTAACAAACACACTACACTAACATGACAGACATGTATTAACATGGAATGAAATTCTAATCATGGAATATGCCACTATACTTGGATCATCACATTAACAAGTTAAGAAGCAAGAGTCCCCACACACATATTCAAACTCAATATTAATAGGGGCGAGGAATCCCATAGAGTGGGACCAAGGATTCCTTTAAGCCTGCCACCCATTATTGACAAAGAGTATGGCAAGTTTTGGGGTTTATAAACCACTCAAGTCCCACAACAACTATGTTGTGGGATTATTTACAATCAAACTCTGCACTAACAAAGTAGATAATTATGAAATATACCATTAAACTTGCATCATCACATTAACTAAGTTAGAAAGCAAGAGGGCCAGCCTGTAAGACATGCCCAAACTAATTAATGTGAGATTATTCACCAATACACATTCTGACAAGGCAAACATATACTAACATGGAATAAAATTCCAATCAGGTCTTACTTTAATATTTTAGTCATAGAATGTTGTTTAAATAAACATAAACTATAATCATGAAGTATATTTTTCTATAATCAAAGATGATTTTTATGATATTTTAGTGAAAGTAATTTTATAGAATAAGATGTCAACTAATAGTTAACAAATAAGTAGATTTTAACAACATAATTTAATAAACTAAATTCAAAGCTAGTAAACTAATTTTAAAAATTTACATGAGCATTTAAAGCTCGTGTATTACTAAAGTGCGAGAAAAATAATATCATAATAAAATAATCTTAAAATAACTTGGTTGTTTGTATGAGAAAATTCGATGTGAAGGGCATGTTGCTATTAAAATAAAACCAAAACGATCGATTATAAGGTTTATTAATTTTTTTATAAATAAATTTAGAAGTAGAATGGATGGTTTGCAAGTCAAACCTGAGGAAGGTTAGGCAGGAAACTCTGAGAAAGATATTTTTAGTGGTGTGTAGTTCCTAAGGAATTTATAGAACAAGATTTTTGACCGGAGGGCCCAGTCATGGTTAAATGCGATGAAATAAAAGCTCAAAGGAGTTGATAAGTGGTTTGATTTAATCCCAAAGCAAGGAAAAATCATCATTATAGACATTATAGAAGACCTAACAGTGGCCCAAGGAATAATGAATTTAATTAGAAATTTTATCGGTGCTCGACAAGATTTTGATACTATAAGAAAATGGGAATTAAATAAATGGTGCCCCCTAGGGCACATGGACATAGCAACATTGTTTGAAGTATTTTTCATGATCAAACTAAAGTATGAAGAGGATGCAAATCACATCTTATGGGGAAACCTATGGTTTTTGGGATGTCAAAGTTTATTTTTGCAAAACTAGGGGCCCAAATTTTACTCAAATAAGTAGAGCATTAATCAATATCCTATTTGGATTAGATTGATGATTTTACCCTTCAAATTTTGGCTTGAGGAAGTGCTAATAGGTATTTCTAAAGAGGTTGGTAGTCTAGTTGCGATCGATCCTACAACATTATAAAAGTCGAGGATGGTGTATACTAGGATATGTGTGAATGCCGACCTGGATAAGGAACTCCCCACCTCAATAGAAATCATTTTTAAACATGGAAGTTGGGTGCACTCTATTGAATATGAGAACAATCTGTCAATATGTGATTCTTACAAGAAAATAGGGCATTCAATAATTTTATGCCCTAATAGGAAGAAGGAGAGAAACCCTAAAAAATTTTTGCAAAGAAAGAATGTGAGAGACTTAGTCATTCAAATAGAGAAGAAATTAAATAAGGATGATGTCCAAGAAACCCTTATCGAATACTTGGAAACCCAGATGGTGGACGAAGGGAAAATTTTGGAATAAGTGATTCATATGAACCTCATAGATCAAAATCCCTCTATCATTTAGAAAGAATTTTTTCAAATTGAGGAACCCTATTATGACAAAGTTGAATTCATGAACCAAAAATCCTTTGCAAGTCTTCAAAATCCAATGGTTGAAGCAGATTATGACATCCAGAGTAAGGAAAATAATCAAGAAAATATCAAAATAATAATTAATCAGAGGAAGAAATTTAATAACAAAGATGAGAGTTCTCTAGGAAAAGTTCCCCACCAGAAGATAAAAAATCAAAATGGAGAGAGATTTAAGTATAGACAAAAAAATGAAATGGATATAGAGGAGTGGGAGTCTTCAAAGGATACAAATATAGAAAAATCTAAAGAGAAATTGAAGTTATTGACTCTTTTAAAGCATGCCAAGAAAAGAGTGAATGTGGAATATTATGTGTCTAGATAAACATAGATATAGAGATGAAATAAAACAAGTTGCTGATGATACTTACAAGGTTTTAGATTTGGATGGGGGAAGAACACACCAAAATATAAGAAATGAAATTTTTTGTCTTGGAATATTAGGGGTATGAATGCCCTTGCAAAATATCGAATACTTTAGGATATTAGAAAATAATATAAACTTGTAGACACTAAAAACTAGGCATCCACAAAGTCACATTTGGCACCCCACACCAAATCATGTACAATAAAATTATATGCCTAAGTTTGGACTTAGGTGTATAAAACCTTACACATTATCCTATTTTATAGGTTTATTAAATCTGGAAAATCAGCCTAGGATACCCTACCTACCCACTAGACATGTGTCCTAGCCATTTTATAAAGGCATTTAATATGTGTTTTATTGTTTTCTACATTGCATGTTTATCCATCTAGGGTTTTATAGCAATATTTTATATCTTGATTTGTAGGTTCTACTAACTCTTATCTGGTTTCATGTGTGTAGGAAGCATGTATCTTGGAGTGCTACTGAAGCTGGAGTGGTCCCTACACTGGATAACAGAAGCCCACTCACCCCTTTAAAGTTGTAGCAGAGGAACAAAGGATACCAGTTGTTTGTTTGGAGATCCCACCATTGTCATATTGAACACTTATATCATACATTGTAACATTGCACCCAATATACTTGGGGTAATTCAAAATTAAAAGTGTTATAAAATCAAGAGGTTTAGACTCAACTATTTTAATACGAAAAGGTCTTCTTTTATAGTGCAAGTGTTCATTTGTTCTTATTTTTTGATGTTGTTTATTTTTCTATTTTCTGTGGTTGTAGGTTTCTGGAATTCGAGCACCCAAGGATTCGATATTGAGATCGACAGATCTAGAACATGTTGTTGTTTAGCCCTAGGATTGAGAAACCATGCACCCATGGTTACGGACCTAGAAACCATGCATCGACGATGGGTAACCTGAGCAAATATGTGCCCGTAGTTGCAGATCTATAGAAATGTGCATTGGTAGTTGGGTGCCTAAGGAAACATGCACTGATGGTTGTAATATTGCGAAACCATGAGTTAGTGGTTGAGTGCACTGGAAGGAGTGACAAAAGGATAAGATGTTTGTATCCCTGCACTTTATTTCCCCTAAGTTCAGTCTTAGTATTTCATCTAGGCTAGATTAAGGATCTTTGTCCTATGTGCCTTCATTTGCATTTAGGTCTTATGATAGATATATTTATTTTTCATAAAGATAGTCATAAAAAAATAAAAGGACAAATATCAAGGAATCTGTATTTTTAAGATATGAAACTGGAAATATGCATAGCTTGGTTAGCAATAATCTAGGAATATTCGTGGTTCAAGCCAATTTTGTCTCTGTTTTTTAATTCAATCAAAACCGCACATCTACGGTTGGGATTTCCCAAAAGTGCAAACGCAGTTGGTGAAACACACAAACACGTTTTACCAGAACTAACCGCCCATCGACGGTTGGTCCTGATAATAGAATTGTATCAGCTCCTACTTAAAATCAGCAATTTCAACCCTTGATCTATTTTGTTTGCTATTCTCTATTTCCTACTTTCTACATTAGGCATCAAACAAAATTGCATAGTAGTTTTGCATCACACAATAAATAACAAAGCCTCACACACTCACATGAATGTTGGACAAGGTTGGACTTCATCACCAACCCCCAACATATATTATTACCTGTTCGTGGCCAAGGCTGACTCCAAGAACTATCCTATCCATGGAATAGAGCACACATTCCTCTTTGGAGGGTGTATCGTTGACCACGGTGTGCTGGGTGAGGACCGGTAGGACCTAGGCTCCCTCATCAGATTTGGGTTTCATCTCCAAGTCCTGGTGGGTTTCGTAACTCGAACTTCATCACCGGGTTGCATGTGAGAGCATCTAGGTGAAATCCATAGAATCATTTTAGGGAAAACATTTGCACATTATTTTTTCTTTTTTACCAAAAAATTAAAACATAAAAAATCAAAAACTTCTCAAAAAAAAATCAAACTTTGCACAAACTTAGGAACAAAAACTTGTTTGTTTGTTTTCTTTGAGTGTTGTCTTGCTTTGTGCTTCCATCACGCATTCACACACATACATTTGCATTTCACACATCATCACACCTCATCCCATTTCTAGCATATGGTAACAACCCGTGGTCAGGCCAGAAAGTTAGCCCTAGCTCAGAGCCAGTTGTCTTCTCCCATGGATCCATCTCAGTCTTGTCAGGCCCCTAACACTTCGGTGGTAGGGCAAGGTAGTGTAGTTCCTACTATGTCCTAGAACTTAAATGCAGGGCCCTCCAGTAGTGCCCCTATTTTGGATAGAGATATTATGCATAGGGCTACCCACATCGCTATTCCTGAGACCCCTAGGAGTGAGCCACTCACACCAATGGATGGTCGTGTCACGTACGTAGACATGGACACCATTAGGTAGTACCTAAATGTGGCTAGTATGGTCTTTCCATCATTGCCACCACTTACCATTCCACCTCGTACCATCCCATCATTCCATCAGGAAGCCACCTTCCCACACCCGTAGTAGTCTAGCCAAACCTTCATGAACCCACTCTTTGAGCCGATTATTACCACCTTAACCCATAGTCATCCATCATCATCTAACCAACCACCCATCATCTTGCCAAACCAAAATATCATTTGCACCAACCCCATTTACGAAGCACCAATTAGTGTTGCTTCACAAATCCTTGTATCCATTCCATCCATCACACCCATAAGCGCCATGGCCCATAACATCCCTCCTTCAGTAGCAATGCAATTTGCCACTTACCCTCCACCTACATCCACCCACATGGTTGCCATACAACCAACCCAACCATCCAATTCATACATGGCCATACCCTCCTCATCTGTGATTGCCATGCAATAAGCCTTCTTGCAACTACAATAGATGATCCTAGATAATGCTAATCAAAGCATTAATCTTGACCTACTGTAGTAGTCATAGGGAGTTAACCAAAACCAACCACCTACATCCCAAGCTCATACCTTCTTCACTCAAGATCCATCTTGGGTGATGCACCCCCCAACCACCATGGCCGCTAATCCATATTATCAAGTGTATGCTAACCCTTCAGGTCAACATGCTATCATGCCCCCATCACCTCATCACTACCAAATCCCTCATCAACAACCATACCACAATCCACTCCACACTAACAATCCACATCATCCAAACCCTACCAATGGTGCACAATATTACCAGCAGCAATAAGCAAACCAGGGTTTTAACCCTATTGAAGATCCTAAGTTCCAATTATTACAAAGCTAGATTGATAGCCTTGCCATGCAGACACCAGGTTTGCAGTACCAAAAACCCACCTTAAGGCAGCTACTCAATCACCCGATCCATGCTTTGGTACCCACATCGCCTTATCCGATTGATTTTTAGATACTAAATTTTGATACATTTAAGGGGGATGAGGACCCTCGAGAGCATGTGACTAGATTCATTAACACTTATTTTAGGATAAGAAACAATTATGCGCTCATGCTCCACACATTTCCTCAAACACTCAAGGGAGAAGCCTAGGATTGGTACAACCACTTATCGCATCAGAGTATTTACACTTTTGAGCAACTCATAGATCAATTCTTGGAGTGATTCACCCTGAATATTATAAATAAAACCACATTGATCGATCTGCTTAGCTTGAAGTAATATGATGATGAATCGGTCCATGATTTTGGCAACCATTGGAGGGTGGTTATGATCAAATTTCCATTCTCCCTCCCCATGATAGAATTAATGAGAATGTTCACAAAGAGTTGTGCCAAACCCATCTCTTTGTTGCTATAGTTGCAACAATATAGAACATTCGAAGAGGCACTCACCCAGGCCAAAGTGATAGAGGAAATAAATATCCAAGAGGGTGAGATCAAGCCTAAGAAGAAAGAGTGGCAAAATAAGAATCAAAAGGGGAATAACCATGACCAGTCCAAGGTTGCACAGGTTAATCAAGTAGTCTTGGGTCAACCTTCATAGTCAATTCAACATGCCCAAGTTCAAGTACAACAACCCCAACACCAACAATAGCAACCACAAAAACTAAATTATCAAGTAGTTCCACCCCCATAATAGGTACAAAACCAAATGCAACCAACGGAAAGGCAACAGCATCATTTTAGGCCCAAGTGCAACTACACTCCATTGTCTGAGCCTTATTCATCTATTTTCCAAAAGTTGTATGAGGCACAGGCTTTTACGTTACCAAAAATAAAGCTTGAGGATCCAAATAAGCCAAAGTCAAAAGGTTACAAAGAGCATTTATTTTGCATCTTCCATTAGCAAAAAGGGTATGACATTGAAAATTGCCATGGGTTTAAAGGTATTGTGCAAGATTTATTAGAAGCGAGAAAGATCAAGATCAATGACAACCCATTAGCCCAACCCAATCAAAATCTTGGGATATATCAGACACCTTTGCCTCATCATGAGGTAAATCAACAAGTAGTAGGAGCATCAACCTCTATGGTTCCTCCCAACCAAGTTAATCATGTGTCGTAACTATACCAAGGTTTTATGGGGGCTATAAGTGTAGTTACCCATGGGCAAAGGAGAACAAATCAAACCCAAGCAACACCTATTCTTGTAGTGCAACCTAGTGTGCCCATACAGCTAGGTCCATCTATTCCACCTCCACCCTTCCATAATCCAAGTCATCCATCTCACCCAATCATTACCCTAGGAAGCCAGTTAACACAGAGCTTGAAAATAGCATTAGAAAAACTGTCAATATACGAGCTAATACAATAGTCTCCCCCACATCGTGAGGCATTGATGGAAATTCTAAAGTCCATCGAAGTGCAATCAGAAGACCCTAACACCTTCAACACTTTTGTGGGGAGTGTCCAAAAATGCATGGAGCCCTCAATAGTATTTTATGACTTTGAGGAGAAGAGTGTATCATCAGATTTACCAGATCCTCCATTGCATATAGTCGATCATATTGATATAAAGCCATTCAAGAGGGTATTTAATAATATTGGCTCCTCCATCAACCTCATCACCACTCCCACCATCAAGCACCTTAACCTACCATCATCCCATATCACCTCATCCACCTTCACCTTGAGGGCCTTTAATGATGCTTTATGCTCAACTATGGGGAACGTAGTTCTACCTATCACCATGGGGGTGAAGACTATCCATGTACTCTTCCACATCTTGGAAGGGGTGATGCAATACAACATACTTCTTGGACACCCCTGGATCAGGGAGATGAAGTGTGTGCCCTCGATATTACACCAATATCTAAAATATGTACATGAGGGTAAAGTCCATTGCATCCAAGTAGACATTGAGCCTTTTAAGTATTGCAACTTGATCTCAAATCCTTATGAGCCACTGCTTCCATCCACCCACCTCTCAATTCAACCCCTCATCATCTGAACCACCCCTACTAACATCACATCATCTAAAGCACCCATCCCAGAGGCTTTATCGATAGTGGACCAAGATTTTGCATCCCAAGCTATCAAGCCAAATCAACCATCATCCACCTCATTTCATTTTTCAACCATACCTGATCATCCTACTAACCAACCATCAACTTCATTAGCCGCACCTCCCACTTCACAAATGCCTTTCACATTTTCAGCATAACCCAATCCACCTCCATCAACCACTAACAATCCCATCAAGCCTAATCCACCTCAAGCCTCACCACCCATTATCTCGCAGATAGGATCACCTATCCGAGAGGAGCCATCACCAAGTGCATCATCACCTCCACCTGAGCCGCAAGCCACCATCGAAGCACCCACCTCATCCATTGAGCCATCCACATCCCAACCATCCCAAGTTGTAATTCATCTCGCCAATCCAGGCATTGGTAAGTACATTGTTGAAAGTGTCACAATTACACCACCTATTCGGTTAGTTAGAGACTACGATCATCCACGTGACCCACCTTTAGCCATAGGTGTAGTGTACACAATGGGTTCCCAACCAAATAGGATCAATTTTGTATATGGGGGAGTGGATTCTTTGTCCGATCCACCTCCTCCTAATGAGGAACCCTTACAAGAGTTTTGTGCCAATTTAGAATATCTATCCAACCCATATTTCCCTTTGCGATATTTTTGTAGGGTTAACTGGTAGGGATACGACCTTGGATGACATGAATAGGTCCACATCACATTATTGAACCTAAATATCGAGAAGCACATGATCGCTCTGGCTTAGGATATAGGCCATCTACCTCAAACTCTTCTTTCGAGCATACCTTCCAATGACTCACTCTTGAGTGTGAAGAAGAGGATGAGGAGAGTGATGATTGTGATGATTGTGATGATAGTGATGATGAATACCTAGATCCTAATTTTGCACCTTACCTAAATGAGGCTTTTTCAAAGATTATATTGCACACATTCATGATTGGTCACATTTCAAACGTGATTGGTCATATTTTAGATGATTACATCTCCAATGAAGATTTTGGGGATTATATCTCCGATGAGGATTTTGGGAAATTCTAATAGATGGAAGCAAACCTAGATTGGATCATTCAAATATTTGATGGTCCCTAAGAAGATGTGGCCCCTATAGAGCCCATCGAGAGAGATGAGTGTTACACAAAAAATTTTCCCATAGATCACACCATCTTTCACTTCAACAAAGAGCGTGAGCACCCTGAGCCATATCCACCACCACCACCTTGGTTGCTCCCGCAGTATCACCATTCACCCACCTTAGGTTAGTTGCAACCTAGAGAGAGTGAGCATTCACTCCTCGAATCGCAGCCACCTCACTTCCACCAAGTTAACATGATTTTTGTTGACTTGTTCACCCCACTCCGTAACCCGTATGATTTGGTGAAGTTGATTTTGATTGATGCTAGCCTTATCACCATGGATAGGATTTCATCCCTACCATCCATCACCAAATTTATCCTATCCGAAGAGTTACTATGAGCTTCAAACGCTTACATTCCATAGCAACCTTCACCCTCGTCTACTTTTTTTTTCAAATAAAAGTAGAGGAGGGGTCACCTGAGTCATTTGAGCATGTGGAGGATGATATCCATCTCATCCCAACTCCACATCAGTTGGAAGAAGGTTCTCATATGCTTATCAAAGAATCTATTGATGTGAACCTTAGCCAAGATGCAAACAATCCACAAATCGTGAAAATTGCAAAATATTTGTTCGCAAAAGAGAAAGAGCATATGATCAATATCTTAACAAGGAAGAAAGAGATATTCGCGTGGTCATACAAGGACATGCCTAGACTTGACCCCAATTTGGTGGTCCACAACCTTACCTTAGCTCCAGATGCTAAGCCTTTCAAGCAAAAACTAAGGAAACTTCATCCAATCGTAGCATTAATTATCAAAGAAGAGCTACAAAAACTATTGGATGTGAATTTTATAGTACCCATTGATTATCCAGAGTGGCTCTCTAACATGGTACCCATTCGCAAGCTGAATGGGGGGTACGCGTATGCACAAACTTTCGAGATTTAAATAAAGCATGCCCCAAGGATGATTTTTTGCTACCCAACATCGATCAACTTGTAGACTCTTGCGTAGGCCATGAAATGCTTTCATTAATGGATGATTTCTCAAGATACAATCAGATTCGAATTAATCCTAAGGACCAACACAAAACAACATTTACCACACCTTGGGGGACTTTCTACTATAGGGTGATGCCTTTTGGTCTTAAGAATGTAGGAGCTACTTATCAACATGCCATGATGTACATCTTCCATGACTATATGCATAAAATCATTGAATATTATGTGGATGATCTAATTGCAAAATCTAAAACATGTCTTGAGCATATTGAAGTTCTAGAGAAAGTTTTTGATCGATTGCTTGAACATAAAGTAAGGTTGAATCCTAAGAAGTGTGTATTTGGTGTCACATTAGGAAAAATTCTAGGATTCATTATCTCCAAGTGAGGCATTGAAGTGGACCCTGATAAGGTCAAGGCCATCATCGATATGCCACCTCCAACAAATCTAAGAGAGTTGCACAGTTTGCAAGGAAAAATCCAATCCATTCGACGATTCATTGCACAACTCTCAGACAAATGTAGGCCTTTCAATCGCTTGCTATAGAAGGGGTGACCTTTTCCTGGATAACTGAATTTCAAGAGGCTTTTGATGACATAAAGAGATATATGGCTTCACCACCAGTATTAACGTCACCTCATCTAGGAGTCCCTTTTCACCTTTATATCTCTGCAATAGATTTTGCACTAGGGACAATGCTTGCTCAAAAAAATAAAATTCACAAGGAGCAAGTAATTTATTACATTAGTCAGACATTGGTAAGTTATGAGACAAGATATGCTTACATCAAGAAGTTGTGCTTAGTAGTGGTTTTCACCACTAAGAAACTCAGACATTATATGCTAAGTAACACTACCTATGTCATAGCTAGAGAAAATCCTATGTGTTACATGATGACTCACACATACAACAACACCCGTACCGCAAAATGGATAATGCTTTTAATGGAATTTGACCTCAAATTCATTAGTCAAAAATCCATCAAAGGTCAGGTGATAGTCGATCAACTCATAGAAGCTCCACTTCCAAATGATCAACCACTTCTCATAGAGCTTCCAGATGATTTGGTCTTTTTCATCATTGAACAAGAAGAACTAGTCCCTCCCGAGGATGATGTTGACATGACACTCTTCTTTGATGGATCAAAGTGTGAAAAAGGACAAGGTGTTGGAGTCATATTTTACACACCCAAAGGAATTCCAATTCCTTTATCATTCAAACTCGACTTTCCATGCACAAATAACAATATAGAGTATGAAGCCCTAATCTTGGGGCTTCAATCAACAATAGCTATGGGCATTAAATGAATAAGCATCTTTGGTGATTCTCAACTTATCGTTTGTCAAGTGAAAGGAACTTACCAATGCAAAGAACCAGTCTTGAAACAATATCATGAAGTAGCAATGAAGTTGCTAGCAAAATTTGACTGGTATGAGATTGACAACTTGCCTCATTCGACTAACATATTTGTGGATGCAATGGCTTCTTTGGGATCCTTGATTCCTAAGAATGAACATGGAGAAGTCCAACCGCTTATCATAACAATAGTGTCCAAGTCAACAATAAAACGAGTAGAATCTGAAGGTGAGAAGAGTGTTTGTTTGGTCCATGCGAAGCCATACAATTCTTACCTTGATGAGATAAGATACTTTCTCAAGTTCGGGATCCTCCCCTTAGAATTGATGCAAACTGCAAGAATAACGTTCAAAAAAAAAGCAACTTATACACTCTCTTGGGGGATGTGTTGTATAGACATGGCTATGATGGAGTCCTACTTCGATGTCTAGATCCTGTAGAGGCACAATGAGCTATAACTAAAGCCCATGATGGTACTTGTGGTGGCCACTTTAGTGGAATGGCCATTGCAAAGCACATTTTGTGCATGGGTTATTATTGGCCCACCATGGAAAGTTATTGTTGTCAATATGTCAAGAAATATCAAAAATATCAACATCATGCCAACTTGACTCATGTACCATCGCAAGCATTACAACCCATTCAAAGCCTTTGGTCCTTTTCACAATGGGGCCTAGATTTGATTGGCAATATTTCACCTACCTCTTCAAGACAACATAAATTCATCATAATTACCACTGAATACTTCACCAAATGGGTCGAAGCAATTCCAATGACCACTACGACTGGACCTCGAATAGTGGAGTTTATACTCCAACATATTATCTATCATTTTGGGATTCCTTCCAAAATAATTTTTGACAATGGCAAGTCTTTTAAAAACAAGGATGTTCAAGCCTTATGCAACAAGTACAATATCCAACATAGTTTCTTGACTCCTTACTACCCACAAGCAAATGGATAAGCTGAAGCGACCAACAAGACCATGATAGCCATTCTCAAGAAACTTGTCAAAGAAAATCATAGATATTGGCACACTCAACTCCCCTTGGCACTATGGGCTTATTGAACAAGCATCAGAACACCAACTGGGGCAACACCCTTTTCATTGGTCTATGGCATCAAAGCAATAATACCTCTTGAGCTCGAGATCCCTTCTTTACGAGTTGCATTACAAGAATTCATGGATGATGACACAACTAGACAAGCACATCTTGACCAATTAACACTCCTTGATGAAAGGTGAATCAATACCTTAGAACATCTATGAGTATATCAAGATCACATAAAGCGTACCTATAATGCAAAAGTCCATCCTCATGAATTCCAAGTGGGAGATCTCATCCTTAAAGAGAATCAACAAAACACCAATGCACTACTGCACTTGAGAGATAAATTTGTGGCTAATTGGTTAGGTCCATACATTGTTAAATAAAAGTTGGGTCCAGGAACGTATAGACTTGCCAACTTAGAAGGAACATTGGAACCTGAGCCACTCAACATAATACACCTAAAGGTATTTTATGCATAGTGTAGTTTATACATATGTACATATACATGGCTAAAAAAATGCAAAGGAACAAAAATATCAAAAAAAAAAATCATTTGCATTTCATGCATCCATCCATGCATTCCACCTACATGACATAGATGCATTTTAGGTATTTGTTCATACCATTCATCACAATAGAGATCATTTGGTTAATTTGGATGATCGCTAGTCCACATTGTCTTGTTGCCTTAATCAAGGGCACCTTACATCACTCAACAATCCATCGATCACAATAATTTGTAGCTTTCCTTATAATATTTTGATGATTAAGGGGCTCACATAGAGTAGGATAGATACCGTATAATTGTTAGCAATAATGATTATGCGACCACTGACTATTTTATGCGCGTCTTTTAATCTTCAAAAGATTGCAATGAAAGTATCACAAAAACATTTCATACAACATCAATCCATAAGCACATTCCAAATATTTTCAATCACTCAACCACTCCTAGTGTTTTGAGCAAATTCAATTCAAAGTCAACCAATATTTAGAAGCAATAAGTTGTTCCTGGTCAATCAAGTTTCCTCCTAGACCACACACACCAAACACATTAAAACATTGTGAACATTGGGAATAATGAAGTCAATAGTTTCTATTGCCAAAAAGTGAAAGGTTTCCCCTATTCATCCAATTATGTGCATGGTCTAGAATGCCAAGAGTTGACAAAAGGACAAGCTCCCCCTTCATTTCAATAAAACCAAAAAGAAAAAATCCCTTGCTCTTCCTCAAAGCGAGCAAGTATCCCCAAAAGCATTTCAGAGAAAAAAATCCTATTCTAAATCCAAAAAATCCCTTGCTCTTCCTCAAAGCGAGCAAGTATCCCAAAAAGCATCCCAAAGAAATAAAATTCCCCTTGCTCCTCCTCAAAATGAGCAAGTATCCAAAAAGCAATAAAAATGCATGTTGCTCCATCCTAAATGAGCAAACTCAAAAATCAAAATTCTAAAATCGAATGCAATAAAAGAAGGGAAGGAGCTTGAATCCCTAGAACTCTTAGTATTTTAAAAACCGTGGGGTGATCCTCATTACAGCAATGGGCTAAATGAATCCTTCCTGGCAATGGGGTATCCTTACTTGTGGTGCCATGTCTATCACATTAGCGACCTTATTTTGTACAGACCTATGGCCGCTCAAGGATGAGCTAGCTTATTGGCATAAGTTACAATTGATTAGTTTGACCTAACTCATAATGAAAAATGAACAATCATTGCACACATGATTGGTCCTTGAGAAATTTGAAACCACTAGGACAACCTTAGAATTATGAAGATTTGTGAGATCATGGACGAATTCGCTTAAGGTCACTACGATGTTTGAGTCTTTGAAAAACAACCATATTCATCTATCCAAATCATCTATTATCATTGACATTATTATAACATCCCATCATCCACATCATTAATAAATACCACATGTTATTTTCCCTGATTAAGCAATAAGAATAATTTTGATCAATTGAAGAGTCTATAACATACCAAATGATCATTAGATTACAAGCATTCATCATCCATTCCATTTACCATCACATAATTTCATATGCATCCATATATACAATAAAACAAAAGTACATAGATGATCACAATAAAACCATGTATATATATAAGTACAAAATATCCATAGGATGTATACATCTGAGTATTGAGGGTCATAAGCAAAAATAGAAAAAGACAAAAAAGAGGTAATATAGTGCTACTACCTAGTGCTCCCTATGAACCCTATGAGGTCCTTGAGCTGATGCTTGGGAGTCGTACGGATGATGAAACCTTAAACTACCAAGCCTAGACTTGCTCCTCCTAATGAAGCCTGACATCGATGAGTTGGGAGAAATATGAAGTAGAATATTATATTGATCTAAAGCATTTTCAAGCATGTCAATTTAAGTGGCCTACCTTTGGGTAGTTAGAAAATCTCAAGTATGACGATATGCTTTCTCTGATAACTCAACCTTAATAGCTATGATGGTAGCGGCATCCCCATATCCACTAGGTCTACACTACAATCCATCCACCTCATATTGTAGTCAATTCACTTCAACCTAAAATCTCATGATCTATGTATCCTAAGCCATGATAGTAGCAATAGCATCATCTCCACTCAACCTACCACATAGCCCATCCACCTTACTCTGTAGCTGAGTCACCTCAGCCTACAGTAGAGTCACCTCACCCTTCAGCCTCATCACCTCCACATCCAAGCTATATTGTTGCACCTATAGTATCCCCCACTCCTCCTTAGTATACCGTAAAGGAGAATCCTATCCCCTATCACCTCCATAACCCCCTCCATCACCTCTATATCCTCCATCACCTCCATATTCTCCATTACCTCCATATTCACCACCCTAGAGCCAACATTTGTTTGTTATACACCAACATCAGATAATCTCCTACCTTTGCTACCTCGATAGTATTTTGATCATCGAAGTACTTGCTCACTAGTATCAGGATCATCTCTATTGACTACATCATCCACTTCCTGGCTTGACCTCCAAGGAGGTTGTGTCACAAACCAAGATTCAAAGTCTACATTCATCCTTGCAATATTGTACATTGGGTATATCAATTGTTGCATCATCCATCGTGTTTTCCACTATTTAGAAGTCTGAATTCAATGGAAGACTAAGCTCATCTTATATCTACTTATACATCACAAAATCATTTGGAACTCCTATCCTAAGCCGAACTACCTCATTACCCATTAGAATTGGATGAACTCCATATTTCATCCATGGCTTCTGATCATCCATCTGCATCGTATGATTTATCAAAGTTGTGCCATGTCATCCTCCAAAGTCAATCCTTTCCAAGATCACCATAATATGTTTGTGCTCGTTAAGATACTCAAGTTTTCCCAATACTCCTCAACACTTTGAATAGGGTGAGTCGATGAAGTCTCTTGACTGGTCTACTAGTGAAGAGCACAAGGAAGTGAGTGATCCCATACACAAGGTAGAACCTCTATAAAACCAACTATGATGTGCTCCCAAGACCAAATATGAAGCACTAAACTACATCTGATCCCTTTTGCTCCTACCTCTTTACCTCATAGATCTCAATGTACAATTGACATAAGAAAGCGAGAGCTCATACATAAATTTGAGGCTCTACTATCAGCTAAATTAGAATAGATACCTAGTTCTAAGGGAACCTCGATCCCATACTATTAGGCAACAACATGTTGCCTAGTATGTATATCATGATAGTTTTAAGTACACCTAGCTTCTTATCCTTGTAGAGATTGAGATAAGGAATAACACCTTTCCCATAGTCAACATCCCAGTCATATCCATAAATAGGCCTTAGTACCTCTTGTTTGTCATGGCCCACCCTCATTGGTGATCCCTCGATAGGCACATAGGAGATGCAGTATATATCCTTAAGAGTGACAGTCAACTCCCATGTCAAAAGCTAAAAATAACCCCTATCAGGGTCTCATATCTCAATCAATGTAGTTAAGAACTCCTCATCAGCCTGAATAGTCTCTACTCATCCATAGCCATCAAGAACCACAACCTCCACAAATTTCCAATCATCAGCTGTGAGAGGTTTTCACACTTTGGATTTACTGTGGGGCCATTGATGTCAGGCAGTAATAAACTTAACCTGAAAGCACAAACAAATTTCACATCAGTGCATATTCAAAAAAATATTGAATATCATTTAACATACTTTGCATTTCAAAAACATCAAAAACATTTCTCATATTCAATTTCATGCATCTTCAAAAATAAATAAAACAAATCAAAGAAAAATTTACATTCACATTTCATACATCTTCAAAAAAAAAAATCACATTCCCATTTCATGCTTCTTCAAAAAAAAAAAAAATGAAAGAATAAAAAATAAATAAAAAATAAAAAATTCAAAAATTTCAAATTCAAAAATTTTGCTAGCCCCTCTCAGTGGTTGCAAAAAAATAAAAAAATAAAAACAAACAAGAATTTTTGCCAGCCCCTCTTAGTGGTTGTAAAAAAAAATTAAAAACTAAAAACAAATAAGAATATTTTCCATCCCCTCTTTGTGGTTGCAAAGAAAAGAAAAAAACTAAAAACAAACAAAAAATTTGCCATCCCCTCTTAGTGGTTGCAAACAAAAAAAATAAATTAATAAACAAAAATTTTTAGTAGCCCCTCTTAGTGGTTGCAAAAAAACTACAACAACAACAACAACAAAAAGAAAACATAAGAAACAAACAAAGACAAATAAAAACCTAACAAAGAGTTTAGGGCACCTACCTTAGCATAGCGTACTCCAGATTCCACTCCAAACGAGCCCCCAGCACCCACACCCACACTAGTGCCAACATCACTCGCCTCACCCACACCCACACCAGTGCCAACATCACTCGCCTCACCCACATCCATCTCTCACTGACTATTCTCAACCAAACAAAAATGTCAACATCAATAATAAAATCAAAAAATCCCCTTCCCTTTATATAGCCACTTTTTGCAACAGATTGGTGATGCCAACCACAAATGCGTCGTTTATATATATATATATATATATATATATATATATATATATATATATATATATATATATATATATATATATATATATATATATATATATATATATATATATATATATATAACAAAACCCGCTCAAAAACAACCAAATTTCAAACATCCATCACAACATGCACATCATCATAAAATATGCATTTTCATAAACTAGGGTTATGCATAAGGGGTTGGACTCAAAATATACTTGTAAAAAAATGGTGAATCCTAATCAAAATCAAGGTGAATCATGGAGAATCCTAATAAAATTAAATCAATCATCTTCACACCAAAATTTGGGGTATTTGAATCCCTAAAATGTAAGGTCATCTTTGGGATACGTTTGACCTATTAAATCATATTATAACTTCATAAAAATACCAACATTATATCAGGATTAAAAAATCTTTCCAACGAGTACAAATATTCCTATGTTTGGATATATATTGTGGCGAATTGACCTTAAGAAAAAAATTATCCTAAAAATTTTAGACGAATGGGCCGACATTGAGGGTCCTCATATTTGCCAATTTGCAATTTTGAAAATCCTAATATTCACCCAATTGGCAAATATTCACCACTATGCATAACCCTGTCATAAACATAATCAACACAAGCATCATCATCACATCATTTAGTGAGCCTCGTATATAGTGGATTACCCTATACACCTAGCGGTTGCAGCGACTAGCAATCCATACAATCCTATAGGATGGGTATCTCACCATAATAATACTCCTCTACAATCATAAAACATCACACATATGACATTAAATCAGCTAAGACCCTCAATTCACACAAAGTTATACAAGGTTATCCTTAACCCTTTACGTTGGCTCAAAAAGCTAAAAATAATCTAACACAATTTGGTAATAATCAAAAATCACTCGAGAATCGAATTCCTAGAATTATTGATTTCTAAAAACCAACATTTAGTAGGAATTTCTAGAGTCGTAAGGGCACTAGAACTCCAAACACGGTCAAAGATTTTACCACAATATTTTGTGCCTCATCGAAATGAAAGGTAAATTCATAAAAGTCAAACAATCCCAAAATTGGGGCATCAAGTCAATTTTAATGTCTACATTTGCATACATCACATCCACATCATGCAATAATTCACTTCCATCCATCATCCACATTTGACCAATTGGCTCGTGGGTTTCATCCATTACCCATTCACCAATTGAGGGGTAAGCAAAAAAATCAAAAATATCATCAAAATTTTCAAAAATATGTCATTCTTGTGTGTCGAAAAGATTTTATTCCATACATATAATAAAACTAGATGTCAATTGTTTTTTGCACCACAATGTGTTTCACAAATGCATTACAAAAAGGGCATTTGTAGACACAAAAATCTAGGCATCCACAATGTCACATTTGGCATGCACATCAAATCTTGTACAATAAAATTATATGTATAAGTTTAGACTTGGGTGTATAAAAACTTGTACATTATCCTATTTTCTTTTAAAATCAGCCTAGGATACTCTACCTACCCACTAGACATGTGTCCTAGCCACCTCACTAGCATCCCTTGACACATCTCACACACCCTTGTCCCATTTGCACCTTCACATGGGGTAACCCTCCACATATCACTCCACTTGCAGCCACATCACCCTAGTTAAGTGAGACACCCTAGGTAACTCACTCTAACAACCCCCTACATTTGGTAGCCCTAGATTGCCACTTGATAGTCTTGGCTTGCCACCTCTTATTTCCCTCCAAAACCCTAAGGGGGCTATAAAAGCACCTTCATTCGACCAAGAAAAGGAGGTTGAGAATTTATGCCATTAGGCTATCAGAATATCACTAGGATATCATACTCATCTCGAGGAGAAAAGGAGATCTGAATCCCAAAGTTCATTTTTGGAGCAATCTACCTTTCAGCCAAAACCACTTGTCCACAGTTACACAGTCAGAATTGCACCTGCACAGTTTCTCTATTGCTCGTGTAGGCTTTATTAGTTCCTACTGTGCATCCGTGATTTATCAAAGTAGAAAAATCCAATATATTTGATCAATAATTTGATTTTAGCAAAGCATTTAATTTATGTTTTATTGTTTTCCACATTGCATGTTTATCTAGCTAGGGTTTTATAGCAATATTTTATATCTTGATTTGCAGGTGCTACTAACTCTTATCTAGTTTCATGTGTGTAGGAAGCAGGTATCTTGGAGTGTTTTTGAAGCTGGAGTGGTCCCTACATTGGATAGCAGAAGCCCACTCACCCCTTTGAAGTTGTATCAGAAGAATAGAGGACACCAGTTGTTTGTTTGGAGAGCCCGTCATTGTCATATTGAACACTTGTATCATACATTGTAACATTGCATCCAATATACATGGGGTAATTAAAAAAGAAAAGCATTGTAAAATTGAGAGGTTTAGGCTCCCCTATTTTAATATGAAAAGGTATTCTTTTTTAGTGCAAGCATTTATTTATTCCTATTTGTTTGATGTTGTTTATTTTTCCATAAAATCCAAAAAAATCTTGATTCAAGAGACTAATATTGATGAGAAGAATTTTCAATTAGTTAAAAACACTATTTGGAAGGAAGTGGATATGGTGGGAAGTTCTATGGTGAGAGCCTTTGGAGGTGTATAGACTTTGTGGGACCCTAGAATATTTTATGGTCAATGTATTCAAAAATGAAAGGTGTGTGTTTATCCTCTTGATTTGTAAAATTACAAACTTTTCTTGGGTTTTTCCATTGTGTATGCCCCAAACACTAGGAAATGAAGAAAAAGAGTTTGGGAGCTCCTTAGTAATCTTAACGAGGTGTCTCAGTGGCCATAGATAGTTTCTAGGGATTTTAATACACCCTTGTACCCTAGTGACAAGAAGGGAGGTAGTTTGAGTTATTCTAATAGTATGGAGGAATTTAATGTTTTTATCTCTAAATATGAGTTGAAGGATTTGGGTCTAAAATGGGCTAAATACACCTAGTGTAATAGGAGGTTAGGAATATAATACATTCAAATTATATTGGATATATTATTAGCATATTAGTATTGGTTAACTCACTATGATAACTATTCTCTCAAAGTCATCTAAAATATTATCTCTAATCATTTACATTATTTTTGGAAGTGTTAAAGGGGAGAACAATTAAAGGTAGACCCTTCATATTTGATTTAATGTGGATTTCACATTCTTATTTAGCTCAAAATATTTTAGAATCATAAAACATTGATATTAGGGTATCCAAAATGTTCCAAGTCTCTTAGAAACTGAAAAATGATAAGAAAAATGTAAAATTTTGGAACAAGGAGGTTTTTGGTCATTTAAACGAGAAAAAGTAATCTAAATGCTAGTATTAAAGAGTTGGAAAAGCAAATTCAAAACTGGGTGCACACAAAGGAAATATATAGAAAATAAAAGGATATTTTGTATGATCTCCACACGTTATTAGCCTAGGAATAAGTCCATTGGAGACAAAAATCTAGGGCTTTATGGCACAATGAAGGAGATTACAACACTAGATTTTTCATCACATAACTATTAGATATAGGGCGTATAATAGAATAAGAATATTGAAGATCGATGATGGAAAAGAAATAAAAGAGGAAAAGGATATTAAAAAGGAATCATTTTTTTTCAAAATCTCCTCAGCATGGAAGATGTAACAAATGTTGAATTAGTTAACATATTGTTGAAGAATATTCCCAAGCAATGAATAGTAAAATAAATATTTCTTTGGATTGTCCTTTGTAAGAGGAGGAGGTGCATAGGACAGTTTTTAGTAGGAAAATGGATAAAACCTAAGCTCTTGATGGTTTTTAAAATGGTTTATTTCATACTTACTAGGATATTATTAAGAATTATATGTTAGAGGCTTTCTTGGAATCTTAGTGAGAAAAACAATTCTCAAGGAATGAAATTCTACATTATTGGTTTTTATTTCAAAAAATCAAGGAGAAAACATGCAAAAATATTTTTTCCCAATTAACCTATGCAATTCCATTTAGAAAATTTTGACAAATATTCTAGCCAATAGACTGAAGAGTAGTTTATCTAATATTATATTCCCCCAATAGAGTGTTTTTGTTAAACAAAGGCAAATATTGGATGGGATAATCATTGTTCATGAGGCTCTACACTCTATGAACATGAGATGATTAGAAGGCATGTTGTTGAAGCTGACTATGAATAAAACCTACAACAAAGTATCTTGAATTGGAAGAGTCTGGATAAAGTGTTGTAGTATTTTAGTTTTGGAGAAATTAGAGGCTTTGGATCATGGTTTCCATCTACACTCTTTGTTATTTAGTGATAGTAAATGGAGAACCAATAGGTTTATTTCCATGTAAAAGAGGGTTGAGAAAATATGATCATATATTACCTTTATCTTTTCATAATAGTGGCTGATACTCTAGGAAGAAGCTTAACTACAACAAAAGATACAACCTTGATTAAAGGAATTCGACAAGCATCATATTTAGATATAATTACTCATCAGTATTTCATTGATGATACCATAATATTATCAGTCACCAGTTATGGAATATAAAAATATTAAGAAAATTCTTAAAACCTATGAAACAATTTTAGGTCAAAAAATTAATTTATTGAAAATTAGGTTGTTTTTTGTTAACACTCCCCAACTTAGATAAAATAAAATTGCAAGAATTTTTTGGTGTAGAGTGGATAGCTTCCCCACTATATATTTGGGAGTACTCTTTTTATGGTTAGAATGAAAAGATAATACTAAAATTCAATGCTTGATATATCCAACACAAATCTTGTAGGATGGAAAGGCTCTTTCCTTACTCAAGTGGGAAAATTATAGCTATTGAGGGCAACCCTCCAAAACCTACCCATTTTCATGATGTATTTATTTAAAATCCTAGCATCGATGGTTGAGAAATTGGAGTGAATGTAGATGAAATTTCTTTGGATTGGTACAAAAGAGAAATAGATGATTAGTTTGGTTGCATGGGAGAAATTTTTCAGGCCTAAGAAAGAAGATATTATGGGTATTAGTAAAGTGAAGAAAATGAACAAGACTATAATGGAAAAAGTGGGGTGGTGGAAAATTATTGAACATGATCAATTTTGGGCTTATATCCTCTTTTTAAAATATATTGAGACGATAATCCCCTTTGCTTATAGCTTAAATCCACCTTTAGGATCATATTTGTGGAATGAGTTGATCAAAACAAGAAATATCTTATGGAAAGGTTTAATATGGTAGGTGGAAAGAGGTGATAAGATACACTTTTGGGAGGATGCATGGGTCATAGAGAGGCCTTTAATTTTTAATTATTATTGGAAGTGCATCATTTGGCCTTTAAAGAAAAAATATGGAAACATGGTTCAAGAGTACATCGAGGAAGATAATTGTAGAGTGTGGCACATGCTACAATTAAAAGGAGCTAATGCAATTATGAAAAGTAGGCTTAATTTTCTCAATCTCATCTTACAAAATTACTATCTACAACTCAATATAGGAGAGGATAGGTTCTTTTGGGGTCCTAATCCTAAAGGAATATTTTTTATTAACTCATATTTTGCCTTTGAAAGAGATAAGAAGAATAAAAAATTTCCCTCACATAGAGTTTGGATTAAATATCTCTTGCTGAAGATGTATTTCTTTATTTGGATGGTATTTAAAAATTAGATATTGACAATGGTGTTAGCTTTTTGAATTAATTAACTCACAGAAATCTTCAACCAGGATCAATAATAAATCTGATATATGCCACTACTTAGAAATGACAATGAAACTTAATATTAGAATAACAATAATATCTCTCAACTTTAATTCAAATATGCATAGTATCATAGGATTGCAATAATGATTTCGATTGATTACATTGCATGGAGCTTTAACTCCAATATATCATTTTATATGAACTTTCAGTATTCTGACTATTTTTGTCCTCTTTCATTTGGGATATGTAACCTTTCATATTCCTCTCATAAAGATAGAGCTCTCATATTGTCACATATCATGTGACTCTTCATTATTTATCCTGACACCTTGCACTTTCTCTATTATTCACACATACATTATACAAATATAAATAACCTACCAAACTAATATTACAAGGGAAGAAAATAATGTAATATCTCCAACACCCGCCGTAATACATTATTTGGTAGGAAGGATTTTTTCCTTCATTCTATGATTCTTATTTATCTTCATTCTTGAACTCTAATGTTGTCCTTGCTAGATATAACTATCTATGTTTACCTTTGGATCAATCTATCTGAGTCACCTCAGGATCTCTATCTTTGGGTCACTACCATTGGGTAAATGCCAATGGATCTACATTTGTATCACTTCCTCTGGGTCACTGCCACTGGAAAATTTATAATATCATCATATTTGTAGGATCATCACTATAGATTCTTTCTATCTCTATATATCAAGCTTAGATTAATGGTTTCTTCCCTTACTAAGGATCGATATACTTATAATGGATCTCCTTGCTTGGGTCTTTTTTATCTTCCTTCAATGGGATCTTTTAATAAGTATCCTTTATATTCTTCTAATGGGACCTTGTTCTCTTCTTGGATATCCTTTACCCACTACATACTGCCTTCTTTTTCAAATAGATTTCTCGGAATAGGTAAACTCAATATATCTTATCAAGGTCAATATCTTAATAATCTAAAATATAATTGACTGCAACTCAAACCAATCCTTGAATGAGGAAAGCTCATGGTATTCAAGAAATCAAAGATGAAATCCTTATCTATCTGTTGTAGGAAGCTTCTCAACCTATGAAGATCAATTTTTACTGTAGAAAAATATTAGATAGCTTTTTATAGCATTACCTAAGAATCGAATATGAAATTTTTTTATCTCTGAAGCAGAATGACAATGACCAACTTTCTTATTTAGTTTTTTCTCAAAAATCTAAATCCTTAATATTCATTGGTTGTCCTTCAACCTAGTGGTAATAATCCTTAGCAAAATTTGATCATACTTGATTTCTTTTTGTATAAAACATACAACATTCCTTTTTATCTTATCCCATTCGTTAATGTTTATCCATTGATAATCCATTTTTAATTTATACTCTTTTTTGCCTTTTGTAGATAAAAAATTTGAGAATGATTATGTTCAAAAATTTTACAACTATGGAGATTCTAACATCTCTCTATCTTATGTCCATATCTGCCACAATTATTGTATTTATTATTTGTTACAAATTTTATTTTGTCATTTTATCCTTCATTGTTACTAATTCTATAACTCTTTGTCATAGATTTGATGTTACTATTTCATGTCACAAAGTTAGTTCTTCATTCTTTGCTGATCATATATCCCTTATCTTTGAGACCTTCATATTTTGGTCTCATTTATGGTACAATTATATCTTTCATTCCTTGTTCATGTTTTTCGAAACATAAATATTTATATTCTATTTTACTTAATAACTTTGAACTAATTCCTTTAGTATGCTTTTCAAAATAACCAAAAAGATCATTAGACTTATCCTTATAAATATCAACACAAATATATGCATCACTATATTTTTCATAGTTTGAATTTATGACAACATCAATTCTGATAGCATAAGTATTTTATAAAAAATCACAAACTATGTTCAAATTACTTGTATCGCATCAATGTGCAACATCTATTTTTGTAACAAGTTCTACTATCTTTGTCATGAATTCTAATAGACGAGTATCATTGCTTGCATCACAATATTTCCCGTCATTTTTATGAGAATTATAACATGTATCTTTTTCCTTTTGATGAAGATCACTAGTATCACAACATGCATATATTATCAATAGTTTTAATTCTATAGTGTCACAACATGAAGCTATTATCACGGGTCTTAAATAATTTGTATCACTAGTAACATCTTTCATAATTATCTTATTCTCAAATTCTTCAACCTTTCCTTGTTTTTTTATCTTGGAAACATTTAGAGTGGTTATTCCCTTGTATATTATTTTCCATATAGTAATAGGTACAATAACACCATTTTCACAATAATCATTAGAATCATTAAGAACATATTACATGCACTTTTGAAGCATCAAAAATTATTATTGTTTTGCTTCACTAATAACATCAACAAGTTCATTTTCCAAGTCTACAGTCATTTCCTCTTGCTTTCTATTTTTCCTTTTAGAACTTCATTAGAAATTAATGTCATATACATTATCTTTCCTATATCATAAGGTAATGTAAAAACATCTTTAGAGTTTATTTCTACTTCATCAAGTTTTAAATTTAGATAATTTTCTAGCATTGAAAAACTTTCATTTTTGGCTTCTCTCATGATTGATTGCAAGACCCTCTTTTCCTTCATTGATGTATTCTCTTGACTTTCAATTTTTGTTATCATTTTTTGAGTCCAATGTTTTAATTTTTCCAACATTTTCTTAGTTACCTCTAGTGAGTCATCTTCAATGTATATTGGTTACTCTTGAAAATATAAGTTTTCTATTTCAATTTTTTTTGACAAGTCATGTATTTTTTATTTTTGTGTTTCTATTTTTTTATCATCTGTTTTATTTTTCATTTGTTTTTTTATTCACCATGTTCCTTTGAAGTAGTAATATTTTTAACTCCTTAGGTTTATATAAATCAAAGTTTCTAAATTACAAAACCTATGAGGTTGAATTCCTTATTTCTCCCAAATTGTTAGAAACTAGGTTTTGCAAATTTGATTTCCTAAGTTTGAGGTTGAAACCCTTTTGTCTCCCAAATTTGATTTTTAAAATACTTCAATTAAATCTTGAAAAATCTAAATTTTAAAGTTTTTATGTGAAATTTAAAAACTTTAAATAATCATTAAATTACGTCACTAAATATAAATTCTCCAAAAATCAATTGGCAAATAATTAAATTTCAAACTATACCTTATTACTCCACTTTAAACTTAATCAAAAATCTAATTCAAATTTCAATTTTAAAAGAAAACCTTTACCTCTAGTTTTCATATTGAGCTTTCATCAAACTACCACAAAGGACACACATTTGTGATGACCCATATGTCAATGAATCACAAGACATCACTTGAGTACCTCTAAAGAATCCACTCAACCACCACCACCATTGATTGTAAATAATGCAACATGCTAGTTTTTTTAGGATGTTACCAAATATCAAGGCAAATGATTATCAAGGAAACCTGATTCCAGGAGCTATGTGAATGATTTAATAGATGCATACCTCTACACCTTGAATTGCCTTCAAACCCTCAATGGTTATCTAAAATCAATTTACTCTATTTGCAGAGGAACTGCCTATTTTTTTTGTGGTATTAGCACTCAAGTTAATAATTGTGTCCCATTGTTGCCTTAAAGAGAGACCTTTAGTCAAATATCAACTTAATTATTTTAATATATTCATTATCCTTGTGCAAAAAAGCACCAATAATAGGATGATTTGAATATATTTGCTAGCCAATTTTATAGGTCTGCTTTTCAAAAGAAAAATATTTTCTTGAAGCTCTAGTCTCTGCATGCAAGTGTTTTACTAGAGAAGTTTCAATCTCAATGTTTGAATCTATCAATTATTTAACACGTACAATGATTCTATCCTTTCACCTCAACATATTTCTATGTTTATCTATAAAAGGCTTAGCTAATATAGTAGGGCATACCAATACCACTCATTATCTCAAAAATATAGATGTGACACACTAAAAATGGAGTAAACAGTTGCACTACAAACAACTCTCGATCTTTATGAGGCTAATATTGCAAAAGGTGGAGATTTTATCTTGAGCTCATGATACCATAAATTGGGAGTGCAATAGCCATAGAGGAAAATAATTAAACCTTATCCTATGCTCTATGTTACCAAAAAAAGAGATTGATCTTCAAAATCATCATGGCCTTGTCATTAAATAACTTGGTCAGTTCTCATTCACAAATGGCAGGGGGACATCTACCTATTATACATGGTCGATAGGCACAATACCTTAAAAGTGGTGTTATTTTTTAGGGTTCAAGCATGTAGTTGGGCATTTAGATCTTCCACCAAAACAGGCCCTTCTTCCCCTTAGATAAGCTCCTCATCTTATCCAACATTTACTTGGTCAATTACTTTGTCACTCTCATGCTTACCTCCATCATCATAGGTACATTCTATAGCATTTTCATCTAATACAAAAGGTAAAGGTAAAACTTTAGATAACTTTAAATGGGCATGTCGTTATATGGAAAATATTATCCCAAAAATCTATGCCCATTAGATTTGATACCAATGTTAGCTTTCTAAATAGATTAAATCACAAAAAGCTTCAACTATGATCAAGAAAAAATCATATATATACCAGTAATCATCAATAACAATAAAATTTAATATTAGAATAATAATAATATCTATAAAATATAATTTGAATATGCACAATATTATAGGATTGCAATAATGATTCAAATTGATTATATTGCATGGAGCTTTACCTCCAATATATCATTTTACATGACTCTTTAGTATTTTGATTATTGCTCTCCTATTTCATCGAGGAGATACAACCTTTCATATTCCTCTAATAAATACAAAGCACTCATCTTGCTATATATCATGTGACTCTTCATTCTCTATCCTGGCACTTTGCACTTTATTTAATATTAACACATATATTATACAAATATAAATAATATGCCAAAATAATATTACAAGGGGGCCAAATAATGTAATATCTCCAATAAGGGGATAATATTAGAAGAAGAGGGATGGTAATTCGTAATAGGTGGCATTTATTTTGTGGGGATGAAGAGATAGTTTATCATATTTTTGTCCATTGCACCCTTTCTTTGGATGTTTGGAATGCACTTATTTAGTTTCTTAGAAATCAATGGGTGACTACAAATTCTTTGAAGGCCTTATGGGAAAGTTGGGTTAACCCTTATCATAGCTCTCGATTGAATAAAATTTGGATATTTGTATTACCCCATTTCATTTGTTAAATATGGAGGAAAAGGAATAAATGAGTGTTCTATAAAAAATATAATATTAAAAATGTAATTACTAAAATTATAAAAGCTACCATTGTTGAAAATATGGTTGTTAACATGGATAACCAAATCTATGAAAATGAGTTGGAGGAATAAATAGCAACAAACTAGCTCCATAAAATCAAATTAGCTTATCAAAGAGAATGGATGAACTCCTCCACCCTAGAGTGGGTAAAAATAAAATTTTATGGAGCCTCTAAAAGCAATCTAGGGAAGGCTAGAGGGGGAGGCTTTTTGAGATCTATCTCAAGGGTACTGATATATTGTTATGTGGTGAAATTTGGCCATACATAAAACTATGTAGCAGAGGTGATAGACATGATTACAATAGTAAGGCTTGCAAAAAAGATAAATTTTAATACGCTTATAGTGGAAGGGGACTCTATTAATATCATTAATAGTTTGAATTCCAAGCAAATCACTAGCTGAAGCATTGAAAGTATTATTTAGAATGTAATAAATATACTATTAGGTATGGATTCATTTGAGATCTAGCACATCTATATTGAAGGTAATGCTATTGTTGATGTTATAGAAAACATGGGAGTTCAGATGAATGGATCCAAGATATGGAATGATGTTTTCCTAGACGTTTTGATTATTATAACTCTAAAAGAGAAAAGTGCTCCTAATTTTTCTAAGTTAGAAGTTTCAAATATTTAAGGAAATTGATCACTATAAAATATCTATTAGCATGGAGTAAACTATCAAGGAAAATAAACTAAGATTCAAGATTTCATTAAAAAAGGCTACACATTGAATGAATACTAGGTGAAAGCTTTCAAAGTTCTTGCAAAAAGTAGAATTAGAGATATGATCTGAAGTTAATAGAGAATTGATAAAAGCTCCTAAATATTCTAAATAAACCAGAAGGATTGAACTTAAGAAATACTAAATCCCCTCAGGATAGATTTAAATCAAAATTATTGTATCTAAGTATGAAACATGCTCCTTTTTAGTCCAAATTTTATAATATTTAGGTTTTGGAAGTGATTATTCTCTTCTATAAATGTAAAATATTTGGGACCCTTTTAAAACCTCTTTCTCTACCATAAAAAAAATAAATGTGATTATATCTTGTGATTTCCTTATCATTATTTCTCATAATAGAAGCATTGGACTCTAATGCTTTCAAGAGAGAAGAAAAACCATGAGCATATGGTGGTGAGATATATAATGGGCGTGATGTGAAAGCTGATCTTGTTTGGAAATAAGATAGATAGTGGAATAACCCTAGCGGGTTTAGAGAGTCCTTATGTTGAACACTTTATTAGAATCCAACATAAGCTATAGATTATGTACCACAATGACAATATGATTGATGACAATTTTCATCTCCAATGTAGATTTATGGTGTGGATTTAGAAGATCAACATTTATGCCAAGATGTGTCAGAAGATCAAGGTAAAAATTATTTACAGACACTTTTTGAAGAATAGTATAAGGTCCATAATAAAGAGGATTGATTTTACTATGTGCCTTCTATAGAAAATGATACTTGTCCAAGAATAGATAAACTTTATCTCTAAATTAGAAATAAAAAGGAATTTGATGATGATTTATGGCATATTTCTATTGTTATTAAGTCTTTTGTAAAATTTGAACCACCTTAGATTGAATACTCTTGAAGTTATTAATGAAAGAGTGCATTTTATATTTCTATTTTTGTATGTGCATGGTAGCTAAAAAAGTCAAATATAAGGGTAACTCATAAGGATCCAAAGGCTAAAATCCAAGACATACTTTAAAAGGTGAATGTCTAGTGGAGGAATGAATTGCTTGATTCTATGCATGCTCAATATGGGTTAGGATCAAGTTCCACTTAGATAGAGAGTATAGCAGTAGATCCACAAACTTCATGCAAGAGTGTGATTCACCACTTTGATATGACCATTTGACCAAGTATGAAAAGAATGGAGAAGTTAAGAGAAACTCCTAGAATCTTCCACAAGGAGTGCTAAAACTGATCCATAAAGCATGAATCATGGCTAGAAATAATACTAGTAGGTAAAACAAAGGAGCACAATGTATAGTAAAAGAATATTTGGCCTAATTCAAGTGTAGAACTTATCTTGTGGCATAGAATGAACTTAGACATCTTGTTGAATTTGTCCATAAGCATAAAATACAATCATGTTATCATACTATTATTAAAAAAAAAAACTATGTTCATGGCTATTCTCTCCTAAGGATGATAAGGAATGGGTAAATGTATACTTACTTCTTGTTGGCTATTTTTGAGATATAAAAAATGACACACTTTCTTAGGAATCTCTATACATTGTGTTGCATGTGAGGTTGGTAAAAAAAGTGTTGCGAATGATAAAGTATTTTATGCTTTCCAAAGTGACCATAATAAAATGTAGAATGTGCCTCCCTAAGAATAGATAGTTGATGCTCATGTGGAAAAAAAATTTCATCCAACAAGTATAGCAATGATTCCTTAATGTGAAAATCTTAAAAAGAAGTCAAATTGGAAGAGGACAAATATTGAAGATGTTGTTAAACTTGTCAAAAATCTAGATTATGAGCATCCAAGTATGGAAAACCATGTGTGAAGCGATTACACCTGTTAAGATATGAGGTGCAGGAGGATCACTAAAGTAATCTAATATATTATTGTTGTTCTTGTTTTGTACTTTATGACCAAGTGGAACTGTTGTAAGTATGATGTCCACTTCATATGTCTAGTTTCTTCAATTTTATGATGTGATTCAATAAAATTTAAAGGTAAGTGATCCATGTGGACAATGATTTCCTTACCTAGAAGGTAGTTTATCAGGTACTTTATGGCTTGAACTAAAGCATATAACTCATTTTCATAGGTAGAATAATTCTATTTAACAACTAATTTTTTTTTAGATTGATAGGTCATTGGATGAACATTTTTCTTCAATATATCACCAAGATCAAACTATGAGGGATTCATTTCAATCTCAAATGGTTGAAATAGGTATGGTAGAATAAAAATAGATGCAAAACATAGTTTTTTCTTTAATATATCAAAATTATGAGAATGGTCCTATATCCAATGAAACACAACATTAGCTTTTGTCAAGTGGTGCAAGGGATCAACAATGGTGGAAACTAAGGATTGACCTTACAGTAGAATATTGCAAGCCCAAGGAAACATTGTAATTCAGTGAGAGTAGCAAGATTTTTCCATTTGAGTAGAAATTCTACTTTAGTTGGATCCACTTGAATATCATGTTTATTAATGACAAATACAAGATAACAAATCTATGTTTTTCCAAATGAGTGCTTGCAAATGTTTACATACAAACTAATATGTTGAATAATATGTAAAACATGTTTCAAATGCTCAAGGTGAACCTTCTAAATGTGGGAGTAAAAAATAATATCATCCAATTAGATGATTACAAATTTATCAAAATAGTCACTAATACTTCATTCATAAATCTCATCAAGGTGACAGAGAATAGGTGATACCATAGGATATCACAAGCCACTCAAAGAGGCTCATTTTCATCTTGAATGTTGTTTTCAATGTATCTTTTTCTTTAATATTGACTTGATGATATCCACTTTTGATATCTGTCTTGGATAAAAACTTCACACCTTGAATTCAATCCAAGAGATCGTTAATATGTGGAAGTGCATAACATTTTTTTATTGTAATTTTGTTTAATACCCTGAAATAAATATAAAATATCCAATCCTTATACTTCTTGAGCATAAGAAGAATTAGTGATGTAGAAGGGGATCAACTTGGCTTAATGATTCATTTAGAAAATTAGTCTTTATTTATATTTTGATTTTGTCATTTTAAAGTATTAAATATTTATACATTTGAACATTAGGAAGAGGTACAACAAGAATTATACCAATGGTATGATTGATTTATTGGACTAGAGGAAGTATTTTGGGCTCCTGAAACACATGAGAGTATGATTTCAATAATTTTTCTAGCTAAGCATTCCAAAAGGAATTAGTGATATTTGGTTTTGATTCTTCATTTTGAGGTCATGAAAATTAGTGCAAGTTCATGTGCTTGATTTACTACTTTTCGTGCTTGTTTACAACTGAGTACCATATTTTTAGTGTTCTTGATATATTTGATTAGAAATATTATTTTTATCATATTATAAAATGTATGTGTTGTTATATAAATTATATTTATCCTTCCTATTATATTTATAGAATTTTATAAGCAACAATCCACAATAGTCCATGGGATTCAACTCATAGGTGATATTATCCATAAACTTTGGGCAAAAAATGAAATAGACCATACAAGTATGTGATATATGAGGTGGTTCCACTGTCCTTCCACCCAAGTTAATATATAAAATTATGTGGGTTCATAAATAACTATAATTTATCAATTATGGACCTCATAATCAAAATTTACTATGATCCATTATCGATGATACAATCTATAGAGAAGTCATATGTGAGATGGGCATGTGTGATAAAAACCTTCACGTAATAATGATTGATATATCATTAATGTTTTATGAAGTATAAATTTCAAATTATAATGTGTCCCTTATAAATTCTTTAGAGGCACATTCCTTGTTTTCTCATCTTTAGACTATACGATAAAAAAATTCTTGCTCAATTTAAAACACATTTTTTTATTTGCCTTATTCTTATAATAAGTATAATTTTTTTATATCTCTTAACATAAGAAGAGGGGTGATGTTTGTAAGAAGAAGAGGAAGAATATGGAGGAAAAGAAGTAAATATTTTCACCTTTGTGATGCAGGAGCATCCAGTGGCAACAGAGCAATCTTGCATCAACAAAATTTTCTAAGTGTTTTGCAAAGAAGAAAAGAAAAGAAAAAAAAAGTGTCGCGATATCGTGATAGAAAAAGTGTCGCGATATCATGACATGTCACGTTTTCGCGACTCAGGAAGGAGAGAGAAAGATAAGAAGGAAAATGTCACGATATCGTGACATGTCGCATTTTTGTGACTCAAGAAGGAGAGAGAAGGCACAATGGAGACATGTCGCGATATCACGACTGAAGCAGGAGAGAGAAGGCATAGAGAACAAAATGTCGCAAAATCGTGACATGTCGCGATATCGTGACCGAAGCAAGGAGAGAAGGCATGGAGAACAAAATGTCACGATATCACGACATGTCATGATATCGTGACCAAAGCAGGATAGAGAAGGCATAGAGAAACAAATGTCGCGATATCACGACATGTCGCGATATCATGATCGAAGCAGGAGAGAGAAGGCATGGAGAAGAAAATGTCATGATATCGTGACATGTCGCGATATCACGACCAAAATAGGAGAGAGAAGGCATGGAGGAAAAATGTCGCGATATCGTGACATGTCACGATATCGCGACCAAAAGAGGAACACGCGCTCCAGGCCGAATATTTCATAAATGCATTCCTTCGTGCATGGTAAGCTCGTGACAATGAAGCATCAGTCTCAGAGGAAGATCCCAGTGAACATGTCGGCCACTCGTGCACTGGAAATGAAGCATCAGTCTCAGAGGAAGATCCCAGTAAGCATGTCGGCCACTCACGCACTACATCCAGAGGCGCATTTATGGCAACTAGAGATGAAGCATCAGTTCCTGAGGATGATCCCGATGGTTATGGTGGCCACTCGTGCACATCACTCAGAGGCTCATCAATGCATCTTTCCATGATTGAGTCGGGTGGCAGTTTGTAGTTCATGAACAAATTTGAAAACTCAGAGGGTCGGGGCCTCTATAAAAACCCAGGTATTGTAATGGGAAAGGGGCTGGAAAACGCAGATTGCTGCTATATATTTTTTGTAAAATTATTTTTTGAAGCTATTGAATGAGAATTGGCTCTTGCTTTCTTTGTCTTCTATTCTGTAGATTTTAGATCTCCACCAAGTGGTATCAGAGCCAAAAGTTCCTGAGTGTGCAAACAGATCACTGAAAGTGAGGCAGTTTGCACCAGGATCTGTGGAAGGGCTTGTGAGAGAAGTGAGCAGAATGCCTCCATGAAGAAACCATGGTGGTGGGAGAGATATGGTGCCAGCGAAAGATTTTTGAGTTTTGTAGAGGCAAGTTCAGGCCCTGCAAGAGGAGCTGCATAGAGGATTTGAGCCAAGGAGAGAAGAAGGTAGTGAAGATGAAGATGATGAAGAAGAGGGCCAGTTTGAGGAAGAAGAAGAGGCAGTAGATCCTACACAAGCTAGATTATACAGAGCCATATCCCAAATTGGGAAGAGGCCAAAGATGGAGGTTTCTATGTATTCTGGGAATCTTGATCCAGAGGAGTTGATTGATTGGATCAATGATCTGGAAGAATACTTTGAGTATGAGGAGGTTGAAGATCCTGATAGGGTCAGGTTTGCTAAGACCAAGCTAAAGGGTCATGCCAGCATATGGTGGAAGGGAGTGTAGCTGGAAAGAAATAAAAGAGGAAAAGAAAGGATAACAAAATGGGAGCGAATGGTAGAGAAGCTGAAGAGGCAGTTCATTCCTGGTGATTACGAGTTGGATCTGCTAAAGAAAATGCAAGGTTTGAGGCAATCAAGTAAGTCTGTCAAAGAATACACAGAGGAGTTTCATAAAATTGTAATCAGAACAGGCCACTCAGAGGCCAACAAGGAGAAGGTAGCCCATTATATTAATGGGTTACGAGCAAGTATTCAAGAGGAATTAAGTCTGGTCAGGATGACCACCATAGAGGACGCTTACCAATTTGCCCTGAGGGTTGAAGAGAAGCTGAATAGAAGGTTTGAGAGCAAGCAAAGAGGAAGAGGTCATGGTGGAAGAACTGGTGGAAGGACCAATGGAGGACGAAATGAGGATTATAAGAAGAATGGAGAAGCTAGCAGTAATCAGGACCAAAAGGGAGAAAATACCTATCACCCTCGTAATCAGAACAATGATTACCAAAGGGGAAGAGGTAGATCTGGACGTGGCTATGGAAGAGGAAGATTTCGTGGAACCTGTTTCCATTGTGGGGAAGAGGGACATCGAGCATACGAGTGTCCACAGCACCAAGAGAGGACTAATAGGAGGCCTGAAGGTAATGCCCGAGCCGCGGTCACTGATGAAGGTGCTGGATCTGAGCACTCTGAAGAAGTAGAGAGAGGAGAAGTACTGATCACAAGGAGAACCCTGCTGAATGAGGAGGGAGACCCAGATCAGAGGAAAAGCTTATTCCGCACAAGGTGTAAATGCGCGGGTAAGATTTGTAATATTATCATAGACAATGGTAGCACAGATAACCTAGTTTCAGAAGGAATGGTTACAAAGTTGCAATTAGAGAGGAAGAGACACCCGCATCCATATCGGATTGCGTGGTTATAGAAGGACCATAGGGCTTTGGTCAGTGAGCAATGCCTGGTAAAATTTAATATTGGGAATTACCGTGATGAGGTCCTGTGTGACATCCTGTCGATGGATGCTTGCCATTTGTTGTTGGGAAGGCCATGGCAGTTTGACCGGTGTGCAGTTCATGATGGTCGGGCCAACACTTACTCCGTGACAAGGAATGGAGTTTGCCATAAGCTGAAGCCCCTGAAGGAGGTGGACGAAAAGGTATGTAGCAGTGCTAGAATCTGTTTAGTTGAAGGGAGAAATTTTTTGGATGGTTTGAAGCATGAGCATATGTGTTATGCATTAATTCCTAGAGTTAGGGAGGAAGAATGCAAAGATGCCCCAATAGAAGTCCTAGATCTATTGGAAGAATTTCTAGATATTATATCTGATAATGTGCCTGAGGGTTTACCACCAGTGAGGAAGATCAGTCACCATATAGATTTGGTACCAGGATCTAGTTTACCCAATAAGGCTGCACATAGAATGACTCCTATAGAAACTGAGGAGCTAAACAGGCAAGTCCAAGAGTTGCTGAAGAAGGGACTGATTCGGGAGAGCTTGAGTCCATGTGCAGTGCCTGCAGTGCTAGCACCAAAGAAATATGGAGAGTGGAGAATGTGTACAGACTCTCGAGCTATTAACAAGATCACCATAAAATATAGATTTCCATTGCCAAGGATGGATGACATTATGGACTGTTTGAGTGGAGCCAAGTACTTCACAAAGATTGACCTGAAGAGTGGTTACCATTAGATCCATGTCAGAGAAGGAGATGAGTGGAAAACAGCCTTCAAGACCAGAGAGGGTTTGTATGAGTGGTTGGTCATGCCATTTGGGCTAACCAATGCGCCAAGCACATTCATGTGGCTGATGAATGAGGTATTGAAAGAATTTTTAGGAAAATTTGTCATTGTCTATTTGGATGATATTTTAATATTTAGCAGAACCCTGGAAGAGCACCTGATGCATATCAGAAGGGTTTTTGAGAAGCTACGGGAGGAGCAGTTGTTAATTAATCTGAAGAAGTGTAATTTTGTGAAGAAGGAGTTAGTGTACCTAGGATTTGTCATCTCAGCCGAAGGTCTAAAAATGGACCCAAAAAAGGTGAGAGCTATCATTGAATGGCCTACTCCGAGAAGCACAACTGAGGTAAGATCATTTCATGGTCTAGCAAGTTTTTACAAAAAATTCATTAGAAATTTTAGCAGTATTTGTGCACCCCTTACAGAAACAATGAGAGGGGATAAGAAAGAATTTAAGTGGACCTTAGGAGCAGATAAGAGCTTTGATATGTTGAAGAAGAAGGTCACAGAGCAACTTGTTTTGGCACTTCTATATTTTAATAAGGTATTTCAGGTAGATTGTGATGCTAGTGGTAGTGCCATAGGAGCTGTATTGAGTCAAGAAGGTAAACCTGTTGCTTACTTTAGTGAGAAACTCAATGATGCTAGGAAGAAGTATTCAATTTATGATCAAGAGTTTTATGCTATAGTTCAGGCTCTAAAGAAGTGGAGACATTATTTGTTGCCAAAAGAGTTTGTTCTATATACTGATCATCAGGCCTTACAGTATATTAATAGCCAAGGGAAGCTAAATCAGAGGCACTTGAAGTGGGTCGAGTTTCTACAGAGTTATACCTTTGTGTTGAAGCACAGGAGCGGAAAGTCAAATAGAGTTGCAGATGCCTTAAGTAGAAGGCAGTGTTTGTTGATAGAAATGAAGGTGGAAGTGGTAGGATTTGATGAACTGAAGGGTTTGTACCCGAAGATCCTGATTTTGTAGAAGCTTGGAGGGCTTGCTTGGCACCTGTTACTTTGGACAGGACCAAGTGGTTGGATTTTTTGATCCAAGATGGAATGTTATTTAGAGGAAGTCAATTATGCATTCCAAGGAGTTCAATGAGGGAAAATCTAGTCAAGGAGAAACACAGTGGAGGGTTGGCTGGACACTTTGGTCGGGATAAGACCATTGCCCTGGTTAGTGAGAACTACTATTGGCCACAACTGCAGCAAGATGTGAAGAGATTTGTGCAAAGTTGTAGAGTATGCCAGATGGCGAAAGGTGTGAGACAGAACACTGGATTATATCAGCCATTACCTATACCAGAGAGACCATGGGAGGACGTCAACATGGATTTCGTTCTTGGCCTACCGAGGACATAGAGGGGAAATGACTCCATATTTGTGGTGGTTGACAGGTTTTCAAAGATGGCACATTTTATTCCCTGCCAGAAAACTAGTGACGCAGTTCATGTTGCAGGTTTATTTTTCAAAGAGGTGGTATGACTTCATGGTCTACCAAAGAGTATCGTTTATGTCAGAGATACCAAGTTTGTTGGGTATTTCTGGAGAACCTTGTGGAAGAAATTGAAGACAGATTTGAAATTCACTTCAGCATACCACCCACAGACTGATGGAAAAACAGAGGTGGTGAATAGAAGTCTGGGTAATCTATTGAGATGCTTGATAGGAGATAAGCCCAAGGGATGGGACTTGGTTTTTTTGTAGGCGGAATTTGCATACAAAAATTCTATCAACAGGAGTACTAACAAATCTCCATTCCAGATAATATATGGAAGCAGTCCAAGAAATGCTTTTGAGTTGAGGAAGATGGATATAGGGGAAAAGTGCAGTGCCGAGGCTGAGGACTTTGCAGAGCATCTGAAGAGCTTGCATGAAGAAGTGAAGAAGCAAATTACTAAGATGAATACTCAATATAAGACAAGGGCAGACCAGAAGCGACGGTTTAAAGAGTTCGAAGTGGGAGATGAAGTCATGGTCCATCTGAGAAAAGAAATATTTCCTACTAAAACCTATAACAAGCTAAAGATGAAGAAGTTTGGACCATGCAGAATCATAGAAAAACGGGATTCAGGCAATGCATATGAAGTGGAATTGCCAAGTGGGCTTAACATATCACCTATTTTTAACATTTTAGATTTGGTGGAATACCATGAGGGAGACAGTAGTGAGACACCAAGTGCAGAGTTGTGGAGTATTCCAGTGTCTACTCCAACCACAGACGAGATCGAGGAAATATTAGACACTCGAGAAGGCAGAAGTACCAGGAACAAACAGTATTCTGAATATTTGGTCAAGTGGAAGGGCAGACCTGTAGAAGATGCAACTTGGTTGTCAAAAATAGAGGTTGACCGCCTAGGTCTTCCTCTAACAGTACAGAAGTGAAGGTCACTTCTCAATCCACCCGGGTGTCTGATGCAGGAGCATCCAGTGGCAGCAGAGCAATCTTGCATCAACAAAATTTTCTAAGTGTTTTGCAAAGAAAAAAGAAAAAAAATGTGTCACGATATCACGATAGAAAAAGTGTCACGATATCGTGACATGTCACGTTTTCGTGACTCAGGAAGGAGAGAGAAAGAGAAGGAAAATGTCGTGATATCGTGACATGTCGCGATATCGTGACTCAGGAAGGAGAGAGAAGGCAAGATGGAGAAATGTCACGATATCACGATCGAAGCAGGAGAGAGAAGGCACAGAGAAGAAAATGTCGCGATATCGTGACATGTCGTGATATCCCGACCGAAGCAAGAGAGAGAAGGCATAGAGAAAAAATGTCACGATATCGCGACATGTCACGATATCATGACCAAAGGAGGAGAGAGAGGGCACGAAGAACAAAATGTCACGATATCGCGACCAAAGCAGGAGAGAGAAGGCATGGAGGAACAAACACGACCAAAAGAGGAACACGCGCTCCAGGATGAATATTTCATAAATGCATTCCTTCATGCACGGTAAGCTCGTGGCAATGAAGCATCAGTCTCAGAGGAAGATCCTAGTGAACAGGTCGGCCACTCGTGCACTAGAAATGAAGCATCAGTCTCAGAGGAAGATCCCAGTAAGCATGTCGGCCACTCGCGCACTACATCCAGAGGCGCATTTATGGCAACTGGAGATGAAGCATCAGTTCCTGAGGATGATCCCGGTGGTTATGGCGGCCACTCACGCACATCACTCAGAGGCTCATCAATGCATCTATCCACGATTGAGCTAGGTGGCAGTTTGTAGTTCGTGAACAAATTTGAAAACTCAGAGGGTCGGGGCCTCTATAAAAACCTAGGTATTGTAATGGGAAAGGGGCTGGAGAAATGTAGACTACTACTATATTTTTTGTAAAATTCTTTTTGAAGCTATTGAATGAGAATTGGCTCTCGATTTCTTTGTCTTCTGTTCTATAGATTTTAGATCTCCACCACTTTGTAACTTGTTTTTTCTAACTAGATGACTTGGAAACTCCTATAGAACTATATTATGGTGATCCCATCGATTATGGAGCAATATTCTCATCAATAAGTTGTACTTAATTAAATGCAACATCAAGTATTGTGAGGGAAGTATATTACAACTCCCTAAAAAATTGATCTTGTAATTTACTCTTGAATTTTATTATGAGAGGTTGTGTTGGATCTTACATGTATAGTAATGTTCACAATTTGTGAAATTAATAGATATAATCTTGGATAAACATGACTTCCTTTTTGCAAGAAATTTCATTTTATGATCAAGTCATAATCATAGTTATAAGGATAAAATATTTTCTTCAAAGTTATCACAAGTTGATCTCAAGTATTTATAGGATTATGTCCATATTATTATTCAATTCCTAATACCTTAGCCACTCTAGAAAGTTTCAATATGGCAAAAGGAACTTTCCTTTCATTAGGAATTTAACTATATGAAAATCAAGTTTCAATGTCTAGGGTCCAAATATTAAGGACTTTGTATCCCTAGAACCATCATAAATTTTGATGTCATATTTAGATTTGGAGCAAGTATAATTATTATATATTTTGACATAAGGTGCAAGGTTTAGAAACTAATGTCTTAATTTTATTAGCCAAGGCACTAGTGACTAACGCTACCTCATTCATATTTTACACCAAATTGATGGTCATAGTGCTACAAATCAACACCAAGCAAAATTAACGCCTAAGTTGATCAAATTTGAAAAAATAAATGTTGGAGAATATTACATTATTTTGCACATGTAAATATAACCCTGTGGTACCTTTATGGTACAGATGTAAATATGTAATCGATTAGGATTTGAGTCTATATTTAGGAGAGTGATTTATATTTATGTAAGTGTGTAATGTACTATATATTTAAAAGTGTCATGTAATTAAGAGTGCAAGTGTGTAATGAGAGAAAGTGCACAAGTAGTGTGTATGTATGTGTGAAAATAATTAATGTGAGAATGTGCACAAGCACCATGTATTATGAGTGTATGTAGGAGAGTAAGTGTCATATAGAAGTTTGCAAGTATCACATAGTTAAGAGTGCATGTAAGTAGAGAGTGAAGATTCTTGTATGCAAGTGGTAAGATGAAAAGCAAAAGTACATAAGAGTCTTGTCTTATGTAAATAATATGAAATATCACAACTTCATGATGTTTAAGAGTCACATTTCTATGTCTATATTATGGAGAGAAAGCTCCATACAAATTATTGGGAAAATGGTCTACAAATGATCACCATAGCAAGAATTTATAATATTAAAGCTTGTTTACATATTTTGAGCAATATTATTGTCATTTTTTTTCATGCTTGCACATGAATGTTTTTTTCCATTTACATTCATATTTGATGTTACTATGAATGTTATTATAATTTAAATTGGCTAGTATATACTTTCATTGTTCTTATATTTAATTATCCTCTTGATTATTTATATTTTGATCTATTATATTGTTACTTAATTCTATTGGGACCTCAGATAGTTTGGCTTAAAATCCAACAAGAAAATGGTTAATTTAATCATAAATTCAAATACAATACTTGTAAGTTAATGCACTAACAAATTTATTATATTGTGCATGAAAATAATATTGGAAATTTGATAGTCTACATTGATATTTTTAATATTTATATGTTGATTGAATTTCCCTTTTTATAATATGTTGAATAGCTTCAAAGGACTAAGAGTATCCAACAAATTCATGTGTTGACATGAAGTTTGATGTGATCAACACATGCCTAAGATGGTGGAAAATTAAGCATTATGCACAAGTAGCGGTGATACAACTACTCTCTTATCTCCAACCAAATGTTAAAATAAGTGATGTGTCAATAGTTGAACTAGATCTAAATAATCTTATCACTATTTTGATGGCATAGTCTTGTTTATGAGTATTTAATATCTTAAAACAAAAATAATGGTTGTTTGAACAAGTTCAACATGAAATGGAAGATTTATGCCAAGCTCTTTTTTAATCCATGTAAGTGAACACTTTCTTTTATCACAAGTTTAAAGGTTATTATAAAAATGTTCACGCTTTCACATTCTTTGCTTATTGTCCATAGTCTATAAATATGGGAATATTTGGCAACTCCTGGGGAAACATGATGGATTTATAAGGACACTTGAGAGGGATGCCACAAAGGCCCATGACTCCTTCACATCCACATTCAAGGCATCATCAAAATGTAGGGATGTTGGAATATCTCTATCACCTTGCATTTTTATCTACTCTCTCTCAAAGGAGCTAGGAGTTAAATTTCAAGAGAATATATCTATCTCAAGGTATCCTTTATGTCAACATGAGCATAGGTCTCAATGGCCATAGATAACTTAATATTGTCTAGTCCTCTCTACGAACAAGGGGATAAGGTACTTCAAAATGTTCAAGCACATATAGAGATCATTCTACACTAGAATGAACTAGAAAAGAAAATCTCTTACATATCCAAGTGACAAGAAAATATAGGGCATATAACCCAAACCACAAATAAGAAAAAGAACACAAATAATGACTATATATCCTTCGATACCAATTGATATTAGAATAGAAATTCGATCTTTTATTCATAAATTGGTGCTTAAATAAATACAAAGTATGTCTTTGATTACAACAAAAGATATTTGCCATATCTTAACAAAGACATCCTTATAGGATAATATTCTAAATAATAAAAATAAATAGGTATATTTTAGCAACTCAAGATAATAAACTAAATCTAGAAGCTATCAATTTAATTTTAGAAATCTACATGAGTATTTGAGCTTCATGTGTTACATAAGTATGAGAAAATAATAATAATAATAATAATAATAAGTAAGCTTAAAATTATAAATATTAAATCATACAATTATAAAATAATATTAAGTAATATTAAGACAAAAGTAATTACATCATGTGAATTCCTAACAATATTAATGTAATTCTATTAAATAAATTTGTTTAATTATAAAAAATAGTGGACACTAACATACGCACACATATATACTAAAACCTTGATTTATTTCAAAAAATGTATTACTATAAAATTATTGTGTGATTTTTAAATATAGTTCACATAAAAAACATGCATGAATAGTGGATATTTAACTCTAAGTGAGTTGCCTTCAACTTCCTATAATAAAAATCGAGGGATAATTGTATTATAGGATCCTAGACATTTACCATCTAAATGGATCGATGTAGTGTTCTTAAGTGATTTTTCATGATATACAAAAGTGATAAATAAGAGGACATGTTGGTCTTTTCACACATTTTAATATTCATGTCTTTGGAAACAACTTTGAAAATCTTCTTCATAGGGAATTTGATGATAATAAAGATTTTAGATGTGGTATTTTAACTATTCCAGTTCCCTAAAAATAAATCTCATCCAACTATGTACAAATTTTAGAAAGTAGAATAGGTAATGTTAAGCATATTAGGAATGGATATAATGAGAAGTTAACATTTGATTAAATTTTTTAACAATTATAAATTTTAAAAATAGGAGAATTTTATGATTAGGTAAAGAAATGAACTCCATTAAATTAAAAAAATAGAAAACCTTTTTATTTTTTTCAATAGAGTTTATATAATTTTATTTTATTTTAAGAGATATAATTAAAATCATTTCATTTATTAGTCTAGAATCTATGACACCTAACTAATTTCTCATTACCAAGAAGAAATGTGGTATGAATATAATGAAATAAAAAGAAATAATTTTTTTAAAATATGTTCTAAGGTGGTGTCATATGTGTATAACAATGTAGAGGGAGAAAATAACCTACCACAAATGATTCTTGATGGACCCATTGGGAGCCGAGGTAACTGCAGGGCTATATTTCTCTACACTTAGGGGATTGAGGGAATGAAGGGTTTATCAAAAATGGTTTTAGAACTTACTCCAAGTTTGGGATGGAAAATTTGATTTATTTATTAAAAACACCTATGTTTAGCCTTTTAAAATAAACTATTACAACAACTAAGGAAATATTGTACACTAAATGTAGTAAATACAGATGCAAACAAACAATGCTACCCTAAGAATAATTCTTTATTTTGAATGAAACTATTTCTAAGATAACATAAATGTAACTTTTGATTTTTAGGCAAGGGCTCAAGAAAATATGCACAAATAATCTAACCTATGATGCAACTACATGCACTTTTATTTAATGCCTAAATGACATGTTTTTTTTCTATTGTTATCTAAAGTGAATTTTTCAATTTTAATTAAGTGTCCTAAATGTATTTTTATTTTAATTTTAAAAAATTGTAAGAAAACAAAATAGATTTAAACATACAACAAACAACCTACTAGACTAATGGAGCACTTACTTATTTTTGGATGTTTGTCCTCGCACTTGAACTTGCATCCCAAATCCTACAACTACAACTTTGGACAAACTTGTGCATAGAAATAGAACTAAAAAAATGTGATTAGTGTTTTGGGGCCTACTTAAACCATTGTAAAGTGTAGCTTATATGCATAGTAGTCAAGCCCCCTTGGTCCCTTTAGTTGGTCATAAGAGAAAACTAGTGTTTGACCTTTTGAATGGTGAGCATGCACACAAGAAATAGATTCACAATATGCGAAGAAAATATGTAGAGATACAAAGATACAAAAATATAGTGAGGGAAGAAAAAATTTATAAGATAAGATGTAGATTTATAATGTAGTCAAGAAGACTCTAAAGAGCACAACAAGCAATAAAAAGATAAATACAATGAAGTATACTTTATTGCTAAATGAATGCAGGAAAATGAAACTTTATTAAAACAATAATGATTAAATTAAATGAATGCAATAACAAATATTGAAATGAACTATGTTAAAATGGATGCACAAATGAAATGCAAAACCCTAACAAAATCATGAATGCAATTAAATGATCTATGCTAAAATAAAAACAACAATGATTCAACTAACAAAATGAATGTAATTAAAATAAGCTAAATTAAAATGAATGTAAAATTATTAAACTAATAAATAGTGAATGCAATTAAATGATCTATGTTAAAATAGAAATAAAATAAAAACAATGATGATTCAACTAAAAAAATGAATGTAATTAAAATGAATGCAAAATGATTAAACTAATAAATAGTGAATGCAATTAAAAAATCTAACAAAAATAAAATAAATAAATGTAATTAAAATGAACTAAATTGAAATGAATACAAAATGATTAAATTAATAAATAATGAATGCAATTAAATGATCTATGCTAAAACAAAAATAAAAAATAAAAAAAATGAGGGGTTGAAAGCAAACCCAAATGGTAAGCTTCTCTCCCCTTTTGTGCTGATGGAGTTGAAGAATGTTCTTGGTACACAATCCACCATCACTTGCTTTCCACTAGTTCATAAAAGAGCGGAAGAAGAAGAAAGTTGAGAACAACTTTTCCAATGGAAGAGAGAGAGGACACTCAAATATATAAGATCGTAAAATAATGTGGGAGCAAATTAAATATGAAATCGAAAATGGATAAAATGGAATCCAACCCATCTATTTATAGAGGTTTTGGAGACAAGGTAGGAAAATAAAAAAAATGTTTTAGGGTAAGTTCATCCACTAGGATTTTGGGACCCTAAATGGCCTAGAACTTTTGAAAATCATTTAAATCATGATAGCTAGACCAATGTGTAGTTTTTTTTGTATTTTGGGGGACCAAATGATGTCATAAGAGGATAAAATTACACTCATGGAAAATATATTTTTAAACCCAATTCCATGGTAGTGGTTTTGGGAGGAAAAAATAAGATTTTTTGGGAGAAAATATGAATTTGACTTGATTGGTTAAAGTGTTGATGCATGAGGGTGATTTGTTGAAAATTTATGAAAAGTGTTTCAATTTTTAATGTCTACATTTTTCTCCCTTTTGATGTATGCATTGTGCAGTGAATACATCAAAAACAGTTGTGCACCAATTTTAATTTTGGGAAGGTTTTGGATTCTTAAAAAACTAATGTAGAGGATATGGTATGAAAAATGATTGCTTATACATAAATCGTATGCATGTGTGTCCCCAACCTAGGGTTCCCCCATGATTTTGGAGAAAAAACCTAGTTGAATCGATGAAATTTGAATAGTATAGGGTAGATGAAGAAATACTTGATGAAGATTGAAAATTATTATAAAATATTAAATTGACCCAAGATCAAGAGTAAGGGAAGATGAAGTGATAACAAGAAATAAATAAATGAGATAAAATATTGATGTCTCTGGTTAGGGATTGATGAATAGATTGATAGATGTGAGAGAAAAAGAGTGATGGAAGAAAAATAGAGAAAAATAAAAAGAAGAGGAAAGATAAGGAAGAATAATAGAAGAAGATAAAGGTGAAAGCCACCAAAAGGTCAAGAAATCAAATAAGGGAAAAGGGACAAGAAACCTATAAGGATGTATTCTCACAAATGGCCTAAGATGAAGGCTATGCTCATTGGAGACCATGAAGTTATCTTGTAATGGTGTAATGCTTGCTAAAAAGAAGGAAAAAAGTAGAGAGAAAATCGACAAAGATGTATGCTTGTAAATGGACTAAAGTGGAGGTTGTGGTTACTAGGGTCCATGAAGCTATCCTATAAGGGAGTAATTTTCACTAGAAAATAACAAGTGTGGAGCGATACCCACTATGGATGTGTGCTCACAAATGGTTACATGTGGGTGATACCTGTTAGGATGTATATTTACAAATGGTCTAAAGTGGATTTGTGATCATTTGTGTCCATGAAGCTATATTTTATGGGATTTAGTGCTTGTTGATAGCCAAAAGGAGTATAATCCAATAGGCGTGTGGTGTGTGTGCATGTATGACATAGAAGTAATATATATAAGAAGAAAAATATAGTAGTAAAAAGTAGTGTGTGTCTGTCTGTCCTTATTGAAATTTTAATAGCTAAGAGATGTGCATAGGATACTCAATAGCCGTATGAACACCATAAATAATATTCATGTGGTATCTATCCTATCCTACAAGGATCCCTTAATAGTTGAAAGATAAATAAAGAAAATTTTGAGCAAATAAACATTCATAGATAGAAGAAGGAGCATATATCCTTTGTTTTGGAGAAAAGAAGAAATTATGGAAGACTTTCAAAGGACATAAGATATACAAGATATGAAGAACTATATCCCTTAACTTGGGGAAATTTTGATGATTGTTGATACTTTCAAGCTCAAGGAATATATGATATGGAAGAAAAGCATGAAAAGAAAGAACATATATCCTTGAATTGGAAAAAAAATTAATGATTATTAAGACATTCAAGATCAAGGAGTATATATGATAGAAACTTGCTTTGTTCCAAGAGATAATTTGTGCTAAGTGTGTGCAAAATATTCAGGGTGAAATACCCCTTTGGTGAGAGTGCATGATAAAACCTTGATAGTTTATGATTGTAATATTATGGGCTCATTTAAGATCACCAAAAAAAGAGATAAAAAAATATGTGGGATCATTTAAGAGTGATAGACAAATATATGGGAGAATATATGGGCTCATTTAATAGCACCAAAAAAAGAGATGGGTAAATATGTGGGATCATTTAAGAGCACCAAACAAATATATGAGCAAATATGTGGGCTAATTTAAGAGTGCTAGATATAGAAATGAGAAAATATGTGGTCCAATTTAAGAGTTTTAGATAAATATATGAGAAAATATGTTGGCTTATTTAAGAGCATGATATAAAAATATGAGAAAATATGTGATCTCATTTAAGAACGTTGAATAGATTTTTGAGAAAAAATAATAACTATGTAGATTTCTATATGGTCATGATGTGATGAGAAAACACATGGATAATGAAGTAGATGAATTGTTAAAGATGATTTTTGAATTTGGTCATAGCCCCTTTAAGTAGGAAGCTTAAAGGGGTTGCACATTTTTATTAATAAAAATTGGACCACTAACAAAGGGTGTTGATGAAGATATTGGAGATAGACGATAATTATACAATGTAAGAGACAAGGATGCATCTTAGAAATATTTATTATTAAGGATAAATTGGTTCTTTTGCATAAGGTCATGGACATTATTTCAAAGTTTTTTTCATCAATTATTTGAGTGGCCATAACCTTGATGAAAAACATAATATTTGTGTGAATATTTTTGCAGGTTTGGAAGATTCTAGATTAACCACTTTAGCTTCTAGTAACTTGGTTAAAATGAAATTAGGGGGTAGGCTTAATATTGCATAAAAATGCCTAGGATAAGGTTAAGTTTTCTATCAATGAAGATGGAAAAATGTTGTATAAATTGATCAATAAGGTCACTAAAAGTTTTAAGTGAATATTTTAGTAATTGATAATATCATTGTAGTTTACTACCCGTAAGTCTTTTAGGTAATGTCTTGAGTAATAATATCTCATCATGTGCAATGTCATCACAAGCCAAAAGAAAAACTCTAAGGTTTTGAATAGGGTCTTGATCACCTTAATTATTTGGAGGTTAGGAGGAAATGGGTAGTTGAAAACAAAGTGATCCAAAGTTTGATTGAATAAATGTTTATATGATGGATTATGAGGGATAAAAGGATTATAGATGGAATCTATAGTTTGTTATAGTTGTTTTATTTGAGTGGTGAGGATTTGAATTTGAGAAGGTTCTTGATTGGATGATTCAATATTTTTATGTGAAATACGAAGAGTATTTTGATGATAATATCTTATATTATTCTTAAATAAATTACTATGAGAAATATTTTTGTTATTATTTATGAGAGAAATGTTCTTAGAAATATTAATGGTAGAAGGATGATGATTAGAATTAATGATCACTTGTGAGTTGTTAATGATGGAGGGTAAAGGAATATTATGTTGTTTATTTTTAATATTAGGTGTGATGAAATATTCTTGTGGAGGGTAATTAGGCTCATTATTAATATGATTAAGGAATTCTTGAATATTATCTTTAATGAAAGGGATAATTTTTTATTTTTTTTATTTGTGGAATACATCCCAAAAGGGATTCCACTTTCGGGTAAGACCCAAGGAGGAAAGGATATCCATTCCACAAAAAAATCCTAGGATACGGACCCAGCCTACCACCTTTGATATACTCAAGGAGCAAACAAACACACAAAACCAATTTAAAAATAAGTAAATAAGTAAATAACAACAAAAATAATAAAATAAAATAAAAAACATGCTCCTTGAGTGTGTCAAAAACAAAAGCACAACCAAACACACACAATAAGATAAAAGAAACCACAACACAAACCACATAGAAAAACACAAGAACCACATAACAAAACACAAACAAGACAAAAACAATAGAACACTACAAAGACATAACCCAAAAAAAACATGAAAAATAAACACAACCAAAACCTAAAAAATTAAAATAAAATAAAATAAAAAACAACCAACAGACAATAAACAAAAACAAAAAATATAGAAAACACTCACATAGAAAAACATAAATTAACACAAACAAAGAGAAACCCAAGAACAAGAACGAAAAAAACACAAGAACAATAACAAAAAACATAAAAAAAAAAACACAAGAACAACAAAAAACAACACAAAAAACACAAAAACAAAACAAAACAAAGAACCCACCCACCTTAAAAAACTAAACCAAAAAAAAAAAAACAAAAAAAAAAAATATATATATATATATATATATATATTTGGATGGCTCCAGTTCTGATGGTACCTAGTTTCTTCTTGTTTTTTTGCTTCTCTTGGTTCATTCAGTTTTTTTAGTTCCCTAGCTCATTCTATTATTTCTTTTGTTTCCTCTGTTTATTCTTGCCTTAATAGTCTTCGTCTAGAAAGGTCATTGTTATGTTCAAATATATATATATATATATATATATATATATATATATATATATATTTGAACATAACAATGACCTATCTAGACCAGAAGACTATTAAGGCAAGAATAAACAGAGGAAAAAAAAGAAATAATAGAATGAGCTAGGGAACTAAAAAAAACTAAATGAACCAAAGAGAAGCAAAAAAAAAACAAGAAGAAACTAGGTACCTTCAGAACTGGAGCCATCCAAATAAATGATAGAAAGAAGAGCTTCCCTAATTTGAGAAGCCTACCATCTAGGAGGGTGGCCATAAAAAGTAATATCACCTTTGTACAAATCCCAATTAGCTAAAGCATCAGCACTCTTGTTTTGATATCTAACCACATGATTGTAATCAACTTTCAAAAATCCCATCTGGATTAATTGAATCTTCTCAATAATTCTTTTTATTCTCCAATCCATCTTATGATTCTTAGGATTCTTCAAGATATTAATCATAATTTGAGAGTTAGACTCAACTAACACCTTATCCCATCCAACCTTAGTAGCCTCCTGAAGGCCTCTAAGGATACCATACCCCTCAACAAGGTTATTGGAAATAATACCCAAATTCTCAAAAAAAGTAAAAACTAGGGAGACATATGAAAGTCTACAAATTCTTCCCACATTGGCTTTTCCAGGGTTCCCTCTAGAGGCTCCATCAGTATTGACTTTTCCAAAATCCTTAGGAGGAGGTTGCCAATTTCTTGTCCTATCCATCTTACTAATACTCACATTCCCTTTAAGTTGGTTACCCTTATAAGATCTAATCTTCAATATTTGCATCACTTGATCCCATATTTGGTGGGAGTTTTGGGTGTGATTAAGGAGTTGATGGACTGATTCAACTAAGTTGGCTATGGTCTTTTGCCAAATATAGTGAATATCCTTCCTATCTTTATTAAAAATTTGGTTGTTCCTTTCATTCCAAATATACCAAAGAAGAATGGTAGAACCCATCAAAACTAACTACCTAATAAAATGATCAACACCCTCTTTATTAGGACAATCCCTCCAAAGTTGTTCAAAAGTAAAAAAAAAATGGATAGTAAAGTGGCCATTCTCCTCCATATCTCAGATGCTAAAGTACACTCAATAAAAATATGTTTGATAGTTTCTACATTCTATTCAAACATTTCACATCTAAAAGGGCCATGAAAACCATGCTTCATAAGTTTCTCACAAGTAAGCACCCTACGATGCAATAAAATCCAATTAAAGAACCTTACCTTACGCCAAAGCTTTTGAGCCCACAATCGAGAAAATATGTCAGAAGAATGGTTGGGATTATTATGGCATAAGGTCAAATAACCTTGAGCAACTGAATACTCACCCTTAGTAGTGTTGTTCCATCCAAAATAATCTTTTTCATAGGACCAAGAGACGGATCTCATATGAATGATACCTTGGATATCTTGTCTTTACATTTCTAGGATTTTAATAAGCCAGTCCTCAATAGGGATCCAATATCTACCAACCTTTGAATTACCAGTATGGTACCGATAGTAATTAGCCACCTTTATCCAATTAGCTCGGTGAAGCTCCTCCATCTAAGGCCTCCAATCGGGAAAATGAATTTTCAAAGGCTTGTGACCATTCCAAGAATCTGTCCAAAAATTTCCCTGTTGACCATTGTAAATGATCCAAAATAAAATTTTCTTTATCAAATCCTCACCAATCTTAAGAACTGCTAAAATGGGAGAACCTTTGGTAGGAAGTTGATAGCAAACAAGGTCTTCAGGACTTTTGTTCTCAGCATATTTAGCATGGATATTATTGGCCCAAAGAGCATTGGGGTTATGCAACATACTCCAATATAATTTAGCAGCTAAAGCTTTGTTGTTATTAATAGAATACCGGAATCCTAACTCCCCTTCATTATTAGGAAGAAATAAAGTATCCCATTTCACCAAGGCCCATTTTATTTTCTCCTTAGTACCACTCAAAAGGAAACGATGACTGATTTGATCCAATTCTTGAAGAACAACCTTTAGGATATTCAAAATGGAAGAAACATAAATAGGAATAGCTTGAAGGACTGATTTTACCAAGGTGATTCTACCCCCAGAAGAAAGTCACATGTTGGTCTACTTTCCAACTATCTTCTTGACTTTGTCCAACAACTAATTCCAATATTTATTTTTATGCCATTGAATATTTATGGGAATACCTAAATAAGTGATTGGAAGGGAGGTCTTATTATATCTTAATTTATACAAGACCATGGATTCCTGTCTAGTAGAGCAGTGAAAGAAAATAACTTTAGATTTGTCTTCATTGATCAACTGCCCAGCAGCCTTAGAAAAATAGCTAATGATTTGCTTAATATTAGAAGCTTCCTTAATAGTAGCTTTACCTAAAAGTGTAGATTCGTCCACAAATTAAATATGAGAGATAGGTCTAGCTCCATGAGCAATGGTAACTCCATCAAGGGTTTTGTTTTTCCTCTTTTTGGTTATAGTCCTACCCAAGCATTCAGCAAGAATGATGAATAAATAAGGGGAAAGCGGGTCACCTTGCCTAATACCTCTGGAAGCTAGGAAAGACAGATAAGGCCTGTCATTGATAAGAACTAACTAGGAAACTGAAGAGATACATCCCATAATCCAATCCATCCAATCCTTAGAGAAACCAAATTGCATCAAAACTTTGATAAGGAATGGCCAATCCACTCTGTCATAATCTTTGGATAAGTCTAACCAAATGAACATGGAAGGATATTTTTACATATCCATGGAATGGATGGCTTCCTGAGCAAGAACTATCTCATCTACTATTTTACTACCTTCCACATAACCCCCTTGCTCTGGGGAAATAATGTTATGCAAAAGAGGCTTCAACCTTTCTGCCATGATTTTAGCAATGATTTTGAGAAGAACATTACATAAAGAAATAGGTCTAAAAGTTGAGATATGATCAACCTCTTGAGATTTTGGAATAAGATTAATATAAGTTTTATTGATAACATTCAAAATTTCTTTGGATTTCTTGGCTTATTCCACCACCTCTAATAAATCAACATGAAGGATATCCCAGAACTCTTGGTAGAACTCAATGGGAAAACCATCGAGACTCGAGGTTTTCCCTTTTTGCATTTTAAAAACTACTTGTTGAAGCTCATTGATAGTAACAGGAGCAGTCAAAACAGAGTTCTCCTCATAAGTGATAAGAGAAGGGATTGATTGAAGAACATTTTGTTGTGAAGCTGAGTCAAGAGGAGTAGCAGCAAAAACATTCGAAAAGTAATCAACAACAATAGAGTTAATGTCATCCTAAGTATAAACAACATCTCTAGAATATGATTTTAAGGAAGAAATATAGTTGTGAGATCTTCAATCTAGAAGAGATTTGTGGAAGAATTTTGTGTTTCGATCTCCCTCTTTGAGCCATTGAATTCTAGATTTTTGCTTTCATAATATTTCTTCTCTTTTTTCCCATTTCTCTAACAGAGTTGTGAATTTAATTTCATCTGCACTTCTCTTATCTATGAAGCCATCTAAACAGATTTTCTTATTCAAATTTTCAAGATGAGCAATAACTTCATGTTTATTTTTATGAACATCCCCAAACTCTTTCCAATTCCAAGTCTTGATTTTGGATTTAATGTATTGCAATCTTTTGGAAAAATAGAATATCTTAGTCCCATGCCTAGGTTTACCTTCATTCCACCATTGTTGCACACGAGGTCTGAAGGAAATGTCTCTAAGCCACATTAATTGAAAACAAAAAGGAGAGAAACTCACATTGGTTTTCCATATTTCCACCATGTCTGACCAATGATCCGAACCATCATTATTAAGATTCTTCACTTTAGGAATGTGACAATGGATTAAGAAATTTTTAGAGAGCAAAAAACTATCCAATATTTCCATTATACAAGCTAAGCCTTGCCTTCTGTTAGACCAAGTCATAAGGCCATTATCTCGTTGGATATACACAAGATGGAGGTTTGCAATATATTCACTCATGATATCAGTGCTTTTGTTCAAATTTCTATTTCCCCCCATTTTCTCATCCATAGAGAGGATGGTATTGAAATCTCCTCCGATCAAGATCCAAGCTTCAAGAAAATGAGAGATAATATGAGTAATATCCTTCCACTATCTTCTTTTTTCCTCCAAAGAAGTCAGAGCATAAATAGCAGAGCATAATTTGGTTGGAATGTCTACTTTGAATAGCTATAGCCAACAAACCCCAAATGCTAACCATATGGTGAATAACTACCAATTTTGGGTCCCAAAGACATGCAATGCCACCAAAAGTCCCTTGGGAATTGAGGAAAACCACTTTTCCAGTTGGCAAAATTTTACTGGCAATTGAGTCCATATCCTCCATTGACATCTTTGTTTCTTGAAGGAAAACAAGATGTGGATGATTTATCTGAATCATTCTTCTAATTTCATTTTGTTTTGAAAGACTCCCTTTGAGTCCTATAATATTTCAAGTGATGATCTTCATTAATACGAGGGCTAAAAAAGTTGGGAAGGACATTTATCTTACCTTCCTCTACAATATTTTCACTTCTTTTACCATATGATATTGATTGGTCTTATGATCTGCTTTTTGATTAGAATCCATATTCAAATATTTTCTCTATTTCTTGACTTATTCCAATTGAATCTGAGATGTTTTCTAACCTTGAAGAATGCTCGTACATAGCCAAAATTTTACTAGATGGTTCAACGGAGTCTATATTGGGACCTACATTATTTAAAGTTTTGACATTTGAAATATTTTTTTCTTGTGTAAATTTTCTCCCTTTTTTTCTATTGAAAAACTTTGATTTGTTGGTTTGTATCTGAGTTCTTCCCTTAATATTTAAATTGTGTTTCTAGGATTTTAGTTTCCATTATTTCCTCTTCCTCACTTGAGACATCATTTGTGGAAAGGATTTCAAACATATTAGCAGATGACTTTGATTGATCCTTCATAACTGGTTTTTTCTGAGTGTTCTTATTCTTAGGTATTTGGAATCCTATTGAGTTTATATCTTCTTTATTTTGATCAGGAATTTTATTTGGGTAAGCACTGGCCAAATGACCATATTCATGGCAAATTCTACAACGAAATGGAATGTTCTCATAGTCTACTACTTGCTCCCAAGTGTCTTCCCCAAATTGTAATGTGACCTTTTTAGGTAGGGGTTTGTCAAAATCCATTAAAACACAAATTCAAGCATAAATAATATGTTGAAAATTTTGAGTACAATCAGCAATCATCATAAAAGTTCCTAAAGAGTTTCCAATTGAAGAAAAAATAGTAGGATTCCAAAATTCAATAGGGAGGCCAAAGAGTCTAACCCACACGGGAGCTATAGAAGGCATCTCTTCTTTGGTTTTAAATTTAGTATGCCAAGGCTTCATGAAAAGCCCTTCCCTTCCAAAAAACCAAGGACCCCCTTGAAAAGTTTTCTCTCTATCTTCATTATTAGCAAATAAAACAATAAAATAACCATTTGGATAAATAGAGATTTGTAACTCACCTTTAGTTTTCTAGCTTTTTACAGCCTAGACTTTAAAAGCATATAGACTCAGATGAAAACTCATGAACCAGAAAATTAGTCCTATTTTTTCTAAATCTTCAATACCATTCTGAATGTTACCCATATCAAGCTTAACAATAGGAGTTCCATCAGCTGCTTTAAGACATCCTAACTTCATTTTCCTAGGATCAATCTTAGGCATTCTTAGAGGTTTATGTGAAGCCCTAAGATTGATATTAGCTTTGTGCTAAGGCTGTCCACCATGAAGGGCATCCCTAAAATTTATTTTTGGGGTTGAGTCTTCAAAATTCTTACCCTTGATAGGGGTTTTCACAGTAGAATTATTTTTTGGGTGCATCTTAGCACCAGATTCACTTGAGATATGAGCAATTTTTTGATCAACTACTTGAAACTTGTTTTCTGATCTCTTTAATCCTTGCCCTAGACGTCGTCGAAAGGTATGGTTTTCATTTTTCTTTTGTGCAGCAAATTGGAAGTTGTTGTCACTCAAGTTCATAGTATGATCTATTGAAATACAAATTTCTAACTCATATTGGATCCCCTACAACATTTACTGCTAATATATTGAGCATAAACCATAAAAATATTGTCCTCTAGGTCCCGAAGGCCCTAAAAATCAACCTTTGGAGTTGCTTGCACTCAACCTAGATGAAACCCTCACATAGCCGCTTGCCAAATATCTCTTTCACACATAGGTATGCACTAGGATTTGTATTGCTCTAAATTATATTAAAATTGGTGGAGATGTTGGGTTTTTCAGGCATCTACCCTCAAAATTTCAGCTCAATCTGAGTCCGGATGAGTGAGATATGATCGAAACGAGTTCGACAGTTTGGGCAGTCCTACGAAAAATGTCCCTCCACAAATCTCCCAGATTCAAGGGATAATTTGAAAGTATCATTATCAATATTATTGAAAAATTCTTAAATAATTTCTTCTTGTTCATTAGTATACCCTAATTTTGAGATAAATTAAGGAAGATCAAGAAATTCATTAATAGTTTCCTCATGTTATTTATTAAAATGATTTTTTTTTGTGAGGAGTTGTTTTTCATTTTAATTTCACTCTAGTTTTCTACCTTACCTCTCCATGGTTTCCTCTATATATTGGATATCTTTTTTAAGCTATTATTTTCTTAAATTGATGTTACCAAAAACCTTTTTATTCCAAATTTTTATTCAATACTTGAAGTTTTTTAATTTCTAGGTAACTCTGTACATAATTGATCCTTGAACCTCCTCCTGATACCAAGATTTAATTTTATTTGTAAAGTCTCGGTGAATATTCTACATGAGCTCGTACCTAAAGGTTGCTCCTCCCTACTTCCCCTCCTTTTCCATATCTAGCAAAACGGTATTGTGATATGATCCTATTCTAGGCATACATGTAAGTCTATGAATACTATTTATATTTAGCCAACTATGATAAATAATAACTCTATCTAGGAACCTTATAATGTGGTTATCCCTCATCCTTCTATTTTTCCATGTAAACTTACCTTTACACATATCTAGCTGAATCAACTTATTATTTTGAATAAAATAAGTAAAATCCTACATACCTTGAGTGATATTAATCCTCCCTACACTTTTATCCTCTATTCTTAAGTTTATATTGAAGTCACCATAAACCATCCAACGCAAATTAATGAAAAGAATCCTCTAAAAATATAGTGTATTCCATAGTCAAAATATCTCATGATCATTATTTTGAGAATAAACCATTGTCATTACCCAACAAAAGTTAGTTTTTGTGTTCTTAAATTTGACTATATAGAATCTCTCTTCATGATAAACTAAAATGCATCTCTCTTCCTAATCAACTAAAATGCCCTCAAAATTCATTCTATCCCAAAAGATGCAAATACCTCTAGTAGTTCCTTGTGTTGGGCTTATTATCCATTCAACATTCGACCATACCTCTTTTTGAATAATGTCAAGTTTTTTGGTGTTAATTTTAGATTCTTGAAGATAAACAATATCAAGTTTTACTTCCATGAGTATATTTCTAACAATTCTTCTTTTCCCAGGGGAATTTACCTCACGCACATTTCAAGAAAGGATTTTCATTTTTTGGTTTTGTTTTATGGGCTTTTACCCTTAACCATCCATTCTTCATTTGGATATAATTATTTTCCTTTGTTCTCTAGTACTTTTTATTCTTATTTTTTGGGGGGTCTTCCTTACTTTATTTTACCATAATTACCTGTATTCTTTGTATTTTTTTATGTTTTCCAGGAGGATAATTATCTCCCATTTGGTTACATCTTGTCAGAGATTATTCTATTGATTATTGAGCTATTTTACCCAATTATAGTATTTTGATAAATCTTATTTGCATACCCTTAGATTACTTTAAGTTTTTATTAGGCTTAGATCCTTCATTTCCTCAATTTTTTTTTATTTCATTCTTTGAATTTAAAACTTGATGTAATCCTTGCCATCCCTTTATTTATTTGATTTTAAACTCCTAAACTCCTTCAATATTATCCTTCTCTTGTTCTAAATCCATTTGAGTGGATGGGGTATCCTCTACCATTTTAACGTCATCTACTAGTATTTCATCTTCGACTTCCAAATTATTGTATGCATTATCTATGCTGATTGCAATCACATTCTGTTGTTGTGTTTTGGTATCTAGATTTATATAATTTTCAATCATATTTATTTTTTTCTTATGGTTACCTTATTCATAATCATTTTATTTTTCTTGATTGAAACTATTCTCTTATTGATTAGTATTATTTCCAAAACCACTCAAGTTTTGTTTCTTATTATGTTCTTCATTTGCTTTCTAGTTTAGCTTTGTGTATTTACTTGCATACTCCATTGTCTTATTAGGATTATGTTGTTCTTCCTTGTACTATATAGAACATCTTGATATTGTTCCTTTTCTTGTGCCCTTTCTTGCAGGTTAGAAGTTTCCTTTTCCATGCATGTAGTCCTCTGGTTTATTTGATTCTCCTTTTATTATGACGTTTTAATAAATTTATTTTATTTTTGTGAATGATATTTCCCCTCCATATGTTCAAACACTTTTCATTGCTTATAGTGTACTAGAAAATTTTCAAATTCAACTTTTTTTTCTCATTTCAAAAGCATCAATTTGATACTCACTTTTTCCATTTTGTCTTGTTCTAGCATCATGTTAACACAAACTTTTGCACACAATGTTCTTGTTATATTGTGGGTGGGTGGATCCATTGTTATAAATTTTCCAATTTGTGTTGCCATACCCTTAATAATTTGATCATACTAATATTCTATAGGTAGATCTAGGAAGCAAATCCAAATGGAAAGTGAAAAAGTCATTCCTTTTGAGGGATGAAGCTTTCATGCAAACATTTTAGGAAAACTAGTATTTTCTCAAATAAAAATGGATCTCACGATAAGGTTACCACTAGATAATCCTTAATATTAAACTAGATTAAGAAGTATTCCTTTGATAGACCAATAACATTCATTGAACCCTTTGTTTGAATTTTAGAATGAAACCATCTCCTAAGCACATCTAAATCTGGTCTGGGCTCTAGAAATTTGCCTACCATGCTAAACTCATTATCCCTCAATATTTTTTGATTAGGGAGTCAACAATACATACCTTTCCATTTTCATGAGATATCTCTATGCCAACTTCTTCTCTAATTGCATCATTTATTCCTTTTAGAAACGATGCCCAATAATTCTTTTATGATGCTTTCTATAGAATATTTTTTGTATCTAGAAATTGATTGGAAACAGAATTCCAGAGTATTGTGCCTCAAGGAAGGTGATAGAAACACTAAATTCTTCCATGTTTCGACTATGAGATATTGGAACAGTAATACAATCCTCTAACTTATGGGGAAATATAGAATAAAGTATGAGGATTTAAATGATATTAAAAATTTAGCCATTACTTTATTCCATAACCTTCCTAGCAAAGAAAAAATAGAGTGCAACATAGAAATAGAAAGAATTATTAACAATGTTACCAAAGGATTTAATGATAGTATGAATGAATACCTATGCAACATAATCTCTAAGGAGGAAATTAAAAGAGTTGTGTTCTTTATGGGAGTATCCAAGGCTCCAGGGCTAGATGGTTTCCCACCAGGTTTTTTTCAACATCACTGGGATTTTGTTGGACAATATGTAGTCAATGGAATCCAAGAATCCCAAGAATCTGGTAAGTTTTTTTTGGTTACATAGGAGAGTTGGTCACAGCCACACAATAATCTAATAAGTTATTGAACTAATGGAATAATACCTTTCATTCTCTCATTCCCAAGAAATATGGGGTAGATAACTTATAATATTTTAGACCAATTAGCCTATGTAATACAATTTACAAAATTTTTATTAAAGTGTTGGTCAATCAGTTGATAAACATTATCCTCTCAATTATTAATGAAGATCAATGAGGTTGTGTCAGGCAATCAGATTACTAAAAGCATCATTTCTATTTATAAAATAACACACTCTCTTCAAAGGAGGAAAGGGTTAGATATGTTCCTTAAGCTGGATATTAACATAACCTATGATAGGGTTTTGTGGCATTTCTTAGATAAAATAATGGAGTGAATTGGTTGTAGTGAAAATGGAGGGCATGGGTTGGTATGTGTATTTCTAGACCTTGATTTTTTATATTGATTAATGGATAATCTACTGGGTTCTTTCCTTCTACTAGAGGAATAAGGCAAGGAGATCCATTGTCTCCATATCCCTTTATCATTATGGCAGATACCTTGGGAAGAACATTGGAAAGAAAGAGAAATGATGATAATTTCAAAGGTCTAAAACATTCATCCATTCGTGAAGTGTTGTCCCATAAATATTTTATGAATGATACTTTCTTGATTGGTGAAGGCATAGAGCAAGAAGCTTTGGAGTTTAAAAAAGTCCTTGATTCTTATGCGAAAGCTACATACCAAAAAATAAATTATGAAAAAAGTAGGATTATATTTTTAAATAGAGAGGAAAGTATAAGAGAATAAATAATTAAAGTTTTGGGATTTAAGAAGGAAAATTTCCCTATCACCTATCTTGGTTTGCCTTTGTTTATAGGTAATATGAAAGATGAAATTTAAAATTTGATTATTGATAAATTTAATAGGAAACTTCAAGGTTGGAAGGGATCTATGTTATCCTCTGTGAGGAAAGTACAATGCATAAAACACACACTTCAAAGCCTCCCTATTTATTTCATATTTCCTAAGAATGTCAAGGAAATTGAAAGAGACTTTAGAAAGACAAAAAAAATTCTTATGGGATGGCACTAAATTCTAAAAATGTATACATCTAGTAGCCTGGGATACCTACTGCTTGCCTTTATAGAATGGAGGTCTTGGTTTGACAAAGTTGAGAGATCTAAATAGAGTCCTTCTAGCTAAACATGGTTGGAGGCTTTGCACTAGAGCATCAAGGAAATGGGCTAGCATTATCCAAAACAAATACTTGGAGGGTAGAAACCACTTTATCAGATATTCTAATCCTTCATGTGGATCTATTTTTTGGCAATATCTAAAATTGAGAGTAGGTAGGGGGGACAAAATTGAATTTTGGAAATACATTTGGATTCAAGAGGAGACTTTAGTGAACTAAATAAATTTAAAATATATTAAATAATATTTAACCAAAACCTATGGTAAGAACATTAATGGTTATATTCATAGGGTCAGTGATTTTTAGGAGTGGAAAATATTGCAAGAATATATACAAGGTGTGGTAGGTAAATATCTGAAAAACCTTATAAGGAGTTATTATTTAGGTAGAGGTTCAAAGGAGGATCACATAATTTGGGGAAGAAACTAGCAAGGCCAGTACTTGGTGAAGAATGGATATAGAGTCTTGGGCAGAGTAACCTCAAAGAAACCTAAGATTAAAATAATTTGAAACCTAAACATCATCCCTAAGGTTGCTATGTTTTTTTGGGTTGTCATTATCAATAAGATCCTTATGAAAGACAATATGTTCAAAAGAGGAATTGTTTTTCCAACTATTTGTGTCTTATGTAACAAAGAGGATGAGTGTGTGAATCACTCGTTTGAAACTTGTGATTTTTTCATGGTATCCTAAATATATTATTGAGAGAATTTAATGTTGCTTGGTTCATTATAGATTCTCTAATCAGGATTTGGGAATAGTGGCACTTAGGAAGCAGTATTTTTTGGTAAAAATGCATTCCACATATTTTTTGAGGAATTTGGTTGGAAAAAGATAGACATATTTTCAAAAAATTAAACCAAAGTAATAACTGGGTTTATGCCAAGATTAAAATAACCCTATTGGAGGATTGTAATAAAAAAAGTATTCCCTAGGAAAATATTGCAATGATCCTCTCTAGAGAAAATATATCTTAACTGTAGAAAAATCAATAAGGTGAGACTAGATACTAGATGGGAACATCCTCACAAATATAGGGTAAAAATTAACTTTGATGGGGCTCAAAAAGATAACCTGGGTCATGTTTTTGGTGGGAGCCTTAGTAGGAATGATAGAGGTTAGGTAGCGGCTACATATGTTGAGGATCTAAGAATTACCACAAATCACTAAGCTGAAGCAAGGGTGATTCTTACAGGCCTCCAAATTGTAGTGAATTTGGGTTTTATAAGAATTGTTCTTGAGGAGGATTCCAAGAATATTATAACTTCCCTTCAAAAAATGGAGTTAAATAATTCTAGCATTTTCCAAATAATTATAGATGTGAGGACTATTTTGGGAAACCTAGAAAAAAGTCAAGTCAAACATATTTATAGAGGAAAACAAAGTTACTAATAAAATAGTGAATATGGTAGTTAAATATAAGAATTTCAAGGTTTGGTCATACACCCCTATGGAGTTGGAAGATATTATAAGAATTGATAATAAAGCTAGAAGATAAAGAGGGAAAAGCAAAGAAGAATACATATTGGTATCATGCGATGAAGGAATTGTTGTCAGTAGTTTCTTTATCAGTTATGTAAAGCATTGAGGACTGCATAAGTCATGTCAAATAGAAGGATAGTGGGAGGAATACTATTATAGCTTCTCCGTCAGTAGGTTTAGCCCAGTTTTATTTGTTTTACTAAGAGAGAGCTATCTTGCATTTGTATAATATTCTCTTGTTTTTTTATTGTACATATTTTGAGATCTATGTAAAGGATCAAGGTCCCTCAACCCCATTTTTTATCAACACAAAAAACCCCATTTTTTTATCAATACAAAAAAATGTTTTTTTTTCCTTATTTTTTTAATGATTTTTATGGGTTTTAAAGCATTTTTTAGATAATAAAAATTTTGAAAAAGGAAAATAATTAATTTTAAAATAGCAAGGAGGTTTAGAAACATGGCCATTGAATAAGGATAGAAAAATACAGATTAATTAATTAATTAATTAACTCTCTTTATTTAAAGAAAAAATATTGAATAGAAAATAGAAAACAAAATTTTAACAAAAAACAAAACCAAAATTTTAATAGAAAACAAGAAATAAAATTTTAACAAAAATTGAAAATAGAATTTAATAGAAAACAGAAAAAATAATTTTAATAGAAAAAAAAAAAAATCTAACAAAAAATAGAAAACAAAATTTTAATAGAAAATTGAATTGCACAAACAAATTTAAGTTTTCTTATTTTAAGTTGAAAAAAAAACTTAAGAAAGGTTTTCTAATGGCCACTAAGGAGGTGTTCATGTTGGGTTCACCAAATATTTAGAAGAGGGAAAAATACCCACCGTGTATGATTCTTGGATGGATCTATTGGGAACCAAGGTGATCATAGGGTGGTTTTTTTCCTCTACACTCAAGGGCTTGAGGATCAAAGTTCACCATTAGTGGCTTTAGGACTCACTCCAAGTCCACGATGGGAGGTTTGATTAGTGTATTAAAAAACACTTATGTTTGACCTTTTAAAATAAACTATTACAAAAAATAAGGAAATATTATACATTAAATCCAATAAATACAAATGCAAATAAACAATGTTATGATAAGAATGATTTTTTTATTTTGAATGAAATTATTCCTAATATAACATAAATGTAACTTTTGATTTTCAAGCAAGGACTCAAGAAACTATGAACAAATTATCTAACCTATGATGCAACTACATGCAATTTTATTTAATTCCTAAATGACACAATTTATTCTTATTGTGATCTAAAGTGAATTTCTAAATTTTAATTAAGTTTCCTACATGTTTTTTTATTCTAATTTTAAACTAATTGTAAGAAAAATATATATATTTAAACATACAACAAATAACCTACAAGACTAATGGAGCACTTACTCAAATCCTACAACTACAACTTCCAATAAATATATGCACATAAATATAGCTAAAAACATGTTATTAGTGTTCAGGGGCCTACTTAAGCCACTACAAAGTTGAGCTTGTATGCACAATAGTCAAGCCCCCTTGGTCCCTTTAGTTGACCATAAGAGAAAAATATTGTTTGACCTTTTGGAATGGTGAGCATGCACACAAGAAAGAGATTCACAATATGCAAAGAAAAATATTCAAAGATACAAAGACATATAAATATAACGAGGGAAAAAAAAAATTATAAGAAACGATGTAAATTTATAATGCAATAAAATTAAAAACTAAATGATTTAAACATAGAAAATACCCTAAATGCAAATGATCCTAAGTGCACTTAAAATGAAAGCAATGATGCAAATGCAACTTAAGGAAACACAATGACTCTAAAGAGCACAACAAGCAATAAAAAGATAAATACAATGAAGTATAATTTATTGCTAAATGAATGTAAGAAAATAAAAATTTATTAAAATAATAATTATTTAATTAAATGAATACAATAACAAATATTGAAATGAACTATGTTAAATGGATGTAGAAATGAATTACAAACCCCTAGTAAAGTTGTGAATGCAATTAAATGATCTATGCTAAAACATAAATAAAATAAAAACAACAATGATTCAACTAACAAAATGAATGTAATTAAAATGAGCTAAATTAAAATGAATGCAAAATTATTAAACTAATAAATAGTGAATGCAATTAAATGATCTATGTTAAAATAGAAATAAAATAAAAACAACAATGATTCAACTAAAAAAATAAATATAATTAAAATGAACTAAACTAAAATGAATTAAAAAAGATTAAAGTAATAAATAGTGAATGCAATTAAATGATCTAAGATAAAAAAATAAAATAAATGAATGTAATTAAAATGAGCTAAATTAAAATGAATGCAAAATGATTAAAGTAATAAGTAGTGAATAGAATTAAAAAAAAACAAAAATAAAAATGTGAATAGAATTAAATGATCTATGCTAAAACAAAAATAAAAATTGGAAAAAATAGGGATTGAAAGCAAACCCAAATGGTAAGCTTCTCTACCCTTTTTATGTAGATGGATTTGAATAATATTCTTGGTATGCAATCCATCATCACTTGGTTTCCACTAGTTTACAATCGTACAAGAGAACATTAAAGAAAAACAAATTTGAGAACAATTTTGCCAATAGAAGAGAGAGAAGGAACACCCAGATATAGAATATCTTAAAAGAACATGGGAGAAAATCAAACATGAAGAATAGAACATGAAATCCAAGATGGATAAATGGTATCCAACCCCTCTATTTATAGGGACAAGGTAGGAAAATAAAAAAGGTTTTAGGGTAAGGTCATCCACTAGGGTTTTGGGACTCTAAATGGCCTAGAAATTTTGAAAATTGTGTAAATCATGATAGCTAGAATCATATGTAATTTTTCTATATTTGGAATACCATGATGTAGAATTGGATAAAATTATGCTCATTTGAAATCTCTTTTCAATCCCGATCCAATACTAGTGGTTTTGGGAGGAATGAAAATATTTGTTGGAGAAAAATATGGATCAAATATGACCTTACATTTTGAAGCAATAAATGCTCAATTTTTTATCTTTAAAAAGGTGAAGTTGGTTTAGTTGGTTAGAGGGTTGATGCATGAGGGTGAATTGGTGAAGGTCTTGCCTATCCTTTAGGGGTGATAACATCATCTATACTATATTGTGATAAGAAACATATAATTAGTTATAAGTTCATGTAAAGTATGAAGATCAAATTAAATTTTGTTAAGGTATTAAATTATTTGTATTTATATATTTTTAATTAAAAACAATTAAATTTATTAAATATTAGATTTGTGCTCATTTACTTTATTAATTGAGAGTATCTTAATTTCAAAAATTAATAAGTGAAAGTGTTATATATTTTATTTAAAACTAAAATTTTAAAATATTTATTTATTAAATTTCCACAATATAATTATCATATCAAAATATATAAATAAAATAATATTTTATTACATAACATAAATATATAGCATATCATAAATCTTTCACATTTTATTTTAAAATTAACAAATAAAAAAGTAGGGCTACTTTAGTTTTATTATGATATACAATAAAATATATATAATATGAATATTATATATGGTTTTGGGCTTTTGTTATGTATAATGGGCTTGTATAAAACAAAAAATAGTCTATTATCCGCTCATGTAGAAGAGTTGGAGAGCAAGCGGGTAGTTAAAACTCTCTAGTTATCGAGAGGCCCATGTTCAAATCTCTCCCCTCACATGTTACGAATATGTTGTATATAAAAGGTTCCTCATAAAAAAAAAATAGTCTATTTAATGTTAATTTGGAAGAGTATGTGGTTCATATAAAGTAATTTAAATTTTAAAGACATTATGTCTATAAGTTCTATATAAAATTTATATGTTTTAGAGGCTTTGAGATTTCAATTTTTTTTTTTTGCATTTAGAGAAGAGTTCAAAAGATTTTTTTTTGGACATATTTGATTAAGGGTCGCTCTTTTTGCGGCAATTTCGAGCGGTGGACAAAATTTTATTTGTGTTAGATTCATTTAAGTTTCAATTATTTATTAAAAAGAACAAGTCTATATAATAATAATTCTTATTTATATGAAATAAAGATAAAAAATCAAGTCCAACGAAATTCTATCATTAGAAACAATATAAATGTGAAATAAACAAAATTGTATTGAAATAGAAATAATATTGTACTCAAGTATAACAACATTAAACTGACACACATACAGCTAATTACACCTGTAAACTTAAGAATCTAATGATCATTAATCTTCGCAAAATCAGCAAGGGGGTGTTTGCCGTTGAGAGGTTTGGAGAGGTAATGGCGAATATAATCCTGGTGAACAAATGTCCTGTACAAGCACGGATGCTCTTCATCCACAAGCCTCACTGCAGGAGTCACCTCTGCCTCCGTCGGAGGAGAGTAAAATAAGGCAATTGACAGTCTACCCTTTTCCTTGTTTGTCGCTTCCCGATGCTCTATACTCTTATATCTCCCGTTCGTCATTACCTGCAGTACCATTCGTACATATGTCATGACCCACTTCATCATATAAGTGGATGCTTAATCCACCATTAAACCTAGGGTTACCTCAACCAAGTCCCCGATGTTGACGACAAGCGCATAAGGAATGGGCTGCACGGGAATCCATTGGTTGTTGTTACGGACATGCAAGCCTTGTACGTCGTCATCTTGAAGGAGCAGAGTTATGCCGCCTCCGTCTGAATGAGGACTCAAACCCAGCACCAGATCTGGCCGAGGGCAAGGCGGATACAAGTTCATGCGCATCAACATCATAGGATCACTTCCAAACTTCTCCTTGAAATAATCGCCCTTCAATTCCAGATTTTCAGCGAACAGACTCAAAAGCACCTGCGCCACCCTTTCCACCTCGGTTCCATATCTCTTTATCGTGTCTCTGCAATTGCGTGAAAGTCTCATCCCATCTCAAATTAATTCTGGCTTGATAGCATTTAGACAATGATACTCATTAAGACGAACGTACCTGAAATTCGATGGTCTAGTCGGCCAGAGCGTGAGGTTTTTAAGACGGTCAGGCATGATTGCTAATGCCATCAAATCGCCCCAGTCTAGCTTATGATGCTCATCCACCACGAAGGTCTTGCCGTAGCCTTGCACATCTCCCGCTTGCGGAGCATACTTTTTCTTTTCTTCAAGGGGAAGACTAAAGAATTCCTGAGATACACCCCTTATGCTGTCTATCAATGAATGCGGAATTCCATGGTTCACAACCTGACAAATATTTCAAACTCAGTAAAGAGCCAAGCACCTCAAGTTTAAAGAGAGACGAAAGTTATGAATTATACCTGAAAGAAGCCCCACTCTTGGCAGGCCTTAGACAGAAGATCCATTTGTTGTTGCCTTTCATCGCTAGTATGTGAGACCAGCTTCTGCATGTCCACAACAGGAATTGTGGACTGAGGGACTAGTATGGAAGAGGGTCTCTCAGCGTATGGTCTGATGTACCGCTGGGGAATGTCATGGAGTTGGCTTCGTGCAAGCTCCTGCACGCTCTCCACGGGAAGCGCGTTACCCCAGTTGGGGTTAGAGAAACTGGAGTTGGTAACACCAACGGCATCCAATGCTGTATCACTTAGAGCAGCCATGGTAGTAAAATCTGCGGGTGCCTCTGCAAGGAAGGACGACTAGTATTTATGCTTTGTTGCGAGGAGTGGTCTACTCAATTTTTTTTAAAATGACCAGCTTCATCATTTACCAATTTAATTGCATTTACAACTTGTGTTCATGAACGTGGTGACCATGACTGTTGCGCTGACCTATATAAAATATATCGTGAGAAAGACGGAAACCGGGAAGACGTGTTCAAAGATTCTCTTGGAATTTGATTTTAATAGAAATTTTAAATACATTTAAATTAGATACATTTTACTAATTAATCGTTAGATTAAAAGTTATTTTTATGAAACAGAGGTTCCATTTCTTGACGTCAATTAAAACTAAAAAAAAATGTGGTTTACTGGTAAAAGGCCACTTATATCATTATATTATCAATGATGTATCCCACTCTCCAGTTCACAACGAATGTGTATAAAAAATATTTCTTAAAAAACTAAAAAAACTCGAAAAAAATGTTCAATTCAACTCGTTTGTGACGAGATGAATAGGTTGTTTGCAACGTAGCTCGTCATCGAACCGCCGGCCGTATCTCTCCATAAGTCAAGGGCTTGCGGGATTGCTTCGGTTTACTGTATGCAAACGTCCTTATTATTTATTATTATCATGATGATATCATCATTTGTGTATACTCTTTCTAGGGCATGATATCATCATTTATTTATTAGAGTGCATGCTCTTTCCAGAATTAGTTCAATAAGGAAACCGTGAAATAAGCACACACTGGTCACACTCAAAATCTCTCCTAATCCAATGCAGAGATAAATCTTATTATAGAGACGGTTGACTTTGCGAATGAATGGTTTGTGTCTCTCATTTCGATGATAATCCAATGCAAAAATAAATCTTATTTTAGAGACGGCTGACTTGGCGAATGAATGGTTTGTGTCATTCATTTCGATGATTTAGGAAAAAAAAAAACATTAAATCTTCTTGGAATCCTTTGAACTTCATATTTTTAGTGTTTCAACAGTTTTTTTTAACTGTTAACATCACGTTCAGCAACATCATTTATACATATAAAAGAATATTGCACATTTGAATAAATAGTTTTAAAATTTTAATTGGCGAGTATGCAGGCCCATCAATGACACATCTTCTTTTTAAGCTCCTTTGATTTTTTTTTTTAATTATTTATAAAAAAAAATTTAGTAACACCATAAATAGGCTGAGCTTACTAGATAAAGCAGTATGGACCCTATCAACAAGGTAGGTGTAGGAGCAATTGAGCTAACACATAAAACATTTCCAACCACACCAATATAAAAAAGATAAGAAAAATGAAACTTGAGTAACTTTAAAGATTTTTACCTTAAGTGATTTTTTTTTGGTTTAATAATTTGATTACATGAAAAAATAAAAAACTTATAATAGTTTCCCATGTTCAATTATAATTATTTTTATCGTTAAATATATTTTATTAAACATTAAATTATTCATAAAAATTAATTTGTTTATTTAAAATTTATATAATTTAAAAAAAATAATAAGGACAAGTTTTGTAAGTAACATAATGCTCATCATGATATTGATATTTATGTTAAATTTTCGTTTTTGTTACGAGTTATACATAAGGTTTACAATTGTTAGAGCACATAGAAAATCAAGGTTCACAATTGTTAGAACACCGAGAAAATCAATGCCTTCAACATTTTTGTCTTACTTCTAACTCTAAAAAGATAAAATGGCCTTTATTTTGGTTTGATAAAACAATTAAACAATTTTATCTATAAAAAAACAAGGTGGGTCTTGTATTAATGAGTGTTAGGGTCCATAAATTTTCATAAGGGAACTAAAAAATGTCTACATTAGTAAAATGAGTCTAATAATTTAAGAATAAAGGAAAAAATTTCATCATTGAATAAGAAAACCAATAATAACAAAAACATTATAAAAATTATTGTCATCATTTTTAGATGGAAAAGGTATTGGTTGTCACTAAGATCTCCTTGATCATAAATGGGTAGGTGTATACAAGGTGGTAATATAAATTAATTTATATGAATGTTTGAAGTTGTACTTGGGTATGTATGTAAGATGTTATGTTATTCTAAAGTCACAAATAAAATTAAATCCAAGAATATTATTTATATTTGAAATATTCAATAAGTGGTAATTAAGAAGATATTATAGTACTAATCATCATATATATGTAAAATATGTAAAGCTTATCACCAATATTATATCCGTGCACATGTATAGACCAATAGAGTGTGTGGTCATGCAGTATGTACTATAAAAATCTAAAAATAAACGAGTATATGAAATGTTGGGTTGAATGTTTAAAAAATGAAATATTGCTAAAATATATGTGATTTACCATTGATACACCCAATGCATTATTTGGGTTATTAGGACACAATGTATGCACAATTATGCACCTTACATAGGCCATTGATACACCCAGTGCATTATTTGGGTTATTAGGACACAATGTATGCACAATTATGCACCTAACATAGGTGGATGTTTCTATTATGAGCACAAAATTATAGCTATGTATACCCTAAACAATGCTAATCATTGGTAAAAATGTAAAACTATTGAAATTAAAAGGTATTATATAGTTTCAATAAATATCATAGTTTAAAGACTTATTCTGACTTTAAAGAACTCTTGTGAATTAATAGTTAATTAATTATCCTCCTCTTATTATTATTATTGTTACATTAATTATTTCATACAAGAGGTTGATCATTAATTAAGTTTTTTTATCATTCACAAGATTCCTTAGAATAGTGATTGATAAGTTTTATTTTTGTAGTGATTAGCACTAGTCTAATAATAGTCTTGAAGCGGAGTTATCTTCTTTATAAAGATTGAATATTAAGATATTTATATTCGATTAGTCAATCCTAATGATATATCTAAAAATAAGACCTAAAATATTAATTGATGAAATCTTTTAAATGGATGTCATGAATAAGGGCATCGTATCCTAATAGAATTTACATTTCTATTTGCATAAATTTGTGTTATTTAAATCATGAGTTTTTATGCATCACATTTGCATATCTCATATTCATTCTCCTTCACCTTCAATAACTATTTGACATCAACTCATCATTTGAAGCTACACCCATCGATCTTGTTAACTGCAATATCTCTAACAAAGGTAACAAAACATTATCAATAAGTTCATATTAGAGGGTAGTAATAACCTTGGATAATTAGTAGAATCTAGTATAATATTATTTCCTTTGTTAGCTTTTTGATGGGATACAATATCATGATCCAAATTTCAACTCAAAATATCCTAAAGTTTAAACAATATAGACATCACATCAGTCTAATACAAGTACTAAATTCCTTTCTCTGAAGAAGTGTGGTTATCTAGCCATATTGCTTTGTTAATACATAGAGCATTGTAAAGGATCCTAATAGGATGGTCAGGAATTTTTGCTTCCTTTAATGATTGGGAAAGTACCTTAGCAAACCACTTTTATTAACCAATCACAAAAAAAAATTGAGATCTTAGAAATAAATCATAGGACCTCCTATTTTGAATTAGGGACATCTATCATAAAATTCCTAGCTAATCCTAGGTACATCAACAATGATAATGATTTTATAGCCCTGGCAAGCATAGACACATGTACAAGCTAACAATTTTCTTCACATGATAAAATCCCTAGCAAGCCTAGGTACATGTACATAATTGTACAATATGACAATAGGCTTCATATAAGAAAATCCCAGGAAAGTATAGACACATGTATATAATTATATAGGCTGACAATGACCTCCATACATAAACACCTTAGCAAACCTAGACACGTGTTTAGGCTAACAGTGGCCTTCACATGAGAAAATCCCTAGCAAGTCTAGGCACACATACATAATTCTATAGGTTGACAATTACTTTCACATACATATCTCAAATTTTCCAACATACTATAGTGACCAAATCAATATGCTTGGCCATATATAAATATTATGGATTGGTGTACCACAATCATAAGATCAATGCACTCAGACTCCAAAACTAGCCAAAATGCCTATAAAACCTCATCACAAACCTACAAAACTCAAATTTGAGATCCATTATCATGATCCAACCCATAGAATAACTAAAAAGAATATCGAGTAATATACCATGATTTGGAACATGATTTAGAAGGGGCAAAATATGAGGAAGCCTACATGTACTATGGATGAACCATTTAGTTATGTATTCCCTATAATGGGAAATCATAACCTGGTCTACCTCTAAATCATCTCTCACTATGTCTAAATAATCTAACATACCTAGCACATTTAGGCCTACAACTGATACTCTTGTATCATCTCTCTCTTGGGTAACCTATGTAATTTGTGCCCCTATTGTTGTAGCTTGAGCTAATGGTATATCCCTATGAGCATTTAACTAGGTAATCCTTGAATCCCTTTCTACCCCATCTCTGTAAAGTCACTTAGGCAACCTGAGCTACAATTGCATCCCTCTCTAATGCAAACTAGGAGTCCTACAACATTTTTGGTCTCACTCACCCTAAATACAAGCTATCTCCATCACTATGGCATTAATATTCCATTGCATAATAGATATATCTGAGTCATCCATCTCCTTAGCTATCCTACTATAACATTATCCTAGATAATCTCCCTAATATGGAGGCTTGGATCTCAATGGAGAAATATTAAGGACTCCTAAAGCCCTCTCCTACTATTGCCTCATGGCCTCCTAAAAGTATCACCTAATGAATAGTAATACCCCTTGTCTAGGTGAATTTGGTGTTAATATTTAAGTTCAAACCCCTTTATACCACTACCTATATGCAATGGTAGCCCCTATATCATCCACAACTAGATCTACCACTACAGGGTAATCAACATCATCCTCTACAAACATGGTAGCATCAAGTCTATACCAATATAGTATCATTTATGGAGGATTATGTTGAAGATTAAACTACCTCAAAAATTGGTCTAGTCTTTACACCTTAGTTCTATCATTAAGGCCAATAGTCCACTAGATCCATCATACAAAATCTAACTCAAAACCATAATTATTTCATTCTAAATTCTACATACATGGCCTCCATATGATTTAGGTAGCTCCAAATCATTTATAGGCTACCTAGCTATCCTTAGTACTCCCTTAAATGGTCAATTATGGGTATCAAAATAATGGTCCCACCTATAGGCTAATTGATTCCCTATATCTATAACCTAATCGGGTAAACTAGACGGGTGTTAGATAGTAATGTACTTCCAACACCAAATCTGAAGAGTACAACATACAAGATTTTTTGCTTCTCTCTAGACAATCTGGTGCAAGTCACTATATTTATGATCCAGGATAAAATGATCCTAGGCATATCTAATATGTTTGTCCCTAATCAACTAGCCCCATGGTAGAAGACAACCATTCATATCTCCAAGTAATAGGCCATAGATGGTGGTAGTTAACAAAGTTGATAATATATCTATGTATAAAAAAAAAGCATATTTTTAACATGTATCCCATGCCAACTCAACTACTAATGAACATATATATGATAACTTAAAATATCTTGACCCTAATCTATACTCATCCTAATAGGGATCACTCATTAGTAGAAAAAATATGATGTACACAAAATACCATCTCTTAGCTAGTGTTATGAGGAGGGCATGATCCAACTTGACCTTAGGAATAACTAGTAGATACCCAAGTCTAATAGTGTCCAAAATGACCATATTAACTAGTGTTATCCTATCTAAAGTACTCATTATAGCACAATATCATTGCTCTTTATGCTCTAAAATGCCTACCTACATCTAGAAATAGTTGTTAGCCTATATTGTCTCAATAATGTTTAATTTTATATGATTTTGATGAATTCCTTTCCCAATGAATACATTCCCTCTAGATGAGTTTACCACATGGTAAAAAAATTCAAAATATAACAAATTCATAGCCTACCTATAAATTTATTGGTAATAAGTTTGTAGCCTAAACACAAAACCACAACACAAAATTTAAGATTCAATTTTGAGCAAGAAAATGATAATAAAAGGTAAATTTTTGACACATACTAGTATGAATGTACCCAGGTGACCTCCAGTCCCTCAAACTATGTCCTTACAATGTACTATTTGCTATTGCTAAGCCATAAAAAATCATATGAAAATCAACTCTAGACCTTTGATTTCTAAAGTTGCATGGTAAAAATAAATTTCATTTCACACCCTCACTACCTAATATAGCCTCTTTGGACTCCAAAAATTAGTTTTTTTTTTTAAATTGCATAACACTCTTCATGCTAAAGAGTAGATACCTTGGAACTACTTATTTCACAAAATTGAGGTCACTAGTAGATACTTTTGAAGCACTTATTGAGAAATAAATACCTTAAAAGGGGGAAAAACATAGACACCCAATTTTTCTCACCCCATAACATCCTAGGATTCCATATAATTTTGACATGCCTAAGTCATTTTTAGTTTTCATTGCAGAAATTGGAGACTCAAAACAAGTTTTCTACTCACAAACAAGTTCATAGGCTATGAATTTGTCTTCTTGGTGGTGAAAATTATCTAGAGCTAGAATTTAAAAATCTTACCCCTATAATGATCAAATGGATAAATTTTTAACCAAAACAAGTTTATAGTCATGAATTCGTCTAGGTGGTCAATTTATCTCCAATCCTACAAAACAAAAAGTTTCTCATCTTAGCACTTGTCCTTATCCATGCCAATAGTTTTTTCAACTTAGATTGGATTTATGTGCCTTAGAATATTTCTAATTTAGCTCACTTTTTTCTTATTCCAATCCTCAATGTAGTTTTTTAACAAGTTGGATACTTCTATTTCATTATTCAACTCTAGCATGCATTTTTGACAATCATACCTTCCTCTCTTCCTCTATAGGTCCCAAAAATCTATAGATCGGGTACCTCATTCTTAAAATGACACACAAGGAATGCATGAATTGATATGATAGACATGATAAAAGATCATTTACCACAAATTATCTTAATAGTAGGTGATTTCATAACAAAACTCTAGAATTTTGTAAATTTTGAAGTCTTAGACTCTCCTTTGAAAGTGTTTTTTCTCTCTCATGCATCCTCATGCCTTGCATGCATGACTAAAATTTTTGCATACACTTCATTAATAGATAAAAGGGAGTGCTTCTTACTTTTAATTATGATTTCTCCTATATTTTTTATTTACTTCTTGAATTTTATTAATCAAATCAAGGTTTTACACTTAATTTATTTGTGTCATTAGTTCTTCCATATTATATATTAAAATTCTTTTTTTTAGATCATTAGATTTAATTTTAGATGTCTTGTAGGACATATAAACATAATTCAAGAGACTTCTATCACCTTATTATACCAACACATGCAAAATTTAGATCTCATTTTACCTCTACAACTACATACTACAAAATCATAACTAGTAATATTGGTAGACTATGAATTAGCCTAGAGTAGCCTTTGTCTAAATTTTTATTCACCCCCAAATTTTTTACCCTTATTCTAACCCATCTATCTATTTTATAGCTTAAGACTCATTTATTACTACTTTAAAAGCAACTTCATTGATAATAGGCTCTACAAGCTATGAACCTATCCTACAGTTGTGAACTCACCCTAAAGACTACAAACCTCTCTCATTCAATGATTTTATTAGTTTTAGCATTAGAATTGTTTTTAGTCAAGTTGAGGGGCATTCTAGCGTTGTCTTAACAAGATCAATTTGGATTTTATAGTTGTTATATTTGTATTTCATATAATTTATCTTCTTCCAAAGGTTCAAAAAAAATTGTGAAAAGGAACAAGGATCTTGACTATAAACAAGGAATATTAACACCTTCCCAAGCATCAAGAAGACCCCCTAAAATCTAAATCGTCTATTATTTTCCACTTTTTATATTTTTTATAAATTCGTGGGTCAATAGGTGGTAAACTTATCATAGACAACAAACCAATGTACAAGTGGTAAACTCAGCACATGTGGTAAAATCAAGTCTAGGTTATAATTTTATCTTCTATAAACTCTTAGGTAATCTTATTTCATGATTTATTTTAGTACTAATTTTATATTAGTGTTTTTTTAATTAAAATTATGGTAACTCGTTAAAAAATGGAAACTAAATTATGGTAACTCAAGTCTTTGCATATTTAGGTTGTTTTCATTTGATGTATTAGATCTCTTACAACCTTGTTTTAAAGTAAAATATATTTCTTTTCTTGTTCTAGCCTAGTATTATTTTTGCATAGAAAACTATAAATACATATAGGATTAATCCTATTTGCTATATTGTTGTCTTCTCTAAATTGCATTGTATTTTCATCTTCTATTAATACTTGTATCTTCTAGATTCCAAAATGTAGGTGCTTCCATAATACACACATGAACACATGGGATTTAAAGTGAATCCATATAAGACTCTTTTTTAACCCTTACTTCCCATGAAAGAACTCAAGTGTACAATGGGATTTAGGTAATAATATTTGGATGAGTATGGACCCCCAGGTTTGGAGATCAACATCCTCAAATCTGGGTCTATAAATACTAGTTTTGGTTTTTGTAGTAAGTAAGCTTTGATGATAGCAACTACCTCTTTAATCTAAATGTGTTCACCAAAATTGCTATAGTGTTCTCCCAATGTTGTTTTTCTTTAGAAAATATAAAAGAAACCTAAATGAGGTTCATAACTATTATAATATAGAGATGAAATCAATGTCTCCAACCTTTTAGCCTTATTGTGAAGAGATAAAATGGACCCTATTTTGATTTGATAAAATAATTAAACAATTTTATTTATTAAAAATTATATGAATCTTCTATTAAGAAGTGCTAGGGTCCATAAATTATCATAAGGGAACTACAACAAGGTCTACATTAGAGAAATATGTAGAATATATTAAACAAGAATAAAGGAATACTATGCATATTCAATATATTGAATACAAAAATCAATAATAACAAAAGCATTATAAAAATTATTGTCACCATACCTAGATGGAAAAGGCATTGGTTATCACTAATGTCTCCTCGAGTATAAATGGGTAGGTGTATACAAGCTAGTAATATAAATAAATTTATATGAATGTTTAAAGTTGGGGTATATGGGCATGAAAATGTAACAATATGCAAGATGTTATGTTATTCTAAAGCCATAGATCAAATTAAACCAAGGAATATTATGCATATTTGAGACATTTAATAAGTTGTCATTAGAAATATATTTTATTAATAATAATCATCATATCTATTCTTGGGGGGAACAACACAATGGTTTAGGATTTAGGTCTTCTTTGGGAGGTCCAAGGTTCACATTGCAGCATGTGTTTGTGGATGTATGTTAATTCTCTATTGATAAGTTTATCTCTCAAATTTATGAGATATCATGGTTGGGATGGGAATGCTTAACCTTAAGCGTCGATTGTAGGGTTTTCTCACACTAACCAAATCAAAAACAAAGAAGAGAAAAATTATCATATCTATATGAAATATGTGAAGATTATCACCAAGCTTATGTTCATGCACATGCATGGGATAATATAGTGTGTGGTCACGAAGTATGTAGTGTAAAACTCCATAAATAAGTGAGGGTTGAAAATGTTGGGTTGTATATTTAAAATTTTGAAATATTGCTAAAACATATGTAATTCACCATTCATACACCCAATGTATCATTTAGATTATTAGGGCCCAATGCATGCACAAATATGCACTTGACATAGATGGATGTCTTTATTATGAGCACAAAATTAAAGCTATGCACACCCTAAATAGCATTAGTCATTTGTAAAATGTAAATTTTTTGAAATTAAAAGGTATATAAATAGTTTCAATAAATATTATAGATCAAAGGAGTATAAGTAAACACTCATCTCTTAGACTTAGGCATGAACGAAGTATCAATAAATTATTGTGTCTTAGACATGGGTATAGCAAACTCAAACATAGAAAAAGTGTTATGATAAGTACCCTAAATATGTGGCACCTTTTTTCTTTATATATGTTAATGGGAAGGTTACTTCTTTATTGTCCCTTATTTGAGGTTATTTTTTAAAAAATATAAGAATATATTTGGTAGCAAATAATTATAAAATGGTGTATTAGTTATTTTAAAGTTAAATAATTATGTATTGTGTGGAGAATTGGTCTTACCATTATTTGTTAGAATTTGTAGTTTAAAAGAAATGTTATAAATTTTTAAAATAAATCTCAAAATCATTTTGATATTGTATTATTTCCTCTCTTGAATAATGTTTATAGATATAATGTTCATCATGGTAAATTTCGAGCATGGGAATAAAGGTACTAGTCGCTTGGTTATAGGATTTGAATATACATGAAAGAGTCATCTATGATAATGAGATTAAAACAAAATATATGCTTTAATATATGGTAAAATAAAAATATCTAGAAATTAGATTTATCAAAATTAATTTTTATGGTGTTTCCAAAGAAACCTAAAAAAAACCATGGGAGGTGGTATTTTTCACAATAATGAAAGCAAAATTCTCTTCACTTACTCATAATCATATGGAAATTCAACTAAAAAGTAGGACACTCCTTACAAGAATTAAAATTACAATTGAAAATTTATGGAAAAATATTTCGATTGAGGGGGATTCACAAATTTCAATTAATATTATCATAAAAATGGATTTTTGGATTGGATAGAAAATAATATTATTGTTTATGTTCATCATCTATTATTGAAGATATTATATTGGTTAGAAATGTGAGTATATCTATAAAAGAAAGAAATTTTATAGCATATAATTTAGCCAATCTTGGTTTTGATCTTCATCTTGGTGAAATTCCAATTTTATAAGGTAACTTGTTAAGTAAGATTTAGATTTTAATAAAAATGATGTCAAGAGTTGATTAAAAAACATTTCACTATAAGAAAGTGTTTGTCATGAATATGCTAAGTACAAAATGCTTGTGCGTCATATACCCAACCAACATTGAAAGGCCAAAGGAGAGAGATGTCCTTCAGGCCAATCTCTAGAGAGGGTTGGTTCCCTTACTAATATAATTTTGTTTAAAACTTAGCGTAACAAGAAAGAGACTGTAAATGACAGAAAGAAACAGGAAATATGGCTATATGACAAAGATGAAATGTGGGGATAAACTAACAGTTAAAAACCAAATCAAGTTTTAATTAGTATGTAATAGAAAGAAAAATATAGAAACTATTCATAGATTGCAGGGATAATTTCCAATCAACATTTCAGCATTCATGTCTCTACCATGAATTTAATTCAAAAATGCAAAATTTAGATTTACCTAAAAAATATTATGAACTTAATAGAAATGAAAGGCAAAAAATAATTTCATGCAATACTACTCCAAGAACTAGAGCCAAATATACTTCTATTGATGTAGAGAACTCAAAATGTTTTTTGGCAAAATTTCTATCCTCCTTCATTACATTGAAAATGCTTAATATTTATAGAGGATTTTGCATCTATAATTAAATGCAAATAAAAAAAAAATGCTAGCCAGTCAAAGATCAGCAAGAGTGATTCTCTCCTTGGTAATGGCAAAGCTCAAATCATAACATTCTTTAGGAAGCAACGATTTATTTTTCATGGAGTGTGTCTGTGAAATCAATAGATATGGATGATAGGAAAAATGTTCCAAGCATCGATGCATTGAAACTCAGCTATATCGTGAAACAAATAGGATCTTGGATATTAAACTCTAAACACCATTTCATAACTTTACACCTTTAAATATTATCTTTGCTAGGAGATACCCAACATAAATAAACTTTATCTTGAAAAGGAGTGAAATCAATGGAGGGTGCTTCAAAAATGAATGGGATCGTACCAACATTTATGATGTAGAATTTAATCTTGGCATCTCTTTAGCAGGAATCTTGGAAATATCAATTTTGTTGCTCCAAGAATTAAATTCCATAAGTCTTCAATATTTCTCGAAAAATATTAGCCATAGTGGTGCCTTCGAAAGAAAACTTTACTGAAAGGAAGGAGCAGGAATTGATTTCACGTAGACAATCTAGTGTTTTCGCCCATCAATATGCTTTCACTCTTCACATGAGTAATTTCACCCAAAAAATAAAGAATTTTTCCAAAAAATGGAATGAAACAACTTCTGCTAGAAACTGGGTGAAAATGATTGATTTTGCCCTCAAGAGGGACGAAAATGATTTTTGCCTCCCCCCAAGGATGCCTTTGACTTTGACCAATTTCCATCCATTATTTTCATCTTGAAATTAATTAAAATAGTAATTTTCCCAAAAAAATGGTGAAATCACCTTGAATGTGTAATTTTGGGCGAAAATACTTATCTTTCTGAAACGGCCAAAAAGCGGCATTTGATCTAACAACATATTAATGACATATGTTATTCAGGAAAATGTATTTTTATTCATGTAAAGAGAGCATAGGTTAAAATGGGGGCAAATTCCCCTTTATATTTTCTTTTCATAAATTATACAATAGGTATGATGCCTTCCTTTTGCATTCCTCAGTGTAGATGGGCTTGCATACCACCGCGGGGTTGTAGTTTGTAGTTGTTTTCCCTCCTTGGTTCTAGGCAAAACCTGCAAAAAGGGATTATTTTTTTGGGGGGCTTGCCTTAGTCAGGTCCCATATTTAGAAAGACAAATCAACTATAAAAATATGATAAAAATTGAAATAAATTGTGCAGAAGATCATAAAATTGTAAAATGGAGCCTACCTCCCAAATTTGATCTTATTCGGGACCTGTAGGACCAATTCGCCATCCACGGGGTGAATTGGTGTCAGATTCACAGGGCGGGGGTGAATCGGACCCTGAGTGATGTTCTACAGAAATTCTTCCATGGAGATGTTCCTTTGTTGTTGAAATGTCGATGTGCAGGTTTAGATATACTTTGTTGTATTTCGATATGTATTTTTGCAAAGTTTCTGTACTTTGGACATATGATGGAGAGAGAGGTAAATGAGGGTTTGGGCCCACTATATATAGAAAATGGCAAGGTTCAAGGGGGAGATTTAAGGAAACTAACCCTAGGCTGAAGTTTGACAAGGATTAGGTTAGGGTTTGTGAGGTGTAAGCCTCACATTCCCCATAGGAAATATCCTATCCTCACACGTGTGAGGAAGGATTAGGTCTAATAAATATTAGGAGGTCTTAAGTCAAATTAGGGCTTGATTTGGGTTCTTAGGAAAATATCCTAACCCTAATTACACACATGTGGGAGGGTGCAATTAGTGTTAATTAAGGGTTAAGAGTTTAATTAATAAATTTTGCCCTAAAAATATAACTTAAGTGAAGTCAACATTAAATTAGATTTTAGGAATTGATTTGATAATTACTTTTGTCAATTAATAGCCTGTGGGGGCCTCAATTGAGTACAAATAGGCTTTGTATTGCCTAGGGAAGCTGATGGAAGGTATTCCAATTCATGCGGAATATTAGCGATGTGATTTTACTAACTTATTAGGGTTTTGGACCTAAAAATTAGCAAAGTGGTGTGTGTAAGTCTACGTAATGCTACGATTATCTAAGGTGATCTACGCATGACTAAGGCCATATACGCATGACTACGGTCATCTACGCATAACTAGGATGATCTACAATAGTCTATTTTGGTCTACAATAGCCTATGGCTACCTAGGATGGCCTATGTGAACCTACAAGTATTCAAAAGGATCTACAAGTACATAGGTATAGCAATGTGTGACTTTTAGGTATCTATATTTTACCTCTTTTTGTACTATACTATGTGGTACACTGTTTAATACAAAAATGTGAAGGATTATGTAGAGGAAACGGGGTAGGAGGAGAATAGAATCCACCCAACGGTATGTAGCTGCTCGAAGCGTGACCATACAACATTGACTAGGAATTTAGGGGGAGAAAGGGAGAAGAATGAGATCTAATCAAAGGTATGTAGCCACTCGAAGCTTGACCATACAACATTGATCGATAGCCGATAGGGAGGAAGAAGGAGGAGGAAAGAGGAAAGGGATAAAATGCAATGAAAACAATATCGGTAAATAGAAATTGATGACTACAGATGCAATGCAGTGGTTTTGCTGAGTTCATATGACATTTTTGATGTCATACTAGTTGCTTAGGATAGGCAACTTTTGACTGCTTTGATTTTATGACTAGATAAGCATGGTCCAAAAGTATGAATAAAACAAATGCCTATTCAAATATTTTTTGTTGATTGATTGATGAGTACATGGCGACAAATGTTAAACCATTTGAGCTAAAGGGATATTTGGATTATTCAAACGTGTCATTCATTATGCATCATGAATGCTAAAAATCCTTTTCCAAATATTGTGCTAGGATTACATCAAATGTATCATTCATTTTGTATTAGACATACATAAATGCTAGATTGACTTCTCCATCCAAACACATAGCTCTCGTGATATAACAAAATATCTGGTTGGGATTGAGATTATAATCGTAAGATAATCTTCAGCAAAAAAAATTGTATACAAATACGATATTTGTGCTTTTGTATGTTCAGTTGGTTGGTTGTATGCAAAGCTAACTTTGGATATGAATACCAACAATGAGGTAAATATAATGTGGTGATTTGGTGATGTAGCGATTGATAGTATACCAATGCGTGATGAAAAATGATGAAAGAGTATATGAGAGGACAATTTAGGAGGGTTCCTAGGGTTTTAGAGGAAAGTTGCATGTTTTCATAGGGTTTTGGAATGAATTTTATTAGTTTTAAGGGTCATATGCTCAATTCACGGGGTGGGGGGTGAATTAGGCCTAAATCATGGGGTGGGGGGAAAATTAGGATTTTAGGTATATTTAAGGTAATTTTGAGTTGGGAGGGGCTCATTTGGATGATGACAAGCTATGTAGATAGTTCGAGAGGAGTATACAACGACGTTTGGATAAGGCAGTTGACGAGTTTGGACGTAAATATGGTGAGAGGATGACCTGGATCCAACAACAAGCACAGGGATCCAGTGGTAAGTGGTCCTTTTTAATTCATTTTTTGTGTTTTTAATTTTCCTAAGAAAAGTAAATTAGGGGGGAAGGTTTTCATCTCTTTTTGTAAAATTTTGTAATTTTTAGTTGAAATTGGAACACATAGTGTGAAACTAGCCAAATGGGTACCCAAAAACGTGATTTGTATCTAGGTTTGACTTGTTTTGGCACCAGTTTGACTAGGTAAAGGGTAGAGTAAGTGCAAAGTTTGACCCTTTATTTTTGAAGCAATTGTGTACTATTGCTGAAATGTTATTGAATTGTGTTAGTAAAAGTAGGAAATGGGTATCCCATTATGTGACTGTTATTTTTTTTGCCTTTGTTTGACGTGTTTTTTGAATGTGTTGTTTTTGGGTGTAAGGTAGTAAACTTTGACTGTTAGATTTGCCACCTTAGAGGTAGTATTTTTAGAAACCGATGATACTTTCACCGTAGAAGGGCAAAATGTGTATCCAAAAATGTCATTTATTTTTGTAGATGATTTCCTTTAGTCTGTGCTTGATTTGCGTGCCAAGATGTAGGTAGTGTTAAATTTAAGATTGGTTGTTGGGAGTTCGATTTGCACTATTTTCCACATCTATTTGAACTTTCACTGCAAAGTGGGCAAATGGGTATTCAAAAGTGTGACTGTTATTTTGATGTTTTGTGTATTGGTGTATGTTCTATTTTGGTGTATGTATGGTAAGATTGATATTGAAATCCATGTTGATTAGCACATTGTTTTTGAATTTTGTCGACATTTTTACCTCTAAGTGGGCAAAATGGTATTCAAAAATATGTTTTGTTTTTGTATGTTGGATGAATTGACTTTGTTTTAAATTTCATGCCACAGTGGAATTGACTTTGTTTTGAATTTCATGCCATAGTGAGTATGTGGGTAATTTTATTTTTTACTTTTGGAACCCAAATATATATTATTTTTTGTATTTGTTCGAACTTTAGCCAAGAAATGAAAAAATGGGTATCCAATTATGTGATTGTTTTGTTGATATGATTTGACATGTGAATTGTGCATTGCTTGTATCTCGAAGTGTGTGTCAAATTAAATAGTTTAATTTGATAATTTATTTTCTAGATTTTTATTGGATTGCATCATTGTATTAATGACTAATGCATATTTTGTTGTGTTTGTTTTTGGATGAACAGGTGAAGATGTTCAAGCCTCGTCATAGTGTACGAAGGATGAAGAGCAATTTTGACAAGCTGATGAACAATGCTAATGATTTGGTATGGTCGGATGCAATATGGTTCAGATGTGTTTGGGAGTGCGAGAGTATCCATGCCAATAGGGCATATATATCCGTGTTGTTTGAGCGATGGGATGTATATAGGAACACCTTTCATTTTCCCACTAGGGAGATGACAATCACTTTAGAGGATGTGTATCATATTTATAAATTATCGATTGAGGGTGTTCCTATTAGGGCAACACCAGAGACCAGTAAGGATGTTGTGTTGGAGTGATACTTTGGTGAGGGGTGGAGGGACATAGATGTCTCTAAGAAATATTATGAGTGGTTGTGGCTAAATGGTAATATATCTAATCGCCAGTGTGGAGCTATGATGATAACATCTATGTATACATTACCTGATGCTTTTGGGGTACTATTTACTTGGAACATGTTGTATCTGGTGAGTGACATGGCCGAACACAGGGTTGTGTTTGCATGGGAACCTACATGGTTAGCCCAGGTGTACAGAGAGTTGCACGATGTCATGCGTGCTAGGCAGAAGGGTTTAAGCTGGACTCCCTTGCTATAGGTATGGGTATGAGAGCACATATGCATTGAGAGACCATCATTATTGCCTCACCCTGCCCATGTTGAGGGTAAGGAGTATTTACCCTACACTTTGATATGGAGAACTAATGAGGATAATGGGATCAAGAGGCCTCACAGAGGTGATCCTTTGTTTTGGAGGGTCAAGTTTGGAGAGTTGACACCTAATAATATTAAGTGGAGGCCTTGGTTGGGTGGAGTAACCTCGGATGAGGACAGTGGTAGTTGTGGACCATTCGGTAGGGCAGATGGTTAGTTGGGAGATATACCCAGTAGGTTGAGTATTTTCAGTTTGATCAAGTGAGGCGTTAGTTTGAATTACAACATGATATTCCATGAGCTTATGTTTTATACTTTAGATTATGGGGTGATAGGTGAGAACATCCTATGGTGTTGCCCTAGGACAATGAGAGTGACCTGACTATAGTTATCCCAAATGTAGATAATACTGGGACTAAACCCGAGTTTGAGACCTGGTGGTCTATGCAGAGTTGGATACCTAGTAGAGGTGTTGTTGATCGATGGGTGCCACCTAGTGGAGTACCTCCATCAGAGAGGATATATGACAGGAGGACTCAAGCTCAGTTAGAGTAGGTAGCTAGCACTAAGAGGGAAGTTTCTATATTATGGTCTAGGTGATGCTTGGGTGGTGCATCGAGTATGCAAGGAGTGGGAGTGGGGGAGGCTCCTGTGACCAGTGAGTCAGATCCTATGGAGGGTGGGGTGGCCATGGAACACAAAACCAGGGCAATGAAGGATGGATATGGTGTTGCTACTAGAGTTGGTGTGATGAAACCATTGGTATTGGTGTTTTTTTGGATATGGATGAGATTCCCTTTGAGGTGCAAGAGGGGGAAGATGCATAAAAGGAGGCTCGAGGGCTACGAAATAGAGTTCGATAGTTGAATACTATGCTTTACCTATAGGAGGAGAGTCATAAGGAAGAGATAGAGTATATGAGGGTCGATGTGCTTAGCCATAAATAGGCATGGGAGGAGGCTTCCCAATGTATTGAGTGATTGACAGGTCTATTGGTTGTAGAGTCTATGAATAGGTCATTGTGTGAGTCTACTCTGATGGTGCATGGGATCGTACTTCCTAATTATAGTTGGGTGGTGGCGTAATAAGAGTTAGTATCATGAGTGTAGGAACCTTATCATTATAGCCAGCATAGTGTTATTTTGGTGGAGTGGGTAGATGCTAGGGTTGAGGTGTGAGATCCACTTGTTATGGTTCAGGCTACATGAGCTAGGGCAGAGTCGAGTAGAGCTACAAAGATGCAGGTGAGTCATGAGGGACATGGGGAGACTCTTGGTGGTAGTTAGGATTATTGTTTATTGTAGTCTATGGGTGTTTTGGATGATGGACGATGGGCATGGTCCTAGTTTTTATCCTATGGGTATTTTTGATGCATGATATATATATATATATATATATATATATATATATATATATACATTTTGATTTCGGTTATTATTTATACATGTGTTATGGTTTGGCAATGTGTTCTATTTATGTTTGCATAGATATCATAACATAATTTGTAGGTATGTATGATGAATGGATATTTATGTGTATTGTGGTTTAGATCTATTATCGCTATGTAGTTGGAGTATGCAGTAGAGTAGCCTTGCATGATTTTATTTCGAATGCAATGTGAAGTGATATAAAATGTGAAATGATATTTGTAGTGAATGCATGCAATGTAAATGCAATGATGTAATATGTGATATGATGCATGTAATGGAAATGCAATGATGTGATCTTTGATGTGATGCATGTAATGGAAATGTAATGATGTGATCTTTAATGTGATGCATGTAATGGAAATGCAATGATTTAATATGTGTAATAAATCTGTGTAACATAGATGCATGTATGCATGTATAGGAATATTAAAATGTGCAAAGGAAGCACTTGTGCCATTACATGTACCGATATGGATGCTATCCATTATTTTATCTCAGATATGTAGGATGGTATAGAGGACATGTACTGGATTTGACCAATATAGTTTTGGCAATCAAATATCAGACTCCAAACTGTGTGAGTTTACGTGACAACTCATAACTAGTTGGAATGGTTCAAAATTTGTCATTGACCTGTGTGTGTAAATAAGTGAGGTTCATTTATCCATTTTTAGGTTGGTAGGATTAACTCGTTGTAGATATGACCAAACTAGCTAGCTCATACATACGCGAATAGTGATCTATACAAAAGCAAGTAGCTAATATAATAGATATATTGCCACTTGTAAGACTATTCCACTGGTAGGCAGGCTCTTGGAGCCTATTGCTAGCAATGGAAATCATCCCATGGTGTTATGTTAAACCTAAGGACCAAAGGTGATGAAGCATAACATGGGTGATATTAGGAGGCTTTTCCTTTTTTTTTTTGTCCCTCATCTATTGTTGACCTATTTATGGTGGTGCTCTTGTTCTTTTTTTTTTTTTATTTTGTTTTTTGTTTTTTTCTTTATTCTCTTATATTCTACTCTCGTTTTCTCTATCCTTCTATACTATGGGCGTTGGCTTTTGTTTTTTACCCTGATATTTTACTTTTGCTTATGCTTATCCCTTTTTTATCCCTAGGTCGTATGTTAGCCATGCAAGTGATAGGATGAGCAGGGGAAACCGTTCGCTAGATGGTGACATCTACTCAAGGTATCATATTTCCTAGGCTCAATTTTTTTTTAATGTGTAACCTATTGTGAATGGTCCGTGAGAGAAGTTGAACCAGCCTAAAGAACCATAAGAAGAATGTAAAACTTGTCAGCTAGGGTGACATTTTATTGACTAAACTAGTAAGTAGTTAAAGCTTAACACGACACCTATGTATATCCTAATCCTAAAAAGGAGGAGTGGACATCCAGGTGGTGATGCTAACAAGTGCATGTATTACTCCTATTGAGGGTGCATTTGGTTTTTTTTTTTGGAGGAAGAATGTACGAACTTAAAATAAAATTAACATGAAAAACATATGGATATATGCAATGGGTGTAATGTAAATGATGCAAGTGGAAAAATGCAATATCTACAAGAGGAAACTCATGATGCATAGAAGGATAAGTTTAGAAACTTATTTACAGATGAGTATCATGTATCATAATGACCAAAAAGCACGATGCTATAATAATGGTTGCCCCAGCGTATCGAGGGTGTGTGTGTAGCGGGTGAATAAATTGTTATATGTTAGATGCATGGAGTAATGTCAAAAAGAGGAAAATAATGGAGGTGGAATGTACAACTAGAAGAACTTAGAGGAAATAGTCTTTGGCAACTAGTAAGATAAGAGGATTGCCAAATTCAAAATTATAATAGAATAAAGGGGGGTATATCAGCGTAGGTATGTAACCGCTCAAAGCATGACCATACAACTATGTGAGGAAATAAGAAGAAGAGGAAGAAGGGAGGAAGAAAAGATCAAAACTACTAATAGGCAAAGTGTCATGGGTCAGGTCGAGAGCAATATGGTGAAGTGATGTTACGGCTTGGACTTCAATTTGTGGTGTAATTGGATATGTTGTGAATGTAGCGAGTTGGTGCTATCAATGTTTCACATGGTGGTAAAGTTCTAGGTATAATGCAGCTTGGAGGACTCAATAGTCGACTAAATGGGATGGAACATTCAGGTGATGGAGTTTGATTGCCATGTAACATGTTGTGGACTAGGTTCTTGAATGTTCTACATTCTTCAATGTCATGACCTTGTTGGCAATGATAGATACAAAATAGGTTTTCATGGTAGTTGCGCAGTTTAGGATAGTGGAGTGAATGGAGTAGGCATGGGGTAAATGTAGGGTTTTTCTGGAGGTGAATAGGGGGTGGATGAATGGTAGTTTGATAGTGGAAGTGCAGGTTAAGGGTCCAATGTGGGTCAATTCTAAGGTCGAGGAATGGATCTTCATGGTGTCAAAGATGCACGGGTCATGGGAGACTGGCGCGAATGAACATGAAAATGATAATGGCTCATCTATAGCTCAAGGGCCTTAATACAGGAAAGAAGATGCTTTAGGTCATGGTGTGGAGGTGATGGTATTGGATAAGTTGACGATCAGGATTCTAGTGTATATGGAGTGGCCTGGTATGTATGAGAAAATAGATGATGTCATGATGATAAGGAAATGAAGTATAATGACTGTGGGAATTGGGGAGTTTGCTGTAAAGGTAGGTTTCACAATGGTGAAGGTGGCATCTTAAGGATAGGTGGTATAGGAGATGGCTCTAGATGGCGATGCGAATGGGATGGGGGCATGTGTGTGTGACCATATTGGGCAGCTTGGACCACACGGGATTGCAAGGCTTGGGCATAAGAAGACTCTTTACTAGGGAGTGGTGATGGTAGGCATGAAGGACATGCCATATGGGGGGTGTATCCTCTGTTAGGATGGTGGTATGCTCCTAGAGGGTGATGGAGGGAATTAGTTGGTGAATAAGGATTCATAGTATCTTCAAGAAAATGAGAAGGGCACCCTTGTGTTTGGGGATGGGATGTTTCCTCCTTTTATTCAAAAGAGGATAGGGTGACATGGATGTCTCTTGAATGGGGTGAGTAAGATGAACCTCAATGGCAAGGTGAAAGACATTGGGCTAAAGTGTTATGGTTCGAATGAGAGGAATGGGAAGATCGCCTAGTGTGATGAGTGGCTGGTGGTCGAGCTAGGTCAGTTGTAGCTCAGTGATGGAGCATTCCCAGTGGGGAGGTAATTTCCAAATCTAGGAGTGATCAATTGTCAAATCATATGGCTGCAGGTCCACTCAACTACCTTTGTATGAACTATAATATTCTTGTGCGATATTCGAGGTATACATTGTACGATCTAAAATCATGTAGTGTCAATATGGTATGATATTATGTTAAAAAAAACTGATAGATTTGGTTTTGGAGGTTGTCATACACATTGTAATTGATCAAGTTGATTTCCAAATTTTGCTAAATCAAGTAAGTTGTTATTGATTGATTTTTTTACCAAATCAGATAACAATACTTTGTATGATTTTTAAGAGGAGCGATGTACAATTTGTACAAAATGATGACATAGTACAATGATAATCCAAATGTTCTTCTATCCCAATCTCTCTCTAGGATGTTTTGTATGGGTTTAATAGACTAATCTATGCAATATTAGTTACATAGAAAACATCTTAACTAGGTAGGTGAGAGATCCCAAGCACATGATTACGTTCAAAAATCATACAGTATACTGTAATACATCTTCCTCAATACCCTCATCATCCTAACTCATTCTCCATGATGCACCAGTGTCAATTCCTATCATCAAGTTGCAACAATGCATAAAACTAACCTATAACAATAAGATAGAAAACACAATCACACAATATTCATCCACAATTCATTATTCATCATCATCAAGATCGTACACAGTAGTCCACAATGTCATTATGCTCATTAATATCTATGGATTCGATTACAATGTGGAAAACTATATCCATGTAATTGTAATAACTCAGGAACAACATTACAAGTACTCCTTCTATTATATAAATCAATAACCAGACCTACAAATTTGAAAATGGGGCCTTATATAACATTGTCCAGGCCGTTCCAAAGTGGTTCCTAAGACAATCCATTATTTACAACTTCCTGACAAAAAATTCTGGCTTTTTCCTAAGTTTAACACCTTAGTTAGCAAATCTATGCACCATTTCATCTTGAAATTACATTTCCTTTGCATTTGAGTGAATTTTGGTGTGTCCTATATGATTTTTTGTTGCCCTGTATGATTTGCACTTTCAGTTGTATGATCTTGCCCCTTGTTGTATGGTTTGCTCCTGCCTGTACGATTTGCAAAACATGAGCAAAACTATCAAAATTGAGCAAATCACTTCTTCTTCTTCTGGGAGGTGGATTTGTTACCTACATCTGCCCTCCCCTTTACTTTGGTCGGTGTCCTCACCGACTCATTCTATTTATTCCTCTCTGCTTCATATTCTGCTACTACAGCCGTTAAGTCCTTAACTTGTGACTTGTACATCTCTCGTTCATTCTTCAGCTTGGCTGCATAGCTCCCCATTTTGATGGCTTTGGCTCCATGAAGGTTAGCCTTCTCCTCGACAACTTTCAAGAAGTCCATCATTTGTTTTTCCCATTTGGAGGTACTCTTATTCAACTTCTCCTTCCAATGAGCTTCTGCTCGGGCAGCCGCCTGGAGTTCTTCATTCTTTTCATCAATGGTCTCCAGGTGGTGTTTGATATCTACTTCCAAAGCTCAAACCTGGTCTTCTTTAAGCTTCATATGAGCTTGCTTCTCTAAGACCATATCATTCAACTTCTTGTTGTCCCTTGTTAGCTCCTCTATCTGCTTGGCCTGGTTAGTCATTTTCTCATTCTTTTTGGCCAACTGAGTTGTCATCTGCTCATATTTTTCTCTGAGTTGTACCTCCAACTCCTTGATTCTATCCTCTGTCATCTATGAGATCTATCGCTTTTCCTTTTCAAGTGTGCTAATCCTGGATTCAAACTCAGTTCTAAGGCCTGAAAGATCCTCCTCCAGCTTCTTGATTTTCTCTTCCACCATAGTTCTACTCTTTTGTAGTTCCTCTTCCATTGCGACCAATTCCTTTTGAGTGGTTGTAGTCTCTTCCTTCTGCTCCTCCTTGAGCTGATGGATTTGTTCTAATCCAATGCTCAGCCACTCTATCCAATGAGTTAGGAAGTTCAACTTCCTCAGGGTGATGGCCACTCCCATAGTGACCCTCTTGTACTCCAACTCTATCGTATTTGTGGGGCAGGTTGGATGACTCACTCTATCCAAGTATACCCTTGGATATTTCCTGTAGTTGGTGACCACCCCTTTTGGCAAGTCTTCCCTTCCCAACATTGTTGTTACCTCTTCCCTGGGTAACCTCCATGGATGTTGTGCATGGATATCTGCTATCTTCTTTGTATGCTCTACACTATTCACCCATTCTATAATCTTCTCTAATTCGAGAGACACTTGTTCCTCCCACAACTTTAGTTCTCCCACATGGCCAATGTAAAATTCCAATTTGGCACTATTCATCACATGGCCTAACTGAGAAAAGGAGTGTTCCACCTTATCTTCCACTCCATGTGCCTCCTCTTTTGTTATAATTCTTTGGAACCATGGTATTTCCAGAAGATAACTGGATTGCATTCCTCGCAGTTCTTCTTCGATAGGAGTTCTTACATCTTCTTCCTCCATAAGGTGGCTAGAGCTCTCCCCGAGCTCTTGTAGTGCTCTCACTATGTCTATTTTCTCTCGAGGTGGAGATTGTTTTACTATTTTCTCCTCCTCACTATCCATAATGTTCACAATCTCCTCCTGAGATTGTTGCTGCTCAACTTGCTCTTGGGATTTTTTAGATTCCACTGTGCCCACCTGTTGCTCTTCAATATTTTCCTAGGCTATTTCTTGTTCATTATTGCCCGTATGTTGTTCCTCCATTATTTCTTCTTCTTGAATTTTTTGTGTATCCTGTTGAGCAACAAATTTTTCTTTTTCTGGAGATGCCCTCGTAGTTCCTGATGCATCTCCCTTACTTGAACTTCCTATTACAAACTTGTAATGAGGCTTTTTCTTGGGTTTTTCCTCTATGGTTTTCATTCCTGTTACCACTTCATCTTGGGTAGTGGCTATTCCATCATGCCCTACCTCAATTCCCTTAAAGAAATTAGAGGCATCCATCTTCTCAAAATGTGCAAATATTTTTGGAGATTTCATTATTTTCTCCGCCTTTGTCCAATACAGCTCATCCAGTTCCATCGCCTCTGAATCTGACTGTTCCTTCTCCTATATTTCAGGAACTGGTTTGCTTACCCTTTTCTCCCGCTGCCTCCTCATCATTATTTGTATGGGACTTCTCTCCATTTCCTGAATGAGAGGTTGCTCCTGTTGCCTTTGTGTCGATACTTGTTGTTCTAGTTCAGGCTCCAACCATCTAGAATGTTTCCTTCGATGGTGTACATCGACATCCTCCTCCGGAGAGGTATCTCCTTGAGCTTCACTCTGGTGTCGCTCGCTCCTTGTTCATGGTTTCTTCGGAGTCCCTTTTGCTATTGGTACAACCTTCACCCACTTCAATATCGTTGGTTGGTCTGGCCTGATTTCTCTAGGTGGCGTCAACCTTGGGAATTGCATTCCCGCTTCTGTGACTGCATTTAGTAGCAATCCAATTGCATGGAAGGCCATCCCAAAATTCTTTGATCTCTTGGTCAGTGCCTCATGCATTCTTCTTTCTATAAAGGTACCCCAATCGTACTGAATTCCCTTGGTGATACCTTCTATGCATATTGTGCCATCCACATTGGCATCTCTGTCACCCTTATGTCCCCTAACAGTCGAGCCATGATTGTATTCATTGCACATGCCCAATGTTCTCCTTGCAGCTAGCTCTATTTGATTCCATGCGTCCCTGCACCTAAAATATTTGCCTCTGTCAATGATTTGATAGTGGTCATGGCGGTGATAAGATGGTATGCCTCTATTGGGTCTACCATCTTTTTCACTATCTCCATACCATCCTTTGGCAACCCAAATATTTTTTGGAAAGCTTCTACCGAGATATCCACCTTGACGGACCTCTTGCCCACATTGACGTAGGCAACTCGGGTTGCTGCATTATATGCCTAAACTATCTATAAAAGATAGTTCTAGAAAAATGTCCGATGGAATGGTGGAATCTGCGCAATGACCGCCACATGCACATCTGTGAATGTCTTCCTCCAAGGGTGATCTCTATTTTTCTCATCATTCCACCATTTCCTACACGCATCTGCTCCATGCTGTACAAATGTGATTTTTGATACTTCCACCTAGCATTCCTCCTGTCCATTGCTCAGGTGGTCTTCCTATTCTGGCACATGCACCTCACTCCTCAATTCCCTCCGTGAGGTTCTTTCTTGGGCCATTCTTCCCTCTCTGTACCTTGGTGGTGTTCTATCCAGGTGTGCTTGCCAATGTCATTGTCCCCTCCATGACCTGTATCCTCCTCTCCTCCAAGGATGATTACCATGCCTTCCACGAGATTGAAGCTATCGTCCTTGGTGCTACCGTGGGTATGCCTCCCTCTCGTGCAGTGGACCTGGTGATCTCTCCACCCTATGAGCTGCAATCCACCTTAATCGACGTCCAAATTCTTTCGTTGAGATCATTCCTTCAACATCTCATCGATTAGCTCAACCTCCTCTTTTGCAATCAAAAGCATACCAAAAATCGTATAGCCTCCTGTAAAATCATACAATGTATGGTTTTGTGTCCCTTGTACGATTTTACCTTCCTCATGGATCGTACACTATTCTTATCTCTCTTCTGCAATTATTTTTCCAATCCCTTAGTCTTCAAATCATCCCAACTTCTCCAAATCGTACAATTGCAACCTAAAATTGTACAACATGATAGTGTTTCGTACAATCTTATTTTTTGGCTGCCCTCCCCCTTTTCAATTCATACGATTCCGTACGCTCTTCTTAAAAAACTGCCGAAAATGGAAAAATAAACACTCCAAACTGCACTATATTTTCCAAAAATCGTACAAGCTGCCCCCAAATCGTATAGTATGACTTCTCCAACCCTAAAAGATAAAAAAATTGGGGTTTCTACCTCCTTTGTCAAATCCTCCACCGACCCAGTTGTCGGAATGCCCCGATCTACTTTTTCAATGCTTATCTTCAGCAATTCTTCAATTCTTCCAACCCTGGCATAATTTTCTTCAATTTGACAAATTTTTGGCTGTACTGTATGACTATATGGACTTCTATTTTCTTCTCTTTCATCTCACAGCTTGATTTTTTCTAGATTGTTCTAATTTTAGGGTTCTAATCTCCAATTCTACTGTAATTCCAACACTCCAATCTACTTCCTCAGGCTCCAATCAGCAATTCCATGCTCCTTAGTCCGTACAATGACATATTTTGCCATCTTTACTGCTATTTCTCTGAAAAATTCAAATTCCTCCCTCTTTTGTGGAGTAAACCCTAGTTTTCTCCCTCCTGGGTCAAATATTTGAAGCTGAAAGGACTCCTTGGTGCAAATGTTATAAATGAGTCTGTAAAAATTAGGCTATTGGTGAATTTTTATTGCTCATATGGTTGTCTTCCATTGGTTTCACACTTTCCACCTTTGCGCTCCTCAAAAAAAATTGAATTTTTACTTTGTACGATTTGCTAAAGTTTGTTACTGAGCCTCCTTATTTAAAGTGCTTCAAAACCCTAAGAAAACCCTAATTTTGATCACTCAAAATCGTGCCATTTTGCATGTTTTCCCTCCATAACATGCGGATGATCGACAACTCAACAAAATTTTAAATTTCATCTTTTTCCCCCACTTTTTCCTCCAATCGTTGCTTTCTCCCATGCATGCCGCATTTATTGAGGTAGTTGGAAAATCGTACATCCGCCTAAATCATACACTGTACGATCTAAATCGTATAGTATACAAGTTTGTATGATTTCCATGTCACTCTTGCTTTGTATGATCCTTCACTTGTACGATTTCATCTTGCACTTTTTCTATGTATGATCTCTATACTTAGAAAAATTTTGCTTTCTTTTTCTCTAGAGAGGTCGTCGTTTCCGGTTTTCAACCTCGCCCTTCCTAATTGCATCCCGAGGGATTTTCACAACTAAGGCACACATATTTTTTCAATTCTCTTTTTCTCTCTCTTTTTTTTCTCCCCCCTCCCCCTATTTACACGTACCATCTTGGTAATCGTACAATGACATTCACTTGTACGATTCCATCCAAGTTTTGACCTCAAGGCTCGACCATCACATTTTTGTTAGTGGTATCCTCTTGTACCTCTTGTTCCCTTGCTTGGCTTGCCTTTTCCTGTGATGTTACTGCTTGTTCGACTCTTCCCCTACAATGTGTACAATTTGGGATTGTACACTGGCAAGTTGGAGTCTCCTCACCTGGTGGTCCTTCCTCTTGCTGTACAGGTGATTGATCCCGAGGTAGTGGTGTCCTCACCACTCTGCTGTCATTTGAGCGACTCCTTCGCCTATCTCCCTGGATCAATTCTTGCTCCAAAATTGGTGATCGAACTCGTTGATGGCCTAGGTTTCTTTCCTCTGCAAAATGTACCCTTCCTCTTTCGACTAAGTTTCTACCATGTGGGTATCTACCCCTTCCATTTCCTCTTGGCCTCAAACTTCTCTGTACTATTGGTGGCTCCTCCCTTTCTTGGAGTAATTGCCTATTACCCAATGATTGTTGAGGTCTTTTCCTAATTACGGGTGGATGTCCCCCTACATGTCGTAACATGTCTCTTACTCTTGGTACACCTCGCTGATTCCTTACCCAATTCATGTATGCTAGAGGATTATCTCCTGGCCATCTAGGAGTAGGGGGTCGAAATCTTCCTCATCCTCTACCTCCTCTATTTGCAACATCATCATGGTCTTGATTATTCTCTGGTCACCTACCTCCTCCTCATCCATAATGGAGTCTTAGAGGTCTTCATCTGATTCCTCCTCTTGTTCTTTGATTATCAAGAGTAATTTCTACCAACTCAATATTGGCTAGTGGACTCCGATTAGGTGATAGTTGTTGCAAGGTTTTGATTCTTCTATCAGCATGGACTAAGCGATGCCTCCATCTTCTTTCTTCAAAGGATCTCTAGGGAAGTGATGTTGCCAATACTTCTCTATATGCATCCGAGAAGTCCGTTTCAGAACTAGAGTCAGTTCGATCGTCTTCCCTCTGTTCTGCCCAATCGGTTGGCAAATTCATCACTCTCTCTAATCTCCTTACTTCCCTTCTTTGTCTTCTCAACTGTCGATGGGCTATTGCAATAAGCTTGCCTATCAATGCAAGGTCTTTCCCCCTAAATTATCTGTGCTTCTCTTTGTCTGGATGCGCTATTTGGAGGATCATGATTTCTTTGTGGATTATGAGGGTTCTCTGGCTCCTCCTCATCACTACTATATGTACTAAGCTCTCTTACCAACCATGACATCCCTTCTTTGCTGGAATTTTTCATGTCCACCAATCTATTTCCTTGCAACTGAGGTGTTGTGGTAGCCTCCTCTATGTCGCAATAAGGAGCTTATGTGCCTCCATTAGTCCTTCATTGTACACTTGGTGAGGTTAGTGGACTTAATTTGGTGCCTTCATTTCCTCCACCACCTCTTGGAGTTAATCCTTCTGCTTCCTCAGATTCACTTTCATCTTCCCATAGGCTAACTTCCCACTGCTCATCCAATCTTCATATGGTTTCATCCAACTCCTCGATGAGTTGTTCCCTCAACCTCGCATTGTGACTCTGCAATGTTTGATACTCTTCTTGCAATTGTTGCATTTGTGTTCACATCCTCTATTGAAATAGCCCAATTTGAGCGAATGGAGAAAGTCCGGCTAATTCCTCATCTACAGCTTCATCCCTACCATCTTCTAGAATTTCCATTTCGGTCGTGCCCACTCCATCCTCATCACGTACTGTTAACCCTGTCCTTCTTCGAGTTCTAGGTAATAGTGCTACCTCCTGATAACCTCTTGGTTTGATAGAGACTCTTCCCTCTTCTTCTTGTGTGGTTCCATCAGTTCTTCTGACATGTACTCGTATCCTTCTTCTCTCACCAATTCGGGGTGTCAACTCTTGCTATGCAATTATTAATTGTGTCTCCTCCCCATCTGCAAATAGGTGTGCAAGTCCCATATCAAGTTCTTCTTGTGATGGACCTGGCTCACGGTGAGCTTCTTCTTGAGCTTCCAGCTCATCTTCATCATTCAATTTATTCTGAAGCAATGAATAAACACTATACCTTGTAAGGCTTCAACTTTGAGCCATTTACCGTATTGGGTACCTCTATCCCATCCAAGTTCTGTAACTTAACTACTCCATTACTCATTACTTCAAGTACTTTATATGGTCCAAGCCATAGCATCTTTAGCTTACCTAGCTTGATTTCCCTTTTTCCATTAAACTTTAGAACTAAGTCACCGGGACTAAGTTCCAACTTTCTCAAGTGCTTGTCATGCCACGCCTTGCATCTTCTTTGAGCTATCTCGATTGCCCATTGTGCCATGACTCTTCTTTCATATAACTTGGTCAGTGTCATCAGTCATTCCTCCAAACTCTCTTGATCTCCCAAGCGATGCTCTATCGCGACTCTCAAACTTGGTATCAAGAACTCGACTGGCACCACTGCTTCTTATCCATACATTAGTTGAAAAGGTGTATGTTTCATTGTTGGTTTAAAATTTGTTCTATATTCCCACAAAATGGATGGTAACCTTTCCTCCCAATCTGCTCCTTCTATTCCATAGGTTTTATACAGAGTAGATACTAAGACTTTGTTTGTCGCTTTCGCCTGCCCATTTGCTCTAGGGTAGTATGGACTAGACAATGAGTGTAGGATCTTAAAATTTGTTGTCAGCATCTTGATAATCTCATTAACAAAGTGTCCTCCATGATCACTTGTCATTTGTAGTGGAATCCCAAATCTTGTGATTACCTGTTCATAAAGAAATCTTGCTGTACTTTTAGCCGAGTTATCAGGTAATGCTCTTGCTTCCACCCACTTTGTCAGATATTCTATGGCTACGATGATGTATCTACACTTCCATTTTTAAGATGTTTTCAATGGTCCTACGAAGTCCAATCCCCATCGTTCAAACAACTCTTGTGGTTGTGATGGGTGTAAAGGCATGAAGTCTCTCTTGATCGATTTTCCTGCTCTTTGGTAAGTATCACATGCTTTCACATGCTCCTTTGCATCATTGTACAATATGGGCCACCATAGTCTAGCTAGAAGTACTTTCCTGGTGGTTGCATCAGGTCCCATATGTCCTCCTGCTAACCCTGCATGAGCTTCCTTCAATGCCACCTTGACTTCTTCCTCCATTACACATCTTTGTAAGATACCATCGCTTCCCATTTTATATAGTAACCCTGCTATTATCTGGAAAGGTGCTGACTTCATGATTACTTTCTTATTTTTTGTTGTCGTCATCTCTTGTGGCAACTCACCTGTGGATAGATATTGGCCAACTAACTTGTACCATGATGGAACAACATTGATGGCGAATAGTTGTGCATCCAAAAATTCATCAGGAACTCCCATTCCTGTAGGCTCCCTTGATCGTATTCAAGACAACTAGTCTGCAATCACATGCTTCTTACCAGGTCTCACCACCACTCGGAATACGAATTCCTGTAGAGTGATGAGCCACCTACTGACTCACCCTTGAATTACTAGTTTGTTTATCAAGTACAACAGTGCTTGGTGATCGACATAGAAGGCAAAGGGATTCACCAGTAGGTAATGCCTAAAATTTTGAACTACATACACCATTCCCAAAGCTTCCCTTTTTGTTGTACTATAGTTTCTCTCTAGCCTTTATAGAAGACGACTAGCAAAGAAAATAGGTTGATCAAGCTTAAATTGTCCTTCTTGTTCTAGAGTACATCCAATTGCAAAATTTGATGTATCAATATGGACATGAAATTCCTTATCCCAATTGGGAAACACCAAGATTGGGATACTTACTAACTTAGCCTTTAACTCTTTGAAGGCTCCTTGATGCTCCTCTGTCCATTTGAAAGGAATATTATTTTTCGTCAAAGAATCTAATGGGTAGGATACATGTGCATAATTCTTGATAAACCTTCTATAGTATCCTGTCGAACCCAGAAAGGTTTTAAGTGAACTCACATCAAAAGGTTCTTCCATGTGCAAAATCACATGGATCTTATCAGGATCTGTCTTCAATCCTTCACTGCACACAATGTGTCCTAACAATTTCCCATATGGTACCATCAGAAAATATTTCCCTAGGTTTAATGATATCTGTGCATTTTTGCACCTACTCATACATTCACTGAGGGCAGGAAGATGTTCCTTTATCTTCCCATAAATGGACCAATCATCCAAGAATGCTTTAAAATTCCCTATAGCTAGCTGGTCAAATATGTACAGTATGATGCACTAAAACATAGTTGGGGTGTTGCAAAGCCCAAATGGTATTTGGTTATATGCATAAATGCCATTCTCCACAATAAATGTGGTCTTCAACTTATCCTCCTCGGCGATGTTGATTTGATTGTATCCTGAAAATCCATCCAAAAATGAATAGATCTCATGTCCTGCAACTTCTTCCAAGATAGAATCCATAAAGAGAATGGGTAAAGGATCCTTTATAGTTACAACATTTAGACTTCTAAAGTCAACGCATATTCTAATCTTATCCACTTCCTTCTTCAGAGTGATCACTATAGGTGAGACCCATTCACTGTTTGTCACCCTGAATATAATTCCTACATCCAACATATTTTCTATCTTCGCGTTCACTAATGCAACATACTTTGGGTTCATTCGATATGGTCTCCTTCTTACTAGTTGAGCACCAAGAATTAGTGTAATTTTATGGACGCATAATTTTGGTGGAATTCCTTTCAGATCCTTATATGTCCATGCGAAGAAATCCTTGTACTCCAAGAATATCTTAAAAGTTGCTGCCTTCAATACTGGATTCCAATCATCACCACAGTGAATCAACTTAGGCTCCTCCTCCATTCCTAGGTTGATATCCACTATCCGAGGTCCTTCATATTTGATATTTTTTGGTTCGGTCGTAGCTTTCTCCATGGTCTTAGGGTGTGCTGATCTTGTATCAATCTCTGCATCTCCTATTGTATACTATGCAAAGTTGTTTAGAAATGTCCATTTCTCTTCGACTTCCTCCTTGGGTTCTTTGTTGACTTTTGATTTGTCTTGTTTTTCCTTGATCTCTTCTGACTCAATACAGAGATAGTTGGGCTGAAACATTTTGTACTCCTCCATTTTCCAATGAAGAAGTCCGCTATCAGATCGAGCTTCATCTTCACTACATTCATCCAGGTACAACATTCCTTCCCCATCAGGTTCATGCCCTTCATATTTTGAGGAATTCTTTGATTCATCGGTTGTAGCTACATCTTCGCTAATTATTTGATTGGCTAGATTAATCATATATTTATGTTGTCCCTTCTTAAAAGTGATCTGATTCTTTCCCCAATTGTGATTAACTTTGGCTACTCATAGCCAACCTCTCCCCAAGAGGGCATCGTATGCAGGTTTCTACATTGTAATCACAACAAAATCCAAGATAAATTCTTGCTTAGCTATCTTTACTTGTTGTGTTGTTAAGACTCCTTTTGTCTCTATACCATTCTGGTCAACACCATATAACTGGAAGCTCGGTGCCCATAGGGATGGAGCGCCTAGTTCTAGCCAAGTTCTCTCAGGTAACACATTGACGTTGGATCCTCCATCCATGATAACTTGTGTCAATTTGTGTCCTAAGATCTCCATATGCAGTAATGCGGGTTTCTTTCCCACATCAATCATCAATACAGTAGGATCCATAAATTTATCTTTTCACTCTTCTTCCTGGATTGGTTGGCTCTGTACTTCCATCACCTTCTACGGTTGCAATTCTTCCACCATTGCCTTCTGTAATGTTGGAATAGCTTCTAACAGGTTGGATACTTTAATTTCCACTATGGTATCCAAAACTTGTGCTGCCAGATTTTGCACAACTACCTCCTGATCTGATGGTTTTCTTAATTCCTTTCCTATTCTCACTTCTACTGGTTTAGCTTTCTCAACTTCCTCTTGCAGTATTTTCTTTGTTGCTTGCCAGCGTTGCTTTTCTTTTGTTGGCTCAGGATACTTATCCTTCTTAGCCTAATTTCTTGTCATGGCTAAAACTTCCTGAGTTTCCTCCTTAACTTGAGGAACTTTGATGTCCAAATAACTAATGTTTTGTGGGTTACTCTAACTCACCTATTTTGGACAATTATCTTCTTTGTGGTTCCCTGGACCACACCATCTACACATGTGTGTAGTATTTTTTTGTGGTGTTTCTTACCTCAGAGGTGAAGGACAATTCTTCGCAAAGTACCCCAATTCCTAGCAATTGCGACATTGTATGATTGGTCTTCCTTCTGAATCATACTGTAACCGACTTTGTCCTCCTTGTTGATTACCTTGGTTCGATCTTCCACCTCGTCTACTATTTCTATAACCATCACTTGTTTCTTGTTGCCCGATTCCTTGGGTCTTCGGCTTCTCTTCCTGCTCTTGGATTGACAATAATTGTAGGAATGTTCTTGCATTATATGGGCATAGTGTTACCTCATATCCCATCACATTACAAATATGACAATAATAATTCCTTGGACATTTCATATTTGTATGACCCTCCTTTTTGCATTTCATGCACCACATCTCATTTCTATCCGATTTGATCTTTTGTTCCTTCACCAACTTATCAAAATTCTTGCAAAAAGAGGCTACTGTCCTTTGTATAGTGTCGTCTTCTTTGCTATCTGAATCCTTCGACTTGCAATGAGATAAGATTCTCGTATATGTTTGTTTTGATTCACTTTCAAAATTCTTTGCATGTTTGAGTGCTTCTTCATATGTTTTTGATGGTACTGCCTTCATATTTTTCTTATATTTTGGAAGCAATCCGTCTATGAACCACTGCTTTACTAAAACATCTGCCCATGGCATTTGCATTTTATCAACCAATTAATTTAGTCTACGATTGTAGGATTTCACATCCTCATCGAATTTTTGCTTTGTCATGCAAAGTTCCATAACAATGTCTCCATCATCCTTTAAAGGTCAAAATTCCTCGATGAACTTCTCCTTTATCTGATTCCAAGTCTAGAAATCTACATTATTTTCTCTCTTTAGATACCAATCTATTGCCAATCCTCTCAAGGTAGCAGGAAATAAGATTACCCAATCCTTAGGTCTGTCTACACCATTTGCTATCCAAATGGTTATGCAAGTCCCTATATGCCATGTGGGGTCTTCCTTACCCTCACCTAAAAATGGTGGAAATCTTTGTTTGGATGCCTTAGTAGCCATCTTAGGAGATTTGTCACTATCACTTGAGGTATCTCGTGGAATCTCTGTCTGATTCCTCCTCGGGGGTGTCTTACTCCCATTATTGTTAGAAGTATCAATTCGAGGGATCTTATTTTGTCCCACCACTCGATGACCAAATTCTCATGCATCTTCACCTTACGACCTCCTTCGTTGATGTGAGGGAGATGGTCTTGGTCTGTCCTCCTAAGACCTCGCATCTTGTTGCTCTGGTGCCTGACTCCCATCCTCCACACTCTCTTGCAACCCTTCCATCACTTTCTTAGGTCACCATCCACTCTCTATTGTCTTGCACTTCTCCTTTGTCAACCCTTTCCTCTACACTTGACGGTTCTATTTCCTCGTCTTCTGTCTCTATCAATAATATCTCAAAGTCTCCTTCTTTGGATGTCCAAACTTGCTCTATCTCTAGTTCTTGAGTACTATGGTCTGAGTTATGTGTGTTTTCTCTTTGATAAATCCTCGTGCTACTTCTTACTGGAATGTTATCTCTTGGTTCCTATCTCCCATGGCTTCTTGTACTAGTGACCGTCATAAAAAATCACCTCCAGTCTTAGTATCCAATTTTGTCAAATTTGACCCGTTTTAACAAAAAAATCCAGATTCGATAGGCAATGGCATCAAATGTAGCATAGAGGTGGATTATTCCCAGTGGGGAGGTGTTTTACGGTAATATTATAGAGCTAGGAGTCAACTCACTTTCCAAATCGTACGGTCTCATGCTCACTCAAACTACCCTTGTACGAACTATCATCCCATGTACGACCCTTAATTACCTACACTATATGATCTCAAATCGTATAGTGTCAAATATGGTATGATCTTGTACTCAGAAAAACTGATGGATGCTATTTTGGAGGTTTTCGTACACAATTTTGTAATCGATCAAGTCGAGTCCCAAAACTGCCAAATCGGGTAAGTTTCTATCGATCGATTGTTTTACCAAATCAGGTAAAAGTGCTTTGTACGATTTGTAAGAGGAGCGATGTATGATCTATATGAAATACTAGTACAACATGGTTTTATTTGAGATACTATACTACTCCAATCTCTCTCTAGGATATTTTATAAAGGTTTGATAGTCCAAACAATGCAATCCCCATCATAGGTAAAACATCCTAACCAGGTAGGTGAGAGATCCCATGTGCATGATTACATTCAAAAATCATACAATATACTACAATACATCTTCCTCAATGCCCTCATCCTCCTAAATCATTCTCCATGATGTACCAGTGTCAATTCCTATCATCAAGTTGCAACAATGCATAAAACTAACATATAACAATAAGATAGAAAACACAATCACACAATATCCATCCATAATTCATTGTTCATAATTATCAGGATCGTACACAGTCATCCACAAATGTCATTATGCTCATTAATTTTTGTATATTTTATTACAATGTGGAAAAATATATCCATGTAATGGCAATAAATCAGGAATCAACAACTCTAAGTACTACTCTCTATAGTAATCAATAACCAGTAAACTAGTAGCCATGCCTACAAATTTGAAAATGGGGTCTTATATAACGTTGTCTAGGCCATTCCAAAGTGGTTCTTGAGACAATCTATTATTTACAACTTCCCCATATACAATTCAATATATTATTTTGGCTTTTTTCTAAGTTTAACACCTTAGCAAATATCTGTGCCATTTCATCTTAAAATTACATTTCCTTTGTATTTGAATGAATTTCGGTGCACCCTGTATGATTTGTTGTTGCCTTGTACGATTTGCACTTTTAGTTGTATGATATTACGCCTTGCTATATGGTTTGCTACTGCCTGTACGATTTGTAAAACTTGAGCAAACTTTTAAAATTGAGAAAATCACTTCTTCTTCTGGGAGGTGGATTTTCTGCCTACATCAGCCAACATGATTGGTACAGTCTGTGGTGGTGGAGGTTCCTTCATGATGATGTATGTAGATGTTGTATCTAGTTGTTGGTGGTATGGTTGTAAATGATGTAGATCCTACAAGAAGGAAAATAGATACTAGTAGCATAAAAATGATATAAATGGGAAAGTACATGTAAAATATGTAAAGTAAAAATAAAAAGACATGCATTTATCGTGATGTACTTAGTAAGTAATGTGTTTGTGCATGTCGGCGTATACCACTTGTGATAGTAAATGTCTATTTGTGTTAGGCATTAAATGCATGAAGGTGCAAGATGTTAATGGGCTCAAGGTCATCGAGGCCTTCAAGATTAGCAAAGCGATAGGCACCTAAAATGTATTTGTGTGTGATGATGAATGGGCATAGCCAGTTCGGGGTAAACTTATCTCATTGTTGGTGAGGCTGACTTGTGATATGTTGGTTTTATTTAAGGACTAAATCACCAATTTGGTACTCAATTTGATATACCTTACTATTGTAGGCATGGCAAAGGTGATCTTGGTATACTCATGTGTGCTCGATGGCATGGATGTGATTCTCATATAGGAGTGTGAGCTTATCTAAGCAGGATTGATAGACGGTGTCATCATCTATGAATTCTTTCATGGATATCCTTAGGGAAGGTATCTCAAGCTTGAGGGGCATTATGGCTTTTGCGTCATAGATGAGTGAAAATGGGGTTACCCTAGTGGGAGTACAAATGCTTGTATTATAGGCCCATATGACTAGGGATATTTGGTTATGTCAGTTATGATGTGACTCTACTACTATTTTGCATAGGATGGAACAAATTGTTTTATTTGTGGCCTCTGCTTGACCATTACCCTGTGGATAGTATGGGGTAGAGAAGCTATGGTGAATGTTGAATTTGTTGCAAAGGGCTCAAATGGTTTTATTTTTTAAGGACTTCCCATTATTAGAGATGATTTAGAAAGAGATTCTAAAATAACATATGATGTGATCTGTTACGAATGCTGCTATCTTTGTGCCTATAGTTTGGACAAGTGGGATGGCTTCGACCCACTTTGTGAAGTATATTGTAGTAGTTATGATAAACTTATGATTACTAGAGGAGGTGGGTGTAATTTTTCCAATAAGATCAAGGCCCAATTGGGAGAAATGCCACATGGATTGAATTGGTTGGAGTGCTTGAGATGAAAGGTGTGTGACATTTATGTGTTTTTGACACTTGATATAGCATTTTACGTATTCACAACAGTCTTGTTCCATATTTAGCCAATAGTAGCCCATGTGAAGGATGCATTTCATGATTTTCATGCCACTGAAGTGGCCACCACAACTACCACCATGGGTTTCTTGTACAACCCACTGAGATTCATGCAGTTCTAAGCAATTCAAGAACATGCCATCGTAACTGCGATGATAGAGGATGTCCCTAGTAATGTGTAGTGGATTGCTCTTTTTGTAAATACTCAAAGTTGAGCATAGGGTAATTTTCATGGTAGAAATACCAATTTAATATAATATTTGATCTGCACAAACCATGGGTCATGTGATTTGGTATCAACCACATGAATGCCACCATCATATTTAGGAAACGTGGGTGATATGGCAAATTGAGTGAGTGTATGAATTTTTATGGATGTGGTTGTGGATATTAGATTTTATGGGATTAATGATTATAAGGAAGCCATTGTATCCATAAACGGTTAGAGAATCATGGCACGGCTTCGATGTCATACCATTTGAATCGATAGAGGAGTTTTTATGCAATGTGCTTGTATTGTTGAAGTACTGGGCAATTGCATTGCCATATCTCTTGCACTTGGTTTACGATTAAAAGGAAATCACCTATGATGTGGAGGAATTTGATGTGCATGACATGAGCTTGTTTTAATCCAAGGATTAGATATTCATATTCTTCATTGTTGTTCGTAAAAGGGAAATATAGCTTGAATGAAAATGGGAGTGGTTCACCTTTAGGTGCAAAAAATACAATGCTTGCACCCCTAGCATGCATGCATCGGGAGCCATAAAAAAATAGTTTTAAGTCGGCTATCATTTTTGGTTTCACATATTCTTCGTCTTCTATTATGTGAAAGATGGAGTCATCCGAGATATGAATAAGGATAGGTTGGTCATCAGATAATGGAGCTTTTGCAAGTTGGTCTGCTATGACTTATCCTTTTATGGACTTTTGTGAAATAAATTTGAGGTCGAATTCGGTTAGAAGCATGATCCACTTAGCTGTGCAAAAATTATGGTAGCTTTTGTTCATCATGTAATGGATGGGATTATCTCAGGCAATGAAAAATATGGTATGGTTAACCATATAGTGGGGTAAATTTTGGATGGCGAATGCTACAGCTAGGCATAGTTTCTCCATGTATCTGTATCTCGCTTCGTATCTAACTAGCATGCAACTTATATAGTATATGGCTTGCTCTTTGTCAAGCATGTTCTTTTGGACTAGAAGTGTACCTAGCACAAAATTTATAGCAAAAATGTATAGAGTGAGTGGTAGTTGTGGATATGGGGGTGACATAACTGGCGGTGAAGTAAGATATGTTTTGATGTCATCAAAAGCTTGTTGGTAGTTATTGTCCCATTTAAAATTTGCTTCATTTTGTAGGATATGGTTGAAGGGTTTGTACTTGTCTTATAGTTGTGCTATAAATCAATGGATAGAGGTGATTTTGTCTTGGAGACTGTGCGACTAATAAAGGGTAGTAGGTGGAGGCATATCGGTGATGGATTTTACCTTGTTAGGATCGAGTTCAATGCCTCATTGGGTGATAATGAATCCTAAGATTTTTCTTAAGCTAACACCAAAGACACAAGTTTTTGGATTAAGGTGGACGTTGTGTTCTAATATGTGGTCAAAGATATGACGAAGATCTTCAATATGTTCTGAACGTTTCTTGGACTTAGAAATGAGGTCGTCTATGTAGTATTCCACAATTTTATGCATGTAATCATGGAAAATGTAGGTCATTACGCATAGGTAGGTTTCCCAATAATTTTTAAGGCCAAATGGCATGACCTTGTAGCAAAAGGTCCCCGAGGGGGTTGTAAATGACATCTTGTGTTGATCAATAGGATTGATTTTTATTTGGTTGTAACCTAAAAATCCATCCATTAGAGATATCATCTCATGGCCAGCGATGGAATCAATGAGTGAGTCAATGTTAGGTAGGGAAAAATTGTCTTTGGGACAAGATTTGTTTAAATCCTAAAAATTTGTACGTATGCGAATATTGCCAGAAGTCTTGGGTATGAGGACCATGTTAGAGACCCATTTAGGATAGTCTATGGGTATGATGAAGGCTACATAAGAGCTTTTGGAGCTTGGTTTTTACTAATAATGCAATGGTGGGGTGCATGCATCATAAATTTTTTCTTACAGGTTTGGTGTTTTGATCGAGTGTGAGTTTGTGAACTACTAGGATGGGATCGAGTCCTAGAATATACTTTTATGACTATGCAAATACTCAAATATACTTACAAAGAAAATTTGTGAATAGGATGTGCTCCTCGGATGAGAGGCTAGCAACTAGTTTCACTATATGATGGTTTTCAGGATCGTCACCTATGTCAATGCCAATGGTTTCCTTAATAAGCATGTGGGAACCATCACACAATTGTTCTAGAATCGGGATAATATGGAGGTCATCAATGGCCTCAGTAAGTTCATATTCATCATCTAGGTAAATATCCATGTGGTGGACCTGTGGTATGTGAGGTGGCATAGATGGATAAGGAGTATTTGCATTGCGTAGGACGTGTGACAGCAATAGGAAATCTTAAGATGCTGGTGTGGGTGATATGTGGGTGAGATTTATGAAATTGGGATTTGGTGTATCATCTCGTATCGATTGGCATGCGTATTGTAGTGGAAATAAGAGATCCACTTCAACCATATTAATTGATTTTGTGGGAAATGTAGGCGGTGAAGAGTCTAGTGATGATAACTCGACAACCTATGAGCATCCCAAAAGGCTTAAAGGAGGGAACAAAATGACTAGTGGAGATCATGGTTGAGTAGCAGATCATTGAAGTTGTTGATGTATTAGTGGGAATGGAGCTAAGTATGTTGGTAATGGTGTTGGGGATACCATATCATACTTTGGGTAGTGTGTATTTAAAGATAGCATAGTGAATTGGTTTTTCAATTCATCAACACAACATGATGATATCGTGTCAGATATGGAGGGATATTGGAAGAAATCATAGGGGCCTGTAATTGTAGATTTAGGTGAGGGGGTGTCCTCTAGGATGTCCATATCAACATATTCTTCCAAAGTGTGTGTTGGAAGTGGGGAAGGATGCAGGAACAAGTCTTGAAGATCATCTTATAATGTATAGATGGTGGTTGGACAATAACCTAAGCCAGATTTGTCGATAGGGGATTGGACACGAGGGTTAATGGGTGCAAGTAACCCTTTCTCGTAATGTTCTAGCCCAAACCCATGCTAATGGAAGTGTCGAAGGTAACCTAAGGTAAAGTAGGTATTCACCAAGTGATCGATTGTACCACACAAGTTAGATTGGGGTGGTGGAGATATGATAGGTGGGATTGAGAAGTCAAATCCAGCGTAAACAAATTTGGTATGATTCTCAGGGGATCCTAGTTGTACTAAAATTTTTATAGTCAAGATCGAAGCTAAGGGATTGCCAAAGTCTTGGGTGGATTAAATGATAGGTGGGTGTACATGGGTGTCACACACATTGTAATCCCCTGGACCTAAATTTGTCATAAACACATATATGCATCATGTTGCATATTCTGGTGCATGATCTGGTGAATCCAAATTAGATGATGAAGGTGAAGTCTAAGAGTCTCTAATAGTAGCACTGGAAGGGTGTAGTAGTTGGTCATCTAAGTGAGATGCTAGTTGTTCCTATTCATGGAATTTTGCTGTGATAGCTGGTATGGGATGATTGGCCTATGGGAATTATGAAGGCAACATAGTGGATACTGGACGATGTAGGGAAGTTAATGATCTAAGTTGTGGATGAAAAGTAAGAGGGGGTGTGCATGGTTTGGAGGATAGGTGCTCCCATAGAGGATGGTGATTGGGATGGAGCGTTAGAGTGTGATGTGGGTGGTGGTTGTAGTGTCGGTACCATAGGTGATTTGGTAGAGGATAAAGTTAGGGATGATGGTGGTGGCCATAAGAAGGGAGGTGAAAATGGTATGGTAGGGGGATTAGGCACTACCTATGATGGTGCTAAGGGTGATGATACTGAAGCGTGTGTCCTTTATGTGAATTTGGGTAATGAGGTATATGTAGGAGAAGTCCTGACGGGTTGGTTGGAGGTCTTTGGGGATTGGTTCCTTTGTGGTCTGGTAGAGGATTCTAGAAGATCCCTAGGTTTTGGTTTTGTGGGGCTAAAGGGTTTGATACTTGAATGGTACCCCTATCAATTAGATCTTCCAATTGAGAACGGAAGGACTGATAGGACTCGATGTCATGGCCACACTGTCTATGGTATGTACAATAGAGTTACTCATTGTATCCATGAGGCATAGGTGCGTTCAAATCTAACAGTAATATTTAAGGTAAAAGGAGATGTCCATTGTCTTGTAACCTATGGAAGAAGGTTGGTAAAGGTTTAGACAGTGGTGTGAGGTTATGTTGTGGACCCTATAGATGTATACCTCAATATTTTTGAGTCTTGGGTGGGAGAGGCATGTTGGTTTGGAATACCTATTGTTGGGGAACATAAGATGGTGGTGGGCTTGGTGTTGGTGCTAAGGTAGCAGCTGCCACTTGGTTGGTTTGTGGTGATCGAGGATATAGTTGGTTGGGTGTATTTCTGTTAAAACAAAAGTTGGAATTATAGTTAGGCTTTGATCTTAACTTAATTTTGTAGATTGGACTTTAATGTCTTTGATAGCATTTACCTATGAAATGGCTTCCTCGAAGGTGTGGCTTTGGTGAAGCTGTAGATATGTAGAAATATGTTTGTGGTAACTCTTGGAAAAGAGTGTCACTAGCTCTGTGGTGGGAAGGCTATGGTTGGGGTCATGGATTATCACTCTCCATATAGATACAAACTCGGTGATAGGTTCATCGTCAGTTTGTCGTAAGGCATAGACGTATGAAAATGTTATCTTCTTCTTGATGTTAATTGAGAAGTGTTCTAAGAAAGTGTTTTCTAATTTTTCAAAGGTATAAAGGCTATGTCATGGTAGCATGTTATACCAATATAAGGCTTGTCCTATAAGGGAGAGGTAGAAGGTTCAAAACATAAGGGGGTTGCTGCTATGAAGCTGGTAACAAGCTGAGTGATAGTTACTAACATGCTCTCTAGGGTCCTCCTTACCTTTATACTTATCAAACTTTAGGATCTCAAAGTGATAGGGGTAATATGGGATAGGTACAAATGGATGAACTGGCTTGTTTCAGAGTTCATCGTAGGATGGTTTTTATGGCCCGTATATTGTGGTGCGCAGGTTTAACATCTTGACTTCATATCGTAGGATTTGAATTTTGGGTGTTAAAGGTGTAGGCAATTGATCTAGGGTTGGCTAAGTCTGGAAGTGTGGCAGATAGTGAGGTTGTTGTTGTTCCTGCTCATATTGTGAAGGGAATTATTCCAACTGGTCTTGGTATGTTGGGTATTGGGTGGCATACGATGTAGGAGCTAGTGGGATACTAGGATACAAAGAAGATTTTTGTTGGGGATAGTAATACTATGATTGGGATGTGTGTTGTTGTGGCATGGCTTCTTGCTGGGTAGGATCCTACTGTAATGGTTGGGCCATAGGAGGTAATGACCATGAGTAATAAGGTGTGAAAAATGTAACTCCAGTAGGTGGAAGCAAAGGAATTGGTGCTTCAGGTGCTAGGGATGGTCGAGGTAAGGTGTCAAAAGCTGGGACTTTGCCTCTGTCGTAAAGGATGGGCAGTAGCGAAGCTAGACTATGTGGAATAGCCTAAGGAAGTAGGCATGTAAGCTATGGGTTTTTATTCATAGGTAGGATGAATATTAGTGACTGGTGTTTTGAAAGGAGGAGGTATCCTAAAGGTCGGTGACGGTGAAGGTAAGGTGCAATATTGGGCATTGTATGTTTCAAGTACTTGAGACGTAGGTGGGAATGCTATGGAAAAGGAGGTATAAGCTTCTAAAGTAGGATCTTGGGAATAGGAGGTGGTGTATGTGTCCCCTCTTGAATAAATTTGGGTTGTTGGTTGTCGTTGTTGAACTTGGTTGGTGTGCGTTTGGAGAGGTTCTTATGTTAGGTCCTCAAAAATTATGAAAAATGGCTACTAGGATGATTATGGTTGGGACTCTTGGGAAGAGTGTGGGTGTGATGTTGGAGATGGTATTTGTTGTTCTTGTAGAGGAGTTTTGTGTTGCATAGTTTGAATGCTGGCCTCTGGGTACCTATGGTAGATGAGGAAGGATCAAAAATCATTACTACGATAGGGGTGAAATATGTAACCTCTAGGTTGGTACGGTTCAAGAGGGAGGAGTCATTCTCAAAAGGAATTGAGATAGACTCTAGAAAAATGGGTGTGCAAATGTAGGGGAAGTAGGTATGACATCCTCATCTATAGTGAAGAATGGATGGGGTTGTCCTGACACTATGTAGATCACATGGTAATAATATGTGGTGGATGGATTAGGCAAATATAGGGATGAGAGAATTGAATAATACTCTGTGAGTGATGTGGCTAAGTCTTCACTTAGAGTGGACGTCTCATGTTGAGGCGTCATGTGTGTGAACTAGACATTAGGTCTTGTGAGTAAATTTGATGTGTCTATGGTCTTCTCCTTCATGATCGAAGGGGTAGGAGGATACTGACTGGAAGAAGTAGTAGGTATCTCCTCTATAAGGTATGATTGCTCGCATGCCCGACTGTGAGTGACAATAGGCATGCCATCATGTGTGGTGTCATGAGGGTTTAGAACTACATAGGAATAAAATCTTGTAATTCTATGTGTGCTATGTGAAGGGGTTTAGGAATAACCCTGTGTGGTGTATACAAGACTATACCTAATATAAGCATAAATAAATGAAGTGTTGTGTATATCTAAACAATATGTGGTGTGATGTGTTGAAACCATTCTGTGATCATAAAAACAACGGTAGACTGGAATTAGTTCTAAATGATGAAAATAAGTGTTTTTTTCTTTTTTGTGTTTCGATGTTGGTACTTCCTAGGTAGTATCACAAGTAGTGGAGTGAGTACTCTAGTAAATTAGAAATATCATTGGTATTGAACCTCCTACAACATCCAAAGATGCACATAATAGAACAATATTACAACATGCAAATAGTGACCTATATGGAAGGCATAGTAAAATGATATCCTAAAAGGGTGGAACCCACTATGATGAAGTGAGTTCTCTATATACTCTTATGAGAATAGGTGGCACTATTTGAGACCTTCTAGGCATGGTTGGCGTACCCCATGCTTTCATTTCATCCTCAGACATGCTTAGTAAATAATGATAGTTATCGTGTTCACTAATTATGTAAGCCTTGTGAACAAAGGCATCTAATCCTATCCCACTCTGAAGGTAACAACTAGTGATGAAATCCATAAGCCCAATATTAAAAGTGGGGGGTTTTCTAGTGATGAGGCCTAGAAAACCACTCTTGTGGGGCTGCTAGGTGTCTAGGGGGGTTGAGAGCTGGTGGAGGGTAAAACTTCGTCAACACCAGTCTCGAGTGATGGATTGGGGATGAAGTCTAATATCACCACTTGTTTAAATACCACGTGAGTGTGTGTGGGTTTGCATTTTGCTAACGATGTTATGTAAAACATAAAATCTAACTAATTTCCTTTTCAAATTGAAATCTAGCCTTATATGCATTTTTTGAAAGCAAAAGACTAGAATGCAATACCTTTTGTAAACAAAGAACCTAATCCTAGATGCTTTTAGGAAAATAAGTTGACTCTATTTTTCAAAGCATAGAAACATGTAATATGAAGGTGTGAAATAAGGGGTTTATGTAACCCTAAATGTGCGTGAAAACATGTAGTAATTGCAATGGAAATGTATACAAGTATAGACACACAATCACAAGAAATTTATACATGCAAATTAGAAAAGGAAAAATTAAAATTTACTTGAGATTTTAAAATTAAAATTTCTAGAATTTTGATAGGTTTTGTAATTATAGCGATACTTAAACTAAATGGAAATGCAAGGAGAGGGAAATTTTTTACTAGCAATTGTGCTTTAACTAGTAAACATTTTAAATATACCAAAAAATTAGCAAACAAATCAAATAAAGACGAATACCTAGACTCTGATATTGTGGGTGGTCTAGTTAGGCCTTGTATTGCTCACCCCTCTATTTTTAGGGGTTTTTGAGGCTATTTGGTTGACTTCATCATCCAGGGGGAAAATTGAGATTTGGTTCACGAGGGAAGGGGGAAAATTGGGTTTAGATGACCCAAATATCTATTCTAAAGGATTGAGGTGGTTCATAGGGCTTTGGAGATCTCTGTGACAGTAATATTTAGTACCTGGAAAACACAGAAACAAAAGATAATATCATATTTGCAAAAACTAGTTAACCTAACACTATCCATTGTGGGGGTCCCACCGGGCATGTCATAATGAAATGGAAAAAAAGTGGAATTTGATCTAAAAACATATTAATGACACATGTTATTTAGGAAATGTATTTTTATTCATGTAAAGATAACATAGGTTATAATGGGGGCAAATTACCCTTTATACTTTCTTTTCATAAATGATATAGTAGGTTTGATGCCTTCCTTTTGTGTTCCTCAGTGTATATGGCCTTGCGTAGCACCGCGAGGTTGTAGTTTATAGTTTTTTTTCCTCCTTCATTCTAGGAAAAACCTTCAAAAGGGTATTAGTTCATTGGGAGGCTTGCTTTAGTTAGGCCCCATATTTAGAAAGACAAATCGATTGTAAAAACATGATAAAAATTAAAATACATTGTACAAAAGGTCATAAAATTGTAAAATGGAGCTTACCTCCCAAATTTGATCTGATTTGGGACCTATAGGACCAATTCACCATCTGAGGGTTGAACTGATGTTGGATTCATGAGGCGGGGGGTAAATTAGATCCTGAGTGATGTTTTGCAAAAAATCTTCGATGGAGAGGTCCCTTTGCTATTGAAATGTCAATGTGTAGGTTCAAATATACTTTGTTGTACTTTGGCACGTATTTTGATAGATTTTTTATAATTTGGACATAAGATGGAGAGATAGATAAATGAGGGTTTGGGTCCACTATATATAGAAAATGGCAAGGTGCAGGGGGGAGAGTTAAGGAAACTAATCCTAGGTTGAAGTCTAACTAGAGTTAGGTTAGGTTTTGTGAGGTGGAAGCCTCACATTCCCCATAGAAAATATCCTATCCTCACACATGTGTGAGGAAGGATTAGGTCTAATCAATATTAGGAGATCTTAAGTCAAATTAGGGCTTGATTAGGGTTCTTAGGAAAATATCCTAAGTAACCCTAATTACACACATGTGGGAAGGTGCAATTAGTGTTAATTAAGGATTAAGAGTTTAATTAATCAATTTTCCCTAAAAAGGTGACTTAAGTGAAGTCAACATTAAATTATATTTTAGGAATTTACTTGATAATTGCTTTTGCCAATTAATAGCCCGTGGGGGCCTCAATTGAGTGCAAATAGGTTTTGTATCACCTAGGGAAGCTGATGGAAGGTATTCCAATGCATGGGGAATGTTGGTGATGTGATTTTGCTAACTTATTAGGGTTTTGGACCTGAAAACTAGCAAAGTGGTGTGTGTAAGTCTACATAATGCTATGATAATATATGACGATCTATGCATGACTACGACCGTCTACGCATGACTACAACAATCTATGCATGTCTAGGATGATCTACAATAGTATATGTTGGTCGACAATAGCCTAGGCATACCTAGGATGGCCTATGTGAATCTACAAGTTTCCAAAAGGATGTACAAGTACGTAGGTATAGAAATGTGCAACTTTTAGGTGTCTACACTTTCCTTCTACTGGCATAATTCATCCTTTACTCTGAACTGAGCATTTATAATTACTTTCACTCCCACTTGGGCATAATCTTCTTAACATGGTTTTCACCCAAAAGAGGGATGAAAATAATTTTCACCCCTTACCTAGGGAAAAAACATCTTTCCATTTATCTTTACTAGAAATTTTCCTTTTAATAGCATGTACTGAAGCCTTAGACCATTTTTATCACTCCTTTGATTCCTGAGACATTCCTTGCCATACATTTCTCCCTTTATATTTTACCCATGATTTACATTAATTTTTACCAGCAAAAATGTGTTGTGTATTTCTAGGAATGAAATCAACCTTATTTATTTAACAAAATAACTTAGGGAAGAAAACAAAAATGTTACATCAAAACAACTACATCATTTATCTTATATTCTTCAAGTTTTTACAATCAAAATTTAGTATGGTAAAACTGCCAACACTTATGGTGGCTCTCGGGACATTCAGTTCATCTGCATGCAACCGACCCCAAGCCTTCATCCATTGGGCTCTGTTGTAATTGTACCTAACTGCATCAAGTGGTAGATTTGATTCAGCAGCCTCCTTTTTTTCCTCTTGGTCCTACTTCTCTTACTCTTCTATAGCCTTCTTCAACTCCACTTTTGCCCATGATTGTGCTTCTTGCTTGGAGATACTGGCACTGGTAACCTCATATATGACAACTACCTAGGCCCAAGACTCTTCATAAATATTTTAAGGATACTAGAGTGAATCAATGACAAAGCACAACATATCGACATGGTCTAGGCTGATGTGATTAGCTCTCTGACTAATCTTCAATAGAGATGATTCAATGCAGGTGAGTCTCTCTATGCATGGCAATACTTATTCCTTCGTGATTGGCTCATCCTATATATCGATATATAAAGCATCTTCGATAAATTTTTTCTAGGCCACCTCCAATTATTTCTTCGGTAGAAGATCCTCCTTATAATTAGTGTAGCTTGAGAACCTCACTTCGACTAGAGCCTTGAAATAAACTAGTGAAACGTAATGCTCCTGGTAAAACATAGTAGCTAGCTTTCGGTTATCTCTTGATAGATTCAACCTAGAAAAGAAACTACCCAACATAATCCTGGCACTGGCCCAAGCTTGATTTGTCCCACTTAGTGTCTTAACTTGCGAGTCAGACTAAGCTAATGCTTAAATCTTCAATGCCATCTCCAACTTGAGTTCCAGTTACTCCTCGACATAATCTAATGTTCGATCACCAATAAAAATTATTATCTAAGCCTCATGAATGTACAACAGAACCTTGAGCACATATACTACCAATGTCACACAATATTTAGTTAAATGGCAGTGAAATTTTTTTATTTACTCCTTGAAGAAGCCCACTAACTGTGTGGCTTTTTTGACAAACTGTTTCTATAAAATTTCAAGTTGGATGATCAATGATTGCACTTGTTTTTTTCTCTAACCTAAGCTATATGATATCCCTTGGCTGCATTATCCAACTCTTTCACTTTCCACTATCAAAGCTCTACCTTTGATCTCACTGTCTCCAGTTGTGTCCTATTTTTGGCTAGAGCTTCGTTTAACTCAACAATCTTTGCCTTAACCTCAACAAATATTTTCTTGTAATGTTCATCGTGTAGGTAAAGATATTTCATATCTAGTTGCATATTCCTCATATTCTTCATAGTATCAATCTTCATGAGGTCCTCTATAATAACTTCATAAGTGTAATCACTTGGGGCCATTTCTCCTTGAGGCCTTTGAAGCTAGGGGATCATTTTTATAGTATGGATTTTTGTGTGTTTAAATTATTTTTGCATTTTAATTTTATGTGTGAAATACCTTTAGATAAATAATGTTGAGAGGTTCAGGCTCTTCAACACCTTCTAGTGATGTTAGGTAGTAAGTACCAGGTCCTATCTTCTCTGAGATAATAAATGTACCTAACCATTTGGCCATAAATTTGTCTCACAGATGTGGTGATAAGTTTGAGTTATGTTGATTCTCTTTTAGCATAAGATCCCAAAATTTAAAGTCTCTGAAGTGGAATTTACTATTGTAAACTCATTTTAGTCGATCTTGGTAATCTTAGAGATGCTCAAGAGCATTCATACGACATTCATCAAGAAGCGTTAATTGGTCTAGGTGAGCTTATAGTGCAGTGTATTCATTGATGAACTATTTCAATGTGACACACAATATTGGAATTTCTAATTACAAAAGCATGTTGGCCTCAACACCATTTACTAATAAAAATTGGGTTCCCCAGTGGGCATTTGTATACTAGTTCTATAAGCCCATAAAGTAAGAAGTAACTGAATATACAAATATTTATGGTTTTATTGAATATTTTTTTTTAATATTGCTACCATTGTTTTGTTAGAGACCTTTGCTTAACTATTTGCATACGGATAATATGGAATTGCAAAATTGTGTTGAATATTATACTTGGACATTAAAGCCCTTACAATTTTATTCTTGAATGAAGTTCCATTATCAAATATTATCTTGGATGGGATCCTAAAATACGATAATATATTATGGATTATGAAATACGTAATACTTGCTCTTGTCATTGTAGTTAAAGGGATTACCTCCACCCATTTGGTAAAGTACTTAGTGACCATTATGATAAACGTGTGTTGGCCTGAAGACGGAGGAGAGATCTTACAAATTAGATCCAAACCTCACTGAGAAAATGGTAAATCTAATTGGATGGGTTGTAAGGCCTATTATGTAAGGTGTGTAAGATTGGCATGATGCTAATATTTGACACACTTCTTGATATATGCTATGCAATCCTTATCCATAGTGGGACAATAGTAACCCATTTAAAGGATGCACTTGAAAATGGCCATGCTGCTAAAATGGCCACCACATGTACCATCATGAGCTTGTGAAATCACCCAAGATGATTCTTGGGGCTCAAGGCAATGAAGGAGAATTCCATCATAGCTACGATGACATAGGATGTCTCCTAGCAAGACATATCTAGTAATTTTTTAAAATACTCTTTTTGTGGCATGCAACAATCCCTATGGGATTACTCCAAGCTTAAGAAAATCGTGTAATTATGATAACCAATCTTGATAAGCAATGGCTTAAACTCATTGAACAATATGTTCCCACTATAATTCGACTTACATGAATGTCGATTGGGAAATAATCTTATGGAGAATAGTGGTACCATTCTCTATAGGACCCTACGAAAGCAAAGATCCCCAAGGTGCCTTCTTTAGAAAGTCTCTAGCTCTATAGAACCACTCATGGTTTGGTTCTATTTGAATCATGTGGACTAATTCTTGATTTTTTTGTGCCTCATGTTGTATCATGTATTGTGATAGCATTTTCACTGAATGGTAGTGAAGTCAGTAGGCAAATTTTAAGGGATAAAAGATACCAAAGATGCCATAGTTCCTATAAATCTATTTGATGTTCAAGGGATTGCCTCGATGTCATACCACTCCAATTTTGGATAGGTAAGCATCCACAAGTTCTTTGTATGCTTTCAATATGGGACATCTACATTAATAGATCCCCTTAACTTGATTAAAAATGAGTAAGGAGTCACCAAAGATATTTAGCTTCTTAATATTCATGGTGAGCGTTGTTTGGAGACCCAATATTAGGGCCTCGTATTCAGTGTTGTTATTAGTGCAAGGGAAATTGAGTTTAAATGACAAGGGCATTGGAGCACCTTGTGGCATGAAAAACATAATCCTTGCACCACCCCCTTGCTCGTACTTTGAACCATTGAAGAACAAAGATATATATGCTTTATTATCTGGTTCTTCAGATTTTAGTGACTTCAATAATGCAAATATTGCATCATCAAGAAGCTCTATGATGAGAGGCCTATGTTCCTAAAGAGGAGCCTCTACCAGTTGATTAGCTATGAATTGACCTTTGATTAAATTTTTACTAATGAATTCTAGGTCGAATTTTATCAATAGCATGATTCACTTTGCAGTACGTGTGTTATGATATGTCTTGTTCATCATATACTACAAAGGATTTTGTTTTGATATTACATATGTCGTATGACTCAGCATGTAGTGGCACAACTTCTTTTTCACAAATACCACTGCTAAGCATAACTTTTCTACATATGCATATTGTAGTTCGTAACTGACCAAGGTTCAACTAATGTAATATATCACCTACTCTTTGTTTTGCACGTTCTTCAGGGCTAGCATGGTTCCTAGTGCAAAGTTTGTGGTATATATATACAACAAAAATGACACATCTAGTCTAGGTGGAGCTAATACTGGTGGTGATGCTAGGTATTATTTGATCTTAGTAAAGGATTTTTGATAGTCTTCATCCTAATTAAATGGGACCCCCTTGTGTAGTAGTTAATTCATGGATCAATAATTATATGATAACTGCATGATGAACTTCTTTATGGATGCTACCTTGTCCTAATAGGCTTCTTAATTACTTGATGTTTGTGGGAGGACTCATTTCTAGTATAGCCTTGACCTTCACTGGGTCAACTTTGATCCCTCATTTAGAAACAATGAATCCCAAGAGTTTACCTAAAGTTATGCCAAAGATATATTTATTGGGTCTCAACCTGACATTGTGCTCTATCAAGTGATTGAGGACTTTCCTTAGGACCTCGGAGTGCTCTTCATGCAGCAATGACTTGGCCAGTAAGTCATCAATGTAATATTCTAATATTTTATGCATATAGTCATGAAAAATATATGTCATAGCCCACTGATATGTGGAACCAATATTTTTGAGTCCAAATGGCATAACATTATAGTAAAATGTTCCCCATGGAGTGGTAAAAGTGGTTTTATGTTGATATTTGGGTTTAATCCAAATCTAGTTGTAACCAAAAAAACCATCCATGAGAGAGAGCATTTCGTGACCTATAGTTGCATCTATAAGAACATCGATATTAGGAAACAAAAATAAATCCTTGGATGTTTCCTTATTGAGGTCTCTAAAATCCATACATATGTGGATTCTTCCATCAAGTTTTCCTATGGGTACCATGTTTGATACTCATTTTTGGATAATCAATGGGAATTATGAACTCTACATCCAAAAATTTTTTTAGTTCATATTTAACCATCAAGACGATGGTTGGATGCATCTTCCTGAGTTTTTTCTTGAATGGATTCTTGGTGGGGTCCAACGAAAGGTTATGAGTAGACAATTTCATATCCAGATATGGCATGTTATTATAGATCTAAGAAAAGAGATCAGGTCTCTCTTTCAATAGAGGAATGAGGTTGGCGTGCTCCTCAGGAGATAATATCTCTCCAAATTTAACCTTCTTTGGATTGGTGGGATCATCATTGATATCCACTTGGAAGATTTCCTCTATTGACATATGTGACCCCTCCTCAAGCTGGTGAGGTGTAGGGATCAAATGGATATCATCTATTGGGTTTAAATATTCCATTGAATCAGTATTATCTTCAACATGATAGGCATCATATGCACAACCTAGCACAAAATTAAATGGTTGCAGCATTTATTCATTGGGGAAGAAATATTTAGGATCTAGAGGTGAATTGGTACGATCAAAATCAATGGCCTTAGGATTGAGGTACAAAGGTTTCAAAGGGTTAGATGGATTATGAAGTGGAGTGGTTAGATCGATGGAGATCATGTTGATGGAATGGAAAAAATCTCCAAGACCATGTGGAATCCATCGTATGCCCCCACCTAGTAGCTTATGTGGTTTGGGGATCATTGGGTCTGCTCTTGGAATAGACATAGAAATTGGATCCTGAGGAGGAATCAATTTCCTTAAATGGGAAGGATAAGGGAAAACCATGTGATAGATATCATCCATATTCACTAGTCTCCTATAGACTGGAGGACCTAGGAAAACTATAAGATATGTTTCCTCCAAGTCTACATGGGGTAAAATATTACATAAATATTGATGCCCTAGGTAAGCCAAATCAATCTCATATTTATACTCATCATCTGAGAAATATTCACCATCATATTCTTTAGAATTGTATTATATATTTTTCTCCTTAGAAATAGATTCTACTTTGGATATTTCTAAGGAGAGACCTGGATGGTAGATCAAAGGTGGTTCTTTCTATATCCATGGTCATAGGCTAATTACCTCTCGATGAGTGTGAAGGTTTTTGATGATAGGGATTCCAATCGATGTCATCCCCAAGGCTAAGGTTTAGGTGATCTAGAGATATAGCTAATAACTCATCCTAACCTCTAATGTGATAATCTAGTCCAAACCTATCAATTGATAATTGGTATTGTAGTTGATATGGAGTTTGACATCCTTACTTAAATAATCCAATACGTAAACATGCCAATGGTAATAATCAAAATAGTGAAGTGCATACTCTAGATTTTAAAGATAATGAATATTTACAACAAATGGTTCATCATCATCTTCTTCCATGGGTGACATTCGGTTTAACCTCCTAGATAATTTTTATTAGTGGCACGCCCATTGGCACCACCATCCCAATAGTAAAGTGATGAGATTGAGGTCTACCCATATCCTGTGTAAATTATATGATTGATGTAAAAGTTACATTCTACACTAGGTACTCAGATAACCCATGATTGACTAGGTGAATCATCACCTATGGTGTAGATGATGTGGTTGAAGACACAGGTGAGGTAGGATGAGGTACCTTCTTGACTACATTTTGTGAGTTTCCCTCCTCCATAGGATTTGGAATCTCAAACTTTTATATGTTGGGGATTTATTTAGATTCTTTTTAACCCAAAACTACCTTTAGCTTATTATCATTATTTAGCCTTGTCGATGTTGTAGGATTATCAGAAGAAGTCATTGTATTTGAGGTTGGATAAGGCACCGATGTAGAAGGATCAGTGTGCACTACCTTTGACTTACTCCATTGATTATTTGATAGGAGACATAGATCTAATATCCATATGGGTAGATGAGAGGATGAAGTCTCCTAATAAGTCAACTTGATTGACATATTTGAATGGCTCTTCATCTGAAGGGACCACATGCACTTGTCCCTCATGCACATATTTGATACATTGGTGCAAAATTGAGGGGATATAATGCATGTCCCTTATCCATGGATGGCCTAGGAGAATATTATATTGCATCACACCCTCTAGAACGTGATACATCACAGGGATGGTTTTTAGCCCAACCTGGATAGGAAGGACTATAGTGCCTATTGTAGAGCACAACGCATCGTTGAAAGATTGCAATGTAAAATTTGAAGGTATGATATGCAACTTAGGAAAATTTAGGTATCCTAAGGCCTTTGTGGTGATTTTATCGATGATCCTATATCAATAAATATCCACTTGAACAAAGTGTGGTTTACACATGCAATGATGTGAAGTGGTGGGTCCGCTATAGCAGTGGAAACTATTTTGATTTCATGATCGTAAAATTGGATCATAGGTTCCTAGCACTGCTGCACATGCCCCACAAAGTTAGTGAAAGCTTTAATATCTTGGGGTTGAAATTTATTGGCCCTTAATATGTCCATTAGCATCTCTCTGTGCCTAGGATAATGATGTATGATATCATATATCGATAATTTTTCCAAGGCTTTTTGTAGAATCTAGATGAGCCTATTCCTAATTGTTACCATCGGTCTTGTTGGTGGGCCTGGAAATGGGTTCTATGTTGGCCTCTGTTGAGGCATAGCCTAAACTTGAATGGGTACTACAGGAGGATATGGTTGGTTGTACCTCCTATTTTTGGTGACCACATTCACCATACCGACAAATCCTTTCGTAGGTTGTTCAATCCACACTTGGTTGACTTATCTGGCATTTTTCCTTTGTGGATCATGATTAGGTAAGGGATATTTGATGATTCCCATATTTTTATTATCCAGTTCCAAGGGGTTTTCAATTAGAAACTCATTCCTATCAATCATATTTTGTACCACATGTTTGAAATTATGGCACACTTCGATATTGTGCCCCTTTTATCTATGGTATAGGCAGTAATGATCTTTCCTATATCCTTTCGATTTAGGGTGATTAGGATCAAGCAATTGAACTTCAGGTAACTTTAAGGCCTTAGCCTCGCACAATTTATTGAAGATCGATGCCAAAGTCTCAGAAAATGGCATAAATTGGTGAGGTGGGTGATGTTCTTTATCTTTGCCCTACTTTTTATTACATTGATTGTATTGCATAGGGGGTGGTTATGCCTGATAGTTTTATGGTTGTTAGCTTTTGTCACCCTTTTGAAGGTTTAACATGACTTGATTCACATATGCAGGCTTGGCCTGGTGATTCTAATTATTCATGTTCTTGTTGTTCCACTCCTTCTTGTAACTTGATATCCTCTATTTACTTGGCTTGCACCAAGGCTTATTTGAATGTTTGGTACTATTGTAGTTGTAACAATAGTGAAATATGTTTTGCATAGCTCTTAGTAAAAATTCATGTCAACTCTATAGTTGGGATGGAGAAGGGAATTTTAGCCATCAATTTACTCCATCTATTACCATAGTTCGTGACTAGTTCATAATTGAATTGCTTTAGAGTAGCCATGTTAGATAGATTGGTCTTCTTCTTGATTCCAAATGAAAAATGTTCAAGAAATGATTTCACTAGTTGTTTGAATCTAGTGATGCTATGCTTCTTCAACTGATTATACCATTCCAAGGTTGGGCCTACAAGATTTATCATGAAATTTTTGAGCAATAAGGCATCATTGTTTTGAATATGGAAACACAAATTCATAAATCTAGTCACATGTTCTTATGCATTATCGTTGCTCTAGAATTTGTCTAGCTTAGGTATCTCAAAATGTTTGGGATATGTCAAGATAGGTATCGAGGAGCACAAGGGCTGATTATGAACATTTTTTAGCATAGGATTTTGATAAGCCATCCCTTGTTTCTCATTAGCTTTGAATTTTTTAGCGAGGGCTTTATGTGCTTGAGAGGATAATATTTCCTCTTCTCTAAGGGACCTCTATGGAGCCAGTGGAGGTAAATTTATCTTATATCGAGGTGGATGATTATGCTCATCATCCACAGCTACAAAGGAAGTCTCGAAATATTGTTGATCTTGCTCATCCCCATTTGATTCTTCATATTGACTACATCTATGTGGGTCTAGCATTTGATTTTATTGCAACCTTGGAGTATTTTGGGATGTACGATGAGTATGGTTTTCAATTTGCCTAGGTAGTAGCTCTGGATGTGATACAATACATATAATGTGATGCTACTCACTATATTCAATGTTAGGATGTAGGTTAGCTTGAGCTAATTTGTCCTCTCTCTTTTCACATTCCTTCTGGTCGAGGATGCATTGTTCCCATAGGCATTGCTCATATAAATATTATCGAAGTAATATTTTTTGTTGAGTGTCCTCATGTTCAAGGCACTCATGTTCTATGTGCACATCTTCCAATTGATCTTGGAATATGCATTGTGTTTATTCTGAATCAAGCCTATGTGTTCAATCTTCAAGATCAGATATGTATGGTCTTTGACTTTTTATTTTTGTGTGAGAAGCCTTATTAGTATGTGCTCCAATAGACTTGTATGTTACACTCTTGCCCTTATCTCTTAAGATGGCATTTGTGTTGTGTTGTTGTCTATGCTCTATGCCCGCATGCATAGATGGGGCACACGTGCTACAGGAGAATTTTGAACATTCTCCTTCTTCATGGGTATACCTCATTCTATTCTCACTACATTTGATCTCAGAGTGAGAGTGAATAGTAGAACTAGTCCTACACCCTAATCTTCCTAGCACTTAAACTAGTCCGTTGAGTTGACTAGTTTTCTAAGGTTCATTAGGAGGTGTACCATTGACTCTAATAGTATTGAGATCTATTGGAAAACTTCCAAATTCATTGTGATTTGGATTCATTTAGGGTTTGTGTTCTGATGCATCCATTTCATATTCCCATGATTGGGTGGATCTTCTCTATGCCTATCATGTGACTATGGGGTCTTGAAACATCCTCAGTTCTATCATGAGAGGAATGTGTATTACATCCTCTAACTAGGGTATTTTGATGAGAATCCCCATGTATCAATTTATCATCTCTGATGCTAGCCAAATGTTATTTGGAAGCATTTTGTGTAGGAGGATCAAGCTCGTTATTCTATGTGTAATTTGGAGCTTTAGTTTCTACCTTTATCGTGTGTCGAAGGTGGCCTCTCCATGTGTTAATTATGATTTGTGAATTTATCTCGTATGTAATTTTTAAGGAATACAGAGTATACAAAGTGTTTATCTCATTTAAAACTTCTTTTTGTATCCTAAAATTGTTTAGTGTATTTTTATTTTTTGAGTATATAGTCTAAATCTCATCATGTTTTACAATTTTTTGATGATATTCTTAGATAGTTAAAAGGTTTTCACCTATATACTCACACACATAAAATATGGGAGTGAAGTCCATACTCGACAAGGTAGCATAGGTACTACCAACCCTCACCCAACACACCACAGTTAGCTATACACCCTCCGAAGAGGAGTGCATGTGATTTTCTATGGATAGGACAGTTCTTGGGTTGGCCTTGGCCATGGATGGGTCCTGATAGTACAATGTTAGATGAGCCAACCGAATGGTAATGACTTCCATTGTTGTTTTCAATCAATGGGTTGAATGTGATAGCCCAATGTCGTTAATATTTAATTTAATCATGGTGTGTGTGTGTGTGTGTTCTTTTTAATTTTACGTAAATGAAAGATGCATAAAAAATCATTCATAATTTTTCACTATATGCATGACGAAAGATATGTTTTATTTCAAAAATAAATGCATATGAATGAAATTTTTAATTCAGAGAATGAAAATGCAACTAGGATGACATAGCGATTGATTAGGATCCATGAAAACAAGACTAACACACAGTTTTCTTAGTAGTTGTTATTTTTTGTAGTAGGCAATAGTCTCGGTCGCTAGACATAAAAGTAGCTAGAAATCTTAGTCATTAGAGACTACAACAACTAATAGAGCTAGTTATTGTTGCTAGCAGTGGCTAGTAGCAAGTAAGATATTTTTCTAAATTTACCTTTTATTTTCACTAGGTGATCTGATTAAAGCTTAAACACAGAGAAAATACAGCTAAAATAAAAAAATGTAGAGGAGGCAACCTACCTAGAAATCCTCATCTAAATTAGAAATAAGGTTTCTTACTATTTTGTTAGATTTTATTCTAGCCACTGTTGCTCAAGGCAGCTAGGATGTGAAGTAGGGAAAAATGGTGCACCAAATTATGTAAAACAATATGCGTATCTACCCCATCTCGCTCATGAGCATCAAAAAGGAAGCATGCATGTGAAAAGGAAAGAATACCAAACAAAAGGAAATGAAGTAAAGCAAGTTTCTTCTCATTAATTTGTTGGATCAGATCCAAGGTTACACAGCAGTCCCCTTGAGGGCTCAAAATGTGATACAATTGTTACAATATTGGGTGCCCAAAGACCAAGTCTTTCACGGAATCAAGGTGCACATCCAATGTTTCTCCGCATACCCACAATCGAGGTGGGCGAGCCAATGCCACCGCTGCTTGTATCTTCAATCTCTGATGTCTGATATTCCTTCCCAATGCCTTCTAAGAACCTGCACCTGCACACAAGGAAGCCAAAGGGGTCAAATAGCAAGGGTGTATGGTGGAAAACATGCAATCCCCATAGGGGCAAAATAGTGCATATATTAAAAATATATCAAAACATGTCCAAATGACTTGAAAATTTGTAGAGATGTTAAAGAGGATGTTTTGAGAGGATATCACCAAAAATATATCAGAAATTGCATCTGTAGACCCCTCGATTTTGCGTCGCCCGCCTACAACCTACGAAGAAGAAGACAAGCAAATCCTGAACCTAAACATATCCAAAACTCATGAAATTTGGATAGTATGCATAAATTGACATTTCAAGACAACCCATATGATTATATTTTCAAATTGAGGCCCAGATCCACCTGCATCAAATTGGGGTGCCCGGATGGGCCCTACGAGCCTACAAAAACTTAAAAATGCTATAACTTTGTCAATTTAACTCCAAATAACCTGAAATTTGAACTGTAGCATCATGGGATAATATAGAAAAATAATAATTAAAAATAGTAGTGAAATTGTGTAATAATTTACCCTCATCCCAGGGGGACGGTGGTGATTGCAACTATTTGGGGGGCACCCTAGGAGGGGATACCCACCAATTTCGACCACATTTTGCTACAAAAATCACTATAAGATGTTCCTAAACAATCTAAGGTGTGTTTTCATTGAATTTGGTGAAGAAATTCACCCGGATGGAAAAGTTATGCTCGGATTACCTTCTTGAAGTCACCCGGTAACCTCCTTGGAAAAAGGGAGATTTCGAGGGCAAAAAGGTGCAATAAGGTGAGGGGAAATCTTGGAAGCACTCCATTGCATATCCTAGAACTCCTATCCATATTTTTGTGTGGATATTGTATCCATTTTATAGCCCAAAGGGGCTCATGTGCAAAAAGGCATGCAAGGGCATGCATGGCAGGAGGTGCCACTTGTCAAAAGGGAGGCATGCAATGGATGGGGAAGAGAATATCCATTTTGGGCCTCCATTAAGAAGTGTGTCATAAGGATTCAATGCCCTCTAACCTGCATGCTCCATATGGCGTGCTAAATGGCAGTTTTTGGGTGCCATTTGGCCCAGATTTGACTTTTTTTGGGTCAAACTTGCTCATCGTCCCACCCTGGGATGATGGCTCACCACCATCCTAGGGTGGGATGGTGGGAATATACCACCATACCAGGGTGGGACGATGGTGAATTTTGGGCCAAAACCTCCCAAAATTGGGCCAGTAGCCTCCAAAAACCTTTCGGAGTGGCTAGAACCATTGTGAGCCTCCTGAGGGCTGCCCAAGGGGCCATATGATGTCAATTTGATCATTGTTTGTGGGTGCTTAATCGGATTTACCACATTTTAGTGTCTACAGATGCCCCTTTTTGAGATGCATTGTGTGCAGCACAACATTGAGAAAAAATAGATGACCAAAATGTTGAATTATTAAGGTTACTCGATAACCTAACCAACTTTAGATGCCCCAATCATGGAAAGGGCGTGTGTTCTTGAATCCTTGTTTTTGACTCATTAAATGAGCATGCCTATGCTTGAAAATTGTCTATCATGAAGGGATAAGGCCCATGAATTCATGATGCCAGTAATTTCAAGCGTTATGATGTGATATTGTGTGCTTGTTTGCTGCCCCAAGCAGGAGCATGATTGTCTTTATCGAAGATTCGTTGAACGAATGCAATTCGCATAATTGAGTGTGTGCTTGCTGATTTGGACTGAGTATGACTACCCCCTCAAGATATGAGTCGATGAGGGAATGACCAATGAGAAAAGTGATGAGTCACTTGACCCAATTGACTTGTGTTATGCTTACCTTCAGTTTTATCCCTTGAAAAATAGGGCAATTTGGAGAGGATTTTGGTGACTTTGTTGAGTTTTCCTGGAGGAAAGGAGCTGAAAAACTGCATGTCCGGGGGGTGGTCCAGCCACAATGGCCTTATTAGGGCATGAATTAACAACTTTTCCATCCCTCCTAGGATCCTCATGGTTGCATTTTGATCTATGTGAAATTTGGACCCAATTTGAGCTGTTTTGGTGCAGTTTTGGACCTGTTTTGGGTCATTTTGGGTTGTTTTGGCCTATTTTTGCTACCACCATCCTAGGGTGGGATGAGGGCATGTTATACCACCATCCCAGGGTGGCACAGTCAGCCAAATGTGTGCTCATCCCACCCTGGGATGGTGGTGACCCCTGCATCTTTATATAAACCCAAAATATGAAGGTTAGGCTCATTTGTGCATGCTTTCTTTGGCAGTTTGAGAGGTGAGGAGTAGGAGAGTGATTATGAGTAGTGGAGCACTATCAAATTCATCCCACAGTCACCATGAGTCAGTGGGTAGACTCAGCCAGTGGAGGAGCCGATGCGAGACAGGTATGCCAAGTCTCTCTTATTGCATTTTCCTAGTGTTAGGAGTTGATTTTTTTGCTTTTATGGTATGTTTTTGACTTGGAAGCATATCACACTATATTATAGGTAATTAAACCTAATTTATGAGATATGTACCAAATTTTGTGTTTTACCCATGTTTTTGTGCAATTAGATTGCATTTTATAGGTCCAATTTTGCATTGTTTTTGCTATTTTTGATGGCCTGAAAGGCCTTTTTGAGCCCAATTTTTTGGAGTCATCCCTAGGTGGGATGGCTAGTGTGGGCTGGTCATAGGCCATCCCTTGATGGGCTGGCCATAGGGTTGGGGGCCATTCCTAGGAGGAATGGCCACAAATCGGCCTCAAAGAGGGGCCATTTTGAGTCTTTTCTTTTGAATGTTTTTGGGGCCATGCGAGGCCATTTTGGTGGTGTATTATTGAGTTGCTTATCCCTGTCAGGTGGTGAGGAGTCGGTATCGAGTACCTAATCTCTTTGATTCCATGAGGGATGCCTTGACCATAGAGGACTGGGAGTGGTTGGATGCCATCGGCCTCAAGCAGGTGACCCGATTAGAGGTTGTTATAGGAGACCGTGCATATCTGACTACCCTGATTGATCTATGGGATCCGTGCACCAATACCTTCCACCTACCCACTAGGGAGATGATGGTGATACTTGAGGATATCTATAAGATTATTTGAATTTTGATAGAAGGGTGGTCGATCCGCATGACACCACGAGACCAGAGACAGGCAGTGCTCGAGAGGTACTTCAGTTATGATCTAGAGATGGCAGAGCTGGACTGCTTGAAGGGGGTATGCTGGTAGGATTTTGGCATGAGGTGAAGGTATTGGGGGTGAGGCATACACTACTCATGATGCTCATCTCCAATATGCTACTACCAGATTCTTCTAGAGTGAGGTTCCCATGGAACCTAGTGGAGATAGTGTTTGCATTGGTGAGGTGTACTATGGTGGAGCCACTGGTGATGGCATGGGGTACTACACTATTGGCACAACTCTATGATGAGTTGTACGAGATCCGCTACCATCGATGGAAGGGTGTGGGGTGTAGCTTTTTGTTGTAGTGTTGGGGATGGTAGCACATAGTTATGGGGTGACCACATGGGCTACCATGGATGACTCGAGCATAGCTGGCAGACAGGGAGATAGGATATGGCATCCTATGGTAGAGGGCTCAGGAGAGGGGATAGAGTCGATGATTCATAGGTGATGTGGGTCACTATGTAGATCTATTCTCATGACTCGAGGTAGGCCAGGTGTTCTAGAGGCCATACAGAGATTTTCCAGAGTGGGCAGATGCTACTGTATAGCTCCGTAGGGTGCGATGAGGTAGATGGTTAGTTGGATGACATGGCACAGAGTGGGAGTACTTCCCATTTTCTTGGGTGATGTGATAGTTTGGGCTATGCCAAGGGGTTCCTAGTGAGTCGATGCCTTATCGACATCATGAGGATGAGAGGACATTGGCATGGCCGATGGTAGAGGTAGTGGCATGGGATACGGATCCTATAGTAGACATTCCAGATGTGGATGATGTCGGGACTACAGTGGAGTATGATGCTTGGTGGGTGATAGGCCAGGGGCATGGAGAGGGGCCACTGAGGAGGGGTGCAGCTAGGGAGGCACATCAAGATGTTTCTAGTGAGGACCAAGGTGAGGCAGGTGATTGGTAGGGACACATGGTAGGGGAGCATGTGGATCTCCTAGACTTAGGAGATCGAGGTGACTTGGGGGATGATGATGTTGGGGATGAGGAGGTGTAGGCACCACCGATGGCACCAGGGGACATAGAGGTAGAGCTATGAGATGAGCTACTCAGGGTGAGGTAGGAGAGAGATCTCCTATAGACATAGGTGCATGATGTATAGGTAGAGCTAGCAGCACAGTGAGTTGAGGTACAGGTGGCTCAGGCTGAGATAGCATCTCTTTGAGCATAGTTGTGATCTCGAAGCCCTACATAGGAGGATTCCAGTAGTGGGGAGGTGACTAGGCTATAGGTAGAGGTGACATGACTCCATTCTATGGTGGAGACTTACTAGGCATGGTGTCGATGGGGGTAGGCTTATGCGGATGAGCTGGAGACTGAGGTAGTGCACCTTGGTGGGCATCTACGGGATGATGTAGGTGCTAGTGGGTCATACCAGAGTCACCATAGTAGGACAAGGTAGTCTTCCTCTAGGATGGAGGCACCAGGGTCTAGGTGGAGAGCTGATAGGGTAGGTGGTAGTAGGTATGGGAGTTCATAGAGGACTCTGACTATAGGTGGGAGTGTGAGTCATAGTACCGGTCCTGCGTGACCATGGTAGTGGCTCGCGTGACTCTTTTGTGTGTTTTGGATGTTTTAGCAGTGTGAAGTCTGAGGACTCACTTTATTGTAGCCTATGGGCAACATGATGTATCTTTTTGTCCCATACATATACACACATATATATGAGCTTTTTATGTGGTTTATCATCATGTGTTTATTGTTTTATGAAATGTATGCAATTTGATTTATGCAATGATGATGAATGCCTATGTATGCATATTTTGTGATTTTGATTTGATTTTATTTACATGCATGGATGTATAGTGAGATGGATTATTTATTGATTTAGAAGATGCAATGTGTAGACTATATGCTATATTATGCTAGCACCATAGATGATGTATTTTGCACCAACTCATATGTAATGTTGTCATGAGACTTATATAATGGATTTGTGAATAATGTAATTGAAATGAATGTGGTGAAGTGATATGAATGACATGTTGTTTAGGGAATGCCCATTAGGTTTTCATGAGACTCAAACACTCTAGTCAACTCATCAAAAGTTGTATACTAACCATGCAAGACTTTTTGACAAGGTATGAATCTGCTAGGATGACCAAGGTACTTCATATCCCTGTGTGTGCAAGTGAGTTCATTCCTATGAGATGCATAAGGATACCGCCAGTGCCAAGTAGGCTCTCAACCAAACCTGTACTGAGGATCACCAAATGAATGCCACCATCGTAGGTTTTGTACTAAGTATGACTAGACCACTAGGCAATCTAGGTTACCAAAGCTAGCTCATCCACATGCAAACATTGGTCTACACATACGCCCAAAAGCTAATATGGTAGACATATCATCATGCGGGAGGCTACCGCCATTGACGGATAGGCTATCCACCAAACCCGTAATGAGGATCACCTAGATGGTTTTCCAAATGCTGAGAGTTCCAAGGATTCAAGTTCGACTCCCTTCTTTTCTTCAATTTTATTGGGATACTTGCTCTCATATATTTTCCTAGTGATAATAATCACTATTTATTTTGAGTTTTTCTTTTTCTCTTGAGGCAATTTGATAGTGGTGATAACCACTATTATTTTTTAGTGTTGACTTTTTGATATTTGTATTTTTGAACTTTGGAATTTTTGGCTTGTGATTTTTTATCTTTTGAAACATTTGAAAATGTGTTGATTTTTTTGACACAAAATGGTGGAAAACCACTTATTGTTGTGGGGGAATTGGGTAGGGGAGAACTTGTCCTTTTGCCAACTCTCAGCATTCTTGAACCATTCACACAGGGGGATGAGCAGGATGACCTTTTCGCTTAAGGTAACCTAGACCACTTCATGGATTTCATATGTCTTTGTGCAAAACTTGGATTATTAATGTTTAAATATGTTTGGGATATGATGTACACAAGGCATAATCAATGCAAGACTCTACCTCCTAAAAATCAAGCTAGCCTTCTACAAAATCTGAGTAGAGACTAGATATGGTTGAGTGACCAAAAACCCTACTATATTATTCTAAAACAAATGGCTAAGTGAAGGGAATAGACACGACTATGGAAATATGAAAAATGTGGGTGAAAATGATAATTGTGGTATTGAACTATGAGTACTTTCACAACATTGATTTTGAGTGGTAAGTAGTGTACCATCATGGTGCTAGACATGTATGAGCAACTCTAAAATGTAAAGTGCTAATGATGAATACTATGCAAGCGATGATAAAATGCAATGGGATGCAATGTGATGTGATGCAATATTTTTGAATTTTTGAAATTTTGATATTGTTTTTGAATTTTTGATTGATATGAAAGTGCAATGCGATGCAATATTTTTGTATTTTGATGTTTTGATGATGTTTTTGAATTTTTGATTGATATGTATATACATGTGACCAACGGGCTTATTTGGGGGCCATTGGGGCATTTAGACACAAACAGGGGAGGGACCAAAGGGCTTATGGATGCCTTTGGGGATTTTAGGGTTGACCTAGATGATCGTAGATAGTCTAGGAGCATTTTTACTTGACCTAGATGGTGAGAACCCGCTAGGAGCCTTTTGGGTGACCTAGACGTGCAATGACACTTAAAAAGTGTCTACGACTACCTAGGGGCATTTGGCTATGACCAAAGGGCTTATGGATGCCTTTGGGGCTTTTAGGGTTGACCTAGATGATCGTAGATAGTCTAGGAGCATTTTTACTTGACCTAGATGGTGAGAACCCACTAGGAGCCTTTTGGGTGACCTAAGCATTCAACGACACTTAAAAAGTGTCTACGACTACCTAGGGGCATTTGGCTATGACCAAAGGGCTTATGGATGCCTTTGGGGATTTTAGGGTTGACCTAGATGATCATAGATAGTCTAGGAGCATTTTTACTTGACCTAGATGGTGAGAACCCGCTAGGAGCCTTTTGGGTGACCTAGACGTGCAACGACACTTAAAAAGTGTCTACGACTACCTAGGGGTATTTGGCTATGACCAAAGGGCTTATGGATGCCTTTGGGGCTTTTAGGGTTGACCTAGATGATCGTAGATAGTCTAGGAGCATTTTTACTTGACCTAGATGGTGAGAACCCGCTAGGAGCCTTTTGGGTGACCTAGATACGACACTTAAAAGTGTCTACACTACCTACATACCAAAGCTTATATCCTTTGCTTTTATACCTAGATGATCTAGATATCAAATTTTACTTGACCTAGATGGTGAGAAACCACTAGGAGCCTTTTGGGTGACCTAGACGGCGGCACACTTAAGAAAGTGTCTACGACTACCTAGGGGCATTTGGCTATGACCAAAGGGCTTATGGATGCCTTTGGGGCTTTTAGGGTTGACCTAGATGATCATAGATAGTCTAAGAGCATTTTTACTTGACCTAGATGGTGAGAACCCACTAGGAGCCTTTTGGGTGACCTAGACTCAACGACACTTAAAAAGTGTCTACAACTACCTAGGGGTATTTGGCTATGACCAAAGGGCTTATGGATGCCTTTGGGGCTTTTAGGGTTGACCTAGATGATCGTAGATAGTCTAGGAGCATTTTTACTTGACCTAGATGATGAAAACCACTAGGAGCCTTTTGGGTGACCTAGACTGAAGACACTTAAAAAGTGTCTACGACTACCTAGGGGCATTTGGCTATGACCAAAGGGCTTATGGATGCCTTTGGGGCTTTTAGGGTTGACCTAGATGATCGTAGATAGTCTAGGAGCATTTTTACTTGACCTAGATGGTGAGAACCCACTAGGAGCCTTTTGGGTGACCTAGACATGCAACGACACTTAAAAAGTGTCTACGACTACCTAGGGGCATTTGGCTATGACCAAAGGGCTTATGGATGCCTTTGGGGCTTTTAGGGTTGACCTAGATGATCGTAGATAGTCTAGGAGCATTTTTACTTGACCTAGATGGTGAGAACCCGCTAGGAGCCTTTTGGGTGCTCTCTAAGCATGAAATGGCCACAAGTGAAGGATGTTCAAGGGTTCAGGATCCTCGACACCTTCAAGTGAAGCTAGGTGATAAGTTCTAGGCCCTATTTGACTAGTGATGACAAAGGGACCTAACCAGTTTACCATAAATTTGTCCCGTAGGTGGGGCGGCAAGCTAGAATTATGTTGGTTCTCTTTTAGGATGAGATCACCAACCTAAAAGTCTCTGAGATGGACTTTCATATTGTAGGCTCTTTTGAGCCGCTCTTGATACACACGTAGATGCTCAAGCGCATTAATGCGATGCTCATCCAACAACATAAGTTGATCTAGGTGAGCTTGTCATGTAGTATCATCATCAATAAACTCCTGCATGGATATGCGCAGTGATGGGATTTCTAACTCTAGAGGCATGACTACCTCAGCACCATACACTAGTGAAAATGGAGTTGCCCTAGTGGGCATCCGAATGCTAGTGCGGTAAGCCCAAAGGGCAAGCGACATTTGCGTGTGCCAATCGGTATGATTCTCTTTGACTATTTTCTTCAATATGGCAATTAATGTCTTGTTTGATGCTTCTGCTTGCCCATTTGCTTGTGGATAATAAGGTGTCAAAAAGTTGTGTTGGATATTATACTTTGTTGTCAAAGCATGCACATATTTATTCTTGAATGATGTCCCATTATCCAAAATGATCTTGGATGGAATACCAAAATGACAAATGATATTATGCAATATGAACTCCGCTATGCGGGGTCCTATCATAGTGGTAAGGGGGATTGCTTCCACCCACTTTGTAAAATACTCGGTAGCCATAATGATAAATGTGTGATGGCCCGAGGATGTAGGGGAGATTTTCCCGATTAAATCCAACCCCCATTGTGAAAATGGCCAAGCCGATTGGATCGGTTGTAAGGCCTGAGAAGGTACATGTGTCAAGTTAGCATGGTGTTGACATTTCATGCACTTCCTCACATATGCGCAACAATCTCGCTCTAAAGTTGGCCAATAATAGCCCATGCGAAGAATGCACTTTGCGATGGCCATGCCACTAAAATGGCCACCACAAGTACCATCATGTGCTTGGGCCATTGCCCAAGTCGATTCTTGATACTCTAAGCAACGAAGGAGGATTCCTTCATAGCTCCGATGGTATAGGATGTCTCCTAACAAGACAAAATTTGTTGCCTTCCATTTAAATGTCCTTTTGGTAGCATGCGATAATCCAGGAGGGAGGTTACCAAGCTTTAGGTACTCTCTAATTTGTGTGGACCAGTCCTACTATGTGGAAGCCTCGATTGCATGAATTGCCTATCCCTCATGAAGTTCATCCCGAGAAAATGTAGATTGGGATAGAACTTGTAAGAATAGCATTGTGCTACTATCAAAAGGGGTTTGGGGGAACAGAGTCCCCCAAGCGGCATGATTCAAGTGCTCATGAATGTGTGAGAATATCTCTTGATGAGGTTCTATTTGAATCAAGTGGACTTCTAGCATGGCTTGAGTGCTCTCACGCTCAATCGCTGATTGTGATAGCATCTTGACTTGAATGGTTGTCATCTCCCCTATGGGGTCTTGTGGAATCAAGGATCCTAAAGAGGCCATTGTATCCACAAAATGATTAGATGATCGAGGGAGTGCCTCGATGTCATACCATTCAAAATTTTTCTAGGGATTTGTCCACAAGGGCTTTGTAGGCTTGCAAAACTGGGCACTTGCATTGGAAGATTCCCTTGACCTAGTTGACAATGAGCAAGGAGTCATCAAAAATGTTGAGCTTGGTGATTTTCATGGTGATAGCCATTTTAAGCCCTATGAGTAAGGCTTCATACTCGACATTATTGTTGGTGTAGGGGAAATCAAGTTTAAATGATAGGGGTATGGGAGCCCCATGCGGTGTGAAAAACATGATCCCTATGCCACCCCCTTGCTCGCATTTGGAGCCATCGAAGAAAAGAGTCATATCTACCTATGACTCAAGCTCATCAGAATTAGGTGATTCTGATATTTGGAAGACTCCATCATCGGGAAGCTCCATGCTAAGAGGTTGATCCTCCTAGAGAGGAGCCTTTGCAAGTTGATCAACAATGACTTGACCTTTGATTGACTTTTGTCCTATGAATTCTAGGTCAAATTCTATCAACAACATGATCCATTTCATCATGTGACTACTATGATAAGTATGACTCATCATGTATCACAATGGATTCTCTTTAGATACAACATACGTAGTGTGGTTGAGCATATAGTGTCGTAGCTTCTTGGTAGCAAAAACCACCGCTAGACATAACTTTTCAATGTATGCGTACTTGATCTCATAGCTCACCAGGGTGCGACTGAGATAGTATGTGGCCTGTTCCTTGTGAAATTCATTGTTTTGGGCTAACATGGCACCCAATGCAATCTCAGTAGCTGAGATATATAATCGGAATGGCACCCCTAGTCTAGGTGGAGCTAACACTGGTGGCGAAGCCAGGTATTGTTTAATTGTATCAAAGGCATCCTGACACTCATCGTCCTAGTGGAATGTGACCCCCTTGTGCAAAAGTTTGTTCATGGGTCTACACTTGTCCGACAATTGTGCTATAAAGCATTTGATGGATGCAATCCTCCCCTGCAAGCTACGAAGTTGCTTGATGGTAGTTGGGGGAGGCATTTCAAGGATTGCCTTGACTTTGTTAGGGTCCACTTCGATGCCTCATTTGGAAACTATAAATCCCAAGAGCTTTCCAGATGTGATGCCAAAGATGCACTTCTTGGGGTTCAATCTCACATTATGTTCAATAAGGTGATCGAGGACTTTGCACAAGACATCTAGGTGCTCATGACGTAATAGAGATTTAGCCAATAAGTCATCCATGTAATCTTCCAAAATTTTGTGCATGTAGTCATGGAAGATATATGTCATGGCATGCTGGTAGGTGGCACCGACATTCTTAAGGCCAAATGGCATGACCTTGTAACAAAATGTTCCCCAAGGCATTGTGAATGTCATTTTGAGCTGGTCTTCAGGGTTGATACGAATCTGATTATACCCAGAGAAGCCATCCATAAGGGAGAGCATTTCATGTCCTATGGTGGCATCTACCAAGGCATCTATGCTTGGCAAAGGAAAATCATCCTTAGGACTCACTTTGTTCAGGTCTCAAAAATTGGTGCAAATGTGAATCCTCCCATCAGGCTTCTTGATGGGGACCATGTTGGACAACCATGGTGGATAGTCTACAGAAATGACAAACTTGGCATCCAATAATTTTTGTAGCTCATATTTGACCATCAAGGCCACTGTTGGGTGCATCTTTCTCAACTTTTGCTTGACAGGTTTGACTTTGGGGTCAAGCGTTAGATTATGGGTGACCAGATTTGGATCTAGTCCCGGCATGTCTTTGTAAGACCATGCAAAAGCTACCTTCTTCTTTGTGAGAAGGGCTATATAATCAGCTTGCTCTTTGGGGGATAGGCTTTCCCCTAGCTTGATACATTATGGGTTTTCAAGATCTGAGCCGATATCTTTGTCAACCGTAGGCTCGATTGACATATGAGACCCCTCCTCCAACTGATGGGGAGTAGGGATCAAATGGATGTCATCAGCTAGATTTAAATCCTCGATGGGAACCTTAGGTCCCTCCTCAGCATGGAAGACATCATGAGTTGGGCCTACGGAGAAGTGAAACAACCCATCGCAAGCCCAATACTCAGAGGGTGATGGGGGTGAATCAACGTGATCCCAATCAATAGCATCTAGATCTAGATGGCATGGCTTGGAAGGATCGGCTAGGTTGTGAAGTGGTGTGGTCAAATCAATGGAGATCATATTGATGAAATGTGTCTACTCTCTAGGACCACGTGCATGTGACTATGTATTGATGTCATCTCTCACCCCTAGATGTGGTTCTAGGGGAATGGGGATCTTTGGATCCTGTCTAGGAATAGATTGTAAGATGGGATCATTAGGCTCAAGGAGCTCCATGTGTGTGGGTGGGTCTGGGAAGACCTCATGGTGAATCTGGCCTAAATTGATAGGCCTTGCCCTCAAGCATGGGCCAACATGCAACTGATGATAGACTTCATCTATGTCGATGGGCTCATGATGATGATGCAAGTAATGAGGACCAAGGTATGCCCTCTCTGTTTCATCCTCATAGTCACTATCATATATGGGAACCTCATTGTTACCCCTTGGGATCGGGCGATCAGGTAGGTGTGGTCCCATATATGCTAATTCCTCATAATCATCATCATGGATGAGGATTCCTTCATTCTCATCTCGTAGTGCCTCAGGCTCATGAGGACCCAACTGCTCAAGTAAATTAACTGCTCCCTCCCTAGGAGGTCTAGCTTCCTATGGGTGAACCGGCTCTTCAGGAGGAAGGAGCTACCGCCAAATAGGATCAGGGAAAGGGAACAGATGTATGAGGCCTTCCTGTTGGTCATTAATGGGGACAATTTGTGAATGATCACTATCCGACTCAAAAGGGTCATATGGTGCTACCTCATAACCCGACTCATCCTCTGAGGTCCATTCATATGAGGTGCCTTGATCTGACTCATCACAGACATGGGGACAACTTCGTGAACCTTCCCCTCTCTCAAAATATGGGGGAATGTCACTGGGGATCATGGGGTTCCCATCTAGCCATGGAAAGTAATCCCCCAGGGAGTAGACTGTATTGGGATTGGCATAAGGGTCTTGGGCCAACCCACCCTCGTAGCCTATATTCAAGCGATTTAGGCTATCTAAGAGGACATCTAGAGGCAAGGGATTGTTGCATCCCACTCTCGACTTGTCATAGGGCATTTGATATTGTGGTTGACAAGGGATTCTGGTGCCTTGCTCATACAGGCCTAACCCATAACCATGCCAGTTGCATAGGTCAAGGTACTTCAGGGTGAAGTTAGGGTTAGACAAGTAGTTAATATCTTCTCCAAAAGGTTCCTCATCTTCCTCCTACTATTGGTAAGGTTCGATGCCATAGTCAAGGCCCCCATAGACAAAATTCATTTGATTAGGGGGAATACCAAGAGGCACGATAGTGCCTATGGGAAGACGGGGTCTACCCATGTCTTGCATCGACTCTAAAGCAGGAGTAGTGGTAACATTCCTAACCATGTATTCTCCCAATCCGGTAGAAGCCAGATGTACTATAACCTAGGGCTATGGATAGAAGAGGGATGAGAGTGAGACTTGATCTAGCTCATCGTTTGCCTCATGTGGTGTCTCTTCATCATCCGGGCTAAGTATCTCCTCTATAGAGATAGTGGATATGATCGGTTGGTCCTCCTCAATGGGCCGCTTCTCTAGGTTCCTAGGCAAAGGATCCACTAGTGTATTAGGCATCTAGGGTGGAGCCGATGATGAGGAGGGCATGGTATGCGATAGCGGTGGGGTCAAACCTCGGCTAGATTTATTCGGTTAAAAATCTAGATGTATCGATGGCAAGGTCGACTCGGGTAACTGCTGCACCATGTTGTAGTACTTGAAGGGCTCTAGGTCCATGGGGATGACATGAACTTGCCCTTCGTGAGTGTACTTGAGGCACTGGTGAGCGATGGAAGGGACACACTTCATGTCCCTAATCCATGGTCTTCCTAACAAAATGTTGTATGCCATCTCACCCTCCAGGATGTGGCACATCATCGAGATGATATTTTCTCCTACTTGAATAGGTAGGATGATTGTACCAACCATTGAGCATATGGCATCATTGAATGCTCGGAGGGTGTAGGTAGATGTGACAATATGAGATGTTGGGAGCTTCAGGTGCTTTAGAGCTATTGTAGTTATGATGTTGCTCGAAGACCCAGTATCTATCAACACTCTCTTGTATGGTGTTCCATTCACACGTGCGACAATGTGTAAAGGGGGATCCACCATATCATGTGGAACCGGTTTAAGTTCATCTTCTCAAAAAGTAATCATCGGTTCCATGCATTGTCGCACATGCCCCACAAAGTTGTTGAAGGAGTTAGACTCCTAGGGCTGAAGCTCAATTGCCTTAAGGATCTCCATCAAGGCTTCTCTATGAGGTTGTGATTGTTGGATGAGCTCATAGATGGAGAGTCGAGGCAGATGTTGTTCTTAAGCTCTGAGCGAGCTTGCTCTTAATGGTGACTATAGGCCTAGGTGGGAGGCTCGGTCTAAGAGGCGGTATAGGTTGCGATGTCGAAGGGACATCACTCTGAGCCATAGGTGGTGCGGTTGGACTTGGATACCACCTATTTCTTGTCACAATATTGACCATGCCAACATATCCTTGCTTAGGAGGGGCATGGTGAACCTCATTCACCTAGGGCACTAGTTTGGCTTACTCTATGTGGGTAGGCAAGGGGTCCTTAAAGACCTCCATCTATTGGTTGTTTGGTGTGATAGGGTTATCTACCTAGAGGGCATTCCTATCAATTAGGTCTTGCACCAAGTGTTTGAATTTATAGCACATTTGCACATCATGCCCATTTTGCCTATGAAACTTGCAATATAGGTCTTCTCTGTATCCTTTGGGCTTAGGTGCATTAGGGTCGATAGGTCGACTATCAAGTAGATGGATCGCATTAGCCACCAAGAGGTGATCAAACATTGAGTCCATAGACTCTGCAATGGGCATGAATTGTCGCTTGGGGTGATGCTATTGATTTTGCCCTTGACCATTCTAGTTATCCTTGGCATAGTTCCCAGGGGTGGCCTGATAATTAGGCTTTTGAGGTGGCACGGCTGGTGCTGGCCCTGGGACACTAATGGCAACCTGATTTACTACTACTGACTTAGGTTGTATTAGGGTGTTCTTAGCATTCTTGTTCCATTCCTTCTTGTGAGGCTTCACAATCTCACCCTATTGAATCTTGATTTCTTCGATGATCCTAGCCTGTGCTAAGGCATCTTCAAGAGTGGGGTATTGTTGCAACTACAGCAACAAGGAGATTGGATTTAAGCAACTTTTGGAGAACATCTGAGTCAACTCCGACATGGGGAGAAGATAAGGTAGCTTGGTGAGCAAGGTTCACCATCTATTACCATAATTTGTTATTGACTCATCATCATACTATTTCAACCCAGCTACATCGGCCAACGTTGCCTTCCTCTTGGTATTGAAGGCAAAGCATTCTAGGAATGCATCCGCAAGTTGGTCCAAATTATGGATGCTATGCTTAGGGAGTTGGTAAAACCACTCGGAGGTAGGGCCGATGAGGGTAGTCACAAATGTCCTCAAAAGCAAAGCATCATCATCATGAATGCCAAAGCATTGACCTAAGAACCTAGTGACATGTTCTTGCGCATCCTCTTCTCCCTTAAAGGTAGCCAACTGAGGCAACTTAAATTGCTCTGGATAGGGAGGCGCAGGTACTGACGGATGGATGGGTTGACTATGCAATTGATGCATAGTGGGCTTTTGAGATCCCGACCCAGAGGTCTTGTTCTCTACTGACTCCAGGCATTCTAACAATGCTTTATAAGGGCCTGAGGACTTGATCTCCTCATCCTTGTTCACATCTTGTGGTGGAGGTCTAGGATCCTCCAACCTAGGGTGAGGCGGTGGTAAGTCACCCCCTACCTCGGTAAGGCATCTCAACATACTCTACTTCTGGCTCATGCTCAGTATAAGCCCCGTAAGGCATCTCTCGAGCCGGCCTATAAATGGGGGTATCTACCCATGGTGGGCACCCTATGTTTGGCCTGGGAGGCATCTCCCGATCTAGCCTAGGAGGTCATGGAAGCAACATTTGATAAGGTCTCGAGGACCTCTCTCGAATGAGCATGGGTTGCCTCGGATGGACTTCCTACCTATGTGTCTTAGGGGTAGGGACCCTCTCTCTCAAAGTTTTTTGGAATAGCTCATTGGTCTGTCATTCGATCCTTTCTTTCTCAAGCTGGTGCAAGCGGTCTAGTTGCTCTTTATCCCATCGAAGCTACTTGAACTGAGCTTGGCATTCTGTATATCTCGCAACCACTTGCCTAATTTGATCCATAGTGCGAGGCCTAGGGGGCCTAGGAGTCTCACCCTAGGGTCGACCTTGTCCAAGGTAATCTGTGTTCTCCATAGGGCGCTTGCCTCTCTCGAGGTTCACCGCATTGACTTGAGGCTTAGGCTGGAACATGTGTTCATTACACTCAGCTGGCGCAGAGGCACATCGAGCATGCATAAAATATTGTTCCTGAGGAAATTCTAGTCTGGATTTCCTCATGTCTTCTCCTATCATGGATAGAGTCATGTCGACTTGCTTCGACCAGTGTGTGAAGTCATACTCCTACCTATGCTTAGGCATGTCAGCCCTGATGGGTACATGGATGCGTGGCACCACTCTATCTATTAGCGCCTCAGCATGTAGTTGCCTTTCACCAAGGAAGGCCTATGAAATATCTACATACCGAGAACACTCTCCCAAGTAATGCTCATCATCCCTCAGGGTGTCCTGGAGAGGATCCCTTCGGAGATGAGGCTCATGCCCTACTATCTTGGGGCTAGGTGGAGTGGAGGCTCACCAGGGAGGTATAACCAAGTCCCTAGGGCTATATCAGAGATGATTCATGTCTCCTAATCCACTCTCCATAGCTTCCACCCATGATTGGGCTTGGCTATGGGTGCGCACCATTGCGCTCCTCTATTAGTACCCCAAGTGATTATCTTCTTTACAAATTCTTAATGAAATAATATACAAGAAAGAAACACTCAATAAGATAGATGATTATCTCTTTTAAGTTTTAAGTGTGAATCCCTAAACTGTTTCGTGTGTTTCAGATGTGTTGTTTTGTAAAGAATGACCTCGTGTCACGTGTTTGAAATATTGTTGGATTGTAATCTCATGTTCAATTGGATTTCACCTATATACTCATAGCTCGAAAACCTGGATATGAACTCCAGGTTGTGTTATCCCACCTATAATGTGTGGTGATGAGGTCCACACATGGCCAAGGAGCATAGGTCCTACCAGTTCCTCACCCAGTTCACCCATAGTCTGCGATACACCTCCCCGAAGGGTGATGCGTGCTATAACCCATGGGCTATGATGGATCTTGGAACCAGCCTTGGCAAGATGGATCAGGTTCATGGGATTTGAGCCAAGTGGATGGAGATGAAACCCACCATCACTTGCGCTCTACTAGTGGATGGTAATGAAGTCCACCTCACTAGCATTTATATGAATCATGGTGTGTGTGGTTCTTTATTATCCAAGAAAGTAAGCAAAGAAGCAATCAATGATCATTCACTAAATGCATGCAAATAAGTGCATTTTAATTTCAGAAAATTAGGATAAATAACCTACAAATTGACTTTATGAATGCAAATCCTAAATGCTAACTTACCCAATGGGTAAGCCACAAGCAATCAAACCAAACAGATGCATTGCTACTACAAGTTCTTTTTTATTTTTCTCCTTCTTTTTGCTACTTTATGTGATAAGAAAAGTAAAAAGTGACATTTAACCTTTCTATGCAAACAAAATAATGTGAGAAAAACCAAATTTTGCAGTCTCTATAAATGCAGCAGAAAATCAGAGGGTTTAGGCACTTACCTTGTCCATTTTGAGCTCTCCAAATTCTGAATTTTTGGGCAGAAATCTCTCTATTTCACCACCGCTCTAGGGTGGGGTGAGTAGAAGCCTCACCACCATCCCAGGGTGGGATGGTGAAGCCACCATCCCAGGGTGTGCCAGATAAAGCCTCTGCCACCGTTCCAGGGTGGGGAGGGGAGCACCTGCAACACAAAAAGGGAAAAAATGCAAGAAAGAGGTCAAATTTTCACCCAAATCAAAAGGGACAAGGGTCCCACCATGATCACCACTGAATTAGGGAAAAATGGTGCACCAAATTATGTAAAAAAATATGTGTATCTACCCCATATCGCTCATGAGCATCAAAAAGGAAGCATGCATATGAAAAGGAAAGAATACCAAACAAAAGGAAATGAAGTAAAGCAAGTTTCTTCTCATTAATTTGTTGGATCAGATCCAAGGTTACACAGAAGTCCCCTTGAGGGCTCAAAATGTGATACAATTGTTACAATATTTTGGGTGCCCAAAGACCAAGTCTTTCACGGAATCAAGGTGCACATCCAATGTTTCTCCGCGTACCCACAATCGAGGTGGGCGGGCCAATGCCACCGCTGCTTGTATATTCAATATCTGATGTCTGATATTCCTTCCCAATGCCTTCTAATAACCTGCACCTGCACACAAGGAAGCCAAAGGGGTCAAATAGCAAGGGTGTATGGTGAAAACATGCAATCCCCATAGGGGCAAAATAGCGCATATATTAAAAATATATCAAAACATGTCCAAATGACTTGAAAATTTTCAGAGATGTTAAAGAGGATTTTTTGAGAGGATATCACCAAAAAAATATCAGAAATTGCATCTGTAGACCCCTCGATTTTGCGTCGCCCGCCTACAACCTACGAAGAAGAAGACAAGAAAATCCCGAACCTAAACATATCCAAAACTCATGAAATTTGGAAAGTATGCATAAATTGACATTTCAAGACAACCCATATGATTATATTTTCAAATTGGGTCCCAGATCCACCTGCATCAAACTGGGGTGCCCGGATGGGCCCTACGAGCCTGCAAAAACTTAAAAATGCTATAACTTTGTCAATTTAACTCCAAATCACCTGAAATTTGAACTGTAGCATAATGGGATAATATAGAAAATTAATAATTAAAAATAGTAATGAAATTGTGTAATAATTTACCCTCATCCCAGGGGGACGGTGGTGACTGCAACTATTTGGGGGGCACCCTAGGAGGGGATACCCACCAATTCTGGCCACTTTTTGCTACCAAAATCACTATAAGATGTTCCTAAACAATATAAGGTGTGTTTTCATCAAATTTGGTGAATAAATTCACCCGGATGGAAAAGTTATGCTCGGATTACCTTCTTGAAGTCACCCGGTAACCTCCTTGGCAAAAGAGAGATTTCGAGGGCAAAAAGGTGCAATAAGGTGAGGGGAAATATCGGAAGCACTCTATTGCATATCCTAGAACTCCTATCCATGTTTTTGTGTGGATATTGAATCCATTTTATAGCCCAAAGGGGCTCATGTGCAAAAAGGCATGCAAGGGCATGCATGGCAGGAGGTGCCACTTGTCAAAAGGGAGGCATGCACTGGATGGGGAAGAGAATATCCAATTTTGGGCCTCCATTAAGAAGTGTGTCATAAGGATTCAGTATCCTCTGAACCGCATGCTCCATATGGCATGCTAAATGGCAGTTTTTGGGTGCCATTTGGCCCAGATTTGACTTTTTTGGGTCAAACTTGCTCACCGTCCCACCCTGGGACGATGGCTCACCACCATCCCAGGGTGGGATGGTGGGAATATACCACCATCCCAGGGTGGGACGGTGGTGAATTTTGGGCCAAAACCTCCCAAAATTGGGCCGGTAGCCTCCAAAACCCTTTCCAGAGTGGCTAGAACCACTGTGAGCCTCCTGAGGGCTGCCCAAGGGGCCATATGATGTCAATTTGATCATTGTTTGTGGGTGCTTAATCGGATTTACCACATTTTAGTGTCTACAAGATGCTAGCCATTGGTTTTAACTATGGCTGGTACCTAAACATAAAAAACGTAGTAGATCAGCAAAAGCAACAAAAAATGTGGGGTTTCCACCATGATCACCACTGTAAAAGGCTTAAAAAGTGTATATCTATACTAATTGCAACATGATAATCAAAATTGAAACAAAGAATATATATAACCAAATTTACAATAAAGAATGCTTCCTTTGTATTAATCAATGGTGAAAATCAGTTACATATCCGTCCCTCTTAGGGATACCAAATTTGATACATGTATACAATTGTTTTGATCCCCTAAATGGGGGGTGATATACTCTAAATTCTCTTTATATCTCCACCAAATTTGCATGAGATCTTAGTAGGATGTCTTCTTATCTATTGTCAAGATGAATGATCTTGGATAGCTTTAAGTCTTTAGAAGAATCAGTCACTTGCATGCAATAAAACAACAAAGCACATCAAAAGCATATGAAACCTCTCATGATGAGGCTATTGTCCAAGAAAATGCAATAAATGAAGCAAATACTTAAATAAAGCATGAAATGTATAAAGATGTGTAAATATGCTTAGGAAATTGATATTAAAGCATGAAGTATTGCTTGAAACACATAAAGGAACCTAAGGATGCAATAGATCTTGTAAATTAAGCATAAAGAAACCTATTATGTGAAATATTGCAAATAAAAACATAAGGAGTATAAATGTAAGAAAATATACCTATTAACCTGCTAATTAACCATAGAAGCACCTAAAATATGACTAATCTTGTTTAGCTAAAGTTGAATTAATACAAAGGAATGTAAATCTACAACTAAGTTGGATTATTAAGCTCATCAAACTCTAGCTATGGGTGCTTAGAGCAGTTGGCTCTGTTAGTCGTTGTTGACAGCCATAGTTAATACTATGGGCAACTGTTAATAACAACAACCATGACAAAAAGTATCCTCTTTCAATCAGGTCTGTGGATGCTAAATTCTTTGTGTAATTGATGGTCAAGGGTCACCTTCATGTCTGAACATAGATTTAAGGTTGAATTTGTGTGAATTCATGATAGATTGATGTGAATTGGTAAGCTTACTCCTCAAGCTATTTGAAACTCCATTGGCATAGCAACAAGTGTCATTCTCCAATTTGGTAGCACCTCACTACTCCTCAAGGGTTGTGAAATCAATCGTCAAACTAGTAGAGCTTTGCTACAATAAATTTAGGATCTTAATTGCCTCTTTTGGGATCTATAAATAGACTCCTCAAATACCAATCTTGTATTCTCAAGGAATCCAAGATCAAGAATTGGTAGCCTAGGCAGTTGGAAGGAATCCTTTGGAAGCTTCCTCACCCAAAACTGCTTGAAAACCATTACAAGCTATCTGTTGCAACTGATTTTACTTGGATTTGATGCCCCAAATTTTTATAGGGTTAGCCACTATTGCTCAGTGTGGCTAGGACCCTAGCCGCTATTGTTAACCATGGTTGAGATATTAGCTACTGATGTCATCAGTAGCTAAGATTGAATAGGACTAGACTACCCTAAATGAGTTATTAGAATAACTACTTAGCCATAGAAAGGTCCAATATCATTCATATGGCCTGAAAAGGTACCCATATGAGTAGTCTCCTAAACATAACATGTTTTAGGTATCTACACAAGTAGATATGTAGTTTTATGCCAAAGTATTCCTAACCTATTTCAAGACTTATTCAAATAAATATGGCATACAATTTATGGCCTAACTTGATATTCTTCAATTGACATCTTCTACATAAAAGCATACTAACAAGAGAGAAACTTAATAAAAGAGGCTATTGTGGTCTTTTGAAGAGTGATATGTGTGGGAAGAACCTTGAAATATACTATCACTTATTTATTAAATTTCTTGTACCCCAAAGTTGTAGAAGATGATGGCTATCTTACTTGGTATTAACTAGAATGACTTTACCACCCTAGAGAATATGTACAGGGAATACACTACATAGGATGGAGTAGACCAATTTGTTAGGTATATAGTATGGATAAGAACTAATATCCTACTTTGGAACACATGGACAGAAAGAAACAACCACATATTCAATCAAGATTCAATAGACATCCACTATATTTGGTAGAAGAACATGACCAATATAGCAAAGACAATCCAACATACACTGAACTATCCTCATGAACCACACCAACAATTGTAACAAATCATGAGTAGACAAAATTATTTCTAAAGCTAATAATAAACAAATAGCAACCTTGAGGCACTCGAAAGTAGTTAGAAGGAGAAAGTAACTGCCTCCCCAAGGGTATTGAAAAAAATTTAATATAGATGAATCATCACAAGGGAATCCAAGAAGAGCTAATGTGGAAGGGATAGGAAGAAAAATGAATGGGACCCTAGTTTTTACCTTTGCATAAAATATTTGCATTCTTTCCAAAAACCTAGTAAAGGGTTGTGGTATCCTTAGAGATATCTAGGAGGTAATTAAGGTAGGTCGAAAGAAGGTCTAGATAGAATCTGACTCACAAGTCATGATTAAACATCTATAGAATGCAAGGGAGAATAGGAAGCTTGATTTGAGACTAAGGATAATCATAGGTTATATTTAGATGGTAAAAACAAGATTTATATCTATGGAATATAATCACATTGTTGGAGAATAAAATAGAGTTGCAGATGTGATGGCCTAATGAGCTTTAGATAAAGGCAACCTCACTTGTTACAAATATCCCCCTATATGATGGTCAAAAATGACTAGGGAAGATCTTATTTCTATCATATCTCTTGATGGTAGTAATATTAAATGTATTTAGTTTTGTAATTCATTGTATTAAACTATTCCTATTACACATGGGTTACTATAGGATATTAGTTAATAGAGAATGTAACACTACATCTTCTACTAAATCCTGGATAATGATAATCAACTTATTTATAATGTAGGTTATTATATCCTATCCTTAAGACTTTCAATTTAAATTTTAGTTTTATTTTACATATTAAGTGAGCTTTGGTGATGATAGCTACCTATTTGGTCTAAATGTGTTGGCTAAAATTACTATAGTATTCTTCTAATATTGATTTTCTTTGGAAAATATATAAGCAACCTATATTATCTTCCTTATTTCCTAATTCTTAAAGAGATAAAATGGGCTTTATTTTTCTTTGGTAAGACAATTAAACTATTTTATCTACCAAAAACATGGTGGATCTTATATTAAGGATTACTAGGGTCCATAAATTCTCATATGAAAATTACAAAAAAAACCTATATCAGTGAAATGAGTAGAACAAATCAAACAAGAAGAAAGGAACACTGCATATTTAAGGCATTGAATAAGAAAATTGATAATGATTAATATATTATGAAATACATTGTCACTATATCTAGATGGAAAACATATTGGTTATCACCAACGTCTCCTGTATATAAATGGATAGGTGTATGCAAGGTGGTAATATAAATCAATTTTATAAGTGTTCAAATTTGGGGTACATGGGTATGATAATGTAAAGGTATGTAACATGTTATGCTATTCTAAAGTCACAAATCAAATTAAACCAACAAACATTATGCATATTTGATACATTTAATAAATTGTCATTAGAAATATATTATAGTCATAATAGTGATCATATATCTATCAAATATGTAAATCTTATCACCAAGCTTATATTCATATGCTAGGTACAATATAGTGTGTGGTCATGGAGTATGTAGTGTAAAACTCCAAAAGATGTGAAGGTACAAAAGTTTAGGTTGTATGTTTCAAAATATTGAATGTAGTACTAAAATATATGAGACTCACCATTATTACACCCAATGCATCATGTACTAGTTTATTAGTGCATAGTGCATGCACAACTATACACCTAACATAGGAGTATGTCTCTATTATAGGCACACAATTATAGCTATGCACACCCTAAATAACACTAGTTATTGATAAAAGTGTGAAACTATTAAAATTGAAAGGTATATAAATAAACATACTAAATATCATAATTTGAAGACTTATTCTCACTTTTAAAAACTATTGTGAATTTCAATAGTTAATTAATTATCTTTTTATTATTTTGCATCATTTTACATTATTATGTTAATTACTTCAATGAAGAAGGCTCAGTCATTCATGAAAATATTTAAAATAATAATTAATAAGTTTTTTTTTGTAATGACTAAAACACATAATATTATCTTCTTATAAAAATTAAATATATAATATTTATATTTAATTAATCAATTTTAATAATATAATAAAATCCTACAATTATAACATAATACAAATAAACTTATTTTAACCAAACTTAACCCATTTCAAAAACATCAAAAACTACTCTAGACAAATAACTAACAACAAAATAATGTCCTTTCCACTGTATGGAATCGCATAAATGAACTTTCCATAAAATACGTTAAGAAGAGACGGAACTTTTAAAATAATAATAAGAAAAAAAAAACTCTCTTTATAGGCGGAACTATTTTTTCTTAATCGGCACGTTACATATCCTAGAACTAGGCATGGACAGAGTATACGCACAATATTAGATGGGCAGGTTGCATTTAACATCGTTTTCAGGTGTGGGAAATAAATAAATAAAAATAAAAATTAGGTTTAAACATTGCAGCACCAGGTAGTAGTCTAACCTGCTTTCCTCAATAACGTTTGTATATCCTCACACTGGATTAAATAATAATGAGATGAAATAAATGTTGCTAAAGCAACTCTGTTTTGTGGTAGAAAAAGATTATAAATGTAAAAACATTTAACATCATTTTTAAGTACACATTTTTTTTTGGTTAACTTATGGGGCAGGATACGTTAAACATCATTTCTAGGCATAATGTTTTTCTATTAACTTATTAATGGAGCAGGTTACTTACGTATATTTCATTAACATTGTAACATACATTTAATAATAATGGTGAGGCTACTTGTCTAGACTTAGGCATGAACGAAGCATAAGTAAACGTTCATTGCTTAAACTAAAAAGAAAAACAGAGCATATGCTAATTAAACATAGAATAAAAATTGCAAAAAATGAACAACAGATAAAAGGAGGACACAATAAATACAGAGAAATATATATTTATTCAGAGGAACTCTGCACTGCCATTTTACATACATACAATTCTCTTATATAATCACAAAATGAGAGGAACCCACAACCTTCTAGAATTTTCTAGGGTTTAATAATCTTCTGGAATCTTCCAGATCATACTAAAAAGCATAAATTCCACAAAAAGGGGTTTCCATGAACTTTCCAGAAGATTCTCCACAAAAAGGGGTTTCCATGAACTTTCTAGAAGGTTCCATCATTAGTCAGGAAAATCATGCAGCGCCTACATATTATAACAAACTCCCACTTGATGCAGGATTTTTCTGGAATCTTTTATCCCAATTTCACTGTTGCAAAATTGGTGCTTTTGAACTGTGACAACCTTAGTAAGTGCATCTGCTGCATTCTCTTGAGTTTTGCATTTGATCAGGTTGATCATTCCACACTCCACCATATCACGCACAAAATGATATTTCACTGCAATATGTTTTGTCCTTTCATGGAATGATGAAGAATATGCAAGTGCTATTGCACTTTGACTGTCACATTTTATTCCAATATATTCTTGGTTTAAATGCAAACCTTTGCACAACCTCATCAACCAAACAACTTCTTTTGCAGCATCAGTTGCAGCAATATATTCAGCTTCAACACTTGACAAAGCTACAACAATTTGCTTTTTACTCCTCCAACTCACTGCACCACCATACAAAGTGAAGACATATCCTCTTGTTGACTTACGGTTGTCCAAGTCACCTGCCCAATCTGCATCTACATGTCCCTACAAACAAAACTCTTCATTCTTCTTGGGCAGATAACATAAAACATGATCTTTAGTACCCTGTAAATATCTGAAAATTCTCTTTACAACAGTCCAATGTTCCTTTCCAGGATTGGACATATATCTGCTGACCATACCAACTGCATGAGCAATATCAAGCCTGGTACATACCATTGCATACATCAGTGAGCCCACAGCCTCTGCATATGGAATTTTCTTCATCCTCTCCTTTTCTTCAACTGTAGTTGGACACATTTTTGTAGATAATTTAACTCCAGGCTGCAAAGGAGTTTTGGCAGGTTTACTATCTTGCATTCCAAATTCTTTCAAAATCTAGTTAATGTAATCCTTTTGGGAAAGCCATAATTGTCTGCCCTTACGATCTCTGACAATATCAATACCCAAGCAATGGCGTGCCTGACCCAAGTCCTTCATATCAAATTTATTTGACAATAACTCCTTAGTTTTTGAAATCAATTGCTTATTATTTCCAATCAAGAGGATGTCATCCACATACAAAACCAAAATTACAAAACTTTTACTTTCTGTTTTGTAATACACACATGGATCTGCAGGGTTACGAAAAAATCCAATCTGCAACACATAATTGTCAAACTTTTGATACCATTCTCTAGGAGACTGCTTCAATCCATAGAGATATTTTTTCAACCTACAAACAACACCTGCACCTCCTACTTCAAAACCTTCAGGCTGTTGCATGTATATTTCCTCCTTCAAATCTCCATGCAGGAATGCAGTTTTAACATCCATTTGTTCAACTTCTAAATCAAAAGCAGCAACATATGCAAGCAAAAGTCTAATAGAAGATAACTTCACAATGGGAGCATAAGTTTGATGAAAATCAATACCTGGGATCTGAGAGAACCCTTTTGCAACCAATCTGGCCTTGTATCTTTCCACAGACCCACTAGGCCTTAACTTCTTTCTGAACACCCACTTGCTGCCTACTATTTTTCTCCCAGTAGGTTGTTGAACTAAATCCCATGCATGGTTCTTCTTCATTGAATCCATTTCTTCCTGCATGGCCTTCTTCCAATGCTCTTTCTCCGGACTGTTCATGGCATCTTCAAATGTGAGAGGATCATCACCAGCAGCTGTAAATCCACAAAAATAATCTTGAAGCCTGTTGGGAAGATGTTTCTCTCTTTTAGTTCTTCTAGGCTGCTCCACTGATTCTTGGACCTCTTCTCTACAAGGTTGATAATCAGACTGCATTATTTGTTGATCCTCTTGATGCACTTCTTCAGGCATATAAGCAGGCAAATCTTCACCAGGTCCTTCTAGGTTGGAAACTCTATCTGAAATATCAAAAGATATTGTTTCTTGAGGTTGATGGGGCTGAGCATGTGCTTCATTTGAAGGCTGACCTGACATAGTGTATTCATGCACACTAACCTTCTCTTTCAACTATTGTTGTGATTCATGTTGTTGAATATCTCCAACTGTCTTAATTTCCTTAAAAATCACATCTTTGCTAAAAATACTTCTATGTTCATCCGAAATCCATAATTTATATCCTTTTATTCCAACAACTTCTCCATAACCAACAAGAATGCATTTCTTAGATTTTTCATCCAATTTTTTCCTCTTTTCAGTAGGAATGTGCATAAAGGCTTCACAACCAAAAACCCTCAGGTGAGAGATAGATGGTTTTCTCCCACTCCAAGCCTCTTCAGGTGTCTTGTCACTCAAAGCAGTGCATGGTGACAAATTAACCAAATAGTTGGCAGTTGAAATTGCTTCAGCCCAAAACCCTTTATTGAGCTTTGCATCTGATAACATGCTCCTCATCTTCTCCAATAGTGTTCTATTCATTCTCTCTGCTACTCCATTCTGTTGAGGAGAATAAGGTGTAGTCTTTTGTCTAAAGATGCCTTTTTGCCTGCAAAACTCTTCAAATTCAGTTGAACAATATTCTCCTCCATTGTCACTACGCAATATCTTAAGTTGTCTTCCTGTCTGCCTTTCTACATTAGCAACAAACCTTTTAAAATGATCAAGTATGTCACTATTTTTCTTCAAAAATACAGTCCATACTTTTATGCTATGATCATCAATAAAAGTGGCAAAATATAGAGCACCACCAATAGACTGAGTATCCATAGGACCACAAATATCTGTATGAACAAGATCCAAAATAGATTTAGCTCTATGTGGGTGAGGAGAGAAGCTTACCCTTTTTTGTTTACCCATCACACAGGATTCACAAAAGTTGAGAGTGTTGGAGCTGATATCCTTGAGGCCATACACCATACTTTTGCTGACCAACTGCTTCAAGCTGCTTTCTCCCAGATGACCAAGTCTTCTGTGCCAAAGAAGACAATCTCCAACATCTGCTTCATCATTCTTCTCAGCTGCATTGCAATGGCTTTTCTCACAAGGGCTGACATCCAATTTGAACAAAGTTCCTTTCTTCTTTCCTTTTGCAAGCACTAGTGCACCTCTGGTGAGCTTGCATCCTTCATCTGAGAAGGTAATAATTACTCCTTTTTCAGCCAACTGTCCAACTGAGAGAAGATTTCTTCTCAACTGAGGGACATATCTAACTTTTTGTAAATACTTGACTTTTCCACTTGAATCCCTCACAAGAATTGTACCTTCTCCTTCTACATCACAAAATGCATTATCACCCATATAAAATTTTACACCATTTACCTCTTTGTAGTTGACAAACCACTCATGGTGTGGTGTCATGTGGAAAGAGGCTCCTGAATCTATAATCCAGTCTCCAGGGCACACTTCAGTTGATAGACAGGAAGAAGCAAGAAACATGGAGTTTTCATCTGCAACTTTCTCAACTGTCTCTTCTTCTGCTACCTTTTCAATTTTTTTCTTCAACAAGGGACAATGAAACTTGATATGCCCCTTTTTGTGATAGTAGTAGCATTCCACATTGCTGAAATTTTTCTTTCCTATGCTGGATGATCTGCCTCTGCCTCTAGACTTGCTTCTCCCACTGGATCTACCTTTTCCTCTTTCCTTTGAGCATCCACGTGCTAAATAGGCCTCTGAAGTGGATGCTTCACTAGCAAATATTCTTCTTGTCTCCTCATTCAACAACTGGCTAACCATTGACTCCATCTGTAACTTATCAGAAGCAACACTTATGGCAGTAATAAGATTCTCCCATGAGTCTGGCATGCTGATTAACAATGCCAGACACTGATCTTCATCACTCCATTTATCACCAATGGAGTTTAACTACTTCATTAACATATTAAAATCATTCAAGTGGTCTCACAACCCCCCCCCCCTTTTCCCCTTCCAATTTTTTTTAAAAAACCTCCACATATCTTGAGTAGACTGTGCTTTTGTCACATTTAAAATCACAGAGTCTACTAAACTTAGTCTAATAAGGGCCATTACTTTTCTATCCAACTTATTAAACTCCTCTTGTGCCATTCCAGTGGGCTTTCCATCAACTACAACCCACAAGTCCCTTTCCACCAGTAAGTCCTCCATTTTGATCTTCCACAATGTGAAGTTCAATCCATTGAACTTCTCAATCTCCAGTTTGTTGCTCATTTTCTGCAAATCTTTCTCTACTCCCACTCAAATTGTGAATCAATGCACAAACCCTAAGGAGCACTCCAAAATAAAGACACAACAACCAATGTTGTAGAGAGGGAGAGCACGATTCACTACCAAAGCATATACAACTGCCTCTCTTCCACTATACTGCTCTGATACCATGAAAAGAAAAATAGAGCATATGCTAATTAAACACAGAATAAAAACTGCAAGCTAAAAAATGAACAACAGATAAAAGGAGGACACAATAAATACAGAGAAATATATATTTATTCAGAGGAACTCTGCACTGCCATTTTACATACATACAATTCTCTTATATAATCACAAAATGAGAGGAACCCACAACCTTCTAGAATTTTCTAGGGTTTAATAATCTTCTGGAATCTTCCAGATCATACTAAAAAGCATAAATTCCACAAAAAGGGGTTTCCATGAACTTTCTAGAAGATTCTCCACAAAAAAATGTTTCCATGAACTTTCTAGAAGGTTCCATCATTAGTCAGGAAAATCATGCAGCGCCTACATATTTAACATAAACATGGGTATGAATTGGGGTAAGCACAACCTTAACTTGGAAAAAAAGTTAAATATGTTGCACCTGAAATGCTATGAGACTTAATTTTGCTTTAGAAAAAAACAAATAAAAATGGTAAATAATGGTGAACTTAATTTTTTTTCTTGAATATTTAGAAGATACGACCTGAAATCTTTTGTATCTTGATTTTTATATGGTAGCCATTTAAAAGAATAAATCTGGTTTTAAGGTATAGATAAAAAGAAAAAAAATATATCAAGTTTTGAGAAAGTTTAATCAATCTCAAGATAGGTATACTATAACACAATAATATTTATAGGCCATAGAGATATTAATCTTGATAGGAGAAAGAAATTTAGGTTTTTACAAACCTTGACATTGTTTGAGATTTTTTGAAGAGATTTTTTCAAAGTAAAAAAGTTCATCCTAAATTTAAAGAGGTTCATGAGAAGACATCAAATACAATTTAAAGAGGAGATCCTCAAGGCATAAGCTTCAAGTTCTTGTTTGTTATAGGAGAGAATGCTCAACAGAAGATAAAGGAGAGACACACAAATTTTGAAGTTAGAAGAAACTATAGTGCAAATAAAAAAAAGTTAAAGGTTGAGTGCTAAGGAATGTAAAACAATTTTCCAGCACATAGACAAGCATCAAATACATGTTAAGAACCAGTTAACCTATAAAAGAGAAATGAGAATATTAGGGACAATAAATATGAAGTTGAAATAAGGGTGGATTATAGTGTATTACAAAGCAATGTAGGTGCAATATTGGTTTAACCATATCCAAGCATAATGCAACAGAGAAAGTGAAGGTGAATTATAGAGCAACACTAAGGAACATGAGCAGTCAACACCTAATTAGAATACCAAGAGACAAGCAAGCATTAGCAAAGTGAAAGTAATCAATTTCCAAGCAAGCGCTACTAAGTTGAATGTAATCAAATTTCGAGCAAGCACTACCAAGGAGAAAGTCATCGAAATTCGAGTGTTACCAAAAGTAATTGAGTGTTGTGTGCTACTAAGAAAAAGTGATGTTAGGTGTTTTGGTGAAGCAATGTAATAGTTAGGCAAGTAATGTTTGTAGAGGTAATGCCCTAGCACAACGTCGACCAAAGACACTCAAAAGTCATAACACTTGCATGGATACAATTTTTGAATGAGAACGGGAAGGATTCAAGCATTAATGCATGCACGAGATGTTTTGGAAGAGACAATCTGAATTCACAACAGATGGCACTCTAGAAGAATTTTATGGGGAGATATATTCCACATGCTAAGGTTGGTGGAGTGTTATATTTGGAAATAATATTTAGGGTTTTATTATCTTTGAAGCTTATTTTTAGAAAGTAGGAGAAATAAGGCTATTATAAAGTTTAATAAGGTTTAAGTTGTTATTTAGGATTATAAGTAGAATTAATAATATTTTTAATCATTTTTTGAAAGTTTTATAAAATATTTGGAGTGATAAGTAGAGTTAATTAAATTTATTTAAGTTATTAAAAGTTATTAGGAGAGATAAGTAGAATAGAGTTTATTTAAGTTTGGAGTAATAAGGTTTGTTTATATTTTATTAATAGATTAAATTTATCATATTGGAGTGAAAAAAATTTCAACTAGATTATTTAATTTTTTGGTTTTCTATTTTTTAAAAATAAAATTGATTTTTTTTTTTGAATATTTGCAAATATATTTATTTTGGAATCAAAAGGATTTCAACATCAAATTAGGAAAACATAAATTTGCAAACATTTATTTTTACTTTCTAAAACTAGGGAGTTATAAGGATGTCTACTTGAAAGGAATCAAAATCTACAAATTTTATGGATAACAATATGGAGTTTATAATTAGAAAAGAAACAGTAGAAGTCATAAATTTTGGGATTAAGAATTTCATTGACAAATTTGAAGGAAAACTAACTTTAGTTTCAAAACTAATCTATAGTGATACCATAAATGAGAATTTTGAAACATTTGTACATGCAATAATTGTTGAAGCAATTGATGATAGAAAAAATTGTAATATAATACCTTATATATTGGTAGCATAATGTATATGACATTGCTTACACTTAAGTTTCATAAAGAAGAAAATATGAAACAAAAAGAGTTAGATTAAATCTCTTAAGAAGAAGGTGGAAATTGATGAATCATTTCTAGAAAAAATGTTTCATTCTTCATGCAATATTGATAAACCAAGTTCATCTAACTCAAGAATCTATTATGATGCTTTAAGTGAATGTTCATAAGTCTTTATACAAGAAAATAAAGAATCATATGATTCTAAGGATAAATGAAAAGGAAATATTCTTATGCAAGAATCTGTTGACAATGAGAGAGTTCAAGAGACTTGTAATATTGAAGCTACAAATATTGAAGAACATGAATATGATGATGAACACAAAGCATAAACCAAGCAAGGAGAATATGAACCTGATGGAGCTCAAGTAGAAGATCACTTGCATTGCAAGTTCGCTTGATTATTAAAGATCAAAACGAAGACCATGATTGAAGACTAAAGTCTTCAATAACCAAATAATGTAATACAGGGGGTGTTGGAGTATATTACATTATTTGGTACATGCTAATGTACCCCCATGGTACCTTCATGGTACATCTTGTAAATATTATATTAGGGTTGAGTCTTAGTTTAGAGTGTGAGTTATATTTCCCCTTATGTAAGTGTGAATGTGGATGATATTCACAAGTGTCATGTAAAGTTGTGATGTGCAACAAATGCACAAGTGTCATATGAGTTTGTGTGCAAATGTAAGTTAAGTCTATGTCACAAGTATCTTATATGTAAGAGTGCAAATATGTAATGTAAATATGTGCACAAATAAGGTCAGGAGTCGTGTCTAGGTGTGCATACAATATAGTGCCAAGTGTTCATCAAGTATGCAAGTGTTAGGTAGCGAAGCCATGAGTCATGAGACTTGGTATATGGAGATGAATAGTCAAATATTGTAAGAGTCATACTACTATGGATATATACTCCGTAAGAATACTCCGGGTCAATCAAGAAATATCAAGAAGTATCATATTATAAAGAAGAGCAAGTTCTTATCATATTTGTAAGAGGAAGTGGAGTAACAAAAATTCCATACATTTTGAGCAATTAATATTGTATGTTGTTCTACATGTTTGTTACATGTATGATTTAGGCTAGTTACATTCATATTGTTGCTTATTATTGAATGCCTTGATATACATATTAATTTGCTCATATTACTCTACTCATATCATTATCTTAAACTTATTCTTTGTGGCTATATTATATTCAATCCTCTAATGTTTAACCTATGAGATTTGTGGTAGTATTAAGACTTAAGAATCCATCACATATAAATATGAACAAATTATTTATGCTCAAATATATGTTCTAATAAATTTTAACAAACCCTTCCAAAAAAATATTACTATATAATTTAGAAAAAAAACATCAAAATTAAAAGCAAACATACTATTTTTAAAAAAAAAATATGCCATTATGGTTTTCTACACAAAAGGATTGCAAATTCCTAAAAAAGTAAATATCTTTAAATATATATATATATATATAACAATGAATCTAGGACCACCTACTTCATACACATTAAAAATTGACCATACAACCCAGTCAACTTCTTTAATTGTACAACTCTATTTAGAATTCCAAAGACTTCTTATTATGCCACTAAAGCTCGAGTTGTTCATGGAATCTAATAGTTTATATAATAATAAAACACCTACCACATACAATTATTTTATCTTAATATAAATTAAAAATTTATTTAATTTAATGTTACAGGGAAAAAACTCTAATAAAAAGTAAATTTTATTATAATAAAAACATAAAACAACCTACTGAGCTGAAAACGACCGACCACACACGTAACTGCTATAAGAATCCCACGAAACTTAAGAATCTAATGATCATTAATCTTCGCAAAATTAGCAAGAGTGTGCTTGCCGTTGAGAGGTTTGGAGAGGTAATGCGCAATATAATCGTGGTGAACAAATGTCCTGTACAAGCACGGATGCTCTTCATCCACAAGCTTCACCGCCGGAGCCACCTCCGCCTCGGTTGCCGCATAGTAAAAAGATGCAATTGACAGTCTACCCTTCTCCTCGTTTGTAACTGCCCGATGCTCTATACTCTTGTATCTCCCGTTCGTCATTACCTGCAGTGCCATTCCTAGATATGTCATGACCCACTTCATTATACAAGTGGAAGCTTAACCGACCGTTAAAAGTAGGATTACCTCAACCAAGTCGCCGATGTTGACGACAAGCGCATAAGGAATGGGCTGCACGGGAATCCATTGGCCGTTGTTGCGGACATGCAAGCCCTGCGTCTCGTCGTCTTGAAGGAGCAGCGTTACTCCGCCTCCGTCTGAATGAGGACTCAAACCCAGCACCAGATCCGGCCGAGGGCAAGGCGGATACAAGTTCATGCGCATCGTCATCATAGGCTCACTTCCAAACTTCTCCTTGAAATAATTGCCCTTCAACTGCAGATTTTCAGCGAACAAACTCAAAATCACCTGAGCCACCCTTTTTACCTCGGCTATATCTCTCTACCGTGTCTCTGCAATTGCGTCAAAGTCTCATCCCATCTCAAATTAATTAACTCTTGATAACATTTAAACAATGATATTCATTAAGACGAACGTACCTGAAATCGGATGGTCTAGTCGGCCAGAGCGTGAGGTTTTTAAGACTGTCAGGCATGATTGCTAACGCCAACAAATCGCCCCAGTCCAGCGTATGATGTTCATCCACCACGAAGGTCTTGCCGTAGCCTTGAACATCTCCCGCTTGCGGAGCATACTTTTGCTTTTCTTCAAGGGAAAAACTAAAGAATTCCTTAGACACACCCCTTATGCGGTCTATCAATGAATGCGGAATTCCATGGTTCACAACCTGACTAATATATCAAACTCAGTAAAAACCCAAACACCTCAAATTTAATGAGCGGCGAATGTTATGAGTTATACCTGAAAGAAGCCCCACTCTTGGTAGGCCTCGGACAGGCGATCCATTTTTTGCTGCCTTTCATCGGTAGAAGGTGAAAGCAGCTTCTGCATGTCGACCACAGGAATGGTGGAGTGAGGAGGGACTAATGTTGAAGACGGTCTCTCCGCGGATGGTCTGATGTACCGCTGAGGAATGTCATGGAGATCGTTTCGTGCAAGCTCCTGCACGCTCTCCACAGGAAGCGTGTTACCTCAGTTCGAGAAATTGGAGTTGGTACTACCAACGGCATCCACTGCTGGATCTCCAAGAGCAGCCATGGTAATAAAATCTGTTAGGTGCCTCTGCGATGAAGTAAGACGACGAGTATTTATACATGTTGCAAGGACTGGTCAACTCAGTGACGAGGATTCCAATAATGATTGATCAGTCACCTACTTTTAAACTTTGAAATATGTTTGTTTCGTTGAGTTTCATTTCGAGTTAAATAATAAAAAAATAATAATAATAAAAAGTAACATAAAAATTATAAAATGAAAAAAAACAAAAAAAACAACGCAATAAAAAAAAAACTGTAAGGGATTCCTTGTATAAAAAAATGACGAGCATCATCATTGACCATCGTAATTCCGTTTCCAGCTTGGGTTCTATAAAAGGCAATGTGACCAACTTCGAGGTGAGTGAGCTAGGTGAGCTTTAAAATATATTATTTCAACTAACAGTGACGCGTTTCCAGCTTGTGTGACCAACTTCGTGGTGGGTGAGAGCGGTGCCAAAGTGAACAGCGTGTGGTAGGTGAGCTTTTTAAAATGTATTATTTCAACAAGTGACTCGGGCGCTGACCTATATACCATATTTTTTTTGTTTTTTACATGTAATTATTATTTTTAGTAATTTTTGTGTTAGTTTAAATCAGATGTTGTTTTTAATAAATTTATTTAGTCTTTTTGTTATTGATTTGGTATGGCGTGCATGTGAAAGATTTAGATTAAATACTATTTTTGCAAACTAACACTTTCAAAATAGGTCTCTTCTAAATAAGTATCTAACAAGACATACACTCATCAATCCACGTAATCTTAAATAGATGTCCACGTAATCTTAAATAGATGTCCACGCAAATACTTACCAATTCAAATAACCGTTGGAAGTGCCTATCTAACGTATGTAATGAGAATTGAAGATAGACAAACGGTTCAAAGGATCCTATTTACGGACGTTATACCTTAACTTGTGAAGGATGTCATTGTTATTTATTTATATTATACGTTATACGTTATTTATTTATATTATTATAAAAAATTGTAAAAATAAATAAATTATATTAATTTAATTAACCTATAATATTACACTATCACCAGTTAAAAATAAAATTCTCCATCATTAAAGGGTTAAGTGGTCCATCCGTATTAATTTTATCCAGTTTTTTAGAGGAGGTTTTTAATTTCCAATTCTGATTACTTGTTCATGACTTGGGGTTACCTTTTTTTATGTGACCATTGTTAGAGATACATATAATTTGATTATTTTTTTAATATACTTTTGCTTAGGATTCTCATACTCTTTTAATAGGCATTGGATTGACTCCCTCATATTGGCTATGATCCTTTGCCAAACAAAGTGGTTGTCTTTGTACTCTTGGTTGAAGATATGCTTATTTTGTCCTTTCACAAATTCTAAAGAAGGAGATTTACCCCACACAAAAAGTGTTTTGAGTGGGTTGGTCTATTTTTCCTATTCATGCCACTCCTTCCAAAGTTGTTCGATAGAAGATATCTCATACCAGTGGATGCCTAGCAAAACTGCCATCTATTTTCATAATTTGATTGTGATGGGGTATTATAAAAAATGTGTGAGATAGTTCCCTCTTTCTATCAACACATCTCACAACTAAAAGATTCATGCATCCATATTTTTATCAATCGTTCCATTGTCAGCATCCTTCAACGAAGTAGAAGCAAAATGAAGAATCTTACATTGGGCCAAAGGTTATATGCCCACAACTACATGAATATATCACTTAAAATCCTAAAGGTGTATTGGCAAAGGGCTAAGTACCTAAAGGCAACTATGTATTCACTCTAATTTTTCTTACCTCATCCAAGAGCATCCTCCTCTTGAGACCATGAGAGTGATCTTTTTTGGATGATACTATAGCTTTCTTTTATCTAGTCCTCCAAGATTTGTATTAGTCACTCCTCTATAGGGATCCATTTTCTTCTTGTGTCCTAGCTACTACCTTAAGGCTTACATATTTGGCTACCTTAACCCAATTATTCCTATGAAGATTCTCCATCAACAGTCTCCAAATCAAGAATTGAGTTATTAAAGGAAGATGAACATCACATAATTCTGTCCATTATGGATAATCTAGAATAATATTTCCTTGATCATATCCCCTCCTATTCTAGATTCCATTAATATGGGAGATTCTGTGCTAGGAAGCAGAAACTGGGTAAGTTTTGTCGAGGTTTTATACTCTACATATTTGACCCTCAAAATTTGAGCTTCCTTAGGGGATTTTAGCAATATCCAATATAACTTAGCCACTAGTGCCTTGTTATTCTTAACAACTGGTCTGATTCCTAGTCCTCCCTCTTTTTCTAAAAGCATAAAGTATTTCATTTCACCAATGCCCATTTTTGTTCTTCCTTGACTCCATTCCAAAGGAATCTATAGATTATTTGATCCAATTATTTATGAGTTACCTTAGGGATTGCTAGCACTGAGGAGATATAAATACATATGGTGTTGAGGAATATTTTTATCAAGGGCATCTGTCCTCCTATAGAAATCCATCTATTAGAACATTTTCCCAATTTAGCTTTCACTCTCTCTATTAGCCAAGTTCATTCCTCCTTATATTACCTCCTAACTGTAAGTGGAATTTCTATTTAGGTGATTGGAAGATATGTCTTCCTGTATCTTAGTTTATCCAACAACATTATCTCCTACCTAGTTGAGCAACAGAAAAATATGACATTGGAATTTTCTCATTTATAAGTTCTCTAGTGGCTTTTGTAAATCATCCTAGAATAATTTTAAATCTAGAGGTCTCCCTTGGTGCTTTTCCTAATAATGTATAAACAGTAACAAATTATAGGTGAGTAACTAGTTTTGCTCTAGTTTCTATTATTATTCTCTCCAAAGCTTTGGTTTCCCTATCCTTAGCTAATGTTATACCCAAACATTCAATCAATATGATGAACGAGTCTTGGGATAAGGGGTCTCCCTACCTGATACCTCTAGAAGTTGTAAATAGCTAGGTAGGAGCTCCATTTACTAGAACTGAGTAGGATATAGAGGAAATACATCCCTTGCTCCATTCTACCCAATCACCCAATACTCCAAATTATCTCAACTCCTTTAGGAGGAAGTTTTAACTCTATCATATGATTTGGATAGGTCTAACCTAATAAACATGGAGGGTATTTTATGTACCTGCATAAACTGGATGGCCTCTTGAGATAGGACTATTGCATACAAGGTCTATCTTCCTTCCATAAAACCACCCTATTATAGAGAAATACTTCTATGAAAAAGAGGTTTGACCTATTTTTCCATGATATTAGTGATAATTTTATATAAGAATTACAAAGTGCTATTGATAAATAGCTAGAAATGTGTTCAGAATCCTAGGTTTTTGAAACTAATGTTATATATGTTTTTTCAACTTTGTGAGCACCATTTTGGCTATCCTAGCCCCTTCTACTACCTTCAACAATTCTTATTAAGGAAATCCTAGAATTCTTGGTAGAATTGTATGGTAAATCCTTCTAGGTCTAGATTTTTTCCTTTTTGCATCTTGAAAACTACATGTTGCAATTCCTTGGAATAAATTTGGGTAGTCAAAGTTACATTATCTTTCTTTGTGATGACAAAAAAAATATCTTCATGTACTTATTGTTGTACCTCCTAGTTTGATGGTTCTATCTTAAAGATTTTGGCAAATTATTCTCTTGCTATATCTTTCATCCCATCCCATGTGTGTATTGAATCACCTACTATTGTATTTAGGGAAGAGATGAAATTGTGTGATTGCCTTCCTAGGAGGGATTTATAGAACAATATAATGTTCCTATCTCTCTCTTGGAGCAATTGGATCCTAGATATTTGTTTCCATAGGATATATTCTATTTTATCACATTCATCCAACTAAGCATTAAGCATAGCCTTCTCCTTGCTTTAGATCACAGTGGTGTAATTTATTCATATTTTATCATTTAGGTCCTTAAGATTTGTTAATATATGTCATTTATTTTCCTTTATGTCACTAAACTCCTCCTAGTTCCATGTTATCAATTTGAACTTGAGGTCTTGAAGCCTCCTTATAAAATTATACATCTTTATACCATCTATAGGTTTACCCTCCTACCACCATTACTTAAACTTATCTTGAAAATTACTTATATCAAAACCATATTAGCTAGAATCTAAAAGGAGCATGAATGGGTATGGTCTTCCACGCTTCCACCAACACCATCCAATGATCTAATATTGCATTGTTCAGCATTTAAGCTCTTGGAATATATCTATTTCTCAAATACTCCTTTGATAACATAAACATATCTAGTATTTCTAGAATGAATGCTACGACCTACCTTTTACTACACCAGGTTATTATACTATTGTATGGTTTGATATCTACCAAATAAAGAGATCTAATGTGCTCCATCATGAGGTTAGTAATATTGGGGAAAAAACATTGGTTAATTTCTTCCTAATTTGTCACAACCCTTCTCATTTAATTTTCAACCCAGGGATGCTCATAAACTTGTGAAGTACCATGCATAGTTTATGCCTGCTATGCCTATAACACCTTTGAGATGAGTCCTTTAATTCCTAAGGTTTGGGGGGTAATTTTCATTGCAATGGAGTAATGTCCAAACCATTTGAATACTAAAAATAAATTTCAGAAAAATAAATCACACTGCACACGTACATCAGTTTAAAGAAAGCAGGAAAAATGCAGGAAAATAAATAGATTGCTGAAAATTAAATAAAACAATAAATAATAGAAAAATAAACTAATCTAGAAATTAAGAGAAAGGGAAGGAATGCTGACAAGAGTGGGCCTAGGATCTAGTAAATTCCGCCTAGCTAAATCACGTACACTGAATGCTTAGAAAATGTAATACAACACTCAAATGAATTTTATTACATAATAATTACAAAAAATGTCTGGTAGTTTTTCTCCTCTAAATTTCCCCCCCGTCTCTTAGGGAAGACTTGTGCATTTATACAATGCACAACCTTCCTCTTTTACAATTTTAGGCAAGCCTATTTTGGACTTGTAGTTACAACAACTATGCATTAATTAGATTAATCAGTACAGACATTTAATTATAACAATTACGCACTAAATCTACCCTTCGCAAGATAAATCAAGCGTGTTTTATTTTATCATAATATAATACATCTGATTTTACAGTAAATCCATTTGAGCAGTTGCACATCTTGGTCACTAATGAGACTAGATTATTTTCCTAGTTCATCAGATTGTTTGTTTATCAATATTGATCATTGGAAATCATTGCTCTGATTTGTCCTTTTATGGGAGTCATAGATTTTATGGTTTTGCTCTCATCGTCACCCACATTCTATTTAGCAAGTGGTTATTTCGTTTCCTCCTATAAGAATAAGACAACTAATATGTTTTGGCATATATCTAAATTTGGCGTATGATGTGGAATAAATGGTCTACTGTGGTCAATGTGGTCTCCGCTAGCAGCAAGGTCAAGGCATCTAGAATCAAGGTGCCTTCTTTCAATGGGATCAGGGCACCTAGGATCAAGGTACCGAGGATCAAGGTATCTAGGACCAAGGTGCCTTCCTTCAATGGGATCAAGGTGCCTAGGAGCAAGGCACATTATTTCAACGGGATCAAGGTTCTTGTGAGTAAGGCACCTTCCCATCATAAGATGAGACCTTGACGTGATTACACAAAAAATGATGAAATTACTGAAATCTACACACAAAGCACACTTAACACACATGTTAGAGGATAAACACAATTTCCTATTAAATATATATAAATCATCATAAAAAGTACATTTCTATTATAATAATGCCATAAAAGATAGTATAAAAGTATGGAAAAATGTGAGCATTTTCGGTGCTCATCATACCCTCGTGCCTAAATATTATCACATCCTTGTGATATCCAGTGCTGATAATCCTCCATTTTAGCAACAAATTTTTTGTAGGCTCTGTTTATCTCTTGTTCCTTGGCTTCTGCCCATTTTGTGTCTAAGGATTCTACTTCTGTGACATCTAGTTTTTTAGAAAACGGAAAGTGGGATTCATTAAACATTATGAATTTAGGCATATTAGTCTCCTTCAGCTCATGTGCAATTTTTTTTAGAATTAGATTCCCATGTTTCTTCTTCTATCAGAGGTTCCTTGCTAACTGTTACTGCTTGGACTGTAGGTTCTATGGAACCTAGTACACTCATATTCTATAGGTATTACTTCATAATGAATGGCTCATTTTTATTTTGAAAGTGATTCTTGGATTTGCCACCCATTGTAAAATATCTCTATTTTTCATCTTGAAAGTTTTTTTTAACTGTTTATCACGTTGTTGTATCCGTGTATACATGCACCTCTTCACCATTTTTAGAAATACTCATAGAAATATTTTGAGAAATATCTTAAACCATGATGTTTATTTTTCTCAACTTATCATGGCTATATCATAAAATGTAGAGTGGGGTGTGATGGTTTCACAAATAATGTGACGACACTATTTATAGAAATGTGCTATTATGAAAATTATATATACATAACAAAAAAATTGAGTACATACCTAAATGGTGGTTGGTGTGTGCATGATACATAGATTATCATGGAGCATGTGGATTGGTCACCATATGAGAACAATGTTTGCCAGGACAAAATTTTGATGTGCATATTTCTCATGTGAAGAATTTTTTTTGAACAGGTTGTTCATGAATGCTGCAATTCATTCATTTAAGGTCTCATGCAAGAATTTGAAAAAATATTTTATACACAAAAATCATGTAAATTGGATAAGACTACCAAGGTGCCACTCTTATCGACACCATATAGCCCCATTGGGCAACCCTCAAGGGTTAATTAGTGATCCTAACCACTTTTGGGATATTTTACCCCACTTTTAGAAGGTTTTGGGCCATGTAGCCATGGTCACACCACCCTAGGATGACCACAGTTCATGGTTGTCCCACCTAGGGACACCCACAAGCAACCGTCCCTAGGTAGGATGGCCATGGTCCAAACCCTTCTAAAGTTAAAGGGTGAGATAAATGGTAATGAATTTCTATCATTTATCCTACCCAATCACTCATGATAGATTGAGATACTATCTACGCCATTAGGAACTACAAATTGGAGGTCCAAATAGGAAGCCTCTTCTATCCTATGCATGGCAAAGGTATTACCAAGTGGCAGCACCTGCCTTGCATGCCCAAACTTTTACCTTTAACCCCTTTACTCTCTTGGGCTATAAATTGAGGTATTTTCACCCAATTTAAGGAAAGAAATTTTGCAATTATTGACCACAAAGTGCTGCCAATATTTACCCTCACCTTTTGCCCACATATTTACCTTGGAAACCTCATCAATATAAGGTGTTTTCAAGGCATTCCTAAATATGTTTTCCTTTTCCAAAACCTATCAATTCTTATTATTTGATTTTCCAAATTTAACAAATTCCCTAGGAGGATTACTGACCAAATCCAAGTGGAATTGGTGGTAGAAACCATTCTGTTTTGTGGTCATTCCCAACTGGGATGGTTAGCATTTCCAGTTGGAACCCTCAGGGATGGCCATGAATTGGCCCACAATTTTGAACCAATTTTAGGATATATCAATTCTATATCATTAGATTAGTATCATATTCAATATTGGTGAAGTTTACAGTGGTTTTGATATGTTAATTAGTGTTTTTTGTGATTACAATTCTAGTTGGCTGTCTTAGGGATGACCATATGTTTTGCCCATAAAATCACTTCAATTTTTGCTCAGATATTTACAAAATCATATAATATCCATCATACTAAGCTTTCATGTAATTTGGTGTAGTTTAAACTAGTCAATTAGACTTTTTATATTCAAAACTGCATGCATTTCATGGATTTAATTATAATACACATATGCTATTAATATTTTTTCAATTCCTTGTGTGTAGGTACAAGTATTCCATGCATGAGGGAGGAGCTAAGGAGCTAAATAAATATAGCTCAAATATAGCTCTATAATCGTGAGTGTGAGAGGAACATTGAAAGTGTGCCATAAGTTCATGGAGGGATTTGATCCTTCAAACTTTGTAACTTGAAATGTATCAAATTGAAAGCCCTCAAGGGGATGTATTGTAACCTCTTATTTGATAAATTAATAAATACAAGGATAACCCCCCCCCCCCATTTTTCTTAACTTATTTGTCACTTATTTTATTACTTTATCATTTCTTTGGCATGCTTTAATAGAACATTAGATGCAATTAAATTTTATTTGTTAGGTGTGTTGTTTTTCACACTCTTCAATGGTGATCATGGTGGGACCCTTATCCCTTTTTTAAATTTGCTGATTTTTATCTTGTTTTTACACTTTGGTTATTGTAGGTTCTGGCCATTCTGAGATGAAACAACCCCTAAATTCCTAATTGGAACTCTTAGGGATGACCACAACAACCATCCCACCCAAGGACAAACACAAAACCAGGGGTTTTATGCTCAAATTTTTAGAAATATTAACTTCAAAACTAGACAAGATAAGTGCCTAAATAGTCAATTTGTAGTTAGATTGATTTGAAAATGGTAAATGTTAGTTTTGCATGTCTTTTATTAGGTGATTGCAAGATATATATCTCCTTTCCTAAATTCCAAAATAATGAACTAAAGAAAAACAGGAAAAAGAACAGCCTTAGATATGCATTTGAGTGGTTTTACTGCGTGTGACCTGCCTAAGGGTTAGGTTTTCATATGGGTTAAATATTTTGTAGGTTCCTTATTTATTTATGCATCTAATTTTGAAAGTAAAATTGTTCTTATGCATGTAGTGAAAAGTCATTGAATGGTACTTTGTTTACTTTCATTAAGTATAAAAGGAACCATACACACCACATCACTTCTAAATGTTAGTGAGTTGGAATTCATCCCCAACCACTAATAGAGTTCAAATATGGTGGGTTTCATCTCCACCCATTGTCTCAAATCCTACAAACCCTATTTTGACCAAAACCAGCTCCAAGAACCATCATAGCTTGTGGAATATAGCATGTATCTCTCTTTGGATAGGTACATCACTGACCACGGTTAACTGGGTGAGGATATGAGGACCTTTACTCCTTGATCAGGTATGGGCTTCATATCCATACTTTGGTTGGTTTATGTGACCAGAATTTAATTGTCTATTATCGAGATGTGAGTATACAAGTGAAATCCATTGAACAAATGAGAATTACATCAACAACATTCAAACACGTGAAAGAGATTCTTTACAAAACAATAAATCAAAAACACACTAAATATTTTGGAAACACATATTAATATTTAAAAGAGAAAAAAATTGTATTCTTGTGTGTTTTTATTTTTATGTGTTAAATATTTAAAATTTGTAAAGGAGATAATCACATAGGGGTTTAGAAAAATTAGTCATGGTATATACCTGTAGCCAAGCCCACTTAAAGGCTGATGCTGGGGACTAGGCAAGGATACATGGATCATCTTTGATTTGATCCCAAGTACATGGTTATACATCCTTGGTGGCCACCTACTCTCCCAAGTCCTAACATGTCAGATAAGGGACCTAGCTTACAAGAAACCCCTACATGGGGTACCCATATAGGTCATAGTTCCAATATAGGAAATTATTTCCCAAGTATGGACACGTCAAATGCATTCTTTCAAGAAAGGCAACCATGTAATAAGGTGCCTACACATATAGAAATACCATTCATTTGTGTGCCTTATCGATCTAACTTGCACACTTGTGTGCAGGATCAAGACTATAGACCAAGTGTGGGGTTAAATGGTCACATTACGCTCTCAAATCACCCTTCTCCAAAGTACCAATATCAATATGAGTATGATTCTCATCATATTGGGTGAACTAATTCTGCCCTACCCTTCCTGTTGGCAATTTTGGGTTTGAGATCCTAGCTTCTTGTCTATGAGTTGTCATTGATGTCAAAAGGAACTGGCATTAATGTCAAGAGGATTTATTGGCTTAAAAGGTTAAATATTCCAAAGAATCTTTTCTATAAGATTCCAGAGAGATTCCATGTGGCAGATGAAAAGGTTTTTATCAAAACCATGGCAGGTTTAAGGGTTTCTATTAAAACCAGGTGGATGCATTAAGGGTTTTTCTCAAAACCACTCTCAGCTTAATGCAAAGGCTGGAGACACTTATTAATTAAATAACTTAATTAATAAAACATTTTTAAGGTTTTTTAATTAATTATTTATTTTATTTAGTGATTAAATTATTTTAATAATTTAATGGGTTCTCCACCTAAGGTCTAAGGTCTAAAAGACCTTTGATTAGTTTTTAAATAATCAAAAGTGTTTCATAAACCCTAAAGTTGTTTCGAAGGCACCAAAGTAATATTAATTCAAAAAGTTTGAATTATCCTCCCATCGACATCGTGCATAGCATGGAAGTTTGGCTATATAAGCCATAACCTATAGTCCAAAGCAGATGTGTAAAAGAAATTGGAATTGCGCAAAGGTTGGGAAGTAAAAGCTATGGCTATCATTTTTTTTGCCATGTTTATCCACCGCCAAAGGGTTAAGGAGAAGGAGACTCTTGCTAGCCTTCAAGCTAGTGTCATTGGCCTAGTGGCAACGACTGTTTTGCGAAGGCGCTTGAGGGGAGGTCAAGCATTCGACTCCAGCCGTGGAGTGTGAGAAGAGTTTTTGCGCTTTGATTTTTTTTGGAGGCACTATTGACCCACGATTTTTGAAGAATTTTTTTGGTAAGGTTTTTTAAATAAAATCTGCACTTTGTTAAAGAAGAAGTGGTTGGGTAGATTTATTTAAAATTATTTTTTAGGTTAAATGCTTCTTTGGAGATATAAGGTTGATAGTGTGTGGTTGAGATTTTTGGCTGTTTTGAGATTGATGGTTGAGTTGTTTCCATAGAGGTTGTTTTGATCAAGTTAATGCTTTACTTGTTACATGATTTGGGCTTACTCCATTGTGATTGATTTGAGAAAGTTATTCTTTGCATTGGTGCTTTACGTTGGTGGCTATTTTGTTCAAATATCTTTGGAGGGAAAAGGATGTCTACTAGTTTCCTTTTCATGTAGTGATTGGTTGAATGCTTCAATGTTAATGTTGAGTTGAATGATGTTGGTTAAACCTTGTCTATAAGCATTGTTGTTAAAGCCCTAATTGGTTGAGAAAATATATTGGTTGTGGAAAGAACATGAGTATCATTGTTATATGAGATATTGCATGGTTGGCAATTATTGGGTTGTGTTTCATGTTATTGAGAAAAGCATACTACATCTATCTTATTCTTTTGAGATTGAGATTGAGTTGAGATTGAGATTGGAAGTTAAGTATAGAATATATTGATTCTCTAACAATTCTCTTTATGTTTCTATGAGATTTGAGACTGAGATTGGGAGTTAAGTATAGAAAATATTGAGTCTCTAACAATTCTATTTATGCTTCTATGAGGTTGATGAATCACATTGGGTCTCTAAAAATTCTCTTTGTGGGTTCATGCTAAGCAAGTTTTTCTTGGTGAGCTTGCTAATTTGGACAGGTTCTAGTGAGGACTTGTGAGCTGATTTGGACAGGTTCTAGTGAGGACTTGTGAGCTGATTTGGACAGGTTCTAGTGAGGACTTGTGAGATGAATTGGACAAGTTCTAGGGAGGACTTATGAGCTGATTTGGAGAAGTCCTAGCAGAGGACTTGAGGACAGAGTTGATGTGGTTCTTTGAGAAGAACTTAAGGATAGTTTTGACAAGTCTTTGAGAAGGCTTGTGTGCAGCAAAGATTGATTTGTTCAAGATTTATGAGTTGATATTAGGACAAATCTAACAGAATGAGGAAGAATTATGCTGTACTGACTGAATATGTTTAGTACAGGTTGATGAGTTGTTGTGGAGGTGATCAATGAGGACAGAGGTCTCTTGAGGCTGAGCATTAATGACAGGAGGTCTTATGTGGAAAGGATTTCCATGTGATAGCAAAATAAGAGGTAGGTGATATTCTGAAGTATCATTTCCAGAGCTGAGGGGAAGGATTCTCCTTTGGGAATGAGGCTCATAAATTTGTGAGGAGGAGAAGGATTCTTCTTTGGGTAGGAGGCTCATAAATTCATAAGGAGGGGAAGGATTCTCCTTTGGGTAGAGGCTCATAAATACTATAGTTGAGGGGAAGGTTTCTCCTTTGGGCTGAGGCTCATAAACATTGTAATTGGGAAGGATTCCCAAAGAACTTTGAGAAAGCTTTTAGAGAAAATATTTGAGTGGACGTAGCCCACCTTGGGTGAACCACGTTAAAATGGGTCTTCATTGTGTGATATTTTCTATGATGATTAATGCTATGATGATGCCACTGCTATCGAAAGTAAAAATTGATAAATGGTTAAGTCTTATACTATTCACCCCCCCCCTCAGTATAAGTCTATGTTCTTCACTTTCTCATTTATTAAGGAATACCCAATGAGAATCTTGATTATCCTCAGTCACATAATTTCATGTAAGCATGATGTGCCTCTATGCCATAGAAATATCAAGAACATATGTTTAGGAGTGAACCTCAAGTAAATACGACTTTGCTAAATTAAGGGAAACTCATAGTAGACATCACAAATACTCCTGAACAAGATAGGTATAATGGCAATAGTGCTAGGGCACATACGCCTCACACAACTGAGAAAATAAACTAACTAGTTAAAAGGTATGTTGATCATCAAGCTAAGTTTAATGAACTTTAGTTAGATAAATAATGCTTAGATCTCTTTGATCATCGAAAAATGTTATAAAGACAAAGACTTGAACAACATAGTCAAGAAAAAATATGCAATGGGGTTCCTACCCCAAGCACGCATAAATAGGAGGCTCATTAGAGGCAACCCACTTTTCATCAAAAATAGGTCTTCTAGGCCTAATCAAAATTTTCCACCTTTGACTCCTAGGCATGGTCATAACTTACCTACTAGGCCTAACATAGATCTCCTTTAGCAAGCATTAGTTCCTCCTTATAGTCCCATTCAATAAACACCTTATGGGGCCTATGATGGTTTGGAACAAGATGAGGAATACCTAGAAGCACAATTTTGTGGCATGGTTGATTAAATCATCTGATGTGTATTGAGCATTACTTGAGCACATAGAAACTATAGAGAGTAAGACAACTAGGAATGGGATTCAAAAACCCACCTTCCACAAGTTGCGTAGTCAACCACTGCATCCATCTATATCTTCTCCTCTATACCCTAAGCATTTTAAAATTCCCAAATTGGATAGATTTAAGGAAGAGGAAGATGCATAGGAGCATGTCACTAGGTTCATGAACCAGTGCTTCAACATCTAGGAGAATTATGCATTACTCCTGATAACATTTTAGATTATCCTCTATGTCCCAATCATTGAGTAGTTTAATCGAATTCCAAGGCACAACGTCTATACCTTTGAATAATTTGTAGATGCATTCTTGGAACATTTCACCTTTAATACCAAGAGAAATGTAACCTTAACCAACCTTATAGGGTTAAAACAATATGAATATGTGTCTATCACAAACTATGGTAATAGGTGGTGAACACTTCTAGCTAAGCTACCCTACCTTTTGCCAATGTTCAAGTTGACTCAGATGTTTTCAAAGAGTTGTCCAAAACCATTATCCTTATTGTTAGGACTCCAATAATATCCCACTCTTTAATATTCTATAGCATAGGCTAGAACCATAGAAGAGCATCTTCAAGAGTGGGATATTGCTGGAGTTGTAAAAATAAGGATACTGCACTGTATTTCCCTTTGGATTCTTAGTCGACTCCTTACAATATTTGTAGATTTCTTCCTCTCGAATCTCAAAACCTTAGAAGAAGGAGTGGACTAGGAATCCAAAGGTAAATATGGCACCATCAAAGTTGAGAATGATCAATCAAGTGTCCATCAATATCCTAGGGCCTACGCAAGCAATGCCTCCTCAAAAGATAAATTAATAGAACCAACCTCATTTTGTGAGTTATAATAATAATACACAAGTGAATAAAATGCAAACTAAATAATGTCACCCTAAGTGATAGTACATGTATTTTTTTGAGTCAATGGACTCCTTATTTGATCATTTGTGGGCTACCAAAGTGATTAATTTACCAAAAATCAAGCCTATAGACCTAAGTACAAGAAACATAAGCCTATGGGATGCCTATGGACTCCTTATTATAGATATCATTGGTAGAATGGTCATGACTTGCCTACGTGCTATAGTTTTAAAAACCTAGTGTAGGATATGATCAAAAGGAACGACCTTCCTTCAAGTGGATAATCCTCTCACCACAAGAAATCAAAAAATGGGTGTTATTGAAGACCCATTATCCCCTCATGAGGTACAAACAACTCCTACAAAGAAAATTAATAAGTTCAAGGTGGCAGCCCCTCTACAAAGGTTCATTAGGATGGTTAGTATTGTGACTAAGAATAAACACTACCCAAGTTAAATTGCACCACCTACAACTTCAAGAGATATTCTATCAACATCACAACCTCTACCACATCTAGTGCAAAGCCTTCCACCTCATCCAATTGTGATAGTAAAAAGCAATATTGCTTAAAGCTTACGAAAAACATTTGCTAGACTGTCCATTTACAAGATTATTCAACAATCTCCAACTCATAGAGAAGCTCTTATGGAAATTATTAAGTCGATAGAACTAAAAACCTAGGAGTTTAAATCCTTCATTGATTTTATGGGGCATGTGTAGCAGTGTAAGGAACTAGTGATCACGTTCCATGAGTATGAAATTATATCGATAGCAAGTGATGTGGTTAATCCTTCTCTACACATAATTGCATGTGTGAATGGAACACCATATAAGAGAATTTTAATTGACACTAGTTCATCAAGTAACATAATAAACACTAGTTCTCTCAAACACCTAGGACTTCTAGCATCCTATCTTGTTGCATCTACCTACATCCTCCAAGAATTCAGTCATACGATATGCTCTGCATTTGGAACTATAGTCCTACAAATTTAAGTGGGATGCAAAACTATATCGACATTGTGTCATGTTTGGAGGGTGTAATGACCTACAATATATTGTTGAGTAGACTCAAGTCTAGGACATGAAGTGTGTCTACTCCATCACTCATCAATGCCTAAAGTATACTTATGAAGGATAGGTACACATTATGTAATGAACCCCCAATCATTAATCTTTCTTATCCACAATTTTTTTTTTTAATTTTTGTCTTCATATGGCAAAGACCCAATCCATAACTCAAGATAGACATATTCCATTGGATTATAACTTTCAAGGAAAATAGCTTCAAGAGCTATAGAGACTTGATTAAAGTCTCTTTAAGTAGAAGTGATCAGCTTCTATGAAACCTTCATACCCCAATTGGTATGAGTATGCTGGCCTAGTGTACAAGTTTCATCCTCTTAAAAGGAGAAAATCACCAAATGGTCCACCCAAACCAGATGAATGCCTTGAATATGGTGAACCACACCAATGGTAAACCATCATAGATGGAATAACCACACCTATGGTTATCCATAAATCTTAGCTCTAATCCAATCCATCTAGAAAGGAGTTCTAAGACTACTATATCACTATTGTGATAAGAATCCATGGAAAATCTATCTTTAATCCTCCTTACACATTATTACACCCTTGATTAGGCAATCCCTCTATTGAATTCCTTTTAAATGGATAATACTAGTCCCATGTGAATTTAATTCTTTAGTGTAGAGAGGAGGATCTATCTTGGTTTGTAAATCAAGGTCATAGTGCCCTCTTGAGAGCTTCATTCCATAATATGATTTCAACTAAACCATATTGAGTGCATTTAATCCATGAAGCAAGATTCATTACATCTTGTCCTTAGGTTTAAAGCATTATACAAAACCTTATTTTTAGACGGATTTGTGTTCCATTCAAGAATAAGGATATAATGCGTAAATCCAATTTTCCCCTTAAGGTTTGGTTTCTATAACATGAGTATAAATGGTGTTGCATATCATTAATTACCCCTCAATGTTATAGTGAAAATTAGACAAATGCCATTGAACCATTAACATATTTAAATAACATCCATCCATCACATGAGATTGTTCTACTAAAATAAATCATTATTACAAAAAGAATGAGACAATTGCATTACATTAAATTATCAACATAATGGAATTTGAGCATACTTTCTAGCATCCAAACATATTTAACCCAATGAAAATTTAGCATATATCACAGTGCATAAAATAAAAATTACATCTTAAATCATTTTCATTTGAACATAAAAACAACATTCACAAAATATAATAAATCAAACCACAAAATTAGAGTAACACCAAGATTTATCCTGGGAAAACCTGATGGAAAAAACCCAGCCTCCAAAATATTCCTTCCTCTTTTTCATAAACTTAAATGGCAACTTTTACAATAATAGTAGGGCATCTACCACCCTTCTCTTCAAATATAAGTCAAAATATACAACAATTCCTTTTTGACCTATTGATGTAATTAAGGAATCACCCAATCCCTTCATCTATGACATCAATATAAAATTCACAATACCATTAAAGAATCTCTAGTTCTTAAGGCATCTATCATTTTACACTATTCATGAAAAGTCATTGGATTATATTTTGGAGATATTGTATTTCGAAGGAGTCCTATAAACTCTATCTAGAATGAATTATAATATAATTCTTCATAATTGACACAAAATCTATGAATTAAAGTCTCATACCTTTAATTCATGAATCAATAATCCTTTCTCTAAATAATTCATTTTCCTATATACTAATTTTTCTTATCAATATCGGCTCTATAACTTCTAGTCTAACTAGAATGTGTTAGACCCAAATGGATTCAAAGTCTTTTTTTTACTTCATGACTTAATTAAATTAATGAACCATATTCCTATTAATAGAAGGACCACTATAGTCTACTTTCCTTAGATTAAATTAATATAATGATTTCTTTAGATGTTAAAGAGATAATTGGTTTACAAATTCTAACTTATACCATTAAATGACGTTATCAAAAAATGTCATGAGTGCTGCTACGCTACTTAAACACCATAATACTTATAGTTATCACCTTAATACACTAGTGGATACTACTCCGATTACATCTAGGACTATTTTCGGTCATCCGAAGGGCCACTTATGGACACGAAGAATAAGTACATTAGTTTGTCCTTATTATGGACTTCCTCCTATTCAAATAAGGAAGATTTTTTTCCAACCAATCATGTTGTATTTGAAACATTACCTTATATATAACATAGGTCCTCTTTTACTCGATCTGGAGGTATCTTCACCATTTATTTAACTTTGCTAATCCTAGTATCAACAATTTAACACTGGACGAAGCGCTAGTGATCATACCATCCGATGGTGATGCCCCAAAACCTTGAAGGGTATGTAAAAGCATAAATGAGCCGAATACCCTAAGATGATTAGTCCAGTGAAGGTATCCAGAGGTAGTGGGGTTTAAATGACCCCGATTTCATTTTAGACTTCATCTCTATTCCAGCTATGCCTTCCTTAGAACAAGGTTATATTATAATTATTTTTACATTGACATAGTACTTTGAGTAGTGTTACACCTGCAAGCTGCAGTGTTTCACCGTGTATCACGCAAGAGAAAAAGCTATAGTGAAACGATCTCCGATAGATCAAGTGCTACTACACGCAAGTGACTCACAGGATCCATGCTAAAGAAAGAATATTTTTGGATAGCCCTTTTTAGAGGTAATCAAAGCATGCAAGGAAACTTACTATTATCATGGGTGATCTCTCTAGTAAGCCTAAGTTTTTCGATGACTCTTCTCAAGCATACATTTGGGTGGATGATGTTTAAATCAAAGGGTTTGTTTCACGAGATAACTGTAGGGACAATAATGTTTGGCTTCCCTGGCATACTTATTGAGAGATGACCACGAAAGACTCTAACCTAAGGTGTGGCTATGATATTAAAAATCATACTGACAAACTTACTCCACCTAAGGAAATGTTGATCTCCAATCCGTCAATGCAAATATGGTCCCTGAAAACAACCTTCGATAGACAGCTTGATCACAAGGATATCTAGCTCTCAGAAGCCCCGATGACATTGTGAAGGTCAGTCGCAATCCTCATTAGGGTTAATCCATAGGCGGCCTTGAATTTTTTAATAGCTGGTAGTATTTAAATCAAGACCTCAATGAGATTTAACATTCTAGGCATTTGTAAAAACTACCTATGATCGATTTTACCCTTGCTATGAATGGATATCGAGGAAGGGCGATGATCCAGTGAAAACCAAAATATAGTGGTAGCTTCTCCCTTAGCGATCGTCTATGGGATGAATATCCCATATACATAGTGTTATATGGAAGAAAGGGGTATAATATTTCTTTGTCATCTATTAGTGGTATCCACTAGTAGTTGTCCAAATGGCAATTTGCATAGCGAATAGCTATGACATTTCTGATATTGATTTAAGTCTGCTGTATAAGGTATGATATTTGATTCTATACCCATTTTTGACCCTAGTTACTCCTAGTGAAATATCATTTCAGCAAAATATCATATAACCTAGTTCAGATTGATAGATTGACCACTACCCGATTCGTCGATTCTGGAAATTAGACACCAGATGATAAAACATAATAAAATCAATAAGTAACGCATAAATAGTAGCCCACTACCCGATTCGTCGATTCTGGAAATTAGACACCTAATAAAATCAATAAGTAACGCATAAATAGTAGCCCACTACCCGATTCGTCGATTCTGGAAATTAGACACCAGATGATAAAACATAATAAAATCAATAAGTAACGCATAAATAGTAGCCCATGTAACTAAAGTTTGAACTGGTAAATTAAAAAAGTTACCATATAGTAAGCCAATCAAAATAATGAAAGGGGTAAGAGTGGATCCTTACAAACCCTTTTTCACAAAATTTAGCAATGAGAATATGAATCACAGCAGTTTCCAATTAACATGAATATGATCAAATAATGCATGGTAGGGGAGAGGTACTCACAACCTAATTTCACAAAATTTAGCAATGAGAATATGAATCACAGCAGTTTCCAATTAACATGAATATGATCAAATAATGCATGGTAGGGGAGAGGTACTCACAACCTAATTTCAGCAAGTTGTCCCCTTCGATAGGGTAGAATTCTTTTGTTACCCTTCATTCTATGGCTTCTTTTAAGTCCTTGTTCTACTCCTTTTAACCTTCTCAAAATTGCTCCACTCTTTAACTAGGAGGTCTCTCAAGTCTTCTGGTTTCTGATCCACCGAGGTGGAGAGTATACTCCCTATACCTTCAAGACTTCTTTCTAGAATTGCTACTTCCATAGCTAGGAAATCTATTAAGTCTTCTAGTTTCTGATTCATCCCATGGGTGAAGAGCATACTCTCTAGACCATTAAGACTCCTAGAACATAGATGTCTTTCTTCATAAAAATGCCCTCTATTTATTGAGAAATTATCCCTCATGGGCCAAATAGTGGCCACATTATAATAATATTAGAAAGATGCTTTGGCCCCATTATGACTTCATCATGTCCTTCAAGGGTTCTCTAGGGATGAGGTGAGAGACAAAATCCATACTATTGAGGCATAAGATAGTTACAAGGGTGGAACTATTTTTGATAAGCTATGAGATTCCTCTCATAACTCCACCAATATCAGGCATCCATAAAAGTACTTCCCAAATGGTAGAATGACCCATAGGTTTTAAAAAAAAAAATCCTTAGTCCTTTTTAGGTGCATCCACATAGGGTCCACTCAATTTGCTCCTAATTTACTATATGGTTATAATTTTGTAAAAGATAATTCCTCAAATTTATCTTTTACTAGACCCCATAAATAGCCTTTAAATAATTAATATTTCTTATCCCTTATAGAATTATTTTATTAGATTTTTTTTAGGATTCTTTAGGGTCACGCCCCTTTTATCAAGCATTAGTTGATCCCCCAAGATCAATTAATATTCTTAAAATAATTTAGAAGGGTAATGGGTCATGACATACATCCCCATTATATTAAACACAGTCCTCTGTGTTTACACATTGACCTTACAAAGACACCTTTGTATAGAAACTGCTAGATTTTACCTTACTGTTTTACAATCAGATTCTTCTGTTATCTAGCAATTCACTCTTGATGGCAAGCTCCATATTCCATCCAAGCGAGTACCTGAAACTAAAAAAATGCAAAATATCAGTAGTACCATGTTCTTATAAAAAATATATCATCCATCTTGCATATCAACAAGTATTGAAAGCATCATCAATACAATATTAAAACAAAACTACATTTTTTACTCATTTTAAATTGCACCAACAATTGATCTAGAGAACTATAGTATTAGAATTTTGCAAAATGATGTTAGAAGAATATCATGAAATTATGAATTTATACCTTATCAAAACTCCCACAGGATTATCATAGTATAATTTGGTTAATATTTGGATTGAATTAACCTAATAAAATCAAATGCTAACAAAGATACAACATAATTTTAGAATCTCAATTCAAGATATTTGCATATATCCTAATATGTATTTTAATTCCAGAGCATCCACCCAAATGTCTCCTAGTTTATATCATCATGGAGAAGTCCCATACCTTCTCCAAGAATGGACACCAATCCATTCTTTAAATTCATTTAGTGTTCTTCTATTTACTAAGTTTGCTTTACATACATAAGCTTTTCATGATAGAAGACACATTATTTCATTTTTATACTAGAATATATATATATATATATATATATATATTTCAAATGATTTTTTCTTACAATTGGCTAAACTTATTGGCATACTAATACATATATTTTTCTAGGTTAGTGGTTTTGGATCTCAAGGTGGTTCTTCCTCGGTTCGTTCACCTGTCGGTTCTATGACTATATTACCATATTGAGAGTCTGTTGGAGAAACTGCTTGAGGAGTGGCTTGACTAGTTTCTTGAGCTGTATTCTCCTACTCACGTTGCCTCATAGTCGTTGGTTGTATTCGAATAAGTAAACGATGGCTTATAAGTGCATCCACACTAGAAGTCAAGAATGCAGCTCGGTATATATCTCTTCCATAATGTAATTGTGCATTCTATGCTTGCAAGGTTGTCCCAACTATATCTCTCTAATAGAGTATTTGTGTTAACTCCAGTCAAAGCCTTTCTCACTCTGAGATGGTGGTTTCTGTCTCAGTATCCAACTTAAACCTTTGTTGTTCCCATTTGTCTACTAACTTCAACTATTGAATTTCTAACAGTCAAATTTGTTTCTTCAGTGTCTCTACTTCACGTTGTGCTTCCCTCAAAGGTTCTTCTTCTCTTAGGCTAGATGGTCCAGCTCCTGTATCCAGTCATTGGTGCACACATATTTCAGGAGGTTCTCCCTCATTTTCCTTCCTAGATGAGTGTTCCTCCTCTAAAACTTTGGTTGTTTCCCTACAACTGCTTTCCTTGTAGGAATATTTCTCTTGGCATTGTCATTGAGTAGTCCACAGAATGTCATAGTCAGGGGTTGTGCCCACTTCATCCTCCTCAGATGTCCATATAGATTCATCAGGTCCTAAAGCTAGTGGTTATTTTAGTGTAGGTATCACGGTTGTTCGTCTCTTACTCATGTAAACCATGGAGGGGTTCATTATTCATTGTGGAATACCGAATCATCACAATACCTGAGTATATTAAAAATACTCATATTGCATACTGGTACATCCAATAAACCATCTTGTTCATCTCACCCAAGCAATTTGAACACCATATTCTGCCCAAAATAGGCTTGATCTCCAAGGTCTCCAAATAACATCGTGGGATTGCAGGTTCTCCCAAATAGAGCAAAATTGCTCTTTATTTCCTTTGATTGGTTATTAGTCTTACAATGGTACTAAGAGGAGGGGGTGAATCAGTGTAGCTCTTTAACCTTAAATTCATAGCTCTTAAAATAGAAATAATAAAACCTTAAAACCAGATAAAGCAAGTATCACAAGAGAACATCACACAACATAAGATTTAACGAGGTTCACCAATGTGGCTACTCCTCAAAAATGACTGCTTGGACTACCATCCAAATCCAACCTTAGCAAAGCACCAACTTTACATATTTTTACTAGCACCCATTGGAAGGAGCACCAACCCCTGATTTATCTATACCAATAGAAATGAGCACCGACCCCTGATTTACCAGCACCAAATGGAAGGAGCACCAACCCCTTATTTATCTGCACCAACCCTTGATGCCAAGCTGCAACCTGGACTTCAATTTGAATTTATAAGTTGACAGTAATATACCTTTGCTTTTGCATGACCCTCACTGGTCTTCTTCACCTCTGTGATCTCTGCTCACTCTGCTCTTTCTATGCAAACACTTCACACATTCTACTTCACTACAATCCAACTTCATGATCATCTTCTCCCTTTTTTGCACTCTACTCCTTCTGCTTTCTCTGTGCAATTACTGACGCACTTAGGACAATTCGACATGACTTCTTCGCTCACTTTGCACACTTTGCCATCATCTCGCTGCTTCTGTGCTTTTTGTGCTCTTACGACCACATTTCACACTTTGATAGGCATTCGACCACATGTCCATCAACACATCAATTCCACAAACAACCCTCCTTTTATAACATATTTTTTGTGATGAAAGCCCTATTCTTAGTCGGTTGTAAACCCTAATATTAGTCGGCTTTCATGACAACTATAAACCCTGATTTTCATTGGTTGTTCATCGGTCTTCGTCGGCTTCAACTTAACCGTGAAAAAACATGTCACGATATCACGACACTTTTTATCCTTGCTCTTTCTCTTAGCTTAGGCCCGTGAAAATGTAACATGTCACGATATCGTGACATCTTTTTCTCTCTCCTCCTTTTCTTTGCTTAGGCCCATGAAAATGCAACATGTCACGATATCGTGACATCTTTTTCTCTCTCCTCCTTTTCTTTGCTTATGCGTATGAAAATGTAGCATGTCGCGATATCATGACATCTTTTTCTCTCTCCTTTTTTTCTTTGCTTAGGCCCACAAAAATGCAACATGTCATGATATCGCGACACTTTCACCTTCGTATGCTTTCTCTACTTTGTTATCACGAAATCGCGACACTTCTGTTACTCTGCCTGTCTGCCCTTCTTGAGTCACAAAAATGCAACATGTCGTGATATCATGACACTTCTACTTTCAAAGTCTTCTTCTCTATTTTTGTCATGAAATCATGACACTTTTGCCTTCGAAGTCTTCTTCTCTGCTTTTGTCACAAAATCACGACACTTCTGCTTCCATACACTTCCTCTCTTTCTTAAGTCACAAAAATGTGACATGTCGTAAAATCGTGACACTTTTTATTTTTCTTCATTCCTGCCCTTTTTGAGTCGCAAAAATGCGACATGTCATGAAATTGTGACACTTTTTCATTCTCTTCCTTTCTACCCTTTTTGAGTCACAAAAATGTGACATGTCATGAAATCATGACATTTTTTCTTTCTCTTCCTTCTTGCCCTTTTCGAGTCATGAAAATGTGACATGTCATGAAATCACGACACTTCTTCCTGCTTTCTCTTTTTCTTCCAACATGTCACAAAATCATGACATTTTTTCAACTTGCATTTTTCTCTTCCAACATGTCACAAAATTGCGACAGTTTTTCCACTTGTCTTTTTCTCTTCCAACATGTTGTGAAATCATGATAGTTTTTCTTGCTTCTTCTCTCTCTTCCAACATGTCATGAAATCACAATAGTTTTTCTTGCTTCTTCTCTCTTCCAACATGTCGCGAAATCGCAACAGTTTTTCTTGCTTTTTCTCTCTCTTCCAACATGTCACGAAATTGCGACAGTTTTTCCTGCTTTTTTCTCTCTTCCAACATGTCGGGAAATCATGACAATTTTTCTTTCCTGTTGTATATGTCGCGATATCGCGACACTTTTATTACTTGTCTTTTTCTTTGATATTTTGCAAATGGGGCACTTTGGTCTTCTTGGAAAATCACCGTACATACTCTGAGTAACCTTTGAGCTCATGTCTTCTGCATCTGAATAGATTTTGAACTTCCTGTCCACTGCATCAATAGATCTATCTGATTGTGTTGACAACAATGACAATACTATTGTTGCACCTTGCTCAACAATCTCCCCCTTTGGAATTGTTGGCAACACATGTGCAATTTCCTGTAACTCTTCTCCTCCTTTGACAATAATACCAAAGGGCTATTGCAGACTCCCCTTGAGTCCATGCACAACATTCTCAGGAAAAATTGATTACACGTAGAAGCAAAAAAAAAAACATGAACATGAGAAAAAAGATAATCAAATACTTAAATGCTCCCCCTGAGGATGTGATCTCTATAGCTAGTCAATTCTTGGGAAGGTACTCAAAAAATTCCTTGGGAAATGGATTTGTGAAGAAATCTGCTACTTGCTCTATAGTTGGAACAAAATCCACTTTAACCTCACCTTTCACAACTTTCTCCTTCAAAACATGATACCTGCGTACAACCTGTTATTGCTACAATATATTCTACCTCTGTTGTCGATAAAAAAACTGACTCGTGTTTCTTATTGTGCCACGTGACCAATCTATCTCCAAGATAGAATGCACCTCCATTGGTACTATTTATATCATCTAAACATCCTGCCCAATCTACATCTTTTGGATACCATAATCCATACTCCATAGTACCCTTATGATATTATAGAAGACTTTGTCTCTCTACTGCACTGACTGGTGGACCTCTCTCTACTTGAAGAATCCTCACTCAGATCTATCTTCAACTATGTTGGCTGCTGATTCTCTATCCATTGAGACTTTGTGCTCTGTACTCTATCACCTCCAAAGCTCTGTTAATAGGCTCACTAAGAACCTGCTCAATAGGCTCACACAGAACCAGCTTAACAAGCTCACATAGAACTTGTCCGAATCTACTCTAGCAAGCTCACAAAGAACTTGCCCAAATCTGCTCTAGAAATATGTCCCAACACTGTCCTCAAATCTGTCCCAACATTGTCCTCAAATATTTCCCAAAGGCCTTCTCAAAGCCTCAATCAATCATGCTCAAGTATTACTCAAAAAGAACTCAACAATGAATGGCAATCTCAGATCAAATTCACTTCATAGAAGCATAAAGAGAATTGTTAGAGACTCAATATGTTCTAAAATCAATCTCAACTCAACATAGAATGATGGAATAATTTATTTCATAGAGCTTTGAAAAATCATTTCACACATAGCTTGACTAGGCTCAATCAAATTAACTCAACCAATCATCACAAGGGACAACTCTCTCTCACACAACCCTAGTCCAAGTATGTATCAACCAACTCAAGTATTTCCAACAATGCTCAACCAAAAATATCACATAACAATGATACTCATGTTCTTTTCTAAATCATGTTCTTTCACAACCAATGGGCTTCAACTACTACGCTTATAACACAAGGTTTAAACACAACTCTCAATTCATAAAACCTTGATGCATTCAACCAACCACTTTCGAAAAGGAAACCACAAACAATCATTTTCCCTCCAATGATATTTTAGAAACCAACCACCATAATGCTGTCACATGAGTCTCCTTGGTATTAGCCTAAAAATGTGCTACCATGTATACTGCCTGCAAAATATTTGGTCTGGTAGTTGTCAGGTACAGTAAGCTTCCAATCATAGATCTGTACATGGTTTGATCAATAGGTGGAGATTTGTCATTCTTGCTCAACTTGCAACCATGCTCGGGGTTCTTGTTTTAAGCCATATATCTTCAACTTACAAACCAATTTGGGATCATCACAAAGCTGGAAAGCATCTGGTTGCTCAATATAAACCTCTTCTTCAAGCTTCCCATTCAAAAAAATGTTGATTTCACATCTGTCAACAAAATTGACAAGTGACTCACACTTGTACAAACTTTTGTCCAACACTATACCAACACTACAATTTTACTGCCAACTCTGTGTGAGCATCAAACACTGTACCACAACACCAACCAAATCCATTTTTAAAATTTCAACTTGGTTTATACTTTCTACAGTCACCGCTAGTCACACCTTACTTTCAATTGTTCAAATTAGGAGACAACATTTTGTCAAAAACACTTCATGGCCAACTACAGTGCACCTTACTCAAACTCATACTTCTGGACCTCGGATAGGTATGAATCACAAAGAAAAATTGCTCATCTTGATGAGCTAAACATGAATCAATAATCCAACTTCAATATTTTTCACCACAACATCATAAAATATTTAACAATCTTCACATCAAAGGTAGTTCACATACACATTGCTTTTATTGAAACACATATATGCAGTAGGAGAAACATTATTTCACTAACCAAATCATCTGAAATGTTATAATTCTTAACTTTGGATAGTGGTAGTAAGAACCATCACCAGTACAACAATGACATATAGCAATACTACCAGTAATGACAACTCTCAATTTAATCATCACCCTTCAGGGTACTTCCACAAATAACTACATGAACTGAAAACACACTTCGACAACTAAAAGACAACTTCCCTGACTACTTGCATTTCATCCTTAGGTAATCAAACAAATACATAGGAGAATTAAAATGAACCTTCAAGATGTCTCCCCTTGAGGATGTGCCATCTGGAGTTGCTTAGTGCAATAGCGGAGTAGTCTCCTTCAGTCCAAGGAGACACAATTTCATTTCTTTTATCTTTCTCCAAAATTTCTTCAACTCGGGCTTGGATTTTTCAACTATATCCCTATTTTGCACCTGTTTGTGAACTTGAAAATTTCTCTTGTGTGGTTGTCTCTTGTGCATCCTTGATGAATGATTATTTTTCTTTCTTTTATGTACATGATTTATTCCCTGTCTGTGATGCGTTCTTTGTGTCTGATGAAATCTACTGTTTTGCCTTAGATTAGATACACAAATGCTTGGACAAAGCCTTGCTATGTGCCCATGACCATTACATTGAAAAAATTGTACATAGTGTTCACTCAGAAATGTAGATGTTTTTTTACCAGCGTAACTCTTTGATTTATTATTCAATTCACAATAAGTTACCTTGTGACCATACTGGTTGCATCTAAAACAATAGCCATTAAAAGAATTATTATGAGTAGAGTGAGAGTGATAGAACCTCTTTTGTTATGATTGCTTTGCTGTAGATATCCTTTGATATTTTCTTCCTTTTGAAGATTCAGCTTCAAACTTTTCTTGCTTCGATCCTTCAACAATGAACTTCTTCTCTGTAGATTTGGAAGATGAAGGTTGCTCAACTTCATATCCAAGACCACGCTTATCCATGGATCTTCTTTGTTTGCTTGTCTTTTTATCTAGCAATTCTGTTCTCTTATCGAATTTGAGATTTGTATTGGCCTCTTCTAGTTGTTTCTTCAGTAAGATAATCTCTTCCTCTTGTTTGCAGTAACCAATTTATTTCTCATTGATCTGTGACTTGAAATTTTCTTCAATCCTTTTGAATTCTTCTATTTGTACTTTCAAACTAGTTATTATTTCATTTGCATCCTCAAGCTTTCTTGAGATTTCATTATTCCTTTTTCTTTCTATCTTCAATTCATCTAGAGCTGCAATTAGTTCCTCTTTCAAATTTATTTTTGCATCAATTTCTTCTTCATCACATTCTTGTTCTTTTTTTGTTTCTTCTTTGAGTGTCATGAAAATACTTCCACCTATTTCCATTTTAGAATCATCCTCTAGGACTTCATTAACTCTTAGCATATATGCCTCTATGTTCTCATCGTTATTCAATTTTAAAGCTTCGAACTGAGCTTGATGTGTTTGTAGCTTGGCCTCCTTGATCTCATCATCTCCTTCATGAATACTCCTTAGTTTGTCCCATATTTCTTTTGCCATTTTACAACTGATGATCTTTACCAGTTCACTATCTACTAATATGCACCTGATAGCCTTCTTTGCTTTTGAGTTATTCTCAAATAGATTCTTATCAGTAGCATTGGTTGGAGGAGTGATGGGTATTGTGTATTCACTAACTATTGAATCCCAGATGTCGTATCCTAAAGCACAAAGATGTGCCTACATCCTGATTCTCTAGGTCACGTATTTAGTTATGTCAAACAAAGGTACTTTGTTTGATGAGAAGTATTCAACCTTTTTTGGTTTAGTTTTCTCTTCGACAGGAATTGAAACAGACTAAGATGCCCTTTTGGAGGAGGATCTACTCTTCTTACCCATTTTGTACGAATCCAAGATCAACCTTGACTGATTTATCCTAAGAAGGGAACCTGGATCTAATACCAATTGTTAGTCTTACAATGGCACTTAGAGGGGGGGTGAATTAGTGCTCTTTAACCTTAAATTCATAGCTCTTAAAACAAAAATAATAAAACCTTAAAACTAGATAAAGCAAGTATCACAAAAGAACATCACACAACACAAGATTTAATGAGGTTCACCAATGTGGCTACTCCTCAAAAATGACTGCTTGGACTACCATCCAAATCCAGCCTTAGCAAAGAACCAACTTTACATATTTTTACCAACACCCACTGGAAGGAGCACCAACCCCTGATTTATCTGTATCAATAGAAAGAAGCACCAACCCCTGATTTATCTGTATCAATAGAAAGAAGCACCAACCCATGATTTACCAGCACCAAATGGAAGGAGCACCAACCCCTTATTTATCTACACCAACAGAAAGGAGCACCAACCCCTGATGCCAAGCTACAACCTGGACTTCAATTTGAATTTATAAATTGATAGTAAGATACCTTTGCTTTTGCATGACCCTAATTAGTCTTCTTCACCTCTGTGATCTCTACTCACTCTGCTCTTTTTGTGTAAACACTTCACACATTCTGCTTCGCTGTAATCCAACTTCACGATCGTCTTCTCCCTTTTTTGCACTTTGCTCCTACTTTATCTACACAATTACCGATGCACTTAGCACAATTCGACATGACTTCTTTGCTCACTTTATGCACTTCGCCATCATCTCGCCGCTTCTGCTCTTTCTGCGCTCTTACGGCCACATTTCACACTTCGACATGCATTCAACTACACATCCATCAACACATCAATTCTCCAAATAGCCCTCCTTTTATAACATTTTTTTGTGATGAAAACCCTAATCTTAGTCGGCTATAAACCCTAATCTTAATCGGATTTCATGACAACTGTAAACCCTGATTTTCGTCGGTTGTTCATCGGTATTTGTCAGCTTCAACTTAATAATGAAAAAACATGTCACAATATCACGACACTTTTTCTCCTTGCTCTTTCTCTTAGCTTTGGCCCACGAAAATACAACATGTCGTGATATCGCGACACTTTTTTCTCTCTCCTCCTTTTCTTTGCTTAGGCCCACAAAAATGCAACATGTCGCGATATCACATATTTTTCTCTCTCCTCCTTTTCTTTGCTTAGGCCCACAAAAATGCAACATGTCGCGATATCGTGACATATTTTTCTCTCTCCTCCTTTTATTTTCTTAGGCCCACGAAAATGCAGCATGTCACGATATCACATCTATTTCTCTCTCCTATTTTTCTTTTCTTAGGCCCATGAAAATACATGTCACGATATCGCGACACTTTCACCTCCGTACGCTTTCTCTACTCTATTGTCGCAAAATCACGACACTTCTGTTACTCTGCCTGTCTGCCCTTCTTGAGTCGTGAAAATGCGACATGTCATGATATCACGACACTTATGCTTCCAAAGTCTTCTTCTCTACTTTTTTCATGAAATCATGACACTTCTGCCTTTGAAGTCTTCTTCTCTGCTTTTGTCATGAAATCGTGACACTTCTACTTTCATACACTTCCTCTCTTTTTTAAGTTGCAAAAATGTGACATGTCGCGAAATCGCGACACTGTTTATTTTTCTTCATTCCTGCCCTTTCTGAGTGACAAAAATGTGACATGTCATGAAATCATGACATTTTTTCATTCTATTCCTTTTTGCCCTTTTTGAGTCGTGAAAATGCGACATGTCACAAAATCGCGACACATTTTCTTTCTCTTCCTTCCTGCCCTTTCGAGTCACGAAAATGCGACATGTCGTGAAATCATGACACTTTTCCAACTTACTTTCTCTCTCCTATTTTAGTCATGAAAATGCGACATGTCGTGAAATCGTGACACTTTTCTTACTTATTCTTTTTTCTTCGAACTTGTCGCAAAATCACGACACTTATTCCTACTTTCGCTTTTTCTTCCAACATGTCACGAAATTGTGACAGTTTTTCAACTTGCCTTTTTCTCTTCCAACATGTCTCAAAATCGTGATAGTTTTTCCACTTGTCTTTTTCTATTCTAACATGTTGTGAAATCGTGACAGTTTTTCTTGCTTCTTCTCTCTCTTACAACATGTCACGAAATCATGATAGTTTTTCTTGCTTCTTCTCTCTCTTACAACATGTTGCGAAATCACGACAGTTTTTCCTGCTTCTCTCTCTTCCAACATGTCACGAAATCATGACAGTTTTTCTTGCTTTTTCTCTCTCTTCCAACATGTCGTGAAATCACGACAATTTTTCCTTCTTTTCTTCTCTCTTCCAACATGTCATGAAATCGCGACATTTTTTCTTGCCTGCTATATATGTCGTGATATCATGACACTTTTCTTACTTGTCTTTTTCTTTGATCTTTTGCAAATGGGGCACTTCGGTATTCTTGGAAAATCACTGTATATACTCTGAGTAACCTTTTTGCTCTTGTCTTCTGCATCTGAATAGCTTTTGAAATTTCTATCCATTGCATCAATAGATCTATCTGACTGTGTTGACAACAATGACAATACTGCTGCTACACCTTGCTCAACATTGGTCTGTGGTTAGACCATTCATTTTTCCATTTCCATATTAATGCATAGGGTCTATCTAGTTGCATAAATTGGTGTGCATCATAAGGCAGCCCTTGGGGTTTAGCTACCGCTATGTGATCCCATGCCCAAACTTGTAATAAAATGCTATATTTCAATACAATTTTCATCATTGTTCTTAAATTGAACAACTCTCTATAGGTTTTGGCCAATAATGTTGGTGTCCATGCATATAATATTGAATCTTCTACTGTATCCTACATGATTCCTAGTAAATTCCATGGAAAATGTGCACTTCTTGATTTGGGTAGAATGATACCTGATACGAGTTCCATTATAACTACATGATTATGTGTCATCCTACCCTACACATAGTGAATTTCATGCTCTATATGCCCCCTATCAGTGTTTACATTCCTCTAGTATGATCCAAACAGAATATGCCCCATTTCCACTTCATTAGTAGTGGCTATTGCATGTCATTCTACCAATATTTGGTATATTATATATACGTCCTCCAACGTGATAGTCATTTCTCTCGTGGATAGCTAAAATGTTTCTCTATCGGGATCTCATATTTTTTCAAGGGCAGATAGATAACATCTATCTATATGTATTGGCTCTAATCGAGCTGCTCCCTCAAATCCTACTTCTTTCAACCATTGCCAATTGCTTGTATTCAATCCATCTTTGGCATTCTAAAATATCATCTTCAAAGGATACCTTACCCTAATGATATTTAATGGTTGAATTCTTGATATTTTGGTACGATTGTCGCTAATGGTTTTGATATTTTTAGAAGCCATAGCTCAAAGGGTATGTACCAATAGATCAAGTAGCAGGAGTAAGATAATTATGAGACACACTATGATGTCTATTCTTGAGATTGCTAGTATTAATAGGGTAAACCATAATACAAGAAATATGATATTCACTGCCATGAATAGTGCTTAGGGTATTTCTATTTTATAAAACTAGGATAAATTCTACACTATTTACTCCATTCTATGATGTTGGGGTTTTACTAAAGTTTTATTCGTTGGATAGTGTTTTGAGGTCCATTTATTTATGTAGATTCGTAGATCCATCAGATTGAATTATTGGTTCTCTTCCAATTATCAAGGGAGTAATCTTCTTTCGATGTGCATAGATCACATCATCATAACCCATGTGTCCTTTCTTGGGTTTGCATCACGTCCTATCATCGACCCTTCGATGACTCCAATGGATGATTTCGTACCTTATTTATCTATTGGTAAAACATATATGTTGTACGATACTTTTGTTGTAAAGTGTACCCATATTGACCTTATTATCATATGGTAGAATTGTAATTAATTCACATTATCATATATATATATATATATATATATATATATATATATATATATATATATATATATATATATATATATATATATTTTATAACTTCGGTGCTTGGTTTATACCGGTTTCATATACGTGGTTTTTTTGTGCTACATACCATTGTTTCGAAACTACACTCTATTTTTGTATAACTTATAATAACACATGCATGCCATAGCAAATAGTTCTCAATTTAAATAACTTATCACCCCATATTACTTTCAACCACCACCTAGGTGGTCGGGTGCATACCTTTCAGAATAATTGGTGGAGCTGCATGTGGTGATGACACTTAGGATTCTAAGGCTTACTTGGTGGAGTTCCCTAATTCTCATATTTTGGAAGAACTTATGTGAAGTTTCACCCTCCTTGCTCTCCTCCAACATAGTAGATTTTTTGGTTCTGGTGTTGTTGTCAAGCGACTTCTTCCACCATTTCCTACACCTTAGCCCTTGATTGGAAAAATCCCAAAGTGTATTATAACATTGATAAAGAAAACATTGTTTTATTTTAACTTCCACCTGTTAACTATATATTTGTATCTCCTAAGGTTTCACTTTCAGTTATGACTATAGTCATTGTCCAAATTGGTTGGAAAATCATAATTTCAAGTGAATCCTTAGTAAATATCAACCTTGAATCATACACCAGTAAATCTTAGAGATATTTTACTGAGTAATTTCTAAAAAGAGTCTAAGGTACACCGCTTAAATTCCATGCAGGAGGGTTCACTTTGCTCTTCCACTTTCGAACGATTATGGATCTACTCATGGGGAATAGGAACTTAGACATCATCATCCCAAGCACTTACCAAGTGTATATTTTAGAGTTGTGGAATTTTCTCTCAAGTTTAGTTTCATGCCCCAAGTCTTTGCTAACCTAGACTTTCACTAGAGCCTATCAGTTAGCCTGGGCTCTAATACCAACTATAACGAACCCCCAATCATTAATCCTTTTTATCCATAATTTTTTTTTTTTAATGTTTGTCTTCATATGGCAAAGACCTAATCCATAACTCAAGATAGGCATATTCCATTGGATTATAACTTTCAAGGCAAATAGCTTCAAGAGCTATAGATACTTGATCAAAGTCTCTTTAATTAGAAGTGATCAACTTCTACAAAATCTTCATACCCCACTTGGTATGAGTATGTTGGCCTAGCATACTGGTTTCATCTCCTTATAGAGGAAATCACCAAATGGTCCACCCAGAACATTTGAATGCCTTGAAGATGGTGAACCACACCAATGGTAAACCATCATAGATGGAATAACCACACCTATGGTTATCCATAGATCTTAGCTCTGATCCAATCCATCTAGAAAGGAGTTATAAGACTACTATATCACTATTACGATAAGAATCCATGGAACATATATCTTTAATCCTCCTATCCCATTATTACACCCTTGATTAGGTAGTCCCTCCATTGAATTCATTTTAAATGGATAATACTAGTCCCATGTGAATTGAATTATTTAATGTAGAGATGAGGATCTATCTTGGTTTGTAAATCAAGGTCATAGTGCCCTCTTGAGAGCTTCATTCCACAATATGATTTCAACTAAACCATCTTGAGTGCATTTAATCCATGAAGCAAGATTCATTACATCTTGTCCTTAGGTTTAAAGCATTATACAAAACCTTATTTTTAGACGGATTTGTGTTCCATTCAAGAATAAGGATATAATGCGTAAATCCAATTTTCCCCTTAAGGTTTGGTTTCTATAACATGAGTATAAACGGTGTTGCATATCATTAATTACCCCTCAATGTTATAGTGAAAATTAGACAAATGCCATTGAACCATTAACACATTTAAATAACATCCATCCATCACATGAGATTGTTCTACTAAAATAAATCATTATTACAAAAAGAATGAGACAATTGCATTACATTAAATTATCAACATAATGGAATTTGAGCATACTTTCTAGCATCCAAACATATTTAACCCAATGAAAATTTAGCATATATCACAGTGCATAAAATAAACATTACATCTTAAATCATTTTCATTTGAACATAAAAACAACATTCACAAAATATAATAAATCAAACCACAAAATTAGAGTAACACCAAGATTTATCCTAGGAAACCCTAACAGGAAATTCCCTACCTCCAAAATATTCCTTCCTCTTTTTCATAAACTTAAATGGCAACTTTTACAATAATAGTAGGGCATCTACCAACCCTTATCTTCAAATATAAGTCAAAATATACAACAATTCCTTTTTGACCTATTGATGTAATTAATGAATCACCCAATTCCTTCATCTATGACATCAATATAAAATTCACAATACCATTAAATAATCTCTAGTTCTTAAGGCATCTATCATTTTACATAGTTCATGAAAAGTCATTGGATTATATTTTGGAGATATCGTATTTCGAGGGAGCGCTATAAAATTCCTCTAGAATGAATTCTAATTTCATTCTTCATAATTGACATATAGTCTATAAATTAAAGTCCCATAACTTTAATTCATGAATCAATCATCCTTTATCTAAATCATTTATTTTCCTATATACTATTTTTTCTTATCAAGATCAGCTCTATAACTTCTAGTCTAACTAGAATGTGTTACCCCAAATGGATTTAAAGTCTCTGTTTTATTTCATGATTTAATTAAATTAATTAACTATAGTCATATTAATAGAAGGACCACTATAGTCTGCTTTCCTTAGATTAAATTAATATAATGATTTCTTTAGATGTTAAAGTGATAATTTTTTTACAAATTCCAACTTATACCATTACATTACATTATCAACAAAGGTCATGAGTGCTACTACACTACTTAAACACCATATTACTTCTGGTTATCACCTTAATCCACTAGAGGATACTACTCTGATTACATCTAGGACTACTACCAGTCATCCGAAGGGCCACTTATGGACACGAATAAGAAGTACATTAGTTTATCCTTATTATGGACTTCCTCCTATTCATATAAGGAAGAATTTGTTCCAACCAATCATGTTGTATTTGAAAAGTCACCTTATCTATAACATAGGTCCCATTTTGCTTGATTTGGAGGTATATTCACCATTTCTTTAACTCTATTAATCTTGGTATCAACGATTTAACTCTGATCGAAGTGCTAGTGATCAGACCATACGATGGTGATGCCCCAAAACCTTGAAGGGTATGTAAAAGCATAAATGAATCGAATCCCCTAAGATGATTAGTCCAATGAAGGTATCCAGAGGTAGTGGGATTAGACTTCATCTCTATTCTAGATGTGCCTTCCTTAGAACAAGGTTATCTTATAATTATTATTATATTGACATAGTACTTTGAGTAGTGTTACACCTACAAGCTACAGTGTTTCACCGTGCATCACACAGGAGGAAAATTTGTAGTGAAACGATCTTCGACAGATCGAGGGCTACTACACACAAGTGACTCACATGATCCATGCTAAATAGAGAATATTTTTAGATAGCCCTTTTCAGAGGTAATCAAATCATGCAAGGAAAATTACTATTATCATGGGTGATACTCTGGTAAGCCTAAATTTTTTGATGACTCTTCTCAAGCATACATTCGGGTGGACGATGTTAAAATCAAAGGGTTTGTTTCACGAGATATATGTAGGGGCAATAATTTTTGGCTTCCCTAGTGTACTTATGGAGAGATTACTATGGAAGACTCTAACCTAAGGTGTGACTACAATATTAAAAATTAGACTGACAAACTTACTCCACCCAAGGATATGTCAATCTCCAATCTGTCGATGCAAATGTGATCCCTCAAAAAAACCTTCGATAGGCAGCTTGATCACAAGGATATCTAGCTCTCATAATCCCCGATAACATTGTGAAGGTCAGTCGCAATCCTATTTAGGGTTAATCCATAGGTGGCCTCAAATTTTCTAACAACTGGTAGTGTTTAAATCAAGACCTCAGTGTGATTTAATATTCTAGACGTTTGGAAAAACTGCCTATGATCGATTTGACCCTTGCTGTGAATGGATATCGAGGAAAGGTGATGATCCCATGAAAACCAAAACATAGTGGTAGTTTCTCCCTTAGCGATCATCCATGGGATGAATGTCCCATATACACAGTGTTATAGGGAAGAAAGGGGTATAATATTTCTTTGTCATCTGTTAATGGTATCCACTAGTAGTGGTCCTAATGGCAATTTGAATAGCGAATAGCTATGAAATTTTAGAGATTGGTTTAAGTCTGATGTATAAGGTATGACATTTTATTCTATACCCATTTTTGACCCTAGTTACTCCCAGTGAAATATCATTTCAGCAAAATATCATATAACCTAGTTTGATCTAATAGATTGACCACTACCCGATTCATCGATTCTGACCATTAGACACTGGATGATAAAACATAATAAACCCAATAAGTAATGCATAATTAGTAGCCCATGTAAATCAAATTTAGTAATGTTTGAATTGGTAAATTAAAAAATTACCATATAGTAAGCCAATCAAAATAATGAAAGGGGTAAGAGTGGATCCTTCGGAACCCTTTTTCACAAACTTTAGCAATGAGAATATAAATGGAAATAGTTTCCAATTAACTTGAATAGGATCAAATAATGCATGGTAGGGGAGAGGTACTCACAAGCTAATTTCAGCAAGTCATCCCCTTAGAAAGGGTAGAATTATTTCGTTACCCTTAATTCTATGGCTTCTTTTAAGTCCTTCTTGTTCTATTCCTTCTAAACTTCTCAAAATTGCTCCACTCTTTAACTAGGAGGCCTCTCAAGTCTTTTAGTTTCTGATACACTAAGGTGGAGAGCATACTCTATAGACCTTGAAGACTTCCTTCTAGAATTGCTACTTCCATAGCTAGGAAATATTTTAAGTCTTCTGGTTTCTGATTCACCCCATGAGTGAAGAGCATACTCCCTAGACCATTAAGACTCCTAGAACCTAGATTCCTTTATTCACAAAATACCCTCTATTTATAGAGAAATTATCCCCTCATGGGTCAAATTGTGGCCACATTATAATAATATTAGAAAGATTATTTGGCCCCATTATGACTTCATCATGTCCTTCAAGTGTTCTCTAGGGATGAGGTGAGAGAAAAAAACCATACTATTGAGGCATAATATAGTTACAAGGTTAGAACTATTTTTGATAAGCTATGAGATTCCTCTCATAATTCCATCCATATCAGGCATCCACAAAAGTACTTCCCAAATCATAGAATGACCCATAGGTTATTTAAAAAAATTCTTAGTCCTTTTTAGGTGCATCCACATAGGGTCCACTCAATCTGCTCCTATTTTACTACATGGTTATAATTTTGTAAAATATAATTCCTTAAATTTATCTTTTACTAGACCCCATAAATAGCCTTTAAATAATTAATATTTATTATCCCTTATAAAAAAAATTTAATAGAATTTTTGTAGGATTTTTTAGGGTCATGCCCCTTTTATCAGGAAAAAATTGATCCCCCAAGATCAATAAATATTCTTCAAATAAGGTAGGAGGATAACGAGTCATGACACATTATCTATGCAGACCTCGAGCCCTTTAAGTACTATAATTTTGTGCAATTTATCCTTGAGTTGACCTTACCATTGACTCATGGAATTCCAACTAAACACATCTATTCATATTCCACTTCCATCACCATCACCTTCCATTAACCCATTACCGTCTTTCTCCATACCATCATCATCATTGGAAAGTTCAAAAAAATCTTTGTCATCGTCCAATCCTTCATAGAGGAACATGTCGAGGAGACCAATCGATGAGATCCCTCTCATAATTTCCACTATCTCTGTGAAAGATATTCCTAGTCTAGCAGATGAGGAACCATCTCATTAGGTACACATTAAGTCATCTCAAGCCTCACTTTCGTCTCCTCCACCTTCACCATCCCAGGTTACAATCCATATGGCTAATACAGGGTTATGAGAGTACCTAGTGAGAAACATTACAATATTTCTAGCCATTGAGATAGTGCAAGATATGGGGTGACCTCATCTCCCCATAAGTAGAATCGTACCTCTAGTTATACTGTATAATCAAACAAATTTTATATATAGGGGTATTGAATATGGAACATTGTCAATTCCTCAATAAGAAGAAGATGAGGAACATTTCTCCGAGGACATAAATTACATGTCAAATCTTGACTACACCTTGAGATATCTACATTGTTTTTATTGGCATGGCTATGATCTAGGGTTATATGAATAAGGTACTCGTGTTCCTTACCATCCACAATACCAATTACCATATGATAATTTTGATTTAGGACACAACAAGCTAGTACCTTTAGATGTACTCATAGATAGTTTAGAATGCCTAGGCATGAACTATAAGGATGAACTTGCATGTGATCCCTATGCTAATCCAAATCATGTCTAATCATTGGGAGATTACTTTTCCATAAATATGACATATCAAATATTATCTCATTATTTTACCCAATCTCAGGAAGTGAGTGAACGTTTGCATACCCTTCCATATGATAGTGAGGGAGAGGATCAAGATCCTCTTCATGAATGGACATAAGATGATGAGTTAGACTATGGTATAGCACCCATAAATTACCCAAGTTCATATGAGGAAAACAAGAAGGTTGTCCCATTAGATGAAAAAGAAGAGTTCTATTTGCATATGTTCCTAGTACAACATCCTATCTGGAAATATCTTTTACCACTCAAAGAGCAAGCTTGTTACCTTCCACATTGACCGTTGCCAATCATTCTACCACCACAACAACCACCCCTATGAGTCAGGAGACAACCTCATGTCTCTAGACCCACTCGCTCATCCAATGGAGATCATTTATCCATCAACATGATTTCCATAGATATTACTTCACCATTGAGATATTTGAATAACCCATAAAATCCATTTCATCCTAATATTAAGGTAATTTTGATCAGAGAGATTGTCCCCCATCTCCATCAGAGTATTGACCTTGCGAGAAAATGTTAAAACCATTTCAAGTTTTTGCAAGAACTAATCAAAATGTCTTTCAAGTTGAGGTTGAGCACGGGTTGCCAATTGATAATGTAAGCCTAGCTGACGGAATTCACTTGATCCCTACTCCACATCATTTGGAAGTGTGATCCCATATATCAATTGAGTCAATAATTGATAGGGATATTAGAACAGATCCTGATAATCCCCAGAATATAAAACTAGGGGAAGGTCTCTCCCTAATTAACAAGTTGACTACATAAAGTTGTTAAAAGAGAAGATAAGAGATTTTCCTTGGTCTTATAAATATATTCTAGAACTAGATTCCAATTTAGTCATGCATAATTTTACAATTGACCCAAATGCCAAACCAGTTAAGAAAAAATTATGTAAGATGCATCTAATAGTAGCCTTAATGGTGAAATATGAATTGCAAAAACTATTGGATGCTAATTTTATTATATCAATTTATTATCCACCATGGTTTTCCAACATAGTACTTGTCAAGAAACCCAATGGGAGGATTCACATTTGCACTAATTTTAGATATATCAATAAGACAAGTCCTAAGGATGAGTTTCTCTTGCCAAACATTGATGTGTTGGTAGATGCCACAAGCCACAAAATGTTATCCCTCATGGATGGTTTCTCTGGATACAATAAAATTCACATAAATCTAGAAGTTCAACTCAAAACAATGTTCACAATGCCTTGGGAGACATTTTTTTACAAGGTCATGCCTTTTGGCCTCAAAAATTATAGCACCACCTAAAAACAAGCTATGACATATATCTTACATGACTACATGCATAAAATTTTTGAATATTACATATATGACTTATTGGCCAAATACCTACTGTACCATGAGCATATTGATGTATTGCGTAAGGTTTTAGATTACCTCATTGAACATAATATCAGGCTAAATCCCAAGAAGTGTGTATATTGTATCACATCTAGAAAACTCTTGAGATTCATATTCTCTAAGTGAGGCATAGAAGTAGACCCAAATATATTCAGGATAATCCTAGAAATGCCTCCCTCCACCACTATCAAGGAACTACATAGTTTGCAAGGAAATTTCACATCTATAAAGTGCTTCATAGTGCAATTATTGGATAAGTTTTGACCTATGAACAAGTTGTTACATAAGGGGATCACATTTCATTGGGATGAGGAATGTAAAACTACCTTTGATAATATAAAATTTGGCTTCAACACCAGTATTGGCTCCTCCATGACCAGGAGTGTCCTTCTATCTTTACATCTCATCTATTGAGCTTGCATTGGGCACCATGTTGGACCAAAAGAATGAATTGCATAAAGAACAAGCTACATAGTTTATTACCCACATCCTGGTCAACTATGAAATAAAGTATCCATACATTGAGAAGCTATTCTTAGCAAAGGTTTTTATCACTAAAAATATACGCCATTACATGCTCAATCATACCACATATGTAGTATCAAAATAAAATCCATTGCGATACATGATGAGTCGAACATACCATAATAGTTGCACAATGAAATGGATTATTTTTTTGATGGAATTTGACCTAAAATTCATAGGAAAAAAATCAATTAAAGGTCAGTCATACCTAATAAACTCATAGAGGCTCCCCTTCAGTATGACCAACCTCTTAACACAGAGCTTCTTGATGATGGAGTTTTTCAAGTGTCAGAGTCACTTGATATTGAAGAACCTGAGTCACAGACTTATATAGCTCTATTTTTTGATGGCTCTAAATATGAGCAAGGATGTGGTATAGGAATCATGTTTTTTACACTGTAAGAGGCTCTAATACCCCTTTCATTTAAACTCAGTTTATCATGCACCAATAATAATGTTGAGTATGAAGCCCTTCTCATAGGCCTTCAAAAGACAATCACCATGAAAATAACCAAACTCAACATTTTTGGTGATTCCTTACTCATAGTCAATTAGGTCAAAGGAATGTTCCAGTGTAGATACCTAGTTTTACAAACCTACAAAGCCCTAGTGGATAAAATTTTGGAAAATTTTGAATGGTATGATATTGAGGCACTCCCTCGTTCTAACCGTTTTATAGAAACAATGACCTCCTTAGGGTATTTAATCCCATAGAACATATCTAATGATATCATGAAAATTCAATTCAAGATGCTATCACACTATGTGACTAAGCACGATGAGCTTAACTCCATGATAGGAGTCTACATGATTCATATTGAACCTTCACATGAACAGTTCTCTCAAATTCATAATTATTTGAATAATACCACTTGGGGGAATTTGTTCTCTCAAAATCCTTTTGATACTAGCACAATTGTAATGTCCCCTTTCTGAGTAGTTAGTCAATTATGGTAATTTAGCCTATTCTTGGGTTCCCATAGGCTAAATTGAGGTGATTGAGAACCCTATTTGAGTTGTTATGTGGTGATCAGTGCTTCACCAACTTCCTTATGCTTATTTTTGGAGGCGTTTCAGAGTTGAGATATTCAGTGGTGACGAATTTTATGGGTTTTTGTTCAGAGAGGTGTTTGTGAGAAATTTTGATGGTCTGGGATTGTCACTTGCTATTTTTGTCAGTACTTTCTATTTTTAGCAAGTCAGTGTAGCAGACGAGCGATGATTAGGGTTTGTAGTCAGGATTGGATAAGGTGCATCGAAGATCATAATTCTTTCAGTTGGTCGATTATTTAGGGCCAAATATTTATTATTTAATATTTAAATTTAAATCATTATATTAAATAATATTATTAATAAAGTTTTTTCCCCAAGTTAGGAGAAATAAATATTTATTTGATAAAGTGGTTTTCTCCCTAAGTTAAAAAATAAAATATTTTATAAAGGTGACTCAGGAGTTTAATTATGAGACAACTTTGGAAAAAGTAATTTATTAAAAAAAGTGCCTCCAAACCCTAATTAGGGCATTTCAAATTGGAGATATAAGGAGATTTCGCAAGAATTATGGATTCATTATGGAGATACTCTATCATAAGAAGGCTTTGTGGAGATGAACACCTTCAAAGGGAGCATTATTATTGGGTGTGAGAGATCACCCCTGGATAATTATCTTTCAATTTCATATAGGAATTAGGATTTACATTTAAAATGAGAATTTGAAGAGGAAAATTATTTTGATATTTTCAAGGGTTTATTGTCAATATATTTGCAGGAGATTTGGTATTTTGGTGTGAAGTTCTTGCAGGGTTTAGGCTGGTCATACATCTTCCTTATGGAAACATAAGAGAATTCTATCAAATTTGTTTCAATAGTGGTAGACTTTGGCTTTTGGAGATCAAAACCTCCATTGGTATCACTATATTTAGGGTTTAAATGGACTCCCTAGTTAATTCTAGGTGTTTCTACTTCAGGGGACACAAATTTGAGCTTGATTTGTAGCAGTAGGGTTTGTGATTTCGACAGCTTCAGTGGGTGTTTGAGGAGATATTTTGGGTCTTCTATTTTTTTATCATTTTCATCTGGGTGTGCTTCAATTTAGTGTTTTATGGTGTGATTTGAGGGTTCTTGGAGCTGGTCCTACCATTTAGGAGTGCATTGGAAAACATGTAAAGCATTCATATCTCTTAATATGGGAAGTTTTTTATTTTGGATTTCCTAACATATGTTTTCCAAGTTTGGGTGATGAGAATGGAGGCATTTTAATGAGGGTTTGGAGCTGGAGTGAATTTATGGAGCCATACATTTTCCAGTAGTTCATACCATTACCTTGGGAAGTGTACAATAAATTTAGTCAACTTTCGGGTATGTTTCTATCCATACATTGGTGCCTAGATTGTATAATATTGTTGCATTTTATGGCATGTAATTAAAATACCATTTGATGAAGTTATGAGCATTTTGGTGTGTTCAATTGTGTATGGTTCATTTCCAAAATTTTGTATCAGACCTGCACTTGCATTTTCGGTTCAAAAAAATGATTAAAAAATGTTGTTTGGTGTTAGGTTTCAATTTGTTTCATTTTAGTTTATGTTTATGCAATTTAGAGTTTTTATTTATACATATGTTCACACATTATAAAGCACAAAAATCCCAAAATAATTTTATATCATACATATTTGAAAAACATCAAAAAAAGCAAAAAAAAATAGACATCACAAAAATGGAAACAAAGCAAAAACCCTCATATATTTTAGAGCAACAAACATGGATGCCTATTACAACAATGCTATATCTACAAGTTCTCTCTCAATCAAAATTTATGAGAGATGAACATCAAAAGGATTAAACAATTCATACAATTGAGGCTTCTTCAAAGCAATATTGGTCCATCCAAATCAAAGATTATTTAAAACTTGGAAGTATTCCTTATGGATTGTTGCATACTGTAAAATGAGCATTTAAGAAAAATGTGGAAAAGTATGTCTTACTTGAATACATAATGTATCATCAAATATATGAGGGTATCCTCCTTCATTTCTTAGACCATCAAGAGTTATTTTGGTCCATCACCCAAGCACATGATGGTACATGTGGTGCTCATTTCAGTGGCATGACCAACACAAATCGCATTCTTCACATGGGCTATTATTGGCCAAATTTAGAGAAATATGTAAAGAAGTGCGTAAAGTTTCAACACCACACTAATTTGACACATGTAAATTCTTAGACCTTACAACGAATTCAATCGGTTTGGTCATTTGTACAATGGGGGTTTTATTTAATTGGAAAAATCTCACTTGCTTCCTCAAGTCGTCACACATTTATAATTATGGCTATTGAGTACTTTAAAAAATGGATGGAAACAATTCCCCTTACAAATGCAACTAGACTTCACATCGTGGAGTTCATGTTGCATAATATCATTTATTGTTTTGGTATTCCATCCAAGATAATTTTAGATAATGGGTCACATTTTAATAATAAGGATGTGTGTGCTCTAAAATAAAAATATAACATACAACACAAATTTTCTATGCCCTATTATCCACAAGCTAATGGGCAAGCAAAGACATCAAATAAAATAGTGATTGCAACCTTAAAAAAACCATTAAGGATAATTATAAAGATTGGCATAATCAATTACCTCTTTCTCTTTGGGCCTATCACACTAGTATTCAAACTCCCATTGGGGAAAATCTATTTTCACTAGTGTATGGTGCTAAGGTTGTCATGCCTTTAGAGTTGGAAATATCATCACTATGCATCTCCATCCAAGAGTTCATCTATGATGATACTGTGTGGTAAGCTTGTCTATACCAATTAAGTTTGCTTGATGAGTGACATGTTAATGCTCTTGAGCATATACGTGTTTATCAAGAGCACCTCAAGAGATATTATAACATGAAGATCCACCCTTGAGAATTTCAGGTTGGTGATCTAGTTCTAAAAGAAAACCAACAAAATTCTAATTTGCCACCCCATTTGTAGGATAAATTTATGGTAAACTGGTTAGGTCCATACATTATTACTAGTCATATTGGACCTAGAACTTATCACTTAGCATTTATCAAAGGAAGTGAAGAGCTTGACGTATTGAATATTCTTTACCTATGGTCTTTTCTTTCTTAGAGCAATGTGTCCTACCTAAAACACTCTATAGTGGTCTACAACCCTTTGGTCAACCTAAAATACTCCAACCTAAAATGCTCCAAGATGGTCTACGACCCTTTGGTCAACCTAAAACACTCCAAGGCATTCTACAACCCCTTGGTCAACCTAAAATTCTCCAAGGTGGTCTACAACCCCTTTGGTCAACCTAAAATTCTCCAAGGCAGTCTACAAACCCTTTGTTCAACCTAAAATTCTCCAAAGTGATCTATGAACCCTTTGGTCAACCTAAAATACTCCAAGGTAGTCTGCAACTCTTTGGTCAACCTAAAATACTCCAAAATGATCTACGACCCCTTTGGTCAACCTAAAATGCTCCAAGATGGTCTACAACTCTTTGGTCAACCTAAAATGCTCCAAGGTGGTCTACAACCCTTTGGTCAACCTAAAATGCTCCAAGATGGTCTATGATGCCTTTGGTCAACCTAAAATTCTCCAAGGTGGTCTACAAACCCTTTGGTCAACCTAAAATGCTCCAAAGTAGTCTATGAACCCTTTGGTCACCCTAAAAATCCCCAAAGGTGTCTACAAACCCTTTGGTCACCCCAAAATGCCCCAAAGGTATCTATAAAACCTTTGGTCACCCAAAAGCCACAGTGGCATTCACTAAGTCCATTGGTCAAATTGTATATACATACTATTATTATATTATATATATATATATATATATATATATATATATATATATATATATATATATATATATATATATATATATATATATATATATATATATATATATATATATAATTCAAAAACAACTTTAAAACATCAAAAACATTAAAATATTACATTGCATTACATTTTATATCATTGCATTATAACATCACTTGCATTAGGTATACCCCATAATTGCATTTTTCATTTTAGATTTGATCATACACATCTAGGACTAGGGATGTACACTAGGTATTTTTCAAAATCAATGTTGTCAAAAGGTCAGTTTTATCACCTGTTTACATTATATTTATCATTTTCATATACATTCCATATTGTGTGTCTGTTTCCCTTCACTTATCCATTTTTTCATAAGGTATATTTAGGGTTTTTGATCACTTAGTCATCTCTAGTTTTCTTTTCAAAATTTATAGAAAGCTATCATGATTTTTAGAAGGTAAAACCCTGCTTAGATTGTACCTCGTATGCATCATAATTCCAAAAAAAAATCACATTAATAAATCCAAGTATTGCACAACGAAAGATGAAACCTACAAAGTGGTATGTGTTAACTTAAGAGAAAAGTTTACCTCACTCATCCTCCTATGCGAATGGTTCAAAAATGTTGATAATTGACAAAAAGACAAGTTCTTCCATACCCAAAGCAATAAAAATCTCTTCCTTCACACCAAACTAGAGTAACTATCCAAAATAAAATATATATATATATATATATTGGTTGTTACCACTTAAAAATATGCAAAAGAAAAAGTAGTTTTTACCAATAGAAAAAAAAAGTAAGCAAAATAAATTGTGGTTCTCACCACTACCAAAATCCCTTGCTCACCAAAAAAAATGGATCAAATCCCTAGAGAAATTAAAAATTAAAATAAAGAAAGGGAGTATTGAACTTGAATCCCTAGAATTCTCAACATTGGACAAACATAAGGTGATTCTCATTATAGGTTGGGTGGCATCAAGCCTACATGGAAATGGTGGTATCCCTACACATGGTGATATGTTTGTCACATAAGCGAATTGCTTTTGTATAAAAAAATGCTTGCATGTGGATGAGCTAGATTTTCATAGCTTGTATTGCCTGGTGGTCTAATCCAACTATGTACAAAAATCAGGATAGTGATACTCGTAGGGCGATCTTCAGTTAGATGGACTGCATAAATTATGTTTGAAACTGAGGTAACTTTATGCGTTATCATAGTAATAAAATCACATGCACACAAAATAATATTGAATATCTTGGTCATCCTAGTAGATTTATACTTGGCAAAAGAGTCTTGCATGGTTACTATATAATTTTTGATTTGGTAACTAGAGTGTTTGAGTCTCATGAAAATACCAAAAACATCATACAACAACATATTATTCAATATATTACACATTATTTTATCACATGTTTGATTATTTATATTTTTCACAAACCATTACATAGTATCATGATAACGTTAAAATGAGGAGATAAATTTTGTATAGTCTATGGTGCTAGAATCTATTGTGTCAATTACTATCCATCATACATATTAACAAATCATCCATTTAATTTTACATACACACATATACATATCATCAAATCACATCATATTACAATACATGCATACATAAGCATTGCATACATCTCGTAGAGTAGTAAGGAAACAAATGATGATAACTAAAAACTTGTATATATATGTATAGAACCAAGATATACATCATCATCCACAAACTACCAGTAGGCTAAAATAAAGTGGGTCCTCAGACCTCACACTTCCAAAATCCAAAAACAACCATAGAGTCTCAAAATCCATGGTCATATAGGACTAACACTATGACTCTCACCTCCATCCTCAATCGGACTCTATTGATAACTCCCAAATTTGCTACTTCCTACCCTATATGACCTTCGTGTGCCACTGGGAGTCCTCATCCTCATAGAAGACTATCATGTACCACTCCAACTCTGGTCCAACCCACTAGTAGAAGGATGGGCTGGTAAGTGCCCCCTAAGGCACACTATTTGATCCTCCAAACCCTGGGTGTATGCTTGCTTCACTAAACAACAAGCCTAGAAGTATCCCAATAAGAACTGGAGCTATGTCACCTCCTATCATAATTTGGACATCTCACAAATACTAGATACCCCATGGCTAGGGCTTCATGTTCCAACCTATGCCCAAAGAGTAGCCATAATTTTTGACTGCCTATCAGTATTAGCATGTGCACTATGTACCTATGCCTATAAGGGAGCTCTCTTCTTTGCATAATCCCATATACCTCTTATAATATCATCTTATAGCTCAGTAATAGTAGCATCTCATGCTTCCATCTATACCTGCATTCCATGATCATCAAATTAATCCTCACCAAAGTCATCTTGTGGAATCCCTACATCAATGAGATCTATCCACTTATCTGCTACTCAGTGATGCACATGTCGCTCACCTATGTCTAGCCCCTCCTCATAAGGAACCTCATCATGACCCTCATCTTGAGAATCCATGTGTACCTCCTAGTGACCCCTCTCCTCACCATTGGTGCATCATCCACCAAGAGTCATACTATGTTGTAGTCCCTGCATCGTCTATCTCCAAAATGTTGACTACAAGATCTAACTCCTATACCACTACATCAATAGTAGGCCAACCAAGTGTCCTCTCATACCCATGGTGTCGGTAGATCATTATCTCACTAGGCAACCCCTTGAAGAAATTGACGAAGCAGTTTGAACATTCTTATTGATATCAATATAAAGGTTACGATGCGGTTATGAGTTGGTTTATCTAACCAAATTGGTGGTTAATAAACCTACCTAGAGAGCACCTACGAGCACTACCATTTTGCCATAATGTATTACAATGACATATATGATAACATCCCCCCTTATTACATTATTGGAAAATTCCAATAGTATCTCGAAACTTTTCATATTTGATATGCCGAAGGGCTTTGGTAAAGATATCTGCAACTTGCGCATCAGTAGGAATGTATTGAAGTTGTATATGGTGCTTGGGAACTTCATCTCAAATGAAATGACATCTGGTATCAACATGTTTGGTACGTTCATGAAAAATTGGATTTTTGACAAGATTCAAAACACCTTGATTGTCACAAAACAAATGAAGAGGAAGATTCTTTAGAAGACCCATGTTTGTAATAATGTGACTTAACTACATTATATCGTATACTGCTTCACTAGCTGCATGATATTCTGCTTTTGTAGAAGATAAAGCAACCACATGCTTCTTCTTACTGTGCCATGAAACAGGTCCAGATCCTAGATGAAAAACATATCCAAAAGTAGATTTACGATCATCAAGGGATCCAGCATAATCCGAGTCCGTGTAACCTAGTAAGAAAAACTTATTATTCTTTTTGTATTCTAGACCATAATTTGTACTACCACAAACATAATGAAGAACTCTTTTTGCTACTTTCTAGGGACTCATCTTAGGCTCTTGCATGAACCTTGAAAGATATCCCATAGAAAAACTGAGATCTGGCCTGGTATTTGTCAGATATAGGAGACTCCCAATCAATTGGTGATAGAGAGTACCATCTACCTGAGGTGATTCATAATATCAGGATAACTTAAGTCCTTTCTCCATTGGAGTTGCTTTTGACTTACAGTTAGTCATCCGATATTTTTCTATTAAAGTCTTGGCATATTTCTTTTATGTTACTCTAATATGAAATTTTTACTGAGTAACCTCTAAACCAAGACAATAGTGCAAAAGTCCTAGATATGTCATTTCAAATGATTGCTTCAAATCAGTTTTCACTAAGTCAATCATTCTTTTCGAGCTTCCTGTTATGATCGGATCGTCTACATAAAGTACAAGGATCACTATATTAGAACCATTTTTATTAATATAGATATTTGCATCTGAAGGACTTCTTTTGAATCCATGCTGCACAAGGTGACTATCTATCTTGATATACCAAGCTTGAGGAGCTTGTTTTAGCCCATACAAGGATTTTATCAACTTGCATACTTTTTGTTCTTGCCCCTCGACCATGAATCCTTCTGGTTGAGTCATGTATACTTCTTCCTATAAGTCACCATTCAAGAAGGCACTTTTAACATCCATATGATGCAACTTCCACCCAAACTGAGCTCCCATGGCACAAAGTACTCAAATGGTAGTCATTTTTGTAGTAGGGGCAAAAGTCTATTCATAGTCTATACCTTTTTTCTGAGCATATCCCTTTGCAAAAATTCAGGATTTATGCTTATCAATAGATCCATCTACCTTATACTTCACTTTGAAAACCCATTTGCAGCCTATGGGTTTCTTTCCTATTGGCAGATCGACTAACTTCCAAGTATTATTTTTTATGAGAGACTTATGTTCTACATCCATGGCCTTTTTCCACTGTGGTTTATCCAGTGTAGATTGAACCGTTTGCATTCAATGTAGACATATAAATATTTTCGTCATCCTCATATTCTTCTCTATAATTTTCTATACCCACTAACAAATCATCAAAGTGTTGACAAAGTTCATCAACCTCTGAAATAGATTCCTCTACTCTCATTTTCTGAGTCGTACTGCGAGTACATGGCCTATCTAGAGATAGATCTAGAGGGGAATTCAACTTGGCATCTCTCAAAGTGCTAGTGTACCATTTTGGAACTTTATGTTGTTGTTGTTGAAGTTGAACCTCCTTCTTAGGTTCTTCATCTAGATATATAGTTGTGGATGTGTCTTTTGATGTGAAATATTCATCAAATATAACATCTCTACTTACGTGTGTCTTCTTTGTCTTAGTATCAATAAATCGATACCCTTTTGAATACTCATCATAGCCAAGAAAGATACACTGTAGGGTTTTCTCATCCAATTTCCTCCTTTTTTGTTTTGGAATGTGCATGAATGCTTTACATCCAAACACCCTTATATGAGAAATGGAAGGTTTATTACCACTCCAAGCTTCTTGTGGTGTTTTCCCTTGTAGAGCTCTAGTGGGTGCTCTATTTAGGAGGTATAATGTTGTGTTTATTGCTTCTGACCAATATTGATCCTCAATATGTGCTCCCTTTAGCATACATCGAACCATTTCCATAATGGACTTCAACTCCATTCTACTGAGGTGTATAGGCTGTAGTCAGTTGTATTTTGACCCCATGTTTCTTAAGAAACTCTAAAAACTCTTCAAAGGTGTATTTCGCCCCCCCAATCTGAGTGAAGGGTTTTTATCAAACAACTTGACTCCTTCTCGACAAGTTTCTTGAACTGTTGAAAGTAGAGAAATGCTTTTGATTTCAACTGAAGAAAGAAAACCCACATATTTCATGAGTAATCATCAACAAATAGTTGAAAATACATCTTCCCACCATAGTTGGATGGCATAGGACCACACAAATTAGTATGTACCAGCTCTAAAGGTTTTGTATCTTGAGATGAGCTAGCTTCAAAAGGTACTATGTGTTGCTTCCCTGCTAAGAAATCCGAGCAAACTGGTAAGATAGACGAGAGTGGGGGTAGACCTGTCACCATATCATATTTGTATAATTCAAGGAAATATCCAGAACTGAGGTGCCCATAATATCTATGCTACAGAGAGGTGGCCTCCTTTGTATTTGTAGCCAGAGCAACATGAGGAGATGAAAGGGCATCGAGAATGAACAAGCCATGTTTGTAGGATCCAATTGCAACATGTTTACCATTGTGGGTGATAAAACATCTCTTCTTGCCTTTGACAACTCGAAACGTGACATCCATATTTCTATCCAACATTTGTGTGACTGAGAGTAGATTATTGGCTAAAACTGGAACATAGAGAAATTTCTCAATTTGACAATTACCATCAGGAAGAGAAGCAGAAATATCCCCTTCTCCCTTTAGTTGATAGACTTGATTATCAGCAATTATGACTGGCTTACCCTCTTTCTCCACAAAAGTATCAAATCATGATTTGTTCGCAGTCATGTGTTTGCTAGCTCTTGAATCAAGATACAATACAACATCTATCTAGTAAGACGAAGTATGGGTCATGAGCACCTTGTGTGCTCTTTCAGAGTCAGAATTTGAATCAAACCCAGAAGAATTTGAGTCTGAATTAGAGTTAGCATACGCAACATGGACTTTAGGTTGCTTATGTTTGTTGTATTTTTGTTTGTTTTTGCCCTTCTTCCAAGGACCTCTATCATTTTGTTGCTTGTTTTTGAACCAACACCTGTTGGTGTCATGGTTATTCATATCACAAATCTTGCAATATTTTGTATCCTTCTGCTAATTTTGCTTCCCTTTGCCTTTGGAAGAAGGACCCCCTTTTTGAAACTGTCCTTGTTTTTTACAACTTTGTTGTGTGGAAAGAGCATTATCTGGAACATCATCTTTCTAGATCTGATTTGCCTCCTTAGTCTGAAGCAAATTTACCAGCTCCAAAAATGATACTTGTCTACCAAAAATATTCAGAGAAGTGATCAACATATTTTAGGAATTTGGTAATGCTCTCAAGATGACAGAGTTCAAAACATCATCATCCACTGGTTTTCCCATAGCATTCAATTTTGATTTCAAGTCAGCCACTCTACAAAGGAATATATCAACTGTTTCCCCAGAATTCATATTGATATTATGTAGTTGAGTTTGAAGATGTAGAATAGTGGATTGATTCTTTCCTTCATATACTGTGATCAAGGCATCCCAAGCTATCTTACTAGTTTTTGCATCACAAATATGAGGTTGCACCTCATCTATAGTAGCAAGCAAGATAAACACAAGACTCTTCTTATATTTCTTATCCCAAGCATATTGATCTGTTCCTGTTGTCTGAGGGCGTTTTGCAATGCCAGTCACTACATCCCATAGATCTTCCAACTGAAGAATAGCTTTCATCTTTGTCTTCCATGGAACAAAATTAGGACCTTTCAACAATTGTGAATCTAAAAGATACTATGAATTATGGCCATTATGAAGGTTCCTTATATCACCAATTGGTATCCCTTTCTTTATACCTGCCAGATATTTATATCATAACCATTCAATATATACCTGCCCTTACATGAGGGAGACTATAGGTATATAGGAATAGTATACTACTCAATATGTACCCACCCTTACGTGAGGGAGACTATAAGTACATATGAGAAGCACAATATATTGAACATAGGTGATACTGAAAGGGAATCATGTTGTTAATGACACCTACCATAGAAATTTTTATTCCTCATGCATGGGGCATAACTTCCCTTGAACACTTTGGAAAAAAAATTGTCCAGATTTATGCCTAACAACAATCACGATGTGGGTATGAAATGGGAAAAAAATTGGTTTGCCTTATTTCTCCCTAATTATTAATAGAGAACAAGCTCAGACGTCATTTTTTAGCTATATTAGGTGGTGAATACAGTAGTCCAAAGCATGACAACATTACCTGTAAGTGTGGACCAGAGGTATCTCAAATACCGAACGTTGTTGTGCAATAAATTGCACAAATAGGGTATAAATTTGGGGTCTTATAGTTTTTGAATTTATGATTTTTAATGCAAGAAAAAAAAGATATTTAAATGCAAAAGAAACAATCACAAATGCCCACAAATTTAAACACCTATTACAAATCTAGCAATTATTCTGCCAAATGGTTGGATTTCCCCCCTTTATCTTATAATTTTGCAAATGAATCATGTGAAGACCTGAGATCTCTCCCCTGTCAATTTGCAAAATAGAAAAGGAGTGAAAATTAATGGTACCTGAACACCCAAAAAAAAATTTGGAGTCATCAAGGAGTCATTGGACTGTGCAGGCGTCAAATGACCATGGTCGGGCATCAATTGTGAAATTTGGGCATCAACAATGTACTGAAGAGCATCAAACAGGCAACCCACCATAAAAACATGCGACCTGCCATCAAAAATGTGACTCGTCATCAAAACAACATTTGCAAGGCATAAAAAAATTTCACCCGCCGTCACAGCGCACACAGAGGGATTGGAAACCATGACCTACCTCCAAGCACACATCGTGCTTACCATGGGATCTAGAGGGCCCAATGTGAAAAAGAGAGAACTAGGCTAGTGTTAGTAGCATCGGGGCCGAAGAAGAGGAAAAAAAAATTAATCCCACATGGCTTGTGGTACCATTGTGGGGGTCTTTAAAATGGTAAAAATCTACTATAGCTTTCAGTTGCCTTCAGGCAACCACCCCATCCTTTTGCCTCCACAACTGTCCATCATAGACCCACGTGCCCGATCTACCCTATCAGGATTTCCTCTTTTTGCATGCCTCACGTGTCCTCTATCTACGTGCATTTGTGTGCCTCACATGTCATCTGTCTATGTGCCTTCAGTTTTGTTGGTAGGGGTAGTCCGTCCTCTATCTCCGATCATTAGTCTCACATCCATCAAGGTTCATAGTCTGTCCTCTATCTACATTCATCAATCTCCCATTCGTTAGGGTCCTCCAGTCTCGTTGGTTGGTAGTCTTGTCTGTGTTTGTCTCGTGTCCATCAGGATCCATAGTTTGTCCTCTGTCTACGTCCGTAGCTCTGATGCCATGAAGAAATTGATGAAGCTGTTTGAACATTCTGAATGATATCAATATAAAGGTTACAATGCAGTTATGATTTGGTTTATCTAACCAACTTGGTGGTTAATAAACCTACCTAAAGAGCACCTACGAGCACTACCATTTTGCCATAATGTATTATAATGACATATATGCTAACACCCCTGGTGTAGCCTAAACTACTACAAGACTGAAGCATACAAAAAGTACTCCCACTTAGTCCCATGCTACCCAGCTAACCATGTCCCTCACGTCACCTAATGAAGATGTTCCTAAGCCTCCAACCATCCTGGACAATACCTATAGGGTCTCCAAGTCACCTCCTTTACCCTGAGTCATACAAAGGATTATGTGTAATGATTAATATTACTTGCAAAGAAATGAATATGACCTATATCGTAGGATTGTTGCCATAGAATCCCATAGCCTATCTCCCTATCTACAAGCTATGCTTATGTCATCCAAGGCAGTACTCATGGTTGATATACAGTAATATGTTATCATCCCCACACCTATAGTAGAAAGCTACATTCTAATACCTTCTATCCATGGGATCAGATCTCATACAATTCATCATATATTTGTGCTATTAAGGTAGTACCCCAAGCCATCAATAGTGGTTGCTCTACAGTGCACTCCATAAGTGTAAATACCAAATCCAAAATGTTCTAGGGAAACATGAATCCTAACGAGTTTGGTAGCAACATGTTGGATATCAATGTCATCAAGAAGATATGTCTAGTGGTCAATACCACAACCTCATACCATAACTCCACTAATATACCTCCACTAAGTAGGTCGTGTATTGCCTCCTTCTAGTCCCTATCAAAGTATCTCTACATAATTGTATCTCTTAGATTTTGGTGAGTAGATAAAATAGGTCACCCCTTTATCAGGATGTGAAATATTCAATAGAAATCCTCTAGAGTCATTATAATATCCCATATCAATAGGTGGAAGGTGTTAGTGCGATGATCCCATAAGTTTATCAAAGTAGTCAAATAAGCTCGGTCATCCACCATAGGCTCTAACTGTGTCACTTGCTTAATACCAATGGAATAAAACCATTTCCAATAATCCTATATTGATAAATCCCTAGTGGTTTGAAATAGATTCAAAAATAAATATCGACTCTTAACCGCCTAGAAGAGATAAGAAATTTAACAAAAATGCATCAAAATTACCCAAAAATACCAAAACAAGACTAAAAAAGGGACATTTTGCCCTAATTTTGTGGTCATCCCACCCAGGGAAGGCCCCCAATTTTGTATTCATCTCTCCCAAGGATGGACACCAGTGGTCATCCCACCCAGGGATGGCCCCCAAAAATGCTTAAAAATGGATCATTTTGACCCCCAAAAAGGCCATAAAATAGCAAGAAAACAACAAAAAAATGGAATAAAAATACATTTAAACACAAATAAATTCTAAATTCCTATATTTGACTACTATTACGGTTCATTAAAAAATTATTAGTGTGTTTTTTTTTGGAAAAAGTACAACTAATTACAATTTTAAGTTCAATAAAAAATAAGAAAAAATTCAGCCCTTACCCGTCGCACACTAGCTCCGTCGTTGGTTGCATCTTGTGGTTGTCTCATGTTATTTTTAGGATATTCTAGGAATTTATACACTTCAAAAAATCAACCTCCTACTCTTCACCTCTCATTTTTCTAAGTTAGACATGTGGAAATGATCTCACTTGCCCAATTTTGGGCTTAAAAAATACTAGAATGAGCATGGTCATCCTAGGGTGGTATGGCCAAAAATTTGTCCAACCGTCCCACATTGGTATGGATATAAACTATACAGCCATCCCAAAAAGGGATGGCCACAAAACATCCTCACACAAATAGCTAAAAAAGATAAAAAAAATGTCCAAAGCCCACCAAAAACAAGTCAAAATTGACAAAGTGAACAAAGGATCAAGATTGAACTTAAATTTTTTATGGATGCTCTAAAAAGTCTCTACTTAACTCCACAATAAGGTCATTGTGGATGGAATACAACATGGGAATGAGGTATTTAGTTGTTTTCTTCCATAAAATATCAACAAAACTATCAAAATCCTCGTAAAATTGATACATTTTACAATGGGTAAAATTGATGGTTATCCCAATCAAGTCATATGCGTCAAGTGACTCATTGTTTCAAAATAATAATTGCCAAAGACAAATTTTCAAGCCCATGCTGGGGCAAAAAATTAGTAAACTCAATAAAACAAATTCTTGGTCTCCTTGAAGCCGTAGGAATTTACCTAGACAAAGGCTTATAAGTAAAATAAGGAACCAAGACCAAGTATATCCTAAGCCCCTACGACTTCCATTGCAGAGTGCCTAAAAGGTATATAAAAATCAATCCTTCAACTATGTCAAAAGCAAGGATTCCAAGAATATATGCTCTTTTCATAATGGAGGTATCTAAAGTTGGTTAGGTTACTGAATAATTTCAATAATTTAATAATTTAGTCATCTATTTTTCTATGTGCTTTGTTTCACACAACACATCTAAAAAAGGGGCATATGTAGACACTAAAATCATATAAATCAGATAATATTTCCAAGGAACCACTCTTATCTACAACATATGGCCCCATTGGGTAACCCTCAAGGGTTAATTAGGGGTCCTAACCACTTTTTGAAAGGTTTAACCAACTTTTAGGAGGTTTTGGGACATGTAGCCATGGCCTTCCCACACCAGGATGACCATAATTGATGGCCATATCACCCAGTGATGACAATAAGTAACCATACTTGGGTGGGATGTCCATAGTCCAGAACCCTCAAAATTTAAAGGGCAAGACAAATGCCAATAAATTTCTACCATTTATCCCACCCAATCACTCATGATAGATTAAGAGGCTATCTAGGCCATTAGGGACTACAAATTGGAGGTCCAAATGGGAAGCCTCTTCCACCCTATGCATGGCAAAGGTATTTCCAAGTGGCAGCACCTGCCATAGATTTGTAAACTCATCCCTTTTCCACCTTTGCCCTCTTGGACTATAAATTGAGATGTTTTCACCCAATTAAGGAGAGATATTTTGTAATTATTGACCATGAAGTGCTGCCAATATTTACCCTCACCTTTTTCCCATGTATTTACCTTGGAAACATCATCAATCAAAGGTATTTTTAAGGTATTCCAAAATACGTTCACCTTTTCTAAAACCTATTAATTCCTATGAGCTGATTTCCAAAATTTTACGACAACATCCCTATGAGGATTATTGACCAAATCCAAGTGGAATTGGAGTGGTCTTGATATGTTAATTAGTGTTTTTGTGATTATAGTTCTAGTTGGCCCTCTCAGGTATGGCCATATGTTTTTCCCATAAAATCACTTCAATTTCTACTCAGATATTTATAATATCATATAATTTCCATCATACTAAGTTTTCATGTCATTTGGAATAGTTTAGACTAGTTGATTAGATTTTTTATATTCAATACTACATTAATTTCATGGATTTCATTATAATAAGCATATGCTATTAACATGTTTCAATTCCTTGTGTGTAGGTACATGTATTCCATGCATGATGGATGATCTAAGGAGTTGAAGAAATATAGCTCAAATTTGGCTCTACAATCGTGAGTGTGAGAGGAACATTGAAAGCACACCATAAGTCCATGGAGGGATTTGATCCTTCAAAATTTGTAACTTGAAATGTATCAGATTGAAACACCTCAAGTGGATGTATTGTAACCTCTTATTTGATAAATTAATAAATACAAGGAGAACCTACCCTTTTTTATTAACTTATTTTTCACTTATTTGATTACTTTAGCGTCTCTTTTGCATGCTTTAATAGAACATTAGATGCAATTCAATTTCATTTGTTAGGTGCACCATTTTCCATGCTCTTAAAATATTATATTAATATTTTATGTGGTATGATACACATCCTTCCATTGAAAGTTTTTTTCTAATTACTTTGGTGCATGCAAAAATCCCCAATAGAAAATTTCAATTTCTTTTGTAAAGGGTTTGACTTTACTCACGTGATCAGATTGTTGACGTGGCTTCGACCGATCCAATGTTTCTGAATTATTCATATTGCATACAAGATCTTTAATGGAAGGTAGGCACCATTTTATTTATTTTTTAAATAATAATATGGGAGTAAGGAACCTCCCCATATATAATTTTTTTTTTTTTAAATGGGCACTCGGGCATAATGCAGATGTCCATCATAATGATGTACAAGCACCTTACTTCAAGTGCATAGGAACAAGGTACCTTCCTACCATTAAATGGGAACAAGGCACCTTCCCACCATAGAACAGGATCAAGGCACCTTTCTCTAGGTGAATCAAGGCATCTTCCTCCAGGTAGGATCAAGGCACCTTCCTCCAAGTGGGATCAAGGAACCTTCCCCAAGCGAGATCAAGGTGCCTTACTCCAAGTGGTATCAAGGCACCTTCCTCCAAGTGGTATTAAGGCACCTCAGAATACATGGGATAAAGACACCTCTGATACATGGGATCAAGGTACCTAAAAATACATGGGATCAAGTCTCCTCAAAATACATGGGATCAAGGTATCTCTAATACATAGGATCTGGGTGCCTCAAAATACATGGGATCAAGGTACCTCAAAATACATGGGATCAAGACACCTTTAATACATGGGATGAAGGCACATCTGATACATAGGATCAAGGTGCCTCAAAATACATGGGATCAAGGTACCTTAAAATACATGGTATTAAGGCACCTCAAAATACATGGGATCAAGGCGCCTATAATACATGGGATCAAGGTGCCTCAAAATACATGGGATCAAGGTGCCTCTAATACATGGGATCAAGGTGCCTCAAAATACATGGGATCAAGGTGCCTCCAATGTATGGGATCAAGGTGCCTCCAATATATGAGATTAATGCACCTTTCTCCAAATGGGATGAAGGTGCCTTCCAATTGTAAGTGAGGTGCATATCATTTATTTTTTTATTTTTTCCCATAGTAATATGGTAGTTAGGTGCCTCCCCATATATATATTTTTAATTATAATAATATGGGAGTTAGACACCTTTACATGGGAGTAAGGTGCATCCCCATATATATATAATTTTTTGGGGGTGCCTTCCTAAGGGGAGTTAGACATATTATTTTAATGACATGGGAGTTAGGTGCCTTATTTCAATGACATGGGAATTAGGTACCTTATTTCAACAACATGGGAGTTAGGCACCTTCCTAACGAGAGTTAGGCGCCTTCCTCCAATGTACATATATATGATTTTTTTTGGAGCATATTCCTAATGGGAGTTATACACCTTATTCAATGACATGAGAGTTAGGTGTCTTACTAATGTAATTTAGGCACCTTCCTCCAACATACGTATATATGACTTTTCAACATAAGTTAGGTACCCTTAAGGTACTCGGGAGTTAGGTACCTCCCTACTATTGAGAATTCAGCTTCTACTAATGTGTCTGTAGTCAATGCTTCCTGGTTGATAAGGTCCTTCAAAACTTCTTCCTTCTCAAACCTCATCAACAACTACTCATCTAAACATGCAAAAATGTATTTTCCTCCATGAATATTTAACATCCATGTACGTATATCAATTATGATTATACCCTTTGGATGGGAATAATCAAGCTTATACTCTATGTAGGTTCATGGATACTATGCCGATGAGGCCTAGGTTTCATAGGATATCTACTTCATGCATTCAGGGTAATTCACCTGCAAAAGCAAACAAGAAAAACTAAAACGTAGTAAAATACAGTTTAGTGAATTATGTGCCTATTAGGCCTAGGTTTCCTAGGATTCCTACAACTTGCATTCGGGTACTGTGCTTGAAAAAAAACACAATAAAATAAATAAAATTAAATACTAAATTGTTTTGTGGACAAACATGTTTCCACATATTACTAAAAAGTAAAAAATTAATCAGCTGGGATCACCCCATGTCTATTTGGAACTCCATCAAATGATAAATTTTGCTGAATGCTAATAAAAATCGTCATTAATACCCAGTTGAGCCAAGGAAAATTTGGACATCCCTCTAAGTTTTAGGACTAGGAAAATTCTTGATGATCTCGGTTTTATTTTTATCCAATCTCACTTGGTATTCTAGGTATGTGTGATGAGTATAGGATTTCAAAGTGATTCTTGTTATGTTTGAATATTTCCAAGAAAAATAATTCTGATGGTTTATCAATATGTCTTTCAACGTGTCCTTTTGGGTGCATGTCAACTTACCATTTATACTCTGTGTTTTCCTAGGTGTGACCTCAATTTGTGTGACATGGTGATATTTTATGCCAAAAAGTGGTAATTATAGAGAGAGGCGAGAGGACTCACCTTGGAAAAAGTTGGTTATGATTCTCTCCTCATCATTTTTCATCCTCCAACTCATCTAATGCCATTATGACCTGAATCATTGCTAAATCACCAACATTTTGATTTTATTTATTGGGTTCACCCAACAAGTCAAAAAACTATGCAAGAAGATAGATGATTAGATTTTTAATGTTCCATCCATAAAAAAATTGTTATTTGTTAATTCTTGTAGCTTATATAGGTGTCAGCTATCACTAGCCAAGGCTTACCCAAGATGAGTGGGTAACCATCCAATTCAAACTTTGACTGCAATACTAAGAAATTTGCTAGATGTTTTTAAGACATAATTCCTAAATGGTCTTCATGTAAATTGGGGCATCTATTATAGCTTGAAAGAGAGGAAGGGTGACTATTAAAATTCTTCAAGTTGGACAATATGTCAAACTTCGGTTGTACTAGACTTTTGGGTTCCTGCAACATTTTGGAAAGAGGGGGAACCTCTTCTTTGTCATTTTTAGTAATGGGTTCTTCCTCAACCTCTTCTACAAGAGGTGGTTCCTCTACTACTATATTTACATTAGCCTCCTCTTCTATCAAAGGAGGTGCTTCTACACCTAACTATCTACCTGATATTAACTATACAGGAAATATCTCATATTTCACTTGATATGTTGGTTGGTTTGATATAGGTTGTGTTGGATATTGAGCAGTTATCAAAATAGGAGAAACTGGTAGACTCGACTGTAGTGGGACCTATGCTACACTATGTGGAGCTAAATTCCACGTGTTGTAATTTCTCTAATGAGGTCCTAATTACTGGTATGACATCCATGGGTACTGATTATAAGGAGCAGTTCCCTGAGGGGTGTTTATCCATGGTGGTTGTCCCCACCAATCCACACTGGGTGGCTGAAATTGAATTTGATTTATGTGGTTACTCCATCTAGAGGGTGGTATTCCTACTGGCATGTTTCATTAGAAGGTTATTTCCAGCATCTCCTATTCCCCATGAAATACGCTTATGTTATCTTATGACTTGGAAATTGTGGGCATAGTATTATCTTGTGATTGTTCTAATAGATAACACATAATCTAACCTTGTCTTTATGAAATATATTTTTAGAGTGCTTTCCTCTGCAATTGAGATAAAAATAGGTTAATACTACGTCATTCTATTACTTCTTCTTTTGGAGTCGAAGAGTATCCATTTGTAGTGCAAAAGATGACATCTCACTCCTTAGGTCTTCTAGCATTTTATCTCTCTCTATTTTGGTGACTATGGCTATTGTTTTGATAATAATAGAGGTTAGGTTGTCTTTACTTATTGAATAATTCTAATACAATTATTGAATGTATGACATTTGGTGTTGGTATAGTTATCCTCCATTCTCAGTCATTTTTCAAGAAATGTGGTCTCTACACCAATTTTTCTTAAAGTGGTTTCTAAGGTCTTTTTATCATTCTGTGTATTCTTCATATCTTAATAAAATGACCATATAGTACTCTAATCTTTGTTGGAATCATACAAGGTTAGGTGAAAAAGTTCTACAGATAAGTTAATCTGAACCAAAATTTTTAGATACACCTTCTTCAGAACAAGGCATTACAGTTGGTACTTCCCTGGCAACGGTGCCAAAATATTGGGGCAAAAACATTGGTTAATTCTTCCTAATTTGTCATAGCCCTTCTCATTTAATTATCAACCTAGGGATTCTCGTAAACTCGTAAAGTACCATGCATAGTTTATGCCTACTATGCCTATAACACCTTTGAGATGAGTCCTTTAATTCCTAAGGTTTGGGGGGTAATTTTCATTGTAGTGCAGTGCTATCCAAACCATTTGACTACTAAAAATAAATTGTAAAAAATAAATCACACCACACACGTACATGAATTTAAATAAAAGAGGAAAAATGCAGGAAAATAAACATATTTTTGGAAATTAAATAAAATAATAAATAATAGAAAAATAAACTAATATAGAAAATAGGAGAAAGGGGAGGAATGCTTACAATATTAGGCCTAGGATCCAACAGATTCCACCTAGTTAAATCACGTACATCGAACACTTATAAAATGTAATATAACACTCAAATGAATTTTATTGCAGGTAATTTTACAATGCTCATCCTTCCTCTGTTACAATTTAAGGTAAGCTTATTTTGGACTTGTAGTTACAATAGCTATACATTAATTATATTAATCAGTACAGACATATAATTATAATAGTCACACACTAAATTTACCCTTTGTAGGATAAATCAAGCATGTTATATTTTATCATAACAAAATACATTTGATTTTACAATAAATCCATTTGAGCAGTTGCACATATTGGTCACTAATGAGAATATATTAGTTTTTGGTTCATTACATTGCCTTTTTACCCATATCAATCATCTGAAATCATTGCTCTGATTTTTTCTTTCTAGAAGTGGTAGATTTTTTGGTTTTGCTCTCATCTTCGCTTGCGTTCTGTTTTAGCAAGTGGTTATTCCATTTTCTCCTATAATAATAAGACAACTAATATGTTTTGGTAGATATCCAAAGTTGGTGTATGACGTGGATTTAATGGTCTACTATGGTCAATGTGGTCTCCACTAGTAGCAAGGTCAAGGCATATGGGATCAAGGTGCCTCATTTCAATGGGAGAAAGGCACCTAGGATCAAGGTGCCTAGGAGCAAGACACCTTATTTCAATGGGATCAAGGATTCTTCCCATAATAATATGGGAGAAAGACACCCTCTTCCACCATGCTCATTGATTTTCTTTGAAGAATGATATGTCGAGTCCAGATGAGACCTTGATGTGATTATGCAAAAAATGATGAAATTAATCAAATCTACACACTTAACACACATGTTAGAGGATATACACAATTTCCTATTAAATATATATAAATCCTCATAAAAATTACATTTCTATTATAATAATGCCGCACAAGATGTTAGAAAAGTATGGAAAAATATGAGCATTTTTTGTGCTCATCAAGTACTACTATCTAGAGTGTGACTTACCCCTATCTTATATTACAATGATAAGATGGTGTTGAAATCATCACCTACAATTGGTCAAGCTCCAGGGATATTATTGATAATATAAACTACATTCTTCCATTGTTGTCTTATTTCATCAATGCTAAAAGAAGAGTATACATTGAGACAACCAATGCTGAGAATGTCTACTTTGAGCTAGTAAAGCCAACATTCCCTAGCTTCTAAAAAATTTAGTGTAAAGTATTGGTTTTTATGAGGGGTCTTAGTCCCCTTGTACCGAGTTTTGAAATAGAATGTCTTGGAAAAAAACAACTAAATGCTAATCATAATAGTTATGTCATATTTTTGTTTTTATTACATGATCTCCACAAGTTTTATAATTATTTATATCTCATATTTGGATTCTATTTTAATCAATAAATCAAAAATTTATTGTGTATAATAAAGATGCCACCAGCCTAGATATACATAACAAATATGCTATATTATATTGCAAATCTGATTTGGGATCATAAAAATAGAATTTACAACGAACTGAATTCTCCTTGAATATTACAACTAATTCCCGTTGAATTCATAAACTAAATTCTTCTTGAATTATTTGAATATTTCTATAATTCCTTGAAGACTTCTTGAAATCCTCTAAATTCTTGATTAGGATAGGTTCCTCAACCCAATATATATGCATCTTACATGCAAAAAATAGCATGACTTTTATATTTCTAGTTTTTTTTTAACCTTTCTTTTCTACTTTTAGAATTCTATTTTTAGAATAACCCATTTATATTTATTGGTCTTTTACATTATGCAACTCATATGCACTTTCTATTTTTCAATTGACTTTCTTTTTTTAGAATTATTTTTATTATTTTTAATTGCCTTCTTTGCTTTTCTTATTTTCTCCAATTGTTTCATTAAATAATTAATTAAGCAATTAATAATTAATATCATTAATTATTAATTAATCAATTTTGCATCACAATATCAATCACTATCCCCTTTAATGCAAAATGGAGAAATGTCCAACTTTATCTTTAGCTTTACATGTTCCTACTTCAGCAATTCCTTGCTCTTATACACCCACTTGATTACAGTGACATTTGTCCTTAGGTGGTTGTACAAAATGCAATGTTTTATTCTTCTCTTTTGATTCCATCTCCTTTTCTATAGCCTCAAACCATTCTCTATACTTGACTACTTGTTCTAGGTTATTACAGATAGAAGGTAATGCATAATAAGTCAATTCATCATCATCTTGATCAACAAATTGATTTTTATTACCTTTGTGTTCTTGAAGTAAAGTTTTTCCTCTTGAAATTCTAATCCAACATTTGTGTAGGTGGATGTGGGAGCAACAACCTTTTATGCTTTCCTCCTTGGGATGTAGAAGATGAGCCACTTGATACCAAAGTAGGTGATACCTCAATAGGTGTTGATGGAGTAGCTTGTATGTCCTCTTCCTTTAATTATTCATCCATTTGGGGTTCCTCTTCACTTGCAAAATCCTTCCCTTTTTGTAGAGATATTCATAGATATAATTCTCAACAAAGATATCATCTTTGAAAATAATAGTCTTCTTATATTGAGGATTGCTCTCATCACTATAGGATATGAAGACGTAGGGTATACTTTTTTGGTCCATATCCTTTATCTTCTCATCATTAATATGTACATAAGTTAAGCATACAATTACATTAAAATATGGAACACTTGGTATCTTACCGTTCCAATCCACATATGGAGTTTTATTCCTAATCACCATGGTAGGACTTCTATTTAGTATGTAAATATTTATCTTCACTACTTCACCACAATACATCTTCTCTAGGCCTTTTATTACAAGAATTTATCCCATTATTTCTCTCTACCACGCTATTTTGTTATGGAGAATAAGGTGTAGTTAGATTCCATTTAATGCCACATGTAGAACAATAATTAAGAAACTTTAGAGGAAAGTTTGCCTCCCCTATCCATTCTCAAAGTCTTTATGGATATTTCACTTTCATTTTTACCTAGAGCTTTAAATATCTTAAATCCTAAAATTTCTTCATCTTTTTCCTTCAATAATAAAACCCATACATATCTAGTAGTGTCATCGATGAATGTAATTAAATACAAATTCTTATCAATACTTGGGCAAGGCATATGACCACATACATCAGAATGGATAAGCTCCAATGGTTGGCTAGCTCTCCACTTTCTAGAGTGAAACTCACCCCTATAATGATTTTCAAGTGTGCACTCTTTTCATACTTCATATTTTCTCTTCACTTGTACCTTTGCAAGCCCATGAACCATTTATTTTTTATGAATTGTATGAAAACTACTAAAATTGTGGTGTCCATACCTATCATGCCACAACAAACTTGTATCTTCAATAATAGAATAATAAGTACCAATAAATTTCATATTAATATTTAGATGGAAATCCTATTCTTTGTCATAGAATATGTGCCAATTAGCTTATCTCCATGCTTCTTTTCAAAGATAGAGTACTCCTTATTATAAAAGATAAATTTTAAACCTCTCTAAATAAGCTTCCCCACACTTATTAGGTTGTCCTTCATGGTGGGAACATGATAAACATCATTCATGGTTCCTTTGCCATGTCTAGAGTTGATAGATATATTTTCTTTATTATCTAATTGAGCCATATTTCCATATCCTAATTAAACTTAAGTGTTTTACCTATCATCAGGCTTATTGAAGCCATATTTATAATTATACATGTGGTTAGAGCAACTATAATCAAGAAACTAGACTTCCTTACTAGATTACATAGAATCGTTGCATGATATAGCATAGTTGATATTATGCTTCATTGTATAACCCTTCTTGCTTCTACTATTTGATCTCCTTGAATGATTTCCAAAAAGATCCTATACTATCTCTTTAAATGTTTGGTCTTCTTGTAATTTAAAAAAATACTATTCTTCTTATTTGACTTGTTCTTCATGTTGAGTTGTCTTACCCCTCCCCCTTTTGGTTGGAGCTCTCTGAGGTACCTTTTGCTTTACCTCTATTATTTTTTGACTTACTTCCTTGACAGTTTGAAAACTTCATCCTAGTCTCAATAACTTAATATAAATTATTAGTATAGTTTTTCATCTTCTTTTGATGAGAAAAGAGTGAATTAACAAAATCTTCAACTTTTAGATTGTCCAAGTCCTTGCATTCCGCTAGAGTGATAACTATGTGTAGCCACTTGGGTGTCAAAGATCTCAAGATCTTCTTCAAAACCACCTTATCTTAAATAGATTCACCATAGACATACATCTTATGCACCATGGCATTCACCATGACACAATAGCCTCCCATGCTTTCTCCTTTCTCCATTTGCATGTTCTCAAAGTTCGTTGTCAATGTTTGTAGTTTGGAAAATTTAACATTCTTTGTTCCTTGGTGGAAAATATCCAATATTGATGCGAAAAATATTAAAATTTTAAAATAAACAAAGTAAAAATAAAATACCTTGAGTATTTCATGATACCATTTACTAGACAAAGCAACATCATGATGCGAAAAATAATCAAAATGAAAATAAAGTCAATAGCAATAAATTCTAGCAATAAAGGATAGTAAACTCTAGGTAACTAGAAAAACTTAATATAATTAGATACATGGAAAATGCATAGACCAAAGGATGATGATCTCACTAAGTATTAGATCAAAATCACTAGAAAACCAATATTACCACTTAAAGTGGCTATCATGGTCAATAGAAGAAAGTATAAAAAATAATAACAATAAAATACAAAATACTTTACAAGAATAAATTATACAAGATTGATGCAAACACAAACTCAAAAAATCCAACAAGCAAAGTAATAAATATGTAATAAGTGAAAATAAGCTCAATAAGTATTCAAATAAAATATAAATTCTATATAGAAAAGACAAAGGGGATACACATAAAAGCATTTGACATGTATCAACTTGGTGGATTACTTCAAATTAAATCCATACATAAGTTTTAATTTTATTACCCTACATACATATAAACCTTTAGTGATATATGGACTAATTAATTTCTAAATAAAATTGCTCATATACTTTTTTATGCATATTATTAGTCTTGAAGATAAGTATGGTAGACTTTCTTGTTATATTATTGGGCATCACAAGTCTTGTAGGCCATATTGTGCTCAAGATCATGAAGGAAATTCTTAGTAAGAGTATAAAATGTAGCAAGATGAGCTTCCCAATACTCCTACCAATACTCGTCATGATTTAATACATCCTTTAACGAAACATACATGGATGGAAATTCAATATCAAGTGGGAAAATAACTTTAGTGGCATAAATCAAAGAAAAATAAGTTTCCCCTATGGAAATTTGATTATTGGTGTGGCATTCCCACCGATGTAGGATATAATTTTAAGTTTCAATTTTTATTTGACTATTTAATAGTGTTTATCAATATATTAACAAAAAAATTATTTCTAGACTTAGATTTATTATTCCCTTATGGATAAGGCATGGAAAAATTGTGTTGAATATTTTAACTCTACAGGAATTTCCCTCACTTCATTACTTTTAAATGATATATACTATTATCTAACAAGGTCGTAGAGTAAAAAGAAAAAATACATGATATAGTTAAATAAAAATTTAGACATGATGATAGATTCATTATTAGTGAGGGGCATATCCTCCATCCACTTATAAAATACTCTATGCCTATGTTAATAATATTTTTCCTATCAAAGCATAAAGGGGAGATAGGACCTACAAGGTCAAGATACCAAGTAGGAAAACCCAAAGGAGATTCAATTGGATAAAGATTTAGGCAAGGGCATGTCTCTCATATTTATGAAACTAACACGTATAATAGGATTTAAAATTATTTTTAGTGCCATATTTCATTGTATGCAAAAAATATCCCACTCATATGAGTTTGTGATAATGAGAATGGATAATAAAATGCTTTGCATGGTCACCATTATGAATAGAAAATTATTCTTTAGTAACCTCTAAATATTAAAGGTGTCATAGAAAGATATGGTAATTATTTATAGAATATAAGGCTCTACCATGAGCCAAATATTAGAAATATCATTTAAGAATGCTAACCCTATGATTAGCGTTTATGGTAGGTTTTATTATCAATAGAACATATTATAGTACTATACCAAGGATATTTGAAGGAAATATCAAAATCAATGGCATTAACCTCAATTGTATACACATCCATTAGTCATCTAGTAATAGAAGTAATAGGTTTATCATTAAATTTTACCATATATTTAACTCAATGGTACTCTCATATGCTATGATTTTCCCCCATGACCAATTCTTTATAGAAAATTAAGCATTAATCAACTTTCATCAAGTTGATGATAAAATATAAAATATGGTTCTTTAACAACATACTTACCTATGACTTGATAGACCAGAATTTAGGGATTTTCTAGCACTTTGATGTGTTGAATATTCATGCATTGAGTATCTAAGAGCCTTAAAATTAAAGCATCATATTCTACAACATTTTTGGTAATGCCAAATAAATTTAAGCAAGATCCAGTTGAAATGATTAGGCCAATTGGAGACTTGATAATAATTTTGGCTCCTAGCCAAAACTTATTTTTTACACCATCAAAGTGATCATTCCACGTGTTAGGGTGAAATTTCATTTAGGCTTTGTTGTATTAGATGATGTGTATTTCTTATACCTATATTTATATATATACATACTCTCAATAGTATCATGAGACTCTAATATTGTGTCTTTATGTTTAATAAGAGCATAAGTACTAGACTCTTGAATAATACTAAAATAATGAAATAAAGAAATATGACAAAGTCATGATAAGCACCAGAAATAATCATGGATTACTCACCACACAAAGCTTCATTTAAGGGTTTAATTTTGATCTAAGGCAATAACCAACTGGTCAAAAAGCATTTTAGATTTCACAGTCTTTTGGATGAGATACAAAGATCAAAATTTTACATGATGGTGATCCAATGTTTTGTAAGGGGTTTTTGTAGGTATGTATGGATTTTTAATCGAGCACCTCAATAGATTTGTCTTAGTGACCTCCTAAGATGTTTCATACAAAATATAGTGCCTAATCTTCTCACAAGCAACATAAAATAAAATATGATGTTTTATTTCTCCATGGAAGTGTATATAGATTTTATTTACAATATTATATGATTGATGCAATAAATGGCATACTCATTCTTATCATTTGGTTGAGTAAGGACTACTCGTAAGTATATTTGAGGATTTAGTGTGTATATACCAAAGGTATTATCTTGGTTGGGTTGGTGGATTCAACGGATACGAAAGATATTTTTTCAACTCAATAAAGACCTTACCACAAGTCTCATGCCATTTAAAATATATCTCTTTCTTAATCAATTAATTTAGTAGATAAGATTTGAATTTTAGCTAAGGAATAAACTATCTAATGGTTTCGAGATTCCATAGTAAATATTTGATATATTTGATAGAACATGAGAAAGGTATAGCATCAATGACCTTTATATTTTTATAGTATATATCTATGCCCTTATCAAACACCATGAAACCTAAAAGCATTTCTAGTAACATCAAACACATAAATTTTGGTTATGTATCACTTTATAAATATGCAATCACTCAAAAAATGGCATGAAGATCAACAAGATGGTCATCCTGTTTCTTAGACTTATCTAAAATATTATTAAAATTAGATTCTAATGTTTTCACAATTAGATCATGAAATATTATTGTTATATCTCATTGCTAAGTTTCTCCAATGTTCTTTAGCCAAAATGGCATGACAATATAATATAATATGCCTAAAAGTGTGGTAAATTTATTTTAGTTTAATACTTAGGAATAATTTGGATTTGGATGTATCCTAAATAATTATCCATAAAATACAATATCTCATACCTTATGGTATAATCATCAACGATATTTATAGAAGGCAAAGGGAAGTTGTCCTTAGAGCAAGCTAGGCTAATTCTTCTAAAATAAAAACAAATTTAGACAACATCCCTATATTTTTTCATAGAAACAATATTAGACACTCATTTATAATAATCAAATAATATTATAAGGTAGACATATATAGTTTCAAGATTTATATTTTTAAAGGCTTGAATAATATGGAAGAGCCTACTCTAATTTTGTCAAATACTAGCTACATCCTCATAAGTTGCAATACTATGGATAAGAAGATCATCATCTATTCTAAGAATATCATAATATTCCTAGGCCAAGAAATATTTGTACTCTTTAAGTAAAGCAATAAAATTTGCTTATTTCTCTTTAGATAAATTGGACCCAATTTTAACTAAGCATAGAAGCTCAAGTAAATATATGTTTATATCAATGGTAGGATTCACATTCATGACAATTCCATCTTCAAAGTGATCTAGGGAATCAAGAAGATTCTCAAAATTAGAATTGACCTGAAGTTGGAAAATATGATTAGATAACTTATTATGGTCCCATGTAGAATTTTGTTCTTTAGGAAATCCAATATTATGATACCACCATGGGATTCATTACTCTCTAGCATATAAAAATAAAGAATATATTTACCATAATGCATAGTAGGAATAAAAAGCACATTGTATGGAATTTCAAGTATAGAATCAACATCTTTCCCTTACCTTTCAACCTAGATAGGATTTGGGCATATGATTAGAAAATATGGAAGATAGGGATATGAGGATAAGGACACAAATTCAATCATTCATAATTTTTTTTCAATCCATCCATAACAATCACGTTATTAATTTTGGGAGATAACTCCTATTTAGTAAGGTATCAAGCTAGACAAGAGGTTATGTCATCAATTAATTTATCATACCACTTTTATAATGACATCTATGAGATAAATAATATCTCCAAATATGGGATAGAGGTAGTTAATACATACACAATAATCTACTTAGGTATTATATCATAAAATTTAGTGTACATTGGAATTGCCACATTAAATGCTAATTGTAGTTTAGCATAATTTTGTACATATAAGTTTGAAAAACCAACATAAGAAGCAATTCTAAGTATAAATAGTCATTAGTAGAAACATTATTAGAAAAAAATAAACTTGAAAAACATGAGGAAAATTGGTTTCATTGAGATCACTTCTTCAATTGATAATTTTGTTTCTTCATAACAAGGCCCTAAATTATTTATACAAATAGAGGATTTAGGAAGAATATATATTTTTTGTTTGTGGAAAAAATCCTAAATGGGATTCTACTTTTGGGTAAGTCCTAAGGATATAGAGGTATCTATTCTGCCAAAAAAAATCAGGGCTCGCACTTGGCCTACCCCCTTCGGCACACTCAATGAGCATGCCTAAAACAACAAAACAAATAACAAACAAACACAAAACAAAAATAAACACAACAACATCAAAAAATAAAGAAAAAAAAAATCCAAGCAAACAACAATAAATAAATACATAAATAAAAACCACAAAAGCATAAAAACATAAACAAAAAACTGAAAAAAACAAACAAATAATAAATAAATAAATCAAATTAAAATTAAATAAAAAATAACAACAAAACACATAAGAAAACCAAAAACACAATAAAATAACACACAAACACTTTAACAAAAACGAAAAACACAAAACACAAAAAACAAAAACATGAAAAACAACAAAAAAATAACGCAAAAACATAAAGAACATATTTTTTAAGGTCATAGATAACACACTAATTTAATTGTGAAAATATAGACGAAACAATTATATTATATAAATAGAAATCTTAAAAGTGATCTAAATAGAATCTTGTGTTAAATGCTTAGGCAAAACAATAATTCTTATTTCATTTGACATGTTTTCAAGGTTTTGTTATGGAGATAATAGAAATATCAAAAATTTTGTTAGAATTTACCAAAATAAAAATGCAAAGCATTACACAAGTATGAATAAAAGAGTAGAACTTATTTATTTACTCCAAAGGATCAACTTTTTATAAATAGCAAAGTTGATCATTGAGAGTCGTTGGATTACAAAAACTCATAAAGCCTGATGAAGACACCAATGAGTGTTCTCCTGACACATGGAGGAGTGGAAACTCAAGTGTGTCTATCCTAGTAGAACTTAAGAGAATATTCACTTATTCTAACAATTTATATGCCTATTTAACTTGTTTCTATATATATTATCATCATAATTCATAAACATTTAATAAGTGAATAAGTGATTATTATCTCTATCAAATATTTCATAAAGATTTACATTTGCATAATACTCATCATCATTTAAAATATGAACTTTCATTGAACCTATTTGATAATACCTCACTCCAAATTCAAAATATAATTATTATAAGAATCATTATTTGTTTCAATGTTATAAACTTATATTTAGATCATTGTATGCATCACTATTAGTTTACTATCCAATGATATTATCAACATAGTAGGTTACTTGATTCAATTTTGTAGCATCCTCATGGGATTTATGTAATTGGGTCAACTATTGGTAAAATAAAATAGGGCCTTTTCTCTACTTGGATTTCAAACATAGTTGCAACTTGTCAACTACTTATTGAGGGAGAGCTATAATAACATCCATATTTATTTGATCACATTATAATTTATACTTTTCCTCGGGCATTGTAAATAAAATTCAAGATGTAAAACCAATATGAGTCAAATAAGGGTCCAATTACAGATTTATATAAAGAAATTGAATGACAACGTGAATGTTGTGTTACAAAAATAACATCAGTTGAAATACATTTAATAATATACTAAATGACTTTGACTATTATTTAATAAGCATGACTCATGCATACAACCATATTGGAAATAAGAAATTTGAGTATAAGGTAGAAATTTCAAGTATTTTAGAAAGGGGAGCACACAATACATTTCCTAATAATAACATGTATAAAATGCCGAGTTAGAATTTCCAAAATTTGATGGAAAAGACCTTAATGAATGGTTATATTAACTAGACCAATATTTTAATCTTCATGTTGTTTCCCATAATTTAAAGCTGACAATATCATCCTTCAATTTTAAATCTAACATACTTTAATGGTACTAGTGGTTGAGGAATATGCATCAAAATATCTCTTGAGGTAAATTTGAGAAGCAATTCCTCACCTATTTTAGCCCATATGAATATGAATACTTCTTAGGAGCACTCACCAAATTGAAATAGACCTCAACAGTCTGAAAATAAAACTTAGTGTAAATATTTGGCCAATCGTACAAGGGGTTTGAGGGAAGAAATTTTTCAAAATTGTTTTATTAGTTGGTTGAAAGAAGATATTAAATTTGAGCTGAAAATGTTCAAGCCAAAAACCATAATGCAAGCAATAAGTTTCACCAAATTGACAAAGGATAAATTTTCTATGCAAAGGCACATAACTAGAGTCCCACAAGATCAACCATCACCTCCATATATCCTAGTGTCAACTCCTACCAACTAGTCACCCCCAATAAAATTGTTTGAAGAAATGGAGGCACAAAGGGCATAAGGTCTATGCTACAACTATGATGATAAATACTCCCTAGTTCACAAGTATGTGCAACAAAAAATATATTTAATCGATATGAGTGATCCGTCCACATAGGATTTTCATGATGAAGGGGAGGATAATAAGAAAGAAGAACAACATAGAGAAGTTGAATTAATAAAGGACCAATGTTTTGAAATTTTTGTGCATACTTTACTAAGAATTTCTACCCAAACCATGAAGGTGGTCAAGAAACTCAAGGGTTAATGCCTCATAATACCTATCAATTTAGGAAGTATACATAAATTATTGATCCTCAGGTGGCCAAAAGAAAAAAATTCTACATACACTCATACAATTATTTTGAAAACCATGATAATCAATGGAAGAGTCTTGTCCTTCAAGGGAAAATACTAAAATCTAAAGGTGAGGATGGGTGATTATAATCTCAATATGGAAGTTACCTTTCTCTGGGGAGGTTATTATATATTATTGAAAAATTAGTGACTTTGTACTATGGGCCCTATAGTATAGATTTTCCTAAACTTTTGATGCAATTCAATCAACAAGGGAAGCAATACACACTCCATAGTATTGTCATAATTTCTACCCATCCTATTATCTCTTATCAAATAGAATTTTTTCAAAATAAACTATATCAAAGGGTATGGGTACCACTATGTATAATTCTGATTTCAATTATCGCTAATATAGCTCAACTAGTAGAGTTGCAACTATTGATGGAAAAATATGCACCTACTTTTGTAAAATTACTAGTAGACCAAACAATCATTCATGAGGATTTGAATTGTGTCTTTTAGTATACCTATTTTTCGCTATTGCTCACCCTTATAGGACTTCCATAATTAGCAAAATATTTCATGCTTCAATTAATGGCATGCCCACCCCCTTATGTTTTACCATGAACTCATCATCACAAGTCATTGTGGGTAAGAGTTGTTCAAACTACAAAACACACCTCAAAATGAACTCTACATAACAATTTCATATATATGAGCAAGTGGAAATCAATAATAAATGCTTGGAACCTACCTATGGGTACACTACCCCATCATTTTAATTATACATTATGGCTAGTTCTAAAATTTTAATAGTAGATCCTCCAAGGAGGTGCATAACTTCTTTAGAACCATAGGGAAAATTTGGAGATGGCATTGAACCTAATATGACACAAAGTTGATTGAAATTATTCAAAACATGAATTTATTGTATTATAATGGACTAGACCCATGATCTATAAGTTGTCTTCCTTGAAGGGTTAGTCATCTTGGAGCTCAAAGGTATTTTGGATCAATGGACATGCACATTCCAAAGGATGCTATATGAGAAGTTACTTTACCAATATCACTAGTAGTTCTTTAGTTCAAGCTTTAAGGATAAAGCTTTTTAAATGGGAAGGATATGTTAGGACTCTATACTAACATTATTATATAAATGTCTAATAATTTTTATAGGTACGTTGGGTACCCAACCATATGGGTCATTTTATTTAACCATTATATATTATAAGAAAAGTTAATAAAGATGTAATTGTTTCTTTATTGGTAGTTACTAGATCGAATCACCACTTACATGTGAATTCGACCCTTGTGCATTAAAAGTCTTTACAAAGGCATAGTTGAACATAGAATATATCATCATTTTACTAAATTCTAATAAAAATCTACTTCTAAAAAGGTTACCCCTTAAAGAGACCTGTGATCTTTAATTCTATGATTCTATTTCTTTGAGTACTAAAACTTATTACACTTACATTTTGTATTACAATATTATTAAATAATTTTTAATTTTTTTGTATTTTTTATACCATTAATAATTTTTAGTTAATTACTACAATATTTATATAAACGTACTTATTTGTAAGTAAAAGGTTCCTAATAAATATATGCAACTATTGTATCTTAATAAAGATGAAGAATTTAGAGGAAGAATCTAGATTCTAAAACCCATTGAAAAAATAAGAATATCATTATACAACATGACAATGAATCTAGTACCATCTATCTTATATACATATAACTATTAAAAAATCTTATATAACTTATTAAAAATATATATATTAAAAATCAACTTATCTAAAAAATTTCAAAAGCTTTATGACTACTCAAATTCTAACTGTTCATTGAAAAAAATAGTTTATTTAATAATAACACCTACCCATACACATACAACTATTTTATGTAAATAAAGATAAAAAATCAACACAAGTCAGTAAAAAAAAATATTATAATAAAACAATAAACTTTATAAATATTAAATAAATAAATTATAAAACTACAACAAAATGACCTGAAACACGACCGACCACACATAACAGCTATAAAAATACCAATTAAAATAAACAGAAACTTACACCTCTAAACTTAAGAATCTAATGATCATTAATCTTGGCAAAATCAGCAAGAGTGTGCTTGCCGTTAAGAGGTTTGGAGAGGTAATAGCGAATATAATCGTGATGAACAAATGTTCTGTACAAGCACGGATGCTCTTCATCCACAAGCCTGACTGCCGGAGCCACCTCCGCCTCGGTCGCCGGATAGTAAAAAAATGCAATTGACAGTCTACCCTTCTCCTCGTTTGTCACTGCCCGATGCTCTATGCTCTTGTATCTCCCGTTTGTCATTACCTGCAGTGCCATTCCTACATATGTCACAACCCGCTTCGTTATATAAGTGGAAGCTTCATCGACCATTAAACCTAGGGTTACCTCAACCAAGTCGCCGATGTTAACGACAAGCGCATAAGGAATGGGCTGCACGGGTACCCATTGGCCGTTGTTGCGGACATGCAAGCCCTGCGTCTCGTCGTCTTGAAGGAGCAGCGTTACTCCGCCTCCGTCTGAATGAGGACTCAAACCCAGCACCAGATCTGGCCGAGGGCAAGGCGGGTACAAGTTCATGCGCATCGTCATCATTGGCTCACTTCCAAACTTCTCCTTGAAATAATCGCCCTTCAACTGCAGATTTTCAGCGAACAAACTCAAAATCACCTGAGCGACCGTTTCCACTTCGGCTCCATATCTCTCTAACGTGTCTCTGCAATAGGGTTAAAGTCTCATCCCATCTTAAATTAATTCACTCTTGATAACATTTAAACAATCATATTCATTATGACGAACGTACCTGAAATCCGATGGTCTAGTCGGCCAGAGCGTGAGGTTTTTAAGAGGGTCAGGCATGATTGCTAACGCCATCAAATCTCCCCAGTCCAGTGTATGATGCTCATCCACCACGAAGGTCTTGCCGTAGCCTTGAATATCTCCCGCTTGGGGAGCATACTTTTGCTTTTCTTCGAGGGGAAGACTAAAGAATTCCTTAGACACACCCCTTATGCGATCTATCAATGAATTCGGAATTCCATGGTTCACAACCTGACGATTATTTCAACCTCAGTGAAGAGCCAAACGCCTCAAACTTAAAGAGCGAGGAAAGTTATGAGTTATACCTGAAAGAAGCCCCACTCTTGGCAGGCATCGGACAGGAGATCCATTTCTTGTTGCCTTTCATCGGTAGAAGGTGAGAGCAGCTTCTGCATGTCAACAACAGGAATTGTGGAGTGAGGAGGGACTAGTGTTGAAGAGGGTCTCTCCGCGTATGGTCTGATGTACCGCTGAGGAATGTGATGCAGATGGTTGCGTGCAAGATCCTGCACGCTCTCCACAGGAAGCACGTTACCCCAGTTGGGGTTAGAGAAATTGGACTCGGTACCAGCATCCACCGCTGGATCTCCTAGAGCAGCCATTGTAATAAAATCTGCGGGTGCCTCTGCAATTAAGGTAGATGACTAGTATATATGCTTGTGGCAAAGAATGGTCCACTCAGTCTTTCAAAAATGACATTCACCATCGTAATTGCGTTTCCAGCTTTGTGTTCTATAAAAGGCAATGCGAGCAACGTTGTAGTCGGTGAGCGGGGAGTAAGTGAGCGGAAAGTCAATGTGAAAGGAGCATGTGGTAGGTGAGCGGGAGTCAATGTATTATTTTAAAGAGATTTTTGTATATAAAATGTATTTTTTTTATTCGATTATTGTGAGAAATTTGTATGGTTCATGTATAAGGTTTGAGTAGTTTTAAGGTTCGGGTAAACATAACAGAGATTTTTATGTATAAGACGAATTTTTTTATTTGGTTATTGTTTTAAATTTGTATGACTAATTTACAAGGCTGAACATAATTTAACATAAAGTCATCACACACCTACCCTCTCACACACAGTGATTTGAACCTTGAACATTCCCAAAACCAAACCACATGGTTGCACTGCATTGGCTGTATTATTTCAACTAACAAAAGGCAAAAAGATTTTAACATATTATATATAGTTTTTTCTACTTTTAATAATTTTTTTTATTATCAAAATTTGAATTACGTAACTTCATATTCTTTTTCGATAACGATACGGTGAAATAAGCGCACCGTTTTCATACTGAGAGTCTCCCCTAATCTTGTGCGGGGATAAAAGTATTTTTGTTTTTTTTTCGTTTGTTAGGGAATCGGTAATGTAGAGATAAATGTTATTGTAGAGAGAATTGACTTGGCAAATGAGCGGTTTATGTCCGTTTCGATCATTGAAAGGAAGAGAAAAGAATTAAATATTCTTGGAATCTTTTAAGCTTTATATTTTTAGCGTTTCAACTTAATTTAATATTACGTTCAACATCATAATATATATATATATATATATAAGAATATTGTACATTTGAATAAATAGTTTTAAAATTCTTATCAGCGAGTGTGTAGTCATATCAATGTCACATTATCAGTGATTGAAAGAAGCAACATCTTTTTGGCTTCCTCTAAATATTAATAATTTTAAAGAGTTTTATCTTAATGGGATTTTTACTTTGTTAGTATTTTGATTCCATTATTGTCGTCTAATAGTTTCCGGTGTTCAATTATAAATATTTTTTATTATATGGTGAGGTGTTAAATATATTTTATTTAGTATAAAATTACTTATTCACAAAAAAAAAATTGTTTATATAAAGTTTGTATAATCTATAATGGCTTTGAAAGTAACTTTTTTTATCCAAGGCTAATATTTTTAAAGAGTTTTATCTTAATGTGATTTTTCCTTTGTTAGTAATTTTATTCCATGATAGTATTAAAAAAATTAAAGTCGTTTGGCTCTTTTTTAAGAGGTCTAAGGTTCAAACCGGCGTGGACGAGTGTGTGAGGGGACAAGTGTGTGAGGGGGTGGGTATGTGGTGGCTTTGTGTTAAATTCTCTATTGATAAATATAGCTCTTGACTTTACGAGAGGTCATGATTGGGAGGAGACTGCTCAGCCCTGTGCCCCATGTGCGTCGATCATAAAGGTTTCTCACAATAACCAAATTAAAATAAAAATTAAAGTCATCATAATAGTTTTCGATGTTCATTAGGTCCATAATCATTTCTATAAATCCATTTACAGCAAATCGATTTCCTTCCTTTAGGTAGAGGGATTAGATGTCAAAAAAAAAATTGATTAAGGAAGAAAATTCATTCACCATGGCATCATCCCATTCTTTTATACCAATTGCTTCTTTGAAGGATTGAGGATCTATGTAAATGGACTGACAAAAAAGACCAAAACCCATGGAGTTGCTTATTCTGGATGATGGAATATTTTGGATGTAAGGAGTGGCCTCTTGAACTATGGTGGAGGTCCATTTTGGCATTATGTAAGGGGTAATGGGTGTGGTAGGACTTTAAGTTGGATTTTGAAGTATAGGATCCTTATATTGGGAATCTATCTCAAGGATGGGATCTTCATTATATTGAGGCTCAAATATTGGAGATGGCTCAAGGGAATTAATGTTAGAAGATGAATATTGAGGATCTTTATGAGGGAATGTTTCATCAAATTGAAATTTTTTGTGAAAAAATACCTCATGAGTTTTGGGATAAAGAAGCCTGTAGGCTTTCATTTCCTCACAATAACCAACAAAGATGAGATGATTGCTATTTTTGTCTAGAGCATTCCTCTTTTTCTTTGGGATATGTACCCAAGTAGTACACCCAAAAAATTTGAAAAAAAAGACATCAGGTTTTGAGCCAGTACATGCTTCCTCAGGAGTCAAATGGCCAAGATATTTACGAGGTGTGCGATTTTGAATATAATTTGCACAGTTAATTGCCTCAGCCCAAAAAAATGTTGGAATATCTCTTGAGTTGAGCATATAATTTACCATTTATTTTAAAGTTTTATTTTTCCTTTCTACAATTCCATTTTATTGTGGATTATGGGAGACTGAATGTTGATGAATTATGTCGTGAGTTGAGAGATATATGGAGAACTCATTACTGAAGTATTCCCCCCATTATCTGTACGAATTTGCTTTATTTTGCAAGTGGCTTGGTTTTCAACTAAGGCCTTAAATATTTTGAAGTGGGATAGAACATCACTTTTGTATTTTAGGAAGTAGACCCAAGTTCTTCTTGAAAAATCATCAATGAAGGTTAAGGTATATTTTACTCCTTTGAAAGAAGGCTCTGGGAAGACCATCAAGTCAATATGGATTAACTCTATAGGGTATGAGGCTCTTTGAGAACCACTTGGGTGAAAAGGATATTGATGTTGCTTTCCAAGAGCACATCCAGGATATAATCCATAAATAGAAGAGACTTTTTGCAACCCAGTTACCATTTCATGAGTATTCAACTCCTTCAGATAGCTATAACTGAGATATCCAAACCTTTCATGCAAAATTTAACTTTCAAGATCTCCATGTGCAACAAAACATGAGGCCCCATATGAATTTTTGAATCCTTGGAAGTGAAATAGGTGAGTGTTATGATCAATATATCCTTTTGCTATGAGAAAGTGTGATTCTTGAAAGTATCTTATCTCAAATCCTGTTGGTGAAAATAGAATTGTTTTGCCCTTTGCAGAAGTACAAATTTGATAGATGGAGAGGATATTTATAGCTATATTTAGGAAATAGATAACATTATTGATATAACCACCATCAATGGATATGTCACATTTTCCTTTGATTGGGATAAAGGATGAGTCACCAAAATCTATATTACAAGTTGAGCTTGAGGAGATTGAAGTGAATGACTCATGTGAGGAAGTCATATGATGAGTTGCCCCTGAATATAGAACCCAGTATTTTGATGAAGTTTTTATAGTTTTTCCTTGAAAATTTAAGGCTTTTCCTATCTACTTTTTAGTGTCTATTTTGTGATCATTCATTGCTGCCTCTAGTTGTTGTAGTCTTTTCCAACATTTGTTCCTAGAATGACCATCCTTTTTGCAATGTGTACAAGTTATAGTGCCTCTTTATTTCTTTTTGAGTTTTTCTTTAGTGGAGGTGGATGCTACTAATGCTTTTGAGAAAGAGAGAGAGATCTCATATTTTGCAAGTTTCATTTCTCTCTAGTTAGCCTATCACAAAAATTCTCTAAAGAGGGCATTTTAAAACTTGTACCAAGTGCATATTTTGTAGACAAAAAGGTAGTTACAAAAAATTGAAATACTCCATTTAACTTAGAGATAATAAGATAGATGCATTCTTCTTTTATTTTATTCTTACCACTGCCTTTTAATTAAGTGAGGACCTCTTTAAATTTGGTGAGAAATTCAACAATATTACTGAAGTCTTCAGGAGATAATGTTGTTAAATCTGCCTCTAGCTGCATTGACCTTATTTGATCCACTTTACCAAACAAGTTCTTTAGTTTCTGCCAACTCTCAAATGGATTTTTACATTCTGAAATGTGAAACCATAGGATTTCATTTACATTTGTGCTTATAATACCCATTGTTTCATACATCTTCCCTTTATGAAAAAATATTTCATATTCCTTTTCAAATTCAGGTTGCTTCTCTTCTAGCAAGTGTGTGAGCCCTTTTTGAGAAATGAGATTTAATATTTTGGGTTTCCATGTGTGATAATTATGAGGGGTGAGTGGGTCAATTGTATTCATTTTGAAAAAATAATATTGAAAAGAATATTACAGTGAACCAATATCCCTCCCTTAACTATAAGAAGATTTAGAGAAGACAATGATGCACCCCTCCTTGAATTAGAATATTATGGAGCAAGAAATCCTATGGAAACAATGCAGTAGAAGCCAAACCATTATACCAAACTCTTCAATTTACCCGTCCTTACGTGAGGGAAACTATAATTAAAATGAGGAGAGTGATACGAGGAACATAGGCAAAGTGAAGCAAGAAAATCCTATTGAAACAATGCAGCAGAAGCTAGACCATTATACCAAACTCTTCAATTTACCCACCCTTACGTGAGGGAAACTATAAGTAAAATTAGGAGAGTGATACGAGGAACATAGACAAAGTGAAGGAAGAATAACCTCCACACCTTTATACTGAATCTTCTCAATGATCCGCCTTGACATGAGGGAGACTATAGATAATTGAGGATGACGATACTTGGAATATAGGTGATTATTTCAAAATTGGTGCTTTCTTGATTATGTTTGGTTGCTTGTGAGCATTTTATTTTTTTGAAGTGTTATTGCAACTATAACATGTAGAAAAATACTCTAGGAAAGAGGTGCAAGCATCAAACATCAAATGGCCAAGAGAGTGGGCCCATAATCATAGCAGTAATTTGTGCTAAGTATGTTCTTCAATAACTACCAAAAAAAGGAATGCAGCAGTAGTAAACCCTTCTCTATGTAGAAATACCCAAATATTGCAGCTATAGTAGAGACTTGAATTCATTAAATTGAGACACATGAATAAGCCCCCCCTTTTTTGAAGCCATTAAGAGTATGTGCAAGAAGTAGCACCACCAAAAACAACCCCCCTCCAAAAGATAATTTTATTGATGATTTGTACAAGGACACTCCTCACTTGAAATGCCTTAAAAATAGGCAGAGAAATAGTGACAAGAGCTCTTTAAAAAAAAAATTAACAATGCTATTCTTTGGAAATATGCAAAAAGATATTATAGTGTTTGATGTGAGCTCATTTATAAAATATGAGCTCACTTACATCAAAGAGCACTCTATAAAAAATTCACAACATGCCCACGCTTTTGAGAATTGTTGCAAGCACTTAAAAAAACAACACTGCCCTCAAAATTGGAAAAAAAAAGGCAGCTTTTTGTGGCAACGACCTTGGAAAAACAATTCTTCGTTGAATTCAGCATTCTCGTGGCAGCATCATAATTAACACCCTATTTAAATAACACAAGCAGCGTGTTCGAGGTAATGACTTTGGATAAAGGATATCCCTTTGTCTCTCAAAAAAATATCGAGCAATATCCTAATGTCCTCCATGTAGAATAGAAACCTTTGAATATTTTTACGTGGGCACAAGGTAGGGTCATAATATGGCACCACTATGTGAAATGCGAGAGACTGAGCTCTTCAACTTGTTATCATTAAGGAGTTTGGTGTGTAAGGTAGAATAAGCATTATAAAAACATTACCAGTTGCACTAGACAGCTTCTTATTACAGCATGATAACATCCAATAGCACGATAGTGTCACTCTTCATTAGTGCTAGTTCCCTGTAAAACCATATACTTCGATCACTTCTAAATGATGAGGATGCTTATCTATAGCTTGGATATTGGTGCTTGATTTTTGAAACTTCATCCACGACTAAAAGTAAACAAATGTTAGGATGGGCGTTGAGCTTGTTGGAAGGTGTGACCATTAGGAAGGGTGTTGAGCTTGTTGGAATGTGTGACCATTAGAAAGGATGCCAATATTACAAACTTTGGAGGAATTTACCGATGGACCGAGACAGTGAACAACAATCTATATTTCAATAATAAAGTGAGACAGCGAGCCAAATTTGTTGGAGGGTGAGTTGACTTGCACACATGACATCGGAAAAAATTAATGCCAACTATCACAAAGCTCAACATGTAGAGGCGAATGATATATAGGCAAATAGGGCTAATGTTGTTGAAGTTAGCAGAATAAGACTTAAAAAATTGTGGGAAAACAACGTAAAAAGGTGCCACACTCTAACCCGAGCTGCACTATCCAAATATATGCTTTGGTCTCGAATGGAGAGTGATATGTCTTGGGTGTTTGAATGCACATCTAAAAGAGTGACTTCATGAATGCCTGGCGCATTCCAAAAAACTTGCCTAAGTGCTATTTATATTATACCATATAGGTATTTTTGCAAAATACAATAACATATGCACTATTTCATATGAGAAATATATTGCTCTGAAAAGTCAGCAGCAATTTAAACAATGACATTCATGCTTGAGGATCATGCGCAGTGGGCAAATGTATCACTTTTCTTTTCAACAAGATAAAATAAGTTATTTTTTAGGAAAAAAATCAATGGCATATGGATACAAAATATGACTACTTTAACTTTAAGCAAGTTGAGTTAGTAAAAAAAACTATCCAAAGAAAGTGAACCAGCTCTATGAAAACCTGAATGCAAGCAAAATCTAGCCTAGCTCTGGTACCATGTTAGAAATATTGAGAATCAATATTAAGCCAAGAAACTAGACATGCAAAGCATTACTGAAAAATATCAAGAACTGATTGATTATTCCATGGGATCAACTTTGTATAAATAGCAAATTTGATCAATGTGAGTCATTGGATTACAACAACTCAACAAATCTGAACTAGTCTAAACTAAGACTTCACTTACCTCATGGAAAAGTGGTAACTCAAGTTTAGACTATCCTAGTAGAACTTAAGAACTAAATATTTATTACGAAATTCTCCTAGATGTTGAAGCACTACTTCATGCACCTAGTGATGTGCTCATGTGCATCTTCCTCTCCCTTAAATCTATCTAATTTAAGCATTTTAAAATGCTTAAGGTATGGAGGGTAAGGTATAAATGGATGTAGTGGTTGATTGCGCAATTGGCACAAGGTGGGATTTTGAAGCCTAGTCCTAGTTGTCTTACTCTCTATAGTTTCCATGCACTCAAGCAATGATAGATATGCATCCGAGGATTTAATATCCTCTTCTTTATTTTAGATCCATGAACGGGTGACGAATGTTCAGCATATGTTGAGGTGGTTTATTTTCATCAACCATACCTCCAAATGGTACTTCTAGGTATTCCTCATCTTGTTCTAAATCACCATAAGCCCCATAAGGTCTTTCTTGAATGGTACTACAAGGAGGAATTAATTCTTGCTAAAGGTGATCTACGTTAGGCCTAGTAGGTAATTTCTGATCAGGCCTAGGAGGTCGAGGTGGTAATATTTGATTAGGCCTAAGAGACCTATTTTTATGGAAAGTGGGTTGCCTCTAACGAACCTCCTGTCTATGTGTGCTTAGGGTAGGAATCCCATTGTGCAATATTTCTTGAATCTACTATTCAAACCTTTGTCTTTCTAAATTTTGTCATTGATCTAAGAGATCTAAGCTTTGTTTATATAATCAAATTTGATTAAACTTACCTTGAAAATCAACATACCTTTTGACTAGTTGGTTTATTTATTTAGTTGTGTGAGGCCTTTGTACCCTAGCACTATTTCCTTGATATCTATTCTATTTAGGAGGATTTGTGAGGTCTACTACGAGTTTCCCTCAATTGAGAGAAGTCACATTTACTTGAGGCTCACTCCTAAAGATATGTTCTTAGTACTCCACTAACACAGAGGCACATCATGCTTGCATGGATTAATTATGTTGAATATAGTCAAGACTTTTTTCATGCTTCCCTTCATCAATGAGGAAGGTAGGGATAAAATAGGCTTGCCTAGTATGATGAGTATCATACGTATATCGATATTTGTACTTTGGAGAAGGGTAATTTGAGAGTGTAATACGATCATTTAGCCCCACCCTTGGTGTGTAGTGTTGATCCTTCACACACGTGTGTGAGGTAGACCAAGCAAGCATGCGAATGCATGGTATTTCTCTATGTGTAGGCACCTCATTGCATGGTTGCCATTCTTGAAAGAAGGTATTTGCAGTGTCTATTCTTGAAAAACAATTTCCTAAATTAGGACCAAAACCTGTAGGGGTGTCCCTCGTGGGGGTTCCTTGAGGGCTAGGTTCCTTATCTGACCTTCTAGGACTTGGGAGAGTAGGTGGCCACCAAGTAGGTATAACCATGGGCTTGGGTTAAAATTAGATATGATCCATTTCTTCTTGCCTACTCCCCATAGCATTAGACCTTAAATGGGCTTGGATACGAGTATATACCATGACTACTTTTTCTAAATCCGTACATGATTATCTCTTTTACAAATTTTAATGTTTCAAACACACAAGAATAGTAACACACAAGAATACAAATATTTATCTTTTTTAAATATTACTATGTGTTCCTAAGCTATTTATTGTGTTTTCGAATTATTTCTTTTGTAAAGAATATCTTTCACATGTTTGAATGTTGTTGATGTAATTATCAATTGTTCAAGTGATTTCACCTATATACTAATAGCTCGATAACTAGAAATGGAATTCCAATCATGTAAACCATTCAAAGTATGGATATGAAGCCCATACCCAATCAAGGAGCACAGGTCATTCCAGTCCTCACCTAGTTCACCATGGTCAATGATATATCTCTCAGAATAGATATGCATGCTCTATTACACAAGTTGTGATGGTTCTTGGAGCTATTTTTTTCTAAAATAGGGTTCATAGGATTTGAGCCAATGGGTGGATATAAAACCCACCATCGTTGAACTCTATTAGTGGTTGGGAATGAATTCCAACTCACTAACATTTAGAAGTGATGTTGTTCCTTTTATAATTAATGAAAATTAACAAAGTAGCATTCAATGACTTTTCACTAAATGCATAAGAAGTATTTTACTTTCAGAATTAGATACATAAATAAATAAGACACCTAAAAAATATTTAGCCTTATTAAAACCTGGCGCTTAGGCAGGTCACACGCAAGCAAGTCACTCAAATACACATCTAAGGTTGTTCTTTTTCCTATTTTTATTTTGTTCATTATTTTGGAATTTAGGAAATGGTAAATATAGCTTTTAATAAACTAAGAGAGACATGCAATATGTATTAACAAAATAAAATAACCTTAATCAAATTAACCATAGCATAGAAATGCACTAGGTTTATATAGGTTACAAAACATAGGATAGATATTAAATTAATATCTAACCTAAAATATCGCTAACCTACGCGCTTAGAAGAATAAGCACCAACAACTAACAACTAACCTAGAAATTTACCTAGGTTAACCATTAGATATTTTTAACAATAAATATCTACATGGTAAATAGTCAAAGTAGATGTAATAATCTAACTAATGTAGTATAATGCAATATACTACCTCATTTTACCCTAACATCCCCCCTTTATTACATTACTTTGATATACAAAGTTTACTCCGAAATAGTTGAAATTTGACACGTCCAAGTGCCTTTGTAAAAATGTCTGCAACCTGTTCGTTGGTGGGAATATATTGGAGCTGAATTCTGTGTTTAGGAACTTCATCACAAATGAAATGACAATCTGTATCAATATGCTTAGTTCGTTCATGATGTACTGGATTCTTGACCAAGTTCAAAACACCTGAGTTATCGCAAAACATGTGGATAGGAAGATTCTTTGGTAGGCCTATGATAGCCAAGATGTGACTTAGCCATATCGCTTCACACACAGCTCCACGTGCAGCGCGATATTCTACCTCAGTTGAAGATAAAGCAACAACCTGTTGCTTTTTACTATGCCATGAGATAGGACCGGATCCAATATGAAAAACATAGCCTGAGGTTGATTTTCTATCATCTATGGAGCCAGCATAGTCAAAGTCAGTGTAACTCTCTAAGAAGAATGAGTTATTCTTCTTATATTATAGATCATAATCTGCACTACCTTGAATGTAGTGTAAGATTCTCTTAGCTGCTTTCCAATGGGAGACCTTTGGTTCTTGCATGAACAGGGAAAGATAGTTTACAACAAAAGTAATATCTGGTCTAGTATTATTCAGATAGATGAGGCTTCCAATAATTTGTCTGTAAAGTGTTCCATCTACCTGTGGTGAGTCTTCATATCGTGATAACTGTAACCCTGATTCCATCGGTGTTGTTTTGGGTTTACAATCAGTCATAAGATATTTTCTACTAAATTCTTAGCATAATTTTTCTGCGTCACCCTTAGATGATTCTTTTTTTGTTCTATTTCAAGGCCAACATAGTAGTGGAGAAGTCCTAGGTCTGTCATATCAAATGACTCTTTCAAGTCATCCTTCACGGCTTTAATCAAATTCTCTGAATTGCCAGTGATGACCAGATCATCTACATATAACACAAGAATCACTATCTCAGAACCTGTGTTCTTGATATAGAGATTTGCATCAGATGGACTTCTCTTAAATCCACGTTGCAGTAGGTGACTATCCATTTTTATGTACCATGCTCTTGGGGCTTGTTTTATCCTGTATAATGATTTTACCAATCTACAAACATGTTGCTCATGGCCTTCCTCTGCAAATCCAGGAGGTTGAGTCATGTATACTTCTTCTTTTAAGTCACCATTAAGAAAGGCACTTTTTACATCCTTTTGATGTAACTTCCATCCGAAATGTGCTGCCATAGCACAAAGTACTCAAATGGTGGTCATCCTTGTTGTAGGAGCAAAGGTTTCCTCATAGTCAAGTCCTTCCTTATGAGCATAGCCCTTTGCCACAAGATGGGCTTTATGCTTATCTATAGTGCCATCTGCCTTATATTTTATTTTGTAGACCCATTTGAAACCTATGGGTTTCTTACCTTTAGGCAAATACACTAGCTTCCATGTTTTATTTTTAATGAGGGAGTTATATTTTGCATCCATAGCTTCCTTCCACTAAGGTAGTCTAAGTGCTTCATCAACTGTAGAAGGTTCATTCTCATCACATTCTGATAAATAAACCCTCTCCTCATCTGTCTCCATCTCATATTCCCTTGGTAACTCTCTATCTATAGAAAGGTCTTGAAAATCTACACAAAGATCATCAACTGAAGTGGATGCTTTACCCTTGTCTTTCTGTGACATGCTTCTTGTCTTTGGACGATTGAGAGTAAGATCTGGTAGGGAAGTGATTTTAGAGTCTTTTAATGTGCTTGTATACCATTTGGGTGGATTTTTCTGTTGTGAAGAATAAGTAGGTTGATGTTCCTCCTCATCATCTAGGTATACTGATGTAGTTTTGGATGTGAAAGCTTCATCAAACACTACATCTCTACTTATATATATCTTCTTGGTAAATGGGTCTATCAAACGATAGCCTTTTGAAAATTCATCATAACCAAGAAATATACAAGGTAGAGATTTCTCATCTAATTTCTTTCTTTTATCCTTAGGTATATGCATAAATGCCTTACACCCAAATACCCTTAGATGATTTATGTAGGGTTTCCTACCACTCCATGATTCCTGAGGAGTCATACCTTCAAGTGCCCTTGTGGGAGACCTATTCAGAAGATATACCGCAGTTTGAACAGCTTAATCCCAGTAAGTTTGCTCAAGGTTGGCCCCATTAAGCATACATCGAACCATTTCCATTATGGACCGATTTCTTCTCTCAGAAACCCCATTGGATTGAGGAGTGTAGGCTATTGTTAACTGTCTTTTTATCCCATGTGTCTGTAAGAATGAGGAAAATTCTTTTGATGTGTATTCCCCCCCTTGATCTGAATGGAGGGTCTTAATAAAGCATCCTGATTCCTTCTCAATAAGAGTTTTAAACTGTTGAAAATAGGAAAATGCTTTAAACTTCAACTACAAGAAGAAGACCCACATTTTGCGTGAATGATCGTCAAAAAACAATTGAAAATATGGTTTTCCTCCACAACTTGTAGACATAGGACCACACAAATCTGTGTGAACCAACTCCAAAGGTTCTTTAGCTTGAAAAGAGCTAGGTTCAAAAGGTACTCTATGTTGCTTGCCTGACAAGCAATCAGAGCACACTGGCAAAATAGATGAAAGGAGAGGAAGTCCTTTCACCATTTGATATTTACTTAGCTCTAGTAAATATCCTGAACTCAAACGCCCAAATCTCTTATGCCAAAGAGAAGTGGCCTCCTTTGTGGTTACTGCGAGTGCAGTATGGGTGGAGGTAAGTGCATCTAAAACAAACAAACCATGTTTGTATGAGCCTATTGCTATCGGTTTTCCCTTTTTGGTGATGAAGCAACGTTTCTTGTCTTTGTCCACAGTAAAATTGACATTCATGTTATTGTCCAGGATTTGTGGAACTGACAAGAGATTATTTTTTAATCCCGGAACATAAAGAACTTTTTCAATATTGCATTCTCCATCTAGAAGGGAGACTGAAACACTGCCTTCGCCCTAAACTCTATAGGTTTGATCATCAGGAATGGTGACTGGTCTACCTTCTCGAGCTTCAAAGGTAGCAAACCATGATTTATCGCCAGTCATATGTTTACTAGCGCCTGAATCTATGTACCACAAAGAATCCTTGTGGGAGGAATCTATATGGGTCATGAGCACTTTGTGTGCTCGTTCGTAATCCGAACTAGAATCTTCAGCTGCTATGTGACCCTGTTGCTGTTTGTTCTGGTTCTTAGGTTTGCCTTTGCCCTTATTATTTCTTTGTTCATTGGGCGGTTTGTTCTTAAACCAACATCATTTGGTTTCATGAGTGTCTGTGTCACAATTTTTACAATGTTGTTTCTTCTTCGGAACCTCTTTGTCTTTACCCTTGTCTTGTCTAGAAGAAGAACCCTTTTGTTGATTCCATTTTTTCTTACCACCTTGTCGTTGTGAGAAAAGGGCATTGTTAGATGCCTCATCTCTCTGGAGTTGGGTAGCTTCTTCTGTTTGAATCATATTTACCAACTCGACAAAATTTATTGCCCTACCAGAAACTTGTAAGGAGGTGATCAACATTCTGGAGGAGTCAAGAAGAGCTCTCAAAATGATTGAGCTCAAGACTTGGTCTTCCAATTTTTCTCCTAAGGATTGCAGCTTTTTTTTTAATTCTACGACTCTGTAGAGGAATAGCTCTACTGTTTCTCCTAATTTCATATGTAATGTATGAAGTCGTGTTTGAAGGTTAAGAATTGTTGATTGATTCTTGCCCTCAAAAATGGTACTTAAGGCATCCCAAGATGCCTTACCAGTTGTAGCTTCACTGATATGAGGTTGGATATCATCATTAATAGCAAGCAAGATCATTAAGGAAAGTTTCTTATCCTTCTTATCAAAGTCTCTTTGATCTTGTCCAGGGGATTGAGGTCTAGTGACACTTCCATCCACTAGGGACCACAATTCCTCTACAGTTAAGATAGCCTTCATCTTAGTTTTCCATGCTGAGTAATTGGAACCTTTGAGCAGTTGGCTCTCAGTGAGATACTTGTGTATCATGGCCATGGTTTAGGTTTCAAATTTTGAGAGGACTAATATGAGGCTATCTTGCAGTATACCCTAAGAAAATGTATAGAGAAGTTGTTTCAATTTGCTTTCTATAAGATATTTAATGGCACCTACCTTAACACCCTTACCAAGGGTTGAAAATTTGGAGGAATATTGATCCAAACAAAATAGAGAAAATGAAACAAGGGAAGGTGTGTCAAACTTTTGATTTTTGCTCTCTAAGATATTTAATGGCACCTAATTTTAACACCTTTGCAAGAAGGATGAAAAAATTTGAGGTTTATTTAAGCCAAACAAAAGAGAGTCTTATCAAGGTGAATTGAAATTTTTGACCTTTTGATGGGGAGTAATTACTTGTGTGAACCTATGCAAAATTTAGCATGGTTGTTGTGTGAAGTTTGGGTTTTTGTGAAAGGCTCCTTGTAATGTTTTATTTTTGACCTTGTAATTGCAAAAAAAAATGTTTTTAGTGCAATAATAAAAAAAACATAAGAGTACCCAAATTTGTATCACTCTAGGTGTCGGATTCCACCAAAAATGCACCTAGTACAAGCAATGTTGAAGAGAAGGTGTCGAGTAAAATCGAGAATGCACCTTTCTTTAAACTGAAATAGCCCCCCTTTTTCTTTACAATTTTGCAAACTATAGAATTCTAAAAAAAATTCTATCCCCCCTTAATGTTTACAAAATGTAGAATTTAGAGAATATCTTTCAAGACAAGTCGACACACGACAAGCATTTGAAAGACCATCCAGAACCAGTCGACACACAACTTGGTTTTCTATCTCCCGTAATTATTCAATACTCAAAAATAGGAGGTGCATCAGGATTAAAGGGTTCTCTAATCCTCATGGGACCATAACTATGATCCAAACCCTTCCAAGGATCAGTGTAAGTATTGAAACGGGGTAAGCTCCTTCTATGCTCTCTAAGAATATGACGAAAATGAGATCTTGTTGTCTAGCGTCTAAGTTCGTTCCTCTTTTGAATAACTCTTAGACGACAAAGGGCTTTTGTGATCCAAAGCTTTTTCTTCATGAGACAAAATTTGTTCTCTCAAAACAATTGATTAGAAAATTTTGGAGAATTTAAAAAAAAAATTATTAGGAGTCTCAAAGCTGCAAAAGAAATTTGTTTCAATGATTGTCTCTTGTCTCCCTCTATTTTATTAGGAGAAAACAACACAAAAATTTTGCCTTTTTTTTTTATTATTTCAATGCAAAAATTTAACTTAATTTAGTATAATTTAATTAATAAAAAAATTCTGATAAAAAATCACTTAATTTAAAAAAAAATGATTTAATTAACAGAAATGATTAATTTGTTAATTAAAATACTAAAAATAAATAAAAAATATACAAAAAAAATAAAAAAATTTACCTTACCAGCCGCCGCACCTTGCAAAAGGTGTGTTGATGGCGCCGTCAGGAGTCGAACTCCCGACCCCGCGGCCGGTAAGCGGTCGACTGGCGCTCCTGCTAGTCGGTCTACACCGCCCGACAAGAAGGGAAGGGAAATCCTTCCCTTTCTTCCCTCTCGCGATGGGAAGAAAATAAAAAAATTACGTAAAAAAATTTATGATCCCCGCTGGGGATCGATCCTAGGTCTTCCACTGCGGGGAGCATCCTGGGCTGGCTGCTTCTGCCAATCCAGCTCCGTTGGCTGATCCGTCAGCCAACGTGAGTAAGGCTTTGATAAAGCCTTGGACGCTTAATAATTTTTTTTTATAAAACCTTTGGGATTTTATCCCACATGTGCCTAGCGGGCACAATGAACTTGTTTAAAAAACAAATCACACCCAGTAACCTTTGATTGCCTATGGGCAATCAGTAGGCTTCAATGAACCTTTTGCCATGTGTCGCGCCAAGAGTGCCACATCAGCGAACCACCTCGGGCTGCATGCAGGAGTGCCACATCAACAAATCAGACTACCTCGGGCCACGTGCTAGAGTGCGTCATCAACAGATCAAACCGCCTCGAGCCGTGTGCCACCATGTCAATTGATCAGATTGCCTCAGGCCGCGTGCTACCTTGGGCCGCATGTCACCATGTCAACTGATCGGACTGCCTCGGTCCACGTGTAGGTCGTCTCGATAATTGGGTCGATCAACTCTTGTGGGCCACCTCGATAAGCGTGCCGATCAGCTTGCGGGCCGCCTCAAAAAATGTGCCGAATCCAGACTACGGGCTACCTCGTAAAGCATGTCGATCAACCTCCGGGCCACCTCCTCGGGTAGCGTGCCACGAAGTGTTGCGGGCCTATTCAATGGAATGGCTCTGATGCCAATGTTATGAAAAAGGTAAGTGCTAACAAATATGTATTAACAAAATATAATAACCTTAATCAAATTAACCATAGCATAGAAATGCACTAGGTTTATATAGGTTACAAAACATAGGATAGATATTAAATTAATTTCTAACCTGAAATATCGCTAACCTACGCGCTTAGAAGAATAAGCGCCAACAACTAACAACTAACCTAGAAACTTACCTAGGTTAACCATTAGATATTTTTAACAATCAATATCTACATGGTAAATAGTCAAAGTAGTTGTAATAATCTAACTAATGTAGTATAATGCAATATACTACCTCATTTTACCCTAACATGCAAAACTTTAATTTACATTTTTATGAACAACCCTAATACAAATTGAAGGTTTAGGTACTTACCTTGTCTATTATGGAAGTCGCTATTTTTGGAAATTTGAGTAAAAAAACCCTGCTTTTGTGGCTATCCTTGGGTGGGATGATTGTAAATTTGGGGGTCACCCCTGGGTGGGAAGGTTGTTGTAACTATCCTTTATAGTTCCAATTAGGAATTTAGGGATCATTTCAGCTCAAAACATCCAAAACCGACAACATCCAAAGTGCAAATTCAAGGTTAAAATCAGCAAAATTTAAAAGGGACAAGGGTCCCACTATGATCACCACTAAATAGCATGAAAAATGGCACACCTAGCAAGTGAATTTGAAATGCATATAATGTCCTATTAAATCATACAAAAGAGATGATAAAGTAAACAAGTAAATGATAAATAAATTAAGAAAAATGGGGGTTCTTTTTATATTTATTAATTTGTCAAATAGGAGGTTACAATACACCCCATCGAGGGATTTTAATTTGATACATTTCAAGTTACAAAGTTTGAGGGATCCAATCCCTCCATGAACCTATGTCATGCTTTCAGTGTTCCTCTTGCACTCATGATTGCAGAGCAGGCTTGCATTGTTGTTGCTTTGAGCTAACTTTCTTCTACTCTTTAGCTCCTCTCTCATGCACTAGAATATTTTTACCTACACATAAGGGATTGAAATATGTTAATAGCATATGCATATGATGATGAAATCTATGAAATACATGCAATATTAAATATAAAAAGTGCAATCGACATATCTAAACTACTCCAAATGACATGAAAACTTAGTATGATGTATATAATATGATTTTGTAAATATTTGAGTAGAAATTGAAGTGATATTATGAGAAAAACCTATGACCATCCCTGAGAGGACCAACTAGGACTGTAATCACAAAAACCATAATTACCAAATCAAAACCATTCCAAAATTCACCAAAATTGAATATGATTCTAATATAATACTATTAAATTACTCTATACTAAAATTGGATTAAAATTGTGTACCAATTCATGGCCATCCCTAATATTTCCAATAGGGATTGTTAACCATCCCCAGTGGGGACAGCCACAAAACATGATAGTTTTTATCACCAATTCCACTTGGATCTAGTCTAGAATCCTCCTAGGGGTGTTGTCATAAAATTTGGTAAATTAACTCACAAGAATTGATAGGTTTTGAAAAGTATGAGCGCATTTGGGGATGCCTTGAAAATACCTTCGATTGACGAGGTTTCCAAGGGCAAATATGATTGTAAAAGGTGAGGGGAAATATCGACAGTACTTCCCGATAAACAATTGCAAAAGTCTCTCCCTAAAATTGAGTGCAAGCACTCCAATTTATAGCCCAAGAGGGAAAAATGGGCATAGGAAAATTTTTGGGTATGCAAGGCATGTGCCACCACTTAGCAATGCTTTTACCATGCATAGGGTGGAAGAGGGTTTCCATTTTGACCTCCAATTTGCAATTCCTAATGGCCATGACAACCTCCCAATCTGTCATGAGTGATTGGAGGGATAAATTGTAGAAATTTATTGCCATTTATCCCACCCTTTGAATTTTGAGGGGTCTAGACCATGGTCGTCCCACCAAGGGACGGTTGCTTGTGACCATCCCTGGGTGGGAAAACCATGAACTATGGCCATCTTGGGGTGGTATGGCCATGGATACATTGCCCAAAACCTTCCAAAAGTGGGGTAAGCCTCTCCAAAGGTGGTTGGGACCCCTAATTAACCCATGATGGTTTCCTAATGGGGCCATATGATGTTGATAAGAGTGGTGCCTTCGCAATATTATTTTATTTACATGATTTTAGTGTCTACAACATTAATAAATTAGGTATTACCATATTTTATGTGAAAAATGATTATGATAAGCACCTTCATATAATATGGAACCTTTTTTTCGAAATAGATTAATTGACATGTTACATATCTTAGAGCTAGGCATGAGCATCGTATATTTCATTAATATTTAACATATATTATCAAAATTATCAAGGATCTTGAGATTATCAAAATTAGTGTATTATAATCATATTCAATTTGTTCCTATTGTTGATATTATTTGCTAATAATTAAGTTAGAATTTCATACAAGTATATTTAATAATAAAAAAGAGGGGTATTATTTTAAAATAGCCTAATATTTGTGATAAATGCTAATAAACAATATATGATTTTATTATGATATAATGCATATTATTATAATATATATTTTTAAAATTTATTTATTATGTAATATATCAAACAAATATTAATAGATACTTGAGAGAATATCTATAACATGATTATATCTTCATTTAATTAATTATTTGTACCAATGGATTTATTGTGATAATATGATACAAATGTAATTATAAAAAGAGCTTTAATAGTTTACTTATAGGTGGTGGATAGCTCCGCCTTCATAATTATGATATAAATATGGATTAACTATGTTAGTTCTTATACAAGATTATGGAAAATTAGTTAGCCAACAAGCTACCTTACCTTCCCTGCATAGTATTCCCTATAACATGACCATGTGTGTCACATTTATAAACCATCATGTGTTTAAATGATTCCATAGATACTAGTCTTTTACATAGCTACAATGAATACATATGATGCCAAGTATCACCTAGCATGCTAGTCAAAAGTATCAATACTACAACTATCAATGATTCTATTGCATTGAAAACGGTGCAATGTTATTGCTAGTTGAAAGGGAAAGTTTGTAAACTCTCTTCATTATTATAAATACTCAAAATAATTAATCATTTAGAGAATCAATTATCCATTGGATTGGTATCATCTATCTCTCTATATTATGACATGTGTTTTGTCTTCCTCCTCACATGTATGCTCTAATTGCATTAATCTCTTAGCCTTTGTAGGCATAATCAAACGTATTGACAGCTAGTTCAATGTTGTCCAATGGAGGAGGGTAGCATACTCCATCAAGAACTTGTATCTAAAAGTTATGCTTCCCATAAAATGATCTACTACCTTAAATTCATGACCCTTTGTGGGATTCTAGGTGATACATTCCCTTTATAATATTTTTTATACAAGCTATAATTTGTTGTTAGATTTTTTTTGTTTTTTTTGGAAAATATAAATTAGTTGTTACTATGGTACATACGGATATGGTATGATATTTTATAAGGGTGTTATGGATAGTTCACATGGCGACACATAACCCAATGTTAATTATAACATAGTAATATATTATAATAATTAGTGGGATAAGGGTTTAGGAGTTGGCTTCCAAACGTAGCATTAAAATAGTCTTTACAAATGAAGTGGATTATAATATTTTCCCCTCTCTAAGTGATATTATCATCTTGGAAGGTTTTAGGGAGTTATTCCTTCCTTAGGGAGTACTATTGGTGTTGCACTTCCTTAAAGGTATTATCTATATCTACATCTAATTTGTGTGGATTATCAATATGGGATATTATTTGTGAGAGAATGATTTGATAGTTTTGCATATTGAGAAATTTTCTATATTAATGAGAAAAAAATTTCATAACAAATGGTAATAGAGCAAAAATTCTAGCAAACCAGGGATAGTTTTTCATGGAATGCAAAATTTAGGTAATATTTTTTCATAGAAAATATTTTTTTCTTAGAGTCATATATTTGTGCAAGTTTTTTTTATTTAGATTATTATTGTGCCATATTTTCAAACATTGTACACCTTCAAAATAAGTTGTCTTGTGAAGGAATACAAGAAGTATTAAGAAAGATATGACCCTATGAAGTATTTAATATTGAACAAGGGCAGTGACATTTTTTCCAATCATGTTTTTCTAAAAATTGAAATTTAATATATATTTTAGTTGAGGTAAGAAAATAATTTAATGTTGTTGTTTTATTTGAAGGATATTTTTGTTTGGATATATTTTTTTATGTGGAATTTAGCTTGAAATTTGTGGGGAGATCTATATTTGTAAATTACTAGTTTTATTTTCATTTTTTTAGGTGGAGTTGATGAAGTTGACTAAATTTTCTAAAGAAGATGTCATTGATTCTAGAATAGTGATAATTATTAAAATATTTGTATTCTTCTATCTATCCATGGAAATTACATATTTGTAAATATTTAATAGGGAAGGATTTTTCATAAAATATCTATTTTATTTGTGCTCATAATTTTAAATATGCTTGGGAATAAATATACGTAATGTTCTTAAGTACATGGGAAATAAAAAATAAGGGTTATAAAATATAAAAATATCCAAATTGAAGGATACTATAACAGGTCTTAAAGAAGAAATCAAAAGACTCAAGGAAGAGAGAAAACAAAAAAAAATAAGGTTGACAGTGTGCAGGCTAAGCAAACCACTCATTTGCTATCAAATAAACCAAAGAGTGGTTAGAAGTATTTATTTTAACCTAAAAATTCTATTTTGTATCTTCATGGTCACAATCACATGGAAAAGGTTATGATTTCCATAATCTTTAGTAACAGGTATAATTTCATTAATATTGCCTTTGTTAAGAGGTTGTAGGTTCTAAAAAATTAAGGACATAAATTGTGTGTGTGTGTGTGTGAATGTTTAGATTTTTGAAGATTTGAAGATCACCATAAATAAATATTTCTTACACTCGTATTTTCATTCTATTGATATGGATTATATGTATATTGTTCTTAGTTATCCTTGGTTTGATTCTTTAGCTAATACTAACATTAATTTGCAAAAGAAGTTTATGAAGTTATGGTACTAGGAAAAGAAGATAACACTACAAGATATTTCTTATCTTAAGAAGCAAGTATCCGAGGATAAGTAATAAGTAATTATGGTATGGGAACAAGTTAAAAAAACAACTATGGAATAAAAATATAAGTCTATATCAAAGTCCATGAAAGAGGAAACAATAAATTCTAAGGAATTTATGTTAAAAGAGCAAAAGGATGTACCAAAAAAAGGTCATATGAGAGAAGAGCATGAGGAAGAATTTAAAATAGAGGAACAAAATATTTAAGAGTTAAAGGGAACATAACATTTTTTTAAGGTTGTAGCATATTTCCACCCAAACCACCATGATTGACAAAAAAAATGGAGGTTTGGCTTAGGTAATTAATAATATAATGGACGTACATAGATTAAAAAAGACAAAGTATGACAATATTCAACAAAAGAACATAGTAATTCTAGATTTCATAGTGGTGTAGAAACATCATGGAACCACATGACCAAGCATTTTGAATATCAAAGTAGAGTAGGAAAAGCATGGAGACAATATAGCAATTTTGTATATTCAATTGGCCTGAGTACAACATGCCATTATTCAAGACCACCACCAATCGAGATTTCATTTGGATGGACAAATAATCAGTATTGGTACCAATTATCAACATTGTTTAGAAGATCATATTGTTTAGTTTCTTCTCATATTTTGAGGATGCAACATTCATATGGAGGGTGGAATGATATGGTATATAGAGATAAATATATGGGGATGTGATATTATATCATATATTGGTATTATAGATAGTTGACATGTGCTACATATAACCCAAGGTTGGTTATGTCATAATATTATACTATAATAATTATTGGGATAACTAGCAGGGGCCCTTAGTCTCAAAGTGATGTAGAGAAGAGAAAAATATAACAAGGAGGGTTCTCATGACACATTTTCCTTTTTCCATTTTCCATATTTTTGTGAGCCCAAACTAAACACCATAATGGATCCCAAGATCTTCTTAATCCAAACTAAGTCTTAATCTAGTTTAAACTTATCAAACCTTAATCAAGACCACTAATATTATTTGTTAATATTAGATCACATTATATATAATAAGAACATAACTAATTATTAGTTGTACTAGGGAACTTTCCAATCCTTTGAGTGGTTGTTGTATGAGTTACTAGGCAATGTTAGGTATATAACAAGCCTAGACCACCAACCACCTATATATTATCTCATGCATACTTACACATAGTAAGGAGTGTATTGTAGTGGGCTAGTGGGAGTCATAAGGAGACATACTATTACCCCTCACATACCATCTTGGTCATGTATCCAAGTGGTCACTTACACTTACCATTGGCAACCCATGTTAGGATTTATAACATCATAGTCCATGTGAAATGGCAAGTGGTATAACCACCCATCGTAAGGTATATGCATGCACTAGAGGATAGACGTAGTTGCAAGTTTGGTTAGAGGTTTGTTATACCTAAAATATACATTCTATGTATTTTATTATCTATCATAATTAAAATTATTGAATCATTTATTTCTAATAGGTGGCATTAGAGTATATAGAAGGAAGAGTCAATTATCCTTCTAATCCTCTTCTCCTTTTCATCTATATAATCTCAAGGAGCACTCTATTGAGAATTTTTTTCAAGGGTAAATAACCCTATAGAAGATTTCTATGGTTAACATCAAAATAATAGGTAACCATCTTCTCTATAAATAAATTCCATGAAATATTATTTCTAAAATCAAAGGTATCAAGGTGAAAAATCTCTATCAAACAAAGAATTAAAATCCTTAAAGCAATAAAAAGAGTTTTAGCTCTATAAAAATACTAGTAAGGTAATAATTTGCAAACAACAACAAAGTCATGTTTAGTATGAAAATAAATAGGATCATAAATTATCTCCTACAAAATCAATTTCCACTTAAAAGAAACTAAAAAATCTATTTAAGATTCTTAAAATTTCAATAAAATCACTAGCCTCGAAAGTACAACATTGATCTACAAGCAATAAAAGTATTATACAGGTTGTTGAAAGATTTAGTTATGAAAACTATGAACTATATTCTCTCAAGAGATAAAACATTCAAAGGAAAGTGTAGAAAATTAATTAAATAACATATTCAAAGAATCTAAAGATATAAAGCTCCAACTTGAGGAAATATGAAAGACATGGATAACATGAATTCTCAATGAAAAGACTTATCAAATAGTATGCAAATCTTGAAATTCTAAAGGGAAGTTTGTTTTCAATACACTTTTCTCATCTAAGAATAAATCTTAAGCACTAGTCCAAGAACAATTTTAGAGTATAGACACCTTGGTATCATTATCAACAAAATATTGTAACCATAAAGAATAAATAATAAAATATACCTATGATTGAAGACACAAGAAGAGGTTGATCTAAGGCTCATGCCTAATATAAAATAAAGTGAAGGAGAAGCATCCCTCATGCCTTGCATGATACAAGCTTAGAATATTACATCCAAAGGAGACTTTCAAAAAAATAACAACCTCATCCTCACAAGAGTACATCTCTATTACACCATAAGAGAAACTAGGAATGTTCAAGAAACATTTAAAAGTTACACCAAAAAAAAGATCACAAAAAGGAGAGCCCAAAATATCTTAGGAATTCCTAAAATGTACTCCAAGAAGTGCCTATAAGATGAAGGAGAGATTGAAACATCACAAAGAAGACTCTAACACTCTACTTCGACATAAATAAACAACCAATACTCTTCAAGGAATAAAATTTGATCCAAAATCTACAAAACACAAAGGAAATTACAATTACCTATAATAGTGCTAGAATATCGATAAAATATAAAATCCATCTTGAGTTTATTTAGACCTAAGAAAGGAATCTCGAGATACACTTTCCAACAAGATTAATAATTAGTTGAATTCACATGAATCACTTTACAAGTTAAGAAAATATTTTACAAGGATCGATGATGATCTCATTATAAAATATAAGCAATTGAAAGAATGTTTCAGTTTGGTGAGGTGACCTAAAAATGGAAGAAGTCAAAGGTTTTCACAAGGTCAAAAATGTAATAGTCAAGAAGATTTAAAAAATCAAAGTTCCATATTCATAGTTGGGGGAACAAAAAAGGTAAATATAATTAATAATATTTTTCTTAATTAAAAGCAAAATAGAAGGCATCATTACTATTTTTTCAAAAGGAATATTCCAAGGAGAGAAGGAAAATTTTATGTTTATTTTCCATTTTCTTGGAGAATTTTTTTCTCACAATTTGAAGCACAATTTAAAATATGACTAGAGGCTTATATATACTCATTGCAAAGCATTTTTCAAGCTTGGTTCAATGAATAAAAAATATTAAATTTTTGTGAAAGTTTACTAAGGATATTTGAGTGCCAAATTTCTTGTTGCTCCATTCCCAACTATTAAAAGGGAATAATTATTCTTCCTAGAAAACTAAAATTAAAACACAACTTGAGTTTGAAGAAGTATGACAAGTTGTAGATAGAACCATTACTTGTCCTACTACAAAAGGTGAAGGTCAAACAAAGTTTAACAAGGTAGACAAAAATAAAAGATTAATCTTGTTTAGAATAGCATATGAAGTACAAGCATACATTTGGGATTCAACCATGGGCAAAGATGCATGGGAGAAGCTACAAATAATATTTGAAGCAAAGAATCAAAATCAAATTATATTTCTCTAGAGCCATCTCCATTGCTTGAAGATGAAGAGTGGAGAGAAACTAGAATCATTCATGAGAATAATTGATAAGTTACAAGATTATTTACAAACATTGAAAAATTAGGTATATGACAAAATATTTGTTATAATTATTTTGATATCTCTCCTATCAAAATACTATGTTTTTTATGACAAAATTACATAGATGTAAACAAAAACCAAGATTTCAAAAGTTGGTGAATCTAATTCAAAAAGTAGCGGCCTCACATAAAGCATATAAATAAGAATAACTACTTATTATAAATTAAAAATAGAATCAAATCATTAAAAGTGACATAGGAAATCCACAATGTTTCTAATGGAGAAATGTCTCTCAAGGATATCATAATAAGAAGAATGATTCTCAAAAAAATATTTTTCATAGATAAAATATGTGTGAATTTTATGCAAAAGTGATCACACAATGAAGGAATGTTAGTACAATTCATTCAAAAATAGATCTCCTTCATGATATATGAATCATAAACAAGAAAAGTCATCATTATACAAGTAAAATTAAATTTATAAAAATACACATCAAAATATTGTAGTAAAAAAAAAATTAATTAAATAAGAACAAGAACATGTGTTTGTTGCACAAGCATAGCTAAGACAACGCAATAAGGCTTGGTATGGCTTTGAAGAAACAAAATAAATGGTAAGTCAAGAAAATTAGATTCATACAAATTATTATACAAAAAATATTACATAAGTTAATCACACCAAGCCAAGGAACCAATAGTCAGGAGCATTGCCTAGATACAAAGGTAACCATTACAAGCACATGCCATGGAATACCTCTAAGGCTAATAACTTCATTAATTTTCGGAATGAATATGGTATATTCAAAGTTAATTAATTTCCTACTTATTTCCCTAATACAAATAAAAATATTTGTAGGATGAATGAACTATTATGAAGAAAGGTTTGAGTAAGTATGACAGAGATTGTAAACTTGATCTTATTAAGATAAGATATCTATTTTTGCAACTCAAACAAGATATCCATAAATGGTTATCAAATCCCAAGATCTCATAAAATTCTTCTCGAGGAGTGTACCGACACTACAAGCAATCAAGATATTAAATGATAATATGCATTGTGATATCATCAAGATTGATAACATGATATAAGATAAAGGAAGATTTTTTAGACAACATCAATAATTGTTCGGCCCTAATGGTTCAACTCTAAAGACTATAGAATATTTTATGGGTTTATATATTATTTTTCAAGGAAAAACTATGGTAGTTATGGGATCATTCAAAGATCTAAAACAAGTATGTAAAATTTCTAAAGATTGCATTTGAAATATACATCTCATTTATGATATAAAAGAAATTATGATAAAATGAGAACTTAAAAAAGAATATAGTATATGATCACACTGAAATAAGTGAAAATAATATGAAGTAAAAGCAATTAAATAAGCCTTGCACAACCTTATTTCCATCACATTCGAGACAAAAGAAAATCAGTGACTAATCTGTTGGAAATATTGAGTTGTCATTGATGTCAAAGGTGCATGGTATTCAAGGCAGAAATATTCTTCAAGAAGTTTATAAGGTTGAGAAATTATTCAAGGCAAGGTATATCTCCAAGAAAGGAAAATATTTTTAATAAAAATATTATAATATTTAAATATAAAATTTAAATATTATAAATAATGACAAAATATTAGGACACAAAGGTTTAAAAGTTCATAAAAGTTGCTTGGGACAAAAGTTTAAAAGTTGATTGGGACAAAGTTTTAAATATTACTAGAGAAGGCCAAAGGTTTAAAAGTTCCTAAAAGTTTCTTAGGAAAAAGGTTTAAATACTACAAGATAAGGCCAAAGGTTTTAAAAGTTAATATTATAATATATTTTTTTAAATATTATAAGGGACTTATAAGGTTTGGTGCTAACATCTTTGGATAGTATAAATTAAATCAAAAGTAAAACCACGAGCCAACTTCCCAAGGTGCAAAGGAAGGCATATAAATATGAAGGTAGAGATTTCATTATTTACCATAGTGCAATGCAATAATTGAAAATTTCTAATGCGACCAATGATGTAAAAAATTCCAATTCTTGTGCAAAATTTAAATACTTCCAGTGCTGAAAAATGATGAATAAGAGAAGAGGAAGTAGTGCACTGCATGGTAGAAATATGGAGAAGAAATATAGAAGAGAAAATTCCCAATAGATTCCATCTATTGGGGTATCCCATCCAGACATCTAGCCCTGTGTTAGGGAATTACGGAGCAGAGTGTGCAAAGTTTGAAACCCTGTGGCACCATTTTGCTTTATGATAAAATTGTGAAAATATGAAAGTTATAGGCCAGTTGATCCTCTTTTGTTCTCAAGCTATGGTGCAACCTTGTTTTTTGTCTAGGCCATGGTGAGATGTTGTTGTGCATGAGGACCGAGGGTCGAATTTCGTCAGGTGTGGTTTTTTCTTGGAAATCATGGTGGCAGTTGAGGTAAGAGAAAAATATTTTATTTTTATTAAAGTAGGGAGTCATAAGGTGCAACGTTAATATTTTATATTCTGCATTGTTATAAGAAGGTGATATAAGGTGTGTTAGGATTGTTTGAAAGATTGTATTTTGTATAGTGTGTGAAGGAGTTATTTTTGTATATTAAGGAGGAGTTATAAGGTGTAATTCTGATTGTTATAAAATTGTATTATGTATAAGTTGGAGTTATAAGGTGTAACTTTGGAATTTTAATTTTGTATTTTGCATGTCATAAAAGGATAAAATAAGAAGTGAATTTATTGGTTTAAAAGCTTCATTATTTATATTTTGATAACGGTATAGTTATTATTAAAAGATTTATTTTGTGAGATTAAAAGAGAGATATAAGGTATTATTTTCAATATTTATTGTGCACATTTTTTAGAAGGGTTTTTAATGTGGATGATTTGAAAAAGATATTTTCTAACCCAGTTTTTAAAGTGGCAAAATAAAGGAAAATTATTATTTTTCAAGATAGGTTTGGGAAGCTCATCCTTATTGAGGTAAATTTAGAGGTATGGTGATTTAATTCCTTTCTCAAATATGGTTTTGTTTGAGGAAAATATTTTTGATGTTATATAGTTAGAGGTATAACGATTGATTTAATGTGCATTGGTTTTGATTGATATTAGAGTAAATGTGCAAGGGTTATAGATCAAATTTAAAAATAAATTTGTGCATTATTCATGATTGATTTTGGGAGTATATGAGAAGAACAAATTTGTGCATTGTGATTTATTTTGAAGTGAATGTGGAAATAACCAAAATAAGTATAGTCTCACACAAATAGAAGGGTTGTTTTAAAGCAAGTCAAAGTGTCATCTAGTGCAAAGATAGTATGAAAGGATTCATTGAAGAAAAGGACATTACAAGGCTAGTTGACAACTGCTAAGTAAAAGCTATCCTTCAATGTAATGAATGTGAGACATGAGAAAGTGACAGACTTAATAAATGTGAAAGAATATATTGGGCATTTGTTATGCATATCATTTTCTATATGTTCATGAAGAAAAATAATTATGGGTAGAATATGTCTGAATTGCTATAGTGAAGGAAAGCATATTTGGAAAGATATGAGCATTGTTTGTATGCAAGATTTGGAAATATATGAGCATTGTTTATATGCAATATTTTACCAAGATTGAGCAGACTTTGTGAGTAGATTTTAGCAGGTTTTACGAGTAAATTTTTGTGAGCATATTTGAGCAGGTTTTTATGAGTAGATTTGAGCAGGTTTTGTGAGAAGATTTGATCATATTTTTGTGAGCATATTTGAGTATGTTTTTATGAGTAGATTTGAGTAGGTTTTGTGAGAATATTTGATCATATTTTTGTGAGCATATTTGAGAAGGTTTTGTGAGTAAATTTGAGTAGGTTTTTGTGATCAGATTTGAGAATATTTTATGAGTATATTTGAGTAGGTTTTTATGATCATATTTGAGTAGAGTTGTGAGGAGGTTTGGATCATATTTGAGTAGAGATGTGAGTAGTATTTGTAGAATACCATAGCAGATGGGATTGGTATATCCTATGGTTGGTGTCCACAAAACTAGAATAGTGTGGAATGGTGTCCATAGATATAGAGCAGAGGGTATTGGTGTCTCCTATGGAGTGGTGTCTAAAAAACCAGAACAGAGTGCAGTGGTATCTCCTATGGATTGGTGTCCATGAAAATTATAATAGGGGATTGCTTTCTCTTGTGGGTTGAAGCCCACAAAATTTATTGAAAAATGTATAAGCAATATTTCTTCGTGGGTGTAGCCCACATTGGGCGAACAATATTAAATTTGTGTCTCTCATATGTGTGATGATTTATGCATTGTTTCATTTACTGCATTGATATTACTACTGTTATCATTTAGATTAAAAAGTGAAAAGTTTTATCTTATACTATTCACCCCCATCTCAGAATAATCTTGTGTTCTTCACAGTAAATTCAATAGGTAACATTGGATGCATGGTAGGAAGACATTGAAGGGGACACATAGTTCATGCATTGAATTCTATAAGTATTAGAAAGTATAAAATGAGTATTTGTAATAAGTGTTCGTAGAGTGCATGATTGGTGGAACATGACATTCCTAAGTATTTTAGTAAATAGTCTACATTCAGGGATAAAATCTCTCTTAAATTTCAACATCACTTTAGAAAATTTCATCAATTTAGAAGCCTAGATAAAACTATGACTATGATCCTAGATAAAACTATGACTATGATGTAATAAGTGAGTTATATTTAGATTTATTACATCATAGTCTAGGTAAAATGGCATGTGATATAACCATCCATCACAAAGTCTATGTATGCACTACAATACAAAGGTAGTTGCAAGTTTGGTTAGAGGTTTGTTATACCTAAAATAGGTATTCTATGTATTTAAATATATACCATCTCATAGATCAAATTATTGAAGCATTGAGTTCTAACAACCCACATATCGACTTTATATCTTGTATTGATAGGTATATAAAGAGGACTCAGGTATATAGGGACCTTAGATATATAGGGAGGCCCTTGAGGAATATAGGTCAAATTTTATATGTTTAAAGAAGTAAATATAAGTTTGCTAAAATAACTTCTATTTCTTCTTTAGTCAACTCTATAAACTCAATTAGTTAAATCCTTTTCCTTCCAACCCATGGCCAAAAAATGCTACCTAAATTGTATTGTGACTCGTCAATTGATCATCAATCCTAACCCTTTGGTGAAATTTCTTGAGGACCAAATCACCTTTGAGGACCCAAAGTTAAAATAACAAGACACCCCTTGGGTTCCCTAACTCCTATCTATTATCAACAAGCAAAAATGGTTTTCACATGAAATTTTCCTATATAAAAATAGGTATCTTATGAAATTATTTCTTAGGGAAATTCATGACTACCTAGGTGTTTTTGTAGGGAAAGGTTCATTCATGGAATATCCTAAACAACCTAGCTCAAACCATTTATCTTTAAATAAATTGGATCCATACTTTAGATCTATAAATACAAACCTTAATGCATTCAATTATAATTTTATTGATTTAAATCGTCCTATCATCAATACTTTCATGGATGTCAAGATGCAAAACCTCTCGTCATATTTATGATATCATTCATATTTATCTTCTCTTATAGATCTAATACAAGATAGTGTGATATGTCCTATCCTAAAATAGATGTGCCATCAAGTTTACCAATTTCTAATACTCATGTCAATAATATTAATTATAATCTCACAAGTATAAGTCTCACTCAAAACCATAGTACCATAATATTTCTTCTCTTATATTCAAACCCTTTTGATTAAATACCTTGCGAGTAAGTCATATGATATTGATCTCAAAATCATACACACAAGTGTATCAATCTTGTTCTTAACTCAATTATCAAGTTCCTCGTATATCTTATAACATTTCTTTTGTGCAATTAAATTTAGTTCCTTACACATCAAAATTTAACCTATTAGCTAGGGCTATTGAAGCAAAAAATAACCACAATCCTAACATATTCTTCTAGTCAAAAGTATTCATATGATGAATTGTGCAATCAACTCTTAGATCCTTTTGTAGATAGTGTTCCTTTACCTCCAAAATTTGAAACCTTTAAATTTCAAATGTACAAAGGGAAGGAAGATCCTTTCAACCACCTTAGGTTGATTATAACTACTTGTAGTGATATTTCTTATGACAAAATATTTCTACTCAAGATATTTTTCAAGAGACTTGGTGGCCTTGCCTTGGAATGATACTACCAAATACAAAATAATTCCCTTAAGATCTTTAAATACCTTGTTTAGATATTTATCAAATTATTATTTTTCTATATTGAGAAGAAAATCATGATTAGTGACCTATACTAGCTCAAGCAATCTAATGATGAGAATTTTGCTAACTTATTTGTAATATAACAAGACCTGGTGGGAAGACTCCAATTTATCCCTCCATCGAAAGGTCTCTTAGACTTATTTAAAGGTAAACTTCATGACCAATTGGCCTTCTATTTAGAGATGATCAATGTGTCTTATTTTAAAAATTTGATTTACATGGTCAAGAGAGTATTGTTACAATTTTCCAATAGTAGAACTACAAAGCACTACAAGATTTGAAGAAATAAAATAGAACTGGTTAATTATTCCATGGATCAACTTTGTATAAATAACAAATTTGATAATTGAGAGCCATTGGATTACAAAAACTTATCAAATATGATGTAGACTATAACTGAGAGTTCACCTGACTCATGAAGGAGTGGAAACTCAAGTAAGTCTATCCTAGTAGAACTTAAGAGAACAAATACTTATTCTAACACCACCCCTTAAGTGATACTAGGGATGTATTATGCAAATTATTCCTGGTAACAAGCCCTGATGAGGTACTCATGTACAATGGTTTCTTTTCTAAAGATATGGTAAAAACCTCACGGGCAAAACCATCTATGAAAAAAAAAACGAAGAGGCATGTCTTCAAATTGTGAATATTTTCCTGTTAATACAAAAAAAAAAAGTGAGTCCTAGAAACATGGCCTGATGAGGTACTCATTTACAATATATATGAGAGATGGTGAAAAAACCACATGGGAAAAACCATCTACTATTAAATAAAGAGATATCTTCGGATGGTGAAGATTGTCCTTAATAACACAAAAATGAGTCCTGGTAACATGGCCTGATGAGGTACTCATGTATAATATGTAAGGGAGAGATGATAAAAAACCACATGGGAAAAAACCATCCTCCAAAGAATACAATAATAAAAGGAGAGGTGAAAGACCTTTGTTTTAATGAATCTATAATACCCCAAGTTTCTCTCGCAACTCTATGTAACATGGAGAAGGAAATGACTTGGTGAAGATATCTTCAACTTTATTTTTAGTTGAAATATAGTCAAAGTATATTTTCCCATTCTAAACATGCTATCGAATGAATTCCATGTGTATCTCAATGTGCTTGGTATGCTGATGCTCAACTGGATTGTGTGCAATATGAATTATGCTCTGATTGTCACACCAAAGAGTAATAAGTTTCTCATGGGTAAAATCAAATTCTCTTAGAATTTTATGAATCCAAACAGCTTCCTGACTTTCTAAAATTGTTGCCTTGTATTTTGCCTCTGTAGATGATAAGGCCACTGCTTTTTTTTTGCATAACCAGGCAATTGGTGAAGAACCAAGACAAAAGACATAGCCACAATTTGAACACTTTTCTTCTACTAAATATTCCTAATCTGAATCTATGTAGCCAATGATATCCATGGATTTTTCTTCATATAAGAGCCCAAAGTGAGTAGTTCATTGCAAGTAGCGAAGGATTCTTTTTGCTACTTGCCAGTGATTAAAATGAGGTTGATGTGAGAATTTGATATTAAGCCAACAACATATGAGATATCTAGATAAGTATGAGTAAGGTATAATAGACTTCCTACAAGCTCATGGTACATAGTTGTATCACATAGAGGGTATGTACAGGAAGTACTTATATTGACTCCAGACTGAAAAGGTGTAGGAGAATATTTGCAATCTATCATTTTAAACCTTTGAATAAGATCTAGAGTGTATTTTTATTGACACAATGAAATTCATGCATCTATTTGATTTATTTGGATCCCAAGAAAGTAATGAGCTAGATCCAAATCAACCATATAAATTTTTTTAGAGAGGGATTCTTTTATAGTCTGAATGTGAGTGAAGTCACTACCAGTGAGTAGTAGATCATCAACATATAGAACAAGTATGGTGATTTTTACTTTATATCTCCAAATGCAGACTATGTCATCAGAATCACAATAAGAAAAACCTGAGGAAATAAGGAAGTAGTTCATTTTTTCATACCAAGCTCTAGGAGCTTATTTGAGGCCATAGAGAGACATATTTATCCTACAAACTAAAGAACACAAGCTTATACTGAGAGGGGGGTGAACAGTATAAGACCACTTTTTACTTTTCTTCTCAAATCAATATTATGCAGTGTATAGATAGCAGTAATCAAAGCAATGCACAAAACACCACACACAATAGAGACACAGATTTAACGTGGTTCACCCAATGTGGGCTACCTCCACAGAGAAAATATTTCTTCTAAATATTTCTCAAATGATCTCTTGGGAATCCTTCCCAAATTACAATGTTTATGGACCTCGGTCCAAAGGAGATGTTGATCCCCTAATCTCAAGTTCGTGGATCTCTTCCACAGGAGAACTCTTTCCCCTTCTGCTCTGGCTAGTGATCTTCTAGAAGACTCTGTCTCTATGCTGCACTGACTGGTGGATCTCTCTCCACTTGAAGACTTCTCACTCAGATCTTGTCTTCAATTATCCTGGATGCTAGATCTCTATCCACTGAGACTCTGTCCTCTATACTCTATCACCTCCAAAGCTCTGTCTCAATACTGTACCAAACATAGTTCAGTCGGTCTAGCACAGTTCTGCTCAATCTCTTGCACTAAACATAGTACAATTGGTCTAGTACAATTCTTCTCAATAGGTTCACTCAGAACCTACTCAAATATGCTCAACAAGTTCACACAAAACCTGTCTAAATCTGCTCAATAGGTTCACACAAAACCTGTCTAAATCTACTCAAAAAATCCTCTCTAGGACTTGCTCAAATATGCTCAATAAGTCCTCTCTTGGACTTGCTCAAATCTGCTCAATAAGTCCTCTCTTGGACTTGCTCAAATCTGCTCAATAAGTCCTCTCTTGGACTTGCTCAAATCTTCTCAATAAGTCCTCTCTTGGACTTGCTCAAATATGCTCAATAAGTCCTCTCTTGGACTTGCTCAAATCTGCTCAAGCAAGCTTTCACAAAAGCTTAACTCAAAATAGTCCACAAGCCTTCTCAAAGACTTGTCTCAAATCTGCTTAACAAGCTTACACAGAACTTGTTCAATCTCATAGAATCATAAAGAGAATTGTTTAGAGACTCAATATGTTCTAAGCTCAAAGTACAATCAATATCTCAATTCAATCTCATAGAAGCATAAAGAGAATTGTTAGAGACTCTATATGTTCTATACTCAAATCCCAATCTCAACTCAATAGAAGAATAAAGAGAATTGTTAGAGACTCAATATGTCCTATTCTTAAATCTCAATCTCAACTCAAATCAATCTCATAGAAGCATAAAGAGAATTGTTAGAGACTCTATATGTTCTATACTCAAATCCCAATCTCAACTCAATAGAAGCATAAAGAGAATTGTTAGAGACTCAATATGTCATATTCTTCAATCTCAATCTCAACTCAAATAAGAATATAGAATAGTTTGTTTTATGGAACTTGAACAACCATTTCACACATCCACTTGACTAGGCTTAACCAACTCAACTCAACCAATCACATCAAGGAACAACCCTTTCTCACAAACCCTAGTTCAAGCATGTATCAACCAACTCAAAATATTTCCAACAATGCTTTATCTCAAGTCTCACATAACAATGATACTCATGTTCTTTTCTAGATCATGTTCAAGTTCATTTCATCATCAATGGGCTTCAACAACAATGCTAATGAAACAAGGTTTAAATACAACTCACAAATCATAAAACCTTGAAGCATTCAACCAACCATCTTCACAAAGGAAACTTTAATTAATCCTTTTCACTCCAATGATATTTCAGAAATCAACCACCACAAACAATCAATAGGAGAATGTGCCCATACCTTTTTGATGCCAATAAGTTGTCCACAAAATCTGCCACACTTAATCACAACTTTCCTTTTCAATATTAATAAGGGTTAGTGGTCTTTTAAATAATCACAATAAAAGCATAACTTAATTTACACCCTTTTCACTCCAACTTCATAAACACATCCACCAAAGTCTATTTTAATAAAAACCCTTATTAAGAATAACCCACAATAAATCTCTCAAAATCACTTTAACAACAACTCCTTATTTCTCCTAAAATCAATTCTCCATTTCCATAAAAATAAAACATAAATCAAATATGCTTTTGCAATAATAATCACAGCCCTAATGATAAAATTTAATTCCCATTAAATACCTTATAACTCCAAACTTTAGGGCTAATAAAAATTATTAAAGGCAAAAACATAAATACCTCTCAAGGGGATTCGAACCCCCGTCCACCACACACCACGAGCGTCTTAGCCATGGCTAAGATTCCAACCAAGCCAAAGTGCTCATTGGAAAAGCAAAGGCCAAAAGGGCCTTTAATCTTCCTCTGCCTACCGCAAAGGACAAAGCACCAAAGCGCTTCCCACACGCTATCGTCAAGGGGATTCGATCCCTGATATTTGTGCTGCCCATAGTCTTAGCAAAATTGATACGCCAATGTGCCACGCCTCATACCACGTTTGAGATTTCCAAATCGCTGCGCTTTCTTCTCTGCTTCCTTTTCAACAATTCGCACGAGCTCTTTCGAATTCCAAGGCAATTAACACACGAGAGCAAGGATGATTATTTGGTTTAATTGCCACCCCTTTATATAGTGTTTAATAACACTTTGAAGACGTCGGAGGAAATATTAAAATTGTATTTGCATGATGACGTCGGTGGGAAACTTTCCATTTAAATTTGAATTTAAATTTTAAATAATTAAAATTTAAACCAAACATTAAAACTCAAATAACTCCATCACCGGGGCACCTTTTTCGATGAAACGAAAGCCCAATGTGGGTTTTAAGAAAAACCCAGATCAAATATGCTATCCATGGTTTTAAATAAAACCTTTTATTTTCCCTACCTTGGTTTTCACAAAAACCCTTCATAGATCCTTTTGACATTTATTGCTCTATTGACATCAATGACAACATTTCAGCTTAGGGACTCAAAATGTCCAATAATCTCCCCCTTTGTCATTGATGGCAACCCAAATCCTTTTACTGAATTCTGACCTTATTTTTTGCTCCCCCTGGCTCAATGCTCTCTTAGATATCAAATCTCTCCTCATATCCAAAAACTCTCCCCATAATACACAAATCTCTCCCCCTTTGACATCAATGGAAAAGGGTCACCTTTGGGGCTCGGGGCTAAGAATTAAGCCTCTTAGCTTAGCCCCTCCCCCACCTCCACATGAGGTGGTTAATTCTGGGGTGGGAGTATTTCTACTCCCGAAAGCATTGTTCTATGCCTTTGTCTTTTCCTTTTTCTTTTTGTTGAATTCTCTCACTATTTCTTTTTAAGTCATCATCCCTGTTCTTGTTCCTATTCTTGTTCTCATCCATGTTCCTATTCTTGTACATATTCTTGTTCTCATTATTTTATGAGTCTCTTTTCTTTTCTGAGTCTCTATTCCTATTCATCTTCTTATTTCTATTCATGTTCATGTTCCTATTCATGTTCCTATTCATATTCATATTCATGTTCCTGTTCATGTTCATATTCCTATTCCTGTTCATACCTATTTCTGGAATATTTTCTCTACACCATCTTGCTATGTGACCATCATTATTGCACTTATAACACTTAATGTTATTATTCCTTGGATGTGCAATAGTCTTAGGGTTTCTCTTGGTGAAGCCATATCCTATTCTATAATGAATCCTACAATTTATTGCCTTATGACCAAACTCATTACATGAATAACAATATCCTTGGAAAATTTGTTCTCTTCCATATACCTATCTTTCATGTGTCCTACACTGTGAAGCCATGTGCCCAAACCTGTGACATGAGAAGCATCTCCCATTGAAGCTTCCTTGCCTAGACCTCATTGGTCTCCTATTCTGATTGTTGTTCCATCTGTATCTTCTTTGCCCATTGTCCCTGTTGGACTCACTACAATATGACTCATCCTTAGAAGTTTCACTTTCACTTACATCTGAGAATCCCTCTTCTGAAGTATCTTCTTTTGATGTTGTTTCTTCTTCTTCAAGACTTGAAGTAGACTTTGCCTTTTCCTATTTCTTTCCAAAACCTAGACCTATTGAACATGATGTTCTTTGTTGTCCATGAATGAACTTATCCAAGTTCTTAGAGCTATTTGTGAAACTCTTCATCTTGATCTTGGAGTCCTATAAATATTTCTTTAGAGTAGCCACTTCTTGTGCTAACTTCTCACATTCCAAGATTTTTGCTTCTAACTTTTCTCTGAACTTACTTGCCTTGGCCTTTGACTTCTCTAAGTCCTCTATGAGCAATAATATTTCTTCATCACATTCTTGAAACTAACTTTCAAGCTTAGAGTGTTGCTTTCTTACCTTCTTCACTGTGTCAAGAGCATAGATAAGTTCACCTTTGAGATCATAACCATTCTCTATTGAGTAGTCCTCTATTTGTTTGCCTTTGTCCATATCATATCTTTATTTTGACTTGCTTTCTATAGGATAACTCAATTCTTTATCTTCTGAAGCTATTAGATGATTCTCATTTGATCTATCAAGTGCATCTTCAAAATCATCATCACTAAAACTATAACCATCTCTTGTGCAATCATCTTCAAGGTGTCCAAATTTACCACATCTAAAACACTTGAGAATAACTGGAGTCTTTTTCTTAACTTGATATTTTTCCTTAACCATGAACAAGACTTCATCTCTATCATTGTCTGAAAAGCTAGCATCACTATCAATTTGGTACTTACTTGGATTATCCGCATAGTAGCTTCTCTTTTGCCTTTGGAAAAACTTCTTCCCTTGCCTGTTTTGTCCATCCCTATTTTTCTTTTGGTACCTATAATTTTTAGATTCCTTGTACCTATGATCCTATTTTTCTTCATCATTGTTGATCTTTGGCTCTTTGCATTATATTGCAAAATGTCCAAACTTGCCACAATTAAAGCATTTAACAGATCTCATATCTATTGGTCTTTTGAACCCTTTATCTCTTCTACCATAGTTAGCTTCTTCATCACTAGAAGATTCATTGCTTGATTCTGTCTTCTTACCCTTTTTCTTACTGTCCAATTTGAATGCAACTTCTTTTGGAGGAATAGGATATTTTATTCTTATCTCAAAAGTTGTAAGCATACCAAGCAAAGCATTTCTTGTTAGATTATCACTATCAATTGATGTTTCTATGGCAGAAAAATTTTCACTATACCTTTTTGGAAGAGTCCTCAAGATCTTGTCGCAAGCATCAGATTCATCAACCTTCATTCCAAGACCTTTCATCTCATGTATAAGTTCATCAACCTTGTTGAGATAGTCATGAATGCTTTCATCATCCCTCATTCTTAGATTCTCAAATTCTCCTTTGAGATTTCTGATCTTTGCTTTCCTGACACTTTTATCTCCTTCATATATGGTTTGCAAGAGTTCCCACATATCTTTTGTTGTTTTGCATTCCATCACCTTCATAGATTCTGATCTACATAATCCTCTTATAATTGCATTCATAGCTCTTGAATTTGAATGCATGAGAAACCTACCTTCCTTATCTGTAGGAGGATTAATTTATGAATTGTACCCAAATTCCACTACATCCCAAACTTCATTGCCAAGTGCCATAAGGTGAAATCTCATCAGAACACACCAATATAGGAAGTCACTTCCATCAAATATTGGTACTGTATTATTGAAGGCCTCATTATTTTTATCCTTTTGATCCATTGTGTTCTTAGACCGCTTTTCCTTCAAGCTATCAAACTCTTCTGAAGGAACCCGCTCTGATACCAATTGAAGAACACAAGCTTATACTGAGAGGGAGGGTGAACAGTATAAGACCAATTTTTACTTTTCTTCTCAAATCAATATTATGCAGTGTATAGATAGCAATATCAATAGCAGTAATCAAAGCAATGCACAAAACACCACACACAATAGAGACATAGATTTAATGTGGTTCACCCAATGTGGGCTACCTCCACAGAGAAAATATTTCTTCTAAATATTTCTCAAATGATCTCTTGGGAATCCTTCCCAAATTACAATGTTTATGGACCTCGGTCCAAAGGAGATGTTGATCCCCTAATCTCAAGTTCATGGATCTCTTCCATAGGAGAACTCTTTCCCCTTCTACTCTGGCTAGTGATCTTCTAGAAGACTCTATATCTATGCTGCACTGACTGGTGGATCTCTCTCCACTTGAAGACTTCTCACTCAGATCTGTCTTCAATTATCTTGGCTACTAGATCTCTATCCACTAAGACTTTATCCTCTATACTCTATCACCTCCAAAGCTCTATCTCAATACTATACCAAACATAGTTTAGTCGGTCTAGCATAGTTCTGCTCAATCTCTTGCACTAAACATAATACAATCGATCTAGTACAATTTTGCTCAATAGGTTCACTCAGAACCTGCTCAAATATGCTCAATAGGTTCACACAAAACCTATCTAAATCTCTCAATAGGTTCACACAAAACCTATCTAAATCTTCTCAACAGGTTCACACAAAACCTATCTAAATCTCTCAACAAATCCTCTCTAGGACTTGCTCAAATATTCTCAATAATCCTCTCTTGGACTTGCTCAAATCTCAATAAGTCCTCTCTTGGACTTGCTCAAATCTTCTCAATAAGTCCTCTCTTGGACTTGCTCAAATCTGCTCAATAAGTCCTCTCTTGGACTTGCTCAAATCTACTCAATAAGTCCTCTCTTGGACTTGCTCAAATATGCTCAAGCAAGCTTTCACAAAAGCTTAACTCAAAATAGTCCACAAGCCTTCTCAAAGACTTGTCTCAAATCTGCTTAACAAGCTTACACAGAACTTGTTCAATCTCATAGAATCATAAAGAGAATTGTTAGAGACTCAATATGTTCTAAGCTCAAAGTACAATCAATATCTCAATTCAATCTCATAGAAGCATAAAGAGAATTGTTAGAGACTCTATATGTTCTATACTCAAATCCCAATCTCAACTTAATAGAAGCATAAAGAGAATTGTTAGAGACTCAATATGTCCTATTCTTAAATCTCAATCTCAACTCAAATCAATCTCATAGAAGCATAAAGATAATTGTTAGAGACTCTATATGTTCTATACTCAAATCCCAATATCAACTCAATAGAAGCATAAAGAGAATTGTTAGAGACTCAATATGTCCTATTCTTCAATATCAATCTCAACTCAAATCAGAATATAGAATAGTTTGTTTTATGGAACTTGAACAACCATTTCACACATCCACTTGACTAGGCTTAACCAACTCAACTCAACCAATCACCTCAAGGAACAACCCTTTCTCACAAACCCTAGTTCAAGCATGTATCAACCAACTCAAAATGTTTCCAACAATGCTTTATCTCAAGTCTCACATAACAATGATACTCATGTTCTTTTCTAGATCATGTTCAAGTTCATTTCATCATCAATGGGCTTCAACAACAATGCTAATGAAACAAGGTTTAAATACAACTCACAAATCAGAAAACCTTGAAGCATTCAACTAACCATCTTCACAAAGGAAACTTCAATTAATCCTTTTCTCTCCAATGATATTTCAGAAATCAACCACCACAAACAATCAATAGGAGAATGTGCCCATACCTTTTTGATGCCAATAAGTTGTCCATAAAATCTGCCACACTTAATCACAACTTTCCTTTTCAATATTAATAAGGGTTAGTGGTTTTTTAAATAATCACAATAAAAGCATAACTTAATTTACACCCTTTTCACTCCAACTTCATAAACACATCCACCAAAGTCTATTTTAATAAAAACCCTTATTAAGAATAACCCACAATAAATCTCTCAAAATCACTTTAACAACAACTCCTTATTTCTCCTAAAATCAATTCTCCATTTCCATCAAAATAAAACATAAATAAAATATGCTTTTGCAATAATAATCACAACCCTAATGATAAAATTTAATTCCCATTAAATACCTTATAACTCCAAACTTTAGGGCTAATAAAAATTATTAAAGGCAAAAACATAAATACCTCTCAAGGGGATTCGAACCCCCATCCACCACACACCGTGAGCATCTTAGCCATGGCTAAGATTCCAACCGAGCCAAAGCACTCATTGGAAAAGCAAAGGCCAAAAGGGCCTTTAATCTTCCTCCGCCTACCGCAAAGGACAAAGTGCCAAAGTGCTTCCCACACGCTGTCGTCAAGGGGATTCGATCCCTGATATTTATGCTGCCCACAGTCTTAGAAAAATTGATACGCCAATGCACCATGCCTCATACCACGTTTGAGATTTCCAAATCACTACGCTTTCTTCTCTACTTCCTTTTCAACAATTCACACGAGCTCTTTCGAATTCCAAGGCAATTAACACACGAGAGCAAGGATGATTATTTGGTTTAATTGCCACCCCTTTATATAGTGTTTAATAACACTTTGAATACGTCGACGAAAATATTAAAATTGTATTTGCATGATGACATCGGTAGGAAACTTTCCATTTAAATTTGAATTTAAATTTTAAATAATTAAAATTTAAACCAAACATTAAAACTCAAATAACTCCATCACCGGGGCACCTTTTTCGATGAAACGAAAGCCCAACATGGGTTTTAAGAAAAACCCAGATCAAATATGCTGTCCATGGTTTTAAATAAAACCTTTTATTTTCCCTGCCTTGGTTTTCACAAAAACCCTTCATAGATCCTTTTGACATTTATTGCTCTATTGACATCAATGACAACATTTCAGCTTAGGGACTCAAAATGTCCAACAATCTCCCCCTTTGTCATTGATGGCAACCCAAATCCTTTTACTAAATTCTGACCTTCTTTTCTGCTCCCCTGGGGCTTTGCTCCCCTGGCTCAATGCTCTCTTAGATATCAAATCTCTCCTCATATCCAAAAACTCTCCCCATAATACACAAATCTCTCCCCCTTTGACATCAATGGCAAAGGGTCACCTTTGGGGCTCGGGGCTAAGAATTAAGCCTCTTAGCTTAGCCCCTCCCCCACCTCCACATGAGGTGGTTAATTCTAGGGTGGGAGTATTTCTACTCCCGAAAGCACTGTTCTATGCCTCTGTCTTTTCCTTTTTCTTTTTGCTGAATTCTCTCACTATTTCTTTTCGAGTCATCATCCATGTTCCTATTCCTATTCTTGTTCTCATCCATGTTCCTATTCTTGTACCTATTCTTGTTCTCATTATTTTTTAAGTCTCTTTTCTTTTCTGAGTCTCTATTCCTATTCATATTCTTATTTATATTCATGTTCATGTTCCTATTCTTGTTCATATTCATATTCATGTTCCTATTCATTTTCATATTCCTATTCCTGTTCATACCTATTTTTAGAATATTTTCTCTACACCATCTTGCTATGTGACCATCATTATTGCACTTATAACACTTAATGTTATTATTCCTTGGATGTGCAATAGTCTTAGGGTTTCTCTTGGTGAAGCCATATCCTCTTCTATCATGAATCCTACAATTTATTGCCTTATGACCAAACTCATTACATGAATAACAATATCCTTGGAAAATTTGTTCTCTTCCATATACCTATCTTTCATGTGTCCTGCACTATGAAGCCATGTGCCCAAACCTGTGACATGAGAAGCATCTCCCATTGAAGCTTCCTTGCCTAGACCTCATTAGTCTCCTATTTTGATTGTTGTTCCATCTGGTATCTTCTTTTCCCATTGTCCCTGTTGGACTCACTGCAATATGACTCATCCTTAGAAGTTTCACTTTCACTTACATCTGAGAATCCCTCTTCTGAAGTATCTTCTTCTGATGTTGTTTCTTCTTCTTCAAGACTTGAAGTAGACTTTGCCTTTTCCTGTTTCTTTCCAAAACCTAGACCTATTGAACATGATGTTCTTTATTGTCCACGAATGAACTTATCCAAGTTCTTAGAGCTATTTGTGAAACTCTTCATCTTGATCTTGGAGTCTTGTAAATATTTCTTTAGAGTAGCCACTTCTTGTGCTAACTTCTCACATTCCAAGATTTTTGCTTCTAACTTTTCTCTGAACTTACTTGCCTTGGCCTTTGACTTCTCTAAGTCCTCTATGAGCAATAATATTTCTTCATCACATTCTTGAAACTAACTTTCAAGCTTAGAGTTTTGCTTTCTTACCTTCTTCACTGTGTCAAGAGCATAGATAAGTTCACCTTTGAGATCATAACCATTCTCTATTGAGTAGTCCTCTATTTTTTTGCCTTTGTCCATATCATTTCTTTCTTTTGAATTGCTTTCTATAGGATCACTCAATTATTTATCTTCTAAATCCATTAGAAGATTCTCATTTGATCTATCAAGTGCATCTTCAAAATCATCATCACTGAAACTATAACCATCTCTTGTGCAATCATCTTCAAGGTGTCCAAATTTACCACATCTAAAACACTTGAGAATAACTGGAGTCTTTTTCTTAACTTGATATTTTTCCTTAACCATGAACAAGACTTCATCTCTATCATTGTCTGAAAATCTAGCATCACTATCAATTTGGTACTTACTTGGATTATCCGCATAGTAGCTTCTCTTTTGCCTTTGGAAAAACTTCTTCCCTTGTCTGTTTTGTCCATCCCTATTTTTCTTTTGGTACCTATAATTTTTAGATTCCCTGTACCTGTGATCCTATTTTTCTTCATCATTGTTGATCTTTGGCTCTTTGCATTCTGTTGAAAAATGTCCAAACTTGCCACAATTAAAGCATTTAATAGATCTCATATCTATTGGTCTTTTGAACCCTTTATCTCTTCTACCATAGTTAGCTTCTTCATCACTAGAAGATTCATTGCTTGATTCTATCTTCTTACCCTTTTTCTTACTATCCACTTTGAATGCAACTTCTTTTGGAGGAATAGGATCTTTTGTTCTTATCTCAAAATTTGTAAGCATACCAAGCAAAGCATTTCTTGTTAGATTATCACTATCAATTGATGTTTCTATGGCAGAAAATTTTTCACTATACCTTTTTGGAAGAGTCCTCAAGATCTTGTCGCAAGCATCAGATTCATCAACCTTCATTCCAAGACCTTTCATCTCATGTATAAGTTCATAAACCTTGTTGAGATAGTCATGAATGCTTTCATCATCCCTCATTCTTAGATTCTCAAATTCTCCTTTGAGATTTTTGATCTTTGCTTTCCTGACACTTTTATCTCCTTCATATATGGTTTGCAAGAGTTCCCACATATATTTTGTTGTTTTGCATTCCATCACCTTCATAGATTCTGATCTACGTAATCCTCTTATAATTGCATTCATAGCTCTTGAATTTGCATGCATGAGAAACCTACCTTCCTTATCTGTAGGAGGATTAATTTTTGAATTGTACCCAAATTCCACTGCATCCCAAACTTCATTGCCAAGTGCCATCAGGTGAAATCTCATCAACACACACCAATATAGGAAGTCACTTCCATCAAATACTGGTACTATATTATTGAAGGCCTCATTATTTTGATCCTTTTGATCCATTGTGTTCTTAGACCACTTTTCCTTCAAGCTATCAAACTCTTTTGAAGGAACCCGCTCTGATACCAATTGAAGAACACAAGCTTATACTGAGAGGGGGGGTGAATAGTATAAGACCACTTTTTACTTTTCTTCTCAAATCAATATTATGTAGTGTATAGATAGTAGTATCAATAGTAGTAATCAAAGCAATGCACAAAACACCACACACAATAGAGACACATATTTAACGTGGTTCACCCAATGTGGGCTACCTCCATAGAGAAAATATTTCTTCTAAATATTTCTCAAATGATCTCTTGGGAATCCTTCCCAAATTACAATGTTTATGGACCTCGGTCCAAAGGAGATGTTGATCCCCTAATATCAAGTTCATGGATCTCTTCCATAGGAGAACTCTTTCCCCTTCTACTCTGGCTAGTGATCTTCTAGAAGACTCTATCTCTATGCTGCACTGACTGGTGGATCTCTCTCCACTTGAAGACTTCTCACTCAGATCTTATCTTCAATTGTCCTGGCTACTAGATCTCTATCCACTAAGACTCTATCCTCTATACTCTGTCACCTCCAAAGCTCTGTCTCAATACTATACCAAACATAGTTTAGTCGGTCTAGCATAGTTCTGCTCAATCTCTTGCACTAAACACAGTATAGTCGATCTAGTACAATTTTGCTCAATAGGTTCACTCAGAACCTGCTCAAATATGCTCAACAAGTTCACACAAAACCTATCTAAATATTCTCAATAGGTTCACACAAAACCTATCTAAATCTTCTCAACAGGTTCACACAAAACCTGTCTAAATATGCTCAACAAATCCTCTCAAACTTGCTCAAATCTGCTCACCAAATCCTCCATAGGAATTGCTCAAATCTGCACAATAAGTCCTCTCTTGGACTTGCTCAAATATACTCAATAAGTCCTCTCTTGGACTTGCTCAAATATGCTCAATAAGTCCTCTCTTGGACTTGCTCAAATCTGCTCAATAAGTCCTCTCTTGGACTTGCTCAAATCTTCTCAAGCAAGCTTTCACAAAAGCTTAACTCAAAATAGTCCACAAGCCTTCTCAAAGACTTGTCTCAAATATGCTTAACAAGCTTACACAAAACTTGTTCAATCTCATAGAATCATAAAGAGAATTGTTAGAGACTCAATATGTTCTAAGCTCAAAGTACAATAAATATCTCAATTCAATATCATAGAAGCATAAAGAGAATTTTTAGAGACTCTATATGTTCTATACTCAAATCCCAATCTCAACTTAATAGAAGCATAAAGAGAATTGTTAGAGACTCAATATGTCCTATTCTTAAATCTCAATCTCAACTCAAATCAATCTCATAGAAGCATAAAGAGAATTGTTAGAGACTCTATATTTTCTATACTCAAATCCCAATCTCAACTCAATAGAAGCATAAAGAGAATTGTTAGAGACTCAATATGTCCTATTCTTCAATCTCAATCTCAACTCAAATCAGAATATAGAATAGTTTGTTTTATGGAACTTGAACAACCATTTCACACATCCACTTGACTAGGCTTAACCAACTCAACTCAACCAATCACATCAAGGAACAATCCTTTCTCACAAACCCTAGTCCAAGCATGTATCAACCAACTCAAAATGTTTCCAACAATGCTTTATCTCAAGTCTCACATAACAATGATACTCATGTTCTTTTCTAGATCATGTTCAAGTTCATTTCATCATCAATGGGCTTCAACAACAATGCTAATGAAACAAGGTTTAAATACAACTCACAAATCAGAAAACCTTGAAGCATTCAACCAACCATCTTCACAAAGGAAACCATCAATTAATCCTTTTCACTCCAATGATATTTTAGAAATCAACCACCACAAACAATCAATAGGAGAATGTGCCCATACCTTTTTGATGCCAATAAGTTGTCCACAAAATCTGCCACACTTAATCACAACTTTCCTTTTCAATATTAATAAGGGTTAGTGGTCTTTTAAATAATCACAATAAAAGCATAACTTAATTTACACCCTTTTCACTCCAACTTCATAAACACATCCACCAAAGTCTATTTTAATAAAAACCCTTATTAAGAATAACCCACAATAAATCTCTCAAAATCACTTTAACAACAACTCCTTATTTCTCCTAAAATCAATTCTCCATTTCCATCAAAATAAAACATAAATCAAATATGCTTTTGCAATAATAATCACAGCCCTAATGATAAAATTTAATTCCCATTAAATACCTTATAACTCCAAACTTTAGGGCTAATAAAAATTATTAAAGGAAAAAACGTAAATACCTCTCAAGGGGATTCGAACCCCCGTCCGCCACACACCATGAGCGTCTTAGCCATGGCTAAGATTCCAACCAAGCCAAAGAGCTCATTGGAAAAGCAAAGGCCAAAAGGGCCTTTAATCTTCCTCCGCCTGCCGCAAAGGACAAAGCGCCAAAGTGCTTCCCACATGCTGTCGTCAAGGGGATTCGATCCCTGATATTTGTGCTGCCCACAGTCTTAGCAAAATCGATACGCCAATGCACCACGCCTCATACCATGTTTGAGATTTCCAAATCGTTGCGCTTTCTTCTTTGCTTCCTTTTCAACAATTTGCACGAGCTCTTTCGAATTCCAAGGCAATTAACACACGAGAGCAAGGATGATTATTTGGTTTAATTGCCACCCCTTTATATAGTGTTTGTGGTAAAATGAATAACACAAATAGAGTGAAATAAAAATATTCATTAACCAAACATTAGCATAAGGGCTAATGTTAAATAGGAAATAAAATAGTATGCCCAACTTAATATCCTTAATCCATGCTAACAGACGCATTGTAGGAGAAGTAGAGTTAGGTTAGGATTTGATAACCTAGGATATTTAGGAATTAACCTATCTACCATCAAATATTTAAAAATAGTAAATATATGCATGGTAATTAGTAAAAATTAAAATGTAATAATCTACTAAACTACCGTAATGTAATATACTAGCTTATTGTACCTTAACATCCCTCCTTTATTACATTACTTTGATATACAAAGTCTACTTAGGAATAAATCAAATTTTACACGTCCAAGTGCCTTTGTGAAGATGTCAACAACCTGTTCATCGGTGAGAATGTATTGGAGCTTGATCCTATGTTTAGGAACTTCATCATGAATGAAATGAAAATCTGTGTCAATATGCTTTGTGTGTTCATGATGGACTAGATTCTTGACCAAGTTTAAAACACCTGAGTTGTCACAAAACATGTGAATAAGAAGTTTCTTTGGTAGGTCCATGGTAGCCAAGATGCGACTTAACCATATCACTTCACACATAGCTCCACATGCAGCACGATATTCTACCTCAGTTGAAGATAAAGCAACCACCTGTTGCTTTTTACTATGCCATGAGACAGGACCAGATCCAAGATGAAATACATATCCTGATGTTGATTTTCTGTCATCTAGGGATCCAACATATTCAGAGTCAGTATAACTCTGTAAGAAGAATGAGTTATTTTTCTTATACTCTAAACCATAATCTACACTACCTTGAATGTAGTGAAGAACCCTCTTAGTTGCTTTCCAATGAGAGACCATTGGTTCCTGCATGAACCGAAAAATATAGTTTACAACATAAGTAATGTCTGGTCTAGTATTGGTCAGAGAGATGAGGCTTTCAATCATTTGTTGAAATAACGTGCCATCTACCTATGGTGAGTCATCATACCATGATAATTGAAGCCTTGATTCCATCGGTGTTGCTTTGGGCTTACAATCAGTCATACGATATTTTTCTACTAAAGTCTTGGCATACTTTTTTTTAGTCACCCTAAGATGATTCTTCTTCTGTGCTATCTCAAGGCCAAGATAGTAGTGGAGAATTCCAAGATCTATCATATCGAATGACTCTCTCAAGTCATTTTTCACGGCATTAATCAATTTCTCTGAATTTCCAATCATGATCAAATCATCTACATACAGTACAATAATCACTATTTTAGAACCTGTATTCTTGATATAGATATTTGCATATGATGGACTTCTCTTAAATATGTGCTACAGTAGGTGACTATCCATTTTGATATACCATGCTCTTGGGGCTTGTTTTAGCCCGTATAATTATTTGACCAACTTGCAAACTTGTTCCTCATGGCCTTCGTTATAAAATCCTAGAGGTTGAGTCATGTATACCTCTTCTTTTAATTCACTATTTAGAAAGGCACTTTTTACATCCATTTGATGTAATTTCCATTTGAACTGTGCTGCCATAGCACAAAGAACTCGAATGGTGGTCATACTTGCAGTGGGTACAAATGTTTCCTCATAATCAAGGCCTTCCTTTTGAGCATAGCCCTTTGCCACAAGATGGACCTTATGCTTGTCTATGGTACCATCTACCTTATATTTGACTTTGTAAACCCATTTGCAGCCTATGGGCTTCTTTCCTTTAGGCAAATCGACCAGCTTCCATGTTTTGTTTTTAATGAGGGATTTATGTTCAACATCCATAGCTGCCTTCCACTAAGGCTGACTAAGTGCTTCATCAACTGTATAAGGTTCACTTTCATCATATGATGACATATAAATGCTCTCCTCTTAAACTTCCATATCTTCTCCACTTTATAACTATTTATTAATAGAAAGCTCTTGAAAATCTACACAAAGATTATCAACTGAAGTAGATGCTTACGTCATTCTCTATCAAGACATGCTTCGTGTCTTTGGACGATTGAGAGTGAGATATGGTGGTGAAGTGATTTTGGAATATCTCATAGTACTTGTATACCATTTAGGATGCTTTTTTTGTTGTGGATGAGGAAGTGGTCATTGCTCCTCATCATCCAGGTATATTGATGTAGTGTTAGTTGTGAAATCCTCATCAAACACTACATATCTACTAACATGTATTTTCTTGGTGAATGGATCTTTCAATCGATAGCCTTTTGAAAATTCATCATATCCAAGAAAAACACATTGTAGGGTCTTTGCATCTAAATTATTTCTTTTATCCTTAGGTATATGGATAAAAGCCTTACACCCAAATACTCGTAGATGAGATATGGAGGGTTTCCTTCCACTCCATGATTCTTGAGTAGTCATACCTTCAAGAGCTCGTGTGGGTGCCCTATTTATAAGATATACTACAGTTGTTACAGCTTCAACCTAGTAAATGTGCTCAATATTGACTCCCTTAAGCATACATCGAACCATTTCCATAATGGAATGATTTCTTCTCTTAGCAACTCCATTTTATTGAGGAGAATATGCTATTGTTAACTATCTTTTTATCCCATGTTTCTACAAAAATGAGGAAAATTCTTTTGATGTGTATTCCCCTCCTCGATCTGAACGGAGGGTCTTTATGAAACATCCTGATTCTTTCTCAACAAGTTTCTTGAACTGCTGAAAATAGTCAAATGCTTCAAAATTCAACTGCAAGAAGAAGACCCACATTTTCCATGAGTGATCGTCTACAAAAAATTGAAAATACCTTTTTCCTCCATAACTAGTAGACATAGGACCATACAAATCTATGTGAACTAACTCCAAAAGTACCTTAGCTCGAGAGGAGCTAGGTTCAAAAGGTACTCTATGTTGCTTTCCTGAAAAGCAATCTAAGAACACTAGAAAAGTATATGAAATATTAGGTAGTCCTTTCACCATTTGATATTTACTGAGTTGTAGTAAATACCATGAACTTAGATGCCCAAATCTCTTATGCCATAGAGAAGTGGCCTCTTTTGTGGTTATTGCCATTATAGTATGTGCAGAGGTAATTGCATCTAAGATAAACAAACCATGTTTGTATGAACCTATCGCTATCTATTTTCCTTTCTAAGTGATAAAGCAACGTTTATTTTCTTTGTCCACTTTGAAATTGACATTCATGTTATTATTCAGGATTTGTGGAACTGACAAGAGATTATTTTTCAATCCTATTACATAAAGAAATTTTTGAATATTACATTCTCCATATGGAAGGGATACAAAAACACTTCCTTCTCCCTGAACTCGATAAGTTTGATCATCAACAATGGTTATCGGTCTACCTTCTCGAGCCTCAAATGTCTCAAACCAAGACTTATCGCTAGTCATATGTTTACTAGAGCCTGAATCTATGTACCAAATAGTATCCTTGTGAGAGGATTCTATATGTGTCATGAGCACTTTGTGTGCTCTTTTAGAGTCTAAACTAGAATCTTCAGTGACAATATGTCCCTGTTGTTGTTTATTCTTGTTCTTTGGTTTACCTTTGCCCTTATTTTGTCCTTGTTCATTGGGTGGTTTGTTCTTAAACCAACATCTTTTGGTTTCATGAGTGTCTTTATCACAAAGTTTATAATACTGCTTCTTATTCTTAATCTCTTTGCCTTTACCCTGATATTTTTTATAATAAGATCCTTTCTATTGATTCCTCTTTTTCTTTCCACTTTGCTTGTTTGAGAAAAGTGCATTGTTGGATGCCTCATCTCTTTGGAGTTGATTAGCTTCTTCATTTTGAAGCAAATTTACCAACTCTACAAAATTCACTATCCTTCTAGAGACTTGTAGTGAAGTGATCAACATTCTATAGGAGTCTGGAATAGCCCTTAAAATTATTGAGGTCTGGACATTGTCTTCCACTTTTTCTCCTAAGGCTTGTAGTTTTGTTTTTATATCTGTGACTCTGCAGAGGAATAGCTCTACCATCTCTCCAGATTTCATATGAAGAGTATGATGCTGTGTTTGAAGGTTAAGAATTTTTGATTGATTATTTCCTTCAAAAATGGTTTCTAAGGCATTCCATGCCTCCTTACAATTTTTAGCTTCACTTATATGAGGTTGTATGTCATCAATAATAGCTAGCAAGATCAATAAGGAAATTCTTATATCATTTTTATCATATGATGTTTGATTTGCTCCTACTGATGTAGGTCTAGAATCAGTGCCATCAACTATTCCCCACATATCCTCTACAGTTAAAATGGCTTTCATCGTAGTTTTCCAGGAAGAATAATTTGAACCTTTGAGCAGTTGGCTCTTAGTGAGATACTTGTTGATCATGGCCATGGTTAAGGTTTCAAATTGATGACTAATATGACTTTATCTTGCAGTATACCCTCAAAATAGTGTATGAAATATTTTAATTTTATCTTTAAGATATTTAATGGCACCTACCTTAACACCCTTAATAAGAGATGAAAAGTTTGAGGAAATTAAGCCAAACAAATAGAGTAAATTAAAGGGGTGGGTTTTGAAAGACTTATGATTGTGCTCTCTACGATATTTAATGGCACCTGCGTTAACACCCTTCAATAAGGATGGAAAGTTTGAGGAAATTAATCCAAAAAAAGAGAGTTTATCAAGGTGTTTGGATTTTGACCTTTGATGGGGAGCAAAAAAAAAATGACTTTTTTTTAACCTGTGCAAGGTGTAGCACGATTTGGAGTGAAGTTTGGGTTTTGTAAAATGCTTCTTCAATGTTCTATCTAATTGTTTAATTGCACACAAAAAGCATGATTTTTAGTGCAATAATCAAAACAAGAGAGCAACCCAAATTATTATCACTCTAGGTGTCGGATGCAACAAAAAATGCACCTAGTATAGTCAATTTTTAAGAAAATGTGTCGAGTACAATCGAGAATGCACCTTTCTTGCTTTAAAATATCCCCCCTTTCTCATTACAATTTTGCAAAAAATAGAATCACAAAATAAGACTTCTATCCCCCCTTAATTTTTAAAAAATTGAAAAATTTGAGCACTCCTTTCATGACAAGTCGACACATGACCCGCGTTTGAAAGACTTCCAGACTAGTCGACACATGACTTTGGTTTTTGTATTCAACACTCAAGCATGAGGATCAAAAATGAGGTTCAAAAAGATGTCTCAAGTTTACAACAAGAAAAAAATTGTAATTTTATGTCTTATATCTCCTTTTGTGAAGGAGAAAACAAAAGCAAAGTTTGGATTTTGTTGCAAATGAAATGACCTATGTGCTACCTCAATATTTGAAAATATCTTTGGTTTGCAATATAAATTTGAGTTTCTATGTATTTTTATCTCAAAAATATGTGAAGAAAACTATAGAAATTTTGAGGATTTTATTGCAAAAATGTGTTGAATAAGGCTTTTGGATTTTGCAAAAAAAATGTTGCTATGTCTCTTTATCTCCAATTTGGAGAAAACACTAATTTTCTTGGGAAATTTGAGTGCAAAAATAATTTGGTTGAATTTGAAATATTTCTAAGTTGAAAAAAGCTAAAAATTAGTTTTAGAGATAAAATTTCTTTATAATGAAGCAAAATTGTAAAAAAAATCAATTTAAAAAAAAAAATGTTAAAAATTGACTTTAATTTAACAATTTTTGGCTAAATTATAAAAAAATATCAAAAAAAAAATTAAAGAGCTTTTACAACTTTAGAAAAAAATTAAAATTTTCATTAAAAAAACAAATTGTATAAAAAACCTGTTTTTGGCATTGCGCGGGCTCGAACTCATGACCCGATAGGCACAAGGCATCCGCCTTGGCCAACCAAGCTACCGGCTGGCTTGGAAACTAAGCCGCGACACTTGGTTTTAAATTGGCTGACTACTCCTATTGGGAATTCATGGTATTTATCCCACATGCATCCCACAAGGGGATGCAGGAGGCTTTATAAGCCTCAATGCTCCACTTGAGTCTTGATTGCCTGCGGACAATCATAGTCGGTCCATCCACCCTTTTGGTCATTGCCACATGGTGCCAAAGGGTTTTTTAGTTGAGTCAATATCTATCCTATGGCTTTCCACCATGTTTTAGGTCCAAGTCAACGTTTGTCCTATGGTTGTCCACAACGTGTCAGGTCCGAATCAGTTCCATGTGGCATGTGGCATGTGAGCCATGTGTCGCCTAGTTAACGGTCTAGGTGGCACCTCAGGGTGCATGCAAGCTATATCAGTTGTCTAGGTGGTGCCTCGGGGTTTGTGCAATCCAGATATCTCTATATCTCGCCAGGTGTCAGAGATCGAATGGCCCCCTATCCTCATAACTCCCAATGTGGTTGGGGATCGGAGGGCACTACTACCCTCTCATATCCTAAATTGGTTACCCCTATGTGTATCCAGCTATGAGGGGAAGGTGCTCCTACCATCTTGGCTCTCCCAAGCTGTAGAGACCACGTGGCTCTATAGGCCCGAGCCTTGTGAGCGGGAGGCGAGGCTCCTGCCTCCTCGGTCATAGATCATGGAGATTGATAGACAACGAAGTGCTATCGATTGAAGGGCTCGGTAGGCGGTCGATCACGGAGCCCGATCAATAGCAGAGTTTTATCGATCGAGAGGCTCGTAAGGGTGATCGATCGCCTCCCTTGTGAGTAGCTTGGGCCTAGGATCGAGTAGGCCCTGGTCAATTCAGGGTTGAGCTTGATCCCACCAGCAAGCTCACCTATTTGGATGGGTTGTTGGTGCCAATTGTCACCAGCTCAACCTCTGGGTGAGCCAAAAAAAATTTAGCTTTGATGCCAATGTGGTAAAATGAATAACACAAATGGAGTGAAACAAAAATATTCATTAACCAAACATTAGCATAAGGGCTAATATTAAATAGGAAAATAAAATAGTATGCCCAACTTAATCTCCTTAACCCATGCAAACAAACACGTTTTAGGAGAAGTAGAGTTAAGTTAGGATTTGATAACCTACAATATTTAGGAATTAACCTATCTACCATCAGATATTTAAAAATAGTAAATATTTGCATGGTAATTAATACAAAGTAAAATGTAATAATCTACTAAACTAGTGTAATGCAATATACTAGCTTATTGTACCCTAACAGTGTTTAATAACACTTTGAAGACGTCGACGGGAAACTTTCCATTTAAATTTGAATTTAAATTTTAAATAATTAAAATTTAAACCAAACATTAAAACTCAAATAACTCCATCACCGAGGCACCTTTTTCAACGAAACGAAAGCCCAATGTGGGTTTTAAGAAAAACCCAGATCAAATATATTGTCCATGGTTTTAAATAAAACCTTTTATTTTACTTGCCTTGGTTTTCACAAAAACCCTTCATAGATCCTTTTGAAATTTATTTCTCTATTGACATCAATGACAACATTTTAGCATAGGGACTCAAAATGTCCAACAATATCCCCCTTTGTCATTGATGGTAACCCAAATACTTTTACTAAATTTTAACCTTCTTTTCTGCTCCCCCTGGCTCAATGCTCTCTTAGATATCAAATCTCTCCTCATATCCAAAAACTCTCCCCATAATACACAAATATCTCCCCCTTTGACATCAATGGCAAAGGGTCACCTTTGGGGCTCAAGGCTAAGAATTAAGCCTCTTAGCTTAGCCCCTCCCCCACATCCACATGAGGTGGTTAATTTTGGGGTGGAAGTATTTCTACTCCTCGAAAGCACTGTTCTCTGCCTTTGTATTTTCCTTTTTATTTTTGTTGAATTCTCTCACTGTTTCTTTCCAAGTCATCATCCCTATTCTTGTTCTTGTTCTTACTTTCATCCATGTTCTTGTTATTGTACCTATTCTTGTTCTCATTATTTTTTGAGTATATTTTATTTTCTGAGTCTCTGTTCCTTTTCATATTTTTATTTCTATTCATGTTCATGTTCTTGTTCCTGTTCATATTCCTATTCTTGTTCATACCTATTTCTAGAATATTTGCTCTACACCATCTTGCTATGTGACCATAATTATTGCACTTATAACACTTAATGTTATTATTCCTTGGATGTGCAACGGTATTAGGATTTCTCCTAGTGAAGCCATATCTTCTTCTATCATGAATCTTGCAATTTATTTTCTTATGACCAAACTCATTACATGAATAACAATATCCTTGGAAAATTTGTTCTCTTCCATATACCTATATTTCATGTGTCCTGCACTATGAATCCATGTGCCCAAACCTATGACATGAGAAGCATCTCCCATTGAAGCTTCCATGCCTAGACATCATTCGTCTCCTGTTATTATTGTTGTTCCATTTGTATCTTATTTTCCCATTGTCCCTATTGAACCCACTACAATCTGACTCATCCTTAGAAGTTTCACATTCACTTACATATGAGAATCCATCTTCTGAAGTATCTTCTTCTGATGTTGTTTATTCTTCTTCAAGACTTGAAGTAGTCTTTACCTTTTCCTGTTTCTTTCCAAAACCTAGACCTGTTGAACATAATGTTATTTTTTGTCCAAGAATGAACTTATCCAAGTTATTAGAGCTATTTGTGAAACTCTTCATCTTGATCTTGGAGTCATGTAAATCTTTCTTTAGAGTAGCCACTTCTTGTGCTAACTTCTCACATTCCAATATTTTTGCTTCTAACTTTTCTCTGAACTTACTTGCCTTGGCCTTTGACTTCTCTAAGTCCTCTATGAGGAATAATATTTCTTCATCACATTCTTGAAACTAACTTTCAAGATTAGAGTGTTGCTTTCTTACCTTCTTCATTGTGTCAAAAGCATAGATAAGTTCTCATTTGATATCATAACCATTCTTTGTTGAGTAGTCTATTTTTTTGCCTTTTTCCATATCATTTCTTTATTTTGACTTGCTTTCTATAGGATCACTCAATTATGTATCTTCTAAAGACATTAGAATATTCTCATTTGATCTATCAAGTGCATATTCAAAATCATCATCACTAAAACTATAACCATATCTTGTGTAATCATCTTCAACGTGTTCAAATTTACCACATCTAAAACACTTTAGAATAACTGGAGTCTTTTTCTTAACTTGATATTTTTCCTTAACCATGAACAAGACTTCATCTCTATCATTTTCTGAAAGCTATCATCACTATCAATTTGGTACTTACTTGTATTATCCGCATAGTAGCTTCTCTTTTGCCTTTGAAAAAAGTTCTTCCCTTGTATGTTTTTTTCATCCCTGTTTTTCTTATGGTACCTATAATTTTTTAGATTCCTTGTACCTGTGATCCTATTTTTCTTCACCATTTTTGATCTTTGGATCTTTGCATTCTTTTGCAAAATGTCCAAACTTACCATAATTAAATTATTTAACATATCTCATATCTATTAATCTTTTGAACCCTTTATCTCTTCTACCATAGTTAGCTTCTTCATCACTAGAAGATTCATTGCTTGATTTTGTATTCTTACCCTTTTTATTACTATCCACTTTGAATGCAACTTCTTTTGGAGGAATAGGATCTTTTGTTATTATCTCAAAATTTGTAAACATACCAAGAAAAGCATTTGTTGTTAGATTATCAATATCAATTGATGTTTCTATGGAAAAAAAAAATTCACTATACCTTTTTGGAAGAGTCCTCAATATCTTATCGCAACCATCAGATTCATCAACATTCATTCCAAGACCTTTCATATCATGTATAAGTTCATCAACCTTGTTGATATAGTCATGAATGCTTTCATCATCCCTCATTCTTAGATTCTGAAATTCTCCTTTGATATTTCTAATATTTTCTTTCTTGACACTTTTATCTCCTTCATATATGGTTTGCAAGAGTTCCCACATATCTTTTGCTATTTTGCATTCCATCACCTTCATAGATTATGATCTACATAATCCTCTTATAATTGCATTCATAGGTCTTCAATTTTCATGCATGAGAAACCTACCTTCCTTATCTGTAGGAGGATTAATTTATGAATTGTACTCAAATTTCACTACATCCCAAACTTCATTGCCAAGTGCCATAAGGCGAAATCTCATCAACACACACCAATATAGGAAGTCACTTCCATAAAATACTAGTACTGTATTATTGAAGGCCTCATTCTTTTGATCCTTTTAATCCATTGTGTTCTTAGACCACTTTTTCTTCAAGCTATCAAACTCTTCTAAAGGAACCCGCTCTGATACCAATTGAAGAACACAATATTATACTAAGAGGGGGGTGAACAGTATAATACCACCTTTTAATTTTCTTCTCAAATCAATATTATACAGTGTATAGATAGAAGTATCAATAGCAATTATCAAAGTAATGCACAAAACACCACACACACTAGAGACATAGATTTTATGTGGTTCACCCAATGTGGGCTACCTCCACAGAGAAAATATTTCTTCTAAATAATTCTCAAATGATCTCTTGGGAATCCTTCCCAAATAATAATTTTTATGGACCTCGGTCCAAAGGAGATGTTGATACCCTAATATCAAGTTTGTGGATCTCTTCCATCGGATAACTCTTTCCCCTTCTGCTCTAGCTAGTGATCTTCTAAAAGACTTTGTCTCTATGCTGCACTAACTGGTGGGTCTCTCTCCACTTGAAGACTTCTCACTAAGATATTCTATTCAATTATTATACCTATTGGATCTTTATCCACTAAGACTTTGTCCTCTATAATCTGTCACCTCCAAAGCTTTGTCTTAATACTATACCAAAAACAATTCAGTCGTTCTAGCATAGTTTTGCTCAATCTCTTGCACTAAACATAGTACAGTCAGTGTAGTACAATTCTTCTCAATATGTTCACTCAGAACTTGCTCAAATTTACTCAATAGGTTCACACAAAACCTGTCTAAATATGCTCAATATTTTCACACAAAATCTGTCTAAATATGCTCAACAGGTTCACACAAAATCTATCTAAATATGCTAAACAAATACTCTCGAGGACTTGCTCAAATTTTCTCAATAAGTGCTCTTTTGGACTTGCTCAAATCTGCTCAATAAGTCCTCTCTTGGACTTGCTCAAATCTACTCAATAAGTCCTCTCTTGGACTTTCTCAAATCCACTCAATAAGTCCTCTCTTGGACTTTCTTAAATATGCTCAATAAGTCCTCTCTTGGACTTGCTCAAATCTTCTCAAGCAAGCTTTCACAAAAGCTTAACTTAAAACATTCCACAAGCCTTCTCAAATACTTGTCTCAAATCTACTTAACAAGCTTACCCAAAATTGTTCAATCTCATAGAATCATAAAGAGAATTGTTAAATACTAAATATGTTCTAAGCTCAAAGTACAATCAATATCTCAATTCAATCTCATAGAAGCATAAAGAGAATTTTTAGAGACTCTATATGTTCTATACTCAAATCCCAATCTCAACTCAATAGAAGCATAAAGAGAATTGTTAGAGACTCAATATGTCCTATTCTTAAATCTCAATCTCAACTCAAATCAATCTCATAGAAGCATAAAGAGAATTGTTAGAGACTCTATATGTTCTATACTCAAATCCTAATCTCAACTCAATAGAAGCATAAAAATAATTGTTAGAGACTCAATATGTCCTATTCTTCAATCTCAATATCAACTCAAATTAGAATATAGAATAGTTTGTTTTATGGAAATTGAACAACCATTTCACACATCCACTTGACTAGGCTTAACCAACTCAACTCAACCAATCACATCAAGGAACAACCCTTTCTCACAAAACCTAGTTCAAGCATGTATTAACCAACTCAAAATGTTTCCAACAATGCTTTATCTCAAGTATCACATAACAATGATACTCATGTTCTTTTCTAGCTCATGTTCAAGTTCATTTCATCAACAATGGGCTTCAACAACAATGCTAATGAAACAAGGTTTAAATACAACTCACAAATCTGAAAACCTTGAAGCATTCAACCAACCATCTTAACAAAGGAAACTTCAGTTAATCCTTTTCACTCCAATGATATTTCAGAATTCAACCACCACAAACAATCAATAGGAGAATGTGCCCATACATTTTTTATGCCAATAAGTTGTCCACAAAATCTTCCACACTTAATTACAACTTTCCTCTTCAATATTAATAAAGGTTAGTGGTATTTAAATAATCACAATAAAAGCATAACTTAATTTACACCCTTTTCACTCCAACTTCATAAACACATCCACCAAAGTCTATTTTAATAAAAACCCTTATTAAGAATAACCCACAATAAATCTCTCAAAATCACTTTAACATCAACTCCTTATTTCTCCTAAAATAAATTCTCCATTTCCATAAAAATAAAACATAAATCAAATATGCTTTTGCAATAATAATCACAACCCTAATGATAAAACTTAATTCCCATTAAATATCTTATAACTCCATACTTTAGGGCTAATAAAAATTATTAAAGGCAAAAACATAAATACCTCTCAAGGGGATTTGAACCCCCATCCGCCACACACCATGAGCGTCTTAGCCATGGCTAAGATTCCAACCGATCCAAAGTGCTCGTTGGAAAAGAAAAGGCCAAAAAGGCCTTATTCCTCTGCCTATTGCAAAGGACAAATCGCCAAAATGCTTCCCACATGCTGTCGTCAAGGGGATTCGATCCCTGATATTTACGTTGCCCATAGTATTAGCAAAATTGATATGCCTATGCACCATGCCTCATACCACGTTTAATGTTTCTAAATCGATGCGCTTTCTTCGCTACTTCCTTTTCAACAATTCTCATGAGCTCTTTCAAATTCCAAGGCAATTAACACACGAGAGCAAGGATAATGATTTGTTTTAATTTCCATGCCTTTATATAGTGTTTAATAACACTTTGAAGGCATCGGAAAAAATACTAAAATTGTATTTGCATGATGATGTCAGTAGGAAAATTTCCATTTAAATTTGAATTTAATTTTGAATTTAAATTTTAAATAATTAAAATTTAAACCAAACATTAAAACTCAAATAACTCCATCACCGGGGCACATTTTTCGATGAAATGAAAGCCCAATATGGGTTTTAATTAAAACCCAGATCAAATATGATGTTCATGGTTTTAATAAAACATTTTATTTTCCATGCCTTGGTTTTCACAAAAACCCTTCATAGATCCTTTTGACATTTATTTCTCTAGACATCAATGACAACATTTCATCTTAGGGACTCAAAATGTCCAACACAAATAAGAGAGGAGTCTTGAGTAAAACCATCAGGTTGTTCCATGAATATATATTTCTTTAATTCCTCATGTATGAAAGCACTTTTTACATCCATTTGAAAGACAAGACACTTTTGGAAAGCAGCCAGAGCAAGAACCAGTCTAACAGAATCCATTTTAGCAACTGGTGCAAAGGTTTTAGTATAATCAATTCCTTCAATTTTAGAGAAACCTTTGGCTACTAGGTGAGCTTTGTGTTTGTCAATTTATCCATTAGGCCATATTTTGTTCTGTGTATCCATTTACAATGAACTAATTTCCTTCCTTTAGGTAGGGGAACTAAATCCCAAGTTTCATTTTTGAATAAGGAAGATAATTCATTTTCCATGGCATCATCCCATTTTTTAATACTAGTTGCTATGGAGTTGGTTAATTTGGATGATGGAATATTTTGGATGTAAGGATTAGCTTCTTTAACAATGGTGAAGGCCCATTTTAGCATAGTGGAAGGAGTTGAAAGACTTTGAGTTGGAGTTATAGGATACTCATATTGATCATCAATCTCTAAATTAATCTCTAAAGTTGGTTCTTCATTATATTGAGGTTCTACTATAGGAGAAGGATCAATAGAGGAAGAGGATGGTTGAGGATTTTTTTGAGGGAATGTTTCATAAAATTAGACATTCCTATAAAAAAATACCTCATGAGTTGTGGGATCAAGGAGCCTATATGCTTTTATTTCCTCACAATAACCAACAAAGATGATATTTTTGCTTTTCTTATCTAAAGCCTTCATTTTCTTCTTTGGGATGTGCACCCAAGCAGTACACCCAAAAATATTGAAGAAGGAGATATCTGGTTTTGAGCCAGTCCATGCTTCTTCAGGATTTAAATGGTCAAGAGCTTTATGAGGTGTGAGGTTTTAAATATAGTTTGCACAATTAATAGCTTCTGCCCAAAAAAAATTTGGAAGATCTCTTTAATGGAGCATACAGTTTACCATTTACTTCAATGTTTTGTTTTTCCTCTTTGCAATACCATTTTGCTATGGATTATGGGAGACAGAATGTTGATGAATGATGCCATGACTTGATAGAAATATTGAGAACTCATTACTGTAGTATTCCCCCATTATCTATGTGAATTTGCTTGATGTTGCAAGAGGCCTAATTTTCAACTAAGGCTTTGAATATTTTGAAGTGGGATAGAACATCACTTTTGTATTTTAGGAAGTAGACCCAAGTTATTCTAGAAAAGTCATCAATGAAGGTTAGAGCATATTTTTCTCCTTTGAAAGAAGGCTTTGGGAAAAACATTAAGTCACTATGGATTAACTCTAGATGGGATGAGGATTTTAGAGAACCACTTCGGTGGAAATGATCTTGATGTTGCTTTCCAAGAGCACATCTAGGAAATACTCCATCGATAGAAGAGACTTGAGGTAAACCTATTACAATTTCATGGGTGTTCAATTCCTTTAGGTAGTTATAACTGAGATGACCAAATATTTCATGCCAAATTTTGCTTTCAAGATCTCCATGAGCCACAAAATAGGAGGCCCTTCTAGATTTTTGAATCCTTTGGAGTGAAATAGGTGAGTTTTGTGATCAATATATCCTTTGGCTATAAGATATTGGGGGTATTGAAAGTCTCTAATCTCAATTTCTTTTGGAGAGAAGAGAACAATTTTCCCCTTTCTATAAGTACAAATTTGATAGATGGAGAGGATATTTGTTGCAATGTTTGAAACATAGAGAACATTATTGATAGATCCACCATCAATGGATATGTCACCCTTTTCTTTGATTGGGATAAAGGAAGAGTCACCAACTTCTATGCTACATGTTGAACTTGAGGAGATAGAAGAGAATGACTCAATGTGAAGTAGTCATGTGATGAGATACTCCAGAATCTAGGACCCAATAATTAGATGAAGTATTGGTGGTATTCCCTTAAATATTTAGGGTTTTTCCTATATACTTTTTACTATCTATCTTTTTATCGTTCATATCTGCCTCTAGTTGTTGTAATATTTTCTAGAATTTGTTTGCAGCAGGACCATTCTTTTTGTAGTGAGTACAAGTTATGGGATTATTTTCTTTCTTTTTGAATTTTTCTTTAGTAGAGGTGGAGGCTCCTAAGGCTTTTGAGGAAGAGGTGGACGCTACTAAGGCTTTTAAGATTATTATATAACAAAAAAAACTGAAGTTCTTCCTAAGCACTGGAGGACAAAAATAATAGAAGAAGTTCGAGTTGAATGAAGATTTGGAAATCTCAAGATCTTAGAACGATTGATATTTAATTAGTAAAATGCCCGTTTGATGAGACGTAGTCTCTATGCATGCCAATATAAGTGGTGGCTAAAAGTCATGTTTCTAAAAAAAGAAATGGACTTTGGTCTATTCAAAGTTAGACCAAAATTCCATTTTATTTTGATGTGAGGAGCGCTGCTTCCTCTAATTAAAGATATCATGAAGATATAACGAAATCCAAACTTCAGTTAAAAAAAATTATATTTCCCACCAAAATATTAATGCCTATGAATCTTTAGTCTCCACTTTTGAGTGATACGCAGTGATGGCTAAATGGAGCCGAAGCGAGCTGCATTCGAGATGGAGAAAAAAATTTAAAACATAGGCATACGAGGAGGACACATAAAATTGCAAAAAAAAATGAGAGTATTTTTTTTGGTAGGTAAAAAAAAGATATATTTGTTGTACGGGTTAAAGGGTCCTATACCTATTACATCAGTATAAAATAGAAAAAAAATTGGCCTATAGTGTCCACAGGCCAAGACCAACCGAGGATAAACCCCATACAAAATAACCTAGACTAGGCAAAAACCTTCCAAGATAGACGAAACTACATTATTACAACTAAAAAAAGGAAAATAGGCAGTCCTGCTGCAAAGACACCACCTTCCCATATTACTAGGATTATTTATTTCTTTCTTGTTGAGCGCTATCATCAAGTGATAGGAGTGTCTTGATCAGGGCTGGGAACTCTCTGACCTCATCGATGGCACTGGCCAGAATGGCACAACCTTCCCTGTAGATGCTAGAAGCCCCCTACAACTAGCTTACTACTTCACTGGCTCTCTTAAGGGTTAAGGAATGAAGCATATCCTTGGCACTATCAGTATGCTAGTCTTCGTCATATCTAATGATTTATGTTTTCGACTATTGATAACTCATCTTGGGTGACTTCAACCTGATGGATTTCCTCTACTTATGAGGAGGTCGAACTAATTTCTGTTTGGGTCTGGTCTATTTACCAATGCAAACTTCCTCTTTGGTAGTAGAGAGTGGGGGTGTGTCCTCCTTACCTTGGTCAATTGGAAGAGTCCATGGGTGAAATGTATGTGGTTGGGGACTGAGGAGGAGGGACCTGGGGTTTGGAAGCGGGGGGGTGTTGGCTTTACCTCATGCGGAGCTGGATGAGCGGGTGGGGATGGAGCACCAGGAGGATATTGCCCCTGGAACTTGGTGGGCTAGGGTGTATTTTTATAGAACTAGAAAAAGTCCCTCATGGTGGGGGGTTTCAAGAATTTGCTTTCCCTGTAGTTGTTGATGGTGATGGTGATGGAATAGAAGAGAAATTTTGAGATGTTGACAGGATGAACATCATGAAGAACTAGAGCAATATTATAGGATCGAAGGGGCTTCTTGGGGTTTTTTATAAAGACATAATGGATAATGGAGACGATAGTGTGTCCCAAGGGTGAGGCAAGGAGGAATGCACCATTCCTTTATTTTCCCAAACTAATTTTTCCCCTTATTGGGGAACTAATCAGTTTCCTCTTTGAAGTTATGCCTATCATGACACACCACTCTACCATCAACCAAAATACCAAAAATATGGTATATGGAGTGAACAATTACCTCAAACAAGAGGTCACGAATCTCCACTTCCCCCTCATTCCATGACTCGATGAATTCTATGATCACTTCCTCTTCAAACCTGATAAAAATATTGAAGAAATTGATGAAATGCTTGGTGTTAAGCAAGTGCAAGGTCCCAACCTTAATCTATAAGCTAACAGTATTAGGGATGGCTATGGTGTGAAATAGACTAGCGATTGTGGAACTAGCTACGATAATTCTTGCAATATTCTCAGTGGATAGGGAGAGAAAGATCTTGGCAAAAGCATAGAGAAGGTGCTTTTTCTGGATCGAACCAAAAGGATGGGGAAAGAGGGCTTCAAGCAAAATTTTTTGAAAAAGGATACTGGAAATGGAAAAAACGGTGTAGGTATGGCTCATGACAGTAAGACCAGAGCATAAGGGATTGATGAAGGTAGCGAAGTGGATGACGAAAGGGGCAAAGAGAGGGAAAGTGGAGGTGGGAGGGCAATAAGGTGGAGGGATGGTGAGGAAAACAAGGTATCACGAGCAGCTAGAATGAGAGGACAAGGGCCAACTTGTGACTTAAGGAGGGTTAACACGAGCCATACTATCCATGCAAAAAACTGTACAAACAACGATATTGAGAGTGGTGTTAAGGAACACCTCTAGTGTTGAAAAAACACCACTATGGTGGCAAAAACCACCTTTGGAGGGGTACTTCATGGGTGTAGTAGAGTTGTGGGTGACTACCTTAGGTATTGAAGTAATACCATTGTGAGGGTAGCACAAGCTACCTAACAGATCATGTTCCCACATCCTAATTAGCTTGAGTGATAACTTATTGCAAGAAGTCTTCTTCCAAGATGACCAGAGTGGACTGATTGACTTCTTTGTTAGCTATAATGTCAGCCACTTTGTTAGCTTCCCTAAACACATTATTTATCTGGATTTGAGGTTGGTTGTTGAGAGAATGTTGGCAATCTTGAATGATATTCTGGATATTCTTCCCCCCTATGCTCTTGTTGATAATGTGGAAAATGATAACTGAAGAGTCTCCTTTGAAAATGATTGGCTTCAAAAGGGTTTTGCTTACCTCAATGCATCTCCACAAAGCTCTAGCTTCTACATAGTTGTTGGTTTGGGTCTCAAGATTTTTTGTGAAAGCCTTGATAATGTTACATGTGTGGTCCCTGATGGCTCCTCCTACCCCAGCGTTCCCTAGATTTCATTTGGAGGCACCATCAAAGTTGGTGTTAAGCCATCCTTGCAGAGGGGGGGACCATTTGGCCATGATTCTGGATCTATTGGTATTCTTAACCTTGCTACAGACTATGGGAATCCTAAGGGAAAAAAATAAGTGAGATTCCAACCCAAAGTTAGGGAAATCAGTGTAAGGGATGAGACTGCTATTTTCTATGGTAAGGGATAGAGCTCTACTAGAAATAGCTTCCAGAGTATTGGTGATGTCCATGAAGTTGCAGTTGTAACGTTCCAACCAATTCTTCCAAACTACGTGATGAAGTAGGGAACTCCATAAGAACCTGAGTCTTGGGTTTGTAAATGTATTCAACCATTGGATGAATAGGTTCAAAACCACCTTGGGTCAGATCCAACTAACCTAAAATTTGCTAGTCATGGTAGACAAGACACTCTCAGCAAAGGGGTAATCTAACAATATGTATTGAGTGGATTCTCAAGCTTGATTGTAGAGGTAGCACCTGTTGGGAACCATCATTCCTCTTCAAATTAAATTGTTGGTGGTTAGTATTTTATTGTGAGCAACAAGACAACAAAATTGGGCTACTTTATTGTGAGCAGTAAGCCAACAGAAGTGATATTAGGAGCTTAAGCCACACATTCTTGGCTAAAGTCTGACTATTGTATTTTTTGAGGCCTCTAGGAGGGGTCTCTATCATCTGGGAAGCATATTTGATAGTGAAACCACCATTACTAGATCCCTTCCAGCATCGTTCATCATTCTCCTAGGTCTACAGAATGAAATCCGCTCTAAAAATATCTTGAAGAGTTGCTAGACCTTTGTTGATACTGTCGTTCTTGATTCTGAACTGAACCTACTTCCATTTTTGTATACCCTGATCAGAGGTGATGAAATCAACAATATTAGATCCATACTTACTATTAGTGAGGTGCTTGATCACATTCAGATCAACATATTTGATGAGGAGATATTTTTTGGCTCATGCATATTTCTAAAAATCAATAGACCTACCATCTCCTAGCTGCAACCATGAGCCCTAATGTAGAATCTACTAGGTGTGGCTAATAGATTTCTAGAAGTGGGAGGCATTACGAGGAGTCTCCATGTACAAGAATGAGTGATGTTGCAAGTATTTTCTTTTGACAATCGATACCCACTCTAGGTTGGCATCGGTGACCACCTTCCAAGCCTACTTGGCCAGAAGGGCCTAATTTGTGATGTTTATGCATCGTAGTCCCAACCCCCCCTATATTTGGGGGTGCAAATTTTGTCCCAGGATACCAGGTGGAACTTTCTTTGACTATCATTCCTAGACCACATGAAATGCTTCTATAATTTATCGATAGTCTCTCCCACCATAGTAGGAATTTTGAAGACTGATAGAAAGTAGGTGGGGATACTCTGGAGGACCGCCTTTACCAATGTCATTTTTCTTGCGCTAGAGAGGAGAGCCCCTTTCCATCCTACTAGTTTCCCGTGAATATTTTCTGTGACATTGTTCCACATACCTTTAAGTGGTCTTCCCCTAAATATTGGGAGGCCCAAATAGGTAGTTGGGAATCATCAATGGTGCACCCCAAGATACCTACAATCTTGACATGCCTTCTAGTGGGGGTGTTAATGAAGTAGAATTTACTTTTGGTGTAATTGATATTTTGTCCGACTTCTTCCTCATACAAATTGAGGATGACCTTGATGGCTTTGGCTTTAGAGACTGAATATTTAGTGGCTAGTAGTGTGTCATCCATGAATTGTTGGTGGGTGGAGGGGTTTAATCTTGAGGCTATCTTGATTCCTAAGATCAGGTTTCTATAGAAAGTATTTTTATGGTTCTTCCCAAGATCTCAGACAAAATGATGAATAGTATAGGGCAGTTAGGGTCACCCTGCCTTAGCCCCTTGGTGCTAGGAAAGTAACTAGCAATAGACCCATTCACCAAGATCGAGAACCAAGAAGAAGAGACACAATTTGAAATCAGATTAACCCAATATTTGTGGAAACCATATTTGAGGAGAATTTTGGATAGGAATTCTAGATTAGCTCTATCAAAGACTTTGTTCATGTCAATATTTAGGAATAAATTAGCAGTGTTAGAATTATGGGTAGAGTGAATCATCTCATGGATGGTGATGACCTCATAGAGGATGTTTCACCCCTTAACTATGCTCCCCTAATAGTGGTCGATTATGGATGGGAGGATCTCAATGATTCTATTGGCCAGGGCTTTAGACAACACTTTGTAGATGACATTGCACAAACTAATGGGGCGATAATCAAAGAGGGACTGGGAGTTTTATCCTTTGGGGATCAGGGCTAGAAAGGTGGAGTTAACATCCTTGGGAATGGTACTAGACTTCTAAATTTTAGATATGGTGAGGCACAGGTAAGGGCCCACAATGTCCTAGAAGGTTTGGAAGACTATAGGGGAAAATCCATCATGCCTAGGGGCTTTGTCGGGCTTCATGGATAAAATGTCTTGGTGGATTTCCTTGTGGGATAGGGGAATAAGGAGGAAATTTTTAGTATCGTCATGGATGGTTTTGGAAATGTTCTCTAGAAGGGACTCAATGGACTTGGGAGAGGAAGAGGGGGGAGAGGCAAGAAGGTCTTTGAAGTGGCTGACAGCTTCATCCCTGATATGGTGGATGTCAGAAGTGAAAGTCCCATCCTACTTAATGATACCTTTAATTCTGTTACTTCCCCTATGCCTGAGAGTGGATATGTGGAAATACTTAGAGTTGGAATCACCTTCCTTAAGCCATAGTTGTCTTGAATTTTTTCACCAAAAAGTTTCTTCTTTACCTAAGGTGATATGGTATTTGGAGAGCAAAATCCTCTCTTCATCTCTGAGTCTGTCATCACCTTGCCCTTTTTGAAATCTATCCTCAATCTGCCCTAGTATTATTTTGATGTTCTGATTAGCTTCAAAAATATTCCCAAAGGTTTCCCTATTCCACACTTTTAGGTTTTCCTTGATCCACTTGAATTTTTGCATAAATTGATTTGAATCTGTCCTAGGGACTTTTGTCCCCCACCACTCAACTATATGTTTTCAAAGATCATGATGATGGGTCCGCATTGACTCGAACTGAAATGGAGTCTTGAACTAAGGTCTGCTCACCATCTCAAAAATGAGTGGGCTATGATCAGATCCTATCTTCGAGAGGGCCTGCAAGTTGGCATCTTCGAAGAGAGGTAGGGCTTCTTGGGATAACAAAACCTAATCAAGGTGCTCTTGGATGAGATTATTTCCCATCCGCCTATTACTCTAGGTGTAAAGGGATCCTTGCAATGAGACATCCATAAGGGCATTGGAGTCCACAAACTATCTCAAGTCATTTGTATCCCTATGGGTGACCAATTTCCCACTCTTTTTATTAGAAAAGTGCATGGAGGAATTTAAGTCACCTACCAAAAACCATGAGATATCAACAAATGTCTGCTTCATCTAGGTGAGGGTGTTCAACAATTTCATTCTGCACTGGGATGTCTTGGGAGCATAAAAATTTATCATAATACAGGAGGCCTGGGAGCATGGATCATGGAACAGAATGTTGGACAACCTATCTTGACTTGAAATAAATCTGCCCTCAACTTTGTTTGGGTTCCATAGGCACAAGAGCCCACCTACAGTCCCAAAGGTGGGGGAGTAGACGAAGTCGCAGTCTTTCCATATGATTTTAGCTACCCTAGGAGACCACTGATAATCTAGTTTTGTTTCCTGAATGAGGAAGATTGTGGGGTTGTAATATTTTCTCATGGTTGTAACCAATATTTTCTTAGCTGCCCCATTCAGTCCTCTCACATTCTATGAGAGGACTTTCATATGGAAATTTTTGAGGGTTTTTTCCCCTTTACCTTGTTGCATGGGGGTTTTGGATCTTTAGTTTTCTTCCTTGATAGGTTTTTCAATTTTTTGAAATAGGGTTTTCTACGTTATGTTAGCTATATACTCAGTGGTATCCTGGTTTCTTCATTCTACCCCATAAGGTCTGCCCTTATTTCTATCTACTCCTACATCAATTTAGGATTTCCTAAAACTTCAAGTTTTCTTGGGGCTCCATGGTTCAGGGGATTCCTAGGCATCCTTGTTGTTTTCCAAATTTGTGGTGTTGGTGTTGGTTGGGGAGGCAAGGAAATTTGACCCAACAAGGGGGAGCAACGGGGCTGGGGAGGAGGGTGACCGAAGGGGTTTTGGAGTAGGGCTTTGAGGACCATCATTGGAGGTGGATGGGTGGACCTAGGGCTAAGGGTGAGGGGAGTAGGGACTCTAATGGGTGGACATGGAAGTGAGGCACAACTTGGAGGCAATATTAGGGGTAGGGGAAGACTTAACAGGGATTTCTCCTTCCTCAATTTCCTCATTGGTACCAAAATCATTAAGCAAATAAAATTTATTAACAATGGTAACTGAGGTACTTACATTTTGAATATCTGGGGATGGAGGTGGGCGTATCTGCTATTTTTTCTTCCCGGTTTATTCCTAGCTATTGGTTATCCTCTAACTAGCAGTTGGTTCTAGACGTCCCGCTGGATGGTAATCGACTTTATTTTTTTTCACTTAGAAAATTAAGACGAGAGGTACCCTTGGGCTTGGCACTCTGAGTAGAAAGCAATTTATTCTCAAATATTAGCAGCTATCTCCATATGAAATCATCATAGATCATATTGATGTGGTCTAGGAGTTGATATTCCAAATTCACATTGATGCAGATGCGATCCTGGGTTAGGCAAGTTCTAGTGTGGGTGGCCAGGTCGATGGCCACTAGCTCCCCAAATGCCCTATCCATACCTTGAAGAGCATTCACATAAAAAAATGAGTGAGGATGTTGGGGAGCCAAATCCATATGAGGGTAAAGTTAATATTCTAATATTTGGGGTCAAAATTTTGCTCCTACTTATTTAAACATAGACTTTGTCTCCCGAGGAACCACAGATTGTCGGACAGGATGTGCTTTGCATCCTCTCGAGTTTTTAGTTGCATAATAAAATATCCTTTGGTCATCACAGATAATCTCATGTTTCCCAGGATTTTCTACTTTGAAGTCCCCTAATGATAGATTGCGTCCATGTCTGGACGTCCTCCTATGAATTTTACCACAAGGGATAAGGAATTTTACCATAAGCTTTTTTTTGGATATTTTTAGTCCCTAAGCCAAAGTTTTCATTGATGTTAAGATGTCAGTGATAGTTCTTCTCCAGTTCAACTGCAAAGTTCAATGGAAGTTGTAATGGGTTAAAATATTTTGATGTTACACCAAAAATAATGGTTTCAGTTTTCATTTTGAAGAAAATATATCCGAAGCAATGGAAGGATATAATATTATAATATTTATCCAAGGTGGTGAAAAACCCAAATAAATTATTATAATTTAATTATAATATTATTTGGTTTACAAAGGACAATTAATTATTTTCTATAAAACCCTAAGGTTGGATTTTGGAACGAAAAAAATTTCAAAGCGCAAAGTTTAAAGTATATTTAACCCAAAGTTGGGGTTTAAATAAAAAGGCTTTCTAAGCCTCTATATTTTTGTCGACATCGTCATGGAGGAGCTAGCACCGACGTGTCCAAAGAAAATATAATGCATAAAAATACTTTGCTAAAACCATTGGAAAGTTACCCTTGCTCAAATTAATAAATTGGTGGCATGCGAAAAAGAGAGCTTGTGATTTACGAAAACATGGCAGCAAAAGGCATAGAGGAGGAAGGTTTTGTCCTCAAGTTTCATTGGGTAAGTGTGGCCTAGTGGTATTTGGTAAAGTGCAAAGACATTGGCAGCAAGGTGGTTGACGTTTTGAATCCCCGTGTGCATTGTTTGGTGTGTTGTTTGAGGCATCCAAGGCGCAAGACCTTTTGCTTTGTGGAAGGTGGTGTGAGATTAAGAAGCACGTGGTGCTTCTTTAATCTCAAGTGAGCACTTGGATCGTGCCGTGATTTTGGCCGCAGTTAAGGCGCTTTTGGTGAGACGAGGTTGAGGGTTCGATTCCCTCTAAGGACAAGATATTTATTTTTTATTTAAATTTTGTTAGTTGCCTAATGTTGGAGGAATAAGGTGCATAAGTGATTATTATTTTTATACATTAGGGCATGAAATTTATGGTGAATGTTTGTTGAGGATTATTGTGGAATGTTTGATATTTGATATTTATGGTGAATGTTTATTGAGGATCATTGTGGAGGTATTGATAATTGAGATTTATTATTTTAGAAGTAATAAGGAGTTTTAGTAAAGTCTTATTAATTTCTTATTAAGACTTTTGAGAATTATTTTTGTATAAGGATTTTTCCATTTAAATAAGACTATGGTGAATTTTATTTTTGAGTTGGAGTAATAAGGTGTATTTTGGGTCATTATTTTATATTGCGATTTGATTGAAGTCTTCTAACCCTTATTGATATTGGAAAAGAGAAATTTGTGAGTGTAGAATATTTGTGAGATCAACTCCTTGTCAAACAAAAGGTACGGATAAATTCTTCCTTGGTTGAGTTGGTTGATTGGCCTACTTGAAAAGAGAAATTTGTGAGTGTGGCAGATTTGTGAGATCAACTCCTTGTCGAACGAAAGGTATTGGGCAAAGATGATATTTTTGCTTTTCTTGTCTAGAGCCTTCCATTTCTTCTTTGCGATGTGCACCCAAGCAGTACACCCAAAAATATTGAAGAAGGAGATATCTAGTTTTGAGCCAGTACATGCTTCTTTAGGATTTAAATGGTCAAGAGCTTTATGAGGTGTGAGGTTTTAAATATAGTTTGCATAGTTAATAGCTTTTGCCAAAAAAAACTTTTGTAATATATCTTGAATGGAGCATACATTTTACCATTTACTTCAATGTTCGGTTTTTCCTCTCTACAATACCATTTTGCTATGGATTATGGGAGATAAAATGTTGATGAATGATTTTTGGCAATTTTGGGTACCTTGGGTACATTGCCTTTGCTAAAATGTATAAATTGTCATTGATGTCAAGAAGCTTTTAAAGGAATTTGATTTGATGTAAAAGAATTTGTTTTGATGAAGGTTTCAGCATGACAGGTTCGAAAGAAAGTAAGTTAAAAAAATGTCACGATATCACGACATGTCGCATTTTCACGACTTAAGAAGGAGAGAGAAAGATTTTTAGAAAAGTGTCGCGATATCGCGACATGTTGCATTTTCGCGACTTAAGAAGGAGAGAGAAAGTTTTTTAGAAAAGTGTCACGATATCGCGACATGTCACAGTTTTGCGACTCAAAGAGGAAAGAGAACGAACAGAGTCATAAATGTCATGATTTTGTGACATATTGCAAGGAAGGTTGAACGGATGAAAAAGTGTTATGATTTCGTGACACGTTGCAGGAGAGAGAGTCCGAAATAAAAAGTGTCATGATTTCGTGACATAATGGAGGAGAGAGAGTCTAGGAGAAAAAATGTTGCAATATCGTGACATGTCAGGCTTTCGCGACCTGAAGAAAAGAAAAGCGCTAAGGAGAAAAAGTGTCACGATTTCATGAAAAGTTAGAAGAAAAGTGGAAGCAAGATAAAGTGTCACAATTTCACAACATGCAACAAAGGGAAGAGTCTGAAATGAGAAGCGTCGTGATTTCGTGATAGGTTGCAAAGAAGACATACGGAAGCTGAAAGCATCGCGATTTCGTGACAGGTTGAAGAGAAAGCTTATGGATGCAGAAAGTGTCATGATTTCATGACAGATTGAGATGGCAGCATACGATTGGAGAAAGTGTTGCGATTTTGCGATAAAAATAGGAAGCAGGTCTTCAATAGGAGAAGAGTCATGATTTCGTGATAGAAGCAAAACGAAAGAGCATGGAAGAAGAAGCATCACGATTTTGTGACAAATTCAATAAGGAAGAGCTCAAAGGCCAAAGCGTCGCAATTTCATGACATGTTTCATTTTCACAGGCATAAGGTAGAGAAAAGCATAAGGCAACGAAAGTGTCACAATTTTGTGACATGTCATGTTTTTGCTAGTACAAGTAGAGAAGAGTGAAAGGAAGCGAAAGTGTCACGATTTTGCAATAGAAACTGAAAGCAGGCCTTCTATAGGAGAAGTGTCATGATTTCATGACAAAAGCAGAAAGGAGGTCAACGAAGGGAGAAGTGTCACGATATCGTGACAAAAGCAAATTTGATGCTGACAAAGACAAAAGTGTCATGATATCACGACAAGAGCTTAGTTGAAGTAGACAAAGGCTGAAGTGTCACGATATCGCGACAAAATCCAAAAGAAAGTATACGGTTGCAAAGGTGTCATGATATCACAACATGTTGTAGTTTCATGGCAAAAGCTACAGAAGTTTTCCAGAGGTAGTGAAGTCGACAAAGTTAAATTTTAGCCGACAAAAATTAGGGCTTACAGTCGACATAGATTAGGGTTTGTTTTTGGTATAACAGCCGACTAAGATTAAAGTTTTCATCTTGAAAATTCTGATATAAAAGGAGGGCTGTTTGGGCGATTGGATGTGTGGTTGAAGTGTGACATTCACAGATAGTGCACAGAGCAAGAAGTTTGATCACTGAGAGCAGAGTGCAAAATTCGATCATAGTGTGCAGAGTGCATTTCATCGAATCATTTTGAGTGTGAAATATCGCAAAGGAAGAAGAGTGTGTGCAGACAGTGCAAGGGTTGAAGTTCGACCAAGTGTGGGTGTTTTTGTGCAGAGAGAGCAGAGGGCATAGAGAGCAGACAGGCAAAGATGAACGAGGACATTTGTGCTAGACCAAAGGAATATGTTTAGTGCAAATTCGAGGACCAGCTTTGGAGGTGATAGAGTTGAGGACAGAGGTCTCCAGCAAGAGTAGGGAGGATAGGTGTCTTCTGTGGATAGAGTTCCATTTTCTAAGGGCAGCAGAGGCAGAGGTCTTCTAGAGGATCACCAGCCAAAGCAGAGCTAGGGGATTGGTGTCTCCTGTGGGTTGGTGCCCACGAACTCGAGATTAGGGGATTGGTGTCTCATTTGGGTTGGTGCCCATAAATATTGTAATCGGGAAAGGTATTCCCAGAATTTGGATTGATAAAATTTAGTGAAAGATTTTATCCGTGGATGTAGCTCACATTGAGCGAATCACATAAATTGGTGTCTCATGTGTGTGTGATGATTTGTTCATTACTTTGGTTTCTGCTATTGATATTGCCATTAATATACTATATAATTTTTATTGGGATAAGAAAAGTAAAAAGTGGTCGTATACTGTTCACCCCCCCTCTCAGTATAAGCGTGTGTTCTTCAATGATGCCATGACTTGATAGAAATATTGAGAACTCATTACTGCACTATTCCCCCCATTATCTATGTGAATTTTCTTAATGTTGTAAGAGGCCTAATTTTCAACTAAGGATTTGAAGATTTTGAAGTGGGATAGAATATCACTTTTGTATTTTAGGAAGTAGACCCAAGTTCTTCTAGAAAATTCATCAATGAAGGTTAGAGCATATTTTTCTCCTTTGAAAGAAGGCTTTGGGAAAAACATTAAGTCACTATGGATTAGCTCTAGAGGGAATGAAGCTTTTAGAGAACCACTTCAGTGGAAAGGATATTGATGTTGCTTTCAAAGAGCACATCTAGGACATACTCCATCAATAGAAGAGACTTGAGGTAAACCTGTTACAATTTCATGGGTGTTCAATTCCTTTAGGTAGTTATAACTGAGATGACCAAATATTTCATGCCAAAAAATTGCTTTCAAGATCTCCATGAGCCACAAAATAGGAGGCCCTTCTATATTTTTGAATCCTTTGAAGTGAAATAGGTGAGTTTTGTGATAAATATATCCTTTGGCTATAAGAGAGTGGGGATCTTGAAAGTCTCTAATCTCAAATTCTGTTGGAGATAAGAGAATAGTTTTCCCCTTTCCATAAGTACAATTTTGATAGATAGAGAGGAGATTTGTTGCAATGTTTGGAACATAGATAATATTATTGATATATCGACCATCAATGGAAACATCACCCTTTCCTTTTATTGGAATAAAGGAAGTGTCACCAACTTCTTTGCTACATGTTGAACTTGAGGAGATAGAAGAGAATGACTCATCTGAAGCAGTCATGTGATGAGTTGCTCCAGAATCTAGGACCCAGTAATTATATGAAGTATTGGTGGTATTCCCTTGAATATTTAGGGCTTGTCCTATCTACTTTTTACTATCTATCTATTGATCCTTTATAGTTGCCTCTAGTTTTTGTAATCTTTTCTAGCATTTGTTTGTAGAAGGACCATTATTTTTGCAATGAGTACAACTTATGGGATTCTTTTCTTTCTTTTTGATTTTTTTTTTAGTAGAGGTGGAGGCTACTAAGTCTTTTGAGGAAGATGTGGAGGCTACTAAGGCTTTTAAGATGATTATATAAAAAAAAAAACTGAAGTTCTTCCTGAGTGTCGAAGGAAAAAAAATAGAAGTTCAAGTTGAATGAAGATTTGGAAATCTCAAGATCTTCGAACGATTGATATTTAATTAGGAAAATGATCGTTTTATGAGACGTAGTCTCTATGCACGCCATTATATGCGGTGGCCAAAATCCAAATTTCTAAAAAAGTAAATGGACTTTGGTCTATTCAAAGTTAGACCAAAAGTCCATTCTATTTTGATGTGAGGAGCATTGCTTCCTCTAATTAAAGATATTATGAAGATATAACGAAATCCAAACTTTACTTAAAAAAAATTATATTACCCACTAAAATATTAATGCCTACAAATATTTAGTCTCCACTTTTGAGCGATACGCAGTGATGGCTAAATGGAGCCAAAGTTAGTTGCGTTCGAGATGGAGAAAAAAAATTAAAACACAGGCATACGAGGAGGACACATAAAATTGTAGAAAAAAATGAGAGTATTTTTTTTGGTAGGTAAAAAAAATTATTTGTTGTATAGGTTAAAGGGTCCCATCCCTGTTACATCAATAGAAAAAAGAAAAAGCATTGGCCTATAGTGGCCACAGGCCAAGACCAACCGAGGATCAACCCCATACAAAATAACCTAGACTAGGCCACAACCTTCCAAGACAGAGGAAACTACATTATTACAACTAAAAAAATGAAAACAGGAAGTCTTGCTACCAAGACACCACCTTCCCAGATTATTGGGATTACTTATTCATTTCCTACTAGGCGCTATCATAAGGTGATAGGAGTGTCTTGATCAAGGCTGGGAACTCTCTGAGCTCATCGATGGTGCTGGACAAAATAGCACAACCTTTCCTATAGATGTTAGTAGCCGCCTGCAACTGGATTACTACTTCATTGGCTCTCTCAAGGATTAAGGAATGAAGTGTATCCTTGGCACTGTTAGTATGCTGGTATTTGTCATCTCTGATGATTTCCATATTCGATCGTTGATCACTCGTCTTGGGGGACTTCAACCTGATGGATTTCCTCTACTTCTGAGAAGGTCAAACTAATTTCTATTTGGGTTTGGGCCATTTACCAATGCAAACTTCCTCTTTGGGAGTAGAGAGTAAGGGCATGTATTTCTTACATTGGTTAGGTTGGAGAATTCATAGGGGAAGGGGAGACGACAGGGGACTGAGGGGGAGGGACCTAGGGTTTGGAGGTGAGGGGGGTGGTGGCTTCACCTCGTGCGGAGCTAGAATAGTGGGTGGGGTTGGGGCACCGGGAGGACATTCCCCCTGGAACCAAAAAATTCCCTCGTGGTGGGGGGTTTTTGAGAATTTTCTTTTCCTGTAGTTGTTGATTGTGATTGTGATGGAACAGAATAGAAATTTTGAGATGTTGACAGGACGAACATCACATAGGTGATTAACTAGAGCAAGATTATAGGATTGGAGGGGATTATTGGGGTTTTCTATAGATACATAATGGATTATGTGGATGATAGTTGTGTCCCAAGGGTGATGCAAGGAGTAATGCACCACTCCTTTCTTTTCCCAAACTAGGTTTTTTCCATTTTTGTGGAACTGATCAGTTTCCTCTTTGAAGTTATGCCTATCACGGTGCACCACTCTGCTGTCAATCAAAATATCAGAAATTTGGGATATGGAGTGAACACTTACCTCTAACAAGAGGCCATGAATCTTCACTTCCCCCTCGTTCCATGACTCAATGAATTCTATGATCACTTCCTCTTCAAACCCGATGAAAAGCTTGAAGAAATTGATGAAATGCTTGGCATTGATCAAGGCCATAGTCCCAGCCTTAATCTATATGCTAATAGTCTCAGGGATGGCTATGGTGTGAAATATACCAATGGTTGTGGAACTAGCTAGGAGAATTCTTGCAATATTCTCAGTAGACAGGGAGAGAAATATCTTGGCGGAAGCATAGAGAAGGTGCTATGTCTAGATCAAACTAAAAGGATGGTGAATGAGGATCTCGAGGAAAAAAATATAAAAAAGGAGACTGTAAGTGGAAAAAACGGTGTAGGTGTGGCTCATGATAGCAAGACCAGAGCATAAGGGATTTATGAAGGAAGCGAAGTGGATGGCGAAAGGGGCAGATAGAGGTAAAGTGGAGGTGGGAGGACGATAAGGTGGAGGGATGGTGAGGAAAATAAGGCAGCACAAGCAGCTAGACTTAGAGGACAAGGGTCGACTTATGACATAAGGAGGATTAACATGAGCCATACTATCCATGCAGAAAACCATATAGACAACAATACTCAGAGTGGTATTAAGGAACACCCCTAGTGTTGAAAAAACACCACTATGGTGGAAAAAACCACCTTTAGAGGGTTACTTTATGGGTGTAGTAGAGTTGTGGGAGACTACCTTAGGTATTGAAGTAATACCATTGTGAGGGTAGCACACGCTACCTAATAGATCATGTTCCCACATCCTAATTAGCTTGGGTGACAAATTCTTACAGGAAGTCTTCTTCCAATACGACCAAAGTGGACTGATTGATTGCTTTGTTGGCTAGAATGCCAACCACTTTGTTAGCTTCCCTGAACACGTGATTGATCTAGATTTGATGTTGGTTTTTGAGATAATATTGGCAATATTGAATATTATTCTAGATATTCTTCCCCCCTGTGCTCTTGTTTATAATGTGGCCAATGATAACTAAAGAGTATCCTTCGAAAATGATTGGCTTCAAAAGGGTTTTTCCTACCTCAATGCATCTCCATAAAGCTCTAGCTTCAACATAGTTGTTGGTTTGGGTCTCAATATTTTTTGTGAAAGCCTTGAAAATGTTGCATGTGTGGTACCTAATGGCTCCTCCTGCCCCAGAATTCCCTCGGTTTTCTTTGGAGGCACCATCGAAGTTTGCGTTAATCCATCCCTACAGAGGGGGTATCATCTGGCCATGATTATGGATCTATTGGTATTCTAAACCTTACTACAGTCTGTGGGAATCCTAAGGGAAAAAAATAAGTGAGATTCTAACTCAAAGTTAGGGACATCAGTGTAGGGGATGAGACTACTATTTTCTATGGCAAGGGATAGATCTCTGCTGGCAACAGCTTCCAGAGTTTTGGTGATATCCGTGAAGATGCAGTTATAACGTTCCAACCAAATCTGCCAAACTGCATGATGAAGCAGGGAACTCCATAAGAACCTAAGTATTGGGTTTGTAAATGTCTTCAGCCATTGGATGAATAGGCTCAAAACCACATTGGATCATATCCAACTAACCTAAAATTTTATATTTAGGGTAGGAAAGACACTCTCGACAAAGGGTCAATCTAACAAGATGTGCTGAGTGGATTCCCAAGCTTGATTGTAGAGGTAGCACCTGTTGGGAACCATCACTCCTCTTCAAATTAAATTATCGGTGGTCAGTATTTTATTGTGAGCAACAAGCCAACAGAAGTGGGCTACTTTATTGTATGTAGTAAGCCAATAAAAGTGGGATCATGATCTTAAGATACATATTCTTGGCTAAAGTCTGACTGTCATGTTTTTTGAGGCCTCTGTGAGGGGTCTTCATCATTTGGGAAGCATATTTGATAGTGAAACCACAATTGCTAGATCCCTTACAACATCGTTCATCATTATTCTAGGTCTACATAATGAAATTCGCTCTAAAAATATCTTGAAGAGTTGCTAGACCTTTGTTGATAGTGTTGTTCTTGATTCTGAACTGAACCTGCTTCCATTTTTGGATACCCTGATTAGAGGTGATGAAATCAGCAACATGGGACCCATACTTACTGTCGGTGAGGTGCTTGATCGTAGTCAGATCGACATATTTGATGAGGGGATATTTTTTGGCCCACACATATTTCCAAAAATCAATAGACCTACCATATCCCAACTACCACCATCAGCCCTAATGTAGAATCTTCTAGATGTGGCTAATGGATTTCTAGAAGTGGGAGGCATTACGAGGAGTATCCATGTCTAGGAATGATTGATGTTGCAAGAATTTGACAATCGATACCCACTCTAGGTTGGCATTAGTGACCAAATTCCAAGCCTTCTTAGCCAGAAGGGGCTAATTTGTGATGTTTATGCATCATAGTCCCAATCCCTATCTTTGGGGGTGCAAATTTTGTCCCAGGATACCAAGTGGAACTTTCTTTGACTATCATTCCTAGACCACAAGAAATGCTTCTATAATTTATCGATAGCCTCTCCCACTGCAACAAGAATTTTTAATACTGACAAAAAGTAGGTAGGGATACTCTGGAGGATAGCCTTTACCAACATCCTTTTTCCTATGCTACAGAGGAGTGCCCCTTTCTATCCTGCCAGCTTTCTGTGAATCTTTTATGTGACATTGTTCCACATACCTTTAAGTGGTCTTCCCCTAAACATCGGGAGGCCCATATAGGTAGTTGGAAAGTCAGCAATGGTGCACCCCAAGATACCTATAATATTGACCTACCTTCTAGTGGGGGTGTTAATGAAGTAGAGTTTACTTTTGGTGTAATTGATATTCTATCCGGCTTCTTCCTCATACAAATTGAGGATGACCTTGATGGCTTTGGCTTCAAAAACTGAATATTTAGTGTCCAGCAGAATGTCACCCATGAATTGTTGGTGGGTGGAGGGGTTTAATCCTGAGGCTGTTTGGATGTCTGAGATCAAGTTTTTGTAGCAAGCATTTTTTATTATTCTTCACAAACTCTCAACGAGAATGATGAATAGTATAGGGGAGATAGGGTCACCCTACTTTAATCCATTGGTTATAGGAAAGTAACTTGCAAAATACCCATTCCTCAAGATTGAGAACCAAGAAGAAGTGATACAATTTGAAATCATATTAACCTAAGATTTCTGGAAACCATATTTGAGGAGAATTTTGGACAGGAATTCCTAATTAACTCTATCAAAGGCTTTGTTCATGTCAATCTTTAGAAAGAAAGTAGTGGTGTTAGAATTGTGGGTAGAGTGAATCATATCATGGATTGTGATGACCTCATCAAGGATGTTTCAGCCCTTAACTATGCTCCTATGACAACGGTCGATGATGGATGGGAGGATCTCTATGAGTCTATTGGCCAGGGCTTTAGACAACACTTTGTATATGACATTGCATAAACTAATGGGGTAGTAATAAGAGAGGGACTAGGAGTTTTCTCCTTTGGGTATCAAGGCTAGAAAGGTAGAATTAACATCCCTGATAATGGTACTGGACTTCTGCATTTTAGATATGGCAAGACACAGGTCAGGGCCCATAATGTCCCATAATTTTTGGAAGAATCTAGGGAAAATCCATCAGGCCCAGGGGATTTTTTGGGCTTCATGGATAAAAGGGCTTGGTGGATTTCCTTGTGGGATAGGGGACTAAGGAGGAAATTCTTAGTATTGTCAGGGATGGTTTTGGGAATGTTCTCCAGAAGAGACTCCATGGCCTTGGGAGAGGAAGAGGGGGGAGAGGTGAGAAGGTCTTTGAAGTGGCTGATAGCTTCATCCCTGATTTGGTGGATGTTAGAAGTGAAAGTCCCATCCTACTTAATGATGAATTTTATTTGGTTACTTCCCTTGTGCATGAGAGTGGATATGTGGAAATACTTAGAGTTGGAATCACCTTCCTTGAGCCATAGTTGTCTTGACTTTTGGCACCAAAAAGTTTCTTCTTTCCCTAAGGTGCTATGGTATTTGAAGAGCAAAATCATCTCTTCATCTCTGAGTCTGTCATCACCCTGCCCTTTCTGAAATCTATCCTCAATATACCCTATTCTTATTTTGATGTTATTATTAGCTTCAAAAATATTCCCAAAGGTTTCCCTATTCCACACTTTTAGGTTTTCCTTGATCCATATGAGTTTTTGTATAAATTGATTTGAATCTATCCCAGGGAATTTTATCCCCCACCACTCTACTATTCAATTTTGGAGATCAGGGTGATGGGTCCACATTGACTCGAATAGAAATGGAGTCTTGAACTAAGGTCTACTCATTGTATCAAAAAGGATTGGGCTATGACCGAATCCTATCTTTGAGAGGGCCTACAAGTCGGTGTCTCCGAAGAGAGGTAGGGCTTATTGGGATAAAAAAACCTGATTAGGTTGCTATTGGATGAGATTAATTCCCATCCACCATTACTCTAGGTGTAAAGGTATTCTTGCAACGAGACATCCATAAGGGCATTGGAGTCAACACACTATATCAAGTCATTTGCATCCTTATGGGTGACCAAGTTCCCTCTCTTTTTATCAGCAAAGTGCAAGGGGGAATTGAAATCACCTTCCAAAAACCATGAGATATCTACAAATGTCTACTTCATCTGGGTGAGTGTGTTCCACAAGTTCATTTTGCCATGGGATGTGTTGGGAGCATAAACATTTATCATAATTCAGGAGGCATGGGAGCTGGGGTCATGGAATAGAATGTTGGACAACCTATATTGACCTAAAATAAATCTGCCCTCAACTTTGTTTGGGTTTCATAGGCACAAGAGCCCACCTACGGTCCTGAAGGTCGGGGAGTAGACGAAGTCGTAGTTTTTCCATATGATTTTAGCTACCCTAGGAGACCACTGATAATCTATTTTGGTTTCCTAAATGAGGAATATTATGGGGTTGTAATATTTTCTCATGGCTGCAACCAGTCTTTGCTTGGATTCCCCATTCAATCCTCTTGCATTCTAGGACAAGACTTTCATATGGAACTTTTTGAGGGTTTTTTTCCCCATTTACCTTGTTGTACAGGGGGTTTGGATCTTCGGTTTTCTTCCTTGATAGTGTTTTCAATTTTTTGAAATAGGGTTTTTTGCATTATGTTAGCTATATCCTCGGTGATATCTTGGTTTCTTCGTTCTGCCCTAGAAGGTTTTCCCGTATTTCTGTCTACTCCTACATAAATTTGGAATTTCCTAAAACTTCAAGTTTTCTTAGGGCTCCATGGTTTAGGGGATTCCTGGGCAGCCTCATTGTTGTACAAATTGGTGGTGTTGGTGTTGGTTGGGGAGGTGGGGAAATCTGACCCAACAAGGGGGAGTAACAGGGCTAGGGAAGAGGGTGACCGAAGGGGTTTTGGAGTAGGGCTTTGAAAACCATCATTGGAGGTGAATGGGTGGGCCTGGGGCTGGGGGTGAGGGGATTCAGGACTCTACTAGGTGGACATGGAAGTGAGGTGCAACTAAGAGGTAATATTAGGGGTAGGGGAAGACTTAACAGGGATTTCTCCTTCCTCAATTTCCTGATTATCCCCATAATCGTTAAGCAAATAAAATTTATTAACAATGGTAATCGAGGTACTTGCATTTTGAAGAGCTAGGGATGGAGGTGGGCATATTTGCTATTTGTTCTTCTTGGTTTGTTTCTAGCTATTGGTTATCCTATAATTGGTGCTTGGTTTCAGGCATCCTGTTGGCTAGTAATCAACTTTAAGGTTTCTGCGCTTAGGACATTAAGATGGGAGGTGCCCTTGGGCTTGGCACTCCGAGCAAAAATTAGCTTATTATCAAATATTAGCATCTATATCCATATAAAATCATTGTAGATCAGATTGAGGTGGTCCAAGAGTTGATATTCCATATTCACATTGATGTAGATGCGAGCCTAGGTTAGGCAAGTTCTGGCGTGGGTGGCCGGGTCGATGGCCACTAGATCCCCAAAGGCCCTAGCTAGACCATGAAGAGTATCCTCATAAAAAATGAGTGAGGAGATTAGGGATCTGAACCCATATGGGGATAAAGTTAATATTCTAAAAGTCGGGGTTGAAATTTGGCTCCCACTTCTTTAAAAATAGACTTCATCTCCCAAGGAACCACATAATGCCAGACAAGATGTGCTTTGCATCCACTCAAGTGTTTAGTTGTATTATAAAATATCCTCTGGTCATCACGGATAGTGCCATGTTTCCCAAGATTTTCCACTTTGAAGTCACCCAATGACAAATTGCATCCATGTCTGGACGTCCCCCTATGAATTTTACCACAAGGGAAAAGGAATTGCGGGAATCATAATCTTCAATAAGTTTTTTGTTGGATATTTTGATTTCCTAAGCCAAAGTTGTCATTGATGTCAAGATGCCAGTGATAGTTCTTCTCCAGTTAAAGTGCAAAGTTCAATGTAAGTTGTAATGGGTTAAAATATTTTTATGTTACACCAAAAAGAATGGTTTAAAAAATGGTTTTAGTTCTCCTTTTGAAGCAAATATATCCGAAGCAATGGAAGGATATAATATTATAATATTTATTATAATATTTATCCAAGGTGGTGAAAAACCCAAATAAATTATTATAATTTAATTATAATATTATTTGGTTTACAAAGGACAATTAATTATTTTCTATAAAACCCTAAGGTTGGATTTTGGAAAGAAAAAAATTTCAAAGCGCAAAGTTTAAAGTATATTTAACCCAAAGTTGGGGTTTAAAGAAAAATGCTTTCAAAGCCTCTATATTTCTTCCGATGTCATCATGGAGGAGCTAGCACCGACGTGTCAAAAGCAAATATAATGCATATAAATACTTTGCTGAAACCATTGGAAAGATACCCTTGCTCGAATTAATAAATTGGTGGCATGTGAGAAAGAGAGCTTATGATTTACAAAAACATGGTAGCGAAAGGCATAGAGGGAGAAGGTTCCGTCCTCAAGTTTCATTGGATAAGTGTGGCCTAGTGGTAGTTTGGAAAGCGCAAAGACGCTGGCAGCAAGGTGGTTGACGTTTTGAATCTCCATGTGCATTTTTTGGTGTGTTGTTTGAGGCACCCAAGGCACACAACCTTTTTCTTGGTAGAAGGTGGTGTGAGATTAAAAAGCATGTGGTTCTTCTTTAATCTCAAGAGAGTGCTTGTATTGTGCGATGAGTTTGGCCGTGGTTAAGGCGCTTGTAGTGAGACGAGGTTGAGGGTTCGATTCCCTCTAAGGATAAGGTATTTAATTTTGATTTAAATTTTGTTAGTTGCCTAATGTTTGAGGAATAAGGGTGCATAAGTGATTATTATTTTTATACATTAAGGCATGAAATTTATGGTGAATGTTTGTTGAGGATTATTGTGGAAGGTTTGATATTTGAGATTTATGGTGAATTTTTATTGAGGATTATTATGGAGGTATTGATATTTGAGATTTATTATTTTAGGAGTAATAAGGAGTTTTAGTAAAGTCTTATTAATTTCTTATTAAGAATTTTAAGAATTATTTTTTTATAAGGGTTTTTCCATTTAAAGAAGAGTATGGTGAATTTTATTTCTGAGTTGGAGTAATAAGGTGTATTTTGGGTCATTATTTTGTATTGTGATTTGATTGAAGTCTTCTAACCCTTATTGATATTGGAAAAGAGAAATTTGTGAGTGTGGAATATTTGTGAGATCAACTCCTTGTCAAACAAAAGGTATGGGTAAATTCTTCCTTGGTTGAGTTGGTTGATTGGCTTACTTGAAAATTAAGTTTGGATTAAAAAGGATTTGATTAGGGTTTTCGTTTTGAAAGTGTTTGAGTTAATGCTTCAAGGTTTTTTGAATTGAGAGTTGTGATTAAACCTTGTTTGATAAGCATTGTTATTGACATCATCGGTTGAGTGAAGTGTTTGAGTTAAAGCTTCAAGGTTTTCTAAAATTGAGAGTTGTGTTTAAAACCTTATTTTATAAGCATGGTTTTTGAAGTGAGTTGTTATATAAAGAACTTGAACTAGAGTTTGAAAAGATCATGAGTATCATTGTTATGTGATATTTGTTGTTGAGCATTGTTGGAAACTTTTTGAGTTGGATGATACATGCTTGGACTAGGGTTTGTGAGCAAGAGTTGTTTCTTGAAGTGATTGGTTCAATAGAGTTGATTGAACCTAGTCAAGTGGATGTATGAAGTGATTGATCAAGTTCCATAAAACAAAATATTCTATATTTTGATTTGAGTTGAGATTGAGTTTGGAGAATAGAACATATTGAGTCTCTAATAATTCTCTTTATGCTTTTTTGAGTTGAGTTGAGATTGAGTTTTGAGAATACAACATATTGGGTCTCTAACAATTCTCTTTATGCTTCTATGATATTGAGTTGAGAAAGAGATTGAGTTTTGAGAATAGAACATATTGAGTCTCTATCAATTATATTTATTCTTCTATGATATTGAGTTGAGAAAGTGATTGAGTTTTGAGTATAGAACATATTGAGTCTCTAACAATTCTCTTTATGTTTCTATGATATTTATTTGAGTTGAGAAATTGATTGAGCATTGAGTAAAGAACATATTGAGTCTAACAATTTTCTTTATGTTTCTATGATATTGGAAAAGTTCTGTGTGAGCTTGTTGAGCAATTTTGGATAAGTTCTATGTGATCTTATTAAGCAGATTTGGACAGGTTTTGTGTGGACCTATTGAGCAGATTTGGATAGGTTTTGTGTGGACCTGTTGAGCAGATTTGAGTAGGTTCTGAATGGATCTATTGAGCATATTTGAGCAAGTTCTGAGTGGACCTATTGAGCAGATTTGAGTAGGTTCTGAGTGGGCCTATTGAGCAGATTTGAGTAGGTTCTGAGTGGACCTATTGAGCAGATTTGTGCTAGACTGACTAGATTGTGTTTAGTGTAGATTTGAGTGTACTTATGCTACACCAATTGGACTGTGTTTAGTACAATATTTGAGTAGATTTGTGATAGATAGAATGGACTGTGTTTAGTGCATATTTGAGTGAGATTATTGAGTAGACTTGTGCTAGACCGACTGTATTGTGTTTAGTGCATGAGATTGATAAGATCTATGCTAGACCGACTGGACTGTATTTAGTATAGAATTGAGACAGAGCTTTGGAAGTAATAGAGTAGAGTGTATAGAGTCTCCATTGGATAGATATCCATTAGCCAGGGTAGTTATAACATGTCTTATAAGTGGGGATAAGATTCTTCAGTGGAGAGAAATCCACAAGCCAGTGTAGTGGAGGCAGTAGTCTTCTAAAGGATTACCAGCCAGAGTAGAGGATAAGGATTTCTCCTATGGATAGATATCTACAAACCAAATTTAGGGGATCAACATCTCCTTTGGATAGAGGTCCATAAACATTGTAATTTGGGAAGGATTCCCAAGAGATTTATTGTGAAAATTTTAGTGAAATATTTTCTCCGTGGAGGGAGCCATATTTTGATGAACCACGTTAAAAATATGTCTCTATTGTGTATGGTATCTTATGCATTGTTTAGTTTACCGTTATGGATACTGCTATCTATATACTACATAATATTGTTTTGGAAAGAAAAGTAAAAAGTTCTCTTATACTATTCACCCCCCCTCTCAATATAAACTTATGTTCTTCAATTGGTATCATAGCAGGTTCCTTCAGAAGAGTTTGACAACTTGAAGGAAATGAAGAACACAAGATTATACTGAGAGGGGGGGGTGAACAGTATAAGACCTCTTTTTACTTTTTTCTTTATACTTCAAAATAATAAAGCAATATACCCAAAGAAATATCAAAGCAATGCACAATATCATCCACAAAGTGACACCAATTTTAACTTGGTTCACCCAAAATGGCTGGGCTACGTCCACAAAACTTTTCTCTAAAAGTTATCTCAAAGTTCTTTTGGAATCCTTCCCAATTACAATGTTTATGAGCCTCGGCCCAAAGGAGATACCTTCCCCTAATCAAAATATCCTATGCTCAAATGAGATACCTTTCCCTCTACTCTAGAAATGATCCCTCAAAAGATCAACTGCCTCTACCTCTTGCCAGCACGTGGAACTCCTTTCCACCGAAGACCTCCTATCCTCAATGCTTAGCCTAAGAGACCTCTGCCTTCTATGATCACATCCACAAAATCTTAGCAACCTATACCAAACATAGTTAGTCGATCTAGTACAAGTCTTCCTTTGTCTATCAGATCTATCCAATGCTTAAGCTTGAAAAAATTAATCCTCTGCACACAAGCCTTCTCAAAGACTTTCCAAATCTGTCCTCAGGTTCTTCTCAAAGAACCAGTGCACCTTTGTCCTCAAGTTATCTGATAGAACTATCAAACTCATATCACAAGTCCTCTGCTAGGACCAAAACTGCTCGCAAGTCCCCATCGAAACCTGTCCAAGACTGCTCACAAGTCCCCATCGAAACCTGTCCAAGACTGCTCACAAGTCCCCACCGAAACCTGTCCAAAAACTCAGCAAGCTCACCAAGAAAAAAAAACTTTCTTAGTAGGAAATCACAAGGTGAATTGTTAGAGACCCAATGTGATTTGTCAAACTCATAGAAGCATAAAGAGAATTGTTAGAGACTCAATATGTTCTATACTCAACTCCCAATCTCAAAACTCAACTCAAATCAACTCAGCTCAAACTCAATCTCAAATCTAAAAACTCAACTCAATATCTGAAATGGATAGGATAGAATGCTTTCTTTCAAGAACATGAAACCCCAACAATTGCCAACTATGCAAAGAATCACATAACAATGATACTCATGTTCTTTTCACCATCAATTTGGGCTTGAACAACAATGCTCATCAAACAAGGTTCAATCAACACCATTCAACTCAAAACACAACCTTGAAGCATTTCACAATCAACATCAAAAAAGGAAACAAGTAGAACTCCTTTTCTCTCCAATATTGTTTGAAAAAAAGCATCCACCAACTCAAATCACAATAGCACAAAACAACTTTTCAAATCATCAACAAAGGAGTAAGCCCAACACTTTAACCAAGTAAAGAATAGCTTGATTATTACCAATTTAATGAAAGAAAATGTCAATCTCAAAGCTGCCCACTTAAGGTTTCACAACTTCACACAAGAAGCAATTTTAACCTTAAAACATCATGCTCTCATTTCCATAATCAACGAAAAGCACTCTCAACATTACAAGAAAAATTTATCCCTTATACACCTTATTTCTCCCTTATAGTCTTATCAAAAATGAAATTTATTTATCATAAGAATGCAATAAGATATTTCAAACAACACCTTCAAAAGAATATTTTATCAAAATAAAACTAGCTTTAAACTCCTTATAACTCCTAATTTTTTTTTCCCTCTAATAAACTTCCTCCATCCGCAAAATACACTTAGAAAAAATTAATTTAGAAAATACCTTGGCCAACATCAAAAATCGTGCTATGGAGAAATTGCGCACAAATTCTAACACCACCCGCTGAGTCCACTTCACGATGAAAAACCCTTTCTTGTTATTCGAATGTGGAACCTCCCGTTCGGGTAGCGCGCCAACAGCCTAGCCGCTATCGGTGCACCAAAGGCGCCCGATGAGGTTTAAACCTCACACTGTTAGCCTTGTTCCTTATGCACCAAGGATTAAATAAAACAACAGTGCCTCCCTTTATTCTGACGCAAACACGAAGACGAAAACCTTACGGTAGTTTTATGACAAATGACGAGTACAAAAAAAATAAACAGCGGATTCATGAAAACGGCGAAGACAAAAAAATGAACAATAGATTCACAAAAATGACGAAGACACAGACGAACAGTAGATCACGAATTCACAGTGAGCAACTCTTTTCCAAATGCAGATGGGATAATTCTTGATTTTCATCAGGGGAGATTTATATGCATTTTTACCATAAGCTCTTGACATCGGCAAGGATTTTAACACGTCGACGGAGGTCTTGGCTAGTGCCCACAATATTAAAACATAGCGCCCACATAGTTAAGACATTTGCGCCATGGGTTAGGAGAACCCATTGCAAACAATAATTTAATATTTATTTAAAACTAATTAAAGGGAACCTTAACAAGGTTTTTAATTATTTAAATAAATACTTCCTCCTGGACCCAAATGCATTAAACTAATGCATCCACCTATAATCTTTAAACCTGCCAACTTGGGGTTTACAAAAGACCTTTGAAACTGTCATGTCGTAACCTTCATCAAAACAAATTATTTGACATAAAATCAAATTCCTTCAAGAGCTTCTTGACATCAATGACAACTTATACACTTGAGCAAAGGTAATGTACCCAAAGTACCCAAAATTGCCAACAGGAAAAGTGGTCAAGAACATAATGGATCAAAAGGATCAAAGGGATGGGTCCATCAATAATATAGTACCAATATTTTATGGAAGTGACTTCTTGTATTGGTGTATGCTAATGATATTTCACCTGATGACACTTGGCAATAAAGTTTGGGATGCAGTGGAACTTGGATATGATTCAGTAGTTGATCCTCCTACAAATAAGGAAGGTAATATTCTAATGCATGCAAATTCAAGAGCTATGAATACAATTATAAAAGGTTTGCATAGATCAAAATCTATGAAGGTTATGGATTGTAAAACAACAAAAGAAATGTGGGAACTACTACATGTCAGGAAATCTAAGATCATAAATCTCAAAGGAGAATTTGAAAAGTTAAGAATGCGGGATGATGAAAATATTTGTGACTATCTCAATAATATTGATGAACTTGTACATGAGATGAGAGGTCTTGGAATGAAGGTCGATGAATCTGATGCTTGTGATAAGGTCTTGAGAACTCTTCCAAAAGGGTATAGTGAAAAGGTTTATACTATAGAAACATCAATTGATAGTGATTGTCTGATAAGAAATTCTTTACTTGGCATGCTTACAAATTTTGAGATAAGAACAAAATATCCTATCCCTCCGAAAGAGGTTGCATTCAAAGCAAACAAGAAGATAAAGGGTAAGAGGTCAGAATCAAGAATTGAGTCATCCAGTGATGAAGAAGCTAATTATGATAGAAGAGATAAAGGTTCCAGAAGGCCCATAGATCTAAGATCTATTAAGTGTTTCAATTGTGGAAACTATGGATATTTTGCAACATATTGTAAAGAGCCAAAGAACAACAATGGTGAAGAAAAATAGGATCACAGGTATAGGGAATAAGAAATATATAGGCATCAAAAGAAAAGCAAGGATGGACAAAGTAGACAAGGAAAGAAGTTCTTCCAAAGACAAAAGAGAAGCTACTATGCGGATAATGCAAGTAAGTACTCAAATGATAGTGATGCTAGCTTTTTAGACAATGATAGAGATGAAGTCCTATTTATGATTGAAGAGAAATAACCAGTTAAGAAAAATACTCCAATTATTCTCAAGTATTTTATGTGTGGTAAATTTAGACATCTTGAAGATGATTGCACAAGGGATGGTTATACTTTCAGTGATGATTACTATGAAGATGCACTTGAAATACTAGATGAGAACCTTCTAATGGCATTAGAAGAAGTGAGTGATCCTATAGAAGATAAGCCAAAAGAAAGTAATGATGTGGACAAAGGTAAACAAATAGAGGATTATTTAGTAGAGAATGGTTATGATATTAAGGGAGAACTCATCTATGCCCTTGACACGGTAAAGAAGGTAAGAAAGCAACACTCTAAGCTTGAAATTCAGTTTCAATAATGTGATGAAGAAAGATTATTGCTCATAGAGGATTTAGGAAAATCAAAGGCTAAGACAAAGAATTTCAAAGATAATTTAGAAGCAAAGATATTGGAATGTGAGAAGTTAGCACAAGAAGTGACTCTACTAAAGGGATATGTAGAAGACTCCAATAATAAACTATACAAGTATGTAAACAATGCAAAGAGTGTGGATAAAATAGTCAAGATACAAAGAGATGCAACAAACAAAACATGTCTTGGTTCCAAATAGGAAAGAAATGGGAAGAAAATTCTACTTAATGTTTTGAAGAAGAAACATCAGATGAAGATACATCAGAAGAAGATAGTGTAAGAGGGAGTGAGACATTAGAGGATGAGTTGGACAATAAAGAGTTCAACAAAGATAGGAAAAATGCATAGAAAATATACAGATGGAACAACAATAAGAACAAGATACCAATGAGGTCAAGACAATGAAGCTTCAATTGAAGATGTTTTTCATGTCACAGGTTTGGGCACATGGCTTCACAATGGAGGACACATGAAAAACAAGAATATGTGAAAGGACATATTTTTCATGGGTATTGCTACTCATATAATGATTTTGGTCACAAGGCAATGAATTGTAGGGTTCATTATAAAAAAATGATATGACTTCACTAGAAGAGATCCTAAGACATTTGCACCTCCAATGAATAATAACATTAAGTGTTATAAGTGTAATAATGATGGTCACAAAGCAAAATGGTGTAGAGCAAATATTCCAGAAACAGGTAGAAACAAGAACATGAATGATGAAAGGAATAGGAACATGAACATGAACAAGAACAAGAACAAGAACAAGAACAAGAACATGAATGAGAACATGAATAGAAATAGGAACAAGAATGATGCCAGGAATAGGAATGATGACACATATAGAAAAAATTAGAAGAATCAGAAAATTCAAAAAAAAAAGGAAGAGGATAAAGGCAAAGAACAATGCCTTTTGGGAGTAGAAATACTCCCACCCCAGAATTAACCACCTCAAAGGAGGTGGGGGAGGGGCTAAGCTAAAAGGCTCATTCTTATTCCCGAGCCCCAAAGGTGACCCTTTTCCATTGATGTCAAAGGAGGAGATATTTGTGTATTGGGGAGAGATTTGATATGGGGAGAGATTTGAAATCTGAGAGAGCATTCAGCCAGGGGGAGCAATGTCCCAGGGGGAGCAGAAGAAAAATAAATGTTAGATTTTAGTAAAAAGAATGTGGGTTGCCATCAATTAAAAAGGGGGATATTATTGGACATTTTGAGTCCCTAAGCCAAAGTTGTCATTGATGTCAAGATGCCAATGATAGTTCTTATCTATTTCAAGTACGAAGTTCAATGGAAGTTGTAATGGGTTAAAATATTTTTATGTTACACCAAAAATAATGGTTCGAAAAATGGTTTTAGTTATCCTTTGGAAGAAAATATATCCGAAGCAATGGAAGGATATAATATTATAATATTTATTATAATATTTATCCAAGGTGGTGAGAAACCCAAATAAATTATTATAATTTAATTATAATATTATTTGGTTTACAAAGGACAATTAATTATTTTCTAAAAAACCCTAAGGTTGGGTTTTGGAATGAAAAATATTTCAAAGCACAAAGTTTAAAGTAAATTAAACCCAAAGTTTGGGTTTAAATAAAAATGCTTTCGAAGCCTCTATATTTTCACCGACATCATCATGGAGGAGCTAGCACCAATGTGTCCAAAGTAAATATAATGCATATAAATAATTTGCCAAAACCATTGAAAAGTTACCCTTGCTCAAATTAATAAATTGATGGCATGCAAAAAAGAGATCTTGTGATTTATGAAAACATGGAAGCGAAAGGCATAGAGGAGGAAGGTTCCATCCTCAAGTTTCATTGGGTAAGTGTGGCCTAGTGGTAGTTGGAAAAGCGTAAAGGCACTGGTAGTAAGGTGGTTGACATTTTGAATCCCCGCATGCATTGTTTGGTGTGTTGTTTGAGGTGCCCAAGGCACACAACATTTTTCTTGGTAGAAGGTTGTGTGAAATTAAGAAGCACGTGGTACTTCTTTAATATCAAGTGAGCACTTGTCTCGTGCGGTGACTTTGGCCGCAATTAAGGAGTTTGTCATGAGATGAGGTTGAGGGTTCAATTCCCTCCAAGGATTAGGTATTTAATTTTGTTAGTTGCCTAATTTTGGAGGAATAAGGGTGCATAAGTGATTATTATTTTTATACATTAAGGTATGAAATTTATGGTGAATGTTTATTGAGGATTATTGTGGAAGGATTGATATTTGAAATTTATGGTGAATTTTTGTTGAGGATTATTATGGAGATTTTGATATTTGAGATTTATTATTTTAGGAGTAATAAGGAGTTTTAGTAAAGTCTTATTAATTTCTTATTAATAATTTTGAGAATTATTTTTGTATAAGGGTTTTTCCATTTAAAGAAGAGTATGGTGAATGTTATTTCTGAGTTGGAGTAATAAGGTGTATTTTGGGTCATTATTTTGTATTGTGATTTGATTGAAGTCTTCTAACCCTTACTGATATTGGAAAAGAGAAATTTGTGAATGTGGAATATTTGTGAGATCAACTCCTTGTCAAACAAAAGGTACGGGTAAATTCTTCCTTGGTTGAGTTGGTTGATTGGCTTACTTGAAAGTCAAGTTTGGAGTAAAAAAGATTTGATTAGGGTTTCCTTTTCGAAAGTGTTGAGTTAATGCTTCAAGGTTTTTTGAATTGAGAGTTGTGATTAAACCTTGTTTGATAAGCATTGTTATTGACATCATGGGTTGAGTGAAGTGCTTGAGTTAATACTTCAAGGTTTGCTAAAATTAAGAGTTGTGTTTAAAACCATGTTTGATAAGCATGGTTTTTGTAGTGAGTTGTTATATAAAGAACTTGAAATAGGGTTTGAAAAGATCATGAGTATCATTGTTATGTGAGATTTGTCATTGAGCATTGTTGGAAAAATTTTGAGTTGGATGATACATGCTTGGACTAGGGTTTGTGAGCAAGAGTTGTTTCTTGAAGTGATGGGTTGAGTAGATTTGATTGAGCCTATTCAAGTGGATGTATGAAGTGATTGATCAAGTTCCATTAAAAAATTATTCTATATTCTGATTTGAGTTGATATTGATTTTTGAGAATAGAACATATTGAGTCTCTAAAAATTCTCTTTATGCTTCTATGATATTGAGTTGAGAAAGATATTAAGTTTCAAGAATAGAACATATTGAGTATCTAACAATTCTCTTTATGCTTCTATGATATTGAGTTGAGAAAGTGATTGAGTTTTGAGTATAGAACATATTGAGTCTCTAACAATTCTCTTTATGTTTCTATGAGATTGATTTGAGTTGAGAAAGTAATTGAGCATTGAGTAAAGAACATATTGAGTCTCTAACAATTCTCTTTATGTTTTTATGATATTGGACAAGTTTTTTGTGATCTTGTTGAACAGTTTTGAACAAGTTATGTGTGATCTTGTTGAGCATATTTGGACAAGTTCTGTGTGGACCTATTGAGGATAGGTTCTATGTGGACCTGTTGAGCAGATTTGAGTAAGTTTTGAGTGGACCTGTTGAGCAGATTTGAGCAAGTTCTATGTGGACATAATGAGCATATTTGAGCAGGTTTTGAGTGGACCTATTGAGCAAATTTGAGTAGGTTCTCAGTGGACCTATTGAGCAGATTTGTGCTAGACCGACTAGACTGTGTTTAGTGTAGATTTGAGTGGACTTGTGCTAGACCGATTGGACTGTGTTTAGTACAAGAGTTGAGTAGATTTTTGCTAGATAGAATGGACTATGTTTAGTGCATATTTGAGTGATATTATTGAGTAGACTTGTGCTAGACCGACTGGATTGTGTTTAGTGCAAGAGATTGAGCAGAGCTATGCTAGACCGTCTAGACTGTATTTAGTACAGAATTGAGACAGATATTTGGAAGTAACATAGTAGAGTGGACGAAGTCTCTAGTGGATAGATATCCATTATATAGGGTAGTGAGGACATGTATTATGAGTGGGGATAAGATTATTTAGTGGAGAGAGATCCACAAGCCAGTGTAGTGGAGGCAGTAGTCCTCTAAAGGATTACCATCCAGAGCAGAGGAGAAGGATTTCTCCTATGGATAAATATCTACAAACAAAATTTAGGGCATCAAAATCTCCTTTGGATAGAGGTCCATAAACATTGTAATTTGGGAAGGATTCCCAAGAGATTGATTGAGAAAATTTTAGTGAAATATTTTCTCCATGGAGGTAGCCATATTTCGGTGAACCACATTAAAACTATGTCTCTATTATGTATGGTGTTTTGTGCATTGTTTAGTTTACTGCAATTGATAATGTTATCTATATACTGCATAATATTTTTTTGGAAAGAAAAGTAAAAAGTGCTCTTATATTGTTCACCCCCCCTGTAATTTTTTTTCTTCAATTGGTATCAGAGCAGGTTCCTTCAGAAGAGTTTGACAGCTTGAAGGAAAAGCAATCAAGAACATAATGGATCAAAAGTATCAAAGGGATGGGTCCATCAATATTATAGTACCAATATTTTATGGAATAGTCTTCTTGTATTGGTGTATTCTAATGATATTTCACCTTATGGAACTTGGCAATGAAGTTTGGGATGCAGTGGAACTTGGATATGATTTAGTAGTCGATCCTCCTACAAATAAGGAAGGTAATCTTCTAATGCATGTAAATTCAAGAGCTATTAATAGAATTATAAAATATTTGCATAGAACAGAATCTATGAAAGTTATGGATTGCAAAACAACAAAAGAAATGTGGGAACTACTACATAAAATATATGAAGGAGATAAAGGTGTCAAGAAATCTAAGATCATAAATCTCAAAGGAGAATTTGAAAACTTAAGAATGCGGGATGATGAAAATATTTGTGACTATCTCAATAATATTGATGAACTTGTACATGAGATGAGAGGTCTTGGAATGAAGGTCGATGAATCTGATGCTTGTGATAAGATCTTGAGAACTCTTACAAAAGGGTATAGTGAAAAGGTTTATACTATAGAAACATCAATTGATAGTGATTTTTTGATAAGAAATTCTTTACTTGGCATGCTTACAAATTTTGAGATAAGAAAAAAATATCCTATCCCTCAGAAAGAGGTTGCATTTAAAGCAAACAAGAAGATAAAGGGTAAGAGGTCAGAATCAAGAATTGAGTCATCCAGTGATGAAGAAGCTAATTATGGTAGAAGATATAAAGGTTCCAGAAGGCCCATAGATCTAATATTTGTTAAGTGTTTCAATTGTGGAAACTATGGATATTTTGCAACATATTGTAAAGAGCCAAAGAACAACAATGGTGAAGAAAAATAGGATCACAGGTATAGGGAATAAGAAATATATAGGCATCAAAATAAAAGCAAGGATGAACAAAGTAGACAAGGAAAGAAGTTCTTCCGAAGACAACAGAGAAGCTACTATGCGGATAATGCAAGTAAGTACTCAAATGATAGTGATGCTAGATTTTCAGACAATGATAGATATGAAGTCCTATTTATGATTGAAGAGAAATAACCAGTTAAGAAAAAGTCTCCAATTATTCTCAAGTGTTTTAGATGTGGCAAATTTAGACATCTTGAAGATGATTGCACAAGGGATAGTTATAGTTTTAGTGATGATGACTATGAAGATGCACTTGAAAGACCAGATGAGAACCTTCTAATGGCATTAGAAGAAGAAGTGAGTGATCCTATAGAAGATAATCCAAAAGAAAGTAATTATGTGGACAAAGGTACAAAAATAGAGGATTATTCAGTAGAGAATGGTTATGATATCAAGGGAGAACTCATCTATACCCTTGAAACGGTAAAGAAGGTAAGAAAGCAACACTCTAAGCTTGAAATTTAGTTTCAATAATATGATGAAGAAATATTATTGCTCATAGAGGATTTACAAAAATCAAAGGCTAAGGCAAAGAAGTTCAAAGATAAGTTAGAAGCAAAGATCTTGGAATGTGAGAAGTTAGCACAAGAAGTGGCTCTACTAAAGGAATATGTAGAAGACTCCAAGAATAAACTATAAAAGTATGTAAACAATGCAAAGAGTGTGGATAAAATAGTCAAGATACAAAGAGGTGCAACAAACAAAACATGTCTTGGTTCCAAACAGGTTGAAAAGAAATGGGAATAAAGTTCTACTTAAATTTTTGAAGAAGAAGAAACATCAGATGAAGATACATCATAAGAATATAGTGTAAGAGGGAGTGAGACATTAGAGGATGATTTGGACAATAAAGAGTTCAACAAATATAGGAAAAATACATAGAAAATATACAGATGGAACATCAATAAGAACAAGAGACCAATGAGGTCAAGACAATGAAGCTTCAGTGGAAGATGTTTTTCATGTCATAGGTTTGGGCACATGGCTTCATAGTGGAGGACACATGAAAAACAAGAATATAGGAAAGGACAGATTTTTCATGGGTATTGCTACTCATATAATGAGTTTGGTCACAAGGCAATGAATTGTAGGGTTCATGATAAAAAAAGGATATGACTTCACTAGAAGAGATCCTAAGACATTTGCACCTCCAATGAATAATAACATTAAGTGTTATAAGTGCAATAATTATGGTCACAAAGCAAAATGGTGTAGAGCAAATATTCTAGAAACAGGAACATGAATGATGATAGGAATAGGAACATGAGCATGAACATGAACAGGAACAAGAACAAGAACATGAATGAGAACAGGAATAGAAACAAGAACAGGAATGATGCTAGGAATAGGAATGATAACACAGAAAAAAATAGAAGAATCAGAAAATTCAAAAAAAAAAGGGAAGAGGATAAAGGCAAAGAACAATGCCTTTTTGGAGTAGAAATACTCCCACCCCAGAATTAACCGCCTCAAAGGAGGTGGGGGAGGGAATAAGCTAAAAGGCTCATTCTTAGCCCCGAGCCCCAAAGGTGAACTTTTTCCATTGATGTCAAAGGAGGAGATATTTGTGTATTGGGGAGAGATTTGATATGGGGAGAGATTTGAAATCTGAGAGAGCATTTAGCCAAGGGGAGCAATGTACCAAGGGGAGCAGAAGAAAAAGAAAGGTTAGATTTCAGTAAAAATAATGTGGGTTGCCATCAATGACAAAGGGGGAGATTTTTGGACATTTTGATTCCCTAAGCTAAATTTGTCATTGATGTCAAGATGTCAGTGATATTTCTTATCTAGTTCAAGTGTGAAGTTCAATGGAAGTTGTAATGGGTTAAAATATTTTTGTGTTACACCAAAAATAATGGTTCTAAAAATGGTTTTAGTTCTCCTTTGGAAGCAAATATATCCGAAGCAATGAAAGTATATAATATTATAATCTTTATTATAATATTTATCCAAGGTGGTGAAAAACACAAATAAATTATTATAATTTAATTATAATATTATTTGGTTTACAAAGGACAATTAATTATTTTCTACAAAAATCTAAGGTTGGGTTTTGGAATGAAAAATATTTCAAAGCGCAAAGTTTAAAGAAAATTAAACCCAAAGTTGGGGTTTAAAGAAATTTTTTTTTGAAGCCTCTATATTTTCACCGACGTCTTCATGGAGGAGCTAGCGCCAACGTGTCCAAAGTAAATATAATGCATATAAATATTTTTTCGAAACCATTGAAAGGTTACCCTTGCTAGAATTAATAAATCGATGGCATGAGAAAAAGAGAGTTTGTGATTTACGAAAACGTGGCAGTGAAATGCATAGAGGAGAAAGGTTCCATCCTCAAGTTTTATTGGGTAAGTGTGGTGTAGTGGTAGTTGGAAAAGCGTAAAGGCACTGACAACAAGGTGGTTGATGTTTCGAATCCCGCATGCATTGTTTGAGGTGCCCAAGGCGCACAACATTTTGCTTGGTGTAAGATGGTGTGAGATTAAGAAGCACATGGTACTTCTTTAATATCAAGCGAGCACTTGTCTCGTACGGTGAATTTAGCCGCAGTTAAGGAGTTTTTTGTGAGATGAGGTTGAGGGTTCGATTCCCTATGAGGACAAGGTATTTAATTTTGATTTAAATTTTATTAGTTGCATAATTTTGGAGGAATAAGGGTGCATAAGTGATTATTATTTTTATACATTAAGGTATGAAATTTATGGTGAATGTTTATTGAGGATTATTGTGGAAGGATTGATATTTGAAATTTATGGTGAATTTTTGTTGAGGATTATTGTGGAGGTATTGATATTTGATATTTATTATTTTAGGAGTAATAAGGAGTTTTAGTAAAGTCTTATTAATTTCTTATTAAGAATTTTGAGAATTATTTTTGTATAAGGGTTTTTCCATTTAAAGAAGAGTATGGTGAATGTTATTTCTGATTTGGAGTAATAAGGTGTATTTTGGGTCATTATTTTGTATTATGATTTGATTGAAGTCTTCTAACCCTTATTGATATCGGAAAAGAGAAATTTGTGAGTTTAGAATATTTGTGAGATCAACTCCTTGTCAAACAAAAGGTACGGATAAATTCTTCCTTGGTTGAGTTGGTTGATTGTGTTGTGGTTCATCCACAACACACCCCAGAAGTGGGGACCCACCTTTGTTTTTGTAGGTTTTAGGGAAGATCTCAAAGACCCGGATGCTAAAAATGAAGAAAAGAAGAAAAATGCCTAAGTGTTGAAAGGGTCGCGAAATCGCGACATGTCGCGATTAAATCGCGACTCGTCTCTCCATCGCGGCAAAAAATTGAAATCTGTCGCGAAATCGCGTGTCGGCAGCAGGACAGAAAGGATGTCACGAAATCGCGACGTGTCGACAGCAAAGAAAAGAGGTGTTGCGAAATCGCGACGCATTTTTTGGAAGCGTACGGAAAGTTGAGAATGGTAGCGATTTCGCTACAAGTTGCCGAAAGAAAGGTGGTAGCGAATCACCTACGTGAAGCGCGAGGCTCGAAAGAAAGTGGTAGCGAATCGCTACCACTTCGTGAAGCGCTGAGGCTCGAAAGAAAAGTGGTAGCGAATCGCTACCACTTCGTGAAGCGGAGGCTCGAAAGAAGTGGAGAACCCCACCGAAGAGGCTTGAAAGAAAAGTGGTAGCGAATCGCTACCACTTCGTGAAGCGGAGGCTCGAAAGAAAAGTGGTAGCGAATCGCTACCACTTCGTGAAGCGGAGGCTCGAAGGAAAAGTGGTAGCGAATCGCTACCACTTCGTGAAGCGGAGGCTCGAGACCAAAGTGGTAGCGATATCGCTACCACTTCATCGAAGGAAGGCTCGAAACCAAAGTGGTAGCGATATCGCTACCACTTTTTGAAAGGAAGGCTCGGAACCAAAGTGGTAGCGATATCGCTACCACTTTTTGAAAGGAAGGCTCGAACCAAAGTGGTAGCGATATCGCTACCACTTTTTGAAAAGAAGGCAAAGCAAAGTCGGTAGCGATATCGCTACAACGAGCTACCAGGGCAGTACGGACCAAGAACACAATGTCACCGATTTCGCGACATGTCGCGTTATCGCGGCTAGGAAACGGAAGAGGCCAAATGCAAATTCTGTCGGGATTTCCATGGGAAAGCGTTACGAAAGGTGCAGGAGACGCAGGACACGTGGCAGAAATGACAGAACCAGAGTAACGTTTCATAACAACAGTTACTGGTCGTAGATCGAGCGTTACGATTGCACGCAAAGGTTAGAATACCAAAAGGCGGGAATTGAAGCGAAGGGTCCCGGGAGTCGAAACGAAGCATCATGGAGCAGCCGAGAACGCGCGACAGAAAGGTTAAATAGCAGAAATGTAGATGGATACAGGGGCTGGAGACTGTAACAAAAAGCATTATTTATTGAAATAAAGGATTTTTCTTTGGTAACACGACTTTTGTGTGTAAAATCAAAAGGAGATCGAAGCCAAAACTATTGTTTTACTGTCAATCTTTCCGTTGCATCATTTTGTCTTGTATCTATTTCGTTTACGCCATGGGATGGGTTACGATAGGTGAATGGTAGAATGATGCAGTTATATTCTTTTCCTTAGAGTCTTGCATCTGATCTGATTAGATTGTGTGTTAGTACAGATCTGATCGGTTGGGTTGTTTTGGGGATTTCATCTCTTAACTTGGGATTTTGCAGGGAGGAGATCGTGAACCATTTTAATATCCTTCATTATTTTCCAGTTGATTCAAAATAACAGGTTCTGTTTTATTCCTTGATATGCTTAATTTCATGTCGGAGACTAACATTGAAATAACAGTACTATTGAATAGAGATAAAACGAACAAGGTTAACCTTAGAATAAATTGTGAATATTAGAACATCAAAAGGATTTTTGTTTATTTTTTGATTAATCAAACAAGTCAAGATTATAAAGTTCATTGAGAATCAACAAAGGCCCCTTGTTAACAGCTATCTCCAGGATTTTGAGTTATTCTCGGGATATATCAGCTTGCATGTATTAAATTGAAATTCATTTTTATATACGTAAAAGTCGTTTCACAAAGAATCTTGGAGAAATAATAAAAGGAAGGAAAATAAAATAAATTATTTCTTTGCAAGAAAGAGTCTTTTGTTCGAGACTCTAAGTTGCGTGTTATTATTTGTAATATGACAAATTAACACTCAACATTTTGGCGCTAGAAGGAGGGCCTTCGTATTGCTTTGCAATTTTGATTTGTTCTAACAATTAACGTGGGTAGTTTTGTTTCCACCTATTGTGCTTGCAGGTGTAACATCCAGACATTTTATCTGGCAGCAGAGTTGAGAAATCTTTTAGAGTCCTAGAGTTTCCAAGCTGGCCCAACCTGAGTACATTGCTACTAGGTCTAAAACCACAGGGGAAACTATCTTCCAAAGCCTTTCTCCCACTGCTAGGAGGCCGAAAAACAAAACATTAGAAGTCGAAATACCACCCAGTATACTTGAGTTAGGGATTTCTTTGGACTCAAGTACCTCTAGTGGGCCTGAACCCTTAAGTTCAAGTGGGATAGTAACACCAGTTGTATCTGTCTCCACAGTTCCAGGAGTTCCAATTATTCCCACAGTGGTTGACACCTTTGAATAACATGGCCCAACAACAACAACAACAGCCACCTGCCCTTTGGTATGGTGCTCAGAGTTCCCCTTTAGATATTCCCTGGGCAGTCCACGACTTGCCTAGAAACATTGAAAGGGGATTACCCAAATTCATTCATGATGGTCCAACAACAGCAGAAGATCATGTCCAAATCTATAAAGATTACATGTTTAGGCAGGGGGTTACTCACGAGGATGTTGCCTGTCGAGTTTTCCTTGCTAGTCTAGACCACATTGCTAACGAATGGTATCGAAATTTGCCAACAGGGTCCATAACTTCATGGGCCCAGCTAGAAACCGCGTTCATAGGTCAATTCATACAGTTAGTAGATCCCTCCATGACATACAATTTCTTCGTATCTTGCAAAAGACAAACCAATGAACCCATTCGAGCGTTCAATCAGAGATTTCAAAAGCTATATACGAATGTGACTCGTCACTTTGCGGTAGACCCTGCAATTGCCTTGCAGCTATACTTCGGAGCCTTAGATCCTTTAACATCTTTGTTGACTAGAAGGAACCCTCAGGTTACAACCCTTCCTTTGGCTTATGCAAACAATGACTCTCGAACAACAGATGAACCTGGCGTGCGCAGGATTGTCTCAATTGATCGGGATGGGACAATATGGCCCATACAGCCAATTTGCCATGATGAACCAGGTAGTAGCACCACAAGCTCCGATGTTGAACAACTTCCAAACACCCACCCAAGTTACGCCATTGTCAGGTTATCCGAATGCCACTGTTCAAACACAGAGTTTGATTCAAAATAACTCGATGGGTTTGCATGGGTTCGGTATGGGCAATAATCTGTTGACCATGTCGGGGTTTGCTCCAATTAACACGCCAAGCTCAACGACTTATCCAACAATCACTCCCATTCAAAGTGTGAATCCAGGATGGAATCCACCTGCCCAAACTCAAGCCATTCAAAATGGGAATCCAGGATGGAATCCACCCGCCCAAACTCAAGCCATTCAAAATGGGAATCCAGATGGAATCCACCTGCCCAAACCCAAGCCATTGTACCCACCCAGAGGTGGCTAATGCAGCCAACACAACTGGACCTGCAATTGCAGTGCCTCAACCACAAGGGTCCGAAGCAACCATAGAAAATATGAAAGAAACGTTGGCCAAGGTGTTGGTAACAGTGGGGAATGTCAATAAAAAAGTTGATCAGGCCATGGGCCATAACCGACCTCACAATCATAGAGGAAAAGGAATGTATAACACGCAGCCTAACAACGGGCGGGTACCCAATCCCGTTGCCAACTAGGTAGACATTTCGGAAGACTGTGGAGATGCAGGATCTTGTGATAATGATTGCCCGCACTGTGGCCACGTGAAACCGGAGTCTATGCTAACGGAGGTCATACATTCCCATGAAAGTGAAGAAGAGGAGGATGTAGAATTTTTTGGAAGCGAAGATGAAGAAGCTTTGGAAGTTCATGCAAACAAACGTTTTGGGAAAGCAAATCACAAATATTACACTAGGAGTTCTAAAGAGCCCAAAACTTCCTCTCGCTCCTCCTAATAATCAATTACTCCCTCCTGACCCTAAAGGAGATGTCAATCCCCCTCCTCCATCGAAGGTCGAAAAGTCTAAGATGATGCAAAACTTGCCAAATCCATAAAAGCTCACTTACGATTTGGTGGAAGATATGAAGAAGAATAGGGCCAATGTATCGATGTATGACATGGCCCGATTATTAGGCCAAGAAGTGAGTTCACCAAAAGGATTAAATCCATCCGCACAAGTTCATGAAGCTAAAAGTGCTGAGTCCCGAGTGGTTGTACAAAAAGAAAAACGAGATATACCTCCCTTTTTGGTAACCATTAGAATTGCAGTTAAAAACTTGCACAATTGTTTAATAGACTCAGGGGCCTCTGCTACTATCATGCCCTTAGAAATCAAAAATATTGGGACTTACACCAAAGCCTTCTAGGAGCAGTGGTGGTGCAATGGACAGAGTCAACCATGGAGGCAAGAGGAGAGCCGGGTGATGTGCATATTCAAGTCAATTCGGAACCCGGAGTCCAACAGCGCATAGACATATTGGTGCTCGATATTCCTATCAAATATGGCATGGTATTGGGAAGAGATTGGAGTAAGAACCTAAATGGTTACATTGTGACAGACTCTTCACACATGTGGCTGCCTTGGAGGGGAGTGGCCAATCAAATTCGAATTGACAATGAACCCCGACTCAAAGAGATGATCACAGATTACAACAAGCCGAACGAGATCCAGGACATTGAAGCCGAGTTGGGAGCATACTCGTTTGGACATAGAAGCACTCAAAAATACCCATGATGAAAGGATTGGGCGCAACTTTACTCGAAGGACATCAAGACATTTGGACCTTAAGATTTGATGGATCCAGGTCCGGACAAGGAGCAGGAGCCGGTGTTGAATTGTCATGTTCGGACCAGGAGCCTATATTCGCCGCATACGTACTACGCTTCCTCGCCACCAACAATATGGCAGAATATGAGGCTTTGATTCTTGGACTACAACTGGCCATTCGAAAGAAAATTAAATATATCAAAGTCCTTGGTGATTCGGAACCGGTGGTGAAACAAGTGAGGGGACAATACATATGCAAGGACAAAGTGCTCAGGCTTTACCGAACTAGGGTCGGAGATTTAATAGATGAGTTTGACGCCTTTAACATTTCTCCCGATCTCGAGAAAGGGCAATCGTCTGGCAGACTCCCTAGCTGTAGCAGCGAGTATGTTGAAGCCAGTGGACCATAAGAAATGCAAGAAGTTCTCTATAGAGTTGGTCCCTTGTCCCTCGATACCATATAATGTTACGAACTTCCAAGTATTTGATAGTGACAGCACATATTTCATTTTGTCACTAATTCTGGTATATTTGAAAAGCAATACATAGATGAAGAAGAAAGGGACGTAGAGGAGGTAGTTTCGAAAGATAAAAATCCTGTAAAAAACAACAGGATGCCTGATGAGATAGCTTCATTAGAAAAAATCTTTGATATCGGATGCAAACCAAGAAAAGGTAAAAGGGTTCCATCTCCTGGAGAGGCCTGTGATTTGGTTAACATCGGAAGTGCAAAAATCCCCGGGAGGTATTCATAGCAAAAGCATGTACCAAGCAGAAGAAGGATTCCATAGCAAATGCATTAAAAGAATACATGGATTGCATGGATTGGAGTTATAAGGATTTGAAAACCTATGATCAAAATGTCATAATGCACACGATTCCACCGAAGCCGTAGTCCAAGCCCTTCAGTGCAAAGACAAAGGCGAGTTAATCCATTATTAGAACCCTTGATAGAGAAAGAGGTGAAGCGACCGTTAGAAGCTAAGATCATCTTTCCCGTTAGGCATTCCACGTGGGTTGCTAACCTAGTCCCCGTGAGGAAAAAGAGTGGAGAAATAAGGTTGTGCATTGATTTCAGAAATCTCAATAAGGCATCCCAAAAGGACAACTACCCGTTACCCACCATCGATGAAATACTCCAAAAGGTAAACGGGTCGGAGATGATGTCATTCCCGGATGGTTATTCGGGATATAATCAGGTCCTTATCCATCCTAGTGATAGGATGAAGACCGCTTTTACGACAAAATGGGGCACCTTTGCATACAGGAGAATGCCCTTCGGACTATTGAACGCAGGTGCCACTTTCCAACTGAGCTATGGATTTTGCTTTTAAAGGGCTTATTGGTAAGTGCATCATTGTTTACGTCGATGACATTCCCGTATTTTCTAAGAACAGGGAAAACCATGTCGTGGATCTTAAGAAAGTCTTTCAAAGATGCAGGGAACATGGTATATCTCTCAACCCAAAGAAGTGCATCTTCGGGGTAACATAAGGAAAACTGTTGGGGCATATAATATCTAAGGATGGAATTTCCATTGACCCCGAGAGAATAGAAGCCATACAGAAAATTCCTCGTCCCAATAGCAAGAAGGGGTTGAGATCATTTTTCGGAAAGATCAATTTTGTCGAAAAATTTATCGCAGATTTTGCAGAGATAGCAAGACCTTTGAACGACATGCTAAAGAAAGAGGTCCGGATCATTTGGACAGATGAAAGGATAGAGGCTTTTGATAATATCAAGGATGCGATTTCTAAAGCCCCGGTTTTGGTGAGTCCCGATTATATGAAGCCTTTCTATATCTACACATTTGCTTCAAATCACTCCTTTGCGAGTGTTTTAACTCATAAGAGTGAAGGCAGCATTGAAAATCCCATTGATTTCCTGAGTAGTCCTCTCAAAGATGCGAAACCGAGATATTCTACCCTAGACAAGCAAATGTATGCGCTGGTTAAGACTCGTAAAAAGTTCAGGCACTACATAGTCCACAGTAGGGTCTTTGCTATCGTCCTCGCATCCTGCTGTCAAAGCCATGTTCGTTCAGAATGAATTAGGTGAGAAGCGTGGTAAGTGGGTTTCAACTTTGCAAGAATTTGATCTGGAGATTCAATCGATGAAGATAGTGCGGGGGCAAGGGTTAGCTAAGGCAATCGCAGAACAGGATCTCGCAATTCCTTGTCAACATTATGAAGTCGCTGATGTAACCAAGGAGGAGTGGTATGCAGATGTGGTGTACTATCTACTAAATGGTAGGTGTCCATCACTTTTGAATGCTACTCAACGCAGAGCCTTGCGTTTGAAGTCTGCTAATTTTCTAGTTAGATCTGGCACATTATACATAAAGAACCATGAAGGTATTTACCTTCGTTGCGTTGATCAAGAGGAGGCAATGCGAATACTCGAAGAGTTTCATGGTAAACATGGGACAGGGCATGGGTCTCGCTAATGCCACAGCCCATCAAATCCTCGGAGCCGGTTATTATTGGCCTCAACTATTCAAGGATGCCCATTCTCATGTGAGGTCATGTCACATATGTCAAACCGCAGCCAATAGAGATAGAAACGCTTCCATGCCTTTACAAACTCGTAATCGAGTCCAGCACCTTTCACGCAATGGGGCCTAGATTTTATTGGGATTATCAGCCCCAATTCATCCGATGCTCACAAATATATTCTGACGGCTACGGATTATTGCACGAGATGGACCGAAGCTATCCCCACAAAGAATGCTACCGCAGAGGTGGTCATTAAATTTTTAGAAGATAACATTGTCACTAGATTCGGGATGCCTAACTCCATCGTAAGTGATAATGGTTCGGCCTTTTCCTCTCTAGAGTTTGCTAATTGGGCATTTGATAACAGCGTGAGTTTAAAGTTCTCCTCCAATTATTACCCGCAAGGTAACGGATTGGCCGAGTCATCCAATAAGAATCTGTTGACTGTCATAAAAAAATTGTTGGAAAGGAATCCGTGGGACTGGCACAATAAGCTTAAGTTGGCCCTTTGGGCTGACAGAATCAGAGTCAAAGAAGCAATAGGGACATCTCCTTACCATCTCGGTTTATGGACAAGATCCCATTTTTCCCGCAAATCTCAGATTACAAACGCCGCACTTCATGAAAGATTATTTTGGAACTAATGATAAACTTGAGTCTAGACTAACGCAATTAATGCGCTTGGATGAAAAAAGGGATGAAGCTATGCTTCATTTTAGTAAACACCAAGACATTGTAAAAATATGGTTTGACAAAAGGTCTAAGGCCAAGGCGTTTAAAATTTCAGATTTAGTGTTGTTATGGGACAAAAGACATGAGAAGAAGGGGGAACATGATAAATTTGATTACCTTTGGTTAGGTCCCTACCAGATTTCAGAGATCCTAGGGGAAAATAGTTTTAGACTAAAAACCTTGGATGGAAAGGATTTGGCACTACCTATCAATGGGTTGCACTTGAAGCATTACTTTCAAGCATGAGGTAGTTGGGCTTTGTATTATATGTAATAACGCTGTAATTTCTTGCTTTCATTTTTCATGTTTAGGTGTGTATTATTTTTTTTTTTTGACATGTCTAAGCTTTGTATTAATGTTGTGATCTGCTTCTTTGTGTGCAGATTTGATACTTAAGTGTGTGTTTCAGGAGATATCTAGTTTTGTGTCAATGCTGTAATTTAGTTTCTTGATGTGCAGATTTGATATGTTAGTATGTATTCATTTTTTATTTCAGGTTTTTCTTGTATTAATGTTGGGTTTTTGCGTTTGTGTGCAGGTTGGACATTTAGGCGGTGGTGTTCCTTTGATTTCCTTTTCATTGCCTTATAAAAAAAAAAAAAAAGGGGAATAAAAGCTTGATGTTGAACACATGCCTAAGATTGGGAGAATATGAAACATTGGAATCATGTTGTAAAAGCTCCACATGTAATACAAACAGTTAATTTAGATCATTTGAAGCTTGTGATGCATGAAAAAGTCAGTTTTGCATGACAAATCATCTCATTTGCAATTCAAGAAATAATGCATTCATGTTCCATCTCACTTTTCATACATTTCACCGTAGTGGCATATGCATCTTAGGTGCAATTCATTTGAGTATGTTGAATCCTCTTAGGGTTATGTTATAACATAAATCTAAGTAAATCCTAAGGTTGGAAACTGAGTCTTGAAGTATCTAGGACCAAGCACGTTTCATACATTAAAAGGGATCTTGAGCAAAATGATCAAAACCTAACTTGGAGGAAAAGGTTGGGCAAAAATGGTTTTCATGTCTATCCTATTATGCAACATGATCCTAAAAATAGTGGTTTTGACCACTTCCATAGAGCTTAAAGCCTAAAATCAGAGTAGTAAGGATAGGGTTAAATTCTCATCTCGGTTGGTTGAGAATCTAATTCCCCAAAGCTTTGATTGGACCCACATGGAGTAGTAAGGATAGGGCATAAATTCTCATCTCGGTTGGTTGAGAATCTGATTCCCCAAAGCTCTTATGTTTCATTTCGTATTAAGTCTTAGATTGTAAGGATCGTACTATTTGTCCTCTCGCAAAGGATGGGTAGTCATCCCCAAGGTCTAAGTAACAAGATTAATATTTTCCATTTACATTTAAAATCTTGGGTTGTAAGGATCGTACTATTTGTCCCTAACCAGGATGGGTAGTCATCCCCAAGGTCCAAGAAGTAAAATAAATAAATTTTTCCCATCTCATCCCTATATTGGATTGTAAGGATCGTACTACTTGTCCTCTGCAAGGGATGGGTAGTCATCCCCAAGGTCCAAAGAAATGAAGATAAGTTTTGGATTATGGGGTTAGATAGGCCCATGCATGGCATCATGTCTTGCCTAAAAAATAAGACCACTGATTGTCTAAGAGGGTTAGACTAGCATGACCATTTCTTCCATAGTTGGTTTAGTTATTTTGCTCAAAGTGAGGTAAAGAATTCTAAATCAGAATAGTAAGGATAGGGTTAAACTCTCATCTCGGTTGGTTGGGAGTCTGATTCCCCAAAGTTCTGATTTCACATCCACTTGCACATGGGTTCAAGATAGTAGGGACTCATAACCAACTTTGGGATATAATGAACCGTTCACTAGTGGATCCTAAGAGGGTTTGGCAGCCTTGAATGTTTGCACATAATACTACAAGAGTGACTATGCATTTTCTCATGGCATATTCAGTAGGATACACAAATCATTCACAATTTCGCATATGCATTCATGCAAAACCGATGATGGAATGTGGATCAAATTCAAATGATAAGGAAAGGAATTCATTGCACACACCGAGCTAGTACTTGATGATTCCGATAATTCATGTACTTCTGATTTTGGGCATTAGTTATATTGATTATGGGCTAACCCATGTTTTCAAATTTGTGATTTGTGTTAGGTTGGTTTCTTACTAAAATGCTCAAGAGCATTTGACAACAGAAGTCGCCATTTGTTGTGGTTCATCCACAACACACCCTGAAGTGGGGACCCACCTTTGTTTTTGCAGGTTTTAGGGAAGATCTCAAAGACCCGGATGCTAAAAATGAAGAAAAGAAGAAAAATGCCTAAGTGTTGAAAGGGTCGCAAAATCGCGACATGTCGCGAAATCGCGACCTGTCTCTCCATCGCCGCAAAAAATTGAAATCTCAAAATCGTCAAGAGTCACAAATCGTGACGTGTCGCAAGACAAAAGGATGTCACGAAATCGCGACGTGTCGACAGCAAAGAAAAGAGGTGTTGCAAAATCGTGACGCATTTTTTGGAAGCGTACGAAAGTTGAGAATGGTAGCGATTTCGCTACAAGTTGCCGAAAGAAAGGTGGTAGCGAATCGCTACCACTTCGGAGGCTCAAAGAAAGTGTAGCAATCTACCACTTCGTGAAGCGGAGGCTCGAAAGAAAAGTGGTAGCGAATCGCTACCACTTCGTGAAGCGGAGGCTCGAAAGAAAAGTGGTAGCGAATCGCTACCACTTCGTGAAGCGGAGGCTCGAAAGAAAAGTGGTAGCGAATCGCTACCACTTCGTGAAGCGGAGGCTCGAAAGAAAAGTGGTAGCGAATCGCTACCACTTCGTGAAGCGGAGGCTCGGAACCAAAGTGGTAGCGATATCGCTACCACTTCATGAAAGGAAGGCTCGAGACCAAAGTGGTAGCGATATCGCTACCACTTCATCGAAGGAAGGCTCGAAACCAAAGTGGTAGCGATATCGCTACCACTTCTTGAAAGGAAGGCCCGAACCAAAGTGGTAGCGATATCGCTACCACTTTTTGAAAGGAAGGCTCTGAACCAAAGTGGTAGCGATATCGCTACCACTTTTTGAAAAGAAGGCAAAGCAAAGTCGGTAGCGATATCGCTACAACGAGCTACTGCGGGCGTACGGACCAAGAACATGTCGCGATATCGCGACATGTCGCGATTTCGTGACATGTCGCGTTATCGCGGCTAGGAAACGGAAGAGGCCAAATGCAAATTCTGTCGGGATTTCCGTGGGAAAGCGTTACGAAAGGTGCAGGAGACGCAGGACACGTGGCAAAAATGACAGAACCAGAGTAACGTTTCATAACAACAGTTACTGGCCGCAGAGATCGAGCGTTACGATTGCACGCAAAGGTTAGAATACCAAAAGGCGGGAATTGAAGCGAAGGGTCCCGGGAGTCGAAACGAAGCGTCATGGAGCAGCCGAGAACGCGCGACAGAAAGGTTAAATAGCAGAAATGTAGATGGATACAGGGGTTGGAGACTGTAACAAAAAGCATTACTTATTGAAATAAAGGATTTTTCTTTGGTAACACGACTTTTGTGTGTAAAATCAAAAGGAGATCGAAGCCAAAACTATTGTTTTACTCGTCAATCTTTCCGTTGCATCATTTTGTCTTGTATCTATTTCCGTTTACGCCATGGGATGGGTTACGATAGGTGAATGGTAGAATGATGCAGTTATATTCTTTTCCTTAGAGTCTTGCATCTGATCTGATTAGATTGTGTGTTAGTACAGATCTGATCGGTTGGGTTGTTTTGGGGATTTCATCTCTTAACTTGGGATTTTGCAGGGAGGAGATCGTGAACCATTTTAATATCCTTCATTATTTTCCAGCTGATTCAAAAATAACAGTTTCTGTTTTATTCCTTGATATGCTTAATTTCATGTCGGAGACTAACATTGAAATAACAGAACTATTGAATAGAGATAAAACGAACAAGTTAACCTTAGAATAAATTGTGAATATTAGAACATCAAAAGGATTTTTGTTTATTTTTGATTAATCAAACAAGTCAAGATTATAAAGTTCATTGAGAATCAACAAAGGCCCCTTGTTAACAACTATCTGCAGGATTTGAGTTATTCTGGGATATATCAATTGCATGTATTAAATTGAAATTCATTTTTATATACGTAAAAGCTGTTTCACAAAGAAACTTGGAGAAATAATAAAAGGAAGGAAAATAAAATAAATTATTTCTTTGCAAGAAAGAGTCTTTTGTTCGAGACTCTAAGTTGCGTGTTATTATTTGTAATATGACAAATTAACACTCAACAGATTGGCTTACTTGAAAGTTAAGTTTGGAGTAAAAAGAATTTGATTAGGGTTTCATTTTCAAAAGTGTTGAGTTAATGCTTCAAGTTTTTTTGAATTGAGAGTTGTGATTAAACCTTGTTTGATAAGCAGTGTTATTGACATCATCGGTTGAGTGAAGTGTTTGAGTTAATACTTCAAGGTTTTCTAAAATTGAGAGTTGTGTTTAAAACCATGTTTCATAAGCATGGTTTTTGAAGTGAGTTGTTATATAAAGAACTTTAACTAGGGTTTGAAAAGATCATGAGTATCATTTCTATGTGAGATTTGTTGTTGAGCATTGTTGGAAATGTTTTGAATTGGATGATACATGCTTGGACTAGGGTTTGTGAGCAAGAGTTGTTTCTTGAAGTGATTGGTTGAGTAGATTTGATTGAGCCTAGTCAAGTGGATGTATGAAGTGATTGATCAAGTTCCATAAAAAAACTATTCTATATTCTGATTTGAGTTGAGATTGAGTTTTGAGAATAGAACATATTGAGTCTCTAACAATTCTCTTTATGCTTCTATGAGATTGAGTTGAGAAATATATTAAGTTTTGGGAATAGAACATATTGAATCTCTATCAATTCTCTTTATGCTTCTATGATATTGAATTGAGAAAGTGATTGAGTTTTGAGTATAGAACATATTGAGTCTCTAACAATTCTCTTTATGTTTATATGAGATTGATTTGAGTTGAGAAAGTAATTGAGCATTGAGTAAAGAACATATTGAATCTCTAAAAATTCTCTTTATGTTTCTATGAGATTGGACAAGTTTTATGTGATCTTGTTGAGTAGTTTTGAACAAGTTTTGTGTGAGCTTGTTGAGCATATTTGGATAGGTTCTATGTGGACATATTGAGTAGATTTGGACAGGTTTTGTGTAGACCTATTGAGCAGATTTGAGCAGGTTCTTTGTGGACTTGTTGAGCAGATTTGAGTAGGTTCTAAGTGGACCTATTGAGTAGATTTGAGTAGGTTCTAAGTGGACCTATTGAGTATATTTGAGTAGGTTCTAAGTGGACCTATTGAGCAGATTTGTGCTAGACCAACTGGACTATGTTTAGTGTAGATTTGAGTGGACTTGTGCTAGACCGAATGGACTGTGTTTAGTACAAGAGTTGAACGGATTTGTGCTAGACCGAATGGACTATGTTTAGTGCAAATTTGAGTGACATTATTGAGCATACTTGATCGACTAAACTGTGTTTAGTGTAATATATTGAGTAGAGCTATGCTAGAATGAATAGATTGTGTTTAGTACAAAATTGAGATAGAGCTTTGGAGGTGACAGAGCATAGAGGACATAGTCTCCAGTGGATAGAGATCCATCAGCCATGGCAGTGAGGACAAGTCTTTTGAGTGGGGATAAGAGTCTTCCATGGAGAGAGTTCCACAAGCTAGTGTAGTGGAGGCAGTAGTCTTCTAGAGGATCACCAGCCAAAGCAAAGGAGAAAGATTTCTCCTATGGATAGATATCCACAAACCAAATTTAGGGGATCAACATCTCATTTGGACAGAGTTCCATAAAAAATTTAATTTGGGAAGGATTCCCAAGAGATTGATTGAGAAAATTTTAGTGAAATATTTTCTCCATGGAGGTAGCCATCTTTGGGTGAACCACATTAAAATTGTGTCTCTATTGTGTATGGTGTTTTGTGCATTAATTTGTTTACTGCTATTGATAATGCTATCTATACATTACATAATATTTATTTGGAAAGAAAAGTAAAAAGTGCTCTTATATTATCACCCCCCCTTAGTATAATCTTGTGTTCTTCATTTTTGGGGACACAACACATCACACCCTTGTGAAAAAATCCATTCAAACTGCATTTGGATGGTCTAATTTTATTTTGTAGGAGGTCTATGTAAGACAGGTGGCCTTTATAGCTCCTTGGGTCATCTGCTTTGTCGAGGGGGTCCTTTCCCTGCTTGATATCGCTTTGGATATTCCCATGATTGGTGATAGACAAACCTTAGGGTGGAGATGATGTCGCATGGACCATGAAAATGTTCTTCTAATTTGCACAAATATTTGTTCGTTCTTTCGATCGTACCTTCTCCTTGTCTATGGTAAGGTTTTCATCAATTTTGTCATTCGTCGAAACCATATTCACTTCGCTTGCTATTTTCAACCAAATTTTTTGAGGAGAGTATTTGCATAACAAGGTAAAACAATATTTATCTAGATATTACCATAAGCACATTTCTCAAAAAAAATTGTAGATATAAAAAAAACAATCTACAATAGATATAAAACCTCTTTCTTTAAAAAAAAATAAAAGATGAGAGAGTAAGAACCAGTTCCAGAGGCTGCCTTCAAGAGAGAATTCTTAGCAGAATCTATCTGTTCTGGTACCATGTTACAATTTCTCAAGAGTAGAACTACAAAGTATTACAAGATTTGAAGAAATAAAATAGACCTGATTGATTATTCCATGGATCAACTTTGTATAAATAACAAAGTTGATCATTGAGAGTTGTTGGATTATAAAAACTCATCAAATCTGATGTAGACTATAATTGAGAGTTCACCTGACTCATGAAGGAGTGGAAACTCAAGTAAGTCTATCCTAATAGAACTTAAGAGAATAATTACTTATTATAACAAGTATAAACCACCTTGGTCAAAAGAAAATAATTGAAATCATAGTTTTATTTTTGTAGTGACTAGGTCTAGTCTTATCATAGTCTTGAACTAGAGTTATCTTCTTTATAAAGATTGAATATTATAATATCTATATTTTATTAGTAATATCATGATATATTTAAAAATAAGATCTAAAATTTTAATTTATGAAGTCTTTAATAGATGTCATTCTAAAAAAATCTTCTTTGAATATAGTGGATTAAAGTTCTTTGATAGTGTGAAAACAAGGTTTTGAAAGGACCATGTCCCTTTTACAAGGAATCCAATTTAATTGAGCATGGAAAAACTAAGAAAAACCAAAGGCCCAACATAAAACAACCAAAGAAGTAGGCCAAAAGAACAAAACAAAGAGAAGATAACATAGAAGGTCAAAATAGTCTTCCACATTGAAAAGCTAGGATCTAGACAAGAAAATTGGATTGAAAAACTCTAGATAACTCTAATAACACTGCACAACCTAGACTTCAGAGCCAACAAAGAAAACCAAATCATAGTAAATATAGTAATTTTAGAAACATCCATTACTAAATTTAGCAAACCAATCCTAAAATACCAGCACACTATCAAGGTAAATTTGAATAAAAGCCTCACCAAATCTTCTATTTGACCATGTATATTTTTTCCCTCTTAAATAAACATCCATGATACCACTAGAAGAAACAACTAGGGTTAAATCCTCCATGCTATTAGTAAACTCCTCCTAATTTCCAACAACCTCTCCCAAACTCTTCTTCTCCCCTCTAGGAAGTTGGGGGTATAAACATTTGTAATAATCCAAGAGAAATAAAAAATAGTAGAATAGAAAAAAACTAAGATAAACCTATCATTCTTCTAAATACAATCACCTAATAAAGTGTTCAGATTCCAAAGGGTCCAAAAAACTCCGAAGTCTCTTGTAGCTTCAATTGCGACCCACTCTACATTAATCCAAATAGCTTTCTTTATAGATTGCATGTTTCCTTTAGATATTTTAGTTTCTTGAAATAGTAATTTTTTGGATTATTATTACGCCTAACATCCTTAATCACCCATTGAATGGTAGGGGAAATCATTCCCCTAACATTCCATAATATCAATTTTATTTTTTAGACTTTTTGGGGGTTTTAACTCCACCAAGATTTAGAGTTGCTTGGGTGCCATATATCACCCACTTTTATGTCTCTCGCTATTATATTTCATGATTTGAAATTTTACCCATTTTATTTTCTTTTCCAACATCAACTACCTTTTTAGCTTATTGCTTTAGTCTCATGCTTAGCTATTTTCCTTTATTTTTCAACCCAATATCCTAATCCTTGAACTCCTCCCCATTATCCATGTATCGGATAAAAAAAATTGGGGGACTTTAATTTTAGAAATTGGATCATTGGTGCTCTCCCTTTCTTTTTCTTCCAAAGATAGCCCCTTGAACTAGCTCTTGGGATTACTATTTCCATTTGGTTCAACTTATTCCGCTATTGTAAAATAGAGTCTTCTCCATATCCCAAAGCCTCATATCCATATGAAATCTTTGTTATGGAATTACTATCTCTATGATATTTTTTAGCTCTTCTTGATTGGTCATCTTCAAACTTGTGAAATTCACCTGGAGTATATAATCCATCTATGTATCTTATTTTTTCACCTCAAAACCTTCCCTCCACACGTTTTCCTTTTGTACAATCTCTCCTTCCTTAGACTTAGGTAACACCTAGAATATATTCCTACCAACCACTAATATTTCAACCAATGGTTCTCCCTTCTCAAAAAATTATGAGATAAGAGTTTGGCCCTTGGTTCCCTTATTCTTCTAAAGAGGATCTAGATTCTTCCATACCTTCATGACTTTTTGTTGCTTAACTAGACAACTACTTTAGAGTTGACCCACTCGGTTACAATTTATACATAGGGCTAGAGGGTTATCATATTCAATATTCTAAGTCCAAGTCCCCACCTTGGATTTTAACAGGATAGATGAAGGAAGAGGCTTCTCCAAATCTGCATTAACACAAAAATGTGCATAGATCATTTTGATATAAATTTTTGTAGTTGAATGAAAACTAATAAGTTTACCCATAGATTTGGATATACCCTTTATTATGTCCTCATCCTAGTACTCAATAGGTAAGCTCAAAAGGCACACCCAAATAGGGATAAGATTGATATTTTTAGATTTTGGATTAAACCTTGGGTACCATTTTGTAAAAATAAACTTTTTTTTTCCAAAAAAACCAAGGATCCTTTAGTAGAACATCTTCCATAACCTCATATGAGACAAAGGAAAAGAGAATAAATCCTTTAGGAAGAGCCACAACTTCTATATAGCCCCTCAAATTCCATTTCCCATATTCCCACTTCCTTATTGTATCAATGTCTAGCCTGAATCTAATTAAATTTCCCACCAAGTTGAAGTGCCCATGATTAATTGGTTTTTCAATTAATCTATCTAGGATTATTAGGGATGAAACACCCTATTCAATATTTGGGACAATATCAAAGGTCTCTCTTCTTTCATCAATAACTATGACCCTCAACACCTCCGACCAAGAAGGTTTAGAAACTTTAGGATCAAAATCATGGGATCCAATCTAAAATTTTAGCAAAAACACTATTATCCCTTGGAGATTATTTTACTAATTATTTAATTAGAACTATCACCGTCAAAGTACTATCAAAAACTGTAGCCATCACTTTATTCAAAAAATATGTTGTCACTTATTACTCAAAGTTTTAGGTGAAATAAAAACCTCAAGAGCCTAGGTTTATGGCAAATCATAGCTATCCTATTTGGGTAATCACAACTATCCTATTTGGGTATTACCACATGGTGTTAATAATAAGGGATTTTTAATTGAGTAACCACAAGGTGAAGCAGAAGGGAAATGGAGGATGTGTTAGCCTCTACCAGCACACAAGATATTCACTAATTGCACCACGTATTTGTAGGGTGGAGGCAAGGGGAATGGAGCCTAGGTCAACCTCTACCAACACCTAGGACATTCACCAACTACACTACATAATCAGATAAAATTAAATTTATTATTATTAGAAAGGTGAATCTCCGTTATATTTGTAATCTTAAGGGTGGGAAAACATGGAAAACCATTGGAGTGGAAAACATTGAGAAGACTCGAACCTCAACCAAGATGAATATAGTATTTTAATGTATTCATTGGATTCCAACACTGAACATGTAAATTCATCATGTTAATGATATTATCTAAATTTTAATATATATATATATATATTACTAGAGGAATTGGTAACTAGTTACAATTTTCTATGTCTCTTCATGGATTCAAATCTTTCTTCTAGCTACCACTATAACCTCTAGTTGCATCAGGTAAATAATTAAATGTAGTCAGTAATGCTCATGCAACACAACCTTCGGTGCAACGAGACCTAAGGGATTAGAACCATGGTCTCTATGCTCCCATAGGAGCATTTTAACCACTAGACTAGGTCATCAAACCTAAAATTTTAACCACTGGACCTAACATGAATCAAAATTTTAATATTTAAAAAATAAATATCATAAATTTTATTTCTAATTTTCTATTAGGAGAACATCTTAATGATTAACTATTATATATAAATTATATAACTAAAATAAATTACAAAAATTAAACTTAAATAAACTCTATATGAACATGATATTTTCATTATTAAATTTTATGAACTAAATAAAAAAATTTAAAATTTAAAATTTTTAAAAAACTTGTTCAAAATACATAGTAAATTGTGGGTTTTTTTTGGCAGCCTGCTAAGGTTTACGATACATACCATAGGTCCATTCAACTCTGATTCAAATTACACTGGCTACCATAAGCACTTTTAAGAGTGAGTGGGCAGTTGAGTTGGTGTGAGGCAATGAGTTGAGCTTTGTGATCCATACCACATGTTCATTCAACTTTGGTTCAAATCACATTGGCTACCATAAGCCCTGTTTGTCCATATTTATAGTGCAAGTGAAGAAGGTGAGCCTGACTCCATTGAATGGGAGGTCCATGGTTCAAATATCTATGATGCGAGGGGGGACGCAAAAAATCTTGTGTGGCTTCCCTCTAGATAGTGTTATACCTAGATGGGATCACATTGTCGACTACCTAAGAGTGGCTCTAATGGTTTCTTTCTAACCTAAAATTTTTATCCACCTTTGCATGGAGAAGGTAAGCCTGGTCCCAGTGAATGGGAGGTCCATGATTCGAACCTTTATGATGAAAAGAGGAACACAAAAAAAATCTTCTATGGATTCCCTCTAGATCGTGGTATACCCGGATGAGATGACACTATTGATCACCTAAGAGTGGCTCTCAAGGTTTTCTCTCTAACCTAAGAGTTTTTCATATGCCTTTGTAGTGCAAGTAGAGAAGGCGAGTCTGGCCCCATTGAACGAAGGCCCATGATTGGAACCTCTATGATGCAAAGTGGTACATAAAAACATTTCTTGTGGCTTCCCTCTAGATAATAGTATACCCATATGGGACGACATTGCTAGCAACCTAAGAGCGAGGTTTCTTTCTAATATAAAAGTTGTCCATATTTGTAACGCAAGTGGAGAAGGCGATCTTGGCTTCATTGAATAAGACATCCATGCTTGAGACCTCTACAATATGAAGGAGGACACAAAAAATCTATTGCGGCTTCTCTTTAGATAGTGGTATACTCGAATGGGATAACATTGTTGGCCACCTAAGAATGGCTCTTGAGGTTTTCTTTCTACCCTAATATTTTTGGCCCCGAAAGGGTAGGTGTATTGGTAGTTGCTTATCTGACTAGGCACTTATCAAGAAGACACCTAGGGTCAAACCTTGGAAGTAGCCTGTTTGTAAAGGTAGTAGTCTGATTTTAATCCTATCAGTATATGCGAGACCAACTATAATACAAATCTTGAGCAACTAGTGGTCCCCCTCATATCGGGTCAACAACAATAAGGTGGAATAGGTTTGGTGGGAGATGCCCTTGTAGTTTGAACCTTGTACTTGACAATTACTAAAAATAGTGTGATTGTAACCATTATAGATTATATATATTCTTCTAAAAACTACTAAATAATTATATTAAAGGATATAAATTCAAAATATATATAAATACCAAATTATTATAATAAAATATAATTATAATATATTAAAAAAAACTATTTTAATTTTATTTAACCCATTTAAAAAAACGCTATATATCTAGAATCTTAGGATAATAGGAATTCGACAATTCACTAATATCTATCTATCTAGTAATAACAAGTAAATGTCCTTCCACTATGTGAAATCACATAGATGAATTTTCCATAAAGTACAAAGGTTAGATGAATTTTTCATTAAATATAGAGGTTTTATAAGGAGAGACTAGACTTTAAAACATAATTTTTTTTAAAAAAGTATTTTTTTAGTTACATAAAAAGGTTGGTTATAATTTATAATTATATTATTTAAAAGTGTAAGATTCAAATTATGGTTGCTTTGAATTCATACTATCATAACCTATTTTACCTCGTTATTGTTGACTTAACATAAACGGGAGCGTAGGGACCACGCTCCCTCTGAATTCATACCATCATGATCGGTTTAGTGTACATTCAAATCATTCAGATCAGATTACTACCTTTGCAAATATAGTAACCAAAATTTAAAGCTTGATGTCTTTTTTTTTTTTAAAAAAAATTCTCACAATCATTTTTAGAGAATGTTTTATTTTTTATTATTTTTTTATTATTTTATTATTTTTTAATTTTTTAATCTTTTAATCGAGTGGTACCATAAATTAATGGAGTTATGCCAATGCCCGTCCATAAATTAATGGAGTAGGGGGCATATGCCAAATGCCCGTCCATAAAGTAGGTGCCCCAACTTTGATGCGAAAAAAGGATTATGATAAGCGCCTTGAAGAATATGGAACCTTTTTTACTAACGTTACATATGTTAGAGAAATAAACATTATAACATATATTTGCAGCCATTTAATATTAATAGGCAGGTTACGTAAGTACCCGGTCGTATCTTAGACCTAGGCATGAATGGACTATATTTCATGAGCATTATAATATCCATTGAATATTTACGGCCCTTGTTTAGAGAATTTTAAAACCAATTTGGATTATTATGAGTCACTTTAATGGGTAGGGATTGTTTTACTTTGTAAAGATGAGTATAATATAAAAAGTTATGTTGACATATTTGATTAAAAAATTATATGATAAGAGAAATGTGTCATTATATAGTAAGTTTTCTTATCACATTGATAGGTTTTGTAAGCATTATTTCACAAGGTCATATCATAAGTGATCATTTTTATAAATTTTGGTCAAAAGCAAATGAAACCATATAGGTATGTATGATATATAAAGTAGTATCATTATCCTTCCATTTAAGTGAATATGAACAAAAATGTGGGTTTATTGATAACTATAATTTGTTGGTAATGGACTTCATAATCATTTTTTTATATGAGCCATTATCGATGATATAATCCATAGGAAAGTCATGTGTGAGGTGAGCACATGTAGTAAACATGATAACTTACTGATGAATAGATTCATTACGGTGAGTATATTAAGTTTATCTTTCAACCTATTATATGGCTTATTATCTTCTAAATTCTTGAAGGAAACATTCCTTGTTTACTCATCTCGATACTATACGATCAAATTTTTCTTCCTCAATTTAAAACTTAAATGTTTTAGGTATCGTTATTTTACAACAAGTAGAACTTTTTTAGATATCTTGACCTTATAAGAAGGGGAATGTTTGTAAGAAGAAGAGGAAGAAGAAGAAGAAGAAGTACAAGACGAAGAACAATGGGAGAAATAAGTGTATCTTTTCACTTTTATAATTTATTGTTACTGAATAGAAGCCTTGGAAACTCTTATAGGACTAGATTATTATGATCCTGTAGCACCCTAAAATTGGCGCAATAAAACCTTAATAATTACAATTACTCTAGTAAATATTCAAATTCAAATTTCAACCCCCAAAACCGCTCCCAAACCATCGTTTAACCCGTTTCCTCCTTTCTCGTGCCATTTTTAGAGTTTGTTTTGACCGTTTGACGATATCGTCGCCGATCAGACGATATCGCCTTAGATCGGACGATTTCGTCTGGACTAGGACGTCCAGACGATCTTGTCCCAAAACTAATTTTTCTCAATTAGCCTCTGTTCCAACGGCGTCTCTAATCCGGGCAGAAGCGTGTCTGCGCCGTTAGAGACCCTCCCCATTGGAGATCTCCCAAATTGGGATGATCTCCAACCTCCTAACCTCCCTCCTAAGCCTATTTAAACTTAGGCCCTCCCCTTAACCTACCCCTGGCTGATATTTCCTGTAACTTGACTTTACACGCATTAAGACATCCTGAATTACCATCTGCACTTGTCCTATCCAAATTTTGTTGCAGGAACCTTAGTATTTTTCAGCCGGAGCAAGCTCAGTTCATCGTGGACGATCCTGTTCAATGCGAGACGATTTCGTACCAATCCGAGACGATTTCGACTGCAGTCTGCATTGGGGGCAATCACTGCCCAAAGTTTGCATTTTTCTCTTTTCATCTCCTGTTCTATTCTGCAACTAGCTAGTTTATTTATTATTTTTCTGCTATTTTTGCATCTTGGAGTTCACCCATGTAGTTTAATTGCATAATGAAATCATGATTAATTATTAAAACATTGTAATTTGCTTGCATTCCTATTTAGGATTATCTGTTAACATCTTTATTGTCATTTTACATCTTTATCCTCTATTAGCATTGTCGTGTTTTTTGTATTTTGTGTCTATTTCTCTGTTTGCAGGTCTCTAACGAATTTGTCTGATGAATTCGTCAGATCTCAGACGATCCTGCAGGTCGGAGACGATCCTGTCAAATTCTAGATGATCTGGACTGCTTCAAAAATTAGAATCTCCATCAGACATCCGGATCAGGTATGGCTCTGTAATTTAGCTCTTTCTCTCTATTTTTGTTCATATTTGTCTGTTGTATTTCATCTAGTCTACATTTTCATAATAGATCAACTTAGATTCATTTGGCCAAACCTAGGACTCGAATGTTTAAAGATAAAACTGAACACATTAAACACATTCCCAACCTAGGCATGGAAACTGCCATTCAAACGTTTCCTGGTGAACCCACCATCCATCAAAAAATCACCATAATACACCTCCCCCGAGAGGCGGGACCTTCGCAAGGCCTCTCAGTCCGAGGTACCACGCCATCCTTTTCACATCCCCCTTCGGGCACGGATCCTATAGCTTGAAGGTAAGGGTGTGAAAAATTTGGAGCGATACATTTTGGTGAACCCGACGTGAATGCATTTAAAACCTTTTGAAAACAAAACAAAAAAAAAAAACTAAAAAACATAGATGCATTTCAAATCATTTAAAATTAATAAGTTGCATATCATGTTTAGATGGTAGCTCCTAAGAAAATATTAGCAGTTACTATAAATGTTGAAAACCAATTAGCAGCCATAGAAATCAATTATGTGCTTAGTGTGCATGAAACAGATAGAAATCAACTTTTGTGGGACGAACTTGATAGAAGACTAGGTGCCATTTCATCTAGGTCAACAAAACTTAAACAAATCAAGAGGCTTGTCCTAGATAGAATCCTGGATCCTCATCAACTCATCTTTTATCATGAACTTCAGAGAGCCTGCCATAGATGGTTAGCTTATAGGAGAGCTCTTGTGTCTTCAGAATTGTTCACCTTCGAGGAATACCTCGAGAACGCAGCCACTATACACCAGTTCCTAGGTCATGTAGAAGACCAAGAGGTCGTTCTTACGGATAGGGAAATATGGAATAGAGTTCCTCGAGCTGTGTTATATCGAGAGTATTGCCATGAGCTTTACTTCTATCAACCAGAATCTGAGACAGATAATATCACTATAGCCCTTTTCATTAAATTTTTGAAAGAAAATTTCCAATTTGAAGAAGAACACTTCATGACTCCTGAAGAACTTGAGCCCATTAATGACATTTATAAATTATTTATAGAAAACTAGATCATTACTTTCAGTATTATTTCTTGCATTTATTGTGTTGTTTGTTATCTTTACAATATTATTACAAAAACAAGAAAAACTAAAAAAAAACATAATAAAAACCAAAACATTTCATTTTAAATATTGTAGTAGGTATATAATTAATATATACCTCTTAAGCTTGTTGCATATATATATATATATATATATATATATATATATATATATATATATATATATTTGCTGAAATCTAAATTAAGCACAATGCCTAAACTTAGGAATGGTAAACAAACTGAAGGAGAAGAAGAAGATTGGTTAGAAGATAAAACTAGAAACCCAAATGTCCTTCCTGAGGATCCAATTTCGGAAGGAGAAACTCTAGATCAACCAGAAGATGACCTAGGTGAAGACAATGAACAAGAAGAAAATGTTAAAGAGGATGGATCCTCATCCCCTAGAGTAGCTCCAGATGGAACTATTGCTTTTGATAACTTAGATCATTTCTGGAAATTTTTCAATAATAACATTGGCGCTCTTAATATGGCGGTTCGTATTGATAAAGGGCAAATTAGTGACACTCAAGCAGCCATGGAACATATGTTTGATGTGCACACTAATCCCTTGTCTTTTATTGATCAAGAAAGTGATAAGGCTGGACCATCCAATAGAGATATGGTCACTATGATTCAAAACATGCCAAAACAACAGGTTACCCAACCTCCTAAGGAACCTGTTATTGAGCCTAAAATCATTCCCACACAAAAGAAAACTTCCTTCACTGCTTTACTTCGCCAAACTATTGATCAATATGCTTCAAGTAAACAAAAACCTAAAATGAAGCCAAACACCAATTTTCAACAATCTGGAATACAGCATAATACAACTTCAAAATTCCTTCATAACACCTTTCCTACCAACAATTTACACAATAGCAATATAGCATCTAATCTCCATGTCCCTCCATCATATGCTCACAAATCCCATATCAATGCCCTACCGAACCAATATGGTGGGCAAACTAGTAATCTGGAAGCCATGGTGAAACAGATTAGCTTCGCGTATGGACCGAGATAGATCCCTACCGTCCCTCGTACAATTATCGAGAGATATGTAGTCAACCTTTGGATCCCATAGTTGTAGCACAACCGTACCCTAAGCATTTTCCCATGCCCATCCTGCCTATATATAAAGGAACCGAAGATCCCATAGAGCATCTTCGCATGTTTAGGATAGCATGTCATGATATATCACATGATGACTTGCTATTACTAAAAATGTTCCCGAAAAGTTTAGGTGGAATGGCATTAGAGTGGTACTATCAACTACCCACTCATTCTTTGAGAAATTTTGAAGAAACAGCTGAATCTTTTGTCCATCAATTTAGTGCCTACATCGAGAGGCATGTCACCATTAAAGATTTATACAACTTAAAACAAGACAAGGATGAATGTTTTGCTGATTTCTTAGCTAGATGGAGGCAGTTGACAGGAAAACTGCACTTTGTGCTACCTTATAGGGAAATGTTGGACATTTTTATCAATAATTTGCAAGAACAAATATCTTATGAGTTATCAACTGCTACTTTAACTACCTTCGATCAAGCTATAGATTTAGCTCGAAGAGTAGAAGATGCCCTCATTAGGAGAGGCCAACTTAGGAAGAAAGATGATGAGAAAACATCCAGAAATCAATATAAAAACAAACAAGTCGTAGGTGACGGAGTCAATGATAGCAGAAATGTTGCTAATATCAATGCAACGAAAACAACAAAAAAATTTATATTGAAACCTCTTGATAAACCTCCTCGAGAATTTACTAGATTGAATCAACCATTATCAACTATTTTACCTCAATTACTCGAAAGAGGTTTGATCCAATTACCAACTATCCGGGAACCTGATCCAACTATACCCGGATATAGAGCTGACTTACACTGTGATTTCCATAGAGGACCTGGACACTCTACCAATGCTTGTAAAAGGTTGAAACATAAAATACAAGATCTGATTGATAATAATGAAATGGAGGTGCAAGCCTTCCAACCTAAACAAAATGCTCCTAATAATCCTCAAAAGAACATTCCCCAAAATCAAAATCAAAATGCTAATCAATCATTAGACATATTTCAACACCCTTTACCAAGACATGGTAAAGAGGTGGCCAATCAAATCGAACATCATAATGTTCCTCCTCCTACCCGATATGTAGGAACTATTAGCGGACATTTACCTAATCATGATCCTCAAACATTTGACACAACTTTATCCATGGTCACAACCAGGCCCCTACATAATATTCAAACTCCAGATCCTAGTGATATAGAATCAGATACTGAAAGTGACATGGACATCACTTCAAACCAATCGAATAGTTCTGAAAATGAATCAGATCCTATTCAACCCATCACAGATGCTATGGTTCCAGAAGAACCATTTCCTAGAAGAGTTACTACTCGACCCTCTTCTAATCAATTCCTCCCAAATGAACAAGCCATAAACGCTCAACCGAGACCAGTTCAACATCTTCAATATAACATTGTAGGTACCATTGGAGTCGTTACCCGACAACAGGCTCAAAATTCTCAACAAGAACCAAACCAGAATGATGGATCAGCTCCATTTGTTTTGAAAAATCCCAATAAAGGGAATCATGCTCCCAATGTTCAACCTAAACCCCCTTACAATATTAATGAGCAATTATCTAATACTACAGCCAGAATTTCCCTTTTGGATTTATTAAGATCTTCTCCTACCCATAGGGATGAGTTGATGCTTACATTAAGCCAAATGATGGTACCTCAAAACATTCAACCTGAAGCCATGGCCAATACTATCATCACTAGAGAAGTCGATTGTATTGACTTCCGAGATAAAGATATCCCACAACACAGTTTACATAAGGATAATCCCTTATATATTATTGCTCTAATTGGAGATGTAGTTGTTAAAAGAGTCCTGATTGATAATGGTTCATCTCTAAACATTTGCACTTTTGACTTCTACCAACGATTTGGCTTTAGAAGTGATGAAATGAAGAAAAATGACATGATTATCAAAGCTTTCAATGACGAAACACAAGAAACGTGTGGAGTTATTACCATCCCATTGCAAGTTGGTCCTAGAACCTTAGATACGACCGTGTTTATTGTACATTGCCCCGCATCGTACAATATACTCTTGGGTCAGTCCTTGGATCAATGCAATGCGGGCTGTCCCATCAACTTTACACCAATGTGTTAAATTCGAATTTAAAAATCAGTTGGTCACTATCCATGGTGATCCTAGACCCTTTGATATGTGTGCTTTGGCAGAACCTGTTGGAGTGCAATTTTGCCCTGCTCTGTCATCCACACATCCTAATTCTTATTTTTCATCTAAAACTGTGAAACACACACCCATAGCTTCACCTATTTCTCCTCCATTAATTTCATCCTCATATATAGATCAACAATCTTCTAAACAAACCACTCTAGAACCTCAAAAAGATCTTCAATCCACAACCAATCCTTCATGTTCCATCCCTATAATTTCAAAACCTATAGACCCATCTATTAATACCTCCACATTATCAACATCTATCATACCTTCCACATCTAAAGATATAGGGAATGATCCTTCTACATCTTATGCTCTTTCTGATGAACTTTTACCAGATTTATCCACAATCTTAATATCAGAAAAAACAAATGCTTTCATGCAAGATTCAATTCTTTTAAATAACTTGCCGCCATCTCCTCGTACCTTGGGCCTCCCACAACCTATGGGAAGTACTTACCAAGTCGGGAGTTGTGCCTTCATTTATAAAGGATATGACTGGGGAAGAATACCTCGAAATATCAAAACTCATCATGATGGATATGCTCGATGTTATTTTACTAATGAGTATATTAAAGCTAAACCCATAATGCTTAAAATGGGATATAAAGGGAAAGGCTTGGGACCTTTCCAAAATGGCATGAAAGAACCTTTCGAGGTAGAACCGTGGCCTACCCGTTGTGGTGTGGGCCTATTTCCTAGTAAGGGTCAACCCTTTCCTTTTGAAGATGATGATCAACTCATATGTTATCAAGATTATTTGGATAGGCATGATGATTTGCCTCTAAAAAATCAGCCATTTACATGTAACATGCTATCCATAGCTTACCCTGAAATGATTGCTGAATCCGATGAGGAGTTGGAAGGAGATATCTTCCATGATGTCTCCGTTGAAGAGATGTTACACAATGGATTTTATTTTGATGGTTCTATACCAACTATAGCCCAACTTGAGACCACTAATCCTCAAGATGAATTATCCAACTTAACCTTAAAATAATTACAAGAATTGGGCGTCTCACCCGCCCCACCTAATTTTGAAAGAGATCTACACATGGAAGTAGAAAACGTCATTAAAATTAATATTGGAACTGAGGATAGTCCTCACATAATCAATATTGGATCAGAATTAAGTCAAGAAAAACAAGAGCAATACATTGCATTCCTTAAAGAATATGAAGATGTCTTCGCTTGGACATACGAAGATATGCCAGGTCTGGACCCTTCTGTAGTCATGCATCATCTAGTAGTCCATCCGGATGCTAAACCTGTTAAACAAAAACTTAGAAAAATGCATCCCAAAGTGGCTTTGCTAGTCAAAGGGGAGTTAGAAAAACTCCTGAATGTTGTTTTTATACAAGCTATTGATTATGCTTGACTGGATCTCAAATGTAGTTCCAGTCACCAAGAAAGAAGCCACCAAAGTTAGGGTTTGCACAGATTTTAGAGATATTAACGTTGCATGCCCTAAAGATGATTTTCCTCTTCCAAACATGGATCAAATCATTGACTTTACTGTCGGGAGTGGGATGATGTCCTTAATGGATGGATTCTCTGGTTATAATCAGATCAGGATAGCTCTTGAAGATCAGGCTAAAATAGCCTTTATTACCCCTTGGGGTACCTTTTGTTGGAAAGTGATGCCATTCGGCTTAAAAAACGTAGGCGCAACCTATCAACGAGCTATGACTTATATTTTTCATGATATGATGCATGATATCCTACATGATTATGTAGATGATATTATAGCTCGCTCTATTAATGAAGATAATCATTTAGATGATTTGAGAAAAGTTTTTAATCGATTAAGAGAATATCTTATTCGATTAAATCCAGCCAAATGCATATTTGGAGTTAAGTCCGGTAAACTATTAGGGGTTATAGTTTCTTTACGTGGTATCAAAATTGACCCTCTTAAGATTGTGGCTATCACTGATATGCCCGCACCTACCAATATATCTGAGTTACGAAGTTTACAAGGTAAGCTTCAAGCTATTCAGTCGCTTCATCGATAAGTTGGCGGACAAAACCGGTCCCTTTCTTAAGCTCCTTAAGAAGGATGTCCCTTTTAATTGGGACGACGAATGTAAGGAAGCTTTTGAACTTCTCAAACAATACCTCCTTAACCCACCTATGCTTTCACCACCTAGACCTGATCGCCCATTTCTCCTATATATTTCAGCTTCAGATTCTGCCTTAGGAGCTATGTTAGCTCAGCTTGATGATGAGAAGAGAGAACGTGCTAATTATTATATTAGCCGAACCTTCATCAGTTATGAAACCCGCTACACAGCGTTGGAAAAACTATGTCTAGCAGTCGTGTTTGCTACGCAAAAATTATGCCATTATATGCTTAGTCAGAAAACTTATGTCATTGCTAAATATGATCCCTTGAGGTATCTCATGAGTCGACCTTATTTATCGGGTCGTACAGCCAAGTGGGTTCTCGCTCTAAGCGAGTTTGACCTCACATTCATAGGACAGAAGTCTGTTAAGGGTCAAATCATAGCAGATCAATTAGCTGCTGCACCCTTAGAGTCTACCCATCCCCTCATCATTGAGTTTCCTGATGAATGCCTTCAATTAGAGGCAGACCATATTGAACAATGGTCCTTATACTTTGATGGAGCCCGATGCATGAGTGGGGCTGGTGCGGGTATTATTTTAATATCCCCGCAAAAACATCTTATTCCTCTGTCCTTCAAATTAACATTTGCTTGCACCAACAATACTGCTGAATATGAAGCTCTAATCCTTGGATTACGAGCTGCCTTGGCGCTAAAAATTAAACATCTGCTAGTTTTTGGTGATTCTCAACTTGTCATAAACCAAATTAATGAAGTTTATCAGACCAGAGATGATAAACTGTGCCCATATAAAGCCTATGTTTTACAATTAATGTCTCTATTTGATCAAGTTTCCTTGGAAGCCATTCCTCGAACTTGCAACCGTGCAGCTGATGCTATGGCCGCAGCTGCATCTCTCCTGCCCTTGGAGTTAGATGACGAATATGCCACTATCATTATTCATCGACTCTAGGAACCCGCTTCAAATAAGTCATGCTTAGAACCTTTGGATGTGTTTCTAATCAATGAAACTACTCCTGCACCTTGGTATACAGATATATTTGATTTTCTTCAAAATGGGACTTTCCCTGCCAATTCTAATAGAAACCAACATCGGTTATTACGTAGACGAGCAAGTCGATTTGTAATAATTGGCAATACTTTGTATAGGAGATCTTTTGAAGGTATCCTATTAAGATGTTTGAATTTAGAAGAATCCAAATCAGCCTTGAGTGAAGTCCACGATGGATCTTGTGGAGGACACTTCAGTGGTAGTGTCATTGCTAAAAAGCTCCTTAGGATAGGATACTTTTGGCCTACCATGGAGAATGATGCACATGAGTATGTGCGCCATTGCGACAAGTGCCAGAAACATGCTGACCTTGTCCATGCGCCTGCACAAGAACTGCAGGCTATTTCATCTCCTTGGCCCTTTTCCAAATGGGGCTTAGACATTATTGGCAAAATCAATCCTGTGTCATCTGATGGACACAAATTCATCATAACCGCCATCGAGTATTTCACGAAGTGGGTTGAAGCTATGCCTTTAGCTTCCTGCACTGGCACACAAGTCTCTAAATTTATTTTTAATCAAATCATTTGTAGGTTCGGAATTCCTGCAAATCTCATCTCAGATAATGGAACTTGTTTCAAAAATAAAGATGTTAAAAAATTATGCCAAAAATATAAGATTCAACATCGCTGGTCCACTCCCTATTATCCTCAGGGTAATGGTCAAGCAGAAGCATCTAACAAAACCTTAATCAAAATTCTCAAAATATTGGTCAATAAAATTGGCCGCGACTGGCACATTCAGTTATATCCAACCTTGTGGGCCTATCGAACTAGTGTTCGAACTCCCATTGGAACTTCACCTTTTGTTTTGGTTTATGGTGCTGAAGCCGTTTTTCCCTTTGAATTAGAAGTTCCTTCTTTGGCTCTACTACTTCAAGATACCGAAGTAGGAGATGAATATCGAGTTGGCAGACTCGATCAGCTGGAACTCCTAGATGAAAAATGCATCAATGCTTTGGAGCATCTCCGTGCCTACCAAAACAAGCTTAAAAGATCATATGCTAAAAAAGTTCGTCATCGATCCTTTGAGATCGGTGACCTTGTTTTAAAAGAAAATCAAAAAAATACTAATGCAACTAAAGACCTTAAAGGTAAATTTGAGCCCAACTGGCTTGGACCATACATTATCACTGCTAAATTTGAATCAGGAGCATATAAATTATCTACCTTAGATGGTAAAGAACTTAAAGAACCCATGAACATTTTGCATCTTAAACGTTACTATGCGTAACAAAAGTTAGTCATTTCATCATTTGTACATATTTTGCATGTTCTCTTATTTTAAAAATATATCAAATTGTTTACACAAAAACAAAAACAAACAAAAATAATAAAAATAAAAATAACAATATTCTTGACTCTTTCGAAACCAAAACAAAATAAAGAAGAAAGAGAGAGTCAACATTCTCAAACTTCTCAAAAAGTATTTGTATATATTTCTTCTTACAAATGTTGCAGTTATATATTTCAAATTATTTTGGATAAATTACCATTTATTTGGAATCCCTCACTTTCACAAACACAAAATAAATATCTTGATTTTTATCTGGCATGATTACTAATCTCTCTTATATCAAAGTCCACAAAATTCAATTAAATAAAGTTTGAGCACAGAGAATTGATCTTGTTATTTACTTAAACCAAGCACATCCTTTCACAATAAAATGATTATATTTGTAATATCCATGCTATGCTACATAGTAGAAGTGGTTTCTTGAGCGAAAAGTTTCCCCTGCTATCCTATCATGCACATGGTCTAGAATCTTTGAGAATTGGCAAAAGGACAAGCTCACCCCTACCCAGAATAAAAATCCCTTGCTCTACAACTAATCCGAGCAAGTATCCCTAGCATAAAAAAAAAAAAGCAAAGTTCAAGAAAAAGAGAAAAAGAAAAATGTTATTTTATATCATTACAACAATGTTCCAAGCATTATCAAGCAAAAATACAAAAGAAATACAAAAGAAAAGAAAAGAAAGCAAAAGAAAGCAAAAGCAAAAGCAATAAAATCCCTTTCCCTACCCTTTGAAAAGAAAAGAAGGGTTGATGAGCTTGAATCCCTGGAATTCTCAATTATTCAAAAACTGTGAGGTAAGCCCCATAACAGGTGGTTTGTGCCCAACCTGCTTGGCCTTGGGTAACTCCTAGCGTGGCGATATGTCTGTCACATTAGCGACCTTCTTTTGTACAGACCTATGTCTGCTTATGGATTAGCTAGCTCTTGATAATCCGACTTACATAGTAGTCTAGTATGGTTATATGCATCTAAATCATGGTTAATGAACACTTATTTGGTTCATTCAAATCACTTGTATCATATTATCTTGCTCAAAACTGGTAAACGAACATAGCAATTGCACACACATTTTGTATTTGAGAGATTTTGTGTATCATTATGATAAATCAAGATTGGAAATGAACTCACATATGCACATGGGATTCCTTATAAATCTAACTTTTGTCTTTAAGATACTTTGAAATATTTTTGCAAACCGTTTGGAATAAATTCATTTTCTTCTTTAAAGTATAGTTGTTTAGTATAAAGACAACTACATACATAATAAAAAATCAAAATTTCTTTCAAAACCATACAATAAAAACAAACACCCACACACAAAAAAAAAAAAAAAAATATTTATATATTGTCGACTTTCGCGACGATGGTATAGTTCCAAAACCAAAATTGGAATTTTATGCCTAGCGCAAGTCCTCATCTTCATATTTTCTAATTTTAAAATTAAAAATCAACCATGCAATAAAACTATCTATTTTCTTCTTTGATTTTTGCGATGATGGTATAAGTCTATACCTACATATTCTATGCCTAGCGCAAACCATTGTACCAATTTTATTACCCATTCATTTAAAAATCATAAAAACCATATGACTTAAATCATTATGTTATACAATTATGTTTTTAAAAAAAAAAGCATGCACATTATCACTATTTCATGTCATTATGTCAACCTTCAATTTTGCAATGATGGTATAATTCCTAGGGAATTATCCAAAAAATTTATCACACTTAGGAATTTATGCCTAGCAAAAATCATTTTAACATTATTTCATGCATAATATTTTCATGGAAGTCTGAAAAACAAATCATCATCATCATTTGCATCATCACACCAAAGTCTTAAGACAGTCTCTTAAGCACTCTTTTACTTTTTAACAATATTTCTATACTGGGATTAGCTTGACGACCGAGTGAGCGGCGACTCCATGAAATGGTCTATAATAGCGACAATGTCCTTTGAAATTATTGTTAAAAGTCTTTTTATTTTTATCAAATCACCACATCACAAACAACCAATTTGTTACATCAGATTATTTCATTTAAATTTTTCAAGCATGACATTTCAACCATAATATTTCCAACGACATAATTACATGAATTATTAAATCAATCACACTTCAAACATTAAAGCATTATACAAACGCATAAGACAAGTCATATGATCAAAAAATATCTCATCTATATATATATCAAATATATGTACATCATCTCAAAAATAGATTGGTATGCCACAATCTACATCTTGGCATACTCAATCCTCTCAAATCATATAATCAGTCTGTACAGTGTAGTAGCCTAGCCTCGAGAACCCCTCGAGCTCTCAGCCTCATCTCCTCCCCCGCCCTGAGGTGGACGAGGTGGCCCCATCGCAGTATGTGTGGTACTACGAGTCCTAGTTGTCGATCGAGATGAAGTCCTCGATGACCCAATCCTGATCGGGTCAGCAATGCCGGCTGGCAGCTGTACCCTCTGACCCTCTGGCACCATCTGGAAGTAGATACCCTGGTAGAACGCGGTCTGAGCAATCGACCGTGCCAGCTCCTGAGTGCTCGCTCCTCCGCCCCATGCTCTGAGGCGTGCAATCTCATCTCTGAGCTGTGTAACCTCAGCTCGATGGCGTGCAGCCTCATCCTGCAATGTCTGCACCTGTGCCTGGAGACGGACTGTCTCCGCTCGGAGAGTCGCTGTCTCGCTGCTCTCCCTAGTGTCAACACCCTTGCCCTTATCGGGCGATGGTGGCCTCTCTCTCTATGGAGAAGGGGGTCTCTCCTCCCTCCTCTCCCATTGCTATGGCCTCTGCTGTGCCTGTGGTCTCCTCTGCTCTCTCTCGTCGTGACCCTGTGCCGCCTCAATGGCCGCCTGGCGCCGCCTCCCCATCCGATGCACAACTGCATGAATCGGACCCTGAGCCCTCGTCATCCGAGGAGGGCGGATGCCTATGTACCAGGCATCATAGCCGTCGGCTACCCTAGCGTCGTCCCCATCCACTGGCTGAATGGGGGCATCATCTACGTCCTGACTCTAGAATCGTTGCATATCTGGAGCCCCGCTAACTGTAGTGTTATCCCGGACAATCCAGGAAAACTCGTAGTCTCTCAGAGATGGAATCCCCTGCTGTAGACCGAACTGCCTCAAAACTCGGTCATACCGGTGGAGCTCCACCTCTCCCCTCTCCATCCTCAACCAACAGACTCGCCTGATGTGAGCCAGCTCCTGTCCATCCTCGGCCCACCCTGGATGATCTCTCCAAGGCCTCCAGGTGATCTGGTCGGAGACGAGGTCATCTAGTAGTCTCCGGGACACTGGTAGATCTATCCACCGCTGTGCCCCTCTCCGGAGCCACCAGTAGAAAACTCGGGGCCTCTCCCCGTCAATCCCTGTCAGTGGGAGCCCTACCGGCCTTCGCACCGCAATGTGCTCCCAGCACCAAACCTGTAGTAGTGATGTCATAACCAGACATCGGTCGCCCTTGTATACGACCCCATGAAGGATCCTATACAACCGATAGAGTACAAAGCTCCCCCAAGCAAATCTGTATCCATGGTCTCTCATGTCGCAGACCACATCTGTCAGTACCCATGGTACCCTGCATCCACTCTGGTGGCACAGCAGAAGTCCACCTACCACCCCAGCCAAAACCCGTGTGAGTCTAGATGCCCCAGGCATCTGACGCAGTGACTCGATATTCACTCCGCCCTTCTCCAGGGCGAAGCTCGGATCGCCACACAGTCGCATCATCGCGTGGCCCTGATTGGCCATGGGAGTGATCAGTCATCCTTGTATGGGGATCCTCAAAATCCTCCATACATCCTCCAGTGTGGGAGTCATCTCCCCTGTCGATAACCGAAAATAGGAAGAACCCGGATACCACCTCTTTGCTAGGGCTGTCAATAGCCCCATATCTGTAGAAACTTGTGGCATGTCTGCCACATGCTGCAAGCCGACCTGTGCCAGCTGATCTCGCTCTGCCTGAGATAGGGCGGCCAAGTCATCCCTCAACCCGCCATATTTCCATTCTCTGCTCTTTAGTAATCCTCTCTGCAACATAAACAAAATCAACAATAAAAATCATTAATAAATCATTAATAAAAAATTCAAGTCAAAATAAGTTCAATTTTATAAATGATGATATCGTCCACAATTGGACGATATCGTCCCCAATTTGAGCAAATTCGTCTCTGATTTTGCCAGCCGAAATCGTCCCCTTTTTGACGAAATCGTCCCCATTTCACTGATTTCGCCTCTGGACGAAATCGGCGATATCGAGACGATTTTTGCGAAATCGAGACGATTTCGTCTCGACGACGTCGACGGCCCAAAAACGGTCGTGATGCTCAAAACTCAAGCAAATCTAGTCTAAAAAGCATTAAATTCTATAGTAAAGCATTCTAAACTAAGTTTAGACCCTTACCCGTAGCCCGCGTCGGACCTCTGTCGATCTGTGCACTGTCTCGACCATTTTTGTCTCCAGAGCTCTAAAAACCAGAAAACTAGGAAAATGAACAGTAACAATGAATTAGGGTTTTACCCTATTTTTCTTAATTTTATTCAAAAAACAATTAAAAACATTTTAAAATTTTGCTTTTTCGCGTTTTTACCTCAAACCTTCGATTTGGGTAAAAACACGGAGGGGGCACCATAGTAAGTTGTCGTACGATTCGACCAAGAATCGTCGCCTAAAAATGGGAATAATTTTTGCTTTCTCGTAGATCGAGAAGAACTCATCTTTAACGCATTTTCTTCAAAAAATTCGCTAAAGAGGGGGCAAAATGTAGCACCCTAAAATTGGCGCGATAAAACCTTAATAATTACAATTACTCTAGTAAATATTCAAATTCAAATTTCAACCCCCAAAACCGCTCCCAAACCGCCGTTTAACCCGTTTCCTCCTTTCCCGCGCCATTTTTAGAGTTTGTTTTGACCGTTTGACGATATCGTCGCCGATCAGACGATATCGCCTCAGATCGGACGATTTCGTCTGGACTAGGACGTCCAGACGATCTTGTCCCAAAACTGATTTTTCTCAATTAGCCTCTGTTCCAACGGCGTCTCTAATCCGGGCAGAAGCGTGTCTGCATCGTTAGAGACCCTCCCCGTTGGAGATCTCCCAAATTGGGATGATCTCCAACCTCCTAACCTCCCTCCTAAGCCTATTTAAACTTAGGCCCTCCCCTTAACCTACCCTGGCTGATATTTCCTGTAACTTGACTTTACACGCATTAAGACATCCTGAATTACCATCTGCACTTGTCCTATCCAAATTTTGTTGTAGGAACCTTAGTATTTTTCAGCCGGAGCAAGCTCAGTTCGTCGTGGACGATCCTGTTCAATGCGAGATGATTTCGTACCAATCCGAGACGATTTCGACTACAGTCTGCATTGGGGGCAATCACTGCCCAGAGTTTGCATTTTTCTCTTTTCATCTCCTGTTCTATTCTGCAACTAGCTAGTTTATTTATTATTTTTTGCTATTCTGCATCTTGGAGTTCACCCATGTAGTTTAATTGCATAATGAAATCATGATTAATTATTAAAACATTGTAATTTGCTTGCATTCCTATTTAGGATTATCTGTTAACATCTTTATTGTCATTTTACATCTTTATCCTCTATTAGCATTGCCGTGTTTTTTGTATTTTGTGTCTATTTCTCTGTTTGCAGGTCTCTGACGAATTCGTCTGACGAATTCGTCAGATCTCAGACGATCCTGCAGGTCGGAGACGATCCTGTCAAATTCCAGACGATCTGGACTGCTTCAAAAATTAGAATCTCCATCAGACATCCGGATCAGGTATGGCTCTGTAATTTAGCTTTTTCTCTCTGTTTCTGTTCATATTTGTCTGCTGTATTTCATCTAGTCTGCATTTTCATAATAGATCAACTTAGATTCATTTGGCCAAACCTAGGACTCGAATGTTTAAAGATAAAACTGAACACATTAAACACATTCCCAACCTAGGCGTGGAAACTGCCATTCAAACGTTTCCTGGTGAACCCACCATCCATCAAAAAATCACCATAATACACCTCCCCCGAGAGGCGGGACCTTCGCAAGGCCTCTCAGTCCGAGGTACTGCACCATCCTTTTCACATCCCCCTTCCGAGCACGGATCCTATAGCCTGAAGGTAAGGGTGTGAAAAATTTGGAGCGATACAGGATCCCCTCAATTATGTAACAAGATTCTTCTCAACAAGTTGTGCTTGGTTGAATGTAGTATCAAGTGTAGTAATAAAAGTTTGTTTTAGCTTCCTAGCCAGTTGCTGTAATTTTCTCTTGAGTTTGGTGATGAGATGGGACATTGAATATTGCATGCAGAGTAATATTTGTAACCTGTTGAATTGAGAGATATAATCTTGGACAAACATGAATTCCTTGTCATAAGCGAAGCCATTTGATGATCAAGTCATCATCATGGTTAGAAGGATAACATGTTTTGTTCAAGGTTGTGACAAGATGATCCTAAGTGTTTATGGGCTTCTATTCATCCTATTGTTCAATGACCAAAATATTATCCACTCTAGAGAGTTTCAACTTGGCAAAAGAAACTTTCTCTTCATCAAAAATTTGATTATATGTAAATCAAGTTTCAATGTCTAGTATCCAACTATTGAGGACTTTTAGATCCCTAAAACCATCATAAATTTTGATGTCATATTTGGATTTAGAGCAAGTGTCATTATTATATATTTTTACATAAGCTGGTAAGGTTTGGATACTATTTTTAACTTTATAATCCAAAGCACTAATGATTGAGGTTATCTCAGTTATATTTTTTGCCAAATTGGCATTCATGGTACTACAAGTCACCACAAAGGATAATTAATACTTAAGTTTATCAAATTTTACAAAATAAAATGGCTAATTTATGAAAATATTTAAATACAATACTTGGAGGGTCATGCACTAACAAATTCATTAACTTGTGCATGAAAATAATATTGGAAAATTTGTACTCTTCATTTAGATTTTTAGTCTAATATTTTGATTGAATTCCCATTTTGATATGTATATATTGAATGGTTTCGAAGGACTAATATTATCCAAGAACTCTATGCTTTGATACAAAGTTTGATGTGATCAACACATGCCTTCAATTATGGATAATTATACATTAAGCACAATTGGTGGTGACACAACCACTCTCTTATCTCCAACCAAATATCAAAACAAGTGATGTATAAAAAATTTAGCTAGATCTAAAGAAGCCTATCACCACTTTGATGACCCAATGTCATGTTTATGAGGATCTAGGGTCTTAAAAAAAATAGTGGTTGTTTGAACAAGTTCAACATGAAAAGTTATGACATCACAAAATATTGATGCAAGACTTATTTTTTAATCCATGTGAGTGAATATTGTATTGTATCACAAGTTTAAAGGTGATCAACAAAAAGTTCATGCTTTGTCACTCTTTGCTTCTTATCCATATGCTAGAAATATGGAAATTTTAATGAGTCTTGGGCCAATGTGGTGCATTTATAAGGAGACTTGAGAAGGGTGTCATAGAGATCCATGTTTCTTCACATGCATGTTTAGGGTATCATCATAATACAGGGATGCTAGAATATCTCTAGCACCTCGTATTTATGTCTACTCTCTCTTAGAGGATCTAGGTGTTAAACTTCAAGTGACTCTCTCTCTAGATTTCCTTTATGTCAATGCTAACATAGGTCTCAATGGCCTTAGAGAACTTGATGTTGCTAAATCATCTCTCTGAGAACAAGAGAATGAGATGCTCTGAAATATTCAAGAACATACAAAGATCATTCTATACTAAAATGAATGTGAAAATACAATTGCTTACATATCCAAGTGACAAGAAAACATAGGGCATATAAACCAAATCATAAATAAAAAAGAGAATCCAATTAATATCAATTGATATTGGAGTAGAAATCCAATATTTTATTCATAAATTGATGCTTAAATAGACAAAAACTATGCCTTTGGTTACAACAGAAGATATTCATTATATCTTAGCGAAGGCATCCTTATAGGATAAGATGCTAACTAATAGATAAAAAATAGGTATAGTTTAACAAATCAATCTAATAAACTAGATCTAACAAACTAGTTTTACATAAGTGTGAGAAAATAAAATAATAATAAAGTAAGCTTAAAATAATCTTAAGAAAAAGGTGATTACATCATGTGATTTCCTCATCATTTGTAAAAATGAGTTAAAATTATTAAATAATGATTGTATTAAATAACTGTATTTAATTATAAGAAAGGGTGGACATGGATTTATAGATATATAAAACTAGAACCTTGACGTATTTTCAAAATTTTATTACTATAAAATTATTGTATGATTTTTAAATGAAGAGATATCATAAAAATAATTGTTTTCTATCAAATACTATTAGCTTAGTTAGTTAAATTCTTTAACTTTAAAGTAGGAAATCCAAATTAAAAACTTTTCATGTAATACATGCATAATTATTAGGCTATTGTAATACTACTGTATGGTTATGATGTAATACTAGTGGAGTCTATTTTAATGTGTTTATATTGTGTCTAACTTAAGTTGCATATTATAAACCTTTCCTAGTTTCCAACTACAAATAATGCATCTACACTCTATTGTTGTGTCATTGCTATTCTCTAGATGAACTGGCCCAATAAAAGGATATGTTGATGACCATTCAATATTATATGTCCTTCCTTGGTTAACTTTCTACTCTAGTTTTTATACTACAAGATTTTCCAAAAGTTTGCATTTTACATGTATGGCCATTTTTCTTTTAGGTTGGTGTTTTCTGTAGAAGGCATCTCATCAAGTGATTGTTGAATTTTGTTATTATAAAAATTATCTTGTGGTCCTATCTCATCCCCATAAATATCTTCAAGTGGAGGTATATCAGGGTGAATAGTGTTCACTGGATTCAATGTTTGGTGTTCTATATTATTTTTAGATTTAAAAAGGCACTATTTTAAAGAATTAACATATTATATTTTTACAAGAATTAAAAAATAGGTAGATAAAAATAATAGAAAAATTAATTCATTAGTTGGTAAAAGATGTTTGTACCTTCAACTTGTGCAAATGTGGATGCCTCACTGCATTTTGATATGTGTAAAATATTTTAGGATTGTCTTTTTACCAGAAGATTGGCCTCCGTTCTTCCCATAACTAGTTGGTGAAATTATACTTGTAAAGAAAAAAACTTTTGATGTTAGAAATTGAATATGAATTTGAAGGAAAATCTCATACTTCAATAATTTTTTCCATAATATTCAGTAGATGAAATTATACATACTTCCCTCAATAATAATTTATATATTTTCTCAAGGGTTATGGAACCATTACCATTATCCATTACTTTAAGAAAACAAAAATAACTTATTAACTCATGCAATTATTTTTTTTACAAAACAAAATAAATAGCAAGTAATAAACATTCTACATTATGCATTTTTAAGAAACCAAGCTAAAGTACAATACCATAAAGAATATATGAGATGAACCTACGCTGCACTCAATAATGACCTTTGCATGTGTGCTCACAAAATAACAATAAAAACAATGCAACACTAAGAACATATACTCTAACATATAAGGAGGCTCTGACAACAAGAAATTCTCCTAATACACTACAAGATGACATGGATACTTGGATATTACAATTGAAAATAGTGCATCTACGCTACCTATGACACAAAATAAAAATATCTTTGGACAAAAAAATAGTGGAAGAGGAATACAATCCAAGATAACATTCTAAATCCAACACTAAAGGAATACCTTGCACTCCAACAAGGTTAAACTTCGTTGAATTCTAAAGAAACCTTGACATCTAATTTCATTGTGACTACCATATTTTACAAACTAAAAAAATATATCTACAACAATTTTAAAGAAACTCTATAGTACAACACAAAAAAATATTAAAAAACAAGTAACAAGGGCACATCCCTATCTCTGTTCAGTCTTGTGTCCATAGCCACTGGTATCCTAAGTCTTCCTCGAGATGCATCTCAGGATTTTCCATTTATCAACTCCTCTCTTCCTCTCCAATCCTATAGAATCTCCCTAGTTTGCCCAAACCTGCAACCATTGCAGACACAAACAGTGAGAAAAAAAGAGGCAGACCCCTTAACATTGATAAAAGACTTAGAGATACTGAGGATGCCATTGCTAATGGCCTTCAATAGACAATTCTGACGTCCATTCCAAAAACTTCAAACCTAAAACATCCTTTTGATGAGGAAATAAGAACCAAACCAAATTCATCTGAAGGAAGAGGTAGAGGTAATAAATCCACATCCAAAATGTCTAAATGAAGATTCTTTCCTGGAATGTAAGGGGCCTCAACGGGACTTCAAAATAGAGGACAATCAGATCAATTAGGAAAGATATAAAACCTAACATAATTCTTCTTCAAGAAACTAAGCTGGATAAGAAAAACAATATAGAGGTCTGCAGATCCATATGGAAGACTAGCAAATTTGATTTTAGCCCCTCCCAAGGAGCCTTCGAAAGACTAATGTGTCTATGGGACCCAAAAACTATTGAGGGCAGAACTATTTACATCTTAGACATAGTCATCAACATTCTTTTTACCAATAAATAAAAAAAACTTCAGTGGATAACTACCAATATTTATGCTCCAAATAATTTTCCTAGCAGAAGAAATTTTTAGGACATCCTCACATCAATGCATAGAAATTTTGATAAAATTCCATGGTTGCTTACGGGATATTTTAACTCCCCCTCTTCCAATCCGACAAAAAAGGTGGTATTCCCATCACTCCCAGATGCACTGAATATTTTAGCGACTTTGTAAATAATAACAAACTCATGGATGTTCAACTTCAAGGATCAAACTACAATTGGAGTAATAGAAGACTCGACAACCAGCTTATACAAATATGACTCAATAGGTTCCTTATTTCCAAAGAGATCATCAACTTCTTAGGCGACAACAACCTTCAAACCCGATTAAAAATTGGGTTTGACCACAACCCCTTGGTGCTAGACTATACCCACAAGAGATATTCATTCAAAACCCCATTCATGTTTGAGAAAATATGGCTAAACCATACATACATCAAAAATCGCATTGAAGAATGGTGGCAACATGACCCCCCTGGGAATCTGATTTCAATACTATACAAGAAACTCAAGTCTGTCAATTTCAAAATAAAAGAGTGGAACAAGAATGTGTTTGGTAACCTCTTCCATGAAAAAAAATATAGTGGAGGAGCTTGGCAGGTTGGAGTAGCTCATTCAAAATGGGAATTCAGGGTCTAAAATCTTTCAGGAGGAAAATCCCTCCTCACAAATGTTTATAATAATATGGCCAAGGAGGAAGCATTTTGGAGGCAAAACTCTAGGGCACTATGGCTAAAGGAAGGTGACAAGAACACTAAATTATTTCACGCCTCCACCCTGAGACACATAAGCACAAATAGTATCAAAGAAATAACTAGGGGAGATGGATAAAAAATGAATGATCTCCAAGAAATCAGAGAAGAAGTGATGTCTCACTTCCAAGAAATTCTCGATACCAGCCTTCCTTGTCCTCCCATATTAAAAAATCTCTACTCCAAAATATTCCAAACCTAGTATCTAATGATTTCAATGAGAGACTTCTTAGAGCCTTCACTGACGAAGAAATTCATGAGGCCTTATTCTATATGGATCCAAATAAAGTACCAAATCCTGATGGCTTCCCCCCATGGTTCTTTCAGCATTTATAGGATATAGTTGGAAAAGAAGTCACGAAAGCGATCCAGTTATTTCAATTATTCAAGCAAATTCCTAAGGAGGTAAACTATACATTCATTGTGCTAGTTCCTAAGTCTTAAACTTGAAAGTCCTTTTCTGACTATAGGGAAATTAGCCTCTATAGTGTGATTTACAAACTCATAACTAAAGTCATGGTAAATAGGATAAAAGACATTCTTCCCTTCATCATAGACCACTATCAACATAGCTCGATTAAAGGTAGGTTCATCAGAGATGAAGTCATTGCAGTCCACGAACTAGTTCATTCGATTATCCACAATAAAAAGCCCAACATGTTTCTCAAGCTTGATATGAATAAAGTTTTCGACAAAGTTTCCTGGAAATTCCTTCTAGAAAACCTAGATAGATTTGGCTTCCACAAAGACTGGATAGATATGGTCAAGGAATGCATCTCTATAACCTAGTTTTCAATTATCGTTAATGGCTCTCCGACTGGTTTCTTCCAAAGCTACAAGGGAATCCACCAAGGCGAACCCATGTCCCCATTTATTTTTATCATCATGACAAAAGTGCTATGGATATCCTTATCAACTACCTTATCTAGAGGCCTCATATCATGTATCAAACCTACCACGGTTTCCAGGGCCATCACCCACCAATAGTTCATCGATGATACCAGTATATCATCCTCTTCCTCCATCCTTGAAGACAAGATCATTAAAAAAATTCTTAATTACTATGAAATAGCTACTGGATAGAAGATAAACTATAATAAAATCAGACTATATTTTCTAAACACTCCCATTCTCAAACATAATAGAATTGCTAAAATTCTAAGATGCAAAAATAGCCAATCTCCCCACTAAGTACCTTGGGCTACCTTTGTTTCATGGAAGGGTCTCCTCCGCAATGTGGTCCAACATCCTTGAACACATCAATAAAAACTAGTTCAGTGGAAGAGTGGAATGATTAGTCAGGAAGCCAAATCCACTCTGGTGTAAGCCTACCTCTAAAGTATACTAGTCTATTTCTTGTCCATCTTCAAAGCTCCAATTTATATTTATAACAAGATTGAACAAATCCAATCCAAATTTCTTTAGGCTGGCAATGAAAACCAGAATAGATTCGCTCTTGTAGCATAGGTTAGAGTTTTCCCTAGGAAATATCATGGAGGCCTCGACTTTAGAAGGATAAACAGAATGAACTTTGCATTGATAGCCAAACAATATTTGAGAGTGGTTACCAACGAGAACTCAACCTGGATAGACATCGTTAAGGCTAAGTACCTTCACCACCTACTATTTTTGGGTGACCACCACCTCCATTTTGGTTCCTACTTATAGAATTACCTTTTTCATACTAGATACATCATTAAATGAGTCCTCCAATGGTAGCTCAGTTCTGGTACAACTATTAGCTTTTGGGAAGACCTATGGCTTCATGAACAACCTCTAAGCAATGATCCTAATCTATCAGATCTAAAGCTATTCACTAACACCATTTTTGGAGAAATAGTCACTAAGTTTATCACTCAAGGGCCTATCAGACAATAGTGGAAGGACCTTTCCATCAATAACCTTTTGATCCAGGTGGCTGAGGTAACTAGATTATTGCAGAACCTTCTCTGTGTTTGCATCATCCCTAACACCCAATCACCTAACACCCCTATCTAGAGCTTATCAGAAGCTGGAACCTACTCTATGAATTTTGCCTTTTACAACCTTGAGACTCCAACTGCTATATGGGAAATTGCTAAAAATGTGTGGGGGAAAAGCATCATCGCCAAAGTGGCTTTCTTCTCATGGCTAGCTTCCCAAAAAAAATTCTTACAATTGATAATATCATAACCAGAGGCATCCATATCCCCAATTGGTGTATGCTCTGTAAATATAATTGGGAATCCATGAACCACATCTTCTTAGGATACCCTTTATCCCTGGCTATGCTCAATTCGATGTTTGAAAAATTTAGTTTTTCTTTGGTCCAACCGCCTTCTATTCATAAAATTTTTCAATAGTGGCCTAGACCCTTTAAAAACAATCATCTCAGTTTCATGTGGCTCTCTTGTCTCCACCATTACTTATGGTAAATATGGTTAGAGAATAGCTCAAGAATTTTCAAATCCCAGGCCAACGATACCTACAGGACCACTCTAAAATTTTTATCCTTAACGATTGAAAATTCCCATGTCGTTTCTTCATCTTAAGATCCTCCCTAGTTTGGATACTTCCCTCACCAACATATTTAACCTCACTAACATTTCTAGTACTCCTTGTGTTTCTATCAATAGGTCCAAAATTAGGTGGATTCATCCACCGTCAGGGTGGCTCAAAATTAACTTTGATAGGGCAAAAAAGGAAAATCTAGGAAACACTGGTGGGGGAGGTATCCTCAGAGACAACCAAGGGACAATATTTCTCACCTTCATAGAAAAATTGGGTACTCAAATGAGCAACATGGTCGAAGCTAGAGCTCAATTCCAAAGCCTCTAGCTTATCCACAACATGAGCATTGACCAACTGATTATAGAAGGAGACTCACTCCACATTATTAACTTTCTTAGAGGTAATTATAACCCACTTTGGTCTTTGATAAACATTCTATAGGAATGTAGAGCTCTCATAACTAGATAAATAGACATTGTCATTCAACACCAATACCAAGAGGGGAACAAAGTGGTAGATTGGCTCACAAATATGGGTATCCATGAAACCACCATTCAGGTATGGAGGAATTCATTTCCCCATAACCTCAAAACTGATACATCCAACCTCGATGTCTATACACTGTAATTATCCCATGGTGATTTCCAAGTTTTATTTTGTTCCTAAGGGTTGCTTATCCAATATTGGGGGCCACTATGCCAAGTGGAGTGATTCCTCTGCAATGGCTTCCATGTCCATGCCACCTATCACATTTTTCAAGATACACTGTCTCTTGGGTAAAACTTTGAAGTTGTCTCACCTTGGTCGTGTTAGCAACACCAAGACTCAAGGTCAATTATCGACGGCTAATATCCAGATGCACTGGGGTGGTTACCATAGTATGGGTTCCAAATATTGGTGGCACAAGTCTTGACTTGGAAATAGGAAAGATATTAATCCCAAGCTAGACCATTACAGTTTGACTCAACAGACATGCCCTCCCTCTGCCCATGATCACAACTTCCAAAATAATATTAAAAACATCATTATGGCACATCCTCCTCATGGTGTCTGGCCATTCATACTTGTAATGATGATTGCCTCCACATAGGTTTTTTCAATTTGGTGCAAAAATTCATCATATCTCTGGTTATCATTAACCTTTGTAACCATGCCATTTATGAGAGTAATTACCCAATGCCATTCGCTCTGTATGTTTAGGACCATTCACAGTGTTTCAAACTATTAGCATCAAGGCCCTTATGACTCGGTACCCCTTACCATTTGGGTCTTTGATATTTTCCAAGAATGAAGCCAGCTTTGGTGTATTCCCTCCAGGCCACCCAATCAAAGGTGGGTATCCCCACCTTTAGATCTCCACCAAACCCACATTTATCCTTTCCAAAGTCCATCTTACTTTCGTCCCAAGAAAGCATTGGAACCAAAAAAGGTTTAAGCTCCCATGTGATTACTATAATCTATATTTTAACTCCAATGATGACACTCTCCTTAGATTCTTTAGGATACCTCTACATTAAGTCTTGTCCAGTAAGCCCTCATCTGCTAGCAATTACTTTCCTTTACCTGTGATGGCCATCATTGAGCTTGACACTCTCAATATTGAAGTTGATATCCAAAAATCCTCTTCAACCATGGCTTCATTCCCTTCCTTAAGAAATTTAGGGGGCATGACGATGTGATCACCAAATATTTTACCAACACCTAGGTTAATGGCCAAGTCTTGGTCAAGGGTATGAAATTCATCATTTCTCTCGACCTATTAGTGGAGATTATCAAGATTTCCAATGAGATCCACAAAGATAATCATACCATTTAAGATAAACTGAAACACTTTGTGGATAGAGGGAAGAAATTGGTGAGAGGTAACAAAGGCATCATACACAAGAAGCTTCCATACCCTTGGTGCAGGGCTTTGATTCCAATTATGCAATACATTATGATTGATAAGGTGGATGAACCGTTGAGGAGCTTCCATCTTGCTTTCCTCAATGTTCTCCGTGATGTTAAAGAGGTCAACGTTCCAGAGTATTTGAGATGCTCTGTTGAGGTTTCCATTGAGAATTACCAAAAAAGGGAGGATTCACACATTAAACATCAAGGGTTGTTCTTGGTCATTTACGACCATATATTGCAAAAAATTTCTACCAAGGTGGATTCAAACCTGTTCATGTGTACTGAGGAGGAGCTCACTGAGGTTGATGTTGTGATGCACAGTCACAGCTCAAAAAATCATAGAAGCAAGAGGAATGCTATGAGGAAAAGGAAGAGCCTTGACCAACTCACCTCTGAAAGCACTATTCATGTGCTGGACCAATCCCTTGCAAATGTGAAAGTGATGACCACTTCCAAACGTGACCCCTCTGAGATTCTCACTAAGATGTTGGAGAACATCTACTACACTCAATTTAAGGCCCTAACCAGCCTCGATCATGCTATTAGGATCTCCAAGGCTATTATTGCTAGTAAGTTTGAGACCTTTTAGGTCATCCTCCCCATTGAGAAGGATAACGCTGGTGGTCTTACTCCAGAGTAAGCTGGTTGGTCGCTTTTGTTCATATTTTTGTTCTGGTTGGTCTTGACAGGACTTGTCTCTTTTTGTCTGGTTTGCTTGCTTGGTGCTTCTTTGTTTGTTCATTTGGGTTTTTGTTGTTCTAGTTTAACTCTCGTAGCTCTGTTGGTGTAGTGGGAGTTTTCCTTTTGTTTCTTGGTTTCTCTTTCAGTTCGTGGTTATACAAGGTTTAGGGACCCTTTCAAAACCCTTTCTAACAATAAAAAAAAAATTACACCTAACAAGAAAACAAGTAGGCATAAGATCAAATTTAGTTTTGGAGTTGTTTCAAAATAAAACAACCATACTGATATATTTGAAATCTTTTACTAAACCTATTATCATAATTGCCACAACTTTCTGCAATCGATCGTTAGAACTTTACAACCAATCATCACATTTTTAGGATTTTTAGCAACCGAATATCACCTTGTAGACTTCTACAACCGATCGATAATAGTCGATTGAAAATATTCTAAAATTGATCGATTTAAGTTGAGAGGTAATCCTGTTCAACCAAATTTCTTGTCAGGTTTTTACAACCGATCAACAATTATCGATTGACAATCCTATGTAATCAATTGATTTATGTTGAGTGGGTTGTGACCTTGTTAGGTTTCTATAAACGATCAACAACTACTGATTAATAGTCATATGCAACTTATCTATTTATATCGATAAAAAATCCTCTATAATAAATCAATATCGGTCGATTGATAATACTTTGAAACCAATCATCAATTGTATTGATTGATAATATTTTACTATCTATACATTTTTATTGATAGATAATCCTATGTAACCAATTCATATTGTGTCATGCTTCTCTACAACTAATCAACAAATATTGTGATTAATAGTCCTCTACAATCGATCAAATATTTATTGATAGAAAATAATAGTGTTTGGTTTTTTGGTCTATTGCAACATTTCCACTGCTTTAGATCTATTTTTGTGGAGTTTGAGTGTTTTATATGTATGTTTATCGGTACTGTGTTAGATTTTTATAAAGGTGGTATACGAGATAAATTGTGTCGTATAAATAAATTTTTTTATAAATTGAAGGTTAAATAGGTCCATGATTTAGGTGGGAGTGTTGGTGATTTAACATTAAAATTGTAAAATTATTTTCAACGTTAGGGAAGCCAACCCCCAAAAAATAGTGATTAAATTTTTTTGGGTGAATGGGCTGACATTTAGGGTTCCCATATTCACAAATTTCCAAATTTGAAAATGCTAATATTCATGAATTCATGATGATTCACCGTTATGAATAACACTTACCTCAACCCACTCTTTACACTTGACTACTTCATCAAAGTTTCTAGGTTCACTAGAGATATAAGATAATGCATAATAAGTCAACTCATCATCATCTTGATCAAAAACATGATTTTCATTACATTTTTGTGCTTGGAATCAAGTTATTTCTCTTGAAATGCGAATCCAACATTTTTGTAGGTGGGTGTGGGATCAACAACCTTTTATGGTTTTCTCTTTTGGATGTAAAAGATGAGCCACCTTATACTAGATTATATGATATCTCAATAGGTGTTGATGAAGTATCTTGTATGTCCTCTTCCTTTAATTATTTATCCATTGAGGGTCCCTCTTCACTTACAACCTCCTTCCCTTTTTTGTAGTTATCTTCATAGATACCACCTTCAACAAATATAACATCATGTGAAATAATAGTCTTATTATTTTGAGGATTGTATAAATTGTATACCTTGCTCTCATCACTATAGGATATGAATACTTGAGGTACACTTTTGTGGTCTATATTATTTATCTTCTCATCATTAACATGTACATAGGTTAAACATCCAATTACATTAAAATGTGTAGAGTTTGGTATCCTAACATTATAATCCACATACAGTATTTTATTCTTAACCACCATGGTAAAAATCCTATTGAGTATGTAAATAGTTATATTCACCACTTCACTCCAAGACATCTTCTCTAGGTCTTTACTTTTAAGCATTATTCTAGTCAATTCCACTATTATCTTATTCTTTCTCTATACCTTAGTATTTTTTTTGTGTATAATAAGGTGTAGTTAGTTTCCATTTGATGCCACATGTAAAAATATAATCAAAAAGATCATTATCAAAGTATTGATGGAACTTCCACTTTTATTTTTACCTAGAGATTTAACTATCTTAAATCCTAAATATGCTCCATCATTTCCCTTCAAGAAGAAAATCATACATATCTAATAGTATCATCGATGAATGTAATGAAATACAAATTCCTATCAATAGTTGGGTAGGGTATATGACCACATACATAAAAATGGATAAGACCCAATGGTTGGATAAGTCTCCACTTGCTAGAGTAAAATGTATCCCTATGATGATTTTTAAGTGTGCACCCCTTTCATACTTCATATTTTCTCTTCACTTGTATCTTTACAAGCCCATGAACCATTTGCTTTTTGTGAATTGTATGAAGACTACTAAAATTGAGGTATTCATACCTCTCATGCCACAACCAACTGGTATCCTCTATTATAATTTCACAATAATAGATATGAAAAGCATTACACAAAATATGAAGAGAAGAGTGGAACTGATTGATTTATTTCAAGTATCAACTTTGTATAAATAGCAAAGGTGATCATTGAGACCCGTTGGATTACAAAAACTCATCAGACCTAATGAAGACACCACTGAGAGTTCTCCTGATACATGGAGGAGTTGAAAATCAAGTGTGTCTATCGTAGTGGAACTTAAGAGAATATTCACTTATTCTAACACCCTCCCTTAAGTGATACTAGGGGATATTCATACAAATGAGTCCATGCGACAAGGCCTAATGAGGTACTCATGTACAATGACTTCTTTTGAAGAGATGGTAAAAACCTAATGGGAAAAACCTTAAATCAAAAATAAGTAAGAGGCTTGTATTTGTATGGCAAAGATTTTCCTCTTAATATAATAATTAGTTGGTGAGAAAACCCCTGTGGGAAAAACCAACTATGATAAGAAGGGAGGCTTGTATTTGTATGGAAAATATTGTCCTCTTTTACAAAAAAATAAGGATAAGTCCTGACAAATTGGCCTGAATAGGTACTCATTTACATTATATAGTTGGTGAAAAAAACTTTGTGGAAAAAAAGAAGAAGAATGAGTCCTGATTGTGGCATCAGCTGCACCGCATTGCAAAACTTGAAGGGCTCTAAGTCTATTGGGACTACATGTACTTGCCCTTCGTATGTGTATTTGAGGTATTGATGGGCTATCGAAGGGACACACTTCATGTCCCTAATCCAAGGATGGCCTAGCAAGATATTGTAGGCCATATTACCCTCAAGGATGTGACACAACGTAGGAATGGTCTTTTGTCCTACTTGGACGGGCAGGACAATTGTGCCAACCGTCGAGCATAACATGTTGTTGAATGCTCGAAGAGTGTAAGTGGATGCCACAATGTGGGATGCTGGTAGCTTAAGGTGTTTTAATGTCATTGTCGTGATTATGTTGCTAGAAGATCCAGTGTCCAACAACACCCTCCTAAATGGAATCCTGTTGACCCGTACAATGACGTGCAGGGGTGGATCCACCATATCACCAATCACCAGTTTCAGTTCATCTTACGTGAAGGTTATGACTAGTTCTGTGCATCGTCTCATATGTCCCACAAATTTGTTGAAATAATTGGGTTCATGGGGTTGTAGCTCAATGGATTTGAGTATCTCCATCATAGCTTCCCGATGGGGCGACGATTGTTGGATGAGCTCATAAATGGAGAGCCTAGCCGATGTGGTCCTTAAAATTGGAGTAAGTTTAGTCTAAATCATGGCCACTGGTCTAGGCAGAGGAGGTTGTGTAGGTTGTTGCAGGGGTTGTGATGTTGACGGAACATCTCTTGTAGATGCAGTTGGTGTAGCCGTGTTTGGGTATCTTTTGTTCCATGTCACGATGCTTATCATCCCTATGTATCCTTGCATGGGGTAGTTTTGTGTTACCTCGTTCACTTGTAAAGTATTTTCTTGCATATCATGGGTAGGTAGGGGGTCTTTGAAGACTTCCATCTATTGGTTGCTCAGCGCTACGATATTATCTACCACAAGCATTTTGTTGTCTATCAAGTCCTGCACTAAGTGTTTGAATTTCCAACAAGTGGAGATTTCATGTCCTTTCTATCGATGAAATCTACAATATAAGTCTTCCCAATAGCCCTTGGGTTTTGGTGTGTTGGGGTCTATGGGTCGACCTTCTAGAAATTTTATCAGGTTTATCGCAAACAAGTGATCAAACAAGGACTCTCTAGACTCCGTGAATTGTTGCCTGGGGCAATGCTGCTGATTTTGCTCTTGTTTATGATTTTCATTTTCATAGTTATCAAGAGGAACTGCTTGATAATTAGCCTTTGGGGGCTGTGTCATTTGTGTAGGATTTGGTATAGTTATGGCAACCTGATTGACCGTGGTGGGTTTTGATTGCGTGGGCCCATTTTTAGCATTTTTGGGCCACTCTTTTTTGTGTGGCTTGGCAATCTTGTCTTCTTGTATTTTGATCTCCTCAATTATCCTGGCTTTTGGTAGGGCTTCTTAAAGGGTGGCATATTGCTGCAGTTGCAATAACATGAAGATCAACCTTAAGCAACTCTTTGAAAACATTTGAGTCAATTCGGCCATGGAAGGGAGGTAAGGTAGCTTTGAAAGCAATGTCCTCCACCGATTCCCATAAGTAGCCATGGTATCATCATCATACTGCTCAAGGCCAGCTAGGTCACTTATGGATGCCTTCTTCTTGGTGTTGAAGGCAAAACATTCAAGGAACGTGTCCACTAGCTGGTCTAGATTGTTGATGCTATGCTTCGGCAACTAGGTAAACCAATCTAAGGTAGGGCCTACGAACATGGTTATAAATATTCTCGAAAGCAAGGCCTCATCATCCTAAATTCCAAAGCATTGAATCAAGAACTTTTTATGTTCTCTTAGGCATCCTCATCCCCTCTAAAAATTGCCAATTGAGGCATTTTGAAGTGGTCAGGGTATGGGGTGCCAGAACTGAAGGATGCACAGAGTGACTACGAAGTTAGCATAAGGTGGGATTTTGGGGCCCTGAATTCTTAGTCTCCATAGACTCTAAGCACTCTAGTAGTGCTTTGTATGCATTAGAGGATTTGATTTCCTCTTCTTTGGTTTGTTTTTGTTGTGAATTGTGAGGAACTTAAGGCCTATGGAGGGGTAGCCGGATAGCACCCCCTTGCCTCGGTAGGATGTTTTAGCCTGCTCTTATTCTCACTCAAATTCCTCATAGGCATATTAAGGAGTTCCTGGGCGTGACCTAGAAACATGGACGGGTGCCCAAGAAAGATGCTCGTCATTGGTTCTAGGAGTGGCCTCCCGCTTAGGTCTAGGAGTTCTTGGAGGTAACGCTTGAGAAGGTCGTGGAGACCTATCTCGTACTAAGGGGTTGTGCCTCTCATAAATTTTTGTCCTATGCGTGTGAGGGGTTGGAATCCTCTCATGTATAGTGTTCTGGAGCAACTCATCTATCTGGCGCTAAATGCACTCTTTGTTAAGATGATACAATTATTCTAACTATTGTTGATCTTGCCTAAGCTACGTGATTTGCGCTTGGCAGGTGACAAGTTTGGCAAATGCCAAGTCAATTTGTTCCATCGTCCTAGGTCTAGGAGGCCTAGATGCCTCCCCTACACATCTATCTTGGTTGTGGTGATCCGAGATCTCTATGGGTCGCTTTCCTCTGTCGAGGTTAGCAGCATTCACTCGAGGCTCTGGCCTCAATAGGTGATCTTGATAATCAACAGGTGCGAAAGCGCATTGCTCCCATGTGGTGTATTGCTCTTGAGGAATATACTGGTTTTCCTATCGCTCCCTTTCGTACATGTGAAAGGGACAGGCAGAGTTGGCTCGCCCTATCTGAAGATCCTTGCGCTCTAGGTTTGACCTATTAGTTCTAACAGTAAGGAGGGATGGAGGAGGAATGATATAATCATGTGGGCCCTCCTTATGAACCCTATGCTGCTCTAGCACTTCATCGCACAATGGCCACTCATAATGAGTGTCTAAGGGGGCCTTCCCATGTGTGTACTCCTCTTGAGAGGGTCTATGTTGAACGGGAGTGCCCCTCAAAGGGGTGCCTCTATAGTCCTGTCCTGTAGTGGTATAGTGTGGACTACGTTGTGGGTCAGGCTGCCAAGGTGGTATAACCAAGTCCTTGGGGCTATAACGGAGGCGACTGGTGCCTCCTTGTATACTTTTCACAGCTTCTGCCCATGATTGGGATTGGCTATGGGTATACACCATGGTGGTGGTTTTTCTAAAAAGATACATATATTTTTATCTCCTTTACAATTTTTATGCTATACCAAACAAAAGGGGACCACACAAACAAAGAAATGATTATCTTGTTTATAGATTAAATGTGTGTCCTAGATCTGGTTCAGTGTGTTTGATTTTTGTCATGTAAATATTTTAAAGAATTTTTTTTTATACATGCATAATGAGGGCTCTTGTATCTCCAAAATGGTCACCCATTCAATATACCATTGCCAGCCCATTATACCGAACCTCTCAATATACCCGCCCTTATGTGAGGGAAACTATTGGTACGCGAGAGCAGAACAGTAAGTGGAACATAGGCGATACGAAAGGGGGATCACTCTATTTTTGACACGTACCATAGAAGACTTATCCTCATGCACGGGGAATCACCCCCGCTACACTTGGTCATATTTCTTTAGGATTTATGTCTAGCAACAGTCGCGATCATGGTATATGCATGCAAAATCCAAGCCAAGGTGGTGATAAAATCCACCGTTGGTCTTGATCAAGTGTTGGAGTATTAAGACCAACTCCTTGATGTTAACTTTATTAGGTGGTGTGTGTGGTTCCTTTTAATTGTGTAAAGAAAGAAAACATACAACAGAATATTATTTTCACTAATGCAATGCTTTAAAGTACATTTTATCTTTCAGAGACAATTAGTAGAAAAAAGGTATTCACAAAACCTAACTAGAACTGAAACTATAATGAGGACTTGCCGTTTGTGCAAGTATCATGCAAGCAAACCAAAGAAAAATGCATTCCTAATCAAGTTCCTTCCATTTAATTTACTCTATGTTTTTATCCTTTTTTTTTATTGCAAGAAAGGAGAAAAAACTACTTAACCTTTCTATGCAAGTGTCTAAAAATAAAGCAAAGAAAACAAAAAATTGCAGAAACAAAAAGTAGAAAAACATAGAGGATGTTCAGAAGGCCTACCTCTTCTTTGTCTAAACCAGATGCCTCTGAGTTTCTGCTCAGAAAATGCATAGAGCTCTAATCATCTTGGGGTGGGACAAATAGCAGATATGCAATCATCATAGGGTGGGACGAATACGTATTCATCTCGAGGTGGCACGAGTAGCAGTCCAGTGCCCGTATGAATAACACCTGCAAAGAAAAACCATAAAATTTGGATTAGAAACTTGATATTAATAGTAGGGGATAGGGTCCCACCATGATTTCAACTAAAATCAATGCATAAAAGCGGTGTACCAATATGATGCAAACAAAAATGGATACAAATGCTAAGTCCTGCGAATGCGATAAGCAATGCATGAAGGGAATGACACATAAACGAGATGTGAGAAAAACAAAAGTGGGGCCTCATTTATTGATATTGCTTTTAATATAATTACAATACATCCCCCACTTCTAGGTCTCAGAACATTTGATACAATTTATTACATTAATGGATGCCCAAAAGAACAAGATCAGACGGTATGCTTCCAGGGTCTTTCGCGTGCCCACATTCGAAGTGGGCGTGCCAAAATTTGCCACTGCTTGTGTCCATGTGTTCATCATTCCTTTCTGCCCCTCTAGTATTACTTGCACTGAGATACTACACATAGAAAGACAACAAATCATTAATAGCATGTGCGTATCCAGAAAAACATACAATCCCCAAGGCCCTCAGCGGGCGCTTGTGGGATATCAGTGATACGACTAATAAATTGATTACATAATGATATATATATGTAAAGGAAAACTACTAGAATTGATATCACATTATTTTGCATCGAAGCGGCGTCGGATGGCCCCGTTATGCTTGTTTACCCGTTAGGGGCCTCTTCAAGGTGAACGCTCCAATGTCCCACCTATGCTCATCCAAATCAACTGAAAATCATGGTTTAGGCATTATATGTCATTTTAAGACTACCTATATGCTCAAAATCTACCTATCCTACCCAAATTTTCCTGTATGTGACAGGGGCACCCTACGGGCTAGTTAACACATAAAATACTAAAACTACAGTAAAATCATGTCAGAATCCAGTGAAACTTTAACAGAGGCATTAGGATATCATCTAGGACATATTGCAAAAATAATAGTAAGGAAATCATGTACAAATTTCTAATCGCTCTGGGATGGGACGCTGGGGATTGTCATAAAACTTGCAAAAAGTGACGTTGCAAATATCTTGCCCAAAGGCCTCCAAAACTCTTGCAAACTTGGGGTTATACTAAAAACAACATTTTGAGATGACCTAGAAGGTCATATTTTTCATATTCTACCTAGGTCATCCTATATCTGAAGGAACTCCCTGCAGGTTAGTAGACGCATAAAATACCAGAAACCAAGTCAAATCATGTCAAAAAGCAATGAAACTTGGACAGGAGCATAAGTACATTAAATAAAGGAGGATGCAAAAATAATAGTAAAGAAATCATGCACAAATTTCTAATCACTCTGGGGTGGGGCAATTAGGACTACAACAGTTTGGGGGGTGCCCGGGGGTGGGATGCCCACCGTTTAGGGCTTATTTTTGACACCAATCCAAGTGGGATGGGTCCAAAACATCCTAGGGGGGTTGTGTCTATGATTTTGGGGTGGTATTATGGCTGATTTATTGGGTTTTTGGACTGGATTGCGTTCCTAGTGTTCACTCGATAACCTCTCTTCCAAAAGAGAAATTAGGGATGTAGGAAGCACAAAGAGGAATGGGGGTATAGTTAGGCAACACTTCATTGCTCCAAATGCTCTAGATTTGTTCCTCTTTTGGGGTGAGGAGGCTCACATTTTTATAGACCTAAGGGTATCCTTTTAATGTGCATGTGAGGGCGCCACTTGGCTCATCATGCCTTTTTTGGGGAGATAAGATTCCTCCCTGATTTAGAGCCTCCTTGAATGAGGCCTCCATGATAAGGGCAGGCTTGACTGAAGTCTCTCTCTGATGTGAAACCATTCCTCACAATTGCATGCCTTGAAGGCAAAGTTAGGTGGCAGATCTGGGCTACCATTTGTCAAGGTTTGACTTTTTTCTAGTCAAACCTGCTAATCGTCCCACCCTGGAGTGATTGCTGCTAATCGTCCCGGGGTGGGATGAATAGGATTCTAATCGTCCCAGGGTGGGATGAATAGGGAGAAAAGTGTTTAAAAGGTGTAAAATTGACCTCTAACATTACAAAACTGATTTAGGAGTGGTTAGGACCACTGTTTAACCTTTGGAGGCTGCCTTAGGGGGTATGCATGCCAATTCAGTCAGTGCTTATAGTCACATAATCGGATTGATGTTGTTTTGGTGTCTATAGATGCCCCTTTTTGGGATGCACTGTGTGTGACATAGTACTGAGCAAAAATAGATGAGCAAAGCACTTAATGATTAGGGTTTCTTAGTAACCTAACCAACTTTTGATGCCCCAAGTATGGAAAGGGCACACATTCTTGAATCCTTGCTTTTGACGAGCTAAGGAGCTTAACTCAAGTGTAACATTTTTTAGTGAGGTGTACTTGATCTTGGACATTGTTCAGACATGAATAGGCAAAGGGCACAACCTTTTGTCTAAGGAACCTTTTATTCATGCTTCCATAATGCCAAGTGTTTGTTTAGCTTGTGATTATTGCTTGTTTGCTGCCCCAAGCAGGAGTGTGATTGTCTTTGTCAATGATTCTTTGAATGCATGTCATTTCCTTGATTAGGGTAGAAATTATCAAAAATCCTCCTTCTCGTGGAGTGGTCTGGCTATGCTAGCCTTCTTAGGGAGTATGATAGTGAGTATTTGTGACCCCGACGATATTTTTTCATGCCATGAATGTCAGGTGCAAAGGCACCTTTGTTCGGAAGATTTATTGCTATTTTTGGTGCATTTTTTAGGTGCAGTTTTTTTTGTTTTATTTCTTACTCTGTAATCGTCCCAGGTTGGGACGAGTACCAATTTTGTAATCATCTTAGGGTAGGACGATCGCTAACTAGAGTTATCATCCCAGGGTGGAACGATTACAGGCCTAACAACCTATATAAGGACCAAAACTAGGTTTTGGGCTCATTTGCAATATTTTTTTCTTGGCGATTTGGAGCAGTGAGGAGGAGTGTGAGTGTGCGTAGAGTGTTGCTAAAAATTTTTGGACATCATGAGTGTGAGAACTTGATATTTGAGTGGAGGAGTCGAGGCGAGACCGGCATGATGTTCCTTCTCCCTGCTTGTTATTCGTTTCTATTTTATATGAATTTTAAAACTCACATATAAAATTTTTGGTCACGTTATTTTGATTTTATTCGTATATCAAGTTGAAAACCTAATATAGGAATTTTATTTGCTATGTTTTTTTTTGTTGTTAATTTTCATATATTAAGGTCAAAACCCTAGTACACAACTATTATCTATACTTTGTTTGTGTTTGTGTTTAGGTTTAAAACCCAAAACATTTTCGTTTTATTTTGTTGTTTTTGTTTATATTAAGGTTGGAACCCTAATATGTTTTTTTTTCGTGTTTGTTTTTTGTTGATTGTACAATTTTTTTTTTTATGATCTGTACTTTCATTGTACAGTTTTATTTTAATGTACTTCTTATGTTGTACTTTTGTTGTACAATTGTAAATTGTAGTCTGTACTTTGCTGTATAGTTTTATTTTAATGTTTTTGTTTTATATTAAGTTTGTACTTAATATATTTTTTTTTCATTTTATGGTGTTGTTTCAGGTTGTGAAGAGTCGGTACTACTAGCCGACTATTTTCTCTGATGCTTGGGATGCCCTGAAAGTTGTGGATTGGGAGTGGTTTGATGCCCTTGCGCTCAAGCATGTGACGCATTTAGAGCCTGTGGTGGGGGATCGGGCATATTTGACTACCATAATCAATCTGTGGGATCCCTGCACCAACACTTTTCATCTCCCAATAGGGGAGATGACTGTTACTCTAGAGGATGTGTATCAGATTTTGTAGATTCTGATAGATGGGCTACCTATACGGATGACCCACCGTGACAAGCGAACGGTGGTATTGACATGGTGTTTTGGTCTGGCAGTGGAGAGGGGGGTGGAGAGGGTTTTGGAGAGGGTAGAGGCTAACTTCCATATAAGCAGTATTCTGGTGCGGTGGTGGTTGGAGAGGGGCGTATTAGGGGTGAGGCATGCTTTGATCATGACCCTCATATCCAATATGCTACTTCTTGATTCCTCAAGTGCGAGGTTCCATTGGAACCTTCTTGAGTTGGTTTTCACATTGGTGGAGTGTCCTATGATGTGTAGTTGTTATACACATCATTAATTCTCAATGAATTTGTCAATCCAGGGTAGTGTACAAGGCTATCTATGGAAGAAGGGGTGAACAGGGTTATAACTTAGGTCAATCTAGAGAAACATGTCTTATTGGTGAAACCAATTGTGTGGGGGATTTAGGACATTCCTATCTCTAAGTTGCATAAATTAAACCTTAATATAGTTTGCAGAAATGGAAACTAATCATTAACTGCAAAAATGAAATCCTAATTACAATTGCAGAATGAGACCTAATTATGTTGTAGAAATAATAGTTGCAGAATTAGAAGTCTGATTATAATTGTAGAAAGGAAATCTATTTACTTTTGTAGTAATGGAAACCTAATTATAGCATGGAAATGAAACGCTGTGAAGGCTCTGTAATAGAAGGTTGTCAATCTTCTGTGCAGGGGTTGATAACAAAACACAAAATGCAGGAAATTATAGAAAATAGTAAATTTTGGAAATGATAGTCTACAATAAATTGAAAGCTTTGCTGAAAGTGGAGATTACAACCAAACCATTAATCACAATATTAATCTAAACTTAAAATAAGCTAATATTACAAATACTATTAGTTGTTTACAAAGAAATGAAATGACAAGTTCTACAACTCATTCTACTGCAGCAAAATCAAAATAAAAAATTGTTGTTAGTCCTCCTCCTAGGTCTGGAAGTGGCCAGCCTCCTTGTCCAGAAGAATTTATGAGTATCTCTATCTCTCTAGATCTTACTCACACTCATTTACAAGAAATATGAAATATAAATAGTACACTTTATTGATTCAATAACATGATTACAATAATTCTTCTGAAAACCTATTATAGGACTGTAACAGTCACTTTTCTAATTATTGCCTATTTTCTCCTATATTTCTCTACTCTCTACTTTCTCTATCTTCTATTAGATCAACATGAATGGGAGCAATATTTATAGATGTCCTAAGATCTATTGAAAAACTAAGAATATATCAAAATATCTAATCCTATTATACTGCAACAATTCCTGGTTTTAACCTAAAAGAAGATCAAACTTGATCTTTCCATAAATGGTGGCTTTGGTCGGCAAGGACAACAAAGTCAAATGGGAGATATTTTCCCTTACCCTTTTCAATCTTTATTTCCCTTTTTCCAGCATCAAAAATTGGTCAATAAGTCAAAAAGCACATTGTTTTTTCATTCCAAAGATAAGTGGCTCATTCCGAAGAGACTACAATTCTTATTTCGAAGATCCGCTCATTTCGAAGACATTGTGTTTTCTCATTTCGAAGACATGTCCATTTCGAAGGGACTTCAGAATGAACAAATGTGTGCTCTTTAAATTATTTCCTCTGCATTTCTCAGGTGGGTTATCTCTCAGGATCATATTTCAATGGTCTTCATATTTTTCCATATGTGAATTCCATGCCTTGCCATTCATTGGCAGCTGGCTGCAATTTACATGGGAAAAACCAATTTTTGCTACACAGTAATAGTTTGCTTGCACTGTTGCCAAATTTAGGTAAAATAAAGGTTTGAGACATATCAAAACATGATTAGTGAAATGCTGTTATCAACCTAAGCATATCTCATTTAGCAAGTCATAACAAAATAACATAAAACTTATGAAAAAAGCTGTAAAAATCATAATATAGTATTTTAGATACATTTATCATGCAAATAGTTAATACACAACATATTGAATCAACTTAAATAGCATATTAGATTAAATATGAGAGTTTTTAGGCAATTTCAGTGTTCAAAACATGTTATGATTGAGGTATTTCTAGGACTCATCATTTTTCCCCCAACTTATATTAATGCATGTTCTCATGCATTCTGTTGGGCTATGGAATCACATATATCTATATTCAAATTCAATGACCTGTATAACAACTTCTTGCCTATATAATATCCCCTATTCTCCTGAAGGTTCCTGAGCCATTCTTCAAACTGTTCATCAGGTTGGGCATATTATTCAAAGTAGAATGGAACTAGAATGATGATGGTTGGAGGCCTAAATATAATACCTATCCAATGATGTTGCATGATTTCAATCAACTGTATCACTCCTTCTGCCCTTCTTCTGAACCATTCTAAGTTGATGGGGGAGATGGGTTCTCTTTTCTATAAATACATGGAAAGTTCAGCCCATCTATTTCTACAGACTGATAATGCTGGCACAAAATTGTCATTACAAAAATTTTAGAATCTGGTCACAGTCCCTCAAGTTTGTCAAGTACATCCTCTTTATATCATCTCTATTCATCATGGTGAAGTGCTGTCAAGTGATAATTGGGTGATTTGGCTAAATTGCTCTAACCAACAATTCAACTCTTGTTTTAATTTCTTTATTCTGCATTTTCTCCTGGTCCCAATAAAACTGATTCTGCAAAGTGGACATGAATACCCTCAATTCAACATCTCCAATGTAAATTTGAGGGTGAAATTCTACTTCTTTTGGAATAAAGAAGTTGTGTAAAAATAGTTCACATAGAAGATTTTTCTGCTCTATAGGGCTGTTAAAATATGCTTCCAAGAAATCTATAGTTGTGTCCAATTTATATGGGAGACCTAAGCTAATCCTCATGACCTGCCATCTGAGGTATTTCTCCTTCAGAATAAGACTGTAAAATCTGGCTGGTCGTCTGAATTGGACTAAAAATTCAACAATTTGACATAAATCAGACACTTTTTCTTTTAATGCCTGAATCTTTGTTTCCTTTGCCTCTACCTGTTTTCCTTCCAATTTGAATTTTTTAGTCTTAGTGTCAAGCTTCTCATATCTAATCACCCAACTGGCTATGTTTGCATTGTATTATTCTAGGAAAATAGTATTAGGTGGTCTGACTACAGGTGGAACTCTCGATAGCAGATCTACCTAAACCCCTTTTTTTGCCACTTCTACTGGTTGATCATCTATCAACAATTCTACTTGTACCCCCTTATCTACTATTTCTATTGGTTGGTCATCAAACAGTAATTCCACTAGCACCCCCTTATCTGCTATTTCTATTGAAGGTGTAATAGATTGAAATATAGGAACATCAATAGAAGGAGTACTTACTTGAATAGTTTTATGATCTTTGCTTGGACCGTTCCTGTCTTTGGTGACTCATCTCTAGTATATTTTTCTATGCTCTTTGCCAATTTTGAAGCATCTTCAAAATGATAAGGTAATGCTTCAGAATAAGAAGGCATTTCTTCAGAATGAAAGGGTGTTGCTTCAAAATGAGCACCTATGCCTGCCTCAACAGAGTCATCTGCCCTAGATAAATCCATAAGCAATTGAGCCAAATCGTCCTCATCAATGGATATAGTTGGCTATTTTTCAGACTGTGACAACCTTTCTCTCAATTCTGCCACTTCCTGCTGTAACTCTGCAATTTTTCTTTCCTGCATCTCAATGATGTTTTCTCTCTTAAATCCATCTGGTTTGTGTTTTGACAACACTTCTTGCTGATCTCAGCTGCTCTGTGATGTATTCCTCCTCTGTTTCTACTTCAAAATTTAATGTAGACAAGTCAGCTACAGTTGGCTTCTCAACAACTATCTCTTCCTCTACAACATCTATTTTCTCTTGTTCATGAGGCTCTATGAAACTATCTATAATTGCATCTACCATTTCTGTGGTCTATTGAACTGTAGCCACCTCCAAGATATCCTACCCAGCCTCTTCCTCAATTATCTATTCAGGGAATTCTGGAAAGTTTTCAGGGGCTAGTTGTATTTCTGTGACATCTGGACTGCTTTGTCCACATTCTTCTTCTATGACCTATTCTGCCATTTCCCTCAAGTGGAGTCTTGTAGACCTCCTAGTTCCAGATGAAAACTTCTTATTTTTGCTTTATTTTTTTGTGACAACAAGGTTTGTGGGGACAGTTTCAGATGTTTTTGTTTCCCTTGTTGTTTCTTCCCTTGTTGGTCTAGGTGTTTCACTTCCTTGTTATGACAAATTAGTAACAACTTCAAAAAAATGGACTTATTTTTTTTTTATGATGCCAGTTCCAGACCCTCTTTTATTTTTTTTCTTGGCTCATAAGGTTGAAGTTTGTGGAGTAAGGTGTTTTGTTGCCGTTGCTAGGTGTGTTTCTTTTTCTGCAACAACTTCTGCAGCAGTTTCTATTTCTTCTTCTGCAACAGCCTCTGCAACAACTGTTTCTTCTTCTATAATAGCATCAATAGCATCTGTTTCTTCCTTATCATCCTCATCTCCAAAAATTACATCGTTTAGGGTAGAGTAAAACCTGTCAAAGCTCCTAGGGTTTCCTCTAAAATGGTGCTGGCAAACTAGTTTGATGAGACCATGGTGGCGAAGACTCCCTTTTCCTTCCTGATATCTTTTTGCCATGTTTTTTAATTACTATTGCAGGTACAGGGGAATATTTACCCTAACGTCTGGTTATTGCCTACCATGTCTGAGATGGTTTAAAATTTTTATATGATGCCCTGATAATAGTACATACTGCCCTTCACAGGTTAGAAATTTGATTACCCATGTGGCCACTTCATCCCAGGGTTCCTACAGGCTGGCCCTTTTCACCCCCTTGCATGTGTTATTATGTGTTAAATATTCTAGATCCCTATCATTTTCTTCCATAAATTGATTAACTATATTTACCAATGTATTTTTGCCAGACCTAGAAATTGGAAGACCTTCTATTGGCAGCTCAGTAATTTGACTCAAAACTTCAAGGGTTACCTCAATTGTCATGCTGTTAATGTGTGCCCGTTTGTTTCTAAATGTGTGGGTGAACATGTCGGCCAAATATTCAGAGGAACCATTAAACTTATCCAAAAATGGCATAAGCCCTCCATCTTCAAAAATCTATAGCACTTCTAGATTTTCCCAGAGGTGGGTGGTATCCGTTGGTTCCATTTTCGTCTTTCGCCCCATTTTCCTGTCTTGGTACATTAAAAAACACTCACTTCTACTATTATTCCTTTCTTTGGATCTCTAGTTTTTGGTGTTTGCGGACTTGTAGGGTTTGGTTCCAAGTTTTCAATTGCCTTATTTTTCTTCTTTGAAATGAACCGTATCTGAGCACTATACCTCGTAATCATTTTGTGTTAGCAAATATGTCTTCAAAAAGAAGGGTGGCACACATTTCTACTTTTTATCTGAACACATGTCCATCAATGGTTGTGCAGAGGTCCTTACTGTGAAATCCACCTTACTCGTTTTTAGTTTTTCTGTTTTTCCCATGGACTTTCACGTGCATGTTTATTAGTATGAGAAAATGGTAGCATACTATTGGTCACATCCCCCATGATTCTAGTACTTTCTAAATGGGTGCAAAAACAAACTACATCCTAACTGACACATGTTCATTTATCGTATGCAGCCAAAAGAATTTTTACTTGATCGTATTTTTTTCTTCCTTGGATGCCACGTGGAGATGTTATATTGAATGCTCTTTCCGAATATTATGATCTATTGCAAAAAAAAAACCTCATTCCGAAGATTATGATTTCATTCCGAAGACAAGTCTTCATTTCGAAGATCATGCTTCTTTGCGAAGTCAAATCCTCATTTCGAAGATAAATCCTCATTCCGAAGACAAATCCTCTTTCTAAAGATAAATCCTCATTCCGAAGACAAATCCTCTTTTCGAAGATCATGATTTCATTTCGAACACAAGTATTCATTCCGAAGATCATGCTTCTTTACGAAGTCAAATCCTCATTCCGAAGATAAATCCTCATTCCGAAGACAAATCCTCTTTCCGAAGATAAATCCTCATTTCGAAGACAAATCCTCTTTCCGAAGATCAAGTTGCATTGCGAAGGCAAATCATTCTGAAGATATAACTTCATTTCGAAGACAAATCCTGATGCATTTCGAAGACAAATCCTGCTTCATTCTGAAGACAAAGCTTCATTCCGAAGATGATGCTTCATTGTGAAGGCAAATCGTCATTTCGAAGACAAAGCTTCATTCCGAAGACAAATCGTCATTCCGAAGACAAAGCTTCATTTCGAAGACAAAGTGCAACATTCATTCTATTGTCATTCCAAAGATAATTTCAATCCGAAGACAATACAACAATTAATATGAAGAAGATAGCAGGCACTATTTTTGGCATTCTTATTTCGAAGATTAGGCAGAAATCAATATTCTCATGCTCAAAACATGTTTTAAGTATGCCAAATCTTATGGATACCTTTTATGCTAATGGTTAATTGTTATATACTATATACCAATTATTTACAATGAAGAAATGTAAGAAATATATACCTGATTAAAACAAGTTAATGCAAGTTTTGAAGAATGACTGCCTTTGTTGATGTTCTGCTGACATTTTTTGCAATATTTCAAAACAAGTGCAGTTGGTGAATTTGTACAATGATGGTTCAGAAATTTTCAAGGTTATGCATACTAGAAAACTAGTTTTCATGCTTACCAACCCAGTAGTGCCTTAGAAAAGGTTTTCACTGCTGAGTTATTCATTTTTTTTTCTTAGTTTCCTTTTTTTTTTTTTGACCTCACATTTTCTCTTTTTTTTTTTCTTGATTCTTTTTTGTTTCTTGATTCTGACTATGCCCATGAAGGAATTCATAATCAAAATTTATTCATCTTTTTGTTTTTTGCTCTTTTCTATTTTTTTTGTATTTTCTTGAAATCCATGATAATGCTGATTGTTTTGAAGTGGAAGAGGAAATCTCTTCCACTTGTTGTGTATCCAAACTGTTAAGTTGCTGCAAGAATTCATCTCTAGTCAGATGTGTATGGTACACCCTGATACGATGTCCATTCACTACCAACTTTCTCTGTGACCCATCAATAGGAGATAAATGAGCTGCTCCATTGTCAAATACCTCTTCAATTTGGTAAGGTCCAAGCCATCTAGTTCTCAACTTTCCAGGGAAGTCCTCATAGTGAGAATCAAACAACAAAGCCCAATCTCCTTGTTGAAGTTTCCTCTACTGAATGTGATTGTCATGCCACAACTTCCTCTGCTCCTGAATTACTTTAGTTTGGTGTAGAGCATCCAACCTAAGTTCATCCAATGCATTCAGCTATAGAATCCTATCTATTTGTGCCTGTGACAATTCAATTCCAATTTCCAATGTTGTGCGCAATGTTAGTAGCTCAAATTCAATAGGTAAGAGGGGATTTTTACCAAAGACTAGTTCATACGGTGTGAATCCAGTAGTGGATTTGCAAGTAGTATTGTAAGTCCACACTGCTTCAGGTAATTTATCTAGCCATTTTCTCCTATGAAAAGCTACTATTTTTGTCAAGATTATTTCATTTCCCTGTTTGTTATCTCAACCTGGCCATTTGCTTGTGGGTGATAAGGTGATGATTTTCTATGTTTGATTTCATATAATTCTGTAAATGCCTCAATGACTTTAGATGTAAATTTGGGTCCTTGGTCTGTGGTGATAGACCGGGGAGCTCCAAATCTCTAAAAAATCTGAGTATACAAGAAATCAGCAACCTTCTCTTCATGAGCATATTTGAAAGCATGCACCTCTACCCACTTTGTCAAGTAATCAATGTATACTAGAATATGCACCTTTCCTTGAGAAGGTGGATCAATAGGTCCTACAAAATCAAGCCCCCACCTCTCAAATGGCTCTAAAACCAATTGAGGCTACAGTGGCATTTCATTTGTATGAGTGGGTTTCCCCATTCTTTGGCATGCATCACAATGCCTGATGTACTTTTTCACATCCTTGTGAAGAGATGGCCAATAATATCCTATCCCTAAGATTTTCCTAATTGTGCTTTTTACAGAGTAGTGTCCACTTGAGGGTTCATCATGACAAGCCCTAAGGATATCATATACCTCATACTTTCGGATGCACCTATGTAACACATGGTTAGGACTGCATTTAAAAAGTATACCCTTAATCCATTCAAAAGAAGAACTCTATTTGATCAATTATTTTTCTTATTTTAAAGTGAAATGTGGAGGAACTTTCTCTGTGACCAAATAAGTGTCTATATCTGCAAACAAATGTGATTGGACTGATATAGCAAATAATTTTTCATCAGGAAATGTGTCTTCAACTAATTCCCCTTCATCCGTGTTCTATAATCTGGACAAGAAATCTGCTACAACATTAGCTTTTCCTAGTTTTTTGATTATAGTGATATCAAATTCTTGCAGCAACAGTAACCAAAAAATAATTCTTGCACTTACCATAGGCTTATTCATCAAATACTTAATGGTCGTGTGATCTGTGTGAATAAATATTTGATAACCTATGATGGAATGCCTGGATTTGTTGATGGCATAAATTACTGCCAAGAATTATTTCTCAGTTGTGGTATAATTTTTCTCAGCTCCTATCAAATTCTTGCTAATGTAGTAGACGACATAGTGTTCACCAATGTCAATTTGTCCTAATGCTGTTCCAATTGCTATATTGGAAGCATCAGCCTGTATGTGAAATTGTAATGTCCAATTAGGTCCTCTTAACACAGGTGGAGTTACTAATTTCTCTTTCAGAGCTTTAAATGATTCCTGACACCTTGCAGTCCAGGAAAATTTAGAATCTTTAGTCAATAGGGCAAACATGGGATTGGCTATTGTGCTAAAGCTGAGAATAAACCTACGGTAAAAACCATTGTATCCTAGGAAGCTTCTGACATCAATCTAAGTTTTAGGAGGAAGAATATTCTTGATAATTTCCACCTTCTTTGGATCAACCTGAATCCCTTGAAGAGAGATGTGATGACCAAGAACTATTCCTTCCTTCATCATCATAAAACATTTTTTCTGGATTCAAGGATAACTGGTATGTTTCACAGTGAGTTAAAACTTTGTCAAGGTTTTCTAATGTAAAGTCAAAAGTATGTCCACATACTATGAAATCATCCATGTATATCTCAACACTTTTGGTAGTCATATTAGAAAAAATTGCTGGGGCATTACACAAACCAAAAGGTAAAACCCTATAGGCAAATGTTCCTCATGGACAGGTAAAGGTTGTTTTCTCTTGATCTTCAGGTGCAATCTAAATTTGATTATATCTACTAAATCCATCAAGAAAACAAAAGTATTTCTTTCCAGCAAGGGTATCTAACACCTGATCTATGAAAGGTAATGGAAAATGGTCTTTGTATGTCACTTTATTTAGCTCTCTATAGTCTACACATACTCTCATTTTTCTATTTTTTTTAGGAACTATAACCAATGGAGAGACCCATCGGCTATCAGAAATTGGGTAAATAAATCCTACCTCCAGAAGTGTTTCAATTTCTTCCTTTACAATATCCCTTAGGGCAGGATTCAGTCTTCTCTGGGTTTGTCTTATTGGCTTGACTTCTTCAGTATAAATTTTGTGGGTGCATATATCAGGGTGAACTCTTGACATATATTTATATTCCCAAGCAAAAGCATGAACATGCTTCTGCAATACAGTTATCAATTTTTCTTCCTCTTCCCTAGTAATCTAGCTGTAAATGTTCAAAAATTTGCCTGGCTAGACTTCTATTTATTTTGTATTTGGAAGGACTGAATTCACTTCTTCATACCTGGTGATTAGGGAATTAAGAGGACACTGCTGATATGGGAAGAAATAAGAAGTTTCTATTTAATTACTTCCTTATGGAAGCATATCCTATATGGAACAGTGAGAAGAAAAAATCAGGTGATGGTGCCACCCATGTGGTAGTGAAACAAAGTTTTTCTATGATAGTACAGATGGTTCACCTTCAAAATTTTGGTTTTCCTCATTCCTTAACAATTGATGGATATTTACTACTTCCTTGTATAACCCTTGTTCATGTAGAACATTCATTAGGATTGTTTTGTTTTGTAAATTTTCTGTGTCATGGAGGTCTTCTATGTGTTCCCTTACTACCAAGGTGGCTAGTGTGGAAATAACCTCCTCTGATTCTTCATCTGAATCGGGAAACCATAGCTGACCTAAAAATTTGCTAGATGGTTTTGCAGGAGGATACGAAGAGATCTATTTTAGATCAATACCATTTGAAATAGTCATTTTTCTAGGTCTGCAGTCTATGAAGGTTGCTGCAGTTGCAAGCCAAGGTCTTCTCAAAATGATGGGATATCCATGTGCTGAATTTCTTGGCTGTAAAACCAAAATTTTTTTAAGGAATTCCAAAGAAGAAAATTCTATAGGAACATCTTCAATGACACCTTCAGGTTTTACAACTGAACTATCAACCATTTCTAAAATTATAAATGTGGTGCTAAGATGTTTGAGATGTAATTGTTTCATTATATCCTTGGTAATGACATTTATTGTAGCTCCTAGATCTACTAAGACATTTGATATTAGTACTGAATCTATGGTAACTATGATAACTGGACTTCCTGGGTCACTATACTTTGGAGGTACTAGTTTTCCAAACAAGAGATCAACTATCTTTCCTTCAACCTGAATAGTCTTGGGAAATGCTTTCTTTTTTCTTCCTAATATTCTAATGCACAAATCTCAGAAAATACTTTTAATCACTGGTATATCCTTAATGGATTGCAATAAGGGCAATGATATAGTTAACTTTCTAAGTTCCTTGACTAGGTCTAACTTAGAATTTTCTATTGTGGTATTGAATCTTTCAGGATATGGAATTATCCTTGATGAAGGTAATTGTTCTCTGTGGGTCTATTTTTTCTTCTTCTTTCTCCATTATTGGTTTAACTCTAACTAGTTCCAAATGTTCTTTCTCTTCATTTTCCTTGATTTTATTTGAAACAGGTTCAGGAACAACTTTTCTTGAATGAAGTTGGATGTTACTACAATCAAGAACATTTATTTCAACATTTTCTTCAGCTTCAGCCACATAGACAGGGGATGCCTGTCTCATGCTTTTTGGATTAGTGACTGATTGAGTTGGAAGTTGAGGTTGTTTCACTTATTGTGTTTGTTGTGGTTGGTTCTATTTTTCTTGAAAATTTTGATTAGGTGTAGGCAGCAAATGCTGAGTTTGACCTTAATTTCTTTGCTGCCTTGGATAGGACTGGTATTTCTGATTCCACTGTGGTTGATTTTGCATCCAATGTGGATTAGTCTAATTCTTATTCTAGGATGGGTTGTTTTGATTCCATGATGGGTTATTCTGATTCTGATTCCAGGCTGAATTACTCCAATTTGTTTATGGCCATTCTTGGGAATTTGTCCATTGAGGATAATTCCAAGGACATTGGGGTGGTTCTGATTGTCCCCAAGGTATAGTCCAGGGATTATGCCCCCAATTTTTAGGAAAATGAGGGGGATTTTGTTATTGAGAAAAATTTCCCCCTTGTTTTGGTCCAACATAGTTGAGTTCCTCAGTCTGATTTTCTAACACAGTTTTGAGTTGTGGTAGTAGGTGGCATTTATAAGTTGAATGCTTCTTTGAACAGATACCACAAATGGCTGAGATAGATGTTTTATTCAAAGGACATTCCTACAAAGCATGTTTATTTCTACATCTTGGGCAATAAATTGCCAAAGGTTCTGTGGTTTTTGCTTTTGTAGACATTTCCCTCAAATTTGTATTTAATTGCACTAGAATATCAGTTTTAAAATTTGCAAGTTCCTCTATTAGCTCTTTCACTTTAGTGCCATTTGTACTCTTTTTTCTTCTTCCCTGCTTATTGCAAGAGTAATTCCTACATAGATCCACAATTTCCTCATTACTGAGAGTATTTACATCCCCTTTTCCCATAAAATTTAATACTTCTCTGGATTCATCTTGTAATCTTCTTAAAAATATGGTTTTACATAACTCTGGTTCTACAAGTCCACGTCTCCTTTGAACAAAGGAGAACCTATCAAGATATTATTCTAATGTTTCATCATCTTCCTGTTTAATCCTGAATAACTCATCTTTCTTGTTCCTTACATGGTAATACTCCTGATATTTGTCTAAAAACATAGTTTTCATTTAATCCCAAGTTCGTATGGAATTTGGATCTAAGCTCATGAACCAGCGTAATGTTGAGTCCTTGAGTGTTGAGGAAAAAACCTTAAGTTTTTTATTGTCATTTACATAGTCATAGGTTTGACACACTACTTTGAATTCAAATAAAAACTGATTAGGATCTTTAGATACAACACCTAAGAAGGTTGGAAGTACTAAAGGTGAAATGGTTTTCCTGGGAGAGTTTTGTGTTGGATTCAAACAGATAGGATATTTAAATGTTCTGGAAGGTTGGGGCATATCCTGATCATCTCTTTCATTATGGACATAGCCATTTTGGCCATCTCTATCTAGATTACCTCCCTCTATAATAATTTCTTGTTTCTTGGGAACAATCAAACCTATCCAAATTTCACTCTCAAGAGGTCCAAGATCCTTTGTTGATGATGGGTCTGATGATTCTTATTTCTTAGGATGTTCTAATGATGGTGAGACTGGTGATTTTTCTTTCAATATTTCTAGTAGTTCAAACATAGGTGATTCACCCCTTAGGGGTGAATATATCTTTAATGGAACAAGCCAGAGATCCTTTTGGGTAATTCTACCTTTTTCATCCCTAGACTTACTCATTCATTTTTACTCTTAAATGACATAAATTATAGGTCAATAGTTGTTACTTTAACCAGCTGTTCTATTCAGATTTTATCCTGAATCTTTACAGCTCAGTCTAATTAACAACTATTGCACTGTTGTCACCTTCTAGAAACACAATCCCTAGTAACGGTACCAAAATTATGCATAGTCATTATACACATCATTAATTCTCAATGAATTTTTCAATTCAGGGCAGTGTACAAGGCTATCTGTGGAAGAAGGGGTGAACAGGGTTATAATTTAGGTCAATATGAAGCAACATGTATTATTGGTGAAACCGATTATGTGGGGGATTTAGGACATTCCTATCTCTAAGTTGCATAAATTAAACCTTAATCTAGTTTGCAAAAATGGAAACTAATCATTAACTGCAAAAATGAAATCCTAATTACAATTGCAGAATGAGACCTAATTATGTTACAAAAATAATAGTTGCAGAATTAGAAGTTTTATTATAATTGCAGAAAGGAAATCTATTTACTTTTACAGCAATGGAAACATAATTATAGCATGGAAATGAAACCCTATCAAGGCTCTGTAATAGAAGGTTGTCAATCTTCTGTGCAGGGGTTGACAGTAAAACACAAAATGCAGGAAATTACAGAAAATAGTAAATTTTGGAAATAACAGTCTGCAATAAATTGAAATCTTTGCTAAAAGTGGAGATTACAACCAAACCATTAATCACAATATTAATCTAAACATAAAATAAGATAATATTGCTAATACTATTAGTTGTTTACAAATAAATGAAATGACAAGTTATAGAACTCAATCTACTACAACAAAATTAGAATAAAAACCTGCTGTTAGTCTTCCTCCTAGGTTTGGAAGTGGCCAGCCTCCTTGTCCAGAAGAAGGTATGAGTCTCTCTCTCTCTAGATATTACTCACACTCATCTACAAGCAATATGAAATAGAAATAGTACACTTTATTGATTCAAGAACATGATTACAATAATTCTGTTGAAAACCTGTTATAGGACTGTAACAGTCACTTTTTCGATTATTGTCTATTTTCTCCTATATTTCTCTACTCTCTGATTTCTCTATATTCTATTAGCTCGACCTGAAAAAGAGCCATATTTATAGATGTCCTAAGATCTATTGACAAACTAAGAATACCTCAAAAGATCTAATCCTATTATGCTACAACAATTTTTGGTTTTATCCTAAAGAAGATAAAACTTGATCTTTCCAAAAATGGTGGCTTTGGTCGGCAAGGACGTCAAAGTTAGATGGGAGATATCTTTCCTTACCCTTTTCAATATTTATTTCCTATTTTCCAGCATCAAAAATCAGTCAACAAGTCAAAAAGCACATTCTATTTTCATTCGGAAGATAAGTGGCTCATTTCGAAGAGACTGCAATTCTCATTCCGAAGATCCGCTCATTCCGAAGACACTATGTTTTCTCATTCTGAAGACATCTATTCATTCCGAAGAGACTTTGGAATGAAAAAATGTGTGCTCTTTAAATTATTTCCTCTACATTTCTCAGGTGGGTTATCTCTCAGGATCAAATTTCAATGGTCTTCATATTTTTCCATATGTGAATTCCATGCCTTACCATTCATTGGCAGCTGGCTGGAATTTACATGGGGAAAACCATTTTTTGCTGCACAATAACAGTTTGCTTACACTGTTTCTAGATTTAGGTAAAATACATGTTTGAGACATATCAAAACATGATTATAGAAATGCTGTTATCAACCTAAGCATATCTCATTTAGCAAGTCATAACAAAATAACATAAAACTTATGCAAAAAGCTGTAAAAATCATAATATAGTATTTCAGATACATTTATCATGCAAATAGTTAATACACAACATATTGAATCAAATTAAATAGCATATCAAATTAAAAATAAGAGTTTGTAGGCAATTTTAGTGTTCAAAAAATGTTATGATTGAGGCATTTCCAGGCCTCATCATCCTACATCAGCTCCACTTATTATGAGATGGGAGCAAACTTTATTGGCATAGTTGTATGATGAGATGTATGAGGTCCATTATCAAAAGTGAAAGGGGATCGGGTGCAACTATCTCTTGCAGTGCTGGGGGTGGTAGCACATAGCTGTGAAGCAGCCGCAGGGTTTACCTTGGACCACCCGAGGTGATATGGTGGATCAAGAAATTGGCTATGCCAATTTATGGCAGAGGTCGAAGGAGCATGGACAAATTCGATGGTGGGCAAGTGACGTAGGTCACTATACTGATGCCTTCTCTCGTCTAGTACTAGGGCAGATGTTTTGGCGGTCGTATCGAGACTGTCTAGCCTGGACTAAGGCTAGAGAGTGGCCCTGACATGTGCACAAGGGTAGATGGTTGATTGGACAGAATAGGATAGAGCTGAAGTACTTCCCGTATGTCCAGATGACATGGCAGTTTTGGGTGAACTAGGGCTTTCCTGGTGATCCCTTGATCTATCAGCATCACGGTGACAAGAGGACTCTAGTTTCGACTACCATTGAGCCGCTGGGCAAGGGGTCCGATGAAGTTATTGATGTACCTGATGTGGACGATGTCGGGGTGACTACCGACTATGACCAATGGTGGATTATGCGGCGATGGTTGAGTGAGGGGCCTCTAGAAGGCACAAATACTATAGTAGTAGGATGTGGAGGTGCAGAGGCATCGATGGAGGGTTGTGGGGCTCTACTTGATTATGCTGACATGGTGGAGGTCAATGACTTCATCGATGATGGAGATGATTTGGGGGTTTTAGAGCAGTCGAATGTGTAGTATGTTTTGAAGCAGTGGGTACTAGAGCAGCAGGCCATCTCAAAGGAGCCCATGCCTCAAGCTATCTCAGGGGATGTGGAGGCTGGGCTTTGTGCTGAGATAGCATGATTGGAGGGTCTCTTGTAGAGATGAGAGAAGCAACATAAAGATGCTTTGGTGTAGGTAATGCAGGAGAGGGATCTCCTACGAACTCAGTTGGCATAGCGTGATAGTGCATTAGTTGTGTATCGCCAATGAGATATGGAGTGGGATCGGTATCAGATAGAGTTAGAGACAAATGTTGTCTGCCTTTGTGGATAGTTGCCTATGCTTGATAGAGGTGGGTTTTCGCATCGTACAAGAGGCAGTGAGACTGAGCAATCTGTATCATCTCATCATAGGCGGCTAGGTGAGGGTAGTGTTGGTGGGTAGGGTGCAAGGGCTGGCAGTAGCTGCCCTAAGAGGTTCCATAGGACCCATACTACTGGGGGTAGTTCCAGTCACACTAATCCTACATGACCATGGTGGCCGACTCCCTAGGCTTTGGGGATTTTGAGTTTTTGGTTTTTTTGTGAGGTCAGAGGACCTTCTTATTGTAGCCTGAGGGAATTTTGACTTGATATATATACATGACTCTTTATTTTATTTTATTATATACTTGTCGTGGTTTATTGTTTTTTATGCACATTTATTTATGTTGATGTATGGATATGCAATTATGACTGCAGATGATTTTAACTATATGATATAGATGTATGCATATGGAATGGATGGAATGATTTGTTGGTATACAGGTGATGGTACCATAGACTATACAAGATTTACTAGCTTTCTGTACTATGTGATTGCTTTATGAAATAACTTTTGCATTTGTAATATTTGTTTTTGTATTTTTTGATGGTGATGTAAGTAATGAAATGTACAACAATTGTTTTAGAATGTAGGTAATTTTTTTCTGAGACTCAAATGCTTTAACTAACTAGTTAAGACTGTACATTATCTTACAAGAATTTTGAACAAGGTACGAATCATACTTGAGTTTGACCAAGTTATTTCATATCCTTGTGTGTGCGATTGAGTTTATTGGTGTGGTATTCGTAAGGATACTGCCAGTGCCAGGTAGGCTGTCCACAAAACCTATATTTAGGATAAACTAATTAGCTCCACTAACTCCTTTGTTGCATTTCGTAAGATTAATCTATGGCACAATCTAGGATACCATAAGCTAGCTCATCAACATGCAAACATTGATCTGTACATATGCCCAACAGCTAATGCGCCAGATATATCATCATGCGGGAGGTTTCACACAAGTGACCAGCAGGATATCCACCAAATCGTGACTGAGGATCACCTCATGACCTTTCAAATGCTGAGAGTTCTAGGGATTCAAGTTCAACTCCCTCAGTTTCTTCAATTTTATTGGGATACTTGCTCTCATATATAGTGATAAAAATCACTATTTTTTTTCTTTTTTTTTTTTGTTTTGAGAAAGTTATTTGAATTTTGAGTGATGGGGATCACTATTTCTTGTGATTTTTGATGTGTGCACTTTGAGGGTTTTGATGCCAAACTTTGGAGTTTGTACTTTGAATTTTGCAGTTTTTTGTGTTTGCAACTTTTTAAGAATTTGGGATTTTTGATAGTGGTAAAAACCACTGTTTATTTTGGGGAATTGGGTAGGGAAGATGCTTGTACTTTTGCCAACTCTCAGTATTCTTGGGCCATTTGCATAGGGGGATGAGCAAGATAACCATTTCTCTTATGGTAGCCTAGTCCGCTATGCAGGTTTCATCTTTTGTTCACACAACTTGGGAATTTTTATGTGTTTTTAAGCTTGTGTTGGGATGCTATGTAACAAGGCATGATCGAAGTAAAACTCTACCTTGTAAAAATCGGTTTGGCTTTGTACAACATTTGACTAGAAATCTAAAGACACCTAAATGACGAAAACCCTAAAGACATTAAAAGACAACTGACTATGATATGGCAAAAATGCGAATGGCGTTATTCTTGTTGGATCATTTACAAAATGGACTGAATGTGGAAAATGTTGGAATTGCCAAGTAATTACAGTCTATGGTGCGTTTGACATGTATGATCAGTAGATATGCAATGTTGAGAATAACTTAGGCTTATCCACTTAAGCCTAAGTTAATTATGATTATATTTACTATTCCTATTTCTTGCACTTTGTATTCACGTGAGGCATAGTATGTCCATGTTAGAAATAGGTTGTTAGCATGTTGTTAGATTGTTGTTAACTGTTAGAGATCTTGTTTGTCTTCTAGCAGTTAGTGGACATCCATAGTTAGCATTTGGTTAACTAGTAGTTAAGTGGTTGGCCATGCTTGGCAGATTGTTGCAACCACTTAACCTACGTGAGATTCCTATGTAAGCCTATATATTACTTGCATTTCATGAATAAAGTAGCTTCATACTATTGTTACTACATCATTGGTATCAGTTAGCTTCAGGAGAATTGCAGGAAGGAGGAGAGAGCTACCACTTCATTGCAGATCCTAGGAGGTGTTGTTTGGAGTTGGCTTGAAGTCACCCACAACACAAGTGAAGCTGAGGTGATAGAGGGAGAAATTACCCCTACACCAGGTGTTAAGCATCAGTTTGAGGCCAAGTTGTGGCCAAGAAGAGGTTGCAGAAGAATTGTCGAAGGAGTGCCAAAGAAAGTCTTGTGGAACTCCAAGTTCAATTTTATGCATGAAAATAATCTATTTCATATTGGTATGAAATAAATTATTATTATAAAATATTAATATTTATATTAATATTTTATTAAAAAAAAAAAAAAAAAGGTCGCATGAAAATTTTAGGCTTTGAAGCCTAGCGACTACCAGTAGCCACACCGGCACCGACCAGCCGGTAGGCGGCAGCCACAACCGGCAGCGATGCTGACCAGCAGGCGGCCATTCCTTTTTGGCCAGCAGTAGCCACCATCGGCAGCGACGCCAGCCAGCAGGCGGCCGCCTAGCAGCAGCCAGCCACCGGCACTCGGCAGCAGCCAGCCACACCAACCATCGGATAGCAACCGGCCAACACCGGTCGCCTACCAACTGATGGCACCAGCCCCTCATCGGCTCCACCAGCATCCGAAAGCAACGATTACTGTGTTTCCCGGTGATTACTGTGTTTTCCAACAAGAAATAGCGACGAGCGGCCAGCTAGCCACTAGCCGACCAACAGCCATCGACAGAAAGGTGGAGGTGGAGAAGCCCAGTGCATAGAGAAATCCGGTGAGATTGGAAAATTTTGGCAAAATTCCAAACACAAACCGGCATCACAGACCAGTTTTCCAGTGTGTTCTACATTTTCCAGTGAAGACTGGTTTTTTTGACGTCCGAGGCGGGAGAAATAATTGGCAAAGAGTTTTTCCAGCAGGCGGCCATAAGCCGGCAACCCTTAACGCTCGACAGCCGGGCGCCAAGGAGGAAAAAGAATTCAAGGAGAAATTAAAACCAGATTTTTGGCGGGAAAACCAAGGAGGAAAAAGAATTTTCAAATTTAAAAATTCAAATTTTGAAAATTGGCACCCAAAACTTCAACAGGTGATAACTTTCCCGTTATTGGTCCGTTTTTGACCAAATTTTTTGCGTTGGGTTCAAAATTTTACACAGATTCATATTTTTTTCTCCTAAACAAATTTTTGGCATTGTAAAAGGGCTAAATTTCAGAATTTTATTAGTGCACATTGTAATTGCAAAATTAAAAATTTTAATTTTGTAAAAGCACTAAAATAGCCCTAATTTTGAGAGCAAAATTTGTAAAATCTAGGCAATTTGGCTGCATAGGAAACTAAAATTGTTCCTAAGCCTAGATTAGTTCTTGCATCCATTTTGTAATCCTCCTAGTCTGGCATATACTAGGCAAAATATGGCTCATGATATTAGAACAAACATGGAAAACCTCACTGAAGCAGTAGACATTTTGGCAGATAAAGTGAGAGACATTGTTGTGCAGTTTAAGCCTGGTGACATCAAAATCTACAATAACCATGCAAACAAAGCCAAATGTGAGGTTAAAATGTATGATGGATCTAGGGATCTTGATGTCTTATCTACATGGATTTTGGATATGCAAACTTGGTTTGCTTATGCTAAAATTTCGAAGGATGAAAGAGCCACATTTGCTACACTGAAACTTACAGGTTTACCAAAATTTCTCATTGTAGAAATACAGAGTCATAATGCCACCATGACTTGGAAAGAATTAACTCAAATTCTGGAAAACACCTTCTTTCCACCAAACTACCAATGTGACCTCATTACCAAGTGGTATAGATTGAGGCAAACCTATGGAATGTCAGTTTCTGATTACATTTTCCAATTTAATAGGTTAAGGGTATTGCTTGGTGTGAAAGATTCAGAAGATGATTTGATTAATAAATTCACTCGTGGCTTGCAAGATCAGATTTTCAGGGAGATAAAATTCAATGTCTTCCTCACCTTAGATGTGGCATTCAATCATGCCATTCTTGCAAAGGAGAAAGTTGGTGCATATCAAAAGTCTCGTTCATCACAGGAGGGCTCTTCCAAAGGCGGGAATTAGCATCAACAGCAGGTGAAGAACAATTATCAATCTTCCCCTCATTCTTCTTCTCCTCCCACTTCTCCTAAAGCACATTCTTCTTCCTTTCATGCTAAATATTCTTCTTCTTCATTGTATTGTGACTTTTGTAAAAAGCATGGACATGTAAAATCCAAATGCTATACTTTTGAGAAGTTTAAGAAGAAGAAATCCCTAATTGTACAACCTACACATGAGGAACCACAAGATGGTCCCATTTTGGCTATAGGGACGGAAGAAGAATATCCTGCTTTAAAGGGTAAACTGAACAAAGTTACCCTAGTGTCCAATGTATTTGCTCAAGGGGGCATGATCATTTGTTTGTCACTAGAGCCCACTTGACGCATGATTTTTATGTTGATTGTATCATTGATAACGGATCGCAAAAGAACCTCATTGCGAAGTTCGTTGTGGAGAAGTTGAAACTTCCCATAAAACCACATCACCAACCTTATGCACTTGGGTGGAAAGACGTAGACTCCACATCCAACATCACCCATACTGGCACCTTGGATTTTGCTTTTGGTGACAAGTTTTGTGGACAAAGTTAGGTGTGATGTCACAGATATGGATTGTTGTGGACTCTTTCTAGGTAAACCCTATCAATTTGATAGGAATGCTATTTATCATGCTAAAAAGAACACCTACACATTGGAGTTGCATGGTAAAAACTACTTGATACAAAGCACTGCACCTACTTCCAATTTGAAGTTAAGTTGTAGGCAAGTAAGGAAGCCATTAAGTCAAGCACTCATTTTGGATCCTACTAGCATTTGTTCCACACAAAATGAAGAAAAAGCACCACCTAAGGAACATGAAAAGGAAGAAGTTTCACTCCCACATAATGAACAATCACAAGAGCAAGTGGTTAAGGAACCCACCATTCTCACTCATGAGAAAGATACCATTGATTCCATTGGTATAATTTTGGGTACACATACAACTACTGAACCACTTGTTCCACAGAAGTTACCTTTGGCTTTGCCCACTCCCATTGCACACATGGAGGAGCAAGCTAAGGTTACTTCCCTTACTGAGCATCGACAGAGCCTTCTAGGCAAGATACCACATGACTTGCAGGAGACTCCGCAGGGAGTGGTGCGAAAGCATCACAATTCTCACTCACCACAGGTTGGAGGCAGAGTATGGGTTCCTTTGGATGAGCGCCGCTTTCCAGAGACACCATTTTAGGACCCTCTTTTGGTACCTGATCCTATTTTTAGTCCTACAGCAACAGTGACACCTGATCGTCAGCTTTCGCTCATTTCAGATAGAGTTTTCGAGATGAAGACTCATCACACGAGATAGGGTTCTTCCACTACTTACCTTGTCGCTCGTCACGATCACTTTCCACACATGGCTCACTGGATTCCTCACCATGACATGGCCCATGACTTTCCACATTTGTTGAGAGCATTGGGGTCCAATGCTTATATGGTTGGGAGGAGTGTTGAGGATAACTTAGGCTTATCCACTTAAGCCTAAGTTAATTATTATTATATTTACTATTCCTATTTCTTGCACTTTGTATTCACGTGAGGCATAGTATGCCCATGTTAGAAATAGGTTGTTAGCATGTTGTTAGATGGTTGTTAACTGTTAGAGATCTTGTTTGTCTTCTAGCAGTTAGTGGACATCCATAGTTAGCATTTGGTTAACTAGTAGTTAAGTGGTTGGCCATGCTTGGCAGATTGTTGCAACCACTTAACCTATGTGAGATTCATATGTAAGCCTATCTATTACTTGCATTTCATGAATAAAGTAGCTTCATACTATTGTTACTACATCATGTAATGTATATATGCGATGCCTAATGCAGCTTTTTTTTTTTGTATTTTGATTTTTAAGATTATGCATGAAAGTGAGATGTAGTTTTTTTGTTATTTTTGATTATCTGTTGTTTTTGAATATTTGTTATGGTGGTTTTAACCCGAATGGGTATGGACCAAGTGATTCTTACGGATCCTTTGAGTTTTTGACCAAAGGGATTATAGATACCTTTGGGGCATTTTGGGTGACCAAGCGATTGTGGGAACCCTTGGAGATTTTGGTTTGACCAAAGGGATTATAGATACCTTTGGGGTGTTTTAGGTTGACCAAGTGATTTCGGGAACCCTTGGAGCTTTTGGTTTGACCAAAGGGATTATGGATACCTTTGGGGCATTTTGGGTGACCAAGCGGTGGCAAGAACCCTTAGGGCTTTTGGTTTTACCAAAGGAATTATAGATACCTTTGGGGCGTTTTAGGTTGATCAAGTGATTGCAGTAACCCTTGGAGATTTTTGTTTGACCAAAGAGATTATAGATACAATTGGGGAATTTTGGGTGATCAAGCGGTGGCGAGAACCCTTGGGGCTTTTCGTTTGACCAAAGGGATTATAGATACCTTTGGGGTGTTTGGTTGACCAAGCGATTGCGGGAGCTTTTGGTTTGACCAAAGGGTTTGTGGATATCTTTGGGGCATTTTGGTTGACCAAGTGATTTTAGGAATCCTTGGAGCTTTTGGTTTGACCAAGGGGATTATGGATACCTTTGGGGCATTTTTGGTTGACTAAGCGATTGCGAGAATCCTTGGATATTTTGGAGGGGCCATGGCTCTCTAAATTTTGAATGGCCTCAAATGACTGATTTTCAAGGGTTCTAGTTCCTTGATTCCTTCAAGAGAGGTGATCCGTTATGTTCCAGGTCCTATTTTACTATCGATTACATAAGGACCTAACCAATTTGCCATGAACTTGTCCCTTAAATGGGGCGACAAGTTAAAATTTTTTTGGTTCTCTTTTAAGACCAGGTCACCGACCTGAAAGTCCCTTAGGTGAACTTTCATGTTGTATGCTTTCTTAAGTCACTCTTGATAGATACATAAATTCTCGAGAGCATTGATGCATCGTTCATCGAGTAACGTAAGCTGGTATAACCAGGCCTACCGTACAATGTCATCATCAATGAACTCTTGCATTGATATGCATAGGGAGGGTATTTCCAACTTGAGAAGCATGACTGCATCGGAGCCATACACTACCGAAAATGGAGTTACCCTAGTGGGCGTCCAAATGCTAGTGTGATAAGCCCATAGGGCAAGTGGTATTTGGATGTGCTAATCCTTATGACTATTTGCAACCATATGTTTAAGGATGGCAACTAGAATTTTGTTTGATGCCTTCGCTTGCCCATTTGCCTATGAATAATAGGGTGTCAAAAAACTATGCTAAATTTTGTACTTTGTTGCCAAAGCAAGCACATCTTTGTTCTTAAATGACATCCCATTATCTGAGATGATCTTGGATGGAATACCAAAATGACATAACTCCACAATGCGGGGCCCAGTCGTAGAGGTAAGTGAAACTGCTTCCACCCACTTAATGAAGTACTTTGTGGTCATTATGATAAACGTGTGATGATATGATGACATAGGGGAGATCTTTTTGATGAGATCTAAGCCCCACTGTGAAAATGGCCAAGCCGATTGGATCGACTGCAAGGCCTAAGAAGGTATGTGTGTCAAGTTAGCATGGCATTGACACTTCACGCACTTCTACACGTATGCACAACAATATCACTCTAAATATGGCCAATAATAGCCCATGTGAAGAATGCGCTTTGCGATGGCCATACTGCTAAAGTGACCACCACATGTACCATCGTGCGCTTGGGTGATCGCCCAAGTGGACTCCTAATGGTCCAAGCAACAGAGGAGGATTCCTTCGTAGCTTTTACGGTATAAAATATCTCCTAGCAAGACATGTTTTATTGCTTTTTGTTTGAATGATATTTTTGTAGCTTGCAACAATCCAAGTGGGAGGCTACCTAACTTAAGATATTCTCTTATGGGTGTTTACCAATTCTGTTGATCAGAAACCTCGATGGTATGAACGATCGATCCCTCTTGAAGTTCATCCCTAGGAAAAGCTGAACGGGAAAGAACTTGTAGAAATAGTGTTGTGTTGCTATTAAGAGGGGTTAGAGAGAACAAAGACCCCTAGTTGGCATGATTCAAACTATAATGAATTCAAGAGAGCCTATATCGAGATGGTTCAATCTAGATCAGGTGGATTCTTGGTGTTATGTCAGAGCTTTCACGCTCCATCACATATTGTGATAACATTTTAACTTGAATGGTTGTCATCTCACTAGAAATGTCTTGCAGGATTAGTGACCCCAAGGAGGCCATAGTGTCCGCAAAATGATTCAATGATCGAGGGAGTGCCTCGATGTCATACCATTCAAGCTTTTCTAGGAATTTATCCACAAGGTCTTTGTAGGCCTACAAAACTGGTCATTTTCATTGGAATACCCCTTTCACTTGGTTGAAAATTAACAACAAATCACCAAAGATATTCAAGTGTTTGATTTCATGGTGATGGTTGTCTGAAGACCTATGAGCAGGGTTTCATATTTAGCATTGTTATTGGTGCATGGGAAATCAAGCTTAAATTATAAACGCATTGGAGCCCCTTGTGGTGTGAAAAACATGATTCCCATGCCACCCCCTTGCTCACATTTAGAACCATTGAAAAATAAGGTTATGTCAGCCTGTGACTCAGGCTCATCAGAATCTGGTGATTCTAAGACATGGAAGACCCCATCATCGGGTAGCTCTACGGTCAGAGGCTGATCGTCTTTGAGAGGAGCCTCTGCTAGTTAATCGATGATGAATTGACCTTTGATGGAATTTTATCCAATGAATTTGATGTCAAACTCTGTCAAAAACATGATCCATTTTGTTGTGCGACTCCGGACATTAAAAGAGATGGCTAATTGTATGCTCCATTCAATATATCTTCCAAATTTTTTTTGGTCAGAGGCTATTAACTATGCAAATTATATTCAAAATCGCAAACCTCATTAAGTCCTTGATCAAATAACCCCTGAAGAAGCATGGTCTGGCTTAAAATTAGATTTTTCTAATTTCAATATCTTTGGATGTATAGCTTGGGCTTACATTCCAAAGAAGAAAAGGAACGTTCTTGATAAGAAAAGTAGACAATGCATATTTATCGATTATTGTAAAGAATTGAAAGCATACAGAATTCTTGATCCCTCAACTCATGAGGTATTCTTTCATAGGAATGCCCAATTTGATGAAACATTCCCTCAAAAAGAACCTCCAAAGGACTCTTCCTCCATTGAGCCTTATCCTATAGTGGAACCTCAATATTATGAAGAACCAACCCTTGAAGTTAATTTGATATTGATAATGAAGATGAAGATCATGTAACTCCTTCTCAAAGTCTTTCAACTCCTTCAACTCCCTCTTCTATGCCAAAATGGGCCCACACAATTGTTAAAGAAGCTACTCCCTACATTCAAAATCTTCCCTCAAATAGATCAGCCAACCCCATAGGTTCTAGTATTGTATGTCAATCCATTTACTCTTATCCTCAATCCTTCAAAGAAGCCTAAGGTATAAAATACTGGGAATATGCCATGGATAACGAGTTTTATTTCTTGATCAAAAATGATACTTGGGATTTAATTCCCTTACCTAAGGGAAGAAAATTAGTTAGATGTAAGTGGATCTTCAAAACAAAATATGGACCAAATCAAGAAATAGATAAACACAAGGCTCATCTTGTAGCCAAAGGTTTTTCTCAAATAGAGGGTATTGATTATACAGAAACCTTTGCTCTTGTTGCTAAAATAGATTATGTTATATTAGTTCTTGCTCTGGATGATTTCCATAAATGTCCAGTCTACCAAATGGATGTAAAAAGTGCCTTCTTACATGGAAATTTAAAAGAAAAAATATTCATGGAACAACCCGTTGGTTTTCATCTAGACTCCTCTCTTGTTTGTTGGCTTAAAAAATCTCTATATGGCCTCAAACAAGCCCCTAGAGCTTGGTATGAAAATATAGACTCCTTCCTTATTTTAGTAGGATTTTCTCATTGTGAGTTTGATAATACAATTTACATTTGGAGAAGTAAAGGAAATATCACCATTCTTGTTCTTTATGTTGATGACCTCCTTCTCACTCGTAGTAACCTCACTCACATTCAAAATATAAAAGACTCTCTCTCTAAGAAATTTTAAATGGCTGATCTAGGTCTAGATCATTTTTTTCTTAGGATTCAAATAAAACAAAATAAAGTAGGGATTACCTTATGTCAACAAAAGTACACTCAAGATCTCCTTAAGAAGTTTAAAATGATAGATTACAAACCTTCTCCCATCCCATTTCAATCTAGAATTCATCTTAGTACTTCCTGCTCATCCCCTCCTTGTGATGCTACTCTATACTGTCAACTTGTAGGCAGTCTATTATACCTCACTCATACTCACCCAGATATCTCATATGTTGTTGGGCTCATATCCAGGTTCTCTCATAACCCTCATTTTAGTCATTGGTAAGTAGCTAAAATAATTCTTTGTTATTTGTAGGGTACTACAAACTTCGGGCTCACCTATAGAGGAGACTCCATGGATATCATTGGCTATATAGATTCAGATTGGGTAGGATCAATTCTATCTCTGGATATGTTTTTTGCCTTGGTGCTTCACTAGTAGACGGGTTATGCAAGAAACAATAGACAATAGCATTATCTTCTATAGAGGTAAAATATAGAGCAGTAGTTACAGCCAGTCAAGAAGCCCTATGGATTCATAAAATTATCAAAGAATTTGGTTTTTTCCAAGAAGTGCCTATAACTCTATGGTGTGACAATCAAAGCGTAATTCATATTGCATGCAATACAGTTGAACATCAGTGCACCAAACACATTGATATCTATATGCACTTCATCATACAACATATTCAGAATGAGGATATACTTTTGTAATATATTCCAACATAGAATCAAATTGCAGACATCTTCACGAAGTCATTTCCTTCTCCATGATACCTTCAGTTGTGAGATAAACTTGGAGTGTTAAACTACATTGACAAAGAGGTCTTCCACCTCTCTTTATATTGTACATGAGTACCTAATCAGGCCTTCTTACCGAGACTCATCTTTTACTTGTTAAATAGGACAATATTTGCCATTTGAAGATAAACCTCTTTCATACTTCTTTGCTTTTGATTGGTGGATTTTCCCACTGGGTTTTTACCATCATTTCAAAACAAAGAGGTGATAGTTGGTTTTTCCCACAGGGGTTTTTTCCACCAACTATCTATGTTGTACATGAGTACCTAATTTGGCCTTGTTTCTGGGATTCACTAATAGAATCTCCCCTAGTATCACTTAAGGGGGGGTGTTAGAATAAGTGAATATTCTCTTAAGTTCACTAGGATACACACTTGAGTTTCCACTCCTCCATGTATCAGGATAACTCTAGGTTGTGTCTTCATCAGGTTTGATGAGTTGTTGTAATCTAACGGCTCTCAATGATCAACTCTATTATTTATACAAAGTTGACCCTAGAGATAAATTAATCAGTTCCACTCTTCTCTTCATATTTTGTGTAATACTTTGTATATCTATTATTGTGAAATTTAGGAGAACTCTAAGTTGTGTCTTCATCAGGTTTTATGAGTTGTTGTAATCTAACGACTCTCAATGATCAACTCTACTATTTATACAGAGTTGATCCTAGAGATAAATCAACCAGTTCCACTCTTCTCTTCATATTTTGTGTAATACTTTGCATATCTATTATTGTGAAATTCTAACATCTTTAATATATCCTTTGAGCTCCTCCATGCCTAATATTTTGCCCTTGATTTTGCAGATAATTGTTCATCCTTCATGATTAATCAAATCCATCCCAATCCAACCCAAATTCATCCTCTAAAATCCTAATAAAAAGTAAAGGTTCATCCACCCACAAACCCAAAGATCTTTGAAAAATATATCTTTTGACTAAAGAGAGGCTTTCTCACAAACTAAAAATGAACAACCCTCTTCCTTCAATGCTTGACTACACCTAAAATTTGCATTCATTTGTTAAGAATGTAGTCAAATTTATCTCACGTAGCTGCACCTAAGGTTTATACTCCTATGACGAAAACTAATTCCATTCTATATTTTTGTTATATTATTTTAATCATTACATTTTGTTGTGATAAATTTTTGTTTGTTTAATATTTATAATGTTTTTCATGACAAAAAAAATTATTGATTGAAATAATTATTCTTTTTCTAATAAGTTATGTCAAATTCCTTTATTTTTATGTTTGTGTGGGTAGGTGTTATTATTATTATTATATATATATATATATATATATATATATATATATATATATATATATATATATATTTTAACTCGTGGTTTAACAATTATACTTTAGAAATAGAGGAATATATTTTAATATAAATAAAGGAAACTTTACCTTTACCTCTCAATGATTTATTTTATTATTACAATCTTTAACACTTATTTTTTCTAATATGTGATATGGAATTATTCGTCTTTATTAGCACAAAATAGTTGAATGAGTGTAAGCTAGGTAGTCTTTTGTTAACCATGTTGTTATAGAGTGATGTTGTATTCTTATTTTTTCAATAGGTTTTAAAATCTAAATTTTTTATTTTTATTAAGATAGAATAGTTGTGTATGTGAGAAGTTGGTCTTCATTTTCTTGCAATATTATAAAATAATGTTACAAAATTATTATTTTGAATGATGTGTGGTTTTCAATAACATGCTTTTATTCTTTAAATTTTCATTAAAAATTTTAAATTTAAACCATAATTGAAATAAAAAAATATTAAAAAAATAAAAATAATATTATGATATACATTTATTCACATTAATATGAATTATTTATCTAATAATTTATATAAATACTATGTTTTAGTAAATTATGTGAACAGATTTTTGAACGAAACTTCTTTCAAAATAAAAAAAAATTAAAAATAAATAAATTAATATTATTTAATTTTACTTTAACATTTATTAGGATAATTAAAATTAATAAATATTCTCATTATTTACTCTATGGCGTTTTTTTTCTTTTCAATGTATCCTTCAAGAAACATTTTGCTTATATATAACATGAGTAAAAAAAAACATGAATAAAAATTAAAATATTTTAATTAATATAAGTTTGAATGACAGAAAAAAAGTGCGGCTATCTGTTGTATTTATTACTTGATAAAAAAAACACTTTGATAATCAACATTTATTTGTACTACCCGCATATATCCACTTCCACTCCGAAATTGCCGCAAAAAGCGAATCTTAGAAAATATGTCGACTATAAATCTTTGAAACTCTTCTTTAAATTCCATACAAATTTCGAAAACTGAAAACCGGTCAAACAAATAAATTTTATATACAACTCATATCTTTAAAATTTAAATTATTTATATAAACCACGTATTCTCTTAATTTGCTTTATTCTCTTAAATTATTTTTAAATGAACTATGTAAGATTTATATTATATTGTGTATATTTTTTAAAATAATAATTATTTTATATAAAAATATTATTTATTTATTTATTTTATTAAAATATATATATATATATATATAATTTTTTATTTAATTAAATAAATATTAAAAACTTTTACTTATAAAATTTTAAAATTAGTATATTTTATTTTAAAACTTTTAATAAATTCAAATTTAATTATATATAATTTAATATTATAATAAAATTTAATTTAATTTTTATAAATTATATATTTTAAATTAAAACAATAAATAAAATAATTAATTATTTATGTGGTTCTTATCTTAATATGAATATGATTATCATCTTGAGAGAACAATAGAACAAAACTTTATAACGATCTTCCATAACCTACTTTTATTACTGTTTATTATTATTATTTTTTATGTGTCTCTACTCTTGCGTACTTTAAAAAATTGTAATTGTTTTGATAGAGTTATCTCCTTCCCACATTTCTTCTTGAAATGATTTGGGTATAATGAATTGAGAACAACAAATAAAATTATTTTAATTATACCTTTCAAATTAATTTTTTTATTATTTTTTAAATTTATAATTGTTAAAAACATTTGATCAAAAGTTTAGTTTTATCATATTCATTTCTAATATCTACTTTCAAAATTTTGTACATATTCAAATTAGATTTATATTTATCTACTTTCAAAATTTTGTACATATTCAAATTAGATATATATTTAAGAAACTATGTATAGAATTTCACATCAAGAACAAACACACTGAATAATACTCTAGATTAAATATTGTGTATCACTTTTGTTTATCATTATAAATCACTTACGCACTTTGCATCAGTCCATTTAGATGAACTTAGATGGTGAACATTTAGTCTTTTAGAGGATGATTACTCTTATATTTTGTTTATAGAAGGTTGAAGGCAACTCACTTAGAATTAAATATCCATCATTCATATGAATATTTATATAGATTGTAGTCTATCTCAATCACTAAAATTAATTTGATAGATAAAAAAAATGTTTTTCTTTGTAATTAGTTATATAGGATTGAAATATACCCACTAGTATTATATCTTGACCATTCACTTGTATTACAATAGTTTAATAATTATGACAAAGTTTGAATATGAGTTTCTTTCTTAAAAGTTGAGAAAATTAGCTAGCTTGTTAGAAAAGAAAATACTTGATTGATTATTCCATGAGATCAGCTATGCATAAATAATAAAGCTGATCTCTAGCGAGTCGTTGGATTACAATAATCTAATAGATATGATCTAATCATAACTAGGAGTTTATCAATCTCAACAAGAGTGATAACTCAAACAAAATTGAATATCCTAGTAGAACTTAAAATATACTCTAACACCCCCCTTAAGTGATACTAGGGGTAAGTGAAAAAAGGAATAAACAAGATGTGGCATACCCACATAAAATGAGTCCCGACAACAAGGTCTGATAAGGTACTCATGTACAATAGAGATGGTATAGCCATAGAAATGAGTCCCGACAACAAGGCCTGATAAGGTACTCATGTACAATATGTGATCAAAAAGAAGAAAGATCACTAAAGAAATCTCCCCTAAAATTAAAGTGTCTCACAAAAAGGAGTGTGAAGATAGGATGGAGAAAGAACCACAAAAATCGCAAGGGTAGTCCAAAATGACTCCACAAGCATGAGTATGTGGTTTCCACCTATATGAGCACAATGGGCTGAAATAAGGTCCAAATCTCATGGACAAACAACAAAATAAGGGAATGATGAAGAAAACCACCTACCAGAATAGAAGAAGGAGAAGAAGGAAGATGTGCATGGAGGATGGAGAGGAAGGAAGATGTCTTCTTCAACCTCCCAGGACAACTTCTATCAAGAAACCTGCAAAGGACTCATCAGATGTCTCAAGAAAGTAGAGACATCACCAAAATGAATGAAATCATACTCCTAGACTGATGCTTGTGACACAGATCAAGGTTGTGAACCATGAAAAAATGTCACTAAAAAAAACTCTCGAAACCAATGTGTCTCACAAAAAAATGTGTGAAGATAGTGTGGAAAGAACCACAAGAATCGCAAGGGAAGTCCAAATCGACTCCACAAGGATGAGTATGTGGTTACCACCTATATGGACACAATGGGCTGATAAAGGTCCAAAAAAAATGGACAAACAACAAAACAAGGGCACCAAATGTTTTGGGAGTGTCGGGTTCAACCGATAATGCACTCTATGATACAATATTTTTGAGCCACAAAAAGATGTGGGTAATAGTTTCAAAACTGAAAATGGACTGCATCATGTTATCTGTCTCAGAAACACTTTCCGACAACTATAAATACCCCTATATACGAGTGACATAGTGACCTTCATCTTATTGTAAAACAATAGCCTTCTTCTTTCCTTTATTAAAAGAATATTCCAAAATATTCTTTGGAATAAAACAGGTTTTAAAATGCCCATCAATACCACTTTTGGTTTCACTTACAATGAGAAAAGCAATTATAAAAAGGGGCCACCAACCCATATTCCTTTTCAAAAAAAATAAAAGGAAATATTAAAAAGAAATGTTCTTTTAATAAAGTGCCCATTATAGAGAGGAAGTATTATAAAAATTCCACGTGCAACCTGCACATCTCAATCAAAAAATGGGAGTATCAAGTGATGGGGTCTCCATTGCGCAACCGGACGGGGATGACCATTTTGAATATTGGGAGCTTCAGCAATGGAATCGATGATGAGCAGGAGATCTTCAGAAACTAAAAAACAACAAATGCTTTCCTGGCGGGACGACCGAGGGTGAGGGTAGCTTCTCTGCCATGACGAGACTCAACATCTTCTACATGCTATGTTTCTTTTACTGACATCCATCGATGGCACTCAACTTTCATTACCGTTTAGAAAAATGCGACGATGAACTCAACAATTTTGTCATTTTAGATTTGGCACATTCCAATCTCCCCATTGTTGTCGCTGTATTAAAAAAAAGACGACCTCCAGCATATCTCTCACGGCCACAAACTCGGCCAGGCAGATGGACAAATGTCTATAGCAATTTTTCAAAGAATGGTAGACAGGAAGCGTTCACTGCGGCTTTTCGTAGGGGACCGTAACTCTCGTCAAATCGATCACATAGCGGGAATCTGCAATGTATCTCCATAGCTTCAATGTCCCCATGACCACCTCGCTGCACTGTATCTCATCAAAACTGGACGTCGCCCATTTTATCCCTTACGTGGAAAGCCACCACAGATCCAGTATAATATTTGGTCGCCCCCCTTCCATTTGTGCCTATGCCGCGATATTCTGCGGCTTCCATCCACATATCGCTACTGATTCTCTAGTTGCCAGAAAATCTCAAACTCCTCACTATGGGCGCTCAAGCGTTCATCCAAAATCAAATCACAATAGGGTCTTCCCTAAAGCACGATGTTGACATAGCATCACTTGGCAGTATGACGAACATCAAATTTTAACTGGACAAAATATCTTCCATAATTTTAACGGCATCCGCCATGGTTGAAGCTTCCCGGGGGCAGGGAAGAGAGCGCAGGGAAGGCTCTCTTGTAATGAATACTCCTCACTGGTCTTCATGCGCAGGCTCAATCCAAATGGGAGCCATTGTTTGCCTTCACCATCACCCAAATTTTGGCGTCGGTCTTCGAGAACACCCATGACACAAGCAAATCAGTGCAAACTGCACGAAGTTTCTCTTTGAATTCTAAAAAGATAATGGAAGGTATGGGTGCGCCACATGTAAACAACTTTTACAAGGCAATATCCAGCCGTTGCGTTCAGCAGTCAGATTGGCCAATAAAAAACAAAGCTCTGGCAGCCTCGTCGCTGGAACTTGCCGCGATGCAATGCATAATTCGATGTCCTCCGCCCTCAAGATTTTGGAAACACAGTTGAAACTTAGAGCTCCTCCATTTTTGACCAAAACGCCTCCATCACGGGGGCTTTAAAACAACACCTCTATGTCACAACAAGTGGCACCAAGGGTGAGCCATTCAGGAAAACAACACCATGATCCGATCTTCAATAATCACGAACAAACACCAGCCCCATAAAAGCAACGACTACCATTAACAATGTGGCACTGTGGAGCATTCCCCGCGACGTTTTTTGTTAGTCTTCTGCGCAATCATTAGCGCCTAACGCGTTCGAGCCAGCAGATTGTCCTCTCAAACCCATCACAGGGGTCAGGAAGATTTCAAACACGATGCATCGGATAAAACGCGAACAGGGATCCGGTGTCGCATATTGTTTCAGGTAGCATTGACCAGTCCCGAAACATAGTCAATCTCGAAACTCATATTGCCTGCAAAAAATAAAATACAGAAAAAATAAGTCAATAGACCGTGGTCGAAGGCAGCACGAGCGGCTTCCACGGCCAAATCTTTCCTCCTGGAAAACACGAACCAATCTACTGGAGTTTGAGACATGACAAACAGCAAATGGCCTGCTGCTATCAATTTTATCATTGTAATTAAGTGGCTAGCTATCAAATGCTCGACTTGGGATGAGCATCATTCGGGCACTTTTGACACCTCAGGCAGTGGAGAAATATGCCAAAAATATCTACGCATAAGCTCCACCAGTGCGGCTACGTGTCGTCGGTGGCACGAACGTAAGACAGCGTCCATAAGTTTTCATTCACTATGAAACATGAGCACCATGTTAACAATCATTCTTCATATTTTATTGCCGTAACAGCACACATCACATTGCACTTCCAACATGAATACGCCGCAACTCCTCCATCGTATGCCATAAAAAATGACTTCAGACTTCACAACGGCAGGAAAATAACAGTGTGTTCGGCCAAGCTTGGAGCACGGTATGCTGCTCGGGATTGTGATTGTCAATCGGAAAAAAACCAACATTGCAGGTGTTCTCTCATCTTCGACAATGATGCCTTCTCTTAAATCTTCAGCCTTCTCCACGCTCTCTCACATCAGATCACGCTCCTTCCCCATCTACGACGAGAAAGTAACACAGTAGAGGAACCGCTGCCCATACTAGCGCAGGAACAGAGGCACCGCACCCGACATCACAGCGCTGTGGGCAAATCTTCACGACAAATCATAAGTATGGTCCACTGGATATTTCAGCATCACCAAACTCTCCATAAATTGGGAAAAATAATCGGATCATATTCGTTCCTCTGCCGTAAAAAAAAACATGCAGAACTAGCAGTGAGCAGCATCGTTTTCTTCTAAAAAAAACTCGAACAGGGTCTTCTATTGCATGGAGGATGGAAAATGGTGAATTTACGCCAATCTCGTCAATCATCATCAACACCAGGCTGATGGCAAAGCGCATTTCTCGCACCGCAAATAATGCTTTTCCCGCTTTAAAGTCTGCGCAGCAACATTGAGGTTCGTCGTGTCTCGCTTAAGGAGGGCAGCAACATCTCTGGTTCTCCTATGATACACATCGCCGAATGAGAGTAAATATTAACAGAGGGTTACTTGGGCCATAAATGCAGTGAACAACATCCACGCTCACGAACTTTTCATCTCGTCGTTCATTAGCGGATGGTCGAATGGCTACGTCAGGGTTCTATCGCCCCGTTATCTCGGGCTTCTCGAGATTGAACTGTGAGTGTTGTGCACCGATGGAGAAATAAACCAACCATAGGCCCTGTTGTCCTCCTCGCAAGCGCATTCCATCTATAATTGTTGCCTCCACGCGGCCACAGTTGCCGCATCATTTTGCCGGAAGAGCCCCACGTCTTGGTGAGGTCGCGCGGGGTGAAACAGCATAGATATATTGGATGGAAGCATCTTCATCAATAGCAAACGTTTAGAGAATTTGACGGAAAACTTTAAAGGAGCATAAAACAGTTTATTTCATTCGTGCTTGCAGAGCACACCAGCCACATTTAAATTCAGCAATCTGCCCATCGCCGTCCTTTAGAACCGTTAGAAATAAAAAATGATTCCCTTCCACAACTTCCGCTGCAAATGACGACCTCTTTCCTCCTCGAACACCATAGAACAGTACAGATTATTAGAAACACAGTTTGCTTCCTCTTCACGCCTGCTGGACAGCAGAAGCGTAACTTGGCGTGAACCGGCAGATTTTTTACTTCACCGCCATGACGTTCTTCATAACGGCCATTGTCTTTAATACTGTAGCTGCACCATTGTTGTAACTTGGCGGTATGTAAATGTGGGCCAAAAATAGTGTTCGATCTGCACATATATTACGATCTGCACGGCTTGGAAAAAAAATCCCACGCTTACTGAGGAAAGGTCGTAGTGGCTCAATGGAGACAACACATTGGTATTTTTAGCAAACCAAGGGATTAGGCTAAGCACGGTGGCGGCAACCCGATTTTCATCGGTTGATATAAAAAAAACAATCCGTCGAACAAGTTTCCCCTTTACGCCTCCGGGGCCGTACTAGAAACAGCAGCCTTTGACATGTAAAGTAGCGTTGAAAGGGCTAAATGCACTTAGATACAGTGAAAGCAGGAATGAGATCTTCACTACCATGCAATACTCCAAAAAATACTTAAAAAATAGCAGGAACGTCCATCAACAAGCACGCAGGTAGATAAGTAATCAAACAGTTAAAAAAAATGTTTTACAAACCCAGATCTGACTGCAAACTCAGGAAAAAAAAAAAAAAAATTAACCTTCCAAACTAAAATTTTAAAACCATCTCGTTTTTGATCCATCAAAAGATGGAGAGCATACTCCCTCGGATTAAAAAATTAGGAGAAAAAAACAGAAGGGGAATTTCCATGAGGGAAACCCTCCATGAAGAAAAGCTCCTCAGGTTCACAGTGAGCTCTGATACCATGTTAGAAAAGCAAATACTTGATTGATTATTCCATGAGATCAGCTATGCATAAATAGCAAAGCTGATCTCCAGTGAGTCATTGGATTACAACAACCTAATAGATCTGATCTAATCATAACTAGGAGTTTATCAATCTCAACAAGAGTGATAACTCAAACAGAATTGAATATCCTAGTAGAACTTAAAAGATACTCTAACATATATCTTTATCTAAAAATCATAAAAAAAAAAAAAATAATAATCCGCTCATGTAGAGGAGTTGGAGAGCAAGTGGGTAGTTAAAACTCTCCAGTTATCGAGAGGCCCAAGTTCAAATCTCTCCCCTCACATGTTGCGGATATGTTGTATATAAAAGGTTCCTCATCAAAAAAAAATAAAATCATAAAATAAATAATTTTTTAATAATATATATATATATATATATATATATATATATTTAAATAAATTGTTTTCATTTTTTTTTTTTAAGCAAATATTTTATTAATATTTGTTTCGTTATGTCTTAGGGGAGATAGCATATCCTAGGGGGGTAGTGGGGGATAGCGTATAAGTTCAAGGTTTGTCTCTTTTTGGCGAGGTCCAAGGTTCAAATCATGATGTGTGTGTGGTTGTGTGTTAAATTCTCTATTGATAAGCTTAGCTCTACCCCTTAAGAGAGGTTATGGTGGGAAGGGGATTCCTAGCCCTAGGCTTTGGTCAATGGGGTTTCACACACTAACAAAATCCAAAAACAAATTGTTTCATTTTAAAAAGTTATTCATCATTTATTAAAAGTTTACTTTAGGGTTATGTATAGCGGTGAATCATCATTAATTCACAAATATTAGGATTTTTAAAAGTTGAAATTGGTGAATATGAGGAGCTTTTACCAAAACACATTCACCCAAATTTTTTAGGTCCATTTTTTTTGGGTCGACTCTGATCATGTTGATAATAATTTTTATTTTTTTTTATTCACCAACACTCCCACCTAAATCATGAACCTTTTTTACCTTGAAATTATAAATTGTTTTATTTATCCTCCCAAATTCTTCACTTATACTAGTATATATACCTAATATGACAACCATACCTATACAACTAAAATATTTATTTTTATCGAAAAATGACCTGTAGTAGCAAAATTAATAATTAGTTGTAGAGAGAAGAATAGATTATTGATTGAGGAAAATAATAATAAGTTGTACAGAAGTGCATTTGAACCGCACCTTTGCAGTCAAACTACACTCGACTACAAAAGTGTAGTTGGACCACATCCAACTACAAAATATTCGACTATAAAAGTGTGGTATGACTACAAAAGTGTGGTTTGACTACACTTTTGTTATCGAGTGTGGTTTGAATATAAAAGTGCAGTTGGACTGCATTTTATAGCAAAACTATAGTCAGATGCAGTTTGACTACACTTTTGCAGTTAGATCACATTCGATAGCAAAGGTGTAGTTAGATGTAGTCTGATTTCACTTTTATAATTAGATCACATTTTATAGTGATAGCATAGTTGAATGACACTTTTGTAGTTGGATGCATTCCAACTACACTTGTAATCAGATCATTGTTTATAATATCAAATTAATAGAGAACCTTCTAGGAGTAACTATTGATCTATAGATCCATTTTTAGATTTTTAAAAACCACCTAGCTCAATGAGATATACACTTCAAATAATTCAAATAATGGTTTGGTCCTTGGTAAAATCCTCAAAAAACCCTTAGAAGACCTCTAAAATGAGCTTTGAAGTTGCTAAAGTGCGATACTAGAGAAAAATCAAGTAGAGATCTAGTAAGGGTAATGTGCAAAAACCCTTAAAGGATGCTAGATATTGGCAACCTAAAATGATGGATCTAGTAAATATTGTGTTCTTATCACAAAAATATATGAAAATTATGTGGTACCAAGATTTTGCAATTGATTTACCCAATTTTTATAATTTTTGATGGGAAAAAATGTAATTTTCCATATCTTCTACATGAGTTTGGATATGATTAACCTTTATTTTGAATCAAATTTACCTTATTTTTATAAATAAATTTTGGGATCACCCCTTATGCATATCCCTAGTTTACTTTTTTATGTTCATAAGGTTTGGAGCAATTGGTTGAGAGTGGAGAATATTATACTACAAACTAAGGTTCTAATATTATAGGTAAATATTAATAGTTAAGCCCATGGTGTTTAAGACAATTGGTTCATCGTGAATAATTCCACACCATAAACCAAGGTTCCAATCCATTGGGTGAATTTTAACATATTAAATATATAATACTTCTTAAAGTAAGAGGGTGAGTATGTAACTTACACTAGTAATGACTAGGTTTTTTAGAGGTTCATAAATGAATCAAATGGGAGTGGGGATCAAATTCAATGTCCATTAGTTTTCTTTAAAAATAAAAAGCATTTTTTATCATCTTTTTCTTGAGTTCAATGATAATATAATGGATGATAGCCCATGGTTTAAGGTGAACTATTCCCTATATCTAATACCATGCAACGAGAATTTTCTTTTATTCTATACTAATTTTTTCTTATCCTTTTATTGAGTTAGAAAATCAAGGATGAAATAATGGATGGTGGCCCATACTTATGGAAGATAGATGCCACAAATTTAATACCATAGAGTCAAAAATTTTCTAGGGAGATATAAAATTTTAAAGGGATTCTATAATGTGTTAGGATATTTTGTTTTCATATCATTTTGTCAATTAGGAGGCTTCTATGAATATTGATTAAACTCTAGGGAATTTATCCAGGATGGACCAATTACTATAAAATGAAAGCATGTAATATATACCTAGATATATGTTGCCATATATATTTTAAAAACATGGTCATAATCCATTAAGTTTTAAATTGAATCAAGAATTTATGACCAATAAGAGGATTATAAAAATATTTTGTTTTAATCCAAAAACTATTATTAGATTGGACATATATGAAAAGACTATAGTGTAAAGATAAGGGAAAAAGAGAAACAATAATTGTTCATGAGACAAACTTCATAGTGAACGAAGGAGAGCATACCATAGTGGAAGTTGAATTATATGAAGGAATTCCACTTAAAAAAATATGGCAGAGACATTTCCTTTTCATCATTAGATAGTGAAGGCCATCATTTTTCACATGGAATAAATATTAGAATAAGAAAAAAAGGATACAAGGAATGAGAAAGTACAATGTGTATGTTTAAACATAGAAGTTTGTAGAAGAATGCATGAGTGCCATTTAAGGAGAGAAAAAACATTAAGCTTAATCAAGTAAATCACATTAGAAATACTCTCCCTGTATTAGAAATAAAAACAATGAATATTTTATCCTTTGCACATTAGCATTTAAATAGAAAAAACAATAAAAAATTTGATATGGATGATAGCCATGGCAATTTAGGAATTTTAGGATATTATGAAATTAATTACCAAGCAAGATCATCCTTCTACTTTAGTATTTCTAGAAAAACATAAGAAAAAATGTGTGTTGAGGGCATTCCTTGCACTCAAGGTTCTCTAGAAAACCATAAACTTATAAATGATAAGTCTCAAAACAAATAATGTAAAAAATTTGATTTTTTCCAAATTATTGATGAATATGAAAGTGTTGATGGCAATGGAAAAAGGAGAGGAAGAAATTTAATAAAAGAGAAAAGAGGAAAAGAAACGTAGGCAAATACTAATATGCATACACAAAAACAAATAAGTATTAATAATAAGTGGAGCTAAGCTTGCAAATAAGAATAAAAAGTAATGATAAAAATAATATGTTTTAACTTCATTAAATTTTAAGTAGAAGACACACCTAGGGGTGTAGTGCAACGGTTCGGGCTTTGGATCTTCTTATGGAGGTCCAATGTTCAAACCATGATGTGGGCGAGTGTGTGAGGGGGTGGATGTGTGGTGGATTTGTGTTAAATTCCATGTTGATAAGTATAGCTCTTAACTTTAGGAGGGGTCATGGTTGGGAGGAGACTGCTCAGCCCTATAAGTCAATCACAAGGGGTTTCTCACAATAACAAAATCCAAAAAAAAAAAAAAAAAACTTTCAATTAGAAGACCAATGTTCATATCTTTCAAATTAATACATATATTTTACCAAATTGTTGTAATAATATTATAGTCATAATGAAATACAAGCAGGGCTTATTTCATTCTCATTGAAACATTTGAAAATATTGTATCTTTGGATATTAGGGGTATGAATAACACCTCAAGAAAATGAGATATTAGGAAATAGATAAATTTTCATTTTCTTAAATTTATTTTAATACAGGAAATAAATATAAGTACTAAGGAATGTAAGGATGTGTTCAAAAATATTTGGAATATGTAGATTGTCTAGTAGTTTTTACCATGAGACCTTTACGAAGTATTGAAACTATATGAGACAAATGTAATTGGGATGGATAATTTCCATAAGGAAAAAATAATTAGGTTAATGAAGTATATTTGTAGAAAAAAATACCAAATTTGGGATTATAATTGTATGTGCTCCAACTATAGTTATTCCTTGAGAAAGATTGTAAATGAAATTAAATTTATTTAGGTTAAATTTAGTGATGATTCATAGTTATGATACATGGATTCTTAGGATGACTTAAACATGGTTAAATATCCTCCAAAAGAGAAGGATGACACTCATGCTTGATATAAATCGGTAGGAGGTTCATTTCATTTGTTAATTCAAATGGGCTTTGGGAAGTTGTTCCATCATTTTTCAATAAATATAGCATAGTAAACATAATGGGAAAACTCATATAACATAAATATCACATGGATTCTTGTTATCTAATATGTTGTTGCATATACAATATATAATATCTTAAGATATTTTATTATGAGAAAGGATTATATCACAAGTTCATTCTCTTATGTGTGACCTACTCAATAACGTTTACATGAAGCTATTCCTATTTTAGTCTGTGTCTCTAAGACATTGATTTATTCCATATGTTTATTTTATGGTGGGATGGAGCATAGTTATAAGGTTCATGTATGCATAAATTATTTAAAAGTTTAAACATCTAAAGGGACAAATGATTATTTGGATTGACAAGTATTTTATAACATATCTAAAACAAAAGAATGAATTAATTCAAGCTCAACAATTTACATGATGTAGTTGAAATTAATAAAATGGACCAAGTTTGTATATGAAATGCATGATTTCAACCCACTTAAAAGGGCTTTTTCATACTTTATCCATGGCATCCTAAACCCTTTATATTGTTATCCTATATTATATCTCTTTTTTGGAATTAATATAGGAATTTGATAGGTAGCAAGAAGCACGTTGAGGGAGGATATTGGTTTCTATTTGTAATATTTTCTTCATTGGAAGTTCTAGCATAAAAAAAAGAACAACTCACCATCTACACTTTCTTACCATTAATACTAATGTTATTTGTGGATGTTTTACATAAAAGCCTTTGAAAAGGTGACAACATTGCTCATTCAAACACCCTAGGATTATAGTTAGATATTGCAGATTCTAATATTAGATTGGGGGTTAATTTTGAGGCTACATGAAACCATGTATTCTATGAATTAGTTTGTACTAGGATACTTGTTAGACTCATCTATGTGAAATGTTATTTCTATTATATTATGTATTTTATTATTTGTGAAAATAATTATGACTATATTTTAAGAAATGAGGATAAATATAAGGTTTTTATTTTAGTTACTTCACATTCCTTAAAGGGTTTGAGATCAATTGGTATGTTTTAGATTTGAAACTTATACTTATATTTGAGAAATTCATGTATGATGTATGAAATTACTTGCCTCGCATGTATCCAAGGTATACCTAGGTGACTATTATAGGATAAGTCACAATGCATAATATGGAATAAAGTATTAATGGTTCTAGTTCCCACATTAAGAAACAAAACTATAGTTCCACTAGCCTCATGCACTTGATTATCAAATCCCTATAAAATGGTAGTTTTTAGATAATATATTATGACTCCAAAATGGCTAAGGATATTTAGGCTATAGATGTTGAAGAACACAAGCTTATACTGAGAGGGGGATGAACAATATAGCACCCACTTTTTACTTTCTTTCCAAACCAATTTCAATTAATGTCCTTAATTGCAATAACCAAATATAGCAGTGTGCATTAATAACTTAGATAGAAATAGTAAGTAAGAGCACAAGTCACCACACATAGTTGAGACACAAGATTTAACATGGTTCACCAATGTGGGGTACTCCACAAGTTAATATCCTTATAATATTTCACACAAAAATAAGGATATTATCCAATATAATGATTAATTTGATCTGCTCAAAGCTAGACAATACACTAATCTACTCAGGTAAGCAATCCACTGATCTGCTTAGCTAGGCAACACACTGATCTACTCAAGTAGGCAATCCACTGATCTGCTCAACTAGGCAACACACTGATCTGCTCAGGTAGGCAATCCACTGATATGCTCAGCTAGGCAACACAGTACTCTACTCAGGTAGGTAATCCACTAATCTACTTAGCTAGGCAACATACTGATCTGCTTAGGTAGGCAATTCACTGATCTGCTCAACTAGGCAACACACTGATCTGCTTAGGTAGGCAATTCATTGATTTTCTTCAGCAATCTCACCAAGAACTTGCCCAAATATGCTCTAACAAGCTCACTAAGAACTTGCTTAAATCTGCTCAAAAATATCACTCAGAACCTCATAAAATCTTCTCAACAAGCTCACTAAGAACTTGCTCAAAATATGCTCAACAAGCTCACTATGATTTTGATCAAAATCTTCTCAACAAGTTCACCAAGAACTTGCTCAAAATTGGATCAACAAGCTCACTAAGAACTTGCTCAAAATCTGCTTAACAAGCTCACTAAGAACTTCCTCAAAATTTGCTCAATAAGCTCACTAAGAACTTGCTCAATTGCTATCCCAAAAATATCCACAAATCTATCCACAAATCTGTCCCAAAACTATCCACAAATTTATCCCAAAGACCTTCTCAAAGGCTCAATCAATCATTCTCAAGTAGTACTCCAATATCATCATAAATATATCAAGGCAATGCTCAAATATGAAATCAATGAATGGCAATGTACTCTACAATGGATGATAAAAATGATCCACAAAGATCTCAACTCAAATCAATCTCAACTCAACTCAAGTCTTATAGAACCATAAATAAAATTGTTAGAGACTCAATATGTTCTAATCTCACTCTCAACTAAAATATTATAGAACCATAAAGAGAATTTTTAGAGACTCGATATGTTCTAATCTCACTCTCAACTCAAATCAGAATTATGGAATAGTTTGTTTCATGGAACTTGAACAATCACTTCACACATTACTTGACTAGGCTTAATCAACTCAACTCAACCAATCATCACAAGGGCAACTCTTTCTCACAAAACCCTAGTCCAAGCATGTATCAACCAACTCAAATGTTTCCAAAAATTCTCAACCACAAATATCACACAACAATGATACTCATGTTCTTTTCTAACTCAAGTTCTTATAACCAATGGGCTTCAACAACTATGCTTATAAAACAAGGTTTAAACACAACTCACAAACCAGAAAACCTTGAAGCATTCAACCAACCACTTTCAAAACGAAAACCACAATCAATCCTTTTCTCTCCAATGATATTTCTAAAATCAACCACCATAAACAAAGTCAATGGAGAATATTTATCATACCTTTTTGATGCCCTATTGGTTGTCCACTAAATATGCCATACTCAACAAACATTGAAAGAGAACAAAAACAACCTTCACTTTTGAAACCCTTAAAAAAATAGAAATATCCCTTTACATACACCTCATTTCTCTATCTAATAAAGTTAATCAAATAGCCCTTGAAATAAGCTTTCCAATGATATATAATATGGTATATTTCTAAAAAAGAAAAACACTAGAAATTTATCTTTATATAAAAGTTCATTACAACCCTTAATCTTGATTTCCAAGTAAATAAAAATTTAATCAAACATTATTCCCTTAGCATCACCTTATTCCTCCAACATTAGGCAATAAGAGAAATATTTAATAAAATGATTACTTGCCTCTTAGAGGGAATTTAACCCTCGTCACTACCCACTCAACACCACAACCCCGACACCAAAGACCACATGAGCTATCTGCTCATCTAGGACAGAGAGAAAAAATGATCCCTATATATCATTGCCCCTGCTCACGCCAAAAATGTGTGTCAAATTCTCTTCTTACACACTCCACGAAAACAAAACCCAGTGGGAATCAAACACATGCCCTGTCACAAACAAAAACTCCACGCTTCCCAAGCTCACCATTGGACCACGTTGTCACATCGAAGGATTCAGGGCATCCACCTTTATATGCTCTTCATTCGATGCTCTAAGACTTTTTAATCGAAAGCCTTTCCATATATATATGCAACCTTCCATTAATTTCACATATGTTGGCACATTTAGGTATTAATTTTCTTTTTATGGTGCATTATTTTTTTTATGATGTCGGTGATGACTTTAATTTTAATTTTAAAATTAAAATTTAAATTTTAAATAATTAAAATTTAAACTAAATATTTAAAATTAAATATCTCCATCACCGGGGCACCTTTTTCGATGAAACAAAAAGGCCAACCTGGATTTTAATAAAAACCCATTTCAAATATGCCATACATGGTTTTAAATAAAACCTTTTATTTTGCCTTCCTTGGTTTTCACAAAAACCCTGTATATATCCATGCTCTCTGAAATATCATAAATGCTTATTTATGAAATGCTTTGGCCATAAAAACCCAATGTGATACATGTGACATCAATGAAAACATAAAATAACTCAAATTATCAAAAATCTCCTCCTTTGTCATTGATGGCAACACCTCTAATGCAAAAACCACAATCATTGCAAAAACCATCTCTAAGAATCAAAGCTGCTCCCCCTAACTCAATACTCTATATGGAGGTTTCTACCCCTAACTTAATGCTCTCTTTAGAGGTTGCTCCCCCTAACTCAATTCTCTCTTTGGAGGCTGCTTCCCCCTAACTCAATGCTCTCCCCATTACTCAAATCTCTCACCTTTGACATCAATGGCAAAAGGGACAGCTATAAGGCTAAAATATATGACTCTTAAGCTTAGCCCCCTCACCACCTTCTCTCTTGAGGTGATTAATTTTGGGGTGGGAGTACTTTTACTCCCATATTACATTTTTTCTTTCCTCTATCAAATTCCTTCCATGTTTTTCTGATATCCTTCTCTTAATGAATTACTTTATCTTCTTGTCTAGAACTTGTTTGACCTTCTTGCCTTGAACCTGTTTGACCTTCTTGCCTTGAACCTATTTGGAATTGAGTCTGACACCATTTTGCAATATGTCCAAAGTTTTTGCAATTAAAACACTTGATATTGTAGCCTTTGGATGGTGCCCATATCCTGAATTATTTCTTAAATAAATTTCCATATCCATTCCTTTCCTAAACCCTGTATTGTGAAGCTCTATTTTCATGACCATTATGACCATAACCTCTAAATTGTGTAGCTCTAAAACCTCTATGACCAATCCTATTGCATAAGAAGAAATGTCCTTGAAAATCATACATTCTTCATTTGAGGTTTCTTCTAGCAAAATCAAACTTCTTTGATCCATAGACCCTACAGTGTATAGCCCTATGTCCAAATCCATTAAAAGAAAAACAATGTCCTTGAAAATCCCTTTGTTCATGCCTTTTCCTCATACCTTTCTTGACCATTATCCTTATGATCATTTTCAACATGTGCATTGCATCCTTTAACCTTATTTGTAGTATCTAAATCCTCTTCCTTAGTTTCTTCCTTGCTTTCCTCTTCAAGAAATCATTTTTCTTTTGAACTTGATTCACCTATCTTAAAACAAGATTCAAATTGAATATTTGGAGCCATAGGAACTTTCTTCATAACACTTAGGTGCTTCCTTGCTTTCATATTTTAGAACTTCCTTTTATTTTGAGTGTGATTCCCCAAACCTAAAATAAGAGACCTTTGGTGCTTTGGAACATTCCTCTTATTTCTCTTTATTTGTGTGAAGTAGCAAAATGGCATCCATATTAATTGTCTTTGAAATACATGTTTCCTTCTTAGTGAAAATATCTTGACCTTTTGAGTCATGTGATGGATCAAACTTCTCACGTATGGAAAATATCAATTCTTTTAGATTATCCTTAACCTCTTGTAGTTGCTCATGGATATTATTGAAGTCTTCCTTTAGATCAACTGATACATCTATCTTTATTACACTATTCTCTTGTTTAACATATTCTATTTAGAGTGAATGTTCTTCTACTACTTCTCTTATCCCATAGAAAAACCCTTCTTCATCTTCACTGTCACTAAGATCATTATCATCTTCTATAGAAAATAAACTCTCATGATTTCTTTGACCATACCTGTTTCCTTGATGTGTCATCTCCTCTTCACTATCACTGAAACCACTGGGTCCCCAATTTTGGGATCATTATGGAGTCACAATAGGATCCTACGATAGCGATAGTAGGAGAGGGGTCAGAGCCATCCCTATGTAAGCATGATTAACTATTATGCACAATCATTTGCATGGCTCAGGGTAGAGTAGGTAACTTGGAGAGCCTACACAGATTTTCTAGCATAGCATGAGGCTGAGGTGTAGCTTCTTCGGGTGAGGTAGGGATATGGTTAGTTGGTCAGCATGGGATTGAGCAAGAGTACTTTCCATATGTTCAAGTGCTATGGTAGTTTAGGCTACACCAAGGGTTGCCTAGTGAGCTAGTGATCTATCAATACCATGGAGATGAGAGAACACTCACTTGGCCTACATTTGAGGTAGTTATAGAGGAGGAATATCCTACAGTGTATATCTCTAAGCTACACTATTCAAAGATTACAAAAAAGTATGAATCTTGGTGGGTGATGCACCAGTGGGAAGAGGAGGGGTCACTAGGAGTAAACATAGTTGCGGTGATAGGAGAGGTTTATGGGGATTCTCCAAATGAGGGACATGATGAGGCTCTAGATGAGGAGGATCTAGATGTAGGTGAATGGCATGTGCATCATCAAAAAATATATGAGTGGATAGATCTCATTGATGTGAGGGATCCACAGGATGACTATGGTTAGGATGACTTTGATGAGCAAGGAGTGCAATAATAGTTGGTAGCATGATATGCTACTATTACTAAGCTATAGGGCAAGATGATCAAAGGTAGATAGAAGTATTCAGAGAAGAGGGCTATCCTACAAGCATAGGTAAAGAGTACACAGGATGATATTGACAGGTAGGTAGGACAGTTAGCTACTCTTTGATCACAGGTTAGGGTAGGGAGTCCTATCCATGTGGGATATAGTAGTGGTAAGATGACCAGGCTATGAGAGGAGGTGACACATCTCCAGACCTTATTGAGTAAGTACAATGCATGTTATCAAGAGGACACTTCCTATACATAGGATTTGGAGGATGAGATAGTGCACATTAGAGGGCACTTACCAACTCACTCAACTACTAGTATGTCCCAGAAAAGTAGGAGGAGTGGTACAGGACAATCATAGGCTCGGATAGGGACACCTAGCTATACAAGGAGAGAAGATAGGTCCAGGGAGAGTAGATCTTGGAGTTCTTGATGTGCATCGATTGAGGGTGCGGGTGAGAGTTATAGTTTTGGTCCTACATGAATATGGATTTTGAGACTCTATGGTTCTTTTTGGATTTTTAGTAATGTGAGGTCCGCGGACCCATTTTAATGTAGCCTACGAGCAACTTTTGGATGATGATGTATCTTTTTATCCCATATATATATTTATATAAGTTTTTCTATTGTCATCATGTATTTCTTTACTGCTTTATTAGATGTATGTAATGTTTATGTATGCTTTATTTATGCTTTCATGAATGTATTTATTGCAATATGATGTGATTTGATGATATATGTATGAGTATATGCAAAATGAAATGGATGATTTGTTAATATGTAATGATGAGTTATGAAAACAATTTGACACACTAGATGCTAACACCATAGATTGTACAAACTTCATCTATTACTTTTCACTTTTATCATAAGATTATATAAGGAATTGTGAAAATGTAAATTAACATATATGTGATAAAATGATATGTAACGGAATGAATAACATGAGGTTATATGATTTCATTGAGATTTTCATGAGACTCAAACACTCTAGTGATGTAGTGAAAAAGCCATATAGTAACTATGCAAGAATTTTTGGTAAGGTATAAATCTTCTAAGATGATCCAAATATTCAATATCCCTATGTGTGCATGTGAATTTATTTCTATGATAATGCATAAAGTTACCCCAATACCAGACAGGATTGATGCAACTCATCTGTACTGAAGATCACCCTGCGAGTATCATTATCCTAAATTTTGTATGTAGTTGGATTAGACCACTAGGCAATACAAGATACCAATAGCTAGCTAATCCACATGCAAATATTTATCTATATAAAAGTAGGTTTCTAATGTGACAGGCATATCATCATGCATAAGGATACCACCATTGCTAGACAGGCTTGATGCCACCCAACCTGTAATGAGGATCACCTTATGGTTATCCAATGCTAAGAATTCTAGGGATTCAATTTCAGTACTTCCTTATTTTATTTTATTGTTGAATTGCTCTAGGAAGTTTTTCTCATTTTTTTTTTGGTGAGCAAGGATTTTTGGCAGTGGTGAGAACCACTATTTATTTTTCTTTTTGCTTTTGCCAATGCTGAAAACCACTGTTTATTTTGAATATTTTTAGTGGTAATAACCATTGTTTATTTTTATCTTTGGATACTTGCCCCATTTTTATGTGAAGCAAATGATTTTGATTATTTTGGGTAAGGAGGAACTTGTAATTTTTTCAATTATTAGTATTTTTAAACCTTTCACACAAAGTGATGAGCGAGGTAAATTTTTTGCTTATGGTAACATGGACCACTTTGTGGGTTTTATCTTTTCTTGTATGACACTTAGATTTGTTAGTGTGAAATTGTGTTGGGATTATGACATATACGAGGTACAATCAAAGCAACACTCTAAAGGGCTTATAGATGTCTTTGGGGTGTTTTAGGATGACTAAAGGGTTTATAGATACCTTTGGGGCATTTTAGAGTGACCAAAGGGTTCATAGATTCTTTTGGAGCATTTTAGAGTGACCAAAGGGGTCATTCATAGATACATTTGGAGCATTTTAGGGTGACAAAAGGGTTTATAGATACCTTTGGAGTGTTTTGGGATGATCAAAGCATTTTTAGATACCTTTGGAATATTTTGGAGTGACCAAAGATTTCATAGATACCTTTGGAGCATTTTAAGGTGACCAAAGAGTTTATAGATATCTTTGGAGCATTTTGGGGTGACCAAAGGGTTTGTAGATACTTTTGGAGCATTTTTAGGTGACCATAGGGTTTCTAGATACCTTTGGGGTGTTTTAGGGTGACCAAAGAGTTCGTGGATATCTTTGGAGTATTTTAGCATGACCAAAAGGTTTATATATACCTTTGGGGGCATTTTAGGTTGACCAAAGGGTTCATAGATACCTTTGGAGTATTTTAGGGTGACCAAAGGGTTCATAGATACCTTTGGATTATTTTAGTATGACCAAAGGGTTTGTAGATAAATTTAGAGCATTTTAGGGTGACCAAAGGGTTTGTAGATACCTATGGAGAATTTTAGGGTGGCCAAAGAGTTTATAGATACATTTGGGGCATTTTAGGCTGACCAAAGAGTTTGTAGATATCTTTGTAGGATTTCAAGGTGACCAAAAGGTTCGTAGATACCTTTGGAGAATTTTAGGATGATCAAAGGGTTCGTAGATACCTTTGGAGCATTTTAGGGTGACCAAATATTTTATAGATATCTTTGAGGCATTTTAGGGTGAGCAAAGGGTTCGTGGACACCTTTGGAGAATTTTAGGGTGACCAAAGGGTTTCTATATATCTTTGGAGCATTTTAGGGTGAACACATGGTTTATAGATGCCTTTGGAGAATTTTGAGGGTGAGATTATTTAAGCATGAAAAAGTCGTAGGTGAAGGATATTCAAGGGTTCATGCTCCTCAAATCCTTCAATGGAAGCTAGGCAATAAGTTCCAGGTCCAACATGACTAATGATAATGTAAGAACCTACCCAGTTTACCATAAATTTATCTCGTAGATGGGGCAACAAGTTAAAATTTTGTTTTTTCTCCTTTAGAATAATAAAACCAAACTAAAAGTCTCTAGGATGGAATTTCATGTTATAGGCCCTCTTAAGCCTCTCTTGATAAACACATAGGTGCTCAAGATCATTAATGTGTTGTCCATCAAGCAAAATTAATTGGTCTAGGTGAGCCTACCATGCAGTCTCATCATCGATGAACTCCTACATGGATATGTGAAGTGATGGGATTTCCAACTCTAGGGGCATGACAGCCTCCACACAATACACTAGTGAAAACAAAGTTGCCCCAATGGGTATCTAAATACTAGTGTTGTAAGCCCAAAGGGCTAGAGGCAATTGATCATACCAATATTTGTGATTACCCTTAATGGTTTTATTTAAGATTACAATTACTGTTTTGTTGGATACCTCAGTTGACCCATTGAATTATGGATAATAGGGCATAGAAAAGTTGTGTTGGATGTTATATTTAGTTGTTAAAGCACACACATCCTTATTATTAAAAGGTGGTCCATTATCTAAAATTATTTTGGATGGGATACCAAAATGACAAGTGATATTATGTAACATGAACTCTGCAATGCAAGGCCTAGTCATAATGGTAAGAGGAATTGCTTCCTCCCATTTTGTGAAGTACTCGATGGTCATAATGATCAACGTATGACAACCTAAAGAAGAAGGTGATATTTTCACAATTAAATCAAACCCCCATTATGAAAATGGCCAAACTGATTGAATCGATTGTAAGAGCTGAGAAGGTACATGTGTCAAAATAGCATGGTGTTGACACTTGATGAAATTTTTAACATAAGCACAAAAATATTGCTCTAAAGTTGGCCAATAATAGCCCATGCAAAAAATGCACTTGGCGATGGTCATATAGCTGAAATGGCCACTACATGTACCATCGTGCACTTGGGCTATTACCCAAACTAATTATTGATACTCTAAGCAGCTAAGAAGGATACCCTCATACCTTCGGTGATGCAATATATCTCCAACTAAAACATATTTTGCCATTTTTTATTAAATGAATGTTTGGTGGTATGCAACAATCTAGAAGGGATATTACCAAGCTTTAGGTAATATTTTAGCTGGATGGACCAATATTATTTTGAAGAAGCCTTAATTGCATTAATTGCTTGATCCTTTTTAAGTTCATCTCTTGTAAATGTTGATTGGGAGAGAACTTGTAAATATAGCGTTGTGATGCTATTGAAAGGATTTTGAGGTAACAAAGTCCCCCAAGTGGTATTATTTAAGCAATTATGAAGTTGATAGAACCATTCATGAGAGGGTTCAATTTGAATCATGTGGATTGTTGGCATGGAGTTGAGTTCTTCAAGCTTAGTTGTAGAGTGCGATAAAATTTTGACTTGAATGGTTGTGATATCATCAGAAGGTTTCTACGGGATTAAAGACCCTAAGGATACCATTGTATCCGTAAAATGGTTAGAGGAATGAGGGAGTGACTTAATATCATACCATTCATATTTTACCAAACATTTATCCACTAGGGCTTTGTAGACTTGTAAAATTGGGCATCTACATTGGAATATTACCTTGACCTGATTCACTATGAGCAAGGAATCACCAAAAATGTTGACCTTGGTTATTTTCATGGTGATTGTTTTTTGAAGGCCTATGAGGAGAGCTTCATACTAAAAAAAAAATTTGGTGCATAGGAAATCAAGTTTAAATGACATGGGTATTGGAGACCCTTGTGGTGTGAAAAATATAATTCCCATGCCACCCCCTTCCTTGAACTTAGAGCCATAAAAAAATAGAGTTATGTCAGCCTTTTCTTCAGACTCTTCATGGTCAGGTGATTCTAATAACTAAAATACTCCATCATCGAGAAGCTTTATGCTAAGAGGTTGATCATCCTAGAGGGGAGCCTCTATGATTTGATCAGCTATGACCTAACCTTTAATTGATTTTTTTTTATGAATTCGAGATAAAAATATGTCAACAACATAATACATTTCATCATGTGACTATTATGGTAAGTTTGAATCATCATATATCACAATGGATTCTCTTTAGATACTACATACATGGTATAATTGAGCATGTAATGTCATATATTTTTAGTGGTAAAAACCACTACTAAGCATAGATTCTTAACATATGCATAATTTATTTCATAACTTACCAGGGTAAGACTAATATAGTATGTAGCATGTTCTTTGTGCAATTCATTATTTTGGGCCAACATGGTGCCCAACGCAAGCTCAATAGTTGAGATGTATAAATAGAAAGAAACCCATAGTCGAGGAGGAGCCAATACTGGTGGTGAATCTATATATTGTTTATTATCATAAAAGGCATATTGAAACTCATAATCCCTCTTAAATGTGACCCCCTTGTGTAATAACTTGTTCATAGGTTGACATTTATCCAAAAATTGCACTATAAAGTGTTTTATGGATGCGACTTTACCTTGCAGACTTCACAACTACTTGATGGTAGTAGGGGGAGGCATTTATAGGATTACCTTGAATTTATTTGTATCAACTTCTACACATCATTTAGAGACTATCAATCCCAATATTTTTCCATATGTGACTCCAAATACGCACTTATTGAGATTTAGTCTAACATTGTGTTCAATGAAACGATCTAGAATTTTATGCAATACATCAATGTGCTCATGGCGAAGTAAAGACTTAGCCAATAAGTCATCTATATAATATTCTAAAATTTTATGCATGTAGTCATGGAAGATATAATTCATAGCTCACCGGTAGGTAGTGCCAGTATTTTTGAGGCCAAAAAGTATGACCTTGTAACAAAATGTTCCCAAAGGTGTTGTGCGATGTTTTGAGTTGGTCTTCTAGATTAATGTGAATTTGAATATATCCAAAGAAATCATCCATTAGGGATAATATATTGTGGCCTATTATGGCATCCATCAGTGCATCAATGTTTGGAAAATATAATTCATCCTTAGGACTCGCTTTATTCAGATATCAAAAATCAATGCAAATGCGAATCCTTTCATCAAGTTTCTTGATAGGTACCATATTAGAAACCCATGGTGGATAATCAACTGATATTATGAAGTTGGCATCTAACAATTTTTGCAATTCATATTTCACCATTAAGGCTACTTTTGGAAGCATCTTGCGTAATTTTTCCTTAAGTGGTTTTGTATTTGAGTCAATCGTCAAATTATGTGTGACTAAATTGTGATCTAGTCCTAACATATATTTATAATACCAAGCAAAAGCTTGTTGCTTATATTCTAATAACTTTGTGTAATCAGCTTGCTCATTAGGGGATAATATTTTACTTAGCCTGATGAATTGGGGGTTATCAAGATCTATGCTGATATCCCTGTCAATTGTTGGCTCAATTTACATATGATATCCCTCTTCCAATTTGTGGAGTATGAATCAAATGAATGTCATCGGTTGGGTTTATGTCATCAATTAGAAACTCATTCTTAACCTCAACCTGAAAGACATTTTGAGTAGTCCTTGGAGAAAAATTAAACGGTTGTAATATTTCCTTGTAAGGCCAATACTCTGATGGAGATTAGGAAGAATCTCCCCAACCAATGTCAATTACCTCAAGGTCGAGGTGCAATGGCTTTGATGGGTTATTCAGATCATGCAATGGTGCAGTAAGATCTATGGAAATCATATTGATGGATGGATGAATTCCATTTGATGGATTATTATGTCTAGGGATAATAGTTTGTCACAAGACTTGTAGGAGTGGTTGCAGTGGAGGTGGAATGACTGACAATGGTCTATGTGGAAGATGACAAGCTTGGTATTCAAGTAGAAAAATCTATCGCCAGATGGGATGCTACAATAGGAATATACACAAGTAGAATTTTCTTCATCATCCAATGGGATGACCTGATCATATTCCTCATCTAAAATAGGGTAGTTTATGGGTGCTTCTCCATATTATAATTCATCATTTGTCATCCATTTCTTAGGGGGATCTTGATCTTCTTTCTCATTATCCTATGGAATTGTATGTAAAACTTAACTTTTTTCAAAAGATTGGGTGAAATCATGATATATCCCTTGATCTATCATTTGTATAGGAAAATAATCCCCTAAATAGTGGACATGATTTGTATTAGCATAGGGATCGTATGCAAGCTCATCCCTATAGTTCAGACCTAGGCATTCTAAACTCTCTGTGAGGACATGAAGGGACATATGCTTGTTGTTTCCTAGGCTAGATTTATCATATGAAATTTAATATTATGGCTAGAAAGGAAAATGAGTGCCTAGTTCATACAACCCTAGACCAGATCCATGTTGATGGCAACGATGTGGATATCGCAAGGTGTAGTCAAAATTTGCTATGTAATTTATATCGTCATAGAAACATTCATCATGTTCTTATGGCTAAGGAGATGGCTTTGTTCCATATTCAATATCCTCATATATGAAATTAATTTTATTGTGAGGTATACCTATAGGTAAAATGGTACCTATGGGAAGATGAGGTCGTCCCATATCTTGCACTATCTCAATGGCTGGAACAATTGTGATGTTCTTCACTAGATATTCTCCTAAACCTGTGCTAGCCAAATGGAATGTGACTTGGGATGGTGAATGTAGAGGATATGGAAATGAGGCTTGATATGACTCAAATATTACCTAATGAGATGGTTCCTTTTCTACTAGACTAGAAATATATTCCTTAGAATGGTGGAAATGATGGAAGAGATCTCATCAATCGTCCTCTTCAACATATTCCTCTGCAAAGGATTGGACAATGATAAAGGTGTTTCTAAAGGTGTCAATGATGATGATGGTATGGAAGAATATGGTAATGGTGTAATTTAAGGTGATGGTGATAGCATTGGACTCTGAATAGACCTATTCAGTTGGAAGTACACATGAGTCGATGGTAAGGTTGACTTAGGGATATGCTGCACCAAGTTATAGTATTTTAAGATCTCGAGGTTTACAGAGACCACGTGCACTTGCCCTTCATAAGTATACCTTAGGCATTGATGAGCTATATAGGGCACACACTTCATGTACCTAATCCAAGTTCTACCTAGAAATATATTTTAGGCCATTGTGCCCTCCAAAACATGACACAATATTAGTATAGTTTTGTGTCCCACCTAAATAGGTAAGACTATAGTGCCGAATGTTGAGCATATCATATCATTGAAAGCTTTAAGGGTGTATGTGGAAACAACAATATGGGATGCTGGAAGTCCTAGGTATTTTAGATCATTAATGGTGATTATGTTACTTTAAGAACCAGTGTCAATTAAAACTCTCTTTTAGGGTGTTCCATTTACACATGCAATAATGTGTAGAGGAGGATCCACTACATCACTTGGTATTAGTTTGAGTTCATGCTCATGAAATGTGATCACTGGTTCCTTACACTATTGAATTTGACCCACAAAATTGATAAAGGAGTTATAATATTTGGGATGTAGATCAATCGACTTAATAATGTCCATAAGAGCTTCTCTATGAGGTGGCAATTGTTGAATAATATCGTATATGAAAATTCTAATCGATGTTGTTTGTAAGCTTTGAGTATGCTTACTTTTGATTGTAACCATTGGATGAGATGGAAGGCTTTACACTGGAGGTGGTGGTGGTTGTGATGTTGAAGGAATATTGCTTGAAGCTACAAGTGGTGCAACTTGACTTGGATAGCATTTGTTCCTTGTCACAATGCTAACCATCCCAATGTACCCTTGTTTAGGGGGTGATGTGGACCTCATTTACTTGTTTGGTAGGAGCTACCTATACCTCATGAGTGGGTAGTGGATCTTTAAAAATAACCACTTGTTGATTGTTTTTTATGAGAGGATTATCCACTTGAAGGTTGTTCATCTCGATCATATCCCGTACTAGGTTTTTGAAATTGTAGCACATTGGCAAGTCATGCCCAATATACATATGAAATCTATAATATAGGTCTTCTCGATGTCCCATAGGATTTTTTTTCTTGTACTCAGGTCTATAGGCCGGATATTAGGCCGAAAATGGGGTAGAGTAATCACTTTGGCCACACATAGATGATCGAATAGGGAGTCCATTGACTCAATAAAGGGTGTAAATTGTTGCCTAGGGTGACGTTGCTGAGTTTACCCCTAATTTTCTTGAGTGTTTTTGTTGTAACTTGCAGGATGAGGTTAGGCATGATAATTTGAATTTTAAGGTAGCATTGTTTGTGTAAGTCTAGGGAAATTGATGGTAACTTGGTTGACTACCGATGACTTTGATTATGTCAGATTGCCCTTTGGGTTCTTAGTCCACTTCTTGCAGGGTTTTGATATTTCCTCCTCTTGAATTTTAATTTCTTCTATGGTTCTAGTATGCTCTAGAGCATCTTCAAGAGTTTGATATTGTTGGATTTGTAGCAATACTGATATCAACTTTAAAAAACTCTTTGAGAACATCCTAGTCAGCTCAGACACTTGCAATAGATAAGGTAGCTTAGCAAGAAACATTTGCCACCTATTTCCATAGTCTGTTATTGACTCATATTCATATTGCTTTAACCCCGTGAGGTTTGTTAAGGTCACCTTTCTCTTAATATTGAAGGCATGACGTTCTAAGAATATGTTTGTAAATTATTCAAATTATGGATGCTATACCTCAAAATTTTATTATACCACTCTACGGTTGGGCTAGAGAATTTTATTAAAAATATTCTCAATAGTAAGCTATCATCATCTCGAATACTGAAGCATGGGTTCATGAACCTAGTGGCATGCTCTTGTGCATCTTCCTCTCCTTTAAATACATCTAATTTAGGTATTTTTAAATTCTCTAGATATGTAGGGGAAGGAATAGATGGATGCAATGGATGACTATGCAATTGTTGCAAAGTGGGCCTTTATTGTACAGACATAGTTGTTTTGCTCTCTATGGTTTCATGCACTCAATCAATAACCTATATGCATTCAAGGATTTAATATCCTGTTATTTATTTTGGCCCTGTAGGTTAGGGTGAGGAAATGTAAGCATATGGTGTGGTGGTTGATTATCATCCACCATGCCTCCATAAGGTACCTCTAAGTATTCCTCCCCTAGTTCTAAATCATCATAGGACCTGTATGGTGTTTCAGGGATTAGCCTACAAGGAGGGACTAATGCCTATTGAAGGTGATCTATGTTTGTCCTAGAAAGCAAGTATTGATTTGGCCTAGGAGGTATACGAGGCAATATTTTATTAGTATTAGGAATCCTATCTTGGTTAAAAGTAGGTTGCTTCTGATGAGCCCCTACCTATGCACACTTGGGGTAGGAATCTCGTTGCGCAAGGTCTCTTGAATATGTTCAATATTTTGTTTGTCTAGTTGATGTTGATGATCTAAGAGATCCAAGCATTGTTTATCTAGTTGAAGTTGATTAAATTGTGCTTGGTTATCAACATACCTTTTCACAACTTGGTTTATATGTTCAATTTTACAGGGCCTATGAGCCCTAGAATTATGGACATGATACATATCCTATTCAAGAGGATCTAGTAAATCTACTATGAGCTTCCCTCGATTGAGATAAGTCATGTTTACTTGATTCTCACTCCTAAATAGGTGTTCTTTATACTCTGTCAGTGTAGAAGCACATTGTTCTTGCATAGAATGGTGCAACCAAGGATAATCAATATTCTCCTTGAGACTTCCTTCATAAATGAGGAAGGACAAGGTAAAAATGGTTTTCCTAATGCGATGAGTATCATACTAATATTAGTATTTATACAGTGGATACCTATCAGGGTGATCTAAGGTTATATTGATATCATTTATCCCCACACATAGTGCATAGTTTTTCTCCTGCACATAGGTGTGCAAAGTAGACCGAGCAGGCACGTGGATGCTTGGTATTGCTCTATGTGTTGGTACCTCAATGTGCTATTGTTGTTCTTGAAAGAATATATGTGAAGTGTCTATACTTGGGAAATAATTTCCCAGATTAGGACCACAACCTGTGAGGGTGTCCCTCATGGGGGTCCCTTGAAGCGTAGGTTCCTTATTTGACAATCTAGTACTTGGGTGAGTAGGAGGTCATCAAGGAGGTATAGCCAAGTACTTAGGGTCAAATTAGAGATGGTCTATGTATCCTTGCCTATTACTCACAACGTAAACCCATAAGTGGGCTTGGTTATGGGTGCAAACCATAACTACTTCTTTCTAAACCCTACGTGATTATCTCCTTTACAATTTTTTATGATTTAACACATAAAAATAGAAACACACAATCATACAAATGTTTATCTTTTTTAAAAATTTATGTGTTCCTAAATTGTTTAGTGTGTTTTGATTTGTTGTTTTGCAAAGGAATATATTTTCACATGTTTGAATGTTGTTGATGTAATTCTCAATTATTTAAAGTATTTCACCTGTATACTCGTAGCTCGACAATCGATAATGAAATTTCGATCAAGTAAACCCACCAAAGTATGGAGACAAAGTCCATACTTGGTCAGGGAGCATAGGTCCTACTAGTACTCACCCATTTCACCTATGGTTAGTGATATACCTCTCCAAAGAGAAATACATGCTCTATCCCATAGGCTATAACAGTTCTTGGATCTAGTTTTGGACAAAAAATAGAGTTCGTAGGATGACTATGGTTAGGATAACTTTGATGAGCAGGGAGTGCAAGAAAAATTGGTAGCATGATATGCTACTATTACTAAGCTATAGGGAAATCTGATCAAAGGTAGATAGAAGCATTTAGAGGAGAGGGCTATCCTACAAGCATAGGTACAAAGTACACAAGATGATATTGACAGGTAGGTAGTACAGTTAGCTACTCTTTGATCACAGGTTAGGGTAGGGAGTCCTATCCATATGGGATATAGTAGTGGTAAGATGACCAGGCTACAGGAGGAGGTGACACATCTCCAGACCTTATTGAGTAAGTACAAGGCATGTTATCAAGAGGACACTTCCTATACATAGGATTTGGAGGATGAGATGGTGCACCTTAGAGGGTACTTACCAACTCGCTCAACTACTAGTATGTCCCAACAAAGTAGGAGGAGTGGTACATGACAATCATAGGCTAGGATAGGGACACGTAGCTCTACAAGGAGAGAAGATAGGTCCAGGGAGAGAAGATATTGGAGTTCTCGATGTGCATCGATTGAGGGTGGGGGTGAGAGTTATAGTTTTGGTCCTACATGAACATGGATTTTGAGACTCTATGGTTCTTTTTGGATTTTTAGTAATGTGAGGTCCGAGGACCCATTTTACTGTAGCATACGAGTAACTTTTGGATGATGATGTATCTTTTTATCCCATATATATATTTATATAAGTTTTTCTATTGTCATCATGTATTTCTTTACTGCTTTATTAGATGTATGTAATGTTTATGTATGCTTTATTTGTGCTTTTATGGATGTATTTATTGCAATATGATGTGATTTGATGATATGTGTATGAGTTTATGCAAAATGAAATGGATGATTTGTTAATTTGTAATGATGAGTTATGAAAACTATTTGAGACACTAGATGCTAGCACCATAGATTATACAAACTTCATCTATTACTTTTCACTTTTATCATAAGATAATATAAGGAATTGTGAAAATGTAAATTAACATATATGTGATAAAATGATATGTAATGGAATGAATAACATGAGGTTATATGGTGTCCTTGAGATTTTCGTGAGACTCAAACACTCTAGTGATGTAGCCAAAAAGCCATATAGTAACTATGCAAGACTTTTTGGTAAGGTATAAATCTTCTAAGATGATCCAAATATTCAATATCCCTATGTGTGCATGTGAATTTATTTCTATGATAATGCATAAAGTTACCCCAATGCCAGACAGGATTGACGCAACTCATCCGTACTGAAGATCACCCTGCGAGTATCATTATCCTAAATTTTGTATGTAGTTGGATTAGACCACTAGGCAATACAAGATACCAATAGCTAGTTAATCCACATGCAAATATTTATCTATATAAAAGTAGGTTTCTAATGTGATAGGCATATCATCAAGTGTAAGGATACCACCATTGCTAGACAGGCTTGATGCCACCCAACCTGTAATGAGGATCACCTTATGATTATCCAATGCTAAGAATTATAGGGATTCAATTTTAGTACTTCCTTATTTTATTTTATTGTTGAATTGCTCTAGGAAGTTTTGTTCATTTTTGTTTTGGTGAGCAAGGATTTTTGGTAGTGGTGAGAACCACTATTTATTTTTCTTTTTGCTTTTGCTAATGCTGAAAACCATTGTTTATTTTGAATATTTTTAGTGGTAATAACCATTGTTTATTTTTATCTTTGGATACTTTCCCCATTTTTATGTGAAGCTAGGGATTTTTATTATTTTGGGTAAGGAGGAACTTGTAATTTTGTTAATTATTAGTATTTTTAAACCTTTCACATAAAGTGATGAGCGAGGTAAACTTTTTGCTTATGGTAACATGGACCACTTTGTGGGTTTTATCTTTTCTTGTACGACACTTAGATTTGTTAGTGTGAAATTGTGTTGGGATTATGACATATATGAGGTACAATCAAAGTAACACTCTACCTTCTAAAAATTAAGATATTTTTCTACAAAATCTAAAAATAAAACTAGAGACAATTGAGTGATTGAAAACCCTAGAGACGCCTTATAACAAATGGCCTAGGTGAAGGGAAACATACATACACATTAAAGGTGGAAAATTATAATTATAATGTAAAAATGTGTTAACACTTACTTTTGATAAAGGTGATCTTTGAATGATGCATAATGTACAAACTTGATTCTAGACATGTATGATTTACTCTAAAGTGCAAAATACAATGATGGGCATGCTTAATACAAGTGATAGGATAATGCAATGATATGCAATGTAATGCAACACAATATTTTTTATGTTTTTTATATTTTAATGATATTTTTGAAATTTTATAAATATATACACATTCGACCAACGGGATGAATGGATACCATTGTGGATTTTTTGGTGACCAAAGGGTTTATGGATACCTTTGGGGATTTTTGGGTGACCAAAGGGCTTGTAAGAACTTGTGGAGAATTTTGGGTGACCAAAGGGCTTATAGATGTCTTTGGGGTGTTTTAGGATGACCAAAGCATTTATAGATACCTTTGGGGAATTTTAGAGTGACCAAAGGGTTCATAGATTCCTTTGGAGCATTTTAGAGTGACCAAAGGGGTCATAGATACATTTGGAGAATTTTAGGGTGAACAAAGGTTTTATAGATACCTTTGGAGTGTTTTGGGATGATCAAAGCATTTTTAGATACCTTTGGAATATTTTGGAGTGACCAAAGATTTCATAGATACCTTTGGAGCATTTTAAGGTGACCAAAGAGTTTATAGATATCTTTGGAGCATTTTTGGGTGACCAAAGGGTTCGTAGATACTTTTGGAGCATTTTTAGGTGACCAAAGGGTTTCTAGATACCTTTGGTATGTTTTAGGGTGACCAAAGAGTTCGTGGATATCTTTGGAGTATTTTAGGGTGACCAAAATTTTTCTAGATACCTTTGGGGGAATTTTAGGTTGACCAAAGGGTTCATAGATACCTTTAGAGTATTTTAGGGTGACCAAAGGGTTCATAGATACCTTTGGATTATTTTAGTATGACCAAAGGGTTCGTAGATACCTTTGGAGAATTTTAGGGTGACCAAAGGGTTTGTAGATACCTTTGGATAATTTTAGGGTGGCCAAAGAGTTTATAGATACCTTTAGGGAATTTTAGGCCGACCAAAGGGTTTGTAGATATATTTGTAGGATTTCAAGGTGACCAAAAGGTTCGTAGATACCTTTGGAGAATTTTAGGATGACCAAAGGGTTCGTAGATACCTTTGGAGCATTTTAGGGTGACCAAAGATTTTATAGATATCTTTGGGGAATTTTAGGGTGACCAAAGGGTTAGTAGACACCTTTGGAGAATTTTAGGGTGACCAAAGGGTTTCTATATATCTTTGGAGCATTTTAGGGTGAACACATGGTTTATAGATAACTTTGGAGAATTTTGAGGGTGTGATTCTTTAAGCATGAAAAGGTCATAGGTGAAGGATATTCAAAGGTTCATGCTCCTCAAATCCTTCAATGGAAGCTAGGCGATAAGTTCCAAGTCCAATATGACTAATGATAATGTAAGAAGATACCCATTTTACCATAAATTTATCTCGTAGATGATGCAACAAGTTAAAATTTTATTTTTTCTCCTTTAGAATAATAAAACCAAACTAAAATTCTATAGGATGGAATTTCATGTTATAGGACCTCTTAAGCCTCTCTTTATAAACACATAGGTTCTCAAGATCATTAATGTGTTGTCCATCAAGCAAAGTTAATTGGTCTAGGTGAGCCTACCATGCAGTGTCATCATTGATGAACTCCTATATGGATATGTGAAGTGATGGGATTTCCAACTCTAGGGGCATGACATCCTCCACACAATACACTAGTGAAAACAAAGTTGCCCCAATGGGTATCTAAATACTAGTGTTGTAAGCCCAAAGGGCTAGAGGCAATTGATCATGTCAATCTTTGTGATTACCCTTAATGGTTTTATTTAAGATTACAATTACTATTTTTTTTGATGCCTTAGCTTACCCATTGGATTATGGATAATAGGGCATAGAAAAGTTGTGTTGGATGTTATATTTAGTTGTTAAAGCACACACATCCTTATTATTAAAAGGTGGCCCATTATCTAAAATTATTTTGGATGGGATACCAAAATGACAAATGATATTATGTAACATGAACTCTGCAATGCGAGGCCCAATCATAGTGGTAAGAGGAATTTCTTACTCCCATTTTGCAAAGTACTCGATGGTCGTAATGATCAACGTATGACAACCTAAAGAAGAAGGGGATATTTTCCCAATTAAATCAAACCCCCATTATGAAAATGGCCAAACTGATTGAATCGATTGTAAGACCTGAGAAGATACATGTGTCAAATTAGCATGGTGTTGACACTTGATGAAATTTTTAACATACGCACAAAAATATTGCTCTAACGTTGGCCAATAATAGCCCATGCAAAAAATGCACTTGGTGATGGTCATATCTCTGAAATGGCCACTACATGTACCATCGTGCACTTGGGCTATTACCCAAACTAATTATTGATACTCTAAGCAGCTAAGAAGGATACCCTCATACCTTCGGTGATACAATATATCTCCAACTAAGACATATTTTGCCACTTTTTCTTAAATGAATTTTTGGTGGTTTGCAACAATCTAGAAGGGATATTACCAAGCTTATGGTAATATTTTAGCTGGATGGACCAATATTATTCTGAAGAAGCCTTAATTGCATTAATTGCTTGATCCTTTTGAAGTTCATCTCTTGTAAATGTTGATTGGGAGAGAACTTGTAAATATAGCATTGTGCTACTATTGAAAGGATTTTGAGGTAACAAATTCCCCCAAGTGGTATTATTTAAGAAATTATGAAGTTGAGAGAACCATTCGTGAGAGGGTTCAATTTGAATCATGTGGATTGTTGGCATGGAGTTGAGTTCTTCATGGTTAGTTGTAGAGTGCAATAAAATTTTGACTTGAATGGTTGTGATATCATCAGAAGGTTTCTACAGGATTAAAGACCCTAAGGATACCATTGTATCCGCAAAATGGTTAGAGGAATGAGGGAGTGACTTAATATCATACCATTCATATTTTACCAAATATTTATCAACTAGGGCTTTGTAGACTTGCAAAATTGGGCATCTACATTGGAATATTCACTTGACCTGATTCACTATGAGCAAGGAATCACCAAATATATTGACCTTGGTTATTTTCATGGTGATTGTTGTTTGAAGGCCTATGAGGAGAGCTTCATACTCAAAAAAAATTTTGGTGCATAGGAAATCAAGTTTAAATGACACGGGTATTGGAGACCCTTGTGGTATGACAAATATAATTCCCATGCCACCCCCTTGCTTGAACTTAGAGCCATAAAAAAATAGAGTTATGTCAGCCTTTTCTTCAGACTCTTCATGGTCACGTGATTCTAATACCTAAAATACTCCATCATCGAGAAGCTTTATGCTAAGAGGCTGATCATCCTAGAGGGGAGACTCTGTGATTTGATCAGCTATGACCTAACCTTTAATTGATTTTTTTTTTATGAATTCAAAATAAAATATGTCAACAACATAATACATTTCATCGTGTGACTATTATGGTAAGTTTGACTCATCATATATCACAATGGATTCTCTTTAGATACTACATAGATGGTATAATTGAGCATGTAATGACATATATTTTTAGTGGTAAAAACCACTACTAAGCATAGATTCTTAACATATGATTAATTTATTTCATAACTTACCAGGGTACAACTAATATAGTATGTAGCATGTTCTTTGTGCAATTCATTATTTTGGGCCAACATGGTGCCCAACGCAAGCTCAGTAGTTGAGATGTATAGATAGAACGAAACTCCTAGTCGAGGAGGAGCCAATACTGGTGGTGAAGCTATATATTTTTTATTATCATAAAAGGCAGATTGAAACTCATAATACCTCTTAAATGTGATCCCCTTGTGTAATAAATTTTTCATAGGTTGACACTTATCCAAAACTTGCACTATAAAGTGTTTTATGGATGCGACTTTACCTTGCAGACTTCACAACTACTTGATGGTAGTAGGGGGAGGCATTTATAGGATTACCTTGAATTTATTAGGATCACATTCTACACATCATTTAGAGACTATCAATCCCAATAATTTTCCATATGTGACTCCAAAGATGCACTTATTGAGATTTAGTCTAACATTGTGTTCAATGAGACGATCTAGCATTTTATGCAATACATCAATGTGCTCATGGCGAAGAAAAGACTTAGCCAATAAGTCATCTATATAATATTCTAAAATTTTATGCATGTAGTCATGGAAGATATAAGTCATATCTCACTGGTAGGTAGTGCCAGTATTTTTGAGGCCAAAAAGTACGACCTTGTAACAAAATGTTCCCAAAGGTGTTGTGTGCGATGTTTTGAGTTGGTCTTCTAGATTAATGTGAATTTGAATATATCCAAAGAAATCATCCATTAGGGATAATATATTGTGGCCTATTATGGCATCCACCAGTGCATCAATGTTTGGCAAAGAAAATTCATCCTTAGGACTCGCTTTATTTAGATATCAAAAATCAATGCAAATGTGAATCCTTCCATCAAGTTTCTTGATAGGCACCATATTGGAAACCCATCGTGGATAATCAACTGATATTATGAAGTTGGCATCTAACAATTTTTGCAATTCATATTTCACCATTAAGGCTACTTTTGGAAGCATCTTGCATAATTTTTGCTTAAGTGGTTTTGCATTTGAGTCAATCGTCAAATTATGCGTGACTAAATTGTGATCTAGTCCTAACATATCTTTATAATACCATGCAAAATCTTGTTGCTTATCTTCTAATAACTTTGTGTAATCAGCTTGCTCAGTAGGGGATAATATTTTCCTTTGCCTGATGAATTGGGGGTTATCAAGATCTATGCTGATATCACTATCAATTGTTGGCTCAATTTACATATGATATCCCTCTTCCAATTGGTGTGGAGTAGGAATCAAATGAATGTCATCAGTTGGGTTTATGTCATCAATTGGAAACTCATGCTCAACCTCAACCTAAAAGACATTTTGAGTAGTCCTTGGAGAAAAATTAAACGGTTGTAATATTTCCTTGTAAGGCCAATACTCTGATGGATATTAGGAAGAATCACCCTGACCAATGTCAATTACCTCAAGTTCAAGGTGCAATGGCTTTGATGGGTTATTCAGATCATGCAATGGTGCAGTAAGATCTATGGAAATCATATTGATGGGTGGATGGATTATTATGTCTAGGGATAACAGTTTGTCACAAGACTCGTAGGAGTGGTTGTAGTGGAGGTGGAATGACTGACAATGGTCTATGTGGAAGGTGACGGTCTTGGTATTCAAGTAGAAAAATCTATTGCCAGATGGGATGCTACAATAGGAATATACACAAGTAGAATTTTCTTCATCATCCAATGGGATGACCTGATCATATTCCTCATCTAAACTAGGGTAGTTTATGGGTGCTTCTCCATATTATAATTCATCATTTGTCATCCATTTCTCAGGGGGATCTTGATCTTCTTTCTCATTATCCTATGGAAGTGTATGTAAAACTTAACCTTTTTCAAAAGATTGGGTGAAATCATGATATATCCCTTGATCTATCATGTTTACAAGAAAATAATCCCCTAAATAGTCGACATGATTTGTATTAGAATAGGGATCGTATGCAAGCTCATCCCTATAGTTCAGACCTAGGCATTCTAAACTCTCTGTGAGGACATGAAGGGACATATGCTTGTTGTTTCCTAGGCTAGATTTATCATATGAAATTTAATATTATGGCTAGAAAGGAACACGAGTGCCTAGTTCATACAACCCTAGACCAGAGCCATGTTGATGGCAACGATGTGGATATCACAAGGTGTAGTCAAGATTTGCTATGTAATTTATATCCTCACAGAAACATTCATCATATTTTTATGGCTAAGGAGATGGCTTTGTTCCATATTCAATATCCCCATATATGAAATTAATTTTATTGTGAGGTATACCTAGAGGTAAAATGGTACCTATGGGAAGATGAGGCCATCCCATATCTTGCACTATCTCAATGGTTGGAACAATTGTGATGTTCTTCACTAGATATTCTCCTAAACCTGTGCTAGCTAAATTGAATGGGACCTAGGATGGTGAATGTAGATGAGATGGAAATGAGGCTTGATATGGCTCAAATATTACCTAATGAGATGGTTCATTTTCTACTATACTAGAAATATCTTCCTTAGAATGGTGTAAATGATGGAAGAGATCTCATCAATCGTCCTCTTCAACATATTCATCTACGGAGGATTGGACAATGATAAAGGTGTTTCTAAAGGTGTCAATGATGATGATGGTATGGAATAATATGGTAATTGTGTAATTGAAGGTGATGGTGATAGCATTGGACTCTGAATAGACCTATTTAGTTGGAAGTACACATGAGTTGATGGTAATGTTGACTTGGGGATATGTTGCACAAAGTTATAGTATTTTAAGATCTCAAGGTTTATAGAGACCACGTGCACTTGCCCTTCATAAGTATACCTTAGGCATTGATGAGCTATAGAGGGCACACACTTCATGTACCTAATCCAAGTTCTACCTAGCAATATATTGTAGGCCATTGTGCCCTCCAAAACATGACACAATATTAGTATAGTTTTGTGTCCCACCTAAATAGGTAAGACTATAGTGCCGAATGTTGAGCATATATTATCATTGAAAGCTTTAAAGGTGTATGTGGAAACAACAATATGGGATGCTGAAATTCCTAGTTATTTTAGATCATTAGTGGTGATTATGTTACTTTAAGAACCAGTGCCAATTAAAACTCTCTTTTAGGGTGTTCCATTTACACATGCAATAATGTGTAGAGGAGGATCCACCACATCACTTGGTATCAGTTTGAGTTCATGCTCATGAAATGTGATCACTGGTACCTTACACTATTGAATGTGACCCACAAAATTGATAAAGGAGTTATAATATTGGGGATGTAAATCAATCGACTTAAGAATGTCCATAAGAGCTTCTCTATGAGGTGGCAATTGTTGAATAAGATCATATATGGAAATTCTAATCGATGTTGTTTGTAAGCTTTGAGTATGCTTACTTTTTATTGTAACCATTGGATGAGGTGGAAGGCTTTACACTGGAGGTGGTGGTGGTTGTGATGTTGAAGGAATATTGCTTGAAGCTACAAGTGGTGCAACTTGACTTGGATAGCATTTGTTCCTTGTCACAATGCTAACCATACCAATGTACCCTTGTTTAGGGGGTGATGTATGGACCTCATTTACTTGTTTGGTAGGAGCTACCTATACCTCATGAGTGGGTAGTGGATATTTAAAAATAACCATTTTTTGATTGTTTTTTATGAGAGGATTGTCCACTTGAAGGTTGTTCATCTTGATCATATCCCGTACTAGGTTTTTGAAATCGTAGCACATTGGCAAGTCATGCCCAATATACATATGAAATCTATAATATAGGTCTTCTCGATGTCCCAGAGGATTTTTTTCTTGTACTCAGGTCTATAGGATGGATATGGGGTAGAGTAATCACTTTGGCCACACATAGATGATCGAGTACGGAGTCCATTGACTCAATAAAGGGTGTAAATTTTTGCCTAGGTTGACGTTGCTAAGTTCACCCGTGGTTTTCTTGAGTGTTGTTGTTGTAACTTGCAAGAGGAGGTTATGCATGATAATTTGTATTTTAAGGTAGCATTGTTTGTGTAAGTCTAGGGAAATTGATGGTAACTTGGTTGACCATCGATGACTTTGATTATGTCAGATTGCCCTTTGGGTTCTTAGTCCACTTCTTGCAAGGTTTTGAGATTTCCTCCTCTTGAATTTTAATTTCTTCTATGGTTCTAGTCTACTTTAGAGCATATTCAAAGTTTGATATTGTTGGATTTGTAGCAATACTGATATCGACTTTAAAAAACTCTTTCAGAACATCCTAGTCAGCTCAAAAACTAGCAATAGGTAAGGTAGCTTAGCAAGAAACATTTGCCACCTATTTCCATAGTCTGTTATTGACTCATATTCATATTGCTTTAACCCCGTGAGGTCTGTTAAGGTCACCTTTCTCTTAATATTGAAGGCATAAGGTTCCAAGAATATGTTTGTAAATTATTCAAATTATGGATGCTATACCTCAAAATTTTATTATACCACTCTACAGTTGGGCTAGAGAATTTTATTAAAAATATTCTCAATAGTAAGCTATCATCATCTCGAATACTGAAGAATGGGTTCATGAACCTAGTGGCATGCTCTTGTGCATCTTCCTCTCCTTTAAATACGTCTAATTTAGGTATTTTTAAATTCTCTGGATATGTAGGGGAAGGAATAGATGGATGCAATGGTTGACTATGCAATTGTTGCAAAGTGGGTCTTTATTGTACAGACCTAGTTGTTTTTCTCTCTATGGTTTCATGCACTCGATCAATTCCCTATATGCATTCAAGGATTTAATATCCTGTTATTTATTTTGGCCCTACAGGGTAGGGTGAGGAATTGTAAGCATATGGTGTGGTGGTTGATTATCATCCACCATGCCTCCATAAGGTACCTCTAATTATTACTCCCCTGGCTCTAAATAATCATAGGACCTGTATGGTGTTTCTAGGATTAGACTACAAGGAGGGACTAATGCCTATTGAAGGTGATCTATGTTTAGCCTAGAAAGCAAGTATTGATTTGGCCTAGGAGGTCTACGAGGCAATATTTTATTAGTCTTAGGAATCCTATCTTGGTTAAAAGTGGGTTGCTTCTGATGAGCCCCTACCTATGCATACTTGCGCAAGGTCTCTTGAATACGTTGTTCAATATTTTGTTTGTCTAGTTGATGCTGATGATCTAAGAGATCCAAGCATTGTTTATCTAGTCAAAGTTGATTAAATTGTGCTTGGTTATCAACATACCTTTTGAAAAATTGGTTTATATGTTCAATTGTACAGGGCCTATGAGCCCTAGAATTATGGACATGATACGTATCCTATTCAAGAGGATCTAATAAATCTACTATGAGCTTCCCTCGATTGAGATAAGTCATGTTTACTTGATTCTCACTCCTAAATAGGTGTTATTTATACTCTGTCAGTGTAGAAGCACATCGTGCTTGCATAGAATGATGCAACCAAGGATAATCAATATTCTCCTTGAGTCTTCCTTCATAAATGAGGAAGGACAAGGTAAAACTGGTTTTCCTAATGCGATGAGTATCATACTAATATTAGTATTTATACAGTGGAGACCTATCAGGGTTATCTAAGGGTATATTGATATCATTTATCCCCACACATGGTGCATAGTATTGCTCGCACATAGGTGTGCAAAGTAGACCGAGCAGACACGTGGATGCATGGTATTGCTCTATGTGTTGGTACCTCAATGTGATATTGTTGTTCTTGAAAGAATATATGTGAAGTGTCTATACTTGGGAAATAATTTCCCAGATTAGGACCATAACCTGTGGGGGTTTCCCTCATGGGGGTCCCTTGAAGCGTAGGTTCCTTATTTGAAAATCTAGTACTTGGGTGAGTAGGAGGTTGTCAAGGAGGTATAACCAAGTACTTAGGGTCAAATTAGAGATGGTCTATGTCTCCTTGCCTATTCCTCACAATGTCAACCCTTAAGTGGGCTTGGTTATGGGTGCAAAACATAACTACTTCTTTCTAAACCCTACGTGATTATCTCCTTTACAATTTTTTATGATTTAACACATAAAAATAGAAACACAGAATCATACAAATGTTTATATTTTTTAACAATTTATGTATTCCTAAATTGTTCAGTGTGTTTTGATTTGTTGTTTTGCAAAGGAATATATTTTCACGTTTTTGAATGTTGTTGATGTAATTCTTAATTATTTAAAGTATTTCACATGTATACTCGTAGCTCGACAACCGGTAATGAAATTTCAATCAAGTAAACCCACCAAAGTATGTAGATGAAGTCCATACTTGGTCAGGAAGCATAGGTCCTACTAGTCCTCACCCAGTCCACCTATGGTCAGTGATATACCTCTCCAAAGAGAAATACATGCTCTATCCCATAGGCTATAACAGTTCTTGGATCTATTTTTGGTCAAAAAATAGGGTTCGTAGGATTTGAGCCAACGGATGGAGATTAAACCCACTATTTTTGGTCTCTATTAGTGTTTGGGGATGAAATCCAACTCACTAACATTCAAATGTGATGTGGTGTGTGTGGTTATTTTTATCCTTTAAGAAAGTAAAACAAGAGAGCATTCAATGCTAGTTTACTAAATGCACAAAGAACGTTTCATTTTTAGAATGATAAATATGAATAAATAACCTACAAAAGTTCTTATACTACATGAAGACCCAACCATTAGGTAGGTCACACACATGAAAGGTATTCAAATGCATGACTTATACTGTTATTTTTCCTATTTTTCTTTTGTTCCTTAATTTGAAATTTAGGAAAGGGGAAATCTATCTTTCAATAAACTAGGAGAAGACATGAAAAACTTAAATTTACCCTTTTTTGAATAGAATTAATGCAAAGTGAAGGTTTAGGCACTTACCTTTACTGTCTATGAAGTTGCTATTTTTGGAAATTTGGGTTGAAAACCACCTTTTTTTTAGCCATCCTAGGGTGGGATGGCTTAAAATTTGGAGGTCGTCCTTGGGTAGGACAATTGTTATGGTCATCCTTGGATCTTCCAATTAGGAATTCAAGGGTCATTTCATTCTAGAATGACCATAACCTAAAACATCCAAAGTGCAAAAACAAGGTTTAAAATGGCAAAAATAAAAAGAAAGAAGGGTCTCACCGTGATCACCATTGTAGAGCAGAAAAAATGGTACACCTATAAAGGGAAATTGAAATGCATATTTCTAATAAAGCATTCAAAAGTGAAAAATAAAGTAAACCATAAACAAGTGATACATATATAAAATGAATGGGGGTTCTCTTCGTATTATTTATTTGTCAAATAGAATTTTACAATACATCCCCTTATGGCGCGCTTTCAATGTTCTTATCACACTCACGATTGAAGAGTAGTCTTGCGCTGCCACTACTTTGAGCTATCCATATTCAAATCCTAAGGTCCTTTCTCATGCATTGGAATACCTATACCTACACACAAGAAATTTAAAATGGTTAATAGAATATGCGAATTATGATAAAATCAAAGGAATGAATGCAATATTGAATGTAAAAAGTGCAATCGACAAGGCTAAAGTAATCCAAATGATACTAAAACTTAACATGATGTATATTAAATTATTTTTTAATGATTTATGTAGAAATTGAAGTGATATTATGAGAAAAATATGTGGCCATCCCTAGGTGGTCCAATTAGGACTATAATCACAAAAATCCTAATTAACAATTCAAAAATACTCCAAACTTCACCAAATTCAAGTATGATGCTAATATATTAATCTAAAATTGATCTACACTAAAATTAATTTAAAATTGTGGCCCAATTCATGGTCATACCTAGGTGTTCCAATTCATATTTTCAATTATCCTAGATGGGGATGACCACAAAATAGGATGTTTTTTACCACCAATTCCATTTGGATCTGGTCTAGAACACTCCTAGGGGTGTTGTCATCATATTTGGTGAATTCACTCACAGTAATAGATAGATTTTGAAAATGATGTACATATTTGGGGATGTCTTGAAAAAACATTTTATTGTTGAGGTTTCCAAATGCAAATACAAGGGGAAAAGGTGAGAGCAAATCTCAACAATACTTCATGGTAAATGCTTGCAAAGGTCTCTCTCTGATACTGAGTGAAACCACTCCAATTTATAGCCCAAGAGGGTAAATGGGGAAAAGGGGAAATTTGGTGCATGTAATGAAGGTGCTACCACTTGTCAAAGTCCTTGCCATGTGTTGGGAGGAAGAGGATTTCAATTTGGGCCTCCAATTTTCAGTTCCTAATGGCCTAGATAGTCTCCCAATCTATCATAAGTCATTGGATGGGATACATGTAAAAATTTGTTGCCATTTATCTAGTGCATGGATTTTTTAAGGGTTTGGACCATGACCATCCCACCCAAGGATGGTTGCTTGTGGTTGTTACTCGGTGGGATGACCATGAACTACGATCGTCCTGGGGTGAGATGGCCATGGCTACATGGCCCAAAACTTTCCAAAAGTTGGGTAAACCTTCCAAAAAGTGGTTAGGACACCTAATTAATTCCTGAGGGTTTCCCAATGGGTTCATATGGTGTCTATAAGAGTGGAATCATCGAAATATTATTCAATTTACATGATTTTAGTGTCTACAAATTATGCATTAAAGTTAAACCTTTTAGGTGAAACACTTATGTTCAAAACTCCATGCATTCTTTTTTTCTAAACTTTTTTTTAAAATGTGATTTTTATTTTTAAAAGTGTTAAAAATGGGGATGTGCTTACTTTTTTAAAAGAACAGATGATTAGTTTTTATATAAAAAACAAAGGGAAGATATTTTTAATATAAAAAAATACCTCTTATTTAAAAAAAATATATTTATTTTATCAAAGAGAGAAAAAAGGGAATTTAAAATAATAATTAAAAAAAGGTACCTATAGGATGTGTTGGGCATGCTTATGTTTTTGAAATAACGGAAACTTGGTTGTTTAATAAGAGTGTGTTTATTTAAAAAACAAAACAAAGGGCAATATATATATATATATAGCAATATATATATATATATATATATATATGCTTTTTATTTTTTTAAAGAGCAATTAGGGTGAAAATTTGATTTTTTGACCTCTATTGTATAATAGTAAACTATGTTATATCAACTCAGTCTGATACCTTCATACTTCTTGCAAAGTTTAAAATTATATTTTAAGGTCATCAATTGTTGTAAAAGGTGCATTTTAAATAGATATTGACACCTTACAGCATGGGAAAGATAAATAATAAATAATATAGTTAGTGAGTCAAACAATTAGTTAATGTTCAAGAATGTGCAACACTATATCATAAGGATCGTTGTTTCTTAGAAGATTGTTGGAATATATTATATTATTTAGTACATATCAATGTACCACCATGGGTACATGTTTAGATTAGAATTTTGTCTTAGATTAGGATTTAAGTATTTACTTTATGCAAAGGAATAAATGCACAAGTATGTGCAATGATGTAAATGTGCATGTTGTCCACATGTACATGAGTCCTTTAGAATAGGAAGAACAAGTGTCTTTATTTAGGTGTGCATGTGTACAAGTGTCTATCATGCAAAATGCACATGTGTCCTTAGGGTAGGAAAGTGAAGAGTCATATACTAGTATATATTAGTGACTAAGCATTGTAATTAGATTTGAAGCATGCATTGCTTATAACATGCACTAGTTGATCTCCAAACACTTATTATTGTCCTATTTTTTTATTGGTAAAAAATTATTGAATCAATAAAACCATACAAGAAACAGAGAACCCCGAAATAATAACCCTTACAAGGTCCAGAAGAAAGAGACCCCCAAAACCACTGAGCATCTAACCAAAATACACCCAAAAAATAACAACCTCAACCAGACATATCCACAACAAGTAAATTAGCAAGATGACAAGAATAATTCAATGGGATATGATTCCATTCCCTAACATTCCAGTATTCCTGAAACTTAGAAGCTTATTTACCAAGAAATTAGCCACACCATTCCATTCCCTTGGAATATGAACAAAGGATATAAACTCCAGATGTCAACAAATTTGAATGATTTGCCAAGCCACAAGCACCATATGCCAATGAACATTAGAAATATTATGAGTCTTCAATAAATTAATAATAATCATGAAAGTTCGACACATAGATTATCTTTTGCCATCCTATAACATAACATTTTTTTAAAGAAAAAATAATAGCAAGGGCCTCCATATAATTATTAGTTTGCTTTCCCTTATAACAGAAGAAAATGAAAAGAGCTACACTGCTACTATCTCTCCCAACACAACCAATACCCGCATACCCAAGATTCCCTCTAGAAGATCCATCGGTATTAATATTAAACACCCCCAAGACAAGGGATGCCATCTACCATCTCTCTATACTTTTTGAGTGAGGCCTCTCCTCTTGACCAGTAAATAAGGATGAGCTCCATTCTCTACTAAACCTAGATTAAGCATTATAAAAATCTTAGACTACTCCAAAGGAATATTGATATCACATTTAGAAGAAATAGTTTCTTGGATATTATCAATAATCCTCTGCCAAATATGATCAACCGTTAACTTTCTACCTTGAAAAATTCTTCGATTTCTTTCAAGACAAATCTACCATATAATACATGAGGGTCCAATACTCCGTGCAACTTGAAGAAAGAGATCCTTAGAAGGTATTCCTAAATTCCTCCATAACTAAACAAGATAAGAGGCATGAGAACAAGATTTTTTCCACACCCTCCACCAAAGATGCCAAATTTCTCGTGCAAAAACATGTTGTAAGAGAAAATACCCTAAATATTCATCACTATTATCACAAAGGAAACAAAATGAAGGGCCCTAAAAACCTCTCTTTTGGATATTATACCAGATAACACATATGTTCCTAGTAGCCAACCACAAATGGAAATTGCATTTGGGCCACGAAAACTTATTGTAAACCCATTTCCACCAAGGAACCTCCTCATCCCCAAAATGATACCTATCTAAAACACGGTAAGCATAAGGTACTGAGAAAACACCTCTAGTATCTGGACCCCAAGATAAAACATCATCATATTTTAAAGAAGAGAACTTCCTAGTAGCCAAAATATGAGCCAACTCTTATCTATCTTGAGCAGAACCACCTGTCGACCAATCTCTAATATATTTCCACTAAACTACTTCCACTTGTCCAGCTCTTTGGCAAATTTATAATACATCACCTTGTACCAACTAGTAGCTAAGAAATAATTACATAACTCTTGAAGATGAGGAAACATAGATAAAATTGTAGGGAAACCATCCCAGAAATCATGCCAGAAAAGAGCCTTCGATTCTTTGAGATAAATCTAGAACAATCCATTCTTAACAAGAGTAGCCCCCTTATTAAGGGTATTCCAGATAAAATATCCTTTACCATACAAACTATATCTAGGTATCTCAAAGCCCTCAACCCTATTAAGGTACTTAAAGAAAATAATTTTAGCCCAAGAATGGTCTTGAGAAATGCACCATCTTTAATAAATCTTGGCCACCAATGCCTGGCCAAAAAAGAGAAGTCACATGAAGACCCAAACCACCTTCCTATTTCAGTATACATATAGTATCCCACTTAACTAGACTCCATTTTAAATATTCCAAATTTCTAGCCCATAAAAATATTCTCAATGAAGATTCAATCTTATGAATAAAACTAGCAGGAACGACCTGAATCATGCACCAATAAATACATGAAGATTGAACCATCGACTTAAGAAGTAACACTCTGCCAGTAAAAGAAATCCACGTAATAGTTCAATGAGATAATTTAGATCAAAATATATTAAAAATATTATTCCAAGAACCTCAAGGTAGAGGGCCCATGGAAAGAGGAATTCCCAAATAATTCAAAGGAAGATCTCTAATTTAAAACCAAATAATCTAAGCAATTATAGTCTGTATAAGAGGATTAGTATTGAAAAAGAAGACGGAATATTTCCCCTTGTTTATATTCTTCCCCAAAGCAACCAAATAAATATCCAGATATCTTCTAAAATTAGTTGCTTCCCTAATAGAGGTAAGATCCATTAGATTAGTATCATCCACAAATTGAATATTAGAATATGTAGGTAAATAATCACCCCACCTCCAATCATGAATCAACCCCTGACTAACATGCGATTTGAGAATCCTATCCAAAAACTTAGCCATAATAATAAACAAATAAGGAGACAAAGTATCCCACTAACGGAGACCTCTCGAAACCTAAAACAAAGTAGAAGTCTCACCATTTATAATGATAGAATATGATGGATACGTAATACAAATCATCACCCAACTAACCCAGTTGAAGTCGAAACCAAACGAAAGGATAATTTTACTTAAGAAAGACCATTTAACCCTATCGTAAGCTTTAGCTATATCCAATTTTATAAACATAGATTTTTATTTAAAAATTCTCATAGAATAAATAGTCTTAGTAGCAATAGCCATATCATCAAGGATTTGTCTACCCACCACATAACCTCCTAGTTCATTAGAAATAACCTTACTAAGTCAAGACTTAAGTTTCTTAGCAATAAAATTGGAGATAATTTTGTACACCACATTACATAGTGCAATAGGTATGAAAATATCCAAATAATTTGTTCCTTCTTGCCTAGAAATAAGTACCAAGAAGGTAGAATTCATAGCTCTCAACATCTATTTAGTTTTTAAATACTCTTGCACAACAGGCAAAATATCTAATTTGATAATCTTGTTAGAACAAGTAATTATTCTCTTAAGTTCTACTAGGATAGACATACTTGAGTTTCCACTCCTCCATGAGTCGGGTGAACTCTCAGTATAGTCTAGATCAGATTTGATGAGTTGTTGTAATCCAACGACTCTCAATGATCAACTTTGCTATTTATACAAAGTTGATCCATGGAATAAATCAATCAGTTCTATTTTGTTCCTTCAAATCTTGTAATGCTTTGTAGTTCTACTCTTGGGAAATTCTAACATGGTACCAGAGCAGGATAGATTCTGCTAGGCATTCTCTCTTGAAGGCAGTTTCATGAACTGGTTCATTATCTCTTATCTTTTGTTTTTTAAAAAAGGGAAAGAGGTTTTTATATCTATTGTAGATTGCTCATTTTATATCTGCAATTTTTTTAGAGAAATTTGTTTATGGTAATATCTAAATAGTTTGTCTAGATTTATTTTACCATATTATGCAAATATTCTCCTCAATTTTTTTTCAAAAAATATTAAAATTGCTACTCTTACACTGCAAAATATATAGATTTTGAAATTTATAATTGCCTTCCATATTTTATTGTTCTCCTCGTATGCCTATTTGTTCTACTCTCTCCTAACGAACGCTTGCTTGCTTGGCTCCTTATAGCCATCGCTGGCAACGTTAATCCATGAATGCATGCTTGCTTTGGCTCCTTTTTAGCCATCGTTGCGTTTCGTTCTGTAGTGGAGACAAAGTTTGAAAGGCATATCGTATTTGGTGATCAATTAAATCATTGGTTTTTTTATGTTGGAAAATATTTTAACTTCGTGAAATATTTAACAAATAAATGCAACGTTTCTTGCATCCAAATTAAGTGGACATTTGGTTATTTAAAAAAAAACACCAAAGTCCATTAATTGTTTATAAGACGTGGCATCTTTGCCAACGATTTTATATGGCGCACAACGTATGAGACTTTCATCTTCTCAATGGGTATTTCCTAGTTAAATCTCAATGATCGAAAGATTAGATTTTCCATATCAAGTTATCTCGAAGCTTCTCCTCTTTTTCATCCCTCGATGCTTCAGAGAAGAGTTTCGATTATTTTTATATATATTCATCAAGTCAATGCTTAAAATATTATTCTCCTCTATGAATACTCGAAATACTTTTTTTACCTATGTTTGCATATTGGTTCTTCAATATAGAGCATTAATATTGATAGTATATGGTGTGGTGCCTTCACTAAGGTCTTTCATAGCCTTCACTACACTTTCAAAGTTGGTGGTGCATTCATTGACATCTTTTTAGGAGCCTCTCTACATAGCGCCATCCCTGACGTCTTTCATGTGCACCAAACCCTGACATCTTTAGCAGCAAGTGGTGCAATCACTGACATATTTCTAGGAGCCTCTCTACATAGCACCATCCCTAACATCTTTCGTGTGTACCAAAACCTAAAGTCTTCGATAACAACTAGTATTCTAGTGTACCTCCCTATCATCTTCGATAGTAACTAGGATTGTGGTGCATCTCCCTAACATATTTCATGTGTGCCAAACCCCTACGAGTTTGAAGCCTTTGAAGGCTTTCAAATCTTCCTTGCTGCCCCTTGACGTCTCTTCTGAAGTCTCTCATTAAATCAGGTATAAATTTTAATATTTTTTTTTGGTTTTGAGCTAATCATTCCTTGGTACAACGAAGTTCGTAGCCTTTGAAGGCTTTAAAATCTTACCTCATTGCCTCTTCTCTCATGACGTCTCTTTTCTAAAATCCTTGGTAAATAATGTTATATTTACTTTAAGTTTCAAATCTTAGGGTTTCAATTTTTTTCTCGAGCGAGAATAATACTTCTACTCATTGTATAAATTTGTAACCCTCTAAAAATTCTTATATCCTTTTCTTTTAGTGCCTTTCCTTGGCCACTATAAGAAATCAAAAGGATAAAATTGTAATCTCAATAAAAAATATTTTTTTGGGGGGGTTTTAGGTGCAATATTTAGCACCTATTCTAAAAGCTTCATAGGGGGGGTTTGTTGTTGTTTTGGTCATTGCCTCTATAATTTTTATTTTGATCTTATTCCTATTACTATGTTCTTTAATAGAATTAATATTAAAATCTAATTACTTTTGTTTTGATATAATTACTAGTTAAGTTAAATATTGAGGAGCAACTTCAAAGGATCCTTTTATTAAGAAAATATTCCTTTTTTAATTAATAGGATATTTATTTTAAGTTAAATTTTTAATAAAAAAATTAATCCTTCAATATTGTTACTTAATAAAAATTTTAATAACCTTAACAAGATCATTAAAAATTTATTAATCACCTATCTTCCTAGTATTGGACTTCTAATAACTTACAGTTTCCCTCACGTAAGGGCGGGTTATTACGAATCCGATATTAAGATCTGGATGATTAAAAGCCTATGTTCCAAGTATCAATTCTCCTCTTTACTTATAGTTTCCCTCACGTAAGGGCGAGTAATTGAGAAGAAAAGATATATAGGCCTGGCAATATACAATTGGCCTATTTAGCTTTATCAAAACTCCTCATTTACTTATAGTTTCCCTCTCGTTAGGGTGGGTAATTTGAGGAGCTTGGTATTTCTTAAAGGCTTTTGTTTCCTTCTTTATAAGATCCATTGCATTCTCTAAATAATATAATTGAAGTTAAAGGGGGAATTATTGGTTCACTTCAATTTTCTTTGGCAAAATGAATACAATGAATACAATTGATCCACTCACCCCTCACAACTATCATACATGGAAACCTAAAATATTAAATCTCATTTCTCAAAAAGGGCTCACACACCTGCTAGAAGAGAAGCAACCTGAATTTGAAAAAGAATATGAAATTTTTGTTCATAAAGGGAAGATGTATGAAACAATGGGTATTATAAGCACCAATATAAATGAAAGCTTATGGTTTCACATTACGGATTGTAAAAATCCATATGAAAGTTGGCAAAAACTAAAGAACCTATTTGGAAAAGTAGATCAAATAAGGTCAATGCAGCTAGAGGTAGAATTAACAACATTATCTCCTGAAGACTTCAACAATATTGTTGACTTTCTCACCAAATTTAAAGAAGTCCTCACTCAATACAAAGGCAGTGGCAAGAAAAAAATAGAAGAAGAATGCATCTATCTAATTATTTCTAAATTAAATGGTGTATTTCAAATTTTTGCAACCACTTTTTTATCTACAAAATATGCTCTTGGTGCAAGTTTTAAAATGCCCTCCTTAGAGGAATTTTGTGATAGGCTAACTAGAGAAGAAACCAAACTTGCAAAGTATGAGATCTCTTCCTCTTCCTCAAAAGCCTTAGTAGCATCCACTAAAGAAAAATTCAAAAAGAAAGAAAGGAATCCCATAACTTGTACTCACTACAAAAAGAATGGTCATTCTATAAACAAATGCTGGAAAATATTACAACAACTAGAGGCAGCAATGAAGGATCAAAATATAGACACTAAGAAGCAGATAGGAAAAGCCCTAAATGTTCAAGGAAATACCACAAACACTTCATCAAAATATTGGGTTCTTGATTCTGGAGCAACTCATCACATGACTGCCTCAGATGAGTCATTCACTTCAATCTCCTCAAGTTCAACATGTAGCATAGAAGTTGGTGACTCATCCTTTATCCTAGTCAAAGGAAAAGGTGACATATCCATTGATGGTGGTTCTATCAATAATGTTCTCTATGTTCCAAACATTGCAACAAATCTCCTCTCCGTCTATCATATTTGTACTTCTGGAAAGGGGAAATCAGTTCTCTTCTCACCAATAGGAGTTGAGATAAGAGACTTTCAAGACCCCAACTCTCTCATAGCCAAAGGAGATATTGATCACAACACTCACCTATTTCACTTCAAAGGATTCAAAAATCTAGAAGGGGCCTCCTATTTTGTTGCACATGGAGATCTTGAAAGCAAAATTTGGCATGAAAGGTTTGGTCATCTCAGTTATAACTACCTAAAGGAATTGAACACCCATGAAATGGTAACAAGATTACCTCAAGTCTCTTCTATTGATGGAGTATGTCCTGGATGTGCTCTTGGAAAGCAACATCAAGATCCTTTCCACCCAAGTGGTTCTCTAAAAGCCTCATCCCCTCTAGAGTTAATCCATAGTGACTTGATGGTCTTCCCAGAGCCTTCTTTCAAAGGAGAAAAATATGCTCTAACCTTCATTGATGATTTTTCCAGAAGAACTTGGGTCTACTTCCTAAAATACAAAAGTGATGTTCTATCCCACTTCAAAATCTTCAAAGCCTTAGTTGAAAATCAGGCCTCTTGCAAAATAAAGCAAATTTGTACAGATAATGGGGGGAATACTTCAGTAATGAGTTCTCAATTTTCCTATCAAGTCATGGCATAATTCATCAACATTCTGTCTCCCATAATCCGTAGCAAAATGGCATTGCAGAGAGGAAAAATAGAACTCTAAAGGAAATGGCAAACTGTATGCTCCACTCAAGAGATCTTCCAAAAGTTTTTTGGGCAGAAGCAATTAACTGTGCAAACTATATTCAAAACCGCACACCTCATAAAGCTCTTGGCCATTTGACTCCCGAGGAAGCATGGACTAGCTCAAAACCTGATGTCTCTTTCTTCAATATTTTTGGATGTACTGCTTGGGTGCATATCCCAAAGAAGAAAAGGAAGGCTCTAGATAAGAAAAGCAAAAAGCTCATATTTGTTGGTTATTGTGAGGAAATGAAAGCATACAGGCTCCTTGATCCCACAACTCATGAGGTATTTTTTCATAGGAATGTCCAATTTGATGAAACATTCCCTCATAAATATCCTCAACCATCCTCTTCCACCATTGATTCTCTTGAGCCTTCTCCAATGTTAGAGCCTCAATATAATGAAGAACCAACTTTAGAGATTAATTTAGAGATTAATGATCAAGATGAGGAACCTATAACTCCAACTCAAAATCCTACCACTCCTACTACTCCTTCCACTATGCCAAAATGGGCCCGCACCATTGTTAAAGAAGCTACTCCTTACATCCAAAATCTTCCATCATCCAGATTAGGCAACTCCGTAGGCACTGGTCTTGTCTGTCAGTCCATTTCCATAGATCCTCAATCCTTCAAAGAAGCAACTGGTATTAAAGAATGGGATGATGCCATGGAGAATGAATTCTCTTCCTTAATAAAAAATAAAACTTGGGATTTAGTTCCCCTACCTAAAGGAAGGAAATTAGTTCATTATAAATGGATTTACAGAATGAAATATGGACCTAATGGAGAAATTGACAAACACAAAGCCCACCTGGTAGCCAAAGGTTTCTCTCAAATTGAAGGGATTGATTATTCTAAAACTTTTGCACCAGTTGCCAAAATGGATTCTGTTAGACTGGTTCTTGCTCTAGTTGCTTCCCAAAAGTGGTATGTCTTTCAAATGGATGTAAAAAGTGCTTTCTTACATGGGGACTTAAAGGAAGAGATATTCATGGAACAACCTGCTGGTTTCACTCAAGACTCCTCCCTTGTTTGTAGGCTAAGGAAGTCTCTCTATGGCCTCAAACAAGCTCCTAGAGCTTGGTATGAAAAAATGGACTCCTTCCTTCTTTCCTCAGGTTTTTCTCATTGTGAGTCTGATGCCACAGTCTACATTTGGAGAGATGAAGAAAAATCACCATACTTGTTCTCTATGTTGATGACCTACTACTCACTGGTAGTGACATCGCTCACATTCAGACTATCAAGGACTCCCTTTCTAAAAAAATTGAAATGGTTGATCTGGGTTTAGCTCATTACTTCCTTGGGATTCAAATAAATCAAACAGATGCAGGAATTTCATTGTGTCAACAAAAATACACTCTAGACCTTCTTCAAAGGTTTAAGATGATAGATTGCAAACCTTCTCCTACACCTTTTCAGTCTGGAGTCACTCTAAGTACTTCCTGCACATCCCCTCTATGTGATGCAACTCTATACCATCAGCTTGTAGGGAGTCTATTATACCTTACTCATACTCACCCAGATATCTCATATGTTGTTGGCTTGATATCCAGATTCTCACATCAACCTCATTTCAGTCATTGGCAAGCAACAAAAATAATCCTCCGCTACTTGCAAGGAACTCCTCACTTTGGGCTCTTATATGAGGGAAAATCCATGGATATCATTGGTTACATGGATTCTGATTGGGCAGGTTCAGTAGAAGATAGATGTTCAACTTATGGCTATGTCTTTTGTCTTGGTTCTTCACCAATTGCTTGGTTATGCAAAAAACAATAAGCAGTGGCCTTATCATCTATAGAGGCAGAATACAGGGCAACAATTTTGGCAAGTCAGGAAGCTCTTTGGCTTTGTCAGATACTAAGAGAATTTGGTTTTTCACATGACAAACCTATTACTCTTTGGTGTGACAATCAGAGCACAATTCATATTGCACACAATCCAGTTGAGCATCAATGCACCAAGCACATTGAGATTCACATGCACTTCATTCGATAACATATTCAGAGAGGGGAAATATACTTGGACTATATTCCCACTAAAAATCAAATAGTAGACATCTTCACCAAGTCATTTCCTTCTCCGCATTACATTCAGTTGTGAGAGAAACTTGGAGTAAAACAACTGCATTAAAACAACAGAGGTCTTTCACCTCTCCTTTCTTCTTATTGTTGTATTCTTTGGAGGATGGTTTTTTCCCATGTGGTTTTTTTATCATCTCTCCTAAAGTATAAATTGTTCATGAGTACCTCATCAGGCCAAGTTGTCGGGACTCATTATTTTTTTCATGAGGACAATCTTCGCCATCCGAAGACATACCTCTATCTTTATTTTACTGACAGATGGTTTTTCCCAAGAGGTTTTTTCACCATCTATATATTGTAAATGAGTACCTCATCAGGCCCTGTTGTTGGGACTCATTTTTTTTTTTTCATGAGGACAATCTTCGCCATCCGAAGACATGCCTCTATATTTATTTTATTGATAGATGGTTTTTCCCAAGAGGTTTTTTCACCATCTATATATTGTAAATGAGTACCTCATCAAGCCCTATTGTTGGGACTCATTTGTATCATACACCCCTAGTATCACTTAAGGGGGGTGTTAGAATAAGTAATTATTCTCTTAAGTTCTACTAGGATAGACATACTTGAGTTTCCACTCCTCCATGAGTCAGGTGAACTCTCAGTATAGTCTAGATCAGATTTGATGAGTTGTTGTAATCCAACGACTCTCAATGATCAACTTTGCTATTTATACAAAGTTGATCCATGGAATAAATCAATCAGTTCTATTTTGTTCCTTCAAATATTGTAATGCTTTGTAGTTCTACTCTTGGGAAAATTCCATAGGAAAGCCGTCAGGACCTAAGGCTTTCCCTTTCCTCATCTGGAAAACAATACCCTCCAACTCCTTGATTGAAATAGGTCTCATGAGCAACTCATTCATCTCAAAAGTGATAACTAAAGGAATACAATCCAAAATACTATTTTCCTTAGCAACTGCCAAGGGAGAATCCTCAGAATACAAAGAGGAAAAAACCTTAACGCCTTCCTTGAAACATCTTGAGAAATAATCAATTGGACCCAAAGAGAAGAAAGAAGAGAAGAAATCACATTACCATACCTTCTAGCTTTAATAGAATTGAAAAATAAAGCAGTATTTCTATCTCCTTCCTACAACCAATCAATTCAAGCCTTCTATTTCTAGTAAATTTCCTCCCTCAATTCCCACTCAGCTAACTCCTTAAGAGCATTAGATTTCTCTTTAAGATTCCTTTATATGAGGCCATAATCCCTAATATATCTTGTAATAGCATATAACTTCTCTTGAGAAACCAACTTAGCCCTAAAATGATTACCAAAACTCTGTGTATTCAAATTCTTAAGCTAATATTTCACATACTGGAGACTCTTAACAAAAGAGAACATAGCAATTCCATGAGCAGGCCTACCCTGTATCCAAAAAATCTCATTAAGTCAGGAAAATAAGGCTATTGAAACCACAATAACTAAAATTTAAAGTAGGATTTCCTATAAACTTCCTTGAAAATGACATTTAGCTTTATAGGCCAATGATCAGAACCTCTCCAATCCAAAATTTTTAAGCTGATTTGCCAATTATTACTAGTCCAAAAAGGAGAAACTATAAAATAATACAATATCTCAAAAATAGCCTCGATACCACATCTCTTGTTGCTCCCAATAAACACACCATTACCAAGTTTAATATCCATAAGATTTAAGAAAAGGATATTATCATTAAGGGCTAAAGATGTTTTTCGAAGAGAAACCACACCACCTATTTTCTTCTCCAAACTGGTGATAGCATTAAAGTCTCTAGCAAAAATCCAAGGATAGTGAATATCCATTAACAACACCACTTGCATATTATTTCAAAGACAAATTTTCCTAGCAAGATCATAGGGAGAATAAAAAATAGTTAATAAGACCACTTCACCAGACTCCTTACAAGAAGCAACCATAGAGATAAAATTTATCAAAAATCCACCATATAGGAGAGAGCTTCTGAGGATTCCAAAAGCTAATAATACCTCCACCACTACCCTGGGCAGCAATACACTAACATTGACCATGATTTCACAATTTGGAAGCAATACTAAACAAAAAATCAACTGATAATTTTGACTCCTATAGAAAACAATATCATGCTTATGCAACTTAATCAACTCATGAATAGATTTTTTGTTGATGGATTCTATTCAATCCTATCACATTCCAAGATCAAAAAATCATGTATGAGGGGTGGAAAAGTGACAATCAAGGGGCCTAACCAATCCTGACTCAACCAAGGATTCCCCATCAAGTTTAATTTTCTCCACATATTTCTTCTTACCCACCTTAGAAGGCTTTTTAGGTACCCCTTTTTAAAATTATTTTGATGTAATCCCAACATAAAACTCATCTTAGAACCTTTTCCATGAATGAAATCCACCAAATCAGCCAACAATGGATCATTTACCACCACACCATCCTCCTAAAAAACCATATTTTCCTCAAAAGGAATAAAAATATGGTTCCCCTCAATAGTCTATGTCGCACAATTCACCAAAAATGGAACAATCACATTACCTAAAGACTGATTAGTGTCCATATGAGAAACATATAGATCCCTTTGTAGATTAACCCTAGCAAGCTGGTCTAAATCATTCAAGGCATCAAATATATTATGTAACCCATAAAATTACCTCTCATTAACGATATCTTCAAACCCATACCTTTATTGTAGGACTTAACATGAATGAAACCCTCTTTATCAGTCCCAATATCCTACATTGGATCTTTCCCCTTAATAGACCTATTATCTTGCTTAGGAGCTTTCCATTTGTCTCTCCCACTATCCTGCATAGGAGTTTGGGGCTTAGATGAAAAATTCCTAGATAATTTTGGGTATTTTCTCTAATGGTGTCCATATGCATGATACAAATAACACCAAAACATAAGGGTTTCATATTCCAACTATTGAATCCAAGAAGATAATGCAACACAAATTTCCATAGAATTTGACAAAGGCTTATTTAAATTTATCTCAACACAAACACGGGTACAAGAAACTACATTTTTATCCATCGTTTGTTGATAAGGACCCATTGGTTTTCCTAGCAACATTGCAATCATGTGAAGAATATCATTACTCCAAAACTCTAGAGGTAACCAAGGGAGTCAACCTAAACTGATACCCACGATGGAATTTCCTTCGTAGGGTTAAATCCCACATACTAAGGCTTAATGAATAAGCCAAACTGGTTATAAAAATAAGGCCCTCCTTCAAAAACTTTATGTTGATCCTCCATGCAAGAGAAAACATGAAATAATTATTTTCCCTCAACATGATCTACATATCTCCAAATGGGTTTCATACGTTTCAAGCCCAAGATTCCAATGAAATGAGAGGAAACCGAATTCCTAAAAAAAATCAAATTAAGGCATTATTATCCAAGTATTCAACATTATTTTGTAATTGAATCTAGTTGAATCACCAAGACAGTCCTATCTAGAGCCCATTCAAGATAACCATTCACTTTTGTAGCCCTAAAAACCCATGCCAAAACAAAGCCAACTGGGATTGATGATTTTCTTCAATTACATACCCTGAAGAATATGGTTTGGATCCCATGAGGACCTCTTGGAAGGACACCATTTGCTTATTTTTTTTTTACTTTTTCTCTTTTTTTTTTCTTTTTCATGAGTCTTCATTAATTGTTATTTCTTGAGTCATTGCAAAATATTATTTTATAGTTTTCCTGCATATTATAGTACCATTACCATACACTTATCATTGCTTACTCATTAGACATATTGTGGTTGCATCTACTTTAATATACTTTATTAAAATATAAAAATGGTATTAGAGCACACGATAGATCAATAGGAAATACGAAGAACCAAATGAGATATTGAGAGGATATTAGAAATCATATTTTTAGAATTTTTAAAAATTGCATTTGGCTAGAGTCTTTCCATAGGGTTGTAGAAAAACTTGTGAAGACTAGGACTCAACATTGATTCCACTAGATTGACAAATCAACTAGTGAAGATTTATTATCTCTAGATTTAAAGTTTCTTCCATTATAATTTATAATACTTTGTTGTAGAAAAATGAGGTTAATTTTTTTTTGGAAATTTTCCTACAAGATCTAGGAAAAATATCTTATTTAGAATCATTCCAATACCTGAAGCAACAAACTGTAGATTAAAAAAAGAAAATATTACATATTGGAGGAGAAGAAAAAAACTCAAGAAGATGAAGAGACCCACAAGTGGTCCCATTGAAGAACTTCTAGATTTGGAATATTAAAGATAGAGAAGGACTAAAAAAAGTCCCATTCCATATTTTAGTATTTGTAAGATAGAAGACCCAAGATAAGAGGTCTCAAGGAAGGATAAGGCTTGGAGAGCCTCATTGGAGAAATCAAAGAAATATTAGAAGGTCATTGAAGGAGTTTCAAGGAGAAAATAATGAGGAGAGTGCTAGCAAGGAGAAGTTCCTAATATAATAAAATTTGGGATACTTATCACCATCCAATAACAAGCCCAAAAAGAAAAAAAATTGGCAAGGAGTTAGCCAAATGTTTGCGGAGAATAGTGAAGATCTCAAGACATTTAGATTCTTGAGAAGAAGACCAAAAAAAGGCCAACATTGAAGTCAAATTGATAAGGAGTTTGGAGAAGAAAGGAGCTAGACAAATCCCATGGATTCAAGAGTTTAAAGAATAACAACCAAGGAGTTAAAGGATGATTTGAAGAAAGGATATTGCTAATATTCTACAACAAAAAATTGAAGGACTCTACAGGGTAAGTTTAAGCTAAAAATTGGAGAAGTTTCCAAGCATAATTTAAATATTTGAGGGCAAAAAATAAAGATGGTTTGGACTGTAAAGATATTTTAAATTTCACAGGTTAAAGGAAAAACATTAGACTTAATTATAGCAGCAAGTTCCAGTAATTATAGAGTCACAAATTTGAAGAGATAAAAAGTTATTTTGGACAGAAAGTAAAATCTGCAAAAGAGACATGATTCAAGGTAGAAAAGTATATCAAATTGAACCTGCAAATTCATAAAAATTAGAGCAACAATTAGGTGATCCAAATCACCAAGAAAATCATCATCATATAGATTCAAAAAAGGTATACAACATTGGTGCAAAGAGTTCACCAAATTCAAGGTTTAAAAGTTGCATAAGAAGGCTTCAAATTTAAGTCTTAAAAAAAGTGCAAAAGATAGTTTTTCACAAAGTTAAAACCTACACATAAAAATAGGAGTTAGATATATTTAAAGAGAAAGAAAAACATCATCATATTACCTATTGAAATGGAAAAATACTTCATTATAAAGGTTAGATTCCATATACAAGAGTGCATAGTATTATAATCTAAAAGACACTCTATTTGCATGGTTCACAGAGCTTGGAATTATCATTGAAAGTAAACCAAGAAAGGAGTAAGTTACCAAATAAATAAGGCAATATTAGAAGCAATATATATCACGACTTGTAGAAATCAAAGGTACTATTACCACATCCAAAAGAGCATCCACCATCTTGTGAAGAAGGCAACGTGAAATTTAAAGTGGAGGGGGGGAAATATCACTCCATTGACTATGTAAAAACAATAATATTATTCACCATAGCACCCATTAGAAAGTAATGGAGAGTGAAGAGTTAGAATATTCTACTTGTGGAATCCTAAGAGTGTATTAAATATGAATAGGTTAAGAGGCACCACCATTTAGTCAAGGATAAATAAAATGAGCTACCACCATTATCAAGGATTGTTGATTAGGGTTACACAAAACATATTTCAAGACCAGACAATGCAACAATGATTGAGTTTAAGCTAGTAGAAAGCACAAAAGAGAAACCTAATTGACTAAGAGGGTCATTTTTTGACGATGAAGAACTGAGCAAGATGTTTAAGGGTATATAAAAAAGTATCGTACCACTATTTGAGTGGATGTGTAGAGATGAAATCAAGTTATTACATTCATAAAAGGAAGGCCTTGAGCCTTTTTATCATTCAAGTTGTTATAATAATTATATACTCACTATTGGAATTACCATGATTTGGATCTAAAGAATACTGTTGAGGTCAGACATCATAAATATGCACCATTGGAGGAGACATATACATGCATTACAAAATTATGAAATATTCAGCATATTAGTCACCACATAATGATGCAAGGTTTTAAACTGAATATCTAGAGCTCACACATGGAGGAAAAAGGACATTGTGTATTTTAGTAATTATTGAATCAAAACTATGAGTGAGGTAGATATGCTTCAATTTTAAATTGATAATTGTAGCATGAAAGGGAGCCCACAATCATGTGGTGTAGCTAAGAGTCACTGAGGATGACCATAATTAAAATTTAGCTGCATCAATCCAGCCATTACAAACAACATAATCGAGCATTTTATAGCTATTACAAGCCATCAATTAATTTAGTATGCATCCAACCATATAGCCATCGCACTTAACTGATGGAAACACCTGGAGTAACAAAGCCCATATCATCAAAGAACATACACATAAAAATTTTACAAGGAGGACCACTATCGCATTGGTATATAAACTCATAGTATAAGTCTAAGGTTAAATTTAGCACATTGGTCAATAAAAAATGGACACATAATAGAATCAGGAAAAGGCATTCAACTTTGATGTAATAGAGTATAACATCAAGAGTTTGTTTGAGCAGTGCGTAAAACATTTGTGGGCCCATTCTTTCGTAGATAGTGCATGATTTTCAATTATTATTTATCTATTGTTGGTAGGAGGCCATGAAATAGTACCAATAAGAGGTGCACATAAGGATATATAAGGAGACTTGAGATCATCCAACAATGATTATTATTAATCATGATTAAAGGAAGCATACACATTGAGCATAGATTGATCTTTCGTAGGTAAAACAACATTAATATGAGGATAATACAGTTCCAAGTATGCCAAGATTGAAGTCCATTTAATGCACAACATCATACCTCATAGACTAAAGAAGATACAACATTCAAAGACCTATATTCAGTCCATGTCTAACCCAAATAACATGTAATGCATTACAAAGAGGTATAGTTGCATTACTTTAATATTTTCTTTCTATAAGTGCAAAGGAGATATAAGGTTATTTACTTCTAAGGTTAGTTAATTAATTGAAAGGAGATATAAGGAGCTAAAACCTTAGATAGATTATCAATGATTTAGAAAGCCAATTAAATTGAGAAGTTTATATTAGTAAGAGCTATTTTCAAAGTACATTACTTGAGATCCAAATAGTATAATATTTGTAGATTTTTAAACTAGGAGATATAAGATTTCTGGCCTTAGAAAATTAAATCATTATTTTACAAATATTATCATTTTCTAATTTTTTAAATTAGGGAGATATAAGGAGTACCACACCAATATTTAGTTCATTGGAATTTAGAAAATTAATCTCTTAAATTAAAATAAGTTCTCATTGAATTGCTTAAAGAGTTGGAAATTATTACTTATATTAGTATTTAATACAAATTGAAGGTACAAAAGAAATCCAACTATAGAGTCTTGAAAATAAATAAAATTATCAAATTGAAGTTGCATTAAATTATTTTTAGCTTTCTATTTATTCATTGATAGGAGAAATAAGGTGAAAAAGTAAATATGAACATTAGGTATTCAACTCAAGGAAATTAAGAAATATAAGCTTACTACTAAAAACATATTGCACTCAAAAACATTTGGTAGATCCAAGTACTTTATAAAACTTGAAGAACTAAAAAGATCTTATCAAACTTGATCTTTTACTAAAATACTTGGGAGATAAAATGTATTCTACCTAGAGATTGGAAAATTAAATTCCTTCAAAAACCAGTGATTGCACATTAAGATTCTCAAGGTATTATACAAATTTAAAAATCAAATATGTTTGTTAGGTTTGATATCAACATACTAGGGAGTCATAAGGTAGTCAACAGTTTCCTAAAATATAAAAGAGTCTATCAAACTATTCTCATACATAACACTAGGGAGTCATAAGGAAGTCAACCTCAAAGGATTAGAACCTTGAATTATTCAAAGCTAAATAAATTATGGATTATTGGTAAATAGATTTCAAAGCAAGTAAACATATGAATGAAAACAAAATATGGCTTGATGCTTTACAAGGAAAATATGAAAATTTAGTTGCTATAGCAAATAACAAGACTTGCAAAGTAAAAGGTATAAAAATATTCTAGTCAATCTAATTAATGTTTTATATGTTCTTGGATTGACTATTAACATTATTTTAGTTTCTCAACTTATAGATAAAAATATGACAATAGAATTCAAAGTTATCAATGGAAAGAAACAATGTCATATTATAAAACAAGAAAAAGAAAAATGGATCAATTGTGATCCAAATCAGAATTCTAGGAAGCCCAAGCAGCTTGTAAATCAAATAATAAAGAATCAAAGAATGGAAGTGATGAAGCAAAATTTTCTATACAGAAAGAGAAAGGATAATATAGGAATAAAGAAAAAAGAAAAATTATTATACAAGAATTTTATGACTATGAAAGATCTCAAGAAACTTATAACCTTGAAGCCACAAAGATTGAAATATACTAACCGTTTATTTGATCAAGTATAAAAAAAATGTAGCAAATATGAAAAAGCAAAAAAGACTCATGAACTCCAAATTGAAGAACATCTTAAAAATGAATACCATATTGAAGACTAAAGTCTTCAATACCCAAATAATGTAATACAAGGGGATGTTGATATATATTACATTATTTGGTACATGTCAATGTACCACAATGGGTACATGTTTAGATTAGGAGTTTGTCTTAGATTAGGATTTAAGTATTTACTTTATGCAAAGGAATAAATGCATAAGTATGTGCAATGATGTAAATCTGCATGTTTTCCACATGTACATAAGTCCTTCAGAATAGGAAGAACAAGTGTCTTTAGTTAGGTGTGCATGTGCAAAAGTGTCTATCATGCATAAAGCAATGTATCCTTAGGGTAGGAAAGCAAAGAGTCACATACTAGTATATATTTGTCACTAAGCATTGTAATTAGAGTTGAAGCATGTATTGATCATAGCATGCGCTAGTTTATCTCCAAATACTTATCATTATCCTATTTTCATGGGTATTCATTAATGGCTATTTCTTGAGTCATTGTAAAATTTTATCTTGTAGTTTTCCTACATATTATGGTGTCATTAACATATACTTATCATTGCTTGCTCATTTTACATCTTGTGGTTGCATTTCCTTTAATATAAATTATCAAAAGCTAACAAAGATAAGGATCTATATGAAGATGGAAAATTTATCACACTAAGGAGATGTTTGCAAATATTTCTTAAATATGTTGATGTTTGTGAAGATCTTCTTCAATTGGTGTGATAATACCTATAAATATTGTACAAATAATATACATTGCATTAATCATACTTGACATATATAATATTAAAAATAAAGAGAACATAATTGAATAAGTAGACCATGACAATGAATGCTTTTTGTAACACAAGAGACCTCAAGCCCTTGGTGACAAACGTCTATTGTGATAGAAGTTATCTTAAGATAAAGATAAAATTAGCTTGTGATACTAATGACATGATTGATATTGATGGTAGTGGTCATGGTGACAAAGGATATATTACTACTAGTTTTGAAAGCCATGTTGAAAAACAAGAATTTGCATACTTTGAAAAGCACACCAAACAAATTGGCTCCAAGCTAGTAAAACAAACTAGTTATAATGTAATATGATTATGAAAATATGGTCAAGGTATAAGAAAACCCATGATGCCATGTATAAGATCAAATTATGAAGGCCTTGGCTATGATGGTCATGTAGAGTTAAATTAAGTTCATGGAATTAGAATCCCATGCAACTTCTAAAACCATATGTTGGTACAAATATAAAATGACCAACAAGGTACATGTTAATTATGTATGGATAGATATCACAGAAAGGGACAACATGAAATCAATTTTTAATAGATTCTATTAAATATAGTGATAGCCTAAGAGGTAGACCGAAAGGGTAAACTAGGTTATCAATCCAAAGGTAGACTTATTTTTAATCCTAATGGTATAATGAGAGGAAGACATAGTTGATGACCTATTGGTAGACCTAGAGGAAGACATAAAGGTCAAAACAGATACCAACCTAGAGGAATACATAGAGGCCAGCCTAGATACCAACCTAGAGGTAGATCTAGAATTAATATACCTAAAATAAAATCCAAAGGAGGACCCATAGGTGTTTACCCAAACAAGATCAAGATCCAATATCTAAATCCATAACCAAACCTATAACTAAGAGTTATACCCTAGAGAAAAATCCAAGGGCTAGATCCAATATCTAGAGCCAAGAGCTAGGGCTAAATCCATATCCAAAGCAAAATATAGAACCAAGAGCCAAAGGCTAGGATCTAGAGCCAAGTGCCAAGTGCCAAGACCCAAATCCAAGATCAAAATCCAAATCAAAAGCCAAGAGCTACAAAAAGTTGCCTAAGCTAAGAGCCAAATCCTAGACTTGTCTAGAATAAGAGGGAGTCCCATTATTTCCTACTCCAAATAATGTAATAAGGGGGGTGCTAGAAATATTTTATTACATTATTTTAGTATTATAATTAGCTCATGCATCATTAGGTGGTTAGCTCATTTATTTTTATATGGAGAATTATTTTAATATTTTTGGCATGTAATAATATCCTCCTTGGGAGTATCGGTCTCCTTGTTTGTAATGCAAAGGTATGTATTAAATAGTCCCTTTCATCAATGAATAAATTTCTATATTTTACCATCAAATCATAACCTATGAAGAGGCCTAAGAAGTATTTCCTCTTATAACTATAATTGAAGTACATACTTGCATAGAAGTAGTCAAAGTATTATTATTTGGTATTTACATGGTTATACTTGACATATTAACATTTCCAAAACCAAGGGATGGTTCATGAGTTTAGTTTGGATCATGAAAAAATTAGTTTTAAATGAAAGTAGTTAAGATAGGAATTTGGTCAATAAGGGATACCATCCCTTGTGAATATTCCAGAGCGAGTAGAGTCTATTTCTTGAACTTATCTATGTTCTTATACCTCTTAAAAAATTAGGTCATGACTTTTGATGATTGGAAAATTATCCTTCATAATCATGGGAGTGACTAGCTAGGATTCAGTTATTACAATCTTGTTCATTATCAAAATGAGGATCACCATATCAAGGATAATGTTATTTCATGTCTTATCAAAATGAAAGGATTTTATTTGATACACTTCTTGTATAGTATTTTTTCATGGCCTTTCTTACAAATTTTTAGGAAAAAGACAAGGTAATTTTAGGTTTTTAATATTTAGTTTTTAAAACATTTTAATATTATTTATGGTTTTAGACCATTTCTTTTAGTACTTGTAGTGAATCCTCAATACACTCAAAATTAGGAAAGCTTGAGATGACCTAAGTGAAGATAAATAGTCATGAAGCAAAAAATGAGGTGCTAGAAGTCTAGATCAAAAGTTTCAATAAGAATGAATAAGGTAAAACTCCAAATATTGAAAGTATTGAAAGGCCCAAAGAAAATGATAAAATAAAAGTTTTGATTGTTGGAAGATCAAATAAGATATTCAGATATTGGATGAAAAGTTTTGACTAACAACTTCAAGATTGAATGATAGTCATCTCCGAGCCTAAAAGACCAAGAAAAGCTCCTAGGATTAGGTTACCCATGCTCCATTATCTTAGGAAATAAAATATATTGATTTGTTCCCATAAATAAGGTTATGTATAAGGGGTTTGTCTTAAAATGTATTTATAAAAATGAGGCAAATTAGTTTTGAAATCTAAAATTATTAATAATTTCAAGGTGAAAGGCCCCTATTATTAAGGGTAATATTGGAGATTTAAACTTAAAATGGTCCAATTAATTGAGTCGAATCTACCCAAAAAATAATTACACCCAATATTTTTGGGCTATTGAGCCCTGGTCAAGGATCCCCAATATTAGCCAATTCCAAATTTCAAAAATCCAAATATTCATTAATTAACGATGATTTTTATTTTTTTTGGTGGAAAACATCCCAAAAGGGATGCCACTTTCGGGTAAGACCCAAAGAGGCAGGGGTATCCATTCCGCAAAAAACACCCAAGACTCGGACCTGGCCTACCACCTTTGACATACTCAAGGAGCAAACAAACACACAAAACCAAATTAAAAAAAGAAAATAACAACAAAAATAATAAAATGAAATAAAAACAAACTCCTTGAGTGTGTCAAAACCAAAAGCACAACCAAAAACACACAATAAGATAAAAGAAACCACAACACAAACCACATATAAAAACACAAGAACCACATAACAAAACACAAACAAGACAAAAACAACATAACACTACAAATACATAACCCAAAAAAACATGAAAAATAAACACAACCAAAACCTAAAAAATAAAATAAAAATAAAAACAACCAACAACAGACAATAAACAAAAAAAAAAAACATAGAAAACACTCACACATAAAAAAATGAAATAACACAAACAAAGAGAAACCCAATAACAAGAACGAAAAAAACACAAGAACAATAACAATAAACATTAAAAAAAAAAAAAAAACAACAAAAACCCAAGAACAACAAAAAACAAAACAAAGAACACAAAAAAAAAACAAAACAAAAGAACCCACCCACCTTAAAAAACTAAACAAAAAAACAAAGAAGACAAAAGAAACAAAATGAACAAAACAATGACCTATCTAGACCAAAAGACTATTAATTAACAATGATTAGCCACTATGCATAATACGACATATTGTGTTGAGGGGTAAAGTATTCCTAGATAAACAATATTTCTCTATGAGGAAGGTGTAGCAACATTGGAAGGTAGTTGGTGCATTAAACATAGGAGGAATTGGATCCATATTAGAGAAATCCTTGAGCCAAGTGATATTAATTTTACACAAGTCCACAAGAATGGTAAATGAAAAAATTAGAAGTAAAAGAGCATCCAAGGACTTAGAAAACTCAATATTAATGATTAACTAATATGAAGATCTTGAAAGGATTCAAAAAATTCAGCCAAGACATAATCCAACATATAGATGAACACCAATTTTAAAATATTTGCATGAGTTGAGGAGGGAAACTCTTATTGATTGTAATATATAAATAGTAGTAGTCTTATATTTGTAAAGGATAGACAAGTTTACATTTTTAAGTCTTTGGAAATATTTCCTTTCCTTACTTTCTAACAATAAAAGCAACAATTATAATTTGGCCCTCCTTCAAGCATCAATTCTGTTGAGTGATATTTTTACCCTATTGCAAAATGACACTCACAGTTAGTATTTTGTTAGAAAACCCTCTCTTACAAAGAAATTGAAATTTCTCCAAGGTTTCTTTTACTTTATGTGTGCTTGAATGTATATGAAATTTGTGTCAATTTATGCTTAGAATACCTTAGTGATTTACAAGTAACTCTTAACAAGGGGCCTATGGTTAAATTGATTTGTAATGCTTTATTGTTCATGAAACTTAAAGAAAAGAAAATACAATGTGATTGGCCCTCATATGACCATGCTGAAATGGTGATTTAATTCATTTTATCTTGAAGTTTTTTAGGTAGATTTTATCTTCTTTTGGTTAAGCATATTTTAACAAATTTTATTGTTCTTTGTTAAACTTTGCTTTGAAAATGAAAGAAAAGATAAAAATCTATCTTTGAAAAGTGAATCTTGAATGCAAATTGGATTTATTTTATCTTGATTTGTTAAACTTTACCCTGAGTATGAAAGAAAATAACTAAATGAATAAATTTAAAATGTAGCATCCTTTGGAATGTCATATAAATTACCCCCCTTTAGTGAAAATTTAAAATTTATGGGAATTTTAATTTTCATTAAGTGAGGCTAATTTGTTGCTTGAAACAAAAAATGTAAAGCTTGACCTTTGACTCTCCTATAAAATGTGAAATCATATAAAAATTGAAATTCTGATTCTTCCTTTCAAATGTTAATTCGTACACTATTTTTTGGAATTTCAAATTTCCTTTGAAATAAAAGTGAAATTGCTTAAAATGAGAATTTGAAGCTTAATCTTGGAATCCACGTATCTCTTTTTGGGATTTTAATTTTTTTTTCGTATTTTTTTATTTTATTTGATGAAGTTAAAAAATAAAAAAAAGGATAGGGTTAGACAAAAAAAATAAAAATAAAATGCCACATCATGAAAGCAAAAGATTGTTGTAAATATTTAGAGAAACAAGATGATTTCTAAATAAAATTAATCTAAATAGACCTGCATCCACACAATGTACGTGAAATAATATAATGTAAATACCTCAAATTCAAGCCCTCCCTTCAACGCTGATTCCATTGTGCATGAGGGAGGCTAAAGATAAGTATTAAGTTACAATTTCAAAAGATTGCAACAACAATTAATAATAATAAGAGCAACTTAAATCTGTAATAACAATAAAAGTAGTAATCATAACTCGGCCCTCCTTCTAGCGCTAATTCTTTTGAGTGATAATTTTACCCTATTGCAAAATCACACTCACAGTTAAGATTTTGTTAGAAAATCCTCTCTTGCAAAGAAATTTAAATTTCTCCAAGGTTCCTTTTACTTAATGTGTGCTTGAATGTATATGAAATTTGTGCCAATTTGTACATAGAATACCTTAGTGATTTACAAGTAACTCTTAACAAGGGGCTTGTGGTAAATTGGTTTAAAATGCTTTATTGTTCATGAAACTTAAGGAAAAGAAAATGTGATGTGATTAGCCCTCATATGACCATGCTGAAATGGTGATTTAATTCATTTTATCTTGAAGTGTTTTAGGTAGATTTTATCTTCTTTTTGTTAAGTAGATTTTAACAAATTTTATCTTTCTTTGTTAAACTTTGCTTTGAAAATTAAATAAAAGACTAAAATCTATCTTTGAAATGTGAATCTTGAATGCAAATTTTATTTATTTTATCTTACTTTGTGAATGTATTTTATTTTGATTTGTTAAAGTTTACTTTGAGCATGAAATAAAATAACTAAATGGCTAACTTAAAACTGTAGTAGCCTTTAGAATGTCATATAAATTACCCCTCATTTAGTGAAGATTTGAAATCTATAGGAATTTTAATTTCATAAAGTGAGACTAATTTGTTGCTTGAAACCAAAAATGCAGTGCTTGACCTTTGACTCCTATAAAATGTGAAATCATATAAAAATTGAAATTCTGATTCTTCCTTTAAAATGTGAATTTGTGCACCATTTTTTGGAATTCCGGATTTCCTTTAAAATAAAAGTCAAATTGCTTAAAATGAGAATATGAAGCTTAATATTTGAATCCACTTATCTCTTTTTGGGATTTTAATTTTTTTCGTATTATTTGATTTGATTTGATGAAGTTAAAAAATGAAAAAAAAAGTATAAGGTTCGAGAAAAAAATAAAAATAAAATATTGCATCAAGAAAGCAAAAGGTTGTTGTAAATCTGCTGAGAAAAAAGATTTATAAGTAAACTTAATACAAATAGACCTACATCCACACAATCTAGGTTATATCAAGTGCGAGAAGGAAAATAAATGATGCATGAACATACTAAAATAGTGCCACCATATACATGAATAAACACTAATTAATAAAAATAACAGATGAATCAAAAATATGTACATTAAAAACAATTTTATTCATAAATTCAAAACCTCCTCTGCTTTTACCGTACAAGTTGTACAATTGTTTCCCATCTCCAATACGCCTTTCCTCGCTCCAAAGTTCTAGCCCCTACTTCGTTGATATGCATGGATATTTATAATTTTCAAATGAAACCCTTCGTTTCTCCTTATTTTTCTTTGGTTTAACAATCCTTTTGTTTCTTTTTGTTTCCCTCCGCTTAACCACCATACATGCTTCCACTTCATTAATTTTGAAATTTTTTGATAACGCTATTTTCCTCTTTTATTCTAACTGTAACCGTCGTCTTCATTTCTTACTTCTGATAATGCAATTTATTTCCTCTTAACTTTTTATTTAATTTAATTAATTTATTTGTTATTATTTTAAATGGCCTTTAATTTAGTGCATTCATAAACCAATATTGACCATCCACTTATAACATATGAGATGCCATATTCAAATTTTCATGCACCACCGTTTGATTTCCTTTATGCCCACTCATTCTCTTTTTCTCTCTATGAGCTACCACTTCCTTCGCTAACAACATTCCATTTTATCACCATAGACTATTACTATTTTATAATGGTGTGTCTTGCTAAAACATATGACCACCCGATCCTCATGTGCCATTTGTCTTTTCCTACCAAAGGTGATACAATAATAACAATCCAAGTATTAAATAATCTAAACAATTAAAAAGCAGAAGGAGGTGACTCTATGCAATAGTAAATTGATCTTTTCTCCACCATAAGGCCCATGGACAAACCCCATGTTATGTGACATCCATGTGGCAGTGTATTATCCGAGATTTGGGATTGTCCCTGATGGGATTGTAGGTCATGTGGACATCATGAAAATTTAGATTTTAATTCTTCTTCATTCTACGTGTATTCAAATGTTCTGACCTAAGTTGATCCATGTATTTTAGTGATTGGGCTAATATGTAGAGGGTGAGATCCAAAGCAACTAAGGATATCTCGTGTCTAGCAAACAATAAAATGAGAACAAGATCTAAAATTGGCTCCATGGAGAGATTACCCTCCTCCAATGTAGGATCCAACAAGATACACTTCGCACTGTGATAGTAATACATCCATTAAATATTTATTTTTTAAAGACCACAACTATCCATACATATAAGCTGACTCGATGGTGGTGATGGGACTCAAATATGCTTGAGTTATGGAATTTATCATGAAGTAAAGATATTCTCCACATATATGTTGGCTTCAAATGACCTCAACATCTCTTAACATGTTTGCCACCAGTCATCAAAGTGATAGTGCATGTACCAGGCTCCTAAATTATTAGATTTGAACCAGATAACAACCCACCTCTCTTAAGTTGGTTTTATTGTTTTAGTACCCCTCCACCCTCTTATAGATATACCTCAAAGTACCATATTGCAATATCTATGGGATGAACGAAAGAGTAACGTAATTCACCCTCACAACCAGCTCAACGTTACGATATTCTGTAACAGTCATCGATTGGACTCTGTATATTTGTACCTGAATGACTATCATTGTTGTAGTTTTCCCCTAGCTATAGATGAAGCACATCCTCCACTTTGTACTTTTCTATCTGTCCCTGAACTGTACCAATATTTTACGTCTTTCCTCCATGTAAGGAAAAATCCCTCCCTCCATGTGTTTGCACCGGTGATAGAAGGCTAATAGGCTACATTTCTCATTAGCAAGCTCTTTAAAAAAAATATTTAGTCCCACATTTATCCTATGAAGGGGCCATGCATGGTTTATCAGTACGAGCACTCACTAACAGGATTGAATCAGCTAAGCCGGCCCCTTGAAACTTCTGCTTATGTTATCCTTGGAAATCATATCATCAACTGTGTTAATCGTTCTCTGACGCTGCATTCACTGGTTTGACACGACCTTCACCTCAAAAATCATACCTTGTACTGCACATTAACACAAGACCTTTTAATTTTTTGAATTGGACATTAACACAAGACCTTTTAATTTTTTGAATTGGACATTAACACAAGACCTTTTAATTTTTTGAATTGGTTTAAATCCCGACACCTAAAACCAATAATTTTTAAAACCAATAATTTTTAAACTATTAACAATTATAAGAAAACCAATCCCGACACCTAAAACCAATAATTTTTAAACTATTAACATTATAAGAATAAAGCTAATGATTAAAATAAAAAACCAATAATTTTTAAAACCAATAATTTTTTAATTTTTTGAATTGGTTTAAATCCCGACACCTAAAACCAATAATTTTTAAAACCAATAATTTTTAAACTATTAACATTATAAGAATAAAGCTGGACATTAACACAAGACCTTTTAAATTTTTGAATTGGTTTAAATTCCGACACCTAAAACCAATAATTTTTAAACTATTAACATTATAAGAATAAAGCTAATGATTAAAATAAAACTAAAACAAAAAAAACTAAATACTTTAAAATAAGTAAAACTAATCCCGACACCTGAAACCAATAATTTTTAAACTATTAACATTATAAGAATAAAGCTAATGATTTTAAAATAAAACTAAATACTTTAAGATAAGTAAAACTATAAGATCAATCCTAGATTAACCTTTTGAAAATATGATCAACACCAAAATTAAAAACTAAATTAAGCTAAACTAACTACAACAAAACCAAACTTTAAAATAAGTAAAACTAATCCCGACACCTGAAACCAATAATTTTTAAACTATTAACATTATAAGAATAAAGCTGGGAATGTACCATAACCGAAAATTTTTTTGGAGCTCTGGCGATTTGGCGGGAAACTTTCTGAACTGTCGTCGGCCGAGGCTCTAGGGTTTCTGGTGGGAAGATTCTACTAGGGACTCAGGTGGTTTGTTGTTGTTTTCTGCTGACGGCTCTTTCGTTGCCCTGCGAGGGCCCAATGGGGTCTCCTCCAAGATTTCTCGATGGGAAGAAGACCTCTTATGCCGAGATATTAAGAGAAAACCCTACGTCTTCCTCCGATGAAGCTCAGCGGAGTGCTTACCATTTGCTATCCAGGAATGCGGGCAAGGGTTCTCCTGTGCATAGAGTCAATGGATGTCTCCCACAATCCGCTTCCAGACCGAAGATTGTCATAGAACCAGAGCTGGTCGAGGACACGATCAACTACCGTGCTACTCATGATCTGATTTGCAAATTCATGGGCATCCGACCCACCCCGCACTTTCTGCACTCCCGGGTGAGACAAAGCCGGAGCCTATCGGTGAGTACTCCTTATGACCCATAAGCAATGGGTATTTTATTATTAGTTTTTCCTCCTTAGCGGATAGAAACAGAGCATTTGAATCAGAAAATAGGAGCCATGGCCCGGCAGGGTTATTTGTCCAACCGTGGAGAGCGGGCTTCGACCCTCGCATTGAGCCCACGACTGTCCTAGTTTGGATCCGGCTGTATGCTCTCTCGATGGAGTTTTGGGGTGAGCAGATTCTTGAACTGATAGGTAACTCTCTAGGTAGATATTTGGGAGTTTCCAAAGATATCATAGAAGGAAACACTGCTGTTTATGCGAGAATTTATGTAGAACTGGATATTAGCCAGCCGCTACCAGCTGAGATGGAACTGGAGTTAGCAGGACACTCCTAGATACAACAGTTAGACTATGAATCCCTACCTTTCCGATGTAGAGTTTGCCATAAGCATGGCCATTTGGCAAGGTTCTGCCCAAATATCTTGAGCACCAAAGTGGATGCCCCACATGGAATGCCAAATCGCCCCCGAGAGGGTAAGTCCACTCCGGTCAAGGAACCACCCATCATTCCCCCTGGTTCTGATGCCCAGAAAGATGGCTTTGAATAGTAGAAGAGAAGAAGAAACAAAAAGAGAAATGGCAAGGAGCAAGCTCATCCCAAGCCAACCAATCGGTATGAAATCTTCAAATCTCTTGTGGATCAAGAAGACCAAATTATGGAAGGAGAATATGGGAACCTTGAGGATAATATCATCCTTTCTCATGCTCCTCCCTCACCAACCCCTGTCCTAGAACAGGTGATTGACTCCTCTGAGATTTTGCAGCTAGAAAACCCAGGGGCATTGGTAATCCACTCCCCAGCACAGCCAGCTATTAAAGATGTTACCATGGGAAATGCAAAAAAGTTCAGAGAAAGACCAGCTCTAGGGATTACCCAGGTGGAGAAGAGGTCAAAAAACAGTAATTCCCAAGGGGTGGGCAGGAAATCCAATAAGGATCTAATTGCAGTGCAAGGAGATAAGCTAATCAATGGAGGATTGGCAAGAAAAATTGATTCGTGTTGCTCCCAAGGTTTCCAATGATTATTCAATCTTGGAATGTGAGGGGTTTAAACAGTAGAACCCATCAATCTGCTGTTCAAAGACTTTTAGAGAGAAGTAAAACAGACTTTCTGCTCATTCAGGAGACAAAAATGTCTTTAGACCTTATGAGTAAAATTGTCAGTCGAATCTGGAGGGGTGCTGGCCATATGGCTGTGGCTGCTCTAGGTGCCTCGGGAGGGATTGCTACTCTTTGGAACCCTTTGGCATGGATAGCAATAGAACATATAGCCTGGAGGGGTGTCCTCACATCTCTTTTTAGGAATATTGTTACAGTTGAACAAGTCTTAATTACAAATTTCTATGGGGCTCAGAACATCGATGGTCAGCGGTTTCAATGGAAAGTTGTTCAAAACATGAGGTCCTCCCGGGAAGATTTTGATTGGATTATTGTTGGGGACTTCAATGCCAAATTATCTTCCAGGGATCAGGAAGGTGGCATCCCAGTTTTGGATATAGGGGACCGAATTTTTATTGCCCAAGTCCAGGACTTTAACCTTGTTGATATCAAAGGCCCTGGTACAAACTATACCTGGACTAATAAGAGAAGAGAGCCATACAACAGGAGGGTTAAGCTTGACCGGTTTATGGTCTCGGAGGAAGCTTATGTTATATGGAATATCAAATTCCAGATTTTGGAGGGCCCAGTCTCAGATCACTCTCCCATTTTGCTGGAGGGAGGGACTATGTCAGGGCAGTATTACAAACCATTTAAATTTGAAAATTTTTGGTTGCAAAAAGAGGACCTCCGAAGGAAAATTCCACAGTGGTGGGAAGAAGGTCGTCTCCCTTTTGGGATAGCTATGTTCAAATTTCATAAACAACTTCTTTTTGTTAAGATTAAACTAAAACAGTGGAGGCAAACTAACAAATCTGATTTCCAGCTCCAACGGGCTCCCTTGTTGGCCAGATGGAATGAGGTGCAAAAACAATTCAGGGAAGGAATAATTTTTGAGCATCTTAAATCCGAGGATGATGCTTTACGCAAAGCGATTGAGGACATTGATAATCAAGAAGAGATCTACTGGAAACAGAGAGCAAGAAACACATGGTTATTAGAAGGAGACAGAAATACAAATTTTTTCCATCGCTCTACCTGTGCTAGAAGACAATTGAATAACATGGAACTCCTTCAAGACGAGATTGGAAACTCTTTTGACACTCTCCCTGATATGCACTCCCACTCAATGGAGTATTTCTCAAACCTCTTTAAGGAAAATATGGAGCATGATGTGGAAGCCCAAAATGAAGTCATTGATGGCATTCTCTCTATTATCTCTCATGAAGAGAATCAGGCCCTTCTTAAGCCCATTGATCATGATGAACTCAAGAAGGTGGTCTTTGGGATGTGCACTGGAAAATCGCTTGGTCCTGATGGCTTCCCTATTGATTTTTTTCAGGCCTTCTGGGATATCCTGGAGGAGGATGTGTTGGCTGTCATTGAGGAGTCCCGAACTAACAAAATAATGCTCAAGGCTCTAAATCACACCTTTATTACCTTAATTCCAAAAGGAGAGGGGGGGCTCACATTTTTGATTTCAGACCTATTGCCTTATGCAATGTGATTTACAAAATAATCACTAAAATTATGGCTGAAAGACTAAAACCTCTTCTTTAGAATATAATCTCCCCTAAGCAAGGGGGTTTTGTTGAAGGGAGACAGATCTTGGATGGAGTGCTCTTGTCTCAAGAGGCTGTCCATACTATGCACAATTCAGGTAACAAAGGAATTTTCATCAAACTGGATATGTCTAAGGCTTATGACAGAGTAGAATGGGGCTTCTTGGTCAAGATGTTGGCAGCATTTGGTTTTTCTCAAGACTGGATTGCCTGGGTCATGAGCTGTATCTCTTCGCATTCCTACTCTATTTTAATTAAGGGGCTTCCCTCGCCACCTTTTGGAGCCTCTTAGGGTCTCCGCCAAGGAGACCCTTGCTCTCCTTATATCTTTCTCATCTTGGCTGAGGGATTAGGCAGACTCCTCCTGAGAAGAAGACTTCAAGGACAGATAACAGGAATTAAAATCGAGGCTGAAGTTTTGACTCATTTACAGTTTGTGGATGATACTAGATTGGTGGGAGTGGCCATCCTCAAGTCATCAATGAAATAAAATCCAAAGTGGTCTTCTTTAATCTTGATCAAAGGTCACAAGACAGAGTTATTGAGATCTTGGGATTCACTAGGACCTCTCTTCCTGTTGTTTACCTGGGGGTTCCTATGCATTTCAAAAAATTGAAAGCTAATTTCTGGAAGGACCTTTTGGATGGCATCAAAGAGAGAATGAATCACCGGTCTCATAGATGGTTAAGCTATGGGGGCCGATTGACTTTCCTGCAGTCTGTTATTCTAGCCATGCCAATTTATAAATTCTCTATTCTGGCTGCCCCTCCATCAATTTGGAAAGAGCTGGACAAAGTGGCTAGAAGTTTTCTTTGGGAAGGTGCCAAAGGAGATAGGAAATGGGCCTTGGTTGGATGGGATAAGGTCACCCAGCCCAAGGAAAAAGGTGGTCTGGGATTAAGAAGCTCCAAGTTTAACAATCAGGCTCTGGCTGGTAAACTGTATTGGAGGTGGATTTCCTAGCCAATGTCCCTCTTCAGCAGAATCCTCTCTAGTAAATACTTGGGTCTTGTTCACCCCAATGACTTGGGCCACTTTCCTTTGGAGGGTAATGGTTCATTAGTGTGGCAGGCGCTCAAGCTTGGATCTCGCATTATCAAATATCAATTGTTCTGGAAAGTTGGGAGAGGGGAGAATGCCCGGTTCTGGACTGATTCTTGGGATCAGAATCCTCCCATTCTTACTATGTTTCCTGAATTGCATCCGTTAAAATCAGCTCTAGAAGATAAGGGATGGATCCATATTGAGAGCTACTTCAATACCAGCCAATTGGGGGAGTATAAGGTTCAAAATTTCAAGCGGCTGGGTGAATGGCCTATTCCAATCCCTCCGGAGCAGGCTCCAACTCTGGAAAAACTCTTGTCAGAATGGTTTCTTACTGGGAGAGATGAGGAGGATGAGCTTGCCTGGGGCTTTGGGAACCTTGGGGTTTATACTGTGAAGGAGGGCTATGATTCGATCCTTCCAGAGCCCCCCCCACACTCTTTTCTAGCTCAAGAATGGAGGAAGATTTGGCATCCCAAGGGCTGGCCGAAAGTGAATTTCTTTACCTGGCAGCTGATGCACAATGGAATCCTGACCTTTGACAATCTCAGAATCAGAGGCATCATTGGTCCTTCCCAGTGTGTTTTATGCTATAGGAATGAGGAAACTACGGATCATCTCCTGTTTGATTGTCCTTTCACACAACATATTTGGCATCGTTGGTTCTCCCATTTTAAACTTCAGGCTATTGGAGACTTGTCTCGGACCAATTTATGGGAAATCTGGAAGAGAGATAGATTTACATCTAAAGCTCTTTGAACTAGCTAGGAGATTGGTTTCATTTTTATTTGGTGGTAGGTGTGGTTGGAAAGAAATGCTCATATTTTTCGTGAAACCTTCTCTTCGGTGGATGGGATATGGCAGGTCATCTGGAGCAAAGTTGTGGAAATCGTTGCCATCTATGCTGAGAAGGAAAATCAGCCTGCTTCTAAGCCTCTGGAAGAGAGAGCTGCTGATCTTGAGAGACAGGTAAGAAGTTGTTGGAAACCTCCCCCAGAAGGTTGGATCAAAATCAACACTGATGGAGCTACAAAAGGCAATCCGGGCAATGCTGGAAGTGGAGTAATCTACCGAGATCATTCTGGGGCTGTGCTCTATTGGGAATTGCAAGGTATGGGATATGCGACAAACAATGAAGCCGAGGCATTTGCTATTAAATTTGCTTCCATCTGGGCCGTCAAGCAGGGTCATAGAAAGATAATCATTGAGTCTGATTCCCAAATCCTGGTTGGCGCTCTTGATTGCATGAGGAACTTTGCCTTAAAATCTTGGAGGCTACGGATTCTGGTCTCCCAAATTAAAGAGCTTTGGAAGGAATTAGAGGATGTGATACCTGTTTATGCTAGTAGATCTCTTAATAAAGCGGCTGATTTCCTTGCTAAGATGGGTGCTGAGAGAGAGGTTGGGATGCATCTGCATAGTAATATGCCTATGGAGGATGCAGAGATTAGACAAGGCCTTGAACAAATTTTGAAATAATGTGCAATGTTTTTTATGCTAAGGAAATTTTTTGTCGCGATATCACGACATGTAGTGCTGTCGCGGCCTCTAGCTGGAAGCTGTCGCGATATCGCGACAGGTTGAGCCTCCGCGGCCTTTGGTGGGTTTCTATCGTGATATCATGACATGTCACGCTATCGCGACATGTCACGCTATCGCGGTCCTTGTTGAGATCCTGTCGCGATTTCGCACCCCTTTTGAAGTTGAAAAGCAAAGTTGAAATTTCGTCGCGTTATCATCATAAGTTGGAGAGTGGGAAGCTGCAAGGTAATCTTGTCACAATATCGCGACACGTTTGGCACTTAAGCGGCTGGGAGGAAAATTGTCGTGATATCACGACCTGTAGTGCCGTCGCGGCCTCGAGCTGGAAGTTGTCACGATTTCACGACAAATTGAGCCTTTGCGGCCTATGGCGGGTTTCTGGCACGATATCGCGACATGTCGCGCTATCGCTGCTCTTGTTGAGATTATGTCGCGATTTTTTGCCTCTTTTGAAGATGAAGAGCAAAGTTGATAATTCGTCGTGATATCGCGACAGTTTGGTAAACTGGAAGCTACAAGGTATTTTTGTCACGATATCGCGACACATTTGGCACTTAAGCGGTTGGGAGGATAATTGTCGCGATATCGCGACCCTTCTGTGGCATGAGTGCCGTTTAGAAATTTCGTCGCGATTTTGCGACGACTTTTGCGGGCGGCTGCCGAGGGCCCTTCCTGTCACGATTTTGTGACATGTCGCGTTATCGCGACTGTTGGCACCGACGCGGTCGAGACGGGGGTGACTGTCGTGATTTCATGACATGTCACGATTTCGCAACATGTCGCATTTTTGTGCCCTATTGTTTTCTTTGCCCTGTGGTTGCTAGTGCTGCCTTTGTGCTTTGCCCTTGTTGTGTTGCTCTTTGCTCTGGGTCGGGATGTGTTCTCTCCCATTTGTAATTGGTCTTTGTTTTAATACAAGTTTTCATTTTTTCAAAAAAAAAAATATTATAAGAAAAAAGCTAATGATTTTAATTAAAAACTAAATTAAGCTAACTAACTACAACAAAACCAAACTTTAAAATAAGTAAAACTAATCCCGACACCTAAAACCAATAATTTTTAAATAATTAACATTATAAGAATAAAGGTAATGATTTTAAAATAAAACTAAAACAAAAAAAACTAAATACTTTAAGATAAGTAAAACTATAAGATCAATCCTAGATTAACCTTTTGAAAATATGATCAACACCAAAATTAAAACCTAAATTAAGCTAAACTAACTACAACAAAACCAAACTAAATTCAATTAAAAAAAAAAAGAGAGAATAAAACCAAAACTAAACTAGGTTTTTATTTTTATTATCACATATATATACATATATATTAATTTTTATTTTATTTTATTTATTATTTTTATTTCCTTTTTATTTTTCTTTTATTGTAAAAACATTAAATTGTATTTAATTACTTTCAAATGCTTTAATTCAACCTTAAAGTTAATCAACACATTATAAAATCTAAACAACACCCAAAACCCTTTAAAATAAAATAAAGGAGGGACTAACAACATTAGGAATCTTGGAACCTATATTGCGACCTTATGGGTAGGGACCTATTAAAATTATCACTCAAAAAACCAAAACTTCCATGACAACAAAATTTAAGGTGGGTCCCCAAATTTGGGGTAAGTTGTGCAATGGCCATAACAGTTCCCCACTCACCCATTTCTTCATGCACATGTATGTCAATAAATCTCATTAGTGTTTAACTGTATCAAGGATATGTATTGTTCATGAATGGCACATAGCATTTATGTATGTTTTGTAGGGAGTTCTTAGCGGTTCTTTTAGCAAATTACCTTTTTCTTTGTTTTTTAATTTTTTCCTATCGCATCTCATTTCCTTACCCTCTTGAGTATAAGTGAACCTAAATATCATATCACAACAAGGAGTTTATCTTGTATAAAACTCTTGTATACTATCAATTGAGGTGAACCTCATGATATTTTCTATGACCCAATTATATCACTTCTTACGAGACACAATTGTTCCAACTAGGACAATCCAAGATGAAAATAGGACCATATCTTGATTTCCATATGTAAAATTCCTGGGAACCATGTGGTGTTTGTATTTGGTTCACCAAAGTGTGATGCATCCATGTGAACAAGATTGTAGTTTGGAAAATTTCATTCTCAAGTGGACGTAGATCATTTTAATATTATTGGAATGAGAGGTTCAATATCAACATTAGATGAGTGTTTAACCTATGTTTTCAATAAGAATAAAACTATATATTTTAGATGTTTATTATCTAAGATAGATTCAATTCCACTAACTATAAAAATTGAGATAATGCTCTAAGGAAAATAAATGACTTTTTTGGCAAAAATAAAATACAATAAAATATCAATTTTTGGTTTACTTCCAAAAAAAAGAACAAGATAAATGAAACATAATAGAGAAAGTAAAAGAGTATTAAGACAAACTCCTATAATGAAATAAAATTCTTGTAATTATGATTTTTAAGAATTTGGGATAGTGTAATGCAATAAAATAAGTGCCATTTTTTTTTATAAATGCAATCAAATAAATGATAGAAATGCAATCATTTTTAGAGTCTAAAGGAGACTAACATGAATTAATAAAAGCTATGTTAGGTTAAGTTTTTATAAAAAGCACACTTTTCTCTTTACTTTTTAAAAGAATCAAATGTAAGGAAAACAATGCTTTGATTTTATTTTATAGGAGTTGACTAAGATGCCATAAGAAAATGCTTGGTTTTTAAAAGGTACTAAGAAAGCTAAAACGTGAGAGATTGTTTTTACTTTCTAAAAATAGAAGAATATGATTATGTAAGAGATTTGTTTCTTTTTCACAAAGAGGGGTGGGGGTTGAGATAAAAGTGTGTGTTGTTCAAACATTGAATAAATTCTAAAGAATATTTTCCCAATACATTCCATCATGTAGTAAAATTATAGAATTTTAATTGCTTAATCTATGGATGATTCTAAATTTTACTTGATCCTAAACTATGAAAACATCAATGCAAGTGTTTTTCCCTAATATATAGATCTTTGATTTTTCTTTTCTTAACAATTAATTGCTTATTAAGGGATAGTAAGGTATCACCTAGTTTATTATGGTTCACTCTACTATTGGTTCAAACCTATTACCTACTTACAAACATACAAGGTGAAAATGATGGTGATGGATTTATGGCTTGCCTTAGTCAAGTCTTTGATTCACCTATGTTTGTAATAAAAAAAAAAGTGAATAAAACAATAGTTGAATTATGGAGTAGAAGATAAAACAATATGAAAATATTAGATTTATGCATCCATTTTACCTATATTTCTATCAAATTGAATCCTATTACTAATCTCTCTGAGATACAAATCACTATGATGCTAATACATTAGAGTAATTGGTGCTAATATCAAAAGTATCGCATTCAATCATATTATTGCCTAGGAATAAAAATGGTTGAGATTGATAACCAAACCATCATTTACAAATCTACAAAATATACTAATTAATGAAGAAGATAACTTACACTATCATAAAGGTTATCAAAATGAGCATGTAAGAGGTATGATACAATAGATTTGAAAGTTCAATATAGATTTAATCCTTATTTTATTCATGTATCAAATACATGAAATAAATCTAATGATATGTAAAACATATAATTAATATTTACAAGTTAATAGCATAAAACAATGGAAGACTAAGGCTAAAGATGCCCAATGGGAATCACCACATAAATATGATATTAGATATTTAATAAAATTTTGTGTTTGACTATAAACTAAAAATACATAAGATCTATTAAAACCTTTTGCAAATAATACATCAAAATACAAAAGAAGTTATTACTACAAAATGAAAAGTTAAAAATTATATAATAAAGACTCAAGGAAACATGATCAATACATAGGATATAATTGAGAATCTTGTATTCCCACTTGGATTTGACCATTTGTTTGTTAGAAACATTGATGGGGGTTTGTGGTAATGTGTTAGCATTATTGGTGCTATATTGAACCTATTGATATTGACAATATTATCAAACTAGGATGAAGATGCTTTGATTTTGAGGATTATGTAGGCTCTTGCAACTTGTTATCATCCTAAACAAACATCAAAAGTACAATAAAAAATCCTAGATTTCCCATTCCTCTTTTAATGTTATATAATAATTCATGAGTGTAAGATCTAAATTTTACCATTAAATTTCAAATAATAAGAGAATTCCTCTTTATTCTTCTTGAAAAAAATTATCCTAGTCCATTACCTACTTGAGGTGGATTTGGTGATAAGTCAAGGGTGCTTAACCAAAATTCATTAGCAATAGTTATGGGTAGATTTTTGTAGGTGGATGGATGAGTTATCTCAGGTGTGAGCTAATTGATAATTTTGGAATTAGAGACCAGTAAACAAGCTACATGTGGTTGGATCTAGTTATAAATGACATGTTTTATGATTTTTTAATTTTATTTTAAATAGGTTTGAGGTGTAGAACAATTGGTTTGACCAAACCCAAAAGGGGTGCGGAGGTCCAAGGTTCAAACCTCAGGCCTCGTTGGACTAAATTCTTATCCCTTTCCTGGTGCTTTGAGTGACGTAAAATATTTAAAATGATTTATAAATGGTGGTTATAGGGGTAAACTATGCAAATAACTGTGGAGGCTTATGGGGTGGACATCATAGAATACTATGGTGACCATAAAAGCTGAAAAAACTACCCAGATTCGTGGTAGCTATTGATTCCACTATGTAAATTAAAAATAATAAATAATAAAAAGTCATTTTAATTACATCTATTTTCACTAGTGGCTTAAAAAAATACCACTAAATCTACTGACAAACATAAACAAAAAATTATTTATTAATCCATCTAATATAGGATATGCATAAATAGAACTAATGACAATGTTGTATCAATATCTATAGATTTTATTAAGTTTTGAAGTATTTTAGATATGACGGTGAGGATCACTATAGATACATCTTACACTAGTCTTCCCATATCCCATGCCTGTATACATACATAGTTACTATATATATATATATATATATATATATATATATATATATATATATATATATATATATATATATATGTATGTATGTATGTATGTATGTATGTATGTATGTATACAGACATGAGATATGGGAAGACTCATGTAAGATGTATCGGTAGTGATCCTCACCCTCATCTACTTTGAAAGATGAGTAGGATGATAGATGTATTTTGTTTAGGGGAATCTTAGCTTGATTGGTTAATTCAAGAACACAATCTAGGTATCGTTCTATACTTTTACCTATTTCGATCTCTTTTAGTAATAAATAATATAAATGTTTAAAAACCTAATAAATACTAAGAATATAGAGAGATGTTGAATGCAAATAAACAAGTTCTATGCAACATACACTTGTAACTTCATGCTTGACAAAAACTAAAGAGAAAATTTTCTTTCCTATTCAAGCAAGTGTTCAAGAAATTATATGTATGATATAGAATATTAACTATATATGCAATCTAGACACCTTGTAAATACACTCTAATTAATATGTCAACATAGACTAAATGTTGATTTATGAACAATAAATAGGGTGAATAATAAGATAATGCAAGCTAATCTTATATGCATTTTCACTTTCTATAGACGGAAGCTACGTAAATTACAAGGTTATTTTTATTATCTCAATGAAATAATGTAAAAAATAAACAATAATACAAGTTGATAAAAGGAATCAAGACTAAATTATTACATGCATATAATAATTAAAAAATAAGACTAAAAATGATAGCTACTGATTTGGATAACTACTACAAAAGGAAATGAAAACAAAAAATGTATAGAACCCATTTCTGCTCCTAGTGGGGATAAATTATTTTCAATAAATACTCCTCATGAAGCAAATGTACACACAAACACTTGATAGAATTTATGTATTTAGGGTCCCATTTGTACCCCTACTGTATAAATTATTAAATGAATATGGAAGGTGGAAATAAATGAAAAATCTCAAGTTTTTCGATAGAAAATAGAAGCACTATAGTAAAATAGCATTAACACAAATACTATGGAACTAATTATAGTACTAATAGGTCATGCTATTATTTTATTAAAATATTGTATAAGGTTTCTTCATTTAGGAGCTTATACAAGAGTTACTGACACAAGTCCTAGATACAATTTTTACCAATAAAAATGTAGGAATAAGGTTAATATTTCAAATAGTATTTAATTTAAATAACGATAATCTATATAAAAAAAGATATGGATATGATCAATTTTATTTTAGATAAACAAAAGAGATCAACAATATGACAAAGCAAGTTATGAAGTTAGGAGGTTGAATGGTTAGCTTCCTCTTGATCATATGAATTTGAGTGAATTTGTGATTGAACATGATATAATCCCAACTAGAAAGATCCAATTATTTATAAAATATAAAGTCCTTTACTATTGCTTCCACGTTATTTTTCTCTTGATTTTTAATTGATTGGAAAATTATGTGGACCTTCAATACACTTCTCAAAATTAGATTTGCATATCCTAGGGGCCTATTTTATAAATAATTTCAAGGTTAAGCATGCTAATATGGCAAGATATATAATTAAAAGGAGGTATTAGATACCAATATTTAATAATATTCTTGACTTAATGATGAGGTGTACAGCTCTCAAGATGAGATATAGTCTAACTAAATTGAATAGGATATGATTTCAAGTTACAATATCCTAAATTGGGAGTTGATTTATGTTTTTAGCAATTCATTAGATTGCAGAATACATTTGCAAGAGATGATTGATAATATATATATATATATATATATATATATATATATATTATTTATAGTTAGGGAGTCTAATAACTGGGTATGGGAGATATCGTGATATTTGATTATGTCCATCACACTTGATGGATAGAAAAAGAAATCATGCTAACAAATAATCGGCATCAGTTAGATGCCTATTCTATTTTTATTCATAATTAGGTAATAGTATTAACGGTTGAAAGTGTTATAGAACTAAGACTATCCTAGAGCTAATTTAAAATATAAAAATTTGTGGGATTGATGGGTAGGAAAAAACATGTTTTAAATTCAAATATTATTGCTATTCCATACATCAAAAGAACTCGTATATTACTTTATTTGTGATAATGTTTTTGATGTGAGACATTTATGTTCATATTTGATCTTGAACTTAGTTATTTAATTATGATCTTTATTGTTTTTAATGGATTAGATATTTATTTTATTGTGTTGTGGTTTGACTACTCAAAATTAAGTGTATACATTTTATCTTTTTAATAATGTATGCATTAAAATTGAGCTTTTATGCCCTAATTTTTTGATACAATATTTATGCACTAACTTATTCTTATGTTTTAGAGTTATAAATAACTTCTAAAGTCTTATTATTTGTGATATATAATTTGTATTTATGATAACATTAAATATTGTTGTGCCGCTATGTGTCCCTTAAGTGTTTGAAAAAAATTTCATGTAAAACAATAAATGTCTACCTAGCTAGCATACACACAAAAAATATGATGAAAAAAAGTGATTATTGAAGGAAAAATGATTAATAATTCTAGGAAAAATAGGTAGGGAATAACAATAGAATCATTTTTACCGTTCATGATAGCAAGAAAGAGTTATGGATGAGCAATATTTATTTCAAATTTAATGGACTAATAGATGATACCTATATATTACAAGAACATAGTTCAACCACTTATTATTGAGGACAAGACTATCCTCAAGGTAGGGTTTTGAATATTTCTAGTGTTTAAAGATTTTTATAAAATTTAAATTCCAAATAAAACGGAAATTATTTGCACACTACTATTATAAACTATGCCACTATTTTATATTGCTTTCGTTCTATTGTGGCACTTTCAACATGTGTCACAATTGAATAATTGTGGTATTTTTGGTGATAGAGGTACTTTTGTAAAAGTGTGGCACATTTGCTACACTTTGGGATTACGATGAATTTTTAGAAATTTGGGGATGATTTTATGAAAGATAACCTAATTTATGATGAATCATGGATTGTGTAGGTGAGGTTGAGGGTATTGGATTATTAAGAGCACCATACTCATGTATTAAATATGATCTTGATGCTACTCACATTGGATGATTATGATATTCTATTGGTAGTGGGGTATTGTCATATAGCTCTAGTTAGAAAGTTAGGCTTTGACTAGGCACTATTGATAACATGATCAAATATGGTGTATCAAAAATAAATATTTTTTTAGTTACCTTGTGAAGAGGATACAATAACATTAGAGGATTTATGGATGATTGTTTGAGTACTTGTGTACATTTCATTGATACATTTTATAAAGTCATGGATGTGATGGATAAAGTATATTATTGATGACCCATGATTTAGACTAGTACAATCTAGAATTAAAATTAGTGTCACATACATAGAGGGTGGATTTGAATGATAGAAAATATTTTTAGCTTTCCTGATAATGGGAATTTGGGTATTTTATACCAATAAGTAGGTCTCCTAGTTGGAATTGGAACATGTTTTGGGTGATTTTATGAATTCATAGATAGTATTTGTCTAGGTCTAACTAACATGACATTCCCATACCACTCATCATGTCATGTTAGCTATAATAGTAGCAAGAAAATCACATGCTGCATGCTCCTCCATTATAGGAATGTGATACATTGTAGGGGCATGACCTATAGGTATTAAATGTAGAGTTGATAATAATATTGATCAATAATTGGGTGTACATTTTTAATTTATATAAATAAATTTAAACAAAGGTCTTTGAGAACAAATCTATGATTCATCGATGACCCTACCAGTAATATGTTTTATAAAAATTCCACAAGGGGTATTCTAGTTAATATTAGGATGCATACAACCTAGCATAGGTGAGGGAATAGAGTTAGATCATCACACCATGAAAGGAGAGAGTGTTTTTTTATATTGAACATAAGGTTCAATAGTTTAGCTTGTATATTGATATATCATCTAATCCTATGTGTTATTATTGGGCATCTAGGAAGTAGGGATTTAGAGGAATATTTGATCTAAACTCATATCTAGAGCTAAATATATATAACCTAATGATTTTTAACCCTAGAGTGTATGATTTAAAGGTGATAAACAAATATTTTTGATATTATTAGATATTTTATCCCTAGAAATTTGTCATTATGATGGAGGTATTACATTATTTTCTACCTCACAATAGTAATGCAAGGACCATGTGAATAGTTTAGTCTTGCTTCTATTTAATATTTGAGTCTATAGTAGGTGTCATGTTATTAAGTGTGATTTATGTGTCATATAGATAAGTATGGTATTATATAGGTGGGGTGTCATGTGAGTAAGTGTGAGTTATGTGAGTGAAGTGTCATGTTCATAAGAGTGCAATTATGAGGTTTGTACAGTCATGAGAATATTTGAGATTTATTATGTAATGAGAAATATGAAGAGTTAGATATCCCATGAGTATGAGGATGAAAATCTAGTGTAAGTTAAATTTCAAGAGTATAGGGAACATAAATATTTGCATATGTATATATTGAATAAAAAATAATGTAATGTGTGAGGCGATATCATATAACCTAAATGATTTATATTGAATAAAAAAATATAATTTATGGGTGTGTGATTAAAAAAAAAGAACATAAATTTTTAAACTAAAAAAATCCTTGTATGATTTGAAGCAAGCACCAAGAGCATGGTATATAAAGCCTAATAATCATTTATTATAGCATTATTTTAAAATTAGTTTTTTCAAATCTAAATCTCTATAGAAAAGAGGTCGTATGTGATATAATAATACTTGTGGAATACACTAATGATGTAGTAATTATAGGAAGATCAAAAATCTTGGTAAATGAATTTAAAAAAGACCTATAGAAGGATTTTGAGATGATAGATTTGGGACTTCTTCATTATTTTATTGTTTTAGAAATTCATCAAAATGAAAACAATATCACAATAACACAAAAAAATGCAAAAACATTACTTGAAAAATATAGGATGCAAACATGTAAATCTAAATATACTCATATGGAACAAGGGCTATTATCTAGATATTATGCAAAGCCTATGATCTCAACCATTGTTTATAATCAATTAATCAAAAGTCTTCTATATCTAACAAATACCAAACCATATATATATATATATATATATATATATATATATATATATATATATATATATATATATATATATATATATATATATATATATATATTGTTGTAAATTATCTATCTAGATTTATGCAAGAACCTAGGGAAAGTCATTAGAAAGCTACAAAAAAATATTGCAATATGTTAGCAAAACTATAGAATATGGACTAACATATAAAAAGGATGATGGAAAATTTTGTTTGTAGGGATATTCAAATTTTGATTATGCAGGATCTATAAATGATAGAAAATTCACATTAGGATATGTACTCTATCTTGACTCTGGACCTATTTCATGATACGTTAAAAAACATGTAGTGCCAATTTCATCTATCAAAGCATAATAGTGTACGACAAAATATGTAGTATGTGAAGCACTATAGCTACAGTATATACTATCATATATGGACATAAAAAAACCTCCTACATAGATGTATTATGATAATGAAGGAGTACTTAATTTGATAAAAACTCTAAGTATTCATCAAAGAACAAAATATATTGAAGCTCAATGTCCTTTTATCATGGATCATGTTCAAAATCATCATTTCCAATTAAATCATATTTCTATTAAATATAATATTGTAGATATTTTTACAAAATTCCTTGATCAAAACAAATTTCAAATATTCTAGAATCTATTATATATATCATGAAATATCATAATGTAATATGAGAATATGCTATATGACATTACATTAATTAATAAATTAGAATGTTCAGGTTATGTACATATGTCATGAAAGAAGGCTAATAATCCTCTATGCAAGTGGTAAGTTAAGAATCCAAAAGTCATATGGAAGAGAACAATCAAGAATGTGAAAAATCATCTTGTAAAACTATATCATGAAGGTAAAGCTTCATAAATTGTATCTTATTTAATTTTATTTTCAAGAAAGTGAAAAGTGATATTATTTAGTATTTGTTTCATTCTTTTTATTTAATATTAGTTTCATAATATTTTTATATCATGGCTATTACATATTTAGGCTCTATATGATATTGTTGAGATAGCATGTGATATTTTGTGATAGTATAAAGGCTTAAGAAGCCAACCCTCTTTGGATTATTTAATAGTAAATGAGTGGTTCACTTAGACTGCACACTATCAACATTATTTTTTCCTTCTTTCTATTCCTTGATACCTTTGAATTCTTCTTCAATAAATATTCTTCAATCTATATATCCTTTTATCCTTATTTTTTGGTTCTTGTGTACTTAAGAATGTTATATTTATTTCTTCCCAATTGTATTTAAAATTATGAGCACAAATAAAATTTATAAATAAGACAAAAGTTTCCCTCTTAAATAGTTGTAAATATATAATTTTCATGGATAGTTAGAAGAATATAAATATTTAAAACTTTTCCACCATTCTCTAGAATTAATGACATCATCTCTAAAAAAATTAACTCCTTTAGTTCCACCTAAAATATGAAAATAAAAACTATCTTTTTATAAAAATATATCTCCCCACTAATTTGAAGTTAAAATTCAAAATTAATAAATAGATAAAAAGAAATCTATTCGGAAATTATAACAACAAAAAGAGATTTTCTAACCTCAACTAAAACATATCTCAAATTTCATTTTGTGGAAAAACATGATTTGATAAAATATCATTGCAAGATGACTAACTTCATAGGGTACTATCTTCCTCAATACTACTTGAATTCCTTTGAAAGACCACTAATTTTGAAGGTGTAATCATCTAAATTGGAAAAACATACACAAAGATATGGCTTCCAAAAAAGAGATATTTTCTAAAAAAAAAAAATTCTAAATTTTGCATTTCACATATAAATTTCCCTAGTTTGCTAGAATCATTGCTCTATTACCATTTGTTATGAAAATTGTAGACACCAAAACAGCACCAATCCGATTATGTGACGACAAGCACTGATCGAATTGACATACATAGCCCCTAGGGCAGCCCCCAGAGGTTAAACAGTGGTCCTAACCACTCCCACAATAGTTTTGGAAGGTCAGAGGTCAATTTGGCACCTTTTTAGCACTTTGCTCCCTACTCGTCCCACCCTGGGATGATTACAAACTGGTATTCGTCCCACCCTGGGACGATTAGCAGCAATCGTCCTAGGGTGGGACGATTAGCAGGTTTGACTGGCAAAAAGTCAAACCTCGACAGGTCCGCCACTTAACTGCGCCTTCAGGGCATGCAATTGTGAGGAACGGCTTCAAATCAGAGAGAGGGACTTCAGTCAAGCATGCCTTGATCATGGAGGCCTCATGCAAGGAGACTCTAAATCAGGGAAGAATATTTTCTCCCAAAATAGGGCAAGCAAGCCAAGTGGCGCCCTCGCATGCGCATTCAAAGAGAGAGACCCTAGGTCTATAAAATGGTGAGTCTTCTCACCCCAAAAAGGAATAGAGCAGGAGCATTTGGAGCAATGGAGTGCTACCGAATTACATCCTCACCCATCGTTTGTGCTTCTTACATCCTTGATCTCTCTTTCGGAAGGGAGGTTATCGGGTGAACATTGGAAGCGCAATTCGGACCCAAAACCCAAACATTTGGCCACAATACCCCACCCAATTTGTTGACACAACCCCATAAGAGGTTTTGGACCCATCCCAAGTGGATTGGTGCTGAAACCGAGCCCCAAACGATGGGCGTCCTGCCCTCGGGCGCCCCCTGCACTACTGTAGTCCTAATCGCCCCACCCCGGAGCGATTAGAAATATGTGGCATATTTCCTTACTATTTCTTTTGCATTTCATTTTAGGTTATTTACATATGCTGCCATTCAAGTTTCATGTTATTCTGATGAGTTTTGGCTGTGATTTTATTATTTCTCGCTTTCACTAACATACAGGGAGCATCATCGGATACAGGGCGATCGAGGCCGAATTAGCCAAATCCGACCTTCTGGGTCATCCCAAAATTCCCCTTTTTCCTAACCCCAACTTTGTAGGTGTTTTGGAGGCCTCTAGATGGGACATTTAGGAGGTCACTTTCTGATAATCTATGACAGTCCTAATCGTCCCACCCTAGAGCGATTAGAAATCTGTGGTAGATTTCTTGACTGTTCCTTTTGTAGTGTGTTCCTGGTAATGTTTTCTTGCCTCTATCAAATTTTTAGCTCATTCTGATATGTTTTAGTTATCATTTTAATTATTTTATGCATGCATTAACCGTAGGCCTTGGGGATCGCATGTTTCCCTCCATCCGTAGGTGCTACTAATCATTTACTATTTCTCTGAATGTAGGATCTCGACACTGGAGGGGCAGCAAGGAACTATAGATGCATTCATGCAAGCGGCGACGATGTTTGGTCCACCCATTTTCAATGTGGGCACGCGGAAGATCCCCAAGGGGAATGTATCATTCATGGTGTAACCAAACTATGTCCGACGCTCCTAGCCCCTAAAAAGGGAGGAGACGTATTGTAACCTGATCTCAAGAAAATTAATAAAATAAAGGGCTGCACTTTTACACTTGCTTTAAATCTCATTTCAGTTCATTTGTTTTCCCTCTTTTCATGCATTCTCATTCGTAGGACTTAGCGTTACATTTCCCTTTTGTTTGCTTCTGTATCCTCGTGCTTTCAGTGGCGATCATGGTGGGACCCTGTCCCTTGATTTTGAGATCAAATTTTTGATCAAAATTGTGTGTTTTTGCTTTCAGGTGTTAATCCTTCAAGCATTGGACTGCTGCTCATACCACCCTATGATGAATACAGAGCTAGAATTCATGTCACCCAGGGATGAATAGGAATTCATCCCACCCTATGACGAATATAGATCTGTTATTCATTCCACCCCAGGATGATTAGCTCTCTATGCATTTTTTGAGCAGAAACTCGGAGAGGCATCTGATGTGGGCAGAGAAGAGGTAGGTTGTCTGAACACTCTCTGTAATTTTTTGTCTCTATTTCTATGATTTTTTTGTTTCTTTGCTTGCATAGGAAATTTTACTGCATGATTTATTTCTTTTTGCAAGTAAAAATAACCCCACACACCATGAGATAATCTAAACATCAAGGCATTGGTCGTAAAACCCCAACACTTGATCAAGACCAACGGTGGATTTCATCACCACCTTGGCTTGAATTTTGCATACATAACCCCGATCGCTACTATTGCTAGACGTAAATCCTGACGAAAGCTGACCAAGTGTAGCTGGGGTGATTCCCAGTGCATGAGGATAAGTCTTCTATGGTAGGTGTCAAAACAGAGTGATTCCCCTTTCGTACCGCCTATGTTCCATGTACTATTCTGCTCTCACATACCAATAGTCTCCCTCACGTAAGGGCGGGTATATAGAGAGGTTCGGTATAATGGCCTGGCAGTGGTATATTGAAGGGGCGACCATTTTGGGAGATATAAGAGCCCTCATATTGCATATACAACAAAAATTTCTTTACAAGGTTTTCAAAACAAAAATCAAAACACACTGAACCAGATTTAGGGCACACTTTTAATCCATAAACAAGATAATCATTGCTTTGATTGTGTGGTCCCCTTGTGTTTAGTGTAGCATAAAAAATCATAAAGAAGATAAAAATGTACACATATTTAGAGAAACACCACCATGGTGTACACCCGTAGCCGAGCCCAATCACGGGTAGAAGCTACAAAAAGTGTACAAAGGGGCACAAGTCACCTCCGATATAGCCCCGAGGACTTGGTCATACCACCTTGGTGGCTTGACCCACAAGATAGTCCACATCATGCCATTACAGAATGGGACTATAGAGGCACCCCTTTGAGGGGCACTCCCACTCAACATAGACCCTTTCAGGAGGAGGCCATACACGTGGCACTCAACATAGATGGGAGGGCTCCCTTAGACACTCGTTATGAGTGGCCACCATGTGATGAAGTGCTAGAACAACATAGGGTCCATAAGGAGGGGCCACATGATTACATCATCCCTCCTCTACCCCTTATTACTGTCAGAAACAATAGGCCAAATCCAGAGCACAAGGCTCTTCAGACAGGGCGAGCCAACTCTACCTGCCCCTTTCACATATACGAAAGGGAGCATGAGGAAGACCACTACATTCCTCAAGAGCAATACACAGTGTGGGAGCAATGCACCTCCGCACCTGCTATTTATCAGGATCACCCACTGAGGCCAGAGCCTCGAGTGAATGTCGCTAACCTCGATAGAGGAAAGTGACTCATAGAGATCTCGGATCACCACGACCGAGATAGACATGTAGGAGAGGCATCTAGGCTTCCTAAACACAAGACGGTGGAACAAATTGACTTGGCATTTGCCAAACATGCCGCCCACCAAGCACAAATCACGTAGCTCAAGCAAGACCAACAATAGTTAGAGCACCTGTACCACCTTAGCAAAGAGCGCATTCGATGTCAGACAGATGAATTGCTCCAGAACACTATGCCTGAGAGGGTCCCAACCCCTCGCATGCATAAGATAGAGTTGTATGAGAGGCACAACCCCTTGGTGCGAGACAGGTCTCCATGACCTTATCAAATATTGCCTCCAAGACCTCCTAGACCTGAGCGGGAGACCACCCCTAGAGCCAATGATGGGCACCCTCCGCGGGCACCCACCCATGTTTATAGGTCATGCCTAGGAACTCCTCAAGAAGCCTATGAGGAATTCGAGCAAGAAGAAGAGTAGGCTGAAATGCCCTACCAAGGTAGGGGGATGCTATCCGGCTACCCCTCCATAGGCCTCAAGTTCCCCGTAACCCACAATAGGAACAAACCAAGGAGGAAGAAATCAAATCTTTTGATGCATATAAAGCGTTGCTAGAGTGCTTAGAGTCTATGGAGACCAAGACTTCTGGGCCCCAAAATCCCACTTTATGCCAGCTCTGCAGTCACCCTGTGCATCCTTCAGTGCCTACACCCCCATACCCTGAACACTTTAAAATGCCTCAATTGGCAATATTTAGAGGGGAGGAGGATGCCCAAGAGCACGTGACGAGATTCCTGAGCCAATGCTTTGGCATTCAGGACAATGATGCTTTGCTTCTAAGAACATTTATAACCATGTTCGTAGGCCCTGCCTCGGATTGGTTTACCCAATTGCCAAAGCATAGCATCAGCAACTTGGACTAGCTAGTGGACACGTTCCTCGAACGTTTCACCTTTAATACCAAGAAGAAGGCATCATTAAGTGACCTAGCTAGCCTCAGGAAGTATGAGGAAGAGACCATGGTGGCTTATGGAAATCGATGGAGGATGTTGCTTTCAAAGCTTCCTTACCTCCCTCCTATGGCCGACCTGACCCAAATGTTCTCAAAAAGTTGTTTGAGATCGATCTCCATGCTATTGCAACTATAACAATATGCCACTCTTGAGGAAGCCCTAGCACAAGCCAGAATCATTGAGGAGATCAAGATACAGGATGGCGAGATTGCCAAGCCATGCAAGAAAGAGTGGCCCAAAAATGCCAAAATTAGGTCAACGCAACCGAAACCCATTACGGTCAATCAGGTTGCCATAAACATACAAAAGCCTACACAGATGACACAACCCTCACAGGCTAACTATCAGGCAGTTCCTCTTGACAACTATGAGAAGGAAAATCATAGGCAAGAGCAAAATTAGTAGCGTCACCCTAGGCGACAATTCACACCCTTCACAGAGTCCAAAGACTCCTTGTTTGACCGTTTGTCCATGGCAAACTTGATAAACCTACCAGAAAGTCGACCCATAGACCCCAACATGCCAAAACCTAAGGGCTATAGGGAAGACTTGTACTGTAGATTTCATCGATAGAAAGGACATGACCTTTACGCATGTTGGAAGTTCAAGAGCTTCGTGCAAGACCTAATAGACAACAAGATGCTAGCGGTGGATAACCCCGTGGTGCCAAACAACCAATAGATGGGGGTCTTCAAAGACCCCCTTCCTGCCCATGATACGTAGGCAAAAACCCTTCAAGTCAATGAGGTGACATAGAACTGCCCCATGCAGGGGTATGTAGGGATGATAAGCATAGTGACTCGGAACAAGAGGTACCCAGGAGCTGCCCCCACGGTGGCTACAGGAGAGGTTCCATCAATGTCACAACCTCAACAACACCCTACACAACCTCCCCTGCCTAGACCAGTGGCCATGATTTGGACTAGACTTACCCAAAGTTTAAGGACCACGTCGGCTAGGCTCTCCATCTATGAGCTCATTCAACAATCATCGCCCCATCGGGAGGCTCTAATGGAGATATTAAAAGCCATCGAGCTGTAGCCCCATGAAGCAAACTCTTTCAACAACTTTGTGGGACATGTAAAATGATGTACAGAACCAGTCATCACCTTTAGAGAAGATGAACTGAAATCGGTGACTAGTGATATGGTGGATCCACCCCTGCACGTCATTGCATGGGTCAACGGGATTCCATTTAAAAGGGTGTTGGTGGACACTGGCTCATCTAATAATATAATCACAACAACGGCTTTGAAACACCTCAAGTTGCCAGCATCTCACATCATGGCCTCCACCTATACTCTTCGAGCATTCAATGATGCGATATGCTCGATGGTTGGCACAATTGTCCTACCCATCCAAGTGGGACAAAAGACTATTCCTACATTGTGCCACATCTTGGAAGGTGAGATGGCCTATAATATCTTGTTGGGCCGGCCTTGGATCAGGGACATGAAGTGTGTCCCTTCGATAGCTCATCAATGCCTAAAGTACACATTCGAAGGGCAGGTGCATGTAGTCCGAACAGACTTAGAGCCCTTCAAGTATTGCAATACGGTGTAACTGATGCCGTAATCGACCCTTCCATCGACACATTTGGACTTTCAGTTGAATCCATCCAAATAGGGTCTGATTTCGCATACATCCCCATTATTAAGTCCATCAAATCACCAGTTGGGTCCATCTTCATCATCTGGTCCTTCACCAACGATGCCACCTACGATGGCCACACCGAAGGACAATGGGAAGAAACCCCTAGAAGAGGCACCGCCATTAGTCTCAACCATCTCTACCGAAGAGATGCCTAGCCGAATGGAAGTCGAGATGCCTAGTTCACCCTACATGGAGTGGACCCAGGAAGAACTCCCATTCCCTCCCCCTCCACCGCCAATGATCACCATTGAGATGGCCAATACGGGCCTGGGGAGTATCTAGTGTGGAACATTGTAGCAACACCCACACTTGAGTCCATGCAAGACATGGGGAGACCTCGCCTCCCCATCGACACTATTGTTCCTCTAGGCTACCCACCAAATCAAACAAACTTTGTATATGGGGGCCTCGATAATGGCATTGAACCTTACATGCAAGAAGAAGAAGATGAAGAGCCCTTTGTTGAGGACGTCAACTATTTGTCCAACCCAGACTTCGCTTTGAGATATCTTGGCCAATGCAATTGGCATGGATATGGGTTGGGTAGATATGAACAAGGAGTGCACGTTCTTTGTCAACCAAGATATCAGATGCCATACGACAAGTCAGGAGTAGGGTTCAACCACCCCCTACCCCTTGACATCTTGGTAGAGAACATGCAAGGCCTAGGGCTAGGCAACAAGGATGGGTTGGCATTAGATCCATATGCCAATCCTAACACAACGTACACATTGGGGGATTATCTCCCATTGCTAACAACCAACCTTGTTGACCTTAACAACCCTTTCCCTTCGATCGAGAAAGGAGAAAGTTTGAGGACTCACCTACAAGAGGGATATAGACAAGGCCAAGAAGGGTCTTCAGAAGATGAGTCAGAGTATGAGGTAGCACCTTGGGACCCTTTCGAGTCCGATAGCAATCACTCACAAGTGACGCCCATAGATGATTATCAAGAGAGCTTCATGACAATGTTCCCCTTGAATGCTCCAATCGAGCAAATGCCACCTCAAGAGAATCAGGTCCTCCCGTAGAGAGTGGAACAACCCCGATGGGACCAGATCAATTTGCTCGAGCAAGATGAGCCTCACATGTCGCAAATAGCTATCAAAGCCAATGAAGGCCTATGGATCTCTGATAGTGATTATGAAGATGAGACTGAGATGGCATATCTCAATCATATGCGATAACAGAAATACCCCATGGACATTGATGACATGTTTGAACAACTAAACATGGGGCCAAGGCATAGGTGGCACCTAAACCAAGCATAGTTGGACCAACTATTGCACCCGCCACTTCAGGCATACAGAGAGCGCCTTCCGCCTAGAGACCCTATAGAGCCATCAGTGCCAAGGGTAGACCCTATCCTTTTATCCGCACATAGGGCCGATCCATTTGTGCCAGTACCCATAGAGCCAGATCCAGAGCACAAAGATCACCAAGGATGTCCGAGTCACCACACCCATGGTAATGGAGACCAAAATCATTTCATCAACATGATCTCCATTGACTTAACCGCCCCCATCCATAACCCAACCGACCCAACATGGCCATTGTATCTAGACTTAGATGCTATAGACTAGGATCGCCGAAACACACCACCATTCCCTTCATCGAGATGGGATGTTCCATTTCACCCCAAGACAGACTCAGGATGTCTTCCATGCTGAAGAGGAACCCGACGTTCCCAACGTAGATCTAAATTCAGCAAATGATATCCACTTGATCCCAACTCCACACCAGTTGGAGGATGGGTCCCACATGTCAGTTGAAGAGATGACTGACGTAGACATCGGCTTTGATCCAATGAATTCATAAATCATCAAGTTGGGGGTAAGTCTATCCCTCGAAGAGCAAGACGATTACATTACCCTTCTCAAAGAGAAGAAGGAGGTTTTTGCATGGTCCTACAAAGACATGTCGGGGCTAGACCCGTAGCTAGTCACGCATAATCTAACGCTTGATCCGACAGTCAAGAAAAAACTACGTAAGATGCACCCAACAATAGCCTTAATGGTCAAATATGAGCTACAAAAGTTGTTGGATGCATAGTTTGTCATCTACGTGGATTACCCACCATGGTTGTCCAACATGGTACCCATCAAAAAGCCTGGACGGGAGGATTCACATATGCACTGATTTTTGAGATCTAAACAAAGCGAGTCCCAAGGATGATTTCCCCTTGCCTAGCATCGATGCATTGGTAGATGCTACAATAGGCCATGAAATGCTTTCCCTCATGGATGGTTTCTCGGGATACAATCAGATTCGTATCAATCCCGAGGATCAACTAAAAATGGCGTTCACAATGCCTTGGGGGACATTTTGTTATAAGGTCATGCCCTTTGGCCTTAAAAATGCTGGTGCCACCTACCAACATGCTATGACATACATCTTCCATGATCACATGCATAAAACTTTGGAAGATTATATGGATGATTTGTTGGCCAAATCTCTTTTATGCCCAGATCATCTCGATGACCTAAGCAAGATCCTCGATCACCTCATTGAACATAAAGTCAGACTAAACCCCAAGAAGTGCGTATTTGGCATCACATCTAGAAAACTCTTGGGTTTCATAGTCTCAAAATGAGGAATCGAGGTAGATCCAAACAAAGTCAAGGCAATCCTTGAAATGCTTCCCCCAACCACCATCAAGCAGCTCAGAAGCCTACAGGGAAAGGTCACGTCAATCAAGCGCTTCATAGCGCAACTATCTAACAAGTGCCGACCCATGAATAAATTATTACACAAGGGGGTAGCATTTCACTGGGATGACGAGTGCCAGTCGACCTTCGATGACATCAAACAATACTTGGCTTCGCTGCTAGTATTGGCACCACCTAGACCAGGAGTGTCATTCTACTTATACATCTCAGCTACTAAGGTGGCACTGGGCGCCATGCTAGCCCAAAAAAATGAACTACACAAAGAATAGGCTACTTACTATCTTAGCCGCACCCTGGTCAGTTATGAACTTAACTATGCATACGTCGAGAAGCTATGCTTGGCAGTGGTATTTGCTACCAAAAAGCTATGCCACTACATGCTGAGCAATACGACGTATGTTGTGTCTAAGGAGAATCCATTGTGGTACATGATGAGTCGTACTTATCATAGTAGCCGCACGGTGAAATGGATCATGTTGTTGACGGAGTTTGACATCGAATTCATTGGACAGAAGTCCATCAAAGGTCAAGTCATCATCGATCAACTAGCAGAGGCTCCTCTCGACCATAGAGCTACCCGATGATGGGGTCTTCCATGTCTCAGAATCGCCAGATTCTGATGAGCCTGAGTCACAAGCCGACATAACCTTATTCTTCGATGGTTCTAAATGTGAGCAAGGGGGTGGCACGGGAATTGTATTCTTCACACCGCAAGGGGCTCCAATGCCTCTATCATTTAAACTTAATTTCCCGTGCACCAACAACAATGTCGAATACGAAGCCTTGCTCATAGGTCTTCAGACAACCATCACCATGAACATCAAATGCTTGAACATCTTTGGTGATTCGTTGTTAATTGTCAACCAAGTAAAAGGGGTATTCCAATGTAAATGCCCAGTTCTGTAGGCCTACAAAGCCCTTGTGGACAAATTCTTAGCAAATCTTGAATGGTATGACATCGAGGCACTCCCTCGATCATCGAATCATTTTGTGGATACTATGGCCTCCTTGGGGTCACTAATCCCGCAAGACCCTTCTGGTGAGATGACAACCATTCAAGTCAAAACATTATCGCAATCCATGATGGAGCATGCAAGCTCTGACCTAACGCCAAGAATCCACCTGATCCAGATTGAACCATCTCAGGATAAGTTCTCTCGAATCCGTGATAGTCTGAATCATGCCAACTGGGGGTCCTTGTTCTCCCCAACCCCTCTTAATAGCAACACAACGCTATTCTTACAAGTTCTTTCCCGCTCAACTTTTGCTAGGGATGAACTTCAAGAGGGATTGGCCATTCATACCATCGAGGTTTCTGATCAGCAGGATTGGTACACACCCATAAGAGACTACCTCAAGTTAGGTAACCTCCCACTTGGATTGACGCATGCCATGAAAATATCATTTAAATAGAAAGTGACAAAACATGTCTTGCTAGGAGACATTTTGTATCATCGGAGCTATGAAGGAATCCTCCTCCATTGCTTGGACCAGCAAGAGTCCGCTTGGGCGATCACCCAAGCGCACGATGGTACATGCGGTGGCCACTTCAGCGGTATGGCCATCGCAAAGCGCATTCTTTGCATGGGCTATTATTGGCCATATTTAGAGAGAGATTGTTGTGCATATGTAAAGAAGTGCGTGAAGTGTCAACACCATGCCAATTTGACACATGTACCTTCTCAGGCCTTGCAACCGATCCAATCGGCTTGGCCATTTTCATAGTGGGGCTTAGATCTAATCGAAAAGATCTCCCCTGCATCGTCAAGTCATCACACGTTTATCATAATGGCCACAGAGTACTTCACCAAGTGGGTGGAAGCAATTTCGCTAACCTCTACGACTGGACCCCGCATTGCAGAGTTTATTTTGCATAACATCATATGTCATTTTGGTATTCCATCCAAGATCATCTCGGATAATGGGACGTCATTCAAGAACAAATATGTGCGTGCATTGACAACAAAGTACAAAATTTAGCATAGTTTTTCAACACCCTATTATCCGTAGGCAAATGGGCAAGCAGAGGCATCAAACAAAATGCTAGTTGCCATCCTCAAAAATATGGTCACAGATAGTCATAAGGATTGGCACATTCAAATCCCACTTGCCCTATGGGCTTATCGCACTAGCATTCGGATGCCCACTGGGGCAACTCCATTTTCATTGGTGTATGGCTCCGAGGCAGTCATGCCTCTCGAGTTGGAAATACCTTCCCTATGCATATCAATGCAAGAGTTCATCGATGATGACACTGCATGGCAGGCCCGGTTAGACCAACTTACGTTGCTCAAAAAAGGATGCGTCAATGCTCTCGAGCATTTACGTATCTATCAAGAGCGACTTAAGAAAGCATACAACATGAAAGTTCACCTGAGGGACTTTCAGGTTGGTGACTTGGTCTTAAAAGAGAACCAACAAAATTCTAACTTGCCACCCCATCTAAGGGACAAGTTCATGGCAAATTGGTTAGGTCCCTATGTAATTGATAGTAAAATAGGACCTGGAACATACCGGCTCGCCTCTCTTGAAGGAATCAAGGAACTAGAACCCTTGAACATCAGTCATTTGAGGCCATTCCACATTTAGAGAGCCATAGCCCACCCCAAAAAGCTCCAAGGATTCCCATAATCGCTTGGTCAACCTCAAAAATGCCCCAAAGGTATCCATAATCCCTTTGGTCAAACCAAAAGCTCCAAGGATTCTCACAATCGCTTGGTCAAACCCAAAAATCCCAAAAGGTATCCATAATCCCTTTGGTCAAACCAAAAGCTCCAAGGATTCCCACAATCGCTTGGTCAACCCAAAAATGCCCCAAAGGTATCCATAATCCCTTTGGTCAAACCAAAAGCTCCAAGGATTCCCACAATCACTTGGTCAAACCCTAAAATACCCCAAAGGTATCCATAATCCCTTTGGTCAAACCAAAAGCTCCAAGGATTCCCACAATCGCTTGGTCAACCCTAAAATGCCCCAAAGGTATCAATAATCCCTTTGGTCAAACCAAAAGCTCCAAGGATTCCCACAATCGCTTGGTCAAACCCTAAAATGCCCCAAAGGTATCCATAATCCCTTTGGTCAAACCAAAAGCTCCAAGGATTCCCACAATCGCTTGGTCAACCTAAAATGCCCCAAAGGTATCCATAAACCCTTTGGTCAAACCAAAAGCTCCAAGGGTTCCCACAATAGCTTGGTCAAAAACAAATATTCAAAAACAAAAAAAAACAAAAGATAAATAAAAAATAACAAAAAAATTGCATCTCACTTCCATGCATACTCTTAAAAATCAAAACACAAAAATATAATAAATTGCATTAGGCATCGCATACGTACATTGCATATTTGCTGGTCATACATGTCACAAGCACCATAGACTATAATTGCTAGGCAATTCCATCATTTTCCACATTCAATCCATTTTATAAACACATCCATCCAAAATAACACCATCCACATTTTTATCATAGTCAGTTGTCTCCTAATGTATTTAGGGTTTTCGTCATTCAGTTGTCTTTAGATTTCTAGCCAAAAAATGTACAAAGTCAGATAGATTTTACAAAGGGAGAGTTTTACTTGGATCACACCTCGTTACGTAACATCCCTACACAAGTTAAAACACATAAAAAATTCCCAAGTTGTGTGAACGCAAGAGAAACCTACAAAGTAGTCTAGGGTACCATAGGTGAAAGGTTAGCTTGTTCATCCCCCTGTGTGAATGGTTCAAGAATGCTGAGAATTGACAAAAGGACAAGCTCTTCCCCATCCAATTCCCCATAATAAATAGTGGTTTTCACCACTAACAAAAATCCCAATCACCATTGGTCCCCAAAGTCATAAGGATTCGTACTACATGCCCCTGACAAGGATGGGTAGTCATCCCCAAGGCCTAAGAGATCAATGCCATTACATAATCAAATCCCCAAACACCTTTGATCCCCAAAGTCATAAGGATTCGTACTACATGCCCCTGACAAGGATGGGTAGTCATCCCCAAGGCCTAAAAGATCAATGCCATTACATAATAACATCCCCAATCACCTTTGGTTCCCAAAGTCATAAGGATTCGTACTACACATCCCTGAACAGGATGGGTAGTCATCCCCAAGGCCAAAAGGATCAATGCCATTCACAAGCCAAAAACCTACGAGCTCAACTTTGAAACCTAAAATGCAAAATCAAATAACAGTGGTTATCACCACTATTCAAACTCCTTGCTCAAAAAGAAAAACAAAAGAGAAAAATAAATAGTGATTTTCATCACTATGTATGAGAGCAAGTATCCCAACAAGTTGAGCAACCAAAAGACGCCTGAACTTGAATCCCTGGAATTCTCAGCATTCGAAAAACCATCTAGGTGATCCTCATTACGGGTTTGGTGGACAACCTACCTGACAATGGCGGTATCCTAAACGCATGATGATATGTCTATCACATTAGCTTTGTGTGTGAGCAGACCAATGTTTGCATGTGGATGAGCTAGCTTATGGTACCTTAGATTGTCCCATGGATTAATCTTACTAAATACAACAACGGAGTTAGTGGAGCTAATTAGGTGATCCTCAGTATAGGTTTGGTTGACAACCTATTCCGGCACTGGCGGTATCCTGACAAATACCACATAAACGAACTCAATTGCACACACAGGGATGTGAAATAACTTGGTCAAACTCAAGTCTGATTCATACCTTGTTCAAAAGTCTTGTGAGATAAATGTACAGTCTTGGCTAGTTAGTTAAAATATCTGAATCTCAGAAAAACCTTAACTACATTTTAAAACAACTGGTACATTTCATTACTTACATCACCATCAAAAAATATGAAAAATACCAAAACAAAATTATCACATGCAAAGTCATTCCACAAAGCAATCACATAGTATAGAAAGCCAGTAAATCTTGTACAATCTATGGTGCCATCGACAAGTTATCAACAAATCATTTCATCCATTCCATATGCATACATCATATAATTAGAAACATCGCATTCATAATAACACATGCATACATCAACGTAAATAAATGTGCATAAAAATAAACAAAAAATCATGACAAGTGTATAACCAAAAAGAACGTCATGTATATATATCATCAAAATGCCCGTAGGCTACAATAAGTCGGTCCTCTGACCTCGCAAAAAAGCAAAAACTCAAAAACCCCCAAGCCTAGGGCATCGGCCACCATGATCACGCAGGATCGGTGCGACGGGAACTACCCCCAGTGGTGTGGGTCCTATGGGACCTCTCAGGGTGGCTACTGCTAGCCCTCGCATCACGCCCACTAGCGCCCCCCTCATCCAGCCGCCTACGATGAGAGGAAGCAGACTGCTCAGTCTCACTATCTCTCGTTCGGTGCGAAGATCCACCTCCAGGGAGCTCAGGTAACCGCCCACCGAGGCGGATAATCTCTGCCTCCAACTCCATCCGATGCCAGACCAAATCCATCTCCCATCGATGGTACATAGCCAATGCATCATCGCGCTATGCCAACTACGTCCGTAGGAGATCCCTCTCCCATGATGCATCGGTGTCCCCATCCCACTGGTGGTACGTAGCCAATGCATTCTCTCGCTCTGCCAACTGAGTCCGTAGGAGATCCCTCTCCTACAGAGCATCCCCGAGCTCCTCATCCCATCTCCGAAGTAGATCCTCCAATCATGCTATCTCAACGTGATACCTAGCCTCCATATCCCCTAAGACTGCCTGAGGCATAGGCATCTCCGGGATGATGGGCTGCTCCGACACCCACTACTCTGGGACGTCCTACATGTCTAGCTGCTCCGAAACTCCAAAATCATCCCCCACAAAATCGTCAACCTCCACCATGTCCTCATCCTCCAATGGAGCCCCCCAACCCTCCCATGATGCCTCTGCATCCTCCCCACCTGCTGTTGCTACGTCAGGACCTCCTAGAGGCCCCTCACCTCGCCACCGCCGCATCGTCCACCACTGGTCATACTCAGTAGTCACCCCGATGTTGTCCATGTTAGGGACATCGATCACTACATTCGACTCCTCACCAAGCGGCTCGATGATCGGCCAAGCCAGAGTCCTCTCATCGCCTCGATGTCGATAGATCAAGGGCTCACCAGGCAACCCCTGGCGCACCCCAAACTATTGCATCACCCGGACGTACGGGAAATACTCCTGCTCGGTCTTATGCTACCCGATCAGCCATCTCCCCCTATGCACCCATCGAAGCCACTCTCCAGCCTCAGGCCAGGCTGGACAGTCCTGATATGGATGCCAGAACACCTCCCCTAGAGCAAGTCGAGCGAAGGCATCGACATAGTGCCCTACGACACCTACCCACCATCGACTCTACCCCTGCTCCTCTGACCTCCACCATAGAGCCGCATACCCTATCTCCCTATCCACCATCTCTGCCCGAGTGGTCCATGACAAACCCTATGGCCGCTCCACAGCTATGTGCTACCACCCCAGCACTACAACAAGTAGCTGCACCCAATCCCCTTCCGCCTTCGATAGTGGACCTCGTACAACTCATCATAAAGTTATGCCAGTAGCATTTGTCCCCACCTCATAATCAAGGGTGCCTCCGTCGGACACTCCACAAGTCTAAAAACTACCTCCAATAGGTTCCAAGGGAACCTCGCACCTGATGAGTCAGGCAGCAACATGTTGGAGATGAGGGTCATCAGTAATGCATGCCTCACCCCCAACACGCCCTTCTCCAACCACCACCACACCAAAATACCGCCAATCAGGCAATCCCCCTTTGCCCTCTCCATCGGACTATCCACCCCCATCTCCACCCCATGCCCAAAGCACCGTGTTAGCACTATCGTACGCTGATCACGTGGAGTAGTCCGAATAGGAAGCCCATCTATCAAAATCCATAGAATCCGATAGACATCCTCAAGAGTCACTATCATCTCCCCTATTGGGAGATGAAAGGTATTAGTCCGAGGATCCCACAAGTTGATCAGGGTCATCAGATAGGCCCGATCCCCCACCACAGGCTCTAACCGAGTCACCTGCTTGAGCCCAAGGGCATCAAGCCACTCCTAGTCCATAGTCAGCGCCTCCCATGCTTCAGAGAACACCGTCGGCACACGGTACCGACTCTTCACAACCTACAAAAGAAAACAAAACAAAAACATTAAAACATGACAAAACAAAACAAAAAAATTGTACAACACTAAAACAAACATACACAATGTCTACCAATTATACACAAAAACATTTAATAAACTGTACAACACACATAAAAAAATAATAAACAATACAATGCAAAAAACAAAAAAACACAAATCAAAATAAAATTACCTAGGGTTTTTAACTTTAGTTCAAACAAAAAAAAAAAAAAACAAAAAAAAATTCAAAATAAAAATTTGTTAGTTACCTAAGGTTTTTAACTTTAGTTCAAACTGATAAATAAAAACAAATTCACAATCAAAAATTTTTCAGTTACCTAGGGTTTTTAACTTTAGTTCAAACTGATAAATAAAAACAAAAAAACAAATCAAAACAAATTATACCTAGGGTTTTTCACTATAAAATTTCCATCTAGGGTTTCTAAACTCTAGGTTAAACAAAATAAAAACATAGTTCTTCCCCTAGGGTTTTTACCCTTACTTAAAACTAAAAAACAAAACAAAACAAACAAACCTAGGGTTTTTAACCTTAGTTTACAAAATAAAATTCAAACCTAGGGTTTTTAACTCTAGTTTAAACTACAAAAAAAAAAAAAACAAACAAACCTAGGGTTTTTAACCTTAGTTTACAAAAATCAAAATCAAACCTAGGGTTTTTAACTCTAGTTTAAACAAAAAAACAAAACAAACAAACCTAGGGTTTTTAACCTTAGTTTACAAAAATCAAAATTTAACCTAGGGTTTATAACTCTAGTTTAAACTACAAAAAAAAATAACAAAAATAACAACTCTAGGGTTTTTAACTCTAGTTAAACAAAAATAAAACTTTAAACTAGGGTTTCTTATTTAAATCTACAAAAAAACAACAAAATTTAACCTAGGGTTTTAACTCTAGTTAAAAAAACATAAAACAATTTTAACCTAGGTTTTAATTCTAGTTAAACAAAAAAAAAACAAAAATTTAACCTAGGATTTTAATTCTAGTTTAAAAAAACAAAATAAACAATTTTTAAACATCTATTTTTAAACAAAATACAATGGTTTCAACTAGGGTTTCGATCTTAGTTTCTACAAAGCAACACAAAAAAATAAATTCAAACAACAATTTTTTTTTTAAACTAGGGTTTTTATTTTAGTTTAAATCAAAAAACAAAATACAAAAAAAAAAATTACAATTTTAAACTATAAAATAAAACAAGAAAAATAAAGAGAAGGAGCACTCACCGGTCTCACTTCGGCTCTGCCACTTGATGATCCGGTCCATGAACTCATGGTGTCCGAGAAAATTTGATAGTGCTCTGCTATGCGAACTCGACCTCCTCCTCCTCACAGCTCCAAAACGCCAGGAAAAACAAATGCAAATGAGCCCAAAACCTAGTTTTGGCCCTTAAATAGGCTTTTAGGCCTGTAATCATTCCACCCTAGGATGAGCGCTCTAGTTAGCACTCGTCCCACCCTAGGATGATTACTAAACTGGTATTCGTCCCACCCAGGGACGATTATAGAGCAAGAAATTCAAAAACAACAAAAACTGCACCAAAATGCACAAAAAATAGCAATAAACTTGCCAAACAAAGGGGCCTTTGCGCCTACGATTCTTGGCATGCAAAACCAACATTGGGGTCACAAATCCTCACTATCCTACTCCCTAAGAAGGCTACCATAGCTGGACCGCTCCATGAGAGGACGGATTCTCGAGAATTTCATCCCCAAACGACGTCACAAAAAGGGTCCAAACCCACCCAAAAATAGCAATAAAATTGCCGAACAAAGGCGCCTTTGCGCCTGACATTCTTGGCATCCAAAATAGATATTGGGGTCACAAATTTTCACTATCCTACTCCCTAAGAAGGCTACCATAGCTGGACCGCTCCACGGGAGGACGAATTTTTGACAATTTTAGCTCCAAAATGCATCACAAAAAGGGTTCAAACCCACCAAAAATAGGTCAGAATGTTCAAAAACTGCATAAGCATTCAATGAAAAACAACTGAAGGCACCCTTACAAAAGTCATCTTGGGTCAAGTGACTCATCGCTTTTCTCATGTCGGTCATTCCCTCATCGATTCATCGCTTGAGGGGGTAGTCACACTTAGTCACCAATCAACAAATACACACCCAATCAAGGAAATGGCATGCATTCAAAGGATCATTGACAAAGACAATCACGCCCCTGCTTGGGGCAGCAAACAAGCAATAATCACAAGCTGATCAAACACTTGGCATTCTAGAATCATGAACTCAAGGTTCCCACAGACAAAAGGTTGCGCCCTTTGCCTATTCATGACTGAACAATGTCCAAGATCAAGTAACACCTCACCGAAAAAGGTTAACACTTGAATTAAGCTCCTTAGCTCGTCAGAAGCAAGGATTCAAGAATGCGTGCCCTTTCCATACTTGGGGCATCAAAATTTGGTTAGGTTACTGAGAAACCCTAATCATTAGTGCTTTGGTTATCTATTTTTTCTCAACACTGTGCCATGCACAGTGCATCCCAAAAAGGGGCATCTGTAGACACCAAAACAACACCAATCCGATTATGTGATGACAAGCACTGATCGAATTGACATACATAGCCCCTAGGGCAGCCCCCAGAGGTTAAAAAGTGGTCCTAACCACTCCCACAATAGTTTTGGAAGGTCAGAGGTCAATTTGGCACCTTTTTAGCACTTTGCTCCCTACTCGTCCCACCCTGGGACGATTACAAACTGGTATTCATCCCACCCTGGGACGATTAGCAAGCAATCGTCCCAGGGTGGGACGATTAGCAGGTTTGACTAGGAAAAAGTCAAACCTCGATAGGTCCGCCACTTAACTGCACCTTCAGGGCATGCAATTGCGAGGAACGACTTCAAATCAGAGAGAGGGACTTTAGTCAAGCATGCCTTGATCATGGAGGCCTCATGCAAGGAGACTCTAAATCGGGGAAGAATATTTTCTCCCAAAATAGGGCAAGCAAGCCAAGTGGCGCCCTCGCATGCGCATTCAAAGAGAGAGACCCTAGGTCTATAAAATGGTGAGTCTTCTCACCCCAAAAAATAGGACATAGCAGGAGCATTTGGAGCAATGGAGTCTTGCCGAATTACATCCTCACCCATCATTTGTGCTTCTTACATCCTTGATCTCTCTTTTGGAAGGGAGGTTATTGGGTGATTATTGGAAGCGCAATCCGGACCCAAAACCCAAACATTTGGCCACAATACCCCACCAAATTTGCTGACACAACCCCATAAGAGGTTTTGGACCCATCCCAAGTGGATTGGTGCCGAAACCGAGCCCCAAATGACAGGCGTCCTGCCCCCGGGTGCCCCCCGCACCGCTACAGTCCTAATCGCCCCACCCCGGAGTGATTAGAAATCTATGGTATATTTCCCTACTATTTCTTTTGCATTTCATTTTAGGTCATTCATATATGTTGTCATTCAAATTTCATGCCATTCTGATGAGTTTTGGCTGTGATTTTATTGTTTCTCGCTTTCGCTAACATACAGGGAGCATCATCGGATATAGGGCAATCGAGGCTGAATTAGCCAAATCCGACCTTTTGGGTCATCCCAAAATGCCCCATTTTGCCTAACCCCAACTTTGTAGGTGTTTTGGAGGCCTCTGGATGGGACATTTAGGAGGTGGCTTTCGATAGTTTATGACAGTCCTAATCGTCCCACCCCGGAGCGATTAGAAATCTGTGGTAGATTTCTTGACTGTTCCTTTTGCAGTGTGTTCCTGGTAATGTTTTCTTGCCTCTGTCAAAATTTCAGCTCATTCTGATATGTTTTAGTTATCGTTTTAATTATTTTATGCATGCATTAACCGTAGGCCTTGGGGATCGCATGTTTCCCTCCATCCGTAGGTGCTACTAATCATTTACTGTTTCTCTGAATGTAGGATCTCGACACTGGAGGGGCAGCAAGGAACTATAGACGCATTCACGCAAGTGGCGGTGACGTTTGGTCCGCCCATTTTCAATGTGGGCACGCGGAAGATCCCCAAGGGGAATGTATCATTCATGGTGTAACCAAACTATGTCCGACGCTCCTAGCCCCTGAAAAGGGAGGAGACGTATTGTAACCCGATCTCGAGAAAATTAATAAAATAAAGGGCTGCACTTTTACACTTGCTTTAAATCTCATTTCAGTTCGTTTGTTTTCCCTCTTTTCATGCATTCTCGTTCGTAGGACTTAGCGTTACATTTCCATTTTGTTTGCTTCCGTATCCTCGTGCTTTCAAAAATATATTCTTATTAATATAAAATAAATATGAAATTATTTACTCACAGATAATATCTCATAGTGATAATCCACACAAATTAGATGTAGATATAGATAATACCCTTAAGGAAGGGTGTTGTGATTAACACTCCCTAAGAAAGGAATAACTCCACAAGATCTCCCAATATCATAATTCAACTACTTCATGGATAAATACTATTATAGGTAATACTTGATATAAGTAAAGATGATTACAATAACAGTATCCATTCTTTATATGCTCATATTTTAATGCTACTTTGAGGAGCCAACACCTAAATCCTTAACCCATTACTTATTATAATATATTACTATTATATAATTAATATTGGGTTATGTGTGACCATTTCGACTATCAATAAAATCCATATACGATACAATATTATATCCCTAGGTACCTAGAAACAACTACCTTCTATTTCACAAACAAAACAGAAAATATCTAACCAAACATCCTCGCTCATGTAAATATAATAACAAAATGGAAGGTATCACCTAGAATGTGATAAAGGGTCAAAATTTGAATGTAGCATATCCTTATATGTAAAGCATAAATTTAATCTACAAGGTCTTGGTGGAGCTCCCCATATTCCTTCATTGGAGAACATTGAACTAGTCATCAACAATTTTGATAGTGCCTACAAGGGCTAAGGGAGTCATGCAATTAGAGCATACATATGAGGATGGAAATAAAAATTTTATCATGAGAGAGAGATATATATGGTATCAATCTAATGGATAATTAATTCTCTAAATGAGTAACGATTTTGAGGATTTATAATCATGAAGAGAGTTAAAAACTTTCCCTTTCAACTAGTAATTAGATTACACCATTTCCATTTCTATATAATCATTGATGGTAGTACCAATGATATATTTGACTAGAACACTAGGTGATACTTGGTATTATGTGTATTCATTGTACCTATGTAAAAAACTAGTGTCTAAGGAATTATTTGAACACATATTGGTTTAGATGTATGACATATGTGCTCATTTTATAGGAAACACTATGCATGGAAGGTAAGTTATTTTCTTGGCTAAGTTAGTTTCCCTATATAAGAACTAATATAGTTAATCCATCCTTGTAATTAAGAAGGTAAAACTATCCACGACCTGCAAGTCAAATATTAGTGTTATTTTTATAATTGCATTTGTATTATATTAGCACAAGAAGGCCATTAGTTCAAATTATGAATTAAAAGAAGATATAATCATGTTATATATTTTTTGAAATATCTTATGATATTTGTTTCTATATATTATCATTTATCACAAATACTAGGCTATGTTAAAATATAGATCCCTCTTTCTTATTATTAAATCTACTTGTGTATAAATCTAAATTTATTATTAACAAATAATATAAACAATATGAGAATCTTCAATATGATTGTAATACACCAAATTTGATGATCTTAAGGTCCTTGGTAGGTCATTTAATATCCTCAGCTCAAAGATATGGACCTAATATTTACAACACCCTATTTTCAAGGTTTCATTATATGTTGTAGGATCATGTATGTATGAATTAATTTCCCTTCTAGTATTTTCACTTCGTCCATAGTAATATTATTTAATTAGCACAAAATAATACAATAAATTAAAAAGAAAGTTACTTTTCATTACGTGTTTTTCATGAACAAAATCATTATAATAAATATATTTTAATTTTGAACCTACTTATTAATTTTTAAAACTAGTAATATAATATTGAAGTGGGTAATATTTGTATTCTATGATGACCACATAGTGATATTAATACAACTTGATAATTATGCATGTGTCTCTTGACAAAATTTGAACTTGCATCTCCTCCTTGAATGTTGATAAATTTAGTTGATTGAATTCATATCATATGATCAACCAACTTGTTTTTATATTAAATATAATTATCAATTAAATAATATATTTTTAATATTATATTATATTTTCTTATGCCAATTATTGTCATGTCTAGATGCACCAACCTATCAAGGAGAAATCCCAACATGCTTGGGAAACTCGTGCCTCATGTAGATTGACACAAAAAGAAGCACCATAAGGAAATTTTATTTCCTATGGAGCAACCTATGGGGTATTTTTTGAGGCCATATCCTCATCAAATTTGTCTTAACAAAATTTAAGGTCTTCATGAGCTTAGGCCTACTCTCCTTTGGGGTGCAGGGAAAGTAATTGCATTGAATATAAAAATACAAAAATTATAAGGGAACAAAAAAGTAAATTATAGTAAAATTAAAACCTAAACTATGGGATATTATTACAAGATTAAGCTTCCCCTCTAGACTACATCAACAAGATAGGTATAAATAAAATCACTACAATATAATATCTAGAATTTGAACACACTACAATATACACAATATAAAATTGAAACACACTTAAGGGAGTAGGACAAAGCAAAATTAGTCACAGCGTCCCTTAGAGCATCAAAATAATTATAATATATGCAATCTGAAGAGGATTGATGCTTCTTATAGCATGGCTGAAGGTTTGGACCCTAATTATACAATCAAGAAGCAATGAAAGGAAAATTTTACAAAGGCCATATATGAGGTATCAATGGACAAGTTCCAATTTATTTACATTAAAATCATAGGTCTATTTATATACAAATATGAGGGTTCTTTACCTCTTAAATTGTATGTACAATGCCTATGTATTATCCTTTTATTTGTATCCAAAACCTTCCGATAACTATAGTCAACAACTTAAAGGTCTTTGGATCTGAGGCCATCAATATTGAAGGCTTTTAGGAATTTGAATAGTGGGATGCCATAATCTTCTCTAGTTGTTTTTATACTAGGTGGTTGTGTTATTAAGATCTTCCTATGTTTCTTCTAGAATTTTCTACTTGATGACAAAGTAGGCATGGACTCCCTAACTAGAGGAGGAAGGTAGCGTAGGCTTACCCATGTGATGGGTTGTCACCACAACTACCACATGAATGGTTCTAATAGGCTAAGCCAAAAAAGTAAACTTTAAAATCTAATGGTGGATGTCTTCTTAAATCACCCTTTGAATTTGCTTCTTGTACATGTGGGTAGCCACCACATGTCCTTTGGATTACATGGGATCTCCTTCAACCAATGTTGGGTATTTTCCAATTGTAGTATAGTGCTCATCTTTTCTACTTTTAACTAACTACCACATGTTTGACCCATGTTGTGGTAGGCCTCCTTTTTCATTATACTCTTACCTATTGAGTATTAACATGAGTCATTAGATGTAAAATCTAACCATGGGCCTTGGTAACCTCAAGTTGTTGGATTTGGGTAGAAGATGATTATCAGTTATTTTTTATAGATTCAATGACCCATGCGACTTGAAATATATCCACTTATTTTCATGTAGATTTGGAACCCATACCTTTGACTACAAGTGAGCTATTACTTGTAATACTTATAAAGTTGGTGATAGACTGATAACTTTAATTCTATAATTTAGCATTTGAGGGTTCATTCATGGATTCTTAGACTAGATACCATAGAGAAATCAAACTTCATGGGTGATTAAGGCTTCACAACATTTTTTTAAGTGGTCCTTGGGACATCTTGACTTCACAACTCTTGAATTCCTCCTACATGGAACTCTTAGTAGGGTGGAGAGATGATAGATACAAAGGTGAGGACCACAAGGACAAGTAGACATGGGTAGTACCGAGGTCTGTGTACTCACCCATAAAGAATTTAGATCAACTTGAAGCCTTTGTCATGATCATACCCCTACCAATGGAAGATTATTTTTAGTTATCACTAGATGGGCTCCTTGAATCTTCCCATTGGTGGGGCTCAACATATATATAATCAAAATTTATACTATGGGTAGGTTAGTTTTTGGTTGCATAGAAGATAAAATGACTTGAACATATAACATTGGGCCTTGTATATCAAATGCAAAATTTCCATCAATCAATATCTTTGATAAACCTTCTTGGTAGCCTTATGGTGTTAGCCATTAAGTGGCTACATGTATTAATTTTTACTATAACTTTGGTAGCCTTATGGCATGAACCATTAGGTGGCTACATGTAGTGAATTTTAATTATAGCTTTTATAGCCTTATAAAATGATCAATGGTGTATCCCTTGATTGTAGCATAGTAGGAACCCAAAGGGATGAAGCCCTTTTCTAGTAGATGTGATGTATATTAAACTAGATTTTAATAAAAGGAAGAGTATATTGTATGTTTGGTTTTCCTGGTAGCTCTAACTTGTCAAAATTATCCCAGTATATTAGCCTTATATAGAACTTTCTCATGGGGTAGTAGCACCAACATGTATTGATTTAATATTTTGAAAATTCATGCACCATGCCTACTTCCAATATTTTGGCTAACTTTAGATCTTGTTCCTAGCACCATGACTTAATAAATTTATTTCTTTCTTCCTTGTGCTATGTCTACTTCATAGGATGTTACTCTTTGTAAAATTTTATTTAGAAAGAGATGCTACCTACCACCTTTATCTTCTATCTTTATTACAGGGATTTCCATCATCATCCATGTCATAACTAGATCTTTGATCAATGGTGACGCTGAGAATTTACCCTTTTCAAGAGAAATGCTCACATCTTCGATGGTATGATATTTTTGCCTTTTTAAGGTAACCCATTAGTGTGATTGTAGTTGCTTGTAATGCATATTATATTGCACTAGTAGCCATCCTTATTTTAGGTCATTCTCCTCCTTTTTAACTTTGAGTCTTTGGATAGTTCTGATTGCTCACAACTCTTGGTCACATTGGGAAATTTAAGTGTTTATCCCGCTCAATGTTTTTGAAAATAAAACTTAAAACTTTACAAAATAGAACATAATACACATATTCATTCATGCTCCTCTTTTTTCCAAGTGAAATTCAAGGATATCTATTCAAGTATATTTCATTTATATGAGTCAATAATATATCTGCATCTACTATTAGCAATTCAAATACAATTTTGGCCTTATAATAAATGATGATATAAGGACCACTGAGTACGACATCAAAATTGGTATTGTGCCTAGGTTTGATTCTATCTTCATCCTATTTGAGCATGCAATTTCTAATTGTGAATTTCTAGGGAGTTGTCTTATTTTTAAACTAAAATTTAGTCTCCTCTTGATGTATTTATAGCCATTGTTACCCATCCTCTCTTTAATCCTTGAATTTGAGTAGTTTCCCCATTCTTACTGTTATAACATCACTTTTCTAGAACTCTAGCAAGTGAAGTATCTATAAGGCTGGTAATTCAATTGAAATGGGGAGTCTATCTTCCTTGCCATGAACCAATGTAGAAGGTGAGAAACCTATCAAATTTTTATGCATAATACCATAATCCATTTATGTCTAGGTTTGTTTATATCTTCATCCCATTTGAGAATTCAATTTCCAACTACAAAGTTCTAGGGAGTTTCCTTCTTATCAAACTAGAATTTAGTCACCTCTTGATATCTCTATAGCCATTGCTATGCATATTAACTTTATTCCTTGACTTTGAGTAGTTCTCTCATTCTTACTATAATAACATCGTTTTCTTGTAGATTTAGCAAGTGAAGTATCTAGGTAATTATTTTCCCATTAATGAATTATTATCTTCACATTACCTTTTTCAATGGTTCTACTTTGGTCCATCTAGTGAAGCAGTCTATGTTAGTAAGAATCCATGTATGCCTTTCACTTGATGGGGGTTAATCATACCAATGAAATTCAACCCCTATTGGTAAAATGGTTTATTGATCACTAAGGGATTTAGGGAAAGTGTTGCATTCTGATTTCTTCTAGCAAATAACTTGAATTCATTGTATTTTCTTACCCACTACTAATAATTTATGAACAAGGTGGGGCAATAATAGATAACTTTCATGATATTATTGGTGGTGGTTTGAATTGAGAAGTAACTTCTAAAGAATATATAATGAAACTCAAGGATAAAACATTTTATGCGTAGTCGTTATACCATCATTAATTCTCAATGAATCTATCAATCCAGGGCAGTGTACAAGGCTATCTGCGGGAGAAGAAGTGAAATAGCTATAACTTAGGTCAATCTAGGGCAACAAGTCTTATTGATGGAACCGGTTTATGGGGGGGTTTTGGAACATTCCTATCTCTAGATTGCATGAATTAAATATTAATCTAAGTTGCATAATTGGAAACTAATCACTAACTACAAAAATGAAGTCCTAATTACAATTGTAGAATAAGACCGAATTATATTGCAGAATTAACAGTTGCAGAATTGAAAGTCTGATCCTAATTGCAGAAAGGAAATCTAATTACTTTTGCAGTAATGAAATTCTAGATCTAATGTGGAAATAAAAACTATCAAAATTCTGTAATAGAAGGTTGTCAATATTCTGTTCAGATTTTGACAGCAAAACATAAAAATGTAGGAAATTGCTGAAAAAAATAGTAAATTTTGAAAATAACAGTCTGAAAATAAAGTGAAAGCTTGGCTGAAAGTAAGATTGCAACTAAAACATTAAGCACAAGATTTATCTTAGCATAAATAAACTAATACTACAAATATTGTCAACTATTCACAAGCAATTTACATAACAAGTTCTATAACTCATTCTGCTGCAGCAAAATCAGAATAAACCTGTTCTGTTAGTCCTCCTCCTAGGTCTGGAAGTGGCCAGCCTCTTTGTCCAAAATAAGGTGTAAGTCTCTCTCTCTTTCTAAATCTTAATCACACTCATTTACAAGTAATTTGAAATAGAACTGGTGCACTTTATTGATCAAAAGACATGATTACAAGAATTCTGCTGAAAAACTTTTACGAGATCTATAATGATCAATTTCTAGTTATACTCTGTATTTTTTGCTAGCTTCCTTTCTCTATTTTCTATCTTCTGCTACTACTACCCCTGGATCAACCTGAACGGGAGCAATATTTATAGCTATCTTATGATCTGATTACAAACAAAGAATATCTCAAAAGATCTAATCCTACAATGCTGCAACAAATTCTGGTTTTATCCTAGAAGAGGACTAAAACCTGATCTTTCCCTTAATGATGGATTTGGTCAGAAATGACGACAAAGAAATATGGAGGATATTTCTCTTTACTTTTTCCAACCTTTATTTCCCTTTTCCCAGCTTCAGAAATCGGTCAAAAAGGTCAAAAACACATTCTGTTCTTCATTCTGAAGATAAGTGGCTTCATTCTGAAGACAATGCAGTTTTCATTTCGAAGATCGCTCATTTTGAAGATACTGAATTCTCATTCTGAAGATCGCTCATTTTGAAGATACTGCATGCTTCATTCTGAAGATCCGCTCATTTTGAAGACAGTGCATTCTTCATTCCGAAGATCCGCTCATTTCGAAGATGTTGTGTTTTCTTCATTTCGAAGATATCTATTCATTCTAAAGATACTTCGGAATGAACAAATGTATGCTTTTCCATTGATTTCTTCTGCATCTCTCAGGTGGGTTATCTCCTAAGATCAAATTATAATGGTCTTCATCCCTTTTCTCATGTGAATTCCATGCCTTGCTATTTATGGACAGCTAGCTGGAATTTACATGGGAAAGACCACTTTCTTGCACGACAACGGCTTGCTTGCACTGTTGCCAGATTTAGGTGAAGTAAATGCTTGAAAAAAATAAAAATATGATTAGTGAAATGCTGCTATTATTCTAGGCATATCCCATTATAGCAAATCATAGCAAAAAGAACACAAAACTATGCAAAAAGCTGTAAAATCAGCATATAATATTTCAAATACATTGATCATGCAAAATGGTTAATATACAACATATTAAATCAACTTAAATAACATATCAGATAAAACATAAGAGTTTATAGGAATTTTTAGTGTACAAAACATGTTATGATTGAGGCATTTCTGGGCCTCATCACCATTGTGTCTGGTCTACCTTGATGCATCTTAGTAAGGAACTCATCAAAATTTTATCAAAATAAAATTCCTTTGATCAAGATAAAGTTGGCATTCTATACTCAAAAATCTTACCTCTAGGATTTTTCCAATCTAGGTGTGTATTGTATTGATTGTATATAAACAACCCCTTGGCTAACCAAATAAAGTTCCTCTTCCTCTTCATTCATAAGCCATACATCCTCGTCCATCCCTCTTCTAGTCACATATTCTACCAGATTCTAGCATGGGGATCTTCTTCTGACTAGTTTGATGGGCTTGATCTCCATATCAAATTAAAAAATCCTAGTGATCTATTTTGACCTCTTTTTTCTAATCTCACCAACCATTATATACTCCTTTATGTTTAAGTGGAAGACATAGGGAAATATGTTATTACTAGAAACCAAGTGTTGGAACTTCTCCAATTCTCTAGTTAGAGCATACATTTATTTTTTTGATAAAGTTGTACCTTTCTTCATGGCCCTTTAGATTTTGGCTAAAATATGTAATCAGGTGTTCATGTTGATCATTAACCTTTTCACTGAGTAGGGTAGTAGTGCTTTTATCCCTCCTAAAGCATATAATATGAATGTTCTATTGAAATTAGGGTTTTCTAACATCAGGATCTTTGCTATAGCTTCCTTGATTCCATAAAATTATTTTCTTTCTTATTTCATATATATGAATGGCTAGTCCTTCTTGAGCACAAGAATCATTTGCATGATAATCTCAACAAAATCTAGAATGATTATACTAAAAAAAATTATATGTCCAATGAAGGATTAACGTTTTTATGTTGGGGTAGTACAAGGTTAACTATGGCTTGAATCCTCTCTAGGTTGATGGAAACAACTTTTTTGGAAACCAAATTCCCAAGAAACATACCCTACGGGACACAAAACTTATATATTTTTGGATTTAGACACACCCCAAACTCCTAACATCACTTGACAACTTCTTCTAGGTATTCCATGTGATTCCTTTTTTATTTTAGGAAAACCATTAAATCGTAAAGGTAGATGAGTGTGATTTTATTAATGAACCATTTCAAAGTAATATCCATGTCTCTCTACAATTTTGTTTTGATATTAGATAGGTAATATGATATTATTTGGTCAACAAATATCCCCCACTTGGTAATGAAAGTCGATTTTTGTTGGTCATCATATTTTATTCACACTTGGTTGTACCCAAAAAAATACCTTGAGGGTAGAACCTCTCAAAGATAATTATTTTCTATAGGATTTGATTCATTGAGAGGAGGGTTAGTGATCATTTAATGAATCTTTATTCAAGTCTCATACCTCAACACAACCTTATTTTTATTTTTTTTCCTTACTAGAACTAGGATGGAAATCCATGTGGTGTACTTGATGGTAACTTATCTAGATCTTACCTTATAAGAGGACCTATTTTAGGATCGATAGGCCTCTATTTTACCCTTATTGGATTTGTACTAGGAAAAATATTTATGGTATACTAAATAATACTTGTCTTGTATCACTCTAAATAATTCTTATGTTGTATGCTAGTATATTTTTAATGTCTTTGTCTCATAGTATTTTGTGTACTAATGTATACTTGTCTTGTATCCACCTTTAATGTATTTGTCTCATAGTATTTTGTGTATAAAAGGACTTTCCTTTTGAATCAAGTACATGTCTATATTTTTTTGCTTGAATATCCCTTTGGAAAATATCCTCTTAAAGGGAACATTAGATGATTTGGCTTTAGATGGATCATTTCTTATGGTACAATAACATTTTCTTTTACTGGGAGCGGAATTCATGTCCTTGTCTGAGTTGGATATTTACAAGACAATGAGTGTTTTTATCTATTTAGTTATTTTTGCTTTTATAGGGCTTCTTCTAAATTTCTCAACTGATCAAAAATTAAGAGGACATATAAAAGAGGTATTGCTATAGTGGATATCTCCATATGTTTTACTACATTGAACATATCAACTAAAGGAGCCTTTTGTATGGTATTCAATGTCATTGGAGGCTTGGAATTTTGTATTTTTATACTAGTTATTTGTGAATATCCAAGACTAATATTGTCATTGTTGAAACTCCTTGACCTTAGATTTTGGGGGAGCTTGCATTAGGGTGCTCCTATGATTATTCATTTCTCTTATTTAGGGTATAGTATCTATTAAACTAGACTTCACCTACTCTTTGATGGACCTTCTCTTGTCCTTAGTGATATATTCTAATTGGACTTGTGCCCTCCTAGACATCAAGGGACCTATTTAATTGGACATAAAATATACATTTGCTTCATCTTAGGTGACAAATGTATATTATAAAACTCAAGAATTGATAGTTGATGGCATAGGTGAAGGCTATAAGGTATGTTATAGACCTAAAATTTAGGATTTTGACTAAGAGGATTGGTCAATAATATGGTTAAACTTATCCATTTTGATTGATTGAGACTCAATTTCAATATGAAAGTTCAAAGGGTAACGATTAAGGTTTCGATAGTACCATCCACTATTATCTTCATCATAATTATTCTATGTGTTGACTAAGTACTTCAGTAGGCTTGTATACACTTATTGGGCTAGGACTAGCATGGATATTATATTCTAAGTTAGAGCCTATGACATACTAGGAATTCTATTGGTAAAAAATGAAGCCTTATAATATCCACTTGGAGGTGTTTAGATACTCAAATTTCCCTATTGGAAAGGTGGTTTTAGGTAGTTTTTGTGGAGAAACATTTAAGCATTCTATTTTCGAGAAATTATATTATTAAATTCCTCAACATAATCCATATGTTGTCAATTTTAGTAGTAAAGGGAATGAGAATATAATCTTGCTCTAAGCTTGTTGTTGGGGTGGTCAAGCTAGTGATGGATTGTATATCTAGAAAGGTATGAAGTAAGAGCTATATGGAGGGAAATAATAGTGGATTTTATCTAGGAGCTAGCCTTCATATTGGGATTAGATTTATTTTAGACTTGATGGATATACTATAAGCTTTCAATAATGAGTTTCTTCCCTTGGAATTGACCATCAAGAAAAAATAAAAATGAAAGCTTTTAAATAATAGATAAATGTTCTAAATGGGGTCTTATGGAATAGGATGTTAAAATCATTCATTCATTCTATGGGTGCCCATTTTATGGTCATGAGCTTCTTGAAGAGCGATGCTCCATCTATATTCTCTCGAGATCTACTTATCATGAGTTATGTTAGTAGGTCCCAACTTTTGACTAATTGAGGATTAAATTTGAGTTACCATTCATGATCCTTTCCTCTAAAAGATGTCACCAAAATTCTTAGGGCTATATCTTGCTTCCCAGTTTAGTACACTATGCACAAGATTACAAAGTGGTTAAAATTATCTATAAAGGTGACAACATATTCTCCCAATAAATAATGTAAGGACATGAGGGCTATGGTGGAATTAGGTCCCATATGTTATGTGGAGTAGGTGGTATAAATTTACCTCTATCATTCCATATTATAAAGTTTTTAAGGTTGTTTTAGCAACACTATCATGTTGCATTGTAAATTCGTCGTCCTTACTCTTCAATTCGTGGGTGCCACAAAATCTTGGTAATTAGGTTGGTCACATGATTTGGTTGTAGGAGTTTTTCTCATATAATCTTAGGATTTTTCCATGAGAATAGAGTTACCAAGAATGGAGATAACGCTTCAACAAGCTTAAGAGATAGATACATCCACTAGAATATTAGTATTACTTTTTTTGGGTGACTTCTTTAGAGTTCTTTTCAAAAAAATTATCAAGTGAATCTCTCAAGATTCAATGTAATAATATTGCCTATGACATTCAATAGGACCAATGTTGGGAGTCTTATTTTAGTTTTGTGAAGTGACCAAAAAATTCATCCCACTAGGTAGTCTAAACCAATTATTGTCATCTCTAAATGCACCAACCTAAATACACGTACGCCTCCTATAGAATGACACAATAGGAAGCCCACAAGTAAAGAGGATTATCTGCAAGGAAAAATCTAGGCATTTGAGCCTAGGCCAACTCCCTATCAGATTGATCTTGACTCACTTTAAGACCTTTACAAGATTTGGCCTACTTTTATTGGTAGGTGTAGTGAAAGTAAGTGCAATAAAAGTAAAAATACAATAAAAATAAAAGGAATAATAAAGTATATTGTAGAAAAAGTAAATCCTAAACTACAGGGTTGAGGCACCAATATTAGACTCCCCCTCCCAATTGTATGAACAATATATATATTAGAACATTAGCCAAAATCTAATAGCTAGAATTATAATTCACTAAAATATGCACAACTTAAAATTAAAATACTTAAGGGAGTAAAACATAATAAAATTAGTGGCAAATTCCATTCATGTGTCAAAATAATTACAAAACATGTAGCCTAAATAGGCTCGATGCTCCTTAGATAATAGGTCAATATTATAAGCTCTACTCATATAATCAAGGAGTGAAATAAATATCTCACAAGGACAAATATGAGATACAAGAACATAGGTCCCAATACCTTTAAAATGAAATAATAGGCCTATTTATAGGTCAATATGAGGGATATTTCCCTATAAAATTATGTATAGAAGTCTTGCATATTCTCCTACAACTAAAATCCTTCTAAAATTAAATTCAATAGCATCAACGTATCTGGATATATGGCCATAAATATTGGAGGCTTCTAGGCCATTATATGATGGTATTCCATGGTCATTTTCCATGATTGTTACACTAGGGTGGTTGAACTATTAACATCTTGTTGGGTTTATTCTATAATATTTCACTTGCTAATGCAATAGACATGGCCTCCCTCAGTAGTGTAGGATGGTAGGGTAGGCTTGCCTATGTGACAAATAAGAACCACAACTACCATGCAAATGGTTCTAATAGACCAAGCCAAAAAAGTCAACTTTGGTGGCCAATGGTGGATGTCTTTATAAATTGTCCTTTGGATTATCTTCTTGTACATTCAAGTAGTCATCATGTGTCCTTTCACTTATATGGGATCTCCTTTAGCCAATGGTAGTATTTTTCTAATTGTTCACTAGTACTCACATCCTTTCACTTCCAATTAACCACCATTTGTCTAGCCCACACTATTATAGATCTCCTTTTGTCTTTCTACTCTTGTCTATCAATGATCAACATGAGCTATTGAATAGAAAATTTATGGTCCAAGACACTTGGCACCTTTTAGCTACTAATTTTGGATGAAATATGAACATCAACCATTGATGAAATATCCAATGGTTAATGTGACTTAAAAATACTTAGTTCATTTCATGTGGAGTTGGTGCACATACCTCAGATTGGATGTGAGTTATAAATTTTAATACTTTCCAAGTCGATGATATAGTAACAACTTTAATTTTGACATTTGGCATTCATTTATGGATCCTTAGAATGGATGCCATAGAGCATTCAACCTTCATGGGTGATTAAGGCTTCACATTGTTCTTACAAGTGATCCTTAGGACCTCTTAAGATGTGAGACTCACAATGACTCCTCTTATGCTTCATAGCACCCAATTTCATCCCCCTTGGATCTCCTAGTGAGGTGGACATATTATGGATCTAAAGGTGAGGGTTATAAGGTCATGTAGACATGGGTAGTACCTAGGTCTATGAAGTCACCCATAGGGATGTCAGATCAGCCTAAAGCTTTTATCTGGATCATAACCCCACCAATAGAAGAGTCATTTTAGTTGTCATTGGGAGGGTTACTTAACTCTTTGTATTGGTGGCATTCAAATTATATATCTCCAAAAGGGATATTCTGTACAATTTGGTCACTAGTCACATGGATGCAAAAATATATTGGATGTATAACCTTGGGCCTTCTATGTTTATTTTAAATATCCATTGGATGATCTCTTCGATCAAACTTCTTAGAAGACTTATGACATGAGCCATGACATGACCATGTGTAGTGAATTTTCACAACACCAGAATTACAATACAAGTTAGTTAATTTTTATTTTATTTATTTTTAAATACTAGTTAATTTTATTCTTAGCAATTTTGTTCATATTAAGATTTTTCCTATATTGAGTATACAAATTTATTTTTATATGAAAAATAATTTCCTATATTAAGCATACATATTTATATATTAATGCACACTTATAAGTTCCCATACATATTATCGTATGGGTCATTTGGTACTTGCCCATGTGATATTCAATAATATACATAATGAACATTATTCCTTTTAAAATATAATAATAATGAAGCAATACTTATTTTCTAAATTAGTAACATATTGGAACACTCTACCAATAGATAATTGGTCTATTTCCAACTATATTATCCATAATTGATATGATGGTGAAAAGTCTATACTATGGATGTAATACTTCAAAAAGGAAAAGTGTGTCTTGATCATTCTTTTGCATTGTTTTAGTATGTACTATGCTATAGAAATATTTATATAATAAATATTCTCATCACTAGAAAATAATCTCTAAGTCCATTCAAGGACAAATATAAATACACATAATTTTTAATATGAAAGATAAATTTCATCATCCATGTAATTTAAATTTTTATCAATAATTTTCTCCAATACAACATATCTTGTATAGATACTTATTATATACTTTTTGTAAATATGTGAAACCACATATATATTTATGTCATCCATAAATATACATACAAATCCTACATATTAGGGTTATGCATAAGCATGAAATATCATGAACTGGCTCTATTTAGGATTTTAAAAATTTTAAATTGGCTAATTGTGGACCCTTTCACTGGGGCCCATTCACCTAAAATTTATGGGGTGAAAGTTTTTTTTGGGTAAATTAACCTACCATTCATAATAATTATCCTATTTTTATTTTAATTCAATGACCACTTTCACCCTATTCCATGGATAATTCACCTTCAAATTATAAATGATTTTGTTTTTTCCATCCAATTTGCCTCATATAATACCCATATATACTGTAAGGGGCACTAATAAACATACATCTAAAATAATATAACTCAAAAATAGCTCTAAAACATTGAAAATATTGACAAGGTTACAGAGAAGTGTCTATCAATAAAAGTCTATCGATAGCAGAGGAGTGTCGATTGGCATATGACTATCAGTTGCAGAGAAGTGTTGATAAGCTTAATATGATCGACATAAGTCAATCGGTTATAGAGGAGAGATAATAATCATATGCCTATCAACTGTAAAGAAGTGTTGATCGACATAAGATGATCAGTTGCAAGGACTATTTGTATAAAATGATCAGTTGTAGAGAAGTGTCTATCAGCATAAGCTGATCAGTTGTAGAGAAGTTTCTATCAATATAAGCTAATCAGTTGCAAAGAAGTATCTATTAGTATAGTATTATCAATTGTAGAGGATATTCTATTGGCATAATTCTATTAGTTACAGAGAAGTATTGGTTGGTATAAGTTGATCGATTGTAAAGACATGTCTATCGATATAAGTTGATCGATTGCAGAGAAGTGTCTGTCGATATAATCCAGTCATTTGTAGAGATGTATTTATCATATTAAGACAATCAGTTGCAAAGGAGAAACTATCGGCATAATCTGATCGGTTGTAGAGAAGTGTCTATCGATATAATGTGGTTGGTTGTAAAAGAGAGTCTGTCGACAAAATCCAATCGGTTGTAGAGGTGTGTCTATGGTCATAAGATGATTTATTATAAAAGTATGTCAAAAAATATAGGATGATCGGTTAAAGAGGATTTATGACTATGAAAATAGGTAGATTATTCTTCTTCCATTGTTTTTTTATCCAAAGATCTTTTTCTGCAATTTTATATGCACTATAGATGCACTATATGTAATTATGGTAGACAACTATCAATGTCATCTAGTTGTGTGTTACGAACATTTTTCTTGTCAGAGACTACTTCTTATCTCTTAGAGTATATTTCATAGGAAGTGTAGAATCACTATCTTTTTACATTCTTTGTAAAATTATATTATGTTAATTCTTTAAAATAGTACCTTTTTATATAAAAAATGATAGAAAACACCAAACATTGAATGCAGTAAACGCTGTCGACCCTGATGTGCGTTCACTCGAAGATATTCCAACAAATGAGATGGGACCACATGATAATTTTCCTAATAACAACATTCAAAAACCACTTTAGGAGATGTTAAATTTAGACACATCAATCAAAAAAGAAAATTATAGTACAATTAAAATGCAGACCTCTAGGGAATCTTGTAGTCAAAAATCTAAATGTCAAAAGATAAGAGAATAAACTATTGGAAGAAATTTTAAAAGTGAATGGGTATGGTTATACCCCTTTATTGAGAGAGATGAGACATAGAATGTGTGTAAATGAATTATTTGTACATGGAAGCTAGGAAAGGATTATCTATTACAAAATAAGAAAGATAGAATTGAAAAAACATTGTGGAAAAGTTTACATCAAAGAAATACGAAGTGATGAAACAATTAAAATATTTTATAGGTGGAAGGATGCATAGAAATGTGTGCATGTGAGATATGTACTTAAATACAAAAAAACAATGAAATAACAACAAAATCTAATTGAGAAGGGTGGAACATTTGAGACCCAATTTCAAAAAATTAATAAGACTGTATTAGCCTCAAAGAAATTGCAGTTTGTTGTTGTATATAGTATTCTAAAAAATATCGATCCTTGTCTGATTTTGCTAATTTTAAGCAAATACTTCAACTAGCTAATGTACAAAACCTTATGAATTCACATTGGTCAGATTGAAGTGGTTGGAAAATGGTAAAATATCTATCACTGGTTGAGAAGGAAGACATGAGAGAGAATTTTAAACAAGCCAAATTTATTTTACTTTCCATTGATGAGTTAATAGTTTTTGAAAACACATCTTGGATTTGTATACATGTTTACACATTCAAAGATCATTTGAGACAACCTCATTTACTAGAACTACATAAGATGATTGAAAATTGTAATGCAAAAAATGTATATAATGTTGTTGTAACCAATTTAAAGGATATTATTGAAATAAATGAAAAGGAAATTACCACAAAGTATATTTGTATTGGAGCTGATGGTGTGACTACAATGCAAGGACAAAGTAATGGTATTTGTGTTAGGTTTCATACATTAATTACCCCATATGTGATTCCCATTAATTGCATGACTCATCGAATTAATCTTGCATACACAATTGTGAGCAAATTTGATAATGTAGCTAGAGTGGAAGAACTCATTCGTGAAATACAATCATACTTTTCATGCAGTCCAAAAAGGTCTACAAATTTTCAATATTTTTTTCTAGGTATAACCAAAGGTAGAAAAATGTTAAAATATGTGGAAACCAGGTGGATTTCACTATTTCTTCCTGCAAAAAAGGTTTTTTTAGAATATCAATCCTTGGTTGGGTTTATGTATGCACATCGTGGGTATGTTGACAAGGTAAAATATTTACTACGTCGTATGACTTATTTGGAAACTCTTCTCACATTATGTGATAGTCTTCCATTGTTGCAAGAAATGATTTCTTTGATTAAACTCGCATAGGAAAGGGCAATTTATATTGTTGACTTCATCAGGATGAGAAAACAAATATGTATGATTATTGATAGGATTTACTTATCCAAAAAATGTTTTAAGGATATCAAGTTTGATAGTTGGAATATGTTAGTTGATGTCAATGATCCTAATAGCTTTTTATAGTTCAACATCAATGATAATATTTGTATTTATATCCATGTAAAGATTATTCCTTTATATCATTATGAAAAGCGGTTAGATACACTTAAAGATGATGTTGAACAAGTGCTTGTAACATATTCTAGATACAAAGAGGTTTTGGATAGCACTAAAAATAAATTTAAAAGAATTGCAAATACATTAACAAGTGAAATAAGAGATCATTTTTAGAGAGACAAGACACTTGAGGCCATGGCTGTTGTTAATCACATCTTCTGAAATCCTTGTATTGACCATAGCAGTAGAAGTGAGTTGTTTGTAAAATATATGATCAATATTATGACACATTTCTCTAAAAGTGTGGAAGTAAATGGTATTGAAATCAATGGTATTCTAAAAAAAGATCTTCTGAGACAACAATCAACCAATTTTGGAATAACAATGGATAATTAAATTACACATTTCAAAAATTTACAAGTGACTGGTTTAATCACATGTTTATGGAAAAATTTGCATTGAAGTAGTGTCTTACAAAAAACTATGAGTGAATACTTTATTTTATATGAATTATGTTAGACAATTATTTTGGGATCTGTTGAAAATGAAAGAGTTTTCAATACATTATCTTTTTTTAAATAAAAATTTCATAATAGGTTGGACAAAAATTTGAATTTTTTTTTTAGAATGTATGTGTTAGCGTACGAGGTGGGTAAGTTTCCCTATGACAGAGCTATGACATATTGGAAGTCCCTAGCGGAAAGGAGATGGCTCACTAATACTTTTGATAATAAAAAAATAATTCATCTTGGAATGATGATGAGATTATGGAAATGCATAATTCATAAATGGTTCCTGGTTATTTTGGATAAGTCGATAAGGCTTTGTATCAGCTTCCAAAAATGTAAAAATTTCAATGATTATATGACAAATTAATATAACCAATGACTTTTCAGATTTCAAATCATTTGTAAAATTTTAGTGATTTAAAATATTCATATTATGAATGATTTTCTATATTTGATATCATTTGTAAATGTCAATGATTTGAAAAAATTCATATTATCAATTATTTTTCATATTTGATCAGTTGTAAAATTTCAATGATTTGAAAAAATTCATATAATCATTCTATTTTCAATTATTGCTCATATTTGCTTTTCAATGTTATTTACTATCTATGTTGTCAAAATTTATGATTTATGCTTTAGATTTTAGTAAACTAGAAATTTGAAAACCATGCATGTGTAATGATGTTATGTTATTGAATTAATTGTCTATGTTGATAAAATATAATGATTTATGATTTGAATTTGAATGTATGTATGTATGTATGTATCATTAGTATGTATGATATGACTCTAGAAGTGTTATTGACTTTCTATGTTGACAAAATTTTATGATTTATGTTTTATCATTGAGTAAACCATGCATGCATACATAACTAGTAAATATTTCTTAGTATCATTAGTATGTATGCTTTAACTCTAGATATATCCATTGTAAACTCACTTTGAAATATAAAAACAATATAGCATAATACAAAAGACAAAACACATTTCTATACAACAACAAGAATTACTATGAATAAACTAAAAATTTAAACCCATGCATAGATATATCCTTCGTAAACTCATCAAAAATTTGAAATATAAAAACAACATAGCATAATACATGGAAATTGAAATTTAACTCCCTTATAAATATATCCATCATAAACTCACTTTGAAATATAAAAATAATATAGCATAATACAAAAGACAACACACATTTTTATACAATAACAAGAATGACTATGAATAAATAGAAAAGTTAAATCCATGCATAGATATATCCTTCGTAAAATCATATGAAATTTGAAATATAAAAACAACATAGCATAATACACAATACAATAATAATTTTTATATCACAACAAGAATAACTTTGAATAAAATGAAAATATAAACCTATTCATACATAAATTCTTCGCAAACTCAAGCATATTTGAAACCCCATAATACTCAAGAGATGAAAATAATACACAATTATAAATGTAAATAGTATAATAGTAAAGTAATAAAAGCAAGTATCTTGTTTTCAAATGAAAACATATGAATGTCATAAAAGAGTCTTTTTGAAATATCAAATTTTCAAATTCAGTTTCAAGCTTTAGCATATTTTCCTTGTTCCACCACTCCTTTTTCCTTTTCCACAACTTCCATGAATTCCACATTTTGCATTCCAATGGCTTCTCCCTCATATTTTTCCTATTCCACTCCTTTTTCCTCTTCCACTACTTCCACAACTTCCACATTATGAATTCCAATGGCTCCTCCCTCGAGCTGGGTAATAGTACTCTCAATTGCTCCAGAACTAACAAGGATATTCTCAACACTTTCCAATCCTTTGAGCAAGGTATTTTCCTCTTTTCCAAAATCTTTAGATATTGGCCCAAGAACTTATTTACCCTTCTCCTTTAGCAAAACATCAGGATCCAATCCGTTTTAGATAATGATTTTTCGTAAAACATTGTTTTGTCGATCTTCTTTCTGAGATCTTATTTTCATTTCTATAGAAGCATTTAAGAACTCCTTTGACATAATCATATAGTCTTGTAGGTTTTGAACTTGCTTCATGAGATTATCATACTTTACCTACAAAAAGGAAAAATAATTAGTGAGTAGATATTTATGTTTGAAAAAAGAGAACAAAATATTTTTTTAAACACATAAGTTAAGTCTCAGTAACATTATTTGTAGCTATAGCAACAACAACCTTTTTCTTATCACATGCCCATTCATTATAATAATCTTGGGCCTCACCATTTATGTTCTCCAATATGTTCAACATAAACCTTAAATTTTTATCTGTGTAAGATGTACTAACCTTCACAATGCCAGATTTTACTTGTTGTAGTAGAGCCTCCATATTTTTATGTTTATTTTCAACAACAGAAAAAATATTTTCTCTTTTTAAAAATTATTGAATCAGGCATTAATTTCATTTATCAACACTTTGGCTTGATACTTCTATTTTTTTATTTATGTTATATCTAGAAGTAGTAAATCCTTAACGTTTGCTTCATCATTGTCAGAAACTAAATATTTTTTAGAAATATTTAATCTCTCATCCTCTAGTTAAGGATGAGCATGAGGGGTGTTGGTTTCCCTATGAGGATATTTGCATTAACATTATGCTCCTTCATTTTGATTATCTCGAAGTAGTTTTGATACTTGAAAAGTAGTGGGTGTGTTGCCTTGCAAAAATAAATTTTGATCAAGTGGAACTTCATCCAATCCACCACTAGAAGCTTCTGATACATCAGTAAAATTGAAATTACCAAGAGAAATATGTTTAAGTCCTAAAAATGTCTTTGATGCTTCTTTCTCTTAAAATTATTTTTTTCTTCTCTTTGTGGTCTAGATGGAAGAATGTGTTTTCCAACTGGGAAGCATTGATATTTCATCTGAGGTTGGTGTGGTGGAGGAGGTGGTGGTATCTATTATTGATTTTGATGAAGGAATTGTTGTATAGGAACCTAAAATATCAAAATAAAATTTAGTTACAAAATTTGTGAAGGTAGATTATGAAAATTGGTTACAAAATTGGTTATAACACTTACCGATAGAAGAAGAGACATCTTGTGTAGGTGCATATTCAAATGGAATGTGGGCACGCTATAAATATGAAAACATAAAATAAAATTTAATAAAAAATAGTAAAATTTGTGTTAAGGTAGTCAGTAAAACTTACTTCCTAAAGATGAGACTTCTTGTACAACTATGATCACTTGTAGTGGACATGCAACCATAGGTGGAGGTTATCGAGGATCAGGAGAACTAGATCTTATATTTTTCCTTATTGATATTCTTCTTAGTGGGGGTGTTGTTTCCTCGACAAGTGTTTCAGAGTCTCCTAATTCCTCTAGATTATAACCTATGAAAGCAACATACTACTTTGAAGAGGAAAAGGATACCATTTTCTATGTTTTGTAAAAAAATTCAAAATTATAAAAAAGACAAACATATGAAAAATAAAAATATTACTTCAATATTAACTAAAAATTACCTGAACCTGTTGTTCTAACATGGTTGTATTGGCTAGGGTTAAGTGCCATTAAGTTGGTACTAAAGTGTTCTAAAAATGATAAAAATATTCATAAAAAAAACAAGAATATAGTTGCATGTGCTTATCATTGGTGAAGGTGAAGCGTGCGTTATCACATTATGTATATCCATTCTGATCCGATGTGAGACATAGGTGGACCAGTCGAATTGTTGGTGTGCAAAACAATGAATCAAATATGCTAAGGCCCACATCAAAATTTCTATCAATCTTCCTTACAAAACAATTATGGTAAGGAAGATTTCACAACATGCCCAAAAAAATTTATTCTCAATAGTTGGTACATTCAAAACCCTTTTGGACTTGGTGATCGTAACTACAAATAAACAAAATCAATAATTGTAGACACTAGTGACTAGAATTTAAATTCAATTAAATTAAAAAAGTTAGTTATACCTTGAAAATATTATGGCTGCACTTTGAATTTGGTCTCAATGTAGAGTTTATCATCATCATTTAATGTGTATTTTGATGTGATTGGATCACAATCATCATGGGGCAATGTTGTCAATTTGGCAAAGTTAGAGGCTTTGAAAGAAAAAATGATGTTTTTATTTTCAATGACAACATTTACCTTTCTTGAATCAATATTGTATCCTGTAATTATATTCTCCAGTAGTTTAGTACTTGTGTCAAACCGCGACATCTAAACTAGACCCTGAAGACTAGAGTCAAGTACCCATGACATGTCGTAACCAGGTATTGATAAAATTTCAAAAATCAAGGGGTAAAAAAGGTTTAAAAATATATATTTGATATTATAGGGGTGATAAGGGATGCCATAGGGTTATTTCATTGTGTATGAGAGAATATAGATCAAAATATATGGTGGAAGGTATTCAAAACTCGATATAAAAGGGTTCAAATGAGAGGAAAAGGGTTAAAAATCCCTTAAAAATTAAGGTAAATAGTTCAAACTATATTAAAAGGATTAAAACTATGTTAAAATGGGAGGAAAGGATTAAAACTATGATAGAAAAGGAGAAAATGATTGTTTATCCCTTTATATAGACTTTTCTACATACAATCAGCTCATGGATGGTTGACATATGGTATTTGTATGCTTTAATTTCATGGATGGTTGACACATGGTACAGGTGCACTACATCATCAATGCAAATGATTGGGTGTGTTGCAACTGACTAGGTACTCTGCAACCGATCAAAATTGGTGTAACTGATCAAATTTGTTGCACATGATTGTCATTCTTTTTGTCCATCGATAGTATTGCAATCAATCAACTTTGTAGCAACCAATCATATTTACTACAATCGATTGATATTGTTGCAATCGATCATTATTCCTGCAATCGATCGTCATTCCTACATCCAATCGACATTGTTGCAACTAATCAGTATGGTTACAATGCATCACCATAGTTCCAACCAATCATATAGATACAACCAATCGGTATGGTTGCAACACATTGACATTGTTACAATACATTGAAATATATACAATTGATCATCATACCTATAGTTGATCATCATTCGTACAATTGATCGACATGGTTGCAACACATTGGTATAGTTGTAATTGATCGATATAGATGCAACCAATCACCATTATTGCAACACATAGGTATATTTGCTTCTGATCATCATACCTATAACCAATCATAATAGTTGCAACCAATTGGCAAAGATGCAACCAATCCGTATAAATGTAACCGATCGGTATTATTGTAGCATATTAACATGTTTGTAGTCATCGATCATCATACCTGCAGCCGATAGATATTCCTGTAATCAATAAGTATTGTTGTAACACATCAGCATAATTACAACCAATAAACATAGATGCAACCGATCACCATTGTTGCAACACATCAACATATTTTCTCCCAACCATTTTTCTTGATCGGTATGTCTATAACTGATCAGTATTTTTTGGCCACCATATCTATGGCCAATCATCTCGGACTGATCATCATAAAGCATAAAGGCTTAAATAATTTCATGTAAGCCTAAATTATTTAAGTTTGTCGTACATTCCTAGAATTTGCAAAATAATATTCATAGCCCCCAACATAGAAAAATTCACCACAATTTGAAAATTTTTGGTGAAAAATGAATGCAATTCACCATGTATCCTTGGACATAATTTTCTGGGATTCTGAGACAATTCACATTGATTTTTTGAATAGATTTTTGGGCCGACCCCTTATGCATAACCCTACTGCATAACTTTACATTAAAAAAAATAACCCCTAATTAAAAATAATTTAAACAACAAATAAATGTTATATGTGACTTCTATTAGAGGCTTTTCCCATCAAAATACAAAATTTTATATTTGTTATTAATACAGTTAAATCATGTCTAGTTTTCCCTTTTATCAAAGGTTTGTTTTCATTTCTTTTCTATCAAATATATTCTTCATCTTCCTTGCATTCATCTGCTTGACATTATTTTATTAAGAGGTAAATCTTACTCAACAAGTTGCCTTCTAAAATTTGAATTTCTTCAAGATGAAGATAAAAACTAGTATTAGCTATGTTTATGCTATAATATTTCCTTTTTATTGTTATTATCACATTTCCAAGATATTATCTTCAATAATGAATGATGAACATCAACAATATATTTTTTTTGTTCTATTAATTATAATTTGTGAATCCTCCTTAATGTAAATATATTTCCATTATTTGTCAATTGTAGTTTTACTTTATTTAAGAAGTGTTAGAACAATGTGAGGAGATTTTTACTTTCATTATTTAAAAAAAATATCTCCCTTGGCTTTTTTTTTTTGGATTTCCTTTGGAAGCACCATAAAAATTAATTTTGTCAAATCTAATTTTGAGATATTTCTATTTTATAATATATTGAAGAAAATCCTTTATTTTACTATCATTATCTTAAATGACCCTTCCATATATGTTTAAAACCTAAAACCAAGTGTCTAGTACCTCTTTTTCCGCACTTGATACTTCTCGTGATGAGCACCATATCTATAAATATTATTCACAAGATAAAAAAATATGATTTCAAATATGGACATGATTTTGAGATTTATTTTTTAAAATTAGAATATTTCTTTCAAACCATAAATTCCAACAAATAATGGTAGGACCAAATATCCACAAAAAATATAATTCTTTAAATTTAAAATAATTAATCTAACTTTTCATAATTCTTTCAATATTGATGGAGCTATCTGATATTTATACTTTTGAAAAAGTAACCTCAAGTGTTATGTGTGAAAGTAAAATGACGAAGTAAATCACCTAATATTTCTTATTTTCTTCTCCGACAAGGTACATATGAAAGGTCCATGATATCCTCTTTTTTGTATGCTTTCTCCTACATGAGTCTTACTTTGGATTACTAACCGAAGGAATACTAAGGCATTTAGTAGAGATTTTAGTGACCAAACATTCTTTGAAGGAAAAATTTTGGGAGTAGGAATATCTGATTGCTCTAAATCCTCATATCCCAATTTGATGAAGTATCCACCATATTTTCATGGATTCTAAACAAACTCATCCTTCCATGAAAAAATACGTAAGTAAAACTCTTGGAAATTTTTCTCAAGTTCATCTATAATTTATTTAAGTTCCTCTCCTTCAAATAGTTACTAATATAAATTTATGATCTATAGTTGTTGCTCACATTAAAATAATCATTTATATTTGGACCTTTACAAGCTCTAGATGCCATAACCAATGGTTATCATTTTAAATCAAAGATAGGAGGACAAAGCTTCATCTAAGCATCAAATCAAGAATTTGCATAATTTGTCTCACTATCTAATTTATTTCTTGATTAGTTACATATTGTCTAATATGAATTTTCATGTTGGTGATATTCTAGGTAGGGTTTTTTTCCTATTAATTTCATTGCATCAAGAGAACCTATATAATTCTAATGTAACATTTTTCTCCAAATGTTTCCTTGATCTCTAAATAATGTTCATCCAAAATGTTCTCCCAAGGCAAAACTCATAATTTTATAGGAGGATAATTAATTAACTTTTGAAATTCATAATAGTTATTCAAAGCCAAAATAAGTCTTCAAACTATGTTATTTATTCAAACTATTTATGTACATTTTAATTTCAATAGTTTCAAACTCTTACCAATAACTAGTGTTATTTAGAATATGCATAGTTATAATGTTTTGTTCATATTAGATACATCTGCCTATGTAAGGTTCATATTTGTGAAATCATTATGCTCTAATAACCCCTCAAATGATGTATTGAGTGTATCAATGGTGAGTCACACATTTTAGAAATATTTAGTTTTAAGTTTTACACTACATAATTCATAACCACACACTATATTATCCCATGCATGTGCACAAATATAAGCCTAGTAATAAAATTTACATATTTCATATAGATATGATAATTAGTATTACTATAATATCTTGGTAATGGTAACTTATGGAATGTCTTAGATATGTATGATGTTCCTTGGTTTAATTTGGTCTATGAATTTAAAATTGTACACTATCCTGTATACACTTATATTCATATACCCATGTGCCCCAATTTTGCACATTCATATAAATTAATTTATAATACCACCTTGTATAAACCTAGCCATTTATATATGAGGAGATATTAGTGATAACCAATATGTTTTCCATCTAGATACAGTAGGTAACATTGATTTTCATAATATTTTTTTCATTAGTTATTTTCTTATTCAATGTCTTAAATATGCATAGTTTTCCTTCAATTTTATTTAATCTTTTACACATTTCACTATTATAGACCTTATTGCAATTCCCGTATGATTATTTATGGATAATACAACTCATTAATAGAACATACACCTAGTTTTGGATAAATAAAATTATTTAATTATTTTATCAAAGTAAAATAGAGCTCATTTTTATCCTTTAGAGTTAAGAAATAAGCCATAAAAGCTAAAGATAATTATTTTATGTCTATGTTCTAACAACTATGAACCTAATATAGATTCCTTATATATTTTCAAAAGGAAATCAACATTGGGAGAACACTATAGAAATTTTTGTGAGCACATTTAGATGAAAGAGGTATTTATCATCACCAAAGCTCGTGTAATACAAAAAATTAAAACCATTATTTAAATTGAAAGGCTTAAAGATAGGATAGGATAAATTGCATTATAATTAAGAACATTATTATTTTAGATAAAATAAAATATTTACTATCTACAATTATTAACCTTTATATATTTTATAAGGTTTCTCAAAGAGAAAGGGTTCATTATTATATTGGATGTGAAATAATATGGATTATTGTTTTTACTAGAACATGGAAGTATGATGAATGTGGGCTTCATAAAATTCAAGGTTTTGGATAAATGTTTGTTTACAACAAGATACATGGTGGTAGATGTTTAGGTAACATTTCTTGTTATTAATTTGCATAATTAAACTACTTTATGTTAGTAAGGATTGACCCTAAGCATCAACAAAACCTTTGTGAATATAAAAACTAAACAAAATAAAATTATTTCCATTTTTTATTATACAAAAGGTATAAATTAGATAAAAAAATTTCCATGATAAATTTATTATTGATATCATTATATCCAAAGTTATAAATACAATTATTGTGTTACAAGATTTTAATGCCTAAACAAAAATGAAAATATATTTTTTTACCTCAACATAAATTTCAATTTGATCATCTATGGCCTAGCGAAGAACACATCTCTACCTAATAATTATCTAAAAATATTAAGGAAAACATATAAAATCATTTTGGAACTTTCAAAAAATTCGAAACGGAGCTCTAGCGATTTGGCGAGAAAATTTCTGAGCAGCCGTCGACTGAATCTCTAGGGTTTCTGGTGGGAAGATTCTACTAGGGACTCTAGTGGGTTGAATTTTTTCTACTATGAAGGCTCATTCGTTGCCCCGGGAGGGCCCAATGGGGTCTCCTCCAAGATCTCTCGATGGGAAAAAGAGCTCTTATGCTGAGATATTAAAAGAAAATCCTGGGTCTTCCTCTGATGAAGCTCAGCGGAGTGCTTATCAAACGCTATTCAAGAATGCTGGCAAGGGTTCATCTGCACATCGAGTTAATGGATGCCTCCCGCAATCCGCTTCCAGACCTAAGATTGTCATAGAACAAAAGCTGGTCGAGGATACGATCATCTACCGTGCTAACCATGACCTGATTTGCAAATTCATGGGTATCCAACCCACTCTGCACTTTCTACATACCTGGGTTAGATAGAACTGGGAGCCTCTGGGTGAGTACTCCTTATGGCCTATAAGCAATGGGTATTTCATTATTAGTTTCTCTTCTTTAGCAGATAGAAACAAAGCATTTGAATCAGAGAAGAGGAGCCACGGCCCGGTAGGGTTATTTGTCCAACCGTGGAGAGTGGGTTTCGATCCTCGCATTGAGCCCACGGCTGTCCCGGTTTGGATCCGGATGTACGCTCTCTCGATGGAGTTTTGGGGTGAGCAAATTCTTGAGATGATTGGTAATTCTCTAGGTAGATACTTGGGAGTTTCCAAAGATACCATAGAGGGAAACACTGCTGTCTTTGCTAGAATTTGTGTAGAAATGGATATTAGCCAGCCGCTACTAGCCAAGGTGGAACTAGAGTTAGCATGACAATCCTAGATACAACAGTTAGACTATGAAGCCCTACCTTTTAGATGCAGAGTCTGCCATAAGCATGGCCATTTGGCTAGGTTCTGCCCGAATATCTTGAGCACAAAAGTGGAGGCTCCGCTGGGAATGCCAAATCACCCCAGAGAGGGTAAGTTCACTCCGATCAAAGAACCACACAACATCCCCCAAGGTTATGATGCCCAAAAAGATGGCTTTGAATAGTAGAAGTGAAGGAGAAACAAAAAGAGAAATGGCAAGGAGCAAGCTCAACTCAAGCCAACCAACCGGTATGAAATCTTTAAATCCCTTGTGGATCAAGAAGACCAAGTCATGGAAGGAATGGATGGGAATGTTGAGGATAATAACATCCACTCTCATTCTTCTCCCTCATCAACTCCTGTCTTAGAATAGGTGATTGAACCCTCTGATATTTTGCAGCCAGAGAACCCAGGGGCATTGGTAATCCACTCCCCAGCATAGCCAATTATTAAGGATGTCAACATGGGAAGTGCAAAAAAGAACAGAGAAAGACCAGCTCTAGGGATTACCCAGGTGGAGAAGAGGTCTAAAAATAGTAATTCCCAAGGGGCGGGCAGAAAATCCAATAAGGATCTACTAGCAGTGCAAGGGGACAAGCTGATCAATGGAGGATCGGTGAGAACAATTGATTCTTATTGCTCCCAAGGTTTCCAATGATTATTCAATATTGGAATGTTAGGGGTTTAAACAGTAGAACCCATCAATCTATTGTTCAAAGACTTTTAGGAAGAAGTAAAACAGACTTTTTTCTCATTCAGGAGACAAAAATGTCTTTAGATATTATGTGTAAAACTGTTAATAGAATATGGAGGGGCGCTGGATATATGGATGTGGCTGCTCAAGGTGCTTCGGGGGGGATTGTTACTCTTTGGAACCCTCTGGAATGTACATCAATATAACATTTAGCTTGGAGGGGTGTTCTCACCTCTCTTTTTAGGAACATTGTTACAGCTGAACAAATTTTAATTACAAACTTCTATGGGGCTCAAAGCATTGATGGCCAGCGACTTCAATGGAAAGTTGTTCATAACATGAGGTCCTCCCGGGAAGATTTTGATTGGATTATTGCTGGGGACTTTAATGCAAAATTATCTGCCAGGGATCAGGAAGGTGGTATCCCAGTTTTGGATCCAGGGGACCGGCTTCTGATTGCCCAAGTCCAGGCCTTCACCTTGTTGATATCAAAGGCCCTGGCACTTACTTTACTTGGACTAACAAGAGAAGAGAGCCACACAGTAGGAAGGTAAAGCTAGACCGGTTTCTGGTCTCGGAGGAGGCATTTGTTAAATGGAATATCAAATTTCAGATTTTGGAAGGCCCAGTTTCAGATCACTTTCCCATTTTGCTGGAGGGAGGGACTATGACAGGGCAGTACCACAAACCATTTAAATTTGAAAATTTTTGGTTGCAAAAAGAGGACCTCCGAAGGAAAATTCCTCAGTGGTGGGAAGAAGGTCGCCTACCTTTTGGGACAGCAATGTTCAAATTTCACAAACAACTTCATTTTGTCAAGTGTAAATTGAAACAATGGAGGCAAACTAACAAATCTGACTTCCAGCTCCAACGGGCTCCCTTGCTGACCAGATGGGATGAGGTGAAAAAATAGTTTAGGGAAGGAAACATTTTTGAGCACCTTAAATCCGAGGATGATGCTTTGCGCAAAGTGGTTGAGGACATTGATAATCAAGAAGAGATTTACTGGAAATAGAGAGCAAGAAACACTTGGTTATTAGAAGGAGATAGAAATACAAAAATTTTCCATTGCTCTGCCTGTGCTAGGAGACAAATGAATAACATGGAATTCCTTCAAGATGAGAATGGATACTCTTTTGACACTCTTCCTGGTATGCACTCCCACTCTATGGAGTATTTATCAAAACTCTTTAAGGAAAGTATGGAGCAAGATGTGGAAGCCCAAAATGAAGTTATTGATGTCATTCCCTCTATTATTTCTCATGAAGAGAACTAGGCCCTACTTAGACCCATTGATAGAGATGAACTCAAGAAGGTGGTCTTTGGGATGAGCACTGGAAAATCGCCCGATCCTGATGGCTTTCCTATTGATTTTTTTCAGGCCTTTTGGGATACCCTGGAGGAGGATGTTTTGGCTGTCACAGAGGAGTCCAAAACTAATAAAATAATGCTCAAGGCTCTAAATCACACCTTCATCACCTTAATTCCAAAAGGGGAGGGGGGGTTCATATATCTGATTTTAGACCTATTGCCTTATGCAATGTGATTTATAAAATAATCACTAAGATTATGGCTGAAAGGCTAAAACCTCTCCTTCATAATATAATTTCCTCAGAGCAAGGGGGTTTTGTTGAAGGGAGACAGATCTTGGATGGAGTGATCCTTGCTCAGGAGGCTATCCATACAATGCACAAATCAGGTAACAAAGGAATGTTCATTAAACTGGATATGTCCAAGGCATATGATAGGGTGGAGTGGGGCTTCTTGGCAAAGATGTTGGCAGCCTTTGGTTTCTCTCAAGACTGGATAGACTGGGTCATGAGCTGTATTTCTATGCCTTCATACTCTGTTCTAATCAAGGGGCTTCCCTCACTACCTTTTGGAGCCTCACGGGGTATCCGCCAAGGAGACCCTTGCTCTCCTTATCTCTTCCTCATCTTGGCTGAAGGATTAGGCAGACTCTTCCTGAGAAGAAGACTTCAAGGTCTGATAACAGGTATTAAAGTCGGGGCTGAAGTTTTGACTCATTTACAGTTTGTGGATGATACTGGATTGGTGGGAGTGGCCAGCCTCAGGGAAGCAAGAGGAATCAGAGATACTCTAAATGTCTACCTTCGGGCCTCTAACCAAGTCATCAATGATAAAAAATCCAAAGTGGTCTTCTTCAATCTTGACCAAAGGTTACAGGATAGAGTTATTGAGATCTTGGGATTCACTAGGACCTCTCTCCCAGTAGTTTACCTGGGGGTTCCTCTGCATTTCAAAAAACTAAAAATTGATATCTGGAAGGACCTTTTGGATGGTCTCAAAGATAGAATGAATCATTGGTCTCATAGATGGTTAAGCTATGGGGGCCAACTAACTTTCTTGCATTCAGTTATTCAGGCCATGCCAATTTATAAATTCTCCATCCTGGCTACCCCACATTCTATTTGGAAAGAGCTAGACAAAATGGCTAGAATTTTTCTATGGGAAGGTGCCAAAGGAGAGAGGAAATGGGCCTTTATTGGATGGGATAAGGTTACCCAGCCCAAGGAAAAAGGAGGGCTAGGACTAAGAATCTCCAAGTTTAACAATAAGGCTTTGGCTGGCAAACTGTACTGGAGGTGGATTTCCCAGCAAACGTCCCTCTTCAACAGAATCCTCTCTAGTAAATACTTGGGTTTTGTTCATCCCAATGATTTGGGCCTCTTTCCTCTGGAGGGTAATGGATCATTAGTGTGGCAAGCTCTCAAGATTGGATCTCAACTTATCAAATATCAATTGTTCTGGAAAGTGGGGAGAGGGGAGAAGGCCCGGTTCTGGACTGATTCCTGAGACCAGAATCCACCCATCATTGTTGTGTTTCCTGAATCGATAAAATCTGCTATAGAAGATAAGGGATGGATCCAAATCGAGAGCTACTTTAATACCAGCCAATTGGGGGAGTACAAGATCAAAAAGTTCAAGCGGCTGGATGAGTGGCCAATTCCAATCCCCCCGGAGCTGGCACCTACTTTGTCAAAAAATTTGTCAGAACGGTTTCTTACTGGGAGAGATGAGGAGGATGAACTAGCCTGGGGCTATGGGAACCTTGGGGTTTATACTGTGAAGGAGGGATATGATAAGATCCTTCTAGAAACCCCCCCACACTCTTTTTCGGTTCAATATTGGAGAAAGATATGGCATCCCAAGGGCTGGCCGAAAGTGAACTTCTTCACCTGGCAGTTTATGCACAATGGAATTCTAACCTTTGACAATATCAGAATCAGAGGAATCATTGGTCCTTCTTAGTGTGTTTTATGCCACAAGAATGAGGAAACTGTTGATCATCTAATGTTTGAATGTCCTTTCACACGATAGATTTGGCAACGCTGGTTCTCCCACTTTAAACTTTAGGCTAACGGAGACTTGACTCGGACCAATTTATGGGAAAGCTAGAAAAGAGGTAGATTTAAATCTAAATCTCTTCGAATTGGTTGGGAGCTTGGTTTAATTTTTATCTAGTGGTAGGTGTGGCTGGAGAGAAATGCTCGTATTTTCCATGAAACCTTCTCTTTGTTAGATAGAATATTGCAGGTCATCTAGAGCAAAGTAGTGGAAATGGTTGCCATTTATCCCGAGGAGGAAAATCAGTCTGCTTCTGAGCCACTGGAAGAGGGAGTTGCTGTTCAAGAGAGACAGGTGAGAGGTAGTTGGAAACCTCCCCCAAAGGCTGGATCAAGATCAATACTGATGGAGCTGCAAAAGGCAATCCGGGTAGTGCTGGAATTGGAGTAGTGTGCCGTGATCATGCTGGGTCTGTGCTCTATTGGGAATTGCAAGGTCTGGGATGTGCCACAAAAAATGAAGCCGAGGCCTTTGCTATTAAATCTACCTCCATCTGGGCTATCATGCAGGGTCACAGAAAGATAATTATTGAGTCTGATTCCCAAATCCTTGTGGGTGCTCTTGATTGCATGAGGAACTTTGCCTCGAAAGCTTGGAGGTTGCGGATCCTGGTCTCCCAAATCAAAGAGCTTTGGAGGGAATTAGATGATGTGATACCAGTATATGCAAGTAGAGATCTTAATAAGGTGGCCGATTTCCTTGCTAATATGGGTGCTAAGAGGGAGGGTTGGATGCAGCTGCACAGTGATATGCCTGTGGAGAATGCAGATATTAGACAAGGCCTTGAACGATTTTTGAAATAATGTGCAAATTTTTTTATGCTAAGGGAGTTTTTTGTCACAATATCGCGACCTGTAGCGCCGTCGCGGCCTCAAGTTGGAAGTTGTCATGATTTCGTGACAGGTTGCGCCTTCGCGGCCTTCGACAGGTTTTTATTGCGAAATCGTGACATGTCACGATTTCACGACATGTCGCGCTATCGCGGCCCTTGGTGAGATAATTTCGTGATTTCATGACCTATTTTGCTGTTGAGGCTTTGAGTGGGAATTTGTCATGATTTCGTGACCTGGTGCGCCATCGCGGCCTTTGGCTGGAAACTGCAGCGATTTCGCTACGTTTTTGGCGTAGGGCTGACAAGGAGGATAGCCGTCGCGATATCGCGACATTTTTTGTGAATTGGAGTAAAGTGCATAATCCGTCGTGATTTTGTGACATTTTTGCTGTGTGGAAGCAGCAAAGAAAAATCATCGTGGTATCGCAACAATTTTGGCAAATTGGTGCCAACTGGAAAACTTGTCGCGATATCGCGACACTTTTGAATATGAAGAGCAAAGTGGAAAATTCATCGCGATATCACGACAGTTTTGAGGATTGGGAGCTGAAAGGAAAATTTGTCGTGATATCGCGACACTTTTGGCAAACTGATGTCATAAGGAAAACCCGTCACGATATCGTGACTCTTCTGCTTATGGGATGCAAAGTGGAAAACTCGTCGCGATACCGCGAAACTTTTTGTGGTTGGATGCTGAAAGAAATTCTCGTCGCGATTTCATGACACTTTTGGCACATAAGCGGATTGGAGGAAAAATATCGCGATATCGCGACACTTTTGCGGCCATGGAGCCACATGGAAAATTCGTCGTGATTTCGTGACACTTTTGCTGGTTGGGCGATCGGAGACACTCCGTCATGATTTCGTGACCTTTTTGGCGTTTTGGAGCTATTTGGTTTTCTAGTTGCGATTTCGCGACACCTTTGTCGATGGGACGCCGAAGGGAGCTGTCGCCGCGATTTCGTGACTCTTTTGGTGATCGGATGTCGAGGGCTCTTGCTGTCGCGATATCACGACATGTCACAATTTTGTGACATGTCGCGATTTCATGACATGTCATGTTTTCGTTGCATGTCGCGACTGGTGGCGCCGACGCGGTCGAGACGGGGTTGACTGTCGTGATTTTATGACATGTCACGATTTCGTGACATGTCGCTTTTTTGCGCCCTGTTGACTTCTTTGCCTTGTGTTGGAAAGTGTTGACTTTGTGCTCTGCACTTGTTGTGTTGTTCTTTGCTCTTGGTCGGGATGTGTTTTCTCCCGTTTGTAATTGTTCTTTGTATTAATACAAGTTTTTCATTTTTTCAAAAAAAAACATATCAAATCATTTTAGTGAAGGATTAATTAAGTTGAGTGTTATCCATTAAATAGTCATAGTCATATGTAATGGAATAAAAGACTAGTTGAGCTATATAAATTATCACGTAGTTTAGGTAGTAGTGCTATAGCCTATCACTTTCATATAATTTTTAACTTAAATAGATATATTTAACATGATAGAAAATAAGGAACTTGATTGTAATATAGGCATATTAGACTAATTTTTTATATAATAAATTTATTTTTAGACTTCAAAAAATACTAAAACCTCTCTCATCTTATGAGATATATATAGTTTTGATAAGGCCTCCATGAAAATTGTCATTATCTGTTAGAATTTGACAATAATAGATATGTAAAGTATTACATAAAATATGAAGAGAAGAGTGGAACTGATTGATTTATCTCTAGGATCAACTTTGTATAAAGAGCAGACTTGATCATTGAGAGACGTTGGATTACAACAACTCATCAAACTTGATGAAGACACCATTGATATTTCTATTGACACATGGAGGAGTGGAAACTCAAGTGTGTATCCTAGTGAAACTTAAGAGAATATTCACTTATTATAATACCCCCCTTAAGTGATACTAGGGGATATTCTATAAATGAGTCCCAACAACGAGGCCTGATTAGGTACTCATGTACAACATAGATAGTTGGTGGAAAAAACCCCTATGGAGAAAAACCAACTATCACCCCTTTGTTTTGAAATTATGGTAAAACCCAGTGGGAAAAGCCATCAATCAAAAGCAAAGAAGTATGAAAGAGGCTTGTATTTGGATGGCGAAGATTGTCCTCTTTAACAAATAAAATATGAGTCCTGAAAAGAAGGCCTGATGAGGTACTCATGTATAATATAATGAGAGGTGTAAGACCTCTTTGTCAATGTAGTTGTAACACTCCAAGTTTTTCTCGCAAATGAAGGTAATGCGGAGAAGGAAATGACTTGGTGAGATGTCTGCAAGTTGATTCTCTATCAAAATATATTCCAAGTGTATATTCCCATTTTAAATATATTGCCTGATGAAGTGCATGTGGATATCAATGTGTTTGGTGCATTGATGCTCAACTGGATTGCGTGCAATATGAATTGTGCTTTGATTGTCACACCAAAGAGTTATAGGCCCCTTATGGAAGAAACCAAATTCTTTAAGAATTTTATGAAGCCAAAGGGCTTCATGAATAGTTGAAACTAATGCTCTGTATTCTACCTCTGTAGAATATAATAATACTTTTTGTTGTTTCTTACATAACTAGGCTATTGGTGAAGAACCAAGGCAAAAAACATATATAGAGGTAGAAAATCTATCATCTACTGACCCTACCCAATCTGAATTTGTATAGCCAATGATATCCATGGAGTCTCCCTTATAGATGAGCCCAAAGTGTGTAGTACCCTGCAAATAATGAAGAATTATTTTAGCTACTTTCCAATGACTAAAATGAGGGTTATTAGAGAACCTGGATATGAGCCCAAAAACATAGGAGATATCAGGGTGAGTATGAGTAAGGTATAATAGACTACCTACAAGTTGATGGTATAGAGTAGCATCACAAGGAGGGGATGAGAAGGAAGTAATGAGACAAATGCCATATTTAAAGGAGGTAGGAGAAGGTTTGCAATCTATCATTTTAAACTTTTGAAGGAGATCTTGAGTGTACTTTTGTTGACATAAGGTGATTCCTGCTTTATTTTGTTTTATTTGAATTCCAAGGAAGAAATGTGCTAGACCTAGATCAGTCATTTAAATTTTTTTAGAGAGGGATTTTTTTATATTTTGAATGTGAGTGAGGTTACTACCAATGAGAAGAAGATCAACAAGATAAAGAACAAGAATGGTGATATTTCCTTTACTTATCCAAATGTAAACTGTATTATCAGACCATAATGAGAAAAACCTGCTAAAAGAAGGAAGGAGTCCATATTTTCATACCAAGCTCTAGGGGCTTGTTTGAGGCCATATAAAGATTTTTTAAGCCAAAAAACAAGAGAGGAGTCTTGAATAAAACCAGCGGGTTGTTCCATGAATATTTATTCTTTTAAATTTCCATGTAAAAAGGCACATTTTACATCCATTTGATAGACTAGACATTTATGGGAAGTGGCCAAAGCAAGAACCAATCTAACAGAATCTATTTTAGCAATAGGAGCAAAGGTTTCTATATAATCAATACCCTCTATTTGAGAAAAACCTTTGGATACAAGACGAGCCTTATGTTTATCTATTTCTCCATTAGGCCCATTTTTGGTTTTGAAGATCCATTTACAATGAACTAATTTTCTTTCCTTAGGTAAGAGAACTAAGTCCTAAGTATCATTTTCGATCAAGGAAGAAAATTCGTTATCCATGGAATCTTCCCATTCCTTTATACCTAAGGCTTATTTGAAGGATTGAGGATCATAGGAAATGGATTGACATACAAGACTAGTACCTATGGGGTTGGATGATCTGTTTGAAGGAATATTTTGAATGTAGGGAGTAGCTTATTTAGCAATGGTGTGGGCCCATTTTGGCATAGAAGAAGGAGTTGAATGAGTTGAAAGACATTGAGAAGGAGTTACAGGTTCTTCATATTTATTATCAATAACTAAATTAACTTCAAGGGTTGGCTCTTCATAATATTGAGGTTCTACTATAGGAGAAGGCTCAATGGAGGAAGAGTCCTTTGGAGGATATTTTTGAGGGAATGTTTCATCAAATTGGATATTCCTATGAAAGAATACCTCATGAGTTTAGGGATCAAGAAGCGTGTATACTTTCAATTCTTCACAATAATTGACAAAGATGAGCTTTATGCTTTTCTTATCAAGATCCTTCCTTTTCTTCTTGGGGATGTGATCCCAAGCAGTACATCTAAAAATATTGAAATTGGAAACATCTGGTTTTAAGCCAGACCATGCTTCTTCAAGGGTTATTTTGTCAAGAGCTTTATGAGGTGTGCAATTTTAATTTGTACAGTTAATAGCCTCCGCCCAAAAAACTTTTGGAATATCTCTTGAATGGAGCATACATTAGCCATCTCTTTTAAAGTTTGGTTTTTCCTTTCTAGAATGCCATTTTGTTGAGGATTATGAGAGACAGAATGTTGATGTATTACACTATGGTTAGAAAGAAATATGGAGAACTCATTACTGTATTATTCCCCTCCATTATCAGCATGAATCTTCTTGATTTTGCAAGAAGACTGATTTTCAACTAAGGCTTTAAAGACTTTAAAGTGGGATAACACATCACTTTTATATTTGAGGGAATAGACCCAAGACATTCTAGAAAAATCATCAATAAAGGTAAGAGCATACTTTGCTTCTTTGAAATATGTTTAAGGAAAGGTCATTAAGTCACTATGGATTAAATCTATAGGAAACGAGGTTTTTAGAGAACTACTTGGGTGGAAAGGATCTTGATGTTGCTTTCCAAGAGCACATCCAGGACAAACCCCATCACTGTAAGAGACTTGGGGTAATATGTTAACCATATTATGGGTGCACAAATCCTTTAGGTAGTTATAATTAAGATGACCAAAACTTTCATGCCAAATTTGACTTTCAAGATTACTATGAGACACAAAACATGAGGCTACTTCTATATTTTGAAAGCCTTTGAAGTGGAAAAGACGAAATTTATGATAAATATTACCTTTAGATACAAGAGAATGAGGGAGTTGAAAAGATCTTATCTCAATTCCTATTGGGGAGAAGAGAACAGTTTTCTCATTTCTAGAAGTACAAATTTGATAAATGGATAGGACATTGGTGGAAATGTCTGGAACATAGAGAACATTTTTTATAGAGCAACCATCAATGGTTATATCCCCTTTCCATTTTATAGGGATGAAGGAAGATTCCCCTACTTCTATGCTATGAGTAGAGCTAGAGTATATAGAAGAGAAAGAATTGTCTAAAGCAAACATGTGATGAGTTGCTCTAAAATCTAGGACCCAGTAATTAGAGGAAGCATTGGAGGTTTTTCCTTGAACATTAAGGGCTTTTCATATTTACTTATTATTTTCTATCTTTTGATCCTTTATAGCTACCTCTAGTTGTTGTAATATTTTCCAGCATTTGTTAGCAGAGTGACCATTCTTTTTATAGTGAGTACAGGTAATGGGAGTCTTTTCCTTATTTTTGATTTTTTCTTTGGAGGAGGTGGAGGCTACTAAGGATTTTGAAGAAGAAGAAGATATTTCATATCTAGCATGTTTGGTTTCTTCCCTAGTTAATCTATCATAAAATTATTCTAAAGAGGTCATTTTAAAGGTTGCAGCAAGAGCATCTTTAGTAGATATAAAGGTGGTTGCAAAAATTTGAAAAACATCATTTAGATTAGAAAGGATTAGATAAATGTATTCTTATTATGTCTTAGTCTTCCCACTGCCTTTATATTAAGTGAAGACTTCTTTGAACTTAGTGAGGAAGTCAATAATACTACTAAAATATTCAGGAGATAGAGATGTGAGTTTGACTTCTAATTGCATTGATCTCATCTGATCTACTTTACCAAACAGAGTCTTCAATTTATCCCAACTTTTATAAGGAGTTTTACAAGATGTAATATGAAACCATAAATTTTCATGAACATTAGAGCTAATGATACCCATAGTTTTGTGCATTTTTCCTTTATGAACAAATATTTTATATTCTTTATCAAATTCTGGTTGCTTTTCTTCTATCAAATGAGTAAGACCTTTTTGAGAGATAAGATTTAAAATTTTAGGTTTCCAAGTGTGAAAGTTATGAGGGGTGATAGGTTCAATTGAATTTATATTTTTAAAAGGATTGAAGTTTTATAATTAACCAATATATCCCCTCTTATAACTTCAATTAATTGATTAATGCAAATGGAAGAAAGAAAACATATGAAGCTTTTCAATATATATTACTCAAAATACCCACCCTAACGAGAGGGAAACTATAAGTATAATGATTTTTTAATATTGTTTTCTTTGAGAGAACCAAGTCCTCTTATTATTCACAATACCCACCCTTACTTGAGGGAGGCTGTAAGTAGAGAGAAGAATTTGGAAGGGTGTTGACTTGATATGCAGGGAAACAATTAGTTTATTTGGTGTTTTCTCAAAAACTTGCCCTTATAGGTGTTGATCATTTGATTATGGATTGGCCTAATCAAGAGGGTATTGATAATTTTATTAGGCAGTTAGTTTGGATGAGTTCTACCATTCTTATTTGAAATATTTAGAATGAAAGGAACAACCAAATTTTTAATCAAGATAGGAAGGATATTCACTATATTTGGCAAAAGACCATAGCCAACGTAGTTGAATCAATCCATCAACTCCTTAATCACCCCCAAAACTCCCACCAAAGATGGGATCAAGTGATGCATATATTGAAGATAAAATCTTCTAAGGGAAACCATCTTAAAGGGAATGTGAGTATTAGTAAGATGGATAGGACAAGAAATTGGCAACCTCCTCCTAAGGATTTTGGAAAAGTCAATACTGATGGAGCCTCTAGAGGGAACCCTGGAAAAGCCAGTGTGGGAGGAATTGGTAGACTTTCAGATGGCTCCCTACTTTTTACTTTTGCTGAGAATTTGGGTATTATTTCCAATAACCTTGCTGAGGGGTACGGTATCCTCAGAGGCCTTCAAGAGACTACTAAGGTTGGATAGGAAAAGGTGTTAGTTGAGTCTAACTCTCAACTTATGATTAATCTCTTGAAGACTCCTTCTAGGAATCATAAGGTGGATTTGAGAATAAAAATAATTATTGAGAAGATTCAATTAATCCAGATGGGATTTTTGAAAGTTGATTACAATCATGTGGTCAGAAATCAAAACAAGAGAACTGATGCTTTAGCTAATTGGGCTTTGGACAAATGTGATCTTACTTGTTATGGCTACCTTTCTAGATGGTGGGCTTCTCAAATTAGGGAAGCTCTTCTTTCTATCATTTCTTTGGATGGCTCTAGTTCTGAAGGTACCTAGTTTCTTCTTGTTTTTTTTTTTTTTGCTTCTCTTTGGTTCATTCAATTTTTTTTAGTTCCCCAGCTCATTCTATTCTTTCTTTTGTTTCCTCTGTTGATTCTTGCCTTAATAGTCTTCTGATCTAGATAGGTCATTGTTATGTTTAATTCTTTTTTTCTATTTTCTTTTTTGTTTTTTTTTGTTTAGTTTTTTAAGGTGGGTGGGTTCTTTTGTTTTGTTTTGCTTTTTTGTTCTTTGTGTTGTTTTTTGTTGTTCTTTCGTTTTTGTTTTTTTGTGTTTTTTTTTAATGTTGTTGTTATTGTTCTTGTGTTTTTTTTTAATGTTTTTTTAATTGTTCTTGTGTTTTTTTGTTCTTGTTCTTGGGTTTATCTTTGTTTGTGTTAATTCATGTTTTTATGTGTGAGTGTTTTCTATTTTTTTTGTTTTTTTTTATTGTCTATTGTTGGTTGTTTTTTATTTTTATTTTTTTATTTTTTAGGTTTTGGTTGTGTTTATTTTTCATGTTTTTTTTGGGTTATGTCTTTGTAGTGTTCCGTTGTTTTTGTCTTTTTTGTGTTTTTTAATGTGGTTCTTGTGTTTTTCTATATGGTTCATGTTGTGGTTTCTTTTATCTTATTGTGCGTGTTCGGTTGTGCTTTTGTTTTTGACACACTCAAGGAGCATGTTTTTTATTTTATTATATTATTTTTGTTGTTATTTACTTATTTATTTACTTTTTTTTAAATTGGTTTTGTGTGTTTGTTTGCTCCTTGAGTATGTCAAAGGTGGTAGGCTAGGTACGAGTCTTGGGTGTTTTTGACGGAATGGATACCCCTTCCTCCTTGGGTCTTACCCAAAAGTGGCATCCCTTTTGGGATGTTTTCCACAAATAAAAATAAAAAAAACTTGCCCTTATGAGAGGGAAACTATAAGTTAGAGAGATACCCAAAGAAACGGATTATAGAAAAATATTTTCTAGGCCTTTTGTAAGCACGAGGATACGGAAGCAAAAAGGAAACTCCAAGTGCGATGCAAACCGAACTAAAATTAGCACTAAATCCTATGAATTGAAAGTGCATGAAAATAGGGAAAGCATGAACAAATCGAAACGAAACAAAAGCCAATAAGGAAGACAACCCTTTTTATTGATATGTTTCAGAACTCGGTTACAATGCACCTCCTCCCCTTCCAAGGGCTAGGAGAGTTAAATATACGTTCTTGTATGCCATTCCTTCTTTCGCGTGCCCACATGTAAAATGGGCAGACCAAAAGTCGCCACCGCTTGCGTTGATGAGTCTTGACTCCTTGATGCTCCTCTATCATCCAGATCCTACGTTCAAAGAAACAAGAAATAGTTAGTAGCACCTGCAGATGAAATAAAACATGCAATCCCCACGCCTTCGATTAGTGCATGCAAGATATAAATAAAACGATAACTAACATATATCCAAATGATCTAAAAATTTGATAGGGGCATCAAGACCTCACAAAGGAAACACTGCAAATGGAACAATCAAGAAATTCCTCACATATTTGAATTCACTCCGGGGCGGGACGAATAGACCTGCAATAAAAATGTCGAAAGGCACTGTCCCAAATGTCACATTTGGGGAGCTCCAAATCACCTGCAAAGTTGGGTTTAGCTAATTAGGGGTGTTTTGGGAAGACCCAGATGGTCAGATTTCCCCAATAAGGCCTCCATTAATGGTAATTCGATGGACATTACCTGTAAGTTAGTAAAGGCGAACGAAGATAGAAACATGATCAAAATTGTTCAAAACAAGGTGAAATTTAAATGGCAACCTATCTAAGAAGCATAGAATTAAATGCAAGAATAACAAAAAAGAGATCTACCATATATTTCCAATCACTCCGAGGCGGGGCGATTAGGACTGTAGCAGTGTGGGGGGCACCCAGGGGCATAACGCACACCGTTTGGGGCCTGATTTCGGCACCAATCCACTTTGGATGGATCCAAAACCTCTTATGGGGTATTATCAACAAATTTGGTGGGATATTGTGGCCAAATGTCAGGTTTTGGTTTTGGATTCGTGCTTCCAATAACCACCCTATGACATATTTTCCAAAAGAGATCAGGGATATGAAAGGCACAACTTAAAAGGGTGTGGGTGTGAAAATAAAATGACAGCACTTCATTGCTCAAAATGCTCCTTTTCTGTATCTCTTGGGGTGAGGAAACTCAACAATTTATAGACATGGAGGTCTCTTGAATTGGGTATGCAGAGGTGCCACTTGGCAATCATGCCTTCCTAGGGAGAAGGAGATTCCTCCCTGATTAGGGACTTCATGACTGCCCCTGTAACTGCCTCTAATGCTCAAAAATGCTCACCCACACTCCCATGCAATGAAGGAAGTGTTAAGTGGTGGATCTAAGCTGCCATTTGTCAAGATTTGACTTTTTTCCTGTCAAACCTTCTATTCACCCCACCCTAGAGTGAATACTGCTATTCATCCCTAGGTTGGGCGAATCCTAGTTTGAAATAGTCCCTGAGTGGAACGGGTATTGAGCAAAGTGCCTGAAGGTGCCAAATTGATCTTTGAACTTCCAAAACTACTATGAGAGTGGTTAAGACCACTAGTTAACCTCTGGGGGCTGCCCTTGGGGTTGTGTGTGTCAATGCGATCAGTGTTTGCAGTCACATAATCGGAATGGTGTTGTTTTGGTGTCTACAAATGCCCCTTTTTGGGATGCGATGTGCAAGGCGCAACGTCGAGCAAAAATAGATAACCAAAGAACTAATGATTAGGTTTTCTTAGAAACCTAACTAACTTTTGATGCCCCAAGTATGGAAAGGGCATGCATTCTTGAATCCTTGCTTCTGACGAGTGAAGGAACTTAATTCAAGTGTTAACCTTTTTCGGTGAGGTGTTACTTGATCTTGGACATTGATCAGTCATGAATAGGCAAAGGGTGCAACCTTTTGTCTGTGGGAACCTTGAGTTCATGATTCACGAATGCCAAGTGATTGATTAGCTTGTGATTATTGCTTGTTTACTACCCCAAGCAAGAGCATGATTGTCTTTGCCAATGATTATTTTAATGCATGCCATTTCCATGATTGGGTGTGTATTTTTTGATTGGTGACTAAGTGTGACTACCCCCTCAAGCGATGAATAGATGAGGGAATGACCTACATGAGAAAATCGATGACTCGCTTGAACCACGATGACTTAGGTAAGGGTGCTTTCAGATTTTTAGCATTAAATGTGTGTGCAGTTTTCTGACATTTAGACCTATTTTTGGTGGGTGCTAACCCTTTTGGTGACGCTTTTCGAGGCTAAAATTGGCAAAAATCCATCTTCTCGTGGAGTAGTCCGGATATGGTAGCCTTATTAGGGAGTAGGATAGTGACAATTTGTGACCTCGACGTTGGTTTTGCATGCCAAGAATGTCAGGTGCAAAGGCGCCTTTGTTCGGCAATGTTATTGCTATTTTTGGGTGGGTTGGGACCCTTTTGGTAGCGCCATTTGGGGATGAAATTCTTGACAATCTGTCTTCCCGTGGAGCGGTCCGACTATGGTAGCCTTCTTAGGGAATAGGATAGTGAGGATTTGTGACCCCAACGTCTATTTTGTATGTTCGGAATGTCAAGTGCAAAAGTACTCTTATTGGATAATTTTATTGCTTGTTTTTGGTCATTTTGGTGCAGTTTTTATTGTTTTTGAAATTTTTACGAGGTCAAATGACCCATTTATCGTAGCCTGGGGGAATTTTTGATGATATATATACAGATGACTTTATTTTATTTATACACATGTCATGATTTGATGTTATGCATAGTGTTTTATGGATGTGTATGTATGTATGTTAATTTAAATTGATGGATGCATATGTTATGATGAATGCAAATGTTTTTAATTTATATGATATGCAAATGGAATGGATGAATTGAATTTTGTGATTTTTGGTGGTGGCACCATAGACTGTTTAGAACTTATGGCTTTTTGTCCTAGGTGATTGCTATGGGAAATGACTTTTGCTGTACACATGCTATTTTTGTATTTTTTGATGACAATGCGAGGATGAGGGATAGCACAGTTGGTTTGGAATGTAGTTAAGGTTTTCTGAGACTCAGATGTTTTAACTAACTAGCCATGACTATACTTTATCTTACAAGACTTGTGAACAAGGTATGAATCGGACTTGTCTTTGACCAAGTTATTTCACATCCCTGTGTGTGCAATTGAGTTAGTTTATGTGGTATTTTTTAGGATACCGCCAGTGCCAGATAGGCTATCAACCAAACCTGTACTGAGGATCACCCAATTAGTTCCACCAACTTCCTATGTTGTATTTAGTCAGATTAATTTGTGGTGCGATCTAGGATACCATAAGCTAGCTCATCCACATGCAAACAATGATTTGTACACGAGTTAATGTGATAGATATATCGTCATGCGGGAGGTTCCCCACCGGTGATCGATAGGCTATCCACCAAACCAATATTGAGGTTTACTTCATGACATTTTGAATGCTGAGAGTTCCAGGGATTCAAGTTCGACTCCCTTCTTTTCTTCAATTGTATTGGGATACTTGCTCTTATATAGTGATAAAAATCACTGTTTATTTTTGTTATATATATTTTTTTCTTTTAAGCAAGGGATTTGAATTCCGTGTGATGAGAATCACTATTTTATGTGTCTTTCGATGCATGCAATTTGGTGGTGATGTCAATTTTTTTTTTTTTGGAGTTTTGACTTTTACAAAATTTTATGACGTTTGCAATTTTTTGAGAACTTGAGATTCTTGGGGAATTGGGTAGGGAAGATGCTTGTTCTTTTGCAAACTCTCAGCATTCTTGGGATCATTCGCATAGGGGATGAACAAGATAACCATTTTGTTGATCAAGGTGTTGCAAGAGTTTTGTCATTGTTGTCAACACAGTCAGTTAGATCCAATGATATAGTGGACAGGCAGTTCAGAAGTCATTCAGATGCAGAGGACAGAAGTTCAAAGGTTATTCAGAACATGGACAGTGAGTTTCCAAGAAGACCATAGTTGCCTATTTGCAAAAATTCAAAGAAAAAGACAAGAAAAGTGTCGCGATATCACGACATATTGAACAGGCAAGAAAAACTGTCGTGATTTCGTGACATGTTTGAGGAGAGAGAAAAGGCAAGCAAAATTGTCACGATTTTGCGACATGGCTGAGGAGAGAGAAGGCACAAGGAAAACTGTTGTGATTTCGTGACATGCTCAGAAGAAAAGCACTAAGGAAGAAAACTATCGCAATTTCGTGACATGTTTGGAGAAAAAGCGCTAAGGAAGAAAACTGTCACAATTTTGTGACATGTTCGAAAGAAAAGCGCTAAGGAAGAAAACTATCGTGATTTCATGACATGTTTGGAGAAAATGCGCTAAGGAAGAAAATTGTAGTGATTTCGCGACATGTTCGGAGAAAAATCTCCAAGGAGGGAAAGTGTCACGATTTCGTGACATGTCGGGTTTTCGTGACCCGAAGAGGAGAGAGAATGTACAAAGGCAAGTATGTCACGATTTCATGACATGTTATGTTTTCGCGGGTGAAAGGCAGAAAAGAGCTTATGGCAGCAAAAGTGTCACGATTTTGTGACATGTCTTGTTTTTGCGGGTGCAAACCGAGAAAAGGACAAAGAGGTGAAAAGTGTCATGATTTCACGACAGGTTGCAAGAAAAGCCTTCGGAAGCTGAAAGCGTCACGATTTCACAACAGGATGAAAGAAAATGTACGGATGGAAAAAGTGTCATGATTTCGCAACAGGTAGCAGTGAAGAAGATAGCAGGATGAAGATGTCACATTTTTGTGACATGTCACAGTTTCACGACTCTAGGAGGAGAGAGACTATACGGTGCCAGAAATGTCATGATTTTGTGACAAAAGCAGTGAAGAAGGCTTAGAAGCAAAAAGGGTCACGTTTTTGTGACAAGAGTGAGGATGACATCAGTGAAAGTAAGAAGTGTCAAAATTTTGTGACAAGAACAGTGGCAAAGTAGACAAAGGCCAAAAGTGTCACATTTTCACGACAGCAGGGCAAAGAAGGCGTACAACTGCAAAAGGTGTCGCGATATCGCGACATGTAGTTTCACAGGAGAAGCTACAAAAAAAAATGACAGAGGCGACAGAGGTGGTTGAAGCCAACAAAGTTGAATCTGGGCTGATAGAGATTAGGGTTTTGAAGCCGACGATTTTTAGGGTTTGCAGCCGACTAAAATTAGGGTTTTTTAGCTGACTAAGTTTAGATCTTTGCTCATGATTTTACGCTATAAAAGGAGGACAATTTTGATATTTGATGATATAGAGGTGTGCGAGTTATGTATGTTGTGCGCAGAAAGCGAATCGTGTCGATCAAATATTCAGTAGCAGAGTGTGCGAAGCATTAGCGAAGAAGCAGTCTACTCAGAACCAGTTAGGGAGAAGAAAAATCTGTGCAAGTGAAGTTCGCAGAGAGTCGAAAGCGAGTTGTATCGAATTAAGCTTAGTGTGAGGTAAGAGTGCAGAGAAAGTAGAAAAAACACACAAAAGTATTATTACTATAATTTTTTCATTATTCCTATTGAAGTCCAAGTTGCAGCTTGGCATAAGGGGTTGGTGCTCCTTCCAGTAGGTGTTAGTGAATTAGGGGTTGGTGCTCCTTTCTATTGGTGCAGAAAACTTGAGGGGTTATTGGTCCTTCTAGTTGGTGCTAGTAAATAAGTTGTAAAGTTGTTGCTTTGCAAAGACTGGATTTGGATGGTAGTCCAAGCAGTCATTTTTGAGGAGTAGCTGCATTGGTGAACCTTGTTAAATCTGTGTTGTGTGTGATGCTCTCTTGTTATATCTGGTTTGAATTTGCCTTATTTCAGCTTTAAGTATTGCAAGTTTAAGTTTTTAAAAGATCACACTGATTCACCCCCCTCTCAGTGTCACTATGATTATAACAATTGGTATCAGATCCAAGTTCTTGAACAAGCTCAAACAGCTAGGGTGATCTTGGAAGTGATGCAATGGCAAGTGGTGAAGGTTTCTCCTTGAACAAAGCACCATTGTTTGATGGAACTAATTATGCATTCTAGAAAATTAGAATGCAGACATATCTCTGTGCTTTGGGTTTTGACATCTGGGGTGCAGTAGTTAATGGTTACAAAGCTCCCACAACCACTCCAATAGACACTATCGATCAAAAGGGAAAGAAAACCAGAACCTCATTCAAAACAAAAGAGTACCACACCAGCAAACCTCTGGATCTTATACACACAGACTTGTGTGGACCCATGAGAACTCAAAGCATAAATGGTGACAAATACTTTATGTTGTGTATTGATGAATATTCCAGAATGACATGAATATTTTAATTAAATAATAAAACAGAAGCTTTTGGAATGTTCAGATCTTTCAAACATCCAGTTGAGAATGAAACAGGAAAAATAATTAAATTTTTGTGATCAGATAGAGGAAGAGAATTCATCTCAGATGAGTTTACAGAATACTGTGAACGACATGGTATCAGGAGACAATATTTAGCAGCTAGAACACCCCAGCAGAATGGCATGGTAGAAATAAAGAACATAACAGTACAGGAAATGGCACAAACTATGCTGGCCAAAAACAAAATAGCAGACAAATTTTGGAAAGAAGCAATCCATACTACAGTTTACATCCAAAAAAGGTACATGCTGAGAACTCATGAAAGCAAAACTCCTTATGAGCTGTGGTTTGGTAGAAAAGCAACAGCAAAACACCTCAGATTTTTTGGCTGTAAGTGTTACATCAGAAAAACTGAAGACAATCTTGGGAAGTTTGAAAATAGAGTAGATGAAGGTGTTTTTGTTGGGTATTCGATAAAAAACAAAGCTTATAAATGTTACAAAAAGAGACTCAAGAAAATTGTGGACAGTGCTGATGTTAAATTTGATGAAGTAAGGGAAAGAACAGTTAACTATGAAGAAAACTATCCAATTTATGAAGAAGTCATTGAAGAAGATGAGGAAAATGAAATAGAAAAGAAACCAAATCTTAACTCAGATGACTTAATTGATGATTCAGAGGTGGAAAAAAATAAGAAATTCAAAACAGGTAGCTGGCAAAAGAATCATCCCAAAGATCAAATAATTGGAGATCCCACAGCTGGTATTCAGACAAGAAAGAAAGTAGTAAGTAACTACTCTCTTTTATCCAGCATTGAGCCCAAAAATATAGTTGAGGCAAGCAAAGATGATAGTTGGACGAAGGCAATAAATGAAGAGTTAGATCAGATTGAAAAGAACAGAACTTGGGAATTAGTTCCTAGATCGGCAAATAAAAATGTAATCGGCACCAAATGGATATTTCGGAATAAATTGAATGAAGACAGTCAAGTAGTTAGAAATAAAGCTAGATTGGTATGTAAAGGGTATGCACAATTTGAAGGCTTTGATTTTGAAGAGACGTTTGCACCTGTGGCCAGATTAGAAGCAATCAGAATGTTTCTAGCCTTAGCAGTTCATAAGAATTTCAGAGTTTACCAGATGGATGTAAAATCAGCTTTCTTAAATGGGAAACTTGAGGAAGAAGTTTACATTGAATAACCAGATGGTTTCCAAATTGGTGAAGATCCCAATCTTGTCTGCAAATTAAAGAAAGCTTTATATGGCTTAAAACAGGCACCCCGAGCATGGTATGCACGACTAGATAACTATCTCTCTCAACAGGGGTTTAAGAAAGGCATGGTGGACAGTAATTTGTATGTCAAAATAGAAAATGGGCATCTTATTGTTCTTGTTGTTTATGTAGATGATATCATATTTGGCAGTTGCAAAGATGAATCATGTAAAGACTTAGCAAATAAGATGCAAAAAGAATTTGAAATGTCCATGATTGGTGAATTGTCTTACTTTCTTGGGTTACAAGTTAATCAAAATGAGAAAGGCATATTTATTTCCCAAGTCAAATATGTGAAAGAGATGCTAAAAAGATTCACAATGGAGGACTGTAAGCCAGTTAGCACTCCTATGGTGATAGGCTACAAGTTGAGTAAAGATGAAAAATATCCACTTGTAGATCAAACCATGTACAGATCAATGATTGGAAGCTTACTTTTTTTAACAGCTACCAGACCAGATATTCTACAGGCAGTTTGCATGGTAGCAAGATTTCGAGCCGATCCCAAAGAGACTCATGTGACAACAAGTAAAAGGATTCTCAGATATCTCAAGGGTACTATGGAGTATGGGTTATGGTATCCGAAAGGTAAAGACTTCACCCTTATATCTTATTCAGATGCAGATTGGGCAAGATGTGTTGATGATAGGAAAAGTACAAGTGGAGGTGCTTTTTATCTCGATGATAGGTTGGTTGCCTGGCACAGCAAGAAACAAGAGTCAATTTCTTTATCAACAGCTGAGGCAGAATATATTGCAGCAACAACTTGTTGTACACAAATTTTGTGGATGAAACAAACTTTGAAAGATCTTGGTATTAGTTTTAGTGAACCAATATCAGTTAAGTGTGATAACACCAGTGCAATTAACATCTCCAAGAATCTAGTAATGCATTCACGGACAAAACACATTGCCATCAGGTATCATTTCTTGAAGGAGAAAGTTGCTGAAGGAGAAGTTAAATTGGATTTTGTCCCAACCACAGAACAAGTAGCAGATATTTTTACAAAACCATTGCCCAAGGAAGTGTTTGAGTACCTTTAAAACAAATTGGGAGTAGTCACACTTCCCAAGAAGTGACTAGCTACAAGGATCACTTTCTCAGGGGGAGCATTTGAATATTTGACTATTCTTTTGCTCATGATCATAATTTGTGCTATGTGCAACAAATTGTGCCTGAGAATTGTGTGTATGGACTCAGGGGGAGTCTACAGTAGCCCTTTGGTATTATTGAAAAAGGGGGAGAAGAGTTACAGGAATTTACACAGGTGTTGCCAACAATTCCAAAGGGGGAGATTGTTGAGCAAGGTGTTGCAAGAGTTTTGTCATTGTTGTCAACACAGTCAGTTAGATCCAATGATATAGTGGACAGGTAGTTCAGAAGTCATTCAGATGCAGAGGACAGAAGTTCAAAGGTTATTCAGAACATGGACAGTGAGTTTCCAAGAAGACCATAGTTGCCTTTTTGCAAAAATTCAAAGAAAAAGACAAGTAAGAAAAGTGTCGCGATATCGCGACATATTCAGCAGGCAAGAAAAACTGTCACGATTTCACAACATGTTTGAGGAGAGAGAAAAGGCAAGCAAAATTGTCACGATTTTTGCGACATGGCCAAGGAGAGAGAAGGCACAAGGAAAACTATCGCGATTTTGTGACATGTTTGGAAGAAAAGCGCTAAGGAAGAAAAATGTCACGATTTCGCGACATGTTTGGAGAAAAAGCGCTAAGGAAGAAAACTGTCGTGATTTCGTGACATGTTCGGAAGAAAAGCGCTAAGGAAGAAAACTATCACGATTTCGTGACATGTTTGGAGAAAATGCGCTAAGGAAGAAAACTGTCGTGATTTCGTGACATGTTCGGAGAAAAAGCTCCAAGGAGGGAAAGTGTAGCGATTTCGTGACATGTCGGGTTTTCACGATCCGAAAAGGAGAGAGAATGTACAAAGGCAAGTATGTCACGATTTCGTGACATGTTATGTTTTCACGGGTGAAAGGCAGCAAAAGTGTCGTGATTTCGTGACATGTCTTGTTTTCACAGGTGCAAACTGAGAAAAGGACAAAGAGGCAAAAAGTGTCACGATTTCACGACAAGTTGGAAGAAAAGCCTTCGAAAGCTGAAAGCGTTGCGATTTGGCGACAGGATGAAAGAAAAATGTATGGATGGAAAAAGTGTCACAATTTCATGATAGGCAATAGTGAAGAAGCTAGCAGGATGAAGATGTCGCATTTTTGTGACATGTCATGGTTTCGCGACTCTAGGAGGAGAGAGACTGTAAGGCGCCAGAAATGTCACGATTTCATGACAAAAGTGTAGAAGAAGGCTTAGAAGCAAAAAGTGTCACGTTTTCACAAAAAGAGTGAGGATGACATCAGCGAAAGTCAGAAGTGTCACGATTTTGTGACAAGAACGGTGGCAAAGCAGACAAAGACCAAAAGTGTCGCATTTTTGGGATAGCAGGGCAAAGAAGGCGTACAACTGCAAAAGGTGTCGTGATATCGCGACATGTTGTAGTTTCACGGGAGAAGCTACAAAAAAAAATGATAGAGGCGGTTGAAGCCGACAAAGTTGAATCTGGGCCGATAGAGATTAGGGTTTTGAAGCCGATGATTTTTAGGGTTTGCAGTCGACTAAAATTAGGGTTTTTCAGCCGACTAAGTTTAGATCTTTGCTCATGATTTTACGCTATAAAAGGAGGACAGTTTTGAGATTTGATGATATGGAGGTGTGCGAGTTATGTATGTTGTGCACAGAAAGCGAATCGTGTTGATCGAATGTTCAGCAACAGAGTGTGCGAAGCATTAGCGAAGAAGCAGTCTGCTCAGAACCAGTTGGGGAGAAGAAAAATCTACACAAGTGAAGTCCATAGAGATTCGAAAGTGAGTTGTATCGAATTAAGCTGAGTGTGAGGTAAGAGTGCAGAGAAATCAAAAAAAGCACACAGAAGTAGAAGCGATAGTTTGATTGTGTCGAAGCGAAGTGTGAGAGGCAGTTGCAAAGAAGTAGACTGGTGGTGCAAAGCTTTTGCACAGCAAAAGAAGAGTGCATAGAAGCTGCAGACTGTCCATAATAAGGTGAAAGTATTATTACTGTAATTTTTTCATTATTCCTATTGAAGTCCAAGTTGCAGCTTGGCATAAGGGGTTGGCGCTCCTTGCAGTAGGTGCTGGTGAATTAGGGGTTGGTGTTCCTTTTTGTTGGTGCAAAAAACTTGAGGGGTTGTTGCTCCTTGCAGTTGGTGCTGGTAAATAAGTTGTAAAGTTGTTGCTTTGCAAAGACTGGATTTGGATGGTAGTCCAAGCAGTCATTTTTGAGGAGTAGCCGCATTGGTGAACCTCATTAAATCTGTGTTGTGTGTGATGCTCTCTTGTTATATCTAGTTTGAATTTGCCTTATTTCAGCTTTAAGTATTGCAAGTTTAAGTTTTTAAAAGATCACATTGATTCACCCCCTCTCAGTGTCACTGTGATTATAACACGTTTCGCTTATGGTGACCTGGATTACTTTGCATGTTTCATCTTTCGTTCACACAACTTGGTAATTTTTGTGTTTTAATTTGTGTTGGGATGTTACGTAACAAGGTGTGATCCAAGTAGAACTCTACCTTTATAAAATATGTCTGACTTTGTAAGTATGTGGCTAGAAAGCTAATGACATCTTAATGACGAAAACTCTAGATACATTTAGCAGACCACTAACTATGATATGGTGAAAAGAAGTGAATGGCATTTATTTTTTATGGACTTCTTATAGAATGGAGAAATGTGGAACAAGATGGATTGGCGAAGTAATTACAGTCTATGGTGCCTTGACCTGTATGACCACAAATATGCAATGTATGGATGTTATGCTTAATGCAGCTATTATTTTTGCATTTTTGATAGATTGATTTTTGTGAGTACGAAGATGAGATGCAAAAGAGCTCTTTATTGTTGTGATGAGGTTGAGCATGCCTAGAAATGAGATGTAAATTTTTGTTATTTTTGATGATTTTACTATTTTTGAATTTTCTTATTTTTGACCAAGCAATTGTGGGAATCCTTGGAGCTTTTTGGTTTGACCAAAGGGGTAAGGGGTACCTTTGGGGAATTTTGGGTATGACCAAGTGATTGTGGAAATCCTTGGAGATTTTTTGTTTGACCAAAGGGGTAACGGGCACCTTTGGGGTATTTTGGGGATGACCAAGTGATTATGGGAATCCTTGGAGCTTTTTGGTTTGACCAAAGGGGTAATGGGCACCTTTGGGGCATTTTGGGGATGACCAAGTGATTGTGGGAATCCTTGGAGCTTTTTGGAATGGCTGTAAATGACTGATGTTCAAGGGTTCTAGTTCCTTGATTCCGTCAAGAGAGGCTAGTCGGTACGTTCTAGGTCCTATTTTACTATCAATTACATAGGGACCTAACCAGTTTACCGCAAACTTATCCCTTAGATGGGGTGGCAAGCTAGAGTTCTGTTGGTTCTCTTTTAAGACCAATTCACCAACCTGAAAGTCCCTCAGGTGAAATTTCATGTTGTATTCTTTCTTTAGTCGCTCTTGATAGATAACGCGTCATTCATCGAGCAACGTAAGTTGGTCTAACCGGGCCTGCCACGCAGTGTCATCATCGATGAACTCTTACATTGATATGCACAGGGAAGGAATTTCCAACTCGAGAGGCATGATAGCCTCGGAGCCATGGACAAGAGAAAACAGAGTTGCCCTAGTGTGTTTTCGAATGCTAGTGCGATAAGCCCACAGGGCAGGTGGGATCTTAATGTGCCAATCCTTATGACTGTCTGTGACTATCTTTTTGAGGATGGCAACTAGCATTTTGTTTGATGCCTCTGCTTGCCCATTTTCCTGCGGATAATAGGGTGTCAAAAAACTATGCTAAATTTTGTACTTTGTGGTCAAAGCACGCACATATTTGTTCTTGAATAACATCCCATTATCCAAAATGATCTTGGATGGAATACCAAAATGACATATGATGTTATGTAAAATGAACTCCACAATGCGGGTTCCAGTCGTAGAGGTAAGCATAACTGCTTCCACCCATTTGGTGAAGTACTCTGTGGCCATTATGATAAACGTGTGATGACCTGATGACGTAGGGGAGATCTTACCAATTAGATCTATGCCCCACTACAAAAATGGCCAAGTTGATTGGATCGGTTGCAAGGCCTGGGAAGGTACGTGTGTCAGATTAGCATGGTGTTGACATTTCATGCACTTCCTTACATATGCGCAATAATCTCACTCTAAATATGGTCGATAATAACCCATGTGGAGAATGCCCTTTGCAATGGCCATACCACTAAAGTGGCCACCGCATGTACCATCGTGCACTTGGGGGATCGCCCAAGTGGACTCTTGCTAGTCCAAGCAACGAAGCAGGATTCCTTCATAGCTGCGATGGTACAAAATTTCTCCTAACGAGACATACTTTGCCACTTTCTACTTGAATACTCATTTTGCGACATGCGTCAATCCAAGTGGGAGGTTACCTAACTTGAGGTAGTCCCTTATGGGTGAGTACCAATCCTGATGATCAGAAGCCTCGATGGCATGAACAACCAATCCCTCTTGAAGTTCATTCCTAGCAAAAATTGAGCGGAAAAGAACTTGTAAGAAGAGCATTGTGTTGCTATTAAGCGAAGTAGGGGAGAATAAGGACTCCCAGTTAGCGTGATTCAGACAATCATGGATTTGAGAGAACCTATTCTGAGGTGGTTCAATCTGGATCAAGTGGATTCCTAACGTTAAGTTAGAGCTTGCACGCTCCATCACGGATTATGATAGTGTTTTGACTTGAATGGTTGTCATATCACCGAAAATGTCTTGCGGGATTAGTGACCCCAAGGAGGCCATAGTGCCCGCAAAATGATTCGATGACCGAGGGAGTGCCTCGATGTCATACCATTCAAGTTGTGCTAGGAATTTGTCCACAAGGGCTTTGTAATCCTGTAAAACTGGGCATTTACATTGGAATACCCCTTTGACTTGGTTGACAATTAACAACAAATCACCAAAGATGTTCAATCATTTGATGTTCATGGTGATTGATGTCTAAAGACCTATGAGCAAGGCTTCATATTCGACATTATTGTTGGTGCACGGGAAGTCTAATTTAAATGACAAAGGCATTGGAACCCCTTGTGGTGTGAAGAATACAATTCCCATGCCACCCCCTTGCTCACATTTAGAACCATCAAAAAATAGGGTTATGTCGGCCTGTGACTCAGGCTCATCAAAATCTGGTGATTCTGAGACATGGAAGACCCCATCATCGGGTAGTTCTATGACCAGAGGCTGATCGTCTTCGAGAGGAGCCTCTGCTAGTTGATCGGCTATGACTTGTCCTTTAATGGATTTTTGTCCAATAAACTCTATGTCAAATTCTATCAACAACATGATCCATTTCGCCGTGTGGCTACTATGATAAGTGCGACTCATCATGTACCGCAATGGATTCTCCTTAGACACAACATACGTAGTGTTGCTCAGCATGTAGTGGCATAGATTTTTGGTAGAAAACACCACTGCCAAGTAGAGTTTCTCAACGTATGCATAGTTAAGTTCATAACTGACCAGGGTGCGGCTAAGATAGTAAGTAGCCTATTCTTTGTGAAGTTCATTTTTCTAGGCTAGCATGGCACCCAGTGCCACCTCAGTAGCTAAGATGTATAAGTAGAATGACACTCCTAGTATGGGTGGTGCCAATACTGGTGGTGAAGCCAAGTATTGCTTAATGTCATCAAAGGCTGACTGGCACTCGTCATCCCAGTGAAATGCTACCCCCTTATGCAATAATTTGTTCATGGGTCGGCACTTGTCAGATAGCTACGCTATGAAGCGCTTGATTGACGTGACCTTTCCCTACAGGTTTCAGAGCTGCTTGATGGTAGTTGGGGGAAGCATTTCAAGGATTGCCTTGACTTTGTTTGGGTCCACCTCGATGCCTCGATTTGAGACTATGAAACCCAAGAGTTTTCTAGATGTGATGCCAAATACGCACTTCTTGGGATTCAGTCTGACTTTATGTTCCATGAGGCGATCGAGGATCTTGCTTAAGTCATCGAGATGATCCGGGCGCAAAAGAGATTTGGCCAACAAATCATCCATGTAATCTTCCAAAGTTTTATGCATGTAATCATGGAAGATGTACGTCATGGCACGTTGGTAGGTGGCACCAACATTTTTAAGGCCAAAAGGCATGACCTTATAACAAAATGTCCCCCAAGGCGTAGTGAACGCCATTTTTAGTTGGTCCTCGGGATTGATACAAATCTGATTGTATCCCGAGAAACCATCCATGAGGGAAAGCATTTCATGGCCCACTGTAGCATCTACCAATGCATCGATGCTTGGCAAGGGGAAATCATCCTTAGGACTCGCTTTGTTTAGATCTCGAAAATCAATGCATATGCGAATCCTCCTGTCAGGCTTCTTGACGGGTACCATGTTGGATAGCCATGGTGGGTAATCCACGTAGATGACAAATTGTGCATCCAAAAACTTTTGCAATTCATATTTGACCATCAAGGCCACTGTTGGGTGCATCTTGCATAGTTTTTGCTTAACTGGCTTGACTGTCGGATCAAGCGTTAGATTATGCGTGACTAGCTATGGATCTAGCCCCGACATGTCTCTGTAGGACCATGCAAAAACCTCCTTCTTCTCTTTGAGAAGGGTGATGTAGTCGGCTTGCTCTTTGGGGGATAAGCTTACCCCTAGCTTGATAATCTGTGGATTCATTGGATCAGAGCCGATGTCTACGTCAGTCATCTCCTCGACCGACATGTGGGATCCATCCTCCAACTGGTGTGGAGTTGGGATCAAATGGATATCATTTGCTGAGTTTAAATCTATGTTGGGAACCTCGGGTTCCTCTTTAGCATGGAAGATATCCTGAGTTGGCCCTAGGGTAAAATGAAGCATTTTACCGAAAGGCCAATACTCTGATGGGGATGGAGGTGAATTGACGCGATCCTAGTCTATGGCATCTATGTCTAGATACAACGACTATGCTGGATCGATCGGGTTATGGATGGGGGTGGTTAAGTCAATGGAGATCATGTTGATGAAATGATTTTGGTCTCCATTACCATGGGTGTGGTGACTCAAACATTCTGGATGTTCTCTGTGCTTCGGGTCTGGCTCTGGAGGTATTGGCACGAATGGATCGGCCCTATGTGTGGATAGGAAGACAGGGTCTGCCCTTGGCACTGATATCGCTATAGGGTCTCTGGGTGGAAGGTATTCTTCGTATGCCCAAAGTGGTAGATTCAACACTTGTTCCCACCGCGTTGGGTCTACGTACCACTCATGCCCTGGCACTATGTTTAGTTGTTCAAATATGTCGTTAATCTCTAAGGGGTATTGTTGTTGTCGCATATGATTGAGATAGGCCATCTCAGTTTCATCTTCATAATCATTGTCGGAGATCCAAAGGCCTTCGTTGGCTCCAACAACTAGTTGTGACATTAGAGGCTCGTCTTGCTCGAGAAAATTGATCTGGCCCCATTGGAGTTGGTCCGCTCTTTGCGATGGGGCCTGATTGCCTTGTGGTGGCACTTGCTCGATGGGAGCCACCAAAGGGAACATTGCCAAGAGGATTTCTTGATAATCATCCATGGGGACCACTTGTGAGTGATTGCTATCTGATTCAAAGGGATCCCATGGTGCTACCTCATATTCTGACTCATCCTCTAAAGATCCTTCTTGCTCTTGTCTATACCCCTCTTGTATGTGAGTCCTCAAACTTTCTCCTCTCTCGAGCGAAGGGAAAGGGTTGTTGAGGTCAACAAGGTTGGTTGTTAATAATGGGAGGTAATCCCCCAGTGAATATGTTGTGTTAGGGTTGGCATATGGATCTAATGCCAATCCCCCCTTGTTGCCTATCCCTAGGCCCTGCATGTTCTCTACCAAGATGTCCAAGGGGAGGGGGTGGTTGAACCCTACTCCTGACTTGTCGTATGGCATTTGGTATCTTGGTTGGCAAAGAACACGCACTCCTTGCTCATATCTGCCTAACCCATATCCATGCCAATTGCATTGGCCAAGGTATCTCAACGCGAAGTCTGGGTTAGACAAATAGTTGACATCTTCTACAAAGGGCTCTTCATCTTCGTCCTCTTGCATGCATGGTTCAGTACCATGATCAAGGCCCCCATACACAAAGTTTGTCTGATTCGGCGGGTAGCCTAGAGGAACAATGGTACCGATGGGGAGGCGAGGTCTCCCCATGTCCTGCATGGACTCTAGTGTGGGTGTTGCTACAATATTCCACACCAGATACTCCCCCAGGCCCGTATTGGCCATTTCAATGGTGATTGTTGGCGATTGAGGGGGAGGGAACGGAAGTTCTTCCGAGATCCACTCCATGTCGGGTGGACTAGGAGCCTCGACTTCCATTCTGCTAGGCATCTCCTCAGTAGAGATAGTTGATACTGATGGCGGTGCCTCTTCCATGGGTTTCTTCCCTTTGTCCTTCTGTGCGGCCACCGTAGGTGGCATTGTTGGTGAAGGACCAGCCGATGAAGATGGACCCGACTGTGGTTTTGATGGACTTGTCAGCGGGGATGCCTATGGAATTAGACCCTGTCTAGATGGATTCAACTAAAAATCCAAATGCATTGATGGAAGGGTCGATTGCGGCATCAGTTGCATCGCATTGCAATACTTGAAGGGTTCTAAGTCTGCCGAGACTACATGCACCTCCCCTTCAAATGTATACTTCAAACACTGATGAGCTATCGAAGGGACACACTTCATGTCCCTGATCCATGGCCGACCCAACAAGATGTTATAGGCCATCTCACCTTCCAAAATATGGCACAATGTAGGTATAGTCTTTTGTCCCACCTGGATGGGTAGGACGATTGTGCCAACTGTTGAGCATATCACATCATTGAATGCTCGTAGAGTGTAGGTGGAAGCCATGATGTGAGATGCTGGCAACTTCAGATGTTTCAATGCCGCTATTGTGATGATATTGCTGGATGAGCCAGTGTCTACCAACACCCTCTTATATGGAATCTCGTTGACCCACGCGATAACATGCAGGGGTGGATCCGCCATGTCATCAGCCATCGATTTCACTTTGTCTTCTCGAAAGGTGATGACTGGCTTCGTGCATCGTTTGACATGCCCTACAAAGTTGTTGAAGGAATTTGCTTCATGGGGCTGCAACTCGATGGCTTTCAATATCTCCATTAGAGCCTCCCGATGGGGCGTTGATTGTTGTATGAGCTCGTATATGGAGAGCCTAGCCGACGTGGTCCTCAAGCTCTGAGTGAGTTTGGTCTGAATTGTGGCCATGGGTCTAGGCGGAGGAGGTTGTGTAAGGTGTTGTTGCGGTTGTGACATTGTTGGCACCTCACCTGTAGTCATCGTGGGGGCAGCTACACTCGGATACCTCCTATTTCGAGTCACTATACTGATCATCCCTACATACCCCTGCATGGGGCAGTTCTATGTGACCTCATTGACTTGTAGGGTCTTTTCCTGTGCATCATGGGTAGGCAAGGGGTCCTTAAAGACATCCATTTGTTGGTTGCTTGGTGCCATGGGATTATCCACCGCTAATGTCTTGTTATCAATTAGGTCTTGCACCAAGCCCTTAAACTTCCAACATGCATTAAGGTCATGTCCCTTTCGCCTATGGAACCTACAGTACAAATCCTCCCTGTAGCCCTTAGGTTTTGGTGCATTGGGATCTATGGGTTGAATCTCGGGTAGGTTGATCAAGTTTGCCATTGACAAGCGATCAAACAGGGAGTCTCTGGACTCTGTGTAAGGTGTGAATTGTCACCTAGGGTGACGTGGCTGATTTTGTTCTTGCCTCTAATTTTCTTGGTCATAGCTGTTAAGAGGCACCGCCTGATAGTTAGCCTTTTGGGGCTGTGTTGCTTGTGTAGGCTTAGGGACGTTGATAGCAACCTGATTGACCGTAGCGGGTTTCTATTGCGTGGTCCCTATTTTGGTGTTCTTAGACCATTCTTTCTTCTTTGGCTTGGCTATCTCGCCATCCTGAATCTTGATCTCTTCAATGATTCTAGCTTGTGCTAGAGCTTCTTCTAAGGTGGCATATTGCTGCAGCTACAATAGCATAGAGATCGATCTCAAACAACTTTTTGAGAACATTTGTGTGAGGTCGGACATAGGAGGGAGGTAGGGTAGCTTAGAAAGTAGAGTCCTCCATCGATTCCCATAGGCCACCATGGTTTCTTCCTCATACTACCTGAGGCTGGCTAAGTCGCTTAGTGATGCCTTCTTCTTGGTGTTGAAGGTGAAGCGTTCGAGGAACGCATCCACTAGCTGATCTAAGTTGCTAATGTTGTGCTTGGGCAATTGAGTAAACCAATCCGAGGTAGGGCCCATGAACGTGGTGATGAACGTTCTTAACAGCAAAGCATCATTATCCTGAATGCCAAAGCATTGGCTCAGGAATCTAGTCACATGCTCTTGGGCATCCTCCTCACCCCTAAAGATTGCCAACTGAGGCAGCTTAAAGTGTTCAGGGTAAGGGGGTGATGGCACTGACGGATGCATAGGATGACTGTGGAGTTGGCATAACATGGGCTTTTGGGGCCCAAAAGTCTTGGTTTCCATAGACTCCAAACGCTCTAGCAGTGCTTTATATGCATCGAAAGATTTAATCTCTTCCTCTTTAGTTTGCTCCCGTTGTGGGTTGTGGGAAACTTGAGGCCTATGGAGGGGTGGCCGGAGAGCAGCCCCTTCACCTTGATAGGGCATTTCGGCCCACTCTTCTTCTTGTTCATACTCCTCATAGGCTTCTTGAGGAGTTTCTGGGTGAGACCTATGACCATGGGTGGGTCCCCATGGAGGGAGCCCGTCATTGTTCCTGGGAGTGGCCTCCCGCTCAGGTCTAGGAGGTCTTGGAGGTAGCACTTGGTAAGGTCATGGGGACCTATCTCGTACCAAGGGGTTGTGCCTCTCATATGGTTCTACCCTTTGGGTGCGAGGGGTTGGAACCCTCTCAGGCATCGTGTTATGGAGCAGCTCATATGTTTGGCGTCGAATGCGCTCTTTGCTAAGGTGGTATAGATGCTCTAGCTGCTGTTGGTCTTGCTCAAGCTGCATGATCTGTGCTTGGCGGGTGGCATGTCTAGTGACTTCTAGGTCGATCTGTTCTACCATATTGAGTCTAGGAGGCCTAGATGCCTCTCCTACGCATTTATCTTGATCACGGTGATCCGAGATCTCTATAGGTCGCTTCCCTCTATCGAGGTTGGCGGCATTCACTCGAGGCTCTGGCCTCGAAAGGTGGTTTTGGTAGATAGCAGGTGCGGAGGTGCATTGCTCCCACGCTGTGTATTGCTCTTGAGGAATGTAATGGTCTTCCTCATGCTCCCTTTCGTATATGTGAAAGGGGCAGGCAGAGTTGGCTCGCCCTGCTTGAAGAGCCTTGTGCTCTGGATTTGGCTTTTTGTTCCTAACAATAATGGGGGGTAAAGGAGGGATGACATAATCGTGTGGCCTCTCCTCATGGACCCTATGCTGCTCTAGCACTTCATCACATGGTGGCCACTCATACCAAGCTTCTAAGGGAGCCTTCTTGTCTATGTTGAGTGCCACATGTAAGGAATCCTCCTGAAAGGGGCTATGATGAACGGGTGTGTCCCTCAAAGGGGTGCCTCTATAGTCCCATTCTGAAATGGCACGATGTGGACTCTCTTGTGGGTCAGGCCACCAAGGCGGTATGACCAAGTCCTTGGGGCTATAGCGGAGGTGACTTGTGCCCCCTTGTACACTCTTCGTAGCTTTCGCCCTTGATTGGGCTTGGCTACGGGTGTACACCATGGTGGTGTTTTTGCTACCAGATGCATAGATTTTTATTTCTTTTTATGATTTTTATGCTACACTAAATAGAAAATATCACACACGCAAAGCAATGATTATCTCATTTAAATATTAAAGGTGTGCCTTAAACCTGGTTTAGTGTGTTTTGATTTTGTTTTGAAAGCTTTTGTAAAGGATGTTTAAATGCAATATGATGGCTCTTATGACTCCCAAAAATGGTCACCCCTTTGATATACCATTGCCAGGCCGATATACCAACCTCTCTATATACCCGCCCTTACGTGAGGGAAACTGTTGGTACGTGAGAGCAGATGGTACGTGGAACGTAGGCGGTACGAAAGGGGGATCACCCTATTTTTGACACCTACCATAGAAGACTTATCCTCATGCACTGGGAATCACCCCAACTACACTCGGTCAGCTTTCATCAGGATTTACGTCTAGCAACAGTAGCGATCGGGGTTTATGAATGCAAAATTCAAGCCAAGGTGGTGATGAAATCCACCGTTGGTCTTGATCAAGGGCTGGGGTTTTACGACCAGCTCCTTGGTGTTTATGTTGCCACGTGATGTGTGGGGTTATTTTTATTTTGCATGAAAGAAAATAAACATACAGTACAACTTTCTTTAAACACGCAAAAAAAACCAGAAAAATAGAAAAAGAACAACAAAAAATGACAGAAAGAGTTCAGGACCCTTACCTCTTCTCTGCCCAAATCTGCTGGTTCTGAGTTTCTGTCCTGAAACTACATAGACAGATATTCATCCTGAGGAGGAATGAATTACAGGACTGTATTCATCACAGGGTGGGGCAAATGCCCATTCATCCCTGGGTAGGATGAATTCCAGCTCTGTATCCGCCTCAGGCTGGAACGAACAACAGTCCAACATTTGAAAACTCGGTACCTGTAAGCAAAAACAACCAAGTTTTGATCAGATCTCTGATCTTAAAAATAGAGGACAAGAGTCCCACCGTGATCGCCACTGGAAGCACGAGGATACGGAAGCAAAAAGGAAACTCCAAGTGCGATGCAAACCGAACTAAACTTAACGCTAAATCCTATGAATTGAAAGTGCATGAAAAGAGGGAAAGCATGAACGAATCAAAACAAAACAAAAGCCAATAAGGAAGACAACCCTTTTTATTGATATGTTTCAGAACTCGGTTACAATGTGCCTCCTCCCCTTCCAAGGGCTAGGAGCGTTAAATATGCGTTCTTGTTACATCCATGGATGCCATTCCTTCTTTCGCGTGCCCACATGTAAAATGGGCGGACCAAACGTCGTCGCCACTTGCGTTGATGAGTCTTGACTCCTTGCTGCTCCTCTAATGTCTAGATCCTACATTCAAAGAAACAAGAAATAGTCAGTAGCACCTATGGATGAAATAAAACATGCAATCCCCATGCCTTCGATTAGTGCATGCAAGATATAAATAAAATGATAACTAAAATGTATCCAAATGATCTAAAAATTTGATAGGGGCATCAAGACCTCACAAAGAAAACACTACAAATGGAACAGTCAAGAAATTCCTCACAGATTTGAATTCGCTCCGGGGCGGGACGAATAGACCTACAACAAAACATCGAAAGGCATTGTCCCAAATGTCACATTTGGGGAGCTCCAAATCACCTAAAAAGTTGGAATTAGCTAATTGGGGGTGTTTTGGGAAGACCCAGATGGTCATATTTCCCCAATCAGGCCTCCGTCAATGGGAATTTGATGGGGGTTACCTGCAAGTTAGTAAAGGCGAACGAAGATAGAAACATGATCAAAATTGTTCAAAACAAGGTGAAATTTGAATGGCAACCTATCTAAGAAGCATAGAATTAAATGCAAGAATAATAGAAAAGATATCTACCATATATTTCCAATCACTCCGAGGTGGGGCGATTAGGACTGTAGCAGTGTGGGGGCGCCCGGGGCAGGCCGCCCATCGTTTGGGGCCCGATTTCGGCACCAATCCACTTGGGATGGGTCCAAAACCTCTTGTGGGGTATTTTCGACAAATTTGGTGGGATATTGTGGCCAAATGTCGGGTTTTGGTTCTGGATTTGCGCTTCCAATAACCACCCTATGACCTCCTTTCCAAAAGAGATCAAGGATGTGAAAGGCACAACTCAAAAGGGTGTGGGTGTGAAAGTAAAATGACAGCACTTCATTGCTCCAAAATGCTCCTTCTCTGTATATCTTGGGGTGAGGAAACTCACCAATTTATAGACCTGGAGGTCTCTTGAATTGGGCATGCAGAGGCGCCACTTGGCAATCATGCCTTCCTAGGGGGAAGGAGATTCCTCCCTTATTAGGGACTTCATGACTGCCCTTGTAACTACCTCTAATGCTCGAAAATGCTCACCCACACTCCCATGCAATGAAGGAAGCGTTAAGTGGTGGATCTGAGCTGCCATTTGTCAAGATTTGACTTTTTTCCCATCAAACCTGCTATTCGCCCCACCCTGGAGTGAATACTGCTATTCATCCCTGGGTGGGGCGAATCCCAGTTTGAAATCGTCCCTGGGTGGAACGAGTATTGAGAAAAGTGCCTGAAGGTGCCAAATTGATCTCTGACCTTCCAAAACTATTGTGAGAGTGGTTAGGACCATTGTTTAACCTCTGGGGGCTGCCCTTGGGGCTGTGTGTGTCAATGCGATCAGTGTTTGTAGTCACATAATCGGATTGGTGTTGTTTTGGTGTCTACACCTTTATACCCATTGCCTCAAAAAAATCACCATTACGAGAGGTAAACTATAAGTTTTTATAGGTACTGATACATGGAACGTAGGCAAAAGATATTTGAAAAAAGAAGGAATTATTTTGAAATCTTGTAAATTTAAATTAATGATTTTCGTAAAAAACACTTAAAAGGAAATGATGGGAGAAACAAAAATTTCTTTTAAAATATAATCTTATCTATGAAATAAACAAGGTTATAATGAACAAATATAAGTTATAATTGCTAAAGAGAAAATTGAATGTATAAAATAGATGGGCCTCTTAAGTATTTTGAATTTAAAAGTAAACTTGAGGAATTTTAAAGTGTATATTAAATCAAATAAAAGACAAAGATAGCAATAATTTAAAGATAGGTTCCCCCTCTTTATATAAATTAATTTTAAGGATTTAATGTAATTTTCTCTATGAAATTTAAATTAACATTTAAAAAATACAACCTTATGAATTTACTTGAAATAAAGAAAAGGCATAGATGAAGATAGAAAAAAGAAAGCACACCCCCCATTAAATGGTGGACCAATTGAGTGCAAAAAATGCACTCACCCCTTCCCAAAAAAACTTTTATTAAAAATTTACAATATGTGTCATCTGCCATTTTTGTGGAGAGCCACAATAATTAATTTGAGGCCTTCCAAAAAATGTAGACAAAGGAACTTTGAAACACCATGATTCAAAGGAATCGAATGCTAATAAAATGAAATGTGAAAATAAAAAATTACAAACTTTCGGCTTGAAACAACAAATGGTGAAAATCGAAACCAGGGAACATGGAAAGAGGAAACCATCGAGAGAGGTCACTATGGTGTTACATAGGTGAAAGAGATAACGATCAATACTTAGATTTCAAAACACGTAACGCTACAAAAATCATTAGATAAAATAGCCCTAGCTCTCTAAACACGTAACACTACAAAAATTGTTAGATAAAATAAAAAAATGATGATTTAAAACAATTTTCAATAAGCATTTTCAAAATAAATAAAATGTTTTGGAAACCGTATGAAAGCAGTGAAATATTTCAAATAAATGTGTCATTGCCTGCGTTTAAATCGAGAGACCTATAGAATACGTTAAAAGGAGATGCCTCTTCCTAAAGCACCGTATGGGTGGAAGTTAGAGCACTTCCTGGATGAAGAGCGAACCTGCACAAAATGACTAAAAGGAAGGAGCACAATTTCACATTCGCTTTAGACAACAAAAATAATCATAAAGAAATAATATTTTGAAATGAACTATAGGGAGATTGATATAAATACCGACTGAGAGAGAGCACTAGTGGAAAATGACTCTGAGAGGAACAGTGAACCAGACAGGCAAACGGGAGACGTCTAAATTCAACATTGAGTGCACCAGTAACTCAACGTTAATTAATAATAATGCCAATGAGAGCGTCAGACCCTCTCTAACGTCTATATTATGAATTTAATAATAATATAGAGCGCTAGAGAACTTTGAGGTCCAACGTCAAGAGCACCAGAGATCTTTGAGTTTAATAATAATGAGTGAGGGATTTTATTTCCTCCACGAGTGAAACTCAAAAAAAAAATCTCTAAGATAACACTTGGATTAATCCAATATTTTTGCTATAAGTATAAGTGAAAAAAGGGATATGACTAGAAATGTGGGCGTCTAAGTGTTATAATAACATGAATACAGTGAAAAAAAATAAATAAATAAAATAAAGAGGCTATTTTCCTTTGAAAAAAAAGGTGAGAAAAGCACCTTCACATAGGGTAAACCACGTGTTTTAAAGAAAGGAAATAGCTATATTTTCTTAAAAAAATTCTTCAAGCATGAATTCAATATAGATATGAAAGAATATGCAACATATATAAAAATAAATATGCTAAAAGAGTAAAAAAAAATAACAATGGATAAAAGGAGACTAATGCAAACTTTGAAGTTAGATAGCCAAAAAAATATTATCTAAAGTAAATGAATCAGATCCTAGAACCTTCAAGAGAGAATACTAGCAAAATCTATCATGCTCTGGTACCATGTTAGAATTTCACAATAATAGATATGCAAAGTATTACACAAAATATGAAGAGAAGAGTGGAACTGATTGATTTATCTCTAGGATCAACTCTATATAAATAGCAGAGTTGATCATTGAGAGTCGTTGGATTATAAAAACTCATCAAAACTTATGAAGACACCACTGAGAGTTCTCCTGACACATGGAGGAGTGGAAACTCAAGTGTGTATCCTAGTGAAACTTAAGAGAATATTCACTTATTCTAACATTATCCAAATACTGATGTTTTAAATGTTAATATCTACAACATGTACCATTGATATTTTTAAATGTGTTTTAATGCATTTAAATAAATCCTTTCATAATTTAAACTATTACATCCCAAATACTTGGATACTTCATGATTTCTTAATATTGCTTGGTTGCTTATAAAAATGCTTGGAGAGAGCTTACAAGTAACAAGAACTTGGATGCTTGAAAATATGACATTCACAAGATTGTCAAAAGATTTTGGTATAACCTTACCATACAAAATGATATGATTCTAGAGAGATTTTGATAGAATTTTGCTACTCTAAATCATGACTTCTTAGAGGAATTGGTCACCCCAAGTGTTGGTTTTCTAAGAAACGATGACTTCTTAGAGGAAGATTTGCATTGAATATGGTAAGAATTTGAAAAGAGATCAAGAAGTCATTAATGAAAGAATATGAGAATAATAATTCTTGGATTTGATATTTCTTGTAGGAGCTATAGATTAGATTTTGGTGATATAGTTCATTAATGGTGGTAACTTGAGAGGGACAAAAAGTAAAATTTCTTAGTTTTGGTACATGATAGTCAATTGTATTAAATGGTGAAAGTGTTGTCAATGCTTTCAAAGCATGAAAATTGGGTGTCAAATTCAAGTAGAAATTATCCAAATTTAGGCTCAATAGAAGTTGATTTTATTTGGTTGATTGAAATACTGACTACTCATGATAATTAGGGATCAAATTCAAGTAGAAATGATGCAAAATTGGGCTCAACGAAAGTTGATTTTGTTTGGTCGATTGAAAGGATGATTGACGAGGGGATTGAAGAACATGAAGATTAAGCTTATATGCAAAATTAGGTGTCTACACTATGAATGCACCTTCATAAATGATTTATCACATATTACAAGGATGTTTCTCCATATATCGAATTGCATTCTATCAACAGTTTATTTTATAACAAGTGGAATCTCTAGTTCTTGATTAGGTTCTTATGCTTCTTCCTTTTCCATATGTGTATATTCTCATTTCTTATGTTTATGGATTCCTAATAATATCAAGAGAAAAGAAGCCATATCAAAGATGCAATTTTTGTAATGTGCAACAACTCCAACCACTACAACATCCAATGGCAAAAGAATTAGTAGTACCAACTTGAATAAAAATGCATTACCCAAACACCAAATTTAAAAAAAATAAAAAATCATTACCTTGTCAAATTTTTATCAACCTTTTAAAATTTTGAAATAAAAACAAAAAATAAGAAATAAGAAATTATAAAACTTGTACAACTCATATAATAAAAATAAAAATTTAACATATATAATTACAACATGGAATTGCTTTCAAAACATTTTTCCTTATCATTTTTATAAATTATACAAACTTTATATACACATATGTTTTATGTACACACTTAATTTGATTTAATTTAAATTTAAGTTAAATAAAATATATTTAACATATGTAATAAAAAATAACTATGATTGAACATTAGAAACTATTAGACGACTTTATTTTTCAACACGATCATGGAATCGAATTAAAAACAAAAGGAAAATTCACGTTACGTAAGATTTATAGAAGGTGAAAAATATTATTTAATCGCTGATGATGTGACGTTGATGGGCCTGCACACTTGCCATTAAGAATTTTAAAACTATTCGTTCTAAAACCATATATGAAAGATTTTGAGATGATATTAAATAATATTAAAATATTTTCTAAATGATAGGATTTTGAACTCTCTTGTGTACAATAAGAAAAAACATTGGAACGCTAAAGTTTAAAAGATTCCAAGAAGATTTAATTCCTTTTCTTCGGCCATCTATATCATTACCAAACTCAACTCTCTCTAGAATAAGATTCATCTCTAGATTTTGGATTAGGGCCTGCACACTTGCCATTGAGAATTTTAAAACTATTCATTTAAAAACGATATATGAAAGATGTTGAAGATGATATTAAACAATATTAAAATGTTTGTCTAAATGATAGGATTTTGAACACTTACACAAGAAGAAAAAACATTGGAACGCTAAAGTTTAAAAGATTCCAGAAAGATTTAATTCCTTTCCTTCGGCCATCTACATGATTACCAAACTCAACTCTCTCTAGAATAAGATTCATCTCTAGATTTTGGATTAGGGCCTGCACACTTGCCATTGAGAATTTTAAAACTATTCATTTAAAAACCACATATGAAAGATGTTGAAGATGATATTAAACAATATTAAAATGTTTGTCTAAATGATAGGATTTTGAACACTTTTGTGTACAAGAAGAAAAAACATTGGAACGCTAAAGTTTAAAAGATTCCAGGAAGATTTAATTCCTTTCCTTCGACCATCTACATGATTACCAAACTCAACTCTCTCTAAAATAAGATTTATGTCTAGATTTTGGATTAGGGCCTGCACACATGCCATTATTTATTTAAAACCCATATATGAAAGATGTTGAAGATGATATTAAATAATATTAAAACGGATTAAGGCCTGCACACATGCCATTAAGAATTTTAAAACTATTCATTTAAAAACCATATATATGAAAGATGTTGAAGATGATATTAAATAATATTATATATGCTTGTTTAAATGATAGGTTTTGAACTCTATTGCGTACAAGAAGAAAAAACATTGGAACGCTAAAGTTAAAAAGATTCCAAGAAGGTTTAATTCTTTTTCTTCGGTCATCTATATGATTACCAAACTCAACCCTCTCTAGAATAAGATTTATGGCTAGATTTTGGATTAAGGAAGACCATGAGAATGAACAGGATACACTTACTTCACCGTATCCTTATGGCACTAATTCTAAAAAGAACATGCATTATACAATTATAATAAACAATAATGACATTGTTCACAAGTCAAGGTGAAACGTAATTATTGCCCAAGCCAGCCTTTGACGTATGGAGCAATTACATTGGTGAATAATGATGCTCGTGAATTTTAAAGACTGAACCACTCCTCGCAACAAGCATAAATACTAGTCTTCCTTCATTGCAGAGGCACCCGCAGATTCAATTATCATGGCTGCTATAAGTGATCCATCAGTGGATGCCGTTGGTAATACCAACTCCAATTTCTCTAACCCCAACTGGGGTAACGCGCTTCCTCTGGAGAGCGTGCAGGAGCTTGCAAGGAACCAACTCCATGACATTCCCCAGCGGTACATCAGACCATACGCGGAGAGACCCTCTTCAACATTAGTTCCTCCTCAGTCCACTATTCCTGTGGTCGACATGCAGAAGCTGCTCTCACCTTCTTGCGATGAAAGGCAAAAACAAATGGATCTCCTGTCCAAGGCCTGCCTAGAGTGGGGCTTCTTTCAGGTATAAGTTATCGCTCTTTAATTTTGAGGTGTTTGGCTCTTTACTAAGTTTGATATATTACTCAGGTTGTCAACCATGGAATTCCGCATTCATTGATAGACCGCATAAGGGGTGTGTCTAAGGAATTCTTTAGTCTTCCCCTCGAAGAGAAGAAAAAGTATGCTCCGCAAGCGGGAGATGTTCAAGGCTACGGCAATATCTTCGTAGTGGATGAACATCAGACGCTGGACTGGGGCGATTTGGTGACGTTAGCAATCATGCCTGACCGTCTTAAAAACCTCATGCTCTGGCCTACTAGACCATCGGATTTCAGGTACCTTCCTGTCAATGAATATCACTGTTTAAATGTTATCAAGAGAGAATTAATTTGAGATGGGATGAGACTTTAACGCAATTGCAGAGACACGGTAGACAGATATGGAGCCGAGGTGGAAAGGGTGGCTCAGGTGGTTTTGAGTCTGTTCGCTGAAAATCTGCAGTTGAAGGACGATTATTTCAAGGAGAAGTTTGGAAGTGAAGCTATGATGTTGATGCGCATGAACTTGTACCCGCCTTGCCCACGGCCAGATCTGGTGCTGGGTTTGAGTCCTCATTCAGACGGAAGCGGATTAACGCTGCTCCTTCAAGACGACGAGACGCAGGGCTTGCATGTCCGCAACAACGGTCAATGGATTCCCGTGCAGCCCATTCCATATGCGCTTGTCGTTAACATCGGCGACTTGGTTGAGGTAACCTAGGTTTAATGGTTGATTAAGCCTCCATTTACATAATGAAGCGCGTCATGACATATGTAGGAATGGCACTGCAGGTAATGACGAACGGGAGATACAAGAGTATAGAACATCGGGCGGTGACAAACGAGGAGAAGAGTAGACTGTCAATTGCATTTTTTTACTCTCTGGCGGCGGAGGCGGAGGTGGCTCCGGCGGTGAGGCTTGTGGATGAAGAGCATCCGTGCTTGTACAGGAAATTTGTTCACCAGGATTATATTCGCTATTACCTCTCCAAACCTCTCAACGGCAAGGACCCTCTTGCTGATTTTGCCAAGATAAATGATCATTAGATTCTTAAGTTTACAGGTCTAGTTCTGTTTAGTTTAAGTAAGATTCTTTATTTTCTCCTAACATGGAATAGCTGGATGTGTGGCCGGTGGTCTTCGGTTAATTGTGATGATGTTGTTCGTGTAAGACAAAGAATTTTATTCGTTTAAAATTTATATTCTCTTAATGATAAAATTTTCTTGACTTTAACATTTGTTATGTTTTGAATGAATTTAGTGGATTTTTTTATTTTTATTGATATAAAATAATTGTATGTGTATGCCGAGTAGGTGTTATTATATAAATTGTTTTTTCCAATGAAACACTAGGAGTTTGAGTGGGTTTAATATAAATTGCCGTTGGAATTTGAGTGCGTTTAATAGAAGATTTAGAAATTATGAAATGGTAAATAGAAATATATTTTAAATTATTTTATTTTTTAATAATATATATTATTTATATTAAAATTTTGTTCATTTTATTATTTATTTTTTCAATAAATTATATGGAAATTTTTTGTTATTAAGATAAAATAGTTGTGTGTAAAGTAATAGTTCTTGATTCATTGTGATGTTATATGATAATATTGTTATTTTTTATTTTTTATTTGTAATTGCACTTACGGTGGTGTGGGTGAGTGTGTGAGGGGGTGAGTGTGTGTTTTCTTGGTGGAGTTGTTGTAACAGGTTGGAGGTTCATGGTCAAAACCCCATCTCTTAATATTACAAAAAATATATATATTGTTATTTTTATTTTTTGAATTTATTTATTTATATATATAGTATAGTTTAGTTGATTCTCATTTTATAATAATATTGTATAATGTTAATGTTTTTTTTTTTTTTAAAAACATGGTTTACTCACATATAAACACACATCAAATTTTACATAAGTAAAACTTAAAGTCCTAATCACAAAAACTATTATTGTTATGGTGTTATTATTCTTGGCGAAATTATCATATAAATTTATTGTTAATACTATATAACCAGTTAAAAATTATATTAAAATTTAACACCAAAAGAGGCCCGTTATGGCACTCTAGGAAAAACTGCAAATAATATTCCAAAATTTGGATGGTTAATATTTAGAGATTTCTCGTTAAGACATCTGGAACACACCTATATATATAGACAACCGTGTATTAGAGTGGAACAAGAAAAAAATCCAAAATGAATACAGCTCTTAAGAAGGTACCCAATAAAAAATACCAAAACAAAATTGGCGGTATTCAGCTTTCGGACACGAATAAGCAGCCAGTGAAATCACTTTTTTATTGATGAGTATGGAAAGATTCAATAGACGCTACATATAATTTATTAAAAACGGTTAATAAAACTTATTTTTAACTGAATGTGCTTTATACAATATAATCGCCATATACTACAAGTTTATAAACTTATTATTAAAAGATTTTTCAGTTATATAAAAAATAAAAATAAATATAAAAATATTTTTATATAAATATTGGTTATGTGTTTATTTTAATTATTAAAAATGTTATATAATTTTAACTATAATCAAACTACAATGATATATATAAATGTATAAATAAAATGGTAAAAAAAATATAAATATAATTTAAATCTTAAACCCTTACTTTTAAAAACTAAGGAATCTTCCCTACTAAATGTCCTATTTTAAAAGAAAAAAAAATCAAATTTAAAGCCGGCACTATGTACCCAATGTCCTATTAGCCCACCAACTATCATCTCTGTACATTGTAACACCAATTTAGACCGGCTATGGGACGGCAGGAAACACTGGAAATTATATTTCACAATTTAGATGGTGAATCTTTACTCAATCCCGGTTAAGACCCGGAACCCAGTCTAGACAGCCACGTGTTAGAGTGAACAAGTCATGCCGAATAGACAAAATCCAAATGAATACAGCTCTTTAGAAGGTACGGGATAAAGATTAACAAAACTGACAGTATTAACCTTTCTTTCGGACACACATAAGAAACGAGAGAAATTACCTTTTTCATGGATGAATGTCACAATTTTAATGTTTTTTTTTTTATAGAAGCTACATATAAAGAGGCTAAAAATAAATACCGTATACAATATAATAATTTTATATGTAAATTGGGTAACTTATTATTCAAAGATCTAGTCTCAGTCTTGTTGGTTTGTGGAAACCAAACAAATTGGTTAACTTATAATTGAAAGATCAAGTTTAAGTTTTATTGGTTTGCAGAGGTAAAAATCATGGAAAACAGACTTTAAATTGGAAAATAGAAAGATAGAGCAAAACTTAAATTACTTTGTAAATTATTGTTTGTAAATTGTTGTTCCAGTATTTAATATTGTATTTTTTCAAATACTTAAATACGTCTAATAAGTTTTTATTTGTTAAATTACTTAATTACAACTAACTAAATTCTGCTCAATTAAATTACAATAAAAACCTTCTACCTAATAATAAAACATATTTCATGACAATATGCTAATAATAAACAGACTCTTCACGAGACCAGAATGTGACTTTGTGCTTTTTGATCCCACGATTTTGGTTTTGCCTGGTTAGAGTATTTATTAAACGACACAAGCTATTTACATCTGATCGTGACTTTCCGACGGCTCACGACGCATTAAAAACAGAAACTTCAAATCAGAATTTACCTGGAATCGGCGTATTCTTCTCACCACTTTGTTTCTATGACCAGAATGAAAGGTAATCCAAAAAAAAAACGGCATTTTCGTGGAATTTGCATGGAGAGAAGTCTTTGTACTTGATCCACTTAGTAATCCAAAACAAAAACAACATTGACTTGAAAAGTAGCCACAGGGCGAACAGTCTTGCAATTTTATTTCGGGTCCCTTTGATTTTTTATTATTATTATTTTTAATTGTATTTTTATATATAAATAGTTGCTTTCTTTAAGAAAACTTTTCTATTTTAAAACATTTTTCCTTTTTGAAGAAAAGTGTTTTTTTTTTTTTTCATTATGTATTTTCTATTCTTTTATTAAGTATATTTTTAACAATTATTTGTAATGTATAATAGTATTTGTCTTATTTTTATATAAAAAAATAAATTCTATAATTTTTTAGTAAACATATCATCTTAATGGTAATTAGTTTTGCAAAGCTACAATTCAATCTAATCTTCTATGACAAGATTTATATAAAATAATATTTGATGTCAATATGTTTAGTAAGACTCTAGAAGACTAGATTCTTTGTTATAGCAATTGTGGAGTTATTGCTATTTATAATACCACTTTTTTTGTTTTATAATTTCCTTTTTTGAGTGTAAAACATTCTATTGTAGAAATAACTCAATATTCTTTCATTTTGTTCCATTCCATTACATCCATCCAACCACAATCAACATGTATTTTGTTTGTTATGCCAACAATATTTCTTAAGATGATTATTTCCACCACAAATCTCACATGGATGCAAATTCCAACACTCAGTTGTCACATGTTATGATTATCCACATTCCAGAATGACAACAACAAAATGATTCATCCCCTCCATAGACATATTTCATAAACTTCTTTTTGACACTTTTTGTTTGACCAACATAACCAAGGCCTTCATTATTTGACCTTACTTTTGGATTTATGTGCTTTCGTATGCCTTACCCACTCCTTCTTAATCCTTTATTATTATATCCCATTTTTCAATAACTTAAAGCCAATACTTTTGGTTGACCTTTCAAAGAATCCAATCTCTTTATCACTACTATGTTCTTGAACATGGTCTTTGGAACAAACATCACAATAATCAATGATATTATGTTGTTGATCTTCATCTCTTGTCTCTGTATACATATTTTTCTCTTTCTCTTTACTTGTATTCCCTTTTAAAATGTAAGTGGAACTTATTGCACTATCTTCATCATCACTATGGGCCAACTACCTCTTCTCCATTCTTATTCTCTTGATAGTTTTTGCTTTTGCCTCTACTTATTTTACAACTTCTATAAACATTACCATATCTTCCTTCAACTTTATTTCAAAATATTAGAACTTTTTTTCTTTCTTCAAAAGAGCATTGTTTTCTTCTCTTATTATTTTAATTTCTTTAACCATAACATGGTTGAGCCTCTACAATATGGGTATCTTATCTTCATTTCCAATTTTGTCATTGTTTGTGTCTTCTCCATTCAATTGTACTACCAATTTCTCCCTAGTCATGACCAAAGCATTCCTCTTGTAGCGCAAAGAGAAATCCTAGTTTGCTAAAGGCTTTTGCATTTTTGCTTTTGTCATTATTTTACTTCCCTTTGTTCTCTCAGTATGCTCCTTGGCAATGTATTTGTTTGACATCAATACTTCAAAAAATGTAATTCTCCCCCTTGAATAGAGGAAATTAAGGTTGATTAATATTTAGACTCCTACTGATATATTATATTACTACTAGTATATTTTACAAGAGATTTTTTTGTTGTTGTTTTCCTTTATTTTGCTTCTACTATGACTCTTTATACTATATCCTTATTTTCCTTCTCCTCAAAGAAAAATCTTGATCTAATACAAAATATTGGTTTATAGAGAAGGCAAAAACTATGCAAAACAATTATAGAACTAAAATATTGGAAACATATAATAGAGAAGATAAACCATAAATTACTTTGCAAATTGCTATTGTAGTAATATTTTATTTCTTCATTTACTTGATTACACCCAACTAAATTCTATTGAATTGAATTACAATGGGTGTATTGCACCTTATAAATAGACATTCTTCATGTTACTAATAAACAAACTATTTTTTTAATTATTATCTCTATTTTTATTATTTTTAGTTGTCTTTATATATATAAATGACTTTTCTTCTTCTTTAAGAGAAGTATCCCTATCTATAAAAAAAAAAATCTTCTTTAAAAAATACTATTTTTAACATCATGATTTTTCTATTTTCATCAAGCATTTTTTTAACATGGATGGTTGGAATAAAATGTATGAATTTTATCATTATGGTTTTTAGAGTGGTGTAGAAGCATCAAGAAATAAGGTTTGAAATATCAAGATGTATTGAAGAATATTGTATTACAAGACAATGAATCAATGAATAAAATTATATATATTGTAGCATTAACTTATGTCTTTTACATTAGCAATTTGTGTCTTATATTTTCTCGTCTACATATATCTTTCCCTTATCTATAAACATAAATTGGGTATAAGAGCACTCGATTTCTATAATTTGTATTGGAGGTAGTGTAATTAGATAATTTGATTTTTACATTGGTATTAGAGCACTTAATTATTACAATTATTATTAGAGTCTATGTTAAGACCTAGAGTTGGTGTTGACGTTAGGAGTCCCAAGTACTTGCAAAGTGGCATAGAGGAGATATTGTAGCAAAGAGTAGAAATAATCCTACATCCAAATCATAGGTTGGTTCAAGGAGGAGCTAAAATATCATATATAAAGCAACCTCAATAGATGGAGGTTCTATATTAGAGTCCTAGCTAGTCCATATCATTAATAGGGTATGAGAGCCAAAGTAATAAAATTAAAGAAAACAAGTAGAAGCATAAGCTACAATAAAAAATAAAATAACAACAAGAGTATATCCAAAGAAGGAAGGAATGATAATAACTATTGCATAAAGGCTATGCGTGGTAGAAGCAAGGTACTACACATGATATACAAAATATGAAGATTTGATATAGAAACAACATAGTGCACCTTGTAAGTAGTGATCTACTCTATTACACTTGGTAGTTGCAAAAACTGGTTATCTTTGTAATCTCTTAGGATGAGAAGGTTGCCATAAATATACTTCTTTTTGTGTAGTGTTATAAAAGAAAATCAAGCTACTAGTAGGACGTTAAAAAAATGTGAATGTGAATGCATAGTAGTGCACATGTATGTACAATAAGATCTTTGAAGAGAATTTCCTTATGAAATTCAAAATTAAAATACTAAGCATTAATAAAGAGAATGTTAGAAAATATAATTCTTATTGTGGAAAAACACATGCAAAAAGTTTGAGGAAATAAAAAAAAAAAAATCTAAAGGCATAACCACAATTAAAAAAAAAAAGTATATGATAAAAATAAAAACAAAAATTTTATAAATAAAATAAAATAAATTATTATTAACACTGTAACAATTTTATATATAAATATATCACCATCAATTAATTTATCCATCTATATAGTCTTCATGAATCATCAACTTATACATTTTCTATAATTAGATATCTATATCTATCAGTATACATAAAAATATAAAATAATATAAAATAATCTCATGAAAAATACTAATTATATATTTATCCAGCTTATCAAAGATGCTATATAACTCTAACTACCACTATATTCAAAACATAAACTATTATTAAAACGCTAAAAGTCTTCACTGTCAAATCTGCTCCTAATTTGTAAGACCTTTGCTGTTTTTTCGAATGTAATATTGTTATTTTATTATAAGACTGTAAGACTTTTCAAATCCCATTTTCAATCTATCTGCTCCTATTTTTTTTTTTTAGGAACAAAACAAGTTTAAAGCCGGCACTATTTACCCAAAGTCCTATTATTCCAACAACTAGCCTCTCTGTCTATTGTAACAACGGTAGGAAACACTGGAAATTATATTTCAAAATTTGGACGTTAATCTTTAGAGATTGCCCGATAAGACATCTGGAACCCAGTCCTATATAAAGACAACCATGTATTAGAGTGGAACAATTCATGATGAATAGAGAAAGTCCAAATGAATACAACTCTTAATAAGGTACAGGATAAAAAATTCTTCAACAAATTTGGCGGTATTAACCTTTAGGAACTGCATAGGCAGCCAGAGAAGTCAGTTTATTTCATCGATGAATTTGGTAGAAAAGATTAAATGGAAGTGCCCTATAATTTATTAAAAATAATTACAAAAATAAAATTTATTTTTAATAATAAATGTTTGAGTAAAAATACTCTACATGGTTATATACAAACTCATTAATTTATTAATAATTTTTTTTCTAAATTTTTATCATTATAAATAAAAAATAATATAAAATAATCTTTATTAAAAATATTAATTATATATTTATTTAATCAAATTTTTTAAAAATGTTAATAACTTCAACTATAATCCTATTCAAATCTTAAACCTTATTAAAAACTTCAAATCTTCCCTATTAAATCTGCTCAATTTGTTTTTAAAAACAAATCAAATTTAAAGCTGACACTATTTACCCAAAGTCCTATTAGCCCACCAGCTATCCTCCAACACCAAAAGATACCGGGTACGGCACGGTACGAAACACTGGAAAATATATTTCACAATTTGGATGCTTACTGTTTACACTTTTCTGTTAAGACATCTGGAACCCAGTCCTACATATAGACAAGCATGTGTTAGAGTGGTGATGAATAGAGAAATTCCAAACGAATACAGCTCTTTCGAAGGTGAGCGATAAAAAATAACAAAATTGGCGGTATAGAAAATAAAAAAACAACATAATATGGTCCTTAAAAGAAGATATGGGGTATATGTTTATCAACTTATCTCAAATACTATATAGCACTACCTACCATCCTACTCAAAATTTAAATCCTTATCCAAAATCTTCACTATTAAATCTGCTCATTTTTTAAAAACAGATCAAATTTAAAGCCGGCACTATCTACCCAAAGCCATGGCACAGTAGGAAACATTGGAAATTACATTTCACAATTTGGATGGTTAATCTTTAAACGTTGCCCGTTAAGACATCTGGAACCCAGTCCTATATATAGACAACCATCCATACATGTAGAAAATCCAATTGAATACAGCTCTTAAGAAGGTACGGGATAAAAAATTATTCAACAAAATTGGCGTAGACACGCATAAGCAGCCACAGAAATCACTTTTTTCATGGATGAATCACTGTAACAATTTTCGTCATTCTCCTCATTCGCATGTGAAGGGCGAGCTTGCGTCCTAACATAAATTGACTCCTCACACATTTCGACTTCTCAAGCAGAACTCAATATTGCACCTCATGAATCTCTCTGGATAAAAGTTGAGAGGATCTTCCCAAATCCTACGATCTCTTCCAATTCCCCCATCGATTGACAAGAACCTTCGTATTCTCCGGGACCAAATATCCCCGAACCTCACAAGATTATCCGCTTTCCGAGTGAGGAAATGAAGTATTGGGTATATATAGTCTCCTTTAAAACTGCTTGCAAATATGGAAGATTTGCGATGTCTGCTTCTTCCATTCTCCTCTCCTTAACCACAACTTCAGCCATCTCATCTTGAACTCTTTTCAATATATCAGTGCTGCTTAGAAGCTCTGTAATTGTCCACTCAATGATCCCAGATGTTGTTTCTGTCCCTGCAATAAATATATTCTGCCAAGACAATGATATGAATTATCAGAGACTTCAACCAACTTCCACATTTTATAATCTTGTAAAACAGTTCATAAATATGAAGGCCCCTCACGTTTATAAAATGTCCAAACGAACCCTTTTGTGGGCCAGAATTAGTCGGAACTGATTTATTCATGATAATTTATTACAATATATAGCTTGGGAATGTAACTGAAGAATCTCCCAAGTTAGTAAAAAACAGAACGAATCTTCCTAGTGGGTAAAGAAAACAAATATATGAGAATCAAATGTTATCAACATCACACCAAACCACCTAAATATTACCTATTATAGCTGGAGATATTCACAGGGAATATTGCCTCATGTAAATAGAAAAACACACTAATAATAGAAATTAATCAAGCTCCAACATACTCCCCATTGAAGTTGAGGGGACTGACAAGGAAGTTCCTTAGCTTCAAAAATTGAGCTTTGACAACTCCCTTGGTGAACAAATCTGCAATGTTGTCTTCAGTGTTGCAATGATGCAATTCAATCACCTTCTTCTCGACCATGTCTCGGATGAAGTGATACTTCATATCAAAATGTTTTGATCTGTTGTGATGAACTGGACTATATGCTAGCTGAATAGCACTCATGTTATCACAATACAATGTAGTAGGACCATATTGTTGTTCTCCAATTTCTTCAAGGACTTTCCTCAACCACAATGCTTGAGCACTAGTACTTGTGATTGCAATGTATTATGCTTCGATGGAAGAGAGAGCAACTGTAGTTTGTTTCTTTGATCTCCAAGTGATTAAACCAGACCCAAGGCTAAAACAATTACCTGATGTAGACTTCCTGTCATCTATATTACTCCCCCAATCTGAATCACTAAAACCAAACAATTTTACATCTTCATTTTTACAATAATGAATGCCAAAATCCATTGTACCTTTTACATATCTTAGTATTCTTTTTGCAGCTTTCATGTGTAATTCATAAGGGTCACTCATATACCTTGATACAAGTGATACAACACATGCAATGTCTAGTCTAGTGTTGGTGAGAAACATCAAACTCCCAACCATACTTCTATATGTGGTCACATCAACTTTTTCAGTTCCATCATCCTTACTCAACAACTCACCATGAGCTATTGGTGTTGCAACAAGTTTACAATTTTCCATCCCAATTTTTTTTAACATATCATTGGCATATTTGTTTTGACAAATGAAAATTTCACTATCACTTTGATACACCTCCATACCAAGAAAATAGTGCATCAAGCCTAGATATTTCATCTCAAATTCATGCATCATGTCATTCTTGAAGTCATCATTCAACTCAGGATTACTACCTAAGTAAATCAAGTCATCCACATATAAAAAAACAAGGAGAATATCATTACCTTGTTTCTTATAGTATAAGGTTGGCTCACTCTTGCTTCTCACAAAACCATATTGATAGAAGTACCCATCAATTCTTGAATACCAAGCTCTTGGATCTTGCTTAAGACCGTACAAGGCCTTCTTCAACCTGTATACAAGATTATCCTTACATTGAACTACAAATCCTTGAGGTTGTTGCACATAAGCCTCCTCATCCAATAATCCATTCAAAAAAACACTTTTTACATCCAAGTGATGTACATTCTAGCTTTTATGAGCAGCAATAGAAAGAACCATCCTCACTGTTTCTTGTCTTGCAACTGGAGCAAAAGTCTCCTCATAATCAATGCCATACCTTTGTGTGAACCCCTTGGCCACAAGTCTTGCTTTGTGTCTCTCCACACTTCCATCAGAATTATACTTTGTTTTGTAGACCCATTTAGAGCCCACAACTTTCTTGCCTTTTGGAAGCTCAACTAGCTCCCAAGTATCATTCTTCTTGACGGAGTTCATTTTTTATTTCATTGCCTTAATCCATACATCATTAGTACATGCTTGTTCATAAAAATATGGTTCTAAATCAACAAGATACATTAAGGCATAATCCATCATTTTCATCACCATATATATGCAAGTTTTCAAGTCTTTTCACCACTTGATCTACCTCTTGTGCTTGACTTCTTGTAACTCTTCTTTGAAAATTTGTATCTAACATTTGATAGGATGGATGTTTTTGTTGGAGCTTTTTATTTTTCAACACATTACTTGGATAATATTCACTCAATAGTGTGAAATCTTCATTTGTTTGAATAGTACTCCTTCGATAAATGTCACTTAGGCTTCTTACCTTCCTTGGTGGACTTGAACTTGCACTTGAAACTGAAGAACTAGATGAGGGGCTGCTTGGTGGAGAACTAGATGAAGGGCTTCTTGTTGGAGAGCTAGATGAGGGGCTTCTTGGTGGATTAGTAGCACTTGGAACTAAAACATTAGTGGGATGCTCATCATCATCAATAATACCACCAGTCAAAACAGATTTTGACTTCTCAATATGGCCTTTTTGATGACCATAAACTCCCCCTTCATCAAAAATCACATCTCAAGACATGACAACCTTGTGTGTCTTTGGATTAAAGAGCCTATATGCTTTGGTATTTTCACAATATCCAAGGAATATGCATGCTTCACTTTTGGGATCTAACTTCTTCCTTTTTTCATCAGGAACATGTGCATAAGCCAAGCAACCAAAAACTTTGAAATGACTTACAATTGGTTTCATTCCATACCATGCCTCATATGGAGTGATGCCATCCAAGCTAGAAGTAGGACTCCTATTCAAAATATAAATGGAATTTCTTACCGCATCAACCCAATACATATTAGTTAACCTCTTTTTTTGTAGCATGCTTCTTGCCATATTTACCACTGTTCTATTTTTACACTCAGCCACACCATTTTTTTGTGGTGTGTAAGTAGCTGTGAGTTGCCTTCTAACACCACAATATTTACAAAATTGAAGAAATTCATTTGAACAAAATTCTCCTCCCCTATCAGTCCTTAAACATTTTACATAGTGCCCACTTTGATTTTCAACATGATTTTTAAAATCTTTAAAACAATCAAATGCCTCATCCTTTGTCTTCAAAAGATAAAACCAACACATTCTTGAAAAATCATCTATGAAGGTGAGAAAGTATGAATTCTTACCAATACTTTGAGTCTGCATTGGCCCAAAAATATCGGGAATGCACCAATTGAAGGGGATAAGTCGCTCTCCATGCTTTGCCTTTTGGAAAATTCATCCTTGAGTGCTTGCCCAAAGCACATCCTTCACACACACCTTTTTGATCATCAATTTTAGGTAGCCCATATACCATCTCTTGAGAAACCATTTTCCTCAAACTAGGAAAATTTACATGGCCAAATCTTAAGTGCCATAGCCAACTTTTGCTATCAATGGCTGCATAGGCAAAATCATTCTTTTCTTCTCCAAATTTTAGAGGAAACAATCTATTCTTGGTCATGGGAATGGTAGTGACATGCCTATGCCCATGATTCTTATCAAAAATCTCACACTTATTGTTTTCAAACACAAGCTTAAAATTATTTTCCATGATTTGCCCAACACTCAACAAATTATGTTTTAAATTTGGAGTGTAGTAAATATCAGTAACTTTCTTCTTACCTTCATTAGTTTGTACCTCCATGGTTCCTTTACCTTCAACTTGCAATGCTTTATCATCTCCAAGCTTGATCTTGGATTTGTAGGAATTATCAATTGTAGATAGGAACTCCTCCTTGCCGATCATGTGATTGGAACATCCGGTATCAAGAATCCATGTCTCATTCATATTTTGATTAGATTTACCATATGATAAAAACAAAATTGATGAGTCCTCCTCCTCACCATAGTGGGAATTATTGCTTCTTCCTCCTTGTGATGCTTTCAATCTACAATATTTTTCAAAGTGCCCATACTTGTTACAATAGTAACATTGCTTGTTTCTTCTTCCTTGATATCCATTTCTTCCTCTTTCGTGAGAGCCACCTCTTCCTCTTTCTTGGAAGCCACCTCTTCCTTCTCTTGGAGAAAAACTACCTCTACCTTTTGAAGAAGATCTACCTCTTCCTCTCCATTGGCCTCTTCCTCGTCCTCTTCCTCTTGAACTAGATTCACCTTCTTTGGATGAAAATGCTTTTTCTTCCATTCCCCCAACATTTGGAGTTGAAGAAAATCTCTCCTCATGGGACATTAAGGAACCCATGAGCTGATCATATGTGAGAGTAGTCAATTCCTTACTCTCCTCAATTACAATGGATACTTGGCTCCATTTGGGTAAAAGTGTCCTCAATACTTTCTTTACAATGACTTCATTATTCACTTCTTCACCAAGAGTCTTCATTTTGTCAACACATGCTTTGGCTCTCATGCAATAGTCTCCAACATTTTCATTTTCCTTCATCCTGAGATTTTCAAACTCCATTTTTAAAGTTTGCAATCTCACTTGCTTGACTTGACTGTTGCCTTCATAACTCTCTTTTAGAGATTTCCATGCATCTTTGGCTGATGCACAACTTGCAATCCTTGGGAAAATTCTCTCATCCAAGGCTATTTGCAAGTAGAATATTGCAAGACTATTCTTCTTTTGTGCCTCTCTTGTTGCTTGTCTATCAACAGCTGGAACAGTACTCCAATCGGTTGGCTCTGTGTAGCCATCCTCCACAATCTCCCAAGCACCTTTGCTAATGAGCAAGTGCTTCATTTTGATTGACCACTAGTCATAGTTGGCTCCTCTAAATTCTAGGACTGGGACATTAATGTTGTTGTTTTCCATTTTTACAAATCAATGGTGCAGCTCCTTCCTTAGTTGCTAGTGGAATTTCAATCCCAATGATTTTTCTTCAAATACAGCAGACAACGCCGAATTCCAATGATCACAAAAACACGTGCTAATGTGCACATCAATTTTTTTTTTTGACTCTATGAAATAAATTAAAATATTTAATTAAATAAAACCATTCTATTTAAAAAAGGAAATGAATCTCCTATTCCTTCTCATCCTCAACACAAAGCCGAAGTCGAGTCGCTTCTATGTAGAGAACAAAGGAAGACAGAGAAAAATGGGTTTGGATGTGGTCAAAAAAATTCCATCACATCGAGTTCTGGTGTGGCGACGTCACCAACACTTACAGGTGCTTCTCATGGGGTCTCGACATGCAATTGGTCGCCAAGTCTGACCGGACCATCGACAATCAGACCTACTATAGTTTTACCTTACAATCCAACGACCTCATTGTTGTACTCACAGTGCCCAATTCCTCCAAAATAAACCAGAGCACCACCAGGCCGCCCCATCTGACCTATGATTCTGAGAAGGCCCACACATTTTTCACCAAGCATGGCCTGGCCATTCGCATCGTCGAAATCCTCATCGAAGATGCTGAATTCAAATAGCATGGAGAATGGCGTCGTTGTCGTCTGAAACAACACAAAAAATTCTTAAAAAATAAGAAAATAATAAAATGTTCTTTGGGCCTATGCCTGCAACTAATAAAATAAAGGACGCTGTGCTTTTTTGACAATTTGGACGATATCCTGTGCAGGTAAAATACGTCTCCTTACAACGTCCTCCACGCTTGTCTTGAGCACGACGTCCACACTCAACAACGTCCTAGATTTATTTCTCACAGCAAATCATCTCACAACAATACGTCTCAATGGCTTTAACATAGGGCTTTAACATAGTCTTAACGCAGGCTTCAACGCAGGCTTAAACTAATCACGATTCACATCCATCCAATAGTGTGATACACCTTTCAACACATAGTTCTACAAAATTTCAAAAAATAGGACGTCAACATCGAGATGTCACCACAGTTCAACAGCGGCGAGCTCCTCAATCATAACAAAAGTGATTAAAACTCCTTTTCTTCTCAGCAAGGTTTCTCTCAAACCTAAATCTGATACCACATGTGAGCCAGAATTAGTCTGAACTAATTTATTCATGATAATTCATTACAATATATAGTTTGGGAATGTAACTGAAGAATCTCCCAAATTAGTAAAAGACAGAACGAATCTTGCAAGTGGTTAAAGAAAAAAAATATATGAGAATAAAATGTTCTCAACATCACACCAAACCACTTAAATATTACCTATTACAACTGGAGATATTCACAGGGAATATTGCCTCATGTAAAGAGAAAAACACACTAATAATAGAAATTAATCAAGCTCCAACACCTTTAGAGAGCATAGAAATTCCGTAAATAAATATCTACTGGTTACTTTCTAAGTCTGTACTACAACTTGAGGGGATCATATGAGAACATTTTGGAATTCTAAATAGAGTTATAGTTGAGGTGTTATGAAGAATATTTTAAAAATCTAAATAAGAGGTCAAAGGGTATACACTATGTTTTTGGAATGCGTAAACAATCATATTATTATAAACAATATCTTTAATAAGGGTAATTCTATATAACTTATGGCCTATGATCTTGTGGATCTTAAATACTATTTAAGCTATTTTAATATCCATAAATGTATTTTAAAAATATAGGTATATCAACCATTAATGTATTTTAAAAATATAGGTATATCAACCAATCTAGTATTTTAATTTAAATTTTAAAAGTTATTTTCATATTATTTATTAAGTTATAATTATTATAAAAAAATATTTTTAGTAGTTTTCTAAAATGCCTTGGTAACACAAGCATTGCAATTTTTCTATGGATTGCTTCCCAAGTCATGTGTCATGTGATTGCATATTCTTCCAACATTACTTCTCATGTTATTGCCTTCTCCTCTGTCCGATTTCTTCGGACCCTTAATTTCTCCCTCTAGATCTAGAGGAACGTGGACCCCTAAGAAAGTATGTTGATTGGGTAAACTATAGTGACAGTATTTATAAGATTTTATTTATTCTAATGCTATTCCCATTTTATAGAGGATGCCCATAGAGTGATACTTATAGAATAAATTGTAAGAAAATTCTAGAGAGCGAGTATCAAGTTTTTTTTAGTATGGATGCCCTTGTGTTGGAACTCATATCTCTGTCAGTTGAGGACATGAGAAATATTTTAAAAAAATACATGTCCTCCTCTTTATGCTAAAATTCTCTTGGTATCATACATCTAACCCACTCATGCCAAGATGGAGAGGTTAGGGTAGGAGATGTGGAGTTCAATATTAAAATTCCCCTCATTGCTGAGGTCATCGGCCTTATGGCGGATGTGGTTCACAATTATTAAAAGCATTCATTGGTGAAGGAGGCCCAAACCTTTTTGGGAGAGGAAGAGGAACTAGTAAATATTTAAAATAGCTTTAGCAGATTCTCCCTAAAGTCCCCTTGGGACCAAGTGGCCCTAGTAATTATGCAATTTTTGACCCTATATGAGAACCAAGATATCCTTTGCAACTATCATTTCATGATTCTCAATCATCTTAGGAATAAGAATATTATGAATATTATGTCCTTTCTCTTCCAATATTTGTCCATATCGGTTAGTAAGGTGAAGAAAGGGATGGCATCAGATCCAATCCATTAGGGATTGTTGAAAATAATATTTTATTTCATGATGAGTTCAAGGGATATGAATGATGTCATATCATGAAATATTTGAATAGGTTTCAACCTCCCAATGTGGATTTTCTTAACTCATTTATATCTAAAGATCATGAATCTCTAAATTTAGAGGTTATTAATGCTATGCCCATTGCTAAGATGGTAAAGGGAGGAATTGACTCTCACTAGAAAGGTTCTGGAGGAAGTGAAGGAATGCACATGTCTAAGAGGCTAGTTACCAAAGTGGCTAACCTAGGTAAGGCTTTAATGGATATTGATGAATCCAATCCAAAGAATATTTGTCACCCTCTAAAAATCATAGGTTTTTTTTGGGTGGGAATAGTAACAAGAAAGTGTAGAAATTCCAAAGCCTTAATGAGGGTCTGGCACCAAAATCCTCAAAGGGTAATATTATGAAATTACAATGATCTCTTATCAACACTTTACAAGCTACTATTTCCTCCATGCAAGTTTTTATTTCTCATACAGATAAAATCTTTTCCCTTATGGGTTGGTAGGCCTAGGAGATCAATGAACACAAGGCTAACAACGATGCAGGTCCAAGAAACATGAAGAATTTATGTTGGGGTGGGAGCTAATTACCCTGTTCTAGAATCTAGGTCTATCCCTGGGTCTGGTCTTCTTCCTTCTATGGTTTCGGTTTACTTTGGTTGTGTTGAGTTTTCCTTGTTCCAATTAGCGTACATTTTGGGTTTTACTGTATTTTATATATGCATCTTTTTCTTGATGGTCTCAGTGGTATTATATTTTATGTTTTGGATGTGTATAGATTTTATTTGATTGGAACATCCTTCCTTTGGGTAGGATCTTCTCTTTTTTTAAAGGTTTGAAGATCCTTTCAAAAACCCTTTGTCCATATAATTAAAAAAAACTATTAATAATTTTAAGCAACATTAATTTTTTAATATTAGTTATATGAATTCAAATAAGATAATTTTTTTTTTTACATGGTGGAATCGGTAGCCACCATGAATTCATGCAATTTTTCTAGCTTTTATGGCCACCGTAGTGTTCTACATTGTCCACCCTGAAAGCTACCACATAGATGCCCATGTAGTCTGCCCCTATAACCATTATGCCACGATCATTTTAAACCTTTTGCGCCATTGAAAGAACTAGGAAATGGATAAGCGTTCAATTTGGTGAGGCCCAAGATTTTAACCTTAGACCTTCGCCCCCCTTATAGTATTTGGGGGAACCAATTGGTCTACACCTCAAACCTTCAAATAAGATAAAATTATAATCAAATTACGATGATATTTCAACAAGTTACATAGTAGGATTTGACCTTTAGCTCATTAGCTCATGCAATTTGATATTAAATTTACAAAAATTATAAACTTATTTTATGTACATATTTATTTCAATTTGTTATAACAAATTTTGAATTTTATTACTACGATATCATTCTTGTTAGATTAAACTATGTTTAGACTAAAAGAGATTTAAAAAATAAATTTTAGAATATATTTAATAATAATTTTTATTTTGTTGATAACTTAGATTGAAATTAGTGAGAATTAGAAAACTTGAGTATGAATTAGATAAAGGGTGAAGATTGAAATGTTTGAAAGTCTTGTATGATTAAAATAAAAAAGTTTATAAGGTTTGATCCAAACCTTGGACCTTCTATTTGGAGTTCCAAATTCTTCACTATAAGGATATAAAAAGGGAAAATATACTACATGTAATAATCTGAAAGCATTATTATTGAATTGAAACCATTATTCATTTGAAGCCACATTTTTTTTCCAACTAATTGCATGTAATTCGAATCATATTAAATTATAATCAAGTTAGCACAAGATTTCAATAAATTACATAGTAGGTTTCTATATTAAAATTTCATATATAGCCATGTGAGATCATGATCTCAAGCCATTTTCTTAATAAAAATTTAAAAATATTTTCTAAAAACAAAGAAGCAATCCATCCACTTGAATCTTATATAGAAAAGGTAAAAGCATGAAAGTAAAGAAAAAGAAACAAAAAATTTGTGTGGTACCTATAGGCAACATAAATAATTGATGTGTTATCCATAGATAATAATAACAATGGTATGATACAATGAATGAAGTGGTTTTAAAGTATTTATAACAACACCTAATCCTTAAATTACACAAATAACATTAATTGAAGTCAATATTAAAAGAGGAACTTAAGGTTAATAATAAGTTATAAGATGAGTTTAACCATAACAAGGTTAATTGCAGACCATAGAGCTTACATAATAAAATATTACAATAAATATTTTCTTAAGACATACAATATTACATCATACAATGTCAAATTTAGCCATAAGAAATATTACACTTTCAACATCCTCTTATAATCTAAACTAAAGCACCAAGGAGAAAATACATGAGTGACAATAATATCTTCCCCCTCATAAAATATTCTATAATGGGGCTCATAAAATATTCTAAAGTATAAAGAATTTTGAAATTCAAAATTTATTCACCTCATTTTATAAATCCATTTTACGACCAACCTCTTACGCATAAGCCTATCGGGGGGAGGGGATCTAGCCTATGGTGAGTGATCGATCTTGGAAGAACATTGTCCAAAGCATAGGATCCTAGTTAAATTTTTTATTTATCCTATTAAAGAGGATGATATGATATACCTATGCATCCCACATTTGTTAACCATGAGACTAGTTGAGAAGAGACATAATAACCTTATTGGTAAATTTATTGGGCCTAGACCAAATGTAGATTCTATTAGGAAGTGGGAAGTTTAGAAATGGAAATATAGAAACCCTATTGAGGTGGTATCCATGCAAAATAGGTTTGTAATATTTTATTTCTAGAACCTTGAGGAGCTTATGCACATCATGCTTTAGGAGTTATGGTTTTATCGAAGAAAAGATCTGCCACAAAAGAAATGGGATATCTCTTTTGACCATTCAAAGAAGTCATGAATTCGACTCCTCTTTGAGTAATGCTTTTGAGTTTATCGCTTGATTTTTAGGAAATAGATATTTTTGTAAGAATTGCTAGGGCCATTGGATCTCCCATAGTGGTGGATTCTACTACCAAAGTAGGAACTAGGTTGACTCACACAATATTTTATGTGAATGTTAACCTAGACAACCCACTTCTATCCTCCATAAGGCTAATATCATATTTGAGTTCATGGTACTAGAAGATCAAATATGAAATCCCTCATACTTCATGCTCTATATGCAAGAAATTTGGCCATGTGGGAAAATCATACCTTGACGTAAGGGACTCTATGAGAGTCAAGAAATAGAAGGCTTTCAATTCCAACTTGAAAGATCAAAACCAAAAGTCCAAAAAACCCCAAATGATTAAAGGGGAGAGCTTTGGTTGTGATACCTATATAAACAAATCTAAAGAACTACAAGTAGATACAAATACCAAGGATGTTCCTCTCAATGATAAGCTAATGGATCCTCATCTAATTATAGAGATTAATACTTGGGAGGGATGTCCAATAGATGACATAATAGTTGTCCAAGGAAAGGAACACCTAGTAGAGGGTAATTAGGATCAAGGTATAGAATAAATATATGATTCTAGATAGGAATAAATATCAATTGAATATTTAAATATTTTAGAGTATAAGAAACTACATCAAAGAAGAGAGTCCTAGGGGATTCAATAGCTCGGTAGGATGGAAGAGATTTTAAGGGGTGAGTTGATTTTGGCTCAGAGTTTTGAGTGTGAACTAGAGTTAGCTCTTGAGATATAGATATCAAGAAATAAGAATCTTCCAAAAAAGGAAGCACTTCATCCTAGGAGCAAAGCTACACAAGTAAACAATATAGAGAAAAGTCCTTATATGAGGAAGACATAATATTCAAGGAAGATTGCTAACCTAGGTAGTAAAACCAATGTGAGGAGATATTTGTTAGCTAAGGCAAGAGATAATAAAACTTTAAATAATATTGTCAATGGTACTCAAAATGTCCTAAATTTAAATGTATGATGTAACACCAATCATAGTAGTAAATGAATATTATATGTTGGAATATTTAGGGGATGTATGCCCTTAGTAAGTAGAGTCATTACAATATTAAGAAAATTAAATAATCCTAATATTTTGCTTCCTCGGGAGATGAATATAGATTCAAATAATATTTTTAGTACCAAAGACTCTTGGGAGGTGTTGAAGTTCTAGGTGAAAATTAAGAAGAAGGAAGACTTGGAGGTTGATGTCAACCTCTCCAAATATTAGTTAGCTATTGTACTCTCTTGTTCTATTTGCAGTATTTTATTTTTGACCTCTTGTGTTGGTTTTCATGTTGTTCTCTGATATAAAATTTTTATCTAGCTATACATTTTCAGTCTTGGAATTTTATCCCTTCTAGAAGTTTCTTTGCCCTATGTAAAAGGACTAGGATCCTACCCAAAACCCCTATTTTTATTATTAATAAAAAGGAAAACAATTAATAATTCTTTGTTGAATTTCATTTCCTGTAATAGTATCTACAAATGGTCTTTGACATCCTTGAAAATATAGCCTAGCACTTGGCCCCTTAGGCCTAAACCTCATTAGTTTTTTTTTTTTAACATGGTGGAATTGGTAGCCACCACAAATCCGGGTAGGTTGTCCAACTTTTTATGGCCACCACAATATTCTACACTGTCCACCATGGAAGCCGTCATACATATATTCACGTAGTCCACCCCTATGACCGCCATGCCACAATCATTTAAAATCTTTTACACCGCTGAAAGCACCAGGAAAGGGACAAGTGTTCAGTTCGGTGAGGTCTAAACCTCATTAGTTTTGAATTCCTTTATATTAGAATATATTTCTAAAGTACCATCACACATCCACATTGCCACCTCAAAATGAACTAGGAGAGAGAGACATTGATCTAGAGTGAGATTTTTTTGATATTGTACGAACACAAGAATCATACAAACAATAGAGTTCAACATTTGAAAAGAAATAGATAGCTTATCAAGGACAATATTTATACACTCAATATTATCTTTATTTTTGGCTCTAGAATATGCAATATTTGCTCTTAAAGCTATTAATATTATATCATCATAGGCCTTCCCTTGACATGATAGACACCCTAAATCACCATGACCTAGGAGACTTAGCTAATTATAGGTGAGTGGGCAATGAAATATAGAAGATTGTATGTATAGTGAACCATTTTGTTGCAGCATATTTGAATGGTTATAGAAATAGCTTTATTGAGATACATAGAAATCATCATCTTGTTTTTATTTGTATATTTTGATAAAGGAGTAAATAGGATCTTGACCTAAATATTTTATCACTAATACCAAAACATGGAGGAAGGCCATAAGGCACTAGATAGAGGATTCATGTAGGGTAAGATAATACTAGCACTTTTGTACTATGATTAAAATTGTATCTAGATTTTTTGCTAGAGGGCATGAGGGATAAGATCTAAGTATTTTCTATGGGATGGAATACAAGCATATTACCATGTTTTATCCACACAACATTCCTCTAAAAATATAACCTAGCAATATTTGGGCTAAGATATGTGCATATGAATAGGGGTGAAGGCAACAATAGATACCAACACTAACATGGATTCCATATCACTCATTTTTTTAGACAACCTACCCCCAAATATACTAGAAAGGACACTAGGACTCATAGTAATTGGTTGTAGTGAAATCCATAAAGGTGTTGTAGGATTATCACCATACAAAATGGAGAGGATGCCTAGATAGTTAAGATAAGTACATATTGATAGAAATTTCTCCTTTTTATACACTAAAAATATATAAACAATAGATGGAAGAGTATAGAGTGCACAGGTTGACCCTTATACATTTTTTGATAGAGCTATTATGATGTTAATGGAAAACATAGTAGGAGAAGGATATCACATCATAGAGATGATGAGGACTCGACGCTATCATCATGATATAATTTCACCAAGAGCTAGCTAGTGGGACCTTAATAGACAAATATTAAACAATACTATCACCTATATGGGAGAGGGGGAATCCATTGGGGTAACAAATTCATGGAATAATGATGTCTAAATTCTTGGTGAAGGAGGAGGAGGCTAGGGGAGAATTAGTAACAATGGAGTGCATTGATTCTAGGTAGGATATGATATCAAAGGATAAGGGATAGGACTTTGAAGAGGGTATGCCTATGGAGCAAATCTACATGTATGAAGTGAAATTTATTATTGTCATATCGAAGAGTCAATTATTGAAGAAGGAAGACTAGACTAGAAATATTAATGACCCAATGACACCCTATTAATTTATCATAGATTCATCTTCATTTATTTTATTTAAGTTATTTAAATCATAATTAGATTTAGGTTAGCATTATTCTACATATGAAGGATGAGTCTAACATATCATACTAACATGATTATAAATATTGTCCATTAGTGGAAAAGCATAATTGATCAACTATAGAGAATGATCCTTAGTAACTTGTTGCATTTTGATAGCCTACCAACAACATCACTATCATTTATTAGTCCATAAAATTAGGTAATAAAATTGAATGACCAAGACCAAAATTTGAGTACCCTTTTGACATAGGTACTATTATGAAGCTTTATTTATCATAAACATAAATCATTCACCAACATATAGAAATATAAAATCATTCATCCACAAATAATATTCCATAATATAATCCACACAATGAGACACACATATAGATAATAACCTTAACGTATTTCAACACTAATAATACTCCTTAAGTAATAAATAGTTCCACAAGATCTCCAAATATGAGAGGAAACTCTATGGGAAAATATAATTAGAAGAAATTACTTGATTTGAATGATTATTATTATAATGAAAGTATCCCTTCTTTATTGTAGTTTTGAATTCTAAACCATTATCCAAATCATTATTATATTATAATAAATTTTGTGTTATTTTTGTCCCATTCCAACTATCCATAATACCCATATACAATACATTGTATCACCATATACCTATCCTTGGGTACCATAATGTTCCATACTCCTTATAAATGGTTCATCGCTAAAACATAAAAGTAAAGTAAATTATATGATATTGAAAGCATGAGGATACGGAAGTCCAATAGGCATACCGGGTGCGGTGTTAAACAAAAGCATACGAAATGCTAAGTCCTACGAATGAAGAAAAAGGACTAAAGTGCATGAAAAGGGGAAAACAAACGAACTAAAATGAGATATAAAGCAAATGTAAAGTGCAGACCTTCTTTTTATTATTTTTTCTTTGATACATGGTTACAATACATCTCCTTCCTTTTTAGGAGCTAGGAGCGTTAGATATAGCTTTGTTACACCAAGGATGGTACACTTCCCTTCAGGATCTTCCACGTGCCCACATTTGAAATGGGCGGGCTAGTCACCGCCACTTGCGTGAATGCATCTGTAGTTCCTTGCTACCCATTTGGTGTTGATATCCTGTGTTCAAAGAAACAACAAACAATTAGTAGCACCTACGGATGGAGGGAAATATGCAATACCCAAGGCCTCTGGTTAATGCATGAATGAAACAATTAAAATTATAATAAAAACATGTCAGAATAAGATTAAATTTGGACATAAGCATGCAAACACAATCATGAACACACTACAAAAGGAACAGTAAATAAATCTACTTTAGATTTCTAATCGCTTTGGGGTGGGACGATTGGGACTGTCATAAAATGTCAAAAAGCAACCTCCTAAATGTCCCATCTAGAGGCCTTCAAAACACCTGCAAAGTTGGGGTTAGGTAAAATGGGTCATTTTGAGATGACCCAGAAGGTCATATTTTGCATATTTGGCCCCGGTCACCCTATATACGAATATGCTCCCTGTATGTTAGTGAAAGCGAAAAGCAATGAAAACACAGCCAAAACTCATCAGAATGACATGAAATTTGAATGGAAGCATATATGAAAGACATAAAATGAAATGCAAAATAAATAGTAAGGAAATATGCTACATATTTCTAATCACTCTAGGGTGGGACGATTAGGACTGCAGCAGTGCGGTGGGCGCCTGGGCAGAGGATGCCTGCCATTTGGGGATTGGTTTCGACACCAATCCACTTGGGATGGGTCCAAAATCTCCTAGGGGGTGGTGTCATAAAATTGGGTGGGATATTGTGGCCAAATGTTCAGGTTTTATGTCCGGATTGCACTTCCAATGTTCACCCAATAACCTCCCTTCCAAAAGAGAGATCAAGGATGTAAGAAGCACAAGTGAGGGATGAGGATGTAATTCGACAGCACTCCATTGCTCCAAATGCTCCTGCTCTGTCCTATTTTTGGGGTGAGAAGACTCACCATTTTATAGACCTGAGTGTCTCTTATTAATGAGCATGTAGAGGTGCCACTTGGCCATCATGCCTTGTCAGGGGGGAGAAGATTCCTCCCTGATTAAGGGTTCCATGACTTCCTCTATGACTACCTCTTTGAGCTCAAAAATGCTTACTCACACTCCCATGCATTTAAGGTGGAGTTGAGTTGCAGATCTGAGTTACCATTTGTCAAGGTTTGAAATTTTGCCCATCAAACTTGCTATTCACCCTACCCTAGAGCGAATGTTGCTAATCGTCCCAAGGTGGGACAAATACTAGTTTGTAATCGTCCTAGGGTGGAACGAGTAGGGAGCAGAATGCCTGAAAGGTACCAAATTGACCTCTGACCTTCCAAAACTACTATGGGATTGGTTAGGACCATTTTTTAACCTCTGGGGGCTGCCCTAGGGGTTATGTATTTCAATTCGATCAGTTATTGTCATCACATAATTGGATTGCTGTTGTTTTGGTGTCTACAGATGCCCCTTTTTGGGATGCGTTGTGCATGGTCCAGCGTTGAGCAAAAAATAGATAACAAAAGCACTAATGATTAGGGTTTCTCAATAACCTAACCAACTTTTGATGCCCCAAGTATGGAAAGGGCATGTATTCATGAATCCTTGCTTCTGACAAGCTAAGGAGCTTAATTCAAGTGTTAACATTTTTTGGTGAGGTATTACTTGATCTTGGACATTGTTCAGTCATGAATAGGCAAAGGGTGAAACCTTTTGTCTGCAGGAAACTTGAGTTCATGATTCTAGAATGCCAAGTGTTTGATCAGCTTGTGATAATTGCTTGTTTGATGTCCCAAGAAGAAGCATGATTGTCTTTGTCAATGATTATTTGAATGCATGCCATTTCCTTGATTGGGTGTGTATTTGTTGATTGGTGACTAAGTGTGACTACCCCCTCAAGCGACAAATCGATGAGGGAATGACCGACATGAGAAAATTGATGAGTCACTTGACCCAAGATGACGTTTGTAAGGGTACCTTTAGTTGTTTTCCATTGAATGCTTATGCAATTTTCGAACAATCTGACCCATTTTTGGTGGGTTTGAACCCTTTTTGTGACGCATTTTGGAGCTAAAATTGTCAAAAATCCATCATCCCATGGAGCGGTCCAGCTATGGTAGCCTTATTAGGGAGTAGGATAGTGACAATTTGTGACCCAAATTTCTATTTTGTATGCCAAGAACATTAGGCACAATGACGCTTTTGTTTGGTAGTTTTATTATGTTTTTGGGTGGGCTTTGACCCTTTTTGGGATGCCTTTTGGGGATGAAATTCTCAAAAATCCTTCCTCTCGTGGAGTGGTTTGGCTATGGTAGCCTTATTAGGGAGTAGGATAGTGAGTATTCATGGCCTCAATGTCAGTTTTGGATGCCAAGAATCACAGGTATAAAAGGCCCCTTTGTTCGGCAATTTTATTGCTATTTTTGTTGCATTTTGGATGCAGTTTTTGGTGTTTGTGATTTTCTTACTCTGTAATCGTCCCAGGGTGGGACGATTACCATTTTTGTAATCATCCTAGGGTGGTATGAGCACTAACTAGAGCGCTCGTCTCAGGGTGGAACGATTACAGGCCTAAAATCCTATATAAGGGCCAAAACTAGGTTTTGGGCTCATTTACACTTTGCTTTTCTGGCGATTTGGAGTTGTGAGGAGGAGTTCAAGTCTGCGTAGTGGAGCTTTGTCGATATTTCATGGATACCATGAGTGCACAGACTGGATTGTCGAGTGGCAGAGCCGAGGCAAGACCGGTAGGTGCTCCTGCATGTTATTTTGGTATTTTTATTTTACAGTTCAAAATCGTAATTTATTTTATATTTCATTTTTCCGTTTAAACTAAGATCAAAACCCTAGTTTAATATTCTATATTTGTATTTTGTTGCATTGTTTTAAACTAATATAAAAACCCTAGTTTAGAAATTTTGTTGTTATTTTGTTTTTTCATTTTTTTTTTTAGATTAAACGAGAGTTAAAAAACCCTAGGTTAAATTTTGTTGTTATTTTGTTTTTTGTTTTAACTAGAGTTAAAAACCCTAGGTTACAAATTTTTATTGTTATTTTTGTTTTTCTTTGTTTTTTTTTTTTAGTTTAAACGAGAGTTAAAAAACCCTAGGTTAAAATTTTGTTTTATTTTGTTTTTTGTGTTAAACTAGAGTTAAAAAACCCTAGGTTAAATTTTGTTTGTTATTTTTTTTTGTTTTGTTTTTTTTTGTTTAAACTAGAGTTAAAAACCCTAGGTTAATTTGTTTTTATTTTATTTTTTGTTTAAACTAGTGTTAAAAAACCCTAGGTTAAATTTTGTTTTGTTGTTTTTTTTGTTTTTGTGTTTAAACTAGAGTTAAAAACCCTAGGTTAAAATTTTGTTGTTATTTTGTTTTTTTGTTAAACTAGAGTTAAAAACCCTATGTTACAAAATTTTGCTGGTATTTTGTTTTTTGTTTAAACTAGAGTTAAAAAACCCTAGGTTCAATTTTGTTTTGTTGTTTTTTTTTGTTTTTTGTGTTTAAACTAGAGTTAGAAACCCTAGGTTAAAATTTTGTTGTTATTTTGTTTTTTGTTTAAACTAGAGTTAAAAACCCTAGGTTACAAATTTTGTTGTTATTTTATTTTTTGTTTAAACTAGAGTTAAAAACCCTAGGTTACAAAATTTGTTGTTATTTTATTTTTTTGTTTAAACTAGAGTTAAAAACCCTAGGTTAAAATTTTGTTTTATTTTGTTTTTTGTGTTAAACTAGAGTTAAAAAGCCCTAGGTTAAATTTTGTTTTATTTTGTTTTTTGTGTTAAACTAGAGTTAAAAAGCCCTAGGTTAAATTTTGTTTGTTGGTTTTTTGTTTTTTTGGTTTAAACTAGAGTTAAAAACCCTAGGTTACAAAATTTGTTTTGATTTTGTTTTTTTGTATTTTTTGTTTAAACTAGAGTTAAAAACCCTAGGTTACAAAATTTGTTTTGATTTTGTTTTTTTTGTATCGGTTATTTTTTAATATTTGTACTGTACATGTTGTTACTGTTGTTGTACAATTTATTAAATGTTTTTGTTGTATAATTTGTATAAATTGTTGTATATTTGTTTTAGTGTTGTACAGTTTATTTTTGTTGTCATGTGTTAATGTTTTTGTGTTGTTTTGTTTTGTAGGTGGTGAAGAGTCTGTACCGTCAGTCAACGATATTCTCTGAAGCATAGAGGCATCAACTATGGTAGATTGGGAGTGCCTTGATGCCCTTGGGCTCAAGCAGGTGACTTGGTTAGAGCCTATGGTGGGGGATCGAGTGTATCTGATTGTCCTGATCAATTTGTGGGATCCCTGTACCAACACCTTTCATCTCCCAATAGGGGAGATGACAGTGACTGTAGAGGATGTTTATCAATTTTTGTGGATTCTAATAGATGGGCTGCCCATTCGGACTACTCCTTGTGATTAGCAGACGATGTTGATGACACGGTGCTTTGGGCATGCGACAAAGATGGGGGTGGATGAGGTGGTGGAGAGGGCAGAGGGATACTGCCTAATTTGCAATATTTTGGTGCGGTGGTGGCTAGAGAAGTGCATGTTGGGGGTGAGGCATGCACTGCTCATGACTCTCATCTCCAACATGCTGCTTCCTAAATCCTCAGGTGCAAGGTTCCCTTGGAACCTACTTGAGGTGGTGTTTAGACTTGTGGAGTGTCTGATCTCAGTGCCACTGATTATGAGGTGGGATTAGACATTACTGGCATAGATTTATGATGAGTTGTACGAGGTCCACTGCCATATGCAGAAGGGGATTGGGTGTAGCTATCTATTGTAGTGCTGGGGGTGGCAACACATAGTTGTGGAGTGTCCACAGGGATTACCTTGGACCACTCAGGCAGAGATGGTGGATAGGAATATTGGTTATGCTGCTCTATGGTAGAGTTTAGAGGAGCAGGGGCAGAGTCAACAGTGGGCAGGTGTCATAAGGAACTATGCTGATGCCTTCTTGTGGCTTTCTCTAGGAGAGGTATTTTGGTGTCCATACCAGGAATGTCCAGCCTGGCCTGAGGCTGGGGAGTGGCTACGATAGGTGCATAGGGGGAGGTGGTTGATTGGGTGGCATAGGACCGAGCAGGAGTACTTTCCATACATTAGGGTGACTCAACAATTTGGGGTGTGCCAGGGATTTCCTGGTGAGCCTTTGATCTATCAATGTCGGGGTGACGAGAGGACTCTAACCTGGTCGATCATTGAGCCATTAGGTGAGGAGTCAGATGTAGTGATCGATGTCCCTAACGCAGACAATGTCAGGGTGACTACAGAGTATGACTAGTGGTGGAATATGCGACGATGGTAGGGTAAGGGGCCTCTAGGATGTCCGAATGTAGAAACAGCGGGTGGTGAGGATGCAAAGGCATCAAGGGAGGGTTGGGGCACTCTGCGTGATGATGCAAATATCATGGAGGTTGATGACTTGACTGGGGATGACGTAGGGGTTTCGAAGTAGCCAGATATACAAGACGTTTTGGAGTAGTGGGTACCAGAGTAGCCCACCATCCTGAAGATATCCATGCCTCAGGAAATCCTAGGGGACATGGAGGCTAGGTATCACACTGAGATAACACGATTGGAGGATCTTCTATAGAGACGATATGAGGAGCACGGGCAGGTTCTACAGGAGAGGGATATCCAGTGAATTCAATTGGTAGAGTAGGAGAACGCATTGGCTACGTACATCCAGTGGGATGGGGACACAGATGCTTTACGGGAGGGATCTCCTACAAACTCAGTGGGCATAGCATGATGACGCATTGGTTGCATACCATTGGCGAGAGGTGGATTGGATTTTGCATCAGTTGGATTTGGAGGTAGAGATTATCCACCTTGATGGGCAGTTACCTGAGCTCACTAGAGGTGGATCTTCACGTTGAATGAGAGACAGTGAGACTGAGCAGTCTACTTCCTCTCGTTGTAGGTGGGTGGGTGAGGGTAGCGTTAGTGGGCATGATGCAGGGGCTGGTAGCAGCCACCCTGAGAGGTCCCATAGGACCCACACCACTGGGGGTAGTTCCAGTCGCACCGATCTTGCATGATCATGGTGGTCGACTCCCTAGGATTAGGGTTTTCTTATTTGTTTTATTTTTGTTGTGAGGTCCGAGGACCGACTAATTGTATCCTACAAGCATTGTTGGTGATATATATACATGACTTTATTTTTTACTATACACTTGTCATGATTTAACATTTAATTTTATGCACATTTATTTATGTTTGATGTATACATATGTTATTATGAATGCGACTATTTCTAATTATATGATGTATACATGTGGGATGAATGAAATTATTGGTTGGTAACTTGGCGGTGGCACCATAGACTATACAGGATTTACTAGCTTCTTGTACTATGTGATTGCTTTGTGGAATGACTTTGCATGTGTGAATTTTTTTTTTTTGGTTTTGTATTTTTTGATGGTGATGCAAGAATGGACATGTACAACATTTGTTTTAGAATGTAGTTAAGGTTTTTCTGAGATTCATATGTTTTAACTAACTAGCCAAGATTGTACATTTATCTCACAATACTTTTGAACAAGGTACGAATCAGACTTGAGTTTGACCAAGTTATTTCACATCCTTGTGTGTGTGATTGAATTTGTTTATGTGGTATTCATCAGGATACCGCTAGTGCCAGATAGGCTGTCAACCAAACCTGTACTGAGGATCACCTAATTAGCTCCACTAAATCCTTTGTTGTATTTAGTGTAGATACAAAAATAGCACCAATTCGATTGTGACTGTAAACACTGATCGCATTGACACACACAGCCCCCAGGGCAGCCTCCAAAGGTTAAACAATGGTCCTAACCACTCTCACAATAGTTTTTGGAAGGTCAGAGGTCAATTTGTCACCTTCAGGCACTCTTCTCCATACTCATTCTACCCAAGGATGATTTCAAACTGGTATTTGCCCTGCCCAGGGATGAATAGCAGTATTTGCTCCAAGGAGGGGTGAATAGCAGGTTTGATAGGAAAAAAGTCAAATCCTGACAAATGGCAGCTCAAATCTGCCACTTAATGCTTCCTTCATTGCCTGGGAGTGTGGGTGAGCGTTTTCAAGTGTTAGAGGTAGTTATAGGGGTAGTCATGAAGCCCCTAATCAGGGAGGAATCTCCCCTCCCCTGGAAGGGCATGATTTCCATGTGGCACCTCTGCATGCTCATCCAAAGAGACCATCAGGTCTATAAAATGGTGAGTCTTCTGACCCCAAAATATATAGAGAAGGAGCATTTTTGGGCAACGAAGTTCTACCATTTTACTTCCCCATATGCCCTTGTTTGATTTGTGCCTTTCACATCCGTGATATATTTTAGAGAGAAGGTCATTGGGTGACCATTGGAAGGTCAAATATTGAGCCCAAAACATGACATTTTGCCACAGCATACCACCCAATTTGCTGACAACACTTTACAAGAGATTTTGGACCCATCCCAAGTGGATTGGTGCCAAAATTAGGCCCCAAATGGTGGGCGGCCTGCCCCGGGTGCCCCCCCCGCACTGCTGCAGATTTAATCGTCCCCTTTAGGAATGATTAGGAATCGATGACAAATTTTCCTTCTATCATTTTCTTTTGCATTTCATATTATGCTGCTTAGATAGTTTGCAATTTCAATTTCGTAATGTTTTGAGCAAATCTTATCATGTTTCATCATTTTTTCGTCTTTACTAACTTGCAAAGGGCATCATCAAAATCCGGGTGTTAGAGGCCAAATTGGGGAAATATGACCATCTAGGTCATCCCAAAATACTCCCAATTAGCTAACCCCCACTTTTGCAGGAGATCTAAAGTTGTCCAGGTGTGACATTTTGAGCGGTGCTGTCTAGCATTTTATTATAGGTATATTTGTCCCGCCCCAGAGCGAATACGAATCCATGGCAAGTTTGTAGATTGTTTTTTTTGCAATGCCTCGGTGATGTTCCCATACCTCTGTGAAGTTTTCAACTGATTTGGATCTATTTTAACCATCGTTTTATTTATTCTTTGCATGCACTAATCGTAGGCTTGGGGATTGCATGTTTCGTCTCCTCTATAGGTGCTATTAATTGTCTTTATGTTTCCTTGAACATAGGACCTAGACATTGGAGGAGCATCAGAGAGTCAACATTCATATATACAAGTGGCGGTGATGTTTTGGTCCACCCATCTTACATGTGGGCACATGAAAGAAGGATGGCTATCCATGGATGTAACAAAGAAACAAATTTAACGCTCCTCGCCCCTAAAAAGGGAGGAGACAAATTGTAACCAAATCCTAAAACATATCAATAAAATAAAGAGTTGTTCCCCGCATTGGATTTTCATTTGGGTTTCAATTCGCTTATGCTTTTCCTATTTCATGCATTTTCAATTCGTAGGACTTAGCATTAATTTTAGTTCCCTTTTGCATCATACTTGGAGCTTTTCCTTTTTTTTATTTTCGTATCCTCATGCTTTCAGTGGCAATCACGATGGGATTCATCTTATCTAGGGATGAATGGGAATGCGCCCCACCCTATGATGAATCCAGTTCTGTTATTCGTCCCATCCAGGTACGAATAGCTCTTTGCATAGTTTCAGGGCAGAAACTCAGAGCCAGCAGATTTGGGCAGAGAAGAGGTAGGGATTCTAAATTTTTCCTATCATTTTTTGTATTCAATTTTTCTATTTTTGGGTTACTTACTTGCTTAGGGAAAGTTTTCTTTTACTGCTTACTTTTTTCCTTTTTTTGAAAAATAAAAAAAACCCCACACATCACATGGTGAATTAAACACCAAGGAGCTGGTCGTAAAACCCCAACCATTGATCAAGACCAACGGTGGATTTCATCACCACCTTGGCTTGAATTTTTGGATCCATTACCCTGATCGCTACTGTTGCTAGACATAAATCCTAATGAAAGTTGATCGAGTGTAGCTGGGGTGATTCCCAGCACATGAGGATAAGTCTTCTATGGTAGGTGTCATAAATAGGGTGATTCCCCTTTTGTACCACCTACGTTCCATGTACCATCTACTCTCACATACCTATAGTTTCCCTCACGTAAGGGCAGGTATATACAGAGGTTGGTATATTAGCATGGCAATGGTATATCGAAGGGGCAACCCTTTTTGGAATTCATAAGAGCCATCATATTGCATTCAAACGTTCTTTACAAAAACCTTCAAAAACAAAAACCAAAACACGCTAAATTAGGTCTAGGACACACTTTTAATATTTAAACGAGATAATCATTGCTTTGTGTGTGTGTGACATTTTATGTTTTATGTAGCATAAAAAAAAAAAATCATCATAAAAAGAGATAAAAACCTACATAGCTTGTAGAAAAACACCACCATGGTGTACACCCGTAGCGAAGCCCAATCAAGGTCGGAAGCTACGAAGATTGTACAATGGGGCACAAGTTGCCTCCGCTATAGCCCCAAGGACATGGTCATACCACCTTGGAGGCCTGACCCACAAGAGATTCCACATCGTTCCATTTCAGAATGGGACTATAGAGGCACCTCTTTGAGGGATATAGTGGCACTTAACATAGACAAGAAGGCTCCCTTAGAAGCTCGATATGAGTGGACACCACGTGATGAAGTGCTAGAGTAGCATAGGGTCCATGAGGAGATGCCACATGATTATGGCATCCCTCCTTTACCCCCCATCACTATTAGAACCAATAGACAAAATCCAAAGCGCAAGGCTCTCCAAACAGGGCGAGCCAACTCTGCCTGCCCCTTTCACACATACAAAAGGGAGCATGAGGAAGACCATTACATTCCTCAAGAGCAATATACAGTGCGAGAGCCATGCGCTTCCACACCCTTTATATACCATGATCACATACTGAGGCCAGAGCCTCGGGTAAATGTCGCCAACCATGACAGAGGGAAGCAACCTATTGAGATATTGGATCATTGCGACCAGGGTAAGTGCATAGGAGAGGCATCCAAGCCTCCTAGGCTCAAGATGATAGAAAAAATTGACCTGGAAGTCACTAGAAATGCTGCACACCAAGCGTAGATCACACATCTTGAGCAAGACCAACATCCGCTACAGCATCTATATCACCTTAGCAAAGAGCGCATTCGGTGCCAAATAGATGAACTACTCCATAACCTGGTGCCTAAGAGGGTTCCAACCCCTCGCACCCAAAGAGTAGAGCCGTATGAGAGGTGCAACCCCTTGGTGTGAGATAGGTCTCCACAACCTTACCAAGTGCTGCCTCCAAGACCTCCTAGACCTAAGCGGGAGGCCACTCCTCGAAACGACGATGGGTACTTGTTGGTCATCAAATCCGCCTAGGTAAGGATTTTGTGTAAGTTTATGCACCCTAGACCTGGACCAACATTGAAATGCCAAAGGGAAGAGATTCCCCTCGTGCCAATCTCCGAAGAAAGGCCGACTCCTATGCTAAACTACTTGGGTGTTTTGAAGACAAGAGTGCAGGAAAGAGATAAAAAGGATAAGGGTTAGAGAAATAAATTAAAAAAAAGGGTTAAGGGAAGAGAGATTGGTGATTTTAGGTGGGAGAGAACAGGAAGCACGATCGCCAACAGACAACTTGAATAGCAGCAAAGAGTACCAAGAGTAAAATGAAAGAAAAGTAGTATCGACCTTCCTATGTATCCTCCTGAACAAGTTTCAGGACACTGTCCCTGATCACACACTAGATGCAGAGTTCAGCATCCAACATACAAACGAGGAGAGATAGAAGAATCAAGCAAGGCAAGTAGCATAAAATAAATCCAATACAACACTTTTCTACTCCTATATATCCTTTCGAATGAGTTTCAAGACACTGTCCCCAATCGCACACCGGACGTAGAGTTCAGCATCCAGTATACAAACGAGGAGAGATAGAAGAATCAAGCATAGAAGGCAGCATAAAAGAGAAGAATTGAGCTCAAAGTATCTTAGTATTAATTGCAAGACATCAAGTTACAACAAATTTCTAGCAGATAGTTCCCCCCTTTTTCCATTACAATACCTGGGTTTTTATAGAGGACCCGGGCCTATGAATCATAATTACATAGCAAAGAAGAGTACGCCCATGAGCTTTGAGAATTCAGCATTCCTCGACTCTTGTGACTAAGCTTTCAATTCTGTTACCAAAACTAGCAATTGTGACTGGGTCAACCATGGAAAGGTGCATTGATGAGTCGTCTGGACGTCCTTGGTCTCCAGGTGAAGTGCACAAGTGGTCGTCATGCTTGTCGGGTTCTCCATCATGGCTTGATACTTCGCTTCTGATTGCCAAAAATGAGCAACAGGCTTGCTGGCCATAAAAAATTGCATTTATGAGGCACTTGATCACCTCGGGAAGATACCTGGCTTGGAACGTGTTCCCGTGAAGCGCTTTGCTAGGTCTTCGCAATGGTTTTGGGCTGAAGTGAAAATTCCTCCTTGAATGATACTTCACAAAAATGAGCTTCGCAAAACTACTTCATTGATGCCTTGGAGAAATGCTTCGCTGTGATTTTCTTTCAAAATTGTGGTTCGGAGAGATTTCGGCCGAAACACATTTCTACCTTCAAAATGCTTTGCTTCTCTTGGCTTCTAGAACTTCGATCAAAAAAGCTTTGGGTGAAAACTCACTGAAGTGAATGCTTCGCTATGTTTTCTGTCGAAGTAGAAATGGTTTGGGCAAAAGTTGGCTGAAGTGAATACTTCATTATGGTTTCCGTCGAAGTAGAAATGGTTCGGGCGTGAAGAGGCCCGAAGTAGATGTTTTGATAATTTTCTGGCGAAGGATTCTTCAATGCTTCTTTGGGTTCTACTTTGCTAGTCCTCCAACCGAAGCAGTGTTTTGAAATTTTTTTTGTCAGAAGCCCTTTTCATCAGCCTTCTTGCATTTTTCTTCGGCAAAACTACTTCACAACAAATCCTACACGAAGCAATGTTGGAAGCACTTCGGGTGCGAAGCTCTTTTCTTCAGCAAAACTACTTCGCAAAATTTTTTACCCGAAGTAGTGCTGGAAATACTTCGGGTGCGAAGCGGTTTCATTTTTTACTTTTTATACAAAGGGGTGGCTTTGAAAGCCAAAATTTTTGCAACTTTTCAAAATAAAAATAACAAAGCAAGAACTTTACACAACACTATACAAAACTTGTTTCTTTTCTACCCCTTGATAAGTGTGACAAAATTGTCAACATTCTTGGCGGCTCGCGGGGCAACGAGCTCGTCTCGGTGGGAGGACCTTTAGTCTTGATCCATTGGGCCAGAGTCTTTTCTCGATCTTTCTCCTCCTTCCTATGGGAGTGCTTTTGCAGCTGTTTGCGTGGCCTTCTGCTATGGTGATGGGATAAGGTGATCACAAATTTTGGTTCGGCCTCCTTTCGGGTAACATGCTTTGCAAGGAGACCCTTATAATCCACTTCGTAAGAATGCTGCCCGAAGTAGCTGTTGAAAATACTTCGGGTGCGAAGCTCTCCTTTTGAAAACTGCTTCGCAAAATTTTGCCTTTGGTTACCTTCTTCGCAGTGAACCTTTTGTACTTGCTACTTCACATTAGAAGTCTCCAAAGAATATTTGAAAATGTTACTTGGCTTTGTGATCTTGGAAGATAATGTACATACAAATGCAAATTATATACACATATATATTTTTTTTGAGCTGCCAAAGTAAAACTCGACCTGAGTCTTTCAGCAACACCTTATTTACCAGCCGAACTATTTACAGTATTCACACAAATTTTTTGCGGCATAATCGGCATGTCGCCACCATAAATTCAACTTTGGGTGATTATTCGACAAACCTGCAATGTCTAGACCAGATCCGATTGAACTTTAGTTGATTTTTGAAGTCCAGCTAGTTTCTTCCCAAAGTTGTCCATGTTGTGAACATGGAGCAACATAGTGAGTTGTTGCTCCTGCCAGTACCCGTACTGGTGATGAAATATGTGGCAAAGAAGTTTGCAGCATGAGGGGCCTCTTGGGGTACTGGTTGTGGTGGGGGCTGGAACCAATACCAGCATACTGAAGAATTTACTAACTACGAGCTGGGTACAGGTTCTTCCATCCTTCTGATGGGGTAATAGGGCTCTTCGACAAAGAGTAATCTTCCAATATTTCTTCAGGTTTAGCTTGATGAGATATTCTTGATGGATTCTGGCTGAACACTCACGTGCCATCCACTAGGATACAAAAAGGGTGCAAAAATGGGCCCTCTTTGTTCTCAGGTTCTACCACTTGAGACTGCTCTTCTTCTTGGCCCGTCCTCTGATGGAGACTGCAAGCAACCATATTGTTCATTGGCAGGGCAAAGCTTGCATATTGCCATTGTTGGGCTTGGATGGAACCCGCCTCTTGAGCTACAAACGACTGCAACTCAGGCATCTACTCAGTATGAAAGGTCTACCATGATGAATACTGTGCATGATAGACAGGAGCAACAATTATTGGAGGAAGTGATGGAGTTTCCCCCCACTGCAACTTTCTAGATATGAGAAGGAGCTGCTCTGCTCGTACTGCCTCCTCAAATATCTAAGGAAATATTTGTTCACCTGATCGCAGTAAGAGAAGGACCATGTCCGGGTGAAAGGCTCAAACATAGAAGAAGTGGGCTTGGGCGGGCGTTGGTTGGATCCCTCCTGGAATTCTCTTCCAACTTCTACAAAATCGGACATTGAAGTCCATAATGCTCTCTAGAGGTGCTCTCTTGATGGTGTAGAGGTACGTCAAAAGCTGGAAGGGATCTTGGGAGCCATCAAATGCTTTGAGTAATGCTCCCGCTAAGTCATCCCATGAATAGATGCTTCCATGCCTGAGCAGTATGTACCACTGTAGTGCCCTTCCTTCTAGATACAAGAGCAGGAGCCTAACCATGATATCTTCATGGACTAGCAGGAGCCTGACCATGATATCTTCGTGGACTATGTCAAAGATGGACCTTAAATAAATAAGATATTCAAGGTGCTCTAAGCCCATTCCCTTAGTGCCATTGTATTTTGGCACTGTCCTCAAGGCGCTTTCAGGAATTTCATGGTAACTTGAGAGATTCAAAGGGCCATAATTGTCCTAGCTTGGATATTCCCTCTCCATTATAATAGTGGCCTATAGATATCACAGTTATCGCCACTAAGTTGGAGTGGCCACGTGAGCATACTTTTCTCTGCTTGTGAGGTCAAGGCTGCTCACCAAACCTTAACTCCTTCGGGATGTCTTCTTTCAAATTTAAAAATGAACCTACGATCAATAAATTTGGATCTTTAGCTCAGTCAGTTTCACCAAGTTATTTTGTCAAATGGAGGCAAGCCAGAGATTCACCAACTCAGGCTTCCTTAAAACATAGGGACTTTTTTCCATGAAGCCACTGATTTGGATACTGGTCTTTACGACTTAGAGATTTTTGGGTAAACAGAGTCACAAGATGCTAAGAGTCTTTCAATAATGAGGGCATCAATCCTCACCACCACTAATTAGGTTAGACTGACCAGGTCACACTGGGAACTAATTAGAACTAGTGGCCCCGGTGAAATGGGATTGCATTAAAATATGGGACCTTGACTAGTGATAGATCTTTCTGAGACAGACACAGTCGGGTCCCACCGAGCGTGCCAGAAACTGTTGGTCATCAAATCCACCTAGGTAAGGATTTTGTGTAAGTGTACGCGCTCTAGACCTAGACCAACATTGAAAGGCCGAAGGGAAGAGATGCCCCTCATGCCAATATCCAAAGAAATGTCGGCTCCTATGCTAAACTACTTGGGTGTTTTGAAGACAAGAGTGCAGGAAAGAGATAAAAAGGATAAGGCTCAGAGAAATAAATAAAAAAAAAGGGTTAAGGGAAAAGAGATTGGTTATTTTAGGTGGGAGAGAATAGGAAGCACGATCGCCAATAGACAACTTGAATAGCAGCAAAGAGTACCAAGAGTAAAACGAAAGAAAAGTAGTATCGACCTTCCTATGTATCGTCTCGAATGAGTTTTAGGACACTGTCCCCGATCGCACATCGGACGCAAAGTTCAGCATCCAACATACAAATGAGGAGAGATATAAGAATCAACCAAGGCAGGCAGCATAAAAGAAAGCCAATACAACACTTTTCTACACCTATGTATCCTTTCGAATGAGTTTCAGGACACTGTCCCCAATCGCACACCGGACGCGAGTTCGAGCATCCCAGCATACAAACGAGGAGAGATAGAAGAATCAAGCACAGAAGGCAGCATAAAAGATAAGAATTGAGCTCAATGTCTCTTAGTATTAATCGTAGGACATCAAGTTACAACAGCTTTCTAGCAGATAGTTCCCCCCTTTTTCCATTACAATACCTAGATTTTTATAGAGGATCGTGGCCTCTGAATCATAATTACATAGCAAATAAGAGTATGCCCTTGAGCTCTGATAATTTGACCTTCCTCGGCTCTCACGACTAAGCTTTCAAATATGTTACCAAAACTGGCAATTATGACTGGGTCAACCATGGAAAGGTGCATTGATGAGTCATCTAGACGTCCTTGGTCTCCGGGTGAAGTGCTCGATTGGCCACCATGCTTGTTTTGGTTCTCCATCATGGCTTGATACTTTGCTTCTAATTGCTAAAAATGAGCAGCGGGCTTGCAGGGCACGAAAAATTGCATTTATGATGCACTTGATCACCTCGAGAATATACCTAGCTTGGAACGTGTGCCCGTGAAGTGCTTCACTAGGTATTCGCAATGGTTTTGAGCCAAAGCAGAAATTCCTCCTTGAATGATACTTCGCAAAATTGAGTTTCGCAAAACTGCTTTGCTGATGCCTTGGAGAATGCTTCACTACGATCTTCTTTCAAAATTGTGGTTCAGAGAGATTTCGGCCAAAACACATTTCTACCTTCAAAATGCTTCGCTTCTCTTGGCTGCCAGAACTTCGGTCGAAAATGCTTCAGGTGAAAACTCGTCGAAGTGAATGCTTCGCTATGTTTTTCGCCAAAGTAGAAATGGTTCAGGCAAAAGTTGGCCGAAGTGAATACTTCGTTATGGTTTCCACTGAAGTAGAAATGGTTTGAGCGTGAAGAGGCCCGAAGTAGATGTTTTGATAACTTTCTGGCGAAGAATTCTTCAATGCTTCTTTGGGTTTTGCTTCGCTGCTCCTCCAGCCAAAGTAGTGTTTTGAAATTTTTCGGGCCCGAAGCCCTTTTCATCGGCCTTCTTGCATTTTTCTTTGGCAAAACTACTTCGCAACAAATCCTACCCGAAGCAATGCTAGAAGCGCTTCGGGTGCGAAGCTCTTTTCTTCGACAAAACTACTTTGCAAAATTTTTTACCTGAAGCAGTGCTGGAAATACTTCGGGTGCGAAGCGGTTTCATTTTTTACTTTTTATACAAAGCGGTGGCTTTGAAAGCCAAAATTTCTACAACTTTTCAAAATAAAAATAACAAAGCAAGAACTTTACACAACACTATACAAAACTTGTTTCTTTTCTACCCCTTGATAAATGTGAAAAAATTGTCAACATTCTTGGTGGCTCGCGGGGCAACGAGCTCATCTCGATGGGAGGACCTTTAGTCTTGATCCATTGGACCAGAGTCTTTTCTCAATATTTCTCCTCCTTCTTCCTCTGGGAGTGCTTCTGTAGCTATTGGCATGGCCTTCTACTATGGTGATGGGATAAGGTGATCATGGATTTTGGTTCGGCCTCCTTTCGGGTAACATGCTTCGCAAGGAGCCCCTTATAATACACTTCGCAAGAATGCTGACGGAAGTAGCTACTGAAAATACTTCGGGTGCGAAGCTCTCCTTTTGAAAACTGCTTCACAGAATTTTGCCTTTGGTTACCTTCTTCACAGTGAACCTTTTGTACTTGCTACTTCACATTAGAAGTCTCCGAAGAATATTTGGAAGTTTTACTTGGCTTTGTGATCTTGGAAGAGAATGTACATACAAATGCAAATTATATACACATTTTTTTTTTTTTGAGCTATCGAAGTAAAACTTGACCTGAGTCTTTGAGCAACACCTTATTTACCAGCCGAACTATTTACAGTATTCACACAAATTTTTTGCGGCATAATCGACATGTCGCCGCCATAAATTCAACTTCGGGTGATTATCCGACAAACCTGCAATGTCTAGACCAGATCCGATTGAACTTTAGTTGATTTTTGAGGTCCGACTGGTTTCTTCCCAAAGTTTTCCATGTTGCGAACATGGAGCAATGTAGTGAGTTTTCACTCCTGCAAGTACCCATACTGGTGATGAAAGATGTGGCAAAGAAGTTCGTGGCATGAGGGGCCTCTTGGGGTACTGGTTGTCGTGGGGGCTGGAACCAATACTAGCATACTGAAGAATTTACTAACTGCGGGCTGGGTACAGGTCCTTCCATCCTTCTGATGGGGTAATAGGGCTCTTCAGGTAAATAGTAATCTTCCAATATCTCTTCAGGTTCAGCTTGATGAGATACGCTTGATGGATTCTGGTTGAACACTCATGTGCCATCCAATGGGATACAAAAAGGGTGCAAAAATGAGCCCTCTTTTTTCTCAGGTTCTGCCACTTGAGTCTGCTCCTCTCCTTGGACCGTCCTCTAATGGAGACTGTAAGCAACCATATTGTTCATTGGTAGGGCAAATCTTGCATATTGCCATTGTTGGGCTTGGATGGAACCCGCCTCTTGAGCTATAAACAACTACAACTTAGGAATCTGCTCAGTATGAAGGGTCTGCCATGATGAATACTGTGCAGGATAGATAGGAGTAGCAATTATTGGAGGAAGTGATGGAGTTTCCCCCCATTGCCACTTTCCAGATAGGAGTAGGAGCTTCTTTGCTCGTACTACCTCCTAAAATATCTGAGGAAATATCTGTTCACCTGATCGCAGCAAGAGGAGGCCCATGTCCGGGTGAAAGGCTCGAACATAGAAGAAGTGGGCTTGGGCGGGCGTCGGTTGGATCCCTCCTAGAATTCTCTTCCAACTTCTACAAAATCGGACATTGAAGTCCGTAACGCTCTCTAGAGGTGCTCTCCTGATGGTGTAGAGGTACGTCAAAAGCTAGAAGGGATCTTGGGAGCCATAAAATGCTTCGAGTAACGCTCCCGCTAAGTCATCCCATGAATAGATGCTTCCATGCCTGAGCAGTCTATACCACTGCAGTGCCCTTCCTTCCAGAGACAAGAGCAGGATCCTGACCATGACATATTTATGGACTATGTCAAAGATGGACCTTAAATAAATAAGATATTCGAGGTGCTCTAAGGCCATTCCATTAGTGCCATTGTATTTTGGCACTCTCCTCAAGGCACTTTTGGGAATTTCATGGTAACTTGAGAGATTCAGAGGGCCACGATCGTCCTAGCTAGGATATTCCATCTCCATTATAATAGTGGCCTACAGATATCACAGTTCTCACAACTAAGTCGGAGTGGCCAGGTGAGCATACTTTTCTCCGCTTGTGAGGTCAAGGCTGCTCATCGAACCTTAACTCCTCCGAGATGTCTTCTTTAAAATTTAAAAAGGCACCTATGATCAAGAAATTTGGATCTTCAGCTCAGTCAGAGTCGCCAAGTGATTTTTTTAGATGGAGGCTAGCCAGAGATTCACTAACTTAGGCTTCCTTAAAACATAGGGACTTTTTTCCATGAAGGCACTGATTTGGATACTGGTCTTTACGACTTAGAGATTTTTGGGTAAACAGAGTCTCGAGATGCTAAGAGTCTTTCAGTAATGAGGGCATCGATCCTCACTACCACTAATCAGGTGATACTGACCGGGTCACCTCGGGAACTAATTAGAACTAGTGGCCCCGATGAAATGGGATTGCGTTAAAATATGGGACCTTGACTGGTTATGGATCTTTCTGAGACAGAAACAATTGGGTCCCACCGGGCGTGCCAAAAACTATTGGTCATCAAATCCGCCTAGGTAAGGATTTTGTGTAAGTGTACGTGCCCTAGACCTGGACCAACATTGAAAGGTCGAATGGAAGAGATGCCCCTCGTGTCAATATTCGGAGAAAGGTCAGCTCCTATGCTAAACTACTTTGGTGTTTTGAAGACAAGAGTGCAGGAAAGAGATAAAAAGGATAAGGGTTAGAGAAATAAAAAAAAAAAAAGGGTTAAGGGAAGAGATATTTGTGATTTTAGGTGGGAGAGAAGAGGAAGCACGATCGCCAACATACAACTTGAATAGAAGCAAAGAGTACCAATAGTAAAACGAAAGAAAAGTAGTATCAACCTTCCTATGTATCCTCTCGAATGAGTTTCAGGACACTGTCCCCAATCGCACACCGGATGCAAAGTTCAGCATCCAACATACAAATGAGGAGAGATAGAAGAATCAAGCAAGGCAGGCAGCATAAAAGAAATCCAATACAACACTTTTCTACTCCTATGTATCCTTTCGAACGAGTTTCAGGACACTGTCCCCAATCGTACACCGGACGTAGATTTCAGCATCCAGCATACAAACAAGGAGAGATAGAAGAATCAAGCACAAAAGGCAGCATAAAAGAGAAGAATTGAGCTCAAAGTCTCTTAGTATTAATTGTAGGACATCAAGTTACAACAGCTTTCTAGTAGATAGTTCCCCCCTTTTTCCATTACAATACCTGGGTTTTTATAGAGGACCCAGGCCTCTGAATCATAATTACATAGCAAAGAAGAGTAAGCCCATGAGCTCTAAGAATTTGGCCTTCCTCAGCTCTCATGATTGAGCTTTCAAATCTGTTACCAAAACTGGCATTTGTGACCGGATCAACCATGGAAAGGTGCATTGATGAGTCGTCTGGACGTCCTTGGTCTCTGAATGAAGTGCTCGAGTGGCTGCCATACTCGCCGAGTTCTCCATCATGGCTTGATACTTTGCTTTTGATTGCCAAAAATGAGTAGCGGGCTTGTTGGGCATGAAAAATTGCATTTATGAGGCACTTGATCACCTCGAGAAGATACCTGGCTTGGAATGTGTGCCCGTGAAGCACTTCGCTAGGTCTTCGCAATGGTTTTGGGCTGAAGCAAAAATTCCTCCTTGAATGATACTTCACAAAATTGAGCTTCGCAAAACTGCTTCACTGATGCCTTGGAGAAATGCTTCGCTGCTATCTTCTTTCAAAATTGTGGTTCGGAGAGATTTCAGCCAAAACACATTTCTGCCTTCAAAATGCTTCGCTTCTCTTGGCTGCAAAAACTTCGATAAAAAATGCTTCAGGTGAAAACTCGCTGAAGTGAATGCTTCGCTATGTTTTCCATCGAAGTAGAAATGGTTCGGGCAAAATTTGGCCGAAGTGAATACTTCGTTATGGTTTCCGCCAAAGTAGAAATGGTTCGAGCATGAAGAGGCCCGAAGTAGATGTTTTGATAACTTTCTAGTGAAGGATTCTTCAATGCTTCTTTGGGTTCTGCTTCGCTGGTCCTCTAGCCGAAGTAGTGTTTTGAAATTTTTTGGGCCCGAAGCCCTTTTCATCAGCCTTCTTGCATTTTTCTTCGGCAAAACTACTTCGCAACAAATCCTACCCGAAGCAATGCTGGAAGCACTTCGGGTGCAAAGCTCTTTTCTTCGGCAAAACTACTTCGCAAAATTTTTTACCTGAAGCAGTGCTGGAAATACTTTGGGTGCGAAGCGGTTTCATTTTTTACTTTTTATATAAAGGGGTGGCTTTGAAAGCAAAAATTGCTGCAACTTTTCAAAATAAAAATAACAAAGCAAGAACTTTACACAAAACTATACAAAACTTGTTTCTTTTCTACCCCTTGAGAAATGTGACAAAATTGTCAACAGTACCCTCCATGGGGACCCACCCAGGGTCATAGGTCTCATCCAGAGACTCCTTAGGAAGCTTACGAGGAGTATGAGCAAGAAGAAGAGTAGGCCGAAATGCCATACCAAGGTGGAGGGGTTGCTATCCAGCCACCCCTCTATAGGCCTCAAGTCTCCCACAACCCACAATGGGAGCAAACTAAAGAGGAAGAAATTAAATCTTTAGATACATATAAAGCACTACTAGAGCATCTAGAGTCTATGGAAACCAAAACTTTTGGGCCCCAAAAGCCCACTTTATGCCAGCTCCGTAGTCATCCTGTGCATCCGTTAGTGCCAGCACCCCCTTACCTTGAAAACTTTAAGTTACCTTAGTTGGCAACCTTTAGAGGTGAGGAAGATGCTCAGGAGCATGTGACGAGATTCCTGAGCCAATGCTTCAGCATTCAGGACAATGATGCTTTGTTATTAAGAACATTTATAACCACATTCACAGGCCCTGTCTCAGATTGGTTTACTCAATTACCAAATCATAGTATTAACAACCTAGATCAGTTAGTGGATGCATTTCTCGAACGCTTCACCTTCAACACCAAGAAGAAGGCATCACTAAGTGACTTAACCAACCTCAGGCAGTATGAGGAAGAAACCATGGCGGCCTATGGGAATCGATGGAGGACTTTGCTTTCAAAGCTGCCCTACCTCCCTCCTATGTTCGACCTTACTCAAATGTTCTCAAAGAGCTATTTGAGATCAATCTATGTGCTATTGCAGCTGCAACAATATGCGACCTTAGAAGAAGCTCTGGCGTAAGCCAGGATCATTGAAGAGATCAAGATACAGGATGGCAAGATAGCCAAACCTTAAAAAAAAAAGTGGACTAAGAACACTAAAATGGGGACCACACAATAGAAACCCATTGCGGTCAATCAAATTTTTATCAATGTCCCTAAGCCTACATAAGTAACACAGCCCCAAAAGGCTAACTATCAGGCAGTGCCTCCTAACAACTATGACAAAGAAAATCAGAGGCAAGAACAGAGTCAGCAGCATCACCTTAGGCGAAAATACACACCCTACATAGAGTCCAGGTACTCCCTGTTTGACCGCTTGTTAGCGGTAAATTTGATCAACTTGCCAGAGATTCAAACCATAGAACCCAATGCTCCCAAGCCTAAGGGGTATAGGGAGGAATTGTACTGTAGGTTCCACAGATGGCAGGGACATGACCTAAATGCCTACTGTAAGTTTAAGGGCTTGGTACAAGACCTAATTGATAACAAGACACTAGCAGTGGATAATATCGTGGCACCAAGCAATCAAAAAATGGAGGTCTTTAAAGACCCCTTGCTTGCTCATGCTCCGCAGGCAAAGACCCTACAAGTTAATGAGGTCACACAGAACTACCCCATGTAGGGATATGTAGGGATGATCAGTATAATGACTCAGAATAGGAGGTACCTGAGCACAAATGCTCCTACGGTAGCTGCAGGAGAGGTGCCAACAATGTCACAACTGCAACAACACCTTGGACAACCTCCTCTCCCTAGACCAATGGCCACACTTTGGACCAAGCTCACTCAAATTTTTAGGACCACCTCGGCTAGGCTCTCCATATACGATCTCATACAACAATCAACACCCCATCGAGAGGCTCTAATGGAGATATTGAAAGCCATCGAGTTGCAGCCCCACAAAACAAATTCTTTCAACAACTTTGTGGGACATGTCAAATGATGCACTGAGCCAGTCATCATATTTTGGGAATACGAATTGAGATTAGTACCTGATGACATGGCAGATCCACCGCTGCATGTTATCACACGGGTCAATGGGATCCCATATAAGAGGGTGTTGATAGACACTGTCTTGTCCAGTAATATCATCACAACCATGGCCCTAAAACATCTAAAATTGCCCGCATCTCACATCACAGCTTCCACCTGCACTCTGTGAGCATTCAATGATGCAATATGCTCGACAGTTGGCATAATAGTCCTACCCATCCAAGTGGGATAAAAGACAATACCTACATTGTGCCACATCTTGGAAGGTGAGATGGCCTACAACATCTTGCTGGGTCGGCCATGGATCAGGGACATGAAGTGTGTCCCTTCGATAGCTCACTAGTGCTTAAAGTATACATTTGAAGGGGAGGTGCATGTAGTATCGGTGGACTTAGAACCCTTCAAGTATTGTAATGCGGTGTAGTTGATGTCGCAATCGACCCTTCCATCAACACATTTGTATTTCTAATTGAATCCATCTAAATAGGGTCCGATTTCACGGGCATCCTTGTTAGCAAGTTCTTCAAAACCCCAGTTGGGTCCATCTTCATCGTCTGGTCCTCCACCAATGACGCCACCTATGGGGGACAAATAGAAGGACAAAGGGAAGAAACCTCTGGAAGAGGCACAACCTCTAGAAGAGACACTGCCATCAGTATCAACTATCTCTACTGAGGAGATGCCTAGTCGAATGGAAGTTGAAACTCCTAGTTCACCCAACATGGAGTGGACTCAAGGAGAAATTCCATTCCCTCCACCTCAACCACCAACAATCACCATTGAAATTGCCAATACGGGCATGGGGGAGTATTTGGTGTGGAATGTTGTAGCAACACCTGCACTGGAGTCCATGCAGGACATGGGGAGACCTCGCCTCCCCATTGGCACTATTGTTCCCCTAGGCTACCCGCCAAACCAGAAAAATTTTGTGTATGGGGGCCTTGATCATGGCATTGCACCATGCACACAAGAGTATGAATATGAAGAGCCTTTTGCTAAAAATGTCAACTATTGCGATGCATTCAAAATAAATGCTTAAGTCCAGAAGATTTGAAAGGAAAGCTATTGTGATGCATTCAAAATAAAATAAACGCTTAAGTCCTAAAATATGAAATGCATGAAATGAAAGAGACGAATTGAAATGTGAAATCATAGCCCTTTTTATTTAACTCTCTTAATCTCAGTTACAAAGACACCTCCTCCCTTTTCAGGGGCTAGGAGTATTAAATGAATTTTGGTTACAATCATGACTTAGTATTCCTCCTTCCGCATGCCCACATTTGAAATGGATGGGCCAAAGTGTTGCCACCGCTTGTGTTGATGAATCCTTGATTCTTGCTGCTATTCCTGCGTTCAAAGATACAAAAAGTCGTTAGTAGCACCTGTGACAAAATATAAGGCATTTGATCCTAAAACCAATGAAAGATGCATGTGTAAGATTAGTTAAATCGATAAATAAAATGATTCCAAAGAATCTGCAATTTTGGCAGATACCAGAGAACATTACCAGAGGGCCACTGCCATCAAAACAGTTGGGGAAACACCGCCAATTCGCATTCAACTGTAATTCATCCTTGGTTAAGATGAATTCTACTGTAATTCGTCCCTGGGTAGGTTGAATTCACCTACGACAAAGCGTTGAGGTGATTCTGCCCAAATTTTGCATCTCAAGATCTCCAAAATACCTACAAACATAGGAATTAGCTAATTGGGGGCATTTTGGGACGACCCAGATGGTCGGATTTTCCCAATTTGACCTCCGTCAACGGGAATTTGACATTGTTACCTGCAAGTTAGTGGGGACAAAAAAAGTGACAAAATGCGATATGATTTTATCAAAACCTACAAAAATTTAAATTATAGACTATATAAATAGTATAAAATAGAATGGAAGATAAAAAAGTGGCAAAAGAACAACTTGAAATGAAACTAAGAAATGGGGGGCGCTCGGGCGGCCTGCCCACCGTTGGAACCTGATTTCAGCACCAATCCACTTGGGATGGGCCCAAAATCTCTTGTGATGGGTTGTCGATGAATTGGTAGATCAATGTGGTCAAATGTCGGGTTTTGGGTCTAGATTCACACTTCCAATAGCCACCCAATAACCTCTCTTGCGAAAGAGATCAAGGATGTGGAAGAGGTGAATCAAAGGGGTAAAATGTGGTATTCAATTTGGCAGCACTTCATTGCTTGAAAATGCCTCTAACTTGTCTCTTTTGGGTGGGAAAGTCCACCAATTTATAGACCCATGGGGTCTCTTTGGAGGGGCATGCATAAGCGCCATGTGGCAGTCATGCCTTCCCATGAGGGAGGAAAGTCCTCCATGACTTGGGCTTCCATGACTGCCTTTGTGACAGTCCTCTAATGTCCAATCTACCCACCTACATGCGCATGCAAGGCAAGAGGCAATAATTGACTGTCTTTAGCTGCCACTTGGTGCCATCCTTCTTTTTGCCTATTGAACCTAGAATTCATCCCGACCTAGGATGAATTCATAATTTGTCCTTGGGTGAGACAGATCCCAAATTGAATTCGTCCCTGGGTGGGATGGATACTGAGCAAAGTGCCTGAATGTGCCAAATTTCCTTTTGACCTTCCAAAATTGCTACAAAAGTGGTTAGGACCATTGTTTAACCTCTGAGGGCTGCCTTGGGGGCTGTGTGTGTCAAAGAGATTAGTGTTTACAGTCACATAATCAGATTGGTGCTATTTTGGTGTCTACAGATGCCCTTTTTTGGGATGCACTGTGCATGGTGCAGCGTCGAGCAAAAATAGATAACCAAAGCACTAATTATTAGGGTTTCTTGGTAACCTAACCAACTTTTGATGCCACAAGCATGAAAAGGGCATGCATTCTTGAATCCTTGCTTCTAACGAGCTAAGGAATTTGATTTCAAGTATTAAACTATTTTGGTGAGGTGTGACTTGAGCTTGGACATTGATCAGTCATGAATAGGCAAAGGGCGCAACCTTTTGTCCATGGGGAAACCTTGTGTTCATGATTCATGAAATGCTAAGTGTTTGATCAATTTGTGATTATTGCTTGTTTATTGCCCCAAGCAGGAGCGTGATTTTCTTTGTCAATGATTCTTTGAATGCATGTCATTGCCTTGATTGGGTGTGTGCTTTTTTATTGGTGACTAAGTGTGACTACCCCCTCAAGTGACGAATCGATGAGGGAATGACCTTCGTGAGAAAAGCGATGAGTCGCTTGACCCAAGATGACTTGTGCAAGGGTGCCCTCAGATGTTTTCCATTTAAAGCTTAAGTAGTTTCTCGACATTTGGACCTATTTTTGGTGGGTAAAATCCCTTTTGGTGATGCCATAATGGGGTGAACTCGTCGAAAACCCTTCTTCTTGTGGAGCGGTCCGGCTATGGTAGCCTTCTTGGGGAAGTAGGAGAGTGACAATTTGAGCCCCGACATCGATTTTCTATGCCAAGAGGTTAAGTGCAAGAACACTTGTGTCCGGCAATGCTTATTGTTGTGTGTTTTGTTGCATTTTTTTGTTGTTTTTGCTATTTTTTTTTTGTTTTTATTGTTTTGTTGTTCTTGTTGTTTTTGAGTGGGTTTTGACCCATTTTGGGATGCCATTTAGGATAAAATTGGTGAAAATCCGATCTCCCATGGAGCAGTCCAGCTATGGTAGCCTTCTTAGGGAGTAGGATAGCAACAATGTAGACCCCGACATTGGTTTTGCTATGCCAAGAGGTTAGGTGCAAGAGCACTCTTGTCTGGTAGTGTTTATTGCTTCTTTTTTTGTTGCATTTATTTGTTGTTTTTGCTGTTTTTGTTGTTTTGATTTTTTTTTGCAACACCATTTGGGGATTAAATTGTTGAAAATCCATCTTCCCATGGAGCATTCCGGCTATGGTAGCCTTCTTAGGGAGTAGGATAGTGATAATTTGTGACCCCAATGTTGGTTTTGTATGCCATTGAATGTCAGGCACAAAGGTGCCTTTGTTCAGCAATTTTATTGTTTGTCGTCTGTGGATATTTGATGTTTTTGTTGTTTTGATTTTCTTGCTTTGTGTATATGTCATTATTTTATGTTATGCACAATTATTGATGTTGATGGATGCATGCTTATGGTAATGGATGTATATGGTATGATTAATTCAAATGTTTTTGATATATATGTGATATGCAAAATGTAATGGATGAAATGAATTTGTGTTGATTGGTTAGTGTAGACACCAAAATAGCACCAATCCGATTAAGTGACTACAAACACTGATCGCATTGACATACACAGATTTTAGGGCATCCCTCAGAGGTCAAAATAGTGGTCCTAGCCACTCACATAGCAGTTTAGAAGGTCAAAAAATGAGCAGAGCAAATTTGGTCGCTTTAACAAGCCTTCATTAAAACAAAGTCAAAGCAAGCCTTTAATCAAAAGCAAAACTTTAAACTTCAAGCCTTAAGCAAGAAAAAATCTTAAGAAAACTTCAAATCTTAAGAAAACTTTAAAAGCAAAGGAGCTTTGGCCTTAGGTGTCACAAAATCGCGACGTTGCGATTTCGTGACGTCGCAAAATCACGACACCTAAGGCCCGAAGGGCAGCTTCGGCCGAGGGTGTCACGATTTTGCGACGTCACGAAATCGCAACACCTAAGGCCCGAAGGGATCTTTGGCCGAGGGCGTCGAGATATCGCGACATCACGATATCTAGACACTTAAGGCCCGAAGGGAGCTTCGATCGAGGGTGTCGTGATATCGTGACGTCGCGATATTGCGACACCTAAGGCCCAAAAGGGATCTTTGGCCGAGGGTGTCATGATATCGTGACGTCACGATATCATGACGTCGCGATATTGTGACACCTAAGGTCCGATCGCGACACTTCAGCGTTTAAAGGCGGACTTCAGCATGGCCACCACGTGGAAGGCATGGCCGCCATGTGGCGTCACTGCATACCCTTTTTTTTTAAAGAGACCCCATGGGTCTGTAGAACGACGGACTTCACCAACTGCATTAATGAGATGAGTAGTTTCAACAATAAATTTGGTCCGAGGCCATGCCTCATAACTACTGATGTGATTTCCTAGCGATAATCTCTGTGCGAGCCATGTCTCGTAATCATCTGATAGGGGTCAAATCTCAGCGGCCCCTGCGGACTTAGGGTTTTTGACATTAATGTTTCAGAGGCAAAATCCTCTATAAAAACTAGCTCAATGCAATGCAAAGAGAGAGGCAGGTAGACATTTCTAAGCAACGAAGTGCTGCCAAACTGCAAACCCGACATTCGACCATCGTAATACACCAATTCGATGATAATTCAACCCGAAAGATTTTGGGCCCTTCCCTAGTGGATTGGTGCCGAGATCAAACTCTAACAGGGCGGCCCGCTTGGGCACCCTGCATGTTCTCCATTTTATTTTGATTTACTCTGTCATCACGTTTTTACCATACGTTACAGTTCATGTTGTTTGTTTTAATCTATTCTGTTATACGTTATAGTTGATCGAATATATTACCATGCTATCACCGTTTTAGACCTCTGTCGTATTTAATCATGTATTTCGAATGTTTTTTTGCATTACGTCCTCTAATGTTTACTTGGACAACCTGAGTTATTTTATCTGCGTATTTAATCAATCTTTGCACGTACTTCTTTTAAACGCTTTATCCTTTAGTCATAGGTGTTACTAAATAGTTTACTGTTTCTTTGAATGCAGGAAGAACATCAGGAGCAAAGATTCATCAGCAACCAGTGACGGTAACATTTTGGCCTGCCCGTTTCAAATGTGGGCATGCGGAAGGAGATCACTATTCATCTGTTGTAACTGAAAATATGTAACTGAGGAGATGTATTGTAACCGAGCCGACATCATATTAATAAAAAGGGTTGTGTTCCTGCTATTGATTTGATTACATCCATGTTATTACATGCATCAAACTAGTTCTATTTTTATTGCATATTAGTGTTTATTTTATTTCCGAAATCTCATGCTTTCAGTGGCGATCACGGTGGGAGCATTCCCTGATTTTTTTTTAAATCTCAGAAACTAATCAAATTTGCTGTGTTTTGTTCTTAACAGGTACTTTTCTTAAGCCGAAGGTCAGAAACAGCGAGTCCGGGCAGAAAAGAGGTAACGGTTTCTAACTGTCCATGTCATTTTCTGTTGTGATATTTCTGTGTATTTTATCTGTTTAATTTTTTACTTTCATTTTTTTTTAATTATTAAAGAAAGGTAGAGAAGTTTTCCATAAATTTTTCTTACTTTATTTAAAAAAAAAAAAAAAAAAATTTCAAATTTCTACTTGCTGTTTTTCGGTTAGTAGTGTTTGTGTGGCATAGGGAAAGTTTCTTTTTGCTGCTCGTTTCATTTTTATTAAATCAAATTAACCACACACACTTCACGTGGTAAAATTAAACCAAGGAGCTGGTCGTAAAACCCCAGCCCTTGAGCAAGACCAACGGTGGGTTCATCACCACCTTGGCTTAGCTTTGCATCCATTTCCCCGATTGTCACTATTGTTAGGCGTAAATCCTGACGAAAGCTGACCGAGTGTTGCTGGGGTGATTCCCATGCACGCGAGGATAAGTCTTCTATGGTAGGTGTCATTAACAGGACAATCCCCCTTTCGTATCGCCTATGTTCCACGTACCATCTGATCTCACATACCTATAGTTTCCCTCTCGTAAGGGCGAGTATATAGAGAGGTTGGTATATCGGTCCGACAATGGTATATTGAAGGGGAGACCATTTATGGGAGTCATATGAGACAACATTATGCATTTAAACGATCTCCAAAAAATTGCAAAAACAAAACAAAACATCAAAATGCACTAAACCAGTTTAGGACACACTATCAATCCTTAAAAGAGATAATCACGGTTTTTTGTATGTGTGTGTTCATTTCTGCTTAGTTTAAACAAAAAGATAAATCATCATAAACGAGATAAAATCTGCTTAGCTAGTAGAGAAGCACCACAATGGTGTGCACCCGTAGCCAAGCCCAATCAAGGGCAGATGTTGCGGAAGGTGCACAAAGAGGAGGCACAAGTCACCTCCGGTATAGCCCAAAGGATTTGGTCATACCACCTTGGCGGCCTGACACACAAAGCAGTCCCCTTTGTACCCCGACGAAACAGGACTATAGAGGCACCTCTTCGAGGAGCACTCATGTTCAGCATAGCACTCAGCACACACCATTCCATGAGGGGTATAGTCATAGGAGAGCTCCATTAGATGCTCGCTATGAACGATCACCATGCGATGAAGCGCTAGGTCAACATAGGGTTCAACGGGAGGAACCACATCATTACACTATCCCTCCTTCACCCCCTCTAGTTGTCAGGACTACAAAGACAAATCCAGAGCACAAGGCTTCTCAGGCGGGGCGGGCCAACTCCACCCGTCCCCTTTTCACTTATGAAAGAGAGCACGAGGAAAACCCTTACCTTCCTCAAAAATAATATACATCGCGGGAGCAATATGCCTCCGCGCCCGCTAAATATCATGGTCACACACTAAGGCCAGAGCCTCGGATAAATGCCACTACCTCCAATAGAGGGAGGCTGCCTATAGATATCTTGGATCACTATGACCAAGATAGATATGTTAGAGAGGCATCTAGGCCTTCTAAACATGAGGCGGTGAGACCAACTATCTTAGAATTTGTCAAGCATTTCGCACACCGAATGCAACTCACGCAACTTGAGCTAGAACGACAACAGTTAGAGTAATGGTATCTTCTAAATAAAGAGCACCTTTAGCACCAGAAGGATGAGTTGTTCCAACACACTATGCAGGAGAAGACTCCAACCCCTCACACATATAAGATAAAACATCTTGAGGGGCACAACCCATGGGGGCGAGACAGGTCATCGTGACCTCATAAAATGCTACCCCCAACACCTCCTAGACAGGAGCGGGAGACTACCCTCTTGATTCCTAAAGGACATGAGCGGGAGGCCGCTCCTATAACCAATGATGGGTGCCTTCCTCAGACATCCACCCAGGTTTATGAGCCACCCTTAGAAATTCATCAAGAAGCTTCTAAGGAATCCGAGCGAAAAGAAGAGCAAGATGAAAATCCCTACCAAGGCATGGGGGGTGCTATCTGGCCACCCCTCCATAAGCCCCAAGTTACTCAACAAGAACCAATCAAAGAGGAGGAGCTCAAATCTCCCGATACATGCAAAGTGCTAGAGCACTTAGAGTCGATAGAGACCAAGATTTTGGAGCTCCCAAGGCCCAGCTTACATGAGGCTCCTTTTGAAGAGGATTAAACTTTAAACATAGGGCTACCTGATGATACAGTCTTCCATGTCTCAGAATCTCTAGATTCTGATGAGCTATACTCACTGGTCAAAGGTGAGGATAAAACAGAGATAGCCCACAGCAATCACATGTGACAGCATCGACATCCTATAAATATCGATGAAGCATGTCAGCAGATAAACATAATACTAGGGCATGAGTGGCACGTTAACCCACCGTAGTGGGACCAAGCATTACATTCGACACTTTGGGCACACAAAGATCAATTTCAACCCAGAGACCTCATAGCAACATCAGTGCCGGGGGTAGACCCTATCCTCCTATCCATGCATAGGGCTGATCCATTCATGTCAATCCCTCCGGATCCAGATCTCGAGTGCAAAGACCATCAAGCTGGGGGTACCTCTATCCCCTGAAGAGCCATAGTCCAAACCCAAAAATCTCCAAGGATTCTTGCAATCGCTTGGTCACCCCAAAAGCTCCAAGGATTCTCGTAATCACTTGGTCACCCCAAAAGCTCCAAGGATTCTCGCAATCGCTTGGTCACCCCAAAAGCTCCAAGGATTATCCCAATCACTTGGTCACCCCAAAAGCTCCAAGGATTATCGCAATCACTTGGTCACCCCAAAAGCTCCAAGGATTATCGTAATCACTTGGTCACCCCAAAAGCTCCAAGGATTATTGCAATCACTTGGTCACCCCAAAAATGCTCCAAGGATTCTATAATCGCTTGGTCAATCCCAAAAATGCTCCAAGGATTCTTGCAATCGCTTGGTAAAAACCCAAAAAAGGCTCCAAGGATTCTTGCAATCACTTGGTCAATCCCAAAAGGCTCCAAGGATTCTTGCAATCACTTGGTCAATCCAAAAAGGCTCCAAGGATTCTTTCAATCGCTTGGTCAATCCCAAAAGGCTCCAAGGATTCTTACAATCGCTTGGTCAATACCAAAATGCTCCAAGGATTGTCAAAATCGCTTGGTCAATCCCAAAAAAGGCTCCAAGGATTCTTGCAATCGCTTGGTCAATCCCAAAATGCTCCAAGGATTGTCAAAATTGCTTGGTCAATCCCAAAAGGCTCCAAGGATTCTTGCAATCGCTTGGTCAATCCCAAAAGGCTCCAAGGATTCTTGCAATCGCTTGGTCAATCCCAAAATGCTCCAAGGATTTCCACAATCGCTTGGTCAAAAATCAAGAAAATTCAAAAACAACAAAAATCATCAAAAACAACAATAAATTGCATCTCATTTCTAGGCATACTCAAATTCATCAATAGAGAGTTCTTCTCGCACTTCATCTTCATATTCACAAAAATCAATCCATCAAAAATACAAAAATACACAGATGCATCAAAGCATTGCATCCATACATTGCATATTTATGGTCGTATAGGTCAAAGGCACCATAGGCTGTCATGGTTCTACTAGTCCATCTTGTTCCACACTGTTCCATTTTACAAAAACAACAAAAACACCATGCATTGCTTTTACCATACTAGAGTTAGTGGTCTTCTAATGTATCAAGGGTTTTCATGATTCAGTCATCATTTTGCTCTTTAGCCATGTAATGTATCAAGTCAAACAGATTTTATGAAGGTAGAGTTACACTTGAAATACACTTTGTTACGTAACATCCCAACACAAATTAAAACACATAAAAATTCCCAAGTTGTGTGAACGAAAGATGAAACCTGCACAGTAATTTAGGTCACCATAAGTGAAACGGTTATCTTGCTCATCCCCCCGTGCGAATGGTTCTAGAATGCTGAGAATTGACAAAAGGACGAGCTCTTTCCTATCCATTCACCTCCAAATACAATGGTTTTCACCACTACCAAATCCCAATCATAGTTGGTTCCCAAAGTTGTAAGGATTTGTACTACACGTCCCTGCCAAGGATGGGTAGTCATCCCCAAGACCTAAAGGGACCAATACCATTTACAAAAAAAATTCCAACAAATCATCATCCTAACACTTTCCATTCACCTTTGGTCTCCAAGTTGTAAGGATTCGTACTATCCGCCCTCCAGGCCTAACAGATCAATGCCCTTACTCCATAACCTCCATCATCCCCTTGGTCCCCAACGTCGTAAGGATTCGTACTATCTACCGTTAACTAGGATGGGTAGTCATCCCCAAGGCCAAAAGGATCAAAGCCATTCACAGGCTCAAATCCACAATACACAAAACACAAAATCAAATAACAGTGGTCATTGCCACTATTCAAAATCCCTGCTCAAGAAGAATTAATAGAAAAATACACAGTGATTTTCATCACTATATAGACGAGCAAATCTCTAAATCATTCAGCCCACAAACATCCTGAACTTGAATCCCTGGAATTCTCAGCATTCGAAAAACCATCTAGGTGATCCTCATTACAGGTTTGGTTGATAGCCTATTTGGCAATGGTGGTATCCTACCCGCATGACGATATGTCTATCACATTCGCTTTGCGTATGTACAGACCAATATTTGCATAAGGATGAGCTAGCTTATGGTATCTTGGATAACACCGCAGATTAATCTAACTAAATACAACAAAGGAGTTAGTGGAGCTAATTAGGTGATCCTCAGTACAGGTTTGGTTGAAATCCCATCTGGCACTAGCGGTATCCTGACAAATACCACATAAATGAACTCAATTGCACACACAGGGATGTGAAATAACTTGATCAAAAACAAGTACGATTCATATCTTGTTCAAAAGTCTTGTAAGATAAAGTACAGTCATGGCTAGTAAGTTAAAACTGTCTGAGTCTCAGAAAACCTTAGCTACATTTCTAAACCAACTGCGCTATTTTCATCCTTACAATACCATCAAAAAATACAAACCACATGTTTTTGATCAATGTCCAAGCTCAAGTCACACCTCACCAAAATAGGTTAACACTTGAAATCAAACTCCTTAGCTCGTCAGAAGCAAGGATTCAAGAATGCATGCCCTTTCCATACTTGGGGCATCAAAAGTTGGTTAGGTTACCAAGAAACCCTAATCATTAGTGCTTTGGTTGTCTATTTTTGCTCAACATTGCGTCACCCGTAACGCTTCCCAAAAAGGGGCATCTATAGACACCAAAACGCACCAATCCGATTAAGTGACTACAAAAACTGATCGCATTGACATACACAGCTTTCAAGGCAGCCCTCAGAGGTCAAAACAGTGGTCCTAGCCACTCACATAGCAGTTTAGAAGGTCAAAAAATGAGCAGAGCAAATTTGGTCGCTTTAACAAGCCTTCATTAAAACAAAGTCAAAGCAAGCCTTTAATCAAAAGCAAAACTTTAAACTTCAAGCCTTAAGCGAGAACAAATCTTAAGCAAACTTCAAATCTTAAGCAAACTTTAAAAGCAAAGGAGCTTTGGCCTTAGGTGTCACAAAATCGCGACGTCGCGAAATCGCGACACCTAAGGCCCGAAGGGCAGCTTCGGCCGAGGGCATCGCGATTTCACAACGTCGTGAAATCATGACACCTAAGGCCCGAAGGGAGCTTCGGCCGAGGGCGTCGTGATATCTTGACACCTAAGGCTCGAAGGGAGCTTCGGTCGATGGCGTCGCGATATCGCGACACCTAAGGCCCGAAGGGAGCTTCAGCAGAGGGTGTCACGATATCGCGACACCTAAGGCCCGAAGGGAGCTTCGGCCGAGGGTGTCGCGATATCGCGACGTTGCGATATCACGACACCTAAGGCCCAAAGGGGAGCTTCGGTCGAGGGTGTCGCGATATCGCGACACCTAAGGCCCGAAAGGGAGCTTCGGTCGAGGGTGTCGTGATATCGCAACATCACGATATTGCGACACCTAAGGCCTGAAAGGGAGCTTCGGCCGAGGGTGTCGCGATATCACGACATCGTGATATCATGACACCTAAGGTCCGATCACGACACTTCAGCATTAAAGGCGGACTTTAGCATGGCCACCACGTGGAAGGCATGGCCGCCACGTGGCGTCACTGCATACCCTTTTTTTTTAAAGAGACCTCATGGGTCTGTAGAATGGCGGACTTCACCAACTGCATTAATGAGACGAGCAGTTTCAACAATAAATCCGGTTCGATGCCATGCCTCATAACTACTGATGTGATTTCCTAGCGATAATCTCTGTGCGAGCCATGTCTCGTAATCATCTGACAGGGGTCAAATCTCAGCGGCCCCTGTGGACTTAGGGTTTTTGACATTAATGTTTCAGAAGTGAAATCCTCTATAAAAACTAGCTCAATGCAATGCAAAGAGAGAGGCAGGTAGACATTTCTAAGCAATGAAGTGCTGCCAAAATGCAAACCCGACATTCGACCATCGTAATACACCAATTCGATGACAATTCAACCCAAAATATTTTGGGCCCTTCCGTAGTGGATTGGTGCCGAGATCAAACTCTAACAGGGCGGCCTGCTTGGGCACCCTGCATGTTCTTCGTTTTATTTTGATTTACTCTGTCATCACGTTTTTACCATACGTTACAGTTCATGCTGTTTGTTTTAATCTATTCTGTTATACGTTATAGTTGATCGAATATATTACCATGCTATCGCCATTTTAGACCTCTGTCGTATTTAATCATGTATTTCGAATGTTTTTCTGCATTACGTCCTCTAATGTTTACTTGGACAGCCTGAGTTATTTTATCCGTGTATTTAATCAATCTTTGCAAGTACTTCTTTTAAACGCTTTATCCTTTAGTCACAGGTGCTACTAAACAGTTTAATGTTTCTTTGAATGCAGGAAGAACAACAGGAGCAAAGATTCATCAGCAACCAGCGGCGGAAACATTTTGGCCTGCCCGTTTCAAATGTGGGCATGCGGAAGGAGATCACTATTCATCTGTTGTAACTGAAAATATGTAACTGAGGAGATGTATTGTAATCGAGCCGACATCATATTAATAAAAAGGGTTGTGTTCCTGCTATTGATTTGATTACATCCATGTTATTACATGCATCAAACTAGTTCTATTTTTATTGCATATTAGTGTTTCTTTTATTTCCGGAATCTCATGCTTTCGGTTAGGGCACCATAGACTGTTTAGGATTTTGTTATTTTGTTTTTAAGCAATTGTTGTGGTGAATGACTTTGTATGTATACATGTGGTTTTTCTTTTTTTTGTATTTTTTGATGGTATTGCAAGGATGAAAAGTAGCGCAGTTGGTTTAGAAATGTATCTAAGGTTTTCTGAGACTCAAACGGTTTTAACTCACTAGCCAGGACTATACTTTATCTTACAAGACTTTTGAACAAGGTATGAATTGTACTTGTCTTTGACCAAGCTATTTCACACCCCTGTGTGTGTATTTGAGTTCATTTATGTGGTATTTGTCAGGATACCGACAGTTCCAGATGGGCTTTCAATCGAACCTATACTGAGGATCACCTAATTAGCTCTACTAACTCCTTTATTGTATTTAGTCAAATTAATCTGTGGTGCTATCTAGGATACCATAAGCTATCTCATCCACATGCAAACATTGATTTGTACACAAGTTAATGTGAAAAATATATCGTCATGCAGGAGGTTTACCGCTAGTGACCAATAGGCTATCAACCAAACCGATACTGAGGCTTATCTCATGACCTTATGAATGCTGAGAGTTCTAGGGATTCAAGTTCGACTCCCTTCTTTTCTTATATTGTATTAGGATACTTGCTCCTTTGTAGTGATAAAATCACTGTTTATTTTTGTTTTATTTGTTTTTATTTTTGAGCAAGGGATTTGGATATGGAGTGACGAGAATCACTATTGTATGTGCTTTTTGATGTATGTACTCTGGGGATGATGTCAATTTTTTTGGAGTTTTGATGTTTTGCAAACTTTTGATGTTTTGCAACTATTGAGAACTTGGGATTCTTGGGGAATTGGGTAGGGAGGATGCTTGTCCTTTTGCCAACTCTCAGCATTCTTTGGGTCATTCGTACAGGGGGATGAGCAAGATAGCCTTTTCGTTTATGGTGACCTGGACTACTTTGCAGGTGTCATCTTTCGTTCACACAACTTGGGAATTTTTAGGTGTTTTAATTTGTGTTGGGATGCTACGTAACAAGGTGTGATCCAAGTAGAACTCTACCTTCATAAAATTTGCCTGACTTGGTACAGTATATGGCTTAGAAAGAAAAATTATGACTAAAAGATGAAAACTCTTGATACATTATAAGACCACTGACTCTAGTGTGGTAAAAAGCAATAAATGGTGTATTTTTGTTGTTTTTTTGGACTGCTTATAAAATGGAAAAATGTGGAACAAGATGGACTAGCAGAGCAATTACAGCCTATGGTGCCTTTGACCTGTACGACCACAAATATGCAATGTATGGATGTGATGCTTAATGCAGCTATATATTTTTGTATTTTGATGGAATGATTTTTGTGAATATGAAGATGTGATGCAAGAAGAGATTTTATTGATGAATTTAAGCATGTCTGGAAATGAGATGCAAATTTTTGTTGTTTTTGATGATTTTTGTTGTTTTTGAATATTCTTGATGGTGACCAAGGGATTTCGAGAATCCTTTGGGGCCTTTTTGGGGTGACCAAGCGATTGCGATAATACTTGGATCTTTTGGGGTGACCAAGTGATTACGATAATCTTTGGAGATTTTGGGGTGACCAAGTGATTGCGATAATCCTTGGAGCTTTTGGGTTTTGACCAAGCAATTGCGATAATCCTTGGAGCTTTTTGGGTTTTGACCAAGCGATTGTGATAATCCTTGGAACTTTTGGGGTGACCAAGCGATTGTGATAATCCTTGGAGCTTTTGGGGTGACCAAGCGTTTGTGATAATACTTGGAGCTTTTTGGGTTTTGACCAAGCGATTGCGATAATCCTTGGAACTTTTGGGGTGACCAAGCGATTGTGATAATCCTTGGAGCTTTTGGGGTTTTGACCAAGCGATTGCAATAATCCTTGGAGCTTTTGGGGTTTTGACCAAGAGATTGCGATAATCCTTGGAGCTTTTGGGGTGACCAAGTGATTGCGATAATACTTGGAGCTTTTGGGGTGACCAAGTGATTGCGATAATACTTGGAGCTTTTGGGGTGACCAAGTGATTGCGATAATCCTTGGAGATTTTGGGGTGACCAAGTGATTGCGATAATCCTTGGAGATTTTGGGGTGACCAAGTGATTGCGATAATCCTTGGAGCTTTTGGGGTGACCAAGTGATTACGATAATCCTTGGAGATTTTTGGTTTTGACCAAGCAATTACGATAATCCTTGGAGCTTTTTGGGTTTTGACAAAGCAATTGCAATAATCCTTGGATCTTTTTGGGATGACCAAGCGATTGTGATAATCCTTGGAGCTTTTTGGGATGACCAAGTGATTGTGATAATCCTTGGAGGTTTTGGGTTTGTCCAAGCGATTGCGATAATCCTTGGAGCTTTTGGCTTGCTCTTCAAGGGATAGATGTACCCCCAGCTTGATGATATTTGTGCTCTAGAACTGGATTTGGAGGTATTGGCATGAATGGATCGGCCCTATGCACAAATAGGAGGATAGGGTCTACCCTTGGTACTGATATTGCTATGGTGTCTCTACGTGGAAGTTGATCTTTGTGTGCCCAAAGTGGTAGATTCAATAGTTGGTTCCAGTACGTTGGGTTAACGTGCCACTCATGCCTTGGTCTTATGTTTAGCTATTGAAGTGCATTATCAATATCCATGGGGTGTTGATGCTATCACATGTGATTGTTGTGGGCCATCTCTGTCTTATCCTCACCTTCGACCAGTGAGTCTAGCTCATCAGAATCTAGTGATTCTAAGACATGGAAGACTACATCATCAGGTAGCCCTACGGTCAGAGGTTGATCCTCTTCGAAAGGAGCCTCATGTAAGTTGGGCCTTGGGAGCTCCAAAATCTTGGTCTCTACCGACTCTAAGTACTCTAGCGCTTTGCACGTATCGAGGGATTTGAGCTCCTCATCTTTGGTTGGTTCTTGTTGAGGAACTTGGGGCCTATGGAGGGATGGCCCGATATCACCCCCCATGCCTTGGTAGGGCATTTCATCCCGCTCTTCTTCTCGCTCTGATTCTTCATATGCTTCTTGATGAATTTATAAGGGTGGCCCATAAACCTGAGTGGGTTCCTGAGGAAGGCGCCTGTCATTGGTTATAGGAGTAGCCTCTCGCTCATGTCTAGGAGGCATCGAGGGTGGTGCTTGATAAGGTCATGGAGAATTGTCTCGCACCCGGGGGTTGTGCCTCTCATAATGTTTTGTCTTATGTGTGTGAGGGGTTGGAGTCCTCTCATAATGTTTTGTCTTATGCGTGTGAGGGGTTGGAGTCCTCTCCTGCATAGTGTGTTGGAACAACTCATCCTTCTAGTGTTGAAGGCACTCTTTGTTAATATGGTATAGTTCCTCTAACTTTAGTCACTCTAGCTCAAGTTGCCTGAGTTGCGCCCATCGGGCGACATGTTTGGAAAATTCTAGGATATTTTGTCCCATCGTCTCATGTCTAGAAGGGCTAGACGCCTCTCCTACATATCTATCTCAATCATAGTGATCTGAGATCTCTATAGGTCGCCTCCCTCTGTTGGGGGTAGCAGCATTCCCTCGGGGCTTTAGCCTCAGTGAGTGGTCCTGATCGATGGCAGGTGTAGAGGTGTATTGCTCCCACATTGTATATTTCTCTTGAGGAAGGTAGGGGTATTCCTCGTGCTCTATTTCATAAGTGAAAAACGGACAAACGGAGTTGGGTCACCCTACCTGAAGATTCGTGCACTCTGGATTTGACCGGTTGTTGCTAACAATGATGCAAGATGTAGGAGGGATGGCATAGTCATGTGGCCCCTCCTTATGGACTCCATGCCATTCTAGCACTTCATCACGCAATGTCCAATTATAGCGGGTGTCCAAGGGAGTTCTCCCATGGGTATACCTCTCCTGAACGGGTGTGTTCTGGGTGTTGTGCTGGTAGGGAGTGCCCCTATAAGGGGTGCCCTTATAGTCCCATTCCGTCAGGGCATGGAGGGGACTGCCTTGTGTGTCAGGCCGCCAAGGTGGTATGACCAAATCCTTGGGGCTATACCAAAGGTGACTTGTGCCTCCTTGGATATTCCCCATAGCATCCGCCCATGATTGGGCTTGGCTACGGGTGAGCACCATGACGATGTCTCTCTAAAAACCCTAAAATTGAAAATGAGTCAGATGGGGCCCAAAATTTGGGTGCGCATCCCTCTTACAATAGATAAGCCATAAATAAAGTTTCAAGTCCTAACTCTAAATACATTAGGAAATATTAACCTTCGAACAACTCAAAAAGCATAAAAAATTAGGTGAGCAATTTTAAAACTTAATTTTAGGGTACTAGATGATGGAATTTGGCCCCAAAAATTGGTTTTTTGGGGAAATACAACTCTAGCTTCCTGTCAAATTTCACGTCAATCAGAGCTACGGTTGAGAAGTTATGGCCTCGACAAAATGCACTAAAATTTAGGGAAAAAAATAAGATTTTCCATATTTTGTTGGATGCTTTTGCATCACTTATGGGAACCTTTGGGGTGCTCTTGGGTTGACCAAAGGGTTCATGGACACCTTTGGGGCATTTTGGAGTGACCAAGCGATTGCGGGAATCCTTGGAGCTTTTGGAGCGAGTGACAAAATGCATAGATTTTTATCTTTTGTTTATGATTTTTTTGATTTTTTTGTTACACTAAGCAGAAATGAACACACACATACACAAACAGTGATGATCTCTTTTAAACATTAATGGTGTGTCCTAAACTGGTTTTAGTGTGTTTTAATGATTTTGTTTTGTTTTTTTTTTAAGTTTTGAAGAACGTTTAAATGCAGAATGTTGGCTCATATGACTCCCATAAATGGTTGCCCCTTCAATATACCATTGTCCGGCCGATATACCAACCTATGTATATACCCGCCCTTACGAGAGGGAAACTATAGGTACGTGAGAGCAGATGGTACGTGGTACGTAGGCGATACAGAAGGGGGATTGTCCTGTTAATGACACCTACCATAGAAAACATATCCTCATGCATTGGGAATCACCCTAGCGACACTCGGTCAGCTTTCGTTAGGATTTACACCTAACAACAGTGACAATCAGGGTAAATGGATGCAAAAATCAAGCCAAGGTGGTGATGAACCCACCGTTGGTCTTGATCAAGGGCTGGGGTCTTACGACCAGCTCCTTGGTTTAAAAATGCCACGTGATGTGTGTGTGGTTATTTTTATTAAAAAAAATGAAATAGGTAGAAGCAACTACTTTCCTTAAGAAGGCAAAATTGACAGAAAAAAGAAATAGAAAAAGCAAAAAATGATAGGAACAGTTTAGGACCCTTACCTTTTCTCTGCCTAAACTTGCTATTTTTGATCCTCGACCCTAAAAATGTACAAAAAGAAATTTGTCCCTATGTGAGACGAATTCCAGAATAGAATTCGTCCCTGTCTGAGACAAATTAGAATTCATCTCAGGGTCAGATGAATTACAGTAAGGTATTCGCCATAGGCAGAGACGAATAATAGTCAGAGCTCGAACAATGGTACCTATAAGCACAAAGACACAAATTTTTGATCAGTTTCTTGATCTCAAAAACTAGGGGACAAAGTCCCACTGTGATCGCCACTGAAAGCATGAGATTTTGGAAGATTTGAAAGGAAAAATATTGTGATGCATTCAAAATAAAATAAACGCTTAAGTCCTAAAATGTGAAATGCATGAAATGAAAGAGACAAATTGAAATGAGATAAAAGAAAGTGTAGAAAGCACAACCCTTTTTATTTAACTTTCTTAATCTCGGTTACAAATATGCCTCCTCCCTTTTTAGGGGTTAGGAGTGTTAAATGAATTTTTGTTACAATCATGACTTAGTATTCCTCCTTCTGCGTGCCCACATTTGAAATGGGTGGGCCAAAGTGTTGCCGCCGCTTGCATTGATGAATCCTTAATTCTTGCTGCTCTTCCTATGTTCAAGGACACAACAAGTTGTTAGTAGCACCTACGACAAAATATAAGGTGTTTGATCCTAAAACCAATTAAAGATGCATGCGTAGGATTAGCTAAATCGATAAATAAAATGATTCCAAAGAACCTACAATTTTTGCAGAGACCAGAGAACATTACCAAAGGGCCACTGCCATAAAAACAGTCAGGGAAATACCACCGATTCACATTCAACTATAATTCATCCCTAGTCAGGATGAATTCTACTGTAATTCATCCCCGAGTAGGACGAATTTTCCTGTGACAAAGCTCCGAGGTGATGCTGCCCAAATTTTGCATCTCGGGATCTCCAAAATACATGCAAACATAGGGGTTAGCTAATTGGGGGCATTTTGGGATGACCTAGATGGTCATATTTTCCCAATTTGACCTTCCTCAATAGGAATTTGATGTTGTTACCTACAAGTTAGTGGGGACAACAAAAGTGACAAAATGCGATATGATTTGATCAAAACCTATTGAAATTGAAATTATAAACTATCTAAATAGTATAAAATGGAATGGAAGATAAAAAAGTGGCAAAAGAACAACTTGAAATGAAACTAAGAAATGTGGGGCACCCGGGCGGGCTGCCCACCGTTGGAACCTAATTTCGGCACCAATCCACTTGGGATGGGCCCAAAATCTCTTGTGATGGGTTGTCGGCGAATTGGTAGATCAATGTGGTCAAATTTTGGGTTTTGGGTCCGGATTCACACTTCCAATAGCCACCCAATACCCTCTCTTGCAAAAGAGATCAAGGATGTGGAAGAGGTGAATTAAAGGGGTAAAATGTGGTATTCAATTTGGCAGCACTTCATTGCTTGAAAATGCCTCCAACTTGTCTCTTTTGGGTGGGAAAGTCCACCAATTTATAGACCCAAGGGGTCTCTTTGGAGGGGCATGCATAAGCGCCATGTGGCAGTCATGCCTTCCCATGAGGGAGGAAAGTCCTCCATGACTTAGGATTCCATGACTGCCTTTGTGACAGTCCTCTAATGCCCAATCTGCCCACCTACATGCACACGCAAGGCAGGAGGCAATAATTGACTGTCTTCGGTTGCCACTTGGTGCCATCCTTCTTTTTGCCCATTGAACTTGGAATTCGTCCCGACCCAGGACAAATTCAAAATTCGTCCCTGGGTGAGACGGATCCCAAATTGAATTCGTCCTTGGGTGGGACAAATACTGAGCAAAGTGCCTGAATGTGCCAAATTGCCTTTGACCTTCCAAAATTGCTACAAAAGTGGTTAGGACCACTGTTTAACATCTGAGGGCTGCCCTGGGGGCTGTGTGTGTCAAAGCGATCAGTGTTTGCAGTCACATAATCAGATTGGTGCTATTTTGGTGTCTACAGGTGATATTTCCTTTACTTATCCAAATGTAAACTGTATTATCAGACTCATAATGAGAAAAACCTGCTGAAAGAAGGAAGGAGTCCATATTTTCATACCAAGCTCTAGGGGCTTGTTTGAGGCCATATAAAGATTTTTTAAGCTGAAAAACAAGAGAGGAGTCTTGAGTAAAACCAGTGGGTTGTTCCATGAATATTTATTATTTTAAATTTCCATGTAAAAAGGCACTTTTTACATCCATTTGATAGACTAGACATTGATGGGAAGCGTCCAGAGCAAGAACCAAACTAACAAAATCCATTTTAGAAATAGGAGCAAAGGTTTCTATATAATCAATACCCTCTATTTGAGAAAAACCTTTGGCTACAAGACAAGCCTTATGTTTATCTATTTCTCCATTAGGCCCATTTTTGGTTTTGAAGATCCATTTACAATGAACTAATTTTCTTTCCTTAGGTAAGAGAACTAAGTCCTAAGTATCATTTTTGATCAAGGAAGAAAATTCGTTATCCATGGCATCTTCCCATTCTTTTATACTAAAGGCTTCTTTGAAGGATTGAGGATCATAGGAAATGGATTGACATACAATACTAGTACCTATGGGGTTGGATGATCTGTTTGAAGGAAGATTTTGAATGTAGGGAGTAGCTTCTTTAACAATGGTGTGGGCCCATTTTGGCATAGAAGAAGGAGTTGAAGGAGTTGAAAGACATTGAGAAGGAGTTACAGGTTCTTCATATTGATTATCAATAACTAAATTAACTTCGAGGGTTGGTTCTTCATAATATTGAGGTTCTACTATAGGAGAAGGCTCAATGGAGGAAGAGGCCTTTGGAGGATATTTTTGAGGGAATGTTTCATCAAATTGGATATTCCTATGAAATAATACCTCATGAGTTGAGGGATCAAGAAGCCTATATACTTTCAATTCTTCACAATAATTGACAAAGATGAGCTTTCTGCTTTTCTTATCAAGAGCCTCCCTTTTCTTCTTTGGGATGTGAGCCCAAGCAGTACATCCAAAAATATTGAAATTGGAAACATCTGGTTTTAAACCAGACCATGCTTCTTCAAGGGTTATTTTGTCAAGAGCTTTATGAGGTGTGCAATTTTAAATATAATTTGTACAATTAATAGCCTTTGCCCAAAAAACTTTTGGAATATCTCTTGAATGGAGCATACATTAGCCATCTCTTTTAAAGTCTGGTTTTTCCTTTCTACAATGCCATTTTTTTGAAGATTATGAGAGATAGAATGTTGATGTATTACACCATGGTTAGAAAGAAATATGGAGAACTCATTACTGTATTATTCCCCTCCATTATCAGCATGAATCTTTTGGATTTTGCAAGAACCTTGATTTTCAACTATGGCTTTAAAGACTTTAAAGTGGGATAACACATAACTTTTATATTTGAGGAAATAGACCTGGGACATTCTAGAAAAATCATCAATAAAGGTAAGAGCATACTTTGCTTCTTTGAAATATGTTTAAGGAAAGGTCATTAAGTCACTATAGATTAAATCTATAGGAAATGAGGTTTTTAGAGAACTACTTGGGTGGAAAGGATCTTGATGTTGCTTTCAAAGAGCACATCTAGGATAAACCCCATAATTGTAAGAGACTTGGTGTAATACTTTAACCATATTATGGGTGCATAAATCCTTTAGGTAGTTATAATTAATATGACCAAACCTTTCATGCCAAATTTGACTTTCAAGATTACTATGAGCCACAAAACATGAGGCTACTTCTAGATTTTGAAAGCCTTTGAAGTGAAAAAGACAAAATTTATGATCAATATTCCCTTTAGATACAAGAGAAATATGGAGTTGAAAATCTCTTATCTCAATTCCTGTTGGGGAGAAGAGAATAGTTTTCTCATTTCCAAAAGTACAAATTTGATAAATGGATAGGACATTGGTGGCAATGTCTGGAACATAGAGAACATTGTTTATAGAGCCACCATCAAAGGTTATATCCCCTTTCCCTTTTACAGGGATGAATGAAGAGTCCCCTACTTCTATGCTATGAGTAGAGCTAGAGGAGATAGAAGAGAAAGACTTGTCTAAAGCAGACATGTGATGAGTTGCTCCAAAATATAGGACCCAGTAATTAGAGGAAGCATTGGATGTTTTTCCTTGAACATTAAGGGCTTTTCATATTTACTTATTATTTTCTATCTTTTGATCCTTTATAGCTACCTCTAGTTGCTGTAATCTTTTCCAACATTTGTTAGCAGAGTGACCATTCTTTTTACAATGAGTACAGGTAATGGGAGTCTTTTCCTTATTTTTGATTTTTTCTTTGGAGGAGGTAGAGGCTACTAAGGATTTTGAAGAAGAAGAAGAGATTTCATATCTAGCATGTTTGGTTTCTTCCCTATTTAATATATCATAAAATTCTTCTAAAGAGGTCATTTTAAAGGTTGCACCAAGAGCATCTTTAGTAGATATGAATGTGGTTGCAAAAATTTGAAAAACATAATTTAGATTAGAAAGGATTAGATAAATGTATTCTTCTTTTGTCTTAGTCTTCCCACTACCTTTATATTAAGTGAGGACTTCTTTGAACTTAGTGAGGAAGTCAATAATACTACTAAAATTTTCAGGAGATAGAGATGTGAGTTTGACTTCTAATTGCATTGATCTCATCTGATCTACTTTACCAAACAAAGTCTTCAATTTCTCCCAAATTTCATAAGGAGTTTTACAATCTGTAATATGAAACCATAAACTTTCATGAACATTAGAGCTAATAATACCCATAGTTTTGTGCATTTTTCCTTTATGAACAAATATTTCATATTCTTTATCAAATTCTGGTTGTTTTTCTTCTATCAAATGAGTAAGACCTTTTTGAGAGATAAGATTTAAAATTTTAGGTTTCCAAGTGTGAAAGTTATGAGGGGTGATAGGTTCAATTGAATTCATATTTTTAAAAGCATTGAAGTTTTATAATTAACCAATATATCCCATCTTATAACTTCAATTAATTGATTAATGCAAATGGAAGAAAGAAAACATATGAAGCTTTTCAATATATATTACTCAAAATACCCACCCTAATGAGAGGGAAACTATAAGTATAATGATTTTTTAATATTGTTTTCTTTGAGAGAACCAAATCCTCTTATTATTCACAATACCCACCCTTACTTGAGGGAGACTGTAAGTAGAGAGAAGTATTTGGAAGGGTGTTGACTTGATATGCAGGGAAATAATTAGTTTATTTGGTGTTTTCTAAAAAACTTGCCCTTACAGGTGTTGATCATTTGATTATGGATAGGCCTAATCAAGAGGGTATTGATAATTTTATTAGGCAGTTAGTTTGGATGAGTTCTACCATTCTTCCTTGAAATATTTAGAATGAAAGGAACAACAAAATTTTTAATCAAGATAGGAAGGATATTCACTATATTTGGCAAAATACCATAGCCAACGTAGTTGAATCAATCCATCAACTCCTTAATCACCCCCAAAACTCCAACAAAATATGGGATCAAGTGATGCAAATATTGAAGATAAAATATTCTAATGGAAACCATCTTAAAGGGAATGTGAGTATTAGTAAGATGGATAGGACAAGAAATTGGCAACCTCCTCCTAAGGATTTTGGAAAAGTCAATATTGATGAAGCCTCTAGAGGGAACCTTAGAAAAGCCAGTGTGGGAGGAATTGGTAGACTTTCGGATGGCTCCCTAGTTTTTACTTTTGCTGAGAATTTGGGTATTCTTTCCAATAACCTTGCTAAGGAGTACGGTATCCTCAGAGGCCTTCATGAGACTACTAAGTTTGGATAGGAAAAGGTGTTAGTTGAGTCTGACTCTCAACTTATGATTAATCTCTTGAAGACTCCTTCTAAGAATCATAAGGTGGATTGGAGAATAAAAATAATTATTGAGAAGATTCAATTAATCCAGATGGGATTTTTGAAAGTTGATTACAATAATGTGGTCAGAGATCAAAACAAGAGAACTGATGCTTTAGCTAACTGGGCTTTGGACAAAGGTGATCTTACTTGTTATAGCCACCCTTCTAGATGGTGGGATTCTCAAATTAGGGAAGCTCTTCTTTCTATCATTTCTTTGGATGGCTCTAGTTATGAAGGTACCTAGTTTCTTCTTATCTTTTTTTTTTTGCTTCTCTTTGGTTCATTCAGTTTTTTTTAGTTCCCTAGCTCATTCTATTCTTTCTTTTGTTTCCTCTGTTAATTTTTTCCTTAATAGTCTTGTGATCTAGATAGGTCATTGTTATGTTTAATTCTTTTTTTTATATTTTTTTTGTTTTTTTTGTTTAGTTTTTTAAGGTGGGTGGGTTCTTTTGTTTAGTTTTGCTTTTTTGTTCTTTGTGTTGTTTTTTGTTTTTCTTTCATTTTTGTTGTTTTGCATTTTTTTTTTAATGTTTTTGTTATTGTTCTTGTGTTTTTTTTTAATGTTTTTGTTATCGTTCTTGTGTTTTTTTTTAATGTTTTTGTTATTGTTCTTGTGTTTTTTTGTTCTTGTTCTTGGGTTTATCTTTGTTTGTGTTAATTCGTGTTTTTATGTGTGAGTGTTTTCTATGTTTTTTGTATTTTTTTATTGTCTATTGTTGGTTGTTTTTTTTTTTATTTTTTATTTTTTAGGTTTTGGTTGTGTTTATTTTTCATGTTTTTTTTGGGTTATGTCTTTGTAGTGTTCCGTTGTTTTTGTCTTGTTTGTCTTTTTTTATGTGGTTCTTGTGTTTTTCTATATGGTTCGTGTTGTGGTTTCTTTTATCTTATTGTGCATGTTCAGTTGTGCTTTTGTTTTTGACACACTCAAGGAGCATGTTTTTTATTTTATTATATTATTTTTTTTGTTATTTACTTATTTATTTACTTTTTTTTAAATTGGTTTTGTGTGTTTGTTTTCTCCTTGAATAATTCAAATATGGTATGCCAGGTACAAGTCTTGGGTGTTTTTGATGTAATGGATACCTCTGCCTCCTTGGGTCTTACCCAAAAGTGGCATCCCTTTTGGGATGTTTTCCACAAATAAAAATAAAAAAACTTGTCCTTATGAGAGGGAAACTATAAGTTAGAGAGACACCCAAACAAAAGGATTATAGAAAAATATTTGCTAGGCATTTATACCAATTGCCTCAAAAAAATTGTCATTATGAGAGGGAAACTATAAGTTTTTATAGGTACTGATAACGTAGGCAAAAGATATTTGAAAAAAGAAGGAATTATTTTGAAATCTTGTAAATTTAAATTAATGGTTTTTTTAAAAAACACTTAAAATGAAATGATGGGAGAAACAAAAATTTCTTTTAAAAAATAATCTTATCTATGATATAAACAAGGTTATAATGAACAAATATAAGTTATAATTGCCAAAGAGAAAATTGAATGTATAAAATAGATGGGCCTCTTAAATATTTTGAATTTAAAAGTAAACTTGAGGAATTTTAAAGTGTATATTAAATCAAATAAAAGACAAAGGTAGCAATAATTTAAAGATAGGCTCCCCCTCTTTATATAAATTAATTTTAAGGATTTAATGTAATTTTCTCTATGAAATTTAAATTAACATTTTAAAAATATAACCTTATAAATTTACTTGAAATAAAGAAAAGGCATAGATGAAGATAGAAAAAATAAATCACACCCCCCATTAAATGATGGACCAATTGAGTGCAAAAAATGCACTCACCCCTTCCCAAAAAAACTTTTATTAAAAATTTACAATATTGGTCATCTGTCATTTTTACGGAGAGCCGCAATAATTAATTTGAGGCAATCAAAAAAATGTAGATAAAGGAAATTTGAAACACCACGATTCAAAGGAATTGAATGCTAACAAAAGGAAATGTGAAAATAAAAAATTACAAACTTTCGGCTTGACACAACAAATGGTGAAAATCAAAACCAGGGAACATGGAGAGAGGAAATCGTTGAGAGAGAGGTCACTATGGTGGTACATCGGTGAAAGAGATAACGATCAATCCTTAGCTCTCAAAACACGTAACACTACAAAAATCATTAGATAAAATAGCCCTAGCTCTCTAAACATGTAACACTGCAAAAATTGTTAGATAAAATAAAAAAATGATGATTTAAAACAATTTTCAATAAGCATTTTCAAAAGAAAGAAAATGTTTTGGAAACCGTATGAAAGCAATGAAATATTTCAAATAAATGTGTCACTGCCTACGTTAAAACCGAGAGACCTATAGAATATGTTAAAAGGATATGCCTCTTCCTAAAGCACCGTATGGGTGGAAGTTAGAGCGCTTCCTGGACGAAGAGCGAACCTGCACAATATGACTAAAAGGAAGGAGCACAATTTCACATTCACTTTAGACAACAAAAATAATCATAAAGAAATAATATTTTGAAATGAACTACAAGGATATTGATATAAATACTGACTGAGAGAGAGCACTAGTGGAAAATGACTCTGAGAGGAACAGTGAACCAGATGGGCAAACAGGAGATGTCTAAATTCAACATTGAGTGTACCAGTAACTCAACGTTAATTAATAATAGTGCCAATGAGAGCGTCAGGCCCTCTCTAACGTCTATATTATGAATTTAATAATAATACAGAGCGCTAGAGAACTTTGAGGTCCAACATCAAGAGCACCAGAGATCTTTGAGTTTAATAATAATGAGTGAGGGATTTTATTTCCTCCACGAGCGAATAAAAGAAACTCAAAAAAAAATCTCTAAGATAACACTTGGAGTTAATCCAATATTTTTGCTATAAGTATAAGTGAAAAAAAAGGATATAACTAGAAATGTGGGCCTCTAAGTGTTAGAATAACATGAATACGTTGAGAAAAAAATAAATAAAGAAAATAAAGAGGCTATTTTCCTTTGAAAAAAAAGGTGAGAAAAGCACCTTCACATAGGGTAAACCGCATGTTTTAAAGAAAGGAAATAGCTATATTTTCTTAAAAAATTTCTTCAAGCACGAATTCAATATAGATATTAAAGAATATGTAACATATATAAAAAAAAATATGCTAAAAGAGTAAAAAAAAAAATAACAATGGATAAAAGGAGACTAATGCAAACTTTGAAGTTAGATAGCCAAAAAAAAATTATCCAAAGTAAATGAATCAGATCCTAGAACCTTCAAGAGAGAATACTAGAAAAATCTATCCTACTCTGGTACCATGTTAGAATTTCACAATAATAGATATGCAAAGTATTACACAAAATATGAAGATAAGAGTGGAACTGATTGATTTATCTCTAGGATCAACTCTATATAAATAGCAAAGTTGATCATTGAGAGTTGTTGGATTAAAAAAACTCATCAAAACTTATGAAGACACCACTGAGAGTTCTCCTGACACATGGAGGAGTGGAAACTCAAATGTGTATCCTAGTGAAACTTAAGAGAATATTCACTTATTCTAACATTATCCAAATACTGATATTTTAAATGTTAATATCTAAAACATGTACCATTGATCTTTTTAAATGTGTTTTAATGCATTTAGATAAATCTTTTCATAATTTAAACTATTACATACCAAATACTTGGATACTTTATGATTTATTAATATTGCTTGGTTGCTTATAAAAATTCTTGGAGAGAGCTTACAAGTAACAAGAACTTGGATGCTTGTAAAGATGACCTTCACAAGATTGTCACAAGATTTTGGTATAAACTTACCATACAAAATGATGAATGTGTATGATTATAGAGAGATTTTGATAGAAGTTTGCTACTCTAAATCATGACTTCTTAGAGGAATTGGTCACCCCAAGTGTTGGTTTTTTAAGAAACAGTGACTTCTTAGAGGAAGATTTGCATTTAAGATGGTAAGAATTTGAAAAGAGATGAAGAAGTCATTAATGAAAGAAGATGAGAATAATAATTCTTGGATTTGATATTTCTTGTAGGAGCTATAGATTAGATTTTGGTGATCTAGTTCATTAATGGTGGTAACTTGAGAGGGATAAAAAGTAAATTTTTTTAGTTTTGGTACATGATAGTCAAATGTATTAAATGGTGAAAGTGTTGTCAATGCTTTCAAAGAATGAAAATTGGGTGTCAAATTCAAGTAGAAATTATCCAAATTTAGGCTCAATAGAAGTTGATTTTATTTGGTTGATTGAAAGGCTGACTACTCATGATAATTAGGGATCAAATTCAAGTAGAAATGATCCAAAATTGGGCTCAACAAAAGTTAATTTTGTTTGGTCGATTAAAAGGATGATTGATGAGGGGATTGAACAACATGAAGATTAAGCTTATATGCAAAATTAGGTGTCTACACTATGAATGCACCTTCATAAATGATTTATCACATATTACAAGGATGTTTTTCCATATATCGAATTGCATTCTATCAACAATTTATTTTATAACAAGTGGAATCTCTAGTTCTTGATTAGGTTCTTATGCTTCTTCCTTTTCCATATGTGTATATTCTCATTTCTTATGTTTATGGATTCCTAATAATATCAAGAGAAAAGAAGCCATATCAAAGATGCAATTTTTGTAATGTGCAACAACTCCAACCACTACAACATCTAATGGCAAAAGAATTAGTAGTACCAACTTGAATAAAAATACATTACCCAAACACCAAATTTAAAAAAAAAAAAAAAATGCATTACCTTATCAAATTTTTATCAACCTTTTAAAATTTTGAAATAAAAACCAAAAATGAGAAATAAGAAATTATAAAACTTGTACAACTCCTATAATTAAAATAAAAATTTAACATATATAATTACAACATGGAATTGCTTTCAAAACTTTTTTCCTTATCATTTTTATAAATTATACAAACTTTATATACACATATGTTTTATGTACACACTTAATTTGATTTAATTTAAATTTAAGTTAAATAAAATATATTTAACATATGTAATAAAAAATAATTATGATTGAATATTAGAAACTATTAGACGACTTTATTTTTCAACACGATCATGGAATCGAATTAAAAACAAAAGGAAAATTCACGTTACGGTAGGAATCTTTGAAATTATAAAGATTTATAGAAGGTGAAAAATATTATTTAATCGCTGATGATGTGACGTTGATGGGCCTGCACACTTGCCATTAAGAATTTTAAAACTATTCATTTTAAAACCATATATGAAAGATTTTGAGATGATATTAAATAATATTAAAATATTTTCTAAATGATAGGATTTTGAACTCTCTTGTGTACACGAAGAAATAACATTGGAACGCTAAAGTTTAAAAGATTCCAAGAAGATTTAATTCCTTTTCTTCGGCCATCTATATCATTACCAAACTCAACTCTCTCTAGATTAAGATTCATCTCTAGATTTTGGATTAGGGCCTGCACACTTGCCATTGAGAATTTTAAAACTATTCATTTAAAAACCATTTATGAAAGATGTTGAAGATGATATTAAACAATATTAAAATGTTTGTCTAAATGATAGGATTTTGAACACTCTTGTGTACAAGAAGAAAAAACATTGGAACGCTAAAGTTTAAAAGATTCCAGGAAGATTTAATTCCTTTCCTTCGGCCGTCTACATGATTACCAAACTCAACTCTCTCTAAAATAAGATTTATCTCTAGATTTTGGATTAGGGCCTGCACACATGCGATTATTCATTTAAAAACCATATATGAAAGATTTTGAAGATGATATTAAATAATATTAAAACGGATGAAGGCCTGCACACATGCCATTAAGAATTTTAAAACTATTCATTTAAAAAACCATATATGAAAGATGTTGAAGATGATATTAAATAATATTAAAATGCTTGTTTAAATGATAGAATTTTGAACTCTCTACATGAAGAAAAAACATTGGAACGCTAAAGTTAAAAAGATTCCAAGAAGATTTAATTCCTTTTCTTCGGCCATCTCTATGATTACCAAACTCAACCCTCTCTAGAATAAGATTTATCGCTAGATTTTGGATTAAGGAAGACCATGAAAATGAACAGGATACACTTACTTCACCGTATCCTTATGGCACTAATTCTAAAAAGAACATGCATTATACAATTATAATAAACAATAATGACGTTGTTCACAAGTCAAGGTGAAACGTAATCATTGCCCAAGCCAGCCTTTGACGTATGGAGAGAAACGCAATTACATTGGTGAATGATGATGCTCGTTAATTTTAAAGACTGAACCACTCCTCGCAACATGTAAAACGACGAACTTGATTGTATTATTCAACAGGCGTTTAAATAATACATTGCATTCCTGGATTAGCCCGAAGAGGGCGCATCTCAACAGGATGCCGCTGCAACAACTGCAACAAGTTGCTAAACATAAATAACAACTAACAAAATACAAGTACGCTAACATCCCCCTTTATTACATTAGTTGGGTAATGTAATAACTAATAGCTATACTAACATCCCCTTACATTATTTTGCAATACAAAGTGAGCTGCGAAACAATTCAAATTTGACACGTCCAAGTGCCTTAGTGAAAATGTCTGCAACTTGAGCATCTGTGGGAATGTGCTGAAGCTGAATTCGGTGCTTTGGAACTTCCTCTCGAATGAAATGACATTGTGTGTCAATGTGCTTTTTTTTTCATGATGGACTGGATTCTTGACGAGGTTCGAACACCTTGATTGTCGCAGAACAAGTGTATTGGAGATTTTTATGGATGGCCCATACTTGTCAGAATGCGACGTAACCATATCACTTCGCACATAGCTTCAGGTGCGGCGCGATATTCTGCCTCTGTTGATGAAATAGCAACCACCTGTTGCTTCTTGCTGTGCCAAGAGACAGGACCGGATCCCAGATAAAAAATGTATCCAAAAGTTGACTTGCGATCATCAAATGATCCGGCATAGTCGGAGTCCGTGTATCCTTGCAAGAAGAATTTGTTGTTCCTCTTGTATTCTAGGCCATATTCTATAGTACCACGGACATAGTGAAGAACACGTTTTGCTGCTTTCCAATGAGTAGTCTTAGGCTCCTGCATGAACCTCGAAAGATAGTTTACAGCAAATACGAGATCTGGCCTAGTATTGGTCAGATATATGAGACTCCCAATCAACTGTCGATAGAGAGTGCCATCTACCTGAGGTGAGTCATCATATCACGATAACTGAAGTCCATTCTCCATTGGAGTTGCCATTGGCTTGCAGTCAGTCATGCGATATTTATCGAGCAATGTCTTGGCATACTTTTTTTGAGACACTTTGATGGAGTGCTCCTTCTGGCTGAATTCCAGACCAAGACAGTAATGGAGAAGTCCGAGATCTGTCATCTCAAAATATTTGCACAAGTTTCTTTTGACAGTAGAGATCATATCTTCTGAAATCCCTGTAATGAGCAGATCATCCACATAGAGTACAAGCAACACTATCTCAGAACCCTATTTCTTGAAATAGAGGTTTGCATCTGACGGACATCTCTTAAATCCATGCTCGCATTAGGTGATTGTCCATTTTTATATACCAAGCTCGAGGAGCTTGTTTCGGACCATACAAGGATTTGACCAATTTGCAAACTTTCTCGCTGTTGGCCTTCCACTTCAAATCCTTCAGCTGAGTCATATAGACTTCTTCTTGGAGATCACCATTAAGAAAGGCACTTTTGACATCCATCCGGTGAACTTTCCACCCATATTGTGCTGCCATAGCACAAATAACCCGAATTGTGGTCATCCGAGCAGTAGGTGCAAAAGTTTCTTCATAGTCGATGCCTTCCTTTTGAGCATAGCCCTTTGCAACAAGACGGACCTTATGCTTATCAATTGTTCCATCTACCTTGTACTTGAATTTGTATACCCATTTGCAGCCAATAGGTTTCTTTCCATGCGGAAGATCAACAAGCTTCCAAGTTTTATTTTTCATCAGAGACTCATACTCTGTGTCCATAGCGGCCTTCCACTGAGGCTCACTAAGAGCATCTTGCATTGATGCGAGTTCAAGACTATCTATGGTAGACATGAATGCCCTGTCATCATCAATATCCATATCCTCAACTTCTCTACTTGGAGTCACAGAAAGTTCCTCAAAAGATTGACAAAGATCATCAACCTCACTAGTTTCTTTGGCTTCTCTTTCCTTTTGAGCCATACTGCGTGTACGAGGTCTATCCAAATTCAAATTGGGAGGAGTGGATAAATTTGCATCTCTGATTGTATTTGTACACCATTTAGGATTCCGCTTCGGTGGTGGTGAAGAAGATGTAGAAGGACCTCCGGTCTGTGTTGACGAAGGAATATCCTCTTCCTTTGGTTCCACAATATCCTGGTGTACTGTAGATGTGCTCTGTGATGTGAAAGCTTCATCAAAGACAACATCTCTACTGATATGAATTTTCTTGGTCAAAGGATCTATCAACCGATATCCTTTAGAGTGCTCAGAATATCTAAGAAAAATACATCTCAGTGTTTTCTCATCTAGCTTCTTCCTTTTCTCTTTCGGTATATGCATGAAAGCTTGACACCCGAAAATACGTAGATGAGATATGGAGGGTTTTCGACCACTCCATGCTTCCTGTGGAGTCATTCCTTTTAGGGCCTTTGTGGGTGCCCTATTCAAAAGATACACTACAGTGGTGACAGCTTCTGCCCAATATTGTTGCCCAAGAGTAGCTCCTGTGAGCATACAACGAACCATTTCCATGATAGAACGGTTCCTTCTCTCAGCAACTCCATTCTGCTAAGGAGTATAGGCGGTTGTTAATTGTATCTTGATCCCATGCTTATCTAGGAATGCAAAAAATTCATTAGAGGTAAACTCTCCCCCTCGATCTGAGCGGAGGGTTTTGATAGAAGCCCCTGACTCCTTCTCAACGGATTTCTTGAACTGCTGGAAGAATGCAAAAGCTTCAGATTTTAGTTTGAGAAAGAAAACCCACATCTTTCGTGAGTAGTCATCTACGAATAACTGAAAGTACCTCTTCCCTCCAACACTGTTGGGTGTGAAAGGACCGCATAGATCGGTGTGAATTAGCTCCAGAGGTTTTCGTGCTCTTGTAGAGCTCTTCTCAAATGGTACTCTATGTTGCATTCCTCGCCAAGCGATCGAGCACTGCGGCAATGTGGCGTAAAGGGAAGGAAGACCCTTTACCATATCATACTTGCTGAGCTCAAGTAAGTAGCTAGAACTAAGATGTCCATATCTCTTGTGCCATAGGGAAGTTGCCTCCTTGGTAGATACAGTCATGGCAACATGTGGAGTAGAGATAGCATCTAGTGCAAATAAGCCATGCTTATATGAAGCTATTGCAATCTGTTTACCCTTCCTGGTAATAGTACAACACTTCTTTCCATTCTCAACACGAAAGTTGACAACCATATTTCTGTCCAGGATTTGTGTCACTGACAACAAATTGTTGGCCAATCCCGGAACATAGAGGACCTTGTCAATCTGACACTTGCCATCAGGAAGAGTGACTAAAATTTTACCCTCTCCCTAAACCCTGTAGGTTTTATCATCAGCAATTGTGACAGGTTTGCCCTCTTTGGCCACAAATGATTCAAACCACGATCTGTCGCCAGTCATATGTTTACTAGCTCCAGAATCGACATACCAAATAGGATCCCTCTGTGTGGAATCTGTGGTAGTCATGAGCACCTTGTGTGCCCATTTAGAATCTGAGTCAGATTCTTCAACAACAACATTCACCTGGGGTTGCTTGTTCTTATTTTGTGGTTTGTTTTGGCCTTTCTGCTTGTTCTTATGCCAACACCTGTTGGTGTCATGGTTGTCTTTCTCACAGATCTTGCACCACCTCTTCTTATGTTGATGTTGTTTGCCTTTTCCTTTCGTATCCTGTTGAGAATTTCCTCATTTCTGAAAGTTGCCTCCTTTTTGCCCATTACCTTTCTTCCTAAAACCCTGCCTGTTGGTGTATAGGGTTGTATTGGAAGAATCATCCTTGTGAAGTTGGCGTGCCTCCTGTTGTTGAAGCAGATTGACCAACTCGATGTAGGTAATTTATCGTTGAGACACTTGGATGGAGGTTATCAACATATCAAATGAAGAAGGTAAAGCTCTCATCATAAGTGAAATGAGAATCTTTTCGTCCACAGTATCTCCGAGAGAACTCAATTTCTCTTTCAACTCAGACACTCTACACAGAAAGAGTTCAACTGTTTCACCCTGTCTCAAACTCAGGTTATGAAGTTGTTGTTGAAGATGAAGAATGGTGGATTCATTATTCCCCTCATAGATGGTTCTAAGGGCATCCCATGCCTCTTTACCACTTGCTTTATCAGCTATATGAGGTTGCACTTCATCTGAAACAGCAAACAAAATGAGCACCTTTGCTCTACTATCTTTCTTGTCAAAAGCAATCTGATCTGCTGAAGGACCTGTGGATCCTGCTGTTGGTGAAGGCCTAGTTGCTACTCCAGTAACAATATCCCACAAATATTCCATTTGGATAATAGCCTTCATCTTATGTTTCCATGGTGTATAATTTGGACCTTTCAATAACTGATGCGGATCAGTCATCAAATTTGCAACAGCGGCCATAGTGAAGGTTCCTTATATCACCAAATTGGTCCCCCTTTCGATATACCTTTTGTTAGGCCAATATACCATACAAAATACCCGCCCTTACGTGAGGGAAACTATAGGTATTTAGAAAGATTAACAAAAAAATCACCCGCACTTACGTGAGGGAGACTATAAGTGAATTTTAGAGATCATACGATACGTGGAACATAAGCGGTACTGAAAGGGAATCGCCTTGTTGATGGCACCTACCATAGAATATTCTTCTCATGCGTGGGGCGTAACTTCCCCTAAACACTATGAAGAATACTTCGTCAGGATTTACGCCTAAACACAAGTGCGATAAAGGGTAGTGGATGGAGTAAAAAATGCAAAAATGGCGTACTTATTCCTCCCCCGACGATTTATAGAGAACAAGCTCAGACGTCGTTATAGCAGCTATATTAGGCGGCGGATACAGTAGCCAAATCACGACAGCTTTACCTGTAAGTGCTGGCCAGAGGTATCGCAAATACCGAACGCTACAGTGCAAATAAGTTGCACAGATGGGTTTTATATTCCGGGGACTTAGGGAGTGTTTTGATTTTAATTTTTTAATGTTATAGTGCAAAAATGAAATATGCAACATACAACATGAAAAAACTGCCCACAAGAATAACCCACAAGGTGTCGGTCACAGCCGAAAATGCACCTTTTACAATGCCAAATTGCTATTTTTTTTGAAAAATTACTCTCAATCCCCCTTTGATTTTTTTGAAAAAAAATCCCCCCTTAAAAGGCTTTCTTTAACAAAGCATTTTTATAATCATTATTTATTTAAAATTAAAATAAATAATTTCAATTTATATAGTTTTAAAAACTTTAGAAAAAATAAATTAAAAATAAATTTTAATTTATAAAGTTTAAAACTATATTAAAAAAATTAAAATTAAAAATTTTCATTAAAAATAATAATAATTAAAAATGACTTTGAATAAAAAATATACCTTGGGGGGGAGTCGGCGGGATTTGAACCCCCGACCTGCAGGCTCCCTGAGCCTTAACCGCACGGCTCACGACCACGTGAGCCAGCGGGCTGATCCGAAAAGATCAGTAGACCTCCTCCCTTATCAACCCGAATCCTCCTCCTCCTCGGCCTCTGCGGCTGCCGGCGCTCCTCTCTGCCGAGGCAAAAACACCGCTCCTCTCTGCGGCTGCAAAAAACACCGCTCCTCTCTGCGGCTGCAAAAAAAACGTTCTTCCACAGACCAACTTTTTTTTTTTTTTTTTAACGGGGAGGGGGGGTGGCTCTGTGTTTTTTTTTTTTTTTTTTTTGCTTTCTTTCCCGGCCGCGCGCGATTCGCGCTGTGCGCCGGGTGGGGGGGCCCTCGTTTTTTTTTAAAACGGGAGGGTGGGGGGGGCCGCGCCGCTACGCACCGAGCGACGGGGGGGGTTTATACCCCCTCCAATTCCCGTGCGGGCGGGGATTTAAAAATCCCGCGCGGGGGGGTCCCTCCTCTCGCGCCGGCCTGTCACCTGGCGCGACCGCGGCCCATCGCGGGATTTAAAAATCCCGCGCGCGGGGGGGTTCTCCTCTCAAGGCGCGACCGTGGCAGGGCCCGTCGCACGTGACAGGCCTGCGACAGGGCTGTCGCATGTGTGCACTGTCGCACGGCCCTGCGCGCACTGTCGCGTAATGCGACAGTTGCTGTCGCGCGGGCCTGTCGCGTCCTCGTCGGGCGGGGGGGAGCGATTGCCGCGCCTCCTGCGCGGACGTCCCCTTCCTGCGCTTCTGCGGCCACGGACAGCCAAGGAGCTTCCAGCGGCCTGCGCGTCCGCGGGTTTTTTTTTTTTTAATATATCACGCAATGGCGTGAAGAAAAAAAATTTAATCCCGTCGCAACACAGCCACCTTTCACCGCTCCCTGCAATCTTCTCGCCCAGAATTTCCGAGTGGCTCTGATGCCATGTAAAATGACGAACTTGATTGTATTATTCAACAGGCGTTTAAATAATACATTGCATTCCTGGATTAGCCCGAAGAGGGCGCATCTCAACAGGATGCCGCTGCAACAACTGCAACAAGTTGCTAAACATAAATAACAACTAACAAAATACAAGTTGCTCGTTAATTTTAAAGACTGAACCACTCCTCGCAACAAGCATAAATACTAGTCTTCTCTCATTGCAGAGGCACCCGCAGATTCAATTATCATGGCTGCTATAAGTGATCCATCAGTGGATGCCGTTGGTACTACCACCTCCAATTTCTCTAACCCCAACTGGGGTAACGCGCTTCCTGTGGACAGCGTGCAGGAGCTTGCAAGGAACCAACTCCATGACATTCCCCAGCGGTACATCAGACCATACGCGGAGAGACCCTCTTCAACATTAGTTCCTCCTCAGTCCACTATTCCTGTGGTCGACATGCAGAAGCTGCTCTCACCTTCTTGCGATGAAAGGCAAAAACAAATGGATCTCCTGTCCAAGGCCTGCCTAGAGTGGGGCTTCTTTCAGGTATAAGTTATCGCTCTTTAATTTTGAGGTGTTTGGCTCTTTACTAAGTTTGACATATTACTCAGGTTGTCAACCATGGAATTCCGCATTCATTGATAGACCGCATAAGGGGTGTGTCTAAGGAATTCTTTAGTCTTCCCCTCGAAGAGAAGAAAAAGTATGCTCCGCAAGCGGGAGATGTTCAAGGCTACGGCAATATCTTCGTAGTGGATGAACATCAGACGCTGGACTGGGGCGATTTGGTGACGTTAGCAATCATGCCTGACCGTCTTAAAAACCTCATGCTCTGGCCTACTAGACCATCGGATTTCAGGTACCTTCCTGTCAATGAATATCACTGTTTAAATGTTATCAAGAGAGAATTAATTTGAGATGGGATGAGACTTTAACGCAATTGCAGAGACACGGTAGACAGATATGGAGCCGAGGTGGAAAGGGTGGCTCAGGTGGTTTTGAGTCTGTTCGCTGAAAATCTGCAGTTGAAGGACGATTATTTCAAGGAGAAGTTTGGAAGTGAAGCTATGATGTTGATGCGCATGAACTTGTACCCGCCTTGCCCACGGCCAGATCTGGTGCTGGGTTTGAGTCCTCATTCAGACGGAAGCGGATTAACGCTGCTCCTTCAAGACGACGAGACGCAGGGCTTGCATGTCCGCAACAACGGTCAATGGATTCCCGTGCAGCCCATTCCATATGCGCTTGTCGTTAACATCGGCGACTTGGTTGAGGTAACCTAGGTTTAATGGTTGATTAAGCCTCCATTTACATAATGAAGCGCGTCATGACATATGTAGGAATGGCACTGCAGGTAATGACGAACGGGAGATACAAGAGTATAGAACATCGGGCGGTGACAAACGAGGAGAAGAGTAGACTGTCAATTGCATTTTTTTACTCTCTGGCGGCGGAGGCGGAGGTGGCTCCGGCGGTGAGGCTTGTGGATGAAGAGCATCCGTGCTTGTACAGGAAATTTGTTCACCAGGATTATATTCGCTATTACCTCTCCAAACCTCTCAACGGCAAGGACCCTCTTGCTGATTTTGCCAAGATAAATGATCATTAGATTCTTAAGTTTACAGGTCTAGTTCTGTTTAGTTTAAGTAAGATTCTTTATTTTCTCCTAACATGGAATAGCTGGATGTGTGGCCGGTGGTCTTCGGTTAATTGTGATGATGTTGTTCGTGTAAGACAAAGAATTTTATTCGTTTAAAATTTATATTCTCTTAATGATAAAATTTTCTTGACTTTAACATTTGTTATGTTTTGAATGAATTTAGTGGATTTTTTTATTTTTATTGATATAAAATAATTGTATGTGTATGCCGAGTAGGTGTTATTATATAAATTGTTTTTTCCAATGAAACACTAGGAGTTTGAGTGGGTTTAATATAAATTGCCGTTGGAATTTGAGTGCGTTTAATAGAAGATTTAGAAATTATGAAATGGTAAATAGAAATATATTTTAAATTATTTTATTTTTTAATAATATATATTATTTATATTAAAATTTTGTTCATTTTATTATTTATTTTTTCAATAAATTATATGGAAATTTTTTGTTATTAAGATAAAATAGTTGTGTGTAAAGTAATAGTTCTTGATTCATTGTGATGTTATATGATAATATTGTTATTTTTTATTTTTTATTTGTAATTGCACTTACGGTGGTGTGGGTGAGTGTGTGAGGGGGTGAGTGTGTGTTTTCTTGGTGGAGTTGTTGTAACAGGTTGGAGGTTCATGGTCAAAACCCCATCTCTTAATATTACAAAAAATATATATATTGTTATTTTTATTTTTTGAATTTATTTATTTATATATATAGTATAGTTTAGTTGATTCTCATTTTATAATAATATTGTATAATGTTAATGTTTTTTTTTTTTTTAAAAACATGGTTTACTCACATATAAACACACATCAAATTTTACATAAGTAAAACTTAAAGTCCTAATCACAAAAACTATTATTGTTATGGTGTTATTATTCTTGGCGAAATTATCATATAAATTTATTGTTAATACTATATAACCAGTTAAAAATTATATTAAAATTTAACACCAAAAGAGGCCCGTTATGGCACTCTAGGAAAAACTGCAAATAATATTCCAAAATTTGGATGGTTAATATTTAGAGATTTCTCGTTAAGACATCTGGAACACACCTATATATATAGACAACCGTGTATTAGAGTGGAACAAGAAAAAAATCCAAAATGAATACAGCTCTTAAGAAGGTACCCAATAAAAAATACCAAAACAAAATTGGCGGTATTCAGCTTTCGGACACGAATAAGCAGCCAGTGAAATCACTTTTTTATTGATGAGTATGGAAAGATTCAATAGACGCTACATATAATTTATTAAAAACGGTTAATAAAACTTATTTTTAACTGAATGTGCTTTATACAATATAATCGCCATATACTACAAGTTTATAAACTTATTATTAAAAGATTTTTCAGTTATATAAAAAATAAAAATAAATATAAAAATATTTTTATATAAATATTGGTTATGTGTTTATTTTAATTATTAAAAATGTTATATAATTTTAACTATAATCAAACTACAATGATATATATAAATGTATAAATAAAATGGTAAAAAAAATATAAATATAATTTAAATCTTAAACCCTTACTTTTAAAAACTAAGGAATCTTCCCTACTAAATGTCCTATTTTAAAAGAAAAAAAAATCAAATTTAAAGCCGGCACTATGTACCCAATGTCCTATTAGCCCACCAACTATCATCTCTGTACATTGTAACACCAATTTAGACCGGCTATGGGACGGCAGGAAACACTGGAAATTATATTTCACAATTTAGATGGTGAATCTTTACTCAATCCCGGTTAAGACCCGGAACCCAGTCTAGACAGCCACGTGTTAGAGTGAACAAGTCATGCCGAATAGACAAAATCCAAATGAATACAGCTCTTTAGAAGGTACGGGATAAAGATTAACAAAACTGACAGTATTAACCTTTCTTTCGGACACACATAAGAAACGAGAGAAATTACCTTTTTCATGGATGAATGTCACAATTTTAATGTTTTTTTTTTTATAGAAGCTACATATAAAGAGGCTAAAAATAAATACCGTATACAATATAATAATTTTATATGTAAATTGGGTAACTTATTATTCAAAGATCTAGTCTCAGTCTTGTTGGTTTGTGGAAACCAAACAAATTGGTTAACTTATAATTGAAAGATCAAGTTTAAGTTTTATTGGTTTGCAGAGGTAAAAATCATGGAAAACAGACTTTAAATTGGAAAATAGAAAGATAGAGCAAAACTTAAATTACTTTGTAAATTATTGTTTGTAAATTGTTGTTCCAGTATTTAATATTGTATTTTTTCAAATACTTAAATACGTCTAATAAGTTTTTATTTGTTAAATTACTTAATTACAACTAACTAAATTCTGCTCAATTAAATTACAATAAAAACCTTCTACCTAATAATAAAACATATTTCATGACAATATGCTAATAATAAACAGACTCTTCACGAGACCAGAATGTGACTTTGTGCTTTTTGATCCCACGATTTTGGTTTTGCCTGGTTAGAGTATTTATTAAACGACACAAGCTATTTACATCTGATCGTGACTTTCCGACGGCTCACGACGCATTAAAAACAGAAACTTCAAATCAGAATTTACCTGGAATCGGCGTATTCTTCTCACCACTTTGTTTCTATGACCAGAATGAAAGGTAATCCAAAAAAAAAACGGCATTTTCGTGGAGTTTGCATGGAGAGAAGTCTTTGTACTTGATCCACTTAGTAATCCAAAACAAAAACAACATTGACTTGAAAAGTAGCCACAGGGCGAACAGTCTTGCAATTTTATTTCTGGTCCCTTTGATTTTTTATTATTATTATTTTTAATTGTATTTTTATATATAAATAGTTGCTTTCTTTAAGAAAACTTTTCTATTTTAAAACATTTTTCCTTTTTGAAGAAAAGTGTTTTTTTTTTTTCATTATGTATTTTCTATTCTTTTATTAAGTATATTTTTAACACTTATTTGTAATGTATAATAGTATTTGTCTTATTTTTATATAAAAAAATAAATTCTATAATTTTTTAGTAAACATATCATCTTAATGGTAATTAGTTTTGCAAAGCTACAATTCAATCTAATCTTCTATGACAAGATTTATATAAAATAATATTTGATGTCAATATGTTTAGTAAGACTCTAGAAGACTAGATTCTTTGTTATAGCAATTGTGGAGTTATTGCTATTTATAATACCACTTTTTTTGTTTTATAATTTCCTTTTTTGAGTGTAAAACATTCTATTGTAGAAATAACTCAATATTCTTTCATTTTGTTCCATTCCATTACATCCATCCAACCACAATCAACATGTATTTTGTTTGTTATGCCAACAATATTTCTTAAGATGATTATTTCCACCACAAATCTCACATGGATGCAAATTCCAACACTCAGTTGTCACATGTTATGATTATCCACATTCCAGAATGACAACAACAAAATGATTCATCCTCTCCATAGACATATTTCATAAACTTCTTGTTGACACTTTTTATTTGACCAAACATAACCAATGCCTTCATTATTTGACCTTACTTTTGAATTTATGTGCTTTCGTATGCCTTACCCACTCCTTCTTAATCCTTTATTATTATATCCCATTTTTCAATAACTTAAAGCCAATAATTTTGGTTGACCTTTCAAATAATCCAATCTCTTTATCACTACTATGTTCTTGAACATGGTCTTTGGAACAAACATCACAATAATCAATGATATTATGTTGTTGATCTTCATCTCTTGTCTCTGTATACTTATTTTTCTCTTTCTCTTTACTTGTATTCCCTTTTAAAATGTAAGTGGAACTTATTGCACTATCTTCATCATCACTATGGGCCAACTACCTCTTCCCCATTCTTATTCTCTTGATAGTTTTTGCTTTTGCCTCTACTTATTTTACAACTTCTATAAACATTACCATATCTTCCTTCAACTTTATTTCAAAATATTAGAACTTTTTTTCTTTCTTCAAAAGAGCATTGTTTTCTTCTCTTATTATTTTAATTTCTTTAACCATAACATGGTTGAGCCTCTACAATATGGGTATCTTATCTTTATTTCCAATTTTGTCATTGTTTGTGTCTTCTCCATTCAATTGTACTACCAATTTCTCCCTACTCATGACCAAAGCATTCCTCTTGTAGCGCAAAGAGAAATCCTAGTTTGCTAAAGGCTTTTGCATTTTTGCTTTTGTCATTATTTTACTTCCCTTTGTTCTCTCAGTATGCTCCTTGGCAATGTATTTGTTTGACATCAATACTTCAAAAAATGTAATTCTCCCCCTTGAATAGAGGAAATTAAGGTTGATTAATATTTAGACTCCTACTGATATATTCTATTACTACTAGTATATTTTACAAGAGCTTTTTTTGTTGTTGTTTTCCTTTATTTTGCTTCTACTATGACTCTTTATACTATATCCTTATTTTCCTTCTCCTCAAAGAAAAATCTTGATCTAATACAAAATATTGGTTTATAGAGAAGGCAAAAACTATGCAAAACAATTATAGAACTAAAATATTGGAAACATATAATAGAGAAGATAAACCATAAATTACTTTGCAAATTGCTATTGTAGTAATATTTTATTTCTTCATTTACTTGATTACACCCAACTAAATTCTATTGAATTGAATTACAATGGGTGCATTGCACCTTATAAATAGACATTCTTCATGTTACTAATAAACAAACTATTTTTTTTATTATTATCTCTATTTTTATTATTTTTAGTTGTCTTTATATATATAAATGCCTTTTCTTCTTCTTTAAGAGAAGTATCCCTATCTATAAAAAAAAAATCTTCTTTAAAAAATACTATTTTTAACATCATGATTTTTCTATTTTCATCAAGCATTTTTTTAACATGGATGGTTGGAATAAAATGTATGAATTTTATCATTATGGTTTTTAGAGTGGGTAGAAGCATCAAGAAATAAGTTTTGAAATATCAATATGTATTGAAGAATATTGTATTACAAGACAATGAATCAAAGAATAAAATTATATATATTGTAGCAGTAACTTATGTCTTTTACATTAGCAATTTGTGTCTTATATTTTCTCGTCTACATATATCTTTCCCTTATCTATAAACATAAATTGGGTATAAGAGCACTCGATTTCTATAATTTGTATTGGAGGTAGTGTAATTAGATAATTTGATTTTTACATTGGTATTAGAGCACTTAATTATTACAATTATTATTAGAGTCTATGTTAAGACCTAGAGTTGGTGTTGACGTTAGGAGTCCCAAGTACTTGCAAAGTGGCATAGAGGAGATATTGTAGCAAAGAGTAGAAATAATCCTACATCCAAATCATAGGTTGGTTCAAGGAGGAGCTAAAATATCATATATAAAGCAACCTCAATAGATGGAGGTTCTATATTAGAGTCCTAGCTAGTCCATATCATTAATAGGGTATGAGAGCCAAAGTAATAAAATTAAAGAAAACAAGTAGAAGCATAAGCTACAATAAAAAATAAAATAACAACAAGAGTATATCCAAAGAAGGAAGGAATGATAATAACTATTGCATAAAGGCTATGTGTGGTAGAAGCAAGGTCCTACACATGATATACAAAATATGAAGATTTGATATAGAAACAACATAGTGCACCTTGTAAGTAGTGATCTACTCTATTACACTTGGTAGTTGCAAAAACTGGTTATCTTTGTAATCTCTTAGGATGAGAAGGTTGCCATAAATATACTTCTTGTTGTGTAGTGTTATAAAAGAAAATCAAGCTACTAGTAGGACGTTAAAAAAATGTGAATGTGAATGCATAGTAGTGCACATGTATGTACAATAAGATCTTTGAAGAGAATTTCCTTATGAAATTCAAAATTAAAACACTAAGCATTAATAGAGAGAATGTTAGAAAATATAATTCTTATTGTGGAAAAACACATGCAAAAAGTTTGAGGAAATAAAAAACAAAAATCTAAAGGCATAACCACAATTAAAAAAAAAAAGTATATGATAAAAATAAAAACAAAAATTTTATAAATAAAATAAAATAAATTATTATTAACATTGTAACAATTTTATATATAAATATATCACCATCAATTAATTTATCCATCTATATAGTCTTCATGAATCATCAACTTATACATTTTCTATAATTAGATATCTATATCTATCAGTATACATAAAAATAAAAAATAATATAAAATAATCTCATAAAAAATACTAATTATATATTTATCCAGCTTATCAAAGATGCTATATAACTCTAACTACCACTATATTCAAAACATAAACTATTATTAAAAAGCTAAAAGTCTTCACTGTCAAATCTGCTCCTAATTTGTAAGACCTTTAAGGTTTTTTCGAATGTAATATTGTTATTTTATAATAAGACTGTAAGACTTTTCAAATCCCATTTTCAATCTATCTGCTCCTATTTTTTTTTTTTTAGGAACAAAACAAGTTTAAAGCCGGCACTATTTACCCAAAGTCCTATTATTCCAACAACTAGCCTCTCTGTCTATTGTAACAACGGTAGGAAACACTGGAAATTATATTTCAAAATTTGGACGTTAATCTTTAGAGATTGCCCGATAAGACATCTGGAACCCAGTCCTATATAAAGACAACCATGTATTAGAGTGGAACAATTCATGATGAATAGAGAAAGTCCAAATGAATACAACTCTTAATAAGGTACAGGATAAAAAATTCTTCAACAAATTTGGCGGTATTAACCTTTAGGAACTGCATAGGCAGCCAGAGAAGTCAGTTTATTTCATCAATGAATTTGGTAGAAACATGACCATCTAGGTCGTCCCAAAATACTCCCAATTAGCTAACCCCCACTTTTGCAGGATATCTAGAGCTGTCCATGTGTGACATTTTGAGCGGTGTTGTCTAGCATTTTATTATAGGTATATTCGTCCCGCCCCGAAGTGAATACAAATCCATGGCGAGTTTGTAGACTATTATTTTTGCAATGCCTCCTCGATGATGTTCCCATACCTCTAAGAATTTTTCAACTAATTTGGATCTATTTTAACCATCATTTTATTTATTCTTTGCATGCACTAATCGTAGGCTTGGGGATGGCATGTTTCGTCTCCTCTACAAGTGCTATTAATTGTCTTTATGTTTCCTTGAACATAGGACCTAGACATTGGAGGAGCATCAGGGAGTCAAAATTCATATATACAAGTGGCGGTGATGTTTTTGTCCACCCATATTACATGTGGGCACACGGAAGAAGGATGGCTATCCATGGATGTAACAAAGAAACAAATTTAACGCTCCTCGCCCCTAAAAGGGCAGGAAGCAAATTGTAACCGAATCCTTAAACATATCAATAAAATAAAGGGTTTTTCCCCGCATTGGATTTTCATTTGGGTTTCAATTCGCTTATGCTTTTCCTATTTCATGCATTTTCAATTCGTAGGACTTAGCGTTAAGTTTAGTTTTGTTTTGCATCGTACTTGGAGCTTTTTATTTTTTTTATTTTCATATCCTCATGCTTTTAGTGGCAATCATGATGGGATTCGTCTTATCCAGGGACGAATGGGAATGCGCCCCACTCTATGATGAATTCAATTTTGTTATTCGTACCATCCAAGTACGAATAGCTCTCTACACAGTTTCAGGGCAGAAACTCAGAGCCAACAGATTTAGGAAGAGAAGAGGTAGGGATTCTAAATTTTTCCTATCATTTTCTATCTTCAGTTTTTCTATTTTTGGGTTACTTGCTTGCTTAGGGAAATTTTTCTTTTGCTGCTTGTTTCCTTTTTTTGAAAAATAAAAATAACCCCACACATCACGTGGCGAATTAAACACCAAGGAGCTGGTCGTAAAACCCCAGCCCTTGATCAAGACCAATGATGGATTTCATCACCACCTTGGCTTGAATTTTTGCATCCATTACCTTGATCGCTACTATTGCTAAACGTAAATCCTAACGAAAGCTAATCGAGTGTAGTTGGGGTGATTCCCAGCACATGAGGATAAGTATTCTATGGTAGGTATCATAAACAGGGTGATTTCACTTTTATACCACCTACGTTCCACGTACCATCTACTCTCACGTACCTATAGTTTCCCTCACATAAGGGCAGGTATATACGAAGGGGCGACCATTTTTGGAAGTCATAAGAGCCATCATATTGCATTTAAACGTTCTTTACAAAAACCTTCAAAAACAAAAAAAAAAACAAAAACCAAAACACACTAAATTAGGTCTAGGACACACTTTTAATCTTTAAACGAGATAATCATTGATTTGTGTGCGTGTGACCTTTTATGTTTTGTGTAGCATAAAAAAATAAATCATCATAAAAAGAGATAAAAACCTACATATCTTGTAGAAAAACACCACCATGGTGTACACCCGTAGCCAAGCCCAATCAAGGGCGAAAGCTGCGAAGAGTGTATAAAGGGGCACAAGTAACCTCCGCTATAGCCCCAAGGACTTGGTAATACCGCCTTGGCGGCCTGACCCACAAGAGAGTCCACATAATTCCATTTCATAATTGGACTATAGAGGCACCCCTTTGAGGGATACGCCGATTCATCATAGCCCCTTTCAGGAGGAGTCCTTAAACGTGGCACTCAACATAGACAAGAAGGCTCCCTTAGAAGCTCGATATGAGTGGCCACCGCATGATGAAGTGCTAGAGTAGTATAGATTCCATGAGGAGAGGCCACATGATTATGGCATCCCTCCTTTACCCCCCATCACTATTAGAACCAATAGACAAAACCCAGAGCGCAAGGCTTTCCAAACAAGGTGAGCCAACTTTTCCTGCCCCTTTCACACATATGAAAGGGAGCATGAGGAATACCATTACATTCCTCAAGAGCAATATACAGTGTGGGAGCCATGTGCTTCCGCAGCCTCTATATACCATGATCACCTACTGAGTCCAGAGCCTCAGGTAAATGTCGCCAACCTCGACAGAGGGAAGCGACCTATTGAGATCTTGGATCATCGCGACCGAGGTAAGTGCATAGGAGAGGCATCCAGGACTCCTAGGCTCAATATGATAGAACAAATTGACCTGGAAGTCACCAGACATGCTGCACACCAAGCGTAGATCACACGGCTTGAGCAAGACCAACAACCGCTAGAGAATCTATATCACCTTAGCAAAGAGTGCATTCGGTGCCAAACAGATGAGCTGCTCCATAACCTGGTGCCTAAGAGGGTTCCAACCCCTTGCACCCAAAGAGTAGAACCGTATGAGAGGTGCAACCCCTTGGTGCGAGATAGGTCTCCGCAACCTTACCAAGTGCTGCCTCCGAGACCTCCTAGACCTGAGCGGGAGGCCACTCCTCAAAATGATGATGGGTACCTGTTGGTCATCAAATCCGCCTAGGTAAGGATTTTGTGTAAGTGTACGCACCCTAGACTTGGACCAACATTGAAAGGCGAAAGGGAAGAGATTCCCCTAGTGCCAATATCTGGAGAAATGCTGGCTCCTATGCTAAACTACTTGGGTGTTTTGAATACAAGAGTGTAGGAAAGAGATAAAAATAATAAGGGTTAGAGAAATTTAAAAAAAAAGGGTTAAGGGAAGAGAGATTGGTGATTTTAGGTGGGAGAGAATAGGAAGGACGATCACCAACAAACAACTTGAATAGCAACAAAGAGTACCAAGAGTAAAACAAAAGAAAATTAGTATCGACCTTCCTATGTATCCTCCCAAACGAGTTTCAGGACATTGTCCCCGATCGCACACCGGACACAGAGTTCAACATCCAACATACAAACGAGGAGAGATAGAAGAATAAAGCAAGGCAGGCAGCATAAAAGAAATCCAATACAACACTTTTCTACTCCTATGTATCCTTTCAAACGAGTTTCAGGACATTTTCCCCAATCGCACACCGAACGTAGATTTCAGCATCTAGCATACAAACAAGGAGAGATAGAAGAATCAAGCATAGAAGGTAGCATAAAAGAGAAGAATTGAGCTCAGAGTCTCTTAGTATTAATTGCAAGACATAAAGTTACAGTAGCTTTCTAGTAGATAATTCCCCCATTTTTCCATTACAATACCTGGGTTTTTATAGAGGACCCGTGCCTCTGAATCATAATTACATAGCAAAGAAGAGTACACCCTTGAGCTTTGAGAATTTGGCCTTCCTCAGATCTTGCGACTGAGCTTTAAAATATGTTACCAAAACTGGCAATTGTGACTAGGTCAACCATGGAAAGGTGCATTGATGAGTCGTCTGGACATCCTTGGTCTCCGGGTGAAGTGCTCAAGTCATCGTCATGCTCGTCGAGTTCTCCATCATGGCTTGATACTTCGCTTCTGATTGCCAAAAATGAGCAACGAGCTTGCTGGCCATGAAAAATTGCATTTATGAGGCACTTGATCACCTCAAGAAGATACCTAGCTTGGAACATGGGCCTATGAAGCGCTTTGCTAGGTCTTCACAATGGTTTTGGGTTGAAGCAAAAATTCTTCCTTGAATGATACTTTGCAAAATTGAGCTTTGCAAAACTGCTTTGTTGATGCCTTGGAGAAATGCTTCGCTGCGATCTTCTTTCAAAATTGTGGTTTGGAGAGATTTTGGCCGAAACACATTTCTACCTTAAAAATGCTTCACTTCTCTTGGCTGCTAGAACTTCGATCGAAAATGCTTCGGGTGAAAACTCGTTGAAGTGAATGCTTCACTATGTTTTTCGCTGAAGTAGATGTTGTTAGGGCAAAAGTTAGCTGAAGTGAATACTTCATTATGGTTTCTGCCGAAGTAGAAATGGTTCGAGAGTGAAGAGGCCCGAAGTAGATGTTTTGATAACTTTCTGGTGAAGGATTCTTCAATGCTTCTTTGGGTTCTGCTTTGCTGGTCCTCCAGCTGAAGTAGTGTTTTGAAATTTTTCAGGCCCGAAGCCCTTTTCATCGGCCTTCTTGCATTTTTCTTTGACAAAACTACTTTGCAACAAATCCTACCTGAAGCAATGCTGGAAGCACTTCTGGTGCGAAGCTCTTTTCATCGGAAAAACTACTTCAAATTTTTTTTTTACCCGAAGCAGTGCTGGAAATACTTCAGGTGCGAAGCGGTTTCATTTTTTACTTTTTATACAAAGGGGTAGCTTTGAAAGCCAAAATTTTTGCAACTTTTCAAAATAAAAATAACAAAGCAAGAACTTTACACAACACTATACAAAACTTGTTTCTTTTCTACCCCTTGATAAATGTGACAAAATTGTCAACATTCTTGGTGGCTCATGGGGCAACGAGCTCGTCTCAGTGGGAGGACTTTTAGTCTTGATCCATTGGGCCAGAGTCTTTTCTCGATATTTCTCCTCCTTCTTCCACTAGGAGTGCTTCTGCAGCTATTGCCATGGCCTTATGCTATGGTGATGGGATAAGGTGATCACGGATTTTGGTTTGGCCTCCTTTCAGGTAACATGCTTCGCAAGGAGCTCCTTATAATCCACTTTGCAATAATGCTGCCTAAAGTAGCTATTGAAAATACTTCAGGTGCGAAGCTCTCCTTTTGAAAACTGCTTCAAAGAATTTTGCCTTTGGTTACCTTCTTCGCAGTGAACCTTTTGTACTTGCTACTTCACATCAGAAGTCTTCGAAGAATATTTGGAAGTGTTACTTGGCTTTGTGATCTTGGAAGAGAATGTACATACAAATGCAAATTATATACACATTTTTTTTTTTTGAGCTACCGAAGTAAAACTCGACCTGAGTCTTTGAGCAACACCTTATTTACCAGCCGAACTATTTACAGTATTCACACAAATTTTTTGCGGCATAATCGATATGTCGCCACCATAAATTCAACTTCGGGTGATTATCCGACAAACCTGCAATGTCCAGACCAGATCCGATTGAACTTTAGTTGATTTTTGAGGTCCGGTTGGTTTCTTCCCAAAGTTGTCCATGTTGTGAATAGGGAGCAACACAGTGAGTTGTCGCTCCTGCTAGTACCCGTTCTGGAGATGAAAGATGTGGCAAAGAAGTTCTTGGCATGATGGGCCTCTTGGGGTACTGGTTGTGGCGGGGGCTGGAACAAATACCAGCATACTAAAGAATTTACTAATTGCGGGCTGGCTACAGGTCCTTCCATCCTTCTAATGGGGTAATAGGGCTCTTCCGGCAAAGAGTAATCTTCCAAGATATCTTCAGGTTTAGCTTGATGAGATACGCTTGATGGATTCTAGCTGAACACTCGCGTGCCATCCACTGGGATACAAAAAGGGTGCAAAAATGGGCCCTCTCTGTTCTCAGGTTCTGCCACTTGAGTCTAATCCTCTCCTTGGCCCGTCCTCTGATGGAGACTACAAGCAACCATATTGTTCATTGGCAGGGCAAAGCTTGCATATTGCCATTGTTGGGCTTGGATGGAACCCGCCTCTTGAGCTACAAACAACTGCAACTCAGGCATCTACTCAGTATGAAGGGTCTGCCATGATGAATACTATGCAGGATAGACAGGAGCAGCAATTATTGGAGGAAGTGATGGAGTTTCCTGCCACTGCCACTTTCTAGATAAGAGCAAGAGCTGCTCTGCTTGTACTACCTCCTCAAATATCTGAGGAAATCTCTGTTCACCTAATTGCAGCAAGAGGAGGCCCATGTCCAGGTGAAAGGCCCGAACATAGAAGAAGTGGGCTTGGGCGGGCGTCGGTTGGATCCCTCCTAGAATTCTCTTCCAACTTCTACAAAATCGGACATTGAAGTCTATAACGCTCTCTAGAGGTGCTCTCCTGATGGTGTGGAGGTACATCAAAAGCTAGAAGGGATCTTGGAAGCCATCAAATGCTTCGAGTAACACTCCCGCTAAGTCATCCCATGAATAGATGCTTCCATGCCTAAGCAGTCTGTACCACTACAGTGCCCTTCCTTCCAGAGACAGGAGCAGGAGCCTAACCATGATATCTTTGTGGACTATGTCAAAGATGGACCTTAAATAAATAAGATATTTGAGGTGCTCTAAGGCCATTCCATTAATGCCATTGTATTTTGGCATTGTCCTCAAGGCGCTTTCGATAATTTCATGGTAACTTGAGAGATTTAGAGGGCCACGATCGTCCTAGCTATGATATTCCCTCTACATTATAATAGTGGCTTATAGATATCACAGTTCTTGCCACTAAGTCGGAGTGGCCAGGTGAGCATACTTTTCTTCGCTTGTGAGGTTAAGGCTGCTCACCGAACCTTAACTCCTCCAGTATGTCTTCTTTCAAATTTAAAAAGGTGCCTACGATCAAGAAATCTGGATCTTCAGCTCAGTTAGAGTCACCAAGTGATTTTGTTAGATGGAGGCAAGCCAAAGATTCACCAACTCGGGCTTCCTTAAAACATAGGTACTTTTTTCCATGAAGGCACTGATTTGGATACTGGTCTTTATGACTTAGAGATTTTTGGGTAAACAGAGTCGCGAGATGCTAAGAGTCTTTCAGTAATGAGGGCATTGATCCTCACTACCACTAATCAGGTGAGACTGACCAAGTCACATCGGGAAATGATTAGAACTACTAGCCTCGATGAAATGGGATTGCGTTAAAATATGGGACCTTGACTGGTTATGGATCTTTCTGAGACAGACACAGTCGGGTCCCACCGGGCATGCTAGAAACTGTTGGTCATCAAATACAACTAGGTAAGGATTTTGTGTAAGTGTACGCACCCTAGACCCAGACCAACATTGAAATGCCGAACGAAATAGATGCCCTTCATGCCAACATCTGGAGAAATGTCTGCTTCTATGCTAAACTACTTGGGTGTTTTGAAGACAAGAGTGTAGGAAAGATATAAAAAGCATAAGGGTTAGAGAAATAAATAAAAAAAAGGGTTAAGGCAAGAGAGATTGGTGATTTTAGGTGGGAGATAACAAGAAGCACGATCACCAATAGACAAATTCAATAGCACTAAAGAGTACCAAGAGTAAAATGAAAGAAAAGTAGTATCGACCTTTCTATGTATCCTCCCGAACGAGTTTCAGGACACTGTCCCCGATCGCACACCGGATGCAGAGTTCAGCATCCAACATACAAACGAGGAGAGATAGAAGAATCAATCAAGGAAGGCAACATAAAAGAAAGTCAATACAACACTTTTTTACTCCTATGTATCCTTTCGAACGAGTTTCAGGACATTGTCCCCAATCGCACACCGGACATAGAGTTCAGCATCCAACATACAAACGAAGAGAGATAGAAGAATCAAGCACATAAGGCAACATAAAAGAGAAGAATTGAGATCAAAGTCTCTTAGTATTAATCGTAGGAAATCAAGTTACAAAAAATTTCTAGCAGATAGTTCCCCCATTTTTCCATTACAATACGTGGGTTTTAATAGAGGACCCGGGCCTTTGAATAATAATTACATAGCAAAGAAGAGTACGCCCTTGAGCTCTGATAATTTGGCCTTCCTCGGCTCTCATGACTGAGCTTTCAAATTTGTTACCAAAATTGTCAATTATGATCATGTCAACCATGGAAAGGTGCATTAATGAGTCGTTTGGACATCCTTGGTCTCCGTGTGAAGTGCTCGAGTGGCCGCCATGCTCGTCAGGTTCTCCATCATGGCTTGATACTTCGCTTCTGATTGCCAAAAATGAGTAGTGGGCTTGTTGGGCACAAAAAATTGCATTTATGAGGCACTTGATCACCTCGGGAAGATACCTAGCTTGGAACGTGTGCCCGTGAAGTGCTTCGCTAGGTCTTTGCAATGGGTTTGGGCCGAAGAAAAAATTCCTCCTTGAATGATACTTCACAAAATTGATCTTCACAAAACTACTTCGCTGATGCCTTGGAGAAATGCTTCACTGCGATCTTCTTTCAAAATTGTGGTTCGGAGAGATTTCGGCCGAAACACATTTTTGCCTTCAAAATGTTTTGCTTCTCTTGGCTGCCAGAACTTCGGTCAAAAATGCTTCGGATGAAAACTTGTCGAAGTGAATGCTTTGCTATGTTTTTCGTTGAAGTAGAAATGGTTTGGGCAAAAGTTGGCCAAAGTGAATACTTCGTTATGGTTTCTGCCGAAGTAGAAATGGTTCGAGCATAAAGAGGCCCGAAGTAGATGTTTTGATAACTTTCTGGCGCAGGATTCTTTAATGCTTCTTTGGGTTCTGCTTCACTGGTCCTCCAGCCGAAGCAATGTTTTGAAATTTTTTGGGCCCAAAGCCCTTTTCATCGGCCTTCTTGCATTTTTCTTTGGCAAAACTACTTCGCAACAAATCCTACCCTAAACAATGCTGGAAGCGCTTCGGGTGCGAAGATCTTTTCTTCAGCAAAACTACTTCACAAAATTTTTTACCTGAAGCAGTGCTGGAAATACTTCGGGTGCGAAGCGGTTTCATTTTTTACTTTTTATACAAAGGGGTGGCTTTGAAAGCCAAAATTTCTACAACTTTTCAAAATAAAAATAACAAAGCAAGAAATTTACACAACACTATACAAAACTTGTTTCTTTTCTACCCCTTGATAAATGTGACAAAATTTTCAACATTCTTGGTGGCTCGCGGGGCAAGGAGCTCTTCTCGGTGGGAGGACCTTTAGTATTGATCAATTGGACCAGAGACTTTTCCTGATCTTTCTCCTCCTTCTTCCTCTGGGAGTGCTTCTGCAACTGTTGGCGTGGCCTTCTGCTATGGTGATGGGATAAGGTGATCTCGGATTTTGGTTCAGCCTCCTTTCGGGTAACATGCTTCGCAAGGAGCCCCTTCTAATCCACTTCGCAAGAATGCTACTAAAAATACTTCGGGTGCGAAGCTCTCCTTTTGAAAACTGCTTCGCAGAATTTTGCCTTTGGTTACCTTCTTCATAGTGAACCTTTTGTACTTGCTACTTCACATTAGAAGTCTTCGAAGAATATTTGGAAGTGTTACTTGGCTTTGTGATCTTGGAAGAGAATGTACATACAAATGCAAATTATATACGCATTTTTTTTTTTGAGCTGCCAAAGTAAAACTCGACCTGAGTTTTTGAGCAACACCTTATTTACCAGCCGAACTATTTATAGTATTCACACAATTTTTTTACGGCATAATCGGCATGTTGCCACCATAAATTCAACTTTGGGTGATTATCCGACAAACCTGCAATGTCCAAACCAGATCTGGTTGAACTTTAGTTGATTTTTGAGGTTCGACAGGTTTCTTCCCAAAGTTGTTTATGTTGCGAACAACAAGCAACGTAGTGAGTTGTCACTCTTGCTAGTACCCATACTGGTGATGAAAGATGTGGCAAAGAAGTTCGTGGCATGAGGGGCCTCTTGGGGTACTGGTTGTGGCGAGGGCTGGAACCAATACCAACATACTAAAGAATTTACTAACTGTAGGCTAGGTACAGGTCCTTCCATCCTTCTGATGGGGTAATAGGGCTCTTCCAGCAAAGAGTAATCTTCCAATATCTCTTCAAGTTTAGCTTGATGAGATACGCTTGATGGATTCTGGCTGAACACTCGCATGCCATCCATTGGGATACAAAAAGGGTGCAAAAATGGGCCCTCTCTGTTCTCAGGTTTTGCCACTTGAGTCTGCTCCTCTCCTTGGCCCGTCCTCTAATGGAGACTGCAAGCAACCATATTGTTCATTTGCATGGCAAAGCTTGCATATTACCATTATTGGGCTTGGATGGAACCTGCATCTTGAGCTACAAACAACTGCAACTTAGGCATCTGCTCAGTATGAAAGGTCTACCATGATGAATACTATGCAGGATAGACAGGAGCAACAATTATTGGAGGAAGTGATGGAGTTTCCCCCCACTACCACTTTCCAGATAGAAGCAGGAGCTGCTCTACTAGTACTGCCTCCTCAAATATCTGAGGAAATCTTTGTTCACCTAATTGCAGCAAGAGGAGGCCCATGTCCGGGTGAAAGGCCCAAACATAGAAGAAGTGGGATTGGGCAGGTGTTGGTTGGATCCCTCCTAGAATTCTCTTCCAACTTCTACAAAATTAGACATTGAAGTCCGTAACGCTCTCTAGAGGTGCTCTCCTGATGGTGTAGAGGTACGTCAAAAGCTGGAAGGGATCTTGGGAGCCATCAAATGCTTCGAGTAGTGCTCCCACTAAGTCATCCCACGAATAGATGCTTCCATGCCTGAGCAATATGTACCACTGCAGTGCCCTTCCTTCTAGAGATAGGAGCAGGAGCCTGACCATGACATCTTCATGGAATATGTCAAAGATGGACCTTAAATCAATAAGATATTCGAGGTGCTCTAAGTCCATTCCCTTAGTGCCATTATATTTTGGCACTGTCCTCAAGGCACTTTTGGGAATTTCATGGTAACTTGAGAGATTCAGAGGGCCACAATCGTCCTAGTTAGGATATTTTGTCTCCATTATAATAGTGGCCTACAAATATCACAGTTCTCGCCACTAAGTCGGAGTGGCCAGGTGAGCATACTTTTATTTGCTTGTGAGGTCAAGGTTGCTCACCGAACCTTAACTCCTCCAGGATGTCTTCTTTCAAATTTAAAAATGCACCTATGATCAAGAAATCTAGATCTTCAGCTCAGTCAAAGTTGCCAAGTGATTTTGTCAGATGGAGGCAAGCCAAAGATTCACCAATTCAGGCTTCCTTAAAACATAGGGACTTTTTTACATGAAGGCACTGATTTGGATACTGGTCTTTACGACTAAGATATTTTTGGGTAAAAAAAGTCGTGAGATGCTAAGAGTCTTTTAGTAATGACGACATCGATCCTCACTACCACTAATCAGGTGAGACTGACCAGGTCACACTGAGAACTGATTAGAACTAGTGGCCCCGATGAAATGGGATTGCATTAAAATATGGGACCTTGACTGGTTATGGATCTTTCTAAGACAGACACAGTCGGGTCCCACCGGGCATGCCAGAAACTTTTGGTCATCAAATCCACCTAGGTAAGGATTTTGTGTAAGTGTACGCACCCTAGACCTAGACCAACATTGAAAGGCCGAAGGGAAGAGATGTCCCTCGTGCCAATATCTAGAGAAAGGTCGGCTTCTATGCTAAACTACTTGGGTGTTTTGAAGACAAGAGTGCAGAAAAGAGATAAAAAGGATAAGGTTTAGAGAAATAAATAAAAAAAAAGGTTAATGGAAGAGATATTGGTGATTTTAAGTGGGAGAGAACAGGAAGCACGATCGCCAATAAACAACCTGAATAGCAGCAAAGAGTACCAAGAGTAAAATGAAAGAAAATTAGTATCGACCTTCCTATGTATCCTCCTGAATGATTTTCAGGACACTGTCCCCTATCGCACACCGGACACAGAGTTTAGCATCCAACATACAAACGACGAGAGATAGAATAATCAAGCAAGGCAGGCAGCATAAAAGAAAGCCAAGACAACACTTTTCTACTCCTATGTATCCTTTCGAACAAGTTTCAGGACACTATCCCCAATCACACATCGGACGCAGAGTTCAACATCCAACATACAAACGAGGAGAGATAGAAGAATCAAGCACAGAAGGCAGCATAAAATAGAAGAATTGAGCTCAAAGTCTCTTAGTATTAATTGTAGGATATCAAGTTACAACAACTTTCTAGCAGATAGTTCCCCCTTTTTTTCATTACAATACCTAGGTTTTTATAGAGGACCCAGGCCTCTGAATCATAATTACATAGAAAAGAAGAGTACACCCTTGAGCTCTGAGAATTTGGCCTTCCTCGGCTCTCGCGACCGAACTTTCAAATCTGTTACCAAAACTGGAAATTGTGACCAGGTCAACCATGGAAAGGTGCATTAATGAGTTGTCTAGACGTGCTTGGTCTCTGGGTGAAGTGCTTAAGTGGCCACCATGCTCGTTGAGTTCTCCATCATGACTTGATACTTCGCTTCTGATTGCCAAAAATGAGCAGCGGGCTTGCTGGGCATGAAAAATTGCATTTATGAGGCACTTTTTCACCTCGAGAAGATACCTAGCTTGGAACGTGTGCCCATGAAGTGCTTCATTAGGTCTTCGCAATGGTTTTGGGTTGAAGCAGAAATTCCTCCTTGAATGATACTTCACAAAATTGAGCTTTGCAAAACTGCTTCACTGATGCCTTGGAGAAATGCTTCGCTGCGATCTTCTTTCAAAATTGTGGTTTGGAGAGATTTCGACTGAAACACATTTCTGCCTTCAAAATGCTTCGCTTCTCTTGGCTGTCAGAACTTCGATCGAAAATGCTTCGGGTGAAAACTCGCTTTCGCTATGTTTTCCGTCGAAGTAGAAATGGTTCAGGCAAAATTTGGCCGAAGTGAATACTTCGTTATGGTTTTCGCCGAAGTAGAAATGGTTCGGGCATGAAGAGGCCCGAAGTAGATGTTTTGATAATTTTCTAGCGAAGGATTCTTCAATGCTTCTTTGGGTTCTGCTTCGCTGGTCCTCCAGCCAAAGTAGTGTTTTGAAATTTTTTTGGCACGAAGCCCTTTTCATCGGCCTTCTTGCATTTTTCTTTGGCAAAATTACTTCACAACAAATCCTACCCGAAGCAATACTAGAATCACTTCGGGTGCGAAGCTCTTTTCTTCGGAAAAACTACTTCACAATTTTTTTTACCCAAAGCAGTGCTGGAAATACTTCGGGTGTGAAGCGGTTTCATTTTTTACTTTTTATACAAAGGGGTGGCTTTGAAAGACAAAATTGTTGTAACTTTTCAAAATAAAAATAACAAAGCAGGAACTTTACACAACACTATACAAAACTTGTTTCTTTTCTACCCCTTGAGAAATGTGACAAAATTGTCAACAGTACCCTCCATGGGGACCCACCCAGGGTCATAGGTCTCATCCAGAGACTCCTCAGGAAGCTTATGAGGAGTATGAGCAAGAAGAAGAGCAGGCCGAAATGCCCTACCAAGGCAAAGGGGTTGCTATCCGGCCACCCCTTTATAGGCCTCAAGTCTCCCACAACCCACAATGGGAGAAAACTAAAGAGGAAGAGATTAAATCTTTAGATGCATATAAAGCACTGCTAGAGTGTCTGGAGTCTATGGTAACCAAAACTTATGGGCCCCAGAAGCCCACTTTATGCTAGCTCCGCAGTCATCTTGTGCATTCGTTAGTGCTAGCATCCACTTACCCTGAACACTTTAAGCTACCTTAGTTGGCAACCTTTAGAGGTGAGGAATATGCTCAAGAGCATGTGACAATATTCTTGAGCCAATGCTTCAGCATTCAGGACAATGATGCTTTGTTATTAAGAACATTTATAATCACATTTGCAGGCCCTGCTTCAGATTGGTTTACTCAATTACCAAATCACAGTATTAACAACCTAGATTAGTTAGTGGATGCATTTCTCGAATGCTTCACCTTCAACACCAAGAAGAAGGCATCACTAAGTGACAACCAAACTCAGGCAGTATGAGGAAGAAACCATGGCGGCCTATGGGAATCGATGGAGGACTTTGCTTTCAAAGCTGCCGTACCTCCCTCCTATGTTTGACCTTACTCAAATGTTCTCAAAGAGTTGTTTGAGATCAATCTATGTGCTATTGCAGCTGCAGCAATATGCGACCTTAGAAGAAGCTCTGGCGCAAGCCAGGATCACTGAAAAGATCAAGATACAGGATGGAAAGATAGCCAAACCTAAAAAAAAAAGTGGACTAAGAACACTAAAATGGGGACCACGCAATAGAAACCCGTTGCGGTCAATCAAGTTGTTATCAATGTCCCTAAGCCTGCACAAGTAACATAGCCCCAAAAGGCTAACTATCAGGCGATGCCTCCTAACAACTATGACAAAGAAAATTAGAGACAAGAACAGAGTCTGCAGTGTCACCTTAGGCGACAATACACACCGTACACAGAGTCTAGGGACTCCCTGTTTGACCGCTTGTTAGCGGTAAATTTGATCAACCTACTAGAGATTCAAACCACAGACCCCAATGATCCCAAGCCTAAGGGGTATAGGGAGGAATTGTATTGTAGGTTCCACAGATGGCAGGGACATGACCTAAATGCCTGCTAGAAGTTTAAGGGCTTGGTACAAGACCTAATTGATAAAAAGACACTAGCAGTGGATAATCTCGTGGCACCAAGCAATCAAAAAATGGAGGTCTTTAAATACCCCTTGCCTTCTCATGCTCTACAGTAAAAGACCCTACAAGTTAATGAGGTCACACAGAACTGCCCCATGTTGGGATATGTAGGGATGATCAGTATAGTGACTCGAAATAGGAGGTACCCAAGCACAAATGCTCCTATGGTAGCTACAGGAGAGGTGCCAACAACATCACAACCGCAACAACACCTTGCATAACCTCCTCCGCCTAGACCAATGGCCACACTTTGGACCAAGCTCACTAAGATTTTGAGGACCACCTCGGCTAGGCTCTCCATATACGATCTCATACAACAATAAACACCCCATCGAGAGGCTCTAATGGAGATATTGAAAGCCATCAAGTTGCAGCCCCACAAAATAAATTCTTTCAACAACTTTGTGGGACATGTTAAACGATGCACTGAGCTAGTCATCATATTTCGGGAAGACGAATTGAGATCAGTACCTGATGACATGGCGGATCCACCCCTGCATGTTATCACGTGGGTCAATGGGATCCCATATAAGAGGGTGTTGATAGACACTAGCTTGTCCAGTAATATCATCACAACCATGGCCCTAAAACATCTAAAGTTGCCCACATCTCACATCACAGCTTCCACCTACACTCTGTGAGCATTCAATGATGCAATATGCTCGACAGTTGGCACAATAGTCCTACCCATCCAAGTGGGACAAAATACTATACCTACATTGTGCCACATCTTGGAAGGTGAGATGGCCTACAACATCTTGCTGGGTCAGCCATGGATCAGGGACATGAAGTGTGTCCCTTCGATAGCTCACCAGTGCTTAAAGTATACATTTGAAGGGGAGGTGCATGTAGTCTCACTGGACTTAGAACCCTTCAAGTATTGTAATGTGGTGTAGTTGATGTCGTAATTGACCCTTCCATCAACACATTTGGATTTCCAATTGAATCCATCTAAACAGGGTCTGATTTCGCGGGCATCCCCATTAGCAAGTTCTTCGAAACCCCAATCGGGTCCATCTTCATTGTCTGGCCCTCCACCAACGACGCCACCTATGGGGGAAAAATAGAAGGACAAAGGGAAGAAACCTCTAGAAGAGGCACAACCTCTGGAAGAGACACTACCATCAGTATCAACTATCTCTACTGAGGATATGCCTAGTCGAATGGAAGTTGAAATTCCTAGTTCACCTGACATGGAGTGGACTCAAGGAGAAATTCCATTCCCTCCCCCTCAACCACCAACAATCACCATTGATATGGCCAATACGGGCCTGGGGGAGTATCTGGTGCAGAATGTTGTAACAACACCTGCACTGGAGTCCATGCAGGACATGGGGAGACCTCACCTCCCCATTGGCACTATTGTTCCCCTAGGCTACCCGTCGAACCAGAAAAATTTTGTGTATGGGGGCCTTGATCATGGTGTTACACCATGCATGCAAGAGAATGAAGATGAAGAGCCTTTTTCTGAAAATGTCAACTATTGCGATGCATTCAAAATAAACGCTTAAGTCCAAAAGTTTTGAAAGGAAAACTATTGCGATGCATTCAAAATCAAATAAATGCTTAAGTCCTAAAATGTGAAATGCATGAAATGAAAGAGATGAATTGAAATGAGATAAAAGAAAGTGTAGAAAGCATAGCCCTTTTTATTTAACTCTCTTAATCTCGGTTACAAAGATGCCTCCTCCCTTTTCAGGGGCTAGGAGCGTTAAATGAATTTTGGTTACAATCATGACTTAGTATTCCTCCTTCCACGTGCCCACATTTGAAATGGGCGGGCCAAAGTGTTGCCGCCGCTTGCATTGATGAATCCTTGATTCTTGCTGCTCCTCCTGCGTTCAAAGACACAACAAGTTGTTAGTAGCACCTGTGACAAAATATAAGGCGTTTGATTCTAATACAAATGAAAGATGCATGCGTAAGATTAGTTAAATCGATGAATAAAATGATTCCAAAGAACCTACAATTTTGGTAGAGACCAGAGAACATTACCAGAGGGCCACTGCCATCAAAATAGTTGGGGAAACACTGTTGATTCGCATTCAACTATAATTCGTCCCTGGTCAGGACGAATTCTACTGTAATTCGTCCCTGGGTAGGATGAATTCACCTGCGACAAAGCGTTGAGGTAATCCTGCCCAAATGTTGCATCTAGGGATCTCCAAAAGACCTACAAACATAGGGGTTAGCTAATTGGGGGCATTTTGGGACGACCCAGATGGTCGTATTTTCCCAATTTGACCTCCATCAACGGGAATTTGACATTGTTACCTGCAAGTTAGTGGGGACAACAAAAGCGACAAAATTGATATGATTTGATCACAACCTTCTGAAATTGAAATTATAAACTATCTAAATAGTATAAAATGGAATGGAAGATAAACAAGTGGCAAAAGAACAACTTAAAATGAAACTAAGAAATGCGGGGTGCCCGGGCGGGCCGCCCATCATTGGAACCCAATTTCAGCACCAATCCACTTGGGATGGGCCCAAAATCTCTTGTGATGGGTTGTCGACGAATTGGTAGATCAATGTGGTCAAATGTCGGGTTTTGGGTCCGGATTCACACTTCCAATAGCCACCCAATAACCTCTCTTGCGAAAGAGATCAAGGATGTGGAAGAGGTGAATCAAAAGGGTAAAATGTGGTGTTCAATTTGGTAGCACTTCATTGCTTGAAAATGCCTCCAACTTGTCTTTTTTGGGTGGGAAAGTCCACCAATTTATAGACCCAAGGGGTCTCTTTGGAGGGGCATGCATAGGTGCCATGTGGCGGCCATGCCTTCCCAAGAGGGAGGAGACTCCTCCCTGACTTGGGCTTCCATGACTGCCCTTGTGACAGTCCTCTAATGCCCAATCTACCCACCTACACATGCATGCAAGGTAGGAGGCAATAATTGACTGTCTTCGGCTGCCACTTGGTGCCATTCTTCTTTTTGCCCGTTGAACCTAGAATTCATCCCGACCCAGGACGAATTCAGAATTCATCCCTGGGTGAGATGGATCCCAATTTGAATTCATCCCTGGGTGGGACGGATACTGAGCAAAGTTCCTGAATGTGCCAAATTGCCTTTTGACCTTACAAAATTGCTACAAAAGTGGTTAGGACCATTGTTTAACCTCTGAGGGCTGCCCTGGGGGCTGTGTGTGTCAAAGCGATCAGTGTTTGTAGTCACATAATCGGATTGGTGTTGTTTTGGTGTCTATAGATGCCCCTTTTTGGGATGCACTGTGCATGGTGCAGCACCAAGCAAAAATAGATAACCAAAGCACTAATGATTAGGGTTTCTTGGTAACCTAACCAACTTTTGATGCCCCAAGCATGGAAAGGGCATGCATTCTTGAATCCTTGCTTCTGATGAGCTAAGGAATTTGATTTCAAGTATTAACCTATTTTGGTGAGGTGTGACTTGAGCTTGGACATTGATCAGTCATGAATAGGCAAAGGGCGCAACCTTTTGTCCATGGGGGAACCTTGTGTTCATGATTCACGAAATGCCAAGTGTTTGATCAATTTGTGATTATTGCTTGTTTATTGCCCCAAGCAGGAGCGTGATTTTCTTTGTCAATGATTCTTTGAATGCATGTCATTGCCTTGATTGGGTGTGTGCTTGTTGAATTGTGACTAAGTGTGACTACCCCCTCAAGCGACGAATCGATGAGGGAATGACCTTCGTGAGAAAAGCGACGAGTCGCTTGACCCAAGATGACTTGTGCAAGGGTTCCCTTCAGATGTTTTCTGTTTAAAGCTTAAGTAGTTTCTCGATATTTGGACCTATTTTTGGTGGGTAAAATCCCTTTTGGTGATGCCATAATGGGGTGAAATCGTCGAAAACCCTTCTTCCCGTGGAGCGGTCCGGCTATGGTAGCCTTCTTGGGGAAGTAGGAGAGTGACAATTTGAGCCCCGACATCGATTTTCTATGCCAAGAGGTTAAGTGCAAGAGCACTTGTGTCCGGAAATGCTTATTGCTGTGTGTTTGTGTTGCATTTTTTTGTTGTTTTTGCTATTTTTTTGTTTTATTTTTATTGTTTTGTTGTTCTTGTTGTTTTTGAGTGGGTTTTGACCCATTTTGGGATGCCATTTAGGATAAAATTGGTGAAAATCCGATCTCCCGTGGAGCGGTCCAGCTATGGTAGCCTTCTTAGGGAGTAGGATAGCGACAATGTAGACCCCGACATCGGTTTTGCTATGCCAAGAGGTTAGGTGCAAGAGCACTCTTGTCTGGCAATGTTTATTGCTTCTTTATTGTTGCATTTATTTGTTGTTTTTGTTATTTTTGTTGTTTTGATTTTTTTTTTTTGCGACACCATTTGGGGATTAAATTGTCGAAAATCCATCTTCCCGTGGAGCGGTCCAGCTATGGTAGCCTTCTTAGGGAGTAGGATAGTGATAATTTGTGACCCCGACGTCGATTTTGTATGCCATTGAATGTCAGGCGCAAAGGTGCCTTTGTTCGGCAATTTTATTGTTTGTCGTCTGTGGATATTTGATGTTTTTGTTGTTTTGATTTTCTTGCTTTGTGTATATGTCATTATTTTATGTTATGCACAATGATTGATGTTGATGGATGCATGCTTATGGTAATGGATGTATATGGTATGATTAATGCAAATGTTTTTGATATATATGTGATATGCAAAATGTAATGGATGAAATGAATTTGTGTTGATTGGTTAGGGCACCATAGACTGTTTAGGATTTTGTTATTTTGTTTTTAAGCGATTGCTGTGGTGAATGACTTTGTATGTATACATGTGGTTTTTCTTTTTTTTTGTATTTTTTGATGGTATTGTAAGGATGAAAAGTAGTGCAGTTGGTTTAGAAATGTAGCTAAGGTTTTCTGAGACTTAGACGGTTTTAACTCACTAGCCAGGACTGTACTTTATCTTATAAGACTTTTGAACAAGGTATGAATCAGACTTGTTTTTGACCAAGCTATTTCACACCCCTGTGTGTGCAAATGAGTTCATTTATGTGGTATTTGTCAAGATACCACCAATGCCAGATGGGCTTTCAATCGAACCTGTACTGAGGATCACCTAATTAGCTCCACTAACTCCTTTATTGTATTTAGTCAGATTAATCTGCGGTGCTATCTAGGATACCATAAGCTAGCTCATCCACATGCAAACATTGATCTGTACACAAGTTAATGTGACAGATATATCATCATGCGGGAGGTTTATCACTAGTGACCAATAGGCTATCAACCAAACCGATACTGAGGCTTGCCTCATGACCTTATGAATGCTGAGAGTTCCAGGGATTCAAGTTCGACTCCCTTCTTTTCTTTTATTGTATTGGGATACTTGCTCCTTTGTAGTGATAAAATCACTGTTTATTTTTGTTTTATTTGTTTTTCTTTTTGAGCAAGGGATTTGGATATGGAGTGACGAGAATCACTATTGTTTGTGCTTATTGATGTATGCACTCGGGGAGATGTCAAATTTTTGGAGTTTTGACGTTTTGCAAATTTTTGATGTTTTGCAACTATTGAGAACTTTGGGATTCTTGGGGAATTGGGTAGGGAGGATGCTTGTCCTTTTGCCAACTCTCAGCATTCTTTGGGTCATTCACATAGGGGGATGAGCAAGATAGTCGTTTCGCTTATGGTGACCTAGATTGCTTTGCAGGTGTCATCTTTCATTCACACAACTTGGGAATTTTTATGTGTTTTAATTTGTGTTGGGATGCTACGTAACAAGGTGTGATCCAAGTAGAACTCTACCTTCATAAAATTTGCCTGACTTGGTATAGTACATGGCTTAGAAAGAAAAATTATGACTGGAAGATGAAAACTCTTGATACATTATAAGACCACTGACTCTAGTGTGGTAAAAAGCGATAAATGGTGTATTTTTGTTGTTTTTTTGGACTACTTATAAAATGGAAAAATGTGGAACAAGATGGACTAGCAGAGCAATTACGACCTATGGTGCCTTTGACCTGTACGACCACAAATATGCAATGTATGGATGTGATGCTTAATGCAACTATATATTTTTGTATTTTGATGGAATGATTTTTGTGAATATGAAGATGAGATGTGAGAAGAGCTTTTATTGATGAATTTGAGCATTCCTGGAAATGAGATGCAAATTTTTGTTGTTTTTGATGATTTTTGTTGTTTTTGAATTTTCTTGATGGTGACCAAGGGATTTCAAGAATCCTTTGGGGCCTTTTTGGGGTGACCAAGCGATTGGGATAATCCTTGGAGCTTTTGGGGTGACCAAGTGATTGCGATAATCCTTGGAGCTTTTGGGGTGACCAAGTGATTGCGATAATCCTTGGAGCTTTTGGGGTGACCAAGAGATTGTGATAATCCTTGGAGCTTTTTGGGTTTTGACCAAGCGATTGTGATAATCCTTGGAACTTTTGGGGTGACCAAGCGATTGTGATAATACTTGGAGCTTTTGGGTTGACCAAGCGATTGTGATAATCCTTGGAGATTTTTGGGTTTTGACCAAGCGATTGTGATAATCCTTGGAGCTTTTGGGGTGACCAAGCGATTGTGATAATCCTTGGAGCTTTTGGGGTTTTGACCAAGCGATTGCGATAATCCTTGGAGCTTTTGGGGTGACCAAGTGATTGTGATAATCCTTGGAGCTTTTGAGGTGACCAAGTGATTGCGATAATCCTTGGAGATTTTGGGGTGACCAAGTGATTGCGATAATTCTTGGAGCTTTTGGGGTGACCAAGTGATTGCGATAATCCTTGGAGATTTTGGGGTGACCAAGTGATTGCGATAATCCTTGGAGCTTTTGGGGTGACCAAGCGATTGCGATAATCCTTGGAGATTTTTGGGTTTTGACCAAGCGATTGCGATAATCCTTGGAGCTTTTTGGGTTTTGACCAAGCGATTGTGATAATCCTTGGAGCTTTTGGGGTGACCAAGCGATTGTGATAATCCTTGGAGCTTTTGGGGTGACCAAGCGATTGTGATAATCCTTGGATATTTTTGGGTTTTGACCAAGCGATTGTGATAATCCTTGGAACTTTTGAGGTGACCAAGTGATTGTGATAATCCTTGGAGCTTTTGGGGTTTTGACCAAGTGATTGTGATAATCCTTGGAGCTTTTGGGGTGACCAAGTGATTGCGATAATCCTTGGAGCTTTTGGGGTGAGCAAGTGATTGCGATAATCCTTGGAGCTTTTGGGGTTTGACCATGTGATTGTGATAATCCTTGGAGCTTTTGGGGTGACCAAGTGATTGCGATAATCCTTGGAGCTTTTGGGGTGACCAAGTGATTGTGATAATCCTTGGAGCTTTTGGGGTGACCAAGTGATTGCGATAATCCTTAGAGCTTTTGGGGTGACCAAGTGATTGCAATAATCCTTGGAGCTTTTGGGTTTTGACCAAGTTATTACGATAATCCTTGGAGCTTTTTGGGTTTTGACCAAGCGATTGCGATAATCCTTGGAGCTTTTTGGGATGACCAAGCGATTACGATAATCCTTGGAGATTTTTGGGATGACCAAGTGATTATGATAATCCTTGGAGCTTTTGGGTTTGACCAAGCGATTGTGGTAATCCTTAGAGCTTTTGGCTTGCTCTTCAGGGGATAGATGTACCCCTAGCTTGATGATATTTGTGCTCTAGATCTGGCTTTGGAGGTATTGGCATGAATGGATCGGCCCTATGCACGGATAGGAGGACAGGGTCTACCCTTGGTACTGATATTGCTATGGTGTCTCTAGGTGGAAGTTGATATTTGTGTACCCAAAGTGGTGGATTCAACAGTTGGTTACACTACATTGGGTTAATGTGCCACTCATGCCTTGGTCTTATGTTTAGCTGTTGAAGTGCGTTATCAATATCCATGGGGTGTTGATGCTATCGCATGTGATTGTTGTGGGCCATCTCTATTTTATCCTCACCTTCGACCAATGAGTCTAGCTCATCAAAATCTGGTGATTCTGAGACATGGAATACTGCATCATCAGGTAGCCCTACGGTCAGAGGTTGATCCTCTTCGAAAGGAGCCTCATGTAAGTTGGGCCTTGGGAGATCCAAAATCTTGGTCTCTATCGACTCTAAGTGTTCTAGCACTTTGCACATATCAGGGGATTTTAGCTCCTCCTCTGTGGTTGGTTCTTTTTGAGGAACTTGGGGCCTATGGAAGGGTGGCCAGATAGCACCCCCCATCCCTTGGTAGGGCATTTCATCCCGCTCTTCTTCTCGCTCTGATTCCTCATAGGATTCTTGATGAATTTCTAAGGGTGGCCCATAAACCTGAGTGGGTTCTTAAGGAAGGTGCCCATCATTGGTTATAGGAGTAGCCTCCCGCTCATGTCTAGGAGGCATCGAGGGTGGTGCTCGATAAGGTCACAGAGAATTGTCTCAAACCCAGGGGTTGTGCCTCTCATAATGTTTTGTCTTATGCGTGTGAGGGGTTGGAGTCCTCTCATAATGTTTTGTCTTATGCGTGTGAGGGGTTGGAGTCCTCTCATAATTTTTTGTCTTATGTGTGTGAGGGGTTGGAGTCCTCTCCTGCATAGTGTGTTGGAACAACTCATCCTTCTGGTGCTGAAGGTTCTCTTTGTTAATATGGTACAGTTCCTCTAACTGTAGTCACTCTAGCTCAAGTTGCCTGAGTTACGCCCGTCGGGCAACATGTTTGGCAAATTCTAGGATAGTTGGTCCCATCGTCTCATGTCTAGAAAGGCTAGATGCCTCTCCTACATATCTATCTCGGTCATGGTGATCTGAGATCTCTATAGTTTTCCTCCCTTTGTTGGGGGTAGTGGCATTCCCTTGGGGCTTTGGCCTCAGTGAGTGGTCCTGATCGATATCAGGTGTAGAGGCGTATTGCTCCCGCATTGTATATTGTTCTCGAGGAAGGTAGGGGTCTTCCTTGTGCTCTATTTAATAAGTGAAAAAGGGACAGATGGAGTTGGCTCACCCTGCCTGAAGAGTCGTGCACTTTGGATTTGACCAGTTGTTGCTAACAATGATGCGAGGTGTAGGAGGGATGGCATAGTCATGTGCCCCCCCTTATGGACCCTCTACCATTCTAGCGCTTCATCGCACAATGGCCAATTATAGCGGGTGTCCAAGGGAGTTCTCCCATAGGTATACCTCTCTTGAACGGGTGTGTGCTAGGTGTTGTGCTGGCAGGGAATGCTCCTATAAGGGGTGTTCTTATAGTCCCATTCCGTTAGGGCATGGAGGGGACTGTCTTGTGTGTCAGGCCGCCAAGGTGGTATGACCAAATCCTTGGGGCTATATCGGAGGTGACTTGTGCCTCCTTGGATATTCCCCATAGCATCCACCCATGATTGGGCTTAGCTGCGGGTGAGCACCATGACGATGTCTCTCTAAAAACCCTAAAATTGAAAATGAGTCAGATGGGGCCCAAAATTGGGGTGCGCATCCCTCTTACAATAGATAACCCAAAAATAAAGTTTCAAGTCCTAACTCTAAATACATTAGGAGAGATTAACATTCGAACAACTCAAAAAGCATAAAAAATTAGGTGAGCAATTTTAAAACCTAATTTTGGGGTACTAGATGATGGAATTTGGCCCCAAAATTTGGTTTTCTGGGGAAATACAACTCTATAGAGTTGTATTTGTTTAAAAATATCCCAACTAGCTCCCTGTCAAATTTCATGTCAATCGGAGCTACGGTTGAGAAGTTATGGCCTCGACAAAATGCACTAAAATTTAGGGAAAAAAATAAGATTTCCCATATTTTGTTGGATGCTCCTGCATCACTTATGGGAACCTTTGGGGCGTTCTTGGGTTGACCAAAGGGTTCATGGACACCTTTGGGGCATTTTGGAGTGACCAAGCGATTGCGGGAATCCTTGGAGCTTCTGGAGCGAGTGACAAAATGCATAGATTTTTATCTTTTGTTTATGATTTTTTTGATTTTTTTGTTACACTAAGCAGAAATGAACACACGCATACACAAACGGTGATTATCTCTTTTAAACATTAATGGTGTGTCCTAAACTGGTTTTAGTACGTTTTGATGATTTTGTTTTGTTTTTTTTTTTAAGTTTTGAAGAACATTTAAATGCAGAATGTTGGCTCATATGACTCCCATAAATGGTCACCCCTTCAATATACCATTGCTCGATCGATATATCAACCTCTCTATATACCCGCCCTTACGAGAGGGAAACTATAGGTACGTGAGAGAAGATGGTACATGGTACATAGGCGGTACGGAAGGGGGATTGTCCTGTTAATGACACCTACCATAGAAGACTTATCCTCGTGCGCTGGGAATCACCCCAGTGACACTCGGTCAACTTTCATCAGGATTTATACCTAACAATAGTGACAATCAGGGTAAATGGATGCAAAAATCAAGCCAAGGTGGTGATGAACCCACCGTTGTTCTTGATCAATGGCTGGGGTCTTACGACCAGCTCCTTGGTTTAAAAATGCCACGTGATGTGTGTGTGGTTCTTTTTATTAAAAAAAATGAAACAGGCAGAAGCAACTACTTTCCTTAAGAAGGCAAAATTGATAGAAAACAAAAATAGAAAAAGCAGAAAATGATAAGAACAGTTTAGGACCCTTACCTTTTCTCTGCCTAAACTTGTTGTTTTTGATCCTCAGCCCTGAAAATGTACAGAAAGAAATTTTTCCCTGTGTGAGACGAATTCCAGAATAGAATTCGTCCCTGTCTGAGATGAATTAGAATTCGTCTCAGGGTCAGATAAATTACAGTAAGGTATTCACCACAGGCAAAGATGAATAACAGTCAGAGCTCGAACAATGGTACCTGTAAGCACAAAGACATAAATTTTTGATCAGTTTCTTGATCTCAAAAACCAGGGGACAGAGTCCCACCGTGATCGCCATTGAAAGCACGAGATTTTGAAATATTTGAAAGGAAAACTATTGTGATGCATTCAAAATCAAATAAACGCTTAAGTCCTAAAATGTGAAATGCATGAAATGAAAGAGACAAATTGAAATGAGATAAAAGAAAGTGTAGAAATCACAGCCCTTTTTATTTAACTCTCTTAATCTCGGTTAAAAATATGCCTCCTCCCTTTTCAAGGTCTAGGAGCGTTAAATGAATTTTGGTTACAATCATGACTTAGTATTCCTCCTTCCGTGTGCCCACATTTGAAATGGGCGGGCCAAAGTGTTGCCACCACTAGCATTGATGAATCCTTGATTCTTGCTACTCTTCCTGTGTTCAAAGACACAACAAGTCGTTAGTAGCACCTGTGACAAAAATATAAGGTGTTTGATCCTAAAACCAATGAAAGATGCATGCGTAAGATTAGCTAAATTGATAAATAAAACGATTCCAAAGAACTTGCAATTTTGGCAGAGACCAGAGAACATTACCAGAGGGCTACTGCCATCAAAATAGTCAGGGAAACACCGCAAATTTGCATTCAACTATAATTCATCCCTGGTTAGGACGAATTCTACTGTAATTCATCCCTGAGTAGGATGAATTTGCCTGTGACAAAGCGCCGAGGTGATGCTACCAAAATGTCGCATCTTGGGATCTCCAAAATACTTGCAAACATAGGGGTTAGCTAATTGGGGGCATTTTGGGACGACCCAGATGGTCGGATTTTCCCAATTTGACCTCCGTCAACGGGAATTTGACGTTGTTACCTGCAAGTTAGTGGGGACAACAAAAGCGACAAAATGCGATATGATTTGATCAAAACCTACTGAAATTGAAATTATAAACTATCTAAATAGTATAAAATGGAATGGAAGATAAAAAAGTGGCAAAAGAACAACTTGAAATGAAACTAAGAAATGCGGGGCACCCGGGCGGGCCGCCCATCGTTGGAACTTGATTTCGGCACCAATCCACTTGGGATGGGTCCAAAATATTTTGTGATGGGTTGTCGGTGAATTGGTAGATCAATGTGGTCAAATGTTAGGTTTTGGGTCCGGATTCACACTTCCAATAGCCACCAAATATCCTTTCTTGCGAAAGAGATCAAGGATGTGGAAGAGGTTAATCAAAGGGGTAAAATGTGGTATTCAATTTGGTAGCACTTTGTTACTTGAAAATGCCTCCAACTTGTCTCTTTTGGGTGGGAAATTCCACCAATTTATAGACCCAGGTGGTCTCTTTGGAGGGGCATGCATAAGCGCCATGTGGCAGTCATGCCATCCCATGAGGGAGAAAAGTCCTCCATGACTACCTTTGTGACAGTCCTCTAATGCCCAATCTGCCCACCTACATGCGCATGCAAGGCAGGAGGCAATAATTGACTGTCTTCGACTGCCACTTGGCGCCATTCTTCTTTTTGCCCATTGAACCTAGAATTCGTCCCGACCACTGTTTAACCTCTGAGGGCTGCCCTGGGGGCCGTGTGTGTGAAAGCAATCAGTGTTTGCAGTCACATAATCAGATTGGTGCTGTTTTGGTGTCTAAAGGTGATATTTCCTTTACTTATCCAAATGTAAACTGTATTATCAGACTCATAATGAGAAAAGACTACTGAAAGAAGGAAGGAGTCTGTATTTTCATACCAATCTCTAGGGGCTTGTTTGAGGCCATATAAATATTTTTTAAGATGAAAAACAATAGAGGAGTCTTGAGTAAAACTAGTGGGTTGTTCCATGAATATTTATTCTTTTCAATTTCCATGTAAAAAGCCACATTTTACATCCATTTGATAGACTAGACATTTATGGGAAGCGTCCAGAGCAAGAACCAATCTAACAAAATCCATTTTAGAAATAGGAGCAAAGGTTTCTATATAATCAACACCCTCTATTTGAGAAAAACCTTTGGCTACAAGGCAAGCCTTATGTTTATCTATTTCTCCATTAGGCCCATTTTTTATTTTGAAGATCCATTTACAATGAACTAATTTTCTTTCCTTAGGTAAGAGAACTAAGTCCTAAGTATCATTTTTGATCAAGGAAGAAAATTTGTTATCCATGGCATCTTCCCATTCTTTTATATTGAAGGCTTCTTTGAAGGATTGAGGATCATAGGAAATGGATTGACATACAATACTAGTACCTATGGGGTTGGTTGATCTGTTTGAAGGAAGATTTTGAATGTAGGGAGTAGCTTCTTTAGCAATGGTGTGGGACCATTTTGGCATAGAAGAAGGAGTTGAAGGAGTTGAAAGACATTGAGAAGGAGTTACGGGTTCTTCATATTGATTATCAATAACTAAATTAACTTCAAGGGTTGGTTCTTCATAATATTGAGGTTCTACTATAGGAGAAGGCTCAATGGAGGAAGAGGCCTTTGGAGGATATTTTTGAGGGAATGTTTCATCAAATTGGATATTCCTATGAAAGAATACCTCATGAGTTGAGGGATCAAGAAGCCTGTATACTTTAAATTCTTCACAATAATTGACAAAGATGAGCTTTCTGCTTTTCTTAACAAGAGCCTCCCTTTTCTTCTTTGGGATGTGAGCCCAAGCAGTACATCCAAAAATATTGAAATTGGAAACATCTGGTTTTAATACAGACCATGCTTCTTCAAGGGTTATTTTGTCAAGAGATTTATGAGGTGTGCAATTTTAAATATAATTTGTACAGTTAATAGCCTTTGCCCAAAAAACTTTTGGAATATCTCTTGAATGGAGCATACATTAGCCATCTCTTTTAAAGTCTGTTTTTTCCTTTCTACAATGCCATTTTTTTGAAGATTATGAGAGATAGAATGTTGATGTATTACACCATGGTTAGAAAGAAATATGGAGAACTCATTACTGTATTGTTCCCCTCCATTATCAGCATGAATCGTTTGGATTTTGCAAGAACCTTGATTTTCAACTATGGCTTTAAAGACTTTAAAGTGGGATAACACATAACGTTTATATTTGAGGAAATAGACCCGAGAAATTCTAGAAAAATCATCAATAAAGGTAAAGAGCATACTTTGCTTCTTTGAAATATGTTTAAGGAAAGGTCATTAAGTCACTATGGATTAAATCTATAGGAAATGAGGTTTTTAGAGAACTACTTGGGTGGAAAGGATCTTGATGTTGCTTTCAAAGAGCACATCTAGGATAAACCCCATCATTGTAAGAGACTTGGGGTAATACTTTAACCATATTATGGGTGCACAAATCCTTTAGGTAGTTATAATTAATATGACCAAACCTTTCATGCCAAATTTGACTTTCAAGATTACTATGAGCCACAAAACATGAGGCTACTTCTAGATTTTGAAAGCCTTTGAAGTGGAAAATACAAAATTTATGATCAATATTCCCTTTATATACAAGAGAATGATGGAGTTGAAAATATCTTATCTCAATTCCTGTTGGGGAGAAGAGAATAGTTTTCTCATTTCCAAAAGTACAAATTTGATAAATGGATAGGACATTGGTGGCAATGTCTGGAACATAGAGAACATTGTTTATAGAGCCACCATCAATGGTTATATCCCCTTTCACTTTTACAAGGATGAATGAAGAGTCCCCTACTTCTATGCTATGAGTAGAGCTAGAGGAGATAGAAGAGAAAGACTTGTCTAAAGCAGACATGTGATGAGTTGCTCCAAAATATAGGACCCAATAATTAGAGGAAGCATTGGAGGTTTTTCCTTGAACATTAAGGGCTTTTCATATTTACTTATTATTTTCTATCTTTTGATCCTTTATAGCTACCTCTAGTTGTTGTAATCTTTTCCAGCATTTGTTAGCAGAGTGACCATTCTTTTTACAGTGAGTATAGGTAATGGGAGTCCTTTCCTTATTTTTGATTTTTTCTTTGGAGGAGGTGGAGGCTACTAAGTATTTTTAAGAAGAAGAAGAGATTTCATATCTAGCATGTTTGGTTTCTTCCCTATTTAATATATCATAAAATTCTTCTAAAGAGGTCATTTTAAAGGTTGCACCAAGAGCATATTTAGTAGATATGAATGTGGTTGCAAAAATTTGAAAAACATCATTTAGATTAGAAAGGATTAGATAAATGTATTCTTCTTTTGTCTTAGTCTTCCCACTACCTTTATATTAAGTGAGGACTTCTTTGAACTTAGTGAGGAAGTCAATAATACTACTAAAATTTCAGGAGATAGAGATGTGAGTTTGACTTCTAATTGCATTGATCTCATCTGATCTACTTTACCAAACAAAGTCTTCAATTTCTCCCAAATTTCATAAGTTTTACAATCTGTAATATGAAACCGTAAACTTTCATGAACATTAGAGCTAATAATACCCATATTTTTGTGCATTTTTCCTTTATGAACAAATATTTCATATTATTTATCAAATTCTGGTTGTTTTTCTTCTAACAAATGAGTAAGACCTTTTTGAGAGATAAGATTTAAAATTTTAGGTTTCCAAGTGTGAAAGTTATGAGGGGTGATAGGTTCAATTGAATTCATATTTTTAAAAGGATTGAAGTTTTATAATTAACCAATATATCCCATATTATAACTTCAATTAATTGATTAATGCAAATGGAAGAAAGAAAACATACGAAGCTTTTCAATATATATTACTCAAAATACCTGCCCTAACAAGAGGGAAACTATAAGTATAATGATTTTTTAATATTTTTTTCTTTGAGAGAACCAAATCCTCTTATTATTCACAATACCCGCCCTTACTTGAGCGAGAATGTAAGTAGAGAGAATAATTTGGAAGGGTGTTGACTTGATATGCAGGGAAACAATTAGTTTATTTGGTGTTTTCTAAAAAACTTGCCCTTATAGGTGTTGATCATTTGATTATGGATTGGCCTAATCAAGAGGGTATTGATAATTTTATTAGGCAATTAGTTTGGATGAGTTCTACCATTCTTCTTTGAAATATTTAGAATGAAAGGAACAACAAAATTTTTAATCAAGATAGGAAGGATATTCACTATATTTGGCAAAAGACCATAGCCAACGTAGTTGAATCAATCCATCAACTCCTTAATCATCCCCAAAACTCCCACCAAAGATGGGATCAAGTGATGCAAATATTGAAGATAAAATCTTCTAATGGAAACCATCTTAAATGGAATGTGAGTATTAGTAAGATGGATAGGACAAGAAATTGGCAACCTCCTCCTAAGGATTTTGGAAAATTCAATACTGATGGAGCCTCTAGAGGGAACCCTAGAAAAGCCAGTGTGGGAGGAATTGGTAGACTTTCAGATGGCTCCCTAGTTTTTACTTTTGCTGAGAATTTGGGTATTCTTTCCAATAACCTTGCTGAGGGGTACGGTATCCTCAGAGGCCTTCAAGAGACTACTAAGTTTGGATAGGAAAAGGTGTTAGTTGAGTCTGACTCTCAACTTATGATTAATCTCTTGAAGACTCCTTCTAAGAATCATAAGGTGGATTGGAGAATAAAAATAATTATTGAGAAGATTCAATTAATCCAGATGGGATTTTTGAAAGTTGATTACAATCATGTGGTCAGAGATCAAAACAAGAGAACTGATGCTTTAGCTAATTGGGCTTTGGACAAAGGTGATCTTACTTGTTATAGCCACCCTTCTAGATGGTGGACTTCTCAAATTAGGGAAGCTCTTCTTTCTATCATTTCTTTGGATGGCTCTAGTTCTGAAGGTACCTAGTTTCTTCTTATCTTTTTTTTTTTGCTTCTCTTTGGTTCATTCAGTTTTTTTTAGTTCCCTAGCTCATTCTATTCTTTCTTTTGTTTCCTCTGTTGATTTTTTCCTTAATAGTCTTGTGATCTAGATAGGTCATTGTTATGTTTAATTCTTTTTTTTATATTTTTTTTGTTTAGTTTTTTAAGGTGGGTGGGTTCTTTTGTTTTGTTTTGCTTTTTTGTTCTTTGTGTTGTTTTTTGTTGTTTTGCATTTTTTTTTTTTTATGTTTTTGTTATTGTTCTTGTGTTTTTTTTTAATGTTTTTGTTATTGTTCTTGTGTTTTTTTGTTCTTATTCTTGAGTTTGTCTTTTTTTGTGTTAATTCGTGTTTTTATGTGTAAGTGTTTTCTATGTTCTTTGTATTTTTTTATTGTCTATTGTTGGTTGTTTTTTATTTTTATTTTTTTTATTTTTTAGGTTTTGGTTGTGTTTATTTTTCATGTTTTTTTGGTTACGTCTTTGTAGTGTTCCGTTGTTTTTTTCTTGTTTGTGTTTTTTTATGTGGTTCTTGTGTTTTTCTATATGGTTCGTGTTGTGGTTTCTTTTATCTTATTGTGCGTGTTCGGTTGTGCTTTTGTTTTTGACACACTCAAGGAGCATGTTTTTTATTTTATTATATTATTTTTTTTGTTATTTACTTATTTATTTACTTTTTTTTTAAATTGGTTTTGTGTGTTTGTTTTCTCCTTGAATAATTCAAAGGTGGTAGGCCAGGTACAAGTCTTGGGTGTTTTTGACGTAATGGATACCTCTGCCTCCTTGGGTCTTACCCAAAAGTGGCATCCCTTTTGGGATGTTTTCCACAAATAAAAATAAAAAAACTTGTCCTTATGAGAGGGAAACTATAAGTTAGAGAGATACCCAAACAAACGGATTATAGAAAAATATTTTCTAGGCCTTTATACCAATTGCCTCAAAAAAATCGCCATTACAAGAGGGAAACTATAATTTTTTATAGGTACTGATACATGGAACGTAGGCAAAATATATTTGAAAAAAGAAGGAATTATTTTGAAATCTTGTAAATTTAAATTAATGATTTTTTTAAAAAACATTTAAAAGGAAATGATGGGAGAAACAAAAATTTCTTTTAAAAAATAATCTTATCTATGCAATAAACAAGGTTATAATGAACAAATATAAGTTATAATTGCCAAAGAGAAATTGAATGTATAAAATAGATGGGCCTCTTAAATATTTTGAATTTAAAAGTAAAATTGAGGAATTTTAAAGTGTATATTAAATCAAATAAAAGACAAATATAGCAATAATTTAAAGATAGGCTCCCCCTCTTTATATAAATTAATTTTAAGGATTTAATGTAATTTTCTCTATGAAATTTAAATTAACATTTAAAAAATATAACCTTATAAATTTACTTGAAATAAAGAAAAGGCATAGATGAAGATAGAAAAAATAAATCACACCCCCCATTAAATGATGGACCAATTGAGTGCAAAAAATGCACTCACCCCTTCCCAAAAAAACTTTTATTAAAAATTTACAATATGTGTCATCTGTCATTTTGTGGAGAGCCACAATAATTAATTTGAGGCCTTCCAAAAAATGTAGACAAAGGAAATTTGAAACACCACGATTCAAAGGAATTGAATGCTAACAAAAGGAAATGTGAAAATAAAAAATTACAAACTTTCGGCTTCACACAACAAATGGTGAAAATCAAAACTAGGGAACATGGAGAGAGGAAACCGCTGAGAGAGAGGTCACTATGGTGTTACACCGGTGAAAGAGATAACGATCAATCCTTAGCTCTCAAAACATGTAACACTACAAAAATCATTAGATAAAATAGCCCTAGCTCTCTAAACATGTAACACTGTAGAAAATATTAGATAAAATAAAAAAAAAGATGATTTAAAACAATTTTCAATAAGTGTTTTTAAAATAAAGAAAATGTTTTGGAAACCGTATGAAAGCAGTGAAATATTTCAAATAAATGTGTCATTGCCTGCGTTTAAATCGAGAGACCTATAGAATACGTTAAAAGGAGATGCCTCTTCCTAAAGCACCGTATGGGAAAAAGTTAGAGCGCTTCATGGACAAAGAGCGAACCTACACAATATGACTAAAAGGAAGGAGCACAATTTCACATTCTCTTTAGACAACAAATATAATCATAACAAAATAATATTTTGAAATGAACTACAAGGAGATTGATATAAATATCGACTGAGAGAGAGCACTAGTGGAAAATGACATTGAGAGGAACAGTGAACCAGATGGGCAAACGGGAGATGTCTAAATTCAACATTGAGTGTACCAGTAACTCAACGTTAATTAATAATAGTGCCAACGAGAGCGTCAGGCCCTATCTAATGTCTATATTATGAATTTAATAATAATACAGAGTGCCAAAGAACTTTAAGGTCCAACATCAAGAGCACCAGAGATCTTTGAGTTTAATAATAATGAGTGAGTGATTTTATTTCCTCCACGAGCGAATAAAAGAAACTCAAAAAAAAATCTCTAAGATAACACTTGCAGTTAATCCAATATTTTTGCTATAAGTATAAGTGAAAAAAAAGGATATAACTAGAAATATGGGTGTCTAAGTGTTATAATAACATGAATACGTTGAGAAAAAAATAAATAAAGAAAATAAAGAGGCTATTTTCCTTTGAAAAAAAATCTAAGAAAAGCACCTTCACACAGGGTAAACCGCATGTTTTAAAGAAAGGAAATAGCTATATTTTCTTAAAAAATTTCTTCAAGCACGAATTCAATATAGATATGAAAGAATATGCAACATATATAAAAATAAATATGCTAAAAGAGTAAAAAAAAATAACAATGGATAAAAGGAGACTAATGCAAACTTTGAAGTTAGATAGCCAAAAAAAATTATCTAAAAAAAATGAATCAAATCCTAGAACCTTCAAGAGAGAATACTAGAAAAATCTATCCTACTCTGGTACCATGTTAGAATTTCACAATAATAGATATGCAAATTATTACACAAAATATGAAGAGAAGAGTGGAACTGATTGATTTATCTCTAGGATCAACTCTATATAAATAGCAAAGTTGATTATTGAGAGTCGTTGGATTAAAAAAACTCATCAAAACTTATGAAGACACCACTGAGAGTTCTCCTGACACATGGAGGAGTGGAAACTCAAGTGTGTATCCTAGTGAAACTTAAGAGAATATTCACTTATTCTAACATTATCCAAATACTAATATTTTAAATGTTAATATCTACAACATGTACCATTGATATTTTTAAATGTGTTTTAATGCATTTAGATAAACCCTTTCATAATTTAAACTATTACATACCAAATACTTGGATACTTTATGATTTATTAATATTGCTTGGTTGCTTATAAAAATTCTTGGAGAGAGCTTACAAGTAACAAGAACTTGGATGCTTGTAAAGATGACCTTCACAAGATTGTCACAAGATTTTGGTATAACCTTACCATACAAAATGATGAATGTGTATGATTATAGAGATATTTTGATAGAAGTTTGCTACTCTAAATCATGAATTCTTAGAGGAATTGGTCACCCCAAGTGTTGGTTTTGTAAGAAATGACGACTTCTTAGAGGAATATTTGCATTGAATATGGTAAGAATTTGAAAAGAGATCAAGAAGTCATTAATGAAAGAAGATGAGAATAATAATTCTTGGATTTGATATTTCTTGTAGGATCTATAGATTAGATTTTGGTGATCTAGTTCATTAATGGTGGTAACTTGAGAGGGATAAAAAGTAAAATTTCTTAGTTTTGGTACATGATAGTCAAATGTATTAAATGGTGAAAGTGTTGTCAATGCTTTCAAAGCATGAAAATTGGGTGTCAAATTCAAGTAGAAATTATCCAAATTTAGGCTCAATAGAAGTTGATTTTATTTGGTTGATTGAAAGGCGGACTACTCATGATAATTAGGGATCAAATTCAAGTAGAAATGATCCAAAATTGGGCTCAACAAAAGTTGATTTTGTTTGGTCGATTAAAAGGATGATTGATGAGGGGATTGAACAACATGAAGATTAAGCTTATATGCAAAATTAGGTGTCTACACTATGAATGCACCTTCATAAATGATTTATCACATATTACAAGGATGTTTTTCCATATATCGAATTGCATTCTATCAACAGTTTATTTTATAACAAGTGGAATCTCTAGTTCTTGGTTAGGTTCTTATGCTTCTTCCTTTTCCATATGTGTATATTCTCATTTCTTATGTTTATGGATTCCTAATAATATCAAGAGAAAAGAAGCCATATCAAAGATGCAATTTTTGTAATGTGCAACAACTCCAACCACTACAACATCTAATGGCAAAATAATTAGTAGTGCCAACTTGAATAAAAATACATTACCCAAACACCAAATTTAAAAATAAAAATAAAAAATGCATTACCTTGTCAAATTTTTATCAACCTTTTAAAATTTTGAAATAAAAACCAAAAATAAAAAATAAGAAATTATAAAACTTGTACAACTCCTATAATAAAAATAAAAATTTAACATATATAATTACAACATGGAATTGCTTTCAAAACTTTTTTCCTTATCATTTTTATAAATTATACAAACTTTATATACACATATGTTTTAAGTACACACTTAATTTTATTTAATTTAAATTTAAGTTAAATAAAATATATTTAACATATGTAATAAAAAATAATTATGATTGAATATTAGAAACTATTAGACGACTTTATTTTTCAACACGATCATGGAATCGAATTAAAAACAAAAGGAAAATTGGTAAGAATCTTTGAAATTATAAAGATTTATAGAAGGTGAAAAATATTATTTAATCGCTGATGATGTGACGTTGATGGGCCTGCACACTTGCCATTAAGAATTTTAAAACTATTCATTCTAAAACCATATATGAAAGATTTTGAGATGATATTAAATAATATTAAAATATTTTCTAAATGATAGGATTTTGAACTCTCTTGTGTACAAGAAGAAAAAACATTGGAACGCTAAAGTTTAAAATATTCCAAGAAGATTTAATTCCTTTTCTTCGGCCATCTATATCATTACCAAACTCAACTCTCTCTAGAATAAGATTCATCTCTAGATTTTGGATTAGGGCCTGCACACTTGCCATTGAGAATTTTAAAACTATTCATTTAAAAACCATATATGAAAGATGTTGAAGATGATATTAAACAATATTAAAATGTTTGTCTAAATGATAGGATTTTGAACACTCGTGTACAAGAAGAAAAAACATTGGAACGCTAAAGTTTAAAAGATTCCAGGAAGATTTAATTCCTTTCCTTCGGCCATCTACATGATTACCAAACTCAACTCTCTCTAAAATAAGATTTATCTCTAGATTTTGGATTAGGGCCTGCACACATGCGATTATTCATTTAAAAACCATATATGAAAGATTTTGAAGATGATATTAAATAATATTAAAACGGATTAAGGCCTGCCCACATGCCATTAAGAATTTTAAAACTATTCATTTAAAAACCATATATATGAAAGATGTTGAAGATGATATTAAATAATATTAAAATGCTTGTTTAAATGATAGAAATTCGAACTCTCTACATGAAGAAAAAACATTGGAACGCTAAAGTTAAAAAGATTCCAAGAAGATTTAATTCCTTTTCTTCGGCCATCTCTATGATTACCAAACTCAACCCTCTCTAGAATAAGATTTATCGCTAGATTTTGGATTAAGGAAGACCATGAGAATGAACAGGATACACTTACTTCACCGTATCCTTATGGCACTAATTCTAAAAAGAACATGCATTATACAATTATAATAAACAATAATGACGTTGTTCACAAGTCAAGGTGAAACGTAATCATTGCCCAAGCCAGCCTTTGACGTATAGAGAGAAACGCAATTACATTGGTGAATGATGATGCTCGTTAATTTTAAAGACTGAACCACTCCTCGCAACAAGCATAAATACTAGTCTTCTCTCATTGCAGAGGCACCCGCAGATTCAATTATCATGGCTGCTATAAGTGATCCATCAGTGGATGCCGTTGGTACTACCACCTCCAATTTCTCTAACCCCAACTGGGGTAACGCGCTTCCTCTGGAGAGCGTGCAGGAGCTTGCAAGGAACCAACTCCATGACATTCCCCAGCGGTACATCAGACCATACGCGGAAAGACCCTCTTCAACATTAGTTCCTCTTCAGCTTCTGCAGTCGACATGCAGAAGCTGCTCTCACCTTCTAGCGATGAAAGGCAACAACAAATGGATCTCCTGTCCAAGACCTGCCAAGAGTGGGACTTCTTTCAGGTATAAGTCATTGCTCTTTAATTTTGAGGTGTTTGGCTCTTTACTAAGTTTCATAGATTACTCAGGTTGTCAACCATGGAATTCCGCATTCATTGATAGACCGCATAAGGGGTGTGTCTAAGGAATTCTTTAGTCTTCCCCTCGAAGAGAAGAAAAAGTATGCTCCGCAAGCGGGAGATGTTCAAGGCTACGGCAATATCTTCGTGGTGGATGAACATCAGACGCTGGACTGGGGCGATTTGGTGACGTTAGCGATCATGCCTGACCGTCTTAAAAACATCATGCTCTGGCCTACTAGACCATCGGATTTCAGGTAAGTTCCTGTCAATGAATAACACTGTTTAAATGTTATCAATAGAGAATTAATTTGAGATGGGATGAGACTTTAACGCAATTGCAGAGACACGGTAGACAGATATGGAGCCGAGGTGGAAAGGGTGGCTCAGGTGATTTTGAGTCTGTTCGCTGAAAATCTGCAGCTGAAGGACGATTTTTTCAAGGAGAAGTTCGGAAGCGAGGCCATGAACCTGATGCGCATGAACTTGTACCCGCCTTGCCCTCGTCCAGATCTGGTGCTGGGTTTGAGTCCTCATTCAGACGGAAGCGGATTAACGCTGCTCCTTCAAGACGACGAGACGCAGGGCTTGCATGTCCGCAACAACGGTCAATGGATTCCCGTGCAGCCCATTCCATATGCGCTTGTCGTTAACATCGGCGACTTGGTTGAGGTAACCCTAGGTTTAATGGTTGATTAAGCCTCCATTTACATAATGAAGCGCGTCATGACATATTTAGGAATGGCACTGCAGGTAATGACGAACGGGAGATACAAGAGTATAGAACATCGGGCGGTGACAAACGAGGAGAAGAGTAGACTGTCAATTGCATTTTTTTACTCTCTGGCGGCGGAGGCGGAGGTGGCTCCGGCGGTGAGGCTTGTGGATGAAGAGCATCCGTGCTTGTACAGGAAATTTGTTCACCAGGATTATATTCGCTATTACCTCTCCAAACCTCTCAACGGCAAGGACCCTCTTGCTGATTTTGCCAAGATAAATGATCATTAGATTCTTAAGTTTACAGGTCTAGTTCTGTTTAGTTTAAGTAAGATTCTTTATTTTTCTCATAACATGGAATAGCTGTATGTGTGGCCGGTGGTCTTCGGTTAATTGTGATGATGTTGTTCGAATTTTATTCGTTTAAAATTTATATTCTTTTAATGATAAAATTTTCTTGACTTTAACATTTGTTATGTTTTGAATGAATTTAGTGGATTTTTTTATTTTTATTGATATAAAATAATTGTATGTGTATGCCGAGTAGGTGTTATTATATAAATTGTTTTTTACAATGAAACACTAGGAGTTTGAGTGGGTTTAATATAAATTGCCGTTGGAATTTGAGTGCGTTTAATAGAAGATTTAGAGATTATGAAATGGTAAATAGAAATATATTTTAAATTATTTTATTTTTTAATAATATATATTATTTATAATACAATTTTGTTCATTTTATTATTTATTTTTTCAATAAGTTATATGGAATTTTTTTGTTATTAAGATAAAATAGTTGTGTGTAAAGTAATAGTTCTTGATTCATAGTGATGTTATATCATAATATTGTTATTTTTTATTTTTTATTTGTAATTTCATTTACGGTAGTGTGGGTGAGTGTGTGAGGGGGTGAGTGTGTGTTTTTTTGGTAGAGTTGTTGTAACAGGTTGAGGGTTCATGGTCAAAACCCTATCTCTTAATATTACAAAAATATATATTATTATTTTTATTTTTTGAATTTATTTATTTATATATATAGTTTAGTTTAGTTGATTCCCATTTTATAATAATATTGTATAATGTTAACATGGTTTACTTACATATAAACACACATCAAATTTTACATATTATTCTTGGCGAAATTATCATATAAATTTATTGTTAATACTATATAACCAGTTAAAAATTATATTAAAAATTAACACCAAAAGAGGCCCGTTATGGCACTCTAGGAAAAACTGCAAATAATATTCCAAAATTGGGATGGTTAATCTTTAGATATTTCTCGTTAAGACATCTGGAACACACCTATATATAGACAACCGTGTATTAGAGTGGAACAAGAAAAAAATCCAAAATGAATACAGCTCTTAAGAAGGTACCGAATAAAAAATACTAAAACAAAATTGGCGGTATTCAGCTTTCGGACACGAATAAGCAGCCAGTGAAATCACTTTTTTATTGATGAGTATGGAAAGATTCAATAGACGCTACATATAATTTATTAAAAACGGTTAATAAAACTTATTTTTAACTGAAAGTGCTTTATACAATATAATCGCCATATACTACAAGTTTATAAACTTATTATTAAAAGATTTTTCAGTTATATAAAAAATAAAAATAAATATAAAAATATTTTTATATAAATATTGGTTATGTGTTTATTTTAATTATTAAAAATGTTATATAATTTTAACTATTTAAAAATGTTATATAATTTTAACTATAATCAAACTACAATGATATATATAAATGTATAAATAAAATGGTAAAAAAATATAAATATAATTTAAATCTTAAACCCTTACTTTTAAAAACTAAGGAATCTTCCCTACTAAATCTCCTATTTTAAAAGAAAAAAAAATCAAATTTAAAGCCGGCACTATGTACCCAATGTCCTATTAGCCCACCAACTATCTTCTCTGTACATTGTAACACCAATTTAGACCGGCTATGGCACGGCAGGAAACACTGGAAATTATATTTCACAATTTAGATGGTGAATCTTTACTCAATCCCGGTTAAGACCCGGAACCCAGTCTAGACAGCCACGTGTTAGAGTGAACAAATCATGCCGAATAGACAAAATCCAAATGAATAGCTCTTTAGAAGGTACGGGATAAAGATTAACAAAACTGAAAGTATTAACCTTTCTTTCGGACACACATAAGAAACGAGAGAAATTACCTTTTTCATGGATGAATGTCACAATTTTAATGTTTTTTTTTTTATAGAAGCTACATATAAAGAGGCTAAAAATAAATACTGTATACAATATAATAATTTTATATGTAAATTGGGTAACTTATTATTCAAAGATCTAGTCTCAGTCTTGTTGGTTTGTGGAAACCAAACAAATTGGTTAACGTATAATTGAAAGATCAAGTTTAAGTTTTATTGGTTTGCAGAGGTAAAAATCATGGAAAACAGACTTTAAATTGGAAAATAGAAAGATAGAGCAAAACTTAAATTACTTTGTAAATTGTTGTTCCAGTAATTAATATTGTATTTTTTCAAATACTTAAATACGTCTAATAAGTTTTTATTTGTTAAATTACTTAATTACAACCAACTAAATTCTGCTCAATTAAATTACAATAAAAACCTTCTACCTAATAATAAAACATATTTCATGACAATATGTTAATAATAAACAGACTTTTCACGAGACCAGAATGTGACTTTGTGCTTTTTGATCCCACGATTTTGGTTTTGCCTGGTTAGAGTATTCATTAAACGACACAAGCTATTTACATCTGATCCTGACTTTCCGACGGCTCACGACGCATTAAAAACAGAAACTTCAAATCAGAATTTACCTGGAATCGGCGTATTCTTCTCACCACTTTGTTTCTATGACCAGAATGAAAGGTCATCCAAAACAAAAACGGCATTTTCGTGGAATTTGCATGGAGAGAATTCTTTGTACTTGATCCACTTAGTAATCCAAAACAAAAACAACATTGACATGAAAAGTAGCCACAGGGCGAACAGTTGCAATTTTATTTCTGGTCCCTTTGATATTTTATTATTATTATTTTTAATTGTATTTTTATATATAAATAGTTGCTTTCTTTAAGAAAACTTTTCTATTTATAAACATTTTTCCTTTTTGAAGAGAAGTGTTTTTTTTTTCATTATGTATTTTCTATTCTTTTATTAAGTATCATTTTTAACACTTATTTGTAATGTATGATAGTATTTGTCTTATTTTTATATATAAAAAAAAAAATTCTATAATGTTTTAGTAAACATATCATCTTAATGGTAACTAGTTTTGATGGTAACTAGTTTTGCAAAGCTACAATTCAATCTAATCTTCTATGACAAGATTTATATAAAATAATATTTGATGTCAATATTTTTAGTAAGACTTTAGAAGACTAGATTCTTTGTTATAGTAATTGTGGAGTTATTGCTATTTATAATACCACTTTTTTTGTTTTATAATTTTCTTTTTTGAGTGTAAAACATTCTATTGTAGAAATAACTCAATATTATTTCATTTTGTTCCATTCCATTACATCCATCCAACCACAATCAACATGTATTTTGTTTGTTATGCCAACAATATTTCTTAAGATGATTATTTCCACCACAAATCTCACATGGATGCAAATTCCAACACTTAGTTGTCACATGTTATGATTATCCACAATGACTACAACAAAATGTTTCATCCTCTCCATAGACATATTTCATAAACTTCTTGTTGACACTTTCTATTTGACCAAACATAACCAATGCCTTCATTATTTGACCTTACTTTTGACTTTATGTGCTTTCGTATGCCTTACCCACTCCTTCTTAATCCTTTATTATTATATCCCATTTTTCAATAACTTAAAGCCAATACGTTTGGTTGACCTTTCAAAGAATCCAATCTCTTTATCACTACTATGTTCTTGAACATGGTCTTTGGAACAAACATCACAATAATAAATTATATTATGTTGTTGATCTTCATCTCTTGTCTCTATATACTTATTTTTCTCTTTCTCTTTACTTGTATTCCCTTTTAAAATGTAAGTGGAAATTATTGCACTAGCTTCATCATCACTATGGGCCAACTACCTCTTCTCCATTCTTATTCTCTTGCTAGTTTTTTCTTTTGCCTCTACTTATTTTACAACTTCTATAAACATTACCATCTCTTCCTTCAACTTTATTTCAAAATATTAGAACTTTTTTTCTTTCTTCAAAATAGCATTGTTTTCTTCTCTTATTATTTTAATTTCTTTAACCATAACATAGTTGAGCCTCTACAATATGGTTATCTTATCTTCATTTACAATTTTGTCATTGTTTGTGTCTTCTCCATTCAATTGTACTACCAATTTCTCCCTAGTCATGACCAAAGCATTCCTCTTGTAGCGCAAAGAGAAATCCTAGTTTGCTAAAGGTTTTTGCATTTTTGCTTTTTTCATTATTTTACTTCCCTTTGTTCTCTCAGTATGCTCCTTGGCAATGTATTTGTTTGACATCAATACTTCAAAAAATGTAATTCTCCCCCTTGAATAGAGGAAATTAAGGTTGATTAATATTTAGACTCCTACTGATATATTCTATTACTACTAGTATATTTTACAAGAGCTTTTTTTGTTGTTGTTTTCCTTTATTTTGCTTCTACTATGACTCTTTATACTATATCCTTATTTTCCTTCTCCTCAAAGAAAAATCTTGATCTAATACAAAATATTGGTTTATAGAGAAGGCAAAAACTATGCAAAACAATTATAGAACTAAAATATTGGAAACATAGAATAGAGAAGACAAACCATAAATTACTTTGCAAATTGCTATTGCAGTAATATTTTATTTCTTCATTTACTTGATTACACCCAACTAAATTCTATTGAATTGAATTACAATGGGTGTATTGCACCTTATAAATAGACATTCTTCATGTTAATAATAAACAAACTATTTTTTTTAATATTATCTCTATTTTTATTATTTTTAGTTGTCTTTATATATATAAATGACTTTTCTTCTTCTTTAAGAGAAGTATCCCTATCTATAAAAAAAAAAATCTTCTTTAAAAAATACTATTTTTAACATCATGATTTTTCTATTTTCATCAAGCATTTTTTTAACATGGATGGTTGGAATAAAATGTATGAATTTTATCATTATGGTTTTTAGAGTGGGTAGAAGCATCAAGAAATAATTTTTGAAATATCAAGATGTATTGAAGAATATTGTATTACAAGACAATGAATCAAAGAATAAAATTATATATATTGTAGCAATAACTTATGTCATTTACATTAGCAATTTGTGTCTTATATTTTCTCTTCTACATATATCTTTCCCTTATCTATAAAAATAAATTATAACATAAATTAGGTAATAAAATTATATATATTGTAGCAATAACTTATGTCATTTACATTAGCAATTTGTGTCTTATATTTTCTCTTCTACATATATCTTTCCCTTATCTATAAAAATAAATTATAACATAAATTAGGTACAAGAGCACTCGATTTCTATAATTTGTAATGGAGGTAGTGTAATTAGATAATTTGATTTTTACATTGGTATTAGAGCATTCAATTATTACAATTAGTATTAGAGTCTATGTTAATACTTAGAGTTGGTGTTGAAGTTAGGAGTCCCAAGTACTTGCAAAGTGGCATAGAGGAGATATTGTAGCAAAGAGTAAAAATAATCCTACATCCAAATCATAGGTTGGTTCAAGGAGGAGCTAAAATATCATATATAAAGCAACCTCAATAGATGGAGGTTCTATATTAGAGTCCTAGCTAGTCCATATCATTAATAGGGTATGAGAGCCAAAGTAATAAAATTAAAGAAAATAAGTAGAAGCATAAGCTACAATAAAAAATAAAATAACAACAAGAGTATATCCAAAGAAGGAAGGAATGATCATAACTATTGCATAAAGGCTATGTGTGGTAGAAGCAAGGTACTACACATGATATACAAAATATGAAGATTTGATATAGAAACAACATAGTGCACCTTGTAAGTAGTGATCTACTCTATTACACTTGGTAGTTGCAAAAACTGGTTATCTTTGTAATCTCTTAGGATGAGAAGGTTGCCATAAATATACTTCTTGTTGTGTAGTGTTATAAAAAAAAATCAAGCTACTAGTAGAACGTTAAAAAATGTGAATGTGAATGCATAGTAGTGCACATGTATGTACAATAAGAACTTTGAAGAGAGAATTATAAGACATCTGGAACCCAGTCCTATATAAAGACAACCATGTATTAGAGTGGAACAATTCATGATGAATAGAGAAATTCCAAATGAATACAACTCTTAATAAGATACAGGATAAAAAATTCTTCAACAAATTTGGCGGTATTAACCTTTAGGAACTGCATAGGCAGCCAGAGAAGTCAGTTTATTTCATCGATGAATTTGGTAGAAACAAGGTACAGGATAAAAAATTCTTCAACAAATTTGGCGGTATTAACCTTTGGGAACTGCATAGGCAGCCAGAGAAGTCAGTTTATTTCATCGATGAATTTGGCAGAAACGATTAAATGGAAGTGCCCTATAATTTATTAAAAATAATTACAAAAATAAAATTTATTTTTAATAATAAATGTTTGAGTAAAAATACTCTACATGGTTATATACAAACTCATTAATTTATTAATAAATTTTTATCTAAATTTTTATCATTATAAATGAAAAATAATATAAAATAACCTTTATTAAAAATATTAATTATATATTTATTTAATCAAATTTATTAAAAATGTTAATAACTTCAACTATAATCCTATTCAAATCTTAAACCTTATTAAAAACTTAAAATCTTCCCTATTAAATCTGCTCAATTTGTTTTTAAAAACAAATCAAATTTAAAGCTGACACTATTTACCCAAAGTCCTATTAGCCCACCAGCTATCTTCTGTCTACTGTAACACCAAAAGATACCGGATACGGCACGGTACGAAACACTGGAAAATATATTTCACAATTTGGATGCTTACTGTTTACACTTTTCTGTTAAGACATCTGGAACCCAGTCCTACATATAGACAAGCATGTGTTAGAGTGGTGATGAATAGAGAAATTCCAAACGAATACAGCTCTTTAGAAGGTGGGTGATAAAAAATAACAAAATTGGCGGTATAGAAAATAAAAAACAACATAATATGGTCCTTAAAAGAAGATATTGGGTATATGTTTATCAACATATCACAAATACTATATAGCACTACCTACCATCTACTCAAAATTTAAATCCTTATCCAAAATCTTCACTATTAAATATGCTCATTTTTTAAAAACAGATCAAATTTAAAGGCGGCACTATTTACCCAAACCAATGGCACGGTAGGAAACACTGGAAATTATATTTCACAATTTGGATGGTTAAACTTTAAACGTTGCCCGTTAAGACATCTGGAACCCAGTCCTATATATAGACAACCATCCATACATGTAGAAAATCCAATTGAATACAGCTCTTAAGAAGGTACGGGATAAAAAATTCTTCAACAAAATTGGCGTAGACACGCATAAGAAGCCACAGAAATCACTTTTTTCATGGATGAATCACTGTAACAATTGTCGTCATTCTCCTCATTCGCATGTGAAGGGCGAGCTTGTGTCCTAACATAAATTGACTCCTCACACATTTCGACTTCTCAAGCAGAACTCAATATTGCACCTCATGAATCTCTCTGGATAAAAGTTGAGAGGATCTTCCCAAATCCTACGATCTCTTCCAATTCCTCCATCGATTGACAAGAACCTTCGTATTCTCCAGGACCAAATATCCCCGAACCTCACAAAACTTATCCTCTTTCCGAGTGAGGAAATGAAGTATTGGGTATAAATAGTCTCCTTTAAAACTGCTTGCAAATATGAAAGATTTGCGATGTCTGCTTCTTCTATTCTCCTCTCCTTAACCACAACTTCAGCCGTCTCATCTGGAACTCTTTTCAATATATCAGTGCTGCTTAGAAGCTCTGTAATTGTCCACTCAATGATCCCAGATGTTGTTTCTGTCCCTGCAATAAATATATTCTGCCAAGACAATGATATGAATTATGAGAGACTTCAACCAGCTTCCACATTTTATAATCTTGTAAAACAGTTCATAAATATGAAGGCCCCTCTCGTTTATAAAATTTCCAAAAGAACCTTTTAGAGAGCATAGAAATTCCGTAAATAAATATCTACTGGTTACTTTCTAAGTCTGTGCAACTTGAGGGATTGAGAACATTTTGGAATTCTAAATAGAGGTACAGTTGAGGTGTTATGAAAGAAGATTTTAGAACTCTTAAGGGTATACACTATGTTTTGGGAATGCTTAAACAATAATATTATTATAAACAATATCTTTAATAAGGATTATTTTATATAAAGTATGGTCTATAATCTTGTGAATGTTAAATACTTTAAAATATTTTAATATTCATAAATGTATTTTTAAAAATATAAGTATATTAAACAATTTAGTATTTTAAGTTAAATTTTAAAAGTTATTTTCATATTATTTATTAAATTATAATTATTATAAAAAAATTAATTTTTAGTAGTTTTCCTAAATGCCTTGGCAACACAAGTATTGCATTTTTTATATGGATTGCTTTCCAAGTCATGCGTCGGGTGATTGGATCTTCTTCCAATATTACTTCTCATGTTCTTGCCTTTTCCTCTGTCCCATTGCTTCGAAACCTTAATTTCTCCCTCTAGATCTAGAGGAACATGGACCCCCAAGGAAGTCCGTTGATTGGGCAAACTGCAGTGACAGTCTTTATCAGATTTTATTTATTCTAATGCTATTCCCATTTTATAGTGGATGCCCATCGAGTGATACTCATAGAATAAATTGTAAGAAAATTCTAGAGAGCGAGTATCGAAGTTTTGCTAGTATGGATGCCCTTGTGTTGGAACTCATATCTCTGTCAGTTGAGGAGGACATATTTTATAGTGGATGCCCATCCAGTGATACTCATAGAATAAATTGTAAGAAAATTCTAGAGAGCGAGTATCGAAGTTTTGTTAGTATGGATACCCTTGTGTTGGAACTCATATCTCTGTCAGTTGAGTATGATACGAGAAAGATTTTTAAAAAATGACGTATCCTACCCTTTTTGCTAAAATTCTTTTTGTATCATTAAAAAAATGGTCAAACATCTGACCTACTCATGCCAAGATGGAGCGGTTAGGGTAGGATATGTGGAGTTCAATATTAACATTCCCCTCATTGCTGAGGTCACCGGCCTTATGGCGGATGATCTAGTTCACAATCATTAAAAGCATTCATTGGTGAAGGAGGCCCAAATATTTTTGAGAGAGGAAGAGGAACTAGTAAAGATTTAAAATAGCTTTAGCAGATTCTCGCTAAAGGCCCTTGGGACCAAGTGGCCCTAGTAATTATGCAATTTTTGATCCTATATGAGAACCAGGAAATCCTTCGCAACTATCATTGCATGATTCTCAATCATCTTAGGAACAAGAATATTATGAATATTATGTCCTTTCTCTTCCAATATTTGTCCAGATCGGTTAGGAAGGTGAAGAAAGGTGTGGAACCAGATCCAATCCATCAGGGATTTTTCAAAATGATATTTTATTTCATGGTGAGTTCAAGGGATATGAATGGTGTTAGTATCATGAAATATTTGAATAGGGTTCAACCTCCCATTGTGGAGTTTCTCAACTCATCTATATTTGAATATCATGAATCTCTAAATTTAGAGGTTATTAATGCTATACCCATTGCTAATATGGTAAAGGGAGGAATTGACTCTCACTAAAAAGGTTCTAGAGGAAGTGAAGGAATGCACATGTCTAAGAGGCTAGTTACCAAGTGGCTAACTTGGGTAAGGCTTTAATGGATATTGTTGAATCTAATATAAAGAATATATGCCACCCTCTAAAAAGCATATGATTTTTCTGGGTGGGAGTAGTAACAAGAAAGTGTAGAAATTCCAAAGCTTTAATGAGGGTTTGGCACCAAAATCCTTGAAGGGTAATATTATGAAATTACAATGACCTCTTATCAACTCTTTCCAAGCCACTATTTGCTCAATGCAAGCTTTTATTTCTCATACAGAGAAAATATTTTCCCTTATGGATTGTTAGGCCTAGGATATCAATGAACACAAGGCTAACAATGATGCAGGTCCAAGCGACGAGAAGAATTTATGTTGGGGGTGGAAGCAAATTACCCTATTCTAGAATCTAGATCTATCTCGGGGTCTGGTCTTCTTCCTTCTATGATTTCGGTTTACTTTGGTTGTGTTGATTTTTCCTTATTCCAATTAGGGTAAATTTTGGGTTTTACTATATTGTGTATATGCATATTTTTCTATTGATGGTCTTAGTGGTGTTATATTTTATGTTTTGAATGTATACCAACTATATTTGATTGGAGTATCCTTCCTTTGGGTAGGATATTCTATTTTTTTGTAAAGGTTTGAAGATCCTTTCAAACTCCTTTTTCCATATAATTAAAAAAATATTATTAATTTTAAGCCACATGAATTTTTTAAAATTAGTTATATGAATTCAAATAAGATAATTTTTTTATTTTACATGGTGGAATCCGTAGCCACCATGAATTCAAGCAGTTTTTCTAGCTTTTATGGCCACCACAGTGTTCAATGTTGTCCACCCCAAAATATGCCACATCGATGTCCATGTAGTCTGCCCCTATAACCACCATGCCACGATCATTTTCAACCTTTTGCGCCACTGAAAGAACTAGGAAATGGATAAGCGTTCAGTTTGGTGAGGTCCAAGATTTTAACCTTAGACCTTCAACCCCCTTATAAGATTTGGGGGAACCAATTGGTCTATACCTCGGACCTTCAAATAAGATAAAATTATAATCAAATTACCATGATATTTCAACAAGTTACATAGTAGGCTTTGACCTTTAGCTCATTAGCTCATGCAATTTGATATTAAATTTACAAAACTTATAAACTTATTTTATGTAGATATTTCTTCCAATTTGTTGTAACTAATTTTGAATTTTATTACATTCTTGTTAGATTAAACTATGTTTAGACTAAAATAGATTTAAAAAATAAATTTTAGAATATATTTAATAATAATTCTTCTTTTGTTGACAACTTACATTGGAATTAGTGAGAATTAGAAAAATTGAGTATGAATTTGATAAAGGGTTAATATTGAAAGGTTTGAAAGTCTTATATGAGTAAAATAAAAAAAAATTAACTTCCATAAGGTCATGGGTCATATGGGATTATGTTGTTTATTCTATACATGTTTTTCTAGTATATGTTTATTCAATCAAACATTCGTTATTTAAACATAATGTACAACCCTACCCTCTTTTAGATCCAAACCTTGAACTTCTATTTGGAGTTCCAAATTATTCACTATAAGGATATAAAAAGGGAAAATATATTACATGTAATAATTTGAAGAGTTTTAAATCTGAAAGAATTATTATTGAATTGAGACCATTATTCATTTGAAGGCACATTTTTTTTGCAACTAATTGCATAGAATTTGAATCATATAAAATTATAATCAAGTTAGCACAATATTTCAATAACTTACAGAGTAGGTTTCCATATTAAAATTTCATGTATAGTCATGTGATTTCATGATCTCAATCCATTTTCTTATTAAAATTTTAAAAATATTTTCCAAAAAAAGAAGAAGCAATTCATCCACTCGAATCTTATATAGAAAAGGTAAAAGCATGAAAGGAAATAAAGAAACACAAAAATTGTGTGGTACCTATAGGCACCATAAATAATTGATGTGTTATAAATATATAATAATAACAATGGTATGATATAATGAATGAAGTGGATGAAGTGGTTTTAGAGTATTTATAACAACACCTAACCTTAAATTACACAAATAAATTTAATTTAAGTCAATATTAAAAGAGGAACTTAAGGTTAATTATAAGTTATAATATGAGTTTAACCACAACAAGGTTAATTGCAGACCATAGAGCTTACATAATAAAATTTTACAATAAATATTTTCTTAAGACATACAAGATTACATCATACAATGTCAACTATGGCTATACGAAATATTACACTTTCAAAATCCTCTTATAATCTAAACTAAAGCACCAAGGAGAAAATACATTACTGACAATAATATCTTCCCTCTTATAAAATATTTTGTAGTGGGGCTCATAAAATATTCTCCAGTGGGGATCTAATAGGCAAATTTTTCACCTTAAAAGTATAAAGAATTTTGAAATTCAAAATTTATTCACCTCATTTTATAAATACATTTTACGACGAACCCTTTACGCATAAGCCTCTCAGGGGGGAGGGAATCCATCCTATGGTGAGTGATCAATCTTGGAAGAACATTATCCAGAGCATAGGATCCTAGATAATTTTTTTATTTATCCTATTGAAGAGGATGATATGATCTACCTATGTATCCCAAATCTATTAACCATGAGACTGATTGAGAAAAGACATAATAACCTAATTGATAAATTTATTGGGCCTAGACCAAATGTAGATTCTATTAGGAAGTGGGCAGTTTAGAAATTGAAAAATAGAAACCCTATTGGGGAGGTATCCATGTAAAATATATTTTTGATATTTTATTTATAGAACCTTGAGGAGCTTATGCACATCATGCTTTAGGGACCATGGTTTTATCATAGAAGATGTCTGCCACATAAGAAATGTGATATCTCTTTTGACACATTCAAAGAAGTCATGAATATGACCCATATTTTAGTAATGCTTTTGAGTTTATCACTTGATTTTTCGGACATAGATATTTTGGTAGGAATTGCTAGGGCCATTGGATCTCCCATAGTTGTGTATTCTGCTACCAAAGTAGGAACTAGGTTGACTCACACAATATTTTATGTGAATGTTAACCTGGAAAACCCACTTCTATCCCCTACAAGTCTAATATCATATTTGAGGTCAAGATACTAGAATATCAAATATGAAAGCCCTCATACTTCATGATTTATATGCAAGAAGTTTGACCATGTGGGAAAATCCTGCCTTGATGTAAGGGACTCTATGAGAGTCAAGAAATAGATGGCTTTCAACCCCAAATTGAAATATCAAAACCAAAAGTCCAATAAACCCCAAATGTATAAAGGGGAGAGCTTTGGTCGTGATACCTATATAAACAAATCTAAAGGACTACAAGTAGATACAAATACCAAGGAGGTTCCTCTCAATGATAAGCTAATGGATCCTCATCTAATTATAGAGAGTAATACTTGGGAGGGATGTCCAGTAGAGGACATAATAGTTGTCCAAGGAAAGGAACACCTAGTAGAGGGTAATTAGGATCAAGGTATAGAATAAATCTATGATTCTAGATAGGAATCAATAGCAATTGAATATTTAAATATTTTAGAGTATAAGAAACTACATTAGAGAAGAGAGTCCTAGGGGATTGAGCAGGTCGATCGGATGGAAGAGCTTTTAAGGGGTGAGTTAATTTTGGCTCAAAGTTTTGAGTGGGAACTAGAGTTAGCTATTGAGATATAGATATCAAGCAAGAATAATCTTCCAACAAATGAAGCACTTCATCCTAGGAGCAAAGCTACACAAGTAGACAATATAGATAAAAATCCTTCTATGAGGAAGACACAATATTAAAGGAAGATTGCTAACCTAGGTAGTAAAACCAATGTGAGGAGATCTTTGTTAGCTAAGGCAAGAGATAAGAAAACTTCAAATAAGATTGTCAATGGTACTCAAAAAGTCCTATATTTAAATGGATGATGTAACTCCAATCATAGTAGTAAATGAATATTATATGTTAGAATATTCAGGGGATGTATGCCCTTAGTAAGTAGAGTCATTACAATCTTAAGAAAATTAAATAATCCTAATATTTTGCTTCCTCAGGAGATGGATATAGATTCAAATAATATTTTTAGTACCAAATACTCTTGGGAGGTGTTGAAGTTCTAGGTGCAAATTAAGAAGAAGGAAGAGTTGGAGGTTGATGTCAACCTCTCCAAATCTTAGTTATATATTGTACTCTCTTGTTTTATTTGCAGTTTTTTATTGTTGGCCACTTGTGTTGGTTTTCATGTTGTTCTTTGATCTAATTTTTTTATCTAGCTATACATTTTCAGTCTTGGAATTTTATCCCTACTAGAAGTTTCTTTGCCCTATGTAAAAGGACTAGGGCCCTACCCAAAACCCTTATTTTTATTATTAATAAAAAAGAAAATGAATTAATAATTCTTTGTTGGATTTTATTTCCTCTAATAGTATCTATAAATGGTCTTTGAAATCCTTCCAAATTTAGCCTAGCACATGGGACCTTAGGCCTAAACCTCATTAGTTTTGAATTCTTTTATATTAGAATATATTTCTAAAGTACCATCACAAGTCCACATTTCCACCTAAAATTGAACTAGGAGAGAGAGACATTGATCTAGAGTAAGATTTTTTTGAGATTCTAAGAACATAGGAATCATACAAACAATAGAGTTCAACATTTGAAACGAAATAGATAGCTTATCAAGGAAAATATTTATACATTCAATATTATCTTTATTTTTGACTCTAGAGGATGCAATATTTGCTCTTAAAGTTGTTAATCTTATATCATCATAGAACTTCCCTTGAAATGATAGACACCCTAAATCACCATGACCTAGGAGACTTAGCTAATTATAGGTGATTGGGCAATGACATATAGAATATTGTATGTATAGTGAACCATTTTGTTGCAACATATTTGAATGGTTATAGAAATAACTTTATTGAGATACATAGGAATTATCATCTTATTTTTATTTGTATATTTTGATAAAGGAGCAAATAGGATCTTGACCTAAATATTTTATCACTAATACCAAAACTTGGATGAAGGCCATAAGGCACTAGATAGAGGATTCATGTAGGGTAAGACATTACTAGCACTTTTGTACTATGATTAAAATTGTATCTAGAATTTGTGCTAGAGGGCATGAGGGATAAGATCTAAGTATTTTATATGGGATGGAATATACAAGCATATTACCATGTTTTATCCACACAAAATTCCTATATAAATATAACCTAGCAATATTTGGGCTAAGATATGTGAGTATGAACAAGGGTGAAGGCCTCAGCATCCTGCTCCATACTTTCCTTAAAAAGTTTAGAAAAGTAATCAATTGAGTGGTAGTGCATACCAGGAAGAGTATCGAAGGAATGTCCATTCTCATATTTAAGGGCTTCCATTTTATTCATCTGTCTCCTAGCACAAGCTGACCGATGAAAAAATTTGGTATTTTTGTCCCCTTCTAATAACCAAGTATTTCTTGCCCTCTGTTTCTAGTATATCTCCTCTTGTTTATCAATGGCCTCAACCGCTTTGCACAAGGCATCATCCTTAGATTTGAGTTGCTCAGTAATTGTTCCTTCCTTAAAGAGTTTCTAAACCTCCTCCCATATGGCCACCAAGGGGGCCCTTTGGAACTTGAAATCTGACTTATTTTCTTTCCTCCATTGTTTCAGTTGAAGTTTGACAAAGTGAAGCTATTTATGAAATTTGAACATTGCTGTCCCAAAAGGTGGATGGCCTTCTTCCCACAATTGTGGAATTTTCTGTCGAAGGTCCTCCTTTTGTAACAAAAAATTCTCAAATTTAAAAGGCCTGTAATGCTGTCCTATCAAAGTCCCTCCCTCCAACAAAATGGGAAAGTGATCTGAAACAGGGCCCTCTAAAATCTGGAACTTAGTATTCCACTTTACAAAAGCCTCCTTCGAGACCAAAAAATGATCTAACTTGACCTTCCTACTGTGTGGCTCCTTCCTCTTATTAGTCCAAGTGAAGTAGGTTCCAGGGCCTTGAACATCCACTAATTGAAAGGCCTAGACTTGGGCAATCAGAAGCCGATCCCCTAGATCCAAAAAAGGGGTGCCACCTTCCTGGTCATGAGCAGATAATTTTGCATTAAAATCCCCTGTAATAATCCATTCTAAGTATTACCTAGAGGACCTCATGTTGTGAACAGCTTTCCATTGGAGCCTCTAGCCATCAAGGTCTTGGGCCCCATAAAAATTAGTGATTAAGACATGTTCTGCTATGAAATTATTCCTAAAATGAGATGTGAGAACACCCCTCCAAGCTATATGTTCTAATGCAGTCCAATCCAGAGGGTTCCAGAGAGTAACAATCCCCCCTGAAGCACCTTGGGTAGCCACATCCATATGACCAGCGCCCCGCCAGATTCTGTTAACTATTTTACTCATAAGATCTAAAGACATTTTTGTCTCTTGGATAAGCAAAAAGTCTATTTTACATTTTCCTAAGAGTATTTGAACAGTAGATTGATGGGTTCTACTATTTAAACCCCTAACATTCCAAGATTGAATAATCATTGAAAACCTTGAGAGCAGTAAGAATCAATTGTCCTCACTGATCCTCCATTGATTAGCTTATCACCTTGAGCTGCAATCAGGTCCTTATTTGAATTTCTACCCGCTCCTTGATTGTTGCTATTTTTGGATCTCTTTTCTACCTGAGATATACTTAGGGCTGGCCTTTCTTAATTTTTCTCTGCAATTCCCATGCTAACATATTTAATTACTGGCGGCGCGTGGGAGTGCACTATCAGTGCCCCAGCATTTTCTGGCGGTAAGACCTCAGTGGACTCAAGCACCTGTTCTAATACAGGAGGAGATGAAGGAGTAACATGAGTTTGGAAGTTATAGGCCTCAATATTCCCATCCACACCTTCCATATCCTGGTCCTCCTGATCCACTAATGTCTTAAAAATTTCATATCTGTTGGTTGGCTTGGATTGTAATTGCTCCTTACCATTTTTCTTCTGCTTTCTCCTTATTTTGGCCTATTCAAAGCCATCTTTCTGACCCTCATTACCCTTAGGAGTATTGGATGTTTCTTTGGCAAAAATAGACTTACCCTCTCTGGGGTGATTTGGCATACCATGCTGGGCTTCCGTTTTGGTGTTCAAAATATTTGGGCAAAACCGGGCCAAATGCTCATGTTTATGGTAGACTCTACATCTGAAAGGCAGAGCCTCATAGTCTAACTGTTGGATCCAGGAAACTCCTGCTAGTTCCAGTTCCACCTCTACTGGTAGAGGCTGGCTAATATCCATTTCCACACAGATTCTAGCATAGACACTAGAGTTACCTTCGATGGTGTCCTTGGAGATGCCTAGGTATCTACCCAGGGAGTTATCAATCATTTCCAGGACTTACTCCCACCAAAACTCCATTGGAAGCGCGTACAACCGAATCCAGACTGGGACAGCCGTGGGTTCGATGTGAGGATCGAATCCCACTCTCCAGGGTTGAACAAATAACCCTGCTAGATCGTGGTTTCTCTTCTCTGACTCAAACACTCTATTTCTATCATCTAAATAAGAAAATCTAACGATGAAATACCCATTGCTAATAAACCACAGGGAGTACTCACCATGGGGCTCCCAGTTCTGTCTGATCCAAGTGTGCAAGAAATTTAAGGTAGGTCAGATACCCATGAATTTGCAAATCAAATCATGATTGGCTTTGTACAGGATTGTGTCTTCGACCAGCTTTGGTTCAATTACAATCTTAGGTCTTGAAGCAGATTGTGAGAGACATCCGTTGACACGATGCACTGCAGAACCCTTGCCAGCATTCTTTAGCATCATATTCAAAGTATTTCTATGAGCTTTGCCGTTAGAATACGAGGGATTGTCTTTGAGCATTTCAGCGTAAGAGCTCTTTCTCCCAGAGAGAGGGTCTGGAGGAGACCCCATTGGGCCCTCCTGAAGCTGCAAGCGATCCTTCAGATCCGCAAAAACAAAACAAAATGGGAAACCACCTGATGTCCTGGATTATCCTACGCTCCACAAACCCAAGAACATCGCCTATCGCCTGCACAGAGAGTTTCCCGCCAAAACGCCAAATTGCCAGAGCTCAAAAAGTTCAGTTCTCCAGGTACCTTTCCAAATCATTATTATATTATAATAAATTTTGGGTTATTTTTTTCCCATTCCAACTATCCATAATAACCATATACAATACACTGTATCACCATATACCTATCCTTGGGTGCCATAACGTTCCATACTCCTTATAAATGGTTCATATCTAAAACATGAAAATAAAGTAAACGATATGATATTATATGGATTGTTGAAATTTTGTATGAATATTGGGCATCCATCCATCCAAGTGAAATCTTGATTGGTGGTGGTCTTTAATGATGCCATGTTACCGTTATTCCACTTCAATTTCCCTAACTACTTTAGATCCATGCTTCTACTTCTTAATTTTGATATTTAGAATTATTGCTTATATGGTTCCTTGATGCTAATTCACCACTATGAGATCCAAAATTTCTATGTTTTTTAACAAACACTGTCATACATGATGCCTTTCCTACCTCATATAGGTTTATAAGAATATTGGTGCTCTATGCCATACCTCCATGATTGATGTTTATCATGGTGATATGGATGTCGATATGCTACAAACCTAACCTAATTTTCTACTTCCTCTAATTCTTTAACACTTTGTTCCTCTATTTTAAATTAATTTCCATGCTCTTCACTCATGTTCTCTTTGCTTAGTGCATCCTTATTTTATTCTAACAGTATTTCCCTGGACTTTGCTACTTCCACTACTATAGACTACGATTTTGATTCCTTTGGGATTTCTTTATTTTGTTTCCCTATTAAAAATACTTATTTCTTCTCCTTGGGTTCTTAGTCCACAAACGAATAAATATTTTGTAATGTTATCTTATTTTTACTATAACATAACTTCACAAATTAAATTTGCACATTAATATTAACAAAATGCAAAGAAACTAACAAGGATAACAAATAATACTATACACATCATCCATATCAATAGTATGAGTAATATGTTTTCATAATATTGACATGGATTATGTAGATATTATTCATTATTATCCTTGATTATATTCTTTGCATACTATTAATATTAACGTGTAAATTTAATTCACGAAGTTATGATATGGTAAAAATAAGACAACTTTACAAAATATTTATCTACTTATGGAATAGGGATGCAAGGAGAACTTATCCATGATGGTATTCAAATCTTCAAAAATATAAGCACTTTTATCCACTAGTTGTATGTCCTTAATTTTTGTTGCTTGAACTTGCTACCTCTTAGAGAAAGAAATATTAGTGAAATTTATCTTGTTTCTAGGGTTTATGTAACTCATAATATTTTACTTATAAATACAAATATGGACTTGAAGAATATAAGTATTGGAGTAAAAAGTCTAAATATTCTTATCCACTAGTTGTATGTCCTTGATTTTTGTTGCTTGAACTTGATACCTCTTAGCTAAAGAAATATTAGTAAAATTTCACTTGTTAGGGTTTATATAACTCATAATATTTTTCTTCAAATTAAATATGCGAACTTGCAAAGAAAAATATTTAGAATTAAACAAATCATTTTGAGAACTCTTTGGCTTGTAATATAAATGGAGTTGTTCCCTCATCCTGCATGACTGTAGCATTTTTTTCTTCTTTCACTTTCTTGAGACCTTTGATTTATTCTTCAAGACCTATGGTACTGTCCTTCAAAGTGGATATCATATTTTAACCTTTACCACCATTCTCTAGCATCAATGTTATCTACTCCTAAAAATTTAGGCAACTCCAAGAGCTCCAACCAAAATAATGATAGTGAAAACTAGGGTTTTATGACAATATATATCACCCCAATGATTTGAAGCTAAAAATCCACATTAAAAGTACACCCAAAAAAATATTTTAAACGCAAAAATTATAGATTATTTTATATTCAAATATTTCTCAAAATTGATTTTCTTAAGAAAGAAAAGTTGATTTGAAAAAACATCATTGCCCCTATTCTACATGATTGACTTCATAAGCTCATATCTCCCTCGATAATCCTCAAATTATCAAATTCCATACTTGATTGACAAAAAAAATAAATTAGATCTTCTATGAATCTTTCAAACCTTGTATATTTCACATTTCAACATTATTTAATATCACAACCAACATATTTTATATATAAGAATATTGTACATTTGAATAAATAATTTTTAAATTGTAATTGGCAAGTGTGTAGGTGCATCGATATCATATCATCAATAATTTAAAGCAACAATATAATCTCTTTTAAGAGTTATAAAACTTTGTAATTTTAAGTATTTTTACTTTTAACTTCTTTTTTTCTGTATTAGTAAACATTATCGATCATTACATTAAAAAAACAAAGTCATGTATTAGTTTTCGATGTTTAATTATAATTATTTTTTATTATATGATAATATGTTAAATATAAATTATTTAACCTAAGATTAACCATCAGCAAAATTTTATTTTTTTATCAAAAGTTTGTTTAATTTATAAAAATGTAGGAGGCTTTTACAAATTAATGTTAATCGCAAGGTTTATGTCAAATTTTTATTTTGTTACATGAGCTCCACACGTTTTATAATTTCTTATTCATTGTCTTCCAACTTTACCTTGAACTTTTAAAAGTTTTATAAGAAATTGATAAGGCAATGCATTTTTCTTAAGTTGGTGACTTTTTTATAAAAAAATTTAAAAGGCTCACACGAAATTAACAAGGCAATGCATTTTTGTTCAACTTGCTAGTAATAATTCCTTTTCCACTAGATAAGGCAGTGGTTGGAGTTATTATTCATGACAAAAAGTAAATATTTTATAGGAATTCCTTTACTTGATATTGTTAGGAATCTATAAACATAAGAAATAAGGCTATACATGGTGGAATTATGAAGATTTATTTTTTTTACATGGTAGAATTAGTAGCTGTCACGAATCTGGATAGGCTATTTATAGTTCGGTTTTTTTATGGCCATCATAGTATTTTGCATTGTCCATCCTCGAATACGTCACACAAATCTTCATACACTTTGTCCTTATAACCACCATGCCACGATCATTTTAAACCTTTTACATCACTGAAAGCACCAAGAAAAGGATAAGCATTCAGTCCGACGAAGCCCAAGATTTGAACCTTGGACCTTTACCCCCCTTATAGGGTTTGAGGGAACCAATTGGTCTACACCTCAAAACTAAATTATGAATATTTATAAGAGGTAAACAATATTATTTAATCGCTCATGATGTCAACATTTATGGGCATACACACTTGCCATTAAGAATTTAAAAACTATTTATTCAAAAACTATATAGATGAAATATGTTTAAATATTTTTTTTGGTAAAATTAAGGGAAAAGAGGGTTTTGAAAGAGACCCCTCAACCTTGTACAACAAAACCAAAAACTAAAAACATAGAGTAGGAACCAAACACATAGAAAAAAAGAGAGAACAAACGATGCCAGAAAACCTCGAGATGACCAGTGAGTGAGCCGAGGTGGTTCTACATCAAAGATTCAAACATAGAAATGATTCCTCTAGATATTTGGGTCACCTTCTCAGCATAGTGCAATGCTATTTTCATCAAAATACAAATAGCACATTGTTTAATCTCCATCAGGTGGAGACTGTGGAGAAAGACACTTTTCCTAACAGTGGAATTGCCATGAGAATACATCTCATCAAAAAAATTATCTTTAGCCACTGGTCTAGGAAGGACCTCCACCACATCATCCATGTCAACCATCTTAGAGATGGGGGAATACTGCATTTACTTGTACTTCTTACCACTCAATCGAACTGACTTGAGAACCCCACCTCAGTCCCTAAAATCACCCATAGAGTGTCTCACCTCAACCAAAAAAGAGGTAGGAGGAACCAATGGGATTTTCCCACCATCAATAGACACTTTTCTTGTTGCAGTACCCCACACACCCTTAACAAAATAAAATCCCTTTATGTTCATTTTCTTCGACCCTGAACCCAAGGAGGAAGAGTGCACCATCTCAACTTCAAAACTGGAACCATCATCCAAAGTCGACAAAGGATCACTAGGAATAAAAATCAAGAGGAAATTTGGAGAGTTCAAAATATCTTCAGTAGCCATCCCCTTTTCCAGTGCAACACACTCGAACAACAAAAGCACTAGACCCTTATGCAAAGGAACCTTACCTATACCATTCTACATAGCTATCATATATCTACGAAGCGAGTCTAACAAGAACAATAGAATATTCATCCACCTCTACCTATGAAGGTGATTAAGGAATATAGCATGAAAATTCCATACAATCTCATACGATGAATCCATCATAAAAAAATCCATGATCACCTTGATAACCTTATTACAAGGAGCAAACAATGTCTTTGCACTAAACTCATTTTGAATACGAGGTAAGAATTCATCCCATACATATAGTGAAGAATTTATTAAACTAGCAAATGTCGCTCCCTATTATGCATAGCACCATCTAGAGCCAACCCAGTAGTACGACTAACAAGCTAACGGTGACTTCAAATGATTAGGATCCCACACAAATTCACCCTTCCCTCCAGGTAATCTTCATCCATTTAGATAGAATAAGATTATGGCCATGGAACTTATCGACACAATCCAACATGCACCCCTCTCAGGGTCAAAACCTCCTCATCAGCCACCAGAGACACAGGTTCCACCCTAGATTTAGAAATAATAGACTTACGTTTACCAGCCTTGGATTTCTCCATATTCATAAAAAATTTATAGTGCCAAGGGGGGACAAGAACAACAGACAACCCAAAGGACATATAGGAGAAATCATAGATACACTCAAAATAACAGAGCAGGCTCCAAGCACAACCAGAGTTTAAAATATCAAAAAAACTCGCACCAGGCCAAGGGAAGCCTCCCATGTCAAATACGCAGTAAAAACCCACCACCATCATGTGATCATCGAGACTATCAGAAAGACTCCGAAGGGGTCCCGAATGGCAAATGAAGCTCTTTGGAACAAATAGAAGCATAGTCCCCATAAGGAACTCAAAAACCATCGCAAAAAGAGATGACCAACACATAAGAGGGTGAAAAGAACAAGGGAAGTTACAAAACAATAGGTAAAAACAAAAGGTAATTAGAATGTCTTCACATGGCGAAAAGGAAAGAGAGAGTAAAAGAGGTGGAATAACGACAGAAGGCCAAATCAATACAACCATCATCACGTGAGAAACATAGTGACCGGGCTTCTAAATATGAGATAACCAAAAGCAAATGGTAAAAAGCCATTTCCCAAGAAAATTTAAAATTCCAACCTTAGGGTCCTTTTGACAACAAAAGCGAAATAGAAGCCACCACAGTCCAAACTCGATATGAGGCGACACCCCAAGTATACCAATCTGAGGATTTGATAGACAATAAATACTTTATAAAATCCACCAATACATAGAGTACCTAGGGAATGACACCCTAAGGACATCCCAAGGCCAAAAAGTAAACCAAGATCCACCCAATAAAAGTACAACCAAAGAGAGACATCGGGCAGAGTAAAACCTCCAATGGATCGAACAAGAACTTCAGGACATTCTCATACACTGAGGGTGCCAGGCCAGAAGAGAATGAGAGAGGAATTTGAAAAGGTGTCTTAGCCACAATACCACACAAAGAGAATAAAATCGCCCTCTTGTAGCAAAAGTTACTTTTAGCACCTAACAAGTCCAACACGAGAATCCCTACCACCCACCACCAATTAATGTACATCTAACTGGGCTCGATTGATAATATCAGGAGGTAAATCCCTCTGCCAGACTGTGAATCTTTGAAGATTTACTCCCACATTCACCATAAAGTTCACAACCACGTTTCCTTCTCTGAATATGTACCTAATTTGAAATTCCTCAAGGGCACAACACAAACCAATTACCTCATCAATAGCATTGACCACCTTCCAGCTGACATGGCAAGCACCATTCAATATTTTGACAACATTTTGTGAATCACCTTCGATAATGGCTCTTTTGAATTCAAACTCTTTCAGAAGAGAAACTCCCACAAAGGCCACCCTCACTTCAGCCACTTGGGAAGAGCATAGAGCAATCGGTTTCGCATAGGCAAGCAGTAAATTGCCACCATGGTCACAAATGACCCCCCCACACCGATAAAATCGAGATTACCTTTAGACATCCTGTCAAAATTTAGCTTGATCCAACCCATGGGAGAGGGTGCCCAACTCATCAAAAATCTAAGATTAAGAGCAGGAGCTGGGCGGTCCATGTGTCCAAAACCCAAACCCTATTCAATTAGAATTTCACTAGGAGAGGAAGCCTCAGGTAAGTCCATAATCACATAGGCATTCTCCACATTCTCCAATGTCTTGCCCACAATACGATTACTTAGGAGCTGAGAAGAGAAAACTTTATCCCTGAACACCCTAGCATTCCTCACCTTCCAGACTCCCCACATAACATGAGGAAGCAAAAAACACCAAAAGCATTTGATTCTAGAAGACAAAAAGGGAGGATACCACTAAAGAATGCAGTTAAGCATAAAATTTGGGAAAACATAATACACCCCCAGGTGCCCTAGAATAGATATTAAAATCTCCTTAAACACGTCACAATTGAGAATCAAATGTGATGTCCCAAATACACCTTCATTCTGGAAGGTGCAACACATCTCCAGGAGCAACTGCTAAAATTTATGCCTATCTAGGTAAGAATTAGGAGCATAAATATTGGAGAGGACCCATCTCCTATTAGTGATCTTACACCAAAATAAAATATTAATAACCCTGCTGGATGAGGAAATAATGTGCCCATCAAGACGTGATAGATTCTAGAAGGAGAGAAGACCCCTAGAGGAACCAATCGACTCACTCGCCATAAAACTAGATTCCTTCCACATTAGCTGATGCACAGACTACCAAGAAGTAGCATCCAAATTAGAATTTTGAATACATAAGATATTCGGGGAATAATCCCTCCAAAAATTAGAGCTATTGAGCCCTCTAACATTCCAAGAACAAATTTTCATTGGAAAATTAGAGAGAGAGTTTCTTGCCCACCCCCCGGGCGAGGATGAATTCAAATCATCCATTTTTAGAAACTTATTACCTGACCCGTCCTTAGTCGACAAAAGAGTTTGCCCTCCATTAGCACCAACGTCGTCCATCGACCTCTTGCTACCTGTCTTGCTCGAGGGTCTACCGGGTTTCCTAATCACCTCAATATCCATTTTTTTTGCCATGGCTTCTGGTTTTATGACTAAAAAACCCCTTCTCCACGACCCTAGAAGGAGAGAACTATGGGCTTTAGACCCCTCACAGGTACACCATCCCCTACCAAAGGAGCTATTGAATTTAAATATTAAATAACATTGAAATATTTTTGTAGTGAATCTCTTTTCAAAGGTAAGCTTGTGCACAAGAAAAGACCATCAGAATGAACATCATTATACAATTATAATAAACAATAATGACGTTCACAAGACAAGGTAAAACGTAATCATTGCCCATGTCTTTAACAATAATAACGTTGTTCACAAGTCGAGGTAAAACGTAATCATTGCTCAAGTATTAAACAATAATGACGTTGCTCACAAATCAAGGTAAAACGTAATATTGCCCAAGTCTTAAACAATAATGACGTTGTCCACAAGTCAAGGTAAAACGTAATCATTGCCCAAGCCTTTGACGAATGGGGAGACACACAATTACATCGGCGAATGATGACGCTCGTCATTTTTAAAGACTGGACTACTCCTCGCACCCGCAGATTCTATTGCCATGGCTGCTCTAAGTGATCCATCAGTGGATGCCGTTGGTACTACCAACTCCAATTTCTCTAATCCCAACTGGGGTAACGCGCTTCCTGTGGAGAGCGTGCAGGAGCTTGCACGAAACCAACTCCATGACATTCCCCAGCGGTACATCAGACCATACGCGGAGAGACCGTCTTCAACATTAGTCCCTCCTCAGTCCACTATTCCTGTGGTCGACATGCAGAAGCTGCTCTCACCTTCTAGCGATGAAAGGCAACAACAAATGGATCTCCTGTCCGAGGCCTGCCAAGAGTGGGGCTTCTTTCAGGTATAAGTCATAACTTTCGTCGCTCTTTAAATTTGAGGTGTGTCTAAGGAATTCTTTAGCCTTTCCCTAGAAGAAAAGCAAAAGTATGCTCCGCAAGCGGGAGATGTTCAAGGCTACGGCAATATCTTCGTGGTGGATGAGCATCAGACGCTGGACTGGGGCGATTTGGTGACGTTAGCAATCATGCCTGATCGTCTTAAAAACCTCATGCTCTGGCCTACTAGATCATCGGATTTCAGGTAATTTCCTCTCAATGAATATCAATGTTTAAATGCTATCAAGAAAGAATTAATTTGAGATGGAATGAGACTTTATCGCAATTACAGAGACACGTTAGAGAGATAGGGAGCCGAGGTGGAAAGGGTGGCTCAGGGGATTTTGAGTCTGTTCGCTGAAAATATGCAGTTGAAGGACGATTATTTCAAGGAGAAGTTTGGAAGTGAGCCTATGATGTTGATGCGCATGAACTTGTACCCGCCTTGCCCTCGGCCAGATCTGGTGTTGGGTTTGAGTCCTCATTCAGACGGAAGCGGATTAACGCTGCTCCTTCAAGACGACGAGACGCAGGACTTGCATGTCCGCAACAACGGCCAATGGATTCCCGTGCAGCCTATTCCATATGCGCTTGTCGTTAACATCGGCGACTTGGTTGAGGTAACCATAGGTTTAGTGGTTGATTAAGCCTCCAGTTACATAATGAAGCGCGTCATGACATATGTAGGAACGGCACTGCAGGTAATGACGAACGGGAGATACAAGAGTATAGAGCATCGGGCGGTGACAAACGAGGAGAAGAGCAGACTGTCAATTGCATTGTTTTACAATCCGGCGGCGGAGGCGGAGGTGGCTCCTGCGGTGAGGCTTGTGGATGATGAGAACTTGTACAGGAAATTTGTTCACCAGGATTATATTCGCTATTACCTTTCCAAACCTCTCAACGGCAAGAACCCTCTTGCTGATTTTGCCAAGATTAATGATCATTAGATTCTTAAGTTTACAGGCGTAGTTCTGTTTAGTTTAAGTGGGATTCTTTATTTTTCTTATAACATGGAATAGCTGGACGGTGGTCTTCGGTTAATTGTGATGATGTTCTTCGTATAAGACATATGGTTAATTGTGATGATGTTCTTCGTATAAGACTTATAGAATTTTATTCATTTAACATTTATATTGTTTTTAATGATAGAATTTTATTGACTTCAACATTTGTTATGTTTTGAATGAATTTTAGTGGATTTTTTTATTTTTATTAATATAAAATAATTGTATGTGTATGCCGAGTAGGTGTTATTATATACATTGTTTTCTGGAATGAAACTGTTGGAATTTGAGTATCTTTAATAAAAGACTTACAAATAATGGAATTCTTAGATTACTTTATTTATTTATTTATTTATTTTTTATATATAATAAAATTGAATTAATTTTGAATTAATAATAATTAAACTTTTTATTATCACATAAAGGGTGGAAAAAAACGATCTCTGAGGTGGGAAGCGATGAACTAGGGTTTCTGAAGCTAAGGAAAATCTACGGCATCTATTGGGTTTCCGAAGAGATCTCTGGTTACTGTGGATCTAAAGGCAAGATTGCTGCTCCAAGAGGGTCCAATGGGGACTTCTCCGAATCCTCTCCTAGCGAGGAATAGCTCTTATGCAGATATGCTAAAAGATAAATCTCCTTCCAAGACGAACGAAGCTCAAATATTTGCCTTTAAAATGCTCTTTACGGCCACAAGAAACAGATCAACGACACATCGGGTCAATGGATGCCTACCACAGTCTGATTCATGGCCCAAGATTGTCATTGAGCCAAGGATGGTCGAAGAAATAGTCTTATACAGAGCCAATCATGATCTAATCTGCAAATTCATGGGTATTCGCCCTACACTAAATTTTTTGCACTCTTGGGTCCAGCAAAACTGGGAGCCTCATGGTGTGTACTCTTTGTGGTTTATTAGCAATGGGTATTTTATTGTTAGTTTTTCTTCTCTGGACGATAGAAATAGGGCTTTCGAATTAGAGAAGAGGAGTTATGGTCCGGCAGGTTTATTTGTTCAACCCTAGAGAGTGGGATTCGATCCCCAAATTGAACCCACTGCTGTCCCAGTCTGGATCTATCTGTATGCACTTTCAATGGAGTTTTGGAGTGAGCAGGTTTTGGAGACGATCGATAATTCCCTTGGAAGGCATTTGGGTGTCTCCAAAGATACAATATAAGGGAACACAACTGTTTACGCAAGAATATGTGTGGAAATGGATCTTAGCCAGCCTCTCTTAGTAGAGGTGGAACTTGAACTTGTAGGACTATCATGGATTCAACATCTAGATTATGAGGCTCTGCCCTTTAGATGTAGAGTTTGACACAAACATGGGCATTTGACCCAATTTTGCCCAAATAATAGTACCACAAAAATGGAGGCTCCTTTAAGAATGTCGAATCTTCCAAAGGAGGGTAAGGCAACAATAAACAAAGAACAAGCCAATACCTCCCAGATCAATGAAGCTCAGAGATATGGTTTTGAACAACCTAAAAGAAGGAAAAGGCAAAAGAAAAAAGATGGCAAGGAGCAAACTCACCTCAAACCCGCCAATAGGTATGAAATATTTAAGACACTAGTGGACCAAGAGGAACAATTCATGGAAGGCATGGATGGTAATAGTGAAAATAATAACATTCACGTTCTTGCTCCTCTTTCTTCTTCCCCCACCATAGAGCAGGTAATTGACCATAGTGGGTTACCGCAGTCTGAGAGTGTTGGGGCATTGATAGTTCATAACCAAGAGCAGCCAATGATCAAGATGTCAGCATGGGAATAGCAAAAAAGAATAGAGAAAGGCCAAATTTAGGGATAACTCAGGTGGAAAAGAGGTCAAAGAATGGCAACTCTCAAGGAGTGGGTAGAAAATCAAATAAGGAATTGCTAACAGCTCAAGGAGACAAACTGATCATTGGAGGATCAGTGAGGCCAATAGATTCTTATTGCTCTCAAGGTAACTAATGATAATACAATCATGGAATGTTAGGCGTTTAAATAGTAGAACCCATCAATCTACTATTTGCAGACTCATAGAAAACTATAGAACAGGCTTTTTGCTTATTCAGGAGACAAAAATGTCGTTAGATCTTATGTGTAAAACATTTAACATAATTTGGATGGGTGCTGGTCATATGGATGTGGCTGCTCAAGGGGCCTCAGGGGGGATTGTTACTCTTTGAAACTCTCTTGATTGGACTGTAATAGAACATCTAGCCTGGAGGGGTGTTATCACATCACACTTTAGGAATAATGTCACAGCTGAACATGTTTTAATCACAAATTTTTATGGGGCTTAAAACCTTGATGGTCAGCGGCTCCAATGGAAAGTTGTACATAACATGAGAATCTCAAGGGAATATTTAGACTGGATTATTACTGGGGACTTTAATGCTAAATTATCCTCTAGAGATCAGGAAGGGGGAACCCCAATTTTGGACCCAAGGGATCAAAATATGATTTCTCAAGTCCAGGCTTTACACTTAGTGAATATCAAAGGCCCTGGTACCAACTATACTTGGACTAATAAGAGGAGGGAGCCACATAGCAGGAAGGTAAAGTTAGACCATTTTTTGGTTTCAGAGGAGGCATTTGTAAAATGGAATACAAAATTTTAGATTTTGGAGGGTCATGTTTTAGATCATTTTCCCATTTTGTTGGAAGGAGGGACTAAGATAGGGCAGAATCACAAACCATTTAAATTTGAGAATTTTTGGTTACAAAAAGAGGAACTTCGATTGAAAATTCCTCAATGGTGGGAAGAGGGCCGCCCAGCCCATGGGACAACAATGTTTAGATTCCACAAACAACTTCATCATGTCAAAGCTCAAATGAAACTATGGAGGCGAGCTAACAAAATAGACTTCCAGGTCCAAAAAGATCCTTTGGTGGCCATATGGGATGAGGTCCAAAGACAATTTAGGGAAGGAACAATTACTGAGCAGTTTAAATCCAAGGATGATGCCTTGCATAAAGTGGTTGAGGACATTGACAACCAAGAGGAGACCTTCTGGAAACATAGAGCAAGATCCACTTGGTTATTAGAAGGTAATAGAAATACCAAAATTTTCCATCGGACTGCATGTGCTAGGAGACAGATGAATAACGTGGAAGCCCTTCAATATGAGAATGGACACTCCTTTGATACTCTTCCAGGTATGCAGTCCCATGCAATGGATTATTTTTCTAAACTTTTTAAGGAAAGTATGGTGCAAGATGAAGAGGCTCAAAATGATGTTCTTGATGCCATACCTTTTGTTATCTCTGAAGAAGAAAATCAGTCCCTTCTCAAACCCATTGAAAGAGAGGAACTGAAGGATGTGGTCTTTGGAATGAGCATCGACAAAAATCCAAGTCCAGATGGCTTTCCAATTGATTTTTTTTAGGCCTTTTGGGATATCTTGGAGGAAGATGTAATGGTTGTTATAGAGGAGTCCAGAGGTAATAAAAGAATGCTTAAAGCATTAAATCATACTTTCATCACCTTAATTCCAAAAGGGGATAAAGGGGTTCATATTTCAGATTATAGACCTATTGCCTTATGCAATGTGATATATAAAATAATCGCAAAGGTAATGGCTGAGCGTCTAAAACCTCTTTTACATAACATTATATCCTCTGAGCAAGGGGTTTTTTTTTAGGGTAGACAGATCCTGGATGGGGTGGTTCTAGCTCAGGAGGCAATCCACTCAATGCAAACTTTTGGTAATAAAGGAATGTTCATAAAATTATATATGTCAAAGGCCTATGATAGGGTTGAGTGGAGCTTCTTGGCAAAGATGATGGCAACCTTTGGTTTCTCTCAGGATTCGATAGAATGGGTCATGAGTTGTGTCTCTACTCTGACATACTCAGTGTTAATCAAGGGTCTCCCCTCACAACCATTTGGAGCCACCCGTGGCCTTCGTCAAGGGGATCCCTGCTCTCCCTATTTGTTTCTCATATTGGCTGAAGGACTAGGTAGACTTTTCTTGAGAAGAAGACAACAAGGTTTGCTAATAGGTATCAAGGTGGGTGAGGAAGTTTTGACTCACCTACAGTTTGTGGATGATACTGGATTGGTGGGAGTTGCCAACTTCAGGGGAAGAAAGAATGATCAGAGATTCTCTTAGTGTCTCCCTTAGGGCTAAAAACCAAGTCATCAATGATAAAAAATCCAAAGTGGTCTTTTTCAATCTTGATCAGAGGCTTCAGGGCAGAATTTTAGAGATCTTGGGATTCACAAGGACTTCTCTCCCAAGTGGTTTACTTGGGGGTCCCTTTGCACTTCAAAAAACTAAAAATAGAGATTTGGAGGAATCTTTTGGATTGTATCAAGGATAGAATCAATCATTGGTCTCACAAATGGTTAAGCTATGGGGGTAGATTAACTTTTCTATAGTCAGTCATTCAGGCCATGCCAATTTATAAATTCTCTATCTTGGTTGCCCCGCATTCTATATGGAAAGAGTTGGACAAGATGGCCACAAAATTTCTTTCTAAAGGAGAAAAAGGCGAGAGGAAATGGGCCTTAGTTGGTTGGGACAAAGTGACCCAACCCAAGGTAAAAGGAGGTTTGGGTCTGAGAAGATCTAAGATAAATAATAAAGCTTTGGCTGAAAGCTCTACTAGAGGTGGATTTCCCAGCCAACATCCTTATTCAGCAGAATTCTTACCAGTAAATATTTGGGATATGTTAACCCAAATGAGGTGGGTTGTTTCCCTTTGGAGGGTACTGGATCCTTAGTGTGGCAGGCTCTCAAGTTAGGATCTCAAGTTGTAAAATATTTGTTATTTTGGAAAGTGGGGAGAGGGGAGAAGGCACGTTTTTGGTGAGATTCTTGGGATCAATACCCACCTATCATTGTTGAATTTCCTGAATTGCAACCTTTAAAAGCAGCCATTGAAACCAAGGGATGGGTTCAAATTGAAAGTTATTTCACCACTAGTCATCTGGGGGATTACAAGTTTAAGTAGTTTAAGAAGTTGGATGAGTGGCCAATTTCAATCCCTCCGAATTTGGCACCCATCATGACTAAAATCTTGACAAAAATATTCCTCATAGGTAGAGACGAGGAGGATGAATTAGCTTGGGGCTATGGGAACCTTGGTGTCTACACGGTGAAGGCCGGATATGTCAAGATCCTTTCGGAGCCTCCCTCGCATACTTTTCTGGTTGAGGATTGGAGAAATATTTGGAATTCCAAATGGTGGTTGAAAGTTAACTTTTTTTCCTGGCAGTTCATGCACAATGGAATTCTCACTTTTGATAATCTCAGATGTAAAGGAATCATCGACCCTTACCAATGTGTTTTATGCTACAAGAGTGAGTAAACAGCTGACCACTTGATGTTTGAGTGCTCTTTCACATGCCAGATCTAGAAGAGATGGTTTTCATATTTTAAAATTCAAGTTAACAATGACTTGAACCGAATTAATATCTGGGAAAGATGGAAGAGGGGTAGATTTAAATCTAAAGCTCTTCGTCTTGGTTGGGAACTTGGATTAAACTTCATTTGGTGGAAAGTGTGGTTGGAGAGAAATGCTAGAATCTTTAGAGATACTTTTTCTTCATTAGATGGATTTTGGAAGGTCATTTGGAGTAAAGTCACTGAAACTGTGGCCATCTATGATAAAGAGGAAACTCAGGTGGCTGTCGGGGCACGAGCTTCTTCATTCGGTCAAGTATAGTGGTAGAGAGGCTTTCCTTTTAAATATTTATATCAGTAAGGCTTATGAAAAAGTGTTGTGGCAATTATTACAAGAGGTGATGAGGAAGTTTGACTTCAATGATCGATGGGTCATCCTTATTTTGGCTTGCATTTCTTTAGTTTGGTGTTCCATTCTAGTGAACGGATCAGTGTCTGGATTTTTTAAGTCTCACCGTGGTTTGAGGCAAGGCAATCCACTTTCCCCCTTCCTCTTCCTCTTTGTGGCAGAGGCTTTGGGGAGAGCTATTGGAAGGTTGATCAAGGAGGTGGGTCTTCATCCAACTCTCCCATGTTCGCATATATCTCGTCAACAATTTGTTGACGACATTTTGATTGCTAGTGGTGCATCGGTATTTTTCGCCCAGGATATTAAAAATATCTTATTATGTTATGAGAAGGTTTTTTGTCACGAGATCAACTTTACGAAGAGCTTTCTCTAATTTTTTAACACTCCAAAATCTAGACAACCAAATATTGTGAATATACTCAATTGTAGGATTGCCACATTGCCAGTGACCTATCTTGGACTGCCTCTCTTCGTGGGGAGAATGAAATATTCATTGTGTGACCCTTTTATTGAAATAATGCAACACAAACTAGTCTCTTGGAATGTGGTTTTGCTGAGCCAAGCAAGGAATGTGGTACTTTTTCAAAGTATGATTTAGAGCATACCCATTTATTTCATGTCCTTATTCATGATCCTTGCTAAAGTAATGGATAAAATTGATCATATTTAAAAGGCAAGTACCACTTGGTCACTTGGGATCATATTTGCATGAGGAGAAAGGATGAGGATCTTAATTTTAAAAGAGCAACACTTATGAATAGAGCCTTGGTTGGTAAATCAGGGTGGTTGGTTGCTTCGAACGTCGAGAGACCTTGGTGTTCTATCCTTAAAGAGAAATATGGATTTAATTCTTTCTTGTCAAATAATCTCTCCCTGAGAGGCTCCATTTTTTGGAGAAGCTTAACAAAGATCAAGGACTTTGTGAAGGCTAAAATCAGGTGGATCATTGGTAATGTGAGAAACATCAAGTTTTGGTAAGACCATTGGTTTAGGGAAGAGCCATTATTGGATGACCCAAATCTTAGGGCTCTTGCTTTAAAAGTGATGGAGGAAGGCAAAATTTTGGTTTCCCAATATATGCCTATTGTCAATGGTAGGAATTCATGGAATTCTCATCCCTATTGGGTGTCCAACTAGAACTATTTGGTTAGTTGGCAGATACTTTTAGTGGAACTTAACAGGTATGCGATCAGACAGGACGATTCCAGATACCATTTTATTTAGAGTAGGAAAGCTAAAGGTGACTTTACTATAAAATCATCTTATTCCTTCCTTCTCCCAAAATATGAGGTTCATTTTCCAATGAATCTTATTTGGATTAAAAACTAATCCCAAAGATCAATATTTCTTTCTGGCTGGCGGCTCAAAATAAAATACTTTCTTTGGAGAATCTTTGAAATAGGGGTCACTTTATGGTGAACAGATGCTATCTGTGCAAATCGTACTGGGAATCCATGCAACATCTGCTCCTCAACTGCCCATTCACATGATAGGTATTTATGTTTATTTTTAATTAGTTTAACATTTATTGGGTGTTTCCAAGTACGTTGATGGACATCATCCTTCAATGGTGTTCGTTGTTCGTGTCCCAACGTCTATCTTGGTTGTGGAAAATTATGCTTCCCCATCCATGGTGGGGGGTGTGGAAAGAACGAAATACCCGTGCTTTTACTGATGTTGAGACCGATGCTGTCAGGGTGGGCACTAAGATCATTAACAGAGCATTGAAGAATGTCTTGGATGCCTTTATGGGTAAACGACCTAAGGCACACTCCTCCTCCAACGAAGTTGATTTAGAATTTAAATTGGGTTGGAGCCCTCTTCCTTGGCCGCACCAAAACCTGATCCTAGAGTAGGAATTAAGTGGGCCCATTCGACTTCCAATTGGCTGAAACTCAACTTCGATGGGGCCTCAAAGGGTAACCTCAAGGGGTCATCCTCATGGTACTTGTTGAACCCCTTGATTCCCAATATTCACACTTTGTAGAGGCTAGCGCAACTTATATGGTGGTGAAATTTTTAGTGGATGCTTGCTGTCAGAATGTGGAAATCGAAGGTGACTCTTTGAACATAATAAAGATGCTCAAAGGGGAGTGTACACCTAGTAGGAACATTCTCAATATTATTGCCGAAGCTAGGATATTATTGTACGCTTTTGAACAGGTGAACATTTGCCATGTGTTCCGTGAAGGGAATGCACTGGCTGATATGTTGGCCAATTGTGGTGTCCAGTGTGCTATTTTTTTGGTGTGGAAAAATGATGTCCCGAATGACATAGTCTCCCTTGCTAGGAAAGAGGCTCATGATAATTTGTTTTTGTAAGGAGTCAAACATCCCTTTGGCTCTCGTTGGAAGGGATGTTCGGTCTCACTTTGCCCTTTGATAGGAATTTGTTACAGTTTGTTTTACCTTCAAAGTGTTGTGCTTTTCTAAGTTCTCTTCGGAATCATTATGGTTATTAGGAATTAAACTCTCTCAATTATTCCTAATAGGTATAATATTTTAGAGATTGTTATTATGGTTGAGAGTTTGGCTATTTGTATAAGGTTGTGGGGACCCTTTCAAAACTCTCTCTTTAAATTAATACAAAAAAAAAATTATATTAAAAATTAGCACTTTACACAACTAATTTTTTTGTTAATATATTTATTATTATAAATAATAAATAAAAAATAATATAAAATAATCCTTATAAAAAATTTAATTATATAATTATTAAAACAAACTTTAATTTAAAAAAAAATACTAATTAACTTTATCTACCAATATTTTTAAAACTTAAACCCTTATTAGATCTACTCCAATTTGTTTGGAGGAACATATCAAATTTAAAGCCTGCACTATTTACTCAAAGTCCTATTATTTCACCCGCTAGCCTCTCTCTATTGTAACACCAAAAGAGGCGAGCTATGGCACGGTAGAAAAAACTGCAAATAATATTAAAAAAATTGTATGGTTAATCTTTAGATATTGCCCATTAAGACATCTAGAACACAGTCCTATATATAGACAACCATGTATTAGAGTGTAACAAGTAAAAAAATACAAATGAAAACAGCTCTTAAGAAGGTACAAGATGAAAAAAAACTTAACGTAATTGGTGGTATTAAGCTTTCGGACACGCATAAGCAACTAGTGAAATCAATTTTCTATCGATGATTCATTTTCACAATTTTTACGGAAAGATTCAACAGGCGCTACATATAATTTATTAAAAATAGTTAATAATAAAAAATGTCGAAGAAGAGCCGAGAGCACGCCTGGAGACCACCCTGCATGCATTAATCTCTAGGGTTTGTGTTATCTTGTCATACTGCGCAGATTGCACTCTCGCAGGATTGTCCTTGCTTTAGGTTTGCCACGTCACAGTACCACCGCCTAGGGCGGTGTAATCGCCCCTATTTATCATGGCGGCTGCTCAATCGGTCAGCTCAGTTGATACTGCAGCCACCGGAGCTCGTCATGGCGCCAGGGAAGAGACCACGCAAGTTCCTCCCGAAGGTTGTTCACGAGGTAATGCTCCTGTTCCTAAAGTGGTTATCCCTGTTCAGGAATTTCAAAAAGCTTGTCAATGGTATGAATGTTTCCATCTTGTTGGTTATTTTTTGGGACGTATCCCTAATGATACTTTGTTGCGTACCTGGGTAAACCAAGTTTGGGGCCCATATGGCGTTAAAGTGGTTAATGTGCAAAATCTTACCAAGGGTTATTTCCTTTTTCGTTTTGATGATCCTGTGCATGCACAGAAAATGCTTTCCAAAGGACCTTGGACGGTCCGTAATTCTCTGCTTATTCTGCAACCGTATCATAGGGATTTTTCTGTTGCGTCTGTCTCTTCCCTGGAGGTCCCTGTTTGGGTTGAATTTCCTAATCTTCCTCTGCCTTGCTGGCAGCTTATGGAGTCTTTGATAGCTCCTTTAGGAAAGTTTGTCTGCTTTGAGCCTCCCCACTTTTTTTTTGCTCGTCCTACCAAGCGGGTTTGCCTGAAAGTTGATCTTACCAAGGATTTACCCGAGTTTATTGATATTGAAATTGGGGACCAAGTTCTGAAGCAGAGGGTTCAATACATTAACCTTTCGAACACCTGCTTCCATTGTCAATCCTCGTCACATAAGATAAAGGATTGCCCACTCATGGTGGGCAAATTTTCTCAAACTCCCCCACCACCTCCTGCTCCACCAGTCATTCCAACGGTCGGGGGTTCTGGGAGTGCTTCTGGGGGACAAGAGGAATGGCAAGTTGTGCAGAGGAAACCTCGTGCTCAAGGTTCTGTGAATACCCATCAAGCCAATCCGTCAAACTCTGTCCCCGTAGACCCACCTTCGGCTCCTATTTCGACTCTTGTTCCTGCTTCTGTGGTTCCTGCTAATGTCGTTGTGCATGTGCCTTCTTCTTGGTCTCCGTCGGCATATGCTCAGGTGGTGTCTGAGTCCCGAGGAGTTTTGGCCCTTACGGGTCCTTCCTCCTCCTCGAAGGAATATGTTTCTGTGGCCTTTCGGCTTCCCCTTCTAGAAGGGCCCAATTCTTCTGCTAAAGCACGTCGTTCTCGTAGTCCTATGCGAGAAGGTGTGCACTCCGATAAACATCGCCAAATAGAGGAAGCTTATCGTGCTAATCAAGGGGGTGGTAATGAGAAGTTTGGGTCAAACTCCTTTGGGTCTCTTGGTGCTTTGGGAGACTCGGGGGATGTTAGTATGGATCATATCCCAACTGCTCATTCTCAATGATTTTCTTTTCGTGGAATGTGAGAGGACTGACGGATCCAGTCCGTAAATATTCGATCCACCGTGAGTTATCCAAGGTCACTCACACGTATGGTTCTCTGGACTTTATTTGTCTGCAAGAAGTGAAAGTTTCAGATTTCAATTTGTAGTGTGCTTGTTCTTTTCTGTCGCCCCGTGGCACGTTTCATACCACCAATCATTTCGGTGGGAGAGGTGGTGTCGTCACTATTCTTGCTTCGAGGTGGTACTCGAGTATTGTTTCTTGGGGATGTGACCCATCTAATCAAGCGGTATGGACTTTATTGGAATTGAATGGTAAGCCTTTTGGAATAATTAATGTGTACGCCTCCACTGAGCCGCCTGATAGGTGTACTTTATGGCGGTGGTTGGCTATTAATTTACCTTTCGCCACTTGGGGTTTATGTGGTGATTTTAATATGGTTGAAAAAGCTTTTGATAAAAAGAGTTTGGCGCCTAACCGTTGGTGTGCTGGAGAGCGGGAAGCTTTTTATTTTTTGAAAAATAAGTTGAGCCTTTTCGACCCTAATATTTGTTATTCCCCTGCTGATTTTGATGACGCGCAGTGGTATACCTGGTCTAAATTTCAAGCAGGGGATGCTAGGGTTTTGAAACGCCTGGATAGAGCTATGCTTTCTATCGATAATCATTTTAAATTTGCTCGTTTATCCCCTTCCTTGCCTACAGTTTTCATTTTCCCAGGCTCTACCTTGTCGGACCATGTTCCTATTGTTTTTTCAATTGAGTCTACTCAGAGTTCCTCACAAACTTTTTCCTCCCAGTTTTATTTGAATGTGTCCTTTCTGCATCATCCTGCTATGAAAGCTCATATTTTTTGAATGTGGAATATTTTGCCCAGACCTTCTTCTAATTATGGTTGGATTGAATGGTGGAATTCTGCTATAACCCGCACCACTTCTCTTCTTCGCTCTTTAGGAGTTGAGGTTGCCAAAAGAAGAAGGAACTCTAACCAGGTTCTGCGTTCTGAGTTTGCAAAAGCCACACTCCATTTAGAGGTTGCCCCCTTTTGCCCGGATCTGCAAGCTTATGTTGTTGCTCTCCGCCATGAGCTGAGGAAAATTGACCTGTATGAAGCAAAAGGGGCTCAATTAAGAGCCAGACTCCACTGGTTGAAAGTGGGTGACAGAGTAACCAAAGAGTTTTTTCAACGGCTTCGGCCTCCTGCATATACTACTCAGTTTGAAGCCATCCAGGTTAATGGAACCCGTCTCACTGCTTTATCAGATATAACCTCTGCTTTTGTCAAGCATTATGAGCATGTTTTTGCCTCTCAAGGCCTTTCTGCTGCTCGTCAAGCTGTTGTAGATGCTTGTTGTAATGTCATACCTCCTAAGCTCTCTGAGGCTCAGAGGGATTTTTGTGATACTCCTTTGACCCTTAGTGATCTTGAAGCTGCTTTATCTCAAATGGCCAATGACAAAGCACCTGGTCTGGATGGCTTTCCATGTGAATTTTATAAGGAGTGCTGGGATTTTGTTGGTTTCGATCTCCTTAGAGTCTATCAGGAAGCTATTTTAACTGGTTCTTTAGGATCCATTATTAATAAAGGCAATGTTAAGTTCATTCCCAAGGGAGGAGATCCTGAGCTTATTACCAATTGGAGGCCTATCACTTTGCTTAATGTTAGTTATAAGATTATTGCTAAAGCTTTGGCTCTTAAGCTTCGGCCTCTTCTCCCTCTTATCATTCGGTCGGAGCAGACTGGATTTGTTCAGGGGAGATACATTCTCGATAATGTGATTGGAGTCTGGGAAGGAATGGAATGGGCCTCCTCTTCTGGTCAAGATGTTTTGTTTATCAAAATTGACTTTGAAAAGGCCTATGACAAAATTGAATGGTTCTTTATTACTGCGATGCTTAAAGCTTTGGGTTTTGGCCAGTTTTTTATCAATTCAGTTCTCATGTTATTTAGAGATGCTTCCGTTGTGCTTACTCTTAATGGCTGCCCATCCCAACGCATACAATTAGCCAGATCTGTCAGACAAGGTTGCCCTTTGGCTCCTTCCCTGTTTATTCTTGTTGCTGAAGCTTTTGGTTATCTGCTTGTTGATAGAGCCTCAAAAGGCCTTCTTAAAGGCATTGCTTTGCCTTCTTCGAATTCGCAACTAATCAATGGTCATTTTGTTGATGATTCTTTTCTTACTGTAGCAGAGGATGAGCAATCTGTTTCTCAAGCTCTTGATTGCCTTGATACTTTTTGTCAAGCTTCTGGCTCTAGTATTCAATGGAGAAAAACCTCCTGCTATAGACAATCTCGAAGGGTTATGCCTTCTTGGTTAGCTGATAAACCCTGGAGATGGATTCAACCTGGGGAAGTTTTTAAATTTCTTGGCATTCCCTTTGCTTTTCAAGGAACTCCTGCCAGACTTTGGGATTATGTGGTTGATAAAGTTGAAAAGAAGCTTCTGTATTGGTCTTCTAAGAAGCTTTCTTTAGCTGGAAAGTTTCAAATTTGTTCTAAGGTTTTGGCTTCTACTCATGTTTACTATTCTTCATGTTGGGTTCCTTCTGCTGCTTGTTATGCCAAGTTGGACAAATTGCTTCGAGATTTCCTATGGTCTAATGTTGTTGGAAAGAAAGGGTTTCACAGGGTGGCATGGGAAATTTGTTGCCTCCCGAAGAAAGCTGGTGGCTTGGGTCTTTTTGACTGTCAAAAACAAGGTTTTGCTCTCTGTGCTAAATGGATTTGTAGGGCACTTCAAGGGGATGAAATCTGGAAGATTTTAGTCAGACATTGTCTTTCTACTGGTCTGCCTTATGGTAGACGTGTATGGAAAGGTTTAAACCTTCAAACCATTCTTACTGCATCTGTACCTATTAAAATTTTAGGCTCTTTTGTTATTCGTAGTATTTGGAAAGCTTGGGAGGCTCTTAAACCCTGGATTTCATGGAATGGAGGTAAGACTAAGGTTGGTGCTTCTGTTCCCCTCCTTAATGTTTGGTGGTCCTCTGCTATTGTTTATCAAGGAGCACCTCTTGCTCAGGTACAGTGGATTCGAGCTCAACGATTTTATAGAAAGGGTATTGCTTACCTGTCTGATTTCATGAATTTTCATACTAGAGATTGGATCCCTTGGAATCATTTTATGCAATATTTCAGTTTATCTCCTGCAGATAAGAGTACTTATGATGTTGTTGTGGATTCCACTCCTCTTATGATTTGGTCTAAGGTTTTTAGACATTATCAAAAACCATGGTGGTCTGACTGGTCTTGGCCTAATAAGCTTTCTTTTATAAAATACAAACCCTCCTTGGGGTATTCTTGGCTATCTCCAATGGTTCCCATGTCAGATAAATTGAATGCCCGGTGGGACTTAGTCTCCTTGCAATCTCGATGGAGCTTAAGATTCAAGGTTGTTTGGGCCAAATTTCTTGAACCCAAACAAGCCTTTTTTGCTTGGAGCCTGTTGTTTAAGGGTCTTCCTGTGGGGCAAAGGCTTCGGTATATGGGTGTTGACAATATTACTTGTATGAATTGTGGTGCTGAGGAGGACATTCTTCATTTGTTTTGGTCCTGTCCTCGAGCCAAAGAAGCTTGGGATTGGATTCTTTCTTTCTTCAGTCCCTACATGCTTGATACTTGTTCTTGGGTGCATGTTTTACTTGGTGACCCTATCAGATTTAACGATAAACTTGGTGCAGTTTGGCAAATTTTTAGAGTGGGCATTTTGTTTCATCTATGGAAAACTCGGAATAAAGTTGTTTTCCATCAGCAAGAACCTTCTTTGCATTTTTCTCTTGCTGATAGATATATGGTTTTTTATGATTGTTGGTTCCAGATTCATATCCAAGTGGAGAAGGTAAATGTGGAGTTGCAGTATTTACGCACTTTGATGGACCACTGGCAAAATGCACCATGCACGGTGAGTCGCGTGCCTCCTGATGCTCCTCCCACCCGGAGGCATCCTCGGTCTGTTGGTGTTGGGTCCCGAGACAACGACCATTCACGTTCAGGTGGCAATGCTCGACACTGGCCGCAGCCTCCTCCTGTTGCTAAACGCAACTCTGTAGGTGGTGCTTCTTCTTCCTGTCCCAATTTTGGGTGGGATGTTTGTCCCTCGACTTCTGTTCATACCAATGCATGGGATTTGGCTGCTCGTTCTGTGCCTTTGACTCCGACGGTGAGTTGGGGAGATGGTTCTTCTTCTCCTCCCCCACAGGCTGTCGCGCCTCATGGGCAAACGTAGATTCAAGAGGGCAATGGTGTTGTTGATGATGGTTGGGGCCATTCTGAGCCGGATAATGGTGGTGGTTGGGGCGGCGCCGGACAATGCTTAAATGCTTGCAGACCTACTTTCTTTTGATGTCTACGATGTAATAGCTTAAAGTTGTTTTGTTGTTGTCTTCCTAACTGCGTGGTCAGCAGTTAGTGTGGTTTTGGACTCGGGGACTCGGGGTGTGCTCAATTCCACCCACCCTTTTTGTATGATTAAGCCTCTTTAATATAAAGCTTCTTCATTACAAAAAAATAGTTAATAAAAAATAACTTTATAAATTAATGGTCATATACAAGTTTATAAACTTATTATTAATTTTTTACTAAAATAAAAAATAATATAAAGTGAATTTCATTAATAAAATATTAATTATATGTTTATTTAATTAATATTTAATTATTAAAAATATTATATAACTTTAACTATAATCAACCCAAAATAAAACATAATGTATATAAATGAACTTGTAACAAAAAACTATAATCCTAATTTAAATCTTAAACAACTATTAAAAATTTGAAAATATTTCCTACTAAATTGTTAGAAAATGAAACCAGATTTGATACCGTCTGACAAATCTTATCTTCTACATCAGTCATCATATTTCATTGTACTCGCATTTATTACCGATAGTTCATGATTTGACTATAATTGTTCGACAAATACTTTGGTATATTGCTCTGATACCAATTTGAAAGAAACACAGGAAAGTATCACCAATAATATGAAACTCATTAAATGCACACTTGATGCCAGCAAACTTCCCAAATAATTATAGTCAGATCGTGAGCTACCAGTAATAAATGCAAGTACAACAAATTTTGGTGACTGATGTAGAAGATAAGATTTTTTAGAAGGTATCAAATCTGGTTTAATTGTCTAAAATTCTCCTTTAAACCAAATTTCATAAAAGCTTTGACATCGAGCATTTCTCGTAACCTATTAAAGTCCTCCTGCAAAGGTTTTGTAAAAATTTTGCAACCTATTATTTAAACCTGCAAAACAATAACTCAATTTTGTTAGATTTCACCATATCTCTAATGAAATGGTACCGAATGTCAATATGCTTGGTCTTTCCATGAAATATTGGAGCCTTTGGCAGTGCTATGGCAGAGTTTTTGTCAAAAAAAATATTTGTTACCCCTTCTAGTTGATGATTTAGCTCGCCTAAAATTCTCTCAACCAAATTGCGTGGCATGCGACTGAAGTGGTAGTAACATATTTTGCCTCAGAAGTGGACAATACAATAATTGGTTGCTTCTTTGATGATCAAGAAACTACACCCAATCCAAGATTGAATGCATAATCAGAAGTGCTTTTTCGATCATCTATATGGTCAGTCCTATCACTGTATGTGTAGCCGACAAGTGCAAGTTGGTATTTCCTTGCATAATAGATTCCATGGTTTATGGTCCCATTGACATACCATAATATTATTTTCCCTAATTGCAAGTGAGTTTTCTCAGGTACTTCCATAAATCTATTGATCAATATCATTGTAAATATTAAATCTAGATTTATTACAGTCAAATACATAAAATTCCAACTAGCCTCTTGTAGAAAGTTCGATCAACATTGTGGTCGCAATCATTCTTGCTCAACTTCAGGCCTATTGCAATTGGTGTGATGGAAGGTTTGTTTTCCTCCATATTAAACCTCTTAAAGACATATTTTGCATACTTGCATTGAGAAATGAAGATACCATCCATAGATTGAGTAACTTCAATGCTAATAAAGTACTTCATCAGGCCCAAGTCCATCATCTTGAACTCCTTCATTGTATTTTTGAACTTCTCAAATATCATATTGCTATTTCCAGTATAGATAAGATCATCTAAATTAAAGTATAAAATGATCATATACCCTTTTGTATTTGTCTTCATGTAGAGGGTGTGCTCATATGGGCATTTGATGAACCCATTCTCCTAAAAATATGCATCAATGTGGTTGTACCAAGCCCTGGGTGCTTGCTTCAACCCATACAAGGCTTTATTCAATTTTAGGACCTTGTCTTCTTGTCCTTCTAGCTCATAGCCAGGTGGTTGATCTATGTAGACCTCTTCTTCCAACACTCCATTGAGGAAGGTAGACTTGACATCCATTTGGTAAACATTATAGCCTTCTAGGCTGCTAATGCCAGAATCATTTTGACTATGTCAAGTCTCGCTACATGTGTGTATACCTCATGATAGTCAGTCCCTGATTTTTGATTGTAGCCTTTTGCCACCAATTTGGCCTTATGTAGATCAACATCACCTTGGGCATTAAACTTGGTTTTATATACCCATTTGACTCCAATTGTCTTTTTACCTCCTAGAAGATCCATTAATTGTCAGGTTTAATTTTTTCTATGACTTCTATATCATCATTCATAGCTTTCACCCATTTTCTATTCTGAATTGCTTCTTCGAATGAAATTTGATCACACTAAGAAAATAAAACATAATTATAATGTTCTTAATCTATTTCATTTCTGGTTACCTCATAAATATATTGCAAGATCCTTGGGGTAACAACTATTTTTTGTGAAAATAACTCTGCCATAGCACTTTCAAAGGATCTAGTGTTACATGGCAGGACCAAACATATTGACATTAGGTACCATTTCATCAAAGAGCTGGTGAAATATAACAAAATTCAGTTATTGTTTTGCAAGTCCAAATAAAAGGTTGCAAACATTTTCACAAAACCTTTGAAGGAGGACTTTAATAGGTTGTGAGAAATGCTCGGTGTCAAAGCTTTTATGAAATCTACTTTAAAGGAATATGTTAGAAAATTAAACAATATTTGACACCTTCTGACAAATATTATCTTTTGCATCAGTTGCTAGATTTTTTTGTACTTACATTTATCACTGGTAGCTCACGATTTGACTGCAATTGTTCATGAAGTTCATTGGCATCAAATGTGCATTTAATATGTGTCATATTATTGGTGATACTTTCTTGCCTTTCCCTCCAACCCTGACTCTATATATATGAGTCCTTGGTATTAGTTGTGTAGTGGAAGAGAAGGAGTGGAAGAAGTGTGAAGAAAAACTGAAGGAGAAGACTTTCAAGAACAAAGCAAGGAGGTGAAGCTACAACTTTCAAAAATTCTTGTTTGAGTTTATCCTGCAACAATATTTTCTACTTATAGATGATTGTAAAACTTTTGGACAAACAAGCATCAAGTAATAGGCTTTGTATTAAGCACTAAGCACTATAAAACTTCAATCACAGTATTTTTATATTTGTGTATTTTGGAGCTTCCTATGTTCTAAATATTCCCAAGTTGTGGTGAAAAACCCTGGGTGGGCCCAAAACTATCTTTAGAAGAGGTTCTATTTTATTACTTCGTGAAACTTCAACTTTGAAGTTGGACAAATATTTAAGTTACTTCTGTCGGACGGATGTTACGGAATCCCTGCCTAAGTCTCACTTAATTATTTTATGCTACTCCTTGGGCGGGCTTTTTAGAAGGCTAGGTTGGATGGAAGGAAGTTAAAACCCCGCCCACTCTTGGGTGGTACTTCCAAAGCAAAGTTTGGGCTGACTTTCTCTTAAACCCCGCCCAAAATATTTACGCCCAATTGTATCCCACCCTGAATTCTCCCAACGTACCTTCATTCTCCGTTGCACTCCCAAATAGCTTCCAGCATAGCCTGTTTGCTCCGCAATGCTTACCGTCCGTCGACCCACCTTCCTTCAATAAATATCCTATATATTTAAAAAAAAAAAAAACTAATCTAATTGGGCACTATTTACCCAATGTGCTCTTAGCCCACCAGCTATATTCTATGTCTATTGTAACACCAATTTAGATCGGTTGTCGTATGGTAGGAAACACTAAAAATTGTATTTCACATTTTGGATGGTTAAACTTTACTCAATGCTCGTTAGGACATGGAACCCAGTCCTAGATAGCCATGTGTTTAGAGTGGAACAAGTCATCCCGAATAGAGAAAATCCAAATGAATACATCTCTTTAGAAGGTACTCGATAAACAACAACAAAATTGGCTGTATTAACCTTTATTTCGTACATGCATAAGAATCCAAAGAAATTACTTATTTCATGGATGAATCAATGCAACAATTTTGATGAAAATATCATAGAGGCTACTAAGGAATCAAAATTGTATTAAAAATGGATATTTTACACGATACAAGAGTTATATACAAACAGGTTAGTCTATTATTAAAAATTTTAGTGTAAGTTTAATTTGTTTGCAGAAGATAAAAATTATGAAATTGTAGACACCAAAATAGCACCAATCCGATTATGTGACTGCAAAAACTAATCGCATTGACACACACAGCCCCAAGGGCAGCCCCTAGAGGTTAAACAATGGTCCTAACCACTCTCATAGTAGTTTTGGAAGGTCAGGAGTCAATTTGGAACATTCAAGAACTCTGCTCCATACTCGTTCCACCTAGGGATGATTATAATCTGGTATCCACCCCACCTAGGGACGAATAGCAGTATTCGCTCTAGGGTGGGACGAATAGTAGGTTTGATGGGCAAAAAGTCAAATCTTGACAAATGGTAGATTAGATCTGCCACTTAATTCTTTCTTCATTGCATGGGTGTGTGAGTGAGCATTTTCAAGTGTTAGAGGCAGTTACAGGGGCAGTCATGAAGCCCCTAATCAGGTTGGAATCTTTCCTCCCTTGGAGAGGCATGATTGCCAAGTGGCACCTCTGCATGCTCATCCAAAGAGACCACCAGGTCTATAAAATGGTGAGTCTTCTCACCCCAAAATATGGAGAGAAGGAGAATTTTGGAGCAACGAAGTGCTATCATTTTACTTTCACACCCACACCCCTTTGAGTTGTGCCTTTCACATCCTTGATCTCTTTTGGAGAGGAGGTCATAGGGTGGTTATTGGAAGCACAAATATGGAACCAAAAACCTAAAATTTGGCCACAATATCCAATAAAATTTGCTGATAATACCCCATAATAGGTTTTGGACCCATCTCAAGTGCATTGGTGCCAAAATCGGGCCCCAAACGACAGGCGGCCTACCCTCGGGTGCCCCCCACACTGCTACAGTCCTAATCGCCCTGCTCCAGAGTGATTGGAAATCTATGGAAAATTTTCTTTTTGTCATTTTTGCATTCAATTCTATGTTGCTTAGATAGGTTGCAATTTAAATTTCATCTTGTTTTGAACAATTTTTATCATGTTTCTATCTTCGTTCGCCTTTAATAACTTGTAGGTAACCCCCATCAAATTCTCGCATATAGAGGCCAAATTGGGGAGATATGACCTTCTGGGTCTTCCCAAAACACCCCCAATTAGCTAATCCCAACTTTGTAGGTGATTTGGAGCTCCCCAGATGTGACATTTGGGATAGTGTCTTTCGACATTTTTGTTGCAGGTCTATTCGTCTTGCCTCGGAGTGAATTCAAATATGTGAGGAATTTCCCAACTATTCCATTTGAAGTGTTTTCTTTGTGAGGTCTTGATGTCCCTGTCAAATCTTTAGATCATTTGGATATATGCTAGTTATCATTTTATTTATACCTTGCATGCACTAATCGAGGGTGTGGGGATTACAGGTTTTATTTCATCCACTGGTGCTATTGACTGTTTCTTGTTTCTTTGAACATAGGACCGGTACATTAGAGGAGCAACAAGGAGCCAAGACTCATCAATGCAATCGGCGGTGACATTTGGTCTGCCCATTTTATATGTGTGCATGCGAAAGAAGGAATAGCATCAATGGGTGTAACAAGAACGCATATTTAAAACTTCTAGCCCTTAGAAAGGGAGGAGGCACATTGTAACCAGGTTCTGAAACATATCAATAAAAAGTGTTGTCTTGCTTATTGGCTTTTTTCTTGATTTGATTCGTTCATGCTTTCCTTATTTTCATGCACTTTCAATTCATAGGATTTAGCGTTAAGTTTAGTTCAGTTTGCATCACACTTGGAGTTTCCTTTTTTCTTTCATATCCTTGTGCTTTCAGAAATACAAATACATATCAGAAAAACAAACATAGATAAATCACAACTTTGCAAATTACAGATAAATATTTAATTTTTTCAATTGTTTGAATACATCTAATTAAATTTTGGTGAATTCAATTACAATGGGTGCCATGTACTTAATAAATAAACATTTTTCATGTTAATAATAAACAAAATTTTCTAGTTCTATGATATTTTTTTACCATTATTAATTTTTTTAATTTTTTTTTCAATTGTCTTTCGATATATAAATAACTTTTCTTCTTTAAAATAATTTTTTTCTATCTATAATGTAGTAATGCCTAGCATACCTCTCTTCCTTATGAAATTTTATTTTGATAATGTTTTAGTAAACACATCAACAAGTTGGTTATTAGTTTTACAAAACTTTAGTTCAATTTGACCTTCTACCACAATATTTCTAATAAAATGGTATTTGATATCAATATGCTTAGTAAGACTATAGAAGACTTGATTCTTCATTATAGCAATTGAGAAGTTATCATCATTTTAGCCTTCCTCTCTTCGTAATGCTAATTTTTTTATCTTATTTTTTTCTCTTTTGAGAATAAAACATTCTCTTAGAAATAACTCAACATTTTTTCACTTTATCCCTTTTCATCACATCGATCCAACCACAATCAACATGTATTTTGTTGGCCATTTTATCTTTGTGCCAATAATATTTTTGAGGGTGATTATTTCCACCACAAATCTCACATGGATGTAAATCCCAATACTTATATGTCACATGTTGTAATTATCCATAATCGTTGCAATAAAATGTTTCATCCTCTCCATAGATTTCTTTCACAAACTTGGTGTTGTCACTTTCTGTTTGACCAACATAATCAAGACCTTTGTTCTTTGGCCTTACTTTTTGATTTATCATATTTCTTATGCTTTATCCACTACTTCTTAATCCTTTGTTATTATATATCATTTTTCATTAACATAGAGCCAATACCTTTGGTGTACCTTTCAATTTACCCAATCTCTTCATCACTACTATGTTCTTCAACAACATGGTCTTTGTCACAACCATTACAATAATTAATTACTTCATTATGTTCATCTTCATCTCTTGTCTTTTATTCTTATTTTTCTCTTTCTCTTTATCTATAATACCTTTTAAAAAGAATGTATGAATTGTTGTGTTGTCCTCATCATCACTACTATTGGTGACTTGGACCAAATGTCTCTTTTTTATTCCTATAATCATGTTTGTTTTTAGTTTTATGTCTACTTGTTTCATAATTTCTCTCAATATTTTCATCTCTTCCTTCAACTTTGTTTCATAATATTGGAGTCTTTTTTATTTCTTTAAAAGAACACTATTTTCTTCTCTTAGGCTCTTAATTTCTTTAACCAAAACCTAGTTGAGCCTCTACAAATTGGTTATCTTATCCTCATTGTCAATGTTGTCATTGTTTGTGGCATTTCCATTCAACTGTACTTCCAATTTCTCCTTAGTCATTACTAAAGCATTCCTTATTTATCCCAATGGAAAATCCTAATTTGTTCAAGGCTTCTGCATCTTTTCCTTTATCATTATTTACTTCCCCTTGTTTTGTTAGTGTCCTCGACAATATAGTTTATATATATGAATGCTTCAAAAGCATAATTCTCTCACTTGAATAGAGGAATTTGAGGTTGAGTAATATTTTTATTGCTACTACTATATTTTATTATTACTAGTGTATTTTATAAAAATGTTTTCTATTATTGTTATTCTTTCTTTTGCTTCTACTTTGACTCTTATTATTGCAACCTTCTTTGCCTTCTCCTCATAGATAAAATTTGCTTTAATACCAAATGTTTTTTTGTAAAAAAGGTAAAAATTATGCAAAACAAACATAAAATTGAAAATAGAAACATAGAATAGAGAAGGTAAACCAACAATTACTTTGCAAAGTTATGCTACAATATTTAAGATTTTATTTCTCCAATTGCTTGATTACATCCAACTAAATTATGTTGAATTGAATTACAATGGCTACCTTAAACATAATAAATAGATATTCTTTTTTTTTTGGTTGGTAAAAAATTATTGAGTCAAAAAAACCATAAAAGAAACAAAGAATCCCAAAAAAATAAACCTTACAAGGGCCAGAAGAAAGAGACCTCCAAAACCATCGAGAACCTGACCAAAAGACACCCAAAAAACAACCTCAACTAGGCATATATATAGTAAGAAAATTAGCAATATTATGAGAAAAATCCAATGGGAGCTGATTATATTCCCTAACATTCCAGTCTTCCTAAACTCAGAAGCCTAATTTTCCAAGAAATCAGCCACACCATTCGATTCCCTAGGAATATGAAAATAGGAAATAAACTCCAAATGCTGATAAATTTGAATGATTTTCTGAGCCAGTAACGTCAACTACCAATGAACATTAGAAATATTATGTCTTCAAAAAATTAATAATAATCTGAGATTATGACTTATAGATTATATTTTTCCATACTAGAGCATAACATTTTTCTAAAGAAAAATTAATAGCAAGGTCCTCCATATAATTATTAGTTGCTTCCCCTTATAACATAAGAAAATGAAAAGAGTTGGACTACTAATATCTCTTCCAACACCATCAATACCTACATACCCAAGATTCCCTCTCGAATAGCCATTAGTATTAATTTTAAACACCCCCCAATGTGGAGGATGCCATCTACCATCTCTCTGCACTTTTTAATTGAGGTATCTCCTCTCGATCAATAAAGAAGGACAAGGACCATTTTACACTAAACCCAGGTCCTGTATCATCAAAATATTAGTATGCTCCAAAGGAAGACTGATCTAACATTTAGAATAAAAAATTTCCTGGATCATACCAATAATCCTCTACCAAATATGATAAATAGTTAACTTTCTATTTTGAAAAATTCAGTTATTTATTTCAAGCCAAATATGCCATATAATACATGAGGACCCAATACTCCATGTAACCTGTAGAAAAGAAGCCTTAGCAGGAGGTCTTCCTAAACTCCTCAAGAAATCAACAAAATAAGAGGGATGAGAACAATATTTTTTCCACACCCTACACCAAAGGTGTCAATTTTCCTGTGTAAATGAATATTGTAAGAGCAAATGCCCTAAATATTTATCACTATTATCACAAAGGAAAAAAATGAAGGGCCCTAAAAGCCTCTCTCTTTGATATTATCCCAGGTAAGACATCTGTTCCTAGTAGCCATCCATAAATAGAAATTGCATTTGGGCTAGGAAAACTTAGTCCAAACCTATTTCTACCAATGAACCTCCTCATTTCAAAAATGTTGCCTATATAAAACAAGGTAACTAGAAGATACTAAGAAAACCCCTATAGGATCTGGAATCCAAGCCAAACTATCATCATCCTATAAAGAAGAGCACTTCCTAGTAGTCAAAATATGAGCCAAATATTCTCTATCCTAAACAGAATCACCTATCGGCCAATCTCTAGGATATTTCCACTAAACTACCTCCATATACCCAAATATTTTGGTAACTTTATAATCAATCACCTTATACCAACCAACATCCAATAAATAATTACATAGATCCTAAAGATGAGGAAACATAGATAAAATTGTAGGGAAACCATCCCAAGAATCATTCCAAAAAAGAGCCTTTAATGTTTTGAAAAAAATCTAAAACACTCCTTGCTTAACAAGAGTCATCCTCTTCTTAAGGGTATTGTAAATCAAAGAGACTTTAGCAGACAAATTGTATCTAGGTACCTCAAAGCCCTCAACCCCATTAAGATACTTAAAGGAAATAATTTTAACCCAAGCATGATCTTGAGAAGTACACCATCTCCAATAAAGCTTGGCCGCCAATGCCTAACTAGAAAGAGAATTCAAACGAAGACTTAAACCACCTTCCTATTTTGGTCTACAAATAGTCTCCCACTTAACTCGACTCCATTTCAAAGACTCCAAATTTCTAGTTCATAAAAATATTCTGGATAGAGATTCAAGCTCATGAATAAAACTAGCAGGAGCGACCTGAATTATGCACTAATAAATACATAAATCCTTAACCACAGACTTAAAAAGCAATACTTTGCTAGCAAAAAAAATCCACTTTAGATCAAAATTTATTCAAAATATTATTCTAGATACCGTGAGGTAGATGGAACACATAAAGAGGAATTCCCAAATAAGTTAAATGAAGAGATCCAATCTAAAACTGAAGAATATGAGTAATTATGTATTTTATAAGAGGATTAATATTTAAAAAGAGGATGGAGGATTTCCCATCATTTATGTTTTTCCCCGAATTAGTCAAATAAATATCTAGATATCTTCTAAAATTTGTTGCTTTCCTAATAGATGTGAGACTCATAAGAGTAGTATCATCCACAAATTGAAGATGAGAATACATAGGTAAACTATTTCCCCACCTCCAACCATGAATCAATCTTTGATTGACATGTGATTTGAGAAGTCTACCCAAACCCTCAACCATAATAATAAAAAAATAAGGAGATAAAATATCCCCCTGACAGAGACCTCTCAAAACCTAAAATAAAGTAGAAGGCTTACCATTGATAAGGACAGAATATGATGGAGATGTAATACAAATCATCACCCAACTAACCTAGTTGGAGTCAAAACCAAAAACAAGGATAATCTACTTAAGAAATATCATTTAACCCTATCATAAGCCTTAGACATATCAAATTTCATAGACATAGTTTTTTATTTAGAAATTTCCATCTAATGAATGGCCTCAATATCAATAGCCACACCATAAAGAATTTGTCTACCCACCACAAAACCTCTCTGTTCATCAGAAATAACCTTACTGAGCCAAGGCTTAAGTCTCTCAACAATCAACTTGGAGATAATTTTTTACACCACATTACATAGTGTAATAGATCTAAAAATATCCAGTAAATTGGCTCTTTACCACTTAGGAATAAGCACCAAGAAAGTAGAATTCATAGCTTTCAACATTTGTGTAGTTCTAAAAGAATCTTGCACAACCGACAAAAGATCTAGTTTGAAAATATCCTAGAATTCTTGGAAAATTTTCATAGAAAATCCATAAGGCACTAGGGTTTTCCCTTTCATCATATGGAAAGCAATACCATCTAAATATTTGATTAAAATAGGTCCCATGAGTAGCTCATTCATCTCATTAGTGACAACTAAAGGAATACAATCCAAAATACTATTTTGTTTAGGAACTGCTAAGGGAGAATATTTAGAGTACAAAGAGGAAAAAGAGACTCCCTTGAAATATCCTCAGTGGCAATCAACTAGATCCCAATAGAAGAAATAAGAGAATAAATAACATTACCATACCTTCTAGCTTTAACTGAATTGAAAAAGAAAGCAATATTTCGGTCTCCTTCATGCAACCAATCAATCTAAGCCTCCTATTTCCAATAAATTTCCTCCCTCAATTCCCACTCAGCTAAATCCTTAAGAGAATCAAATTCCTCTTTAAGAGTCCTTTCTGTGAGGTCATAATCCCTAATTTGTCTTGTAATAGCATCTAACTTCTCTTGAGCAATCAATTTAGCCCCAAAAATATTACCAAAACTTTACATATTCCACTTATCAAGCTGATATTTCACATACTAGAGATTCTTAACAAAAGAGAACATAGTAGTTCCATGAGTAGGCCTACCATGTAACCACCAAAATCTCATTAAATCATGTAGAGAAGGCTCCCAAATCCACATTAAATAAAATTTAAATCAGGGTTTCCTATAAAATTCCTAGTGAATGAAATTTAGATTTCTAGGCCAATGATTAGAACCTCTTAAATCCAAACATTTTGAGCCGATTTTCCAATTATTACTGATCCAAAAAGGAGAAACTAGAAAATGATCCAATTTCTCAAAAATAGCCTCAGTACCACATCTCTTGTTACTCCAAGTAAATATACCATTACCAAATTTAATATCCACAAGGTTTTAAGAAAAAACATATTATCATTAAGGGCCAAAGATACCTATACAAGAGAACCCACACCATCTCTTTTATCTTTCAAACTGATGATAGCATTAAAGTCTCCAACAAAAATCTAAGGATAGTGAGGAGCCATTAACTACACCACCCAAAAATGATTCCAAAGATAAATTTTCCTAGCAAGATCAAAAGGAGCATAAACCCACCATATAGGAGAGCACTTTTGAGGATTCCAAAAGCTAACAATACCTCGAACACTGCCCTGGGCACCGATACACTGACATTGACCACGAGCCCATAATTTGTAAGCAATACTAAATAAATAATAAACTAATAATTTTGACTCCTATAGAAAAACAATATCAGACTTATGCAACTTAATCAACTCGCGAATAGATTTTTATCGAGAAATTCTATTCAATCTCCTCACATTCCAAGATAAAATAATCATTTATGAGGGATGGAAAAGTGATAATCAGGGGGCCTAACCAACCCTGACTCAACCAAGGACTCCCCTTCAAGTTTAATTTTATCCACATCTTTCTTCCTGCCCAACTTAGAAGACTTTTCAAGTACCCCCTTTTTAAAATTCTTTTGATGCAATCCCAGCATAGAACTCACCTTAGAACCTTTTTCACAACTAGAACTCACCAAATCAGCCAATAGTAGATCATCTGCCACCACACCATCCTCTTGAACAACCATAATTTCCTTAGAAGGAATAGAATTATGATTCCCCTCAATAGTCTATGTTGCACAATTCATCAAAACTGGAACAATCACATTATCCAGATAATGATCAGTAGCCATATAAGTAACAAATAAATCCCTTTGTAGATTAACCCCATCAAGCTGGTCCAAGTCATCCAAAGGATCAAATCTATTATGTAACCCATCAACTTGCCTCTTATTAATGGATCTCTTCAAACCCCTACATTTATCACAGGACTTAATAGGAATGAAACCCTCCTTATCAGTTCCACTATCCTGCATTGGACCTTTCCGCTCAATAGACCCATTAACCTACTTAGAAGATTTTCCTTTATCTATCCCACTATACTACATAGGAGGCTGAGGATTAAATGACAAATTCCCAAGTAATTTTGGATATTTTCTCTAAAGGTGTCCATATGCATTACATAAACAACATTAGAACGGAAGGGTTTCATAGTCCAACTATTGAATCCAAGAAGAAGATCCAACACAAATTTTCATAGAATCTGGTAAAGGCTTATTTAAATCTATCTCAACACAAACATAGGTATAAGAAACTACCCTTTTATCCATCGTTTGTTGAGAAGGACCCACCGACTTCCCTAGAAACAATGCAATCATGTGAAGAATATCATTCTACTAAAACTCCAGAGGTAACCAATGGAGCCAAACCCAAACCCAAACCCACGATGGAATTTACTCCGCAGGGTTAAATCCCACATGCCAAGGCTTAATGGACAAGCCAATCTGGTTATAAAAATAAGGCCTCACTCAAAAAATTTATGTCGATCCTCCATGCAAGAGAAAACAACCATAAAAAAATTATTTACCCCCAGCATGATATCCATATCTCTAATCAGGTTCCATACTTTTCAATCCCAATATTCTAACGAAAAGAGAGGGATCCAAATTCCTAAAAATTTGTAAATTAAGGCATGATTAGCCATGTATTCAACATCCTCTATAATTGAATCTGGTTGAATCACCAGGACAGGCCTATCCAGAGCCCATTCAAGATAACCATTCACTTTTGTAGATCTAAAATTCCTAGCCAAAATAGAGCCAACTGGGCTTGACAATTTTTCTCCAAATGCATACCCTGAAGAAGATGGTCTAGAGCCCATGAGGGCTTCTTTGAAGGACAATATTTGCTTATCATTTAAATCCCTAGCCATCGTATCTCCATCTATCGCATTCTCAACAATCTCTATCTTGTATTTTCTGCAATCTTCATCTCATATTCTCTGCAATCTTCGTATTGTATTCTATGTAATATCTATCTCATCACCGAAGCATCAAGAGATTAGAAAAATATTATCATAAATATATATTTTTCATGTTAGTAATAAATAGGCTTTTGTGTATTTGGTTCCCTTTATTTTATATTATTATTTTTTTAAAAATTTATTTGTAGTTGTCTTTCTATATTTAAATAGCTTTGCTTTCTTGTTTAAGAAAGACATCTATAAATATGTTTTCTCCATCTTTAAGAAAAAAATAAGAAAAATCCCACTTGGAGAAAAATTGTCTACCAACAAGGATACCACTTGCATTATTGGTGATGTGACCCGGGTTCAATCTCCACGATAGATATGTATATGTATAAGAAGTATTTACTCAATAATATATATATATATATATATATATATATATATATATATATATATATATAACAACATGGTTTTTTATTTTTCATCAAACATTATTTTTAACATGGATAGTTGGATTAGATTGTATGGATTTTATCATTATGGTTTTTAGAGTGGTGCAACAACATCAAAAAATAAGGTTTGAAATATCAATATGTATTGAAGAATATTGTATTGTAAGACAATGATTTAATGAATAAAAAAATATGTATTACAACAACAATTTATATCTTTTGCATGAGCAATTTGTCTTGTATTTTTTATTTTAGACATATCTTTCCCTTTTTAAAAACTTAAATTTGGTATCAGAGCACTTGATTTTAGATCTAGTGCAATTAGATAATTGGATATCTACAATTGGTAGCAGAGCACTTGATTCTTACAATTGGTATCAGGTTCACTATTAAAGCTCAGAGTTGGTGTTGAAGATAGGAGTCCTGAAAGTGGCTTAGGGGGTATGTTGGAGTATTGAGTAGAATAAACTACATCTGAATCTAGGTTGGTTCAAGAAGAAGCCAAAAGCTCATAAGAAGAACAACCTCATTATATGAAGGTCCAAGATTCAATTCCTAGCTTGTTCATACCATTGACAATGTATGAGAGCTGAACTAATAAAATTAAACAAGATAAACAAATGTATCAACTACATTGAAAGAAAAGAAACAATGAATAAAGTATCTCCACAGAAGAAAGGAGTGATGAAAACTATTGCATAAAGGTTATGTGTGTAGAAGCAAGGTCCCACAAATGAGAGATGAAATATAAATATTTGATGCAGAAACAACATAGTGAACCTTCTAAGCAGTGATCTACTATATTATATTTGGGAATTGCATTGGCTAGTTATTTTTATAGTCTAGTAGGATGAAGAGGCTACTCTAAGGACACTTTTTGTTGAATTGTTTTAAAAAAAAAAAAGTCACCAGTAGGTAGGATGTTAAAAAATATGTGAATGTAAACACACAATAGTGCAAATGTAAATGCAATAGCAAGTTAAATAAAGATTTTCTTTATGAGATTGAATATTATAATGAGAATAAAGCTCCAAAAAGTAATTCTTAATATAGAAAAGCACATACAAAAAATTTGAGAACATAATATAAAAAAAAAAAAATACAATTTTAAAGATGGATTGAAAAATAAAAGAATGCATTCAAAAGTACAAACACAAATTTTATAAACAAAAAAGGTGATATTATTAACAGCGCAACAATTTTAAATATTTATGCATTTATCTATAATTAAATTTTTACACGTTTCTATCATTATAAATAAAAAATAATATAAAATGATTCTTACTATCATTATAAATAAAAAATAATATAAAATGATTCTTGCTAATATGTTTATCCAAGTTATAAAAAAACACTATATAACTTACCTATTGTCATATTTAAGACATAAACCTTATGCTCTACCGGCAAGACTGGAGTCCTTCTTGGTGAAACCAGGGTTCAAGACTTCAAGTCCCACCGCGAATCTGCTCCAAACTTTTTGAGGAAGAGATCAAATTTAAAGCCGGCACTATTAACCTAAAATCCTATTATTTCACCCGCTAGGCTCTTTGTCTATTGTAACACCGAAAGAGACCAGTTATGGTACTGTATGAAACACTGGGAATTATATGTCAGAATTTGGATGGATTTTTATACAACCATTAATTTTTATAGATTATATTTTGAAATTAGACACTAGACTGTTTTTCAGTTTAAAAAGTTTCCATGAAACAACTAGTTAGCAAAGAGAAAAGTGATTCTTACCCAGGTCCATCTTATCATTTTTCATATTAAATAATTAAATAAAAATAATTTATATAATATAATGATTATATATAAATTTATTGACTTGGAACACCAAGAGAGACCAGTTATCGTACTGTAGGAAACAGAGGGAATTATATTTCAAAATTTGGATGGTTATTCTTTAGAGATTGCCCGTTAAGACACCTGGAAGCAGTCCTATATACAAGCGACCACGTATTAAAGTGGAACAATTCATGACGAACAGAGAAAGTCCAAATGAATACAGCTCTTAATAAAGTACCGGATAAAAAATACTTCCACCCGCTAGGCTCTGTCTATTGTAACACCAAAAGAGATCAGTTATGGCACTGTAGGAAACACTGGGAATTGTATTTCAAATTTTGGACGGTTAATCTTTACAGTTTGCCCGTTAAGACACCTGGAACCAGTCCTATATACAGACAATCATGTATTAGAGTGGAACAATTCATGACTAATAGAGAAAGTCCAAATGAATACAGCTCTTAATAAGGTACGGGATAAACAATACTTCGACAAAATTGGCAGTATTAACCTGTCAGGCACGCATAAGCAGCCAAAGAAATTATTAATAATTTTGGTGGAAGGATTTAATAGAAGGACACATAATTTATTAAAAATTATTTTTAATATTAAATGATTAATTAAAAATATTTTATGTACTATAATGTTATATATAAATTTATTAACTTGAATTGTTTTTTAATCCTCTATCATTATAATTTAACCAATCTAGAAATGTTATATAGGTCTAATGATAATCATATTCAAAACTTAAGCCATGGTTAAAAACTTCAAAATCTTCCCTATTAAATCTGCGCAAATTTTTTTAAAGCAACAACCAGCACTATTTACCCATAGTCCTATTAGCCCACCAGCTATCTTCTCTTTCTATTGTAACACCAAAAGAGACCGGATGAGGCACGGTAGGAAACAGTGGAAATTATATTTGACAATTTGGATGGTTATTCTTTACACATTGCCCGCTAAGACATCTGGAAACCAGTCCTATATATAGACAACCATGTATTACAGTGGAACAATTCATGATAAGTAGTGAAAAACCAAATGAATACAGCTGTTAAGAAGGTACGGGATAAAAAATACTTCAACAAAATTGGCGGTATTAACCATTCGGACACACATAAACAGCCAGAGAAATCACAATTTTTCATGGATTAATAACTGTAACAATTGTCGTCATTTTCCTCATTCGCACGTGATTTGCGTCCTAACATAAATTGACTCCTCAAATATTTCAACTTCTAAAGCACAACTCAAGCTTAACATAACACCAAACAAATACACAACGCAAGTAATTTCAAGCGAAAGATGTCATAGCAAGGCCTGGGGAGGGAACAGCCATTTATTGCAACGTTTTTTGCAGAGTTATGGCAAACTTCTTGTTCATATCAATACAGACGTTCTTATTATATCCTAAGAGGAGCATTCATCTTGAGAACAACAATCATCTAGGGAACAACAAATGTTTAGAGCAACGAATGTTCATTGGAGCATATCTCATCCAAAATGATGGATAAAATATCTAAAGGAATAGTGCCCATAGTTCCAGCAAGTGCTTAAGCAACATCAATTGAGAGTTAAAGACCTAATTGCAGTGAGAAGGTTGAGGACAACAGAATCATTTCAAAATCCTAGGCATACAAAATGGCATTATCGAAGTGAGAGCTAGCGGAGTGTTACATGCAAAATAACACTTCAAATGGTACATGGCGAGATTCACAACAATATTCATAATTATTAGTAAATCAAAGGAAGAATAAAAGGTAAGCATCATTACCTTAATTTAATCAAATGCCCTTATGAAGTAAAAGTTTCTAGAAATTTAATTTTTATGTGGGCGATATAAGGTTTTCTAAAAAAGTATAAAGTTTTCTAATTTTTAGTTATGGAGGGATAAGTAGAGCTCAAAGCTTCTGAAGTTATTTAAAATTTTTGAAGGTTGAAAACTTTTTAAGTTATTAAGAAAATTTAAAATCACAAAACAATATTAGAAATTTTTGAAATTTTTTCGAATATAATATAATAGAGTGTTAAATGGATTTTTACATCAAAGATTCAGAAATATTAAAATTTTCAAAATTTATTAAATTCAGGAAATATAAGGTTTATTACTTCAAAGGAATTAAATCATGGAAAAAAATTATTAGAAATGCATTCAATAAAAATAGTGAAGAAATGATGACCAAATTAATGTTTTATTTTCAAAACTTGGTGGATGACATTGATAAAAACAATAAGATAATAAAATCACTTAGAAATACACTTGAGAACTTAAAACTTGCTTTTATTGCTGTTAAATCTCAATTTGGTAGTTTAATAAAATTAAATTTTATCACTAAATCTATAACTATTGAGAGTGCCATTGATTGCAAAAACTTACAACTCATTTATAGAGAAAATAAAGAAATAATGACCTTAGTTGTGCATCAATGGTTATGTTGTGTTATGAATAAAATAGAAGAACAAAAAGAATAGTAAGAAATCCTAAATCAAAGAAATAATTTGCATTCAGTTGAAATACAGTTATTGCAATAGAACTTGGCATTTTAAAAACAATTGCTGGAATCTTTATCCATATAAATTTTGTGGAAAAAACTTTCATTATCCAACATTTGATTGGTGCAAAAGAAAATATTATGGAATATTTTAAAGGATGTTATTATTCAGATTGAATAATTGTTTTCAAAAACTTATTTCTAAAGAAACTTCTAACAATAAAGCAAAGTGTTATATTTCTAAAATGCAGGATAAAATTAAAGGTAAAACATTTTGAAAATAAAGAAAAGAGAAACGGATCAAATATGATCAAAATTTATCTTACAAATTAATCAAGAATGAACCATATAAGTCATAGATTAAATAAGAAGCTCAAGAACAAGTTAAAAAATATCCAAAGTCTTAAAAACAAAGAATGAAGATGAAGGAGAACTCAAAGCAGAATTTAAGTATGAAGCCGAAGATAAATCTCAAGCAAAGGTTCATGTACAATGCAAGGTCACATAAATATTGAAGACCAATATTGAATACTAAAGCCTTCAATAACCAAATTATATAATACACAGGGGTGTTGAGGAATATTACATTATTTTGTACATGCAAATGTATCCCCATAGTACCTTCATGGTACAATTGTAAACATGTAGTAGATTAGAACCTATTCTATACTTTAGTTGTGCGATTTATATTTACCCTTTCATGTAAGTGTCAATGTGCAAGAAATGCATAAGTCTCATGTAATAGTGTAATATGTAGGAAATGCATAAGTGTCATGAAAGTTAGAGTGCAAAAGTGTGTGCACAAGTGTTGTGTATGTAAGTGTGCAAATATGTAATGTGAGGATGTGCACAAGTGTCTTAGATTAGCTTTGTATGCAAGAATAAAGTGAATAATCTAGTATGCAAGTAGCAAGATGATAAGCCAAATGCCATAGGACTTGTCATATGGAGAGTAATAGTCAAGTTCTCGAAGAGTCACATTACTATGAACATATTATAGATATAATGATAAATAAGATATAATACAAGATAATATCAATTGGTATCTAATTGTAAGAGCAAGACAAGTGAAGGAAGCTTGTATATAAATTTTGAGCAATTAATATTGTATGTTTTCTTCATTCATAGATCATGAATGACTCAGATTATTGATATTTATATTTGATATTATAAGTTAATGTTAGCTATATTATTATAGTGGCCTTGATATAGATATTAGATTGGTCATATATAATTCTACTCTTCATTATTAATATTTAGACCTTTATTATTGTGGCTTCTTTATATTGGGACCTACAATATTGTGTGGTTCTAAGGATTAAAAACCAATAGAAATGTAGACTTAGGAGTTTAGCATTAAAGAAAAAAATTGGTTGGATAATGCTCAAAGATAAAAAAAAAAAGAGTTGAAGAAAATGACACTTCAAAAATAATATACAGATGCTCTAGATATAATAAAATTTTATAGGATGTATACCCTATCAAAAGGATTGACAACATAGAACTTCATATTAGGTAGTTTGAAATTTATCAAAATGTATATTAGATGGTCAACCATTAAGGGGTATTTTATAAATTATTGGTTTGATATTTTGTTGAAATATTATCTTCTTATTTTTTATCCAAAATGGTAGTTGTTGGCTTAGGCATGTCTAGCATATAATATTCTAAAGGTTAAAAATTATATCAATGTGAGAAAAAACTTTGGATTATGGGTTAATATCAATAACATAATTGAATCAGAGAAACTCAAACGAATAAGAAATGAGGTGTAAAAAATATTTTGAGAGTTATTTTTAGTTATTTTTGCATGAAAGGATGATTTGCTTCAGAATCTACCACTTTGTACTAGAATATATATATAATGAAAACATATATAATATAATATAATTATTTCATATTTTTATTTAAATTGACACATAAAATTAAGATTACACTAATTTCTCTTATTTTCTTTTTTTGCTTTTACTTTTGGAGAACAAGGGGTTGTACTTGACTCCCTCACCATTGAAAAAGCACAACTCTCTTCTATAGATCATGATATTTTACAAATAAATTCAATTCGCATATCAATTGAGTTGTTATAGCTAGAAACCTACATCATTTTACATGAAATATCTGAATCCTTATTTTTCATTTTCTATAGCTTTTCAATTTGTTATGTGAATATAAATATTCTAAAATTCAGCATCCTTGTTGATATTTTTCTATGTTAGCCTTCATAATACCAAAAATTCATCTCTATTTTCTGTGCATTGCATCTTAGTAGAGTAATATTTCGAAAACATCATGCTATCATAGCTCACTTTACTAGAACTGGAGTGCTAGTTTCATTCCTAAAGCACAAGTGCAAACACAAAATTGTAATAAATAGGTTATATGAAAGTTTATTAATGTTAAATTTTTTTAAAATAAAAAAATACATTAATGGTATAAAATAAAGTAGAAAATACCAATGGAAAACATTAAAGTAAATATTAATCTTTTTTTATTCAGGTAGTCAACATTTTCTTGTCAACTTTAGTTAAACTTACTACCTTATTTAACAAAGTAAAATCAAATATAACCTTATGATACTCAATTAAAAATATCCATTGGCTAGCCTATGTGCACATTTGTTTCCTTCTCTTAACATGTGTAAACCTAATTTCTTCAAACTATATAGCAAGGATTTGAATTTCCACAATTATATTTTGTATGTTCCATAGAGACCTTTCATATATACTTTATTCCATTTCATTTGAATGAATATTTTTAACCCTTCAAAAGTTTCCCACACTTCAAATTCATTATTTATCTTAAATCCACTATTGAAAGCATAATGAAAAAATATATATTCTCTATTATTTATAATTATTACTTCTCCTCATGTCAGTCCTATATTTCCTTTAAATACTCCATAAAAATTTAATTTGACCAACTCCACATTTTGTGGTTTCTATTTTTTATTTCTTATCTTCTTTATGTTTCTCATGTCCCCAACATCATAATTCTATATAATGACTTGAATCCATCTATAAGGCTCTCTATTGCTATATTATGGATTGGGTGAGTTGATAGGGGTTGTTTAGACTACTTTATGGCTAAACAAATATTCCTTTTCATTACCTATAAATTGAGTAGGGTTCTAAGAGATGTTCTATACTCTCCTCCATTTTACAAATAACACATTTTGAGGGTCCATGAAAACCCTTTTTCACAAGGTTATCCCAAGATAAAATTCTTCTATGACTTACTAGCCAAAATTTTAATTTTAGGAATGCTTGGGCTATCCCAAATATATCTCCATATTCTTGCAATATTCCTATTTTTATGGTGCTTTATATCATATCCACATCTTTTATATCTCCATATTCTTACAACATTCCTATTTTTATGGTGTTTTACATTATAACCACCTCTTGTTGTGTATTATCCTGAGCTATTCAACTTCCAAATCAACTTATCCTTCACAACTCTTGGATTAATCGCTATTGTTATGTTTCTTTTGAACTACCTCCTACCATCAATTTCTTGTATACTTGTACAAAAAATTGTCTTTCCATTTATATCTTCCTTATTGATCCTTGTAATAAATATTTAGTAGTTTGACATAGTATACAAGGACATATAATAGGTTGTAATGGCCTATAAGACTAATTTAATTAGATGCACTCTTCCTGCTAATGATAACCATCTACCTCTCCATACCAGTAGTTTATTTTGGGATTTACTTAAAATTGGATTTAATAATTCTATCCTCATTATCCCCTCAAATAAAGGGTATCCCTATATAAGTTGCTATAATTTTACCTCCTCCATTTGAAATAACCTTCATATCCCTACCTTGATTTTTTTTTGGTAATATTAAGAAAGAGGGTTTTTAAGGAAAACCCACAACCTTACAAAGCAACTCCCAAAGGGAGAGAAAAATGAACACAACCTAACAAACCATCTCCAAAAGGAGACTAACAACCGACCACCCTGAGGGGAAGTTGCCAACACCTTCCAAGAATAAAAAAAAAACACATCTAGGGTGCCGGAATAGCTGAGAGGAGTCAGAGAAAACGTAACCCTCATAGACCTCTAACCACGAAAATGTGGAAGAAATGATAAATTTTAAATTTTAAAATACCTGCCCATCAACGAGGGAAACGAGACGTCATTCCATCAACAACTGGGTCTCACATGCCTAAAGATCCAAGGAACAATAAAGCCAATAAATATGTAGGTAGAAAGCAGAAACTCCTGCACAAAGGAATTCAAAATAAAAAACAACTTCAGCCCAAAACCACCCACCAAAAACCAACCCTGGAAAGAAACCAGACCCTACAGCACCCGTGAGATCAACAACGAATAACACGCCAGGACATCAGAACACTTTCAGCCAAACCCAAAATCCCAACATAGGAAAGGTGGGAACCTAGAAGCTAAGATCACATCTATAGAAATAGACCAAAAAACCCAAGGCCCACTGCAACACTGTATAAATCCCTGTTTGTATGGACCAGAAAATGTTGTAGCATACCAACCACCAAAGAAAATCATTTTTGTAAAACCAAGCAACGGTGGAGCCAACAATAGAAAAGGGAAGAGCAACAAATATTTAAATGGAAAACAACCCTACTCAACCCATAAAATAGGACCATCTAAACCCATAGGTCCCCTGAGATACCATCCATCCCTACCTTGATTTTAATTGGAGCGTTTAGGAAGTAAATTTTAGATTTTTTTCTATAAAAATTCTTCCCTAATGTTCTTTCACGTTCCTTTAATAAGTTATTGAAATATTTGGCATTGTTTATCCTTGCCCTCCTAAAAATGGTAGTATCATATACAAACCATTGATGAGCGATGTTGTCAGTGTTATTACTATTCGAATGTCTACTTATAAGTCTATCTTTGAAAGCCTTATTCAAGTTCCTACCTAAAATCTATACCATAATAATGAATAAATATGGTGATAGAGGTTCTCATTTTCTAAAGCCTCTCTTGGCCTTAAATAATTTTGTTAGCAACCCATTGACTAGCACTTAATATAAAACTATAGAGACACAAACTTTAATCACTATGACCCATTTCTTTCCAAATTCTAAATTTTCTAATACTACAAAAATAAAATCCCATTTAACCATATCATAGACCTTACTCATATCAAGTTTTAATATAATATATTTTTCATTTCATGAAGTTGTTGAATGCATAACTTCATAAGGTACTATGATATCATCCAAAATTTGTCTTCCTTTCACAAATCATCCTTGTTATTTTGAAATAATTTTGTCTAAAAATGAGCTTAACTAATTTGCCATCACTTTGGAAATAATCTTATATGCCATATTACATAGGCTTATGGCTCAAAATGAATCAAATAATTTTGCATCCTTCTCTTTTGGAATTAGGTTAAGATATGTTGCATTTATTTTATAAGCAATGTATTGTTTTACCCTAGAGTTTTTGACTATTACCAACAAAAAATCCTTCACTATATCCTAATTATGTTGACAGAATGCTATAGAGAACCCATCAATACATAATGATATATCTTTATTAAAGGATAACAGAGCTAGATGAACTTCTTCCTGAGTAATTGGCTCCATGAGTTTCTTATTATCTTCATCTAATATAACTAAAGGAACATCTGGTAGAAGTTTATCATTAAGAAATTAAAACTCCTTTGATCCTATAATATTCTGATAAAAGGATATTACATCATTTTTTATTTCGCTTTGCTCTCTAATACAAACCCCTTCTACTAATTTAATTTTTACTAATTTGGGATGTTGATCTCTTTACTATTGCCATCCTATGAAAAAACTTTATGTTTTTATCTCCTTCTTTTGAACAAGTTTATTTTACTTTAATCTGTAAAATTTCTCTTCCTCACTAAAAATATTATGATATTTACAGAGTAATTCCCTCTCCTTTGAATTGGGATTATTATGATCATTTATTCTGAATTTTAAAAATTTATCTTTTAGTTCATCTTTCCTCTCAAAAATATTTTCAAAAGTGTTCTTTTTACATTCCATTAATTTAGATGTCATTGATTTATTTATTTTGGAAGTGTATACAACCCACTATTTCCTAAATAATTTCATGTTTGTTCTATCATATCGTGAAATTGAGGATGGTGTTCCCACATATGCTCATATTTAAAATATGATCTTTTTTGAATTCATTTACCACCATTTTAATTTTTATTGACTAGTGATCTAAACCCATCCTTTTCATGGTGTTAATTTTAGCACAAGTCATTTCATTTAGCCAATGATTTTATGGAATGGATCTATTTAATTTTTTTACTATTATATTCTGGCCACTCCTATTGTTGTGCATAATAGGAACCAAAATGGATGATTTGATAATTATTCATGACATAGGGAGAGATTAGGATTTGGAAGAGATTAGGGTTTTCATAGAAACCCTAACCCTTATCATAGGTAAGTACATATTAAACACATTAATATTTTAACATCCCTCTCAATGTGCACTTTCCTAAGTATAAAATAATCGTTTAATATTCTAATATCCCCCCTTAATGATGAAGCTCATATAGAAGGTATCTGTATCTACCAAAAATACACCTTTATGCAACAATGTTGAGCCATCCAAAAAGTTATGTTGAGCACCTTTCAAAAAAATTGTGGAGGTTTTAAGAAACCTCATGTAACATCCTCATGCTATCGTTTAACTCAACACATAAATCTATGGAGGAGGAGATGAGGGGAACCTATGGAGGTTTTATGAAACCTCATGCAACATCATCATGCTCTCCTTCTACTCAAAACATAAATTTATTGATGAGGAGAGGAGTGGAATGCAATACTTATCCAAGCTTGATTATGGGAGGGGCAAGCATCCAAGCTCTGGTACCAAGCTCAACTACATGGTAAAAAAATGACACCTCCATTGTGTCTGACTCAAGAAATTTTTTCCAATGATTATATGTAAGACTATAGTGGGGTAAAAATAAAGCCTTGATGTAAGGAAAAACAAAAGCATGCCTCTCCTAGGCATAAAAATAAGATAGGCAAAATACCCCTTACAATGGAATATTTTACAAAGTATTATGATTCAATAAAAAATATCATGATCACCTTTATTTTTCACTTCCATGAAAGGAGAGAAACAAATAAAATTAATGGTCCCCCACCCATATTAGAAATCCATCATGTAATTATATATTGTCCAATATTCCCTAATGATTTGATTTCAAGGCACTAATACCCATGCAACTTTAGTATTGCACAAGCCTTTTGATAGTTGGCTTGATATCATGATGTAATGCGGTGAGCTATCCCACCAAGAATTCCACATGGGGAAACATGGGTATTCATGTTAGGCTATCACATTGCATGCATGTGAAAAATAAATGTGGACTATGTTGGCCACCAATTATCACACAATACCACTATTTTGTGAGTGTGCTCTACGTCCACTTAAATAATATGTGAAACCACCATATTAATTGCTCCATCACCTACTATAGAAATCCAATTCTGAATTACAACTGGCAAGACTGTCACTTATTGTATGAAAATCATGATAGATATTTTCCTTCTTCCACCATAAAATTTTTCTAGGGAAGATTTCTCATTTTTATATTGAAGTTGCATCTTTGGATGTCTGTGAAGTTTAATAGTGGTTCATGAGGGACCTACAGGTTGTGACGTGATCTCTACTATATGGGGAGAAATCTACCTACATGAAGAATCTGGCTCTCATTCGAACACCTCTATGCACACATGTACTTTTGTTATTTCAATTAATTAATTTATGTGTTGGATGGTTATCATTCATTGATAAAAGCTTCATATTAATAGAAACATTTTCCATGCTCCTTATTTTAAATTGCATATAGGTGAATGTATTTTTTTGTACTAAAGAGATAATGACTAGTTTTTTGCATATAGGTTAACACATTTTCTATGGCTAGCTTGCTACCTATAAGAGAGCAAAAAATGGGAAGTGCCCATTAAGAGCCTGAAGGCCATCTAGATAGATTGTCAACACATACACAACTTCGTGGGTTGATGTCAAGGTAAAAGGTGGGATTTGTAAAAACCTTCTTCAAGGATGATATAGGCTATGGTGGCTGCAACAAAGTACCTTTATATAGTACCGATAGCAACAATGAATCCACCCATACCCCTTAATGATTAAATACCATTTGCAGTATAGTTTTATCTTCATAAGCATTGTCAATGCCTGATCTACTTCTCGATATATAGCCTACAAGTCTTAGTAGGGTTTTAAAAAATGGTAGATTTGAGTAGTCCACTGAGAAAACTGATGGACATGTTGTTCGTCTCACCGAGAAAGAGACCCACAAAGTTCTCAATATACTTATGGAGAAAGATGTAATAAATCCTATCGATATCATTCAAGTCATTATATTTATTCCATGTGGTGCCTACACCAATTACTATGTGTGTGTACACTCATTCCTTGTTGGTTCATGGACCAAATTTGTTTTAAAAATCAAAATCCTTCAAGCATAACAAATTTTAATGGACTTTCCACACCGTGGATCCCTATAAACCGAAAAACGAAGATGTGGAAGAGTGAGGGAGGGAAATACCACTCACAAATTAATCATAGGTGGATCTTACCACTTTGATACCACTTGATGGGAACCAAAATGAATGATTTGATAATTATTCATGAATGAGAACATATAAGTAGAGATTAGCTTTTTTAGAGAAACCCTGTCCCTAAGCATAGGGAAGTGCATATTAAATACTTTATATTTAATAGGTCAATGTGTATTTTTCCTAGGGTTATGCATAGTGGCTATTTATAGCCAAATTGGCTAAAATTAGGATTTTTGAAATTTGAAATTGGCTAATATTTGGGACCCTTGACCAAGGACCATTAGCCAAAAAATTTTAGGTGCAAATTATTTTTTTGTTCGATTCACCCCAATGTTATAATAATTTGACCATTTTAAGTTTAAATTTCCAACATTTCCCCTAATAATAGTGAACCTTCTACATGTGTTTGGACACTATTCACCTGGATTTTGAAATTGATTTGCCAAATTTTTATAAATACATTTTGGGGCCGATCCCTTATGCATAACCCTAATTTTTCATCTTCAAACTCAACCTCCCATGGATTATTATTTTGAATATAAGTTGAGAAATCTATCATACTTTGGGTTAGTTTCCTAATTTCCCTAAAATTTTTATCTAGATTTGTTATGGTATTAAAATCTCCTATGATCATGAATTGGGTTTCATGGTTTTTACTTCTCATAAAGGTTTTAATCCCACTCCAAAATTTTAATTTGATTGACTAAGGTGTAGGCCCATAGATATTCATAAGGATGAAATGAATATTTGCAAAGAAATATGTGACTAAAGAGGTTATCCAATGCCTAGTTTTATGAATGGTTATGGAGGATGTTATAATAGAATTCCAACAAGTTAGAATTCCTTCTATCACTCCTTTAGAATATTTTACATCCATTTTAAATATTGCCCATATTGTTTTCATAGTTTTGGAAACTTCTTATTTTATCATTTTAGTTTCTTGGATATAAAGGATACCAAGATTATTACTAATATAGAGGTCCCTGATACACCTCTACTTTGATGGGATATTAGCATCCCTTATATTCTATGATATGGTAATCATGATTCATTAAGGGCTATTAACCATACCTGCTAATTATGAATATCATTTTATTGTTTAGTAAATATATGTTTAACCAAATTTAGTTTGTGTGTTATTTCTTTATGTTTGTTGTTGCTTCCCTAAATCTCACTTGATAATTTAATGTTTTTCCTTTTTTATCTTTCCTATATCAAGAGTAGGTGTTATTTTTCCATTCCTCAATATTATTTCATAACCTTCATTTCCTCATATTTATCCTCTCTAGGCTCTACTATAGAAGCTTTCTTTACGAAATTTATTCTCTTGAGTGGTGCATGGTACTTCAAGAAAGTCTTCAAAAAAATATTTGACACATTCCTTAGGTTCATCAAGAATTTTCATCCCTAAATCAAGATCATACTGAATAGATAGTTCCTTGTTAATATGTTGAACATGTTGTACTATGTCCTCTAATATTTGATCTACTTTTTATTTATAGGTTAAATCCAACAGATATTTCTTCCAATACCCTTCCTTACTAGTATTCGAATTTCATTTACTTTCATTTATCTATTTCTATTTGTTGGAAGTTCAAAACCATCCTCATCCATATTCATTTATAAGTTTCTCTTATGGTTTTCTACATATAATTTTGTTGGACTCTTCTTAGGGTATGATCTCTCAATATGCTCCATCTCATGACATAGTATACATCTAAAAGATATATTTTCATAATCTATGATTTGGATCCACATATTATCCCCATAGTTAAGAATGATTGGTTCTGGAAAAGGTTTACTTATATCAATAATGACCAATACCAAAGCATAAATAGCCAAAAATCCATCTTTTATAGTTTTTAAAATATTAATAAATTCTCCCAAAGTGCTTCCTATTACCTTGAAGGTATCCATTTTTTAAAATAAAATGGGTAATGCATACATCCTAACTCAGACTGGTACTAGGGATAAATTTATATTTTCAAGAGAAAATTCTTCATACTAATGAGTAAGGAAGAGTCACACTCTTTCCATAAACCAAGGACCATCTTTTAAGATTCTATATCTTTCTTCCCTAGAATGAAAATTTCTAGGAAGAAAGCTTTGGAAAGAAAATATAGAATGAATCTTGGAGAGTTCTAACTCCTATCAATCAATTTTGTCAATGCTGAAGCCCCTAGTTACTACCCATTATATTTACCAAAAATTACCCTATATGTGTGCAACAAGGATCAATCCTCTATGGTTTTCTCACTAACCTCTACTACTAGAGACGATTATAAGAAATTAGTTATAAATCCATCCATAGGAAGGAAACTAAAACTAAAAATCTATTGAATTTACCAGAATATCCTATAGTGAATAATATATTTGTTTAAAAAATTATAATAATTTGAAATTAAAATTTCTAAGATAAAGAAGGGAAAAATAAAGTTAGCTGAAGAATTATATGCCCAAACAAAATTTCTTACCTCTGTAAAGCCCTATCCATTTATTTCTCATCCTATCATTCACACCCTAGTTGATAGATATTTGTAATTTCATTTTTTATGACTTAAAAATTTGTCACTAGCCTTGTTCTAGATGGATGACTTCATAGGTTCATATATCTTTAAATATTACTCAAATTCCTTTATATGACACTCATTTTAAAGATCTTCAAATTTAGTATAGTGTGGTCCAAGAATTAGTTGGATCAAACAACCCTTCACGAATATGTGGCTCGTAAAATATGAGATATTAAAAAATAAATTACCTTAATCCTTTGGATACGAGTGTCCAAGATAACACTAATTGAGACGTTTTTAATTTTCCAGATTTATCTTGAATTTTAAGGAGATTTTGAAATATTTATATTCGACATTATTGATTTTAGAGTGGAAGTGGACATATGCAGATCACATGAATAACTATTTTTTTTTTGGTAAGTAAGAGAATATTTATAATTAACACCGAGTTTTAACTGGTTGACCCAAAACCATTTTACAAAATAGGGTCCACTGACCAACTGGACAAAGGCCAAGCCCTAAAAGTTTAAACTGACAACAAAAAGGGCCAAGACCTACTCTTCCAATAGAATACAACCAAACTAAACTATGGAAGCCTAATATTATGGCCATCAGAAAAGAAAGACGCAAAATAGAACTAACAAAGACAAAATCCACTTTGAGCCTTCCAATCTAAAATTTTTCATTATCTATCACCATTGAGACTGCATGAGGAAGATTTTCAGTCCATGTGATCAAATTTGCTGCTACAATGCCTTCATTTTCCAGCCTATCAGCTACCATTTTGCTTCTCGGAAGGTATGCAAAATTATGGCCTCAGGTCGATCATGAATTAGAGCCCTTGCTTCGTGGATGTAGTCATCAAATCTCCAAGGAGCTCTCTTAGTGTTCTTTAGAAGATTTATAATAATAAGAGAATCACCTTCCACCAACAGCTTCCCTGGATAATTCTCTGCCACCTTGAGGCTCCTCCAAACCGCCCTCGCTTCAGCCACATTGTTAGTTTGAGCTCCAATATGTTCAGCAAAAGCTACAAGCACCTCACCCTTGTGGTCTCTAAGTAAGCCACTAGCCTCGACTTCACCGGGTTGCCCCTAGATGCCCCATAAAAATTTAACTTAATCCACCCTAGGGGGGGTGGGGTCCATGTGATCATGGTTCTAGGATAGACTTGAGGATGATTGAGGCCATCAGTGAGAGGTAAGTTTAATGACTGGCCTAATGAAGCTTCAAAAGGATTTGGAGGTCTAGATGTTGTAGGCACTAAACAAGCATTCTCATTAGCATATACTAAAATTTTTGACAGGACAGAGGATGACTGAGAAACCTTATCCAAGAAGGCCCGACGATTCCTTTCCAACCATATCTGCCACAAGTAGTGATGAAGGCAGATCTACCACATATACCTAAGACGCCTATTCAAAAAGGGAGAAGGCCACTGGACAAATAAGTCAAAAATGGACTGAGGATGGACCCAATAAATATGAAACACTTGTAACAGACCTAACAAGATTGAGACAAAAAAATTACAATATAGAAACAAATGATCAATAGACTCCCACTTGACATACAAAGATAACACCTATTAACAACAATAACACCTATTTTTATTAAGTTATCCATGGTGAGGATCTTATTTTGGATGGCCAGCCATGCAAAAAACCCAAACTTCGAAACAATGCTTTTGGGCCAAATTTCCAAGTGAGGGAAAGTAGGTTCATCATTATCAATAAGCACCAGATAAGCAGTCTTGACAAAAAATTCCCCATTGTCTGAAGCTTCCCAGATAATCTGGTCCTCAAGAATTCCAGAAGGGAGTAAAGACTATCTTAATTCATTCTCCAGTATTATTGATGCCCCTGGTAGATCATTGTTCATTATTGGCTTCCAAACCCTTCTATTGTTTGACAAAGTAATAAAATCTGCAACTTTGGTACCAAAAGCTTCAATTGTCCAAGATCTAAGGGTTGAAAGGATGGGGTCTGTAGAGAGGGGATAGTCCTTTAACCATTTGTGGTCCTAGAAATCAATTTTTCTTCCATTTCCCAGTTTCCAACGTAGCCCTTTGCTTAGCAAGTTTTTAGTTTGAAGGATTGATTTCCAAAAAATTGATCCCCTGGGAGGAAAGGAATAACTTAAAAATTTAGTTTCTTGCAAATAATTTCTTCTGATTATAGTAATCCATTCTGCATTTGCATTTTTCAAAAGACACCATGCTTGTTTGGCCAGGAGGGCCATGTTTAAATGTTGTATTCTCCTTAGCCCAATACCTCCAAACTCCCTTGGTTTGCAAACCCTATCCTAGGACACCAAGTGAAAGCGCTCGCTAGATTCGGAACCAGTCCATAGGAACCTCTTCCGGATCTGTTCAATTTTAGTGTAGATACTTGTAGGAGCTTTAAAAACGGAGAGAAAGTAGACAGGGATGCTTTGAATGGAAAACTCGGTGAGAACTACCTTGCCGCCTTGAGATAAAAATTCCCTTTCCATCCAAACTCGACTTCCTCTTAATTCTTTCAATTACATTAGTCCACATGGAATCGGTAGCTCTGCCTGTAAATAAAGGAAGGCCTAAGTATGTGGATGGAAGAGTAGACATTGAGCATCCAAGAATCCTAGCAATCTTAATCTGCCTCTGAATGGGAGTGTTAAAGAAATAAATTTTACTCTTTGAAAAATTTACCTTTTGCCCCGCAACATCCTCATGTAGCTCTAGAATATGTTTTATGACCTTAGCCTCAAAAACTGATGCAAGAGTTAACAAAAAAGTATCATCCACAAACTGTTCATGTGTAATGCACTGTGTTTGTGATGATGCTTTAATTCCTGAAATAATACCAATATTACAGGTAGCTTTGATTGTCCTCCCAAGGGCTTCAGCCACAATGATAATCAACATGGGAGAGATAGGGTCACCTTGCCTTAGGCCCCTTTTACTTTGAAAGTATCTAGCAGGAGCACCATTAACAAGGACTGAAAACCAAGGTTTCATAAAACATCCTTCCAAAAGCTTGATCCATTCATGATGAAAACCAAATTTTTGAAGAATGGCAGAGACAAAACTCCAGTTTATGTGGTCATAAGCCTTGTTCATATCCAGCTTGAGAGCAAAAGCAAGTTTTTTAGTCTGGACTACCAAATGGAGGGCTTCATGAACTGTTATGACACCATCAGGGATGGACCTTCTAGGGATTGAACTGCCTTGACAAACATCAATAAACATAGGAAAGATCTTCCTCATTCTATTTGCAATCGCCTTGGTCAAAATTTTATAAACAACATTACAAAGGCTAATAGGTCTAAAATCCATCATAGATCTAGGAGTAGGAATATTTGGGATTAAAGCAATAAAAGTGGAGTTAAAACTTCTCGGAATATGCTTTGTGGACTGAAATTCCTTGATAGTAGCACATACATCAAAACCTACAATATCCCAAAAAGCCTAAAAAAAATGAGGTGAAAACCCGTCTGGACCTGGAGCTTTATCAGGGTTCATTGAGAAGAGGGCCTCTTTGATTTCTTCATCCATGAAAGGCTTAATTAACTCCCCATTCAATTCATCAAAAATTAAATGAGGAATATGGTAAAGCATTGATTCCGAAGCTAAGCGAGAACTGAAATGTTCTTCTCCTAAAAGATTCTGAAAATAGGAAACTGCTTCATTTCTAATCTCATTAGGACTAGAAAGGGATGATCCATCATCTCTAACAAGTTCTTTAATTCTATTGTGGCTTCTGTTCCTTAAGGTAGATATATGAAAAAATCTTGTGTTGGCATCACCTTCTTTTAGCCAGGTAGCTCTAGACTTTTGCCGCCAAAAACATTATGGTACTCAGCAAGGGCTTTATTTTCATCTGCCTGTAGGGAAGGGTTTGGCAATCCCTCTTCAATTTTTTTCTCAATGGTTGATAACCTTTCAGAGATGACTTTCTTGTTTTCAAAAATATTTCCAAAAATTTCTTTATTCCAGATCCTTAGATTTTCTTTCACCACTTTAAGTTTCTGTGCTAATCTGAATGAAGGCCTGCCCTGACAAGAATGTTGCCACCATTGAGAAATTTTGTCTCTGATATCAGGGTGGTTCATCCACATAGATTCAAACCTAAAATGCATTTTTAATTTTGGAGTCTCTTCAATTTCAAGTAAAATCGGGTTGTGGTCAGACCCAATGCGAGGCAAGGACAACAGATTTGCATCCCCAAAAGATTGTATTGCTTCCTGTGACAAAAAAAACATATCAAGCTTTTCCATTATAAGTTGATTTCCAGACCTCCTATTGCTCCAAGTAAATTTAGCATTTTTTAATTTGACATCCAATAAATTTTTGTTGTTGATGAAATATTGAAAGTCCTCCATACTTCTTGCTGGAATTCCTAATCCCCATTTTTTATCAGAGGGTTAAATAGGGGTATTAAAGTCCCCCACCACTATCCATGGGATATCCTGAAAAGCTTCCTTGAAATGACTGAGTAAATTCCATAGATCAGCTCTCCCAGATATAGAATTAGGGGTGTACACATTTGTTAATATCCAAGAAAGGTCACTAACCTTATCCTTAAAAATAATGCTCATTACCCTTTCCCATAATTGAATAACCTTGCATTCCACCTTCCCTGGATTCCAGATACAAATAAGACCACCTGAGGTTCCATTGGCTTTGCAAAAAATTGCTTCTCCCTTTTTCCAGATATTGAGGGCAATTTTTCTAGACAAAACTTCATCGACTTTAGTTTCTTGCAAAATAAGAATAGTGGGATCAAAATATCTTCTTAAATATTTGACTAACCACTTTTTAGGAAGGCCATTGAGCCCCCTTACATTCCAGGATATGATCTTCATTTGGAACTTTTAAAGTTTTTTCCTCTTCCCCTGCCTTGGACTTGAGGGGGCTTAAGAATTTTGTTCTCTTCAAAGGGAAGATTTGATGGAAACAGAGTAGTCTGAATTCCATTAGCTATCTCATCTTGGACCTCTTCTTTCCATTGTTGGGCATTTGACTTTCTTCCTTTTTTTTCTCACCTCCACGGTCAATCATGGGGGACTTCATTGAGCTTCTAGTCAGTTTCGGGCTAAATTTGGTTTGGGTAACCTGTTGGATAACAGTGCTGGAAACCCCTTCTATGGATTGGGACAAAGACAAAGGTGAAAAATGTCGCTTGGAAGGGCTGATTAACTCTGAAAGCACTTTTTCTCTTTCTGGGGCGTAAAAATACTCATCATTAGGGCATTCTTTATGACCAACAGGAGGAGGATTGGAAGGTCCAGATTTGGTTGGGGAGTCAAGGTAAGCGTGGAGACCAAGAATTATATCCTCAACATTAGACCCTTCATTCTGATTTTCCTCTGTAATTATTTGGTTTTCAGCCAAAATGTTAAATTTATTTAGATTTTCGAAAGGAGAGCATACCTTTTGTTGGTCAGTTTGTGATGTAGAAATTTGCTTGTCCTTACCATTGTCCATGTGAAGCTCAGCCTCATTCTCCATTTGCCCCAAACCAGAGGCCTTTGCCTTTTCAACATTTGGATCTTTAACCCTGTACATCCCTGTGTATTTGCCATTATTTTTGAAAAACTGCCACTTGGAATCATTATTCCTAGGAAGGGTTTGCTGGCTTCTCAAAAAAGAGCATTGTCCTTTGACATGGCCTTGAATATTACAGTCAGAGAAAAATTCCGGTCTATTTTCATATTCGATGACCTGTAATCTTGTTTTATTTCCATATTCTAACTCCACATGAGTAGGAAGCTCAGATTCTAGGTTTGCATTTACACAAATCCTAGCATGTGTCATTCTGGTGCGTGCAAGGGTTGGATTTTCAATGGCCACCAAATCCCCTATGGTCTTGGCAATACCCTGAAGAAAATACTCATGCCACTAATGAAACAGGATATTTGGGAGATGGACCCAAATGGGGCCAAAGTTTATGCTCTACTTTTCTGGGTCAAAATCCTCAGCCCATCTCCTCAGAAAAAGACTTCTTCGGCCCAAGAACCAAGGTCCTCCTGTTAGAATACAACTAGCATCTTCACTATTGTTAAGGCGTACCACAAAAAAACCCCTTGATAATGCAATAATCTCCATGTGTCCGAAAGTCTTCCACTTCGAAGATGCCCATCGTCGAATCGTTTCAATATTTGGCCTGCCCCCTATGAATTTGCCTACCAGAGAAAAATTTTCCATCGATATAAAGTCTACCATTACGCTTTCAGGCACGGATACTTTCTGCCCATCGGGAGTGAGATGTGGTAAGGAATGTAAGGAAACCCTATTGCCACCTTTAAGGGCCCGTGCAAAATACTTATTGCCCTCAGAATTCTTGATGTGGGCCTTCTTATCAAAAATAATATCAAGGGGTTCGTGTCCCTCTAATTTTTTAAAACCCTCAGTGTCCTTGTCACTATCCACCTGCTCTTCCTCAGTTGCTTCAGAACCTTGCTTGTTCCCTCCTTGAGCCTCACAGCTTCCAGGGGTTTGGAAACCCTGTTTCCCACCTCCAGCAAAATGAGAATCATGTTTGCAGAAATTGCACCTGCCTCCGCTCCCGCTTTGCTCCATTCCTGCCTCTGCCTCCTCTTTCACATGAATAACTATTGAATGCTAAAATATTTGGAGTTTTTACTCTATGTTTCATATAAGTAGCATTCCTCCAAGGATCACGTATACATTAAAGTAAAAATTTAAAATAGAAAGGAATATGATCAAAAATAATAATAATGCGAAGAATATTTATTAGTTTTAAACATCATAATAAGTGTTAATGTGAAATTAAACAATATTAGTTTAATTTATTAAATTTTTTAATTTTGAAATATATACGATTCAAAACTCTATTCATATAATTTATTAGAAAAATATCAAGTGTTCATATAACTTATTTAAAAATAACAAATATTAATGTGAAACTTTTTATATTATAGTAAAAATATTTTATTGAAGATAATATATTTTTCAAAACAATAGTTTTGTACAAGAATAAAATTTTCATTGTTCAACATCATGATAAATCATGGAGAATATTACCATGCACACATGCAACTATTCTATGTTAATTAATATGAATTTTTTTATTTTAAAACCCATTGAATAATAAAATAACATCATTGTAAAACATCACAGGGAACTGAATGCCATATTAATAAAGTTTAAATATTTGTGTGAGATGTGATAAAGTGTGATCCAAGAGGGAGTGTGATAGGTTCATTTGAAGTGCATCAATTCTTTAAACCCTTACCATCAATGCATGGAAATATTATTTCCAAAAAAAAATTAAACTAAAGGAATGTTAAGGAAAATAAGGTATAGGGATGATTGCAAGCAAGGAGGAAGTACAAGCCAAGAGAAAACCTCATTAGCTAGTATGGAAGGAAAGTCATATTTGAAATCCCTAATGGGAATTCAACATGTTATAGCTACAAACTAGGATATCCTAGTTGGAATTATGGAGGCCAAAGTTGAAGATAAGTAAAATAACCAATACATGTCAAGTTCAATACAAGTAGTAAATATTACACTAGAAGCGAGTATTACGGATGATATGATTGAACATGATATAATGGTTCTTAAAAGTAGAGGGTTAATATGTGAGTTCCATATATCATGGCCAAGTTTTATGGATATTCAAAATTTGATCAAGTGGAAGTGGGGATTGAGTTCAAATTACTCTATTATTTTCTTCCTAATTTTTTCTCCTCATCATCTTTTCTAGTTCAAAAATTAGGGATAAAATAATAGTTCATGGTCCAAGGTTTAGGGGAAGAGATGCACCTTGTTTGTGACCATGTAATAATTTTTTTCTATTGAAACATAAATTATTAAGAATATTTTAGTGTGGGTTAAGCTTTTTGGACTTTCATATTATCTTATAAATAAGGGTATTTTTAAAAGTACTAAAAATACCTAGGAAAATTCATTGAGAAAGAACTAACAACTAATGAGTGAAAGCATTCTATATATACTCAAATATGTGTTGTTATGGAAATTTCAAAACCTTTTTTCACTAGTGATTAAGATTAAATCTCAATCAAGAGAATGGGATCAACAAATAAATTATGAAAATATCACTTTTATCACAATTTTTATGATATTGAACATATGATAAGAGTTTGCAAAGCGAAAACAACAAAGATGATAAACGCAATGAACAACATGTATTATTGAGTAGCCTGTTTAAATAACACAGTTACAGCCGGGAATAGAACACCGGCGGAACGGAACTGTTACGAAGTTGTAACAGTCTCAACAAAATGTCTAAATAAATTAGATACAGACAAAGTACGCTAACATCCCCCTTTATTACATTATTTGGGTAATGTAATAACTAATAGCTATACTAGACTACTAACATCCCCTTACATTATTTTGCAATACAAAGTGAGCTGCGAAACAATTCAAATTTGACACGTCCAAGTGCCTTAGTGAAAATGTCTGCAACTTGAGCATCGGTGGGAATGTGCTGAAGCTGAATTCGGTGCTTTGGAACTTCGTCTCGAATGAAATGACATTGTGTGTCAATGTGCTTTGTTCTTTCATGATGGACTGGATTCTTGACGAGGTTCAGAACACCCTGATTGTCGCAAAACAAGTGTATTGGAGATTTTGATGGATGGCCCATACTTGTCAGAATGCGATGTAACCATATCACTTCGCACATAGATTCACGTGCGGCACGATATTCTACCTCTGTTGATGAAATAGCAACCACCTGTTGCTTCTTGCTGTGCCAAGAGACAGGACCGGATCCCAGATGAAAAATGTATCCAAAAGTTGACTTGCGATCATCAAATGATCCGGCATAGTCGGAGTCCGTGTATCCTTGCAAGAAGAATTTGTTGTTCCTCTTGTATTCTAGGCCATATTCCATAGTACCACGGACATAGTGAAGAACACATTTTTTTGCTTTCCAATGAGTGGTCTTAGGCTCCTGTATGAACCTCGAAAGATAGTTGACAACAAATACGAGATCTGGCCTAGTATTGGTCAGATATATGAGACTCCCAATCAATTGTCGATAGAGAGTACCATCTACCTGAGGTGAGTCATCATATCACTATAACTGAAGTCCATTCTCCATTGGAGTTGCCATTGGCTTGCAGTCAGTCATGCGATATTTTTCCAACAATGTCTTGGCATATTTTTTTTGAGACACTTTGATGGAGTGCTCCTTCTGGCTGAATTCCAGACCAAGACAATAATGGAGAAGTCCGAGATCTGTCATCTCAAAATATTTGCACAAGTTTCTTTTGACAGTAGAGATCATATTTTTTGAACTCCCTGTAATGAGCAAATCATCCACATAGAGTACAAGCAACACTATCTCAGAACCCTATTTCTTGAAATAGAGGTTTGCATCTGACGGACATCTCTTAAATCCATGCTGCATAAGGTGATTGTCCATTTTTATATACCAAGCTCGAGGAGCTTGTTTCAGACCATATAAGGATTTGACCAACTTGCAAACTTTCTGCTCTTGGCCTTCCACTTCAAATCCTTCGAGCTGAGTCATATAGACTTCTTCTTGGAGATCACCATTTAGAAAGGCACTTTTGACATCCATCTGGTGAAATTTCCACCCATATTGTGCTACCATAGCACACATAACCCGAATTGTGGTCATCCGAGCAGTAGGTGCAAAAGTTTCCTCGTAGTCAATGCCTTCTTTTTGAGCATAGCCCTTTGCAACAAGACGGGCCTTATGCTTATCAATTGTTCCATCTGCCTTGTACTTGAATTTATATACCCATTTGCAGCCAATAGGTTTCTTTCCATGTGGCAGAACAACAAGCTTCCAAGTTTTATTTTTCATCAGAGACTCATCCTCTGTATCCATAGCGACCTTTCACTGAGGCTCACTAAGAGCATCTTGCACTGATGCAGGTTCAAGACTATCTATGGTAGACATGAATGCCCTATCATCATCAATATCCATATCCTCTACTTTTGTACTTGGAGTTACAGAAAGTTCCTCAAAAGATTGACAAAGATCATCAACCTCACCAGTTTCTTTGGCTTCTTTTTCCTTTTGACTCATACTGCGTGTACGAGGTCTATCCAAATTCAAATTGGGAGGAGTGGATAAATTTGCATCTCTCGATTGTATTTGTACACCATTTAGGATTCTTCTTCGGTGGAGTTGAAGAAGATGTAGAAGGACCTCCTGTTTGTGTTGATGAAGGAATCTTCTCTTCCTTAGTTTCCACAATATCTTGGTGTACTTTAGATGTGCTCTGTGATGTGAAAGCTTCATCAAAGACAACATCTCTCGCTGATATGAATTTTCTTGGTCAAAGGATCTATCAACCGATATCCTTTAGAGTGCTCAGAATAACCAAGAAAAATACATCTCAGTGTTTTCTCATCTAGCTTCTTCCTTTTATCTTTCGGTATGTGCATGAAAGCTTGACATCCAAAAATACGTAGATGAGATATGGAGGGTTTTCGACCACTCCATGCTTCCTGTGGAGTCATTCCTTTTAGGGCCTTTGTGGGTGCCATATTCAATAGATACACTGCAGTGGTGACAGCTTCTGCCCAATATTGTTGCCCAAGAGTAGCTCCTATGAGCATACAACGAACCATTTCCATAATAGAACGGTTCCTTCTCTCAAGCAACTCCATTTTGTCGAGGAGTATAGGCGATTGTTAACTCGTCTCTTGATCCCATGCTTATCTAGGAATGCAGAAAATTCATTAGAGGTAAACTCTCCCCCTCGATCTGAGCGGAGGGTTTTAATAGAAGCCCCTGACTCCTTCTCAACGGATTTCTTGAACTGCTGGAAGAATGCGAAAGCTTCAGATTTTAGTTGGAGAAAGAAAACCCACATCTTTCGTGAGTAGTCATCTATGAATAACTGAAAGTACCTCTTCCCTCCACAACTGTTGGGTGTGAAAGGACCGCACAGATCGGTGTGAATTAACTCCAGAGGTTTTCGTGCTCTTGTAGAGCTCTTCTCAAATGGTACTCTATGTCGTTTCCCGCCAAGCGACTCGAGCACACCTGGCAATGTGGCAGAAAGGGAAGGAAGACCATTTACCATCTCAAACTTGTTGAGCTCAAGTAAGTAGCCAGAACTAAGATGCCCATATCTCTTGTGCCATAGGGAAGTTGCCTCCTTGGTAGAGACAATCATGGCAACATGTGGAGTAGAGATAGCATCTAGTGCAAATAAGCCATGCTTATATGAAGCTGTTGCAATCTGCTTACCCTTCCTGGTAATTGTACAACACTTCTTTCCATTCTCAACATGAAAGTTGACAACCATATTTCTATCCAGGATTTGTGTCACTGACAACAAATTGTTGGCTAATCCCGGAACATAGAGGACTTTGTCAACTCGACACTTGCCATCAGGAAGAGTGACTGAAACTGTACCCTCTCCCTGAACCCTGTAGGTTTTATCATCAGCAATGGTGACAGGTTTGCCCTCTTTGGCCTCAAATTATTCAAACCACGATCTGTCGCCAGTCATATGTTTGCTAGCTCCAGAATCGACATACCAAACAGGATCCCTCTATGTGGAATTTGTGGTAGTCATGAGCACCTTGTGTGCCCATTCAGAATCTGAGTCATATTCTTCAACAAGAACATTCACCTGGGGTTGCTTGTTTTTATTTTGTGGTTTGTTTTGGCCTTTCTACTTGTTCTTATGCCAACACATGTTGGTGTCATGGTTGTCTTTCTCACAGATCTTGCACCACCTCTTCTTCTATTGAGGTTGTTTGCCTTTTCCTTTCGTATCTTGTTGAGAATTTCCTCCTTTCTAAAAGTTGCCTCCTTTTTGCCCATTACCTTTCTTCCTTGAACCCTTCCTGTTGGTGTATAGGGCTGTATTGGAAGAATCATCCTTGTGAAGTTGGCGTGCCTCCTGTTGTTGAAGCAGATTGACCAACTCGATGTAGGTAATTTGTCGTTGAGACACCTGGATGGAGGTTATCAACATATCAAATGAAGAAGGTAAAGCTCTCATCACAAGTGAAATGAGAAGCTTTTCATCCACAGTATCTCCCAAAGAACTCAATTTCTCTTTCAACTCAGACACTCTGCACAGAAAGAGTTCAACTGTTTCACCCTGCCTCAAACTCAGGTTATGAAGTTGTTGAAGATGAAGAATGGTGGATTCATTCTTCCCCTCATAGATGGTTCTAAGGGCATCCCATGCCTCTTTACCACTTGCTTTGTTAGCTATATGAGGTTGCACTTCATCTGAAACAGCAAACAAAATGAGCACCTTTGCTCTACTGTCTTTCTTGTCAAAAGCTATCTGATCTCCTGAAGGACCTATGGATCTTGTTGTTGGTGAAGGCCTAGTTGCTACTCCAGTAACAATATCCCACAAATCTTCCATTTGGAGAATAGCCTTCATCTTATGTTTCCATGGTGTATAATTTGGACCTTTCAATAACTGATGCGGATCAGTCATCAATTTTGCAACAGCGGCCATAGTGAAGGTTCCTTATATCACCAATTGGTCCCCCTTTCGATATACCTTTTGCTAGGCCAATATACCGTACAAAATACCCACCCTTACGTGAGGGAAACTATAGGTATTTAGAAATATCAACAAAAATCACCCGCCCTTACGTGAGGGAGACTATAGGTGAGTTTTAGAGATCATACGATACGTGGAAAATAAGCGGTACTGAAAGGGAATCGCCTTGTTGATGGCACCTACCATAGAAGATTCTTCTCATGCGTGGGGCGTAACTTCCCCTAAACACTATGAAGAATACTTCGTCAGGATTTACGCCTAAACACAAGTGCGATAAAGGGTAGTGGATGGAGTAAAAAAATGCAAAAATGGCATACTTATTCCTCCCCGACGATTTATAGAGAACAAGCTCAGACGTCGTTGTAGCAGCTATATTAGGCGGCGGATACAGTAGCCAAATCACGATAGCTTTACCTGTAAGTGCTGGCCAGAGGTATCACAAATACCGAACGCTGTAGTGCAATAAAATTGCACGGATGGGTTTTATATTCCGGGGACTTAGGGAGTGTTTTGATTTTAAGTTTTTAATGTTATAGTGCAAAAATGAAATATGCAACATACAACATAAAAAAACTGCCCACAAGAATAACCCACAAGGTGTCGGTCACAGCCGAAAATGCACCTTTTACAATTTGCCAAATTGCTATTTTTCAAAAAATTACTCACTATCCCCCTTTGATTTTTTGAAAAAAATATCCCCCCTTAAAAATCTCTTTAACAAAGCATTTTAATAATTATTATATATTTAAAATTAAAATAAATAATTTTAATTTTATATAGTTTTAAAACTTTAAGAAAAATAAATTAAAATTAAATTTTAATTTATAAAGTTTAAAAACTATATTAAAAAAAATTAAAATTAAAAATTTTAATTAAAAAAATAATAATTAAAAAACACTATGCAAAAAAAATTATACCTTTGAGGGGAAGTCGGCGGGATTTGAACCCCCGACCTGCAGGCTCCCTGAGCCTTACCGCACGGCTCACGACCACGTGAGCCAGCGGGCTGATCCGAAATGATCAGTGAGCCACCTCCCTTTTCAACCTCGGCCTGCCCGTCCTCCGCTGCTTCCAGCTTCCCGAGCCTCGTCTGCAACTCGCGGCTTCTGCCTCCGCAGCAAATCGTCGTCTCGAAGCCACTTCCCAGTCGCGGCTTCCTCCGCAGACGATGCAGACGCAAACGTAAAAAAAACGCAGTTACCGCGTTCAACCGGCGCTCTGGTTTTTTTTCTTTTTTTTCACTGCGCGCTTGCGCGATCTGATTTTTTTTTTTTTTTTTACGGGCGGGGGGGGGGTTTATACCCCGCGTTTGGGAATTTGAAATTCCCGCGTGGGGGGTGGCGTTGGGGAGCGCGTCGTCTCCACCAACGGGGGGGGAAAGGGGAGCGCGCGCGCGATTTCGCGTTGCGCAGTCTCCCTCCACGGGGGAGGGGGTGGCTTCCCCTTCCCGTCTGCACCTGGCAGACGTCGCGTAGAGGACGCGGTCTGCGGTCTGCGTAGGCTGACATTAGCGGTTTGCTCCGGCCTGTGCTCTGTGGTAGACTGGACGCGCAAGACATCCCTCTTTGTGCGTGTCGGCCTCCCTCCTTGCACACGCGTCAGCCCGTGCTGGCTGTACCGGCCGGTGGGGAGTGGCGGTGGCTCCCTCGACGCAGCGCGCCGAGCGGGGTCGTCCGCGGACCTGGACGCGGGGTGGGGGGCGGATAGATGTCCGCTCGCCCTCGGCCCTGCGTGTCCTTCCCGGAGCGAGCTGGCATCGCTGGCAACCTTCGAACGCAGTACGCGTTCAGCCGGGGCTTCCGCCCTCTTCCCTGCACGACAACTGACGCGCGATAAAAAAACATAGGCTGAGAATTAAAAAATTACGAACAGCTCTGATGCCATGATAAACGCAATGAACAACATGTATTATTGAGCAGCCTGTTTAAATAACACAGTTACAGCCGGGAATAGAACACCGGCGGAACGGAACTGTTACGAAGTTGTAACAGTCTCAACAAAATGTCTAAATAAATTAGATACAGACAAAGTAAGCTAACAAATTCTAGCCATGACATCAACTTCAAAATGAAGCAAGGACATCATACATTTAAAGAAGCTATATTTGATCAAGGATATTTCATATATTCCACTCTAAAAGAAGAGGTAAAGAAATCCTGTCTACAATGTCATTTGGTAAGTCTAGACAACATTAAAAGTGAAAAATAATATGTGGAGAGAAATCCTAATACAAAATTGGAAAAAGAGGTGAAGTTTATTCTAAGTAAATCATCTTCATTTTTCTGAAGTTGTATAGAATATTCTCTAGGTAATAAAAGTGTAAGCGGTGAAGATTTTATTCCTTGAACATTAAGGTTTCAAGAGAAATATAATAAATAAATGAGGATGGAGGAAATCCATAACAATTCAGGGTATATAGGAAAAAAAAAGAAGGTAATTACTATAGAAGAGCATCAATACACTTTAATATTTCTAGGGTAACATAAGGAAGATTGTGGTTTTGAAGTTATTCCTTGCACTTGATATTCTTCAAAACAAGGAAAACCTAAATATGATAAGTTTTACTATGAGTAGTTTGAGAATATTGATGAGATTGATTAAGATGAAAGTATTTCCAGGAATTAAAAAAAAAAAAAAGAGAAATAATCAGAGAGCATGTGTGAGCGTGAATCGAGAGTTGGGAGGAAGTGTGATCAGGAAGTAAAAAAATCCAATTCGAGCCATGAGGAATTGCGATCTAAGAGGGATTACAAGCCAATATTTAGTCATGGTAAAAGAGAAATAGGTTCATCTAGAGTGCATTAATGCTTCAAAACCTTACCATGAATGTGTGAAATATTATTTTCAAAAAAATATTGAAGCAAAATAGCATTAGAAAAAATAAGACTTAAGGGCTATTGCAAGCCAAGATAGAGTGCAATCCAAGAGGAAGTGTGAGGCAGGAGAGAGTGTAGGCTAGAAGCAAGTGGATATTGAGAGGAAAGTAGATCTAAGAGAGTGCAAGCCAAGAGCAATCCCCAATAAATACTATGAAAGAAGATTCATATTTGAAAGCTCTAATGGGAAATTAGGATGCCCTAGTTTGAAGTATGGAGGCCCAAGTTAAAGATAAGTAGAAGAGCGAATACACAACATGTTTGATTCAGGTACCAATGTTACACTTGAAGTGAGTATCAAGGATGATATGATTGAGCATGATATAATGGTTTTTAAAAATAGAGAATTAATATATAAGTTTCGTAGATCATGGCCAAGGATTTTGGAGATTCAGAATTGGATCAAGTGGAAGTGGGGATTAAATTCAAATTACTTTGTAACTTTTCTTCCTAAAGTTTTTTTCTCATCATCTTTTCCAATTCAAAAATTGAGGAGATTTTTTTAAAGAGAGGTTTGATGGCCTGGTTCGTCCAGGGGTTGATAAATATTTATCGCTATTACTCTAACATTGAAGAAAAGTTCAATCTAATTTTTGGGTTCCGATACTTCACAGGTACCTAGATTTCATGACTATATTCGTATTTGTTTTTGGAATCAAACATTTTCTATGACCTAGAGGTTTTCACAGAGGACTGCCCAAACTTTTGATCTCATTTTGGTCATATCTCACTTATTCAGAATCATATTGAGCTAAACTTTTGAGGGTAGATGCCTGAAAAACCCTAGAACGTCTCCACAAATTTTCATATCATTTGGAGCAACACAAATCCTAGCACATCCCTATGTGTGAATGACATATTTGGCAAGCGACTATGCGAGGGTTTCATCTGGATTGAGTGCAAGCAACTCCAGAGGTTGGTTTTTAGGGCCTTAGGGCCCTAGTAGCCAATACTTTTATGGTTTATTCCAAATATTTTAGCATAAAATGTTGTAGGGGATACAAGATGGGTTAGAAATTTATCTTTCAACAGATCATACTATGAACTTGAGTGACAATGGCTTCCAATTTGCTGCACAAAATAAAAGTGAAAACCATACCTTTCCATGGCATCTAGGGCAAGGATTAAAGAGATCACGAAACAAGTTTCAAGCAATTGATCAAAAAATGGCTCATATCTCAAGTGAATTTGGTGCTAAGGTGCACCCACAAAATAATTCTACTATGAAAACCCCTATCAAGGGTAAGAATTTTGAAGACTCGGTCCCAAAAATGAATTTTAGGGATGCCCTTCATGGTGGACAACCTCAGCCCAATGCTAATAATATTAGGGCTTCCCATAAACCTCTAAGAATGCCTAAGATTGATCCCAGGAAAATGGAGTTAGTATGTCTTAAAGCATCTGATGGAACTCCTATTGTTAAGCTTGATATGGATAACATTCAGACTGGCATTGAAGATTTGGAAAAAAGAGGACTAATTTGTTGGTTCGTGGGTTTTTGTCCGAGTCTATCTGCTTTCAAAGTCTGGGCTACAAAAATCTAGAAAACTAAAGGTGAGTTACAAATCTCTATTTATCCAAATGGTTATTTTCTTGTTTTATTTTCTAATAATGAAGATAAAAAGAAAAATTTTGAAGGGGGTCCTTGGTTTTATGGAAGGGCAGGGCTTTTCACGAAGCCCTGGCATACTAAATTTAAATTTGAAGAAGAGATGCCTTCTATTGCTCCCATGCAGGTTAGACTCTTTGGCCTCCCTATTGAATTTTGGAATCCTACTATTTTTTTCTTCAATTGGAAACTCTTTAGGAACTTTTATGATGACTGTTGATTGTACTCAAAATTTTGAACATATTATTTATGCTTGGATTTGTGTTTTAATGGATTTTGACAAACACCTACCTAAAAATATCACATTACAATTTTGGGAAGACACTTGGGAGCAAGTAGTGGACTATGAGAAAATTCCTTTTCGTTGTAGAATTTGCCATGAATATGGTCATTTGGCTAGTGCTTGCCCAAATAAAATTCTTGATCAAAGGAAAGAAGATATAAACTTAGCAGTTTTCCAAATACCTAAGAAGAAGAACACTCAGAAAAACCAGTTATGAAGGATAAATCAAAGTCATCTGCTAATATGTTTGAAATCCTTTCCACAAATGATGTACCAAGTGAGGAAGAGGAAATAATGGAAACTGAAATCTTAGAAACACAATTTAAATATGAAGGGAAAAACTTAGAGACAAACCAAGAAATCAAAGGTTTTCAACAGAAAAAAGGAGAAAATTTACACAAGAAAAACAATATTTCAAATGTCAAAACTTCAAATAATGCAAGTCCCAATATAGAATCTGTTGAACCATCTAGTAAAATTTTGGTTGTGTACGAGCATTCTTCAAGGTTAGAAGCCATCTCAGATTCAATTGGAATAAGTCAAGAAATAGGGAAAAAAAAATTGAAGATGGATTCTAATCAAAAAGTAGGTCGCAAGACCAATCAATATCATATGGTAAAAGAAGGTGAAAATCTTGTAGAGGAAGGTAAGATTAATGCCCTTCCCAACTTTTTTAGCCTTGGCATTAATGAATATAATCACTTGGAATATTGGAGGACTCAAAGGGAGTCTTTCAAAACAAAATGAAATTAGAAGAATGATTCACGTAAAGCATCCACATCTTTTTTTCCTTCAAGAAACTAAAATGTCAATGGAAGATATGGACTTAATTGCTAGTAAAATTTGGCGAGCTGGAAAAGTGGTTTCCCTTAGTTCCTAAGGGACTTCGAGTGGCATTGCTTGTCTTTGGGATCCAAAAGAGGTAGTTATTCACCATATGGTTGGTAGTTGGGGTTTGTTGGCTATAGCTATTCAAAGTAGACATTCCAACCAGATTATGCTATGCATTACTGTTTATGCTCCAACTTATTTGGAGGAAAAAAGAAGACAGTGGAAGGATATTACTCATATTATCTCTCATTTTCCTAAAGCTTGGATATTGATCGGAGGATATTTCAATACCATCCTCTCTCTGGATGAGAAAAGGGGGGGAAGTAAAAATTTGGACAAAAGCACTGACCTCATGAGAAAATATGTTGTAAACCTCCATCTTGTGGATATCCAACCAGATAATGGCCTTATGACTTGGTCTAATAGAAGACAAGGCTTAGCTTGTATAATGGAGAAATTGGATAGGTTTTTGCTCTCTAAAAATTTCTTAATCCATGGTCACATTCCTAAAGTGAAGACTCTTAATAATGCTGGTTCGGATCATTGGCCGGTCATGGTGTAAATATGGAAAACCAATGTGATTTTCTCTCCTTTTCATTTTCAATTAATGTGGCTTAGAGATATTTCCTTCAGACCTCATGTGCAACAATGGTGGAAGGAATGTAAACCTAGGCATCAAACTAAGATGTTTTGTTTTGTCAAAATACTGCAATACATTAAATCCAAAATCAAGACTTGGAACTGGAAAGAGTTTGGGGATGTTCATAAAAAAAACATGAAGTTATTGCTCATATTGAAAATTTGAATAAGAAAATCCGTTTAGATGGCCTCACAGAGAAGAGAAGTGCAGATGAAATTAAACTCACAACTCGGTTAGAGGAATGGGAAAAAAGAGAAGAAATATTATGGAAGCAAAAATCTAGAATTCAATGGCTCAAAGAAGGAGATCGAAACACAAATTTTTTCCACAAATCTCTTCTAGATCGAAGATCTCACAACTTTATTTCTTCCTTAAAATCAGATTCTGGAGATGTTGTTTATACTTGGGATGGCATGAACTCTATTATTGTGTAGACACAAAAACAGCACCAATCCGATTATGTGACTACAAACACTGATCGCTTTGACACACACAGCCCCCAGGGCAGCCCTCAGAGGTTAAATAGTGGTCCTAACCACTTTTATAGCAATTTTGTAAGGTCAAAAGGCAATTTGGCACATTCAGGCACTTTGCTCAGTATTCGTCTCACCCAGGGATGAATTCTAACTGGGATTCGTCTCACCCAGGGACAAATTCTAAATTTGTCTTTGGTCAGGATGAATTCTAGGTTTAACGGGCAAAAAGAAGAATGCCGCCAAGTGGCAGCCGAGGACAGTCAATTATTGCCTCCTGTCGTGCATGCGCGTGTAGGTGAGTAGATTGGCAGTTAGAGGACTGTCACAAGGGCAGTCATGGAAGCCCAAGTCAGGGAGGAGTCTCCTCCCTCTTGGGAAGGCATGGCCACAACATGGAATCCTTGCATGCCCCTCCAAAAATACCCCTTGGGTCTATAAAATGGTGGACTTTCCCACCCAAATGAGGACAAGTTGGAGGCATTTTCAAGCAACGAAGTGCTGCCAAATTGAACACCCTATTGCACCCTTTTTCGATTCACCTTTTCACATCCATTAATATCTTTCGCAAGAGAGGTTATTGGGTGGATTTTGGAAGTGTGTATCCGAACACAAACATAACATTTGACCACATTAATCCACCAATTTGCCGACAACACAATGCCAAGAGATTTTGGGCCCATCCCTAGTGGATTGGCGTCAAAATCAAGTTCTAACGGGGGCGGCCCGCTTGGGCACCCCACACTTTTTGTTAGTTTCATTTTAGTCTATTTTGTTATTTCTCATTTATCCTACGTTACGTTCTATGCTATTTAGATAGCTCACAATCTGAATTTCAGAAGATATTTATCAAATATTATCATGCTGTGTCGATTTTGTGGCCCTCACTAACTTGCAGGTAGCGACATCGAATTCCCGTGGATAGAGGCCAAATTGGGAGAATCCGACCATCTGGGTCGTCCCAAAATGGCCCTAATTACTTAAACCCTCTATTTTTAGGTGTTTTGAAGGTCCCAAGGTTCAACATTTAGATAGCATCACTTCAAATTTTCATCACAAGAGAATTCGTCCTACCCGGGGATGAATTACAGCAGAATTCGTCCTGCCCAGGGACGAATTCCAATTGAATGCAAATTGGCTTACTGTTTCAATTGTGGTGGCCCTATGGTAAGGTTTTTTTGTCTCTGTCAGATTTGCAGGTGATTTAGATTCATTTTATTCACTGTTTTTGATAATATTTTACATGCATCTTTTGTTAATTTCAAAGAACAAACTTTTTATATTTGCAGCAGGTGCTACTAATGCCTTTGTTGTTTCTTTGAACACAGGATGAGTAGCAAGAAGTGAGGATTCATCAGCATAAGTGGCAGAAACACTCTCACCCACCCATTTAAAATGTGGGCATGCGAAAGAGGGATTATTGATCACAATTGTAACCAAATATATTTAACGCTCCTAACCCCTAAGAAGGGAGGAGGCGATTTTGTAACCGAGGTTAAAGAGTTAAATAAAAGGGCTATGACTTCTCTAAATTCTTGTATCTCATTTCAATCAATTTTCCTCTTTCGTTTAATGCACTTCATGTTTTAGGACTTAAGCGTTAGTTTTGATTTTGAATGCATCGAAATAGTTTTCCTTTCAAAAAATTTCGGAATCTCATGCTTTCATATTGTTGATTACTTTTCCAATCTTTTTGCTGCTACTTCCATTGACTCAGCTTATCAATATAATGTTCTTCAAGCAATCCCTTCTCTTATCACTTCTGATGAGAAACCTATTTTGACTGCTCCTGTTACTATTAATGAGCTTCAACAAGTAGTTTTTAAAATGCAAAAAGGGAAAACCCCAGGTCTTGATGGTTTTCCTATTGAGTTCTACCAAGAGTTTTGGGATATCCTTCATGTTGATTTATTAGAGGTGGTGGAAGAAGCTAGGAAAGCCAAAGAAATTTTTAAGGTTATCAATAAAACTTATATTACTCTTGTTACAAAAGCTCAAGAGGTTGATCATATCTCATATTTTAGACCTATTGCTTTATATAATTTTCTTTTCAAAATCATAACTAAAATCATGGCTGGAAGGTTGAAGCCTCTTTTACATAATATTATTCCCCTAGAGCAAGGGGGTTATGTGGAAGGATGTCAAATAGTAGATGAGATAGTTCTTGCTCAGGAAGACATCTATTCCATGGATATGCAAAATTCTCCTTCCATGTTCATTCAGTTAGACTTATCCAAAGCTTATGACAGAGTGGATTGGCACTTCCTTATCAAAATTTTTAGGCAATTTTGTTTCTCTAAGGACTGGATGGATTGGATTATGGTATGTACCTCTTTAGTTTCCTACTTAGTTCTTATCAATGGCAGGCCTTCTTAGTCTTTCCTAGCTTCCAGAGGTATTAGGCAAGGTGACCCGCTATCCCCTTATTTATTCATCATTCTTGCTGAATGCTTGGGTAGGACTATAACCAAAAAGAGGGAAAAAAAAACCCTTGAGGGAGTTAGCATTGCTCATGGAGGTAGACCTATCTCTCATCTTCAATTTGTGGATGAATCTACTATTTTAGGTAAAGCTACAGTTAAGGAAGCTTCTAATATTAAGCAAATAATTAGCTATTTTTCTAAGGCTACTGGGCAGTTGATCAATGAAGACAAATCTAAATTTATTTTCTTTCACTGCTCTGCCATAAAGTAATCCATGGTCTTGGATAAGCTAATATTTAAGAAGACCTCTCTTCCAATCACTTATTTAGGTATTCCCATAAATATTCAAAGGCAGAAAAATAAATATTGGAATTGGTTGTTGGATAAAGTCAAGAAGAAAATTGGAAAGTGGACCAACAAGTGGCTTTCTTATGGGGGTAGAATCACCTTGGTAAAATCAGTACTTCAAGCTATTCCTATTTATGTTTCTTTCATTTTGAATATTCCAAAGGTTTTTCTTCAAGAATTGGATCAAATCAGTCATTGTTTCCTTTGGAGTGGTACTAAGGAGAAAATAAAATGGGCCTTGGTGAAATGGGATACTTTATGTCTTCCTAAGAGTGAAGGGGGGTTAGGTTTACGATATTCAATTAATAACAACAAAGCTTTAGCTGCTAAATTATATTGGAGGATGTTGCATAACCCCAATACTATTTGGGCCAATAATATCCGTGCTAAATATGCTGAGAACAAAAGTCTTGAAGACCTAGTTCGCTATCAACTTCCTACCAAAGGTTCTCCCATTTTAGCAGTTCTTAATACTGGTGAGGATTTGATAAAGAAAAAATTATTTTGGATCATTCATAATGGTCAACATGCAAATTTTTGGACAGATTCTTGGGATGGTCACAAGCCTTTGATAACTCAGTTTCTCGATTGGAGGCCTTGGATGGAGAAGCTTCACCAAGCTAATTGGATAAAGGTGGCTAATTACTGTCGGTACCATACTGGTAATTCAAAGGTTGGTAGATATTGGATCCCTATTGAGGATTGGCCTATTCAAATCCCAGAAAGGCAAAGATAAGATATCCAAGGCATCCTCCAAATGAGATCCCTCTCTTGGTCCCATGAAAAATATTTTTTTGGATGGAACAACACTACTAAGGGTGAGTATTCAGTTGCTCAAGGTTATTTGACCTTATGCCATAATAATCCCAACCATTCTTCGACATCTTTTCTCAATTGTGGGCTCAAAAGCTCTGGCCTAAGGTGAGGTTCTTTAATTGGCTTTTATTGCATCGTAGGGTGCTTCCTGGTGAGCAACTTATGAAGCATGGTTTTCATGGCCCTTTTAGATGTGAAATGTGTGAAGATAATATAGAAAATATCAACCATATTTTTATTGAGTGTACTTTAGCCTCTGAACTATGGAGGAGAATGGCCACTTTTTTTTTTTTTAAATAAAGGGGTAAAAATTTATTGATAAAAAGTCTGGATTACAAAGTACAGCTGAGCCCCCACCCAGGACTCAAATAAGCAACAAGATAGGCTAAATCACCAGACAAGGTCAAATCCCAAAGAAAACCAAAAAAAACAAAACACATTAAGTCTGAACATCCTTGTGGATCAACTCCTATAGGTGTTGAGAATCCCCAGACGGGAGACTCTCCTAGTTATCAATACTCTGAGTATCCAATAGCTCAGAAGCCCTTTTGGCCAGGTAATCAGCAACCCCATTCCATTCCCTTGGAATGTGCACAAAGGATATAAATTCAAACTCTTCACTCATTCTGAGAATCTAAATGGTCACAGAGGCCAACTGCCAATTAACATCCTCCACTCTTTTGTTGTTTAAAATATTAACCAAAATTTGAGAGTCAGACTCACAAATAATCCTTGTGCCATCCAAGAGAAAACCCCCTTTGTAAGGCCTCAAGTATCGCCAGGGCTTCCATAAGATTGTTGGAGTGAACACCTTTATAAATGGAAAAGAAAAAACTGACCACGCCAGCAGAATCTCTCCCAACACCACCAATTTCAGCATGTCTAGGATTGCCCCTGGATGACGCATCAGTATTAATTTTTAAAACTCCTCTAGGGGGCAGTCTCCATCTATCCTCTCTCCTAACATTCTTGCTAAGATGAGGAATCCTACAAGGGCTAGAAGAATTCACACCAACCCTAAAAAAACCAAGGGCCTGTCGTACCTTCTCCTCCCTAGAGTCCAAATGGGGGTCCACATCACATTTACTATGGATAGTTTCATGAACCATACACAAGATCCTTTGCCAGATCTGTTGAACAGCCAAATGACTTCCCTAAAAAATGTAACGATTTTGTTCAAGCCAAATCTACCATATGATGTAGGATGGGCCCAAATTCCAAGCCACTTGGAGGAATGGGGCCTTGGCTGGAGGTCTGCCTAGACTACTCCAAAAATCCACCAGGGAGAGCACATGAAAACAAGGATGGTTCCAGGAACTGCACCAACATTGCCAAATGTCTCTGGCAAGGGAGCATTGGAAAAATAAATGAGAAGAGACATCCTCATTCTTACCACAAAGGACACATAAAGAGGGACCTTGAAATCCTCTCTTCCTCAAGTTATCCCAAGTGAGGCATTTATTATGAGCTACCAGCCAGAGAAAAAAGTTACATTTCAACCAAGCAAATCTATTCCACACCTTTTTCCACCATGTGACAGGGAGACTTCTAAACTTTTTCTTATCAAGAACTTGATAACCATAGGCTACAGAGTAGGTTCCTTTGGGATTAGGGTTCCAAGCTAGAATGTCTTTATCCCTCAATGAGGAACAATACCTCCCTGCAAGAATAAGATCTAGCACATCTCTATCCTCGGCCAATCCCCCTTGGGGCCATTCTTGTGGATATTTCCATCTGTACATCTTGTAGACACAAAAACAACACCAATCCAATTATGTGACTAGAAAAACTGATCGCTTTGACACACACAGCCCCCAGGGCAGCCCTCAGAGGTTAAACAGTGGTCCTAACCACTTTTGTAGCAATTTTGGAAGGTCAAAAGGCAATTTGGCACATTCAAGCACTTTGCTCAGTATTCGTCTCACCCAGGGATGAATTCTAAATTCATCTTTGGTCAGGACGAATTCCAGGTTTAATGGGCAAAAAGAAGAATGCCGCCAAGTGGCAGCCGAAGACAGTCATTTATTGCCTCCTGCCGTGCATGTGCGTGTAGGTGGGTAGATTGGTCGTTGGAAGACTGTCACAAGGGCAGTCATGGAAGCCCAAGTCAGGGAGGAGTCTCCTCCCTCTTGGGAAGGCATGGCCACCACATGGCACCCTTGCATGCCCCTCCAAAGAGACCCCTTGGGTCTATAAAATGGTGGACTTTCCCACCCAAAAAGGACAAGTTGGAGGCATTTTCAAGCAACGAAGTGCTACCAAATTGAACACCCCATTGCACCCATTTTTTGATTCATTTCTTCCACATCCCTAATATCTTTCACAAGAGAGGTTATTGGGTGGCTTTTGGAAGTGTGGATCCAGACCCAAACCCAAAATTTCACCACATCAATCTACCAATTTGTCGAAACCCCATCCTAAGAGATTTTTGGCCCATCCCAAGTGGATTGGTGCCAAAATCAAGTTCCAACGGTGGGCGGCCCACTTGGGCACCCCACACTTTTTGTTAGTTTCATTTTAATCTATTTTTTTATCACTTGTTTATCCTACATTACACTATATGATGTTTAGATAGTTTACAATCTTGATTTTAGAAGAAATTTATCAAATATTATCATGCTTTGTCGATTTTGTGGCCCTCACTAACTTGCAGGTAGCGACACCAAATTCTCGTTGATGGAGGTCAAATTGGGAGAATCCGACCATCTGGGTCATCCCAAAATGCCCCCAATTAGTTAACCCCTATGTTTGCAGATCTTATGGAGGTCCCGAGGTTTGACATTTAGATGGCATCACTTCAGCTTTTCATCACAAGTGAATTCGTCCTACCCGAGGATGAATTACAGCAGAATTCATCCTGACCAGGGACAAATTTTAGTTGAATGCAGATTGGCCAACTGTTTCAATGGCAGTGGCCCTCTGGTAAAGTTTTTTTGTTTCATGTTCAAATTGCAAGTCATTTGAAATCAGTTTAGTCATCATTTTATTAGGTTTTATGCATGCATCTTTTATCATTTTTAGAGAACAAGTGCTTCTTCTTTGCAACAGGTGCTACTAACAATGTCATTGTGTCTCTGAATGCAGGATAAGCAATGAGAAGCGAGGATTCATCAGCATAAGCGGCGACAACACTTTGGTCCACCCATTTCAAATGTGGGCATGCGGAAGGAGGAAGACTAAGTCACCATTGTAATCAAAATCCATTTAACGCTCCTAACCCATTAAAAGGGAGGAGGCGTATTTGTAACCGAGGTTAAAGAGTTAAATTAAAGGGCTGTGATTTCTCTAAATTCTTGTATCTCATTTCAATTTGCCTCTTTCGTTTAATGCACTTTACATTTTAGGACTTAAGCGTTAGTTTTGATTTTGAATGCATCGAAATAGTTTTCCTTTCAAAACTTCTGGAATCTCATGCTTTCGTGGCGATCATGGTGGGACCCTATCCCCTAGTTTTTAAGATCAAGTAACTGATCCATTTTTGTGTTTGGTGCTTGACAGGTACCATTTTTCAAAAGCATACTATTATTCATCTTTGACTGCGATGAATACTTTACTGTAATTCGTCTGACCCTAAGACGAATTCAAATTCATCTCAGACAGAGACAAATTCTATTCTATAATTTGTCTCATAGAGGGAAAAATTTTTGTCTGTAAATTTTCAGAGCCGAGGATCAGAAACAGCAAGTCTGGGCAAAAAAGAGGTAAGGTTCCAAAACTGTCCCTGTCATTTTTTTGATTTTTTGTTTCTATTTTTCTATCAACTTTTGCTTGCTTAGGGAAAGTTGGTTGCTTGCATGTTTCAATTTTAATTAAAATAAACCACACACACATCACGTGGTATCTTTAAACCAAGGAGCTGGTCGTAAGACCCCAGCCCTTGATCAAGACCAACGATGGGTTCATCACCACCTTGGCTTGATTTTTGCATCCATTTCCTCGATTGTCACTGTTGTTAGGCATAAATCTTGATGAAAGCTGACCGAGTGTCATTGGAATGATTCCCATGCACGTGAGGATAAGTCTTCTATGGTAGGTGTCATTAATAGGACAATCCCCCTTCCATACCGCCTATGTTCCATGTACCATCTGCTCTCACGTACCTATAGTTTCCCTCTCGTAAGGGCGGGTATATAGAGAGGTTGGTATATCGATCCGAAAATGGTATATTGAAGGGGCGACCATTTATGGGAGTCATATGAGCCAACATTCTGCATTTAAACATTCTTCAAAACTTTCAAAAACAAAACAAAAACATCAAAATGCACTAAACCAGTTTAGGACACACCATTAATCTTTAAAAGAGATAATCACCGTTTGTGTATGTGTGTGTTCATTTTTGCTTAGTGTAACAAAAAAAAAAAAAATCATCATAAAAGAGATAAAATTTGCTTAGCTGGTAGAAGAGCACCACAATGGTGTACACCCGGAGCCAAGCCCAATCAAGGGCGAAGCTACGAAAAGTATACAAGGAGCGGGCACAAGTCGCCTTCGCTTTAGTCCTGAGGACTTGGCCATACCGCCTTGGCGGTCTGGACCACAAGAGAGTCCGCATCATTCCACGTCAAGGTGGAATTATAGGGATACCCCCTTGGGGGACACGCCCGTTCAACACAACCCCTTTCGGGAAGAAGCTTTACATGTGGCACTCAACGTAAATAGAAAACCATCTTTTGAGGCTAGATATGAGTGGCCATAGTGCGATGAAGCACTAGAGAGGCATAGTGTCCATGAGGAGAGACATCGTGAATATGACATCTCTCCTTTGCCTCCCATTAGAACTGAAAGACAAAACCCAGAGCGCAGGGCTCTCCACACAGGGCGAGCTAACTCTGCCTGCCCCTTTCACACCCATGAAAGGGAGTACGAGGAAGGCCATCGCATTCCTCGAGAACAACATACAACATGGGAGCCTTGTGCTTCCACACCTGCTAGATATCATGGTCATCCATCGAGGCCAGAGCCTCAAGTAAATGTCGTCGACCTCGACAGAGGGAAGCGACCCATTGAAATCTCAGATCATCAAGACCAAGGCAAATACATAGGAGAAACTTTCAAACCTCTCGAGCAAAATATGGTAGACCAAATTGACCTGGCAATCGCTAAACATACCACCCACCAAGCCCGAATCATGCGGCTTGAGCAAGGTCATCAGGAGTTAGAGTGCTTATACTGCCTTAACAAAGAGCGCATGTAGCACGAAGTGGATGAGCTACATTATAAACTACATGAGAGGGTGCCAACCCCTCACACCCAAAAAGTAGAGCAATATGAGAGGTATAATCCTTTGGTGCAAGATAGGTCTTCGCGACCTCGTCAAGCTTTGCCTCCAAGACCCCATAGACCTGAGAGGGAGGCCACTCCCCGAAACAATGATGGGTACCCTCGGCGGGGACTCACTCAGGGTCATAGGTCTCGCCTAGAGACTCCTCAAGAAGTTTATGAGGAGTATGAACCAGAAATAGAACGGGCCGAAAAACCCTATCAAGGTGGGAGGGCTACCATTCGGCCACCCCCCCATAGGCCTCCAGTCTCCCACAACTCACAACGGGAGCAAACAAAAGAGGAAGAGATTAAATCTTTCGATGCATACAAAGTGCTATTGGAGCATTTGGAGTCTATGGAGACAAAAGCTTCTGGGCATCAAAAGCCCACGTTATGTCAACTTTGTAGTCATCCAGTGCATCCATTAGTGCCCACACCTCTTTACCCTGAACATTTCAAGTTGCCTTAGTTGGCAGTTTTTAAAGGTGAAGAGGATGCCCAAGAGCATGTGACAAGATTCCTAAGCCAATGCTTTGGCATTCAGGATAATGATGCACTGTTGCTAAGGACATTCATAACCACATTCGCAGGTCCTGCCTCGGATTGGTTCACACAGTTGCCAAAGCACAACATAAATAACTTGGATCAATTAGTAGATGCGTTCCTTGAATGCTTTGCCTTCAACACCAAGAAGAAGGCATCATTGAGTGATCTAGCCAGCCTCAGGCAATATGAGGAAGAGATAATGGTGGCATACGAGAATCGATGGAGGGCTCTACTTTCTAAGCTACCTTACCTTCCCCCTATGTCTGACCTCACACAAATGTTTTCACGGAGTTGTCTGAGATCGATCTCTAGGCTATTGCAGCTACAACAATACGCCAGCTTAGAAGAAGCTTTGGCGCAAGCCAGAGTTATTGAAGAGATCAAAATATAGGAAGGCAAAATTTCCAAGCCTAAAAAGAAAGAGTGGAACAAAAACACTAATACCAAGACTACGCAACCAAAACCCACTGCGGTTAATCAAGTTGCGATAAATGTTCCCCAACCTGTGCAAGAGATACAGCCTCAAAAGGCTAATTATAAGGCAGTGCCTCCTAATTATGAAAAAGAAAACAAAAAATAAGAGCAAAATTAGCAACGTCGCCCTAGGCGACAATTCACCCCTTATGCAGAGTCTCGGGACTCCCTATTTGACCGCTTGTCGACGAACAAATTTAATCACCCTTCCAGAAATCCAAACCATAGATCCTAACGCTCCCAAGCCTAAGGGATAGAGAGAGGAATTATATTGTAGGTTCCATAGGCGAAGGGGACATGACCTAAATGGATGTTGGAAATTCAAGGGATTAATACAAGATTTGATCGATAATAAAACATTGGCAGTGGACAACCCCATAGCACAAAATAATCAATAGATGGGGGTTTTCAAGGACCCTTTGCTTGCCCATGAGGCACAGGAAAAACCTCTTCAGGTCAATGAGGTGCAACAGAATATTCCCATGCAAGGATTTGTGGGAATGATCAACATAGTGACCAGGAACAAAAAGTACCCAGGAGTTGCCCTCGAGGCAGCTACAAGAGAAGTTCCAACAACGTCGCAACCTCAAAAACGCCCTGTGCAGTTGCCTCCGCCTAGACCCGAGGTCACGATACGGACCAAACTCATGCAGAGTTTGTGGACCACATCGGCTAGGCTTTCCATTTATGAGCTTATACAATAGTCAGCACCCCATAGAGAAGCTCTCATGGAAATTTTGAAAGCCATCGAGTTACAGCCTCATGAAGTGAATTCCTTCAATAACTTCGTGGGACATGTGAAACGATGTACGAAGTCGATCATTACCTTCAAAGAAGATGAAGTTAAAACAATATCGAATGACATGGCAGATCCACCCTGCACGTTATCGTGTGGGTCAACGGGATCCCGTACAAGAGAGTGTTGGTAGATACTAGCTTGTCCAGTAACATCATTACCACTGCAGCATTAAAACATCTGAAGCTACCAGCCTCTCATATCATGGCTTCCACATACACACTATGAGCATTCAACGATGCGATATGCTTGACAGTCGGCACAATTGTTCTGCCCATTTAGGTAGGACAAAAGATGATACCTACATTGTGCCATATTTTGGAAGGCGAGATGGCATAAAACATATTGCTAGGGCGGCCATGGATTAGGGACATGAAGTGTGTCCCTTCGATAGCTCACAAATGTCTAAAGTATGCATTTTGAGGAGAATTACATGTAGTCCCGATGGACTTAGAACCCTTCAAATATTGCAATGTAGTGCAATTGATGCCTCAATCGACTCTCCCATCGATGCACTTGGATTTTTAGTTAAATCCATCTAGACAGGGTCCGATGCCATGGGAACCACTAGTGACTAAATCATCAAAACCCCAACCAGGTGCATCTTCATCATCTGCTCCTTCACTACCAATGCCACCTGTCATGGCTAAACAAAAGGACAAAGGAAAACAAATCCTGGAAGAGGCTCAACCCCTAGAAGAGGTGTTGCCAACAATATCAACTATCTCAACAGAAGAGATACCTAGCACAACGGAAGCTGAGGCTCCTAATCCACCCAACATGGAATGGACTCAGGAAGGCCTCCCGTTCCCTCCCTCCCAATCGTCAACAATCACTGTTGAAATGGCCAATACGGGCCTGGGGGAGTATCTAGTGCAGAATGTGGTAGCAACGCCCACACTAGAATCCATGCAGGACATGGGGAGACCTCGCCTTCCCATAGGGACAGTTGTTCCTTTAGGTTACCCACCAAACCAGACTAATTTTGTGTATGGGGGCCTTGATCATGGTGTTGAATCATGCAAGCAAAAGGATGAAGATGAAGAGCCTTTTGCCGAAAATGTCAATTATCTGTCAAACCTAGACTTCGCTCTAAGATATCTCGGCCAATGCAATTGGCATGGATATAGGCTAGGTAGGTATGAGCAAGGGGTGCGTGTCCTTTGCCAACCAAGATACCAAATGTCGTATGATAAGTTGGGAGTAGGGTTCAACCACCCCTTGCCCTTAGACATCTTGGTGGAAAACATGCAAGGCCTAGAAATAGGCAACAAGGGTGGATTGGCATCAGATCCTTATGCCAACCCAAATATAGAATATACATTGGGAGATTACCTCCCATGGTCAACAACCACCCTTGGTAACATCAATAATCCCTCTCCTTTGCTAGAGAGAGGTGAAAGTTTGGACACTAACTCCCAAGGAGAACATAAAAAGTGTCTAGAGATCTTTTTGAAACTGTTCCCTTTAGAGGTTCCAATGGAACCAGTGCTGTGTCAAGATAATCAGGTCCCTCCACCAAGAGTGGAACAACCGCAATGGGACCAGATTAATTTGCTTGAACAAGGTGAACCCTTAATGTCACAAACATTTGTCGGAGAAAATGAGCACTTTTGGATCATCGACAATGATTCAAAAGATGAGACTAAGATGGACTATCTCAACCACATGCGACAAGTGCAACACAATGCAACGGTGTAACCCTTGGGGATTAATGAATTGATGGCACAGATGGGCATAGGGTCAGGGCATGAGTGGTATGTAGACCCAGCGGGGTGGGACCAAGTGTTGGATCCATGGCTCCAAATTTACGATGAGCACCGTCCACCCCGAGACCCTATAATGACATCAATGTCGAGGGAAGACCCTGTCCTCCTATTAGCACATAGGGCAGATCCGTTCGTGCCTGTCCCCCTAGAGCCAGATCCAGAGAATAGGGAGAATCCAGAATGTTCGAGTTATCACACCCATGGTAATGGAGACCAAATCCATTTCATCCACATGATCTCCATTGATTTGACCACACCCATTTACGATCCGACCGATCTAGCATGGTCATTGCATCTAGACACAGATGCCATCGACTGGGATTGCATCAATTCACCTATCTCCCCATCAGAGTACTGGAATTTCGGTAAGATGCCTCATTTTACCCTAGGGACAACTCAAGATATTTTTTAGGCTGAAGAGGAACCCGAGGTTCCCAACGTAGATTTAAATTCAGCCAATGATATCCATTTGATCCCGACTCCACATCAGTTGGAGGATGGATCCCACATGTCAGTCGAGGAGACGATTGACGTAGATATTGGCTTGGATCCAATGAATCCATAGATTATCAAGCTGGGGGTAAGCTTATCCCCTAAAGAGCAAGCCGACTACATTGCCCTTCTCAAAGAGAAGAAGGAGGTTTTTGCATGGTCATACAAGGATATGCCAGGACTAGACCCATAGCTAGTCATGCATAATTTAATGCTTGATCCGACAATCAAGCCAATGAAGAAAAAACTACGTAAGATGCACCCAATAGTGGCCTTGATGGTCAAAGACAAACTGCAAAAGTTGTTGGATGCACAATTTGTCATCTACATGGATTATCCGCCATGGATGTCCAACATGGTGCCCGTCAAAAATCCCGATGGGAGGATTCGCATATGCACTAATTTTTGAGATCTAAACAAAGCGAGTCCTAAGGATGATTTCCCCTTGCCGAGCATCGATGTGTTGGTAGACGCTACGAGCAGGTCACGAAATGCTCTCCCTCATGGATGGTTTCTCAGGATACAATCGGATTCGTATCAATCCCGAAGACCAACTAAAAATGGCATTCACAATGCCTTGGGGGACATTTTGTTATAAGGTCATGCCTTTTGGCCTTAAAAATGCTGGCGCCACCTACCAACATGCCATGACATACATCTTCCATGACTACATGCATAAAACTTTGGAAGATTACATGGATGATTTGTTAGCCATGTCTTTTTTGCGCTCAAATCATATCGATGACTTAAGCAAGATCCTCGATCGCCTCATGGAGCATAAAGTTAGACTAAATCCCAAGAAGTGCGTATTTGGCGTCACATCTGGAAAACTCTTGGGTTTCATAGTCTCAAAGCGAGGCATCGAGGTGGACCCAAAGAAAGTCAAGGCAATCCTTGAAATGGTTCCCCCAACTACCATTAAGCAGCTCAGAAGTCTGCAGGGAAAGGTCGCATCAATTAAGCACTTCATAGCGCAACTATCTGACAAGTGTCGACCCATGAAAAAATTATTGCACAAGGGGGTTACATTTCACTAGGATGACGAGTGCTAGTCAGCCTTTGATGAAATCAAACAATACTTGGCTTCGTCGGTAGTATTGGCACCACCTAGACTACAAGTGCTGTTCTACTTATACATCTCAGCTATTGAGGTGGCACTAGGCGCCATGCTAGCCCAGAAGAATGAACTTCACAAAGAACAGGCTACTTATTATCTTAGCCACACCTTGGTCAGTTATGAACTTAACTATGCATACGTTGAGAAACTCTGCTTGGTAGTGGTGTTTTCTACCAAAAAGCTACGCCACTACATGTTGAGCAACACTACGTATGTTGTGTCTAAGGAGAATCCATTGCGATACATGATGAGTCGTACTTATCATAGTAGTCGCACAACGAAATGGATCATGTTGTTGATAGAATTTGACATAGAGTTTATTGGACAAAAATCTATCAAAGGACAAGTCATAGCCGATCAACTAGCAGAGGCTCCTCTTGAAGACGATCAGCCTCTAGTCATAGAACTACCCGATGATGGGGTCTTCCATGTCTCAAAATCGCCAGATTCTGATGAGCCTGAGTCACAGAATGACATAACCCTATTCTTTGATGGTTCTAAATGTGAGCAAGGTGGTGGCATGGGAATAGTATTCTTCACACTACAAGGCACTCCAATGCCCCTGTCATTTAAATTAAACTTCCCATGCACCAACAATAATGCAGAGTATGAAGCCTTGCTCATAGGTCTTCAAACAACAATCGCCATGAACATCAAATGACTGAATATCTTTGGTGATTCGATGTTAATAGTCAATCAAGTCAAAGGGGTATATCAATACAAATGCCTAGTTCTGCAGGCTTATAAAGCCCTTGTGGACAAATTCCTGGCAAAACTTGAGTGGTATGACATCGAGGCACTCCCTCGGTCATCAAATCATTTTGCAGACACAATGGCCTCCTTGGGGTCACTAATCCCGCAAGACCTTTTCGGTGATATGACAACCATTCAAGTCAAAACCTTATCACAATCCGCGATGGAGCGTGCAAGCTCAGACTTGACACTAGGAATCCACATGATCCAGATTGAACCATCCTCGGATAAGTTCTCTCGAATCCAAGATCATCTAAAACGTGCCAACTAGGGGTCCTTGTTCTCCCCTACTCCCATTAATAGCAACACAACGCTATTCTTACAAGTTCTATCCCACTCGATGTTTGCTAGGGATGAACTTCAAGAGGGATTGGATGTTCATACTATCGAGGTTTCTGATCAATAGGACTGGTATTTACCCATTAGAGACTACCTCAAGTTAGGTAATCTCCCACTTGGATTGACGCATGCCACAAAATGAGCATTCAAGCAAAAAGTGGCTAAGTATGTCTTGATAGGAGACATTTTGTACCGTCATAGCTATGAAGGAATCCTCCTTCATTGCTTGGACCAGCAAGAGTCCACTTGGGCGATCGCCCAAGTGCACGATGGTACATGTGGTGGCCATTTCAATGGTATGGCCATCACAAAGCGCATTCTTTGCATGGGCTATTATTGGCCATCTTTAGAGCGATATTGTTGTGCATATGTCAAGAAGTGCATGAAGTGTCAACATCATGCCAATTTGATGCACGTACCTTCCCAGGCCTTGCAGATAGTCCAGTCTACTTGGTCGTTTTCATAGTGGGGCTTCGATCTAATTGGAAAGATCTCCCCTGCATCATCAGGCCATCACACATTTATCATAACGACCACAGAGTATTTTACCAAGTGGGTGGAAGCAGTTCCGCTTACCTCTACGACAGGACCCCGCATCGTGGAGTTCATTTTGCATAACATCATATGTCATTTTGGTATTCCATCCAAAATAGTCTCGGATAATGGGATGCCATTCAAGAACAAAGACGTGCATGCTTTGACCACAAAGTACAAAATTTAGCACAATTTTTTGACACCCTATTATCCGTAGGCGAATGGGCAAGCAGAGGCGTCAAACAAAATGCTAGTTGCCATCCTCAAAAATACCATCGTAGATAGTCATAAGGATTGGCACATTCAAATCCCACTTGCCCTATGGGCCTATCGCACTAGCATTCGGACGCCCACTGGGGCCACTCTATTTTTGCTCGTGTATGGCTCCAAGGCAGTCATGCCTCTAGAGTTGGAAATTCCTTCCCTGCGCATATCAATGCAAGAGTTCATTGATGATGACGTTGCACGGTAGGCCCGGTTAGACCAGCTTATGTTGCTTGATGAACGATGCATTAATGCTCTCGAGAATTTACGTATCTATCAAGAGCGACTTAAGAAAGCTTACAACATGAAAGTTCACCTAAGGGACTTTCGGGTTGGTGATTTGGTTTTGAAGGAAAACCAATAGAATTCTAGTTTGTCGTCCCACCTAAGGGACAAGTTCATGGCAAATTGGTTAGGTCCATATGTCATTGATAGCAAAATAGGACCCGGGACATACCGGCTAGCTTCTCTTGATGGAATCAAGGAAATAGAACCCTTGAACATCAGTAATTTACGCCCATTTCATATCTAAGAGAGCCAAATCCCCAAAATGCTCCAAGGATTCTTGCAATCGCTTGGTCAATCCCAAAAATGCCCCAAGGATCCCTAAAATCGCTTGGTCAATCCCAAAAATGCTCCAAGGATCCCTGAAATCGCTTGGTCAATCCCAAAAATGCTCCAAGGATCCCTAAAATTGCTTGGTCAATCCCAAAAATGCTCCAAGGATCTCTAAAATCGCTTGGTCAATCCCAAAAATGCTCCAAGGATCCCTAAAATCGCTTGGTCAACCCCAAAATGCTCCAAGGATTCTCACAATCGCTTGGTCAAAAATAAAGAAATTCAAAATCCAAAAATCATCAAAAATAACAATTTTTTGCATCTCATTTCTAGGCATGCTCAAATTCATCAATAGAGAACTCGTCTCGCATCTCATCTTCATATTCACAAAAAAATCATTCCATAAAAATACAAAAGTATACAGCTGCATTAAGCATTACATCCATACATTGCATATTTGTGGTCGTACAGGTCAAAGGCACCATAGGCCGTAATTGCTCTGCTAATCCATCTAGTTCCACATTGTTCCATATTATAAAACAAAAAAAAAACAAACGCCATTTACCACTTTTTACCACACTAAGAGTTAGTGGTCTTCTAATGTATCAAGAGTTTTCGTCTTTCAGTCATAATTTTGCTTTCTAGGCATGTATTGTACCAAGTCAGGAAGATTTTACAAAGGTAGAGTCATACTTGAGATACGCCTTGTTCCGTAACATCCCAACACAAATTAAAACACATAAAAATTCCTAACTTGTGTGAATGAAAGATGAAACTTGCATAGTAATCCAGGTCACCATAAGCGAAACGGTTATCTTGCTCATCCCCCTGTGCGAATGACCCCAAGAATGTTGAGAGTTGGCAAAAGGACAAGCATCCTCCCTACCCAATTCCCTAAGAATCCCAAGTTCTCAATAGTTGCAAAACATCAAAATATTTGCAAAAAGTCAAAACACCAAAATTTGACATCCTACAGTGCACACATCAAAAGGCACAAACAATAGTGATTATTGTCACTCCATATCCCAATCCCTTGCTCAAAAATAAAAACAAATAAAACAAAAATAAACAATGATTTTATCACTACAAAGGAGCAAGTATCCCAATACAATTAAAGAAAAGAAGGGAGTTGAACTTGAATCCCTGGAACTCTCAACATTCTGATAGGTCATGAGGCAAGCCTCAGTACCGGTTTGGTTGATAGCCTATCGGTCACTGGCGGTAAACTTCTCGCATGATGATATATCTATCACATTAACTTGTGTACAGATCAATGTTTGCATGTGGATGAGCTAGCTTATGGTATCCTAGATAACACCGCAGATTAATTTGAATAAATACAATAAAGGAGATAGTGGAGCTAATTAGGTGATCCTCAGTACAGGTTCGGTTGAAAGCCCATCTGGCACTGGCGGTATCCTGACAAATACCACATAAATGAACTCAATTGCACACACAGGGATGTGAAATAACTTGGTCAAAAACAAGTCCGATTCATACCTTGTTCAAAAGTCTTGTAAGATAAAGTATAGTCATGGCTAGTGAGTTAAAACCATCTGAGTCTCAGAAAACCTTAGCTACATTTCTAAACCAATTGCGCTACTTTTCATCCTTACAATACCATCAAAAATACAAAAAACACATGTATACATACAAAGCTATTCACCATAACAATAGCCTAAAAACAAAATAAAGAGTCCTAAACGAGTCTATGGTGCCATAACCAACCATCACAAATTCCATTCATCCATTTCATTTTGCATATCACATATAAATAAAAAACATTTGCATTCATCATAACATATGCATCCATCAAAATAAATAAACATGCATACATCCATATTCATCAACCATAATGCATAATATCAAATCATCACATATGCATAACCACAATATAATATATATATATATATATATCATCAAAAAAATGCTCGTAGGCTACAAAACTGGTCCTCTGACCCCGCAATCATATAACAAAAACCACCCAGCCTAAGGCGTCGACTACCATGATCATGCGAGATCGGTGCGAAGGGAACTACCCCCCATGGTGTGGGTCCTATGGGACCCCTCAGGACGGCTACTGCTAGCCCCCACATCATGCCTACTGCCGCCTCCCTCATCCAATCACCTACAACGAGATGATGTTGACTTCTCAGTACCACTATCCCTCATCCGGCATGAAGATCCACCTCCCGATGGCTTAGGTAGCCGCCCACCGAGGTGGATGACCTCCCTCTCCAAATCTAGCCGATGCTGGCACCACTCTACCTCCCATCGATGGTAGTAAGCTACTGCATCGTCATGCTGCACCAAAACCCTATCTCGCTCTACTAGCTGAGCCCGTAGGAGATCCCTCTCCCGTAGCGCATCCCCTAGCTCCTGATCTCGTATCCACAGCAGCTCCACCAACCGTGCATTCTCAATGCGTACCCTAGAATCCATCTCCTCCACATTCGCCTGAAGCATGGGACTCTCCAAAATAGCAGCCTACTCTAGCTCCCACTGCTCCGCCATGTCCTACGTCTTCGTCTGATCTGAAGCCCCAAAATCTACATCCTCACCCTCCACCTCCACCATGTCTGCATCCTCCAAAGGAGCTCCCCAATCATCCCCTGGTGCCTCAACACCCTCCACTACCGCCTTTGCACCTCCTAGTGGCCCCTCTCCTTGCCATCGTCTATAGTACCCACCATGAGTCATACTCAGTGGTAGTCCCGACGTCATCCACATCTGGGACATCGATCATCACATCCGAATCCTTGCCCAGTGGAAGGATGACCTATCGGTCTAGAGTCCTCTCATCTCCCCGACGTCGATAGACCACGGGCTCACTAGGAAACCCCTAGCGCACCCCAAACTATCATGTAACCTGGCTATATGAGAAGAACTCATGCTCGGTCCCATGTCGCCCAATCAGCCATCGCTCCCTACGTACCCATCGGAGCCACTCTCCAACCTTCGGCCAAGCTGGATAGTCCTGATAAGGGCACCAAACCACATCCCCTAGAGTGAGCTAAGAGAAGGCATCAGCATAGTGCCCTATGACACCTGCCCATCGCCGACTCTGCCCCTGCTCTCCGGACCGCCACCACAAAATTGCATACCCTATCTCCTTATCCTCCATCACCACCCTAGTCATCCATGGTAACCCGGTTGGCCTCTCAACTGCTATGTGCTACCAACCCCAACATTACAACAGATAACTGCAGTTGATCCCCTTTCACTATCGACAGTGGACCCCATAGAGCTCCCCATAGAGCTGTGCCAACAGTGTCTATCCCCATCTCAGGATCAGCGATGCCTCTATCGGGCACTCTACCAACTGCCACACCAAATCTAGCAGGTTCCATGGGAACCTCATGCCTGACAAGTTAGGTAATAGCATGTTGGAAATGAGGCCCATAAGGAATGCGTGCCTCACTCCCAACACCCCCCTCTCCTACCACCATCCAACCAAAATCTCGCCAACCTGGCAGTCCACCTCGGCCATCTCCACTGGGATCTCTACGCCCAACCGCTCCCCATGCCCGAAGCATCTCATCAGTACAGTCGTTCGCTGATCACGCGGTGATGTCCTGATGGGCAGTCCATCTATCAAAATCTGAAGAAGTCGATAGATATCCTCCAAGGTAATAGTCATCTCCCCTGTTGGGAGATGGAAGGTGTTGGTCCGCGGATCCCAAAGATTGATCAGGGCCATCAGATAGGCCTGATCCGCGACCACATGCTCCAGTCGAGCCACCTTCTTGAGACCAAGGGCATCAAGCCACTCCTAGTCAGCATCATTCAGTACCCCCCATGCCTCAGTAAAAGTAGTGGGTACATGGTATCGGCTCCTAACAACCTGCAAAAGAAAATAACTCAAAAAAATTAAAATCATGGAAAAGAACTGTACAAAAAAACAACACACTTACAGTTTTAAAACAAAAATAAACTCTAGGGAGCACTTACTAGTCTCGCTTTGGCTCCGCCGCTCGAACTAGTTTGTGTACTCATGATGGCAGGGAAAATCTCAGCAGTGCTTCACTTCGCAGAATTTACCTCCTCCTCCCCAGAGCTCCAAATCGCAAGAAAAATCAGATGCAAATGAGCCCAAACTCAAGTTTTGGCCCTTAAATAGGCCTTTTGAGCTAGAATTCATCCTTCCCTGGGATGAGCGCTCTAGTTAGCACTCATCCCACCTAGGGACGAATTCTAAAGCTGGAATTCGTCCCACCCTGGGACGAATTCGGGCAAAAAATTCAAAAAACATTAAAAATTGGACAAAAATGCACTAAAATAGATAATAAACTTGCTCGATGAGAGTGTTGTTGCACTAGACATCTTGGGCATACAAAACAGACATTGGGGTCATATATTGTCGCTATCCTACTCCCTAAGAAGGCTATCTTAGCCGGACTGCTCCACGGGAAGATGGATTTTTGCCAATTTTAGTTCCAAAAAGCGTCGCAAAAAAAGGGGTTTTTACCCACCAAAAATAGGTCTAAATGTCGGAAAAATTGCACATGCTTAATGCTAAATCTCTGAAGGCACCCTTGCACAAGTCATCTTGGGTCAAGTGACTCGTCGCTTTTCTCACGAAGGTCATTCCCTCATCGATTCGTCGCTTGAGGGGGTAGTCACACTTAGTCACCAATCAACAAGCACACACCCAATTAAAGAAAATGACATGCATTCAAAGAATCATTGACAAATACAATCACGCTCCTGCTTGGGGTAGTAAACAAGCAATTATCACAAATTGATCAAACACTTGGCATTCTCGGGGCATGAACACAAGGTTCCCCTGTGGACAAAAGGTTGCGCCCTTTGCCTAATCATGACTGATCAATGTCCAAGCTCAAGTCACACCTCACCAAAATAGGTTAATACTTGAAATCAAATTCCTTAGCTCGTCAGAAGCAAGGATTCAAGAATGCATGCCCTTTCCATACTTGGGGCATCAAAAGTTGGTTAGGTTACTAAGAACCCTAATCGTTAGTGCTTTGGTTATCTATTTTTGCTCGGTGTTGCGCCATGCATAGCGCATCCCAAAAAGGGGCATCTATAGACACCAAAATAGCACCAATCCGATTATGTGATTGCAAAAACTGATCGCTTTGACACACATAGCCCCCAGGGCAGCCCTCAGAGGTTAAACAGTGGTCCTAACCACTTTTGTAGCAATTTTGGAAGGTCAAAAGGCAATTTGGCACATTCAAGCACTTTGCTCAGTATTCGTCTCACCCAGGGACAAATTCAAAATGGGATCCGTCTCACCCAGGGACAAATTCTAAATTCGTCTTTGGTCAAGACGAATTCCAGGTTTAACGAGAAAAAGAAGAATGCCGCAAAGTGGCAGCCGAAGACAGTCATTTATTGCCTCCTATCGTGCATGCGCGTGTAGGTGGGTAGATTGGTCGTTGGAAGACTGTCACAAGGGCAGTCATGGAAGCCCAAGTCAGGGAGGAGTCTCCTCCCTCTTGGGAAGGCATGACTACCACATGGCATCCCTACATGCCCACCCAAAAGAGACCCCCTGGGTTTATAAATTGGTGGACTTTCCCACCCAAAAAGGACAAGTTGGAGGCATTTTCAAGCAACGAAGTGCTGCCAAATTGAACACCCCATTGCACCCCTTTTTCGATTCATTTCTTCCACATCCTTAATATCTTTCACAAGAGAGGTTATTGGGTGGCTTTTGGAAGTGTGGATCCGGACCCAAACCCGACATTTCACCACATCAATCTACCAATTTGCCGACACCCCATCCTAAGAGATTTTGGGCCCATCCCAAGTGGATTGGTGCCAAAATCAAGTTCCAATGGTGGGCGGCCCACTTGGGCACCCCACACTTTTTGTTAGTTTCATTTTAATCTATTATGTTATCACTTGTTTATCCTACATTACGCTATATGTTGTTTAGATAGTTTACAATCTTGATTTCAGAAGACATTTATCAAATATTATCATGCTTTGTCGATTTTGTGGCCCTCACTAACTTGCAGGTAGCGACACCAAATTCCTATTGATGGAGGTCAAATTGGGAGAATCCGACCATCTGGGTCATCCCAAAATGCCCCCAATTAGTTAACCCCTATGTTTGTAGATCTTCTGGAGGTCCCGAGGTTCGACATTTAGACGACATCACTTTGGATTTTCATCACAGGCAAATTCGTCCTACCCGAGGACGAATTACAACAGAATTCATCCTGACCAGGGATGAATTTCAGTTGAATGTAGATTGGCCGACTGTTTTGATGGCAGTGGCCCTCTGGTAAAGTTTTTTGGTTCATGTTCAAATTGCAAGTCATTTGGAATCAATTTAGTCATCATTTTATTAGGTTCTATGCATGCATATTTTATCGTTTTTAGAGAACAAGTGCTTCTTCTTTGCAACAGGTGCTACTAACAATGTCGTTGTGTCTCTGAACACAGGATAAGCAACGAGAAGCGAGGATTCATCAGCATAAGCAGTGGCAACACTTTGGTCCGCCCATTTCAAATGTGGGCATGCAAAAGGAGGAAGACTAAGTCACCATTGTAATCAAAATCCATTTAACGCTCCTAACCCCTAAAAAGGGAGGAGGCATCTTTGTAACCGAGGTTAAAGAGTTAAATAAAAGGGCTGTGATTTCTCTAAATTCTTGTATCTCATTTCAATTTGCCTCTTTCGTTTAATGCACTTTACATTTTAGGACTTAAGCGTTAGTTTTGATTTTGAATGCATCGAAATAGTTTTCCTTTCAAAACTTTTGGAATCTCATGCTTTCACATCTCCATATTTCCAAAATACTAGATTTTTTTAAATTCCTCCACATGAGACCAACTCGCTTCCAAGAAAAAAATGCTTAGGGAATGTAACCTGGGATATTGAGTCAAGATAGGAGGGTGGCCATCCCAAGAATCCTCCCAAAAAAGAACATTTGATCCCCGATTGCAAATCCAGAACAAACCTTGCTTAATTAAATTAGCTCCTCTTTTCAGAGTGTCCCAGATAACAGAACCTTTCCCAACCAAACTGGATCTAGGGATATCTGCCTCAGAAATACCTCTCAAGTATTTATAAGATAATATTTTAGCCCAAATATGATCTTGAGAGGTACACCATCTCCAATAATTTTTTGCAACCAAAGCCTACCCAGAAAGAGTTGCCTGTCGCAACCGAAGGCCTCCCTCTTGAACTAGCCTACAAATGGAATCCCATCTAACCAAACTCCATTTAGATTGATCAATTTTTCCAGACCACAAAAACTGTCTTGACAAAGCATCCATTTCCTTGATGAAACAAGAAGGAGTTGTTTGCACAAAACATCTATAAATGGGTAAAGCTTGAATAACAGATTTTAAAAGCAATACTCTACCTATAGAGCATAGCCGTCTGACAGTCTAGTGATTTACCTTCCTTATAAACTTATCAAGTATAGACTGCCAAGAAGATCTAGGCAGAGGATGAGATGAAATCGAGATCCCAAGATAAATGAAGGGGGGAGTCCCGACCTAGAATCTTAGAATGCGAACAATCCTTGCTTGAATAAGAGGAGGGGTATTGAAGAAGAAAATAAAGGACTTGTCCTCATTAATCACCTGTCCAGAAGCACCAAGATATATTTCAAGAGACCGTATAATGTTTCCAGCTTCCTTGATAGTGGAAACTACCAACAAAGTAGTATCATCAACAAATTGAAGGTGGGAAAGAGGTGTCAAACTGTTATGCCACTTCCACCCCTTAATGAGACCATGCATGACCTGAGACTTGAGTAATCTACCCAACCCTTCTGCCATAATGATAAACAAATAAGGAGATAGATGATCTCCTTCCCTTAATCCCCTTGAGGCCTCAAACAGCTCCGATGTCTCGTTATTAACAAGAATAGAGAATGAGGAAGAATAAATACAGCTCATCACCCATCTAATCCATTCCTCCTCAAATCCAAAAGCAGCAAGAACTTTTTGAAGAAAGGGCCATCTAACTCTGTCATAGGATTTTGCCATGTCCAAATTAATGAACATAGTTTTCTACTTAGAAGTTTCCATTGAGTGAATAGCTTCTATAGCAATAACAACCCCATCCATGATTCGTCGGCCAGTAACAAACCCACCTTGCTCCTTAGAGATGATTTTTCTCAACCATATCTTCAGCCTCTCAGCAATAATTTTTGTGATGATCTTATATACAACATTACAGAGAGCAATAGGCCTGAACATATCCAGGGAATTTGCTCCCTTTTTCTTGGGAATAAGCACCACAAAGGTAGCATTTAGGGCCCTTAGCATCTGTTTGTTCTTTTGGGACTCACGGACTACATCCAAAAGGTAAAATTTGATTAACTCCCAAAAATATTGATAAAAATCAATCGGGAATCCATCCGGACCTGGGGCTTTCCCCTTTTTCATCTTGAATACAACACTTTTTAGCTCCTCAAGGGAAATTGGACCCATCAAGTGCTCATTCATCTCTCTAGAAACAATCGAGGGAATATAGTTTAGAATAATTTTTTCTTCCTCATCATATGAGAGGGCATCCTCCTTGAAGAGAGAGGAAAAATACCTCTTAGTCTCTTTTGAAATATCCCTAAAAGAAGAAAGCAGGGCACCCTGGGAATTAACAAGAGGGGTAATTAGGTTACCATTACGACGAGCCTTAACAGAGTTATAAAAGAAGGTTGTGTTCCTATCCCCTTCCTGAAGCCAATCTACTTGAGATTTTTTTACCAAAAAATTTCTTCCCTCAGTTCCCATTCAGCAAGGTCTTTTACAGCCTCATATTCCTCAACAAGAAGCTCCTCTGTGAGTCCCTGATCTCTAATCTTCCTTGAGGCTTCTTCCACCCTCCTAAGAGTTGCCAGCTTAGACAAGGAAAGGTTCCCAAAATTTAGTCTATTCCATCTCTTCAATTTATGCTTAACAAATTGAAGTCACTTCATAAAGGAGTACATAGCAGTGCCATGAGGAGGTTTGCCATTAGTTCACCAGCCTTGCATGAAATCATGAAGCTTAGGATCTCACAGCCACATAAGTTAAAACTTAAATGAGGGATTCTTTTTTAGCCCTAACTCCAAAGCAGAGAGTTTGATAGGCCAATGATCAGATCCTCTACCCTCCAGAATCATAGAACTAGCGCTTCTATTATTGCCAATCCAAAAACTAGAGATCAAAAACCTATCCAGTCTCTCTGAAATGGAATATTCCCCACATATTCTATTATGCTAGGTAAATATCCCATTATCCGGCTTGATGTCAACCAAGTTCAAGGCCCGGATATGAGCATTGAAGACAGAAGAAAAAGGCTCAAGACGATCAATCCCACCACGTTTTTCCTCTAGACAAGTGATAGAATTGAAGTCTCTAGCCAAAATCCATGGGTACAGGGGAGCCAAACTTCTCACAAAGCCAATGTGCTCCCATAAATTTACTTTACCATTGTAATCAATAGGAGCATACACGTTTGTAAGTAGGATGGTCTCACCAGATTCATTATCATGCCCGATCATCGAAATAGACCACCTACTGGAAATCTAGGTAAGAGGAGAGATCTTAACTGGATCCCATAAACAAGCAAGACCACCAGCATATCCACATGCACCAATACCCTGACATTGCCCCTTTCTCCACAACTTGGGAGCAAAATTGAGCAAACTATCAATAGCTAATTTAGTCTCTTGAATAAAAACCACATCCAAAGAATGAACACGAATCAAATTATGAACAACTTTTTGTCTGGGGATGCTGTTCAACCCCCTTACATTCCATGAAAGTATAATCATTTTTGGGGGTTATAAAAATGGGAGTCCAATGTTCTCACCAAACTTTACTCTACCAAAGTCTCCCTCATTAACTTAATTTTATCTTGGTCTTTCTTCCGACCCACCTTCATATTCTTATCTGAAGCATTTTTTTTTATTATTTTATGCTGCAATCCCAGCACCATAGGAGTTTTACAGTCCATGAGTGACTGCATCAGTGCCTGGGTAGGAGAGGGCATATCTAAATCTGTACCATTTTCTAAGATAACTTCACTTCCAGGGCTAGGGCCAACCATATCACCTATACTCGAAACCAAAGCCCTCTATTCTTCATTTAAACCCCCTATATCTGGTTCCCTTGGTTCCACCTCATGAAGAGACAACTGATTTGGTCCTGTTATATCTATAACAGGTAGTGATGTTTCAGGTATCTCCACGCACTGATCAAGATTCTCTAGAATTTCAAAACGGTTGAGCTGAGCATCTGGCTTTTTATCCTTAATGTCTCTTTTTGCCTTTCTTCCTTTATTTCGAGGTTTTACTGTAACAAAGCCTTCCTTATCCTGATCCCCCTCCTTTATTGGGGCATTTCCTTTATCCATATTTTGTACAGCTCGAAGAGGGCCCAGGATTTGAAGCCACAGGCAGGACAAACTTAGGGCATTTTCTTTGTAAGTGTCCATATTCATGGCAAATCCGACAACGAAATGGAAGAGCTTCATAGTCAAGTTTTTGAACCCATGTGGTTGATCCGAATTGTATTTCAATAGAATCTGGAATAGGATTGTTTAAATCAATTTCAACACAGATACGGGCAATAGAGATTACCTTTTTATCTAGCGTCTGTCGTGACGGCCCAACCGGCTTCCCAAGTAGAAGGGCAATCATATGCAAGATGTCATTTCTCCAAAATTCCAATGGGAGCCACGAAAGCCGAACCCACACCGAAACCCATGACGACCGCTCCTCTGATGGGTTGAAACCCACATGCTAGGTTTTAATAAAGAGTCCCACTTTGTTACAAAAATAGGGACCTCCTTCAATGCTTTGTTACGATTCGCAAGACAAGAAAAAACCACCATAAAATAGCTGTTTGCCACTTTACTTGGCTTACAATGGTCCAATTTTTTTACTTTTGAACAGGTTTGAAGGGATTGGCCTAATCAAGAGGGTGTTGATCATTTTATGAGGTAGTTAGTTTGGATGGGTTCTACCATTCTTCTTTGGAATATTTGGAATGAAAGGAACGACCAAATTTTTAATCAAGATAGGAAGGATATTCACTATATTTGGCAAAAGACCATAGCCAACTTAGTTGAATCAGTCCATCATCTCCTTAATCACCCCCAAAAATCCCACCAAATATGGGATCAAGTGATGCAAAGATTGAAGATTAAACCTTCTAAGGGCAACCATCTTAAAGGGAATGTGAGTATTAGTAAATTGGATAGGAATAGAAATTGGCAACCTCCTCCTAAGGATTTTGGAAAATTCAATACTGATGGAGCCTCTAGAGGGAACCCTGGAAAAACCAGTGTGGGAGGAATTGGTAGACTTTCAAATGACTCTCTGGTTTTTACTTTTGTTGATAATTTGGGTATTCTTTCCAATAACCTTGCTGAGGAGTATGGTATCCTTAGAGGTCTTCAGGAGGCTACTAAGGTTGGATGGTAAAAGGTGTTAGTTGAGTCTGACTCTCAACTTATGATTAATCTCTTGAAGAATCCTTCTAAGAATCCTAAGGTGTATTGGAGAATAAAAATAATTATTGAGAAGATTCAGTTAATCCAGATGGGATTTTTGAAAGTTGATTACAATCATGTGGTTAGAGATCAAAACAAGAGTGCTGATGCTTTAGATAATTGGGATTTGGACAAAGGTGATCTTACTTGTTATGGCCACCCTCCTATTTGGTGGGCTTCTCAAATTAGGGAAGCTCTTCTTTCTATCATTTCTTTGGATGGCTCTAGTTCTGAAGGTACCTAGTTTCTTCTTGTTTTTTTTTTTTTTGCTTCTCTTTGGTTCATTCAGTTTTTTTAGTTCCCTAGCTCATTCTATTCTTTATTTTGTTTCCTCTGTTGATTCTTGCCTTAATAGTCTTCTGGTCTAGATAGGTCTTTGTTTTGTTCATTTTTTATTTTTTTTTTCCTTTTTGTTTTTTTTTTGTTTAGTTTTTTAAGGTGGGTGGGTTTTTTTATTTTGTTTTGTTTTTATGTTCTTTGTGTTGTTTTTTGTTGTTCTTGTGCTTTTGTTGTTTTGTTTTGTTTTTTTTTTTTTTAATGTTTGTTGTTATTGTTCTTGTGTTTTTTCGTTCTTGTTCTTGGGTTTCTCTTTTTTTGTGTTATTTTGTGTTTTTATGGGTAAGTGTTTTCTATATATATATTTTTGTTTATTGTCTATTGTTGGTTGATTTTTATTTATATTTTTGTTTTATTTTTTAATTTTTTAGGTCTTAGTTGTGTTTATTTTTCTTGTTTTTTTTTGGGTTATGTCTTTGTAATGTTCTGTTGTTTTTGTCTTGTTTGTGTTTTGTTATGTGTTTCTTGTGTTTTTCTATGTGGTTTGTGTTGTGGTTTCTTTTATCTTATTGTGCCCATTTGGTTGCGCTTTTGTTTTTGACACACTCAAGGAGCATGTTTTTTATTTTATTTTATTATTTCTGTTGTTATTTTCTTATTTTTAATTGGGTTTGTGTGTTTGTTTGCTCCTTGAGTGTGTCAAAGGTGGTAGGCCAGGTTCGAGTCCTGGGCATTTTTGGTGGAATGGATACCCCTGCCTCCTTGCGTCTTACCCGAAAGTGGCATCCCTTTTGGGATGTTTTCCACAAATAAAAAAAATAAGGATAAAATAATAGTTTTTGGTACATGGTTTAGGGGAAGAGATGCACTTTATTTGAGATAATATAATATTTTTTTTCTGTTGAGACAAAAACAATTAAGAAGCTTCAAGTATGGGTTAGGCTTTTTGAACTTCCATATCAATTTATAAATAAGGATGTTATGAAGAATATTGGAAATACCTTAGGGGAATTTATCAAGGAAAAACTAACTACTAAGGAGTGAAAGCATGCTATATATACTCTAATAAGTGTTAAAAATATTTCAAAACCTTTACCACAATCCATTATGATAAAATATGAATCAAGAGAATGGGTTCAACAAGTAGATTATGAAAATATCGCATTTTGTTACCACAATTATTATGAGATTGGACACATGCTAAGAGTTTGCAAAGTGAAAACTATGAAGAAAGAGATAAAAAATTCTAGCCATGAGATAGACTTAAGACAAAGCAAGAAAATCATATAGTAATAGGAACTAGATCAGGTCAAGGATATTCTACTTTGAAAAAAGAGATAGAGAAAACATATCTATAGTATCATTTGGTAATTTTAGAATGAATTTAAGGTGCAAAAGAACATGTGGGAAACAATACTAAATTAAATCCAACAAAAGAGGTCAATTTTATTCCAGGTAAATCATATTCATTTGCCTCAAGTAGTATAGAATCCTCTCCAAGTAATAAGAGTGAAAGATATGAAAATGTCATCCCTTGCACTTTAAGGTTTCAAGAACAACATAATAAATAAATAGGGATAGAGGAAATCCATAAAAATTTAGGTTTTTTAGAGCAAATTAAAAATGTAATTGCTACATAATAGCATGGTTACACTTTAGGGTTTCTAGGGCAACATAAAGAAGATTGTGCTTTTGAGCTTATTCCATGCACTGCAAAACAAGGTAAACCTAAAGATCATAAGTCTTACTATGAGCAATGTGAGAAGATTGAAGAGATTGATGAATATGAAAGTATTGTTGGGATTGAAAAAAGAGAGGAAGACCTAAGAATAAAAATAAAGAGAAAAAGAAACCTGGAGAAATATTGATATGGGAAAACAAAAGCAAATACCACTTGTGCTAACAAGAAGTGGGGTTAAACCCACAAATAAAATAAAATAAATAATAATAATGAAAACAATATCTTGGAATATTAGGAGAATGGATAATAACCCTAAAAAAATAATAAGAAATTGTGAGTTTGTTATAGTCAAGATATTTATAGATATAGAAGTTGGGCAACAAATATTTTAACAATTAGCGGCATTGAATTTCATTTTGGTAAAATTTAAATTTCTAAGAAATTTAATATAAAATTAGTTGATTGTGGAAACTTAGTAATTTGAGGAAGATGAAGATTGATCGAAAGACAAAGGAATAATATTTTTTATCCAAAGCTAAAGGTAAATGGAAAGACAAAGTTGAATATGCTTTATTAAATTATTAAAAATGTAACCAAAACATGTAATATTTTATTTTTGTAATAGAAATGACCTCAATAAAAACTAACCATAACATATTTTAAAAAAATTAGTATTACAAAATATATATATATATCCATATATATCATTAAAAAGGTAAAAGTAAAAAATAGTTCAATATACACTATTTTAAATAATTTTAGTCTTATTATTAAACCTACTTAAATTCAAACTATTCATTGAAAAACAGTTTATTTAATAACACCTGTCTCACAGGCATAATAAAGACAAGGAATTGCACTTAACCTATTGGAAAAATAACAATAATTATGGTAAACAAAATTCGAATGTCATTGGAACAAAATTTTATCATAATAAAAATATGAAATTAAAAATAACAGTTTATATAAAATATAAAATTAAAAATAACAATTTATATAAAAATATATAAGAAAAACGTCACCATAAACTGAATATCACAGGGCCCACACATACAGGTTGTTTTTTATCTTATAAAAAATAAGAGTCCCACGTAGTTTGGTGTTGTTTTTTATCTTATAAAAATAAGAGTCCCACGTAGTTTGGTGTTGTTTTTTATCTTATAAAAATAAGAGTTCCACTAAACTAAATAGAATGTGAATATGGAGAGTTGAGAAGTGGGTAGTTAAAAAGTTCCAGATTCAAATCTCCCTCGAATATGCTACGTAATAGATACTAAGAACCCTACTATCCCTCTCATATATTGCGAATATGCTACGTAATAGATACTAAGAACTGTACTAAGAACTCTACTAGAGATAAAAAATCAACATTTAAAAAAAAATAAACATACACGCATACAATTGTTGTGTTGTTTTTCTTATGTTATAAAACATAAGAGCCCCACTTAAAGTAAACAGAAAAATACGCCTGTAAACTTAGGAATCTAATGACCATTAAGCTTCGCAAAATCAGCAAAAGGTTGCTGGCCGCCGCCTTGAGGGTTGCCGACGTAATAGCGAATGTAATCGTTGTGAACAAATGTCCTGTACAAGCACGGACGCTCTTCATCTACAAGCCTCACTGCAGGACCCACCTCCGCCTCTGTCGCCGGACTATAAAAAAACCCAATTGACATTCTACCCTTCTCATTGTTTGTCACTGCCCGATGCTCTATACTCTTGTATCTCCCATTCGTCATTACCTGCAGTGCCATTCCTACATATATTATGAGCCGCTTCATTATAAATGTAACCTTAATCGTTCACTAAACCTAGGATTACCTCAACCAAGTCGCCGATATTAACGACAAGCGCATAAGGAATACAACCAAGTCGCCGATATTAACGACAAGCGCATAAGGAATAGGTCGCACGGGAATCCATTGGCCGTTTTTGCGGATATGCAAGCCCTGAGTCTCGTCGTCTTGAAGGAGCAGCGTTACTCCGCCTCCGTCTGAATGAGGACTCAAACCCAGCACTAGATCTGGCCGAGGGCAAGGCGGGTACAAGTTCATGTGCATCGTCATCATAGGCTCACTTCCAAACTTCTCCCTAAAATAATCGCCCTTCAATTGCAGATTTTCAGCGAACAGACTCAAAATCACCTGAGCCACCCTTTCCACCTCGGCTCCATATCTCTCTACCGTGTCTCTGCAATTGCAGTAAAGCCTCATCCCATCTCAAATTAATTGTCTCTTGATAACATTTAAACAATGATATTCATTAAGACGAACGTACCTGAAATCCGATGGTCTAGTCGGCCAGAGCGTGAGGTTTTTATATCGGCCAGGCATGATTGCTAAAGACATAACATCGCCCCAGTTCAGTGCATGATGCTCATCCACCAGGAAGGTCTTGCCGTAACCTTGCACATCTCCTGCTTGCGTAGCATACTTTCGCTTTTCTTCGAGGGGAAGACTAAAGAATTCCTTAGACACACCCCTTACTAGGTCTATCATTGAATGCGGAATTCCATGGTTCACAACCTGACTAATAATTCAATCTCAGTAAAGAATCAAACACCTCAAATTTAATGAGGGACAAAAGTTCTGACATATACCTGAAAGAAGCCCCACTCTTGGCAGGCCTCGGACAGGAGATCCATTTCTTGTTGCCTTTCATCGCTAATAGGTGAGAGCAGCTTCTGCATGTCCACAACAGGAATTGTTGACTGACGAGGGACTACTTTTGAAGAGGGTCTCTCTGCGTATGGTTGGATGTACCGCTGAGGAATGTCATGGAGTTGGTTTCGTGCAAGCTCCTGCACGCTCTCCACAGGAAGCGCGTTACCGCAGTTGGGGTTAGAGAAATTGGAGTTGGTAATACCAACGACATCCGTTGTTGGATCTCCTAGGGCAGCCATGGTAATAAAATCTGCGGGTGCCTCTGCAATGAAGGAAGACTAGTATTTATGCTTGTTGCAAAGACCAATGTACTGACAGTAATTCAAAAAAGACCAGCATCATCGTTCACCTAATGTAAAAAAAATATCAAATATAAACATTTTATTCTTCTAATGAAACGGACACACAATAAAGGTTATATATAACGTATTAAAAGGTAAACTTTATTTTGAATGCTATATAATAAATTAAAAATGATTAAAATTAATATTTTACTCAGTAAAATATTAACTTTTTGTTAGTTGTTTATATTATTTGAACTTTAAAAAATTTATTGTCTATCATTATATAAAATTATTAAAAATATTATATAGCTGTACTTACCATATTCAAAACTTAAATCATTATTATTAGCTCCGAAATCTTGCTCATATTTTTTAACGAACACATCAAATTTAAAGCCAGCACTATATACCCAAAGTCCTATTAGTCCACCCGCTACCCTCTCTGTCTATTGTCACACCAAAAGAGACCGCTTATGGCCCGGTGGAAAACACTGGAAATTATATTTCACAATTTGGATGGTTAAGCTTTAGAGATTGCCTGACATCTGGAACCCAGTCCTATATATAGACAACCATGTATTAGAGTGAAATAGTTCATGATGAATAGAGAAAATCCAAATGAATACAGCTCTTGAGAAGGTACGGAATAAAAAATACTTCAACAAAATTCGTGGTATTAACCTTCCAAACACGCATAAACAACTAGAGAAATCATTTTTTTCTTGAATAAATCACCATGAGCATTTTGGTGAAAAGTTTTTAATAGAAGCTATGACAAGGATAAAACCTGTTTTTGATATATACAGCTAATTAAAATTTATATTAAAATTGATGGAATAAATAATATAAAGTGTTTTGTATAAAAATATATTTATTTATATGTTTATTCAACTAAAGATGTTATATAATTTTTTTTATTATTTGTAATTTTTTTTATATAGGATATTTACAACATGTGAGGGGAGATATTTAAATCTGGGCCTCTCGATTTCAACTAGAAAGTTTTAATTACCCATATGTTCTCCAACTCTTCTATATGGACAAATTATTATATAATTTTAATTATCACCGTATACAAATTTTGACCCATTTAATAAGTTAAATTTGTATATGTATATTGAGACATTCTTCACTATGAATGGCTGCAAAATATTCAAAATTAAATGTGCTCATTTTTTTGTCTAAGAAAAAAAATGCATTTAATGCCGGCGCATTTTACCCAAAGTCCTATTTGTCCACCCGCTAGCCTCTCTATTTATCGTAGCACCAAAAGAGACCACTTATGGCACGGTAGGAAAGGCCGGATTTGGATATTTTTTTTTTAAGATTATTAAGAAAAACAGTAACATTATAAATGGGTTGTCTTTAAACAGTAAGTTTCTTGAATAAATTATAGTTAAGACCTTGATTTTTTATGGTATTGAGTTGGGGTAGCTAACCAAACGCTACCATTCAACCAATTCCCTTCTGAGTTCAGTGACTTGAACCTTGAAACTCTTTAAATAGTAGTCAAAGCGCTAATCACTCTATTATCTTTATAAACATTGTTAATCTTTAAAACATTACGATAAAAACATTTGGAACCCTAGAACCTAGTTGAAGTAATAGCAATAGTGGCTCATGTGAGGCGGAGAGTGAAATAATTATAGTATTGCATCTGTAGACGGATATTTAGGGTTTATTTTTTATGGCAGCTCAAACTAAATCTGCAAAGAACGTAGTGAAATGAAGGAGTGAAAGGATTTTTCATGGTGGCATAGGCAATGATGGGAATGAAAGAAGTTGTAGATATCCACATATGGATTTTTAGGGTGTATTATTTTTGTAGTAGCTCAAGAGGCATAGGGAGTGAAAGAATTGCAAAGATCCATAGATGGGTTTTTAGGGTTTAATTTTTATGGTGAGAATTTCTCGTGATGGTGGGTGTTTCAGCTCGAACATGATAGTCAAATAATCAATATTGAGCGAGAATTCATATGATAAGAGTCGAAGAATTAGAATTAAATAATGGCGGGAGGGTGCAGGAAGGGCTCAACGATGGGAAGAAGGTATCTGCTAGGTTGTTCCTAGTGGTGAGTCTCCCAGCTTAGTGGTTCATGAGACTCCATTCACCAGCAATACAGGTGGGTCCCCAAGTTTTGGTACCTTCCTCAAGCCAGGTAAGTTATCCTTTGTCGAGATCACAACTAAGGGTTTTGGGTCTCAAAACTCTTGTTCTCTTTTTGACCTCTCTCCTACTGGAGATAAGTTGGTCATTTTGGATGATCTTATGGTGGTCACCATGGAGGAGGGCTCGTGGAACCTTATCGGCAAATTCCATGGTGATAGACCTGATATTGATGCCATAAGGAGATGGGTGATGGTCAAATGGAAACCGAAAGGTTCTTTGGATATTGTTGTGGTTTCTAATGCATTCTTCTTGATTAAACTCAATTGCAAGGAGGACTCAAAGCGGATCCTTGGAGGGGGTCCCTAGTTCTTTGGAAGAAAAGGGTTGTTTCTATGCAAGTGGGGGCCAAATTTTAATCCATGAACCCAGAAGATCAATCTGGCTCCTTTATGGGTACGTCTTCCTGATTTTCCCTTCCATATCTAGCATGAAGACATCCTAAGGGGTATAGCTAAGGTGATTGGTGAGTTAGTGTTAATAGACTCAACCACTAGAGAAAAATCTAAAATGATTTTTGCTTGGATGTGCGTAATGGCGGACCCGAAGGTGGAGTTGCTAGGTCATATCGATCTTATTTCCAAACATGGTGTATGGACTCAAATGATAGTCTATGAAAATAGGCTTCTTAAGTGTTCAGTTTGTAGGAGGTTGGGCCACTCGATTGGTTCGTTTCTAGCTAGAAAGGAGGTTCCCAAGGGGAACTAGGTTAGAAAGTAGGGAAATTTTAAGACTCAAGGCCATCCTCAATCGGGGTCATCTAAGGCCTCAAGCCCCAACCAGTTTGCTTCAGAGAACTTGGGACCCAACCAAATTGAGAATGATTCTAGGGTGATGGAAGTTAGCAACCTAGAGCCGACTGCTATCAATCAGTCCAGTGTTTATTATAGCCTCCCATAGGTGGATAGAGTAGAGTTGGTGACTGAAATAGGTATCCTATCAAATTTTCTTCATAATTCCTTTGAATGCTTAAATCCTGAAGATGCTAACCCTAAGGAGGAGAAAGGAAATCAGGATGAGCTAGAGGTGCTTGTCTCACCTCAGAAGATGGTGAAAGACTCTAGCTCTTCTCCCAAGCCAAATATGGCCAAGTCATCAGAGTGGGGAGAAGGTTCATCAGGGGTGAAATATTCTCATCCAAAAACAAGAAGTTCTCGAAAGGGATTGGCTGATGTTGGAGTGCCTAGGAAGGTGGGTAAGCCCTCTAACAAAAATGTAAGAAATAGGGAGGCAGAAGTAGATATTGCAGATGGCTTGCAAAGCTAGTTGAAATTTGAGAAAGAGTCTAAAGGGAAGCAACTTAAACTGGATTCATTTTGTCACTCGCCCCATTCTCCTGAGGGGGGCAATCACTCCAAATATCATAAATGAGACTCATCACATGGAATATTAGAGGCCTAAATGGGACTGCTAAACAAAGAGCGTTGGCCTCTCTAAGGAAAGAGTTTAAGCTGGATATTATTCTTGTACAGGAAACAAAAATGGATAGTTACAATGTTGAATTAGTTAAAAAGAAAATTTGGAGAGAATCAAATTTTGTTGCCAGCTCAAAAAATGGAGCTTCAGGAGGTCTGTTATGTATGTGGAACCCAAAATCTGTTGAAGGATCGACTCTACTAGTTTCTGATAGAGTTATAAATATTTTATTTTCTTCCAAAGTCTCAAGGGTCAAGTGGGTTACTTCGAATATTTATGCCCCTAACTCTCCTCAGAATAGGTTGGTATTCTGGGACTCCTTGCGAGTTATGAGAGATATTTTTAACAAGGAAGCATGGCTTTTGGTAGGAGACTTTAATACCCCTTTATACCCATCTGATAAGAAAGGAGGGACTCCAGTCTACAAAAGCATGGAAGACTTTACCTCTTTTGTGAATTCCCAAGAGCTTATGGATTTGGAGTTGAAGGGGTCTAGGTATACGTGGAGCAATCGATGATTGGGATGCCAAAATATTTAGATCAGGCTAGATAGAATCCTCATATCTAAGGAAGGGCTACCTTTTTTTGGAGATGCATCTTTGTAGTCTCTTCCTAAAGTGGCCTCCGATCATAATCCTCTGGTGCTGGAGCAAGTTCAGAATTATCCATTTTTTCCTAGGCCCTTTAGATTCGAGGCCATGTGGCTCCCTCACCCAGACCTGGAAGGTAAGATCAAGGAATGGTGGGCTAAGGGCTTTTTGGGCCACCCTATTGCTCAAGTTGCATCGAAGCTGAGGTATATTAAGGCAAAGCTGAAGGAATGGAATAAATTCATTTTTGGTAATATTTTGTTAAGGAAAAATGAACTCATTGAGCAGCTCAAAGAAGTGGAAGCCATTTCAGCCAGGTCGGAGGTAGTGGAGGTGGTGAGATCCAAAGAAAGAAGTCTGCTTGTGGATTTGCACAATGTCTTGGCTGAAGAAGAGATTATGTGGCATCAAAAATCAAGGAATTTATGGCTCAAAGAAGGAGACCGAAACACAAAAATAATTCATACGTCTACGTTGAGGCATAGGAGTCACAATAGGATCAAGGAAATCAGAAAGGTGGATGGTGAGGTTACTAAGGAAATTAACGAAATTAGGGAAAGTGTTGTGGAGTTCTTCAAAGACTTGTTATGCTCCTCGATTCCCAAAAACTTGCAAGTGGAAAATCATCTTCTCTATAACATCCCAATGTTGGTCTCCAAAGATATGAACAAGATCCTGTGTGATCCCTTCAATGACGATGAGATTAGAAAGGCGGTATTCTCAATGGGAGGTCTTAAGGCTCCAGGTCCAGATGGTTTCCTGCCTATATTTTTTCAGAGGTTTTGGCATATTCTGGGTCCTGATATTTGTAATGCAATCAGAGAGGTCCAAAGATCTAATTTTATCCTGATCGATGTAAATTCCACCTTTTTGGTTTTACTACCTAAAATCTTAGGTGCCAAAGGATTTACATATTTTAGGTCGATTAGCCTATGTAATATGATTTTCAAAATTTTAACTAAATCCATGGCCAATAGACTTAAAATTTTGCTCCCTTCGATCATTGATGCTTCATAGAGTGGTTTCATGCCCCAATGATAGATTTTGGATGGTGTTATTGTTGTTCATGAGATCATCCACTCTACTGATAAAAGTGGGAGGCTCGGGACTCTTCTCAAGTTGGACATGAACAAGGCGTATGATAGAGTGGCTTGGGATTTTCTTCTTAGGGTCCTTGATAGGTTTGGCTTTGCCCAATGCTAGTTGAGACTGATTAAATCATGTATATCTTCAACCATGTTTTTAGTAATTATTAATGGATCTCTAGTGGGCTACTTTCATAGCAATAGAGGTCTACATCAGGGAGACCCTTTATCACCCTACCTTTTTATTCTTATGGCTGAGGCATTGGGCAGGTCCATCAAAGCTAATCAGGTTATTCAAGGTTTGAAGCCAACCCAATCGATAGATCCCATATCCCATCACCAATTCATTGATGACACTCTTCTTTCCTTCATGGCATCAATCCCTCAGGCTAAAGTGGTTAAATCAATTTTGGTGGATTTTGAGAATGCGATAGGTCAGAAGGTGAATTTCAAAAAAAGTTACTTTTTTTTCTTTCACACCCGGTTGATAGGCAGAGGAAGATAGCAGATATTCTAGGGTGCAACATTGGTTCCCTTCCCTCGGTTTACCTTGGGATGCCACTATTCAAAGGTGCATCGAAACCATCACTGTGGGATTCAGTAGTTGAAAGAGTTCAAAAGAAGTTAGCGGGGTGGAAAGGTGCCCTTTTAAGTCAAGCGGGGAAGATTTTATTGGTCAAAGCCACTTTACAAAGCATCCCGATGTACTTCCTCTCCTTGTTCAAGATTTCGAGGAAAGTTATCGATAAGTTAGAGCAAATCCAATGATCCTTCTTGTGGTTAGGGGCTGAAGAGAAGAAGAGATTCCACCTGGTGGCATGGGATCAAGTCTACAGTAGGAGAGAAGAAGGAGGCTTAGGTTTGAGAAGGCTGAGAATGTTGAACAGAGCCTTGATTGCAAAACAATCTTGGAAATTAGTTCAGGATGACAATGTCAGTTGGGTTAATATTGTGAAGGCTAAGTATCTTGGCGGTGGTAGCAATTTCCTGAAATCCCAAGCTCTCTCGGTGGGGTTTGCTTTTTGGTCCAGCATAGTTGGTAGTCGGGTGGATGTGCGTAAAGGCCTTCGTTGGGTGGTGGGGGATGGTTATTCCATTGATTTTTGGGGAGATTCTTGGGCCTCACCATCCCCTCTTGAATATTGCCCGACCTTCACCTATCTGAAGCCAATCACAGATAGGTTCTTTGGTCCCAAAGTTTTTGACTTTTAAAATTATATAAATGTTATTTATAAACCAATGTCACTTTAGGATTCTACACATGTTATTTTATTTCTATTATTACCTTCTTATCCTTCTATATTATCATTATTTATCCTTATTATCCTCCTTTTTTAGCTTTGATATTCTTAATGTTGTTTATTTTGCTTCAATATTTATTCTTATATTTTATATTTTAGTGATTCTTTTTTGGGTGGGGGTTGGAAACCTCCATAAGCCCTAGCCTACTAGGTAGAAAAAATTGATATGAATCCCATATAGAGAATCAAACTGGGATATACCATCAATAAGCACTCGGTTACTACCAATTGACCTATCCCTTTCGAGTAAAAAGTAGATTAAAAGGATATATTTGAATGATTCTACATCAATTTTTGGTTTTGTGTTTCTTGGAAAAAAAATTCTTTACTATTGTATTTTTTAGTTATCATTTTCCATATCATCTACATGATAATAAAAAATATCTCAAGTTTTTAAATTAAAATATCATCATTTAATAAAGTAGTACAATACAATGAACAATCTTTAACACTAAAATATTTACCACACCCTATCCATCTAGAGTAGTGAATATATATAGATATGAAATCTCCTTGCAATTAAATTTGTTAGTGTTTTATTACATCAACCCTAATAATAATTCACTCTATAGGGCATAGAGTAATTCAAAAAATAATATTTAATATCTACCATAATCATTTTTCTTCAAACAACAATCGACCAAAAAATATATATATATATATCGCCCTTAAGATTTTATAGAAAGAAAGAAAATTAAAACTTAACAAAGGAATGTAAAATAACGATAGAAAGAAATAATGTAAGGTTGATAGTCTCTTACAAGTTTATATGCATAATGAAAAAAAATACTATTATAGATATATTATAGATAGAGTATAGTGGCATGTCTCAAGAAATGAGTACGAAAAAGAGTGATAAAAAGAATATACTAGTAGCATACAAATTTATAATTTTCATAATAAATATTTCTAACCTAAAAAAACTAGACTTATTCAAGCATCGAGTGTAAAGAGGATTGCCAATAAGGTTTCCTTTTGGGTTTCATAGTTATAAACTTAGTTTTATAAATATTAACCAAAAAGTTAGAATTAGTACAAAAAAAAATTATGTACTTGAGCACAAAGAACATCCCTATTTGCATCCAATGTTATAATGAATTTTATATAAATTATTCTATTCATTTTTAAGTTTAACAATAATATTTTTATTTTCATGGTGCTTTCATTCAATTCATATAAAAGTTTAAAATAATTGTGGCATGGGACGATCTATACAAGAACTATGTAATGGTTGTCGATGTGATAACCTTGTGACAGCCGAGTCTACCCAAATTTGTGGCGGTTACCCATTCCACCATGTAAATTCAAAAAAAAATGACCATAAAAACGAAGACTACCCAAATTTATGATAGCTATTGATTTTACATATATTATTATTATTATTATTATTATTATTATTATTATTATTATTATTATTATTATTATTATTATTATTATTATTATTATTATTATTATTATTATTATTATTATTATTATTATTATTATTTCATACAATATATAATTTTTAATATAATATTAGTACAAATATAAATTTCCTTCATTTAGTTCAAAATGTTTGTTTTAGGAATAGTGCCCAAGGCCTTCGTAATTTCAACAAAGTAATAAATCAATTTTTTTTTTGTTATTACTAATATTTTTTTTTGGTCCTCTTCATCTTATAGTAGTTATAAGTGTAAGCATATGCTCAAATATAGAAATTTGGATTTTAAATTGAACTTGTTAATTAGGTATTACATTGTTATAATAAAAATATAGAGTATATTTTTTTTTTTTTGTTATAGATTTAATAGGTTTGGTTATCAATAGGAATATCAAGATAGTCATATGATTGAAATAGTTATTCATATCATTATTTTTATAAATAAGTATAATGGATTTTCTTTTATATTATTTAGGAAAATCTTGTTTAACTTTAAATAATTATATTATTGAAAGATTTAATTTTAAATCTAGTTTAGCTTAGTACACTTTTTTATTTACACTATCCAAGATTTTATTTCAGCATTTGAAGTTGTTAGATAAAAATAAATTTGCATAGATGGTTTAAAAAGGGTTGTAATTAGTTGCATCATATTTTAAATAAACGGTGAAGCATATAGATTTTAATATAGAAATCCTAAATATATTTGTAAAATTTTGTAGGCTCGGTTGTCTTTCTTCGTGAAATGTTTTTTACTGTTTATTTTTAGTAGAACCTATTTTTTTCTCATTATTATAGTTATTGTAAATTTTCTTGTTTATATTTTTTATTCGTAAGTCAAATGATCTTTCTACTAGTTTTATATTCAACATGGTATAAAGTATTCCTCGTGTAAAATTTTAGATTATGAAAGGTTTTATTTAAATATATTTAATCACATTTTAAAAAATAAATGGTAAATATGTTATAGATATCCATGTTGAGGTATATTACATTATTTGGTATATGCTAGTGTACCTCCATAGTACCTTTATGATACATTTGTAAATATATAATAGATTAGGGTTGAGTCTATAGTTTAGAGTATGATTAATATTTTTCTTTTATAAAAAATTCAATATGTGGGAAATGCACAAGTGTCATGTAAGAGTGTAATATGTAGGAAATGCATAAGTGTCATGTAAGAGAAAATGTGCACAAGTATCTTGTATGTAAGAGTGCAAATATGTAATGTTATCACCACCCAAAAAGTCCATTCCAATTGAAGAGGTTTATTTTCCTAATATTTTATCAAGGAACTAACCTAAATTTAAACATAATTCTTTCAAGAGTTCCCAACTATTACATAAAACACTTGCTTAATGATTTTCTACTTATAATTCTTTAAGGCTCCCCCATCTCTACATATTACATATTTTTGGCTATGTAAGTATACTAGGTGCAGATATATAATTTACAAGCCATCCTTCTCATTTTTTTCTTTAATGACCTAGATCTCCTTCTTTCAACCTATATAAAGAAGCATGCTATCCTTATCACAACCCATAAGTCTTTCTATGTAGATGCTAGGAGTTTATTGAAATTGACTACCCTTCTCATATCCTTGATGAGCTAGTCATTTCATTATTAAGCCTCATCCCAAACTTATTTTGTGGAATCAATAACTTAGGTAACCCCATTAACCATTTTTCCATTACATTTATTTATTTTCTCTCGAGATTACTCATGTAGCACCAAGAAGTTCCTCTCTCTCTATTTTATTTGAGTCATCTAGTTGCTATTCACACCAAGGTCCCTTTATATATGTTTACATAGTTATGTGGCACATTACATTTCCATTGCATTTTATGAGTTACCAAGTTTATCTTATGCTATCCATTTAGTTATTGATAGGCATTTCACAAAGCAAAAGGAAACTATAATGAAATACTCATTTATCAAAGGTCCTTTAAGGTATCTCTAATGTTTCCAAACTTGAATTATTTTAACAATATTGAAGTGCAACTTTTCTACATATGATAGCAAGATGCCACATACAAACATTATATTCTTCTTATGAACTTCATATCAGATTTTTAAAGCATAATCTAGCTAACAATATCTCATAACAAAATCTATTAGCATTTTACAACATTTGACCATAAAGAGAATACCACAACAGATCACACAACACCATGTTTATCTTGGGAGAAACCCCATAGGGAATGTTAGAGTTACAGTATATTACATCATTTGGGTCATGTAAATGTACCACCTTTGGTACCTAGTTAGAGTAGGATATTACTTTAGGGTGAATTTAGCTAGTTACTTCAAGCAATGTAATAAAGGTACAAGTGTCAATGTGCAAGGTATACCCTAGTACAACTAGGTAAAGTGTTGACCAAGGAATTTATATTCCTATATAAAGGGTCTCATAGAGACATATCGATATAAAAAGTACATTATAGTAGAGAGTAGTAGATAGTAGTAGAACTCCTATATGGAGTACAATATAGTTATTTAGCTTATATTAATGGAGTGACCATTACCTTCATACTGCATTGTATTTCCATCATTTCTATTTATAGTATATTTCAGTCATATTGTAGAATCACTTTCTCTCATATTTACTACATCTTATTAGGACCTATGTTAGATATATCCTATTGCATATATCCTCAAAATTTAATAGTGGTATCAAAACCATGGTGAATCAAGAATAGGAGGGTCTACATCCATCATAGTCTAGTAGGTTAAGAGGAATAGGGAGAGTTACCATTGCTAATGTTGATCTGCATCTTCACAAAATAGATCTGCCATTGTACATTGTTGTATGCAAACATTGTCATTAGAAATAAATTGATAGAAAGAGCCATTATAGTCAACAATATTAGAGAAGTGAATACTAAAATAAATCTTAGTTACAAAAATTATGAGATTACATTTGGCTAGAGTATTTCCATAGAGTTGCAGAAAAATTCATGAAGACTAGGACTCAACATTCATACTACTAGATTGACAAATCAACGAGTGAAGATTATTAACTCCATAATTATAAATTCTTTTGTTCTAGTTTTTAGCAACTTATTATAGGAAAATAAGATTCAAGAAAATGTTGGGAAGATTACTATAAAATATATAGGAAATATATCTTCTTAGAATCATTCCAATACTTGTAGCAACAAGGAGAAGACTAAATATTTCAAAGACCCAAAAAAGGGATCTTATGATAAGGGCTACAAATATTGCAGATTGTAGAAGTAAAGAAAAGGTAACAATAGTCTTATAGCAGACTTAAGGAATAAGAGACTCCAGAAGATGATTCAAGTAGAAGATAGAAGATTAGTGATCTCAATTCAATATCAATAGCTATAGAATGCGAAAGCAAAAAATACCATAGAGGGCCATAGTAGTATTAATTTTGAAGAAGACTTCAGATAAGAATTCTTGATTCAAAATAAGAGTTTCTAATTTAGAATAAGACTCTAGAGAAGAGTTATTGAAGAATACTCTAGAGAATATTCCATTAAAAATATAAAATAGGACATTGGTGATCTCCATTAAATACTATGAATTACAGATTAGATAGAGTCTTTCCATAAGACTGTGAAGACTGGGACTTAGCACAGAACTTATACCACTAGTTTTGAGAACAACTAGTGAATATTGAAAAGGTTTGAGAAAATATCCCATTACAAAAAACAAATAGAATGTTTGTTCTATAAGAATAAAAAGATATCCATAGAATATCTTATTGAAGAACTTCTAATATTGGAATATTGAAGAAGGACCAACAATGTCCTATTCTAGAATCCATAAGAAATAAATTTTAGAGATGCGATAAGAAGATCTCATCACCAATACTTCTAAAAGTAGAAGATTGAATAAAAGGTCTAATTTGGAAGACCAAAGAAGCTGCAAAATAGAATACCTTGGAGAGATCTCAAAAAAAGAAGACATGGAGAGTCTTGTTGAAGAGCTCATAGAAGCATCATAAAAAGAGTTTCTAGGAGAACGCATTAGATAAATCCATTACCAAGGATAAGATTTTGATAGTGAAGAACTTGGCATAATTAAAACCATCCAAAAACAAGCCCAAGAGAAGAAGAATTTGGAAAGGAGTACCAAATCCTAGAAGAAGAATCAAGTGAAGACCTCAAGGTATTCCAAATATTTATAAGAAGAAGAAAATCTTATTTGAAGTCAAAATTCAACAAAAATATCTAAGAAAGATTTAGATAGAAGTAGCCTAAAAAAATCCAAGAGATTTGGAGATTACCTCTCATAGTAAGAAGGCACATTTTATAGATAAGACTTATCTGAATCTATAGCAAAAAATAGAAGATCATTGGAAGGATTAAGCCACCAAACCCTAGGCTCAAGATAAAAGGTTTGTTAAACCAAACAAAAGAGACATTTACACTACAATCCTTCATTCAAAAACCATAGTGATCCACTGCTTTGATATTAAGATAAAAAGGAGAGGTTACAGAGTGAAATCCCCTTTACAATCCTTGCCTTGAAGGCTACAATGGGGTCTTCCCAAAGGAAACCCTCTTAGAAGTGCTCCAAAGATAACAAGATCTCTCTTTTGGATGTTCCTCAGTGCATATGGGCTTCTTGCGCATGGGCCACCACTGGTTTGATGTGTTCTTTGTACTTGTTAGACCTGCAAAATATTATTAGTGCATTAGGGGGCCTGCCTCAGTCAAACCCTCGTGTTTATGAAGACAAAAAGACTCTTAAATCAACTTAAAACATGAAATAACTTGCTAAAAACAACATGAAACACTAAACTAAGCCATATTTACCTATCCGAGTGATTCGCTTTGCGGTGGGGGAGGTTTGCACGGGGGGTGTGAACCTGGTTTGAACTGGGAAGTTCGCATGGGGGCGTGTGAACCTATATTTTTCTGGCTGAACTTGCAAGATGTGATTTTTGGGCTTTTCTGATGTGATTGCTCCTTGATGAATTCGATGGGTCACCTTCAGATTTTATCTTTTGATGATGATAACCTATCTAGACCACAAGGAATGTTATGAAAGTGACTAAACTACTATTGCAATATGAGTGTGATGGATGTTATGTGTTTGGAGTGATTTTTGTAGAGTTTCTGTAAGCTAAAGTTGATATATCTAAAATGGTGAAAATGGCCTTCTATTTATAGACTTGGCCAAGGTTAGGGGAGGGGATGAGGTGTCCCCTGTGAGGTGTATGTGGTGAGGTGTCCACCTAAGAGGTGTCCCTTGAGGTGTCCTAGCTCATAAATGAGATTGGGTGAGAGAATCCCTCACCCATCTACAAGTCATGATGACCTGGATGAAAGTCTCCATTTGGCATTTATTGAAACCTTTTTGGAAATATCTTCTAATTTGAAATTACCTTTTGTGTGCAAAAGTCTCCATTTCTCATTTATGACCCAGGGGAGTGTGAGGTGGAGAAATATCTGGGTGAGAGGTGGCAAGGCTAGGCTAGTCAAAGTAGACTAGGTGAGGTGGAGGGATTAAATTAAGCATGTTTAGCCTAATTAACCACATAATTAGCCATAAAGCAAGTTTTGACTAAAGTTGTTGACTTTTTGCCCATAAAGTGCTTTTTGACCATGGTGGAGAATTCAACCTTAGTTGAGTTGTGAATGAGGTCACATGAGGACCTAGAGTTAAGCGTAGGAAGGGGCTTAGCTAGCCCAAGGGGGCTAAGCCTGATGAATAGTGATTTTGATAAATGAATAGTGTTTTGAGCCAATTTATGCAATTTTCATGGGTTTTGCAAATTGATTGACCGTGATGATGTGAGAAGTGGAAATGTGTGACTTTTGGGTGTCTACATTTTGCCCCTTTTTGTACTGGATTGTGTGAAAACACGGTTTAGTACAAAAACTGATGATATGCTTTGATGAGATGATTTGGAATAAAGAGAATTTGTGATTAATGATGGTGAATGATTTCGAGAGAGACGCATTGATAAAAATGGTTTGTGATTGGGTACAACACTTTGCAGTATTGTAATGATTGCTTTTGAGGGAAGGCATAAGATTGCCTTGCATTATGATCAACTTGAGATGTTTCAATTGTGGAAGAAACAAATGCCTTTGCTAATTTTTTCTTTTGATTGATTGATGAGCTCTTTTGACAACATTTGACAAACCGTTGGAGTCGTAGGGTAGAACTTTTAGGTGCTTCATTCGAGAGTGGTCTTACACCTACCACAATGAAGAAGGGAATCCATGAGATGTCTACAGTCAGAGGTATTTTGAGATTTATCAAACATTGATTTGTTTTGGATTGGAGTTTTGATTGAGAAGAGAAGTTTCACTTTTGTATCTATCCTAGCATGAGGACTTGAGATAATCTTCAACAAAAATTTTCTTAGGCAATTGTTGCATCCATGATTGGATGTTTGGTTGTTTGATCATATGCTTGGCATTTTTTGATGTGTTGGATGACTACCCCCTCAAGCGATGAGTTGGCGATGGAGGAGATGAAAATCGATGACAAAACGATTGATAGTGATGAGAAGGAATGGCAAAAATGTGAATGGAAAAATAGAAGAAAATGAAGATTTGTAGGAATCCAAGAGGAATTTAGAGCAAGAGCAGCGAATTTGACTTGTGAACAGTGGTTCGCACATTGGGGTGTGAACGGGGTGGTTCACATGGGGGTGTGCAAACTGGTCCGTTCGCATGAGTGGGGTGTGAATCTACGAAAAGTAGATATATGAATTGAAAATGATATTTTTAGGTCATTTTTATGTGAATTATGGAGGAAAAGTAGAAGTGAGGGAGAAAAAGTCGAAGTGAAGTGCTCTCGAACTATGGAATGGATGATACAGAATGGCGAGTGCATCAGCGAGCATGAGTGTGGGGGTGGTGATGCTAGAGGTAAGCTAATTATGCTAGCTCAAAATATGTGTGAATTGCTAGGGTAAATAGAATAGTGTTAGTGTTTGAAATGGTATGGAGTGTGTGTGCATGCTAGATCTAAGTACAATGTGTACACCTTATGTAAAATAATCCAAATGGGTATCCCGGGTTGCTGTTTATTTTTTGCCATGTGACTTTTTAGGAACCTCATAGAGCATGCGTAAAAGTGTACATGATGGTGTGTGATTGTTTTTTCTATGTGGATGCATGCTGGATGAAAATGGGTGGGATAGTCACAACGTGGGGCCAAATGGGTACCCAAATATGTAATTAGGTGATTGTTTTGACTTGACATGGTTGACCTCATATTGCGTGCTTGAAGATGTGCATGCATATTTGCTCGTTAAATAGTGTAAAACCACGTAATAAAAAAATCGGTGGGACTATTGCATCGATTGGCCCAATGGGTCGGTGCACGTCTTGAGAACCAAGGTTTACACGAGGATATGTGAATGGGGAGGTTCACACGGGGGTCGTACAAACGAGGATGGTTCGCATGGGGTCGTGCAAATCGGTGTGTTTTCACTTGTGTTTTTTTTACATGAAATTTATGTTACATATGAATGCAAAAATTAAAATGTATGAAATGATGTTATTTGCAATGTGATTTGGAAGTGTATGGATGATATCTGACAGATGGTTCAAAATTGGATGCAGGTGAAGAAGATATTCACTCGACATTGGCTACAAAAATTTAGGATGAAGTTACAGGATGTATGGTGTGCAGAGGATGGAGAGTGGTTGCGTGTAGTGGGGATTTATGGTGTATGGGAGATGTGTGAGGTGCACATGAATCATGCATACATATCCATACTATGTGAGAGGTGGGATCCTGATAGGAACACCTTTCATATTCGACAGGAGAGATGACAGTGACCTTGGAGGACATATATCGCATCTATCGACTGTCGATAGAGGGGATTATGATGATGACTACTGAGAAAGATGCATGAGATGGCATCTTGCAGAGGGTGTTTGGGCATAGGTGGAAGAGGGTGGATGCGAAGGGTGGAGTAGACTATGCGAAGTATTGGGAGAAGAAGTTCTTGTCTAATCGCCATGTGATGGTGATGTTGATGATAGCCAGCCATGCATTGCTAGATACTTTAGGGGTAAGATTCCCCTAGAATATGATGGGGATAGTATGCGATATGGTGGAGCGTAGGATAGTATATGCATGGGCACCCATATTACTAGTGTAGGTGTATAGAGAGCTCCATGGAGTAGTGAGGATTGAGCGGATAGGCATCAGTGTTAGTCCACTACTACAGGTGTGGGCTTGGGAGCACATCATGATATTATGACCATCATTGCTGTTGCATGATGCTCATACATTGGATGGCCATGATGTACCCTTCATGATGAGATGGAGGGTAGATATGGAGAAGAAGGTGAAGAGAGTGCATGAGGGTGATTTGATGTACTACCGAGAGTAGTTGGGAGGCTTGAGGATGGAGGAGGTGAGATGGAGGCCATGGTGAGGAGCACTTGAGTGGGCTGAGGATGTAGAGCAGCTGATCCATTTGAGATGAGGGTGATGGTTGGTGGGGAAATACCTATGGTAGATAGAGTATTTTCTATTCTCATGGGTGTTACGATAGTTTAGGTTGTGATAGGGGTGACCAGATCCACCCATGGTGATCTATAGAGTGCTAGGTGATACAGGGCTAGAGCTAGTGGTGCCACCACTAGACTTGATACCTGATGAGCCAATAGTTGTTCTTGATGTGGAAAATATGGGGACCATACCAGATTATGATGTATGGTGGTCTAGGAAATGATGGGAGCCTATGCTTAGGGTAGTGGATGGATGGGGTGAGGCAATAGGAGTGTTGCCAAGTGAGGCATTGCTAGGTGGGGTGAGGGTAGCATCACCAGGACATGTGGGAGGACATCAGGCTATTGGAGGGGATCAAGATGAGGGATCACCTGAGCCTGGTGAGGAGGAGGAGGTAGAGTTGGATTGGTTGATCAGGTGGGTGAGACCACACCATGATGATCAGGATCGATTGGTGAGTGATAGCGGTGTGGGACCATCGATGGAGGGTGGGGAATGGATGATAGAGGGTACAGTGATGATGGAGGATGTGCTAGTGATGGATGTTGATGATGATCTATCAGATGATGAGGGTACAATGGAGTCGGATGAGTCACCCATGATGGAGGAGGGTGATGTTGGTGGGGATACGGTGGTAGAGCCAACAAATTTTGATTTCATGATAGGGTTATAGGAGATGATAGCAATGCATAGGAGGAGATGGGCTACGAGTGGAGGTGAAGAAGCTTAAGGATAAGCTACTAGACATAGAGTTGGATTGGGTGATAGATTGCTCAATGATAGAGGAGGAGAAGCACGAGGTGGAGGTGAAGCTGATGGTTACCCTAGGGGAGCAAGATGAGACGAGGATGAGATTAGAGTAGGTGATCAAGGAGAGGGATGCACTTATGGGCAAGCGAGATTCTGCAATAGTGGAGAGGGATCAGGTGAGAGGTGAGGTGATGTAACTCTCTATGAGAGGGATGTACTAAGGAGTGAGTGATATATATTCATTGGTGAGTGAGATGCTATGAAGGTAGAGCAAGATGAGATGGTTGAGTTAGTCGAGTGATTACAGTAGTTTCTAGATGAGGCAAGGGCAAGGATAGAGTATATGAAGGCTAGTCATATAGTGAGGGTCATAAATCTGGAGTAGTGAGTGCATAATATGGAGGCTATTAAGGGGTATATGGCTACTGAGATCGAGGGTTTGAGGGTGATAGTGCCACTATTGGAGTAGGTGCGAGTAGAGGTAGGTGGTCTACGGACTGAGGTGGAGCATTTGTAATAAGCAAATGAGATATTGATAGCAGCCAACATGAAAGAGGCTATGAAGAGGGCTAAGTGTGAGGGTGAGATAATGATGCATGGGTTAGCTATTCCTACATATTTAAGATTAGTGGGATTATCATAGACTCCATCATGATGGAGCCAGTAGAGTACACCTTCGATAGTAGGGAGGAGCCAACAGATAGTGGTGCCCATAACATCATAGGTAGTGGGAGTGGCACCAAAAGTGCTGATGGAGGTACCAATGGTATAGGAGAGAGATGATGCACAGTCAACACTAGGGGTGGTAGAGAGTGATAGGAGATGAGGGGAGTGGAGAGACTCCCATGGGGTAATGCACATGATGGAGTTGTGAGGGTGGTGATGGGGGGACTACCTACAGTTTTGTATTTTGATGGATGTACAGATGATGATTTTTTTTGTGGTGATGTACCCACAAGGGTACACACTTTATTGTAGTCGTATGGTATTTTTGATAGATATATACATGATATGGACATGTGGTGATGTGCCCACAAGGGCACACACTTTATTGTAGCCTGATGGTATTTTTGAGATATATACATATATATACATGATGTTCTATGACATTTGTATGAGATTGCATTTATGTGTATGTTTGTTTCTGCTTTGGATTATGTATGAGTATGAATGGTGTGATTGTGGTAGAGTATAGGTGTGTGTATTTATACATGTGGAGAATATGATAGATGTGTATATGCATGGAATACCTAAAAAATAAATGAATGTAAAATAAAGTATGAAATAATTTGTGATGAGTTGTACTTACATTACAATTTTAAGTAATCAAACCCATTGAATAACTGAGCAAAATTTCTTTGACAAATCTTGGCTATCTTGGTAAACAAGACCTCAAGCATGGATTAGTGTGTGTGAAGTGATGTTCATTTGACCATTTTGAAAAAGGATGGTTTCAACTACATGTTAACTTAGCCTGTAAGCTAGCTCATCAATATGGACCTGAGGACCTCAGGGATTCAAGCTTTTTGATGGTACTCTTTTGCTTTGCTTTTCTTTTGTTTTTTCTCTTTGTTTTTTTTGTAATATTTGGTAGTGCTCTTTTTGGGTGTTTGATTTTATTTTCTGCCCATAGTATTTTTTATTAAGCTTATCCTTTTTTCGATCCTCAAGTTTTATTTAGATCATGCAAATGATAGGATGAGCAAGGTGACTTTCGCTAGGTGGCTAGTATGCATACAATGTTGCCAATCCTATTCTCAAAATTTGCTTAGTGTGTAAAAGGTGCAATTTAATCCATGAATGAGAGCAAGTCAACCAAGGGAAGTCTTAAAATGCATTTGGAATCTACCAAATTTGGATGGTGGTTGATTAAAATAATTATATATGGGTGAAGCACTCAAAACATTTCAATAATCTTATCTCATGAAAATGGGATTGGGCACCAAAACTATTGTGCTAGCAAGTGCATATTTAATTCTCCAAGTATGGTATTCACAATGAATATGTACAGATGCATGCATGAATAAAATTTATGAATATGCGAGGATGCATGAATATGGAGCAAAGTGTGGAGCAAATGATGTGATGTTGTAATAGATGAAGGGTGGGAATTTTTGTACAAGGTTGCCCCAGTATTATGTCCAATGAAATGGGGCGATGAGGTGAATGGAAAGATGATGGTAAAAGAACATGAAAGAAATAATTATAGAAGAAGAGGAGGAGGGAGGAAAAATAAGAAGAAGAGAAGAGAAGAAATGAAACAAATCAAAGGTATGTAGCCACTCGAAGCATGACCATACAACATTGATGAGTAACAATAAGAAAAGAAGAAAGAGAAGGAGAAGGGAAAGAAGAGAAGAAGGGGAATGAAAGGTATGTAGCCACTCGAAGCGTGACCATACAACATTCATTAAAGAATAAGGGGAAGAGAAAGAGGAAAGAAAGGATGAGGATGAAGCAAATTTTGATTAAATGTAATTTGATATAATGTCGTAGAATGCCAAAGATGTATTTTGTTTGTTTTTTTGTTTTTTTTTTTTTTGTTTGTGACCATGATGGTATGTACAAAGAATGATGAGTTGTGATGCCAACACTTAGGTATAAAATGCTCGAAGATGAATAATGTTAATGGCCTCTAGGTCAACAATACCTTCCAACATGGCAAGGCGATATGCCCCAGACCCAAACTTGTGAGTAACCATGTAAGGACCTAGCCAATTGGGTGTAAATTTGTCATGGAGATGGTGTAGTTGGCTAGTAATTTGTTGGTTCTCCTTGAGGACTAAGTCTCCAACTTGAAATTCTTATTGGTGTACCTTAGAATTATAGGCACATCAAATATGGTCTTGATAAACACGTGTATGTTCAATGGCATGAATGCGATATTCATCCAAAAGGGTCAATTGGTCTAACCTAGCTTGACGAGCAGTGTCATCATCAATGAATTCTTGCATAGAGACCCATAATGATGGAATTTCAAGCTCCAAGGGCATGATGGCTTCAACACCATATACAAGAGAAAATGGGGTTTCCCTAGTTGGAGTATGAATGCTTGTGTGATAGGCCCATAAGGCCAGTGGCATTTGATTGTGCCAGTCTCGATGTGATTCTACAATGGTCTTGCGAAGAATGGTGTAAATAGTTTTGTTTGTAGATTCTTCTTACCCATTACCCTATGGGTAGTATGGAGTGGAAAAGCTATGTTGAATATTGAATTTCTCACATAATGCATGAACATTCTTGTTCTTGAATGGTGTACCATTGTCAGAGATGATCTTGGATGGGATTTCAAAATGATAAATAATGTGTTGAGTGATGAAATCGATAATTTTAGGACCAATCATTTGGACTAGAGGGATGGCCTCAACCCATTTCATGAAATATTCTATTGTCATGATGATGAAATTGTGATTTCTGGATGAGGCAGGGGTAATTTTACCAATAATATCCAAACCCCATTGTGAAAAGGGCCACATTGATTGAATGGGTTGAAGAGCTTGAGAAGGCAAATGCGTAATATTGGCATGGTGTTGGCATTTGGCACATTTCTTAACATAATCACAATAGTCATGCTCCATTGTGGGCCAATAATAGCCCATCCACAAAATATATTTGGTAATGGCCATGCCACTGAAGTGGCCACCACAAGTGCCATCATGAGCCTCTTGGATAACGCATTGGGCTTCATGTGGTTCAAGATAGCGTAGTAGGATGCCATCATAACTTTACTTGTAAAGGATATCTCCTAGCAATGTGTAGTGAATTACTCATAGTTTGAAAGCTCATTTGTGAGTGTGATTTAGATCTGGTGGGAGAATACCGAGTTTGATGTAATATTTGACCTAGGAAAACCATGGGTCATGTGGTTCAACTTGAACGATATGGATGCCATCATATCAGGAGGGCGGGGCGGGTAGAAATGGTAGAATGGAAGAGGGTGTGAATGGACACGTGAGTGGTGTCAAAAAGTGGATTTTGTGGAATGAGTGATCCTAAAGAAGCCATAGTGTCGGCGAATCGATTGGTGGAGTGTGGAGTAGCAGTGATGTCATACCACTCAAATTGAGCAAGTGTTCGATGACTTGCTTATACTATTGAAGGATAGGGTAACGACATTGCCATTCTCCCTTAATTTGATTCACAATGAGAAGGGAGTCACCAAATATGTCAAGGCATTGGATGTGCATTGAAATTGCTTGCTTCAAGCCAAGGATGAGAGCTTCGTACTCGACATTGTTATTGGTGCACGAAAAGCCTAATTTGAATGAAAAGGGGAGGGGCTCCCCTTGTGGTGTGAAAAAGACTATAATGGTCCCACCTCCATGCTCACAATGAGAGCCATAAAAAAAGAGGGTTAAATCAATGGTTGACTCAGGTTCCACAAGTTCCTCAGCTTTAGTAGTATGAAATACAGAATCATCAGGAAGTTGAATGAGTAGTGGTGCATCACTTGGTAAAGGTGCTTCAACCAACTGATCAGCAATGACCTGGCCTTTGATGGATTTTTGACTAATGAATTCGAGGTCAAATTCCATGAGAAGCATGATCCATTTGGTTGTGTGACTATTATGGTAGCTCTTACCCATCATGTAGCAAAGTGGATTATCATGGGCGACTACATAGGTAGTGTGATTGATCATGTAATATCGTAGCTTCTGTGTAGCAAAAACAATGGCAAGGCAAAGTTTTTCCATGTAGGCATACCATGTCTCGTAACTAATCAATGTATGACTGATGTAGTATACGACCTATTCCTGGTTCATTTCATTCTTTTGGGCAAGAAGCGTGCCCAATGCAAAATCGGTAGCAAAAATGTACAGATGGAAAGGTCGATCTGGATGGGGTGGTGATAGAACCGGTGGAGATGTAAGGTATGATTTGATGGCATCAAAAGTGATTTGGCACTGATTGTCCCACTTGAAGGGGACCCCCTTTTGAAGAAGATGATTGAATGGCTGACACTTGTCAAAAATTTGGGTGATGAATCATCGGATGGATTGGATTCTTCCTTGCAAGCTGCGTAACTATTTGAGATTCGTAGGGGGAGGCATATCAATGATAGCCTAGAATTTTTGGGGATCAACCTCGATACCTCTTTGTGAAACAATAAAACCTAATATTTTGCCTGTGGTAACACCAAAGACACATTTTTTTGGATTTAATCATACATTATGTTCTAGGAGGTGATCAAAGATTTGGTGAAGGTCCTCGAGATGTTGGCCACATGTTTTGGATTTGGAAATGAGATCGTCAACGTAGTCTTCGATAGTCTTGTGCATTAAATCATGAAAAATGTATGTCATTGCACGTTGGTAGGTTGCCCCAGCATTCTTAAGGTCGAAGGGCATGACCTTGTAACAAAATGTCCCCTAGGGGGTTGTGAAAGATGTCTTATGTTGGTCATTAGGGTTAACATGAATTTGATTGTAACTAGAGAAACTATCCATGAGTGATAGCATTTCATGCCCTACTATGGCATCGACCAATGTGTCGATATTAGGGAGTGGAAAATTATCCTTGGGACAAGCTTTGTTAAGATCCCTAAAATCAGTGTAGATATGGATACCCCCCTTGGGTTATGATGGGAACCATATTTGAAACCCACTCAGGGTAATCGATAGGTTGTATGAAGTCAACATCAAGAAGTTTCTATAGCTCCTCTTTAACCATGAGAGCAATGGTGGGGTGCATTCGATGCAACTTTTGTCTGACAGGTTTGGCATTATCATCCAAGACTAAGTTGTGATCAACGGCAAGATACGTATGTAGGACCATGCGAACACCTTTATGTAGTGCCAAAGGAAATTGGTGAAAAGGATGCATTCATCAGTAGAAAGGCTAGTGGTAAGATGAACAATGTGAGGGTGATCGGGGTCATCACCAATGTCAACTTCAATGGTGTCCTCGACAAGCATGTGAGAACCATCATGAAGTTGAGTGGGTGTTGGGATGAGATGAAGGTCATCAATGACATCAGAAAGTTGGAATTCATCATCTAGATAAATATCTGTATGACTAATCCAAGGCAAATGGGGTGGAATGGAAGGAAAAGGTGCATTAGAAGACCATAGTACTTCAGGTGATGGAAGGAACTCAGCTGGTGATGGTATGGATGAGATATTATTGAAGTTGATAAAGTCGATAATGGGGGTGGGATGTAGGTGGGATGATTTGGATAGCAAAGTGGAGCATATAAGTCAATAGAGATCATGTTGATAGAAGAACTGGATACGATAGAGGTTGGTGATGAGGGTAACAAAGATTTGGTAGAGGGTGATGGTGCATCAGGGTATGGTTGATTGTGATCGAGAAGTATAACCATGGGTGGTAAATGGGATCACTGGTGGGGATAGGAGATTTGGTCTCATTCATAGAAAGGGATGCATGGAATGGCGGGTGGAGGAGAGGAAGGTTGATCGACCAGTAAGGGTGTGTTCAATGATAAATTAGTGAACTGATTGATAAGAGCCTCAATATCATAGGAAGGTGAATGCAAATGTGGTGGAGATGAATGAAAGAATGTAGATGGAATGTCAATTGTAGATTAAGGAGACAAATAATCGATATTGAGCTCAAGTTCATCATCTGAAAGGACCTCGAGGGGGTCAATATGGAGATGATGCAAATCATCCTCAAGAGTGTTAATTGTTACTAGGTGATAACCGATTCTAGATCTATCACTAGGCAACCATATAGGAGGAATGACTAGGGTGTGACACCCCTATTCATACCTTCCTAGTCTGAAGCCATGCTAATTGTATCGATGGAGATAGTGCTAGGAAAAATTTGGATTTGACATGTGATCAAGATTACTATAAAATTGAGGTTGGGGTTGTGGAGGTGTTGGAGGCTCTATGGATGAATCAAGTCCCCCATATATGAAATTTATGCAATTATCAGGTGGACCAAGAGGAATACCTCATAGTGAGGGACATTGTGTGGTTGGGGAGTGGATTGGGGGGGAGGGGGAAAAAAAAAAGGAAAAAAAATTTATTTTTTTTTTGGGGGGTGATGAAGTATGGATCTATGTGTGCAGGTAGTGGTGAAGGTGAAGTGGGTGAAGTGGTAGGATTAGATTGGGCCAATTGGTCATCAAGCCGAGTGGTGCATTATGTCCACTCATAGCATTCAGTAGGTGTTCTAGTGATGGGATGGTTGGCATGGGTGAATTGAGATGTGGGAATAGAAGGTGTAGCTAGGGTGGGTTATGTGACTCATGATTGAGATGAGCAAGAAACAAAGTGGTGAGAATGTAGGGATGGAGTAGGAAGGATGGGAGGTGCAGTGGAAGGGGGAGGTGGGGAAGGTGTAGCAGAAAAGGTGAATGGAGGGAATGGTACCTAGGAAGATGATAACATGGAAGAGGATGGAGGGTGATTGGAAGATGTGGATGTAGTAGGAGTACTAGTAACCTGAGGTGGATGTGATGAAGATGAGGTGATGTTGCTCAAATTAGGTGTGGGATGTGAAGGTGAGGATGATGAAAAGGTGGTAGTAAGAGAGCAGTATGGAGTGGGAGAAAATTGAGTAGATGATAGGGGTGGACCTAGTGGTAGAGTGATAATATTACAAAATTTGAAGGGGTCACCATCAGCAGGGATACAATGGACCAACCCATTATGAATATATTTAATACAATGATGTAGCGTGGAAGGGACACATTGCATGTCCCGAATCCATGGGCATCCCAAAAGGATATTGTACTGCATCTCTCCTTCAATGACATGGAAGAGGGTGGAAATGGTTTTGGCATCGACTTGAATGGGAAGTACGATTGAGCCAACCGTAGGGTGCATAGAGCCATCAAAGGCTCGAAGGTCCATGGAAGGGGTGGCAAGATGAGTGGGAGGAATGTGAAGATGGCCTAGGGTGGCTGTAGAAATGATGCTGATAAATGAACCTGTGTCAATGAGGACACGCTTGTAGGTGATAGAATTGATGGAGGCTTGAATGTGTAGAGGTGGATCCACTCCTTCACCTACAACTTTAGTGATCTCATGGTCATGGAAGCTGATAGAAGGTTGTAAGAATATCTAAACATTGCCAATAAAGTTGGCAAAGGCATCAATATCATGAGTCTCAAGATCGAGAGAGTGGAGAATGGAATTGAGGGCCTCATGATGAGGTTGGGATTGTTGTAGAAGGTCATAGATGGATAACCTTGCAGGGGTGGTACGGAGTTGATGAGAGAGGCTACCATGAATAGTGATGATATTACGTGGTGGGGCTACAAGAGCTGGTGGAGGGATTGGGGGATTTGAAGAAGGTGGTGGAAGAGAAGTAGAAGGGCATTGGGCTTCAACAGGAGGTGGATAGCATTGATTATGGGTAGTAATGTTGATCATACCCACAAAACCCTATTGAGAAGGACCTTGATTGACATGATTGACTTGGCATGGGGTGGATTGAGGTGGATTACCCCCATGCTCGGGCAATGGATTTTGATAGATCCCCAAGTTTTAATTTTGTGGTGCAAGGGGATTAGAGACCTGAATAGTACCATGATCGATAAGATCTTGCATAGTATATCTAAAGATATGGCACGCATCAAGATAATGGCCATGTTGGCGATGAAAATCATAAAATGCCTATGGATTGTGGTCCCAAGGGAGAGGATGATTTGGATCATTAGGCTGGATGTTAGGCAAGGTGATGAGACCTCCATCATATAATCGGTGGAATAAAGTGGGCATGGGCTCAGAAAAAGGTGTCCAATTATGGGGTGGATGAGGGGGTGAGGATTATGCCCCTAGTATGGATTAGAAGGTGATGGAGGGTTGACTTGGTATGCATTTTGTGGAGGTCGAGGTGGTGTGAATTATGGGGGTTGGGATGGTGTGGATTGGGGTGGGGGAGATGGAGAAGTGAGGAGCACCTGATTGGTCTGAGGTGGTTTGGAAGTGGGTGGGACATATGGATTGTGATTGTAGCGGTAGTTGTATGGATAGGGTTGCTTCGGATGAAGCTTGATATTTCTCGTATGGACCTTGATGTCCTCGATAACCTTGGCTTGAGAAATAGCTTCCTCAAATGTGCGACTCTGATGGATTTGCAAAGTTTGGGAGATTTTCTTGTGACAACTCTTGGAAAATAGTTTGACGAGCTCTGAAGGTGGAAGGGTAAAAGAAAGATCATGAATGACCACCCTCCAATGAGAGATAAAATTAGTAATGGGCTCATCATCAAACTGGTGTAAAGCATAGACATCTGATAATGTAGTCTTGGTTTTGATGTTGATCAAAAAATGCTCAAGAAAGAGATTGGCCAACTGTTCAAACTTGAATAAGCTATGATGAGGCAAATGGTTGTACCAATCTAATGCTTGTCCCCCAAGAGAAAGTGCAAATGTACGGAGCATAAGGGGATCACTACCATGAAGTTGGTAACAAGAAAAATGGTAATTGTTAAGATGCTCTCTAGGGTCTTCCTTACTTTTAAATTTTTCAAATTTAGGGATCTCAAACCGGTAAGGATAAGGATGCATGGGAACATATGGATGAATTGGTTCATTGCACAACTCATCATATGTGGGTTTTTGAGGCCCATAACTAGTCGTGCACAAATCTAGAGTACGGATCTATTCTTGCATAGCTTGAAGTTCACTAGAGAGCACCATGGTGGTATCTGGTGGAGGTGGGAATGGATGTGAAGAAGAATATGGAGGTAGTGGCTATGATGATGCCTATGAATAACCTAGATGTGGTGGGTATTGCAACTACTATTCTTCCCATTGGTTGTAGTAAGCAACCTATTGTGGATCAGGTACCAACATGGCTTGGTACTATGGGAAAGGAACATGAGATGGATGTGGTGAGATGTATGAAGAGTGGACTACGAGTTTTTGTGGCCTCATGCATATGACTATGCATAACTAGCATGATGGTGTGTGTACTAGTGTATTAATAGCTAAAATATATAGAATCTAAGATCTAGGAATATTTGTGACTGAATCTGACACTTTTTGTTCTAAAAACACATATTCGCATGGTAGGGCATGAACCTCTCTTGCAATCAAAAATTCACATTGGGGATGTGAACCTCAGAAAAATAGGAGTAGATGAGATATATATATTTTTAAGGTGTATCTGTGCTGTGTGAAATATTTTGTGTTAATCTATGACCTGCAAATTAGGTTTGTATGGTGGGGTGTGAATGTCTTCCATAACCAGGAATTTGTATGGGGTAGTGCAAACCTCAAGAAATAGGGATAGACGGTGGATTTCTACTGTGTAGATCCTCTGTGTGTTGTTTGGGAGTATTCTATACAATTTTATAGCCTAGAAGCTAGGTTCACATAGTGGGGTGTAAATTTATCTGTGCTTGAGAAGTTCACATGGGGGAGTGCAAACCACCTAAAAAAGGACTATGTAGTATTGTGTGAAAATGAAACTGTGGAACAATCAAGCCAGTGAGTTATGAATAATTTTGATATGCTATTGTAACCACTTTTTCGAGACTCAACAATAATCATATAGTTTTTCTTTTTATTTTTGTATGTTTTGATGAGAGTATTGTATCCGCCCTAAGAACAAACCATATGAATGGATGAATTCTACTTAAAACAAATATGTCGTAGCATAGAACCTCCTACAACACCCAAAGGTTCACATAATAAAACTATGTTTCCAATGGGTTAATGGCAACCTAAATGGAATCTGGTAGAGTAAAATGGTATCCAAAGGGGGGAGACTCAAGATGCTCAAATGATTCAATATACTCTCACAAAGAGAGCTCATGTTATCAATATGTTGCTACTGGCCTTAACCAATGCTTTCGCTTAACCCTCATATTTAATTCATGCATAGTAATGATCAGTTGTATTGACTAATTATTTTTAAAAGCCCCGTGGTAAATGAGCTTTATATAACTATCCCACTTTGAAGGTACCTTCTAGTGATTAAATCTAGATAACCAACACTCAAAAGTAGGGGATCGATCAGGGATTAAGGTCATACTAATCACTCTTAGGGGGCTACTATGGTGACTAGATGGGTAGTGAATTGGTGGATGGTAGAACTCCAACCTCACCAAACTCTAGTGGGGAATTGGTGATGAAATCCAACCCTTACACTTTTTTTGTACATTAGTGTGTGGTGTTTTTTTTACACAACTATTTCATAAGGTATTCCTTACTTTTAAATTTTTCAAATTTAGCGATCTCAAAACAATAAGGATAAGGATGCATGGGAACATATGGATGAATTGGTTCATTGCACAACTCGTCATATGTGGGTTTTTGAGACCCATAACGAGTCATGCACAAATCTAGAGTATCGATCTATTCTTGCATAGCTTGAAGTTCACTAGAGAGTACCATAGTGGTATCCTGTGGATGTGGGAATGTATATCAAGAAGAATATGGAGGTAGAGGCTATGATGATGCCTGATAATAAGCTAGATGAGGTGGATATTGCAACTACTATTCTTCCCATTGGTTTTAGTAAGAAACCTATTGCCAACATGGTTTAGTACTATGGGAAAGGAACATGAGATGGATGCGGTGAGATGTATGAAGAGTGGACTACGAGTTTTTGTGGCCTCATGCATATGACTACACATAACTAGCATGGTGGTGTGTGTACTAGTGTAGTAATAGCTAAAAGATATAGAATCTAGGCTTTAGGAATATTTGTGACTGAATATGACACTTTTTGTTCTAAAAACACATATTCGCATGGTAGGGCGTGAACCTCTCCTGCAATCAAAAATTCACATTAGGGATGTGAACCTCAAAAATATAGGAGCAGATGATATATATATATATATATGTGTGTGTGTGTGTGTGTGTGTGTGTGTGTGTGTGTGTGTGTGTGTGTTTTTAAGGTGTCTCTGTGCTATGTGAAATATTTGGTGTTAATCTATGACCTACAATTCAGGTTTGTACAGTGGGGTGCGAATGTCTTCCATAACCAAGCATTTGTATGGGGTCATGCAAACCTCAAGAAATAGGGATAGATGGTGGATTTCTACTGTGTAGATCCTCTATGTTTTGTTTGAGACTATTCTATACAATTTTATATCCTAGAATATAGGTTCACATAGTGGGGTTGAAATTTATTTATGCTCGAGAAGTTCGCATGGGGGAGTGCAAACCACCTAAAAATAGACTATGCAGTGCTGTGTGAAAATGAAACTATGGAACAATCAAGCCAGTGAGTTATGAGCAATTTTGATATGCTATTGTAACCACTTTTTTGAGACTCAAAAATAAGCAAATATTTTTTCTTTTTATTTTTGTGTGTTTTGATGAGAGTATTGTATCCGCCCTAAAAAAAAACCATAGGAATGGATGAATTCTACTTAAAATAGGTATATCGTAGCATAGAACCTCCTACAACACCCAAATGTGCACATAATAAAACTATGTTTCCAATGAGTGAATGGCAACCTAAATGAAATCTGGTACAATAAAATGGTATCCAAAGGGGGGAGACTCAAGATGCTCAAATGAGTCAATATACTCTCACAAAGAGAGCTCATGTTATCAATATGTTGTTACTGGACTTAACCAATGCTTTTGCTTAACCCTCATATTTAAGTCATGCACAGTAATGATCAATTGTATTGACTAATTATTTTTAAAAGCCCCATGGTAAATGGGCTTTCTATAACTAGCCCACTTTGAAGGTACCTTCTAGTGATTAAATTTGGATAACCAACACTCAAAAGTAAGGGGTCGATCAGGGATTAAGGTCATACTAATCACTCTTAGGGGGCTACTATGGTGACTAGATGGGTAGTGAATTGGTGTATGGTACAACCCCAACCTCACCAAACTCTAGTGGTGAATTGGCAATGAAATCCAACCCTTACACTTTTTTTGTACATTAGTGTGTGGTGTTTTTTTTACACAACTATTTCAGAATCAAAGATACCCTAAGTACCTTTTCAAAATAAATATAAGCTAATATGCCTTTTCAAATGGAAATCTAAGCTAAGATGCCTTTGAATTGAAAGCTAGCCTAATATGCTTTTGAATTAAAATCTAACTAAATGCCTTTTGAAATTGAAATCTAACTTAGATGCATCCTCACAAAATCAAATCTATTCTAATGCTTTTTGAAATTGAAATTTAACTAAACATATTTGAAATTGAACTCTAGGTAAATGCTTTTGAAATGGAAATCTAAATAATATACTTTTGAAATACAAATCTAGATTAAATTCTTGTAATTCAAATCTAGACTAGGGTGATTTTGAAATTCAAATCTAGATTAAATGTTGGGAATTTAAATCTATATTAAATGCTTGGAATTCAAATTTATATTAGATTTTTTGGAATTCAAATCTAAATTATATGTTGTGGAATTCAAATGACAATAATTGAAATGACGGTATTTGAAACTAGTCTAGAAAGTAGTTGTAAAAAACTAACTAGAACAACAAGTGTATACGATAGGTCAATTGCCAAAAAAAATGATAATGTTAACCTCAAAATGTAAATATACACATCATATTAGCATAAGACCTGCATCCAAGTGCATGTAGAGTCATTTTTTTCTCTCTCCTCTCTAGGGTTGTGTCTGTATGGTAAGTTTACACCCATGGGTGCAAACCTATCCTCTGCTGGAAAGTTTGCATGGGACCGTGTGAACCTATCACCAAGAATGGGGCTAATTTATTTTTTGATCCTGGTGATTGTGTTGAAGCCTCTGCATGGTCCTAGTATAGTTACTTGCATAGAAAATGCCCAAAAGTCAAATATTTATACACAAGGGAACACAAAAACCTTAATATATTATGCATGTACCTGGAATAAGAAAATTACTAAGAATTAAAACTAACTAGGTGTTGCAAAAAAATACAATGAATGATTTCACCTTGCATACACTGTGGCAAGAGGTGATTTGGGGTCTAGGTATGGGGAAACACAATCTCCAAGAACATGAGGCTCTTAACTTCCCCTAACTTACCTTACCAATTTTTGGGGTGTCTGAAACCAATACCTATGCGTCAGAGACAAATTTTGAGGTAGATTAGGAAGTTCACATGCCCAAATGTATACTCTCTAACCTTTTTGAAGCTCGCTGGTGCACCAACAAAATTTTATGATGTGGCCTGAAATGTGTCTCAGGGTATTTTGATGTAGGATGTATTCAAAGTTGACAACTAACTACCAAACAAAAATAATCCACAAGATGTGTTATATGACAATCGAGCTAATGCTTGGTGGGGGTCCCACCGAGCGTGCCATAATAAAACCAAATAAAAGAGACATTTACACTACAATCCTTCATTAAAAAACCATAGTGATCCATTGCTTTGATATTAAGATAAAAATGAGAGTTTATAGAGTGAAATCCCATTTACAATCCTTGCCCTAAAGGCTACAATGGAGTTTTCCCAAATGAAACCCACTTAGAAGTGCTCAAAATATAGTAATATCTCTCTATTGGATATTCCTCCATGCATATGGGATTATTGCATGTGGGTCACCGCTAGTTTGATGTGTTTTTGTACCTATTAGACCTGAAAAATATTATTAGTGCATTAAGGGGCCTGCCTCGGTCAAACCCTGTGTTTATGAAGACAAAAAAACATTTAAATCAACTTGAAACATGAAATAAATTTCTAAAAATAACATGAAACACTAAATTAAGCCATATTCACCTATCCAGGTTATTTTATCTTGTTGTAGCAGAGGTTCACACAGGGAGTGTAAACCTAGTTTGAACCGGGAAGTTTGCATGGGGGCGTGCAAACCTATATTTTTCTGGCCAAAATTGCAAGATGTGATTTTTAGGCTTTTCTGATGTGATTACTCCTTGATGAATTCGATGAGTCACCTTCTAATTTTATCTTTTGATGATGATAACTTGTCTCGATCACAAGGAATGTTATGAAAGTGACTAAACTATTATTGCAATATGAGTGTGATGGATGCTATGTATCTGGAGTGATTTCTACAGAGTTTCTATAAGCTAAAGTTGATATATCTAAAATGGTAAAAATAACCTTCTATTTATAGATTTGGCCAAGGTTAGGGGAGGATATGAGTTGTTCCTTGTGAGGTGTATGTAGTGAGGTGTCCACCTAAGAGGTGTCCTAGCTCACAAATGAAATTGGGTGAGATAATCCCTCACCCATATACAAGTCATGATGACCCGAATGAAAGTCTCTATTTTTCATTTATTGAAACCTTTTTGGAAATATCTTCTAATTTGATATTGCCTTTTGGGTGTAAAAGTCTCCATTTCTCATTTATGACCCAAGGGAGTGTGATATGGAGAAATATCTGAGTGATATGTGGCAAGGCTAGGCTATTCAAAGTAGACTAGGTGAGGTGGAGGGATTAAATTAAGCATGTTTAGCCTAATTAACCACATTATTAGCCATAAAGCAAGTTTTGACTAAAGTTGTTGACTTTTTACCCATAAAGTGCTTTTTGACCATGATGGAGAATTCAACCTTAGTTGAGTTGTGAATGAGGTCACATGGGGATATAAATTTAAGTGTAGGAAGAAGGTTAGCTAGCCCAAGGGTGCTAAGCATTATGAATAGTGATTTTGATAAATGAATAGTGTTTTGAGCCAATTTATATGATTTTCAAGGGTTTTGCAAATTGATTAACCATAATGATGTGATAAATGGAAATGTGCAACTTTTGGGTATCTACAGTTCGAAACCACAGTTTGGTGAAGCAATAAGCTACAAATTCATCCACTAATAAAATTATATTAAGCACCATATTTGTATTAAAAACTGCAAGAAGAAGAACCCATATTATAGTCTTCAAGAAAGTGCAAAAAGGAGAATTCATTTTAAGATATTTTTGCACATTAAATAAGAGTTAAATATTTTTGAAATAAATTACATCTACCTATTATCTATTTAGAAATAAATAAGACTACACCCTACAATATTGATTGTAGTGAAAATTTGTAGTATATTCATTAAGCGTTCATTACAAATTACTCTTGAAAATTTGCAGAGGATTATTAACTGCATATAAAAATTATTTTGAGAGTTTATTGGAGCAATAAGGAGAGATAATTGTTACCATTAAGAGCATTATTAATCCATTAGCACTATAGTAGTTTATATTAAAATAGTTACTCTCAAAAGGGTTAGTTTGATTTTAGATAAAAAGAGAGAATTTTACTACAAAAGTTTGGAAAGCTTCCTATAGAGAACAACAAAGTACTGAAAGCTTATTATATAGATTTTGAGAAATAATAAAGTATGGAGAAAGAAGAAGAAAAGAGTGGAGTCATCATCCGCATAGATAAAGCAACATAAAAACAAGAAATTCATAATAGTCTTGAAGAAGGATGAAGCAACATAAAGTCTATAGAGCTTGATTTATATAGCTTTAAGCATTAGATTGAAATGAAAAAATATTTAAGAGAACAAAAAAGATTCAAAAGAATAATCATTACAAAGAAATTAAGAAAATTGGAAATTAACAACAAAGTTCTAGCTTTTGGTGAGCCATGAGAAGTCTAACATTCAATGAAGGTTTGAAAATATTATTAAGGATTTTGAGATTTTTTTTTAGAGTGATTTTTTTCTTAGTTTAAAATAAATTTAATGTTTTTTCAAGATTGTTTATGTTTTTTTAAGAAGTGAACTTTTTTAGTAATATTTTTTATTTCTTTTTCAATTGGTTATATGACATTGAAATGGGCCCCATCCATATAACATCATCACCATATAGTGGTATTAGAATTAAGCTTGTATATTATCCATGTATCACTTGGCACGATCTAAACCTTGGAATCATCCTTAAATATTGAGGAATCTAACTAATTGGGCTAATGCCACTTGATATTTTTTGGTACTAAAGATATTTTTTATTTAAAATATTTTTTAAGAAAATTTAGTTATTGAAAATTTATAAATTTAATAATTGGGAGTTAAAATGTTTTCTACATCAAAGGATTAGAAAATTAAAATTTGCAAAGTTTATATTTGAGTTATTATGTTTTATTTTGGGAGATGTAAGGATTTCTACTCCAAAGGATTTAAAATGTTTGAATGAGTTCCATTATTTCAAATAATAAAATTATCCTTTTTTAATCTCAACTATTGAAAGGATCAAATTTTGCATTTTGGAAAAACAAAGTGAAATCAATCCTAGTTGTATATAAACTCTCGGATATAGTGAATAGAACAAAGACAAACTCTAGAGGGGATGAAATATAAATTTAAAAAATTTAAGAAAGAGATGCAAAGGCTCTCATGTTAACATCATTTGGAATAATTAATGAGACACAACCATATTTAAGTGGAGTAAAAACTTCTACAGATGCATGGAATACTTTATGCAAAATATTTGAAGGGAAAAATAAAACTATAATTCTAAATTTACAATCTCAATTGTATTCCTTAAAATTAAATAGAAAATAAAGTATAGAAATCTTTCTTTGTAAAGTAGAAAATTTAAAAGCAAAACTATTAACTCTAAGAGAAAAAGTAGACGATAAATTTATTTTACAAATAATATTAAGTGAACTTCCAAAAAGTTACAAGCATTTGGTTACATCTTTGCAAGGTCTTAGCAAGGAGACTACATTTGATGACTTGGTCAATATTCTTCAATAATATGAAGTAGAGACATTAGTCAAGGATGAAATGACTAATAATTCTTTGGTATATAAAGAAAATATAGCATGTAATATAGCTACAACTTCCACATATGGATCTAAATGGAATTCAAGGTTATGTCATATATGCAAGAGAAAATGCCATAATACAATTTTTTGTAGATATAATCAGAATCAAAGAAATATGATGAATATGAATCAAGGAGGTCAAATTAACAAACTAGTATAATAAAGACAATTTCAAAATCAAAATAAAAAAAATCAATATCATCCTTAATATAAATATGAGAATTAGAAACAACCTCAAAGAAAATTTAGACAAGAAAATAAAAAAGGAATTTGAGCTCAAGAAATTCAATATTTAGAAAAAACATCTGAAGAAAATGAATTCAAAGGTATTATAGCAAAACATTTTGATCAATGAAGATGTACATTTTTCAAATCATTCTAAAGACACTAATGTTATAGTTTCTATAGGATAGTAGGCCCCATGAAGAGATATTTTATGAAGATGAGATGACAAAATCAAGACCAATATAGAAAAAAATATAATAAATAAGTAAAATAAGATAAAAATAATACCAAAAAAAAAAAGGAGATACAAATCAAAAGCAAGTAACTAAAAAAGACACTAAAGGATCACATGCTGAAAAACTAGATGAAAGGACAAATATGGAGATTGAATATTGAAGACTAATGTATTCAAGAACCAAATAATGTAATACAGGGGGTGTTGAGGTATATTACATTATTTATGGTACCTTTATGGTACATTTGTAAATATGTAATATATTAGGGTTGAGTCTATAGTTTAGAGTGTGATTTATATTTCCTCTTTATGTAAGTATCAATTGTAGAAAATACACAAGTGTCATGTAAGAGTGTAATGTGTAGGAAATTCATAATTTTCATGTAAGAGAGAATGTGCACAAGTATCTTGTATGTAAGACTACAAATATGTAATGTGAGTGTCATGACCCTCCCATGGAAAACCTTTTTAAATAATTTTTTTATGGATTTATGAGTAATAATTAATGGTAGATTATGTGGTTTTATGATTTTTTGATGATAAATGATATGGTATTAATAGGCTTGTCCTCTTTGTAGGAATAGACACCTTCACAAGTGGCCAAAAATCTAAAGGTATATATATAGTAAAAATAACCTGACATGTGTTATCTATTTTTAGATCTAGCTTACCCTTGCTATTTGATGTGTCTTTTCTATATATGCATGCCAATTGATATTAAATTAATATTTCTATCATGCTTAAAGAATAAACTATGTTACGGAGGTTTAATATTACTTCTTTAAAAGAAAAATGAAGAAAGAAAATAAAGTGCTCAACTTTAGAATAATTGAAATAATGATGTAGCTTTAGCTTCAAATTGGAAAATGAACCCAACTAAGCAAAGTGCAATAGTGGATAGTTATGAGTTTGTTATCTTGACTGAATTCTATTTAAACCCTTAGGGAAGAGAAGGAATAGGGGATTGTTTTTTCTGGTTTATAAGGGTTTGATCATAGAATATATGGGATAGAGAGGACCTTTGGAAATTTATTTTGTAAGGAAGAAATAGCAAAGGATATATATGTCAGAGAATTTGTGCCTTCCATAGATTAAGATTCATCTAGCAATATAAGTTACCCCTTTCTATGTTTATCTAAATAAGGTGCTTCAATTTCATGAGATAGAACTAAAAGCTGTGTTTTTATATGATGCTTGAATAGAGTAAAACATTGAGACACCTCATTTTAGAACATTTTTATTGATGCAGAAGACCTGAATCTATTTCTATGAGCACCTAAGAAAGAGAATGCAGATTTTTAGGATAATTAAGCTTAAGTTGCTCAAGGATATATTTTATGGTTTGGATGAAACTTTGTGCAACCTCCAATAGTTGTCTTTGTGAATGCTATCTACATAAGCAATGTAAACCAGTGACATTACAATGTTACTTGATGTTCCAAACCTATAGCTAAACATTTGATTTAGCAATGTAATGCACATGAAATAATATTTTTCTATGAAGGAGGCCATGATGCAGTTTGGTTTAAGATATCAAAACCTTCGATGGAATCCACCTTTGAAAGTTGTAGGTTTTATCTATGCACATGACCTATTCAAAATTCCTATGTGTGTTTATTACAACACTTACTATATAGTATTGTATTTTTCTCAAACATGCAAGGAAAAATTAAATTAAAACCTAATGTTCTATGTAGATATTTTTAGGAAAAAAATAAATGCTACCAAGTGGGGCCTGGTTAGAGCCCTTAGGATTGCCATGATGTGCTTAACCTAGCAAAATTTGTTAAAACCTAAAGGGAGGAAAGTATATGCAAATTTTATCCCACACCTAAGGTGGGAAGGTTCCCGAGCACCTAAACTACCACATAAACATGAGTAGCAGTTGACTACCTATGGCGATAGTCATGGGCATTTGCAACGGTGCTACCTAAGCCATGCTTGAGCCATATGGTAGGAAAAATGAATAATAAATGATACAGGTGGCTCATAGATGGGTTAGTGAATGTTATTATGTGTTTTTAATTGGCCTATGACCATATTAAGGAGTAGATAAGCATTTTTCTCTAAAATATAAGGTACAATGATAAGAATAGCAAAAATACCATGATATAGTGAAAAAGAGAAATAATTGCCATTTAAATGTTGGACAACATACTTTTTGTTAAATGGAAATAACTTAGGTAACTAATAGATAAAATCCTTTAGATAAGATAAGATAGAACTTGACATTTGAATTGGAACTAAGGTTTAAAAAGAAATAAAGCATAATAAAGGTAATTTAAACTATGAATGAGGAACAATCTCTTATGGATGGGATAAACTTTAGATTAAATGATAAACCATATGAGTGGGACATGATATGGATCTTTTTACTAAAGTAGATATGGCAAATAAGTTTAACCTAAAGTTGATTACTTCATTATTATAAATTAGCTTATGTAATTTGACTTATGGATTGGCTTAAAGATCATGATAAATTCTTACTAAGAAAACAAAGGGGATCCTTTTGAGAAGTTAATTGAAAAGAGATAAAAAAAGAATTTTCCCTTTTAGTCTTGATAGGCTTATATGTTTAAAATATGTTTAAGAAAAAGTATGTTAAGGTTTGTGGGAAGGTATAATGATGCTTTGATGACTTATGTAAAATATCTTGTTCATTATTTGATTACAAAAAACTTGGTCTAATTTATTGTATGGAATCTTAATTTTTTATACATTACCACTTATGTTGAACTTGGTAAACTTTTGTGAAATGAGAAAATTAATATCTTAATAAGGGATTGGGTATAGGGCCCAATAGAAAGGAAAGGAACTTATGGGGGTTCCACAAATAATATTTTGTAAGAAATAACCCAAGGAATGGACTCCTAAGTATTAGTAGATTAGAGAATAAATTGAGTTTATTGCAAGGGAATTATAGGGATTCCCTTGCTCTTGTAAAAAATACCTTACGAATATTGTAATAGGAGGGTATAATAATTAAGAATATTCCAATTTTACAGATTGACACTATATCAAAATAAATATTGTAATCCTTTTTGTATTTTGGCTCATAGACTGGCAATGAAAATAAATATGGATATTTAAGGTTGGGTTTTCTCCTAGAAAAGGTTCCCAAGATACATGATGTGTCTTTTGTATACTTTTTGTAGTATTTTTATGGAAATTTTATTATTTTTAATGGTTAATTGATATGCATTGAAGTTAAATAAGAAATGGATTTGTTTATTCTTCTTTGATGAAAATTAAAATTGTTAGATGATTAGTATTTATTTATTCAATGCAAGAGGACATGGATTACACAATTGTGTTTCTAAAAAGTGAATGAATTTTATAATAAGGATAATAACATATTTTGTTTACCTTGGTGTGGGGTTTAATCTTTGTGAGGTTTTACTAAAATAATGTCCACCTAGTTAGATCTCAAGGGTATGACTAGAACTAAGGGAGAAGTGATGTGGCAATCCCTTAGGGTTATAATGGGTACTATAGTAAGGGATCATTGGAGTGTGTTCCAAGAGAAAGAGATCTTAAATTCCATTGTAATTAAATCCTTGTGATGGGATCTTCAATAAATAACAAGATACCCATGTAAGAGATATATCATACAAATGATAGTCATAGGGACTTGAAGGAATGTGGTAAAATTCCTATGGAAGATGTCATTTGGTGTGGTACTCATTTATAAACTTTGATTGATTGATGGGTGACTTAATGGGAGATGCCACATAAATGATAATCACCTCCATTAAACTATATACAAGATAATTTAATGGTGCACAATAGTTTTACACTAAAAGAGATGTGTAAAACTATAATAATCTTACACTTAAAACAATAGTAAGGAATGAATGGTACTAGTATGGTATTTGGAATTCCTTATCATATATGAACACGATAGGTTTAACCCATGCATCGTGGTCAAAATATCCTTCAAAAGAGAGAAAGGAAATGGGGTGACCACTCAAAGGTGTCCTTTAAGTTGTATGGGAAGTGTACAAGGTAAACCCCAAAATATGATACGGGAGAATTGGTCTCTCCTTACCACTCAAGAGATGCTAAACTCAAAAGTGGGTAAAATATTCTATGGAATTTATCCAAAATATCTTGGTTTGTTTTCTAACCTTTAGAAGAAAAAAATCAGGTAAATTTTAAGGTTGTTATAATTGGTATCAAAGCATGGTATTAGGTCTTTTATGCATTCCAAAGCATGGTATTAGATATTTTATGACCTATGATGTAGGAATATAATTATTCCTTGCACAAAACCTCATCATGATTGGATTTTATGTGCACCTTAGAAGAAATGGAATCTTCCTATGAAAATGATGGTTTATAAAAAGACCAGATCTTGCTCTTGGAAAATTCTTCACAAAATGTAACCTTGTCAATTGATACTCTTGAATGACTATTAAGGGATAATTGTTAGATTTGTTTGAATATAAAATAAATTGAGTGTATGAATGTATAAGGAATAATACCTAATAAATAATATCTCATGTGGCCAAGAAGAATGGAACCCACATTGCGGTTGTGACTCTCTTTCAAGAACAATTAGAGCAACAGAGGCAAATTTTAGAAACCTTAGTTAGTCAAAATTCACAAAATAAAAAATCTAAAACAAGACAATAATGAACTATAGTACTAATAGAATAAGAGGCCAGGGCTCGAATTGAAATAGAATTTTCTAAAGAATTAAAAAATATCAATGTCTAAATTCAATGGTAAAGAAGGAGGAGATGCATTCAAGCCATGCGTAACTAAGTTATATATGTATTTCACAATAAATAACTATTCAGCAGTGACTAAGACTATTTGGGATACTCTACAACTCCAAGAAATGGTTTTGTATAATTGGGAAATATTTAGGAAATGGCACATGATAGAGGCAATAAATATGACCTAGGAAGGTTTTGTAGAAGCTTTCAAAAAATGTTTTCTTACAAATAAATTTTATGTGGAAACATTTGTAGAGTTTACCACCCTCGTCCAAGGGACAAGGACTATAGAAACTTATTTTTAGCAATTTTTCAAATTGCTTAAATATGTGCCTACCTATGAAATAGATGAAAATATGAAGGTGCACAAGTTTATTCTAGGACTAGAACCTAGAATAAGATCAACTATTAATATAAATAATCCAAAAGTGATACAAAAAACCTACAATATGGCTCATTATATAGAAATCAACCTAATAGAATAAGATCTTTAGACTATAAGTAAGAGGAGCAATGCAGGTTTCAGACCTTAGGACAAAGAGAAAAACAAGAACAACAAAAATAAACAAGTATACCAAGAAAGAAGGGAAAAATAAAAATTTCCCAAGAAGGATCAATAATAATAAAAACAATTGTTTATGTTGACCTCAGAGGCAAATTGACAGAGGACCAACGGAGAAACCCAAAGAACAAATTTTGAATAGAAGCCCTAGACCCAATACTGGTTGTTATGACTATGAAAGTCCACATTATGCCAATAAGTGTCCACATAAAGCTAGATCTAGTAAGCAACCAGAAGAACCAAACCATAAAATCTATGTTATTACAAGTAGTCATAATCTATATGGATAGGCTACTCCACTCATTCTAAAACATACAATCTTTAATAAGAATGTTAAGATTCTGATAGATAGTGGAGCAACGGATAGCTTTATTTTTGCTATTGTAGTTAGGGATATACCTACTCCATGGATCAATGTTATCCTGGCGTACAAGTCATTTTACCTAATGGTTCCATAGAATGACACCTATATCTAGCTTCTCTCCATGCATTTGATGCAATTTTAAGGATGTATAGGTTAAAATCCCATGAGGCTGTAATCAATTTCCATGAAATATGGATTGATTATACTAATAGTTATAAACAGATAAGGTGAATTGCCAGTGAACAAGGTTCTTTTTTACCTTTATTACTATTAGAAATACAATTAAATAAAACCATGAGAAAGGGTGGATTGATTTTCATGGTCAAGTTTAATGAAATAGGGGTAAGTAAAAAAGAAGAGGTGTTCGATAAACACCCAATATTGAAAGAATATAAGGATGTGTTTCCTGAATATTTACCTAGATTACTACCGAAAAGGGAATTTGACTTCATTATAGAGCTAATTCCTGGAACTGAGCCTATACATAGAACCCCTTATAGGATGAATCCCATAGAAATGTAAGAATTGAAGATACACCTCCAATATTTGTTAGAGAAGGGGTTGATAAAATCTAATGTGTCACCATGGGGTGCACCTATCTCTTTTGTAAAAAATAAGGATGGATTGCTAAGGTTGTGTATTGACTATAGAATTTTGAACAAAGCAACCAATAAAAATAGATAGTCCTTGCCTAGAATAGAGGATTTGCTTGACCAATTGAAAGGGGTAACCATATTCTCCAAAATTGACTTGAAGTTAGGATATCATTAGTTGAGAATTCATGAGGAATATACTCACAAAATTGCCTTCAAGACTCGATACAAACACTATGAATTCACAATACTACCATTTGGGCTATCTAATGCTCAATTTGCCTTCATGAATCTAATGAATAGTATTTTTTGAATATAGTTAGATTGGTTTTTATTAATATTTTTATATTATATTTTGATTTATTACAAAAACAAACAAGAGCATGATAAACACATAACGATAGTGCTTGAGTTGTTAAGGAAAATCTAAATTTATGGTAACCTCTCAAAATATGACTTTTATGTCCCTAAGGTACAATATCTTGGGCATATTATTTCTACTAATGGAATAGCAGTAGATCCAAAGAAGATTGAGGCCATTGTGAGTTGGCCATGACCCACCAATGTGATTGAAGTATGAAGTTTTATGGGCATTATAGGATACTATAGACATTTTGTGAAAGATTACTCCAATATTACCTACCCAATCACGAGAAATAATTTAAATGAATAGGTAAGTGTGAGGTAACCTCTAAGTTATTAAAGTAGAAGCTCACTACCACACCCATTTGTAAAATTATAGATCCATAGAGAACATTTTTAGTATGCACAGATGCATCGATGGAAGTATTGGAAGTAGTCCTTTCCCAAGAGAAATCAGTGGTAGCATATGATTTAAGGAAACTTGAGAAATATGAATTAAAGTATGCGACAAATGACTTGGAACTAGTAGCATTTGTACATGCTATTAAGATGTATCAACACTATTTATTAGGTAAATAATTTGAGCTTAGAACTGATCATCAGAGTTTGAATTATATCTTCACTCAACATTGTCGAATGCAAGATAGAGATGGTCGATCACATTTTTAGCAAAATTTGACTTTAAGATAGAATATATCAATTAAAAAAACAACTTGGCAAATGTGTTAAGTAGATGAAGGTATTTAGCTGCTATAACTTGTAGCCATATGAAATTGATAGACCAAGTCAATAAAATGTAAGCCTGGGTTCAATTTTGCAATGATATTCAAGGAAATATGGTAAGAAATCCTGATGAAAATAAATACTATAGCAATAAGGATGGACTCTTATGTTTTAGAGACAGTGTTATCATACCAGAAAATGGTGATTTAAGAAGAATGATTATGCAAGAGGCACATAAATATCCTTACTTTTCCCACCTTGGAGGGGCCAAAATGAAAGAAAACATGAAAATAATTTATATTGGATAGGAATGAAAAATGACATAAATGAATTTTTTCATAGATATATGGAATACCAGAAGGTGAAGCTGAACACCAACACCCAACAGGATTTTCATAACCCCATGATATACCTATTCAAAAATGGTAGGTAATATACATAGAATGTATTATGGGACTACCTAATAATTGATTCTAACATGATGCAATCCTTTTTGTTGTGGATAAACTGATCAAGGTTTCATATTTCATACCAAGGGGTACAAAATATGATGTAGTTGTAGTGGCTAATAGATTTGCTAAGGAAATATTCATACTACATAGATTTCCTGAAGTAATTATATCTGATAGAGATTCTAAATTCACATCTACATTCTAGAAAGCCCTAAATTGGGCTATAGGCACAAAAATAAATATCAGTTCTGCTTACCATCTAGATATTGATGGTTATACTAGGAGATTCAACAAAATTTTGGAAGATATACTTCACATGTATTGTATGTATTAAAAACCTAAATGGGAATATTTTCACACATGGTTGAATTTACCTATAACAATGGGCATCATGCTTATTTGGTAATGGCTCCATTTGAAGTGCTACATGCAAAAACATATTGAACACCCCTCTCATGGGAAAATTTAGAATATCATATTTCCATCGAACTAGACACAATTCAAGAGATGGAGGAATAGCTAAAAATACTTATTAGATCAAGCCTAAAGGAAGCTTCTGATCATCAAAAGAGTTATGCTAATATAAAGTGCACACCTAGAGAATTCTCTGCAGGAGATAGAGTATTTCTCAAAATAAAACCCATGAAGAGTACCATCAAATCAATCAAGTTAGATCCAATATATGTTGGACCCTTTGAGAAACTGAGAAGATAAAATCCAATTTTCTATCGTCTCTCCTTGCCACCCAAACTATCCAAGCTCTATGATACTTTCCATGTATCCCTACTTAGGAAGTATGTAGCTGATTCTGACCATGTATAAAATTTGATTAAGTTGGAGATAAACAACCCGATAGTGATTGAAGTACAACTGGTGAATATTTTGAAGTTCAATTCCAAATGAATGAGGAACCAAATTCTAGAACAATATAAAATATAATGGAACTATGATGTAGGATCATCCAGTGGTGTAAGAGTGATCTTGCATCACCCGAAAACATATTGTAATTGTTTAATTTTGTTTAACTTGCAAGATATTTTTGAAGGTCTTAGAGGTCGAATTTGAGGATTTTTAGCTAGATGTAGGCCTTGGCATGAAAATAAAAGGTTCACCACTCTTAGCTTGTCTCCTGCCATTTCTGAAAACATGCTGTAATAGTCAATAGGATCAACGAGCACGAAGTTATGACCTCGACAAGTTGCCCCTAAAATTCAAATTTGAATTTTGATGGTTTTAGGTGGGAAAAAGGGAAAACGGGTTCAAAAAGGGGAAATTTCAAATTTTTAAGGGGTTAGTCTCTAAAAGCTCTATATTTGTGAAATAGAATGCAAGAAATATTTGGCTCATTTTTTATCTTATCTGTCTTATCTGGATTGTATGTGTTTGTTTAATGTAACTCTGCTTCAAACTGGTACTCAAAAAATAATACTACTTGGGAGAAAGTAGTTGATATACATAAACATTTTCCATATTTATTTGAATGAATAAATGTAAGTTTGGTCTTATCACAATAATATGATGAAACACAATGTATTATATATGCAAGGGGGTAGTATGTCATGACCCTCCCCTAGACAACCTTTTTAAATCAAATTTTTATGGATTAATCACTAATAGAAAATTATGTGGTTTTATGAAGTTTTGATGATAAATAACATGGTACTAATAGACTTGTCCTCTTTATAGGAATATAAACCTTTGCAAGTAGCCAAAAATCTAAAGGTATATATATAGTCAAAATGACCTAACATGTGTTATATATTTTTAGATCTAGCTTATCCTTTCTATTTGATGTTTCTTTCCTATATATGCATACCAATTGATATTTAAATAATATTTTAATTATGATTAAATAAATAACTATGTTAAGTGTTAGCTTTTGATGCGTATATAATATAGGAAATTCAACCACAAGATGCAGGATAAGCAAGCTATGATATCTATATGATAATGACACTATAATATGAAGGAAATAAGGATATAAATTTTTGCAATACCTCATAAATATGACATTAATGAATGCTCATAAAAATAGTACAATGCAATATAATAGAGGACATGACCACTCCATAAACTAATATGAAAGGAACTACATTGTATCACAATACTAATCTATACTATGCACTCTCTATATTATTTCCCCCTTCAGTTCACTCACTATAAGGTATTTATATAGGAATATAGGTTCCTTGGCCCTTACTCTATATTTTACTCTATCCTATGACTCATGTACATATGGACTGCATGAATATTTATATTGTTGCACATTCTAACACTTATGCATTTTTTACATTCTGAAGTAACTATTTAACTTTACTCTAAAGTAAAATCCTAGTCTAGTAATGTACCAAATGTGGTACATTGATATGTGCCCAATAACGTAATATATTATGTAACATACCCCTATATTACATTATTTGGGTATTGAAGACTTTATCCTTCGATATGGATCTTCAACTTTAGAATAATCTTAAACTTGATCTGCTTCTTCTTTCTCTTCTACTTGTGTCTTCATGTTGTTTCTCCTTGTCATTTTGATTACACTATATTTTGTTGTTTTAGTATTTGGAAGAATATTTAACCTTGTAGTCTTCTAGGTATCCTTGATGGACTAGTGATGTCATAATTTTTCTAATGGCTTCCTTTTTTGTTCATTGGTTTCTTGTATGATTTGTTTCCTTTATATTCATAAAATTCAAGCTTGAGCTCATTGTAATGGATGTTTCTAAAATAAGAGCTTGGAAAAAACTGTCTAATTTGAATATTAGTTTCTCCTTGAATATTTTTTAGTATTTATATTTTTTGTAACAATAGTAATATGGATGATATTTTCCTTCACAATATTTGCATGGATGAAAACTCAACCAGTTAACCTTCTCATGACCAAATTCATCGTAGTAGGTGCATAGTAAAGATATCCCAATGTCTTTGTTATCTACTTTAGGAATATCATGTTTATATATTTCATTGATAAAATAGTTGAACCATGTGTGTACAAATGAAGCTATTCTATCTTTACCTTTTTCATAGACATATATGAGATATGTAACGACCCAAAAAACACACAAACAGAAAAATACAAAAAATAGATTTATTTTTTAACTAAGGAGAGGGATACATGAACCCTTCATGAACCCCTAACCCAACTAGTATAACCTAAAGTTTTAATCACCTAAGTTTTCTTGGAAGCTACATCTCATGAAGTACCCCATCACAAGTTCGTTTGTGTAGGCATAACATGTGTTACTGTAGGTAAGTCCATTTGTCCCATCATTCTTGAGGAGCTAGACCTATCACCCTCAGTCCATCAAAGGTATACACGCATCTCCATACCATACATAAATCCTTATGTGTAGGTATGCTTTGAATATTACGAGTTAAGCTATCTATCTCTTCTCCATGATGAGCTATCTTAAATCAAATGTACTATCTTCACAACTTAGTCCTTTATCTCCCTCAAGGGGTATCAATTCTCTTAGGTCTCCTATGTTCGCCCTAAGAGGATTTAAATTCCCTTAGGTCACCTATGTTCACCCTAAGGGGTTATGAATACCCTTAGGTCATGTATGAGTTCACCCTAGAACTCTACACTTATATTTCTATCATCAAGAAACCAAACAATGATACATCTAATTACTATAACATTAGAAAGCAATCAAACAATGATAGAGAAGATAAAACAAGCTTAACACTAAAAGAGAATCAACTACATAATATAACCAGATACAAAAATAAAGTAAAAGTACCTTCATTAAACCAATAAATAGTTATCACATTAAATCATACATGATAAATCCTTCTTACTTTAAATAATATCTCATTATCTGCATTGGGGATATCTCCCCACAACTCTAGTCTATTTGATCATAAGTAAATCAATGTAAGATACAATTACCTATTCATTGTTTCCATGGAACTCTTTGCTTCTCCTTGCTTTCCATTGGTTCTTTAAGGATAGTAGGGGATCAAGATACTCATGGTTCAAGATAGGCATACCTTTAAATGCATCTATTCATTTACTTTACCAAAATTGCAACTATACAAAATTCAATTAAGTTTCTAACCATCTAATGCATAATGGGTATCATAAAAGAACCCTTACTTTTATTTTCACCTCTCAATATTGCTTAAAGAGTCATCCAACATGTACCACTTAGATCTAGGTCTAACTTAAATCAAATTCATTCATGTATTAAAGCATTAAAGTCTCATACCCTTAACCTTTAAAACAATCCCTTTCTTTTTATTCCCTAAATCAAAGCCCCATAACTTCAATTCAAAGAATGAATCTACATTCTTTTTAATTCACCATTTTCAATCAATAAATTACTTTTTAAAGCATTAAATCCCCATGCCTTTAACCTTTAAAACAATCCCTTTATTTTCATTCCCTAAATCAAAGCCCCATAACTTCAATTCAAAGAATGAATCTACATCCTTTTTAATTCACCATTTCCAATCAATAAATTACTTTTTAATGCATTAAAGTCCCATATCTTTAACCTTTAAAACAATCATTCATTCATTCCCTAAATTGAAGCCCCATAACTTCAATTCATGAAAAAACCACATCTCTTTAATTTAAAACTCCTAAGATAATCGACCTTAATAAAAGGGGTTCTCTCTTTAAATTAAAAACATTCAATGCATTTCATAAAAAATCAAAGGTTCGTTTCTAATTAAATACATTTCATAAAATCAAAGGTTCCTTTTTAATTAAAAACCTTAAATAAATCTCATATAATCAAAGGTTCCTTTTAATTAAAAACCTTAAATACATTTCATAAAATCAAAGGTTCCTTTTTAATTAAAAACCTTAAATAAATCTCATATAATCAAAGGTTCCTTTTAATTAAAAACCTTAAATACATTTCATAAAATCAAAGGTTCCTTTTTAATTAAAAACCTTAAATAAATCTCATAATCAAAGGTTCCTTTTAATTAAAAGCCTTCATTATATTTTATATGAAACTAAGGTCTCTTTAATTAAAACCCTTCATTATATTTCTCATAGAATAAGGTTTAGTTTTAATTAGAACCAGTTACACAAGACTTTTCCAAATGCAGGGTCTACAACTAGAGGTCAACGCCATCCAAGGCAGATGCTGAGCAACCACGGGGAAACCTAGCATCTAAGAAAACTAGAACCAGGTAACCCTCACGGTGCTTCCTTCGACATGATGTGGCCTTCAAACATGCACAAGACTCACTGCTAATGCTCACAGGCTTTCTCTAAATCCTACACTCACTAAATGTTCACCGACTTCCTCTGAGCCTTGGGCTCACTAAAAACTCATCGGCTTCCTCTGAGCCTTGCTCTCACTAAATGCTCATCAACTTCCTTTGAGCCTTACACTCACTAAACGCTCACTAAAAGACTCCCTGAATGCTCATTGGCTCCCTCTAAGTCTGTTCTCACTAACCACTCACTAAAATGATCCCTAAACACTCACTGACTCCCTCTAAGTCTACGTTCACTAACCACTCACTAAAACACTCCCTGAATGCTCACTGGCTCCCTCTAAGCCTGTGCTCACTAACCACTCACTAAAACACTCCCTGAATGCTCACTAGCTCCCTCTAAGCCTGCGCTCACTAACCACTCACTAAAATGCTCCCTAAACTCATAGTGTCTAGTGCTTTAAAAAAAATGGTGGTTTCTTTCAAACAACACAATGCTTACAAAGAAAATGGTGGTTTCTTTCAAACAAACACAACGCGTCTACTCTTCTCCCCATGATATTTCTTCCTTTCATACCCTCTCTTTTCCTCACCTTCATCCTTACGTGTATGTCCGCCCAGGTGGCCCGTCCGTCATCCTCTAAAACCCAGAGCATATGTCTTGAGCCTTTGTTCTTCAATGCACCGTCCCCTATCCTCTATGTGTTCTTCCCATATTTTCAACATTTTTGAAACTAGTATCCTCGTAGGCTATAACATAGGTTTCATTGTATAGGAAAGGGATGATTACGTTTTATTTTAAAAATGAAGAATGACTCCTTTAATTAAAATATCATTCTCATGATATTTATTAAAATATATTACTTTTATTTACACAATTTCATTATTGTTTTTAAATAAAATATTTCTATTATTATACACACGCAGATATATATATATAAATGAATTCTCTTTCATTTAATTCAATTAATTAAATTATTTTAATGAATTATCTATTATCATTAAAATGAACACTTTTAATTAATTTAAATGAAAACTCATTTATTAATTGAAATAAAGTTTACTAATGAGCTCCAACGAGCCAAACATTATTTACTTAAACTTCATTAATTAGTTTAAAAGAATCTTAATTCAGCATATAAATTTAATTTGCTTTCTTTCATAAGGATGATGCTTTACTTTCACTTCAACATGATATTCTACCTTATGCATCTATATACATCTTGCAGTGGTTATTATATAAAAAACCCAATATTAAACTACTCAAACCATGATGCAGTAACAAGAAAATGAATTTATGCAATGAAAAAGAGGGAATCATTTTATCAACCCAATCACCTATCTTATCCAAATATTTTACGATAGCTAATAGGCTATCAACTAAAGATCAAGGTGATCATCCATCGATGGTTATACCTTTCTTAAATGCATGCCTATATGAAGGTATCTATCCATGTTACTGCCAAGTACCTTAATCATCATTTCCTCTGATCTTTGGTACCCTCGTTGCTAGCGGGTGACTCTATCTGTTCCACCTACGAGTGTACCTGATCATGCACACTTGGAAATATGTTAGTGATAACACACCCTTATAAATCAACTCAACATAATGTAGTTGGTTCAATTATTCAAATCAGGTATCACCACATCATAGGTCAATACATTGTTTTCTTGTGCCATAAATTCAGCTAGGGAGGGTCATGACAAGATCCTTTTGAAAATGATATTTAGTAATAGTATAGTTATCATCAACTCCCTTTATTTTCTCACTAGAAGTTGGACTTGAAGAATCTACTTTCACCAAACAATTAGTCTGTGAGTTTTTAGAAATCATGTTAAATTCTATTGATTATTTTCTTCCTTTTATGTCTTTTTTATTATCCATTGAGCTTTTGAATCATCAATCATGCTTTTAATCCATATTGTTATTTTTATTTATTGTTTTCTAATTACATTATTTAATGTCTTATGTGGAGTGTTGAATTTATGTTAGAGAATATATGAGTGCCTTAGGTGAATGTCCCAAATCACACTCCATTATTTTGCATGGAAGATTAACTAATATCACTTTCCCTTTGTATATCTTCTTCCAGTGTATGCCCTTTGTATTTTCTCTAAAAATGATTTCTTTGTAAGCACTCGATGATGCTTGTAATAATGAATCTAGCTAAGAAAGTTTTCAAGAAATGTAATGGAGGTTCAATGGTGGTTATCGATATGTGTCTCGACTTGCGATACATTCGATTTGAACCCTTGGTAAAACACCTTGCTTTCACATTTCATTTTTCTATAATATGTTGTCCTTGGTGTAATAGATTTTTCACCTTACATAGCCCTTATTCATTGTAGGTCTTTTTATCTTATGTGTTGGATGATGGTTTCTTCTAACATCTTAATTTGTTATATTATGAGTCTTATGAGTGGCTCTCCTCTTAAGCACCAATCAACAAATATTAAGTCTTTTAGATGGATAATTTCTTAAGAACTTTTACTAGTGCTTATCCTTTGTAAAATATGGATGTTTATCCCCTCTAGGATGGCTCCTTTTTCAAGCACATTGGTAGTTTTTATGCTGAACATTGAGCTATCCTAGAATAGCTCTTATCTAAGAACTTTTGAGTGTTCTTTTCCTCTACTAATGATAGATGTTGAGCCCCCTTGTAATGGATCATCTTCAATCACTTTTGCTAGTTCTAATGGCAGCCACTTATAGATAGAATTATAGGTTATATAGAGTGTCCTTAAGAAAATTATATTTTATCTTCCTTTTATGTAATTGAAGATAATTTTTGTGCTCAAATAAGAACCTATAATACCTCCTTATTTGCACTTGAAACTTGAGACTCTCGTTGTCTCATTTTGTATCTCTCTTCACTGGTTTTGTTGGCAACTTTCTTCTCCCCACCTTGGAGGAATATAACCATGTAAGGTGACTTCTCTAGGCCATAATAAGTTGTTGGTTTTGTGCACTGAATAGTGTCTCTAGACACTTTGATAGTATGCAGGTTTTGTGTTGTTGACCTTGACATTAACTTAACAATCAATGTACATAATAATCCTTTGAGAGTAACTAGTTTATTGAATAACTAGAATAATGCAATAAATCCTTAATGTACTATTAATATCTCTAAATAAATGCACTTAAGGATAATAATAATATCACCTTATTGCTCCTATATATGAACCCTCAAATTCATTTGAATTATACACTTAATTTTCACTGCAACATAAAATACTTAGTGCACCTTAAAACTCTTTAATAACAACTAGTATAGTGCAATATTGATCTCACCTTATTAATACTTCAAATGAACCTTAAATCATGCACTAGTAATGGATCCTAAATGCACTATAATATTTGTACGTTAGTGTAGTCTTATTTGATGTAACTAGATAATAGGAAGATGATATTTTTATTTCTATCAAAATATATCTAACTCCTATTTTAATGTGCAAGTATAAGCTTTAAAATAAACTATATTTTACACTCCCTTTGAAGACTAAAATGCAACCTTCCTCCTTGAAAATTTTAAATTCTAATAAGGTGGTCAATGAAACTAAATGTTGAATCAAATATAAGTGTTCATAAAATGAATGCTTTGCATCTAAGTTGCTTACCTTTAATATTTTTGAATATGAAGGATTGGTAGGTGATTAGATTCACATAAATGTTACCTTTAACTAGATGAACTTGTAGCTATTCTTGGTTGTCCTAAATATCTCCTTAAATCACCAATTCACAACTTAGTAACTTATCTATTTTTCTACTTTAAATTGTAGTCTAGTGGTTTTGATACTTCTTTACGATGTTCTCTATAAATCTAATTTTTTATAGCTAGTAATGTTGCCCTAATTGTTACCCTTTTATAGTCAATTTGTACATTGAAATGCTATCCTTGAAAATAAAATAAAAAATTAGGGAACTTCCCCCACACTGCAAATACATTTTTCTTCAAGAACCATTTAGTATTCTATTATAGAAACCAGTAAATATCCTTTATCTAAATGATCCCTCTAGCATTCAAAGGTAATATTCAAATCTCCTAGATTTTGTAGTATTGTTTGGATCCTTTGTCCTTCATCCTCCTTGTCAAATTTTGACTTCAATCAATACCTTCTTATAAAGAATATAAAAGTCTTGAGGTCTTCACCAGTATCCTCTAAAATTTAATGAACTTCTTGCCAAATCCTTCTCCTTTGGGCTTATTATCATATGGGAACAATTATCCCAAGTTCTTATTTTACCTTGTGGTAAATTTCTCCAATGAGTTATCCTATGAACTCCTTTAATTAGGCTCATCAGTATTTATCCTTATTTATCCTTGAGACCTCTTCTCTAGGGTATTCACTCTTGTATCTTCTCTGGTCTTCCCAATGAGACCTCTTATTCAACCTTCTATTGTGGAATTTTTGGAAATGAGATCTTCTTCTCGTATCTCTAAATTCTACTACTTCAAGAATGGAAATTTTACTAGTCCTTCTATATTCTATAATATGTAGTCTTTAATGGAGATCACCAACCTCTAATATTCTTTCATACTCTTCATTGGAGTTTCTTGAATCACTAGTAAGGATACTATAGCTTTTTATTCTACAATATGTAGGTTTCAATATTCAATAGAGATCACTAACATCCAATCGTCTGGAACTAGGAATTCTTTAATTGGACCTTATAAGAGTATCTTTAACTTCTTTAGGGTAAAGTCTTCAATCTGCACTAGAGATCACCAATATCCTATATTCACTGAGACTCTTCGTTAGATTATTAGTCTCTCCCTCAAATCTATAACAAGGATTCTATGACCTTTTCTCTTTCTACACTTTGCAGGTCTACAATATCTAGTAATGGGACCTTTTATTCAAGTCTCCAGATATTTATTCTTTTATTTGTTTTTTTGGTGTTGGATTGATTCTAAAGAAGATATTTTTCCTAGTTATTTTTTAGCAAGCTCCCCAAATCACTTTGAATTTCCTTTTTCCTGCAACAAAGTATTAGGACTGTAATGGAAGAAAATCTAAATCTAGAGATAATGCATCATCACTGTTTGATTTGTCAATCTAGTGGAATACATTATGAGTCCTAGTTTTATTGAGTTTTTTATGCAACCCTATGGGAAGAATCTAGCCAAATGTAATCTCAAAAATTTTATAAATTAGATTTTTGGATTACTAGCAATCTCTCTTTTTAGCTTTTCCTATTTCCTATTGATCTTCCATGTGCTCTAATACCTTTGTTATATTTTGATGAGCATATGATATAGGAAATGCAACTATAAGATGCAATATAATCAATATATGATATCTATATGATAATGACACTATAATATGCAAGAAAATAAAGAGATAAAATTCTACAATAACTCAAAATATAACATTAATGAATGGTCATGAAAAGAGTATAATCCAGTACAATGGAGGACATGAACACTCCATAAAATGATATGAAAGGAACTATATTGTATCACACTACTAATATTTAGTATGCACTCTCTCTATTATCTCCCTATTCTTTTCACTCACTATAAGGCCTTTATATATGAAGATATTTTTCTTGGCCCTTACTCTACCTTTGACTCTATCTTATGACTCATGTACATGTCAAATGCATGTACATTTACATCATTACACATTCTAATGCTTGTGCATTTATTATATGTTGAAGTAACTACTTAACTTTACTCTAAAGTAAACTCCTACTCTAATAATGTAACAAAGGTGGTACATTGATTTGTACCCAATAATATAATACATTCTCTAACATTAAGGTTTAATATTACTTCTTTAAAATGAAAATGAAGAACGAAAAATTATGTGCTCAACTTTACAATAATTGAAATAATAATGTAGCTTTAGCATCAAATTGGAAAATCAACCCAACTAAGAAAAATGTAATAGCAGATAGTTATGAGTTCACTATATCAAGTGAATTTTGTTTAAACTCTTAGGGAAGAGAAGGAAGAGGGTGGTTGTTATTTTTGGTTTATGAGGGTTTTATCAAAGAATGTATGTGATAGAGAGGATCTTTGGACATTTTTATTGGAAGGAAGAAGGAGCGGCAACGGATTTATCTTCTAGAGGATTTGTGACTTATCTAGATTAATATTCTTCTAGCAATATAAGGTACTCTTTTATGTGTTTATATAAAGAAGTTGGTTCAAGTTCATGATATAGAACTAAATATGTTGCTTTTATTTAGTAATGTTTTTATATGATGCTTGAATAGAGGAAAAGATCAAGACACCTCCTTTTAGAATATTTTTATCAATGTAGAAGATCTAGCTCTATTGCTATGAGTGCTTGAGAAATATAATGTAAGTTTTAAGCATAAATAACCTTAAGTTGCTTAGGGATGTGTTTTATGGTGTGTATGAAATTTTTTGCAACCTCTAATAGTCATATTTGTAAATGTTGTATGTATAAGCAATGTAAACTAGTGATACAACAATATCTCTTGTTGTTCCCAACATGTAGCTAGATGTCATATTTATCAACATAACACATGTGAAACTATGCTTTGCTAGGAAGGAGGCCATGATGCAGTTTGGTTTGAGGTCTTAAAACCTTTTATGGACTCTGCCTTTGGAAGCCATAGGTTTTATCTATGTATGCAACTTATTCAAAATTCTTGTGCATGTTGATTACAACACTTTTTGTATAGTATAGTGTTTTACTCACATAGATAAGGAAACATTAAAATAAAACATAATGTTCTATATGGATGTTTAAAAATAATAATTAGAGGCTACGAAGTAGTTCCTAGTTAGATTCTTAAATATTATCGTGTGACATTTGTTAAACCCTAAAGGGCAAAATAGATATGTATGTTTTATACCACACTTAAGGTGGGAAGGTGTATGAGTGTGTAAACTATCCCATAAACATGATTAGCAGTTGAATACATATATAAGTAGTCATGGGACTTCGTAAGGGTGTTATCTAAGCCCCGCTTGAGCCATATGGTAGGCACAATGAATAATAAATGAGCTATGTAGATCGTAGATGATCTAGTGAATGTTAGTATGTTTTTTTAATTGGCTTGTGACTATATTAAGGAGTAGAGAATATTTTCACTCTAATAGAGAAGGTGTACGTTGATAAACATACTAAAGATACCATGATATAGTGCAAAAGGAAAATTATTCCCATTGAAATGTTAGACAACATCCTTTTGGTTAAATGGAAATAACTTAGGTAACTAAGGTATAAACTCCTTTCGGTAAGACAAGGAAGTACTTGAAATTTGAATTGGAACTAAGGTTTAAAAATAAATAAAGCATAATAAAGGTAATTTAAACTATGAATGAGAAACAATATATTATGAATTGGATAAACATTATAAAACAAAAGGGATGATTTTGAGAAGTTAATTGAAAAAAGATAAAAATAAGAGTTTTTACTTTTAGTCTTGATAGGCTTATATGTCTAAAAGTTTTTTAAGGAAAAGCATTTAAGGTTTTTGGGGAGGTATAATGATGCTTTTTTTGACCTATGTGAAAGATTTTGAAAGACACCCCAATTGAGATATCAATTTTGGGTAAGTCCTAAGGAGGCAAGGGTATCTATTCCATTAAAAATACCGAAGATTCACACCTGGACTGCCCCCATTGACACACTCAAAGAGCATGCCTAAAACAAAAAATAAATAACACAAAAAACATAAAAAAACACAATAGAAAAAAGCAACAAGAAAAATAAAAACAACAAAAGACAACAAAAAACATAAAACAAACACAAAAGCAACAAAAACATAAAAAACAACAAAAACACAAAAAATAACAAACAAACAAAAAAATACCAAAACACACAAAAAACTACAAAAACAAAAAAATAAAACACAAACACAACAATAAAATAAAATAAAATAAAAATGCAAAACACAAAAAAAATACAAAAACATAAAAAACACAAAAAAATGCAAAAACACAAAAACAAAACAAAACAACACACATGCCAAAAAATTAAAAATAAGGAAAAAATAGAAAAAAACTATGGCCTTTCTATGATAAAATGCTTTTCAAGGAATATTCAACAGAGGGAAAATAAGAATGATAAGTCTAAGCAAGGGAACTAAAATACCCTGATTGAACCAAAGAGAAGCAAAAACAAAGGAAAAAGGAACAAGGCACCTCTAGTATTGGGTCCATCCAGATAAAGGATAGATAGAAGAGCTTCCCTTATTTGTGAATCGAACCATCTAGGGTGATGGTTGTAGTAAGTAACATCATATTTGTCCAACGTCTAATTTACTAAAGCATCAGTACTTATGTTATATTCTATGATCACATGATTGTATTCAACTTTCAAAAAATCATATGGATATATTAAATCTCCTCAACAATTATTTTCATTATCCAATCAACCTTATGATTCTTATAATGAGTCTTCAATAGATTAAATCACGAATTAAGCGTTATATTCAACCAACACATTTTTCCATCCTACCTTAGTAGCCTCTTGAAGGCATCTAAGGATACCATACACCTCAGCAAGCTTATTGGATACCCAAATTCTTAGAAAAAGTGAAAACCAAAAAACCATCAAAAAGTCTACCAATTTCTCTTGTACTAGCTTTTCTAGGGTTTTTGCTAGAGGCTAATGCGATATTGACTTTTCCAAAATCCTTAGGAGGAGGCTACCAATTCCTTGTTCTATCCATATTTTGATTATTCACATTCCCTTTAAGTTGGTTTCCATTAAAAGAATTAATTTTCAATATTTGCATCACTTAATCCCATCTTTGGTGGGAGTTATAGGGGTGTTTAAGGATATTTTGGACTGATTGAACTAAGTTGGAAATGATATTTTTCCATATATAGTGAATGCCCTTCATTTATTTATTGAAATTTTAATTGTTTCTTTTCTTATAGATATTCCAAGGTAGAATGGTAGAACCCATACAAACTAGCTGCCTAATAAACTGGTCAACACTCTTCTAATTAGGTTGATCCCTTCAAAGTAGTTCAAAGGTAAAAATATTGGACCACTGTAAGCCAATATGGCCATTATCCTCCATAGTTCAAAGGCTAAGGTACACTCAATAAAAATATGACTGAGAGTTTCCATGTTCTCTCCACACATTTCACATCTAAACATTGCCATGAATACCACTTTTCATAAGTTTCTCACCAGTAAGCACCCTACAATGCAATAAAATCCATGTAAATAATCTCACCTTAGGCTAGAGTTTTTGAGACCAAAATTGAGTAAAATTATCATAAGATTGGTTGGGATTATTATGGTGTAAGGATAATAATCTTGAGCAATTAAATACTCACCCTTAATAGTGTTGTTGCTTCCAAAATAGTCTTTATCATGGGACCAAGAGAGAGAACTCATTTGAAGAATATTTTTGAAATATTTTTTTGCCTTTCTAGTATTTGAAAAGTTTAGTTCTCAATAGGAATTCAATATCTAGAAACCTTTGAATTAACTATATGGTATTGATAGTAATTAGCAACCTTTATCTAGTTAGCTTAATGAAGCTCCTCCATCCAAGGACTTTAATCAAGAAACTGAGTTATCAAAGGTTGGCGACCATCCCAAGAATCTATCAAAAAATTTACATGTTGACCATTATGAATGATCCAAAATAATTTTTTCTTACACAAATCCTCACCAAAATTAAGAACATCTAAAATGGAAGAACCTTTGGTAGGCACTTGATAGCGAATAATGTCTTCAAGACTTTTGTTCTCAATATATTTAGCATGAAGATTCTTGGTCCAAATACCATTGGGTTTTGCAAAATCCTCCAATACAATTTAGCAACTAAAGCCTTATTTTTTATTAATAGCAAATTAGAATCCTAGCCCTCTTCATTCTTGGGAAGGCATAAAGTATCCCATTTCACTAAGGCCCATTTTATTTTCTCCTTAGTACAGCTCCAGAGGAACCGATTATTTATTTGATATAATTCTCAAAGAACTACCTTTGGGATATTCAACACAATAGAAACATAAATAGGTATATCTTGAAGGACTGATTTTACCAAGGTAATTATTCCCTCAAATGAAAGCCACCTATTGGTCCACTTTCCAATTTGCTTCTTAACTCTATCCAACAACCAATTCTAGTTTTTTTTGTATTTGAATATTGATAGGAATGCATAAATAAGTGATCGAAAGGGATGTCTTATTATATATTATATTATCAAATACCATGGATTCTTGTTTGAAAGAGAAGTGAAATAAAATGACTATATTTATTTTCATTGATCAATTGCTTGCTAGCATTAAAAAATCAATAAATGATCTACTTAATTTTAGAATCTTCCTTAACTATATATTTACCTAACATAGTAGAGTCATCATCAAATTGAATATGAGAAATAGGCCTAGCTCCATAACTAATGCTAACTCCCTCAAGGGTTCTATTTTCTCTATTTTTTATTTATTGATAAGGTGATGGTTTTGAGAGGATCCCACAACTTGAAACATAGACTCTATAGAGAGTTAAAAATCCAAAAAACCCAAAGGGGTTACCCTAAAAAAAAGGAAGACATGATTGGGTATAGAAAAACCAACCACCTTACCAGCCTATGAACATAAAATAATAACCACACAAACAAACGCAACCAGTCAAAACCCCAAAGCAAGGGGTTCAACAATCCAAAAAAACATAGGCACCCAGGCAACCTAGGCTTAGGGCATCACTAATGCTTCACTATTTTTTTCTTCCCAATGGTAGAGTTCTCTAGCATCCAGCCCAAGAGATGGTTCACTCCTCTATTTTTGGTTATAGTCATGCCTACGCATTTAGCAAGATTTATGAATAAATAAGGGGGGATAGGGTCACACTGCTTAATACCTCTAGAATAAAGGAACACTTGAGAAGGCCTACTATTGATAAGAATAGAGTAGGACACCGAAGGGATACACTCCATAATCCAATCCATCCAATCCTAAAAGAATCCAAACTTCTTTAAAACATTGACAAGGAAGTGCCAATACACTTTGTCATAAGATTTAGATAAGTCTAAATAAATGAACATAGATGAAGTTTTTTGCATTTCCATGGAATGGATGGCTTCTTGATAAAGAACTATCTCATCCACTATTTCACACCCTTCCACATAACCCTCTTGTTTATGAAAAATAATCTTATTCAAAAGAGGCTTTAGCCTTTCTTCCATGATCTTTGTAATGATTTTGAGAAGAACATTATGTAAAGCTATAGGTATTAAATTTGAGATATGATCTACCTATTGAGCTTTTGGGACAAAGCTATATATGTTTTATTGGTAACCTTAAAATTTTTGTTGGATTTCCTAGATTCGTCCACCACCTCTAATAAATCAACATGAAGGATAGCCCAAAATTCTTGATATAACTCAATGGGAAAACCATCAATACCTAGATTTTTTCCTTTTTATATTTTAAAAACCACCTATTGAAGCTCACTGATGGTAACTAGAGAAGTTAAAATAAATTTCTCCTCAAAAATGATAAGAGTAGGGATCACTTGAAGAATATTTTGTTGAGAAGCTGAGTCAAGATGTGCAACAACAAAAATATTGAAAAAGTAATCGACAACAATAGAGCTCATGCTATTCCAAGTGTAGACAACATCTCCAAAATCATATTTTAGGGAAGAAATTAATTTGTGAGATCTTTGAGCTAGAAGAGCTTTGTGGAAGAAATATATATTTTGGTCTCCTTATTTGAGCCACTTGATCCTAGATTTTGCTTCCATAAGAGTTATCTTTTTTCCATTCCTCTAACTAAGTTATGAGTCTAATTCCATCTATGCTTCTACTCTCTATGAGTCCTTCTAAATGAATTTTCTTATTCAAATTTTCATTTTGATAAATAACTTAATGTTTTTTTTTTTTTTTGGACATATCCAAACTCCTTCCAGTTCCAAAGCTTAATTTTGGATTTAACATATTGTAACCTTTTGAAAAAATAAAAATTCTTAGTCCCATATCTTGGTTTACCTTCCTTCCACCATTGATGCATTCAGGGTCTAAAGGAACTATCTCTAAGCCACATTAACTAAAATTGAAAAGGTGAGAAACTCACATTGTTTTTCTAAGTTTTTACCATGACTGGCCAATGATTCGAACTAGCATTGTTAAGAGTATTCACCTTAAGAATCTGACCATGAATTAAGAAATTATCAGAGAAAAAGAACCTATCCAATCTTTCCATAATACAATATGAGCCTTACCTTATGTTAGACCAAGTTATAAGGGCATTATATAGATAGATGTCCACAAGATAAAGGCTTGCAATATATTCACTCATGAGGTCAATGCTTTTGTTCAAATATATATTTTCTCCTATTTTCTTATCCAAAGAGAGGATGATATTGAAATATCCTCCGATCAAGATCCAATATTTAGGAAAGTGGGATATAATATACGTATGTCCTTCCATTATCTTATATTTTCCTCTAAAGTAATTAGAGCATAAATAGTTATGTAAAGCATAATTTAGATAGAATATCTACTTTGAAAAACTATAGCTAAAAGACCCTAGCTATAAACCATATCGTGAATAAGTACCTCTTTTGGGTCCCAAAGGCAAGCAATTCCACTAGAAGTCTCATGGGAACTAAGGGAAGCAAATTTTCTAGCTAGCCAAATTTTACTAGCAATTAAATCTATTTTCTCTATTGGCATATTTGTTTCCTAAAGGAAAACAAGATGTGGATGATTTTTCTAAACCATTCTTCTAATTTAATTTTGTTTTGAAAAACTCCCTTTGAGTCCTCTAATATTCCAAGTGATGATATTCATTAATACCAAGGCTAAAAATTTAGTAAGGGCATTAATATTACCTTTCTCTACAATATTTTCACCTTCTTTTACCATATGATGTTGATTAGTCTTGCGACCTATCTTTTTGTTGAAATCCATATTTAGTTTTTTTCTTGTTTCTTAACTTACCCCAATTAAATCTGATATGGTTTCTAACCCCAAAGAATGCATGTAAAAATCCAAATTTGGAAGGTTCAATAGATTTTATATTTGGACCTATACTATTGAAGCCTCAATATTTAAAATATTATTTTTATTGTTTATATTTCATCTCTTTTTCCTGTTGAAAACCTTTAATTTGTTGGTTTATCTCTAAGTCCTTACGTGCATATTTAAATTATGTTTCTAATATTTTTATCTCCATTATTTTCTCTTTCTCACCTAGGATATTATTTGTGGAAAGAATTTCAAACATATTAGCTAATAACTTCGATTGATCCTTCATAAATAGTGTTTTTGTGTTCTTATTAAGAATTTTGATACCTTCTAAGTTTGTATCCATTCTTTTGATATGGAATTTTATTTGGATAAACACTAGCCAAATGACCATATTCATTGTAAATCCTACAACAAAAAGGAATGTTCTCATAGTGCACCACTTGCTCCCAAGTGTCCTCCCCAAATTGTAATGAGATCTTTTTAGGTAGGGGTTTGTCAAAATCAATTAAAAAATAAATTTGATCATAAATAATATTTTCAAATTTTTATTAAAATCAATAGTCATAAAATTTACCAAAGAGTTTCCCATTGAAGAAAAATAGTTGGATTCCATATTTCAACTGGAAGGCCAAAGAGTCTAATCCACACATGACCTGTAGAAGGAATCTCTTCTTCAACTTTAAATTTAGTGTGCCAAGGCTTCATGAAAAGCCTCACCCTTCCAAATAAGAAAGGAAACCCTTGAAATAGTGTCTCTCTATATTCATTATTAGAAAATAAATAAATAAAATAACCATTTAGATAAATAGATATTTGTAACTCATTAATGAAAAATAAAGCATGGCATAGCAGTACTCAAAAAAATGCAAACTAGTTTCTGATTCACCAGCTCACTTACATGCATTTGAAGAGAATACTACTCGTGCTAAAGGCTTTTTGGTTCACCAGATCGCATTACACGATAAGTGAAGAGCATAAAACAAAGAACAAAAATATGGCATAAAATAGAAAAAAATATCAAACTTTATAAAAAATACAATTTAGGAAAGGAATAAAAGACATGATATTGAATTTTATTCTAAAAAGAAGTAATACAATATCAAAACTTTAAATGCATTTCGACCTACAGGTCTCATCATTAGAGTGAGCTTCAAATAGGTACAACCTCTCTTTATAAATACCTAACTCTAGGGGGAGATCTAAATATTAATGCATATGGGATAAAAACACCCAACCATTAATACAAACCGTAGGTTTATTTACCAAGACAATAAAAAACACACACCTATAAAAGAGAAGAAACACATTAAAAAATGTGAAAATATAATGTGGGAAAGAGTCCCTCAAACAATTTTATTTTTACATAGATAATTTCGAAGAGGTTTTTGGTTCCTCCAACAAATGATACCTCAGGCAATGTGCTTGAGCTCTCTATATTTTCTCCATTTTTCAAACATTAGAGAAATAATATCTGTGTCGATTCAAATATCTCTAACAAAATTGTAGTTGTCCAACTTCAAAATAAGAGGAATTATTTTTATTTTGGATCCATGTCTACGTGTTACTCACTCAAAAAATTTGGCCAAAAGTGAAGGCTTGCCATAAAATTTAAATTTCTCAAACAAAGGTAAGAGAAAATTAATTTGATATCCCCTAGCTCTGAGTCTGTTAAAAAAAATATTTTAAACAAAAATAAATCCATCCTTATATCTTTCTCTAACCAAAATTCTATTGATTTCACTCATGATAAAGGCCTTTTTTTTGTGAATTGGATGATGGGAGGAAGTAGGATGATGGGAGGAAGCATGAATGTATTGATAAGCATTCATCACCTTCTAAAATAATTTAGTGGAAAGAATTCTAATTTGATCAAAATCAGGCCCCTTAAAAACAAAGTATCCAGAAGTGTTACTTCACAATTTGAAATAAATGAAGTAATTTTAATACTGTCATAGAAGGAACCATAGGCAACAAGAAAACCATTAATATCCTCCTTAGGACCATGTCAAAATCCAATGGCATCATCAATGTATTATAAAATAAATTATTTTCCATAGAAAAATTATTAAATACATGTTCCTCTAAATGATAGAGAAATAAACAAGCATAAACCACGGTAAAATTACTTCCCATGGCTGTTCCTCTTATCTACCTATATGTTTTCCCTATGAATTCCAAGTAGTGTTGTGTTAAAACTATATCTACAAGCTTTACCACAAAGTTTGTCTTGGTCAGATCAAATTCATTCCTCAAAAAAAGACGAAGGGATGCTAATCCTTAAGAGGTGGAGATACTAGAATAGAGGCTCTCAGCATAAAAAGAGAAAAAAATAATATCCTAAATAAAAATAAGGTCATGTATATCTTTAATTAAAGATATGGAATCTAAGATATGATTCTTTTGCTTCAACAAAATTGGCAAGAGTAGATGATGAAGCCATTTGGAGGTAGTATCAAGCATAAAACCACAACAGGAATAGATGGATCGATCAAAAATCTTGGGCTTGTGTATTTTGGGGAGCAAGTAAAAGACACACTCTGGAATAGGATGGTGTTACCTAGAGAATAATTATTTGTGGTTTTCTGAAAGTATATTCCTCCTAAAATCCCAATCAAGCAAGTCTTGGAGTTGATAAAAATATCCTTCTAGGGAACTTTGTTCACTTCAGAGTAAACATTTTGATATGAAAGGTAGAAAATCCTTCTAAAATGTACCAATCCATGGAAAAAAAAAACACCTAAGTTTTTATCTGTGGGTCTAATGCCAATGGATTTTTCATTGGTAAGGCAATAAATGGAAGGCCAAATATGGGGTGCAAAGGCATGTTGGTAGGTGGGATTGAAAATGGAATAATTTTTATTGAGTAATATCTCACCCATGCTAATAATTTCATTCAAAGGCTTGTAAAACTATGATGGAGTAAAACTTGGGTTGGAAACACAAAAAGGATCAATGGGCTTAAGTGGTTTTGGAGGGCCACCTCTTGGTCCAAAGAACCATTCAATATGAATGTGTCTACAAAAAGCTAAAAAATCATATTTTAGAATCTATTTGGCCATGGGAGGAGGATTAGGGAGGAACTTTAAACCCAGGCTGAGGGTCTCAATTTCATTTTGGGTACATTTTTTGGAGGAAAATTTATGGATAACAAGATTTATGATTTTGCCATCCATAGCCCAAACAAGACTCCTATAAAAATACCGATGAACAAAATCCTTTGGGTTAAAAATTGTAGACCAAGGGGTTATTGTTTGTTTTCTCTACCATTTTAGTGATGGAATAATCCCTTCCCTTGCTACTTCTAAACAAATGGAGCAAAACCATTTCTCGGATTATCAAAACTAGAGTTGCAAAAAATTTTGCCATTGTCCTATTGCAGTTGTTGTTGCACATAGGAAGTGCAGTTTTGAAAGTTTCTTATCTTATTTCATATTTTTGGAGAAGGACCTCAAAATTTTAAATTATTCCCCTGTTGTTATTACTGACTTTTTTTTTTGTTGTTGTTGTTTTGGTTGTTTATTCCTTTGTTGTGGTTTTCATTATTGTTTATTTTTATATTGTGGATGTTGATATGATTACCTTTTATATATGGTGGATGCTCACTTATTTGGCCATCAATTGTGACTTCTATTATTTTTGTGATATGTCAAAAATTTCTTTTGTGCACTTGTGATTAGTTTTTCCAGATGATCAATTTGCTACTTGATTTCTCTTTTAACCAATTCAGCTACACTTTTTGTAGCTTTCAACATATTAACATTTGGGACTTCTAAAGCAGAATTCTCTTGACCAACTTTAGATTTCTCTTGCATATATTTTTGTATTTGAATTTGAACTCTCCAAGCCTAAATCTTTCCCTCAAAAAACTATTTAATTTGGTATTCCCATTCGAAAGTAATTACTTGAGAAATTGTCTTATGTTTATTTATGGAATCTGCAAGAATTTCCTTAATTACAAGTAATAAAATATTGGGAATATAATCATTGGACTGAGCAGATAATTTATCTATATATTTTTTGAAAATACAAATGTACAATTTAACTATTTCCAAGAAAACATTTTCTGTGAGTTCCTCTCACTCATCATAAAACTATTTATTAATATCTTCATATGGAAGTTGAAGACGTGGTTTTCTATTAGTAGACTATGTGTAGAAATACCTTTGCCCAAATTATCTTCATGTTGGGTTAGCCTGGAATGGTATTTTTATACCTTTCTGCTCAAAATATTGAATTCTTCGAACCTTGTTTCCAACAGCTTGTCAAAATACTCTGGTCAAGGAGGAACACCATGCATTGCACCAATTCCATCTATGAAGGTCCCTATATCATGTGTATAAGGAACTATTCCATTATGAGAAAAAATTTATATTTCTAATAGGCCTCTACAAAACTCTTCCATTTTATCTATGTCGAAGACCCATTCTTCAAGCTCCCAAATTTACTATCGTGAACCCTCTTACCATAGATGCTTGTGAGGAAGATAAACATGGGAACTAGGGGGACTATAAGGAACTATGGGATAGGATTCAAAATTTTAAGGGTCAATAATTGGTAGAGAAACATGCGCCATTAATGGGTTAACTCATTGATGAAAAATGAAACATGGCATAGTAGTACTTAAAAAATGCAAACTAGTTTCTGATTCACCAGATAGCTTACACGCAAGTGAAGAGCATACTACTAGTTTTGGAGGAATTCTGGTTTAATAGATCGCGTTACATAGCAAGTGAGAGCATAATACCAACAATAAAAGTATAGCAAAAAATAGAAAAAATATATTAAACTTTATAAAAACATGAGTTAGGAAAGAAAAAAAGACATGAGATTAAATTTTATTCTGATAAAAATAAGTAATACAATATCAAAACTTCAAATGTGTTTCGACCTACAAGTCTCATCAGCAGAATGAGTTTCAAAGAGGTACAACCTCTCTTTATAAATACCTAACTCTAGGGGGGAGCTAAAGAGTAATGCATGTGGGATAAAAAAACCCAAGCATTAATACAAATTGCAGGTTTATAGACCAAGATGGTAAAAATAAGAGAAGTCCCAAGCTCAACCCTCAAAAAAACACCCACCCAAAAAAGAGAAGAAACACATTTAAAATATGAAAATACAAGGTGGAAAAGAGTCCCTCAAACAATTTTATTTTTACACAAATAATTTCGAAGATGTTTTTGGTTCCTCCAACAAATGATGCCTTGAGCAATGTGCTTGAGCTCTCTATATTTTCTCCATTTTTCAATCACTGGAGAAATAATATTTGTGTTGATTCAAAGATCTCTGACAAAATTGCAGTTGTCCAACTTCAAAATAAGAGGAATTATTTTTATTTTGGATCCATGTCTACATGTTGCTCCCTCCAAAACTCTGGCAAAAAGTGAAGGCCTACCATCAAATTTAACTTTATCAAACAAAGGCAATAAAAAATTAATTTTATATCCGATAGCTCTCAGTCTATTAAAAAAATTATTTCAAACATAAATAAATCCATCGCTGGATCTTTCTCTAACCAAAAATATATTGAGTTCACTCATGATAAAGTTTTTTTTTCTAATGAACTGGATGATGGGAGGAAGCATGGATGTATTGATAGGCATTCATTGGATTTTGAAATAATTTGGTGCAAAGAATTCTAATCTAAGCAAAATTAGGCCCCTTAAAAAATATAGTATCCAGAACTATTACTTCACAATCATAAATAAGGAAAGTAATTTTAATACTATCATAGAAGGAACTGTAGGCAATAATAAAACCATTAGGATCCTCCTTATGGCCATGCCAAAATCCAATGGCATCATAAATGTATATTTTATAAAATAAAATGTTTTCCACAACAACATTATTAAATACATGTTCCTCTAAATTATAGAAAAGTAAACAAGCATAAACCACAACAAAATTATTTCCCATGGTTGTTTCTCTTACCTGCCTATATGATTTCCCTATGAATTCCAAGTAGTGTTGTGTTAACACTATCTCTGGAAGCCTTACCACAAGGTTTGTCTTGATCAGATAAAATTTGTTCCTCAAAAAATGACAAAGGACTATCAATCCTTGAGATATGGTAAAATCCTTATTTTATCCAATTGGGTATAAATAGCTGCTATGCATAACCTTGGTTCTTTTAAATCACCCAAAGATTACATAATATGTATTTTTCACAATTTAAAATTTTAAGTATTTTTTATTGTTTTATAATTTAATTAGGTTGTTTGAAAATAAAAACCAATTTAAATAGATTTTTTTTTTTTAATTATGACATATAATGCATGGTATGTTCTATCATCCAATTTTTAAAAAATGTAAAAATCTAAATTTTTATAATAAAATAATGGATTCCACACTAAAATACCAATATTTCAATGTGTTATTTTCAAATCAATATTTTGAAAAAATTATTTATCAAGATAGTTCAAAAATATTCTTTATGTACCTTATATTATTTAGGTTTTAAGAAAAACCATTCTTCTAAATTGTCTCTTTATTTATTAAAATTTGTTTGTGAATTGACCATCCACATTTCTATGTACCACTTGATATAAAATCATAAAATTTATTAAAAAATAAATAAATTAGTAGTAATAAAAACCATTGTCATAATGTATATTGAGAACATGCTTCAATTCATGAATTGATTATTTCATCAAAATTTAAGCGTAAGTCATGTTAAAGCCTACTTAAATTAATAAAAACAAATTTTAGTTGCCCCAAAACCTCCAAAGTAGGATTCATCTTGTTAATATCATCCTATACAGTTTTAGAAAAATTGGCCTAACGGATATTGGAAAATAATTAATATACATTTTAATTAATATATAAAAAATAATAAATAAAGATAGATAAATCTAAACTTTATAAGTATCCTTATCTAGTGTGTTCCCAACATACATTTTAGCTTGTTAAAAGGCTAAAGATAAATATACACATGAAAAGTATGATGACAAATAAAAAGTAAGATTTTACTGATCAAAATATTTCTAAAAAAAAAACTACAATGGGATTCAATATAGAGAGCTAAAAGTTATATGTTTTTATTGTTAGAGTATATTAAATTATTTAGTACATGTCAATGTACCACCTTGAGTACATAATTAGATTAGGATTTTATCTTAGGTTAAGTAATTACTTAGGTAATAATTGCACATGTTAAAATATGCAATGATGTAAAAGGATAAGTATCCTTAGTTATTTGTGCATGTGCACAAGTGTCTATCATGCAGAATGCACATGTCCTTAGGATAGCAAAGTGAAGAGTCACATACTAGTATATATTTATGACTTCGTATAGTAATCAATTATGGAGAGTACATTGCTCATAGCATGCACTAGTAGATATTCATATATTGTACTATTTATGTGATATTTCATGAATGGAATATTTTTGAGTTATTGTAGAAGTTTCTCTTATCATTTTCTTACATATTATAGTGCCATTATAATATAGATATCATATATTGCTTATATTATATCTTATAGTTTCATTTCTTATATCATATACTTATCAAAAGCTAATAGTGGTATCAGAGCTATGGTAGATCAGATAGGAAATAGAGAGAGCCATGAATGAGATGGAAAGTAGATAGAAAATATTAGTTCTAAATTTTTTGAGATTGCATTTGACTAGAGTCTTTCCACAGGGTTGCAAAAAAACTTGTGAAGACTAGGATTTAGCATTGATTCCACTAGATTGACAATTCAACTAGTGAAGATTGATTATCTCTAGATTCAAATTTTCTTCCATTATAGTTCCAATATTTGTTGCAGAAAAAGGAGATTCAAATAAATTTGAGAAGATTCCTACAAATTTCTACAAATAATATCTTCTTTAGAATCAATCTAGTATGGGAAGTAACAAATAGAAGATCGAAGAGTTGGAGGTATTGCATAAAAGGTCCTAGTACTAGAGATTGTAGACCTGCAAAGTGTAGAAGGATAAAAGGTCATAGGACCCTTATTGTAGATTTGAGAGAAACAAGATTCAAGGAGAAGAATCCCAATGAATATAGGAGATTGGTAATCTCCATTGAATATTGAAGACTTCACCTTGAAGAAACTGAAGAAGACCTACAAGAGGTCTCATTTAAAAACTTCAAATCCTATAATATAAGAGGTTGGTGATATCCATTGAAGATTACAATTTGAAAAGTGAATAAGTACTGGAAATATTCTATTCTAGATTTTAGTAGTAGCAAATCTTAGAGATCTGAGAAGGAGATCTCCTTGCAACACTTCCATAGTATAAGGCTAAAGGAAAAAGTCTCATTTAGAAGACCAAAAAGCTATGAAATTGAAGACCTAGGAGATGTCTCAAAGAGTTTCAGATAAGGCTTGGAGAGCCTCATTGAAGGAGATTCAAAGAAAGCCATTTAAGGAGTTCCTAGAAGAATGCATTGCAGAAATTTACTATAAAGGAGAAGTTCCTGATAGTAAATAACTTGGAACAATTATCATCATTCAATAATAAGCCCAAGGTAGAAGTATTTAGTAAGAAGCTTGCCAAATTTTGGAGGATATTGGTGAAGATCTCAAGACTTTTAAATTCTTGAGAAGAGGGCCTAGATTGATGTCATATTTTGATAAGGAGGTTGAAGGAGAACAGAGATAGAAGGAGCTACCAAATTTGAGATATTTGAAGATTGTCTTAAATGACTAAAAGGCTCATTTTGGAAATAGGGTTTTTTTGAATCTATAGTAGAATACTAAAGGGTTCTTAAATGAAAAATTAAATATGCCTTAGAGGAGTTCCCTACCAAATGTTTGAGGTACAAAGATAGCATTTCAAAGGAGATATTGACTGCTAAAGGGTAGCAATTAGGATATTATTAGTAGCTACAAATTTTCAAATTTATAGAGTCCATCCTAAAGGATATTTGAAGTCACCTACTATAATTTCATGGTAGCAAGTTAGAGGGTTTTTAGAGCTACAAATATGTGAGTTAGAGAGTTGTTTTAGACAACCAAGAAGATTTACAAGTTCATCAAATTAAGGTCATAAATTTGGTGAATTGAATCCTTAATATATCAACCATCTTCATAGATCTTAAAGGTAAGAAACTTGGGTGCAAAAGGTTTATTAGTTGAACTTTAAATTTTTAGTTTATTAAGATTCATTAAGCACCATATTATAATTTAAAATGTTACGAAAATAAGGTTGCATATTATAGTCTTCAAGGGAGTGCAAAAGATAGTTTCTTTTAAGGTTAATACTTGCACATTAAAATAGGAGATTAGATATATTTTGACAAAAATAAAAATATCATCTTCCTATTATCTACTAGAGTGAAGAATATATTACTACTAAGTGAAAGTTCCAAAGTTCATAAATAGTTACTATTAGTGCATATTTCAGAGTTATAGGAATATTACTCTTGGTAACTATTAGTTCATAAAGAGTTAATATTAGTGCATCTTGCCAGAGTTACTATTAGTTGGCAATTGGGCGAATATTAGGATTTTCAAAATTGAAAATTGACGAATATGAGGACCCTCGACGTCGGCCCATTCGTCTAAAATTTTTAGGATCAATTTTTTCTTAGGGTACTTTTATGAAGTTATAAGATAATTTAATAGGTCAAAATTATCCCCAAATATGATCTTACATTTTAGGGCTTCAAATACCCCAAAATTTGGTGTGAAGATGTTCGATTTGATTTTCTTAAGATTCTCAATTATTCATATTGATTTTGATTAGGATTCACTATTTTTTTACAAATACATTTTGAGTCCAACCCCTTATGCATAACCTTGAGCAATATGGTTATATTATTATTGCACTACTCTAGTTATTCTTAAGTGCATTAAGCTAGGATTATTATGTGTATTGGTCCTTAAGTTAAGGTGAAATACCAAAGTGCACAAATTAGCATACTATCAAAGTGTCTAGAGATACTATTGAGCACTCAAAACCTGCAGTATTTTGTGGCATAGAGAAGCTACCAAACAATACGATATACCTCTAAGGAGTGGAGAAGAAAGCTGCCATTAGAAATCAAATAAAAAAAAAAGCTATAAAATGAGACTAGGAGAGTCTTAGAATTTAGGTGCAACCAAGGAGTGTATCACAGGTTATTACAAAAGTATAAAAATTGTCTTCTATTATTACATCAAAGGGAGAAAAAGGTTCAAGTGTCTTAAGGACACAACGTAGCTCTTGATTACATCTACAAGTGGCCACAATTACCAAATAAAAAACAAAAGTTAAGGTGCTTAGTAAAAGATTCAAACAAAGGTTCGATATCCACTGTTGGTAAGTAAATCATAATCTAAGGTTCTTAGAGCTATCCATAGAGCTACATCTAAATGGGATCAACACAATTACGAAGAATACCTATCACAACATAAAACCTATAGGAAAAATAGAATAACAAGGTAAGTCAAACATAGATAGTGCAAGTTAATATTTGAGTAATGATTATCTTTAATGATTATCTTTGAGTAATGATTATCGATAATGCCCATACCATATTTCTAATACTTACGTAGATAAGATATGTTCGAGTTGGAGTAATGATTATCTTGGAAGTATTAAAGGGCATCTTAATCTTTGCATGCCAATTAAGGATGACTTGAGCATTAGAGACACCTAATATAATGCTCACCAATATTATAACATATGTACCACTTGTCCATAGCATCAAGGAGTTAGTATATGTTCATAGCCACAACCTAAATATAGAGTGCAATAGCATCATTATATTTATAAGGAACATTAATATAACTCAATCAACATAGTAAGGATGAAAGTTATCACCATGAAGGAAGGAAAGAGTGTTGTATTGTAGGATAAATAAATAATAACTCATACAAGTGGTAGTGAGGAAGCACCATTGAAATAGCAGCATTACATTACATGAATTTCAAAGGAATATGCAAAAGAAACCCTAAAATTATCGCTACATACCAAAGAAATCCACATGTCTAAGTAATGGCAAGCAATATTGAGTGGTAGGATACAACAAAGGAATAAGTTCAAAAATCTTGACCATAGAAGTGTGCACCGATAACCATTCAATATCGTTGAGAGGATATTAGTTATTATAGTTTCAAAATTTAACCACTCAAGATGAAGCAAAGAGGATTAGGAGAATATTATCCTGAGAGTATTTCATTTACACACACCAAGTAGGAGAATTCACATTAACCATTATTACCAACATAACAAGAAAAATTTGAGGGGGTGGAAAGTAACTCGCATGCACGCAAGTCAAAGTTGTTTAAACCCTAATAATTATTTAAAGCATCATTGATCAGAAATAGCATGTGCCAAATATTTAGGAAATGAAGGAGACCGTATTAGAAGGTGATCATTGAGCATCAAATACTCCAAAGCTTGTGAGAATGAAGAGAATTCACATACAAAAAAGTATTTTTGAGTCTATAAACAATTTCAATACACAATAAAAACCAACAAGCTTTTAATAGAAACCGATGTATATTTTAAATAATTCAAGAGAGCATTATGCACATAAACTAGTTATTGATGTCCATAGCCAACCTTAGAAGTTAAGCTCGTTGGGGTCCTATTTTCATATCCCATTTGTAATAAGTCTCACCAATAAATTATCATTACGTTAACGCACACTAAAAGTAAGAGGCAAATATTTAAGAAGGTAAACATTATATATTTACAAAAATTTAAGGTTGATTTGAATTAAAGGACTAAGCAGTGATAAGGGATGGTATATAAGGTTGAAATCATTAAAATTTACATTGAATATATATCAACCTTAGTAAAATTTAAAGCAAAAAAATATAATTTTATATCCTAAATAGTATTTCAAATCACTTTAGTTGAAATCCAAGAATATTTGCAATTAATATCATAGTTGATATAAGGGTGTCTACTTGGTAAACCAAATTAGTATTATTGCAAATATTATCAATTTTTAAAATTCCAAAATTAGGGAGATATAAGGTTTTCAAACTTTGATAATTGAAATACTACTTTACAAATATTATTATCTTCTAAATTTCTACATTAGGTAGATATAAGGAATACTACATCAAACTTTAACTAACTAGAATTTATAAAATTGAACTATTGAGAACTAAAGGTTGAAAAGAAGCAAAATTATTATTTTCTTGAAAGATTTGGAATTAATTACTTATACTTATCTCATAGACACATTAAAGGGACAAATAAATCCAACAATAGAATACTCTATCAAACTAAAAAGTGCATGGTTTAATAGGAGAATAAGGTTAAATAGGAGTTGATTATTGTCATTCCAAAAAGAAAACATTACCAAGTCAAATCAAAAGGTGAACTATTACTTGCTACTTTACCAATATTAGAGTATATTCTAATCACTAGGGAGCCATAAGAAAGTCAACCTCAAAGGATTATAACCTTCAAAGCTAAAGCAATTATGGATACAAGAACAAGTAAACATATAACAAGAAATCCACAATGGTTTGATCACCTTGAAGTCTCAAATATTCTTAATTTGAAAGGGCTAATTACAAACCTCATTTCAGTAACCAAACTAACTAAAAGTAGAGATATGGTAGAATCCAAGTATGAAATAGAAGCTACAAGACTTATTAATAATGGTACATATGCTCTAGATTTATTTGGGTTCACACAATATATTGTTGTTCAATATAACACTAATGGATTTTCTAGAGAAACAAATTATAGGGAATGGAAAAGAAAAATGGATCAATTGTGATCCAAATTTACCTTCTATATTCATACACAAGAATCAAATAATGAAAGTGATGAAGCAAAAGTTTCTAGATAGAAAATCAAAGGATAACATGATTCTAGGAACAAAGGGAAAAGGAAAATTCTTATACAAGAATTTGAAAGAGCTCAAGAAACTTATAATATTGAAGTCACAAATATTGAAATATACTAATCATTCATTTGATCAAGTATACAAGATGATATCAGATTGGATAAATCATAAAAGACGCGAGTGTTGGAAATTTTGAATGATTATGTTGTCATTAATGTCAAGTGTTTGGTGCAAGGCAAAGTTCATTATGATACAAGAAAATTGGTAAAAAAAAATGGTTATAATATTTTATATTATAAGGCAAAGAGGTTGGTTAAAATTTTGAAGGCAAAGTTTACATCAACGTTTTTAAAAGAAAGAGAAAATATTATAATATTTTAATATTATAATAACTAGGCCAAAAGGGCTTATTAAAATAAAAATGAAAAAGTGCTTTGGACAAATGTCTTAAAAGGAATCAATTTGACAAAGGACTCCATGCAAAAGTATTTTTTAATACTAAAGTTAAATAATATAATATTTAACACAAAGTTAAATATTATATTAAATATAAAATTAAATTTGAAATTGTCAAAAGGTGCCAAATTTCAAATTTAAATGAAGTTAAATAAAGGTTTTTGCTGATGTCATAGCAATGCTTCAAATGCATATATAAATAAGGATTTAAATCATTTCCCAATGTTACTAAGGTTAATGCACAAGTATTAATTGATCAAGGAGTGCAGAGAAAAGTATTCAAAATACCATTTGTTGAGCTAGTGATAAAAAATAAGAACAAGGAGATGTACATTATGTTTCAGCAAGGTCTGGTAGCCCAAGTGGCAGGCACGTCCTGCATAAGGTGTGGTAGAGAAGAGGTTCATGGTTTTATTCTCCCTAGCACCGGTTTGAAGCGTTTTATTCTTTTTGGTGGACATGGAAGGAAATAAAAAGTGGAGGCCGTGTGTTCTGTATCAAATTCTTGGCCAGTATAAGCGGTCGAGTGTTGCGCTTAGGAGTTTGAAGTCGGAAGATTGATTCTTGTCCACACCAGCAAAGGAATTTAAATTTTAAGGTATGCTCCAAAGTGATTAATGTTGGCTATGTTTGGTGTTTGGTGGATGTGATTTGGTGTATGGTTTTGGAATATAGGAGGTATAAGGGGAAATTAATTTTGCATAATATTTTAAGGGTATTGTTGTTATTTATTTTATATATGCAAAGGTTGGAGTCATAAGGTGTAAATAATTTATTTTAATTGTAAATAATTTTTCTTTGACATTAAAGTGGATTCAAAATTATTTTAAGAAAGTAGGATACAAAATGTGTAAAATATGATTTTATTGTTTGTAATTCTTGCTTTATAAAAAGGAAATTTTTGAGAGAGTTTTATTGAGCTTTAATGCACTATCCTTGAGAACAAAAGAAGAGTCCTAGAATATTATTTTTAAATTTCATTGAGCACCTTTTTGAGTGAAAATTCATGTGGATATTTTGAAATAGCATCTTGCTATTTAAAACTTAAAGTGGCACAAGGAGAATTGGTTGTTTGTGAGATAGGTTTTGAAGACATATCTCCATATGAGAAAATTAAGAGGTATGGGCACATCATTCCTTGTTTAAAGTGTTTTGTTGAAGTGAATGTTTTAGAAAATAATATGGAGATAAAATGATTGTTTGATAAGTAATTTTGGAAATATTTGAGTTAGGTTTTGAGACCTACATTGTGTATCTCTATTAAAATAAAGTGGAAAAACATGTTTTAGGGTTTGTGAGAAAATTGTGCTTCATTATTTGAATGATTGTGTGAGAATTTTATGCATTGGTTTTGAGTGATATTGAAATTGCATGTGCAAACATTAGAAATCAGATTGTTAAAGCAAGTGTGTGCATCATGAAGATAGGTGTCATGTGGTAGACTAGATCTACCTTCAAAAGAGAAATACATATGAGACATGTGAAAGCAAAAAACTTAATTATTGAGTAGAACATATTGAGCTATTTGCAAGTGTATATCATTCTCTAAATGTTCCAAAGGTTAAAATAATTTTGAGTAGAATATATCTATTTGAAGAAAGCATTTCTGAAAATGATATAAGCTTTGTTTGTGTGCAATATTTGGTATAGTTTTGTGAGTAGCATTAAGGGTATATTTGAGCAAGTATTTTGAGAAGACTTGAAGCTAGATTTGAGAAAGTATTTTTAGAAGGCTTGAGGATATATTTGAGAAGACTTGAAAGGCATAATTGAGCAAGTATTTTGAGAATGCTTGAGGATAAATTTGAGCAAGTATTTTGAGAAGGATTGAGGATAGATTTGAGCAAGTATTTTGAGAAGGCTTAAGGGTAAATTTGAGCAAGTATTTTGAGAAAGCTTGAGAATACATTCGATAAAGCTTTGTGTTAATTCTTGGGATAGATTTTGGTATAGATTTATAAGCAGAGTTAGAGCATATTTGTGCTATACCTAAGACAAAGTTTGTTATAGATTTGAGATAGAGTTGAGAGTAGGATTTGGATGTGACAAAGCAAAGAGAACATTAGTCTCTAATGGATAGAGATCCATCAACCAATTTAGTGGGAATAGAGATCTCCTATGGAGAGCGATCCATAAGCTAGAGTAGTGGGGGTAAAAGTTTTCTAGAATATCAAAAATGAGAGTAAATGGGATAAAGTTCTCCTTTTGATAGAGATCCACAAACTAGAGCAAGGGGATAGAGTTATCCTATGGAGAGAGATCCATGAACCATAGCAAGGGAAAATATTTCTCCTATGGAGTGTGATCCATGAACCATCTAGGGAGATCGATTTCTTTTGTGGAGAGATATCCATAAACTAGTTGAGGAGATAGAGTTATCCTGGATCAAGTTCCACAAACCAGAGAAAAGTGGAAAGATTTCTCCTATGGAGAGAGATCCATAAATCATATCATAGGGGTTTGGTGTCTCCTTTAGATAGAGGTCCATAAATATTGTAATAGAGAATTGATTCCCAAGAGATTTTGTTGAGAAAATTTAGAAGAATGGTTTTCTTTGTGGGGTAACCCACATTAGGTGAACCACGTTAAACTTATGCCTCTCTTGTGTATGATGATTTGTGCATTACTTTAATTACTGCTATTGATATTTCCATTGATAATATTAGATAATATTATTTTGGAAATAAAAATAAAAGTTGATATTATACTTTTCACCCCCCTCTCAGTATAATATTGTGTTCTTCAATTGGTATCAAAGAGGGTTCCTTCGAAAAAGTCTAATAGCTTGAAGGAAGATAGTATAGAAACACAGATGGCATCTCAGAATGGATGTTCATCAAATAAGGTACCATTGTTTGATGGGAACAATTATACTTTCTAGAGCATAAGAATGAATATATACTTGATGGCACAAGGATATGAGATATGAAAATTATTTGAGGATGGGTTCACACCTACAGCTAATTATCCCACAGATAAATATGGTAATATATTGCATGTGAATAATTTCAAGGCTATTAATAGAATTTTGAGTGGATTACATGAACAATAATTTGTAAAAGTTATGCATTTCAAATAAGCAAAAGAAATTTGGGATAAATTGAAGAAAACATATGAGGGAAATAAAAATTCCAAGATGGAAAAACTACAAAACACAAGAAAAGGATTGAATATTTTAATATGAAAGATGAGGAAGATATTGCTACATACTTACTTTGTGTGGATGATATTGTTAATACCATGTGTGGACATGGATTTGAAATTTAAGATTCCAATGTTGCTTAGAAAGTTTTAAGGTCACTTTCTACAAGGTATGATGGAAAACTTTTAGCTATAGAAGAGATGAAAGATATTGATTAGTTGACTATGGATGAGTTACATGGAATTATCACAACTTATAATATGAGAATAGTAAAGGATTCCAACTCTAATAAAGAGATAACCTTCAAAGCATCAAATAAGATAAAGGATAAGAAATCATGATCAAGTGGTGAGTGAAGCAGTGATGAAGAAGCTAACTATGGTAGATGAAAAAATAAGGACTCAAGAAACACAAAGTAGTAGTGAATAGAAACAAGATCATAAGAAAAAGGAAGGAGGAAAATTCAGGTATGAAAATAAAAACAAGTATGGTCAATGCAAGCATGAAAATAAGTTCTTTCAAAGGCACAAGAAGAGTTTATATGTTAAGAATACACACAAGGCTTCAAGTGACAGTGATGAAAGACCCTCATATAGTGAAGAAGAATTTTTTTTTGGCAATAGGTGAGGAAGAAAATACTCCTGTTGAAGGTAAAGTTGAAAAGTATGAAGATGCTCTTGAAGATCAAGAAGTAAAAAAATATTCAAAAAATGAATAGGAAGGCATAGTAGATCTAGAAGCATAACTTATTGCTGCTCTTAGAGAATTGAAAAAGGTTAGAAAGCAGAATTCAAGAGCAAAGACTCAAGTTCAAGAATCTGAGGAAGAAAAATAAAATCTTATACAAGACTTGACAAAATCAATAACTAAGGCAAGGATACTTAAAGAGATAATGAGTGAAAAGGTAGAAGCAAAAGAGTTATAATGTGAGAGGCTCTAACATGAGATAATTTCACTAAATATGGAAGTAAAATATTCTAATAACAAGCTACACAAGTTTGGTAAACGTTCAAAAACTTTAGATAATATTATCAATGCACAAAGATCTTCATCTATCAAAACAGGACTTGGTTTTGAATAAAGACAAGGGAAACCGAAAGAAGTATCAAGCTCAAGCTCAAAATAAGAGGAAGTTTCAAAAGAAGAGAGTGCAGGAGAAATTGAGACTTATGAGGATAATTTGAAGAATATAAGCTTCACTAAGAAAGGAAACAATGCACAAACAAGGAACAAGGATCATCACAAAAAAGAAAGTACTAAGAGATCAATGGGTTCAAGGTAAGATTTCTTTAAAGAACATTTTTTTTCATGTTATAAGTTTGGTCACAAGGCTATGCATTGCAGAACTCATGGAAAGATGGAGTATGGTTTTACTAAGAGGAACTTCAAATATGGACATATCTTTCAAGGGTATTGCTACTCTTGTAATCAATTTGGTCATAAAGTAATTCATTGTAGGGTTCATGACAAAAATGGGCATGGCTTCACCAGGAGGAACTTCAAGATATTTGCATATTTTATGACCTACAACATTAAGTGTTACAAGTGTAATAATCTAGGGCATAAGGCCAAGTGGTGCATAACAGAGTTTCCAGATCTTACAGAGACAAGCAAGAATAGGGATACTCAAAAGGATCAAAAGGGTATGTTGAGAAATAAGGTTGACAAAGAAAAAGAGCATTGTATGTTGGGAGTAGAAATACTCCCACCCCAAAATTAATCACCTCAAAGAGAGGAGGTGGGGAGAGGGCTGAGCTAATAGTCTTATCTTTATCCCCAAAGGGTTCTCTTTGCAATTTATGTCAAAGGGGGGCAGATTTGAGTAAGGGGGAGAGCATTCAGTCAAGGGGAGCAGTTTCTCAAGGGGAGCAGATTTGTAATCAAATGTTTTTTTTTTTTTTAAAGGAATTTTTAGAAAAGGGTTGCCATCAATGCCAAAGGCAGAGATTGTTGGAAAGTTTGGGTAATTATGTTGTCATTGATGTCAAGTGTTTGATGCAAGGCAAATTTCATTATGATACAAGAAAATTGGTAACAATAAATGCTTATAATATTTTATATTACAAGCCAAAGAGGTTGGTTAAAAGGTTGAAGGCAAAGTTTATGCCCATGTTTTTTAAAAGAAAAGAAAAAATATTATAATATTTTAATATTATAATAATTAGACCAAAATGGCTTATTAAAAGGAAAATGAAAAGCACTTTGGAAAAAGGACTTAAAAGAAATCAAGTTGACAAAGGACTCCATGCAAAAGTATTGTTTAATACTAAAGTTAAATAATATAATATTTAACACAAAGTTAAATATTTTATTAAATATAAAATTAAATTTGAAATTATCAAAAGAAATCAAATTTAAAATTTAAATGATGGCAAATAAATATTTTCGCCAATGTCATAATGATGCTTTGAATGCATATAAAAGGGATGAGCTAAATTATTTTCCAATGTTACTAAGGTTAATGCGTAAGTCTTAATCGATCGAGGAGTGTAGAGAAAAGTATTTGAAATGTCATTCTTTGAGCAAGTAGAAGTGAATAAGGACAAGGAGGTGCATGTTGTGTTTTAGTGAGGGCTAGTAGCCCAAGTGGCAGGTGGGTCTTGCGTAAGGTGTGGTAGAGAAGAGGTTTGCGGTTTGATTCTTCATAACACCGGTTTGAAACATTTTATTCTTTTTGGTGGGCATGGCAGGAAATAAAAAGTGGAGTCCACGTGTTAGGTCTCAACCTCTTGGCTAGAACATGCAATCGAGCACTACTCTTAGTATTTTGAGGTTAGAGGGTCAATTCCCATCCACGCCAGCAAGGAATTTATTTTTTAAAGTATGCTCTAAAGTGATTAATATTGGCTATGTTTGGTGTTTGGTGGATATGATTTGATGTATGGTTTTGGCATATAGGATATATAAGGGGAAATTAATTTTGCATAATATTTTAAGGGTATTGTTGTTATTTATTTTATATATGCAAAGGTTGGAGTGATAAGGTGTAAATAATTTATTTTAAATTGTAAATATTTGTTCTTTGAAATTAAAGTGGATTGGAAATTATTTTAAGTGGGATACAAAAGGTGTAAAAGATGATTTACACCTTTTGTATCCCACTTTCAGATTTTATTGAGCACCTTTTCGAGTGAAAATTCATGTGGATATATTGGAATAGAATCTTGCTATTTAACACTTAAAGTGGCACAAGGAGAAATGGTTGTTTGTGAGATACGTTTTAAAGATATATCGCCATAAGAGTAAATTAACATGTATGGGTACATCATTCCTTGTTTAAAGTATTTTTTTGAAGTGAATATTTTGTAAAATAAGGTGGAGAGAAAAGGATTGTTTGACAACCATTGTTGGAAATATTTGAGTTATGTTTTGAGACTTACATTATGCATCTTTTTTGAAATAAAGTGGAAATACATGTGTTAGGGTTTGTGAGTAAATTGTGCTTCATTTTTTGAATTATTGTGTGAAGCTTTTGGGCATTGGTTTTGAATGATATTGAAAGTGTGTGTACAAATATTAAAAATTAGACTGTGCATGCAAGTGTGTGCATCAGGAATATAGGTGTCATGTGCTATACTAGATCTACCTTCAAAAGAGCAATAAATGTGAGACATGTGAAAGCGATATACTTAATGATTGAGTAGAATATATTGAGCTATTTTCAAGTGCATATCATTCTCTATATGTTCTAGAGGTTAAAAAAATTATAAGTAGAGTATATTTGTTTGAAGGAAGTATTTCTGAAAATGATATAAGCTTTGTTTGTGTGCAAGGTTTGTAAATGTTTGGTACAATTTTGTGAGCAGAATTAAGGGTATATTTGAGCAAGTCTTTTGAGAAGACTTGAAGGAAGATTTGAGCAAGTCTTTTGAGAAGGCTTGACGATAGATTTGAGCAAGTCTTTTGAGAAGACTTGAAAGGTATAATTGAGCAAGTATTTTGAGAAGGCTTGAGGACATATTTTAGCAAGTCTTTTGAGAAGGCTTGAGGATAGATTTGAGTAAGTCTTTTGAGAAGTCTTGAGGATAGAGTTGAGTAAGAATTTTGAGAAGTCTTGAGGATATATTTGATCTATATTTGTGTTAAGGCTTGGAATGGAGTTTGATGTAGATTTATAAGCAGAGTTTGAGCAGATTTGTGTTAGATCTAAGATAGAGTTTGATGTATATTTGAGACAAATTTAAGAGAAATATTTGGATATTACAGATTAAATATGATAGTAGTATCCAGTTGATAGAGATCCATCAACCAGTGTAGTGGGGACAAAGGTCTCTTGTGGAGAGATATCCACAAGCTATATGTCATGACCCTACCTAATAGACTTTATGGCACAAATAAAACAATGTATTAACCTATGATGTGGTGATACTTAGTTTGAACAATTGAAAAAACTGTAAGATGTTTAGTTGATTTATAAGGGCATGTGATCGCTAACATATTACCAAGTGTGCAGGATCAGGTACACTCGTGGGTGGATAAGGTAGAAGCATCCATCAGAATGAGGATACTTAAGATTAGGGGAAATGATGATTAAGGTACTTGGAGGTAACATGGATAGGTATCTTCATATAGGAATGCATTATCAGAAGGGATAATCATCGATGACTGATCGCCTTAAGACTTAGTTGATAGCCTAGTAGCTATCATAAAATCTCTAGCTAAGATAGGTTATTGGGTTGAGGTAAATACTCCCTCTTTATTGTTTTATAAATTTTATTGCTCTCTATTGCATCAGGGATTGGGTAGCATAATGTTGGAATGTCAATAAAGAACAACTACAAAATGTACTTGGATGCATAAAGTGAACTGTTATGTTAATGGAATAATAGAGCATCATTGTTATGAAGGAAAATAAATTAAATTTAAATAATGAGTGAAGATTCATTTAAACTAACTAATGAGGCTTTGAAATAAAAATGATATGATTCATTTAGAACTCATTAGTAAGCTTTATTTCAATAAATAAATGAGAGTTAATTTGAAATAATTAAAGAAGTTCATTTTGAGTGATAATATAAATTCATTAATGGACTTTAATTAATTGAAATAAAAAAATAGAATCTTTTATTGTTAGAGCAATTGATAAATTGTGTTAAATAAAAGTAATATATATTTAAAAATATATATAATGGCAGGAGAATATCGTGATAAGGATATTGTAAAGGGCACCATTCTCTATTTTTTAAATAATTTAAATATCTCGTCCCTACCCCCCTATATGGTGCAATCTATGTAAATAACGTAGGGGCTATTAATTTCCAAAGGTGGAAATTATGGGAAATAGAATCATTTATCATGATATGAGAAGGTATGAGAGCATTAAAGGAAAATGGGGATTGATGTTACCCCGATATGGGATATGGGATAGTGGACAGGCCACCTAGATCATGAGGAGCACGTAAGGTGCTAGGGAAGAAGAGGGAAGGAAGAAGAAATATGGGAGACAAAAGATAAAGATAGAGGAGGTGATCAAGGAAGATAGGATAGCACAACAAGACAAGGGAGCAGTAGCAAGAGGCCACTGGGAGTTATTTCGTAGGAGTATTCAGGATGGAAAGTCTCAAATATTATACACTTACATGTTTGTATGATAAATTATGTGATTTGGATCTAGTTGTAATCCCCTACAGGGTGATAAACCTGTGAAAGGTAGTTAAACCTCCTATGTGTTGCTTGAAATGAGAGTGTTGTTGTGATATTTGCTCTTAGTAAACCTCTTATGTGTTGCTTGAAAGGAGAGTGTTGTTGATAGCACTGCTCTTAGTAAAATCCTTGTGAGTTGCTTGAAAGGAGAGTGTTGTTGAGACTATTGCTCTTAGTAAACCCCATATGTGTTGCTTGAAATGAGAGCATGTTGCTCTTAGTAAACCTTCTTTGTGTTGATTGAAAGGAGAGTGTTGTTGAAAGTATTGCTCTTAGGAAACCTTCTTTGTTTTGCTTGAAAGGAGAGCACTTTTGAGAGCCCTGCTCTTAGTAAACCTCTTGTGTGTTGCTTGAAAGGAGAGTGTTGTTGAGAGTGCTACTCTTAGTAAACCTCCTATTTGTTGCTTTAAAGTAGAGCATTTTTGAGAGCACTGATCTTAGTAAACATATTGCATGTTTCTTGAAAGGAGAGCATTGTTGAGAGCGCTGCTCTTAGTAAACCTCCTATGTGTTGCTTTAAAGAAGAGTGTTGAAAGCACTGTTCTTACTAAACCTCCTATGTGTTACTTGAAAGGAGAGCATTGTTGAGAGCGTTGCTCTTAGTAAACCTCCTATGTGTTTCTTTAAAGGAAATCATCGTTGAGAGCGCTAATCTTAGTAAAACTTTTATGTTTTTCTTGTTAGGGTAGCATTGTGTTGGGAGCATTGTTCTTTGTGAAGACATCCCTTGTGTCTTGTTGAGGTAGCATTGTGTTGAGAGTGTTGCTCTTAGTGGAAATACCCTATGTCCAGTTATAGAGAATTGTGTGTAATATATCTCCACCCTTAGTTATAAAACTACCTATGTTTTTGTTAGGATGCTATGTTTGGGGAGCTCTGCCCAATAGGAAGCCATTTGTGGAAACTTTGTGGCTGTGTAAGCCCAGTTCCTTGGAACATTTAGTGGTGGGGAAGAGTAACTTAATGACTAGTTCTATCTTGCCTAAAATAAGAGTCTTGCAGTCCTTATATCATCCTACTTAAGACATATGTATCTTCCATGAAGGTGAATGACTCCATAGTCGTAAACCTTGGATTATTAAGGTTTATCTAGGCAAATTTTATTAAATAAAGAGACCTTTAATTTATGTAAATTATATTATAGGTATTTAATGGAAATAAGACCTTTAATTTATGTAAATTATTTTATAGGGCTTTAATGGAAATAAGACCTTTAATTGGAAAAACTACTCTGCTAGGATTTGATGAAGAAAAACTACTCTGCGGGGATGGTAGCAACTTTCAGAGGAGGTCTAAAAAATTGCAGGAATGTCATGATGGCATCAGATTCAGCACAAAGAGTGCATGCTCATGATATTTTTTCATCTAAAAATGACTGGAAGGAATAGGATTTTCAAGTGCATGTCAAGAATCACTTGTTAAAGAACAATGGATGTTTGGAACGATGTGAAGCCAGGCCAGTTATAGTGGTTCAACCAGACTCGGTGGCGTAAGATGTGGAGCATCTAACCAAAATTGCCCTTATTGGTAAATTTTTGGGCATCCAAATTTCTCTCCCCTTTGTGGAGGCTTGGGTCAGGAAGACTTGGAATCCTAAAGGCGATGTGGAGGTGATGCTGAGTGTGAATAGCTATTTTATGGTGGTTTTCTCTTGTGTTGCGGATCGTAACAAAGCATTTGAAGGGCGTCATTATTTCTATAACTAGGTGGGACTCTTTCTTAAACCTTGTCATGTGGGCTTGAACCCATCAGATGAGCGATCTTCGTGGGTTCTAGTATGGGTGCGGCTTCCATGGCTCCCATTGGAATTCTAGAGAACTGATATCTTGCATAGGATTGCTCTTCTGCTTGGGAAGCCGGTTGGACCATCACAATAGACAATGTATAAAAAGGTAATATTTTTTGCTCGTATTTGTGTTGAAATTGACTTAAATAATCCTATTCTAGATTCTATTGAAATACAATTTGGATCAACTACATGGGTTCAAAAACTTGACTATGAAGCTCTTCCATTTTGTTGTTGGATTTACCGTGAATATGGCCACTTGCAAATAAAATACCCTAAGTTTGTCTTGCTTGTGGCTTCAAATCCTAGGCCCTCTCGGTCTGGACAAAGTTTGGATAAAGTAAAAGCCCTTATAAAGGAATGGTAATGGTATAAGGAAGGTTTTATTCTGGTAAAATCTTGAAATAGAGGATGAAGAGCAAACAAAGACCTTAAGGATAGCCAACCAGATAGTCTACTCAACCATTTTTAAATATTATATGATCTTGATCAGTGCATGGAGATACCTGAAATGTCACTACCTGATGCAAATATAACAAGGCCGAATCAGATGTCTCTTCTTGAGGTGGAACTTAAGGAATCAGATCTAGGGGGTTCAAATGAAGAACAAAGGGCTTTGGATCTAAATATAGGGGACATGGTTGGGTCTAGCACTATAAGGAAAACTATTTTGGAAAGTAGTACAAATTTATTTATGCCCTATACTACTTAGGAACTGATGCAATCATCCTTGGACTACAAAAATCCTACGGTGTTAGGATTACAGCAAAAAATAATTAAAAAATGTTTTTTGTATAAGAATATGAAGGTGGGTCTGAAAAAGCACCAAGATAAAATTAAGTTAATGGAGGAGACTTTGGTGGAGTCAGGATTGGTGAGAACATTGGACTCCCATTTTTATAACCCCTAAAAATGATTATCCTCTCATGGAATGTAAGGGGGTTGAATAGCATCCCCAGACAAAAATTTGTTTGTGATTTGGTTCGTGTGCATTCTCCGGATGTGGTGTTTATTCAGGAGACTAAATTGGCTATTGATAGCATGTTATATATTGCTCCAAAGTTGTGGATAAGGGGGAAATTCTAGTGTATTGGTGCATGTGGATATGCTAGTGGCGTCACTTTTTTATGGGATTCGGTTAATATATCCCCTCTTACATGGATTTCCAGTAGATGGTCTATTTCAATGGTCGGGCATGATAATGAATCTGGTGAAATCATCCTACTTACAAATGTGTATGCTCCTATTTATTACAATGGTAAAGTGAATTTGTGGAAGCACATTTGCTTTGTGAGAAGTTTGGTTCTCTTGTACCCATGGATTTTGGCTGGATATTTCAACTCTATCACTTGTCCAGAGGAGAAACATGGTGGCGTGGGCCATATCGAGCCTTTTTCTTCTGTCTTTAGTTCTCATATCCAGGCCCTAAACTTGGTTGACATAAAGCTAGATAATGGGATCTTTACTTGGCACAATAGAAGGTGTGGGGAATCTTCCATATCAGAGAGACTAGATAGGTTTTTGATATCTAGTTATTGGATGGGTAATAACAGAGGTGCTAGTTCTATGATTTTGGAGGGTAGGGGATCTGATAATTGGCCTATCAAAATCTCTACTTTGGATTTAGGTCTAAAAAATAATCCCTCTTTTAAGTTTCAACTTATGTGGCTTCGTGATCCTAAGCTTCATGATTTCATGCAAGGCTGGTGGACCACTGGCAAACCTCCTCATGGCACTGCTATGTATTCCTTTATGAAGCGACTACAATTTTTAAAATATAATTTGAAGAGATGGAATAGACTAAATTTTGGGAACCTTTCCTTGGCTAAGATTGCAGCTCTTAGGAGGATGGAAGAAGCTTCAAGGAATATTAGAGATCAGGGATTCATGAAGGAGTTTTTTGTTGAGGAATCTGAGGCTATGCAAGACCTTGCTGAATGGGAACTGAGGGAAGAATTTTTTTGGAAACAAAAAGCTCAAGTAGATTGGCTTCAAGAAGGGGATAGGAACACAACCTTCTTTTATAACTCAGTAAAGGCTTGTCGTAATGGTAACTGTTGACAATTTTGTCAAATTTCTTAAGGGGTAGAAAAGGAAAACAAATTTTGTACAGTCTTGTGTAAAGCTTTTTGCTTTGTTTTTATTTTGAAAAGATGTAGCAATTTTGGCTTCCAATGCCACCCATTTGTATGTAAAAATAGAAAAGAAAGAACTTCATTGCCAAACAAGCTAGGGAAAAGAGCTTCACCGAAGGAAAATGAAAAGAGCTTCGCACCCAAAGCATTTCTAGCACTACTTTAGGTAAAAGTTTTGCGAAGTAGTTTTCGCCGAAGAAAAATACAAGGAAAAGAGAATGAAACTACTTCACGCCCGAAGCATTTCTAGTAGCTACTTCGAGCAAAAGTTGAGCGAAGCGACATACAGAAGAAAAGAAAGCATCGCACCCGAAGCATTTTTGACACTGCTTCGGGTGGAGTTTTTTGTGAAGTAATATCCCCGAAGTAGAATACAAAAGCAGCGTTTGAAAGAACAACTTTACCAAAAAGCAAGGGCAAGAAATCTACTTCGGGTCCGAAGCATTTTCAGAAGCTACTTCGGGTAATATTTCTGTGAAGCAGTGTGCTGAAGTGAAATACAAATAAAAGGGGGTAAAACTACTTCGCATCTGAAGTATTTCCATCAGTCACTTCGATCGGGAAATCAGCGAAGCAGAACTCAAGGAGCATTGAAAGTACTTCGCCAGGAAGTTGTCGAAGTACTCACTTCGGGCCCCTCCATCAGCGAACCACTTTTACTTTGCCAAAATCTCATTGCGAAGCATTTGCTTTGGCTAATTTTGTGCGAAGTACTTCTTCCCAAAGTAAAAGGATGCAATGTCTTCTGAAGATAATTGCTTCGAAAAAAATTCTCCAGAACCACAGTTTAGAAAGAGGGTCGCATCGACGCATTTCCCGAGGGTGTCAACGAAGTGGAAAAGATGAAGAGGCCCATTTTGTGAAGCAAATATGCTTCAGCACTCCTCACCCCTAAAGTAGTTTTGCGAAGCTCAATTTTACGAAGTACATACCAAAGAGGATTTTTTGCTTCGGCCCAGAACCATTGCGAAGCAAAGTTGTGAATGAAAACTTAGCGAAGTGCTTCATGGGCACGCATTCCAAGCTGAGTATTTTCCTGAGGTGATCAAGTGCCTCATAAATGCAATTTTTCGTGTCCAGCAAGCCCGCTGCTCATTTTTGGCAATCAAAAACGAAGTATCAAGCCATGATGGAGAGACCGGCGAGCATGGTGGCCACTCGAGCACCACACCCAGAGATCAAGGACGTCTAGATAGCTCATCAATGCACCTTTCCATGGTTGACCCGGTTGTAGTTGCCATTTTTGGTAACAAATTTGAAAACTCGATCACGAGAGCCTCGAGGAGCCGAATTCTCAGAGCTCGAGGGCGTACGCTTCTTTATTATGTAATTATGACTCAGAGGCCTGGGTCCTCTATAAAAACCTAGGCATTGTAATAAGAAAATGGGGGGAACTTTTTGATAGAAATCTACTATAGCTTGATGTCCTGTGATTAATACTAAAGATCTTTGGGCTCAATTTCTCTCTTTTATGCTACCTTCTTTACTTGATTCTTTTGTCTATCTTCGTTCGTATACTAAGAAAGCTGAACCTTGCGTCCGGCATGTGATTGGGGACTGTACCCTAAAACTCATTCTGAAGGATACATAGGAGTGGAAAATCTTAATACTAGTTTTATTTTATCCTGCCTTCTGTGCTTGATTCTTTTGTCTCTCTTCATTCACATACTGAGAAAGATGAACCTTGCGTTCGGTGTGCGATCGGGGACTATACTCTAAAACTCACCTGGAGGATATGTAGGAAGATTGATGTTACGTTTCCTTCATTTATTCTTGGTATTCTTTGCTTCCATTCGAGTTACCGGTTAGTGATCATGCTTCCTATTCTTCCCCACCTTAAATCACCGATATCTCTTCCCATAACCCCTTTTGTTTCTTTCCTACACTCTTATCTTCAAACACCCAAGTAGATTAGTATAGGATTAAGCCTTTCTCTAGAGATTAGCATGGAGGGCATCTCTTCCCTTCGGCCTTTCAACATTGGTCCAGGTCTAGGGCGCATTCACTCACCCAAAATCCTTTCCTAGGCGGATTTGATGACCAACAATTTTTGGCACGCCTAGTGGGACCGACTGTGTCTATCTTAGAAATATCCATAACCAGTCAAGGTCCCATATTTTAACGCAAAACTTGTCTTCACCGAGGCCAATAGTTTTAAACCAGTTCACGGTGTGACCTGGTCAGTCTCACCTGACTAGTGGTAGTAGGGACTAATGCCCTCATTACTAAAAGACTCTTAGCATCTAGCGACTCTGTTTACCCAATAATATTTAAGTAAAAAATACCAGTACCAAAGGTCTATGCCTTCATGCAAACAATATGGAGAGTTAAGAATAGAGGAGAGGAAACCGAGTTCTTTGAGCTAGATATTGATGCCTTCGGGGAATAATCAAGGTTGATCACCCCCGAGTCACTGTTACAAGGAACATCCTCTGTTGGCAAATAAGGCTCAACTTCTGATAGTATAACATCTAGTTTTCCTCCCAATCCTCCCAACTCTCCAAAGTGTCCTAGTCCCTCCATTCCTATTAGTTGTCCTATTAGCAGTGAAGGGGGAGCTTCAGGAATTTCTATTTCTCAAAATCCAGGAGCAAATATGGCACAACAGCAACAACAACAACAACAACAACAACAAATGCAGTAGCCACAACCACCCAGGTTGTGTACAACATGGGATTCCTTGTCACCACTGAATTTAGCAGGACAAGGGCAAGTGCCACCTGCTGCCATAAATAAGATCCCAACATTCGATGGAACTGGGAAGATTGCTTTAGAGCATATCTAGGACATAATATCTCTGGCGGTGATCCATGACATTACAGAAGAACAAATTATGGTAAATCTTCTAGTTCTTTCCCTTAGAGGAAAACTCCTCTACTGGTACAGATCTCTACCACCCGATAGCATTATAGGATGGGACCAGTTAGCTAGGCAAATGATGGGAAACTTCAACGAGTCTTCCGATCCTACTCTTCTACATCAGTTCACTTCGATCAAGAGACATCCGCAAGAATAAATCATAGATTTCAATTTTAGGTTTGCTCGAACCTGGCAGAGAGTTCCAGTTGGACTTCGACCAACTGACGAAGCTGCAACACTCTATTTCCTTCGAGCTTTCAATCTTGATATCAATCTCATGGTAAGATATTCTAATGTTAATACTTTTCTCAATTTGTATGAGTTATCCAAGAGAGCATAAATGGATTTGATAGCTATAGGCAAGCTTCCCCAAAGGATGTCGACACCCATACTTCTCGAATTCTTACAATTCCAGTATGCAAGCATAGTCACTTCGCAAATCTCCACAACCCCTACACTCCCGATTTCATCTTGGAATCTGAATCCTATCATGTCCCAAATCACTGCCCCATAAATTCATTTCCCTACATTTTCATCTACACAGCAAACTGTCTCTTTAGCATTTTCTATGCTACCACCACCACCTCAACACCCTGCCCTTCCTCCAATATCGACGATGGCTTCATTGCCACTCATTCCGAAAGTCGATGATATACAAACTAAAATTCTACAAGAGATGTAGTCTCTAAACTCTATAGTTCAGATGTTGTCCAATGACATGACAATTGTGAAGAAGAAACAAGTGCAGTAGGAATTCCTACCGAGAAGATCTAATCCTGCACCTACGCTTACCAAGGACCAAGCAGTCCAACAAGGGAAGGCTTCGGTGAGAAATGCTACAATTGACAAAGCTCCAAGCACTTCCGATTATGTATATTAGTGCTCGACGTGCAATGATCCGCATGAAGAGAATACCTGCACCCTGCACCAACACTATGTACAAACGCTAGCAAATAGTAGTCATAACGATTAAGTCAACGTCATTAGAAAGATGAGTCACAACCTAACAATTGGCAAAGAGGACCTCGTTGCAGTACTTACCAGAGGAGGAAGGAAGGCACTAAAAGTAGATTCTACTCATATGGCTCCTTTAAAAGCACAAGTTTGAACTGAGAAAGGACAATCATCCTCTTTGGCTCTAAATGAAGCTCCTCCGCCTGCACCCATCAAAGAAAAGGCTCAAAAGGCCTCTGCCGAATCACCTTAGGCAGAAACTAAGGAGCAGGATAAGGAAAAGCTCAAGTTTCCTTCCCTGAACAAGCAGCAAAGAGTTGAAGCTACAGAGCAATATCGTACTAGATACGAGCCTAGAAAGGAACCTGAAGTGCTCAAATCCTTGGCATACAACATTGTAGAGGAGTTGAAGAAGATCCCAGCCAAGATCATCTTATACGATGCACTACAACTACCTGGATAGGTGGACTTGCTATAGGAATCATTGAAGTCAATTAAAGTAAAAAAGGCAGCACCGCTTTCTCTTATGCAGACCCTATCCATGTCTATCATGGGAAAGAACAGAGCACCTCTGTTCTACCTGACCCTACAAATGGAAGGGTATGTTGTGCATAATTGCATGATCAACTCTGGGGCCGCTACAACAGTAATGCTAAGAGCAGTCTGTGAAGAAATAAGGATGAAGTATACGTGAAGTAGCCAAGGTGTACTTCGGTTGGATGGTACTCCAGTGAAGACTGTAGGGGTGATCAAGGATATTCCTATCTAGCTGCATAAGATGCCTCAGATCACAGTCATACAAGAGGTAGTTGTAGTTGACTTAGAGCCATATTTTAGTATGTGCTTGTCAAGGGAATTCACGACAAAGCTGGGCAGATATCTGTCTATGGATTACTCCCATCTGTAGATTCCATTCAAAGGAAAGAAGGTGAAGATCTACAATGAAAATCCTTCTTCCTTTCTTGTGCGAAAGATGTCCAAGGAAGAAAGCAGCAAACCAGTGAGCGCAATGGTGGAGGAAATAGAGTAGGTAGACCTGGTCGAGGAGTCTCTTGTGCAATTAAGCTATGAGGATGATTCTTCATTGGTAGACTTCAATGCCATGGTGGAAATCAAAATAGGATGTTATGCAATCACCAAGCCTAAAAATCACTCCCAACCAGGGAATAGAAAAAATGCCTAGGAAGAACTATGGAAGCTATTCTTTGACGACGCCCGATGTAAAAATAGCGTTGGGGCAGGGATTCTTCTAATTTCACCCTCCGAAGAGAAAAAATAATATTGCTACCGGTTGACATGGAACTGCACTAACAATGCAGTAGAATACGAAGCATTGTGCCTAGGACTCAAGAAAGCTGACAAGTTAGGCATAAAGCACCTCCAAATCTTCAAATATTCTAAATTGGTATGCAATCAGTTCACAAACAGGTGTACCTCAAAGAAAAATTATCTAAAGTCATACCATAACAGGGTATGGGACATGCTTGACCAGTTTGAGTATCTCAATCTACGGTCAATCCCACAAGAAAAGAACTAACATGTCGATGTTCTGGCATCCATCGCGACCAAGTACTCGCTAGCAGAATACATGGTGTACAAGCCCAAAGCTATGAGGATGATATATAGACCCTCTGTCCCATACAAAGATCTGCATTGTCAAGTCTTTGACAAATATGAGCAGATTGTAAATTTCATGATCCAAGAAGCCGCCACAGTCGAGGACAAAAGCTCTGATGAAGAAGAGTATGAAGGGTTGGTTCAACTGAAGAACAACTGCGTTCCCAAAGGATTGGTCACTCTTGAAAGCATCTTTGATCAGAATGACCGAGCCCTCTCTCACATGATCAAAGTCAATGAAAAGCAGTATCAGGACTTAGAGCTTGAATCTGGAAAAGCAATAAAGTTTGGGACTGACTGCACTCCAGAGGAGATAGAACAAATACTGAATTTGTGCAAAACATTTTCTGATATAATTGCTTGGTCTTATCAAGATCTCTAGAGATACAATCGACAGTTGGTTCAACACACAATTGAATTGTAGGAAGGGGTCAAACCCTTTTGAAAAAATAAAAGACCGATTAATCCCAAGATCAAGGTCCTAATGAAGGCTGAGCTCTTGAAGATGCTCGAGGCAAAGATCATATATCCCATCAAGTACTCTTCATGGGTAGCGAACCTGGTCCCAATAAAAAAAAAGAATGGAGATATCAGGTTATGCGTAGACTTTCGCAATCTAAATCAGGTGTCCCTCAAGGACCACTATCCTCTCCCACAAATTGATCAAATTTTGAACTTAGTGGCTGGAGCTCAATGCTTCTCTCTGATCGATGGTTTTTCTAGATACAATCAGATTTGGGTCAGGGATGAAGACCAACACAAGACGACATTCACCACCAAGTGGGAGACATTTGCTTACCAGTGAATGCCATTTGGACTTTTGAATGATGGTGCTACTTTCTAGAGAGCGATGGATCTTACTTTTGGTGAGCTTATAAATAAGGTTATCATCATCTATCTAGATGACATGACCATTTTCTCCCAAATAAGGGAAGACCACTCCACACATATACAATAAGTTTTTGAAAAGTGCCAAGATTTCGACATCTCAATTAATCCAAAGAAGTCCATATTCGTAGTCAGTGAAGGAAAGTTGCTGGGACACGCGATATCAGAAAAGGGGCTCACTGTAGATCTTGACAGAGTCGAGGCCCTAATGAAGCTCCCACTCCCAACAGACAAGAAAGGACTCAAATCCTTCTTCAGCCAGATTAACTTCGCGAGGAAGTTTTTCCCTGACTTCGCCCAAGTCATCAAGCCAATGTCCCAACAGAAGAGAGAAATCAAGCATTCAAAGAGATTAAGGCTTGAATCGCTCAGGCGTCGGTCCTAATAAACCCTGACTACAGTCGAGATTTTATCATGTATGCCATAGGAGAGCTTGAGAGCTATGTTGTCATCCTGACACAAAAGGGGGAATATGGCGAAGAGCATCCCATCGCATTTATGAGTCAGGTGATAAATCCCCATGAAGAAAGATATAATTTCATATAACGTTAGGTGCATGCAGTAATGAAATCACTAAGGAAGTTCAAGCAGTTCATCTCTCAAAGTCGAGTCATAGTTTTTGTCATTCACCCCGATGTGCATAATTTCATTATCCAAGGAGAATTGGGAAGCAAAAGAGCTAGTTGGGTGAACAAGATACAAGAGTTTGACATTGAGATCAAGCCCACAAAATTGGTTTGCGACCATGCATTGTGTCAAGAATTGGCAAAGAGCGCAACGGCCGAAGTGACAGAATCTTGGAGAGATGACTTACTAGTCGAAGAATGCTTCGCTAACCATGAAGAAGATGAGAAGGATTGGGTCAGTGAGATAATATGATATTTCAACATCAGCAAGTGTCCTTCACATCTAAATGCATCACAACAAAGACATTTCAGGATGTGGTCCTCCAGATACACTCTGTGCCCCGAAGGCCTATTTTTTAGGAACATTGATGGTGTCTTTCTCAAGTGCATCAAAGACAATGATAAAAGGAGGGTCCTAGGAGAATTCCATTCTAGACTATCGAGAGGTCACTTTTTAGGAAGAACAACAGCGTTAAAAATCATTAGGGCGGGTTATTATTGGCCCACACTCTTTGCCGATGTCTTTGCAGTTTTTCGTAAATGTGAGCAGTGTCAGAGCCAGTCAAAACAAAAATGCTACAATGCCCCTTCATCCGATACAAGTAGAGACACCCTTTCAAAAATGGGGTCTATATTTCATAGGGACCGTATCACTGAAATCCTCTGTGGGACATAAGTTCATCCTGACTGCAACGAACTACTTCACCAGGTGGGCCGAAGCAATTCCTACAAAGCATGCAGATCAAGAATCTGTAATTGCATTTCTAGAAGGATTGATCACTAGGTTTGGCATTCCCAAATCTATCATCACAAACAATGGCCCTGGCTTCAAAGGTGCCAAAATCAATGAATTCCTCTATAGATATGGGATATATCACAAAGTATCCTCCAATTATTATCCACAGGGCAACGACTTGGCAGAATCCACTAATAAGACTCTGTTGAAGATGCTAAGAAAGCTCATAGAAACAAACAAAAGGACTTGGAATATCCTTCTAGATTAGGCTTTGTGGGCCGATCGAATTTCTATCAAGAAGTCAATCAAGACTTCACCTTACGCCCTGGTTTATGGCAAGGAGGCCATCTTACCCATTCATGTGGAGATCCCTACATTGTAGCTATTAGAAGAAGAAGAAGGAGTTAGTCTGATGGAAAACAGATTAGCTCGACTACTACAACTGGAGAAATATCATGAAGAAGCCTACCAAAACTTTGCTAAGCATACTCAGGTCACCTAATAATGGTTCAAGAAGAAGTGGGAGATCTGGTATGGAAGTGGGACTCCTGGAAGGCCAAGCCTGGGAATCACGACAAGATGGACGCCTTTTGGGATGGGTCATTCGAAATTATGAAGGTGAACTCAGCCAATTCATTCATCCTCAAATATTTCTATGGCAAAGTCTTGCCGATATCCGTTAATGGTCTTCATCTGAAGACTTTTCACCACTAAGGTAAAACAATTTCTTTCTTCAAAAAAAAAAAATGAAATGAAAATGCACTTCGAAAAATAAATCGCGTCAAAATAAATGCTTCTGCAAATAAACTTCGATGATTTATAAATTTCGGGAGGAGCTTCGGTGGAAAAGCATCCAAAGCAGCTACTTCGAAGGACAAAGTGCCGAAGTAGAACTACCTCGGAGAAATTCTGGCGAAACAACTACTTCACACAGTTTTCTTTCGAAGTGACTGTGTATGAACTTTTGTAAATAAATTGCATGTACATCCTGCCCTAAGATCGCAAAAATACTACACTTTATAATCTCCTTCAGAGACCTTTTACATGAAGGAGCAGTTGCAAGGAGGTTCGCCGCGAAGCATGCCGAACCAAAATTCGAGCAAAGGCATGAAAAGAGCTTCGCACCCAAAGCATTTTCAGTAGCTTCTTCGGGAAAAAATTTTGTGAAGTGGTTTTCAAAAGGAGGAAGCTTCAGTGACCTTCATAAGGCAGAGCGACAACACGGCAAAAAATAAGTACTTTGGGCCTGAAGCATCAAAATGTAGTCCAAACCAAAGGTTCCCAGCGAAGCATTTTCAACATTGAAGTTCAACTTCGTCGAACCGAACATGCATGAGGTGAAGAATTCAAAACATACCTCGGAGAATGTGCCAACAGTGGCCTTGAAAGGAGTACAAAGCTGATAAATTTAAGAAAAAGTGTGGTGGAGCATTTCCCAAGATGATCAAGTCAGAAAAAGGGAAAATAAAAGCTCGCACTAAGGTACAAGGTGGCAGCGGGTGGCGTCTCCAGTACAAAGTGTAATCATCAAAGCATGCAGCCCTGTGTACCACATTGCTGTAGAAATGGTTTAAGAATACGACAACCTATTTCGTCCAAGGTGCAAACTTAATTTTGGTAGGTGCCATAAATTCAGGTGGTTGCCTTTTTAGGCTATAAAATCGAATTCTTGGCAAGAGGGAAGTTATTTGTCCATCAGTTAGAACTAAATTGAGAGCCTTCAGATATTCTGCAAACCTCCCATCCTTTGAATCTAGCCATTCACATTAAAGCCCTCTGTATCAAGAACTCTGCTACTATCAATAACAACATGGGAAAGAAAAACTCTAAGGAGAAGAGGAAAGAGCCCAAAGTTGTAGGCCCCGAAAAAACAAAGAAGGGGAAAGAAGAGAAAAAGCGTACTCCGAAGAAGTTAAATCTTTCCCTTCGATCCAAAAAGTAGCCAATGGAAGAGGGGGATGACTCAAAAGAAGAACAACTTGTGGAGCCACCAATTGATGGGTGGGAGAAGATCCAAGACACACAGCTCTCTAAGGGTGTATCCGATCTTCAACACACCATAGAATTCATGACAAGCAAGCTCACACTAGAAAATAAGAGAGCTATTGCATATTACTCCTAGATTTACTAGTTTTTAACCTCGCCTACTCACCATTGTCCTGAGCTGATCTATGCTATCACACAAAATTACCAACCTGCATCCAGGCAGGTGTTAGATGCTTCGGGACAAACTATTCTCCATCCTGAAGGAAGATGTACAAGTAGCCTTCACACCACAGCAGGGCCCGCCCAAGGGCTATTCTATTTGCAATGTCCTCCTAAATGAACAAATGGAAAGATTCACCTCCAACAGCTACATATTGAAGTTCCTATGGGAGAATCTCAAGAGCGGGCTACTTTCAAACAAGCTACCCCAGATGCCCTTACCCTTGGAGGCTTTCAAAAACAAAAATATTTTCTCCATCATTGCATGGGTGGCAGGATTGTCAACAGATGCTTCAGTACAACCCTAGCAGGTGTCTTTGGCTGAATGCATTTCAAGAGGGGAGTTTTATGCCCCTGATGCTTCAAGGCCGAACACCAACCCAGTTTTCTTTGAATGGGCAGAATGGGTGGCCTAAATCCTACACACAAGGCTCGCTAGCATGAAGAATTTAGCAGCAGACCAGTACTTTGCACCCCGTTCCTTTCTTGTCTGGTTGTACTTTTACCAGGTTCAAAAGCATTTTCCCCATATCACTATCTCTCCAATCGGCAAGGATGAAAATCCTCTGCCAGTGTATCAATGGACTCCCCTCATATTGAAGGAAGAGTCCTATTATTATTTTTTTCAACAATTTTTGGGACCCACCATGCACCTGTTAAAATGTTCTTGTCCTTGGGTACCACTTATTTTGAGAGATAGAGTGGTGCTGGGAAAAAAGGGGGACGTTTTCCAATTAACACAAGGACTGGTGATTCGCCTGTTCGGCTTCATAGGTAAGCCCTTCCTGTTACTAGTACACCCCTCTGAATATTAGTTTGCATTGGAAGTTGCTCGGTAGAGTGACTCTACAAATGCAGTATATGACCACGGTCGGAAGTGGGTGCATACCTGTGACTTCCCCTTCAGAATGGGTGTAATCAAAGTCTTTGCCCTTAAACAGATTGTTTTCCTGGAGGAAAAGCTCACTGATTTTGGCCTACTCCAAATTCCTTAGCAATGGCTCTATGATCCTTTGGGCGTGATGAGGGATCATTTGAAATTCAAGAACTTCCACATCTGCCCTCACCTCGAGGTTGTGGAACAAAGGAATAACCCCAACATAAAAGACCTGGAGTGGCATTTGGAAATAATGAGGAGATTTCCTCCATGGCATGAATTCTATCCTATGGAGGTCGATTTTGACCCTGATCAGTACCCCCTCCCGACTCCAAGCTCCACCTTTTAGAAGAAGGCAAGGGACAATTTGAAGGAGGAAGTAAAATACTGGAGCAAGGAAAAGCTTTGGGAATGGTGGATAATGATAGTCCATCATCAAAAAGTGAATTCTTATGGACTCTTAGCCTTGGATAAAGACTTCACAATTCTCTATGACACCAATGTCAAAAGCTGGAAGTCTATATCCTTTGCTTATTTTGTTCTCCCAGCCACACCAGGTTCAGGCAAAAGCCTAGGAGGCGCTAATGATGCTTCAGATAAAGAAAATGAAGTAGGGGCCAAAGCTACGCCTACAGCACTACCACAAAAGCCATCGGAAGATCATGATACAAGTGCAGAAGAAGTAGAGCAACCATTGGAGAGAAAGAAAAGAAAAATGCAGGAGCAAATTCAAGTGCCTCCGAGCCACCCAAAGAACCCTCGCACAAAGCCTTCAAGTATTTCTGCTGGATCCCCTGCATCAGGCCCGATTGAAGCAAACATTGAAGATGTAGGGGCACCAAGTGTTGAGACGGTCCCCGAAATAGATATCATTGATGTGGAGGAACTCCTCCAACAATAGAAAGACCCCAAAGAAAAAATTGTGGAGGTCGGGAGTGATGAAGACCAAGAGGAACAAGAGTCGACTACACAAGAAGTTACCATATCCGCTTTCAGTGGCGATCACGGTGGGACCCTGTCCCCTGGTTTTAAGATCAAATAACTGATCCTTGTTTTGTTTTGTGCTTGACAGGTACAAGTTTTTTAAAGCAGACTGTTATTCATCTCTGCCTGTGATGAATACTCGATAGTAATTCGTCGACCCTGAGACGAATTTTAAATTCGTCTCCGGCAGGGACGAATTCTGTTCTGTAATTCGTCTCACAGAGGGACGAATTCTTGCCTGTAAATTTTTAGAGCAGAAGGTCAGAAGCAGCCGGTCCAGGCAGAGAAGAGGTAGGGATTTTTATAATCTCTGTCAATTTTTTTGTTTCTGTTTCTGTTTCTTTGGTTATTTTTAGTTTACCCTGTTTGCTTAGGGAAAGTCATTCGTGCTTGTTTCATTTTCGCTAAATAAAATGAATCCCACACACATCACGTGGTAAATTAAACCAAGGAGCTGGTCGTAAGACCCCAGCCCTTGAGCAAGTCCAACGGTGGGTTCATCACCACCTTGGCTTAGCTTTGCATCCATTTCCCCGATTGTCACTGTTGTTAGGCGTAAATCCTGACGAAAGCTGACCGAGTGTCGCTGGGGTGATTCCCATGCGCGCGAGGATAAGTCTTCTATGGTAGGTGTCATTAACAGGACAATCCCCCTTCCGTACCGCCTATGTTCCACGTACCATCTGCTCTCACGTACCTATAGTTTCCCTCTCGTAAGGGCGGGTATATAGAGAGGTTGGTATATCGGTCCAGCAATGGTATATTGAAGGGGCGACCATTTATGGGAGTCATATGAGCCAACATTATGCATTTAAACGTTCTTCAAAACTTGCAAAAACAAAACAAAACATCAAAATGCACTAAACCAGTTTAGGACACACTATTAATCTTTAAAAGAGATAATCACCATTTGTGTATGTGTGTGTTCATTTCTGCTTAGTGTAACAAAAAAATCAAAAAAATCATAAACAAAAGATAAAAATCTATGCATTTTGTCACTCGCTCCAAAAAGCTCCAAGGATTCCCGCAATCGCTTGGTCATCCCCAAAAGGCCCCAAAGGTGTCCATGAACCCTTTGGTCAACCCAAGAGCACCCCAAAGGTGCCCATAAGTGATGCAGGAGCATCCAACAAAATATGGGAAATCTTATATTTTTCCCTAAATTTTAGTGCATCTTGTCGGGGCCATAACTTCTCAACCGTAGCTCCGATTGACACGAAAAAAAATACAACTCTATAGAGTTGTATTTCCCAAAAAACTAGTTTTTGGGGCCAAATTCCATCATCTAGGGCCCCGAAATTAGGTTTTAAAATTGCTCACCTAATTTTTTACGCTTTTTGAGCTGTTCGGAGGTCAATATCTCCTAATGTATTTAGAGTTAGGACTTGAAACTTCATTTTTGTCTTATCTATGGTAAGAGGGATGCGCACGCCAATTTTGGGCCCCATCTGACTCATTTTCAATTTTAGGGTTTTTAGAGAGACATCGTCATGGTGCTCACCCGTAGCCAAGCCCAATCACGGGCGGATGCTATGGGGAATATCCAAGGAGGCACAAGTCACCTCCGGTATAGCCCCAAGGATTTGGTCATACCACCTTGGTGGCCTGACACACAAGGTAGACCCCTCCACACCTTAACGGATAGGGACTATAGGGGCACCCCTTCTAGGAGCACTCCTGTTCAGCATAGCACCCAGCACACACCCTTCCATGAGGGGTACATCCATAGGAGAGCTCCCTTAGATGCTCGCTATGAGTGGTCACCGTGCGATGAAGCGCTAGGTCAACATAGGGTTCGACGGGAGGAACCACATGATTACACTATCCCTCCTTCACCCCCTCTAGTTGTCAGGACTACAAGGACAAATCCAGAGCACAAGGCTCCTCAGGTAGGGCGAGCCAACTCCGCCCGTCCCTTTTTCACTTATGAAAGAGAGCATGAGGAAAACCCTTACCTTCCTCAAGAGCAATATACATCACGGGAGCAATACGCCTCCCGCAAATGCTAGCTATCAGGATCACCTACTGAGGCCAGAGCCTCGGATAAATGCCACTACCTCCAACAGAGGGAGGCGGCCTATAGAGATCTTGGATCACTACGACCGAGATAGATATCTAGGAGAGGCATCTAGGCCTTCTAGACATGAGGCGGTAGGACCAACTATCTTAGAATCTGTCAAGCATTTCGCACATCGGATGCAACTCACGCAACTTGAGCTAGAACGACAACAGTTAGAGCAATGGTATCTTCTAAATAAAGAGCACCTTCACCGCCAGAAGGATGAGTTGTTCCAACACACTATGCAGGAGAGGACTCCAACCCCTCACACGCATAAGACAAAACATTATGAGAGGCACAACCCCCGGGTGCGAGACAAGTCTCCGCGACCTCATCAAGCACCACCCCCAATGCCTCCTAGACATGAGCGGGAGGCCACTCCTATAACCAATGACGGGTGCCTTCCTCAGGAACCCACTCAGGTTTATGGGCCACCCTTAGAAATTCATCAAGAAGCCTCTAAGGAATCAGAGCGAGAAGAAGAGCGGGATGAAAAGCCCTACCAAGGCATGGGGGTGCTATCTGGCCACCCCTCCATAGGCCCCAAGTTCCTCAACAAGAACCAACCAAAGAGGAGGAGCTCAAATCTCCCGATACATGCAAAGCGCTAGAGCACTTAGAGTCGGTAGAGACCAAGATTTTGGAGCTCCCAAGGCCCAACTTACATGAGGCTCCTTTCGAAGAGGATCAACCTTTAACCGTAGGGCTACCTGATGATGCAGTCCTCCATGTCTCAGAATCTCTAGATTATGATGAGTTGTACTCACTGGTCGAAGGTGAAGATGAAACAGAGATAGCCCACAACAATCACATGCGACAGCATCGACATCCCATAAATATCGATGAAGCAATTCAACAACTAAACATAATACTAGGGCATGAGTGGCGCGTTAACCCACCGCAGCGAGGCCAAGCATTACATCCGCCACTTTGGGCATACAAAGATCAACTTTCGCCCAGAGACCTCATAGCAACATCAGTGCCGAGGGCAGACCCTGTCCTCCTATCCGTGCATAGGGCCGATCCATTCATGCCCATCCCTCCAGAGCCAGATCCAGAGCGCAAAGACCATCAAGCTAGGGGTACCTCTATCCCCTGAAGAGCCATAGTCCAAACCAAAAGCTCCAAGGATTATCGCAATCGCTTGGTCAAACCCCAAAAGCTCCAAGGATTATCGCAATCGCTTGGTCACCCCAAAAGCTCCAAGGATTATCGCAATCGCTTGGTCACCCCAAAAGCTCCAAGGATTATCGCAATCACTTGGTCACCCCAAAAGCTCCAAGGATTATCGCAATCGCTTGGTCAACCCAAAAGCTCCAAGGATTATCGCAATCACTTGGTCATCCCAAAAAGCTCCAAGGATTATCGCAATCGCTTGGTCAACCCCAAAATCTCCAAGGATTATCGCAATCACTTGGTCAAAATCCCAAAATCTCCAAGGATTATCACAATCACTTGGTCAACCCCAAAAGCTCCAAGGATTATCGCAATCGCTTGGTCAAACCCCAAAAGCTCCAAGGATTATCGTAATCGCTTGGTCAAATCCCAAAAATCTCCAAGGATTATCACAATCACTTGGTCACCCCAAAAGCTCCAAGGATTATCGCAATCACTTGGTCACTCCCAAAAGCTCCAAGGATTATCACAATCACTTGGTCAACCCAAAAGCTCCAAGGATTATCGCAATCGCTTGGTCAATCCCAAAAGCTCCAAGGATTATCACAATCGCTTGGTCAACCCAAAAGCTCCAAGGATTATCAAAAATCACTTGGTCAATCCCAAAAAGCTCCAAGGATCCTAAAATCGCTTGGTCAATCCCAAAAGTCTCCAAGGATTCCTAAAATCGCTTGGTCAATCCCAAAATGCTCCAAGGATTCTTAAAATCGCTTGGTCAATCCCAAAAAGCTCCAAGGATCCCTAAAATCGCTTGGTCAATCCCAAAATGCTCCAAGGATTTCCACAATCGCTTGGTCAAAAATCAAGAAAATTCAAAAACAACAAAAATCATCAAAAACAACAAAATTTGCATCTCATTTCTAGGCATACTCAAATTCATCAATAGAGAGCTCTTCTCGCACCTCATCTTCATATTCACAAAAATCAATCCATCAAAAATACAAAAATATGTAGCTGCATTAAAGCATTGCATCCATACATTGCATATTTGTGGTCGTACAGGTCAAAGGCACCATAGGCTGTAATTGCTCTGCTAGTCCATCTTGTTCCCCACTGTTCCATTTTACAAAAACAACAAAAACACCATGCATTGCTTTTTACCACACTAGAGTCAGTGGTCTTTTAATGTATCAAGAGTTTTCGTGATTCAGTCATCATTTTGCTCTTTAGCCATGTAATGTATCAAGTCAGACAGATTTTACGAAGGTAGAGTTACACTTGAAATACACCTTGTTACGTAACATCCCAACACAAATTAAAACACATAAAAATTCCCAAGTTGTGTGAACGAAAGATGAAACCTGCACAGTAATCCAGGTCACCATAAGCGAAACGGTTATCTTGCTCATCCCCCCGTGCGAATGGTTCCAGAATGCTGAGAATTGACAAAAGGACAAGCTCTTTCCTATCCATTCACCTCCATATACAGTGGTTTTCACCACTACCAAATCCCAATCATAGTTGGTTCCCAAAGTTGTAAGGATTTGTACTACACGTCCCTGCCAAGGATGGGTAGTCATCCCCAAGACCTAAAAGGATCAACACCATTCACAAACAAAATTCCAACAAATCATCATCCTAACACTTTCCATTCACCTTTGGTCTCCAAGTTGTAAGGATTCGTACTATCCGCCCCTAACCAGGATGGGTAGTCATCCCCAAGGCCTAACAGATCAATGCCCCTACTCCATAATCTCCATCACCCCCTTGGTTCCCAACGTCGTAAGGATTCGTACTATACGTCCCTGCAAAGGATGCATAGTCGTCCCCAAGGCCACAAGGATCAAGGCCACTCACAAGCCCAAACTCACAATACTCAAAACACAAAATCAAATAACAGTGGTTATCACCACTATTCAAAATCCTTGCTCAAAAAGAATTAATAGAAAATAAACAGTGATTTTCATCACTATATAGACGAGCAACTTTCTAAATCATTCAGCCAACAAATATCCTGAACTTGAATCCCTGGAATTCTCAGCATTCGAAAACCATCTAGGTGATCCTCATTACGAGGTTTGGTTGATAGCCTATCTGGCAATGGTGGTATCCTACCCGCATGACGATATGTCTGTCACATTCGCTTTGCGTATGTGTAGACCAATGTTTGCATAAGGATGAGCTAGCTTATGGTATCCTGGATAACACCGCAGATTAATCTAACTAAATACAACAAAGGAGTTAGTGGAGCTAATTAGGTGATCCTCAGTACAGATTCGGTTGAAAGCCCATCTGGCACTGGCGGTATCCTGACAAATACCACATAAATGAACTCAATTGCACACACAGGGATGTGAAATAGCTTGGTCAAAAACAAGTCCGATTCATACCTTGTTCAAAAGTCTTGTAAGATAAAGTACAATCGTGGCTAGTGAGTTAAAACCGTCTGAGTCTCAGAAAACCTTAGCTACATTTCTAAACCAACTGCGCTACTTTTCATCCTTACAATACCATCAAAAAATACAAAAAAAGAAAAACCACATGTATACATACAAAGTCATGCATCACAGCAATCGCCTAAAAACAAAATAACAAAGTTCTAAACAGTCTATGGTGCCATAGCCAAACATCACAAATCCCATTCATCCATTTCATCTCTTGCATATCACATATAAATCAAAAACATTTGCATTCATCATAGCATATGCATCCATCAAAATAAATCAACATGCATACATCCATATTCATCAACCATCATGCATAAGATCAAAGAAAATCAAAACAACAAAACAACAAAAAAATGCAACACAAACAAAAAGCAATAAACATTGCCAGACACAAGTGCTCTTGCACTTAACCTCTTGGCATAGAAAAATTGATGTCGAGGTTTACATTGTCACTATCCTACTCTCTAAGAAGGCTACCATAGCCGGACCGCTCCATGGGAAGACGGATTGTCGACAATTTCACCCCCAAATGGCATCACAAATGGGTCAAAGCCCACTAAAAAACAAACAAAAACAAAACAACAAAAAAAAAAATCCACAACCCCAAAATGAGCGACAGCACACACCCAGAGCACCCCCCAGGAGCCACCCCAAAGGCCCACAAAACAAAAAAATCAAAACAACAAAAACAACAAATAAATGCAACACAAAAACAAAGCAATAAGCATTGTCGGACACAAGTGCTCTTGCACTTAACCTCTTGGCATAGAAAATCGATGTCGGGGCTCAAATTGTCACTCTCCTACTTCCCCAAGAAGGCTACCATAGCCGGACCGCTCCACGGGAAGACGGACTTTCGACACTTTCACCCCATTATGGCATCACCAAAAGGGTTAACACCCACCAAAAATAGGTCCAAATGTTGGAAAAATTGCACATGCTTAACGATAAACCATCTAAAGGCACCCTTGCACAAGTCATCTTGGGTCAAGCGACTCGTCGCTTTTCTCACGAAGGTCATTCCCTCATCGATTCGTCGCTTGAGGGGGTAGTCACACTTAGTCACCAATCAACAAGCACACACCCAATTAAGGAAAATGACATGCATTCAAAGAATCATTGACAAAGACAATTACGCTCCTGCTTGGGGCAGTAAACAAGCAATAACAATCAAATTGATCAAACACTTGGCATTCGTGAATCATGAACACAAGGTTCCCCTGTGGACAAAAGGTTGCGCCCTTTGCCTAATCATGACTGATCAATGTCCAAGCTCAAGTCACACCTCACCAAAATAGGTTAATACTTGAAATCAAATTCCTTAGCTCGTCAGAAGCAAGGATTCAAGAATGCATGCCCTTTCCATGCTTGGGGCATCAAAAGTTGATTAGGTTACCAAGAAACCCTAATCATTAGTGCTTTGGCTATCTATTTTTGCTCGACGCTGCGCCATGCACAACGCATCCCAAAAAGGGGCATCTGTAGACACCAAAATAGCACCAATCCGATTATGTGACTGCAAACACTGATCGCTTTGACAAACACAGCCCCTAGGGCAGCCCTCAGAGGTCAAACAGTGGTCCTAACCACTTTCATAGCAATTTTGTAAGGTCAAGAAGCAATTTGGCACATTTAGGCACTTTGTCCAATATTCGTCTCACCCGGGGACGAATACTAACTGGGATTCGTCTCACCCAGGGACGAATTCTGAAATCATCTCTGCCCGCCCCGGGGGGGGGGGGGGCCTCGCCGCCACATGGCATCCCTGCATGCCCCTCCAAAGAGACCCCATGGGTCTATAAAATGGTGGACTTTCCCACCCAAAAGAGGATAGATTGGAGGCGATTTCAAGCAACGAAGTGCTGTCCAATTGAACACCCATTTGCATCCTTTTGATTCACCTTCTCACATCCATTAATCTCTTTCGCAAGGGAGGTTATTGGGTGGCTTTTGGAAGCGTGGATCTAACCCAAATCCAACATTTGACCACCTTACACCACCAATTTGCCGACACCCCAATCCTAAGAGGTTTTGGGCCCATCCCTAGTGGATTGGCACCGAAATCAAGTGCCAACGGTGGGAGGCCCACTTGGGCACCCCCGCATTTTCTAAGTTTTATTCTAAAGCATTCTAGATTATTTGTTCATGTTGCATTTTATGTTATTCTGTTTAGTTAACTCATAGCTTCAATTCCATAACATTTTGATCAGATTTTATCATGCCTTTTGTCGCTTTGTTGTCCCACTAACTTGCAGGTGGCGATATCGAATTCCCGAGGATAGAGGCCAAATTGGGAGAATCCGACCATCTGGGTCATCCCAAAATGGCCCCAATTACATAACCCCTCTGTTTGCAGGTGTTTTGGAGGTCTCGAGAATCGACATTGGAGCAGTATCACTTCGGCTTTTCTAACACAGTAGAATTCGTCCCACCCAGGGACGAATAGCAGTCGAAATTCGTCCTGCCCAGGGACGAATTCCAGTTGAAAGCAGATTGGCCGACTGTTTCAATGGTAGTGGCCCTCTGGTAATGTCTTCTGTCCTCTGTCAAGTTTTTAGGTCATTTAGGTTTACTTTATTCACTATTTTAGACAACTGTTCATATGCATCTTTTAGCAATTTCAAAGCATGAATTTTCCTTTTTGTCACAGGTGCTACTAACGCCTTGTTTGTTTCTTTGATTGCAGGAGGAGCAACAAGAAGTGAGGATTCATCGGCATAAGCGGCGGCAACATTTGGCCCGCCCATTTCAAACGTGGGCATGCGGAAGAGGGATCAATGATCAAGATTGTAACCGAATCCATTTAACGCTCCTAGCCCCTAAAAAGGGAGGAGGCGATTTTGTAACCGTGGTTAAAGAGTTTAATAAAAGGGCTGTGACTTCTCTCTAAATTCTTGTAACTGATTTCGATCAATTTGCCTCTTTCGTTTAATGCATTTCGTATTCTAGGACTTAAGCGTTATTTTGATTTGAATGCATCGAAGTAGTTTTTCTTTCTAAAAAGCTTCCGAAATCTCATGCTTTCAGCCAAGAGGGCACGTAGGTACACACTCTCTTCCCTTTGCTTTAGTATCTGACACATCCATGGCAATCTCAAGTGGAAGCCCTCATCAATCTCTCCATCCCCCATAGGGTCAGTCCCCCACTCAAAAACTTCCCATTGCCAGTCCAACCCTAAACATCCCCACTCCTTCCGAGTCGTCTAACCAAGATAAGCCCACTGAAACCACTTCACCTACACCAATCCCCATAGCCCACTCCCCCATAGCTCAAAGCATAGTCTCGCTTGTCGAAGTCCCTACTACACCCGTCCCTAAGCTGTCAGGGTAATCCTTCCCCGTTAGTTATTTATATTTGTTCACACATTTGGTTGGAGATTCGGACTTCTATGAAACAAATTTATCCTCAATAAAGGAGTACCCCCTGGCTGAAAAACTACTCCTAGCTCGACAGAATACAAAGAAGATGCTAAAGGAGGCAAGAAAGAAAAGAGGGAAAACTCTGGCCCAAGTTGAACAATGTGCGGTTTTCGACTTGAAAGGCAAAAAGTTGCATAAGGTTAGGAAGGTCCCTAAGGTCCAGAAGCCTCTGGATGAAATGACTCCAGCCGACTACGACTACTAGGAGAAGACCAAGGACCTAGAGCATTTAAACATAGATGACGAATCCGCATCCATGCATGTCAGGGTTGAAACTTTTTGAGCACATACGAACATTGCCAACCAACACAGGTTTGAAGCAGAAAATGCCAACATCAAGTTGGAAAAAGAGCTGGCTAGGATCTGCTCTGATCTGGAGGATTCATAGAAGTAGTGAAAATTGCTCAAAATGGAAACACATGCCCTCAAACAACAAATTCTACAATTGCAGACTTCATTCGAGAAACAAGCACAAAAGCAGGCCAAAAATGAGCTAAAAGCCAAAGAGCTCGAAAGCAAGATCTTGCAGACCCAGCAGCAATTGTATGAAAAGGAAAACCTGGAGATGTTTGACAAAGGTAGGATCAAGGAGATCCGCTCTCACCTACTCAAAGGTTTCAGATCTCGGGCATCTAGTGCCCTATCAATTTTGATTTATGTCATCGAAACTCAGCATATCATTGCTAAGAAGGGACCAATAGTGGATGAGGTGATCTAGAAAATCAAGAGGTGACTCAAGCTTGCCTTTGAATTTCAAAGCATTAGATATCAAGACCTGCAAGTCACTTCTATGAGTCGAACAGCTCGGGATTGGTCTACTGCCCAAGCCATTGTTTGCACTTTCTTCTCCAAGGTGAAGAAAGTGCAAAAGGTGAAGGACCTCCTCGATATATTTGAGCAGGAGCAGTGCACATCAATGGGATACTTCAAAGACATTTCTTCTTTGGGTTTCCTAAGTTTCACAGATGATGATGGGAACCTTTTGACCAGGGAAGAACTTAAGCTGGCGTGGCTCCATTTTGAAAGTGATGTCTCCAAAATTGATGAGTGGGAAGAGCCAGTCACGGAGGGATAGGTCACTGATTTCATCTTGAGACATTGCAAAATCGTAGCCTGTCTGAATGACCTAGGTGCAAGAATCAAACACGCCGACATAGGGCAAATCGATCGGTTCCATGTTCTGGTCAAGGCACTCAAAGACCAAGAACCATTTCAAAAAGGGGTTTGGGCTCATGTTTGCCAAACTATGAAGAGAATCTGTGACCGCCTTGTCCTATCACCATAGTAGGAGGCCACACCAATAGACGAAGGAGCAGAGGAGGAAGAAGAAGCAGAGGAAGAGGGGGAACAAGAACCAACTACAGAAGCACTCCTAGAGGAAGGAGGAGAAGTATCGAGAAAAGACTCTCGCCCAATGGATCAAAGTTAAAGGGTTCTCCCACCGAGACGAGCTCGTTGCCCCGCGAGCCGCCAAGAATGTTGACAATTTTGTCAAATTTCTTAAGGGGTAGAAAAGGAAAACAAATTTTGTACAGTGTTGTGTAAAGTTTTTTGCTTTGTTTTTATTTTGAAAAGATGCAGCAATTTTGGCTTCCAATGCCACCCCTTTGTATGTAAAAATAGAAAATAAAGAACTTCGCTGCCAAACAAGCTAGGGAAAAGAGCTTCACCGAAGGAAAATGAAAAGAGCTTCACACCCAAAGCATTTACAGCACTACTAGGTGTAAAAATAGAAAAGAAAGAACTTCATTGCCAAACAAGCTAGGGAAAAGAGCTTTGCTGAAGGAAAATGAAAAGAGCTTCGCACCCACAGCATTTCCAGTACTACTTCCGATAAAAGTTTTGCGAAGTAGTTTTTGTCAAAGAAAAATACAAGGAAAATAGAATGAAACTACTTCGCACCCAAAGCGTTTCTAGCAGCTACTTCGGGCAAAAGTTGAGCGAAGTGGCATACAGAAGAAAAGAAAGCATCACACCCGAAGCATTTTTGACACTACTTCAGGTGGAGTTTTTTGTGAAGTAATATCACCGAAGTAGAATACAAAAGCAGCGTTCAAAAGAACAACTTTGCCAAAAAGCAAGGGCAAGAAATCTACTTTGGGCCCAAAGCATTTTCAGAAGCTACTTCGGGTAAGATTTTTGCGAAGCGGTGTGCCGAAGTGAAATACAAATAAAAGGGGGTAAAACTACTTCACATTCGAAGTATTTCCATCAGTCACTTCAGTCGGTAAATCAGAAAAGCGGAACTCAAGGAGCATTGAAAGTACTTTGCCAGGAAGTTGTCGAAGTACTCACTTCGGGCCCCTCCATCAGCAAACCACTTTGCCGAAGCATTTCTCGAGGGCGTCAGCGAAGTAATTTTGTCAGTGAAGCGGCAAAGATGAAGAGGCCCATTTTGTGAAGCGAATATGCTTCAGCACTCCTCACCTCCGAAGCAGTTTTACGAAGCTCAATTTTGCAAAGTACATACCAAAGAGGATTTTTTGCTTCAGCCCAGAACCATTATGAAGCAAAGTTGTGAATGAAAACTTAGCGAAGTGCTTCACGAGCACACATTCCAAGCCGAGTATTTTCTTGAGGCGATCAAGTGCCTCATAAATGCAATTTTTTGTGTCCAGCAAGCCCGCTGCTCATTTTTGGCAGCAAAAACGAAGTATCAAGCCATGATGGAGAGACCGACGAGCATGGCAGCCACTCGAGCACCACACCCGGAGATCAAGGACATCTAGATGGCTCATCAATGCACCTTTCCATGGTTGACCCGATTGTAGTTGCCAGTTTTGGTAACAGATTTGAAAACTCGATCACGAGAGCCTCGGGGAGCCGAATTCTCAAAGATCGAGGGCGTACTCTTATTTTCTATGTAATTATGACTCAGAGGCCCGGGTCCTGTATAAAAACCCAGGCATTGTAATAAGAAAAGGGGGGGAACTTTTTGCTAGAAATCTACTATAACTTGATGTCCTGCGATTAATACTAAAGATCTTTGGGCTCAATTTCTCTCTTTTATATTGCCTTCTTTGCTTGATTATTTTGTCTATCTTCATTTGCATACTGAGAAAGCTGAACCTTGCATCCGACGTGTGATCGGGGACTGTACCCTAAAACTCATTCTAAAGGATACATAGGAGTGGAAAAGCTTAATACTGGTTTTCTTTTATGCTGCCTTTTGTGCTTGATTCTTTTGTCTCTCTTCGTTCACATACTGAGAAAGCTGAACATTACGTTCAGTGTGCGATCGGGGACTGTACCCTAAAACTCACTTGGAGGATACATAGGAAGATTGATGTTATGTTTCCTTCATTTATTCTTGGTATTCTTTGCTTCCATTTGAGTTACCAGTTAGTGATCGTGCTTCCTATTCTTCCCCACCTTAAATCACCGATCTCTCTTCCCATAACCCCTTTTGTTTCTTTCCCACACTCTTATCTTCAAACACCCAAGTAGATTAGTATAGAAGCCGTACTTTCTCTGGAGATTGGCACGGAGGGCATCTCTTCCCTTCGGCCTTTCAATGTTGGTCCAGTTCTAGGGCGCATTCACTCACCCAAAATCCTTTCCTAGGTAGATTTGATGACCAATAGTTTTTGGCATGCCCGGTGGGACCGACTGTGTCTATCTTAGAAAGATCCATAACTAGTAAAGGTCCCATATTTTAATGCAAAACCCGTCTTCATCGGGGCCAATAGTTTTAAACCAGTTCTTGGTGTGACCCGGTCAGTCTCACCTGACTAGTGGTAGTGAGGACTGATGCCCTCATTACTAAAAGACTCTTAGCATCTGGTGACTCTATTTACCCAAGAATATTTAACTCAAAAATACCAGTACCAAAAGTATGTGCCTTCATGCAAACAAGATGGAGAGTTAAGAATAAAGGAGAGGAAACCGAGTTCTGTGAGCTAGATATTGACGCCTTCGAGGAAAAATCAAGGTTGATCACCCTCGAGTCACTATTACAAGGAACATTCTCTGTTGGCAGACAAGGGTCAACTTATGATAGTACAACATCTAGTTTTCCTCCCAATCCTCCCAACTCTATGAAGCGTCCTAGTCCCTCCATTCGTATTAGTTGTCCTATTAGCAGTTAAGGGGGAGCTTCAAGAATTCCTATTTCTCAAAATCCAGGAGCAAGTATGGCACAACAGCAACAACAACAAAAAATGCAGTAGCCATAACCACCCATATTGTGTCCAGCATGGGATTTCTTGTCACCACTAAATTTAGTAGGACAAGGGCAAGTGTCGCCTGCTACTATAAAGAAGATCCCAATGTTCGATGGAACTGGGAAGACTGCTTTAGAGCATATCCTTGACATAATATCTCTGGTGGCAATCCATGACATTACTGAAGAACAAATTATGGTAAAGCTTCTAGTTCTTTCCCTTAGAGGAAAACTCCTCTATTGGTACAGATCTCTATCACCTGGTAGCATTATGGGATGGGACCAGTTAGCTGGGCAAATGATGGGAAACTTCAATGAGTCTTTCGATCCTACTTCTCTTCTACATCAGTTCACTTCGATCAAGAGACATACGCAAGAAGAAATCATAGATTTCAATGTTAGGTTCACTCGAACTTGGCAAAGAGTGCCAGTTGGACTTCGGCCAACTGACGAAGCTGTAGCACTCTATTTCCTTCAGGCTCAATCCTGATATCAGTCTCATGGTAAGATATTCTATGTTAATACTTTTCTCGAGTTGTATGAGTTAGCCAAGAGAGAAAAAATGTATTTGATAGTTGTGGGAAAGCTTCCCCAAAGGATTTTGATGCCCATACTTCCCAAATTCTTATAATTCTAGTATGCAAGCGCAGCCGCTTCATAAATCTCCACAACCCCTGCACTCCTGATTTCATCTTGGAATCCAAATCTTATCGTGTCCCAAATCACCTCCCCACAAATTCATTTCCCTACATTTTCAACTCCATAGACAACTGTCTCTTTGAAATTTCCTATGCTACCAGCACCACCTCAACACCCTGCCCTTCCTCCAATACCGACGATGGCTTCATTGCCACTCGTTCTGAAAGTCGGTGATATACAAACTAAAATTCTACAAGAGATGCAGTCTTTGAACTCTATAGTTTAGATGTTGTCCAACGACATGACAATTGTGAAGAAGAAACAAGTGCAGCAGGAATTCATATCGATAATATCTTATCCTGCACCTATGCTTACCAAGGACCAAGCAATCCAGCAAGGGAAGGCTTCGACAAGAAATGTTGTAATTGACGAAGCTCCGAGCACTTTTGATTATGTATATTGGTGCTCGACGTGCAATGATACGCATGAAGATAATACCTGCACCCTGCACCAACACTATGTATAAATGATGGAAAATAGTAGTCATAATGGTCAAGTCAACTTCATTAGGCATATGAGTCACAACCTAACAATTGGCGAAGAGGAGTCGGTTGCAGTACTTACCATAGGAGGAAGGAAGGCACTAAAAGTAGATGCTACTCAGATGGCTCCTTTAAAAGCACAAGTTCAAACTGAGAAAGGACAATCATCCTCTTTGGCTCTGAACGAAGCTCCTCCGCCTGCACCCATCAAAGAAAAGGCTCAAAAGGCCTCTATCGAATCACCTCAGGCAGAAACTAAGGAGCAGGCTAAGGAAAAGCTCAAGTTTCCTTCCCTGACCAAGCAGTAAAGAGTTAAAGCTACAGAGCAGTATCGTACTAGATACGAGCCTAGAAAGGAACTTGAAGTGCTCAAATCCCTGGCATACAACATTGTAGAGGAGTTGAAGAAGATCCCAGCCAAGATCAGCTTGTACGATGCACTACAACTACCTGGACAGGTGGACTTGCTACAGGAATCATTGATGTCAATTAAAGCAAAAAATGCGACACCGCTTGCTCTTGTGCAGACCCTATCCATGTTTATCACAGGAAAGAATAAACCACCTTCATTCTACCTGACCCTACAAATGGAAGGGTATGTTGTTCATAATTGCATGATCAACTCTGGGGCCGCTACAACAGCAATGCTGAGAGCAGTCTGTGAAGAAATAGGGATGGAGTATACGCGAAGCATCCAAGGTGTACTTCAGTTGGATGGTACTCCAGTGAATACTATAGGGGTGATCAAGGACATTCCTATCTGGCTGCATAAGATGCCTCAGATCACAGTCATACAAGAGGTATTTGTAGTCGACTTAGAGCCATATTTTAGTATGTGTTTGTCAAGGGAATTCATGACAAAGCTGAGTGAATATATGTCTATGGATTACTCCCATCTAGAGATTCCATTCAAAGGAAAGAAGGTAAAGATCTATAATGAAAAGCCTTCTTCCTTTCTTGTGCATAAGATGTCTGATGAAGAAAGCAGTGAACCGGTGAGCGCAATGGTGGAGGAAATAGAGCAGGTAGACCTGGTCGAGGAGTCTCTTGCACAATTAAGCTGTGAGGATGAGTCTTCATTGGCAGACTTCAACGCCATGGTGGAAACCGAAATAGGATTTTATGTGATCACCAAGCCTAAAAATCACTCCCAACCAGGGAATAGAACAAGTCCCAAGAAGAACTATGGAAGCTGTTATTCAACGACGCCTGATGTAAAAATGGCGCTGGGGCAGGGATTATTATAATTTCACCCTCTAGAGAGCAAAAATAATATTTCTACCGGTTGACATGGAGCTGCACTAACAATGTAGCAAAATATGAAGCATTGTGCCTAGGACTCAAGAAAGCTAACAAGTTAGGCATAAAGCACCTCCAAATCTTTGGAGATTCTGAACTGGTATGCAATCAGGTCACAAAAATGTGTACCTCAAAGAAACATTATCTAAAGTCATACCGTAACAGGGTATGGGACGTGCTTGACCAGTTCAAGTCTCTCAATCTGTGGTCAATCCCAGGAGAAAAGAAATGACATGTCGATGTTCTAGCATCCATCATGGCCAAGTACTCTCCAACAGAAGACATGGTGTACAAACCCAAAGCTGTGAGGATGATCTATAGACCCTTTGTCCCATACAAAGATCTGCATTGGAAAGTCTTTGACAAGGATGAGTAGATTGTAAATTTCATGATCCAAGAAGCTGCCACAGTCGAGGACAGAAGCTCTGATGAAGAAGAGTATGAAGGGCTGGTTCAACTGAAGAACAACTGTGTTCCCAAAGGATTGGTCACTCTTAAAAGCCTCTTTGATCAGAATTACTGAGCCCTCTCTCACATGATCAAATTCAATGAAAATCAGTATCAGGACTTAGAGCTTGAACCTGTAAAAGCAATAAAGGTTGGGACCGACTGCACTCTAGAGGAGATAGAACAGATACAAAATCTATGCAAAAAGTTTTCCGATATAATTGCTTGGTCTTATCAAGATCTTCGGGGATACAATCGACAACTTGTTCAACACACAATCAAATTACAAGAAGGGGTCAAACCCTTCTGACAAAAGCAAAGACCGGTTAATCCCAATATCAAGGTCCTAATGAAGGCCAAGCTCTTGAAGATGCTCGAGGCAAAGATAATATATCCCATCAAGCACTCTTCATGGGTAGCGAACCTGGTCCCAGTCAGAAAAAAGAACAGAGATATCAGGTTTTGCATGGACTTTCACAATCTAAATCAGGCGTCCCTCAAGGACCACTATCCTCTCCCACAAATCGATCAAATTTTGCACTCGGTGGCTGGAGCTCAATGCTTCTCTCTGCTCGATGGTTTTTCTAGATACAATCAGATTTGGGTCAGGGACGAAGACCAACACAAGACGACATTCACCACCAAGTGGGGGACATTCGCTTACTAGTGAATGCCATTTGGCCTTTCGAATGCTGGTGCTACTTTCCAGAGAGCGATGGATCTTGCTTTTGGCGAGCTTCTAAATAAGGTTATCATCATCTATCTAGATGACATGACCATTTTCTACCAAATAAGGGAAGACCACTCCACACATATACAACAAGTTTTCAAAAAGTGTCAAGATTTTGGCATCTCAATTAATCCAAAGAAGTCCATATTCATAGTCAACGAAGGAAAGTTGATAGGACACACGATATCAAAAAAGGGGCTCGTTGTAGATCCTGACAGAGTCGAGGCCATAATGAAGCTCCCACTCCCAGTAGACAAGAAAGGACTTCAATACTTCTTCGGCCAGATTAACTTCGTGAGGAAGTTTGTCCCTGACTTCACCCAAGTCATCAAGCCAATGTCCCAACTCCTGAAGAAGGGCATCGAATTTAGCTGGATAGAAAAGATAAAGGAAGCATTCAGAGATATTAAGGCTCGAATCGCTTAGGTTCCGGTCCTAATCAACCCTGACTACAGTCGAGATTTTATCATGTATGCCATAGGAGAGCTTGAGAGCTATGTTGTTGTCCTGACACAAAATGGGGAAGATGGTGAAGAGCGTCCCATCGCATTTCTGAGTTAGGTGATCAATCCCCATGAAGAAATATATAATTTTATAGAACGTTAGGCGCATGCAGTAATGAAATCGCTAAGGAAGTTCAAGCAGTTCATCTCTCAAAGTCGAGTCATAGTTTTTGTCATTCACCTTGATGTGCGTAATTTCATTATCCAAGGAGAATTGGGAAGCAAAAGAGCTAGTTGGGTGAACAAGATACAGGAGTTTGACATTAATATCAAGCCCACAAAATTGGTTTGCAGTCGTGCATTGTGTCAATAATTGGCAAAGAGCGCAGCGGTCGAAGTGATAGAATCTCGAAGAGATGACTTACCAACCGAAGAATGCTTCGCTAACCATGAAGAATACGAGAAGGATTGGGTCAGTGAGATAATATGCTATTTCAACACCGACAAGTGTCCTTCGCATCTAAATGCATCGTAGTGAAGACATTTCAGGATGCGGTCCTCGAGATACACTTTGTGCCCCGAAGGCCTGTTTTTCAAGAACATTGATGGTGTCTTTCTCAAGTGCATCAAAGACGATGATAAAAGGAGGGTCCTGGGATAATTCCATTCTGGACTATCAGGAGGTCACTTTGTAGGAAGAACAATGACGTTAAAGATCATTAGGGCAGGTTATTATTGGCCCACACTCTTTGTCGATGCCTTTGTAGTTTGTCGTAAATGCAAGTAGTGTCAGAGGTTCGCCGACCAAAACAAAAATGTTGCAATGCCCCTTCATCCGATACAAGTAGATACACCCTTTCAACAATGGGGTCTAGATTTCATAGGGGTTGTATCACCAAACTCCTCTATGGGACATAAGTTCATCCTGACTACAATGAACTACTTCACCAGGTGGGCCGAAGCAATTCCTACAAAGCATGCAGATCAAGAAACTATAATTGCATTTCTAGAAGGATTGATCACCAGGTTCGGCATTCCTGAATCTATCATCATATACAATGGCCTTGGCTTCATAGGCACCAAAATCAGTGGATTCCTCTATAGATATGGGATATATCACAAAGTATCCTCCAATTATTATCCACAGGGCAACGACTTGACAGAATCCACTAATAAGACTCTGTTGAAGATGCTAAGAAAGCTCATAGAAACAAACAAAAGGACTTGGCATCTCCTTCTATATCGGGATTTGTGGGCTGATCAAATTTTTGTCAAGAATTAAATCAAGACTTCACCTTACGCCCTGGTTTATGGCAAGGAGGCCATCTTACCCATTCATGTGGAGATCCCTGCATTGCAGCTGTTAGAAGCAGAAGATGGAGTTAGTCCGATAAAAAATAGATTAGATCGGCTGCTACAACTATAGGAAGATCACAAAGAAGCCTACCAAAAATTTGTTAAGCATACTCAGGTCACCCAAGAATGGTTCAAGAAGAAGTCATCTAATCGCACATTCAAAGTGGGAGATCTGGTATGGAAGTGGGACTCCTAGAAGGCCAAGCCTAGGAATCACGACAAGATGGACACCTTTTGGGATGGGTCATTCGAAATTACGAAGGTGAACTCAGCCAATTCATTCATCCTCAAAGATGTTGATGGCAAAGTCTTGCAAATCTCCGTCAATGGTCTTCATCTGAAGACTTTTCACCACTAAGGTAAAACAATTTCTCTCTTCAAAAAAAAAAAATGAAATGAAAATGCACTTCAAAAAATAAATCGCATCAAAAGAAATGCTTCGAAAAATAAACTTTGGAAATTTATAAAATTCGGGGGGAGCTTTGGTGGAAAAACATCTGAAGTAGCTACTTCGAAGGACAAAGTGCCGAAGTAGAACTACCTCGAAGAAATTTTGGCGAAACAACTGCTTCACGCAGTTTTCTTTCGAAGTGACTGTGTATGAACTTTTGTATATAAATTGCATGTACATCCTGCTCTAAGATCACAAAATCCAAGTACTACACTTCATAATCTCCTTCGGAGACCTTTTACATAAATGAGCAGTTGCAAGGAGGTTCACCGCGAAGCATGCCAAACCAAAATTTGAGCAAAGGCGTGAAAAGAGCTTCACACCCGAAGCATTTTAAGTAGCTGCTTCAGGCAAAATTTATGTGAAGTGGTTTTCAAAAGGATGAAGCTTTAGCGACCTTCGTAAGGCAAAGGGGCAACATGGCAAAAAAGAAGTACTTCAGACCCGAAGCATCAAAAAGTAGTCCAAACCAAAGGTTCGTCGTGAAGCATTTTCAACATTGAAGTTCAACTTCGCCGAACCAAACACGTGCGAGGTGGAGAATTAGAAACATACCTTGAAGAATATGTCAAAAACAACCTTGAAAGGAGTACAAAGCGGATGAATTTAAGGAAAAGGGTGGTGGAGCATTTCTCGAGATGATCGAGTCAAAAAAAGGGAAAATAAAAGCTCGCACTAAAGTATGAGGTGGCAGCGGGTGGCGTCTCTAGTACAAAGTGTAATCATCGAAGCATGCAGCCCTGTGTACCACGTTGTTGCAAAAATGGTTTAAGAATACAAAAATCTCTTCCGTTTGAGGTGCAAACTTAATTTTGGTAGGTGCCATAAATTCAGGTGGTTTCCTTTTTAGGCTATAAAAGCGAATTCCTGGAAAGAGGGAAGTTATTTGTCCATCAGTTAGAACTAGACTGAGAGCCTTCAAATATTCTACAAACCTCTCGTCCTTTGCATCTAGCCATTCACATTAAAGCCCTCTGTATCAAGAACTCTGATGTTATCAATAACAACATGGGAAAGAAAAAATCTAAGGAGAAGAGGAAAGAGCCCGAAGTTGTAGGCCCCAAAAAAACAAAGAAGGGAAAATAAGAGAAAAAGCGTTCTCCAAAGAAACCTTCCCCTTCGATCTAAAAATAAACCAATGGAAGAGGGGGATGACTCGAAAGAAAAATATCTTGTGGAGCCACCAATTGATGGGTGGGAGAATATCCGAGACACACAGCTCTCTAAGGGTGTATCCGATCTTAGACACACCATAGAATTCATGACAAGTAGGCTCACACCAGAAAATAAGAGAGCTGCTACATATTACTCCCAGATTTACTAGTTTTTAACCCCACCTAGTCACCATTGTCTTGAGCTGATCTACGCTATCGCACAGAATTACCAACCTGCGTCCAGGCAGGTGTTATATGCTTCAAGACAAAAACTATTCTCCATCCTGAAGGAAGATGTACAAGCAGCCTTTGCACCATAGCAGGGCCCACCCAAGGGCTATTCTATTCGCAATGTCCTCCTAAATGAACAAATGGAGAGATTCACCTCCAATAGCTACATATTGAAGTTCCTACGGGAGAATCTCAAGAGCGGGCTACCTTCAAACAAGCTGCCCCAGATGCCCTTACCCTTGGAGGCTTTCAAAAACACAAATATTTTCTCCATCATTGCATGGGTGGCGAGATTGTCAACAGATGCTTTAGTACAACCCTGAAAGGTGTCTTTGGCCGAATTCATTTCAAGAGGGGCGTTTTATGCCCCTGATGCTTCAAGGCTGAACACCAACCTAGTTTTCTTTGACTGGGCGGAATGGGTGGCCCGAACCCTGCACACAAGGTTTGCTAGCATGAAGAATTCAATAGTAGGCCAGTACTTCACATCCTATTCCTTTCTTATCTTGTTGTACTTCTACCAGGTTCATAAGCGTTTTCCCCATATCGCTATCTCTCCAAGCAGCAAGGATGGAAATCCTCTACCAGTGTATCAATGGACTCCCCTATTATTGAAGGAAGAGTCCTATTATTCTTTTAATTAGCAATTTTTGGGACCCGCCATGCACCTGTTAAAAGGTTCTTGTCCTCGGGTACCACTCAGTTTTAGAGATAGAGTGGTGCTGGGAAAAAAGGGGGACATTTTCCAATTAACACAAGGACTAGTGATTCGCCTGTTCGACTTCATAGGGAAGCCATTCCTATTACCAGTCTACCCCTCTGAATATTAGTTTGCATTGGAAGTCGCTCGATAGAGCGACTCTACAAATGTAGTATACGGCCACGATCAGAAGTGGGCACATACCTGTGACTTCCCCTTCAAAATGGGTGTAATCGAAGTCTTTGCCCTTAAATAGAATGTTTTCCTGGAGGAAAAGCTCACTGATTTTGGCCTACTCCAGATTCCTCAGCAATGGCTCTATGATCCTTTGGGTGTGATGAGGGATCATTTGAAATTCAAGAACTTCCACATCTACCCTCACCCCGAGGTTGTGGAACAAAGGAATAACCCCAACGAAAAAGACCTAGAGTGGCATTTGGAAAGAATGAGGACATTGCCTCCATGGCATGAATTCTATCCTATCGAGGTCAAGTTCGACCCTGATCAGTACCCCCTCCCGACTCCAAGCTCCACCTTTTGGAAGAATGCAAGGGACGATTTGAAGGAGGAAGTAAAAGACTGGAGTGAGGAAAACCTTCAAGAATGGTGGATAATGAGAGTCCACCGTAAAAAAGTGAACTCTTATGGACTCTTAGCCTCGGATAAATACTTCACGATTCTCTATGACACCAATGTCGAAACCTGTAAGTCTATATCCTTTGCTGATTTTGTTTCCTCGACCACACCAGGGTCAGGCGAAATCCCAGGAGGTACTAAGGATGTTTCAGATAAAGAAAAGGAAGTAGATGCCAAAGCTACACCTGCAGCACTACCACAGAGGTCATCAGAAGTTCATGATACAAGTGCAGAAGAAGCAGAGTAACCTTTGGAGAGAAAAAAAAGAAAAAGGTAGGAGCAAATTCAAGTGCCTTTGAGCCACCCAAAGCACCCTCGCACAAAGCCTTCAAGTACTTATGTTGGATCCCCTACATTGGGCCCGATTGAAGCATACATTTAAGATGCAGGGGCACCAAGTGTTGAGACGGTCCCCGAAATAGAAATCATTGATGTGGGGGAACTCCTCCAACAAGAGAAAGACCCCAAAGCAAAAATTGTGGAGGTCGAGAGTGATGAAGCCCAAGAGGAACAAGAGCCCACTACGCAAGAAGTTACCACAACCGCTTTTCTAAGAGGGCATGCAAGTACACACTCTCTTCCCTTCACTTCGATATATGACACATCCATGGTAGTCCCGAGTGAAAGCCCTCATCAATCTCTCCATCCCCCATAGGGTCAATCCCCCACTCAGAAACTTCCCATTGCCAGTCCAATCCTACATAGCCCCACTCCTCCCGAGGCATCTGACCAGGATAAGCCCACTGAAACCATTTCGCCTACACCAAGCCCTATAGCCCACTCCCCCATAGCTCAAAGCATAGTCCCACTCGCCGAAGTCCCTGCTACACTCGTCCCCGAGCAATCAGGCGAATCCTTCCCCATTAGTTCTTTATATTTGTTCACACCTTTGGCTGGAGATTCGGCCTTCTCTGAAATATATTTATCCTCAATAAAGGAGTGCCCCCTGGCTGAAAAACTACTCCTAGCTCGATAGAATATAGAGAAGATGCTAAAGGAGGCAAGAAAGAAAAGAGGAAAAACTCTGGCCCAAGTTGAACAATGTGCGGTTTTCGACTTGAAAGGTAGAAAGTTGCATAAGGTTAGGAAGGTCCCTAAGGACCAGAAGCCTCTGGATGAAATGACTCCAGTCAACTATGACTACTAGGAGAATACCAAGGACCTGGAGCATTTAAACATAGATGACGAATCTGCATCCATGCATGTCAGGATTGAAACTTTTCGAGCACATGCGAACATTGCCAACCAGCACAGGTTTGAAGCAGAAAATGCCAACATCAAGTTGGAAGAAGATCTGGCTAGGATCCGCTCTAAGCTGGAGGATTCACAGAAGCAGTGCAAATTGCTCAAAATGGAAACACATGCTCTCAAACAGAAAATTCTACAATTGCAGACTTCATCTGAGCAACAAGCACAAAAGCAGGCTAAAAATGAGCTAAAAGCCAAAGATCTCGAGAGCAAGATCCTGTGGACCCAATAGCAATTTTATGAAAAGGTAAACCTGGATCTGTTCAACAAAGGTAGGATCAAGGAGATCCACTCTCACCTACTCAAAGGTTTCAGATCTCGGGCATCTAGTGCCCTGTCAATTTTGATTTGTCATCGAAGCTCAGCATGCCATTGCTAAGAAGGGACCAATAGTGGATGAAGTGATCCAAAAAATCAAGAGGTGACTCAAGCTTGCCTTTGAAGTTCAAATCATTAGATATCAAGACCTGCAGGTCACTGCAATGAGTCGAACGACTAGGGATTGGTCTACTGCCCAAGCCACTATTCGCGCTTTCTTCTCCAAGGTGAAGAAAGTGCAAAAGGTGAAGGACCTCCTCGATATATTTGACCAGGAGCAGTGCACATCAATGGGATACTTCGAAGACCCTTCTTCTTTGGGTTTCTCGAGTTTCATAGACAATGATGGGAACCTTCTAACCAGGAAGAACTTAAGCCGACGTGGCTCCATTTTGAAAGTGATGTCTCCAAAATTTATGAGTGGGAAGAGCCAGTCACGGAGGGACAGGTCATTGACTTCATTCTGAGACATTGCAAAATCGTAGCCTATCTGAATGACCTAGGTGCAAGAATCAAACACGCCGACATAGGGCATATCGATCGATTCCATATTCTGGTCAAGGCACTTAAATACCAAGAACCATTTCAAAAAGGGGTTTGGGCTCATGTTCACCAAACTATTAAGAGAATCTGTGACCACCTTGTCCTATCACCACAGCAGGAGGCCATGCCAACAGATGAAGGAGCAGAGGGGGAAGAAGAAGCAAAGGAAGAGGGGGAACAAGAACCAGCTGCATAAGCACTCACAGAGGAAGGAGGAGGAGAAGGATTGGGAAAATACTCTGGCCCAATGGATTAAAGTTAAAGGTTCTCCCACTGATACGAGCCGTCAAGAATGTTGACAATTTTGTCAAATTTCTTAAGGGGTAGAAAAGGAAAACAAATTTTGTATAGTGTTGTGTAAAGATTTTTGCTTTGTTTTTATTTTGAAAAGATGCAGCAATTTTGGCTTCCAATGCCACCCCTTTGTATGTAAAAATAGAAAAGAAATAACTTCGCTGCCAAACAAGCTAGGGAAAAGAGCTTCACAGAAGGAAAATGAAAAGAGCTTCGCACTCGAAGCATTTCCAGCACTACTTCGGGTAAAAGTTTTGCGAAGTAGTTTTCACCAAAGAAAAATACAAGGAAAAGAGAATGAAACTACTTCGCACATGAAGCGTTTCCAGCAGCTACTTCGGGCGAAAGTTGAGCGAAGCAGCATATAGAAGAAAAGAAAGCTTCGTTCCTGAAGCATTTTCGACACTACTTCGGGTGGAGTTTTTTGTGAAGTATTATTATCGAAGTAGAATACAAAAGCAACGTTTGAAAGAATAACTTTACCGAAAAGCAAGGGCAAGAAATCTACTTCGGGCATGAAGCATTTTTAGAAGCTACTTTAGGTAAGATTTCTGCGAAGTGGTGTGCCGAAGTGAAATACAAATAAAATGGGGTAAAACTACTTCACATCCGAAGTATTTCCATCAGTCACTTCGATCGGGAAATCAGCGATGCAAAACTCAAGGAGCATTGAAAGTACTTCACCAGGAAGTTTTCGAAGTACTCACTTCGGGCCCCTCCATCAGTGAACGACTTTTACTTCGCCAAAAGCTCATTGCGAAGCATTTGCTTCAGCTAATTTTGTGTGAAATACTTCTTCCTGAAGTAAAAGGATGCAATGTCTTCTGAAGAAAATTGCTTTGGCTGAAATTCTCCCAAACCACAGTTTAGAAAGAGGGTCGCAACAAAGCATTTCCCGAGGGTGTCAGCGAAGTAATTTGGTCAGTGAAGCGACAAAGACAAAGAGGCCCATTTTGCGAAGCGAATATACTTCAGCACTCCTCACTCCCGAAGCAATTTTGCGAAGCTCAATTTTGTGAATTACATACCAAAGAGGAGTTTTTGCTTTGCCAAAGAACCATTGCGAAGCAAATTTGTGAATGAAAACTTAGCGAAGCGCTTCACGGGCACGCATTCCAAGCCAGGTATTTTCTCGAGGTGATCAAGTGCCTCATAAATACAATTTTTCATGTCCAACAAGCCCGCTGCTCATTTTTGGCAATCAAAAATGAAGTATCAAGCCATGATGGAGAGACCGGCGAGCATGGCAGCCACTCAAGCACCACACCCAAAGATCAAGGACGTCCAGACGGCTCATAAATGCACCTTTCTATGGTTGACCCGGTTGCAGTTTCCAGTTTTGGTAACAGATTTGAAAACTTGGTCACGAGAGCCTCATGGAGCCGAATTCTCAGGGCTCGAGGGTGTACTCTTCTTTGCTATGTAATTATGACTCATATGCCCTGATCCTCTATAAAAACCCAAGCATTGCAATAAGAAAAGGGGGGGAACTTTTTGCTAGAAATCTACTGTAACTTGATGTCCTGCGATTAATACTAAAGATATTTGGGCTCAATTTCTCTCTTTTATGCTGCCTTCTTTGCTTGATTCTTTTGTCTGTCTTCGTTCGCATACTGAGAAAGCTGAACCTTGCGTCCGACATGTGATCGGGGACTATACCCTACAACTCATTCTAAAGGATACATAGGAGTGGAAAATCTTAATACCGGTTTTCTTAATACCGGTTTTCTTTTATGCTGCCTTCTATGCTTGATTCTTTTGTCTCTCTTCGTTCGCATACTGAGAATGCTGAACCTTACGTTCGGTGTGCGATCAGGGACTGTACCCTGAAACTCGCCTGGAGGATATGTAGGAAGATTGATGTTACGTTTCCTTCATTTATTCTTGGTATTCTTTGCTTCCATTTGAGTTACCAGTTAGTGATTGTGCTTCCTGTTCTTCCCCACCTTAAATCACCGATCTCTCTTCCCATAACCCCTTTTGTTTCTTTCCCACACTCTTATCTTCAAACACCCAAGTAGATTAGTATAGGAGTCGGCCTTTCTTTGGATATTGGCACGGAGGGCATCTCTTCCCTTCGGCCTTTCAATGTTGGTCCAGGTCTAAGGCGCATTCACTCACCCAAAATCCTTTCCTAGGCATATTTGATGACCAACAGTAACCTGATTACCTCTCTTGTGAATTCTCAGGGTGCCCTGCTCTCTTATTTCAGGGATATTTCAGAAGAGACTAAGAGGTATTTTTCCTCTCTCTTCAAGGAGGACTCCCTATCGGATGATGAGAATGAAAAGCTTATTCTAAACTGTATTCCAATGATTGTTTCTAGAGATATGAATGAGCACTTGATGGGTCCAATTTCCCTTGAGGAGTTGGAAAATGTTCTATTCAATATGAAAAAAGGAAAATCCGCAAGCCCAGATGGATTCTCGATTGATTTTTATCAATATTTTTGGGATTTAATCAAATTTGATCTTTTGGATGTGGTCCATGAGTCCCAAAAGAACAAACAGATGCTAAGGGCCCTAAATTCTACCTTTGTGTTGCTTATACCCAAAAAAGAGGGAGCAAATTCCTTGGATATGTTCAGGCCTATTGCTCTCTTTAATGTTGTGTATAAGATCATCATAAAAATTATTTTTGAGAGGTTGAAGATATGGTTGAGAAAAATCATCTCTGAGGAGCAAGGAGGATTTGTTGTTGGCCGAAAAATATTGGATGGGGTTGTTATTTCTATAGAAGCTATTCACTCGATGGAAACTTCTAAGGATAAAACTATGTTCATTAAGTTGGACATGGCCAAAGCCTATGATCGGGTCAGATGGTCCTTTCTTCAGAAAGTTCTTGTTGCTTTTGGATTTGAGGAGGAATGGATTAGATTGGTGATGAGCTATGTTTCTTCTTCCTCATTCTCTATTATTGTTAATAATGATCCATCAGAGATGTTTGAGGCCTCACAGGGATTGAGGCAAGGATATCCTTTATCTCCTTATTTGTTTATCATTATGGCATAAGGGTTGGGAATATTGCTCAAGTATCAAGTCATGCAGGGTCTCATTCAGGGGTCGAACTAGGATAGTATTTTGCCACCTCTTTACCACCTTCAATTTGTTGATGATACTACTTTGTTGGGAGTTACCACTATTAGGGAAGCTGGCAATATTAGACAGTCTCTTGACATATATCTTGGTGCTTCTGGACAGTTGATTAATGAGGAAAAGTCTTCTATTTTCTTCTTAAATACCCCTCCTCTTATTCAATCCAGGATTGCTCGTATTCTAAGATTCCAGGTTGGGACTCCCCCTTCATTTATCTTGGTATTACAATTTCATCTCACCCTCTACCTAGATATTCTTGGTAGTCTATGCTTGATAAGTTTAGAAGGAAGGTGAATCACTAAACTTTCAGATGGCTATCCACTGCAGGTAGAGTGTTGCTTTTAAAATTTTTTGTTCAAGATTTACCCATTTATAGATATTTTGTACAAATAGCTTCCTCTCATTTCATCAAGGACATGATGCTTTGTCAAGATAGTTTTTATGGTCTAGAAAACTTGATCAATTTAAATTGAGTTTGGTTAGGTGGGATTCTATATGTAGGTCAGTGCAAGAGGGAGGCCTTGGGTTGCGATAGACAACTTTTTTTGGGCAGACTTTGGCTGTAAAACTTTATTGGAGATGGTGTACCTCTCAAGATAATATTTGGGCTAAAATGTTATCTTGTAAATACTTGAGAGGTATTTCTGAGGCTGAAATACCTAGATTCAGCTAGTTTGGGAAAGTTTTAGTTATTTGGGACACTCTGAAAGAGAAGCTAATTTAATCAAGTAGGGTTTGTTCTAGATTTGCAATCAGGGATCAAATGCTCTTTTTGGGAGGATTATTGGGATGGCCACCCTCCTATATTGAATCAATATCCTAGGTTATGTTCCTTAAGCATTTTTTTCTTGGAAGTAGGCTGGTCTCGTGTGGAGGATTTTAAAAAAATATAGTCTTTTAGAAATATGGAGATGTACAGGTGGAAATATCCACAAGAATGGCCCCAGGGGGGATTGGCCAAGGACAAAGAGGTGCTTGCTCTTATTCTTATGGGGAGACCTTGTTCTTCATTGAGGGGTAAATATATTATGTCTTGGAACCTTGATCCTAAGGGAACCTACTCGGTAGCCTATGGTTATTAGGTTCTTGATAAGAAAAAGTATGGGAGTCTTCCTGTCACTTAGTAGAAAAAGGTGTGGAACAAATTTGCCTGGCCAAAATGTAATTTCTTTCTCTGGTTGGTATCTCGTAATAAATGCCTCACTTGGGATAATGTGAGGAAGAGGTGATTTTAGGGTCCCTCTTTTTGTGTCCTTTGCAATAAGAATAAGGATGACTCTTCTCATTTATTTTTCCAATGCTCATTTTCCAAAGACATTTGGCACCGTTGGTGGAGCGCCTGGAACCATCCATGTTTTCATGTGCTATCCCTAGTGGAGTTTTGGAGTAGTCTGGGTAGACTTCCAGCTAAGTCCGCCTTCCTTCAGGTGGATTGGAATGGAATCGATGCATATTTCAAGGTAGTTATTTTGTTGTTCAGTAGATCTAGCAAAGGATCCTATATATGGTTCAGGAAAACATCCATAGAAAATGTGATGTGGACCCTCTTTCAGATTCTAGGGAGGAAAAGGTACAACAAGCCCTTGGTCTCTTTGGGGATGGTGTGAACTCTTCTATCCCTATTAGGGTTCCTTAGCTCGACAAGAAGGTTAGGAGAGATGGTAGGTGGAGGCCACCCCCTAGAGGAGTTTTAAAAATTAATACTGATGGATCGTCGAGGGGTAATCCTGGACATGCTAGAATTGGTGGTGTTGGGAGAGATTCTACTAGTGGTGTCAATTTTTTCTTTTCCATTTATAAAGGTGTTCACTCCAACAATTTTATGGAAGCTCTTACAATTCTTGAGGCCTTGTGAAGGGGGTTTTCTCTTGGTTGGCATAGGATTATTTGCGAGTATGACTCTCAAATTGTGGTTAATCTTTTAAACAGTAAAAGTGTGGAGGAAGTTCATTAGCAGTTGGTCTTTGTAGCCATTCAGATTCTCAGAATGAGTGAAGAGTTCGAATTTATATCGTTTATGCACATTCCAAGGGAATGGAATGTGGTTGCTTATTACCTAGCCAAAAGGGCTTCTGAGCTAGTAGATCCTTGGAGTATCGATAATTGGGAGAGTATCCCGTCTGGGGACTCTCAATGCCTATGGGAATTGATCCACAAGGATGTACAGACATAATGTGGTTTATTCTTGTTGTATTTTCTAGGTGTCATTATAGTCTAGTAGTTTTAGCCTGTTTGGTTGTTTATTTGAGTCCTGGTTGGAAGCTCAGTTGTACTCTGTAATCCAGAATTTTTATTAATAAATTTTTACCCCTTTATTTAAAAAAGACCTTTAATTTATGTAAATTATATTATAGGGCTTTAATGGAAATAATACCTTTAATTTATATAAATTATATTATAGGCCTTTAATGGAAACAGGACCTTTAATTTATTTAAATTATATTATAGGGACTTTAATTGAAATAATATCCTTGATTTATATAAATTATCTCATGAGACTTTAATTAAAAAGGAAAACCTTTGATAAATGTTTACTATCTTAGGAGACTTTAATTAAAAGGAAACCCTTTGATAAATGTTGATTATCTTAGGAAACCTAATTAAAGAGAAACCTTTGATTAGTATAAATTATCTTAAGAGACTTTAATTAAAAGGAAAACCTTTGATAAATTTTGAATATCTTAGGAAATCTAATTAAAGAGAAACCTTTGATTAATATAAATTATCTTAAGAGATTCTAATGTTAGTAAGTTCTTTGATTATCATGATTTGTTTTTTGATATTCTAATGGAATGTACCCTCAATTAAAGAGATTACCTTATGTCGTTATAATTAGGGTCAGATATTTTGTGTAAAATATCATGAAGGGGTTATTGGTAACTAAAGTAGCGAATATTTAAATAAGGTTGTGAATTCTCAATTGAGGCTATGAATCTAATATTTAGATTGAATTTTTTTTTATTAGTACGTCTATTATGTAGAATTTACAAAAAGGACATCAAAAAAAAACATAATTGTGTAATAGGATTTATGACAAAGTTTATGTTGTATGATGGATTGTTTTAGATGTTAAAGGTATGGGACTTTAATGCTTTAAAATAGTATTTTATTGGATTGGATTTATGAATAAAAAAGGATGTTAGATTTATTCTTTGAAATGAAGTTATGGGGATTTAATTTAGGGAATGAATTATGGATTTTTTTAGAGGTTAAAGGTATGGGACTTTAATGCTTTAAAATGGTATTTGATTTGATTGGATTTGTGAATTAAAAAATATGTTAGATTTATTCTTTGAATTGAAGTTATGGGGATTTAATTTAGGGAATGAATGATGTATTTTTTTAGAGGTTAAAGGTATGGGACTTTAATGCTTTAAAATAGTATTTTATTGGATTGGATTTGTAAATTAGAAAGGATGTTAGATTTATTCTTTGAATTGAATTTATGGGGCTTTTTCTTTTTTTTTATTTGTGGAAAACATCCCAAAAGGGATGCCACTTTCGGGTAAGACCCAAGGAGGCAGGGGTATCCATTCCGCCAAAAATGCCCAGGACTCGGACCTGGCCTACCACATTTGACATACTCAAGGAGAAAACAAACACACAAAACCAAATTAAAAAAGATAACAACAAAAATAATAAAATAAAATAAAAAACAAACTCCTTGAGTGTGTGAAAACCAAAAGCACAACCAACCAAACACGCACAATAAGATAAAATAAACCACAACACAAACCACATAGAAAAACACAAGAACCACATAATAAAACACAAACAAGACAAAAACAACATAACACTACAAAGACATAACCCAAAAAAACATGAAAAATAAATAGAACCAAAACATAAAAAATAAAATAAATAAAATAAAAATAAAAACAACCAACAACAGACAATAAACAAAAACAAAAAACATAGAAAACACACACATAAAAAAATGAAATAACACAAACAAAGAGAAACCCAAGAACAAGAACGAAAAAAACACAAGAACAATAACAATAAACATAAAAATAAAAAATAAAACAACAAAAACACAAGAACAACAAAAAACAACACAAAGAACACAAAAACAAAACAAAACAAAAGAACCCACCCACCTTAAAAAACTAAACAAAAAAACAAAGAAGACAAAAGAAAAAAAGAACAAAACAATGACCTATCTAGACCAGAATACTATTAATGCAAGAATCAACAGAGGAAACAAAATAAAGAATAGAATGAGCTAGGGAACTAAAAAAACTGAATGAACCAAAGAGAAACAAAAAAAAAAAAACAAGAAGAAACTAGGTACCTTCAAACTGGAGCCATCCAAAGAAATGATAGAAAGAAGAGCTTCCCTAATTTGAGAAGCCCACCATATAGGAGGGTGTCCATAACAAGTAAGATCACCTTTGTCAAAAGCCCAATTACCTAAAGCATCAACACTCTTGTTTTGATCTCTGACCACATGATTGTAATCAACTTTCAAAAATCCCATCTATATTAACTGAATCTTCTCAATAATTCTTTTTATTCTCCAATCCACCTTATGATTCTTAGAAGGAGTCTTCAAGAGATTAATCATAAGTTGAGAGTCAGAATCAACTAACACCTTTTCCCATCCAACCTTAGTAGCCTCCTGAAGGCCTCTAAGGATACCATACCCCTCAGCAAGGTTATTGGAAAGAATACCCAAATTCTTAGCAAAAGTAAAAACCAGGGAGCCATCTGAAAGTCTACCAATTCCTCCCACACTGGATTTTCCAGGGTTCCCTCTAGAGGCTCCATTAGTATTGACTTTTCCAAAATCCTTAGGATGAGGTTGCCAATTTCTAGTCCTATCCATCTTACTAATACTCACATTCCCTTTAAGTTGGTTGCCCTTAGAAGTTTTAATCTTCAATATTTGCATCAGTTGATCCCATATTTGGTGGGAGTTTTGGGGGTGATTAAGGAGATGATGGACTGATTCAACTAAGTTGGCTATGGTCTTTTACCAAATATAGTGAATATCCTTCCTATCTTGATTAAAAATTTGGTTGTTCCTTTCATTCCAAGTATTCCAAAGAAGAATGGTAGAACCCATCCAAACTAACTGCCTAATAAAATGATCAACACCCTCTTGATTAGGCCAATCCCTCCAAAGTCTGTTCAAAAGTGAAAAAATTGGACCACTTGTAAGCCAAGTAAAGTTGCCATTCTCCTCCATAGCACAGAGGCTAAAGTACACTCAATAAAAATATGGTTGATATTTTCTACATTCTCTTCACACATTTCACATCTAAAAGGGCCATGAAAACCACGCTTCATAAGTTGCTCACTAGTAAGCACCCTACGATGCAATAAAAGCCAATTAAAGAACCTCACCTTAGGCCGGAGCTTTTGAGCCCACAATTGAGAAAATATGTCAGAAGAATATTTGGGATTATTATGGCATAAGGTCAAATAACCTTGAGCAACTGAATACTCACCCTTAGTAGTGTTGTTCCATCCAAAACAATCTTTTTCCTGGGACCAAGAGAGGGATATCATATGAAGGATGCCTTGGATATCTTGTCTTTGCCTTTCTGGAATTTGAATAAGCCAGTATTCAATAGGGATCCAATATCTACCAACCTTTGAATTATCGGTATGGTACCAATAGTAATTAGCCACCTTTATCCAATTAGCTCGGTGAAGCTCCTCCATCCAAGACCTCCAATCGGGAAACTGAGTTATCAAAGGCTTGTGACCATCCCAAGAATCTGTCAAAAAATTTGCATGATGACCATTATGAATGATCCAAAATAATTTTTTCTTTATCAAATCCTCACCAGTCTTAAGAACTTCTAAAATGGGAGAACCTTTGATAGGAAGTTGATAGCGAACAAGGTCTTCAAGACTTTTGTTCTCAACATATTTAGCATGAATATTATTGGCCCAAAGAGCATTGGGGTTATGCAACATCCTCCAATATAATTTAGCAGCTAAAGCTTTGTTGTTATTAATTGAAGACCGGAATCCTAACCCCCTTCACTCTTAGGAAGACATAAAGTATCCCATTTCACCAAGGCCCATTTTCTTTTCTCCTTAGTACCACTCCAAAGGAAATGATGATTGATTTGATCCAATTCTTGAAGAACAGCCTTTGGGATATTCAAAATGGAAGAAACATAAATAGGAATAGCTTGAAGGACTGATTTTATCAAGGTGATTCTACCCCCGAAGAAAGCCACTTGTTGGTCCACTTTCCAATTTTCTTCTTGACTTTGTCCAACAACCAATTCCAATCTTTATTTTTTTGCCTTTGAATATTTATGGGAATACCTAAATAAGTGATTGGAAGAGATGTCTTCTTATATCTTAATTTATCCAATACCATGGCTTCCTGTATAGCAGAGCAGTGAAATAAAATAACTTTAGATTTGTCTTCATTGATCAACTACCCAGTAGCCTTAGAAAAATAGCTAATAATTTGCTTAAAATTAGAAGTTTCCTTAACTGTAGCTTTACCTAAAAGGGTAGAGTCATCCACAAATTGAATATGAGAGATGGGTCTAGCTCCATGAGCAATGGTAACTCCCTCAAGGGTTTTTTTTCCCTCTTTTTGGTTATTGTCCTACCCAAGCATTCAACAAGAATGATGAATAAATAAGGGGACAGCGGGTCACCTTGCCTGATACCTCTGGAAGCTGGGAAATACTGAGAAGGCCTATCATTGATAAGAACTAAGTAGGAAACTGAAGAGATACAACCCATAATCCAATCCATCCAATCCTTAGAGAAACCAAATTGCCTCAAAACTTTGATAAGGAAGTGCCAATCCACTCTGTCATAAGCTTTGGATAAGTCTAACCGGATGAACATAGAAGAAGAATTTTGCATATCCATGGAATGGATGGCTTCCTGAGCAAGAACTATCTCATATACTATTTGACGTCCTTCCACATATCCCGCTTGCTCTGGGGAAATAATATTATGTAAAAGAGGCTTCAACATTTTTGCCATGATTTTAGTAATAATTTTGAGAAGAACATTACATAAAGCAATAGGTCTAAAAGCTGAGATATGATCAACCTCTTGAGCTTTTGGAACAAGAGTAATATAAGTTTTATTGATAAACTTCAAAATTTCTTTGGATTTCCTAGCTTCTTCCACCACCTCTAATAAATCAACATGAAGGATATCCCAGAACTCTTGGTAGAACTCAATAGGAAAACCATCAGGACTCGGGGTTTTCCTTTTTGCATTTTAAAAACTACTTGTTGAAGCTCATTGATAGTAATAGGAGCAGTCAAAATAGATTTCTCCTCAGAAGTGATAAGAGAAGGGATTGCTTGAAGAACATTTTGTTGAGAAGCTGATTCAAGAGGAGTAGCAGCAAAAAGATTGGAAAAGTAATCAACAACAATAGATTTCATGCCATCCCAAGTATAAACAACATCTCTAGAATATGATTTTAAGGAAGAAATAAAGTTGTGAGATCTTCGAGCTAGAAGAGATTTGTGGAAGAAATTTGTGTTTCGATCTCCTTCTTTGAGCCATTGAATTCTAGATTTTTGCTTCCATAAAATTTCTTCTCTTTTTTCCCATTCCTCTAACTGAGTTGTGAGTTTAATTTCATCTACACTTCTCTTCTCTGTGAGGCCATCTAAACGGATTTTCTTATTCAAATTTTCAAGATGAGCAATAACTTCATGTTTTTTTTTATGAACATCCCAAAACTCTTTCCAGTTCCAAGTCTTGATTTTGGATTTAATGTATTGCAGTATTTTGGCAAAACAAAACATCTTAGTCCCATGCCTAGGTTTACCTTCCTTCCACCATTGTTGCACATGAGGTCTGAAGGAAATGTCTCTAAGCCACATTAATTGAAAACAAAAAGGAGAGAAACTCACATTGGTTTTCCACATTTCCACCATGATTGGCCAATGATCCGAACCAGACATTATTAAGAGTCTTCACTTTAGGAATGTGACCATGGATTAAGAAATTTTCAGAGAGAAAAAACCTATCCAATCTCTCCATTATACAAGCTAAGCCTTGCCTTATGTTAGACCAAGTCATAAGGCCATTATCTGGTTGGATATCCACAAGATGGAGGTTTGCAATATATTCACTCATGAGGTTAGTACTTTTGTCCAAATTTCTATTTCCCCCCATTTTATCATCCAGAGAGAGGATGGTATTGAAATCTCCTCTGATCAAGATCCAAGATTTAGGAAAATGAGAGATAATATGAGTAATATCCTTCCACTATCTTCTTTTTTCCTCCAAATAAGTCGGGGCATAAACAGTAATGCAGAGCATAATATGGTTGGAATGTCTACTTTGAATAGCTATAGCCAACAAACCCCAAATGCCAACCATATGGTGAATAACTACCTCTTTTGGGTCCCAAATACAAACAATGCCACCCGAAGTACCTTGGGAACTGAGGGAAACCACTTTTCCAACTGGCCAAATTTTACTGGCAATTAAGTCCATATCCTCCATTGACATTTTTTTTTCTTAAAGGAAAACAAGATGTGGATGATGTGGGGCTTTAATTTAGGGAATGAATTATGGATTATTTTATATGTTAAAGGTATGATACTTTAATGCTTTAAAACAATAATTGATTTGATTAAAGTTAGACCTTGATCTAATTAAAACATGTTGTATGGATCTCTATGGGAGCTAGAGGGTCGGTTTATATTATCCACTATGCTCTAGATGGTTGGAAACTTAATTAAATTTTGTATAGTTGCAATTTGGCAAAGTAAATGAATAGATGCATTTAGACGCATGCCTATCCTAAACCATGAGCATCTTGATCCCCTACTACCCTCAAAGAACCAATGGGATGCAAGGTGAAGCAAGGAGTTCAAGGGAAACAAGGTAGAGGTAATTAATTTATTCAGATTTACTTATGCTCAAATAGACTAGAAATATGGGGAGATATCCCTAATGCAGTTAATGAAGTATTCTTTAAAGTAAGAAGGATTTGTCATGCAATATTTAATGAAATAACTATTTATTGGTTTAGAGAAGGTACTTTTAATTTGTTTACGTATTTGGTTACGCTACGTAGTTGATTCCATTTCTTATGATATCATTCTCTTTTAGTGTTAGTACTTCTTTATATTCTAGATGTTTAGTGATTACTCTTTGATGTTTTAATATCTAGATGTACTCTTGTTTGGTTTCTTAATAATATAAATCTAAGAGTAGAGTTCTAGGGTAAATTCAGAGGTGACCTAAGGGAATTAATAAAACCTTAGGGTGAACATAGGAGACCTAATGGAAATGAGACCACCCTTAGGGAGATAAAGGACTAAGTTGTTGAGAAATATTACATCTAAGTTAAGATATATTATTGTGGAGACAAGATAGATAGCTTAAATCACAATACTCATATCATACCTACACATAATGATTTTTATATGGAATGGAGATGCGTGTATACCTTTTATGGACTGAGGGTGATAAGTCTAGCTCATCAAGAGTGATGGGATAGATAGGCTTAACTGCAGTGACACATGATATGCCTACATAGACGAACTTGTGATAGGGTACTTTGTGAGATGTAGCTTTCAGGAAAACTTAGGGGATCAAAAATTTAGGTAAATACTAGTTGGGTTAGGGGTTCATGAAGGTTTCATGTATCCCTCTCCTTAGTTAAAAAAAAAACTTTTTCTATTTTTATATTTTTTGTTTGTATGTTTTAGGGTCGTTACATTTGGTATCAAAGCTCTAGGTATGAGGGTATAGAGCTTCTATGTGTGCTAGAGGGAAATAGATGCTTCCAATGAAGGCTTGCTTAAGATAAAGTCTAAATTTGAGATGATCTAGGATACCCTAATTTCTAGAATTTTATGGGAATTAACCCCAAGTAAGAGTGGATGTTAGGATGCCTTAGTATAGGATTTGGTATCAGCAACACATCTTACCATGGGATAATACCCTAGTTATATTTTTAATGCATCTATCAAGAGAACTTTGTATTATAGCTTGAATTAGAGATACAAATTAAGATGAAATTGTAATCTAATATTCTTTCTTGGATGGAACTAGGTTAAGATGCCACCTAATACCATAATATGCAGGCCTATGCCTAGACAAACTCAACAAAGTAATGTTGAAGAAGAAAACCAGGATGGGAAACAAAAAATCCCCAATAGGGAGGTAGAAGACCTCACCGCTATGGTCACTACTATGCATGATCAAATAAGACAATTTTTGGAAATTTCTGCAAATCAGAATTCACAAGTTTGAGGCTTAGAGGTTGGTCTAGATAGTGGACTAACTATAGAACAAGTACAAGCCATAACCTTAGCAAAAAAGGAAATAGCTAGGGACATGAAAAACATTAGTATCTCCAAGTTTTATGGAAATGCCTATGGGGATGCAACAAAAGCATGGTTCAGATAAGAAGAGGTTCACTTTATAGTAAAAGACTACTCATCAATAACCCAAACACTTTGGGCTATGATTAACCTGGAAGGGGCTGATCTGGAGTGGTGGGAAACCCACTATGAGGAAACTAATATTGAACCTATTTATACTCAATGGGAATATTTTACAAACATATTTAAGAAGATATTCCTAACAGATCTTTTCTATACCTTGAAGTTTGAGGAATTTGCTAGTCTGAAGCAAAGAACTAGCATAGTAGAGGTATACTATAAGAAGCTAGTAATATTATTTAAACATGTACATGTTTATAATGATAAAATGTGGGTTCATAAGTTTACTCTAGTATTGGAGTCTAGGTTAAAGCATGATGTAGACATGCAAGAACCTAAATCACTGCAAAAGGCATACGACCTAGCAAAGAAAGCAAAGTCACACTTTTTTTATAAATACAACACTCTACCCGAGCAATCTCGGTAAGAGCTAAAGAAGAGGAATAGTAATGGGTTTATAAAATGGGAGGCTAAACAAGAGCAAAAATCTAAGAACCCTAAAAATCCTAAGAAGAAACCTTATGGAAATAAGAAGAAGTTTAAGAACTTTTGTAGGAAGGATAACAAATCCAATAATACGAAACCTCAACCACAGAATTTGCAAGGTCCAAATATAGTAGTTAAAAGATGGAATGAGAAACCTAAAAAATAGCAAGGACCCAAGGAAGGGTGTTACAATTATCAGGGACCTCATTACTATAATCAGTGTCCATATCGATCAGGAACTAGCATAGCTAATGCAAAAGGGAAAGAACCAGAAAATCAGATCTATGTCGTAATCAGAAAGAAAAATCTAAAGGGACAAGCCACCCCATTACTTATGAAAGGCAAGGTTTTTAATAAGAAAGTAAATTTTTTTATCGATAGTGGAGCCACTGACAATTTTATTTTGTCTAGTCTAGCAAGGACTATGTTGAAAAGGCCTAGATATTTGGCTCAAGGGTGGAAGGTTGAGTATGGTTCTGGGCTGACCTACTCAGTAAACCAGTGTTATCCTATGGAAGAAGTCACTCTATCTAGTGGGACTACATAATTTTTTTTATATGTAGGTCCCTTGCACACCTTTGATTGGGTCCTATGGATGGATTGGATACATTTTTATAAAGCCTTGGTCAATTTTCAAGACCAATGGATCGAGTATTTGGAAGGAGGCAAAAGGAGACTAAGAATTCATAGTGAACAAGGGGCTTTTGAACCTCAGATGTTGTCCTCTATGCAATTAAAGAAGGACCTTGTTGGCAATTTTGGGTAATTTGGGTACATTGCCCTTGCTCAAATGTATAAGTTGTCATTGATGTCAAAAGGCATTTTTGTGTTGATATCAAAAGAGTGTGATGTCAAGAATATCTTGAGAAGCTTCTTTATGTTAAAGGGTTTTTATTAAAACCATGGTGACAAGGCTAAAGGTTTTTCTTAAAACCATTTGGACTCATTAAGGGTTTTTTATTAAAACCAAGATTAACTTAATGCAAAGGTCCATGTTTATTATTAATAATTAAATTAACTCAAACCTTTGTCAAAGGTCCAAGTTTAATTTATTATTAATAAAATAATAATTATTATTATTTTAATTATTATTATAGGGTCTTTCAACCCTTAAGCGACGAAAGTAAAATAATTCTTTCGTCGATATGATGCCATCGTTGGAGGAGCGCCGACGTCAAACTTTATGAAGAAATGGCTATATAAGTGGGGATGTTTTTCCAAAGAGGGTACCATGAATTTTTGACATCTACGATTTACGATTTGCTCTGTATCTTGCGATTTGCGCTTGGCGTCTGTGATTTTGCATTTTCTCTATTCTTTCGAACAACACTTTGTGTTTTCGATCTTCGATTGACGTCCTTGAAATCGTGCTTGTTATGTGTTGGAAACCGTGCTTGGCATATTCGAAACTAATTTTGGGCTACATCCTTACCTTTATGCTTGATGTCGGTGGATTGGCAATTGCACTTAGATTGCATTTTTCAGACTATGCTATGAGATGATAAATGCAAGCATTCTGTGACTTACGTTTTGGACAGCGCTCACCAGTTTGCATGTGGCTTGTGGAAGACGTTTACGTTTTCCAGTTTCGTGGTGTCAAAGGAAGATAAAAGAGAGGGCAATGTTGTATTTCTTTGATGGGCACTTGTGACCCAACGACAGAGGTGTTTAAGCAAAAGCACTAGATGGCAGAGGTGCCGAGTTCAATTATATTCATTGGGAATTTCTTTTTGGTCGCGATGTGCAAAGGATAGTGGTTGTGAATGCGCGGGAGGTATAAGGTTAAGGTATCATATTTGTTTTTGACATTGTTTTATTGATGTTTAATGTTTATGTGGAGTAATAAGGTGTAAAGAGGTTTTACTTTGTATGTATATTGTACTTTGGTGTTTTTACTAAGTTGGAGAAATAAGGTGTTATTTTGGATCTTTATTATTGTGTATTATTGTTTAGTTGCTAACTCTAATTAGTGGCAAATTGAGAGTTAGTGTTGTGACAGATTTTGAGTTCTCCTTCTTCATCAAAGTAAAGGTATGGGCAACTTCTTCCATGTATGTTGTTGATGGTATATTTTCTGAAATTGAGTTTGGAGTGAAAAGGTTGTCTACTAGGTATCTTTGGTGTAAAACTTATTTTCTGGATATTGAAGATTGTTTATGTATTAAAATCATTTATGAGTGTTTGGGTGAATGTATAATTCTGGTTGAGGAAGAGGAAGCATTTTTGCACTAGGTTTTATGTTAGTAAGTCTTGCTACTTGCATTGAGATGATGAAACCCTTAGTTGGCTATTTTTATATTGATGGATGAGTTACTTTCATAGAGGTTGTTGTTGATCAAGTTAGTGCTTTACTTGATACATGATATTGGGCTTACTCCATTGAGTTGATTTGAACAAGTTATTATTTGCAATTGGTGATATTGTGTTGGTGGCTGTTTTGTTCAAATATCCTTGGAGGGAAAAGGATTTCTACTTGTTTCCTTTTCTTGTTATGATTGGTTAATGCTTCAATGTTTATGTTGAGTTGAATGTGTTGGTGGTCTAAACCTTGTTTGATGAGCATTGTTGTTGAAACTCTAATTGTTGGTAAAAATAATATGAGTATCATTGTTATATGAGATATTGCATAGTTGGAAATTATTGGGTTGTGTTTCATATTCTTGAGAAAAGCATACTACATCTATATTATTCTTTTGAGATTGAGATTGAGTTGATATTGAGATTGAGAGTTAATTATAGAACATATTGGGTCTCTAACAATTCTCTTTATGTTTCTATGAGATTTGAGATTGAGATTGGGAGTTAAGTATAGAACATATTGAGTCTCTAAAAATTATCTTTATGCTTCTATGAGGTTTATGAATCACATTGGGTCTCTAACAATTCTCTTTGTGGGTTCATGCTAAGCAAGTTTTTCTTGGTGAGCTTGCTGAGGTTTTTGGACAGGTTCCGGTGGGGACTTGTGAGCAGATTTGGATAGGTCCTAGCAGAGGACTTGTGAGCTGAGTTTTTGAGATTTCTATAAGAGAACTTGAGGACAGAGGTGCATTGGTTCTTTGAGAAGAACCTTAGGACAGATTTGGCAAGTCTTTGTGAAGGCTTGTGTGCAGAGGATTGATTTGTTCATAGAGTTGGACAGATCTGACAGACAGAGGAAGACTTGTACTAGACTGATTGACTGTGTTTGGTACAGGTATCTGAGCTGTTGTGGATGTGATCATAGAAGGCAGAGGTATCTTAGGCTAAGCATTGAGGACAAGAGGTCTTCGATGGAAAGGAATTCCACGTGTTGGCAAGAGGGAGAGGCAGTTGATCTTCTGAGGGATCATTTCTAGAGTAGAGGGGAAGGTATCTCCTTTGAGCAGAGGCTTATAAATTCAGATTGGGGGGAGGTGTCTCCTTTGAGCCGAGGCTCATAAACATTGTAATTGGGAAGGTTTCCCAAAGAACTTTGAGATAACTTTTAGAGAAAAGTTATGTGGACGTAGCCCAGGCATTCTAGGTGAACCACGTTAAAATTGTGTCACTTTGTGGATGATTTTGTGCATTGCTTTGATATTGCTTTGGGTATATTGCTTTACTGTTTTGAAGTATAAAGGAATAAGTAAAAATAGGTCTTATACTATTCACCCCCCCTCTCAGTATAAGCTTGTGTTCTTCGGACCTAAAGAGAGGAGGAATAGTATATGTAGTAAAACTTAATGAAGTGGAAGACTATGAGAACGGAGAAATACTAAGACAATATCCTATTTTACAATATTTTTAGGATGTATTTCGAAATACTTGGGCTACCTCATGTACAGGAATTTGACTTCACGATTGAAGTTATGATGGGAGTTGAACCTATTCATAGATCCCCATATAGGATGAATCCTATTGAAATGCAAGAAATGAAGGTTCAATTATAAGGATTATTGGAGAAGGGTTTGATAAAACCAAGTGTGTCACCATGGGGTGCACCGATTTTATTTGTGAAAAATAAGAATAGTTCATTAAGATTATGTATGGATTACAGGATGCTAAATAAGACTACAATCGAGAATTGGTATCCTTTACCTAAAATTGAACATTTATTTGATCAACTAAAGGATTCCAAGGTGTTTACTAAGATCAATTTGAGGTCAGGGTATCACCAGTTAAGGATTCATGAAAAGAAACTCACAAGACAACATTTAAGACTAGGTATGGGCATTATGAGTTTATGGTTCTACCCTTTGGACTAACTAATACCCCAACTTCTTTCATGAACTTAATGAATAGTGTGTTCAAAAGACACTTGGACTAGTTTGTCTTGGTATTCCTAGATGATATTCTTATATACTCTCAAGATAAAGAAGAACACAATAAACATCTTAGGATCATGTTAGAATTGTTAAGGAAGAATCAACTTTATGTAAATCTGGCTAAGAATGAATTCTATGTTCTAGAGATATAATATCTTGGACACATAATATCAGCAAAGGATATTATTGTAGATCCAGAGAAGATAGAGGCTATACTGAATTGGCCACCCCCTACCAATGTGATTGAAGTGTGAAGTTTCATGGTGTTAACGGGCTACTATAGACATTATATAAAGGACTACTCCAAGATTACTGGACCCATAACTAACATTCAGAAGAAGGGAAAGGAATTCAAGTGGTCAAAGAAGTGTGAGGCTATCTTTGTACTACTAAAGCATAAGCTTACTACTGAACTGATACTAAATTTTATCGATCCCCAAGGGGACTTTTTTAGTGTGCACAGATGCATCAATATATAGGTTGGGTGGGGTACTCTCACAAGAGGAGCCAGTAGTGACATATACTTCAAGGAAGCTCAAAAAGCATGATGTTAATTATGCTATGCATGATTTAGAGCTACCTATAGTGGTGTATGATTTAAAGGTTTGGTGCAACTACTTGGTGGGAATACCCTTTACATTAAATATAGGCCATCAAATTTTGTGATACATATTCACCCAGCCAATACTCAATGCGAGACAAATAATATGGGTGGAATTTCTCACTGAGTATGACTTTGATATTGAATACATAAAAGGAAAAGAGAATAAAGTTGTTGATGCTTTAAGTAGAAGAAGATATATAGAATCTATAACTAAAATCCATATGTACCTGATGGATCTAGTAAGGCAGGAACAATCTCAGGATGTGTATTACCAAGAAATTCGAGTTAATATGGACAAAGATCCTAAAATAATAAAGGAATTTAGTGTGGAAGATGACTTTTTGTGTTATAAGGGAAGGGTCATTATACCAAATATGATAGATTTAAGGAACTTGATAATTCAATAAGCCCATAGATATCCTTATTCTGCTCATCCGAGGGGAGCCAAAATGCAAGAAAATATGAAAATAACCTTATTTTGGGTAGGAATGAAGAAGGACATCATAGATTTTGTTGCTCGATGCCTTGAATTCAGAAATTTAAGGCAAAACATCAGCATCCTACAAGAAAACTATATCTACATGATATACCTGTGCAAAAATGGTAGGTTATATCTATGGATTTTATAGTGGGTTTACCCAAGACTCGATACAAATAGGATGCCATATTTTTAGTGGTCAAAAAATTGACTAAGGTTGCCCACTTCATACTAAGAAATACCAAGGATGATGCTCAGGTAGTGGTTAGAAGATTCTTCAAAGAGGTATTCCAAATGCATGGATTTCTTGAGGTAATTATCTCAAATAGAGACTCCAAAATCACTTCTAAATTATGGAAATCCCTCCATAGTGCATTCGGTACAAAACTAAATATGATTTCAGCATACCACCCTAAAACTAATGGCCAAATGTATAAGGTAAACCAATTTCTAAAAGACATGCTCTACATGTACTACATGGATCACAAATCTCAATGGGAAGATTGTCTACCTTTGGTAGAGTTTTCCTACAATAATGGACATCACTCCTCACTAGGAATGGCACCTTTCAATGCCTTGTATGGGCAAAAGTGTAGAACACCATTATCTTGGGATAACCTAGAATATCGAGTTGTGATTAGGCCAATAATGGTTAAGGGTAATGAAAGATCAGCTGAAGGAAATTAGGCAAAGGCTTAAAGAAGTTGTAGATAGGTAGAAGAGTTATGTAGATCTAAAAAGGACTCCAAGAGAGTATTCTGTTGGAGATAAGGCGTTCTTGAGTGTTAAGCCAAAGAAAAGTGCTATCAAATCCATTAATTTGGATTCATGTTTTGTGGGGCTATTTGAGAGCACAAAAAATATTAGTATGTTTGCGTACCAACTTGCATTACCATCTAATCTATCCAAAATCCATGACACCTTCCACATATCCTTGTTTAGGAAATATGTTGCTAATTTGTAGATGGAAAATTCGAAGGCCATTGAAGTACTACCGATGAATATTCTTGAGTTTTTTTCTAAGTTTTTACAAAATCAAACTCTCGAACAATGTAAGGTCTAGTGGGACCAATTCTCTGAAAAGAATACCACTTGTGAGAAAGTGGAAGTTATGTGAAAAAATTTTCCCTTTTTGTTTGAAGCTATATGATGTAAAAAAATTTACTTTATGTAAAGAAAAAAAATAAAGGAAAAATAGAAACACCGAGGTCAATATTTAATTCTAGTGGGGGAGGATGTCATGACCCTCCCTAGTAGACTTTATGGCACAAAGAAAACAATGTATTAACCTATGATGTGGTGATGCTTAGTTTGAACAATTGAACAAACTATATGATGTTTAGTTTATTTAGAATGGCATGTGATCGCTAACATATTACCAAGTGTACAGGATCAGGTACACTCATGAGTGGAGAAAGTAGAAGCATCCACTAGAATGAGGGTACTTAAAATCAGGGAAAATGATGATTAAGGTATTTGGAGGTAACATGGATAGATACCTTCATATAGGCATGCATTGTCAGAAGGGATAATCATCAATGATGGATCTCCTTGAGCCTTATTTGATAGCCTAGTAGCTATCATAAAATATCTGGCTAAGATAGGTGATTGGGTTTATGGAAAGACTCATTTATTATTTTATAAATTTGATTGCTCCCTACTACATCAGGGCTTGGGTAGCATAATGTTGGAATGTCAATAAAGAACAATCACAAAATGTACTTGGATGCATAAAGTGAATTGTCATGTTAAGGGAATAATGGAGCATCATTGTGATGAAGGAAAATACATAAAATTTAAATAATGAGTGAATATTTATTTAAACTAACTAATGAGGCTTTGAAATAAAAATTATATGATTCATTTAGAACTCATTAGTAAGCTTCATTTCAATAAACAAATGAGAGTTCATTTGATATATTTAAAGAAGTTCATTTTGAGTGATAATATAAATTAATTAATGGAATTTAATTAATTGAAAAAAACAAAAATAATAATAGAATATTTTATTGTTAGAGCAATTGAGAAATTGTGTTAAATAAGAGTAATATATATTTAAAACAAAAGAGAATGGCGGTAGAATATCCTGATAAAGATATTGTAAAGGGTACCATTCTCAAATTTTTAAATAATGTAAATATATCATCCCTACCCCTTTATATGGTGCAATCTATGGTGCAATATATCTAAAAAACATAGGGGCTATTAATTTCCAAATGTGGAAATTATGGGAAACAAAATCATTTATCGTGACATGAGAAGGGATGGGAGCATTGAAGGAAAAGGGGGCTTGATGTGTCCTCGATATGGCATATGGGAAAGCGGATGGGCCACCTAGAGCATGAGGAGCATGTAAGATGCCAGGAAGAAGAGAGAAGAAGAAATATGGGAGATAGAGAATAAAGGTAGAGGAGGCAATCGAGGAATATAGGAGAGCACAAAAATCCAAGGGAGTGGTAGAAAGAGGCCACCGAGAGTCATTTATTAGGAGTATTCAGGTTGGAAAGTCTCAAACATTATGTGCTTACATGTTTATATTATAAATGGTTTGATTTGGACCTGGTTGTAATCTCCTACAACATGACAAACCCATGAAAGATAGTTAAACCTCCTGTGTGTTTCTTGAAAGGAGAGCATTGTTGATAGTTCTACTCTTAGTAAACCTCCTATGTTGCTTGAAAGAAGAGTTTTGTAGAGAGCACTACTCTTAGTAAACCCCCTATGATTTTCTTGAAAGGAGAGCATTGTTGAGATCACTGCACTTATTAAACATCATGTGTGTTGCTTTAAAGAAGAGCATTGTTGAGAGCACTGCTCTTAGTAAAACTCCTATGTTTTGCTGGAATGAAGAGCATTGTTGAGAGCATTGCTCTTAGTAAACCTCCTGTGTGTTACTTGAAAGGAGAGCGTTGTTGAGAGCGCTACTCTTAGTAAGCCTCATGTGTGTTGCTTGAGAGGAGAGCACTATGGAGAGTGTTGCTCTTAGTAAACCTTCTATGTGTTGCTTGAAAGGAGAGCATTGTTGAGAGCGCTACTCTTAGTAAACCTCCTATGTGTTGCTTGAAAGGAGAGCAATGTTGAGAGTGCTGCTCTTAGTAAACCTCTTGTGTTGCTTGAAAGGAGAGCACTACTCTTAGTAAACCTCTTGTGTGTTGATTGAAAGGAGAGAGTTGTTGAGAGCGCTACTCTTAGTAAACCTTTTGTGTTTTTCTTGTTAGGGTAGCACTATGTTGAAAGCATTGTTCTTGGTGAAGACACCCCCTGCATATTGTTGGAATAGAACTATGTTGAGAGCATTGCTCTTAGTGGAAATCCCCTACATCTACCTAGAGAGCATTGTATCTGAGATAGCACCACCCTTAGTTGGAAAACTACCCATGGTTTCGTTAGGATGCTGTGTTTGGAGAGCTCTACCCAATGGGAAGCCATCTGTGGAAAATTTGCGGTTGTGTAAGACTAGTTCCTTGGAACAATTAGTGGTTGGAAATAGTAACTTAATTACTGGTTCTGTCTTGCCTAAACTCAAAGTCTCACAGTCCTTATATCATTCTGCTTAAGACGTCTTTATCTGCCATGAAGGCGAATGACTCCATAGTTGTAAACCTTGGATTTTTAAGGTTTATCTAGGAAAATTTGATTAAACAAAGAGACCTTTAATTTATGTAAATTATATTATAGGGCTTTAATGGAAATAAGACCTTTAATTTATGTAAATTATATTATAGGGCTTTAATGGAAATAATACCTTTAATTTATGTAAATTATATTATAGGGCTTTAATGGAAATAAGACCTTTAATTTATGTAAATTATATCATAGGCCTTTAATGGAAAAAAGACCTTTAATTTATGTAAATTATATTATAGGTACTTTAATTGAAATAATATCCCTGATTTATATAAATGATCTCATGAGACATTAATTAAAAAGGAAATCCTTTAATAAATGTTGACTATCTTAGGAGACTTTAATTAAAATGAAAACTTATGTTAAATGTTGATTATATTAGGAAACCTGATTAAAGAGAAACCTTTGATTAGTATAAATTATCTTAAGAGACTTTAATTAAAAGGAAAAACTTTGATAAATGTTGAATATCTTAGGAAACCTAATTAAAGAGAAACCTTTGATTAGTATAAATTATCTTAAAATATTTTAATTTTAATAAGTTCTTTGATTATCATGATTTATTTTATGAGATTCTAATGGAAGGGACCCTCAATTAAAGATATTACCTTACATGGTTATAATTAGGGTAATACCTTTTGTGTAAAATATCATGAAGGGGTTATTGGTAACTAAAGTAGTGAATCTTTAAATAAGGTTGTGAATTCTTAATTGAGGCTATGAATCTAAGATTTGGGTTTAAAAATATTTTATTAGTAAGTCTATTTTTTAGACATTATAAGGACTTCAAAAGAAAAAAAATTTGTGTAATAGGATTTATGACAAAGTTTATGTTGTATTATGGATAGTTTTAGAGGTTAAAGGTATGGGACTTTAATGCTTTAAAACATTATTTTATTGGATTGGATGTGTGAATTAAAAAGGATGTTAGATTTATTATTTGAATTTAATTTATGGGGCTTTAATTTAGGGAAATAGTGATGGATTTTTTCATAGGTTAAAGTTATGAGACTTTAATGCTTTAAGATAGTATTTGATTGGTTTGGATTTGTGAATTAAAAAGGATGTTAGGTTTATTATTTGAATTGAAGTTATGGGGATTTAATTTAGGGAATGAATGATGGATTGTGTTAGAGGTTAAAAGCATGGGACTTTAATGCTTTAAAATAGTATTTTATCTGATTAAATTTAGACTTTGATCTAATTAGCACATGTTGGATGGCTCTCAATGGTAACTAGAGAGTCGGAGATAAAAGTAAAGGATATTTTATATTATCCACTATGCTCTAGATGGTTGGAAACTTAATTAAAATTTTTATAGTTGTAATTTGGTAAATTAAATGAATAGATGCATTTAGAGGTATGTCTATCCTGAACCATGAGTACCTTAATCCCCTACTACCCTAAAATAACCAATGGGATGCAAGGTGAAGCAAGGATTTCAAGTTAAACAAGGTAGAGGTAATTGTAATTTATGTTGATTTACTTATGCTCAAATAGACTAGAAATGTGGGGATATATCCCTAATGCAGTTAATGAAGTATTCCTTAAAGTAACAAGGATTTTTCATGCAAGAGTTAATGCAATAACTGTTTATTGGTTTAGCTAAGGTACTTTTACTTTATTTCCATATTTGGTTATGCTACATAGTTGATTCCCTTTCTGATGATATAATTATCTTTTAGTGTTAATCCTTATTTATATTCTGGATGTTTAGTGATTACTCTTTGATGTTTTAATATCTATATGTACTCTTTTTTGGTTGCTTAATAATAGAAATCTAAGAGTATAGTTCTAGGGTGAACTCAGAGGTGACGTAAGGGAATTAAGAAATCCTTAGGGTGTGTTGTGGTTGATCCACAACACACCCCAAAATTGGGGACCCACCTTTTTGCAGGCTTGCAGGGAAGGATCTCGGTGACCCAGATGCTAAAATTGAAGAAAAGAGAAAAAATGCCCAAGTGTAGAAAGGGGTCGCGAAATCGCGACAGGTAGCGAAATCGCGACAGGTCGAAATCGCGACATGTCGCGAAATCGCGACCGAAGCCAAAAAATGGTCGCGAAATCGTGACATGTCGAAAAATCACGGTCAACGCGGTCAACGGCAACAAAGCAGGGAAGCGGTAGCGATATCGCGACGGTTTGTCGAAAGAGGGCAAGAGAATGATAATGGTCGCGATGTCGCGACGTAAAGTTGCCAAGGAGGCCCGACAGAGAAACGGTAGCGATTTCGCTACGCCTTGCGGAAAGAAGACTCAAAGTTCAAAACGGTAGCGATATCGCTACAAATTTCATAAAGGCCAATTTCAAAGTCAGAGGGTAGCGATAGCGCTACAAGTTTAGTGAGAGAGGGCTTGAAACAAAAATGGTAGCGAATCGCTACCATGTCACAAGGAGAAGGCTTGAAACGAAAGTGGTAGCGAATCGCTACCACATTTCAAAGGGACGTTGCAAGGCCAAGGTGGTAGCGATATCGCTACCACATTTTGAAAAGGGCTCAAAGTTAGAAAGTGGTAGCGATATCGCTACCATTCGAAGAGGAGGGCTCAAAATGTTAAAAGGGTAGCGATATCGCTACGAGAAGTTGCCAGAGGTAGACAAATGAAAAACGGTCACGACATCGCAGCGGGGAGCTAATGAAGGCGTACGACAGGAAAGCATGTAGCGATATCGCGACATGTCACGATTTCACGCAGTCGCCGGCTAAGAAGGTGAACGGGCGGACTTGCGGTTTTGTCGGTTTTTGCGCGAAAGCGTTACACGGGACGCAGGAAAAGCGGGACACGTGGCGCACGGGTGTCAAACTTGCGGAGGCGTTACATGCGAGAGATGAATTTCGAAGCGTTTTCAAATTTGAGCGTGAATCAAAGCGGGAAAAAGCAAGAATTTGAGGGGTCATGTGCGGGAAGGTGAAATGAAGCGACGAGAGAAGATCGAAGAGCCGCGTCAAACATTATAAGACCGAAATTGCAAATCGAAGAAGGGGTTGGAAATTGCCGAATACGGAGTTGCGAGAGACGAGAGCTTTGTGCTATTATGGGCCCGTACTTGGGCAATTTCCTTCTTTTTGTTCCGGGATTTTCTTTTACACTGGAACATTTTTGAATGTAATCGAGATATTCTTTAAATACAAAATACGAGAGAGTTGGCATCTTATTGGATGAGAAAGAAGGAGTAACTTTTGCATGCATGATTTAACGTTTATATTTCCCTTCCAGATTTCTTAGGTTTTTAGGTGAAGTTAATGCAAGATCTCTTGGTTGCTTCATGCGAATACCTATTTTCTGGAATTACCACGGAAACCCTCGAGACTCGCATTTGGCCTATTTGGATTGTGTGAAAGTGCAGGTTCATTAGGTTAGGTTGCATGTAGAAAGCCTCAGTATCTTCGGTTTCATCAGATTAATGACAGATTTCTGACTGTAATCTATTTTTATTGTTACTTTTGTTTACTTTTGTCTTTGCTTTTCAAACCCGTATTTTATTTTCAACAGTTTAATTATTGTGTTTGAATAAATCACTGAAAATCCATCAGAATTAAAGGTTAAAACAGATTTTATTCATTTTGAGTCCATTGAAAGTTCAGAATTAAATAAACCACGGTGCCCCTTGTTAACATCCACTTGCAAACCCTAAGGTGTTCTTAGCATTTCATTTTAAACGACATCCTTGATAATCAATAATTAGCATAATAAGAACCTTGGAGAAATCATTTTTCTTTGCAAGCGAGAGGATTTAGGACTCGGATCCTACGGGAGAGTGTGTTTTCACAATCGGGTTAAAACACCACTCAGCAGATTGGCGCTAGAAGGAGGGCCGAATCGGTTTATCTATTTCAATTTTTATATCCGAATATTTTGTTTTTGATTTAATTCTGAAATTATTTACGGCTAAAGCTGCAACACTTGTTTTTGTGTTTGTTGCGGGTTTTCTTCGAACTAGCCGAGGGTTTCCTCGAGCGAGTTTGGACCCACCACGCCGTATTGCGACCGGGTCTCAAACAACCGGAGAAACCATTTTTCACGACCTTCTTGGTACTCCCAAGGGTAAAGTCAAGCAAGTCGTAAGCACTCCGGTAGCAAAAGGCCTGTTTTCTCCGGGGAACGTCGAGTGGACCTACGCCAGTAATATCCGTTGCCCCTAGTGTGCCTATAGTTTATAATATTTCTTCGCTATTGTAGGTCTGTCTACATCAATTCTGAGTCAAATGGCTCAAGCTCCAGCAGATCCTTGGTATGGAGCTAACAATACTCCTTTGAATATTACTTGGGGATATCCATGAAATCCCCAAGAACATTGAAATATTTCTGCCTAAATACAAGCCGGATGGCCTAAGAACAGCGAGAAGAACATATCCAAGCCTATAGAGATGTTTTAATTAGGTTGCAAGTTCAGCATGAAGATGTAGCTCGCAGACTTTTCCCCATGAGCTTGGATCCAATAGCATATGAATGGTATATATGCTTGCCAAGCTGGTTCAATCACCTCTTGGACACAAATGGAAAATGCATTTGTCAATCAATTTAGGTCGCCCTTAGATCCCGCAACTATTTACAATCGAGTTTATTACATGCAAAGCGGGGCCAAGGGGAACCAATCCGAATGTTTAATCGAGAGATTCCAAAAGAACTATAACGGAGCAATTAGACATTTTGCCATCGATCCTGCGGTAGCTTTGCGAGATATATTTTGGGGCATTGGACCCCATGACAGCCATGTTTGCAAGGCGTAATCCTCAGGTCACCATGCTGGCTTTGGCCTATAATGAAGCCATGACTATTGAGCAGCAATTGACACCGCAAGGCTACGGGTTTACCCAGATGCCTATGTTGGGACAGTGTGCTCCATATGGTCAAGTTCCCCAGGCAAATCAACTCATGGCACCACAAATGCCAAGTATGAACGCCTTCCCATATCAGCGACCGTATCCACCAGCACCCGCATATGCACCCATTCCAATCCAACCAATCACAGCCATTCCACCTGTTCCTGCATTTTTGCGAGAACAGTCAATCAACTACGTAGGAAACTAGTCAAGTCAATCCTCAAGCCATAGTTCCTGTTCCGAATCCAATCCCAATTCAAGGTATCAATCCATATGGGAATCCAATTCCTCAGAACCCCACCCAAATGTGGAATCAAGACCCCATCAATTATGCAAATCCAATGGGGGTTAACAACAATGTGGTTCCATCGAAGGATGTCTTTTCGGAAGTCGAAGAGCTCAAGAAACTAGTGCATAAACTAAGTAATGACAGGGTTCAACAGCAGAAGCATGAGTCCCGTGCCCCTCACCCAAGTCAGAATTTTAACAATAGAGGGAGGCACTGGAACACTAAGCCAAACAATGGGGGAGTTCCTGCTCCCATTGCTAATCAATTAGATGCTTCTACGAGGCCCTAGCCAATCCAATTCTCTTTTGAATCTTTCAGATTTGGCATGGGAAAGAGGGTGCGAAGTTACATAACACAAAAGAACACAATGAGAGGAATTGTCCTGAGATCGCTAGATACACTCATTGTCTTCAGGCACAAGTTGATGATTTGGAGCTGGTATCAAATGAGGATCCATCGTATCGGCAAGATGAAAATATTATGGTGATGGAAACGGTATATCACCAAGAGGGTGAGAGCGAGGAGGAAGAAGACGAAGTTTTGGAACAGGGAGGTGCAAGCTTTTCGAGATTTCAGAAAGGGGACTCATGGGTACCATTTGAGGAGTAAGTCTAAAGCCCCTAAAACCTCATCAACACCTCCAAACGGTTCTATTCTTCCTCCGAGATACAAAGGCAAGTAACAACCCTCCCCCTCCACTCGGAAGAGAAATGTCTAATGACGTCCGAGAAGGCAGTCAAATTCGAAAAACCAAATTATGACGTAGTGGAGGATATGAAGAAGTCCAAATCTAGCCTTTCATTCCTGGACGCGGCTAAATTGCCTGGTCAAAAGGAGGCGTTGATAAGAGCTTTGAACTCACCGATCCGATGTGGAAGGAAAAAAGAGCTGAATCCCATCTGATTTTGCGAAAGGAGAGAAGGGATGTCCCGCCATTCTTATTAACTATGAGAATTGCGGGTAAGAACTTGCATAACTGTTTGGTAGACACGGGAGCCACTAGCAACCTCATGCCTACGGAGATATGTCAAATCCTTGGGTCTACAACCGGTTTCATCCAAATGCACGGTCTTGCAATTGGACCGTTCGGAGGTAAATGTAGTAGGGACCTTATATGATGTCAAGATTCAATTAAATTCTGAACCCAGGGTCCAGCAGGTTGTAGACATTTTGGTGGTTAACATCCCAAGTAGGTATGGAATGTTACTTGCGAGAGATTGGATGAAAACGTTGAATGGCTATTTTGCAACAGACTGCTCGCATATGTGGCTGCCATGGAAGGGCATTGCTAACCAAATCGAGTGGAAAACGAACCGAGGCTTAAGGAGATTATAACGGATTTTAACAAGCCGAATGAGGTTCAGTTTTATGAGCCAGACCTAGGGGTCTATGCTCTTGATGTTGAGAAAGCTGCTGATGAACTTAAAGAAGAAGTGTGTCATGGTGGTTCTTCTGAGGAGAAGGATTACACGTGGTTGCTCAAGTTTGATGGATCAAAATCTAGACAGGGAGCGGGGAGCTGGAGTCGAGCTCAGCTGGTCCGGGAGGTAAACCATTATTGGCTGCCTACGGACTGCAATTTCCTTGCACAAACAATGTGGCAGAATACGAAGCATTGATCTACGGTTTACGTCTAGCATTGAGCAAACATGTTAAATGCTTGAAGGTTTTGGGAGATTCTGAGTTGGTTGTCAAGCAAATCAAAGGACGGTATACATGCCGCGACAAAATACTGAGCCTTTATAGGACTAGGGTTATGGACCTCATGGAGGAGTTTGATGCATTCAACATAGCCCTTATTTCTAGGAGAGGAAATCGAATAGCGGACTCTCTTGCAGTCGTCGCGGGCATGTTAAACCCGGTGGATATAAAAAGATGTAAAAAGTTTTCCATTGAGCTGGTTCCTTGTCCATCAATACATGATAATGTGAAGAATTTCCAGGTTTTTGAGTGTGACAGGCACATCTTCAAGTTTGTCACAAACTCGGGTATTTTTGAAAATCGGGTGATCGATGAGGAACAAAGGTGGCGAGGATGAAACGAGAAGAAAGTGAAGCTGCGTATCAATCCAACAAAATTCCTAAAGACGTGGTTTCATTAGAAAAGATGTTCGACATGGAATGCAAGAACAAGAAAAGAAAAAGAGTCCCGCTCCCCAAAGATGCATGCGATTCAATTAATGCGGGGAGTGCGGACAATCCAAAGGAGGTGTACATAGCAAAGGCATGTACGAGAGGAAGAAAGGAGCAATATAATACGAGCTTTGAAGCATTACATAGATTGTATTGCTTGGAAATACAATGAGCTGAAGACTTACAACCAGAACATTATCACGCATACCATCCCTTTGAAGCCAGACTCCAAGCCTTTTAGGCAAAGACAGCGAGTTGTTAACCCGCTATTGGAGCCTTTGATCGAAAAGGAGGTTAAAAGATTATTGGAAGCGAAAATCATTTTTCTGTTAGGCACTCAACACTGGGTGGCCAACCTCGTTCCAGTAAGAAAAAAGAGTGGAGAGATTAGGTTGTGCATAGATTTTTGAAATCTTAATAAAGCCTCTCAAAAAGATAATTATCCATTACCATCAATCGATGAAATTCTGCAAATGGTAAATGGATCTGAAATGATGTCCTTTCTCGATGGATATTCTAGGTACAACCAAGTTCTTATACATCCAGGATGACGGGATGAAAACAGCCTTCACTACCAAGTGGGGGACATTTGCATATAAGAGAATGTCGTTCGGATTTGTTAAACGTTGGTGCAACTTTTCAACGCGCCATGGATTACGCATTCAAAGGACTAATAGGCAAATGCATCATCGTGTATGTGGATGATATCCCGGTTTTCTCGAAGAAGAGAGAGGATCATGTTAAAGATTTGAAGAAAGTGCTTCAAAGATGCGGGGAACATGGAATTTCATTAAATCCCAAGAAATGCATTTTTGGAGTGACAGAAGGGAAACTGCTGGGTCACATTATTTCAAAGGAGGGAATATCCATCGACCCAGAAAGGATACAAGCTATCCAAGACCTACCTCTCCCGAGCAGTAAAAAATAATTGAGGTCTTTCTTTGGGCAAGTCAATTTTGTGAGGAAGTTCATTTCTAGCTTTCCTGAGATAGCTAAACCTCTAAACCGAGATGCTCAAGAAAGATGTGGACGTAAGGTGGAACGAGGAAAGTAGAGTGGCTTTCCAGAATATCAAAGACGCCATTTCCAAAGCCCCGGTCTTGATAAGCCCAGACTATTCCAAGCCTTTTTACATTTATGCTTTTGCATCGGAACACTCCTTTGCGAGTGTCTTAACCCAAAAAGGTGAGGATAGTGCCGAAAAGCCCATTGCATTTTTAAGTGCCCCCCTAAAAGATGCCCAATTAAGGTATTCAATCCTTGATAAGCAAATGTATGCACTTTTTAAAACTGTGAAAAAATTTAGGCACTACATCGTGCACAACAGAATTATCGCCATCGTGCCCGATTCTGCTGTCAAGACCATGTTTTTACAGAATGAACTAGGTGAGAAGAGAGGAAAATGGATTTCGACCATCCAAGAATTTGATCTCGAAATCCAACCAATGAAACTAGTTCGAGGACAAGGACTGGCAAAGGCGATCGTAGAAAATGATCCGCAAATAACAGGTCAATGCTCAAATACAGAATACATGGCTAAGGAGGAGTGGTATGTTGATATTGTGCAATTTTTATTGAGTGGTAAGTGCCCTTCTAATTTGAATTCAACACGGAGGAGAGCTTTAAGGCTTAAATACGTTAACTATCCGATAAAGTCCGGTGTGCTTTATGGGAAAAATCATGAAGGTATCTACCGAGATGCTTGAGCAAAGATGAAGCCGCCGGGGTGTTGCAAGAATTTCATGGCAAGCATGGAGCTGGTCATGGTGCGGCCAATGCTACAACACACCAAATCCTACGAGCGGGGATATTATCGGCCTCATATATTCAAAGATGCGCATGCTCATGTGCGATCTTGTCACATCTGTCAAGTGGCTGCAAATAGAGAAAGAAATGCAGCCATGCCGTTGCAACCTGTAGTTGAAACGAGACCGTTTGCACAGTGGGGACTGGATTTTATCGGGGTTATTAACCCAAATTCTTCTGATTCTCACAAATTCATTTTGACAGCTACAGACTATTGTACAAGGTGGACAGAGGCGATTCCTACTAAACATGCCACCACGGATGTTGTGATTAAATTTCTTGAGGATCAAATTATAACCAGATTTGGTATGCCCGATTCTATTGTCAGTGACAATGGTAAAGCTTTCATTTCTACACAATTTGCAGATTGGGCATATGATAACAAAGTGAGCTTGAAGTTTGCATCCAATTACTATCCTCAAGGAAATGGGTTGGCCGAGTCTTCAAATAAGAATTTGTTGAATACTATTAAGAAGTTCTTTGGAAAAGAACCCTCGGGATTGGCACGGTCAACTAAAGTTTGCCCTTTGGGCGAGATAGGACCAGTGAAAGAATCCATAGGGAATACTCCCTATCATTTGGTCTATGGGCAAGACCCGATATTTCCAGACAAATTTGAAGTTGCGAGACCTTACATTTCATACAAGAGTACTTGGGGACGAGATGATCAAGTTGAAGCCGAGGTTGAGCCGGTTGTTGCACCTTGATGAAAAGAGAGAAGAAGCCATGAATCACATGAACAAACACCAGGAAGTCATCAAAAGGTGGTTTGACAGAAGGGCCAAAGTTAAATCATTCAGAATTTCAGATTTAGTATTACTATGGGACAAAAGACATGAGGAAAAAGGAAACCATCAAAAGTTTGATTGTCTTTGGTTAGGCCCATATCAGATTTCAGAGATTCTTGGGAAGAATACCTTTAGGCTAAAAACCTTAGAAGGGAAATATTTCACGCTGCCGGTTAATGGGCAGATTTTAAAACATTATTTTAGCCCTTAGGTTGTGGGACTTTCATATCATTCTTTGATTTTGGTGGGATTTTCAGATCTTGTTTCATTGTTTAGGATTTTCAGATTTTGTTTGATTTAGGATTGTTAGCTTAGCTAGGATTTTGGTTGTGGATTTGATTTCGATTGACATGTTGTTAATTTTGAAAAAAAAAAAAAAAACAAAAAGAAATAAATTGAGATGCCAACTTATGCTTAAGGTTAGGAGAATATGAAATATTGGAATTATCTTGTAAAGGCTCCACCAAGTAACACAAGCATATTAAGTTATATTGTTTGATTTTGTGATACATGAAAGAATCAGTTTTGCATGACATATCATTTCATTTGCAAAGATAAGGCATTCATATTCCATCTCACCTCACATACATTTCATTTTAGTTACATATGCATCTTATGTACAAGCCATGAAAGTACGTCAAATTCTCTTAGGGTTATGTTATAACATAAATGTAAGTAGCTCCTAAGGTTGGAAGCGAGTCTTGAGATATCTAGAACCAAGCACGTCTCATGCATTAAAAAGGATCTTGAGCAAAATGATCAAAACCTAACTTGGAGGGAAAGGTTGGGCGAAAGAAGTTTTTCATGTCTATCCTATTATGCAACATGATCCTTAAAGTAGTGGTTTTAACCACTTCCATTAAGCCTAAAGCCTAAAATCAGAGTAGTAAGGATAGGGTTAAATCCTCATCGAACTTAGGTTGAGGATCCAATTCCCCAAAGCTTTGATTTGACCCACATGGAGTAGTAAGGATAGGGTATAAATTCTCATCTCGGTTGGTTGAGAATCTGATTCCCCAAAGCTCTTATGTCTCATTTCATAATCAGTCTTGGATTGTAAGGATCGTACTATTTGTCCTCTGCAAGGGATGGATAGTCATCCCCAAGGTCTAAGTAACAAAATTAATGATTTATATCTAAGGTTTGGATTGTAAGGATCGTACTACTTGTCCCTAACCAGGATGGGTAGTCATCCCCAAGGTCCAAGAAATAAATAAATAAATAAATTTTTCCCATCTCATCTTTATTTTGGATTGTAAGGATCGTACTACTTGTCCTCTGCAAGGGATGGGTAGTCATCCCCAAGGTCCAAAGAAATGGAGATAAGTTTTGGATTGTGGGGTTAGATATGCCCATGCATGGCATCATGTCTTGCCTAAAAAACAAGACCACTGATTGTCTAGAGGGTTAGACTAGCATGACCATTTCTTCCATAGCTGGTTTAATTATTTTGCTTAAAGTGAGGTAATGAACTCTAAATCAGAATAGTAAGGATAAGGTTAAACTCTCATCTCGGTTGGTTGGGAGTCTGATTCCCCAAAGTTCTGATTTCACATTCACTTGCACATGGGTTCTAGATAGTAGGGACTCATAACCAACTTTGGGATACAATAAGATAATGAACTAGTGGATCCTAAGAGGGTTTGGCAATCTTGAATGCTTGTACATAGTATTAGAAGAAGTACCATGCCCTTTATGGAAGCAAATCTCCTTGCACATTCATTAGGGTACACAAATCATTCACCATCCCATATATGCATTCATGCAAAAAAGATAATGGAATGTTGATCAATTTCAAACGATAGGGAATGAAAACACATTGCACACACTGAGCTAATACTTGATGATTATGATGATTCATGTACTTCGATCTTTGGGCATTTGTTATTTTGCTTATGTGCTAACATGTATTTGCGAGTTTGTGATATGTTTCTGGTTGGGTTCTTACTAAAATGCTCAAGAGCATTTGACAGTAGAGTCGCCATTTGTTGTGGTTGATCCACAACACACCCCAAAATTGGGGACCCACCTTTTTGCAGGCTTGCAGGGAAGGATCTCGGTGACCCAGATGCTAAAATTGAAGAAAAGAGAAAAAATGCCCAAGTGTAGAAAGGGGTCGCGAAATCGCGACAGGTAGCGAAATCGCGACATGTCGCGAAATCGCGACCGAAGCCGAAAATGGTAGCGAAATCGTGACATGTCGGAAAATCACGGTCAACGCGGTCAACGGCAACAAAGCGAGGAAGCGGTAGCGATATCGGACGGGATATCGCGACGGTTTGTCGAAAGACGGCAAGAGAATGATAATGGTCGCGATGTCGCGACGTAAAGTGAAAAGGAGGCCCGACGGAGAAACGGTAGCGATTTCGCTACGCCTTGCGGAAAGAAGACTCAAAGTTCAAAACGGTAGCGATATCGCTACAAATTTCATAAAGGCCAGTCTCAAAGTCAGAGGGTAGCGATAGCGCTACAAGTTTAGTGAGAGAGGGCTTGAAACAAAAATGGTAGCGAATCGCTACCATGTCACAAGGAGAAGGCTTGAAACGAAAGTGGTAGCGAATCGCTACCACATTTCAAAGGGACGCTTCAAGGCCAAGGTGGTAGCGATATCGCTACCACATTTTGAAAAGGGCTCAAAGTTAGAAAGTGGTAGCGATATCGCTACCATTCGAAGAAGGAGGCTCAAAATGTTAAAAGGGTAGCGATATCGCTACGAGAAGTTGTCGGAGGTAGACAAATGAAAAACGGTCGTGACATCGCTACGGGGAGCTGATGAAGGCGTACGGCAGGAAAGCATGTAGCGATATCGCGACATGTCGCGATTTCGTGACATGTCGCCATATCGCGGCTAAGAAGATGAACAGGCGGACTTGCAGTTTTGTCATTTTTTTCGTAGGAAAGCGTTACACGGGACGCGAGAAAAGCGGGACACGTGGCGCACGGGTGTCAAACTTGCGAGAGGCGTTACATGCGAGAGATGAATTTCGAAGCGTTTTCAAATTTGAGCGTGAATCAAAGCGGGAAAAAGCAGGAATTTGAGGGGTCATGTGCGGGAAGGTGAAATGAAGCGACGAGAGAAGATCGAAGAGCCGCGTCAAACATTATAAGACCGGAATTGCAAATCGAAGAAGGGGTTGGAAATTGCCGAATACGGAGTTGCGAGAGACGAGAGCTTTGTGCTATTATGGGCCCGTACTTGGGCAATTTCCTTCTTTTTGTTACGGGATTTTCTTTTACACTGGAAAATTTTTGAATGTAATCGAGATATCCTTTAAATACAAAATACGAGAGAGTTGGCATCTTTTGGATGAGAAAGAAGGAGTAACTTTTGCATGCATGATTTAATGTCTATCTTTCCCTTCCAGATTTCTTAGGTTTTTAGGTGAAGTTAATGCAAGATCTCTTGGTTGCTTCATGCGAATACTGTTTTCTGGAATTACCACGGAAACCCTCGAGACTCACTTTGGCCTATTTGGATTGTGTGGAAGTGCAGGTTCATTAGGTTAGGTTGCATGTAGAAAGCCTCGGTATCTTCGGTTTCATCAGATTAATGACGAGCTTTACATTGTAATCTATTTTTATTGTTACTTTTGTTTACTTTTGTCTTTGCTTTTCAAACCCATATTTTATTTTCAGCGAGTTTAATTCATTGTGTTTGAATAAATCACTGAAAATCCATCAGAATTAAAGGTTAAAACAGATTTTATTCATTTTGAGTCCATTGAAAGTTCAAAATTAAATAAACCACGAGTGCCCCTTGTTAACATCCACTTGCAAACCCTAAGGTGTTCTTAGCATTTCATTTTAAACAGCATCCTTGATAATCAATAATTAGCATAATAAGAACCTTGGAGAAATCATTTTTCTTTGCAAGCAGAGGATTTAGGACTCGGATCCTACAGGAGAGTGTGTTTTCACAATCAGGTTAAAACACCACTCAACAGAGTGAATATAGGAGACCTAAGAGAAATGAGACCCACATAAGGGGATAAAGGACTAAGCTATGGAGAAATATTACATATGAATTAAGATAGCTCATCGTGCAGACGATATAGATAGCTTAACTATCAATAATCATAGCATACCCACACATAATGATTTGTTTATGGAATGGAGATGCATGTATACCTTCTATGGACTAAGGGTGATAAGTCTAGCTCATCAAGAGTGATGGGATATATGGGCTTATCTATAGTGACACATGATACGCCTACACAGAAGGACTTATGATAGGGTACTTTGTGAGATGTAGCTTTTAGGAAAACTTAGGGGATCAAGACTTTAGGTAAATAATAGTTGGATTAGAGGTTCATGAAGGTTTCATGTATCCCTATCTTTAGTAAACAAAAATTCTATTTTTGTATTTGTTTGCTTGTGTGTTTCAGGGTCGTTACACTAGAGCAATGGGGGTAGAAGTCTTCTATAATATCACCAGCTAGATCATAAGGGATAGAGTTCTCCTATGGAGATATATCCATAAAATAGAGCAAGGGGATAGAGTTTTCTTGTGGAGAGATATCTATGAAGGGTAAAGAGTTCTCCTATGGAGTGTAATATGTGAACCAATTGGAGAGGTAGAGTTATTCTATAGTGAGAGATCCACAAACCAGTTGAGGAGATAAAGATATTCTGGATCAAGTACCACGAACTAGAGAAAAGGGGAAAGAGTTATCCTATGTAGAAATATCCACAAATCATATCATAGGGGATTGGTGTCTCCTTTGGACAAAGGTCCATAAACATTGTAATAGGGAATTGATTTCCAAGATATTTTATTGATAATATTTAGAGAAATATTTTCTTCGTGGAGTAGCCCACATTGGGTGAACCACTTTAAATTTGTGTCTCTCTTGTGTGTGATGATTTTTTTATTGATTTAATTATTTTTATTGATATTTTCATTGGATAATATTCTTTGGGAAATAAAAGTAAAAGTTGGTATTATACTATTCACCCCCCATATCAGTATAAGCTTGTGTTCTTAAATGAGCTCCAAGAATAAATTGAATACCAAACTAGATTAAGTTGAAGAACATTTAAAGTATGAAGATCCATATTTAAGAATAAAGTCTTTAATGACAAAATAATATAATACAGGGGGGTGTTAGACTATATTACATTATTTGGTACATGTCAATGTACCACCTTGAGTACATTATTACATTAGGAGTTTATATTAGGTTAAGTATTTACTTAGGGAAGAAGAAATATATGCACAAGTGTTAGAATGTGCAATGATGTAAAAGAACAAGTGTCCTTAGTTAGTTGTGCATGTGCATAAGTATCTATCATGCAGAATGCACATGTGTCCTTAGGGTGGGAAAATAAAGAGTCACATACTAGTATATATTTATAACTTCACATTGTAATCAATTATGGAGAGTGCATTGCTCATAGAATGCACTAGTAGATTTCCATATATTGTACTATTTTTATGAGCTTTCATTAATGGAATATTTCTAAGTTATTGCAAAAGTTTCTCTTATCATTTTCCTGCATATTATGTGACATTATCACATAGATATCATAGATTGCTTATCTTACATCTTGTGGTTGCATTTCCTATATCATATACTCATAAAAAATCTAACATGTATGTAGATGAAAACATTTCAAATTTTAGAAGAAAAAGTATAAGGCTTAGACCTAGTGCACTCTTAATATTTAAATTTCTAAGCTACACTATATGATGTTCAATGGAGTGGTTGTGAGGAACTAAAGTATCATGAGTCTAATAATAGTGTATTAGGAAGTCATTTTATTATTCATTATTCATATTCTCCTTTGAAACAACTCTATCCTCTTGTAACTGTGTCATCTACTTCTCAATTGAGAAAATATTTCTTTTACATTGTTTAAATTTTATTTTTCATAGATTATATTTTAGATGTAAGACATATTGAATATATAATATCCATATGCAAGACAAATGTATAATGTCACCACATCAAATTAAATTCATTCTAAAGTTATACTTGTGTTTCTTTACCTAAAATTGGACATTAAGTTGACACATCTAACTCCATGTTATCCTATGACAATGTATATAAAAAAATTGGTGATAATATAAAATAATCAAACGATCATCATAATGTGATTTATGTTACTTTATTTAACCTAAAAATTTAGGATAATAAAACTATTTTTAAGTTTTGAGGCATTCATAGGACTTAAATATGGGTCAAAAATCACTAGAAAAAAATTTCTTTCCCATTTAGATCATTCTACTCAATAAGAAAATAGCTTCCAAAAATTATGTTCAAAAAAAGCTTTGATGTGTTATACTTCACACTAATCTCTAGTAACAAGTAGAGCAATCCAAAACTTATATAAAAAGTGTAAAATGATGAAAAGAGAAATATGATAGACATATAAATGATGAGTTCCCTTAAGCACCAAATAATCATTATATTATTTATATAAGGATAATTACATATAATGTAATGAATGGAGTGGATTTTGGGTAATTATATGAATATTAAACATATAAAACATTAATATGTTAATCTAAGATGAATTCAACTAAAAAATGCAGTGTATAATGAATGCCCATAAGTTTACACAAAATTATATTATAAATATTAGTCTTGGACATAAGTTAGATTATAACTATGAACACCCCATCATAATTTGAATTGAAGAGTCAAGGAGAGAAAACATTAGTGATAATAATTTAATCCTTCCCATAATGGATTCTCTAGTGGGTATCTATAGATAATAAAGACATATTTGAATATCCCTCATCATTTGGAAGTCTAGTTGCATGAATATGTCCTAGAATTTGCACGAGAATCTGCTAAGGTTGGACCTTAATCATCATAAAACAAATATTAGGTACTTCTAGTCATATATAAACAAATCCTCATCTATGATTACATATGAGAAAGAGAAACAAGGAATACTCCCTCTTAGGAACTACTCCAATATTCTATGGTTACATAAGATAGGACTTGCAAATAAGGTCTTCCCTATTACAACTTGCTTATGCTTTTTTGGAAGTTTTGAATTACCCTTGGGATACATGATCATAATTACCAAAATATTCTTTGCATGAATCCTTTTATGCAAAAATCCATTACAACTTCTCAAGAATACTTGGATAAAAAATATAAGAGAGATGAGACAATAAAAGGTTAGATCTTCATGTATAAAATGAACCAATAGTTGAAGATATTATAGGAATATTTTATATTAACAATAGTGTATCCTAAATTATTTTTCATGTACCTTTAAAATATCCAATTGCATCTCCCATGAGTATGGACTTGATATTCTTATTGCATAGTGTATTGTAAATTTAACCCTTATCTTAGATACCAATATTATAATAATCCTTGAACTTATATCACTAATATGATGAAGTCAAAAAATCTAGCATTTAAAAACAAGGCTAAATACACTTCCATATGCAAAAAATATGGCCTTCAAAATATTTTCCTAATACTTGAAAATTGAAAAATCTATCCTTCAAAACTTAAAATTTTTTTCAACTATAATTTTCCACTTACACTTATTTAGTTTTTGATGGATGAAACTCCTAATATATCACATATTCGTCACTCAACATTGAAAGCAAGTACAATTTCAACACATGCCTCAATCTAATTGGTTGAATATATATATATATATATATATATATATATATATATATATATATATATATATATATATGAAAAAAATAGTGGCATGAAGTGATACTACATTGGCTACCACATTGTACAAGTACACATTCCATCTATACAAGAGTCCCAAATATCTTTAAAAGGAAAAAATTTAACCTAGACTAGTCGTAATCTAAGACCTTTGTGATAATCAAGTCACAAACTTTTATTCTAAGGCATAAAAGGAATATTTATATAGATCAATAGAAGAACCTCTTAGTCCATATTCAAAAAGGAAAACAATATCATTTTCATAGAGGTATTACATCATGCAACCTTTTGTCCCTAATGTGTTAAAGCTAACTAAAATGACCATGGAAACAGTCATGTTTGAGTTATTGATGCTACATTGAAGAAAAATATCCAACCCAATGAAAGTGAATGCCACTTGTTAAATATGAAAGCATGGTTATGAATCATGGCCTCTTTCCCCACATATAAGCTAATGAAATCCTTACTATATTGTCAATTCTTAATGTTGGTTAAAAAGCAATTAAACAAGTTACATTTTTTTCTTCCATTCTACAAAGAAAAAATAAAAATGAAGGGATTTGAATCAAACCCATAATAGTTTTGAATAAAAATATTTAGGCACACCTATCTAGTTGAAAGCACGAGATTCCGGGCGAAGGAAACACTAATTGCGATGCATTCAAAATCAAATACGCTTAAGTCCTAGAAATGTAGAATGCATGAAATGAAAGAGACGCATTGAAATGAGATACAAGCAAATGGAGAAAACATAGCCCTTTCATTAAACTCTCTTGATCTCTGTTACAAATACGCCTCCTCCCTTTTTAGGGGCTAGGAGCGTTAAAAGAATTTGATTACAATCGAGACTTAAGGTTCCTCTTTCCGCGTGCCCACACTTGAAATGGGCGGGCCAAGACGATGCCGTCGCTGATGTTGATGAGTCCTTGACCTCTGCTGCTCCTCCCGCGAACAAAGAAACAACGAAGATGTCAGTAGCACCTGCTGCAAATAAGAAGTGTTTGTTCTCTAAAATCGCCAAAAGATGCATGTAAACATTTGTCCAAAACAGTGAGTAAAGTGAGTCCAAATAGCCTAAAAACCTGACAGAAGACAGAAGATATTACCAGAAGGCCATTGCCACTGAAACAGTCGGCCAATATGCCTTCAACTGGAATTCGTCCCTGGGCAGGACGAATTCTGACTGCAATTCGTCCCTGGGTGGGACGAATTCTTCTATGTTGGAAAAGCCGACCTGATGCTGCTCCAATGTCGAATCCCGAGACCTCCAAAACACCTGCAAACGAGAGGGGTTATGTAATTGGGGCCATTTTGGGACGACCCAGATGGTCGGATTCTCCCAATTTGGCCTCTATCCTCGAGAATTCGATATCGCCACCTGCAAGTTAGTAGGACAACAAAGCGACAAAAGGCATGATAAAATCTGATCAAAATGTTATGAAATTGAAGCTATGAGTTAACCAGACAGAATAACATAAGATGCAACCTGAAAAAATAATCTAGAATGCTTTTAGAATAAAACTTAGAAAGTGCGGGGGTGCCCAAGTGGGCCTCCCACCGTTGGCACTTGATTTCGGCGCCAATCCACTAGGGATGGGCCCAAAACCTCTTAGGATTGGGATGTCTGCAAATTGGTGGTGTAAGGTGGTCAAATGTTGGATTTGGGTTGGATCCACGCTTCCAAAAGCCACCCAATAACCTCCCTTGCGAAAGATATTAGTGGATGTGAGAAGGTGAATCAAAAGGATGCAAGTGGGTATTCAATCGGACAGCACTTCGTTGCTTGAAATCGCCTCCAATCTGTCTCATTTTGGGTGAGAAAAGTCCCACATTTTATAGACCCATGGGGTCTCTTTTGAGAGGGAAGCATAAGCGCCATGTGTTGGTCATAGGTGCCATGTGGCGATCAAGTCTTCCCATGAGGGAGGGGAGTCCTCCATGACTTGGGCTTTCATAAGCGCCCTTGTGACATCCTCTAACGGCCTATCGTCCACCACACACGCGCGAGAAAGCCCCCCGACCTCTAACGCCTATCGTCCACCCACACACGCGTGCGAGGCGGAGTCATCAACCGATCGTCTCGGGCTGCCACTTGGCACCATTCTTCTTTTTCCCGTTAAACTCGGAATTCGTCCCTACCGGAGACGATTTCAGAATTCGTCCCCGGGTGAGACGGATTCCATTTTGAATTCGTCCCTGGGTGAGACGAATACTGAGCAAAGTGTCTAAATGTACCAAATTGCCTCTTGACCTTACAAAATTGCTATGAAAGTGGTTAGGACCACTGTTTGACCTCTGAGGGCTGCCCTGGGGGCTGTGTTTGTCAAAGCGATCAGTGTTTGCGGTCACATAATCGGATTGGTGCTGTTTTGGTGTCTACAGATGCCCCTTTTTGGGATGCGCTGTGCATAGCGCAGCACCGAGCAAAAATAGATAACCAAAGCACTAATGATTAGGGTTTCTTGGTAACCTAACCAACTTTTGATGCCCCAAGCATGGAAAGGGCATGCATTCTTGAATCCTTGCTTCGACGAGCTAAGGAGTTTGATTTCAAGTGTTAACCTATTTTGGTGAGGTGTGACTTGAGCTTGGACATTGATCAGTCATGATTAGGCAAAGGGCGCAACCTTTTATCCTCAGGGGAACCTTGTGTTCATGATTCACGAAATGCCAAGTGTTTGATTGATTTGATTGTTGCTTGTTTACCGCCCCAAGCGGGAGCGTAATTGTCTTTGTCAATGATTCTTTGAATGCATGTCGTTTTCCTTAATTGGGTGTGTGATTGTTGATTGGTGACTAAGTGTGACTACCCCCTCAAGCGACGAATCGATGAGGGAATGACCTTCATGAGAAAAGCGACGAGTCGCTTGACCCAAGATGACTTGTGCAAGGGTGCCTTTAGATGTTTTACCATTTAAGAATGTGCAATTTTTCCAACATTTGGACCTGTTTTTGGTGGGTGTTAACCCTTTTGGTGATGCCATAATGGGGTGAAATCATCAAAAACCCATCTTCCCGTGGAGCGGTCCGGCTATGGTAGCCTTCTTGGGGAAGTAGGAGAGTGACAATTTGAACCCCGACATTGAATTTCTTTGCCTAGAGGTTAAGTGCAAGAGCACTTGTGTCCGGCAATGCTTATTGCTGTGTTTTTGTGTTGCGTTTATTTGTTGTTTTTGTTGTTTTTTTGTGACACCATTTGGGGATTAAATTATCGGAAATCCGTCTTCCCGTGGAGCGGTCCGGCTATGGTAGCCTTCTTAGGGAGTAGGATAGTGATAATTTGTGACTCCAATGTCTATTTTGTATGCGCTGGATGTGAGGTGCAGTAGCACTCCTATCGGGCAAATTTATTGTCTGTTTTTAGTGCATTTTTTATCATTTTTTGATGTTTTTGAAGTTCTGGCCTGAATTCGTCCCTGGGTGGGACGAATTCCACTCGTAGAATTCGTCCCTGGGTGGGACGAGCGCTAACCGGAGCGCTCGTCCCGGTCAAGGATGAATTCCAGCTCCAAAGGCCTATTTAAGGGCCAAAACTTGAATTTGGGCTCATTTGTGTCATTTTTTTTCTTGCGATTTTTGGAGCTCTGGGAGGAGGAGGTAATTCTGCGAAGCGAAGCGCTGCTGGAATTCTCTCTGCCATCATGAGTGCACAAACTGGTTCGAGCGGTGAGCCGAGGCGAAACTCGTAAGTGTCTCCTAGAGTTTATTTTTGTTATAATTTGCACTTGTTTTATTTAATTGTTTTTGAGATGTTGTTTTTCAAAATGTGTTTTAAAACTTAAATCCCGAAACTGGATTGAAGACAACTAAACTTTTAACTATTCTTGAATTTTTCTTTTTATGCTGTATGGTTCTTTTCCATGATTTTTAATTTTTTTTTGTTGAATTGTTTTCTTTTGCAGGTTAGGAGCCGGTACCGTGTACCTGCTGATTTTACTGAGGTGCGGGGTGCACTGACCGATGATGATTGGGAATGGCTTGATGCCCTTGGGCTCAAGCGAGTGTCTCGACTGGAGCCTGTGGTCCCGGATCAGGCCTATCTGATGGCCTTGATCAAACTTTGGGATCCGCGGACCAACACGTTCCATCTCCCGACAGGGGAGATGACTGTGACTTTGGAGGATGTCTATCGGTTGCTTCGGATTCCGATAGATGGATTGCCCATTAGGACATCGCCGCGTGATCAGCGGACTGCTGTACTTACGAGATGCTTTGGGCATGGGGGGCGGTTGGGTGTAACAAACCCAGTGGAGACAGATCGAGGTGGATCGCCAGGCTGGCGGGATTTTGGTTGGCTGGTGGCGAGGAGAGGGGGGTGTTAGGAGTGAGGCACGCATTCTTGATGGGCCTCATTTCTAACATGCTTCTACCTGATTCGTCAGGCGTGAGGTTCCCGTGGAACCCGCTGGATTTGGTGTGGCAGTTGGTAGAGTGCCCGATAGAGGCACCGCTGATTTTGAGATGGGGACAGACATTGTTGGCACAGCTCTACGGGGAGCTGTATGGGGTCCGCCGTCGGCGAGCGAAAGGGGGTCAGCTATAGTTATCTGCTACAGTGCTGGGGTTGGCAGCACATAGCAGTTGAGAGGCCAACCGGGTTACCATGGATGACTCGAGCGGCGATGGATGATGTGGAGATAGGCTATGCAGTTTTGTGGCGGCGGTCCGCGGAGCAGGGGCGAGTCGGCGATGGGCAGGTGTTGTAGAGCACTATACCGATGCCTTCTCTCGGCTCACTCTAGGGGAGGTGGTTTGGCACCCTTATCGGGACTGTCCAGCTTGGCCGGAGGCTGGAGAGTGGCTCCGACGGGTACGCAGGGAGCGGTGGTTGATTGGGCGGCACGGGACCGAGCATGAGTTTTTCTCATATAGCCGGGTTACACGACAGTTTGGGGTGCGCCAGGGGTTTCCTGGTGAGCCCGTGGTCTATCGACGTCGGGGTGATGAGAGGGCTCTAGATCCACCGGTCACCGTGCCATTGGGCGAGGAGTCAGATGCGGTGATTGACGTCCCGGACGTAGATGACGTCGGGACTACCACTGAGTATGACTCGTGGTGGGTGCTACGGCGATGGAGAGGGGAGGGGCCACTAGGAGGCACAGAGGCGGCAGTGGAGGGTGGTGAGGCAGCAGGGGATGATTGGGGAGGTCCGTTGGATGATGCGGACATGGTGGATGTGGGGAATGAGGATGTTGATTTTGGTGCTCCGGATCAGCCGGACATGCAGGATGTGGAGGAGCAGTGGGAGCCAGAGCAGGTTGCTGTTCCAGAGGGTCCTGTTCGTCAGGCAGATATAGAGGAGATGGAGTCGGAGGTACGCGCTGAGAATGCATGACCGACAGAGCTGCTGTGGATGCGGGATCTGGAGCTGGGGGACGCGCTGCGGGAGAGGGATCTCTTGTGGGCCCAGCTAGCAGAGCGGGATAGGGTTTTGGCATAGTGCGATGATGCAGTATCGTACTATCATCGACGAGAGGCAGAGTGGTGTAGGCATCGGATAGACTTGGAGAGGGAGGTCATCCGCCTTGGTGGGCGGCTACCTGAGCCCTCGGGCAGTGGATCTTCACGCCGGACGAGGGATAGTGCGACTGAGCAATCAGCATCATCTCGTCGCAGGCGATTAGATGAGGGAGGTGGTAGTAGGCGTGATGCGGGGGCTAGTAGTAGCCGCCCTACAGGGTCCCATAGGACCCACACCATGGGGGGTAGTTCCCGTCACACCGATCCTACGTGATCATGGTGGTCGACGCCTTAGGTTGGGTTTTGTTATATGATTGCGGGGTCTGAGGACCAGTTTTGTAGCCTACGGGCATTTTTTTTGACGATATATATATATATATAAAATATACCGGTTTTATTTTGGTTGTGTACATGTGATGATTTGATTTTTATGCATGATGGCTAATGACTGTATGCATGTTTATTTATTTTGATGAATGCTTATGCATATGATGAATGCAAATGTTTTTGATTTATATGTGATATGCATAGATGAAATGGATGAATGGAATTTGTGATTTTTGGCTATGGCACCATAGACTGTTTTAGGATGCTTTTTATTTTTGTTTTTATGCGATTGTTATGATGCATGACGTTGTATATGTAACTGTGGTTTTTCTTTTTTTGTGTATTTTTTGATGGTATTGTAAGGATGAAAAGTAGCGCAGTTGGTTTAGAAATGTAGCTAAGGTTTTCTGAGACTCAGACGGTTTTAACTCACTAGCCACGACTGTACTTTGTCTTACAAGACTTTTGAACAAGGTATGAATCGAACTTGTTTTTGACCGAGCTATTTCACATCCCCGTGTGTGCAATTGAGTTCATTTATGTGGTATTTATCAAGATACCGCCAATGCCGGATGGGATTTCAACCGAACCTCGTACTGAGGATCACCTAATTAGCTCCACTAACTCCTTTGTTGTATTCAGTTAGATTAATCTGCGGTGTTATCCAAGATGCCATAAGCTAGCTCATCCACATGCAAACATTGATCTGTACGCAAGTTAATGTGATAGATATATCGTCATGCGAGAAGTTTACCGCCAGTTACCGATAGGCTATCAACCAAACCGGTACTGAGGCTTGCCTCATGACCTTTTAGAATGTTGAGAGTTCCAGGGATTCAAGTTCAACTCCCTTCTTTTCTTCAATTGTATTGGGATACTTGCTCGTTTGTAGTGATAAGATCACTGTTTATTTTGATTTGTTTTTCTTTTGAGCAAGGGATTGGGGATATGGAGTGATGAAAATCACTATCGTTTGTGCCGTTTGATGTGTGCACTGTAAGATGTCAAATATTTGATTTTTGACGTTTTGCAAATTTTTGATGTTTTGCAACTATTGAGAACTAGGGATTCTTAGGGAATTGGGTAGGGAGGATGCTTGTCCTTTTGCCAACTCTCAGCATTCTTGGGGTCATTCGCACAGGGGGATGAGCAAGATAACCGTTTCGCTTTTGGTGACCTGGATTACTGTGCGGGTTTCATCTTTCGTTCACACAACTTAGGAATTGTTTTATGTGTTTTAATTTGTGTTGGGATGTTACGTAACAAGGTGTATTTCAAGTGTAACTCTACCTTCGTAAAATCTGTCTGACTTGATACATTACATGGCTAAAGAGCAAAATGATGACTGAATCACGAAAACTCTTGATACATTAAAAGACCACTGACTCTAGTGTGGTAAAAGCAATGCATGGTGTTTTTGTTGTTTTTGTAAAATGGAACAAGTGTGGAACAAGATGGACTATCGGAGCCATTACAGCCTATGGTGCCTTTGACCTATACGACCACAAATATGCAATGTATGGATGCAATGCTTAATGCAGCTACATATTTTTGTATTTTTGATGGATTGATTTTTGTGAATATGAATATGAGGTGCGAGAAGAGCTCTCGATTGATGAATTTGAGTATGCCTAGATATGAGATGCAAATTTTTGTTGTTTTTGATTATTTTTTATTTTTGACCAAGTGATTGTGGACATCCTTGGAGCATTTTTGGTGACCAAGTGATTGCGATAATCCTTGGAGCTTTTTGGGGTGACCAAGTGATTGCGATAATCCTTGGAGCTTTTGGTTTGACCAAGTGATTGCGATAATCCTTGGAGCTTTTGGGGTGACCAAGTGATTGCGATAATCCTTGGAGCTTTTTGATTTGACCAAGTGATTGCGATAATCCTTGGAGCTTTTTGGGTTTGACCAAGTGATTGCGATAATCCTTGGAGCTTTTTTGGTTTGACCAAGTGATTGCGATAATCCTTGGAGATTTTTTGGTTTGACCAAGTGATTGCGATAATCCTTGGAGCTTTTTGGGTTTGACCAAGTGATTGCGATAATCCTTGGAGCTTTTTGGGTTTGACCAAGTGATTGCGATAATCCTTGGAGCTTTTTGGGTTTGACCAAGTGATTGCGATAATCCTTGGAGCTTTTTTGGTTTGACCAAGTGATTGCGATAATCCTTGGAGCTTTTGTGTTTTTGACCAAGCGATTTTATGGATCCTTGGAGCATTTTTGGGATATGGCTCTCTTAGATATAAAATGGTCGCAAATGACTGATATTCAAGGGTTCTGTTTCCTTGATACCATCAAGAGAAGCTAGCCGGTACGTCCCGGGTCCTATTTTGCTATCAATGACATATGGACCTAACCAATTTGCCGTGAACTTGTCCCTTAGGTGGGACGGCAAATTAGAGTTCTGTTGGTTTTCCTTCAAAACCAAATCACCAACCCGAAAGTCCCTTAGGTGAACTTTCATGTTGTAAGCTTTCTTAAGCCGCTCTTGGTAGATACGTAAGTGCTCGAGAGCATTAACGCGTCGTTCGTCAAGCAACGTAAGTTGGTCTAACCGGGCCTGCCGCGCAGTGTCATCATCGATGAACTCCTGCATTGATATGCGCAGGGAAGGAATTTCCAACTCGAGAGGCATTACTGCCTCTGAGCCATACACGAGCGAAAATGGAGTTGCCCCAGTTGGCGTCCGAATGCTAGTGCGATAAGCCCAAAGGGCAAGTGGGATTTGTATGTGCCAATCCTTATGATCTGTCTGCGACCGTATTTTTAAGGATGGCGACTAGCATTTTGTTTGACGCCTCGCTTGCCCATTTGCTTGCGGATAATAGGGTGTTGAAAAGCTGTGCTGAATTTTGTACTTTGTGGTCAAAGCACGCACGTCTTTGTTCTTGAATGATGGCCCATTATCCGAGATTATTTTGGATGGAATACCAAAATGACATATGATGTTATGCAAGATGAACTCCACAATGCGGGGTCCTGTCGTAGAGGTTAACGGAATTGCTTCCACCCATTTAGTAAAATACTCGTGGCCGTTATGATAAACGTGTGACGGCCTGATGATGCAGGGGAGATCTTTCCAATTAGATCGAAGCCCCATTGTGAAAATGGCCAAGCAGACTGGACTGCCTGCAAGGCCTGGGAAGGTACGTGCATCAAATTGGCATGATGTTGACATTTCACGCACTTCTTGACATATGCGCAACAATCTCGCTCTAAAGATGGCCAATAATATCCCATGCGAAGAATGCGCTTTGCAATGGCCATACCACTAAAGTGGCCACCACATGTACCGTCGTGCGCTTGGGCGACTGCCCAAGTGGACTCTTGCTGGTCCAAACAACGAAGAAGAATTCCGTCATAACTGCGACGATACAAAATGTCTCCTATCAAGACATACTTAGCCACTTTCTGCTTGAATGTTCGTTTTGCGGCGTGCGTCAATCCAAAGGGAAGATTACCTAACTTGAGGTAGTCTCTAATGGGTAAATACCGATCCTGTTGATCGAAAACCTCGACAGTATGAACAGACCAATCCCTTTTGAAGTTCTTCCCTAACAAATGTTGAATGGGATAGAACTTGTAAGAATAGCGTTGTGTTGCTATTAGTGGGAGTGGGGGAAAACAAGGACCCCCGGTTGGCACGTTTCGGACGATCTCGGATTCGAAAGAACTTATCCGAGGATGGTTCAATCTGGATCATGTGGATTCCTGGCGTCAAGTCTGAGCTTGCACGCTCCATCATGGATTGCGATAAGGTTTTGACTTGAATGGTTGTCATATCACCGGAAAGGTCTTGCGGGATTAGTGACCCCAAGGAGGCCATTGTGTCCGCAAAATGATTCGATGATCGAGGGAGTGCCTCGATGTCATACCACTCAAGTTTTGCCAGGAATTTGTCCACGAGGGCTTTATAGGCCTTCAGAACTGGGCATTTGCATTGATATACCCCTTTGACTTGATTGACTATTAACAGTGAATCACCAAAGATGTTCAGTCTTTTGATGTTCATGGCGATTGTTGTTTGAAGACCTAGGAGCAAGGCTTCATATTCTGCATTATTGTTGGTGCACTTGGAAGTTTAATTTAAATGACAGGGGCATTGGAGCACCCTGCGGTGTGAAGAATACAATTCCCGCGCCACCACCTTGCTCACATTTAGAACCATCGAAGAATAGGGTTATGTCGGCTCGTGACTCGGGCTCATCGGAATCTGGCGATTCTGAGACATGGAAGACCCCATCATCGGGTAGTTCTATGACCAGAGGCTGATCGTCTTCAAGAGGAGCCTCTGCTAGTTGATCGGCTATGACTTGTCCTTTGATAGATTTTTGTCCAATAAACTCAATGTCAAATTCCGTCAACAACATGATCCATTTCGCCGTGCGACTACTATGATAAGTACGACTCATCATGTATCGCAATGGATTCTCCTTAGACACAACATACGTAGTGTTGCTCAGCATGTAGTGGCGTAGCTTTTTGGTAGCAAACACCACTGCCAAGCAGAGTTTCTCAACGTATGCATAGTTAAGTTCGTAACTGACCGAGGTGCGGCTAAGATAGTAAGTAGCCTGTTCTTTGTGAAGTTCATTCTTTTGGGCTAGCATGGCGCCCAGTGCCACCTCAGTAGCTGAGATGTATAAGTAGAATGGCACTCCTGGTCTAGGTGGTGCCAATACTGGCGGCGAAGCCAAGTATTGTTTGATTTCATCAAAGGCTGACTGGCACTCGTCATCCCAGTGAAATGTAACCCCCTTGTGCAATAATTTGTTCATGGGTCGGCATTTGTCAGATAATTGCGCTATGAAGCGTTTAATCGACGCGACCTTTCCTTGCAGACTTTTGAGCTGCTTGATGGTAGTTGGGGGAGCCATTTCAAGGATTGCCTTGACTTTCTTTGGGTCCACTTCGATGCCTCATTTTGAGACTATAAAACCCAAGAGTTTTCCAGATGTGACGCCAAATACGCACTTCTTGGGATTCAATCGACCTTATGCTCTATGAGGCGATCGAGAATCTTGCTTAAGTCACCGAGATGATCTGAGCGCAAAAGAGACTTGGCTAACAAATCATCCATGTAATCTTCCAAAGTTTTGTGCATGTAATCGTGGAAGATATATGTCATGGCACGTTGGTAGGTAGCGCCAACATTTTTAAGGCCAAAAGGCATGACCTTATAACAAAATGTCCCCCAAGGCATTGTGAACGCCGTTTTAAGTTGGTCTTCAGGATTGATACGAATTTGATTGTATCCTGAGAAGCCATCCATTAGGGAGAGCATTTCGTGACCTGTTGTAGCATCTACCAACGCGTCGATGCTTGGCAAGGGGAAATCATCCTTAGGACTCGCTTTGTTTAGGTCTCAAAAATCGGTGCATATGCGAATCCTCCCGTCGGGCTTCTTGACGGGAACCATGTTGGACAGCCATGGCGGATAATCCATGCAGATGACAAACTGTGCATCCAACAGCTTTTGCAATTCATCTTTGACCATCAAGGCCACTGTTGGGTGCATCTTTCGTAGTTTTTGCTTTACGGGCTTGATTGTCGGATCAAGCGTTAAATTATGCGTGACTAGCTGCGGGTCTAGTCCCGGCATGTCTCTGTATGACCATGCAAAAACCTCCTTCTTCTCTTTGAGAAGGGCAATGTAGTCGGCTTGCTCTTCGGGGGATAAGACTTACCCCCAGCTTGATAATCTGTGGATTCATTGGGTCTAAGCCGATGTCTACGTCAGTCGTTTCCTCGACTGACATGTGGGATCCGTCCTCCAACTGATGTGGAGTCGGGATCAAATGGATATCATTGGCTGAGTTTAAATCTGCGTTTGGAACCTCGGGTCCCTCTTCAGCCTGAAAAATATCTTGAGTTGTCCTTGGGGTAAAATGAAGCATTTCACCGAAAGGCCGATACTCTGATGGTGATAAAGGTGAATTGACGCGATCCCAGTCGATGGCATCTATGTCTAGATGCAATGACCGTGCATGGATCGGCCGGATTGCGGATGGGTGCGGTCAAATCAATGGAGATCATGTGGATGGAATGAATTTGGTCTCCATTACCGTGGGTGTTATAGCTCGAACATTTTGGGTGCTCCCTATGCTCTGGATCTGGTTCTGTAGGGACGGGTATGAACGGATCAGCCCTATGTGCTGATAGGAGGACGGGGTCTTCCCTCGGTACTGATGTCATGATAGGATCTCGAGGTGGACGGTGCTCATCTTGAATTTGGAGCCATGGATCCAACACTTGGTCCCACCTTGCTGGGTCTACCCACCATTCATGCCCTAGCCGTATGCCCATTTGTCCCATTAGATCTTCATGAGTTAAAGGGCGATGATTCCGTCGCGCATGTCTGAGATAGTCCATCTCAGTCTCATCTTCTGAATCACTTTCGGAGACCCAAAAATGTTCATTCTCTTCAGCAATAGTTACTTGCGACATTGAAGGCTCTCCTTGTTCCAGCAAGTTAATCTGGTCCCATTGCGGTTGTTCCACTCTTGGTGGAGGGACCTGATTCTCTTGACACTGTGTTGATTCAACTGGAACCTCTAAGGGGAATAGCTTCAAAAAGATGTCTGGAAGCCGTTGATGTTCTCTTTGAGGATTAATCTCCGAACTCTCGCCTCTCTCTAGCAAAGGAGAGGGATTACTACTGTTGCCAAGGGTGTTTGTTGACCATGGGAGGTAATCTCCCAATGTATATTCTGTATTTGGGTTGGCATAAAGATCCGGTGCCAATCCCCCCTTGTTGCCTATTTCTAGGCCTTGCATATTTTTGACCAAGATGTCTAAGGGCAGGGGGTGGTTGAACCCTACTCCCGACTTATCATATGGCATCTCGATATCTTGGTTGGCAAAGGACCCGCATCCCTTGCTCATATCTCGCCTAGCCCGTATCCATGCCAATTGCATTGGCCGAGATATTTTAGGGCAAAGTCTGGGTTTGACAGATAGTTGATATTTTCAACAAAAGGCTCTTCGTCTGCTTCCTTTTGTTTGCATGGTTCAAGACCATGATCAAGGCCCCCATACACAAAATTTGTCTGGTTTGGTGGGTAGCCTAGAGGAACAACTGTCCCTATGGGAAGGCGAGGTCTCCCCATGTCTTGTACTGACTCCAATGCGGGGGTTGCCACAACATTTTGCACTAAATACTCCCCCAGGCCCGTATTGGCCATTTCAACAGTGATTGTTGATGATTGGGTGGGAGGAAACGGGAGTCCTTCCTGAGTCCATTCCATGTTCGGCATTTTAGGAGTCTCCGCTTCGCTGTGTGAGGTGTTTCTTCTATTGATACCGTTGAAATTGTGGGCAACCCCTCTTCTAGGGGCTTAGCCTCTTCCATGATCTGTTTTCCCTTGTCCTTCTGTTTGGCCATGGCAAGTGGCATTGATAATGAAGGAGCGAGATGATGAAGGCTCACCTGGTCGGGATTTTGTTGATTTGGTCACCAGTGGTGCCTGCGGTATTGGACCCTATTTAGATGGATTTAACTGGAAATCCAAATGCGTTGAAGGGAGGGTCGATTGAGGCATGAATTGTACCGCATTGCAATACTTGAAGGGCTCTAAGTCCATTGGGACTACATGTATTTCTCCTTCAAAAGCATACTTTAAGCACCGGTGAGCGATCGAAGGGACACACTTCATGTCCCCGATCCAAGGCCGCCCTAGCAAGTATATTATAAGCCATCTCGCCTTCCAACACATGGCACAATGTAGGTATTGTCTTTTGTCCTACCTGGATAGGCGGAACAACTGTGTCGATTGTCGAGCTTATTGCATCGTTGAAAGCTCGCGAGTGTGTACGTGGAGGCTGTGATGTGAGAGGTCGGCGACTTCAAATGTTTTAAGGCTACAGTGGTAATGATGTTACTGGACGAGCCAGTATCTACCAACACTCTCTTGTACGGGATCCCGTTGACCCACGCGATAACGTGCAGGGGTGGATCTGCCATGTCATTCGATATTGTTTTGACTTCATCTTCTCTGAAGGTGATGACCGGCTCCGTACATCGTTTCACATGTCCCACGAAGTTGTTGAAAGAATTTGCTTCGTGAGGTCGTAATTCGATGGCTTTTAAAATGTCCATAAGAGCTTCCCTATGGGGTGCTGACTGTTGAATAAGCTCGTAAATGGACAGCCTAGCCGATGTGGTCCGCAAACTCTGTGTGAGTTTGGTCCGTATCGTGACCTCGGGTCTAGGCGGAGGCAACTACGTTGGGCGTTGTTGAGGCTGCGATGTTGTCGAAACTTCCCTCGTAGCTACCTCGGGGGCAACTGCTGGGTACTTTTTGTTCCTTGTCACTATACTAATCATTCCCACAAATCCTTGCATGGGAAGATTCTGTCGCACCTCGTTAATCTGGAGAGGTTTTGCCTGTGCTTCGTGGGCAGGCAAAGGGTCCTTGAATACCCCCATTTGTTGATTATTTGGCGCTATGGGGTTGTCCACGGCCAATGTTCTATTGTCGATCAAATCTTGGATTAATTCTTTGAATTTCCTAGCATCCATTCAAGTCGTGTCCTCTGTGCCTATGGAATCTACAATACAATTCCTCTCTGTATCCCCTAGGCTTAGGAGCGTTAGTTTCTATAGTTTGGATTTATGGTAGAGTGACTAAATTTGCCGCTAACAAGCAGTCAAATAGGGAGTCCTTGGACTCCGTGTAAGGGGTGAATTGTCGCCTAGGGCGACGCTACGATTCTCGCTTCTGCCTTCTATTATCTCTTTCATAACCAGGAGGCACTCGCCTGGTAATTAGCCTTTTGGGGCTGCATTTCTTGCACAGGCGCGGGAACATTTATCGCAACTTGGTTAACCGCAGCGTGTTGTGATTGCGTTGTCCCGGTCTTAGTGGTTTTATTCCACTCTTTCTTTTTAGGCTTGGCGATTGCGCCTTCGCCTATTTTGATCTCTTCTATAACTCTGGCTTGTGCCAAAGCTTCTTCTAAGTCGGCGTATTGCTGCAGCTGCAATAGCCCAGAGATCGATTTCAAGCAACTTTTTGTGAACATCTATGTGAGATCAGACATAGGGGGACGGTAAGGTAACTTAGAAAGCAAAGCTCTCCATCGATTCCCGTATGCTGCCATTGTTTCTTCCTCAAATTGCTCGAGGCTAGCCAGATCACTCAGTGATGCCTTCTTCCTTGTGTTGAAGGCAAAGCGTTCAAGAAACGCATCTACTAATTGATCTAGGTTGCTTATGCTTGTGTTTGGGTAATTGTGTGAACCAATCCGAGGCAGGGCCTGCGAATGTGGTTATGAATGTCCTAAGCAACAATGCGTCATTATCTTGGATGCCGAAGCATTGGCTTAGAAATCTTGTGACATGTTCTTGTGCGTCCTCTTCACCTTTAAAGATTGCCAATTGAGGCAACTTGAAATGTTCGGGGTAAAGAGGTGTGGGCACTGAGGGATGCACCGGATGACTGCGGAGTTGACGTAATGTGGGTTTTTGATGCCCAGAAGTTTTTGTCTCCACAGACTCTAAACGCTCTAATAGCGCTTTGTATGCATCGGAAGATTTTATTTCTTCCTCTCTTGTTTGCTCCCGTTGTAAGTTATGGGAGACTGGAGGCCTATGGAGGGGTGGCCGAATGGCAGCCCTCCCGCCTTGATGGGGAGTTTCAGCATGTTCTATTTCTGGTTCATACTCCTCATAAAATTCTTGAGGAGTCTCCCGGGCGAGACCTATAACCCTGATTGGGTCCTTGCTGAAGGTACCCATCATTGTTTCGGGGAGTGGCCTCCCTCTCGGGTCTATAAGGTCTCGGAGGCAAAGCTTGACGAGGTCGTGGAGACCTGTCCTGCACCAACGGATTATGCCTCTCATATTGTTCGGCTCTTTGGGTGCGAGGGGTTGGCCCCCTCTCGGGTATTTCATAGCGTAACTCATCCGCTTCGCGTTGCATGCGCTCTCTATCCAAGCGGTGTCGATACTCTATCTCCTGATGACTTTGTTTAAGCCGCGTGATTTGGGCTTGACGGGTGGCATGTCTGGCGACTATCGGGTCAATTTGGTCTACCCTATTTTTCTCAGGAGGTTGGAATGTTTCTCCTATGTGTTTGCCTCGATCTTGATGATCTAAAATTTCAATGGGTCGCTTCCCTCTGTCGAGGTAGGCGACATTTACTCGAGGCTCTGGCCTCGATGTATGATCATGATACCTAGCAAGGGCGGAAACGCAAGGTTCCCACGCTGTTTGTTGTCCTCGAGGAATGCGATGGCTTTCCTCGTACTCCCTTTCATGGGTTTGAAAGGGGCGGGCGGAGTTAGCTCGCCCTGTGTAAGGAGCCCTGCGCTCCGGATTTTGTCTTTCTCGTCCTGATGGGAGGTAAAGAAGGGACGCCATATCCACGTTGTCCCTCCAAATGGATAGTGTGCCTCTCTAGCACTTCATCACGCTGTGGCCACTCATGTCTAACCTCGAAGGAGATTCTCTATTTACATCAAGGTCTACATGTAAAGCGTCTTCCCGAAAGGGGTCTGTTTTGAATGGGCATAGTCCCCATCCGTAAGGATTCTGACATGGATTCCTTTTGTAGGCTAGGTCACCGATAAGGTGGTATGACCAAATCCTTGGGACTGTAACGGAGATGACTTGTGCCTCCTTGGATATTCCCCATAGCATCCGCCCGTGATTGGGCTTGGCTACGGGTGAGCACCATGACGATGTCTCTCTAAAAACCCTAAAAATTAAAATGAGTCAGATGGGGCCCAAAATTGGTGTGTGCATCCCTATTATAGTAGATAAGACAAAAATGAAGTTTCAAGTCCTAACTCTAAATACATTAGGAGATATTGACATCCGAACAGCTCAAAAAGTGTAAAAAATTGGGCACGCAATTTTAGAACCTAATTTCGGGGCACTAGATGATGGAATTTGGCCCCGAAAACTGACTTTTCTGGGCAAATAGGATTCTAGGGAATCATATTTGTTTAAAATTATCCCAACTAACTCCTTGTAAAATTTCAAGTCAATCGGAGCTACGGTTGAGAAGTTATGGCCCCGACAAGATGCACTAAAATTTAGGGAAAAATATAAGATTTCCTATATTTTGTTGGATGCTCCCACATCACTTATGGGCACATTTGGGGTGCTTTTGGGTTGACCAAAGGGTTCATGGACACCTTTGGGGCATTTTGGGGATGACCAAGCGATTGCAGGAATCCTTGGAGCTTTTGGAGAAAATGACAAAATGCATAGATTTTTATCTTTTGTTTATGATGATTTTTCTTTTTGTTTACACTAAGCAGAAATGAACACACACATACACAAACCGTGATTATCTCTTTTAAGGATTAATGGTGTGTCCTAAACTGGTTTAGTGCATTTTGATGTTTTGTTTTGTTTTTTGAATGTTTTTGAAGAACGTTTAAATGCATAATGAAGGCTCATATAACTCCCAAAATGGTCGCCCCTTCAATATACCAACCAGGCCGATATACCAACCTCTCTATATACCCGCCCTTACGAGAGGGAGACTATAGGTACGTGAGAGCAGAAGGTACATGGTACGTAGGCGGTACAGAAAGGGGGATTGTCCTGTTAATGACACCTACCATAGAAGACTTATCCTCGCGCGCATGGGAATCACCCCGACGACACTCGGTCAGCTTTCGTCAGGATTTACGCCTAACAACAGTGACAATCGGGGAAATGGATGCAAAGCTAAGCCAAGGTGGTGATGAACCCACCGTTGGTCTTGCTCAAGGGCTGGGGTCTTACGACCAGCTCCTTGGTTTAAAGTTATTACGTGAAGTGTGTGGGATTCATTTTATTTAACGAAAATGAAACAAGCATAAATGACTTTCCCTAAGCAATGCAGGATAAAATGAAAACAATCAAAGAAACAGGAACAGAAACAGAAAAATTTAACAGAGATTATAAAAATCCCTACCTCTTCTCTGCCTGGACCGGTTGCTTCTGAATTTCTACTCTGAAAATCCACAGGAAGGAATTCGTCCCTCTGTGAGACGAATTTCAGAACAGAATTCGTCCCTGCCAGAGACGAATTTGAATTCGTCTCAGGGTCAGACGAATTACAGTAAAGAATTCGTCACAGTCAGAGACGAATAACAGTCTGCAACAAAAAAATGTACCTGTCAAGCACAAAACACAAAAATTTAATCAGTTTCTGTGATCTTAAAAACCAGGGAACAGGGGTCCCACCGTGATCGCCATCGAAAGCACGAGATTTCGGGCGAAGGAAACACTAATTGCGATGCATTCAAAATCAAATACGCTTAAGTCCTAGAAATGTAGAATGCATGAAATGAAAGAGACGCATTGAAATGAGATACAAGCAAATGGAGAAAACACAGCCCTTTCATTAAACTCTCTTGATCTCTGTTACAAAGACGCCTCCTCCCTTTTCAGGGGCTAGGAGCGTTAAAAGAATTTGATTACAATCGAGACTTAAGGTTCCTCTTTCCGCGTGCCCACACTTGAAATGGGCGGGCCAAGATGATGTCGTCGCTGATGTTGATGAGTCCTTAACCTCTGCTGCTCCTCCTGCGAACAAAGAAACAACGAAGATGTCAGTAGCACCTGTTGCAAATAGTAAGTGTTTGTTCTCTAAAATCGCCAAAAGATGCATGTAAATATTTGTCTGAAACAGTGAGTAAAATGACTCTAAATGACCTGAAAACCTGACGGAGGACAGAAAACATCACCGGAGGGCCATTGCCATTGAAACAGATCGGCCAATCTGCCTTCACACTGGAATTCGTCCCTGGGCAGGACGAATTCGACTGCAATTCGTCCCTGGGTGGGACGAATTCTACTGTGTTGGAAAAGCCGAGGTGATGCTGCTCCAATGTCGACTCCCGAGACCTCCAAAACACCTGCAAACAGAGGGGTTATGTAATTGGGGCCATTTTGGGATGACCCAGATGGTCGGATTCTCCCAATTTGGCCTCTATCCTCGGGAATTCGATATCGCCACCTGCAAGTTAGTAGGACAACAAAGCGACAAAAGGCATGATAAAATCTGATCAAAATGTTATGAAATTGAAGCTATGAGTTAACCAAACAGAATAACATGAGATGCAACCTGAAACAATAATCTAGAATGCTTTTAGAATAAAACTTAGAAAGTGCGGGGGTGCCCAAGTGGGCCTCCCACCGTTGGCACTTGATCTCGGCGCCAATCCACTAGGGATGGGCCCAAAACCTCTTAGGATTGGGATGTCTGCAAATTGGTGGTGTAAGGTGGTCAAATGTTGGATTTGGGTTGGATCCACGCTTCCAAAAGCCACCCAATAACCTCCCTTGCGAAAGAGATTAGTGGATGTGAGAAGGTGAATCAAAAGGATGCAAGTGGGTATTCAATCGGACAACACTTCGTTGCTTGAAATCGCCTCCAATCTGTCTCATTTTGGGTGAGAAAAGTCCCACCTTTTATAGACCCATGGGGTCTCTTTTGAGAGGGAAGCATAAGCGCCATGTGTTGGTCATAGGTGCCATGTGGCAATCAAGTCTTCCCATGAGGGAGGGGAGTCCTCCATGACTTGGGCTTTCATAACTGCCCTTGTGACAGTCCTCTAACGGCCTATCTGTCCACCCACACACGCGTGCGAGGCAGGAGTCATCAACTGACTGTCCTCGGCTGCCACTTGGCGCCATTCTTCTTTTTGCCCGTTAAACTCAGAATTCATCTCTGGGTGAGACGGATTCCAGTTAGAATTCGTCCCTGGGTGAGACGAATACTGAGCAAAGTGTCTAAATGTACCAAATTGCCTCTTGACCTTACAAAATTGCTATGAAAGTGGTTAGGACCACTGTTTGACCTCTGAGGGCTGCCCTGGGGGCTGTGTTTGTCAAAGCGATCAGTGTTTGCAGTCACATAATCGGATTGGTGTTGTTTTGGTGTCTACACTAGTCATGTTAGTGCCCCTTCTAAAATCATTGTATCACATTCCATATCCTTGAATATAGACATCATACTTGGTACAAAGAGAGGGCACCAAATATTTAAATAAAATAGCATGTGCAAAAGTTATAAATACTACAAATTCTAATTTAAATATATAGTATACCCCTCCTACTTTACCTTTAAATAATGTGTCATAGCCTCTTTGCGAGGATGATAGGATACTCTCATATTGCAACATGGAATTTAAATTTGTATAATATCCTCAATTATAATTAAGTATAGAATGGATTAGCCAAAATATCTCTAAAATATGGAGAGGATGAGTATTAAAATATATAATGAAATCTCCTCTTCACCTTTTATAAAAAAAATATGCTTATGAATATTTTAGAAGTGTGATTGAAGGATCCAAACCAAACATTGGCATTACCAATCAATATTGTTCCATACCAACTCTACTACCATATTGGACTTGTACACATTTTTAGTAATGAACAAAAGTAATCAAAATAGTCAAATCGTATACAAAAGGTATAAAAAGACAAATAGAGAAAGAATATAGACACACAAATTATGGATGTGTTTGAGAATAAAATTATCACTATATTATCCATGTATAAGGATCATTAAACTTTGATGTAATGGATAGAGTGGATGGATGGTATTTATACTAATATCAAAACCCCAAAACATAAATTTGTTAACCTAGGTTGACATTACAAGTGGGATTTAGGTTAATTATAAATTAAATGTTATAGTCTTACCCATAACAAGGTTAGCAATGATCCAAAGGGAAAATATAAATAATATTAAATTAATTATATAACTTATATTCATGGGATTACACAAATGTGGATTATACAATGTTGGCTATAGTCATAAGTTGGATTACAATTTTCAACATGACGAGTAAGACATGCCCTCCAAAAGTTATCCTTGTAAATTTTGTCTTACTACATTATGGTATTGCTAATTGACCTTATAAAACTTTGATCAATAAACTCTTAAAATATCATTTTTGATGACTATTGGCCTTATTGATGAGAGCAAACACAATATGGAATAAGAAAGTATATTACACCAAATAAAATCAAACTAAATAAAACTAGACAGCTAACTAAAGTTGAATATGATGAAATCCTACAACACCAAACTTTTCTAAATATAAAAATAATATTGTAAATACCTACAACACATTGTGAAACATAGAGATGCATTTTAATAATTATTAATTCACATACTCTCATTAATATTATTAAGAAAAACAGGCATGGGTATTGGATCAATAATACCATTGTTTATTCTATCCATCATTTATTTATGAAGGAATATGTTGGAAAAATATCTACAAATATAGTGAAATAAAAAAGATAAAAAATAATGAACTTAATCATATTGTTTATTTGTATCCTTAGCAAAATTTAAATTTTAGAATGTAACTCATTGAGAGATATTATTTTTCTTAATAAAAATGATATCAACAACATGATAAAAGAAATATAGTAGATTAAAAATGAGAAAATATATTTAATATAAAAACATGCTAAATATAAAGTAATTGGCTTAATAACAATATAATGCTTTTATATTGTGATGGAATTATTCCAATAGAAACTAAACATAACTTATTTAAATAACTTCCATATAAGGTTAATACCATATCTAACTTATCATTTTATCGGATATATATATATATATATATATATATATATATATATATATATATATTATTAGGGTGAAAATAAAGGGTTTTCTAAAGGGCCCCAACCCTTTTTTACAATACCACTCCTCTACATTAAATTAAACAATAAATAATTAGAGAAGTGTAGCAACAAAACAAGACAAAAAGTCACATAGACCCCTTATAGGAGAAATATTGAAATGCTTCACTTCCTATGAGTACAAGAAGGGAATAAGGCTTTCATAATTTAACCATAATTTTTCTATTGTAAGCTTGGAACACCCTCTCAACTATACTCCTTAAATCACTAGGTAAATCATCCCTCCATAGAGTTGGTTTAGGACTATCTACACCTTTATTAGCCAACCAATCCTTTGCTTGGTTTCCCTCTTAATAGATATGCACTATATTAAATTCCTCTACTATTTCAATGATCATAGCCACCACACCACGCAATAGGAACCTACCATGGAATAGTAACCCTACCATAAAACATTGTCCTATCACCACACCACTCAAAATAAACCCTACCATAGAACAATATCTTGTCATCGAGACCATAGTTGTTGCACTGCTCAGTAGGAACCCTACCATATAATAATAATACAACCACATAATAGGAACCCTAACATATACAAATATCTCACAAAATACCACATGGACCATGCTAACATCACATCCCACCATGGCCACCATTGATATTATAACCATCGCACTGCTCAATAGGAACCCCACCAGATAACAATAATCCTACCACAAAATAACATCTTGCTACCTGATGCAGAAGCCTATCTTTAGAGGGTTCTTTTAAAAGAATTTTTAAAGTAATTTTTATATTACTAAAAATGAAATTATTTAATGCAAAATATAATTTTCTGAAATTGGTAATTACTAAAAAAAAAGCTAATTTTTATGAAACAATTATGTGCCGAAAATAGTAATTACTTAAAAAGGCATTTTTTTGTGGAAAAATAATTTTTTTGAAAATAGTAATTTTTTTATTTTTAGGGTTTTAAGCTTTAGGGTTTTCTTTTAGGGCTTCAAGTTTTAGGGTTTCTTTGGGGATATATATTCCCTTGGTATTGCATTGTAAAAGGGGGAAGTGAATCCAAGAATGAGAAAATAAATTATTTATTGGTTTATTTCTATGTATTGTAGTTTTTATGTGAATGGAGGGTTTTTATGATTATTTCCATTTATTGCAATTTTTATGTAAATGGAGGGTTTTACATATTATTTTTATTTATCACAGTTTTTATGTAATGGGAGGTATTATGTTTTGACCTCTTGCAACTGGATTTACATCACTACCACAATGCTCAATAGGAACCCTACCAAAAAATTATATCCTGTTGTTAAGACCATATCATTGCATCAATCAATAGGAATCCTACCCATATATTCACAAGTAACAATATCACTATATTTATTTTATGATGAACAACCATCCTCTATTTAGAAGGGGTATTCATATCCCTTATAATCTAAGATATGATTTTCATTTCTTACCCTTCATGGAAGTATTCCTTCCACTCAAATTCAAAATTGTTTGTGTTCCAGTTACAAATTCTCTCATTGTTTCTTTGTTTTTGAGCTCATTATTAGTTGGTCTACCTGATTTGGCTTCAACCCCCACATATGGAATTTTTTTTTATTTCCTTATGATTCTCACTAAAATATCATCTTGTTTAGAAACCAAGGATTTTTTTCAAGCAAACTTTTTTGACTCATATAGAGAGCAAAGATCATAATCAATATTTTTTATACCTTGCTTTGGAGCATTCTATAGATGAGATTCTACTTAGACTCTTGTGGATATTTTCCCCTATAAATTGATCTCCAAAATTTTAGTCAGCTCCTCCATTATTTTTTTCTACTGCTCCACATTGTCTTCCTATTCTTTCAATATTTCATCTTCTCCCCCTAGGGCATTCATCTAGGAATTTACCCCCTATATATTTTGATCCTCCTCTACAAATTATCCCTTCTTAAGGATTTCAAAATGAATACTAAACTTATTTGCATCTAAGCAAGAGAACTTGGGAGGTCCTTCTTCTATTGTATCATTTTCTTTTGGTTTCTCTTTTCTCCTTCATACCTTATTAATTGATTCTTTAGACGAGCAATTTTTCAAAAAATATCAATACTCTTTTACAAACTTTGTAAAGCACTAGAGAATTTTCATATTCAATCATTTGCTCCCAAACATGATACTGAAACACTAGCCTAATAGAAACTCTATAAAAATTTTATCCTATGATTAATTGTTCAAAGCCTTAAGATCTTATTTCTAATTCAAGACTGCAATAGTTAACTTAGGTATTTTTTGTTCTAGAATATCTAAAATTAATAATCATATTTATACAAGCAAAAATTCTATATTTTCTATATTTATTAGTAATTTAGTTAAGGAATAAAACCTTAAGAAAACATCAAATAATTTTTAAAAGTTACTTCAAAAGTTCTATTTGTTCTACTTTTATATAAAAATAATTTGATTTAAACTCTATCAAAGGATGGTGAACACTTATTCAATTAGGGATATAAGTGTCTATACCAATCGAATTTTCCTACTCATAATGATTTCCCTTGGGAATATATCTGGTTAGTTGAGCTCTTCCTAGGTACTCAACATTCATGTATTTAGAATTTCAAAGTAAAATTATTATGAAAAACAATTGTTAGAATAAGTAATTACTCTCTTAAGTTCTACTAGGATAGACTTACTTGAGTTTCCACTCCTTCATGAGTCAGGTAAACTCTCAGTTATAGTCTAGATCATATTTTATGAGATGTTGTGATCTAACGACTCTCAATGATCAACTTTGTTATTTATACAAAGTTGATCCATGGAATAATCAATCAGTTCTATTTTGTTTCTTCAAATCTTGTGATGTTGTGTAGTTCTACTCTTGGGAAATTCTAACATGGTACCAGATTAGGATAGATTCTTATAGGAATTATCTCTTGAAGGAAGTTTCACGGACTGGTTCTTAATCTCTTATCTTTTGTTTTCTAAAGAAAAGAGATTTTTTTATATATTTTGTAGATTTTTTATTTCAAATATGCAATTTCTTTTTTAGATATTTGTTTATGGTAATATCTAAATAATTTATCTAGTTTTTTTTACCATATTATGCAAATATTCTCCTAATTTTTTTTCCAAAAATTTATAATTTGTTGCTCTTTCTTTACATATATATATATATATATATATATATATATATATATATATATATATATATATATATATATATATATATATATATTATTGTCCTCCTCCTTTGCCTATTCTTGTGTTCAAAAATCCTCTTTTTATATTGACGAACACAACATCATTTGGCTCAATAGCCATCGCTACGTATCATCCATAGACGAACGTAGGTCTGCGTATCGTCCAAAGTGGAGATCATAATAATAGATATTTTCTTTTGGTGGGAAATAATATTTTCTTTTAAATAGGGTTTTTACAACTATTCATGAAATATTCAACTAAAATAAATCACCACTTCTAACATCATTAAATTTAATAGACTTTTGGTCTATTAAAAAGACCAAAGTTTATTTTTTTTTGAAAGCATGGCACTTTTCCAATAATCTATTGGAGCGTGGTTGGGTAAACATCTTCTATAACAGTTGTTTCTCTATTGATTTCATAATGTTAAAATATTTTATAAGTTCCCTATTAATTATCTAAAGCTTCTTCCTTTTTTTTTGTCCTTCTGCGCTCCACGAAGAACTTAGATTTCTCTTATAAATTCATCTACTCTGCTTGGAAATATTAAGATTTTATATTGTCTCTGGTGTTGATAGTTATTTCTTCATTTAGAGAGTTTACTTTGATGAATTTTGGGCCTAATGTCTTTTGGTTTCATTTTAAAGAACAAATTCTATGCATTTTTATTCTTCTCTCTCTATCATCTTCAAAAATATCACTGTCAATGCCTCCTTTGCATTTGAATGTAGTGTCTCTTCCGTGTGTAGTGCTATTTCTAGCATATTTCAGGAATGTGCCTTCTCAGCATAGTAACACGATGTCTCTTCGGAGACATCTCGGTATGTGATACCATTTGCAAATTTCCTTTGAGATTGCACTCTCTCTTCCATCTTCGGATACTTCCCTTTGAAAAGTAGCAAAAGAGGTAAATTTAAATTTTTTAATATTTTTTTTATTGGCTCCATTTTATCTAACCTTTTTGCAGTTTTACGAAAGCCAAACATCTCCTTCATTGTTCAAGAGTCGTTGTTGGAAAAAAAAGGAAGGAGTTCATCGTGGGAAGCACCTTGAAGGAGTTCTTCGAAAGAGCTTTGAATTTTTTATAGTTATATTTATCAAATTCTTGCTCCTCTGCGACACTAGAAATATTTTTTTATATATATAAAAGTTTTAGCATTGTGTTTCAATATAAGAAAAATTTGATAGAATATATTGTGGTGCATTCACTAACGACATTCGCAACATTCACCACGATTCGAAGACTCTCTACATAGTGCTCCCTGACATCTTTGGAAAGCTAGTTTTGGATTTTTTGGTGGTATCAAAACTAACTCTTCCTCTATGCAGCGAAATCGTAGCCATTAAGAGCATTCCAATATTCCCTCGCTGCACCTTGGGGTCAATTGTAATGTCTCTCTCTTTCTGTTGATGGATGTAGCATTATAAATCTTCTTTTTCTCTTCCTTGCAATATATTGTAAACCTCTAAAATAATTATTTCCTTTTCCTTGGTGCCTGTCATTGGCCACTTCAAGTAAAGGATAATATTGTAATCTCAAATATAATTTTTTTTTTTTTTGTGGGGGGGGGGTTAGGTGTGAAATAAGCACCTATTCTAAGAAGCTTCATTAGGGGGGTTGTTCCTATTTTTTGTCATTGCCTCATTTACTTCTGTTTTGATCTAATTCAGTTTATAAGTTCTTTAATAAAGTAATAATTATTAAATAGAGATCTTAATATTTTTGATATAATTAGTGTTAACTTAACTATTACTTTAAGAAGCTATTCCTTGTAATAAGAAGCTATTTATTTCTTAAATATTAAGGATATTTCTTATATAAAATTAAGTTAAATTTTTTATTTTCAAATCAATTTTTGGTTTCTAGAAACTTTTCTTTTAACATTCAAATAAACTTAAAATTTTATTAAAAATATCACCTATGTTCCTAGTGTTGGATTTCTAATAACTTACAGTTTCCCTCGCGTAAGGGTGGGTTATTTGAATCTGATATTAAGTTTTGGATGATATAAATATAAAATCCTATGTTCCATGTATCAATTCTCCTCTTTACTTATAGTTTCCCTCACGTAAGGGCGAGTAATTAGGAGAAGAGTTATATAGGCCTGGCATAAATCTTATTTAATTAACCTTATAGTTTTATCAAAACTCCTCATATACTTATAGTTTCCCTCACGTTAGGGCAGGTATTTTGAGGAGCTTGGTATTTCTCAAAGGTTTTTTTAATCAATAGCATTCTCTAAATATAATAATTGAAGTCAAAGGGGGGAATTTTTGGTTCTCTTCAATTTCTTTTGGAAAAATGAATACAATTGATCCACTCACCCCTCATAACTATCATACATGGAAACCTAAAATATTAAATATCATTTCTCAAAAAGGGCTCACACACCTGCTAGAAGAAGAGCAACTTGAATTTGAAAAAGAATATGAAAAAAAAATTCATAAAGGGAAGTTGTATGAAACAATGGGTATTATAAGCACTAACGTAAATGAAAGCTTATGGTTTCACATTATATATTGTAAAAATCCTTATAAAATTGGGGAGAAATTAAACAAATTATTTTTAAAAGTAGATCAAATAAGGTCAATAAAATTAGAGGAAGAATTAACAACATTATCTCCTAAATGCTTTAGCAATATTGTTGACTTTCTCATCAAATTTAAAGAAGTCCATACTCAATTTAAAGGTAGTGGCAAGGATAAAAACTATGAAGAATGCATCTATATAATTATTTATAAATTAAATGATGTATTTCAAATATTCGCAACCACCTTTCTATCTACAAAATATTCTCTTGGTGCAAGTTTCAAAATGCCCTCCTTAGAAGAGTTTTTTGAGAGACAAACTAAAGAATAAATAAAACTTGCAAAGTATGATATCTCTTCCTCTTCCTCTAAAGCCTTAGTAGCATCCACCTCCACTAAATAAAAATTCAAAAAAGAAAAAGTACCATAACTTGTACTCACTACAAAAAGAATGGTCATTTTGTAAACAAATGTTGGAAAATATTACAACTAGAGGCAACTATTAAGGATAAAAATATAGATAGTAAAAAGCATATAGGAAAAGTCCTAAATGTTCAAGGGAAGACCACCAATATTTCATCCAATAACTGGGTCCTAGATTCTGGAGTAACTCATCACATGACTACTTCATATGAGTCATTATCTTCTATATCCTCAAGTTCAACATGTAGCATATAATTTGGTGACTCTTTATTTATCCCAATCAAAGGAAAGGGTGACATATCCATTTATGGTGGCTCTATCAATAATTTTCTCTATGTTCTAAATATTACAACAAATATCCTCTCTGTCTATTAGATTTATACTTCTGGAAAGGGTAAAATTGTTCTATTCTCTTCAATAGGAGTTGAGATAAGAGACTTTCAAGACCCCCACTCTCTTATAGCTAAAGGATATATTGATCACAAAACTCACCTATTTCACTTCAAAGGATTCATGAAGCAGAGTTGCATTAAAAAAAACACATACAATCCACTAAAAATCGGAAATGCTAAAAGGAGCCCAAAGCTTTCCATTACTTTCATGCTAAAAATGAGGATCCCAAAATAAGAGCCCTTTTACAATTTAAAAAAACCCCACTTATGTCCTATTTTCCCCTTTTTTTCCACCTAAAACTTGAAATTTTAAATTTGAAATATGGGGCAACTTGTGGAGGTCATAACTTCATGCTAGTTGACCTGATTGACTATTACAGCATATTTTCGGAAATGGCATGAAACAATATAAGCGGGATGAGCCTTAGAAATTTTTTCCAAAGCTCAATTCTAGACGAAAATCCTCAAATTTGACCTCTAAGACCTTTAAAAATGTCCTACAAGAAAAATTAGTTTTACTAGTTTTTACAAAATTAAACAATTACAATATTTTTTGGGGTGATGCAAGATCACACACGATTGGATGCTCTTGCATCAGAAACCCAGGGTAAATTGAGAAGTGGCCTTCACTTATTTATTGTTGGAAGAAAAACAAGGTGTTCAACCTCAGCCTTCGACAACCAAGATGAATCTTCAATAGGCCTACCTTGCCACTTAACCAAATATTCTGCATACTACTCGTTTCTTGTTTTTTTTCCTACACGGGTATCTATGACCTCTTCTATCTCTTTTATATATAGATTTTATGTGGGAATACTCCACAATTCTGCGACTAGTTTTCCATTATTGTCATCTTCATGATATTCTGCCAAATATGAAATGTTGAACACAGGTGATATATTTAGCCCACTTGGAAATTCTACCTCATAGGCATTACCTAAATCCCATTTCCCTATGACCCTGCATGGTCCAAAATGTTTCATTTTTAACTTGTTGTAGGTTTTTGCAAGAAATATTTCCTTTCTCAAGTGAACCATAACTTGATCTCCCACTTGGAACTCCTTAAGTCATCGCTTTTGGTCTGCTCTTGTCTTGTACTGAGTGTTCATATTTTTGATATGTTGATTCACTTCATCATGTAGGCTCTTTATGTGCTCTGCAAAGTCCTCAACCTTAGCATTGCTCTTTTCCCCTCTATCCATATTTCTCAACTCGAAAGCATTCCTTGGGTTGCTCCCATACACAATATGGAATGGGGATTTATTAGTACTCTTATTAACAAAATTATTGTATGTAAATTTTGCCTATGGAAAAACCAAATCCCATCCCTTGGGATTATCTCCTACCAAGCACCTCAAAATATTGCCCAAACTTCTATTCACCACCTCTATTTGTCCGTAAGTCTGTGGGTGGTATGCAAAACTAAATTTTAGATCTTTCTTCAATTTCTTCCATAGGGTCCTCCAGAAATACCCAACAAACTTGGTATCCCTATCGAAAACAATACTCTTTGGTAGACCATGTAGGTGTACCACCTCTTTGAAAAATAACCCTGCAACATGAACTGCATCATTAGTTTTCTGGCAAGGAATAAAATGTGTCATCTTCAAAAACCTGTCAACCACCACAAATATGGAGTCATTCCTCCTCTATGTCCTTGGTAAGCCAAGAACAAAATCCATGTTGATGTCCTCCCATGGCCTATCTGGTACAAGTAATGGTTGATATAATCTAGTGTTTTGTCTCACACCCTTGGCCATCTAGCATACTCTGCAACTCTATACAAACTTCTTCACATCTTGCTACAACTGTGGTCAATAGTAGTTTTCACTAACGAGGGCAATGGTCTTATCTCGACCAAAGTGTCTAGTCAACCCTCCACTATGCTTCTCCTTGACCATATTATCCCTCATTGAACTACTTGGAATGCATAATTGATTTCCTCTAAACAACATCCCATCTTGGATTAGAAAATCCAACCACTTAGTCCTGTCTAAAGTAACAGGTGCTAAGCAAGCCCTCCAAGCCTCTATAAAATTAGAATCTTCAAGGTACAAACCCTACAACTTCCACCTTCATTTTTGTCAACAAAAAATGCCTTCTACTTAAGGCATCTGCAACTTTGTTTGACTTCCCACTCATATGCCTCAACACAAAGGTATAACTCTGTAGAAACTAAACCCACTTTAAGTGACTCTGATTTAGCTTCCCTTCGCTATTAATATATTGTAAGGTCTAATGATCAGTATATATAACAAACTATTTTGACAAAAAATAATGCCTCCACTTCGTTAGATCCTGAACTATAGCATAAAACTCATGATCATATACAGAATACTTCTTCCTAGCATCATTGAGTTTCTCACTAAAATAAGCAACAAGTTTACTTTCTTGACTCAACACAACTCCTATGGCACTACCACTAGCATCATAGTCTACCTGAAATACCTTATTGAAATCTAGAAGTGCTAAAACAGGTTGTTCTATGACCTTATTTTTCAACATATCAAAGCTTTTATCTACTCCTAAGGTCCACTTAAATTATTTCATATCCCATCTCATTATTTCTATTAGGGGTGCACAAATACTATTGAAATTTCTAATAATTATTTTATAAAAACTTGTTAGACCATGAAATGATCTTACCTTAGTTATGATCCTTGGAGTAGGTCATTCAATGATAGCCCTCAACTTTTTTGGGTCTATTTTTAGACCTTCAGTTGAGATGACAAATCCTAAATACACTAACTCCTTCTTCACAAAACTGCACTTCTTCAAATTAATCAACAATTGCTCCTCCTTCAACTTCTCAAAAACTCTATTGATATGCATCAGGTGCTCTTCCAGGGTCTTGCTAAATATTAAAATGTCATCCAAATAGACAATGATGAATTTTCCTAAAAAATCCTTCAATACCTCATTCATCAACCACATGAATGTGCTTGGTGCATTGGTTAGCCCAAATGGCATGACCAACCACTCATACAAACCCTATCTGGTCTTGAATTTTGTCTTACACTCATCTTGTTATCTGACATGAATTTGATGGTACCCACTCTTCAGGTCAATATTTTTGAAGTACTTGGCTCCACTCAAACAGTCCATAATGTCATCCATCCTTGGCAATGGGAACCTATATTTTATGGTGATCTTGTTAATAGCTTGGGAGTCTGTACACATTCTCCACTCTCCATATTTATTTGGTGCTAGTACTGTAGGTATTGCACATGGACTCAGGCTCTCCCGAATCAGTCCCTTTTTTAGAAACTCTTGGACTTGTCTATTTAGCTCCTCACTTTCTACAGGAGTTATTCTATGGGTTGCCTTATTGGGTAAACTAGATCCTAGTACCAAATATATATGGTGACTGATATTCATCACTGGTGTAAAACCCTCTGGTACATTATCTGATATAATATCTGGAAATTCTTCTAACAGACCTGAGACTTCTACTGGGGTATTTTTACATTATTCTTCCTAAATCTAGGAATTAATGCATAGCACATATGCTCATGTTTCAAACCATCCAAAAACCTTCTACCTTAAACTAAATAGATTATGGCACTAATACATACCTTTTCGTCCACCTCATTTATGGGCTTCAACTTATGGCGCACTTCATTCTTTGTCAAGGAGTAAGTGTTGGCACGCCCATCTTGCATTGCACACCGATCAAAATGCTATGGCTTTCCCAATAGCAAATAGCAAGCATCCATAGGAATGATGTCACACAAGACATCATCACAGTAATTCCTAATATTAAATTTTACCAAGCACTGCTCACTGACCAAAGCCCTATGGTCCTTCTGCAACCATGCAATCCGATATGGATGCGGGTGTCTGTTCCTCTCTAACTACAGTTTGGTAACCATTCCTTCTGCAACTAGGTTATTTATGCTACCATTATCTATGATAACATTACAGACCTTACCTACACATTTACACCTTGTGTGAAATAAGCTTTTCCTCGATCTAGATCTTTCTCCTCATTTAGCAAGGCTCTCCTTGTTATCAGTACTTCACTTTTTGCTTCTTCAGAGTGCTCAGATTCAACACCTTCATCAACAATAGTAGCTCAGGCATTACCTTCAGGTCTCCTATTTGTTCCTACATGGTGTTGTGGACACTCGTATGCTCAATTTAATTCTTCTCCATAGTGGAAACAATTTCCACAAAATCCTCATCTTCCAAACCCTTGTCCAAACCTTCCTCTTCCTCTTTGGTAACCATTATTTTGGTAGTTATTATTATGCTCACGGGGGTAGTAAGCATTTTCTCTCTTCTGGTCGTGACTATTGCTTGTATCCCCAATTTTCTTTTGGTCCTCATTCCATCCTCCATTTTTTCTCCCACCAGTTCTTCCACCATGACCTCTTCCTCTCTGCTTGCTTTCAAACCTCTTGTTCAACTTCTCTTCTACCTTTAAGGCAAACTGGTAAGCATCTTCAATGGTGGTCATCTTATCTAGACTCAACTCTTCTTGAATACTTGCTCTTAACTCATTAATATAACGGGATAACTTCTCCTTGTTGGCCTCATAATGGCCTATTCTAATTAGGATCTTATAGAACTCCTTTGTATATTCTTTGATAGAATTACTCGATTGTCTCAAACCTTGCATTTTCTTTTGCAAATCCAACTCGTAATTAGTTGGAATAAATTGTCTCTTCAACTTCTCCACCATCCACTCCCACCTTGTTATCCTTTCTTTTCCTCTTTTGTTTATGTCTAGTTGCACTCCCTTCCACCATATGCTAGCATGACCCTTCAGCTTGGTCTTAGCAAACTTGACCCTCTCGAGATCTTCTACCTCCTCATACTCAAAGTATTCCTCCATGTCATTGATCCAGTCGATCAACTCTTTTGGGTTGAGATTTCCAGAATACGTTGATACATCAAACTTTGGTCTCTTTCCAATATGTGATATAGCCTTATCCAATATGGCATGTGCAGGATCTACTGCCTCTTCTTATTTTTCTTCGAACTGGACTTCTTCTTCTTCAGCTTCATATTCACTCCCTTCTTCTCTCCTTGGCTCAAACCCTCTATGTAGCTCCTCTTGTAGAGCTTGAACTTGCCTCTACAAAGATCTAAAATATTCTTCTGGCACCATATTTCTCCCACCACCATGATTTTTTCATGGAGTCATTCTGTTCACTTCTCCCACAAACCCTAACCATAGATCTTGGTGTAAACTGCCTCACTTTCGGCACTCTATTTATACACTCAGGAACTCTCGCTCTGGTACCACTTGAAGCAGATTTGCATTAATAAAATAACACATACAATCCACTAAAAACCAAAAATGCTAAAAGGATCCCAAAGCTTTCCATTACTTTCATGCTAAAAATGAGGATCCCAAAAGAAGATCCCTTTTACAATTTTGAAAATCCCCACTTATGCGCTATTTTCCCCCTTTTTTCCCACCTAAAACTTAAAATTTCAAATTTGAAATTTTGGGGAACTTGTGGAGGTCATAACTTCGCGCTCACTGACCTGATTGACTATTACAACATAATTTCATAAATATCATTAAACGAGCTAAGCGGGGTGAGCCTTGGCGCATCTAGACGAAAATCCTCATATTCGACCTCTAAGACCTTTAAAAATATCCTGCAAGAAAAACTAGTTTTACTAGTTTTTACTAGTTTTTACAAAATTAAACAATTACAATTTTTTTTGGGTGATGCAAGATCACTTTTACACCATTGGATGCTCTTGCATCAATTCAAAAATCCATAAGGGGCCTCCTTTTTTGTGTCTCATGGATATCTTGAAAGAAAAATTTGGCATGAAAGGTTTCTTCATCTGAGTTATAACTACCTAAAGGAATTGAACACCCATGAAATGGTTATAGGTTTACCTCAAGTCTCTTCTATTAATGGACTATATCCTAGATGTGCTCTTGGAAAGCAACATCAAGATCATTTCCACCCAAGTTGTTCTCTAAAAGCCTTATCCCCTCTAAAGTTAATCCATAGTGACTTGATGTTTTTCCCAGAGCCTTCTTTCAAAGGAGTAAAATATGCTCTAACCTTCATTGATGGCTTTTCCAGAAGAACTTGGGTCTACTTCCTAAAATACAAAAGTGATGTTCTATTCCACTTCAAAATATTCAAAACCTTAGTTGAAAATAATGCCTCTTGCAACATCAAGCAAATTTGCACAAATAATGGGGGGGAATACTGTAGTAATGAGTTATCAATATTTCTATCAAGTCATGGCATCATTCATCAGCATTCTATCTCTCATAATCCATAGAAAAATGGCATTGTAGAGAGGAAAAACTAAATATTGAAGGAAATGGCAAACTGTATGCTCCATTCAAGAGATATTTCAAAAAAAAATTGGGCAGAAGTTATTAAATGTGCAAACTATATTCAAAACCCGCACAACGCATAGAGCTCTTTACCATTTAACACTTGAATAAGCATGGGCTGGCTCAAAACTAGATGTCTCCCTATTCAGATTTTTGGGTGCACAGCTTGGGCACACATCCCAATAAATAAAAGGAAGGCTCTAGATAAGAAAAGCAAAAAGCTCATCTTTTTTGGTTATTGTGAGGAAATGAAAGCATACAGGCTCCTTGATCCCATAACTCATGAGGTATTTTTTCATAGGAATGTCCAATTTGATGAAAAATTCCCTCACAAAGATCCTCAACCATCATCTTCCTCTATTGAGCCTTATCCTATAATAGAACCTCAATATAATGAGGAACCAACTTTAGATATTAATTTAGATGTTTATGATAAATATGAGGAACCTATAAATCCAAATCAAAGTCTTTCCATTCCTTCTACTCCTTCCACTATGCCAAAATGGGTTTGTACCCTTGTTAAAGAAGTTACTCCTTACATCCAAAATATTCCATAGTCCAGATTAACCAACTTCATAGGCACTGGTCTTGTCTGTCAATCTATTTCCTCTGATCCTCAATCCTTCAAAGTAGCAACTAGTATTAAAGAATGGGATGGTGCCATGGAAAAAATGAAACTTGGGATTTATTTCACCTACCTAAAGGAAGGAAATTAGTTTGTGGTAAATGGATTTACAAACAAAATATGGGCCCAATGGAGAAATTGACAAACCCAAAGATTTCCTAGTAGCCAAAGGTTTATCTCAAATTGAGGGAATTGATTATGCTAAAACCTTTCCACAACTTGCCAAAATGGATTTTGTTATACTGGTTCTTTCTCTAGATGCTTCTCAAAAGTGGCTTGTCTTTCAAATAGATGTAAAACCTGATTTCTTACATGAGTACTTAAAGAAATATATATTCATGGAACAATCTACTGGTTTCATTCAAGACTCCCCTATTGTTTGTAGGCTAAATAAGTTTCTCTATCGCCTCAAACAAGCTCCTAGAGCTTGGTATGAAAAAATGGAATCCTTCCTTCTTTCCTTAGGTTTTTCTCATTGTGAGTTTGATAATACAGTCTACATTTGGAGAGATGAAGGAAACATCACCATACTTGTTCTATATGTTGATGATATACTACTCATTGGTAGTAACTTCACTCACATTCAGACTATAAAAGACTCTCTCTAAAAATTTTGATATGGCTGATCTCGGACTAGCTCATTACTTCCTTGGGATCCAAATAAATCAAACAGATCCAAGAATTTTATTGTGTCAACAAAAATACACTCTAGATATTCTTCAAAGGTTTAAAATGAAAGATTGCAAACCTTCTCCTACACCTTTTCATTCTGGAGTCAATCTAAGTACTTCATGCACATCCCCTCTATGTGATACAACTTCATATCGTCTTCTTGTAGGGATTTTGTTATACCTTACTCATAATCATCCAGATATCTCATATGTTGTTGGATTAATATCCAGATTCTCACATCAACATCATTTCAGTCATTGGCAAGCAACAAAAATAATCCTCCACTACTTGCAAGGAACTACTCACTTTGGGCTTTTATATGAGGGAAAATCCATGGATATCATTGGCTACATGGATTTAGATTGGGCAGGTTCAGTAGAATATAGATATTCAACTTATGGCTATGTTCTTTGTCTTGGTTCTTTGTCAATTTCTTGGTTATGCAAAAAACAACAAGCAATGGCCTTATCATCTATAAAGGTAGAATACAGGGTAATAGTTTTAGCAAGTCAAGAAGCTCTTTGGCATTGTCAGATTCTAAAATAATTTGGTTTTTCCCATGACAAACCATTTACTATTTGGTGTGACAATCAAAGCACAATTCATATTGCACGTACTCCAGTTGAGCATCAATGCACCAAGCACATTGAGATACACATGCACTTCATTCGACAGAATATTTAGAATGGGTACATATACTTGGAATATATTTCAACTAAAAATCATGTTGTAGACATCTTCACCAAGTCATTTCCTTCTATGTGTTACATACAGTTGCAAAATAAACTTGGAGTATTACAACTACATTGAAACAAAGGGTATTTTCACCTCTCCTTTTATTATTGTATTCTTTAGAGGATGGTTTTTTCCCATGTGGTTTTTTTATCATCTCTACCTTACATATTGTACATGAGTACCTCATCAGGCATGTTGCAGGGACTCATTATTTTTTATTAAGGATAATCTTCACCATCCGAAGACATACCTCTTCATTTCATAGCAGATGGTTTTTCCCATGTGGTTTTTTTACCATCTCTCATATATATTGTAAATGAGTATATCATCAGGCCATGTTGTGGGGACTCATATTTTTTTGTATTAATAGGACAATCTTCGCAAACCGATATGCCTCTTCATTTTTCCTTTTGATAGATGGTTTTTCCCATGGTGTTTTTACCATCTCTTCAAAATGAAACCATTGTACATGAGTACCTCATAAGGCTCTAGTTATGGGACTAATTTGTACAATACACCCATAGTATCACTTAAGGGAGTGTGTTAGAATAAGTAATTATTATCTTAAGTTCTACAAGGATGGACTTACTTGAGTTTCCACTCCTTCATGAGTTAGGTGAACTCTCAATTATAGTCTAGATCAAATTTTATGAGTTTTTGTAATCCAACGGCTCTCAATGATAAAATTTGTTATTTATATAGAGTTGATCCATGGAATAATCAATCAATTCTATTTTATTTCTTCAAATCTTGTGATGTTGTGAAGTTATACTCTTGGGAAATTCTAACAACAACATATAGAGAAGAGTATATTATGAAATTTTATGTATGCATTGCATAAGGAGGAAGGGAAAACATCATATTATCTTCTTCTTTGTTATTCATTTACTTCAACCATTTTTAGCTATTATTAGTTTTTACTTATAAATAATTAGATTCGTCCATCGACATTGGAAGACTTGATGAAATTTTTCAATAATTACTTCATAGTTAAAGTAGTAAATATTATCTATATAATTGGTCGTACACTTATCTTTTGGAATCTGTCCTAAAGGAACAACAATTTTTTTAAAACAAATCTAAAAATTATGTGAGTTTCCGTTTATCTTGTTCTTTCTCTTTCAAAATATTTACAAGCATGGTCCTCAACATAGAAGTCTTAAGTGTGAAAAATATCTCAGCCTCTTAATTATAGGTTTTGATTATAGGTGCAATGCTCAATGGGGATAACATTAAGAAATTTTGTCAATAGAAAGAAAACACTAATAATGCTAGCAAAGGTGATGCATTAAAAATAATAATGAAAATTTTCTCCTCACCTACTCATTACTATGTAATTTCAACAAACAACTATGCAAAGGCTAGGGAATTTATAAGAATGAAGATCCTCATTGCAAAAGGATGGAGTTTTATTTGAATTAAGAAGGCTCACATATTTATTTTTAATGGGATGTATTAGATTGAAACATGCCCCATACATATTACTTCATGATCACATTATCACAATATTTCAACAAATGACATTATGGTATTTGATAATTATGCATTTGTCGCTTCAAAAGATTTGAACTTAGGTTTTCACCACTTGAGCTCATGCCAAATTCATACTAAGAACCACCATATAGTAACCATTGTGTCGCATTCATTTTAAAACTTTTATCTACTCAAAGCCTCAAGAAAGAGGATAAGCATTCAGTCCAACGAGCATTCATTTTAAACCTTTTATCTACTAAAAGTATCAAGAAAGAGGACAAGCATTCAGTCCAACGAGGCCTGAGATTTTAACTCTAGGCATACATTCTATGAGAGGGTATCATGACACCAATTGGTCTACACCTATAATATTTTGATAAAATATTGAAAAGAATAGGAAAAATAATGCTCAATAAAGGTGATATATTGAAAATATCAATATATCTAACATAAATAATAATAGTAATAATAATAATAATATAATAGGTAACTTAACTTTATTATTAAAAAAATAAATTTTTAAAAGCTAATTAGAGAATAAATATTTTATTTTTTTTAAATGTTTCAAATATTTGGTAAAGAAAAAACATTAATTTAAAAAAATTATTATTATAAAAATTATCCAATTAATATAAATTTAAATATAAGTTTTTAATTGTGATAAATGTATCTTAATAAAATATACTCATTTATCTCTGTGGCGCTCGGCCATTTCTAAATGGTTTTCTAGCGTATCCCTTGATGTTGCATCACATCCTCGCAATTTTTTCCTTATAAGGCTTTCATGTGAGAAGGATTCAAGGAAGATTATGGAAGGTGGTCCCTAGTTCTTTGGTAAACATGGGTTGTTTCTATGGTGGTGGGGCCACGATTTCAATCTGATGACCTAAAGAGTTAACATGGTCCCAGTTTGAGTTCACCTTCCTGAATTCCTGACTTATCTATGGCATGAGTGTTTTTTGGGCTGTCACGACGGCTATAGGGGAATTTATCTCCTTTGACAAAACTTCTTTGTCCCACTCTCATTGTCAGTTTGTCAGGATGTGTTTATTGGTTGATATTGAGAAGGAACTCCCTAGTGTTGTGGAACTTGTTTCCCATTTGGGAACTTGGTCTCAATTTATGATTTATGAAAATAAGCCACAAGCCTGTCAATATTGTGACATAGGTGATCATCATCAAAGCTTGTTTCCGTAGAAGAAGTGTGGGGATCCCCCTAAATATCATCTGGATGATGGCCATCATCGATAAAATCAAAATGAATGAAAAATATTGACCAAGAAGAATAGAATTTGGCGTAAGAAGACTCCAAAAATTTCCTTGGATTCGAAAGGCAAAAGTGTTATTTCCTCTCAGTCCCCCCTTCCTTCTGGAAGTGGTCCTTTGATTGCTTCTCCTAAGGGTGTCTTGTATTCTCCTCCCCTACCAAAGTCCCAGCATCTTCAGCATAATCTAGAAGCGTTACTTTTTGCGAAACCTGTTGATGCTGGTATCGACATTCCTCTATTGAATTCTTTCCAAGGCTTGGACCTTCTTGGGATTGAGGATCCTTTAGTGGTCCATGCTCAAGAGTCTTCTCCCTTGAATATGGCTTTCCCCAAAGAGGAAATGGTTTCCCCCTTTGGGTATGATTCCATCCCATTTGATTCTTCGAAGCGTGTCATGGAGAAAGGCTCTCCTGGCCCAAAAACAAGAAGTCAACATAAGAGGCCAGTGGACTTTGGTTTATCAAAGAAATTTGGTAGGCCTCCTACTAAGTCAGGTAGGAAAAAGGCTACAGATGAGGCTTTGGTGAATGGTGGTCAAGCCCATCTTGTTGTGGAGGGTGAAAATGGTGATAGGTAGCTCAAGCTTGATGGTTTTAAATCTCCTCAGTTGGGGGGAATTGGTAAGAAGCTTTCCTTTTAATTCCTTATGAAGGTTTGCTCATGGAATACTAGAGGGCTCAATAGTACCTCTAAAAAATATCTTCTTGCTTCTCTACGTAAGGAGAAATCTCCAGACTTTTTATGTATCCAAGAATCTAAGTTGGAGGCCTCTGCTTGGGAGGAAACTCAGAAAGTGGTCTGGAAAAACTTAGGTTTTATGGCCTCGAAAGCTTCTGGCTTGGCTGGTGGTCTCCTCTTTTTTTGGGATTCAACTAAGTATGAAGGCCATGTTATCTCCTCATCCAATAGGGTTATCAATATCCTTTTTTGGTGTAAATTGACTCAAAGACGTTGGGTGATGTCTAATATTTATGCTCCGAATTCCTACTTGGATAGATGTAGGTTCTGGTCGCTTTTTTTAGAGATGTGGGCCACTTTTTAGAATGAGTCTTGGATGGTTGTTGGTGATTTCAATTCACCCTTGTTCCCTTCTAAAAAGCATGGAGGTAATGTTGTTGATGATCAGAGCCTTTCTTATTTCCATGATTTTGTTAATCAAGTGGTACTATGTGATATAGATCTTAAAGGGTCTAAATTCACCTGGAGCAATCATAGAGGAGGTAGTAGTCTCATTCTTTGTAGGCTTGATAGGATTTTTGTTTCCATTTCCTCCTTAGATTTTTTGGCGAGGCTTCTTTATCCACTCTTCCTAGAATTGGTTCAGATCATAACCCTTTATGGTTAGAAATTCCTGAGGGGCTTCCGTTTCTTCCCTAACCATTCAGATTTGAAGTTATGTGGTGTTCCCACCCGTATTTTGAGTCCAAAGTTTTTGATTGGTGGTAGGAACCTATTCCAGGAGTTGGGATGTTCAAGCTATTGAATAAGTTGAAGAAGCTCAGAGTGCACCTCAAGATTTGGAATAAATTCTCCTTTGGAAATATTTTTAGGGAAAAAGAACATTTGAAATCTCTTCTATCTTCTATTGAATCATAGATTGACTCCCAAGGGTATTCGGATGGCCTTCTTGCTGAAGAAAAAGCTACTCTTTGTGCCCTTCATAACATCCAAGTTGAAGAAGAATTGTTCTGGAAACAAAAATCTAGAGAGCTCTGGCTAAAAGAAGGAGATCACAACTCCCATTTTTTCCATTCTTCCACTTTATGTCATAGGGATCAGAACATGATTAGATAAATTGACAAATCTGATGGTTTGTGCACCACGGATCCAATGGAGATAAGGGAAGTGGTTGTGGACTTCTTTAGTTCTCTCTTATGTTCACCGTCGGTTCATGATAGAGACACTAAAATTAAAATGTTGGAGGCAATTCCTTGCCTTGTCTCAGATGAGATGAATGTTGCTCTTCTTGCTCCCTTATCTGATGAAGAAATCTAGGAAGCAGTAAAGTCTATGGGCCCTCTTAAGGCCCCTAGCCCAGATGGTTTCCCACCTATTTTCTTCCATAATTTTTGGCATATATGTGGGGTGGATGTTTGTGATGTTGTTCATCATTCCCAGAGTTCGAGGATCTTCCCTAAGGCCTTGAATGCAACTTTCCTTGCTCTCATTCCTAAAAAGGATTTTGTGGTGTTTTTCAATAATTTTAGGCCAATAAGCTTGTGCAATACTATCTATAAAATCTTCTCTAAAGTGATGGCAAATAGATTTAATACCATTCTCCCTTCTATTATTGATTCTACTCAAAATGGTTTTGTATTGGGGAGACAAATTCTGGACGAGGCGATTGTTAGTCATGAAATTCTTCATTCGGTTCAAAACAGTGGCAAAGCGGCCTTCTTCCTCAAACTGGACGTCAATAAAGCTTATGATAGAGTATCTTGGCCCTTTTTATTTATGATTCTAATAAATTTTGGTTTCTCCAATTCCTGGGTTAGTTTAATGGAGGTCGTGATATCATCTGTTTGGTTCTCAGTGCTTATTAATGGATCTCCAGTTGGATTTTTGAACTCTTGTAGGGGGATTCATTAGGGATATCCTATCTTCCCATTCCTTTTTATCATTATGGTTATAGATCTTGTTTGTTATATTAAAAATTAGAGTGCATATTTTGGTCTAAGGCCGACATTGCAGATAAATACCATATCTCATCAACAGTTTGCCAACGACACTTTGCTTTCATGCATGGAATCGGTTTTTCATGCGTGGGATGTGAAATCAATTTTGAATTATTACGAGAGAGTGGCGGGGCAATTGATCAATTATCTCAAAAGTAGCATCTTCTTTGTTAACACCCTAGAGATTCATCAATAGAGGATTACCTCAATTCTAGGGTGCAGAATTATCTCTCTCCCAATCACTTGGATCTTCCTTTATTTGTGGGGCATTTGAAGGATTCATTCTGGACTCCTATTTTGGAGCGAGTTCAGAGAAAGCTCTCCTCTTGGAAAGGTGCCCTCCTTAGTCAAGCTGGAAAGGCGGTTCTAGTTCAGAGCACTCTGTAAAGTATTCCTCTATACTTTTTATCTCTCTTCAATATTCCTGCTAAGGTGGCATCCAAATTTGATAGTATATGTAAAGCCTTTCTTTGGGCTCAAAATGAAGGGAAAATTCCATCTTATTTCTTGGGAACAAGTCTATAAAAGGAAAAAGGAAGGGGGTTTGAATCTAAAAAGTGTGGCTATTATGAACAAGGCTTTGGTGTCTAAGCTTACCTGGAAGGTTGCTTCCAACAATGACCGCCTTTGGTGTCGCATTTTAAAAGCTAAATATAATTTTCATCATTTCCTTTTGGATCCTCTCTCCTCCTTGGGCTCTTCATTTTGGAAAAGTTTGATCAAATCCAGGGACTTTATCAAAAATAACAGTTGTTGGGTGATTGGTAACGGTAGGTTTGTTTCCTTTTGGGATGACCCTTGGCTCAGAGTCCATCCACTAGCGGAGGACCTTCATTTTAGGGAAGTTTATCTTCTATCCAAAGAGGTGGGTTTCATCAAGGTGGCTGATTTCGTCTTCCTCCAAAATGATCATAATTTTTGGTCTCCATCTCCTCCCTTTCTCAGATCTGCCCAGGATCGCATTATGTGGGATTTAATTCTTGTTGAGTTGCGATGTTATGTTTTTCACCAAGAGAATGTGGTGGATTGGTTAGTTTGGGATGGTGACAATGAGGGCTCATTTACGATGAAATCTGCTTATTCTCTTTTATGCCCACGTGGTGGCGGTGATGTCCCTTGGTCAAATATTTGGATAAAGAATTTAACTCCTAAAATTAATATTTTCTTTTGGCTGGTGGTGCAGAATAAGGTCCTCACGATTGAAAATTTGCACAAGAGGGGTTTTAATTTTCTTAATCATTGTTTTCTGTGTAAACGAGATTGGGAATCTTCTTCCCATATTTTTCTCAAATGCAAGGCTTTCTAGGAGATTTTTTACTTTATCTTCAACATATTGGGTTGGCTTGGACGTTACTAGATTCTATCAATGATCTAGTATGTGAGTGGATGTCACCTTTCTCCTCTCCCCATATTAAGTGTTTCTGGAAGTTTTGGCTTCCTCATCTTCTTTGGGGAGTGTGGAAGGAGCAAAATGCGAGGGCATTTAAAAATTTGGAGGGAGATTTATTTCATTTAAGTCAAAAAATCTTGTGGAAAGTGGGTGAGAATGTGTCATCTACGATGAAGGATTCGCTCCCCTCTATTCCTAGGGACCACCCCGATTTTGTGGTTGAGCGTACTCTCGGTTTCTACCCAGATTTAAGACCACCCCCTACTCCGAACTTACGCACCTCCATTCACTGGACCCTGCCACCTCCGGGGTGGTTCAAGCTTAATTTTGATGGGGTATCAAAAGGAAATCCGGGCCACGCTGGCACTGGGGGTGTCATTTAGGATGAGTTTGGCAATGTCATTTTGGCCTTTGTGGAAGATATTGGTGTTCAATCATCTCATTTTGCCAAATCTCGGGCTTCATTTGTTGGAATTCAAATGCTTAAAGACCTCGACATTCACAAGGCAGTTATTGAGGGAGACTCTTTAAATATTATTAATATGCTCAAGGGTGTCTGTAGATCGGGATGGCATATCTCCAATTTAATCGAAGAATCCAAAGCTCATTTATTATCTATGGAGGATTCGATCATCAAGCATGAGTTTAGAGAAGGGAATGTGACGGTCGACTGCCTTGCTAATATGGGAGTATCTAGTCAGGGCCTGGTGATCTGGCGCATTGAATTTCCCCTTGAGTTTATTTGCCTTATCAATGATGAGAAGCCTTTATGATTGTCAGGTTGCGTATGGGCTTTCGGTGCAACTCCTTTCTCTTGGTGGGTGTTGGTTGTTGCTCTTTGTTGGGATGATGGTGGTGTGCCTTTACTTCACTCGGCTACCTCATCCTTTCGAGCCTTCTTGGATTGTTGTGTGTTTAATGAGATGCCAGGATGTCCCTTTCCCTCTCTTGCCTTTTGAATTTCAAATTTTGAATTCTTTTCTAACATCTTCTCAAGTTTTCAAAATCTGGGCCATCTTGGTTCTTGTGCAGGATCTAGAACATTCTTGGTGGGTGCTCGTGTCGGTTGTTCTTTGTCGTTGTGCCTGGTTGTCCCTCCTTGGGAAGGTTGCCTCATTTTGTTGGTCATTTCATGACATTTCTCTTCCTAGGGAAGTCGTTGCCATTTTCATTGCTCTCCTTTATGCTTTGAGGTGGCACTCGCGTGGTAGTTTTTTGGCAAGGGTGTTTTGGTGGGGCTTTACACCTGGTGTTACTATGTTCATTTTGCGGACACCTAGCCCTCTCTCGAAGTTCTTTCTGGATTGTTCCTCTTAGGCTTTTGGGTTCTCTTCCTCGTCCTTTGGGCACCTTCTCGGTAGTCTTGGCCGCTCCCTCTTGTTGTTTACGTCGTTCCTCCCCGTGATGGACCCCCATCTCTTTGCCCTACTTGATTTTGACGTTCTTCCTCAATCGGGAGAAATTTGTGGAGGAGGTCTATGCTCCGGGGGCTTTTGAGGATTTTAAACATTTTGTTTTTCATGATTTAAATTTAATTGACATTAATAAAAAAAGAAAGTTGTGGAGCTCATTGAAATCGGCTCTGGATCTATCTAAAAATGTAACGCGTTTAGCTACTTCTGTTGCTCAGGGTTTGGATAAGTTGGTGTAGAACTATCTCAGTTCTCCCTCGTTTTGTGCCTTGGGAGCTTGGTGTAGTCTTTTTATGGTTTGCCTCGTCTGCTTGGTGAGGTTCTGTTCTGTTCTTTTGTTTGTATTGGTTGTGAGATCCTTTAAAATCCTCTTTGTTATTAATACTACAAAAAATATATACATCTCATTTATAATATGTTAATTTTACTCTCTCTTAAAATATACTTTTGGAAATAAATAATTCAACTCTCAATTTTAGATGTTTTTTTAAATACCTTAAATTCATTAAGGTTTTAAGCTTTCTTTGGAAAAAAAACCAGAGACTATATGAGTAAGTTTAGTATAAATAAATAAATAATGAAACGGATTCGTTAGAGTACAATCCTGCTGAAGTACGAGGTATCCCGCCATGACGCGTCAAATTTTTTTACCAAAACAAGAGACAAAACAAACATTATTCCTTACATGGATTCTACAAGTTGATGACAGAAAGCCAACCATTTCGTTGAATAAAACTGAAACACAGCTGGATCCATCAAAGAAAAATAAAATGAAAACTGAAACACGGCTGGATCCATCAAGGAAAAATAAAATAAGGACAAAGGACGAAAATAACATTGTCAAACGCTGCCTCGATGTCTAGAGGATGGTGATTGATTTTTTAACAACTAAAATTACAAATTAAAAGTTATAGATATTGTGAGTAGGAAAATATCTAACTAATTTTCTGATTCATTGAATGTGGTTGAAAGATGGCTGCGACCTTTTGAAAACCTGTTGAATCATAAATACGGAAGGCAGTAGGAAGAAGAATAAAATAAATTATAAATTTTAGTATTAAGGTAAAGCCAACCTTAAAAGTTTATTTAGAATTGTTAAATTTTTAAACCAACTTAAATCTGCTTAATTACACTTGTGACGTACCTTTACACGAGTGCTGTTAACATTTTGAAAATTTTATTTATATTTTAAAGAAAATGCGAACTGAGTTTGTGTGGATTGTAAGAAGCAAAATCTGTAAGAAGCGCACTTTCATGGGCACATGTTATTGTACAAATGCATATGGGTTTCGTTTATTTAGAACAACGTCATAGCCCATATTTTTCAACGAGATTATCACTCCATTCATAACTTTAAAAATACTGGAATTTTATAAAATGATTTTTTATTTAATTAAATGAAATTATATTGCTTTCCAAACATTTGCGTCATATTAAATTTTACTGTTCAAATCATGTTTCAGCCACAGGAAAGCATTTAACGTGAAATTAAGGATATTGAAGTGGCAATAAGTTAATATTTATTTTAGATATAAACTTAGTTATTAATATGACATAATTTTTAAATATCAATATGACCATTGTGGAGTAGAGAGGTCAACACTATTTTAAAATAATTATTTGTTTGTATAGTTGCCAGCTGAGGTGATTGCAGCATGATGGGTGTCTTCTTTACTGAAGAGTAAAGAGCCAGCCGCTTGTTCACAATTAGGTCAGTTGTTTACTTGGGATTATTTTTTTAGTTTGATAGGAGAGTTGGTATTTAAAATTACATTAAATTTTTTTTTTTTTTTTAATTTGTAAAACTTTTGTTAATAGAGTACGAAGTTTAAATGTCTGAAATCTTTTTTATTTATATATATATGATAATTGGTTTTCTTTATGTAATTATTATTTTTATATAAATTATAAAGTGGGTTATACTTTAATTTTTAAGTAAGGTATCAAATTATAGGATTATATCTACTAAATTTATTTCATTTCGGTGTTATGGAATTTATACCATCATTATTTATAGAATTTAGATAAAATTTAAATCAAACTACTACCTTTATAAACAGATTGCCCCAAAATTTGAATTTAAGTATCTTATTTATAATTGTTTATAAATACTTAGATGTACAAACAACTACCAATCACAAACTCTTCAAAGCTGCAAATAAATTTCACGACTTTTCACCTGCCGACACAAAAATTTAAAAAAGTAAATGACGACCTCTGAAACTGTGAAAAGTCCACTTTTATAGCTCACGTTGCCATTCATTTGCAACATTGTAATGTACTTACGTCCCACTCTCTGTTTGACGTCTTGGAGAAGATGGACCGCTTTAAAGCAGAAAGAAAGAGACGTATGGCTAACACGCTTATTTTAAGTACGTCAGTAAAAGAATTTATCATGAGATTTTGATGAATCATGATTAAAACTGTAGATCCTGATTGTAAACGTTAAGCTGTCCCAAAAAAAACAAGACGAAGCATATGGTGTTTGAGTAACCACAACAATATGTAATGCATTCAGGATGACAGAGAGGAAACTCAACGATCATGTTATACGGAAGAAGAAAGATTGGCCACCTGGCCCATATTTGGAAATGACTTGAGAGAGAAAGGCAATGATATTAGATTTAGTGTCTGTCAAATTGTCTTAAATTCTGAGGTTAGGTGAAATCAAAATATGCGAAAATCTCACTAGCCCGGTGTGTAATTTCGTCTATTTTTAGATGTCTGGCTGGTGTGTACTTGCGGCATGCTGTTTTCCATGAAAATTGAGGTTGCAAATACTTTTTCATTTGTCTCCAATCTCCATCCACCTTTGTCTAGAATCAACAGGAACATTTGAGATACCACCACAAGCTAAAGTTAACAGTGTACGGGTTATTGCAAGGAATCTACGTGGTCAGACGCGAATCATGGAGGAAAAATGGCACATAGTTGATAACTTGATATATCCCACGTGTAAATTAATCCTATCATTCATTGTATGGAACTGTAATCTATGCTTTATGCAGGTATTGGTTTGAATTAAAGCACCTACATCTTCTGCTAATAGTAGCGATACATCTTCTGCTAATTGTAGCGAATGTAGAAAGTTGAAACTTAAACAAAAACAAATAAATCCGAAGATCTTTGAGACATGCCCTGTTACAGGCAACACAAGACGGAGGCAAATAATTACAGAGTTTATATTGAAAACAGGGGAGGGCACCCAAAAATAGGGAAATGGCTCTGCGGAGTCTGCGGACATTGCCGCCTGCGGAATAAACTGCCCAAATTCCAACTGGATTACACATGGGGTTCTGCGCTAAGGAGCAGCAGGAACCCTGAAGCTCACATTGAGCAATCAAGCAGCAGGAACCCCGAAGCTCACACTGAGCAATCAACTGCGGCAAGGCATGCCGCCGAATCCTCTGCACTGCTGGTGTGCAGGGAATAGCCTGCACAGCTGGTGTGCAGGGAAACTGGGGCTGCTGCCCAGAATACCGAATGCGTGCCCGAGGCTTCCATTTATACTTGCAGGGGATCTGAGGCTGGCTTGGCACGAATCTCGAGGCCAGCCTGGAGGCATACGGAGTTCACCTACTCCCTTAACTCGCCCATGCTTCCTCTGCCAGACAGGACATTCCAGCGGTGAAGGCGAGTACAAAATTTGGATTAAATAATATTTCCAACAGCGAATAGTGTGTGCAAGCGCTGCATCTAGCTGGTATCCAACATTTCTGATGTGTAAAGCTACAACAAATTGACCACAACCCATTTGAAAGTGATTTTATTATAAATTAATTTTACTGTGTATGCTGACATCAGGTCTAAACCAGTTTTCTGCTGAGGGGAAGAGGCCTATAAAAAGGATCTAAGCTGCCGCTTTTCGTCAACTTATCGTGTTGATTTCATATTCTGCAAACAGAATTTTGAAATTTATTCTGTTGTTCTTGTTGTTGACATCATATCTGTTCTCATGGCGTTTCCTGTCCAGCTCTTGTTGGGAATAGTTGGTATGACACAAATCTCTCTGTATTTCTTTATGAATAGCTCGATTTACTTAGTTTTGCATTCTCCATTCGTTTCATGTCCGGAACGTCTTAAGGAGGCATTCATGGTTTGATCTTATTAGAATGACAGGATACAATGCAGACATAGATTTAATTAAAATGATGACATATAGCGCAGACATGATTCACTCTACAGGTTAGTCAATAATAGGCTTCATTAAAATGGTAGAATACTATGCAAGCGTTAGAGATTATTATAATGATACTATATAGGACAGACATGATAAAAATTGATTGGAAATTTGGAATGGTAGCATGTTCTATGTAGTTGAGCAATGATTTACTTATGTTTTTCTTGAATTGTTGCATATAATTCTGACATGATACAGTGTATAAGCTATTAATGGTTAGCATTGAACTACAAGGATGACACATAGCACACGAAAGATATATTCGATAGGTCAAACGCACGGAGAAATGGTGTTTCTATGTATAAGTAGGTCTAGAATGGTCAACTGGTAATAGCTACAGCTTTAAATATTCATTTTTATATCATACAAAATATACTGTAATTTCTCTATTCACTTCAATGTTGCCTGAAGACCCTAGATTGCGTTATACGTTACAAACTTACCCTCCTTTTGTCCATTACAAGAAGTGGCTTTGGGTCATTTGATTGAGAGTCAGTTTCTTGTATCAGTTGTTTGTGTGTATATTGAAATCTTCGTGACTAAGAGCCGACTCTTTCAGATAGTAGATCAACGTGAATATAACTTATGTGACTGAAGCTGTATGCTGATTTGTGTTGCAGGAAATGGAACTTCCCTGGCACTGTTCTTGTCACCAATGTGAGTTCAGTCTACACTCTACATAGCATTTCTTACAGTCATATGCAACCAGGTGTTGGGTGTCCTTGGAAACTTTCGCGTTTAAAATTAAACAATGGCATATATATTTTCAGAATTACCATAAAGTTGTGTGCATACAATCTCGCGATGATCCAACTGAATGTTTATTTATCTGAAAACTGTCGTTTTTAAGAATTGCAGGGTCACGTTCTGGAGGATATACAAGGACAGGTCCACCAAAGAATATTCTGCTTCTCCTTATGTCAGCACCTTGTTCACCTGTGCTCTTTGGTTGCTCTATGGATCCCCATTCGTCAAACCTCACAGCACGTTGCTCCTTACAATCAATGGGGCAGGTTTTATTTTGGAGATGTTTTATCTCCTGTCCTTTCTGTCATATGCCACAGGAAAGACAAAGGTAACCTCTTATACCACTGTGACATTCAGAACCATTGGTGCCCAATACTATTAGATTCTGGAAATGTACGCTTTTGGTCATCATAAATGAATTGCTAATTACATTTTCATGCAGGGAGCTAAAATACAATTTTAACGCTAAATTTTCTGATATGGATTCTTTGGATGTATTCACATCCAGGTGATGATAACAAGGTTGACGCTTGCCATGACGATCGCCTTTGCCATCGTAGTTGTGGTTACAATTTGTGTGCTGCACACTCACAGTGATAGGAAGTTGATGGTTGGCACTATGTGCGTGGTCCTCTCTATTGTTATGTATGCCTCCCCTTTAGCTGTAGTGGTACGTATCTTTCCTTTCTTTAGCTTTCTTGAAATATAATTTCTTTTTTGTGTACTAAGGAAAAAGAAACGGCAAATGCGATGGTGATTAGTGAAGATTTTATATGTTTACCAGAAACTCGTGATCCGCAACAAAAGCGTAGAATGTATGCCATTTCTGCTCTCTCTCTTCAACGCCCTAAATGCATTGGTCTGGTCTGCTTACTCGGTAGTCACCCGAGATGTCTTCCTAGCTGTGAGTTTTTTTTTTCTTTCCAAATCTTGTTAAGTCTTTTATTCCTCACATTCTATATTTTTGGCAAGAAGAATCCTCTTCTTTTTCTGATCTCTCTTTTCTCCACTTTGCAGGTGCCCAATGGCATTGGTTTCGTTCTAGGAGTGATTCAGCTCACTGTTTACTTCATCTACAGAAATTCAAAGCCTATTTTACCAGTTTCTACTGAACTTCCTGAGACCAAAGAGACTGACAAAGTGATTGATCCACCCATTCAAATAGCGGAGGTGGAGAAATCAAATGCTACGAAAGTAGACATGATGGATGCTGCTGTTGCAGATCAAGTGTGACTTAATCACATCAATTGGCCAATATTCTCACAGGCCCATCAAACAGATACAACAGACTATATTGAATTAAATTAGAACTAACATGAACAGATCAGGACTAAGGGTAGTTAGTTATCAACCGAATCATCAGTCCAGAAAAGATAGACAAAAGAATGTTGAGAGTCCAGATGTAGGAAATTTTTTTTTTTTTTTTTGTTGCTAATTATTATTTTTCCTCAATAATCATCTCTTTGACAGTGCAGTTGAATATGAGGATGCCATATTGGGTCTACTATGGCACGAGATAATAATTTACAAATAAAACTAATGAAATAGTAATGATTTTTTCCAAGCGTCGAAAGTCAATTCAAACTACGATTATAGTATAGATACAATTTACAAATGCATCTGCTTCAGCGATCGCTGTGGTTTCGAATAATCGAATTAGAGAATGAAAGATTCGCATTGAAATTATTAAGAATAGAGAGTATACTGATATCGAAAGAAATAGTTTTATTTTGATACGTTCCTACGTCTCAATTTGTTTGGCATTTCAAACTTTTAGGTAGTAGGTTTAGAGTGTAAGTTTTCTGTACGTAGTTATTAACAATTTAACTTTTAATTTTTAATTAATTTATTATAATATTTTTTATCTAAATCGTTATTTTTAATAAAATATATTTTTATATTATTTGTTTAAAAATATATATATTTATTTTTAATAATAATATAATATTAGAACATAAAACAAGGAGGAGGGACGTTTTTCGCAGGACTGGCCAAACTGTCGAACTCGTTTCGGTCATATCTCACTCATCCGGACTCGGATTGAGCTGAAATTTTCAGAATAGATGCTTGAAAAACCCTAGAACGTCTCCACCAATTTTCTTATCATTTGGAGCAACATAGATCCTAGCGCATTCCTATGTATGAACGAGATATTTGGCAAGCGGCTATGCGAGGGAGTGCAAGCAGCTCTAGAGGTTGGTTTTTAGGGCCTTCGGGCCCTAGCAGCCAATATTTTTGTGGTTTATGCTCAATATTTTTTTGGAAAAATTGAAAAAAACTTGTATTAACACAGAGAACAATTACAAGAGGGAGAAAACACATCCCAGCCAAGAGCAAGAAGCAAGAAAACAACAAGGCACAAAAACGTGACATGTCGCGAAATCGCGACAGCCAAGCCCCGAGGCATCTAAACACCAAAAATGTCGTGAAATTGCGATGACACATCCTCAAGGCGCCCAATCACCAAAAGTGTCACGAAATCGTGACGAGATTTCCAAAAGGCACCTGATCACTAGAAGTGTTGCAAAATCGCGATGAGTTCTCCCCTTGATGCCAGTGCTGCAAAAGAGTTGCGAAATTGCGACGAGTTTTCCCCATAGCGTCAATTCTCCAAAGTGTCACGAAATCGCGACGAGTTTTTCCCTTGGCACCCAAACAGCAGAAGTGTCACGAAATTGCGACGAGTTCTCCCCTTGGCGCCCCTTCATTAAAGGTGTCATGAAATCACGACAATTATTCCCCACAGCACCAATTCCCCAAAACTGTCACGAAATCGCTACGAGCTTTCCCCTTGGCTCCCAACCTTCAAAATTGTCGCGATATCGCGACGAGTTATCACCGTGGCGCCCAACCTTCAAAAGTGTCGCGAAATAGCGACGGTTTGTCCCCTTGGTGCCAGCTTGCCAAAAATGTCATGATATCGCGACGATTTTTTTCCTTAGCGCCGATTCAGCAAAAGGGTCGCGAAATCACAACGGCTTTTTGCCTTCGTGCCCATCCTTCAAAAATGTCGCCATATCGTGATGGTTTTTCCCCTTGGTGCCAGCTCGCCAAAAATGTCGCGATATCGTGACGATTTTTCTCCTGGGCGCCCTTTCAACAAAAGTGTCGCGATATTGCGACGATTTTTCTCCAAGGCAAAAAACCTTCAAAAGTGTTGCGATATCGCGACGGTTTTTCCCCTTGGTACCAGCTCTCCAAAACTGTCACGATATCGCGACGATTTTTCCCTTGAGCAACCATTCAGCAAAAATGTCGCGATATCGCAACAGATTTTCCCCTTGGCGCCTATACTCCAAAAGAGTCACGATATCGCGATGATTTTGCCCCTTAGCGCCAATTTTCCAAAAGCATCACGAAATCGCTACAGCTTCCAGCCACAGGCCTCAACGGCGCAACAGGTCACAAAATCACGACAGTATCCCTCCAAAAGCCGCGACGACGCAACAGGTCACGAAATCGCTACAACTTCTCGCCAAAGGTAGCGATGGCTCAACAGGTCATGAAATCGCTACAGCATCTCTCCAACGGTCGCGACAGTGAAACATGTCATGATATCACGACAGCTTGCCACCAAAGGTCACGACGGTGCAACAGGTCGCGATATCACGAAAAAAACCACCCTTAGCATTTTCTTTGTTCATTATCTTAAGAATCGTTCCAGGCCCTACCGAATCACTTCCTCCTCCAAAGGCATGTCACTGTGCAGTTGCACCCCTACCTCTTTCTCTACACCCATCCTCGCAAGGAAATTGACCGCTTTATTTAGATTTCTACTCACATAAACAGGGATCACGTCATCTAGTTCTCTCCATAGTTATTTGATTTGAGAGACCAAAATCCTCAACCTCCATGCTTTCAAAGTAAAGTTCCTCAAGCAATCAAGAGCTCCAACCAATATTTGAGAGTCAAATTCTAGAATTACCCTCCTATGGCCCTGATTAACTGCCCAAATAAAAGCAGCTCTGATAGCAATGGCTTCAGCTTCATTATTTGTGGTTTTGCCCAAACCCTGTAGCTCCTAGTAGAGCATGGTGCCCTCGTGATTCTAACAAACCACACCAATGCCAGCATTGACCAGATTGCCCTTAGCAGCTCTGTCAGTATTGATTTTGATCCAACCGTCTAAGGTATCTAGTTGGCTTTGACCTGTTCCTCTATCTTTTCCACTCCCTCAACCATTGGCTCCGAATCAACCTGAGATTCCTCATTTGAATGGACTGCAACTGTTTCAGAGACTTTTCTCCAGATGACCTGCCAAACACCATCAAGCGTGGAAAACGTTTCTCGAAATATTCTTACATTTCTCTCCAACCACACTTGCCACCAAATGAAATTTAAGTTGAGCTCCCAACCAATACGAAGAGCTTTAGATTTGAATCTACCCCTCTTCCATATTTCCAGAATGTTAATCCGATTCAGGTTGCCATTAAGCTGGATTTTAAAGTGAGAGAACCAGTGCTTCCAAATTTGGCGCATGAAGGGACATTCAAACATCATATGAGCAGTTGTTTCCTCATTCTTATGGTGTAGAAAACATTGAGAAGGACCGATGATACCTCTGCACTTGAGGTTGTCGAAAGTGAGAATTCCATTGTGCATAACCTGCCAAGCAAAAAAGTTCACTTTCGGCCAACCCTTGGATTGCCAAATCTGTCTCTAGTCCTCAACTGGGAAAGCAGGGGGGGATGCTCAGGGAGGATGTTATCATATTCGTCTTTAATAGTGTAAACACCAAGGCTCCCAAAGCCCCAAGCTAATTCATCCTCCTCGTCCCTCCCAATGAGAAATCTTTCTTTCAAGATTCTGGACAAGATGGGTGCTAGCTCCGGAGGGATTGAAATTGGCCACTCCTCCAACTTCTTAAACTTCTTAAACTTATACCCCCCCAGCTGAGTAGTATTGAAATAACTCTCTATTTGGACCCAACCCTTGGATTCTATGGCAACTTTGATTAGGGGTAACTCTAGGAATTCAACCATGATGGGAGGAAACTGATCCCAATAATCAGACCAAAAACAGGCCTTATCCCCCCTCCCCACTTTCCAAAATAGCTGATCTTTAATAACCTACGATCCAAGCTTTAGAGCCTACCAAACTACGGATCCAGCACCCTCCAAAGAGAAGCGGCCCACCTCACTGGGATTGACATGACCCAAGTACTTTCTAGTGAGAATTCTACTGAACAAGGAAGTTGGTTGGGAAATCCATCTCCAGTACAACTTTCCATCCAAGGCTTTGTTATTTAACCTGGATCCTCTCAGTCCCAGCCCACCTTTTACCTTGGGCTGGGTAACTTTATCCCAGCTCACTAAGACCCACTTTCTCTCTCCCTTTGGTCTTTCCCACAAAAACTTTCTAGCAATCCTATCCAAATCTTTCCAGATTGTAAGCGGGGCAGCCAAGATAGAGAATTTGTAGATAGGCATGGCTTGAATGACTGATTGTAAGAAAGTTACTCTGCCACCATAGCTTAACCACTTGTGAGACCAGTGATTAATTCTTTCCTGGATGCCCTCAAGCAAGTGCCTCCAAGTGTCAAGTTTCAACTTTTTGAAGTGCAATGGAATCCCCAAGTAAACCAAAGGAAGAGCAGTATTAGTAAATCCTAGAATTTCTAAAATTTTGTTCTGAAGCCTATGCTCCAGATTGAAAAATACCATCTTGGATTTCTTGTCATTAATGACCTGTTGAGTAGCCCTGAGATATACATTAAGAGTATCCCTAATCGATCTTGCTTCCCTGAGGCTGGCAACTCCCATCAGACCAGTGTCATCCACAAACTGCAGGTGCGATAAAACTTTGTCCCCCACCCTAACACCCAATAATCTGCCTTGTTGTCTTCTCCTCAAGAAAATTTTGCCAAGACCTTCAACCATTATCAAAAACAGATAAGGAGAGCAAGTATCCCCCTGGCAGAGACCCCGAGAGGCTCCAAAAGGTTGCGAAGGAAGGCCCTTGATAAGAAAAAAGTAGGTCAAGGAAGAGACACAGCTCATGACCCACTCAATTCAATCCTGAGAGAAACCAAAAGCAGCCATCATTTTGGATAGAAATCTCCATTCAACCCTATCATAAGCCTTGGACATGTCCAGTTTAATGAACATCCCTTTATTCCTAGAAGTGTGCATTGAATGAATAGCTTCCTGAGCCAGAACCACCCTATCCAGAATTTGCCGACCCTCAAAAAAAACCCCTTGCTCAGAGGAGATAATGCTATGAAGAAGGGGTTTTAGCCACTCAGCCATTACCTTGGTGATTATTTTATACAACACATTACATAAGGCAATAGGCCTATAATCTGAAATCTAGCTCCCCTCCTCCCCTTTTGGAATCAAGGTAATGAAAGTGTGGTTTAGAGATTTAAGCATTCTCTTGTTTTCTCTGGATTCTTCAACCACAGCTCTAACATCTTCCTCTAAGCAATCCCGGAAGGCCTAGAAAAACTCAATGGGGAAACCGTCAGGACCTGGAGTTTTACCAGTACTCATTCCAAAGACCACAGCTGTCAGTTCATCTCTATCAATGGGTTTGAGGAGGGCCTGGTTTTCATCCTCAGAAATGAGAACAGGAATGACAGAAAGAACTTCATTTTGGACCGAAGCATCTTGAACCGGACTCTCCTTAAAAAGCTTTGAGAAATAGTCCATAGCATGGGAGTGAATATCTGGAAGAGTGTCAAAGGAATGACCATTCTCATCTTGAAGGACCTCCATCTTGATCATCTGTCTTCGGGCACAAGCAGTATGATGAAATAATTTTGTATTACAATCCCCTTCCACTAACCAATTAGTTCTTGCTCTCTGCCTCCAATATGTCTCCTCCTAGTTGTCAATGTCCTCCATCGCTCTACGCAAGGCATCATCCTCATCCTTGAGCTGATCTATAATAACTCCTTCTCTGAACTATTTCTAAACCTCATCCCAGCGGGCCACCAATGGAGTTCTTTGGGTCTGGAAGTCAGATTTATTAGAACGCCTCCAATATTTCAACTGAGATTTGACATATTGAAGTTGTTTGTGAATTCTGAACATTGCTCTTCCATAAGCTGGATGGCCTTCTTTCCACCATTGTGGGATTTTCTCTCGAAGTTCTTCTTTCTATAGCTAGAAATTCTCAAATCTGAAAGGTTTGTGATGATGTCCCCTTCCTGCCCCACCTTCTAGCAGAATAGGGCAGTGATCAGAAACAGGGCCTGCTAAAATCTAAAAATTAATGTTCCATTTTACAAACATCTCTTCTGAAAGCAGAAAGCGATCTAGTTTCACCTTCCTACTATGTGGCTCCCTCCTTTTATTAGTCCAAGTGAAGTTATTTCCAGGGCATTTGATGTCCACAAGGTGTAAATCCTGGACTTGAGCGATCATGAAACGATCCCCTGGATCCAAAAAGGGTGTTCCCCCTTCCTGTTATCTAGAAGATAATTTAGCATTAAAGTCCCCCGCTACAATCCAGTCTAGATCTTCCCTAGACACTCTCATGTCATGCACAACCTTCCACTGTCGCCTTTGACCCTATAGGGTTTGAGATCCATAAAAGTTAGTAATTAAAACGACTTCCACTGAGACATTGTTTCAAAAGAGAGAAGTGAGAACACCCCTCTAGGAAAGGTGATCTATTGCAGACCATTCCTGAGAGTTCCACAAAGTAACAATCCCCCCTAAGGCACCTTGGGAAGCCACATCCATGTGACCAGCGCCCTTCCAGATTATGTTGACTGTTTTAGACATAAGGTCCAAAGACATATTAGTCTCTTGTAGAAGCAAGAAATCAATATTGCTATTTTCTAATAACCTTTGAACAACAGATTGATGGGTTTTGCTGTTTAAACCCCTCACATTCCAATATTGTATAATCATGGGTTACCCTGAGAGCAATAAGAATCAATTGTCCTCATTGATCCTCCCATGATCAATTTGTCTCCTTGATCTACTAGCAGCTCCTTATTAGATCTCCGACCTGCTCCCTGAGAATTGCTATTTTTTGGTCTTTTTTCCAACTGGGTTATCCCAAAAGATGGCCTTTCTCTGCTCTTCTCTGATATCCCCATGTGGACATCCTGAGATACTGACTGTTCAGGATTATGGACTACTAAGGCACCAGAAGACACTGGCTGTGATACTTCATAGGGATCAACTATCTGTTGTATGACAGGAGAAGGTGAGAGGGGGGGCTGCCTAGGAATATTAGAAGTTTCTTTGAAACCCTCCAAGCCCTCAATAGAGTGGTCCTCTTCATCAACCAAAGATTTAAAAATCTCATACCTATTGGCAGGCCTAAGATTAGATTGCTCCTTTCCCTCATTTTTCTTAGTCCGTCTTCTTCTTTTGGGTTGTTCAAAGCCCTCTCTCGAAGCATTCTGGCTCTGACCAGAGCTATTAGGATTTGTATTAGGAGCAACCTTATCCTCCTTAGGCAGATGTGACATATCTAAAGGGGCTTCCATTTTGGCATTCATATTAATAGGACAAAAACGGGCTAAATGCCCATGCTTATGGCAAACCCGACATCTGAAGGGTAGGGCTTTGTAGTCAAGCTACTGGATCCAGGTATGACCTACCAGTTTAATATCCAACTCAGTCGGTAGAGGCTGGCTGAGATCCATATCAACACAAATTCATGCATAAACTACCATGCTCCCTTCAATGGTGTCTTTGGCAACACTAATATGTCTACCAATCGTATTGTCAATCATGGCCAATACCTGCTCCCCCAAGAACTCCATAGGAAGGGCGTATAATCTAATCCACACTGGCAAAGCAATGGGTTCAACACGAGGGTCAAATCCCACCCACCATGGTTGAACAAAAAGGTCTGCCAGGCCATGGTTCTTCTTTTTTGACTCAAAATCCTTATTCCTATCGGCCAGAGCCGAGAAGCTGACAATAAAATAACCATTACTAATAAACCACAATGAGTACTCACCGTGGGGTTCATAGTTTTGACGGATCCATGAATGCAGGAAGTTCAGGGAGGGGTGAATGCCCATGAACTTACAGATGAGGTCATGGTTCGCTCTATAGAGAACTGATTCTTCAACCATGCTGGGTTCAATGATGATTTTTGGCCTGGATTCAGCCTGCGACAGACAACCATTCACCCGATGAGCTGACGACCGATTCCCAACAATTGTGAAGATATTCTTGTATGCCATATTTTGCGCTTCAACAGTCTTCGAGGAAGAGTCGCCTTTAAATAGATCAGCGTAAGAGCTGGTGTTCCCTGAATCAGGAATCGAAGAAGTCCCCATTGGACCCTCCATGGGCACCGAACGGATCTTCAGATCCTCTATAACCTAAATGCACTTCAACAAGACCGCAAAAACTAGAGAAAATTTGAGGAAGCAGAAATTCTGGTTCAGAGGAGAAAATCGCCAGAGCTCGTTTTCTTGCCTTATTCCATCAAATTTTAGAAAGTCTAATTTTGGCAATTTATATCCATTATGATCTGGTACATTTTGTTGGCAATCTTATGCTCAATATTTTAGTAGGAAATGTTGCAAGGGATTCAAGATGGGTTAGAATTTTGTCTTTCAATAGATCATACTGTGAACTTGATTGACAACGGCTTCCAATTTGTTGCACAAAAGAAAAGTGAAAACCATACCTTTCCACGATGTCTAGGGCAAGGATTAAAGAGATCACGAAACAAGTTTCAAGCAGTTGATCAAAAAATGGATCATATCTAAAGTGAATCTTGTGTTAAGGTGCACCCACAAAATAATTCTATTGTGAAAACCCCTATCAAGGGTAAGAATTTCTAAGATTGAGTCCCAAAAATAAATTTTAGGGATGCCCTTCATGGTGGACAACCTCGGCCCAATGCTAATATCAATATTAGGTCTTCCCATAAACCTCTAAGAATGCCTAAGATTGATCCTAGGAAAATAGAGTCAGGATGTCTTAAAGCAGTTGATGGAACTCCTATTGTTAAGCTTGATATGGGTAACATTCAGACTGACATTAAATATTTGGAAAAAAGAGGACTAATTTGTCGGTTCATGGGTTTTCGTTCGAGTCTATCTACTTTCAAAGTTTGGGCTTTAAAAATATGGAAAACTAAAGGTGAGTTACAAATCTATATTTATCCAAATGGTTATTTTCTTGTTTTATTTGCTAATGATGAAGATAGAGAAAAAACTTTTCAAAGGGGTCCTTGGTTTTTTGTAAGGACAGGGATTTTTATGAAGCCCTGGCATAATAAATTTAAATCCGAAGGAGAGATGCCTTCTATAGCTCCCGTGTGGGTTAGACTCTTTGGCCTCCCTATTGAATTTTGGAATCCTATTATTTTTCTTCAACTGGAAAATCTTTAAGAACTTTTATGATTACTGTTGATTGTACTCAAAATTTTGAACATATTATTTATGCTTGGATTTGTGTTTCAATAGATTTTGATAAACTCCTACCTAAAAATATCACATTACAATTTGAGGAACACACTTGGGAGCAAGTAGTGGACTATGAGAACATTTATTTTCGTTGTAGAATTTGCCATGAATATGGCCATTTGGCTAGTGCTTGCCCAAATAAAATTCCTAATCGAAATAAAGAAGATATAAACTCAACAGGTTTCCAAATACCTAAGAAGAAGAACACTAAAAAAAAACCAATTATGAAGGATCAATCAAAGTCATCTGTTAATATGTTTAAAATCCTTTCCACAAATGATGTCCCAAGTGAGGAAGAGGAAATAATGGAAACTAAAATCTTAGAAACAAAATTTAAATATGAAAAGAAGAACTCAGTGACAAACCAACAAATCAAAGGTTTTCAACAAAAAAAAAGGAAGAAAATTTACACAAGAAAAACAATCTTTCAAATGTCAAAACTTCAAATAATGCAGGTCCCAATATAGACTCCCTTGAATCATCTAGTAAAATTTTGGCTGTGTACGAGCATTCTTCAAGGTTAGAAGCCATCTCATATTCAATTGGAATAATTCAATAAACAGGAAAAAAAAATTGAATATGGATTCTAATCAAAAAGTAGGTTGCAAGACCAATCAATATCATATGGTAAAAGAAGGTGAAAAGCTTGTAGAGGAAGGTAATATTAATGTCCTTCCCAAACTTTTTAGCCCTAGTATTAATGAAGATCATCACTTGGAATACTAGAGGACTTAAAGGGAGTCTTTCAAATCAAAATGAAATTAGAAGAATGATTCAAATAAATCATCCACATCTTTTTTTCCTTCAAGAAACAAATATGTCAAAGGAGGATTTGGACTCAATTGCCAGTAAAATTTGGCCATTTCCCTTAGTTCCTAAGGGATTTCTGGTGGCATTGCTTGTCGTTGGGACCCAAAAGAGGTAGTTATTCACCATATGGTTTGCAGTTGGGGTTTGTTGGCTATAGCTATTCAAAGTAGACATTCCAACCAGATTATGCTTTGCATTATTATTTATTTTTTGACTTCTTTGGAGGAAAAAAGAAGATAGTGGAAGAATCATTGGCCAGTCATGGTGGAAATATGGAAAACAAATGTGAGTTTCTCTCCTTTTCATTTTCAATTAATGTGGCTTAGAGATATTTCCTTCAGACCATTTTGTTGATTACTTTTCCAATCTTTTTACTGCTACTCCTCTTGACTCAGCTTCACAACAAAATGTTCTTCAAGCAATCCCTTCTCTTATAACTTCTGAGGAGAACTCTATTTTGACTTCTCTTGTTACTATCAATGAGCTTCAACAAGTAGTTTTTAAAATGCAAAAATGGAAAACCCTAGGTCCTAATGGTTTTCCCATTGAGTTCTACCAAGAGTTTTGGGATATCCTTCATGTTGATTTATTAGATGTGGTGGAAGAAACCAAGAAAGCCAAAGAAATTTTGAAGGTTATTAGTAAAAATTATATTACTCTTGTTCCAAAAGCTCAAGAGGTTGATCATATCTCAGATTTTAGACCTATTGCTTTATGTAATGTTCTTCTCAAAATCATTACTAAAATAATGGCAGAAAGGTTGAAGCTTCTTTTGCATAAGATTATTTCCCTAGAGCAAGGGGGTTATGTTGAAGGACGTAAAATATTATATGAGATAGTTCTTCCTCAGGAAGCCATCCATTCCATGGATATGCAAAAATCTCCTTCCATGTTCATTCGGTTAGAATTATCCAAAGCTTATGATAGAGTGGATTGGCACTTCCTTATCAAAGTTTTGAGGCATTTTGGTTTCTCTAAGGATTGGATGGATTGGATTATGGGATGTATCTCTTTAGTTTCCTACTTAGTTCTTATCAATGGCAGGCCTTCTCAGTCATTCCCAACTTCCAGAGGTATTAGGCAAGGTGACCCGCTATCCCCTTATTTATTCATCATTCTTGTTGAATGCTTGGGTAGGACTATAACCAAAAAGAGGGAAAACAAAACCCTTGAGGGAGTTACCATTGCTCATGGAGCTAGACCTATCTCTCATCTTCAATTTGTGAATGACTCTACTCTTTTAGGTAAAGCTACGCTTAAGGAAGCTTCTAATATTAAGTAAATCATTAGCTATTTTTCTAAGGCTATTGGGCAGTTGATCAATGAAGACAAATCTAAAGTTATTTTCTTTCACTGCTCTACTAGATAGAAATCCATGGTCTTGGATAAATTAAGATATAATAAGATCTCCTTCCAATCACTTATTTAGGTATTCCCATAAATATTTGAAGGCATAAAAATAAATATTGGAATTGGTTGTTGGACAAAGTCAAGAAGAAAATTTGAAAGTGGACCAACAAGTGGCTTTCTTTTGGGGGAAGAATCACCTTGGTAAAATCAGTCCTTCAAGCTATTCTTATTTATGTTTCTACCATTTTGAATATCCCAAAGGTTGTTCTTCAAAAATTGGATCAAATCAGTCATCGTTTCCTTTGGAGTGGTACTAAGGAGAAAATAAAATGGGCCTTGGTGAAATGGGATACTTTATGTCTTCCTAAGAGTGAAGGGGGGTTAGGATTCTGGTCTTCTATTAATAACAACAAAGCTTTAGCTATTCAATTATATTGGAGGATGTTGCATAACCCCAATGCTCTTCGGGCCAATAATCTTTGTGCTAAATATGTTGAAAACAAAAGTCTTGAAGACCTTGTTTGCTATCAAATTCCTACCAAAGGTTGTCCCATTTTAGTAGTTCTTAAGACTAGTGAGGATTTGATAAAGAAAAAAATATTTTGGATCATTCATAATGGTCAACAGGCAATTTTTTGGATAGATTCTTGGGATGGTCACAAGCCTTTGATAACTCAGTTTCCCGATTTAAGGCCTTGGATGGAGGAGCTTCACCGAGCTAATTGGATAAAGGTGGCTAATTACTATCGGTACCATACTGGTAATTCAAAGGTTATTAGATATTGGATCCCTATTGAGTATTGGCCTATTCAAATCCTAGAAAGGCAAAGACAAGATATCCAAGGCATCCTTCATATGAGATCCCTCTCTTGGTCCCATGAAAAAGATTGTTTTAGATGGAACAATACTACTAAGGGTGAGTATTCAATTGCTCAAGGTTATTTGACCTTATGCCATAATAATCCCAACCATTATTTTGACATATTTTCTCGATTGTGGGCTCAAAAGCTCTGGCCTAAGGTGAGGTTCTTTAATTGGATTTTATTGCATCATAGGGTGCTTACTGGTGATGAAGCGTGATTTTCATGGCCCTTTTAGATGTGAAATGTGTGAAGAGAATGTATAAACTCTCAACCATATTTTTATTAAGTGTACTTTAGCCTCTGAGCTATAGAGGAGAATGGCCACTTTACTTGGCTTACAATGGTCCAATTTTTTTACTTTTGAACAGCTTTGGAGGGATTGGCCTAATCAAGAGGGTGTTGATCATTTTATTAGGCAATTAGTTTGGATGGGTTCTACCATTCTTATTTGGAATATTTGGAATGAAAGGAACAACCAAATTTTTAATCAAGATAGGAAGGATATTCACTATATTTGGCAAAAGACCATACCCAACTTAGTTGAATCAGTCCATCAACTCCTTAATCACCCCCAAAACTCCCACCAAAGATGGGATCAAGTGATGCAAATATTGAAGATTAAATATTCTAAGGGCAACCAAATTAAAGGGAATGCGAGTATTAGTAATATGGATATGAGTAGAAATTGGCAACCTCCTCCTAAGGATTTTGGAAAAGTCAATACTGATGGAGCCTCTAGAGGGAACCCTGGAAAAGCCAGTGTGGGAGGAATTGGTAGACTTTTAGATGGCTCCCTGGTTTTTACTTTTGCTGAGGGGTATGGTATACTAAGAGGCCTTCAGGAGGCTACTAAGGTTGGATGGGAAAAGGTGTTAGTTGAGTTTGACTCTCAACTTATGATTAATCTCTTGAAGACTCCTTCTAAGAATCATAAGGTGGATTGGAGAATAAAAAGAATTATTGAGAAGATTCAATTAATCTAGATGGGATTTTTGAAAGTTGATTACAATCATGTGTTCAGAGATCAAAACAAGAGTGTTGATGCTTTAGCTAATTGGGCTTTGAACAAAGGTGATCTTACTTGTTATGGCCACCCTCCTATATGGTGGGCTTCTCAAATTAGGGAAGCTCTTCTTTCTATCATTTCTTTGGATGGCTCCAGTTCTGAAGGTACCTAGTTTCTTCTTGTTTTTTTTTTTGTTTCTTTTTGGTTCATTCATTTTTTTTAGTTCCCTAGCTCATTCTATTCTTTATTTTGTTTCCTTTGTTGATTCTTGCCTTATTAGTCTTCTGGTCTAGATAGGTCATTGTTATGTTCAATTTTTTTTTTCTTTTTTCTTTTTTGTTTTTTTTGTTTAGTTTTTTAAGGTGGGTGGGTTCTTTTGTTTTGTTTTGTTTTTGTGTTCTTTGTGTTGTTTTTTGTTGTTCATGTGTTTTTGTTGTTTTGTGTTTTTTTTTTTTTTAATGTTTTTTGTTATTGTTCTTGTGTTTTTTTTGTTCTTGTTCTTGGGTTTCTCTTTGTTTGTGTTAATTCATGTTTCTATGTGTTTTCTCTGTTTTTTGTTTATTGTTTGTTGTTGGTTGTTTTTTATTTTTATTTTTATTTTATTTTATTTTAATTTTTAAGGTTTTGGTTGTGTTTTTTTTTTTGGGTTATGTCTTTGTAGTGTTTTGTTGTTTTTGTCTTGTTTGTGTTTTGTTATGTGGTTCTTGTGTTTTTCTATGTGGTTTGTGTTGTGGTTTCTTTTATCTTATTGTGCGTGTTTGGTTGTGCTTTTGTTTTTGACACACTCAAGAAGCATGTTTTTTATTTTATTTTATTATTTTTGTTGTTATTTACTTATTTTTAAATTGGTTTTGTGTGTTTGTTTGCTCCTTGAGTATGTCAAAGGTGGTAGGCCAGGTCCAAGTCCTAGACGTTTTTGGCGGAATGGATACCCCTGCCTCCTTGGATCTTTACCCGAAAGTGTCATCCCTTTTAGAATGTTTTTCACAAATTAAAAATAATAATAATAATAATAATAATATAATATTATTTTTAAAAAATAATAAATAAATAACATACTTATATGATTAAAACATTCTAATATCTGTTTCTTGCTTTCAAGAAAAACAGCCTCGAAATCTTGCCCTTCTTTATCTCAATGCAATAACAATTTTAGCTGTGTGCAGCCGCTTACATAATCATGTCAGTCTTACATCCATCACTTATATTATAACAATAACAAAATATATGTTGATCTATTTTAACCAGTTGAGAAAAAAACTTCTTTTCAATCAGTCACAGTTAACCAACTTAATAATGACTCGATTTCGTTTCTCGAAACCCAGTATGTTTTGCCCCACATGCTAAAATGCCATTAGTCTAGGAATGTTATACTAGGGGTAATATTGAACTGTACAACGTCTTTAATTGACAGCCAGCGAATTATAAGTGTCACATTGGAAATTTGGAACCGTCCATTTAATTCCATCGTTAACGCGGGTAAGATCAACGATGTTTTTATTTGACTTTGTAATATACTCTTTTTTTGGTGAACGCTGTTTCTTTGAACAGGAAATTCAGGGGACACGTTGGCAAGGGACAGCAAACAAATGGTGAAAAGCCAAAAATAGGTTGATATAAATAAAAAGTGGATACCTATAATCTTCTTATAGTCAAAGAGTCTTAACTGGTAATAGATTGATATAAATAAAAAGTGGATGCCTATAATATTCTTGTAGTCAAAACGTCTTAACTGGTGGGTGATTAACTACTTATTGGTGGGTGGATTGATTGCCCGAAAGGTTGGGATGTTTTTGACCTCTCTTTTAAAGTTTTCTTAAAAAATCATGAAAGCTTAATGCCAGCTCTCCAACTCTAGAGTCGAACTTTCGACCACCCAGAATTGTTTCGTTTTCGCTGACAGATTTTCTTTTTTACACAAAGGAATTTGTAAAATGGATTCACATGGTTTCGTATTCTGTAGTGGATGGCTGCCTCAGGTTCTATGTGGATACACGGATATCATCGTATAAAATTACACTTTTATCTTGATGGACGTTTATTTCTTTATTTATTTATAAATACAAAAACACTTCAATAATTGATTAATAAAATAAAATAATTAATATATAAATGATTTGCGTCTATGTTATTCTTGATTCTTTGTGTTTGTTTAAAAAAATTTAAATTAAAAATACTAATAACAATTGAACAAATGCAAGAATAAAATATAAAAATAATTATTTTATGTGGATTAATAAGTTTATGATATTTACAAAGTCAATGCAAGTATAAATACAAATTATATTAAACTTTATAAATTAATTTTAAAAATCAAATAGGATATAAATGATTAAGAATAGTAGTTTAGGGTAATTATAAAATATAGCGTGAAAGTGATTTTCCTTTATTATTAAATTTCTTTAATAAAAAATATTTATAGAAAAAGTAAGGTGAAATAATAATTCTTAAAAAAATTAAAGTCGTTCTTATTTATTTAATATTATTATTTTTTATTATATATGAATATATATATATTTTTAATATTTTAAATAAATTTTTGTAAGTATTGATTAAGATTTTATTTTTATTTTTTTTAATTTGAAAAATTTATATTAAAACAAGAATTAACATGAGATTCCTTCCTGCCTTAGTCAACAAGAACAAAAGTTTACAATAGTAAAAGAATATTTGTATTGGAGCCAATTCTCCTAAACCATATTTTGACAATGTTGTCCAAATTTGCTAAACACTCTATTTGCTCACCAACCTGCTTAATCCTCTCATCCTCAATAACCATGTCACTATGTCACTAAATCCCTACCTCCTTCTCAGTACCCATCTTAGCCAAGAAGTTTGTTACTTTATTTAGATCTCTACTCACATAAACTCGAATCACATCATCAAATTCCCTCCACAATTTCTTAATTTGGGTGACAAGAATCCTCGACTTTCATATCTTCAAAGTAAAGTTCCTCATGTAATCTAGAGCTCCTACCATTATTTGAGAATCTGATTCTACGATTATCCTCTTGTAGCATTGTATTACGAACCATATAAAAGCAGATGTGATAGCTAAGGCTTCAGCTTTATTGTTCGTGGCCCTTCCTAAGCCTTGCTTCATTTTTTGTAGCCCTTCACAAGCCTTGCAGCTCCCAATAGAGCATTGTCTCAACATGATTCCTATAGACCATTCCAATTCCAGCTCTACCCGGATTAACTTTTTTTGCTCTATGAATATCAATTTTAATCCAACCTTTTGGAGGTGACTTTTCTCCAAATGACCTACCAAACACTATCTAAGGATGAAAATGTTTCTCTAAAAATTCTTCTACTTTTCTCCAACCACACTTGTTACCAAATGATGTTTAATCCAAGCTCCCAACCAATATAAAAAACTTTAGATTTAAATCTACTCCTCTTTCGTCTTTCCCAAATATTAATCCAATTCAAATAATTAAAACTGTAATTCGTGATTGTAAACGTTAACTTGTCCCAAAAAAGACAAGAAGAAGCATATGGTGTTTGAATAACCACAACAATAAGTAATGCATTCAAAATGACAGAGAGTAAACTCAACGATCATGTTATACGGAAGAAGATAGATTGGCCACCTGGCCCGTATTTGGTAATGACTTGAGAAAGAAAGGCAATGATATTAGATTTAGTGGCTGTCAAATTGTCTGAAATTCTGAGGTTAGATGAAATCAAAATATGCGAAAATCTCACTAGGCCGGTGTGTAATTTCGTCTACTTTTAGATGTCTTGGCTGGTGTGTACTTGCGTCTACTATTAGATGTCTTGTAGGCAAGCTGTTTTCCATGAAAATTGAGGTTGCAAATACTTTTCATTTGTCTCCAATCTCCATCCACCTTTGTCTAGAATCAACAGGAACGTTTGAGATACCACCACAAGCTAAAGTTAATAATGTACCGGTTATTGCAAGGAATCTACGTGGTCCGACGCGAATCAATGAGGAAAAATAGCACATAGTTGATAACTTGATATACCCCACGTGTAAATTAATCCTATCATTCATTGTATGGAACTGTAATCTATGCTTATAAATCATGGTATTCCCACTAAGGGAGCAGGGAATGGTTTGAATTAAAGCTGCAGATGCGTCGCAGGCTCGAATCCCGTCGAGTCCTCGAGTGCTACCTTCATCTAGCTGAGCGAATAGTGTGTGCAAACACTGCATCTAGCTGGTATCCAACATTTCTGATGTGTAAATCTACAACAAATTGAGCACAACCCATTTCAAAGTGATTTTATTATAAATTATTGTTTATTTTACTGTGTATGCTGACATCAGGTCTAAAAAAGTTTTTTGTTGAGGGGAAGAGGCCTATAAAAAGGATCTGAGCTGCCGGTCTTCGCCAACTTATCGTGTTGATTTCATATTCTGCAAACAGATTTTTGAAATTTCTTCTTCTTTTTGTTGATTTCATACATACATATATATATATAAAAGACACGCATTATAAAATTGATTGGAAATTTGGAATGGTCAATAAAATAAATTTATTTTTCCAACACTATTAATGGTTAGTATTGAATTTACAAGGATAATATATAGCGCACGCAGCATATATTCGATAGGTCAAACTGAGGGGAAAAGGGTGTTTTTACCTATATTTAGGTCTATAGCTATAGCTTTAAAAAAATATATTGTAACTTTTGCCTGAAGACCCTAGATTGCATTATGTTAGAAATATTAATCCAGATTTTATGCCTCCACCTAACTGCGCTTCGAACTTGGGCGAAGCCGGACTGCGCTTGCGCAGTGGGGGATCCCGGCAAAAATTTTTGACTTGACGTCGCACGTGCCTTTTGATAAATATAACGTCTAACAGATCCGATCGACGCATAATTTAATGCCAGTTCGACAATTGGTTAGAAACCCTAGTTCAGGGTCTGTCAGAACCTGTCAGAGGATAACCTCTATCTTCCTCTCCCCATAGTTATATAAGGCAGTTCGGGTCTTCAGACAAGGTGTGGAGAGTGGGGGAAATTTGGAGAAACAGGCAAGCGAAAAGCAGTCATTCGCAAAGCAACAGACGAGATCATTTCAGTGCGTAGTGTAGCTCATCCGTTTAATGTCCGAGCAACAGACTCGACATTTGTTTTCCCTCTTAGTTTATCTTGTAGCTTTAGTCTACAGATGTTAGTATTTCCTCAGTTGAAGACTTTTGTAACCCTCATCTTATAAGAATAAAATTTGTTGTTGTTTAAGGCATCTTTAGGGTTTGCGGTTATCTCTGTTTGCATAAAATCTATTGTTGTTCTTTGTACAATCACTTTGGAGCATTTTTTTGTGTTCTATAAGGTTGAAATCAAATCCCAAGCATTGCATTAAGATTCGATGTTTCTCTCCTCCCTACACAGCTCTTGCCAAGCCAAGAAAACCATCGTTGTTGCCACGCGAGCCTTAGGACAGCAAAGTTTGATAGACAAAAATTTGCCTAAGTGTGGAGTTGTCCACCTGATTGCGCAACACAGTCAAACTTCACTGCCTTTGACCAGCGCAATCAGGCGTTGACCACCCCCTCCCTGACTTTACACTTTATTCCGTGCACAGCCTGATTGTGCACATTTTTCGTGCATAACCCGACTGCACACATTATTTTGTGCGCAACCAGACTACACAAAGTTTTACTTGCATAGCTCGACTATGCAGGAATTCGACAGCACAACCCGACTTTGGGTGCACCACCGAACTTTGAGAGCACAGCCCGACTTTGGGCCCCCCCTTCGCCCTGTGCTCCCCGATGACTATAGGCAAAAAATAAAAATAAAACTTCAAATTGGTATCAAAGCCACTGATCCCTTGATGTGGAGAACGAAACGGAATGGCTTCCAGCCTCAAAAACTTGTAGTTGCAAATCTCATGCTTCAACAGGAAGAATTACGATTACTAGAGCATCTAGATGAAGATCTTGTTTGGATCTCAAGAGCTGTGGGAGTTAGTCAAGAATGGCTACCCAAAACCGGTAGGTGCAACAGCACTGGCCGCCCTCTCTCAAGCAGACAAGGACCATAAGTCCCTATTCTACTTCATGTAAGAGGTCAAGGAGTAAGTCCATCTTCCTATGGATCGCATCAGCCACCAAGGCGAAGAAGGCCTAGGAGATTCTGACCAGCTCATACTAGGGAACCAATAAGGTAAAGTTGGTGAAGCTACAGATGCTCAGGAGGGAGTGTGAAAATCTGCATATGGGTGAGTCTAAGTCCATGAGTGATTTCTTCACCTAGACGACAGACATTATCAACCAAATGCGATTGAATAGAGAAAACATGTAGAGACAGAGAATCATGCAGAAAATTCTCAGAAGTCTGTCTACCAAGTTTGACTCAATTGTGATAACAATCAAAGAGTCGAGGGTTCTGACAACCCTCTCGACAGACACATGAACATAGGCTGAGTCGTTCATCTCAGACCTCTCTGGAGCAAGCATTCAAGGCTCAGGTCTCATTTAGAGACAACGATAGAAAATATTCCTACCATGGCGCCTCTAGTTATCACAGAGCAAGAGGTAGAGGCAGACGTGGGAAAGGCAACAAGCAAGGAGGATGGTCAAACCCTAGCGAAGGAGAGACCAACTATAATTTCCATCAGCAAGGTGGAAGAGGCAGCTCAAAAAACTAGCAAGCTAGATCTGGTGAGAAGGACATGTCAAAGGTCCAGTGCTATTATTGCAAGAAGTTCAGTCATTACATCTCATAGTGTAGAAAAGGATGGCCAAGGAGAACCAGCAGTAGGCCCATTACACAGATGAAATGCGATAGGAGGAAATGTGTTGTTGACTTGCAACATTGAGGAGTGTTAGAAGAATGTATGGTATTTAGATAGCGGGTGCAGTAACCACATGACAGGGAACAAGGAGATGTTCTCCCAACTGGATGAAACAGTCCAGTCCGAGGTGAAGATGGGGAACAACAATAAGGTTCCCATGATGGGGAAAGGAAATACCTCATCAGCACTAGGCATGGTAAATGAAAGCAAATCTGTGACATCTACTATGTGCCTATACTGAAGCACAACCTACTGAGCATTGGATAATTCATGCAAAAGGTACATACGATCTAGTTCAAAGACAGAGCTTGCACCATCAGAGACAAGTCGCATGGGCAGATTGCAACCGTGTCCATAATGAAGAATAAAAATTTTCCACTATAGATTCAAAATGAATCATTGATGTCTCTGAGTGTAGTTGTGAAAGATGCTACCTGGCTGTGGCATCTCAGATTTGGTCACCTGAACTTCAGTGGCCTGAATCAACTACACTAGAAGCAGATGGTGAAGGGTTTACCCCTGATAGAGAGGTAAAATCAATTTTATGAGGGCTTCTTAGTTAGCAAACAACATAGGGATTCGTTTCATTTTGGTTAGTCTTGGAGAGCATCACAGCCACTGGAGTTGGTGCACTCAGACATTTGCGGTCCGATGTAGACCAGCACGTTTGCCGATAATAAATACTTCTTAATGTTCATAGATGACTTCAGTTGGAAGACTTGGATCTATGCCATCAAGCTGAAGTCAGAAGTATTTACTAGATTCAATGAGTTCAAGGCTCTGGTGGAGAAATAGAGTGGATATCAGATCAAGACTCTCAGGAAAGATGGCAAAGGTGAATACATATCTAATGAATTCCACAACTACTGCAAGCAACACAAAATTCAAAGGCAGTTCACTACCAGATACACACCAGAACAGAACGATGTAGCTGAGAGGAAGAACCGAACCATCATGGAGATTGCACGAAGCATGATGAAGGCAAAGGGATTTTTACACAAATTTTGGGTAGAGGCTGTAACATGTGCAGTCTATGTGCTGAACAGATGTCCCACCAAAAGCATGAATGAAAAAATCCCTCAGGAGGCCTGGAGCGATGTGAATCCAAGTGTGGCTCACTTGCGTGTGTTCGGGTGCATTGCATATGCACATGTTCTAAAAGAGAAGCAGCAAAAGTTTGATGATAGAGCTAAGAAGTGCATTTTCATAGGGTACAGTGAGCAGGCGAAGGCATATAGGGTATACAACCCTGTGACGAAGAAGCTTATCATTAGCCGTGATGTGAAGTTTCTTGAAGATGAAGCCTGGAACTAGAATTTGGAGACTGGCCAGTCAGAGCCAGCAGTAGTAGAGTCTGTTGACTTGGAAGAAGGTAGTGTGCAACCACCTACAACGTCCAACAGTAGCAGCAGTTCCAGTAGTAGCACAACCACTCCATCTCGGTCGCCTCCACGTGCAAGTAGAATCCAAAACCTCATGACACCAGTGAAGACAAGGATCTTTCAAGAAATCTACAAGGTAACCCAAACCCATGTAGATGAAGACTACTCTGACTTTGCATTTTTTACTGAAGTTGATCCAATAGAGTTCGAAGATGTAAGTTGGAATCAAAAGTGGGTGCAAGAAATGGACGAGGAGATTGAAGCCATTGAAAAGAATAATACATGGCAACTGATAGATATTCTACTAGGGAAGAAGACCATTGGGGTTAAGTGGGTGTATAAGACAAAGTTCAATTCCTAAGGAGACGTTGACAACCATAAGGTCATACTGGTGGCAAAGGGCTACAAGCAAAAGTTAGACATCGATTATCATGAGGTTTATGTGCCTGTAGCCTGACCTGACACAGTCAGGATGATCCTGGCATTGACAGACCAATAGGATTGGAAGATGTACCAGATGGATGTCAAGTCAGCCTTCCTCAACGGAGTATTGGAGGAAGAGGTCTACATAGACCAGCCACTAGGTTACAAAATTGAATGCTAGGAGGGCAAAGTCTTGAAGCTGAAGAAGGCCCTGTATGGTTTGAAGCAGTCACCCCGAGCTTGGTACAATCGGATTGACAATTATTTTTAGGAAAATGGGTTTGTAAAATACCCATATGAGCACACCCTATATATGAAGACAAATGATGCAAGTGAGCTCATAATCATCTACCTGTATGTGGATAATTTAATTTACACTAGCAACAGCACAAAACTGTTTGCCCAGTTCAAAATAGCCATGAAGGAGTTCGAGATGATGGACATAGTGCTGTTGAAGTATTTTCTCTGCATTGAATTTGACCAATCAGTAGATGGCATCTTCATTTCTCAGGGCAAGTATGCGAAGGATGTCCTAAAATGGTTCAATATGGAGGACAACAAACCTGTCATCACACCTATAGCCACAGGTTTGAAGCTGAGCAAGCTGGATTCAAGGAGGAATGTTGATCCAACCCTGTTCAAGAGGCTAGTTGACAGTCTGATGTATTTAACTACAACTCTACCAGATTTGATATTTGGAGTTAGTCTAATCAATCATTTTATGGAGTCTCTGAAGGACATGCACTGGCAAGCAGGTAAGAGGATATTGCACTATGTCAATGGGACATAGAACAATGGCCTATTTTATGCCAGATGGGACCAGTTGGAAATGGTGGGCTTCACAGATAGTGATTGGGCTAGCAGCACCGATGATTGAAAGAGCACCTCCGGGTATGCTTTCCATATCAAATCAAGGGAAGTCTCATGGGCATCCAAGAAGCAACCAATCATTGCATTATCCACAGCTGAAGTAGAATATGTTGTTGTCACATCAGCTGCATGTCAGGCCATTTGGCTGTGAAGAGTTCTGAGTGAACTGAACTATCCTTCGAAAGGCATGACAATAATTTTTTGTGATAACAATTTGACCATTACACTGTCAAAGGATCCCATGTTCCATGGCCAAACGAAGCACATCGAGATATTCATTATCACTTCATCAGAGAGTTGGTGAAGTCCTAAGAAACTCAACTGTAATTTTGCAGATCCAAGAAGCAGTTGGCAGATATTTTCATGAAATATTTGAAGGAGGGAGACTTTAGCAGATTACAAGAGCAGCTTGGAGTCAAAGCTCTCATGAAATAAGGCTTAAAGGAGGGTGTTAGAAATATGAATCCAGATTTCATGCCTCCACCCAACTGCGCTCTGAACTTGGGTGAAGCCAGACTGCGCTCGCGTAGTAAGGGATCCCGATAAATTTTTTTGACTTGACATCGCACATGCCTTCTGACAGATGTGATGTCTGATAGATCCGATCACCGCATAAGTTAATGCCAGTTGGACGATTGGTCAGAAACCCTAGTTTAGGGTCTTTCAAAACCTGTCAAAGGATAACCTCTATCTTCCTCTCTCCGCGGCTATATAAGGCAGTTCGGGTCTTCAAACAAGGTGTGGAGAGTGGGGGAAATTTGGAGAAATAAGCAAGAGAAAAGTAGTCATTCATAGAGCAATAGACGAAATCATTTCAGTGAGCAGTGTAGCTCATTTTTTTAATGTCCAAGCAGCAGACTCGACATTTGTTTTCCCTCTCAGTTTATCCTATAGCTTTAGTCTACATATGTTAGTATGTCCTCAGTTGCGGACTTTTGTAACCTTCATCTTATAAGAATAAAATTTGTTGTTGTTTAAGGCATCTGTAGTTTTACGGTTATCTCTGTTTGCATAAAATTTGATGTTGTTCTTTGTACAATCACCTTGGAGAGTTTTTTCGTGTTATATAAGGTTGAACTCATATCCCAAAACATTGCATTCAGATTCGGTGTTTCTTTCCTCCCCGCACAGCTCTTGCCAAGCCAAGCAAACCATCATTGTTGCCGCACGAGCCTCAAGACGTTAAAGTTCGATAAGAAAAAATTTGCCAAAGTGTGGAGCTGTCCACCCGACTGCGCAGCACAGTCGGACTTCGCTGCCTTTGACCAGCGCAGTCGGGCATTGACCACCCCCTCCCCGACTTCGCACTTTATTTCGCACGCAGCCCAATTGCGCATATTTTTCGTGCGCAACCCGACTGCACACATTATTCCGTGTGCAGCCGGACTGCGCAGCCTGACTGCGCAGGAATTCGGGATCGCAGCCCGACTTCGGGTTGGCCACCCGACTTCGGGAGCGCAGCCCGACTTCGGGCCCCCTTCGCCCTGCGCTCCCCGACGACTACAGGCAAAAAGTAAAAATAAAACTTCACGTTATACGTTAGAAACTTACCCTCCTTTTGTCCGTTACAAGAAGTGGATTTGGGTAATTTGACTCAGAGTCAGTTTCTTGTATCAATTGTTTGTGTGTATATTGAAATCTTCGTGACTAAGAGCCAACTCTTTGAGATAGTAGATCAACGTGAACATAACTTATGTCACTGAAGCGGTATGCTGATTTGTGTTGCAGGAAATGGAACTTCCCTGGCACTGTTCTTATCATCAATGTGAGTTCAGTCTACACTCTACATAGCATTTCTTACAGTCAGATGCAACCAGGTGTTGGGTGTCGTGGGAAACTTTCGCGTTTAAAATTAAACAATGGCATATAGTTTTTCAGAATTACCATAAAATTGTGTGCATCCAATCTCGCGATGATCCAACTGAATGTTTATTTATCTAAAAACTGTCGTTTTTAAGAATTGCAGGGTCACGTTCTGGAGGATATACAAGGACAGGTCCACCAAAGAATATTCTGCTTCTCCTTATGTCAGCACCTTGTTCACCTGTGCTCATTGGTTGCTCTATGGATCCCCATTCGTAAAACCTCACAGAACATTGCTCCTTACAATCAATGGCACAGTTTTTATTTTGGAGATGTTTTATCTCCTGTCCTTTCTGAAAGACAAAGGTAACCTCTTATACCACTGTGACATTCAGAACCATTGGTGCCTAATACTACTAGATTGTGGAAATGTACGCTTTTGGTCATCATAAATGAATTGCTAATTACATTTTCATGCAGGGAGCTAAAATACAATTGTAACTCTAAATTTTCTGATATGGATTCTTTGGATGTATTCACTTCCAGGTGATGATAACAAGGTCGACCCTTGCCATGACGATCGCCTTTGCCATCGTAGTTGTGGTTACCATTTGTGTGCTGCACACTCACAGTGATAGGAAGTTGATGGTTGGCACTATGTGCGTGGTCCTCTCCATTGTTATGTATGCCTCCCCTTTAGCTGTAGTGGTACGTATCTTTCCTTTCTTTAGCTTTCTTGAAATAGAATTTCTTTTTTGTGTACTAAGGAAAAAGAAACGGCAAATGCTATGGTGATTAGATAAGATTTTGTATGTTTACCAGAAACTCGTGATCCGCAACAAAAGCGTAGAAAGTATGCCATTTCTGCTCTCTCTCTTCAACGCCCTAAATGCATTGGTCTGGTCCGCATATTCCGTAGTCACCCGAGATGTCTTCCAAGCTGTGAGTTTTTTTCTTCTTTCCAAATCTTCTAAGTCTTTTATTCCTCATATTCTATGTTTTTGGCAAGAAGCATCCTCTTCTTTTTCTGATCTCTTTTTTGTCCACTTTGCAGGTGCCTAATTGTGTTGGTCTCGTTCTAGGAATGATTAAGCTCACTGTTTACTTCATTTACAGAAATTTAACGCTTATTTTACCTGTTTCTACTGAACTTCCTGAGACCAAAGAGACTGAGAAAGTGATTGATCCACCCATGCAAATAGCGGAGGTCGAGAAATCAAATGCTACCAAAGTAGACATGATGGACGCTGTTGGTGCAGACCAAGTGTGACATAATCACATCAATCTGCCAATATTCTCATAGGCCCATCAAACAGATATAACAGAATATATTGGACTAAATTAGAACTAACATGAGCAGATCAGGACTAGGGCTAGTTACTTATCAACCAAATCATCAGTCCAGAAGAGAGATACAAGAATGTTGACAGTCTAGATCTAGGAAATTTTAATTATTTTTTGTTGCTAATTATTTTTTCCTTCAATAATCATCTCTTTGACAGTGCAGTTGAATATGAAGATGCGATCTTGGGTCTACTGAGATAATAATTTACAAATAAAACTAATGAAATAGTAATAAAATTTTCCAGGCGTTAAAAGTCACTACAAACTACGATAATAGTATAGATACAATTTGCAAATGCATCTGCTTCAGCGATCGTTGTGGTTTGGAATAAGAGAATGAAAGATTCCCGTTGAAACTATTAAGAATAGAGTGTATAATAATATCAAAAGAAATAGTTTTATTTTGATACGTTCCTACGTCTCAATTTGTTTAGTATTTCAAACTTTTAGGAAGTAGGTTTGCTGTAGGGACAGATTTTCTTTTATACCATGAAATTTGTAATATGGATACACATGGTTTCGTATCGTCTGTGGCCTAAGGTTCTCTGTGGATACACATATCATCGTATTTAAACATTACAATTTTATCTTGATGGACGTATAGAAAATAAAAAAAATTAAATATTAACAATATTAAATAATAAATATATAAATGATTTGTATTTACGTTATGTTTTATATATATATACTAATAAAACCTGAAATTTTAATAAACTTGAAATTCATCGATGTGAAAGGTTTTTAAGATAGATGTTTCTAAAATGTAAGAATAAAAAGATTAAAATAAATATTTTAAGTGGATTAATAGGTTTATGATATTCACAAATTAAATGAAAATATAAATTTTTGACATTGAAAATTATATTAAATTTTTACAATTAATTTTAAAAATCAAATAAGAATAGGAGTTTATTGTAATCATAAAATATATATTGAAAGCTATTTTTTCATCATCATTAAACATGTCTTGTAAAAAAGTATTATTTAAGAAAAAAAAAGTCTAAGGGTTTTTATTTATATAGAATAGTAATGTTTCAATTAACCAAAAAAAAAAAAAAATTATTCTTATTTTTATTTTGATTGGGTGCAAGAAGGGGTTTTGAAAGGGTCCGTGGACCTTTTACATAAAAAGGGTCCTCAAACATTTTTACAAAGCACCAAAAGTTGTCAAAGAAAACCTAAGCAAAATATAAACAAGTCAAACTCCTTAGGGGAAAAGAAACCAAACACATGAAGGCACCAAGCCAAGAGAAACAAGATCCAAGAGATATGGGAGAACCAAGAGATCCAGAAAGTTATATCTCACCTAAAGAAAAGATAAACCAAAGAGAAATTTAAAAAACAGGATCAGGGGCAGGAACACACGGTACATGCCTAAACTAAACCAAGAGCACATATAAAATTTCAAAAAGCAAAACTTCTCATGCAAATAGGAACCTTGTTTCTAGATCTAACATCTTGCAGTAAACTCACAAGTTTAATCCTATTAAGTTATGGCCAACAATTTCTAAAGATGATGCTTACAACAAACCATCACCTCAAGCCCATAAAACATTCACCAATAGAATTTGAGATAAAAGATACACTCTACCAAGAGCTCAAGAAGGTACAACCAAAATCCTATGAGAAGCTCCTTAAATCCACATTGTCATCCATCCAATAATTCAACACACTAGTAGAAATATCAATGAAACTACACATTTGATAACCCATACCCTGCAACCCTTCAAGTAAGACACCCCAAAGAGCAAGAATTTTCCAAAATCCTAGATTCACATCACCAACCAGGTTCCCACCAAATTTTGGTTTAAAATTCAAAAATATTTTTTTCTCACCCCAACCATAAAATAAATTTTTGAAGCTGCTCTAGATTTTGAAATCCTATAGTAGATGATCGAGGGGAAAAACCCAAAACTAAACTAGAATTTTCTCATCCAATAGTTTGAAAAGGTCCTAAACCACTGAGAACCACAAAATCTGAAGGCAGCAAAGAAAACACTTGGCTTGGTAATCAACATTTGGATCATTTTCCTACCCAACATAAAAGCTTCAAGAGAAAGGACCTAAGAAAACTCACAAAGATGAGATCCTCTGTTATAGGTGAAACATGTCTAGGACCAATAGAAAGAAAACCTAGAGATAAAATCTTGTTTACATCAATGATCAAATCCAACATCCCAACTGGAATTGGGATCGCACTAGAGTCTAATAGATCCAAGCCATAAGTCTTTCCAAACCTCTCAATATCCACTTAAGGACCAAAGTTTATAGACAAAGCAAATCTAAGATTAGTGATCAAACATCTAATGGTCGAAGATCCTCTCACAACTAAACAAACCCTAGAATAGGACTTCCTTCCAAGAATAAAAATGGTCAGCAAGATGTTCACTGGAAACCTACACCCATGAATAACACATACACCCAAAGAAATCCCAAAGCTAAACCAACCTGGGTCAAGTTTTCTCTCAAAGAAAACAAGGAAAAAAAGAACTCAAGAAACAAGGTACTCTAAAAGCAAAAACAAGGATAGGGTTAGATCACTACTATAAGAGATGGTCTCTTTCAAAAAATAACCCAACCAACCGCATCCATCTAGCCATTTGTGACATCTCATCCAATCACTTTTACTCTACCTATCTCAACAACCTTTCCATCCAACCGTCCTACTGCCCAACACTATAGAAACCAAAGGATCTGGATCCACCCCAATCTTGATCGAAACCAACCCATTTAGTATATTCACTCCAGATTCATTGTAGCTCCCTCTTCCTCCCATATTTTTATAAATGTGCATGTCCTACTCTACACATTGTTTCATATATTTGTTCCTATAGGTGTGCAAAATATTATAATATTTGATGAGTCTATGACTAGTTTGACTACAAAAGTCATTTTTTTCACCTAATAATATTATTTATTATATATACATGAATGAGCTTTTGTTTAAATATAAAAAATATTTTTATTAAATTTTATACCTATTGAATAAGATTTATTATTATTATTTAAGTATATAAAAATTTTCACCCCAATAAAAATATGAAATATTTATTATAGTGTTTCTTATATATGCATGAGCTTATATTTTAAAATTTAAACAAATTTTATTCTGCTAAGTAAGAAAAAAATTATATATACATATTTTAAATAAAAATGTTAAATATTTAAATTAATTTTAAATAAATTATTTAATTCTACATAAGATATATTTTAATAGATTGATATGTACCATCATGTCATTTATCATGATATCAAGATAACTTATTTTTTTATTATTAAAGGATGAAAACATTAATTTTTTAAATGTCCTCAACCCTTTTTTAAAATTGAAGTCTCCTAGACAAATATGAACATGAAACTATATCATGAGACAAACAAAATAAAAAACAACCAAAATATTACATCTAGAAATTGTAGCATTATTTTATTTAACTCTACTTATACTATATCAATTAACGACCTAGATTAAAAAAAAAAACTATACAAAAGCATCTATAGTACAAAGAGCATCCATAATAGGGCCAAAATATTTAACCTCCCTATTTTTCATCTAGGCCAAAGCAACACATTTGCAACATCTTGATCATACCAAGGAACATCCAAACAATAATATTATTCAAATCCTCTCTAGATGATTAATCTTAATTTAAATTTCTTTCACATTTGAAAAGGATTTGAAGCTAGTTGATTTCCTTGTTATCTCAACACTCTTCACATCCTCTGACATATAAAATAAATTCTTATGTCAAATCATTATTTCCACCTCAGCATTTTTCTACTTCTCAATGGACTGATCACCCTCAATTAACTATTTTTTGTTCATAGACTACCTCTATGGTATGAATTAGAAATAAACATAGTCAAACACTAGGATGCATAGACAACTGAACAATTGGATAACTATGAAAATGGACAACTTTTTCATTTCAACGGATATGAATTGCCATTGACACCTAGAAAACCCTAACCTACAAATAGAATGAAGGATCTCGAGAAGCTCATTAAACATGCTAGTTCTATCCCAAAAATATAAAATCTAGCAAAAAGAAAACCTATAACAACAAGGGCCATACATCATCCAATTAATAACTACAATATCATTCTAGGACCTAATACTATTCTTTTTAGGACTAGTTTTACTATTCATTATTATTTCATAGTTATTAGGAGTAAGTTTTTTCTCCTTAATAATAATAGAGTTCAATAAATAAGGAAGATCTTCTTTTCAAACAATCATATGAGGACTCTCAACTCTCTTATTTGCTAATCAGTCATCTCATTGTGTAGACACCAAAACAACACCAATCCGATTATGTGACAACAAGTGTTGATCGCATTAACACACACAGCCTCTAGGGCAGCTCCCAGAGGTTAAACAATGGTCCTAACCACTCCCAAAAGTAGTTTGGAGGTCAAAGGTCAATTTGGCACCTTTTTGGCACCTTGCTCTCTACTCATCCCACCTAGGGACAAATACAAACTGGAATTCATCCCACCCAGGGATGAATATCAGTATTCACCCCAGGGTGAGGCGAATAGCAAGTTTTATTGGCAAAAAATCAAACCTCGACAAGTTCGCCAGTTAACTGAGGCTTCAGGCCATGCAATTTAGAGGAATATCTTTAAATCATGGAGAGAGACTTATGTAATGCATGTATTTATTTTAGAGACCTCATGCAAGGAGATTCTAAATCATGGAATTATCTTTTCTCTGAAAATAGGACAAACAACTCAAGTAGCGGCCTCGCATGTGCAATTCAAACAGAGAAACCCTAGGTCTATAAATTGGTGAGTTTTCTCACCAAAAATATATACAAAGAAGGAGCATTTGAGCAACGAAGTACTGCCAATTTACATACCTACTTGCGATTTGTGCCTTTCACATCCTTAATCTCTCATTCGAAAGGGAGGTTATTGGGTGATTATTGGAAGCACAAATATGGACCCAAAACCTGATATTTGGCCATAATATTCCACAAAATTTATCTACAACACCCCATAAGAATTTTTGGACCCATCCCAAGTGGATTGGTTCCAGAAAAGAGTCCTAAACAGTGGGCGTTCTGCCCTCGGATGCCTCCAAGCTGTCATAGCCCTAATCACCCCACCTCAGAATGATTAGAAATTTGTGATAGATTTATCTAATTTTTCTTTTTCATCTTATTCTAGGTCTATTAAATAGGTTGTAGATTAAATTTCACTTCATTCTGAGCAATTTTGACCAAGTTTTTATCATTTCTTGCCTTTACTAACTTGTATATGGAACTAGACAAATTTGGGTTATAGATGTCAAATTGGAGAAATATGACCTTCTGGGTCTTCCCAAAACACCCCCAATTAGCTAACCACAACTTTGTAGGTCATTTGCAGCTTTCTAGATAGGACATTGAAGAGGGTGTTTTATGACAAGTTATTATAGGTCTATTCATCCCACCCTAGAGCGAATACAAATCTGTGAGGAATTTCCAGACTGTTCCTTTTGCAGTGGCATCTTGGTAAAATATTTATTCTTTTGTTAAAATTTTAGGTCGATCTGGGGTCATTTGGTTATTGTTTTAATATTTTCATGCATATACTAACAGTAGGCCTTGGGAAATACATGTTTTATTCTGTCTACAGGTGCTACTAATATTTTATGTTTCTTTGAACGTAGGTTTCTGACATCATAGGAGCAGGAAGGAGTAAATAATCATATACACAAGCGGCGACAACGTTTTGGTTTGCCCATCTTACATGTGGGCACGCGGAAGAAGGATTTCTATCCATGGATGTGATGAGAAATATATTTGACACTCCTATCCCTTAAAAAGGAAGGAGACGTATTGTAACACGAATTTGAAATCATATCAATAAAGAAGGCTATATTTCATACTACTTTTATCTTGTGTCAATTTGTCTATGTTATTTCAATATATAGGCTTTTAGCGTTAAGTTTGGTTTTACATGCATCATGCTTGGCATATTCCTTTTTGTTTCCGTATCCTCGTGCTTTCAGTGGTGATCACGGTGGGACATTTGTCCCTTGATTTTTAAGATTAAGTTTTTGATTAAATTTGCTTGTTTTTTGTCTTACAGGTACCAAGTTTTCAAACGCTGAACTGTTTCAGAGCAGAAATTCAGAGACATCCGATTTGGGCAGAGAAGAGGTAGAGGTCTTAAACACCTTCTCTCAAAATTTTGTTGTTTGTTCTCTGGTTATTTGCTTGCATAAGGGAGTTTGAATGCTTGTTTGCTTCATTTATGCAACTTAAAAATAACCCCACACACCATGTGGTAATTTGAAACAACAAGGAGTTGGTCATAAAACCCCAACCCTTGAGCAAGACCAACGATGGATTTCATCACCACCTTGGCTTGAGATATTGCATACATTACCCCAATCGCGACTGTTGCTAGAAGTATATCTTGACGAAATCTGACCAAGTGTAGCTGGGGTGATTCTCAGTGCATGAGAATAAGTCTTCTATGGTAGGTGTCATAAACAGAGTGATTCCCCTTCTGTACCGCCTATGTTCCACGTAACATCTGCTCTCACGTACCATCTACTCTCATGTACCAATAGTTTCCCTCATGTAAGGACGGGTATATAGAGAGGTTGGTATATCGATCTAGCAACAGTATATCGAAGGGGTGACCATTTTTTGGGAGTCATAAGATCCATCATTTTGCATTTAAATTTTCTTTCCACAAGCTTTCAAACAAACATCAAAACACACCAAATCAGATTCTAGGGCACACTTGTAAATATTTAAACGAGATAACCATTGCGTTGATTGTGTGTTTCCTTTATATTTAAGTGTAGCATAAAAAATCCTAAAAGAGATAAAAATCTACTCATCTTTAGGAGCACATCACCATGGTGTACACTCGTAGATGAGCCCAATCACGGGCAAGCACTACAAAAAGTGTGCAAAGGGGGACAAGTCGCCTCCGATATAGTCCTGAGGACTTAGCCATCCCGCCTTGGTGGCAAGGCACCCAAGATCGCCCACATCATGCCATCACAGAACAAGACTATAGAGGCACCTCTTAGAGAGGCACCCCCACTCAGCATAGGTCCTTTCAAGAGGAGAACCTACATGTAGCACTCAACGTAGACATGAGACCTCCCTTAGAAGCTCATTATGGGTGGCCTAGTGATGAAGTGCTAGAGCAACAGAGGGTCCAAAAGGAGGGGCCATAGGATTTCGTCATCCCTCGTCTACCTCGCACTATGGTTAGAAACACTAGACAATATCCAGAGTGTCAGGCTCTCCAGACAAGGCAAGACAATTTTGCCCGCACCTTTTATGCATACAAAAGAGAGGGTGAGGAAGACCACTATGTTACTCAAGAGAAGTACACAACATGAGAATGATGCACCTCTGCACCCGCTATGTGTCAGGATTGCTCATTGAGGCCGAAGCCTCAGGTAAATGCCACTAACCTCAACAGAGGGAAGCAACCCATAGGGGTCTCGGATCACCACGACCAAGATAGACATGTAGGAGAGGCATCTAGGCTTCCTAAAAATGAGACAACAGAACAAAGTGACTTTGCATTTGCCAAACATACCGCCTGCCAAGCATAGATTATGCAGCTCAGGCAAGATCAACAATAGTTAGAACATTTGTGTCGCCTCAAAAAAGAGTGCATTCAGCGTCAAACAGCCGAATTGCTCCTAAATAATGTGCCTGAGAAGGTCCCAACTCCTCATGCACATAAAGTATAAGTGTATGGGAGGCATAATCCTTTGGTGCGAGACAGGTCTCTGCGACCTTGTCAAGTACTGCCTCCAAGACCTCCTAGACCTGAGCAGGAGGCCACTCCCAGAAATAATGATGGGCACCCTCCACGGGCACCCACATATGCTTATAGGTCTTGGCTAGGAACTCCTCAAGAGGCCTATTAGGAGTATGAACAAGAAGAAGAGTGGGCTGAAATGCCCTACCAAGGCAGAGGGGCTACTACCCAGCCACCCCTCCATAGGCTTCAAGTTCCCCGCAACCCATAGTGGGAGCAAACCAAGGAGGAAGAAATCAAATCCTCCGATGCATATAAAGCATTGCTAGAGCGCTTAGAATCTATGGAGATCAAGACTTCTAGGCACCAAAAGCCCACTTTATGCCAACTCCGTAGTCATCCTATGCATCCATTAGTGCCAGAACCTCCATACCCTGAACACTTTAAACTGCCCCAGTTGGCACTCTTTAGAGGGGAGGAGGATGCCCAAGAGCATGTGACTAGATTCCTGAGCCAGTGCTTTGGCATTTAGGACAACGATGCTTTGTTACTAAGAACATTTATAACCACATTCACCGACCCTACCTCATATTGGTTCACTCAGTTGCCCAAACATAGCATCAGTAACTTGGTTCATCTAGTGGACGTGTTCCTCGAACGCTTCGACTTCAACACCAAGAAAAGGGTGTCATTAAGTGACCTAGCTAGCCTCAGTAAGTATGAGGAAGATACCATGGCGGCATATGGGAACCGATGGAGGATGCTGCTTTCAAAGCTACCCTACCTCCCTTCCATGTTTGACCTAACTCAGATGTTCTCAAAGAGTTGTTTGAGATCGATCTCCATGCTATTGCAGCTGCAGCAATATGCCACTTTAGAGGAAGCTCTAGCGCAAGGAAAAATCATTGAGGAGATCAAGATACAGGATGGTGAGATCACAAAACCTAAGAAGAAGAATGGACCAAGAACACTAAAATAGGGACCACACAATAAAAACTCGCTAAGGTTAATCAGGTTGCTATCAACGTCCCTAAGCCTGCACAAGCAACACAACCTCAAAAGGCTAACCATCAGGTATTGCCTCCTAACAACTATGAGAGATAAAACCAAAGGCAGGAATAAAATTAGTAGCGTCACCCTAAGCGACAATTTAATCCTTACACAAAGTCCAGGGACTCTCTGTTTGATCGCTTGTTAGCGGTGAACTTGATCAACCTTCAAAAAATTCAAACTATAGATCCCAATGCATCGAAGCCTAAGGGGTACTAAGAGGACTTGTACTATAGGTTCCACAGGTGTAAGGGACATGATCTTAACGCATGTTGGAAGTTCAAAGGTTTGGTACAAGACCTAATCGACAATAAGACATTGGCAGTGGACAACCCCGTAGCGCCAAACAACCAACATATGGGAGTCTTCAGAGACCCCTTTCCTGCCCATGAGGCATAGGAAAAACCCCTTCAAGTCAATGAGGTGCAATAGAATTGCCCCATGCAGGGGTATGTAGGGATGATAAGCATAGTGACTAGGAACAAGAGATATCTAGGAGTTGCCCCCGTGGCAACCACAAGAGAGGTTCCATCGACGTCACAAACTCAAAAACACCCTACGCAACTTCCCCCGCCTAGACCAGTGGCCACGATTTGGACTAGACTTACCCAAATTCTAAGGACCACGTCGGCTAGGCTCTCCATATACGAGCTCATTCAAAAATCAGTGCCCCATCGGGAGGCTCTAATGGAGATTTTAAAGGCCATCGAGCTGCAGCCCCATGAAGCAAACTCTTTCAACAACTTTGTGGGACATGTAAAACAATGTACGAAACCAGTCATCACCTTTAGATAAGATGAATTGAAAACAGTGACTGGTGATGTGGCAGATCCACCACTGCACGTTATTGCATGGGTCAACAGGATTTTGTATAAGAGGGTGTCGGTGGACATTGGCTCGTCCAGTAATATCATCACTACAGCAGCACTAAAACATTTAAAGTTGCCAGCATCTCACATCGTGGCCTCCACTTATACACTACGAGCATTCAATGATGCAATATGCTCAACAGTTGGCACAATTGTCCTACCTATCCAAGCGGGACAAAATACTATTTATACATTGTGCCACATCTTGAAAGGTGAGATGGCTTATAATATCGTGCTGGGCTGGCCTTGGATTAGGGACATGAAGTGTGTCCCTTCAATAGCTCATCAGTGCCTAAAGTATACATTTGAAGGATAGGTGCATGTAGTACCGAAAGACTTGGAGCCCTTCAAATACTACAATACAGTGCAATTCATGCCGCAATCGAATCTTCCATCAACACATTTTGATTTTCAGTTGAATCCATATCAATAGGGTCCGATTTCGTAGGCATATCCATTGATTAATCCGTAGAGTCCTCAGTCGGGTCCATATTCCTCCGCTAGTCCTTCAACAACGACGGCACCTACGGTGGCCACATCCAAGGACAAGGGAAAGAAACCCCTAGAAGAGGAACCACCCCTCGTCTCCACCATCTCTACCAAAGAGATGCCTAGCCGAATGGAATTTGAGACACCTAGTTCGCCCCACATGGAGTGGACTCAAGAAGGACTCCCATTCGCTCCCCCTCAACCGCCAATGGTCACCGTTGAGATGGCCAACACGGGCCTGGGGGAATATCTAGTGAGGAACATTGTAGCAACGCCCACACTTGAGTCCATGCAGGACATGGGGAGGTCTAGACTCCCCATCGGCTCTGTGGTTCCTTTAGGCTACCCACCCAATCAGACAAACTTTGTTTATGGGGGCCTGGATAATGGCGTTGAAACTTGTATGCAAGAAGACGAAGATGAAGAGCCCTTTGCTGAGGACGTAAACTATCTGTTCAACCCTAATTTCGCTTTAAGATATCTTGTCCAATGCAATTGGAATGGATATGGGTTGGGCAGGTATGAGCAAGGAGTGCGTGTTCTTTTCCAACCGAGATATCAAATACCGTATGACAAGTCAGGAGTAGGGTTCAACCACCCATTGCCCCTAGACATCTTGGTAGAGATAATGCAAGTTCTAAGGATAGCCAACAAGGATGGGTTGGCATTAGATCCATATGCCAATCCTAACACAACATATACATTGGGAGATTATCTCCCATTGCTAACAACCAACCTTGTTGACCATAACAATCCTTTCCCTTCTGCCAAACAGGGAGCAAATTCAAGGACTCACCTACACGAGGGATATGGACAAGACCAAGAAGGGTCTTCAGAAGATGAGTCGGAGTACGAGGTAACACCTTGGGATCCTTTCAAGTCTGATAGCAATAATTTATAAGTACATCCCATGGATGATTATCAAGAGAGCTTCTTGATAATGTTCCCTTTAGATGCTCCAATTGAGCATATGCCACCTTAAGAGAATCAGGTCCCCTTGCAAAGAGTGGAACAACCTTGATGGGACCACATTAATTTGCTCGAGAAAGATGTGCCTCATATGTCGCAAACCACTATTGGAGCCAACGAAGGCCTTTGGATCTCTGTCAGTGATTTGAAATATGAAACTAAGATGGCCTATCTCAACCACACGCGGTAGATGCAACAACAATATCCCTTGGACATAGATGACATGTTTGAACACCTGCACATAGTGAAAGCACGAGATTCCGGGCAAAGGAAACACTAAGTGCGATTGCATTCAAAATTAAGTACGCTTAAGTCCTAGAAATGTAAATTGCATGAAATGGAAAAGAAACACATTGGAAGAGACACAATCAAATAGAGAAAACACAGCCCTTTCATTAATATCCCTTGATCTCTGTTACAATGATGTCTCCTCCCTTTTCAGGGGCTAGGAGCGCAAATAGAGTTTGATTACAATCACTGAATGATTCCTCTTTCCGCGTGCCCACGATTGCAATGGGCGGGCCAAGATGATGCCGCCGTTGATGTCGATGAGTTCTTCACCTCTGCTGCTTCTCCTGTGAACAAAGAAACAACCAAGATGTCAGTAGCACCTGCTGCAAATGAAAAGCGTTTGCTCTCTAAAACTAACGAAATATGCATGTAAATATTTGCCTGAAACAATAATTACAGTGAGTCCAAATTGCTTCAAAACTTGATAGAAGATAAGAAAAGTTACCAGAAGGCCACTGCCACTGAGGCAGCTAGCCAATCCACCTTCAACTAGAATTCGTCCCTGGGCAGGATGAATTCTGACTGCAATTCGTCCCTGGGTGGGACGAATTCTTCTGTGTTGAAGAAATCGACCTGCTGCTGCTCCAATGTCGGATCCCGAGACCTAAAAAATGCCTGCAAACAGGGGGGTTATGTAATTGGGGCCATTTTGGGACGACCCAGATGGTCAGATTTTCCCAATTTGGCCTCCACCCTCGGGAATTTGACCTCGACACCTGCAAGTTAGCGAAACGACAAAGCAACACAAAACATACTAAAATCTGACCAAAAGTTACAAAATTGCAGATATGGATTAATAAAACCTAATAACATAAAATGCAATCTGAAAAATGATCTAAAATTCTCAAAAACTAAAAATAGGACTTGGGAGGTGCGGGGGTGCCCAAGTGGGCCTCCCACCGTTGGCACTTGATTTTGGAGCCAATCCATCAGGGATGGGCCCAAAACTTCTTAGGATTGGGGGGTCGGCGAATTGGTTGGTTCAGGTGTCCATGCGTTGGATTTGGGTAAGGTTCGAGCTTCCAAAGGCCACCCAACAACCTCCCTTGCAAAAGAGATTGGTGGATGTGGGAAGGTGAACCAATAGGGATGCAAGTGGGTCTTCAATTCGGCAGCACTTCGTTGCTTGAAAACTCCTTCAACCTGTATATTTTGGGTGAGAAAAGTCCCACCTGTTATAGACCCATGGGGTCTCTTTTGGGAGGGAAGCACAAATGCCATGTGTTGGCCATAGGCACCATGTGGCAGTCTTGTCTTCCCATGAGGGAGGGGAGTCCTCCATTGACTTGAGATTTGATAAATGCCTTTTGTGACAGTCTTCTAATGGCCCCTCTGTCCACCTACACACACGTGCAAGGCAGGAGTCCTTAACTGACTGTTCCGGGCTGCCACTTGGATCCATTTGCCTTTTTTCCCGTTAAGCTTAGAATTCGTCCCACCCAGGGACGGATTTAGAATTCGTCCTGGGGTGGGACGGATTCTATTTTGAATTCGTTTCGGGGTGAGACGAGTACTGGGCAAAGTGTCCAAGTGTGCAAAATTGCTTCTTGACCTTACAAAATTGCTATGAAAGTGGTTAAGACCACTGTTTAACCTCTGAGGGCTGCCCTGGGGGCTGTGTTTGTCAAAGCGATCAGTGTTTGCAGTCACATAATCGGATTGGTGCTGTTTTGGTGTCTACAGATGCCCCTTTTTGGGAAGCGCTGCGGGTGACGCAGTTTCGAGCAAAAATAGATAACCAAAGCACTAATGATTAGGGTTTCTTGGTAACCTAACCAAATTTTGATGCCCCAAGTATGGAAAGGGCATGCATTCTTGAATCCTTGCTTCTGACGTGCTAAGGAATTTGATTTCAAGTATTAACCTGTTTTGGTGAGGTGTGACTTGAACTTAGACATTGATCGGTCATGAACAAGTGAAGGGCATTTTTATCCTCAGGGGGAACCTTGTGTTCATGATTCACGAAATGCCAAGTGTTTGATTGATTTTATTATTGCTTGTTTACTGCCCCAAGCAGGAGCGTGATTGTCTTTGTCAATGATTCTTTGAATGCATGTTGTTTTCCTTAATTGGGTGTGTGATTGTTGGTTGGTGACTAAGTGTGACTACCCCCTCAAGCGATGAATCGATGAGGGAATGACCTTCGTGAGAGAAGCGACGAGTCGCTTGACCCAAGATGACTTGTGCAAGGGTGCCTTTAGAGGGTTTATTGTTAAGCGTGTGTAATTTTTCCAACATTTGGACCTATTTTTGGTGGGTGTTAACCCTTTTGGTGATGCGTAATGAGGTGAAATCATCGAAAACCGAACTTCCTGTGGATCGGTCCAGCTATGATAGCCTTCTTGGGGAACTAGGAGAGCGATAATTTGGACCTCGACATCGATTTTCTTTTCCTAGAGGTTAAGTACATGAGAACTTATGCCCGACAATGTTTTTGCTGTGTTTTTGTTGAATTTTGTACTGTTTTTGTTGTTTTTGTGACACCATTTGGTGATTGAATTGTCGGCAATCCGTCCTCCCGTGGAGCGGTCCGGCTATGGTAGCCTTCTTCGGGAGTAGGATAGTGACAATGCAAACCCCGACATCAATTTTGCTATGCCAAGAGGTTAAGTGCAAGAGTACTTGTGTCTGGCAATGTTTATTGCTTGTTTTGTGTTGCATTTTTTGTTGTTTTGTTGTTTTTTGTGACACCATTTTGGGATTAAATTGTCAAAAATTTGTCTTCCCGTGGAGCGGTCCAGCTATGGTAGCCTTCTTAGGGAGTAGGATAGTGATAATTTGTGACCCCGATGTCATTTTTGTATGCCCATGTTGTCAGTTGCATTTGCAATCCTATCAGGAAATTTTATTGTCTGTTTTTAGTGCATTTTTAGTCATTTTTGTTGATTTTTTTTGTGTTGGCCTGAATTCGTCCCTGGGTGGGACGAATTCCAGCTGGAGAATTTGTCCCTGGGTGGGACGAGCACTGATCAGAGCGCTCGTCCCAGTCAAGGACGAATTCCAATGCAAAGGGCCTATTTAAGGGCCAAAACTTGATTTTGGGCTCATTTGTGTCATTTTTTTTCTTGCGATTTTGGAGCTCTGGGAGGAGGAGGTAATTCTACGAAGTGAAGCGCTGCTGGAATTCTCTCTGCCATCATGAGTGCACAAACTGGTTCGAGTGGCGGAGCCGAGGCGAGACCTGTAAGTGACCCTAGGTTTTATTTTGCTTTAACTTAATGCATTATTTTTTTGTTGACGCTTTTCAAAACTTTAAGATTTTCTGTGATGTTTTTGTTTAACAGTTAAGGTTAGAAACCCTAGAACTGAAAATTTGATCTGTTTTATTTATTTATTTATTTATTTTATTTTTTTTGTTTGCTTGCAGGTTGTTAGGAGCCGGTACCGTGTACCCGCTGCCTTTACTGAGGCGCGGTTGGCCTTGACCGATGATGACTGGGAATGGCTTGATGCCCTTGGGCTCAAGCAGGTGGCTCGACTGGAGCCTGTGGTTTTGGATCAGGCCTATCTGACGGCCTTGATCAAGCTTTGGTATCTGCGGACCAATACTTTCCATCTCCCGATAGAGGAGATGACTGTGACTCTTAAGGACGTCTATTGGTTGCTTCAGATTTCGATAGATGGTCTGCCTATTAGGACATCTTTGTTTGATCAGCGGTCTGCTATACTTACAAGATGTTTTGGGCATGGGGGGGAGCTGGGTGTAGCAGACCCAGTGGAGACAGCCAAAGCAGATTGCCAGGCTGGCGAGATTTTGGTTGGCTGGTGGAAGGAGAGGGGGGTGTTAGGAGTGAGGCACGCATTCCTAATGGGCCTCATTTCTAACATTCTTCTCCCTGATTCGTCAAGCGCGAGGTTCCCGTGGAACCTGCTGGATTTGGTGTGGCAGTTGGCAGAGTGCCCGATAGAGGCACCGTTGATTCTGAGATGGGGACAGAATTTGTTGGCATAGCTTTACGGGGAGCTATACGGGGTCCGCTGTCGACAGTGGAAGGGTGTCAATTGTAGCTTTACATTGATGCATTTTCTCGGCTCACTCCAGGGGAGGTGTTTTGGCGTCCCTATCGGGACTGTCCAGCTTTGCCTGAGGCTGGAGAGTGGCTCCGACGGGTACGGAGGGAGTGATGGTTGACTGGGCGACACGGGACGGAGCATGAGTTCTTTCCGTACCGTCGGATTACATGATATTTTGGGTGCACCAGGGGTTTCCTAGTGAGCCCGTAGGCTATCGATTTTTGGGAGATGAGAGGGATCTAGAGCCACCGGTCCTCGTGCCATTGGGCGAGGAATCGGATGCGGTGATTGAGGTGTTGGATGTGGATGACGTTGGTACTACCACTGAGTATGACTCATGGTGGGTATTGTGGCGCTGGAGAGGAGAGGGTCCACTGGGAGGCACGGAGGCGACAGTGGAGGATGCTAAGGTGGCAGGGGGTGATTGGGGAGGGCCGGTCTCAGGATCCGACATTGGAGCAGTAGCAGGTCGGTTTCTTCAACACAGAAGAATTCGTCCCACGCAGGGACGAATTGCAGTCAAAATTCGTCCTGCCCAGGGACGAATTCCGCTTGAAGGTGGATTGGCCAGCTGCCTCGGTGGCGATGGCCTTCCGGTAGCTTTTCTTACCTTCTGTCAAGTTTTGAAGCAATTTGGACTCACTGTAATTACTGTTTCAGGCAAATATTTACATGCATATTTCGTTAGTTTTAGAGAGCAAACACTTTTCATTTGCAGCAGGTGCTACTGACATCTTGGTTGTTTCTTTGTTCACAGGAGAAGCAGTAGAGGTGAAGAACTCATCGACATCAGCGGCGGCATCATCTTGGCCCGCCCATTGCAATCGTGGGCACGCGGAAAGAGGAATCATTCAGTGATTGTAATCAAACTCTATTTGCGCTCCTAGCCCCTGAAAAGGGAGGAGACATCATTGTAACAGAGATCAAGGGATATTAATGAAAGGGTTGTGTTTTCTCTATTTGATTGTGTCTCTTCCAATGTGTTTCTTTTCCATTTCATGCAATTTACATTTCTAGGACTTAAGCATACTTAATTTTGAATGCAATCGCACTTAGTGTTTCCTTTGCCCGGAATCTCGTGCTTTCAGTGGCGATCACGGTGGGACTTGATTTTGGAGCCAATCCACCAGGGATGGGCCCAAAACTTCTTAGGATTGGGGGGTCGGTGAATTGGTTGGTTCAGGTGTCCATGCGTTGGATTTGGGTAAGGTTCGAGCTTCCAAAGGCCACCCAACAACATCCCTTGCAAAAGAGATTGGTGGATGTGGGAAGGTGAACCAAGAGGGATGCAAGTGGGTCTTCAATTCGGTAGCACTTCATTGCTTGAAAACTCCTTCAACCTGTATATTTTGGGTGAGAAAAGTCTCACCTTTTATAGACCCATGGGGTCTCTTTTGGGAGGGAAGCACAAATGCCATGTGTTGGCCATAGGCGCCATGTGGCAGTCTTGTCTTCCCATGAGGGAGGGGAGTCCTCCATTGACTTGAGCTTTGATAAATGCCTTTTGTGACGGTCTTCTAACGGCCCCTCCGTCCACCTACACACGCGTGCAAGGCAGAGTCCTTAATCGACCGTTTGGGCTGCCACTTGGCACCATTTGCCTTTTTGCCCGTTAAGCTTAGAATTCGTCCCACCCAAGGACGGATTCGAGATTCGTCCTGGGGTGGGACGGATTCTATTTTGAATTCATCCCGGGGTGAGACGAGTACTGGGCAAAGTGTCCAAGTGTGCCAAATTGCTTCTTGACCTTACAAAATTGCTATGAAAGTGGTTAAGACCACTGTTTAACCTCTGAGGGCTGCCCTGGGGGCTGTGTTTGTCAAAGCGATCAGTGTTTGTAGTCACATAATCAGATTGGTGCTATTTTTGTGTCTACACATAGGGACCAGGCATAGGTGGCACCTAAACCCAGTGTAGTTATAGCAATTACTGCACCCACCACTCTAGGTATACAAAGAGCATATTTCGAATGGAGACCCTATCAAACCATCAGTGCCTAGGGCAGACCCTATCTTCGTATCCACGCATAGGGCTGATCCATTTGTGCCAGTACCCACAGATCCAGATCCAGAGCACAAAGATCATCTAGGATGTCCGAGCAGTCATACCTATGGTAATGGAGACCACAATCATTTCATCAACATGATCTCCATTGATCTAACCGCCCCCATCCATGATCCAGTCGACCCGACATGGTCATTGTATCTAGATCTAGATGCTATAGACTGGGATCATTCTGATACACCGCCATCCCCATCAGAGTACTGGCCTTATAGAGGAATGTTCCATTTCACCCCGAGACGGACTCGGGATGTCTTCCATGCTGAAGAGGAACCCGACGTTCCAAATGACGATCTAAATTTAGCAAACGATATCCACTTGATCCCAACTCCACACTAGTTGGAGGATGGGTCCCACATGTCGGTCGAGGAGATGATTGACGTAGACATTGGCTCTGATCCAATGAATTTTCAAATCATCAAGCTGGGGGTAAGTCTATCCCCCGAAGAGCAAGCCAACTACATTGCCCTTCTCAAAGAGAAGAAGGAGGTTTTTGCATGGTCATACAAAGACATGTCGGGACTAGACCTACAGCTAGTCACGCATAATCTAACGCTTGATCCGACAGTCAAGCCAGTAAAGCAAAAACTATGTAAGATGCACCCAAAAGTGGCCTTAATGATCAAATACAAGCTACAAAATCTATTGGATGCATAGTTTGTCATCTGCGTGGATTACCCACCATGGTTATCTAACATGGTTCCCGTCAAAAAGCTCAACGAAAGGATTTGCATATGCATCGATTTTCAAGATCTAAACAAAGTGAGTCCTAAAGATGATTTTCCCTTGCCTAGCATTGATGCATTGGTGTAGGAGTCATTAACTGACTGTTCTGGGCTGCCACTTGGCACCATTTGCCTTTTTTCCCGTTAAGCTTAGAATTCGTCCCACCCAAGGACGGATTCAGAATTAGTCCTGGGGTGGGACGGATTCTATTTTGAATTCATCCCGGGGTGAGACGAGTACTCGGGCAAAGTGTCCAAGTGTGCCAAATTGCTTCTTGACCTTACAAAATTGCTATGAAAGTGGTTAAGACCACTGTTTAACCTCTGAGGGCTGCCCTGGGGGCTGTGTTTGTCAAAGCGATCAGTGTTTGTAGTCACATAATCAGATTGGTGCTATTTTTGTGTCTACACATAGGGACCAGGCATAGGTGGCACCTAAACCCAGTGTAGTTATAGCAATTACTGCACCCACCACTCTAGGTATACAAAGAGCATATTTCGAATGGAGACCCTATCAAACCATCAGTGCCTAGGGCAGACCCTATCTTCGTATCCACGCATAGGGCTGATCCATTTGTGCCAGTACCCACAGATCCAGATCCAGAGCACAAAGATCATCTAGGATGTCCGAGCAGTCATACCTATGGTAATGGAGACCACAATCATTTCATCAACATGATCTCCATTGATCTAACCGCCCCCATCCATGATCCAATCGACCCGACATGGTCATTGTATCTAGATCTAGATGCTATAGACTGGGATCATTCTGACACACCGCCATCCCCATCAGAGTACTGGCCTTATAGAGGAATGTTCCATTTCACCCCAGGACAGACTCAGGATGTCTTCCATGCTGAAGAGGAACCTGACGTTCCAAACGACGATCTAAATTTAGCAAACGATATCCACTTGATCCCAACTCCACACTAGTTGGAGGATGGGTCCCACATGTCGGTCGAGGAGATGACTGACATAGACATTGGCTCAGATCCAATGAATTTTCAAATCATCAAGCTGGGGGTAAGTCTATCCCCCGAAGAGCAAGCCAACTACATTGCCCTTCTCAAAGAGAAGAAAGAGGTTTTTGCATGGTCATACAAAGACATGTCGGGACTAGACCTACAGGTAGTCACGCATAATCTAACGCTTGATCCGACAGTCAAGCCAGTAAAGCAAAAACTATGTAAGATGCACCCAAAAGTGGCCTTAATGATCAAAGAAAAGCTACAAAATCTATTGGATGCATAGTTTGTCATCTGCGTGGATTACCCACCATGGTTATCTAACATGGTTCCCATCAAAAAGCTCAATGAAAGGATTTGCATATGCATCGATTTTCAAGATCTAAACAAAGTGAGTCCTAAGGATGATTTTCCCTTGCCTAGCATTGATGCATTGGTAGACGCTACAACAGGCCATGAAATGCTTTCCCTCATGGATGGTTTCTCAGGATACAATAAAATTCGTATCAATCTCGAAGACCAACTAAAAACGGTGTTCACAATGCCTTGGGGGACATTTTGTTATAAGGTCATGTCTTTTGGCCTTAAAAATGCTGGCATCACCTACCAACGTGCAATGATGTATATCTTCCATGATTACATGCATAAAACTTTGGAAGATTACGTGGATGATTTTTTGGCCAAATCTCTTTTGCGCCTAGATCATCTCGATGACTTAAGCAGGATCCTCAATCGCCTCATGGAACATAAAGTCAGACTAAACCCCAAGAAGTGTGTCTTTGGTGTCACATCTGGAAAGCTCTTGGGTTACATAGTCTCCAAACGAGGAATTGAGGTAGACCCACACAAATTCAAGGCAATCCTTGAAATGCTTCCCCCAACTACCATCAAGCAGCTCAAAAGTCTATAGGGAAAGGACGCGTCGATCAAGCGCTTCATAGCGCAACTATCTGACAAGTGCCAACCCATGAATAAATTATTGCATAAGGGGGTTACATTTCACTGGGATGACGAGTGCCAATCAGTATTTGATGACATTAAACAATACTTGGCTTCACTACCAGTATTGGAACCACCTAGACCAGGAGTATCATTCTACTTATACATCTTAGCTATTGAGGTGGCACTGGGTGCCATGCTGTCCCATAAAAATGAACTACACAAAGAATAGGCTACTAACTATCTTAGTCGCACCCTGGTCAGTTATGAACTTAACTATGCATACGTTGAAAATCTCTGCTTAGCAGTAGTGTTTGCTACCAAAAAGCCATGCCACTACGTGCTCAGCAATATGATGTATGTTGTGTCTAAGGAGAATCCATTGTGATACATGATGAGTCGTACTTATCATAGTAGCCACACGATGAAATGGATCATGTTGTTGATGGAGTTTGACATAGAATTTATTGGATAGAAATCCATAAAAGGTCAAGTCATCACCGATCAACTAGCATAGTCTCCTCTTGAAGACGATTAGCCTCTGATCATAGAACTACTTGATGATGAGGTTTTTCATGTTTCAGAATCGTTAGATTCTGATGAGCCTGAGTCACAGGATGACATGACCTTATTCTTTGATGGTTTAAATGTGAGCAAGGAGGTGGTGCGGGAATTGTATTCTTCACTCCATAAGGGGCTTCCATGCCTCTGTCATTTAAATTAGACTTCCCGTGCACCAACAACAATGCAGAATACGAAGCCTTGCTCATAGGTCTTCATACAGTAATCACCATGAACATTAAATGTTTAAACATCTTTGGTGATTCGTTGTTAATTGTCAATCAAGTAAAGGGGATATTCCAATGTAAATGTCTAGTTCTACAGGCCTACAAAGCCCTTGTGGACAAATTTTTGGCACAACTTGAATGGTATGACATCGAGGCATTCCCTCGATCATCGAATCATTTTGCTGATACTATGGCCTCCTTGGGTTCATTAATCCTACAAGACCCTTCCAATGAGATGACCACCATTCAGGTCAAAACATTATCACAATCCGTGATGGAGTGTGCAAACTATGACCTAACACCAAGAATCCATCTAATCCAGATTGAACCATCTTAGTATAGGTTCTCTCGAATCCATGATTGTATAACTCAAGCCAAATAGGGGTCCTTATTCTCCTCGACCCCTCTTAATAGCAACACAACATTGTTTTTACAATTTATTTTTTGCTCAGCTTTTGCTATGGATGGACTTCAAGAGGAATTGGTCGTTCATACCATTGAGTTTTCTGATCAGCAGGATTGGTACACACACATAAGGGATTACCTCAAGCTAGGTAACCTCCCACTTGGATTGACATAAGCCGCAAAAATATCATTTAAACAGAAAGCAAAAAAACACGTCTTGTTAGGAGACTTTTTGTATCGTCGAAGCTATGAAGGAATCCTCCTCTATTGCTTGGACCAGTAAGAGTCCACTTGGGTGATCACCCAAGCACATGATGGTACATGTGGTGGCAACTTCAGCGGTATGGCCATCACAAAGCACATTCTTCGCATGGACTATTATTGGCCATCTTTAGAGCGGGATTGTTGCGCATATGTAAAGAAGTGCATGAAGTGTCAACACCATGCTAATTTGACACATGTACCTTCTCAAGCCTTGCAACCAATCCAATCATTTTGGCCTTTTTCACAGTGGAGCTTCGATCTAATCAAAAATATCTCCCCTATGTCATCGGGTCGTCACACGTTCATCATAACGGCCATAGAGTACTTCACCAAGTGGGTGGAAGCAATTCCGCTAACCTCTACGACCGAAACCTGCATTGCGGAGTTTATTTTGCATAACATCATGTCATTTTGGTATTCCATACAAGATCCTTTCGAATAATGGTACACCATTCAAGAATAAATATGTGCATGCTTTGACCACAAAGTACAAAATTTAGCATAGTTTTTCAACACCCTATTATCCGTAAGCAAATGGGCAAGCAAAGGCGTCAAACAAAACACTAGTTTCCATCCTCAAAAAGACAGTCGTAGACAGTCATAAAGATAGGCACATTCAAATCCCGCTTGCCCTATGGGCTTATCACACTAGCATTCGGATGCCCACTGGGGCCACTCCATTTTTATTGGTGTATGGCTCCGAGGCAGTCATGCCTCTTGAGTTGGAAATCCCTTCCCTATGCATTTCAATGCAAGAGTTCATCGATGATGACACTATGTGGCACGTTCGGTTAGACCAACTGACGTTGCTCGACGAATGATGCATCAATGCTCTCGAGAATTTGCATATATATCAAGAGTGACTTAAGAAAGCATACAACATGAAAGTCCACCTAAGAGAGTTTCAGTTTGGTGACTTGGTCTTAAAAGAGAACCAGGAGAATTCTAATTTGTCATCCCATCTAAGGGACAAGTTCATGGCAAACTAGTTAGGTCCTTATGTGATTGACAGTAGAATAGGACCTGGAACATACCGGATCGCCTCTCTTGAAGGAATCAAGGAACTAGAACCCTTGAACATCAGTCATTTGAGGCCATTCCACATCTAGAGAGCCATAGTCCAACCAAATGCTCCAAAGGTATCCATAAACCCTTTGGTCAAGCCAAAAGCTCCAAGTATTTTCATAATTGCTTGGTCAACCCAAAATGCCCCAAAGGTATCCATAAACCCTTTGGTCAAACCAAAAGCTCCAAGGATTCCCACAATCGCTTAGTCAACCCCCAAAATGCTCCAAAGGTATCCATAAACCCGTTGGTCAAAACCAAAAGCTCCAAGAGTTACCATAACTGCTTGGTCAAAATACATACTCAAAAACAAACAAAAATAATAAAATCATCAAAAATAACAAAAAAATTGCATTCCAATTCCATGCATACTGGTAAAAATCAAAATACAAAAATATAGGTTGCATTAGGCATCGCATCCATACATTACATATTTACTAGGTCATACAAGTCAACAACACCATAGACTGTCATTACTTGGCAATTCCATCATTTTCCACATCAAATCCATTTTATAAATGCATACAACCAGAATAACACCATTGCCATTTTTAGCATTAGTCAGTTGTCTCCTAATGTATATAGGGTTTTTGTCATTCAACTGTCTTTAAATTGCTAGCTAAACACTATACAAAGTTAGACAGATTTTACATAGGAAAGTTTTACTTGGATCACGCCTCGTTACGTAACATCCCTACACAAGTTAAAACACAAAGTATTCCTAAGTTGTGTGAATGCAAGAGAAACCTACAAAGTAGTCTAGGGTACCATAAGTGAAAGATTAGCCTGTTCATCCCCCTGTGCAAATGGTTCAAGAGTGTTGAGAATTGACAAAAGGACGAGATCTTCCCCATAAATTCCCCCTAATAAATAGTGGTATTCACCACTACCAAAATCCCCATCATATTTGGTCCCCAAAGTTGTAAGGATTCGTACTACACGTTCCTGCCAAGGATGGGTAGTCATCCCCAAGACCTAAAAGGATCAACGTCATTCAAAAACAAAATTCCAACAAACCATCATCACAACCATCTCCACTCACCTTTGGTCTCAAAGTTGTAAGGATTCATACTATACGTCCCTGAACAGGATGGGTAGTCATCCCCAAGGCCTAAAAGATCAATGCACTTACTTCATAATCTCCATCATCCCCTTGGTTCCCAAAGTTGTAAGGATTCGTACTACACGTACCTGAATAGGATGGGTAGTCATCCCCAAGGCCAACAAGATCAAGGCCATTCATAAGCCACAAACTTACAAGATCAACATTACAAATGCTCAAAATACAAAATCAAATAACAGTGGTTATCACCACTATTCAAAATCCTTGCACAAAAAAAAAAAAAAAAGAGAAAAATAAACAGTGATTTTCATCACTATGTAGACGAGCAAGTAACTGAAGTCATTGAGCAAACACACAACCTAAACTTGAATCTCTAGAATTCTTAGTATTTAAAAACCATCTAGGTGATCCTCATTACGGGTTTTGGGGATAGCCTACCTGGCAATGGCGGTATCCTAACCGCATGATGATATGTTTGTCACATTAGCTTTGTGTGTGTGCAGACCAATGTTTGCATGTGGATGAGCTAGCTTATGGTACCTTAGATTGTCTCGTGGATTAATCTTACTAAATACAACAATGAAGTTAGTGGATCTAATTAGGTGATCCTCAGTATAGGTTTGGTTGATAGCCTATCTGGCACTAGCAGTATCCTGATAAATACCACATAAACGAACTCAATTGCACACATAGGGATGTGAAATAACTTGGTTAAATTCAAGTCAGATTTATACCTTGTTCAAAAGTCTTGCGAGATAAATGTACAATCTTGGCTATTTAGTTAAAATATCTGAATCTCAGAAAAGCTTTACATTTTAAAACAACTGGTATATTTCATTCCGTACATCACCATCAGAAAATATGCAAAATACAAAAACAAAGTTTTCACATGCAAAGTCATTCCACAAAGTCATCTCGTTAGTACAACAAGCCAGTTAAATCTTGCACAGTCTATGGTGCCATCGACAAGTTATCAACAACTCATTTCATTCATTCCATATGCATACCTCATATAAATTAGAAACATTGCATTCATAATAGCATATGCATACATCAATGTAAATACATGTGCATCAAAACAAACCATGAAAAGTGCATAAACACCCAAAAAGAGTCATCTGTATATATATCATCAAAACTACCCGTGGGCTACAATGAACTAGTTCTCTGACCTTGCAACAAAAGCCAAAAGATCAAAAACCCCTAAGCCTAGGGCATCGGCCACCATGATCATGCAGGATCAATGCAACAAGAACTACCCCCCGTGGTGTGGGTCCTATGGGACCTCTCAAGGTGACTGCTGCTCACCCCTGCATCACGCCCACTAGTGCCTCCCTCATCTAGCCGCCTACGATGAGATGATGCTGACTACTCCGTATCACTATCTCTCGTCTGACATGAAGAGCCACCTCCAAGGGGCTTAGGTAACCACCCACCGAGGTGGATAATATCTCCCTCCATATCCATCCGATGTCAAAACCACTCTGTCTCCTACCAAAACCACTCTGCCTCCCACCGATAGTAATAAGCTACTGCATCGTCGCACTATGCCAATGTCTTCTCCTTCTCCGCTAGCTGCACCTGTAGGATATCCCTCTCCTGTGTAGTAGTGATGTCCCCATCCTCTCAGTGGTACACAACAAATGTGTTCTCCCACTCTACCAGCTGAGTATGTAGGAGATACCTCTCCTACAAAGCCTCTCCCAGCTCCTCATCTCATCTCCACAGTAGGTCCTCCAATCGTGCTATCTTAGTGTAATGCCTTTCCTCCACATCCTCTGACCCTGCTTGAGGCCTCGACATCTCCGAAAAGGTAGGCTACTCTGGCTCCCACTGCTCTAGGATGTCTTGCATATCCAGCTGATCTAGAACCCCAAACTCCCCTCCAACATCCTCAACCTCCACCAATTTTGCATCATCCAGCAGAACTCCCCAGCCCTCTCCTAGTGCCTCTGCACCCTCATCCCCTACTATACCCCCTAGAGGTCCCTCACCTCGTCATCTTTGCAAAGTCCACCACTACTCATACTCCGTGGTAGTCCCAACATCATCCACATCTGAGACATAAATTATGACATCTGCATCCTCATCTAGTGGCACAACGACTAGCTGATCCAGAGTCCTCTCATCCCCCTGGTGTCGATAGACCACGGGCTTGCCAGGCAACCCCTGGCGCACCCCAAACTGTCGGGTAACCTAGCCATAAGGAAAAAACTCTTGCTCAGTCTCGTGTCGCCCAATTAGCCACCACCCCCTCTGTATCCATCAGAGCCACTATCCAGCCTCATGCAGGGCTGGACAGTCCTGGTAGGGGCGCCAGAACACCTCCCCTGGAGCAAGCTGAGTGAAGGCATCAATATAATACCCTACGACACCCTCCCATCATTGACTCTGACCCTGCTCCTCCGACCTCCACCATAGCACCCTATAACCAATCTCTCCGTCTACCATCTCTGCCCGAGTCGTCCAGGGCAGCCCCGTCGGCCTCTCCATTGCTATGTGCTACCAATCCCAGCACTGCAACAAGTAGCTACAGCTAATCCCATTCCACCTTCGACAGTGGACCTCGTACATCTCATCATAGAGCTATGCCATTAGATTTTGTCCCCATATCATGATCATAGGAGCCTCCGTAGGACACTCCACCAATCGAAACACGACCTCTAGTAGGTTCCACGGGAACCTCACACCCAAATATTTAGGGAGAAGCATGTTGGAAATGAGGCCCATAAGTAATGTGTGCCTCACTCCCAACACACCCCTCTCTAGCCACCATCGAACAAATATGCCACCAATCTAGCAGTCGCCCTCTTCCCTCTCCACTGGGCTGTCCACCCCCATCTCGTCTCCATGCCCAAAATAGCTTATCAATACGTTGTCCTCTGATCCCGCGACATCGTTCGAATTGGCAGTCCATCTATTGGAATCTGAAGAATCTGATAGACATCCACCAAGGTCACCGTCATCTCCCCTGTTGAGAGATGGAAGGTGTTGGTCCGGGGATCCCATAGGTTGATCAGGGCTGTCAGATAGGCCTGATCCCCAACCATCGACTCCATCCAAGTCACCTGCTTGATCCCAAGGGTGTCAAGCCAGTACCAGTCATCCAAATTCAGTGTCGCACGCGTTCAATGAAAATAGTAGGCACCCAGTACCGGATCTTCACAACCTGCAAAAGAAAACAACATAAAAACATTAAAACAAGGAAAAACTATACCGCAAAAACATGAATATATAGCAATGCATAAAAATGTACAGCCAAAAACATAACAAAATTTCAAACAACTAATTTGTCAGTCCTAGGGTTTTTAACTCTACACTGATAAATTAAACAAAAACAAACAAAACATTCAAAAACAATAATTTGTCAGTCCTAGGGTTTTTAACTCTACACTGATAAATTAAACAAAAACATAACAAAATTCAAAAAAATCATTTGTCAGTCCTAGGGTTTTTAACTCTAACTGATAAATTCAAAAACAACAAAATTTCAAAAAGAATCATTTGTCAGTTCTAGGGTTTTTAACTCTAACTGATAAATTACAAACAAAAAAATTAATTAATTAAAACAACATAATTGTTTGTCAGTTCTAGGGTTTTTAACTCTAACTGATCAATTAAAAAAAAAACAAAAAACAAACAAACAAAAAAAAATCACAAAATAATTTCTCAGACCTAGGGTTTTTAACTCTCAACTGGTAAATTAAAAACACAAAAGACAAAAAAACAAATAACTTATGATATTAACAATTGTAAAGTAAACAAACAATAGAGAGGAAAATCACTTACTGGTCTCGCTTCAGCTCTGCCGCTCGATCCGGTTCGTGCACTCATGGTCACAGAAAAATTTTGGCAGCGCTTCACTTCACAGAATTGACCTCCTCCTCCTTAGATCTCCAAATCACCAAGAAAAACAAATGCAAATGAGCCCAAAACTTAGTTTTGGCCTTTAAATAGACTTTTTGAGCCTGTACTCGTCCCCCCCTGGGATGAGCTCTCTAGTTAGCGCTCGTTCATCCTTGGGATGAATACTAAACAGGAATTCGTCCCACCCAGGGACAAATATAGAGAAAAAATTTCAAAAAAAGCAAAAACTACACAAAATGCACCAAAAACAAGGAATAAAAGTGTCTGATAAGAGTGATTTGGCACTTGACATTTCGAGCATGCAAAACAGACGTCGGGGTCACAAATATTCACTATCCTATTCCCTAAGAAGGCTACCATAGCCATACCTCTCCATGGGAATATGGATTTTTGAGAATTTCATCCCCTAACGACGTCACTAAAACGGGTCAAAACCCATCCAAAAATAACAATAACATTGCCGAACGAAGGTGCTTTTGCGCTTGAGATTCTTGGCATCCAAAACAGACGTTGGGGTTACAAATTGTTCCTATCCTACTCCCTAAGAAGGCTATCATAGCCAGATCGCTTTGCGGGAGGACAAATTTTTGACAATTTTAGCTCCAAAATGCGTCACAAAAAAGGTTCACACCCACCAAAAACAGGTCAGAATGTTCAGAAACTGCTTTCGCATTCAATGGTAAACAACTTAAGTCACCCTTACCTAAGTCTTCTTGGGTTAAGCAACTCGTCATTTTTCTCATGTCGGTAATTCCCTCATTGATTCGTCGCTTGAGGGGGTAGTCACACTTAGTTACCAATCAACAAAAACATACCTAATCAAAGAAATGACATGCATTCAAAGGATCATTGACAAAGACAATCGTGCCCCTGCTTGGGGTAGCAAACAAGCAATAATCACAAGCTGATCAAACACTTGGCATTCGTGAATCATGAACTCAAGGTTCTCACAGACAAAAGGTTGCGCCCTTTGCCTATTCATGACTGATCAATGTACAAGTTCAAGTAACACCTCACTGAACAAGGTTAACACTTGAATATTGTTCCTTAGCTCGTCAGAAGCAAGGATTCAAGAATGCATGTCCTTTCCACACTTGGTACATCAAGAGTTGGTTAGGTTACTGAGAAACCCTAATCATTAGTGCTTTGGTTATCTATTTTTGCTCGGCACTGTGCCTTGCACAGTGCTTCCCAAAAAGGGGCATCTGTAGACACCAAAACAACACCAATCTGATTATGTGACAACAAGCGTTGATCACGTTGACACACACAGCCCCTAAGGCATCCCCCAGAGGTTAAACAGTGGTCCTAAGCACTCCCAAAAGAAGTTTGGAGGTTAGAGGTCAATTTGGCACCTTTTTGGCACCTTGCTCTCTACTCGTCCCACCCAGGGACAAATACAAACTGGCATTCATCCCACCCAGGGACGAATATCAGCATTCACCCCAGGGTGAGGTGAATAGCATGTTTGATTGGCAAAAAGTTAAACCTCGACAAGTCTGCTAGTTAACTGAGGCTTCATGCCATGCAATTGCGAGGAATGGATTTAAATCAAGGAGAGAGACTTCTTTCATGCATGTCTTTATTTTAGAGACCTCATGCAAGGAGATTCTAAATCAGGGAATTATCTTTTCTCTTAAAATAGGACAAACAACTCAAGTAGCACCCTCGCATTCGTAATTCAAATAGAGAGACCCTAGGTCTATAAATTGGTGAGTTTTCTCACCCAAAATATATACAGAGAAGGAGCACTTGAGCAATGAAGTGTTGTCAATTCACATACCTAATCTCTCATTCGAAAGGGAGGTTATTGGGTGATTATTGGAAGCACGAATCCAGACCCAAAACCCGATATTTGGCCATAATATTCCACAAAATTTGTTGACAACACCCCATAAGAAGTTTTGGACCCATCCCAAGTTAATTGGTGCCGAAACAGAGTCCTAAACGGTGGGCGTTTTGCCCCTGGGTGCCCCCCAAGTTATCACAGCCCTAATCGCCCCACCCCAGAATGATTAGAAATCTATGATATATTTCTTTTATTTTTCTTTTGCATCTTATTCTAGTTCTGTTACATAGGTTGTAGTTTAAATTTCACTTCATTCTGAGCAATTTTGACCAGGTTTTTATCATTTCTCGCCTTTACTAACTTGCAGATGGCACCAAAAAATTTGGGTGATAGAGGCCAAATTGGAGAAATATGGCCTTCTGGGTCTTCCCAAAACACCCCCAATTAGCTCACCCCAACTTTGTAGGTCATTTAGAGCTTTCTAGATAGGACATTGAAGAGGGTGTTTTCTGACAAGTTATTATACGTCTATTCGTCCAATCCTGGTGCAAATACAAATCTATGAGGAATTTCTAGACTGTTCCTTTTGCACTGGCTTCCTAGTAACATATTTATGCTTCTATTAAATTTTTAGGTCAATCCAAGTTCATTTGGTTATCGTTTTAATATTTTCATGCATATACTAACAGTAGGCCTTGGGAAATACATGTTTTATTATGTCTGCAAGTACTACTAATATTTTTTGTTTCTTTGAACGTAGGTTTCTAACATCAGAGTAGCAGGAAGGAGTAAATAATCATATACACAAGTGGTGGTGATGTTTTGGTCCGCCCATATTACATGCGGGCACACGAAAGAAGGATTTCTATCCATGGATGTGATGAGAAACATATTTGATGCTCCTATCCCCTAAAAAGGAAGGAGACATATTGTAACACGACTTTGAAAGCATATCAATAAATAAGACTATATTTCATACTGCTTTTATCTTGTGCCAATTCGTCTATGTTCTTTCAATATATAGGCTTTTAGCGTTAACTTTGTTTTTACATGCATCGTGCTTGGCATATTCCTTTTTGTTTTCGTATCCCCAAGATTTCACATTGCCTTCCCTATAATTATGATAAATTTCCACTCCCTCAAGATACAATAGACTAATATTGGCATCCTCAGTGGTTTCCTTGATGTTCCAATTGGTTGCATTAATGTTTCATAGGAAGTTTAGAATGTTTATAGAATCACCCTCAATAATGATTTTCTCAATATTCATTTCTTTAATTAATTTGATGTTTGTATACAATGATTTAGTTTTTGCAAAGTGATTAGTCTAAATTCCATAAGGTTTTGCATAGGTAACAACAACCCATACCATGTGGTCCCTTATAACTCCACTTCCTCCTACCCTATCCTGGTTACCTTTTGTAGCACCATAAAAATTAAGTTTAAGCCAACCAAATCTAGGGGAACACCAAAAGGTATTTTTTCTAGAAATAATTTTTAATCTATTTCTTGATTATGAATAGGTGTAAGATCACGTAAAGAAGCTATACTAGCCTCCAAAACATTCTCCCCACGATCAAGATCTTCTATAATGGAAAATTTGTCTTTAATTATTGATTTTATTCTATAGAAAGTAAACATTTCATTCCTAAAAACTTCCTTAAAGATTTAATTATTTATCTCAAACTAAATACCCCAAATACAATGAGGTAATAACATATTCCATAAACTTTTCAACCTACTACTAAGAAAGGGGGAATGCCATTGTTCAAAGAGTTTAGAAAAACTATTCAAACTAACTCAACATAAAGATAAAGTCCTTAACAACAACTAGAAAAGTTTAAAATAAAAAACAATTCTCAAAGATACGATCCACTAATTATTCATTAGACTTACATAACACACACATATTTGGTAAATAGAAACATGTTTTCCTTAATTTATCAAACATTCTCTCAAAAATAATTTTCTATCTCTTGAAGTTGTTATCCATCTCAATATAGTATATAATTGTACCAAGGGTTCTCTAATAATAACCAAGTCATAAAAGAAGATGAGAGGTTTGCCCACTAACCAAGTATCTTTCCAAAACTCAATTTTATCTCCAATTTCCACTCTCCATCTAAGGTTCTTCCATAACATAGGCCTAGTTTTGATAATGTTATTCTAGAAGGTAGATCTTGTTGAGGGTTTTTCACATCTCACAAAAAAATTATTATAGTCCAAGTATTTAGCCTTAATAATTTTCCCCAAAGAGGATCATTGTCTTGAACTAACCTTCATCTCACTTTACTTAAAAGAGATATATTAATATTCTTCATCTTTATTAACCCCAAACCTTTCTCTTTCTTAGAAGTATAGACTTTATCCTAGGTAACTATGTGTATTATATGTTTCTCTTCTACTCATATCCATAAAAATATATGTTGAATATTCTTTCTACAACTTTAGAAATGATTTTGAAAATAAATAAAAAATTAATTATTAAACTTTTTAAAAGTAAATTTAACCAGCTAAAGCTTAATTGCTTGGCTCAATAGAACATATTTCCATCCTACTAGTTTATTTTAAAATCTATCTAGAATCAGATTCCACAAATCCTCTTTCATACTATCTTTAAAGAGTGGTATACCATGATAGATGGCTAGAAAGTTATCAATACTATAGCTAACAATTCTTGACATTTTTTGTTTACTTTCAACTGAAGTATTGATATAAAAAATTCTGCTCTTTGTATAATTTATTTTTTGTTTTGAAGCCTTCTCATAAGATTCCAAGGTATTCTTAATATATTTTTCTTCCTTGACCAAAGCTTGACCCACTATGATAGTGTCATCAACAAACTATTAATGAGTAATAACATCTAATGTTAAGGCCAATTTAACACCTTTGATGATTGTTGCATTTTTTGCTACATTTGATACTTTTCCTAGTGCTTTTCCATAAGAATAAATAGATAATGTAATATGGTGTCCCATTGTATTATCCCTCTTTTACTTGGAAAATAAATACATAATTGGATCCATGATCTCAATTGAAGGTGGAAATCAACTTTTTCTAAAACTCTATCTAGAAAAGACCATGAAACTTTCTCATAGGTCTTATTCATATCTACCTTGAGAATCGTTCCTGTAGGACAACTTTTTTCAATTGAGTGGATAGATTCATGGATTAATATAATTTCATATAGAATCTATCTACCTTGCACAAAGCCCCCTTATTGATTGGAAATAACTCTAGGAAAAATTTATTTTAGTCTATTGGCCAAAATTTTAGTTAAAATTTTATAACTAGTATTGCATAAACTAATCGGCCAAAATTCTTTAAAATACTTTACAACTTGATTTTATGGAATGATAACAAAAAAAGTGAAATTCTATCTCTTAAAAAGCTATTAGCAACTTGAAATTCTCTAATTATTGCTACAATGTCACAATGAACTATGTGCCAAAAAGATTGGAAGAAGCCAGCTAGGAAACCATTAAGACCTATGACCCTATATTTTTGTATATCAAAAACAACCTCTTTGAATTCATCCTCTAAGAATGGATTCACTAGAGATTTATTCATCTCATCTGATACCCAATTTGGAATGTTACTTAGCACGTAATTTACCACCTCTTCTTCTATATCATTGTTATTTGAAATTAATTCCTTAAAGAAGCTCACTATTGCATCTTTAGTTTTTATTCATTTATTGTACTACTTCTATCAAGTTTAATAATCTCTTGAATGAAATTCACTAAGTAAACATTTTTCTTTTTTGGCTATATCTTTTGACATACCTTGATATTGAATTTTCTCTTCAATAACCTGTAAATGCATAACTAAAGACTCATTTTACTGTAAAATATTATAAAAAACATCCCTATTCTATTTTTAATAATATTTTTAACATTTCTCAAAAACATTTCCACTTTGAACATACATGTTACACCATTATTTAATTTTACCCTCTAATCTTGAGTGAAAATCCAACATGAATTCAAATAGAAAATACTTCTTATACTTCTTATCATTGTTGTATTTCTTCTATGTTAAGAATCAATGGATTATGATTAGATCTAATTTTTGGAACAGAATATGAGAAAAATTATTATTCCTTGTAAACTAGTCATGGGACACCATGAACTATGTGTGAAAATGACTAGAATAAATCAACTAGGAAACTATTTAGACTTGGGGCCCTATATTTTTGCATATTGAAAACAACCTCTTTGACTTCATCCTCTAGGAATGGTTTCACTAAAGATTCATTCATCTAGTCTAATGCCATGTTTGGGATGTTACTTAGCATGTAAGTTACCATCTCTTTCTATTATATCATTGTTATTTGAAAATAATTCCTTCAAGAAACTCACTATTGCATCTTTAATTTCTTATTCATTTACTATACTACTTTTGTTATTTTTAATAATATATCTAATTTTCTTGGCACTTCTATCTTAAGGTAGATAAATGGAAAATCTTAGAGTTTTTTTCACCTTCTTTCAACCATAAGGCTCTAGATTTTTACCTCCAAAAGGTTTCTTCCTTAGCTAGAATTGAATGAAATTCACTAAGTAAAGATTTGTCTTGTTTTGTTATATTGATATTCCTTAATATTTTATTTGCTCATCAATAACCTTTAAGTGCATAACTGAAGATTCATTTTATTGCAAAATATTATTAAAAATATTCCTTTTCTATTTTTAAATATTATTTTTAACATTTCTCTATTTTTTTACCACTTTGAATATACATGTTCCAACAACTTCAAAATTCCACCATTTCTTAATTTTATCCTCTAATCCCAAGTGAACACTCCATGAGTTAAAAATGAAAAAAAATTCTTACCATTATTTTTCTTTCTTTTATGTTAAGAATCAACAGATTGTGATCAAATTCAATTTTTGGAAGAGCACAAAGAAAAAAATTAATATTCCCTGTAAACCAATCATGAGACACCAAAAATCTATCCAATATAATTTGAATCAAGTTATCCACCATCATTATATTAGACCAAGTGTATTTATTCCATCTTAATTCCATATTGATGGGACCATAATGGCCAATGAAATTGTCAAATTCTTTCATACTATCATTAAAATCATAATTTCCCCATTTTCTATCACTTGAAGAAAGGGTGGTGTTAAAATCCCCTACCAGAACCCATGGGAGATCCCTAGTATTATATGTAATATCTTTTAACTCTTCTCATAGAACTTTTCTACCTATGAGAGAATTAGGAGCATGAACATTAGTCAAAATCCAACTAATGTTTGATAATTTAGAGAAGAAAATAAATTATATATGCCTTTTAGTATTCTAAATACATCTCCCATAAAAAAAATTAGGTCTCATAAAATCTAGAGACCTCCTAAGGCTCCATTCGCTACTCTGGCTACATAGTTTCCCTTTTTCTATCTATTATTCCTTACTGTTAAAATTTTATTTTTGGCAATCTTAGTCTCTTGTACAAGAAGAATGTTTAGGTAATTATATTTTCTAATATTTTTAATTGCTCGTTGTTTAAGAGGGGCATTCATACCCCTAACATTCCAAGATATGATTTTTATTTTTTACCTCGGGTGGAGGCTTTTCATCCATTAATATGTAAAATGCTTTATGTTCCATTTGTTATACCCTTAATAATTTTTCTACTTATGAATTTAGATTATTTAAGTATTCCTACTCTAGTCTCACTTCCTACATCTACTATTCTTCTTGAGTTTTGAGTAGGATTCATATAAGATATTTTCTCTTTTTTATTACCCAAAGGTTTAACCAAAGACTTTACCAAATATGAAGAACATCAAAAGAATAAGAAGCCATCTCTTCAAAGTTAAAAAATGTGCTAATATATTTTTTTGATCGATCTAGACCTTGAAAAGGGATGACTTCCATTTGTCAATACCATATTGCACTAACTTTCTCCTGAATTTTGTTTAGGCATTTCTATGCAATTAACATTATCTTATTGAAATTGGATTTATTGTTTTTGGTTATGCTCTTGTGCTTCAATTTGTACGAGATCATCAGGTTGAAAATTTGTTTCTTTTTACACATTTGGTTCTTTATTAATTTTTGATGTTATTTATCCTTCCTCCTACTCCTCATCTAGAGAAAAATTCTTACTACCTTCCATATAAGGGTTTTTCTCATGCCTTCATCATCCTTCTGCTCTTTCTTTTTGTCCAAATTTTCTTTATTTCTACAAAATTGATTCAAGGGTTTCTTCAAAGAGTAATTTTTAGCTGAATATTCAGATGTATTGCACACTCTGCACAGATCCAAAAAAATTTCATACTCAATCCATTATTCCTAGACATTAAATTTAGATATAATTTTTATAGATATTAGTAGATTTTCCCCATGTTGCCATTAACACAAAATCTAGTAAAAATTAGACTAGTCTGAGCTTAAGTTATTGATTCAAAGGCTAAAATGTGACCTATCAATTTTGTAATTCATACAATTATATCTTCATCCCAAAATTCTAAAGGTAATCCCAAAAAACTTACCTAGGCTAGAGCAATATTTATGCTTTTCATTTCTATATTGAAGTCTAGTTTCCACCTTCTTAAAAAAATATCCATTCTCCCAAAAAACCAGGGTCCTTCCAACAAATTTTTAACATAGTTCTCATAGTTGGATAAAATTATAAGTAAAAAATATTTAGGGAAAGTTGCTACCTACATGTGTCCTTCAGGTTTCATTTCCTTTCTTCCCACCTTCTTATAGAATATAGATAATATAGATCCAAGCGAGTTCCTATAAATTTTCCAACTATACTGTTAACCCTTTGACAAACCAACCTTTCCACAAAGTTATTTGAAACCTACATATAAAAAACCCCTTCATATATCTTATCTTTTTGCAAAAACTAGAGATTTCCCTTTGAGCTTATCAACCCAACTAATCAAAACTTTACCCATGTCGTGGGATGTTCTTGGGTCAAATTGTTGGGTTCCTCCTCCATCAACATCTCCTTCACTATTTGGTAGAAAGGTCCTTCCCCATCTATGGAATTCTTTGTCCCTAACACTTCCTTGATGACCTCCATTTTTTTAATCTTTGTCCAAGATAATTCATTTTAGGTTAATCACCCACCACTCATATATGTAAGACCTTTATAATTGTTGAATTTTGAACATAAATAATATAAGATGAACCATATCAATCGCTTAACTTTAGTTAGCAATTCAAAGTAAAATTATTTTGACTAGAGAAAAGGATATTATGAAGTTTTTATGTGTGGATTGCATGAGGAAGGGAAAAAATCAAATTGTCTTCCTCTTTGTTATCCCTTCACTTCAACCATTTTTTGTTATTATAAGTTTTTATTTAGAAACAATTATATTGCTCCATCAACATTAGAGGACTTATGAAATGTTCGAATAATTACTTCACAGTTAAGTAGTAAACATTATATGAAGAATCCGTCACACTTATTTTTTAAAATCTATGTCTTAAAAAGAACAACAATATTTTTTAAAAGAAATCTGCACATTATATCTAAGTTTCCATTTGTCTTATTCTTTCTCTTTCAAAATATGTATAAGGATGGTGCTCAACATAGAAGTCTTGAATGTAAAAAATATCTTAGCCTAAAATTATAGGATTTGAATATAGGTGCAATGCTCATATGCAACAATGACCGTAACATTAAGGAATTATGTCAATAGAAATAAAACCCTACCTCATAATGCTAGCAAAGGTGATGTGTTATTAAAATTTTTCCCCACCTACTCATTATTTTGTAATTTAAAAGTTAATACACTTCTTATAAAAATAAGATATTCAATTGAAAAAAAATGAGTTTTATTTGCATTAAGAGGGCTCACAGGCAGAAAATTATCAAGGGTGGCATTAGACAATTGAAACCGTCCACTTAATCCTACCATTAACCCGGGTAAGATCAATGATGTTTTTATTTGACTTTGTAGTATACACTTTTTTGGTGAACATCGTTTCTTTGAACAGGAAATTCAGGGGACGCGGTGGTAAGGGACAGCAAACTGAATAGTGAAAAGCCAATATAGGTTGATATAAATAAAAAGTGGATACCTTTTGCGGCTTCCAGTCTTTTTGTCAAGATGGTTGTCTCTGGTTCTTCGATAGATACGGTGTTTTATCTGTGCTTCTTTGGTGCGCCAGATGTTTTCTTAGTTTTTGGTTTTCCAGTAACTGGGTGGTTTCTGAAGGTGATGTTTTGGTTCACAATGATGTAGGGTGGTATTCGATGCTGAATTCAGTTTTTTTTTTGGTTTTCGGTACTTGCCTCTTACGACTGTTGTGCTTCCTGGTGTGGCAGGGTTTCCTGTATTTTTAGCTTCTGATTTTTCAGAAACTAGTTGGTTCCCGGAGGAAATGCATGGTTTTTTGCTTCTGGTGCACGGGGTTTCGGTGGTTTTCGGTAGCTGCTAAGCGGGCTTCTCCAATTTAAACTTTTATCCTATTTTCTCATGCTCCTTAGCTGGCGCTGTTTCCTAGCTTGGCTGGGCTTTTCAAATTTATTTTTACCCTGTTCATTCGTGATGGCACTGTTACTCAGTTTGACTGGATGTTTTCGACCTAGGACCCTCTTGCCTTATGGGTCTTTTCAGATTCAATGTGGGCTTCCTCCTCTTGGGGTTGCTTATTGGCTGTGCATTTGATGTAATTCTTATCTTAGGATATGCCCTTAATTGATTACCTTTTTGGTGTAGCTGGTTTGAAATCTCTTTTTGAAGTTGGTTAATTTGATTGTTCTTGATCTTTTCTCTTAATATGTTTACGGTTTGAAGATTCCTTTGACAACCTACATTTTTTTAATTAAAAAAAAACATATGGGTGATTAAGTACGTATTGGTGGGTGGGTTGATTCGCCGAAAGGTTGGAATGTTTTTTTGACTTATTTTAAAAAAATTGAAAGCGCTATAGTCCAACTTTGTACATTTGCTCCGACCAAGAATTGTGTTGTTTTCGCTGACAAATTGTCCTTTTTTTTATTTAGGAATTTGTAAAATGGATACACACGGTTTCGTATTCTCTAGTGGAGTGGCCTAAGGATTTATGTGGATACACACATATCATCGTATTTAAAAATTACACTTTTATCTTGAGGACGTATATTTCTTTCTTTACGTATATATAAAAAAAACGCTTCAATTGATTAATAAAATTAAATAATTAATATATAAATGATTTGCGTCTACGTTATTCTTGATTCTTTTTGTTTCTTAAAAAAAACAAAATTTAAACATGCTAACAATAACCGAACAAATGCAAGAATAAAATATTAAACTAATTATTTTAAGTGGATTAATTGGCTTAAGATATTTAGAAAGTCAATGCAAAATATTTGGTGTCAGCGCAATAAAAATTATATTAAACTTTAAAAATTAAATAGATATAAATGATTGACAATAGTAGTTTAATGTAATTATAAAATATACCTTGAGAGAATTTTTCTTTATTATTAAACTTATCGTGTAAAAAATATTTGTATACAAAAAATAGCTCTAAGATGAATACTAATTCTTAAAAATGATTAGTCATTATTATTTACCTAATAATATTATTTATTATTTTATATATGAGAATGATCTTTTTTTTTTTAAATCTAAAAAAATATTTTAAATAAATTTTATACCTATTAAATAAGATTTTTTTTTAATTATATAAGTATATAAACATTTTTACTTAAATTTTTATTAAAATGTTGATGTTTCTTATTTTCTTTTTTTTGATGAAAAGTAAATTTATATTAATTTAAGATAATAGCTTTTACAATAAAAAAAATAAAAAGTAGGTGGGTTAACACATCCCATGGGGAATCAAACTAACCCTTATTGATAAGGGTTAGTAAACAAAGTTGCCAATAAAACACAAGTTTATCAATCATGATCATTGATGATCATTACATCAAAGAAAGTATATCATATGAAGTAATGTGCCCTAACGTGTTATCCTGCATAAACTGCTAGTGATTATGGGATGGCCTTCAGTACCCGCATCGCTCCAACCAACAACTGACCCAAAAGAAACTGGTTGAACATCATCCCACCCCCCATCCTGGCGGGACAAACAAGCAATTTCAATATTAGGATGCTCCCTAACTAGTGAGGGTTATGACCAATGCTCTGCGAGAGAACTTCTTGCATATGACAGAGGTTGGCAGTGAGAGCAGGATTGAAAATACTCCTAAGAAGAGTGCTTTGTGGGGATATGATTGACTGTACATGGAGAATTGGTCTAGTGCACCAGAAGAACATGCATATGATGCAAATCCATAGCAATTTTGTTGGCTTGAGTACATATTTGTAGCAACATGTCATTAAAAACTTCTAATTTATCAACATGAGTAAATGTGATATAAGGTGTACAATGTTTAAAAATAATTCTATTACAGACCTTCAAAATATGAAAGAGTAGGCTTATCTTCAAAACCTGCCACACTTCAAAAAGTGGGAGAGACAAAGTAAAAGAGTCTCCAAGAAGAGTTTGGGGCCAAGAAACTCTTGCAAATATAAATGGGGAAAAAAATAAATAACCCATTCCCAAGCTTACCTAGATCTTCTGCAATTCTAAAAGAGGTGAATACAAGAGTCAGGAACACCAAAAAAAAGATATTTAGGATCAGGAATTCCAAGGTGCTTCAAAAATTCCTCCAAGGGAAGGCCTTGACACAACAAGCTCCACACAAAAAAATAATACTTGGGATCAACATAAGTAGCCCAAACATTCTGAAATCTAGAATTCTATCTAGTCCTTGTATAAAATAAGTGCCAATGTTGATTGACCTTAGGCACAAAAATAATATGAGAAGATAACCATTTATACCCCAAACAAGCCTTATAATTGAGCAAAGGAGTGTTAACATGTCATATCTAGTCTGGCCACCAAGGACGTTGTAAGCGCACACTAATCTTATGCAACATATAAAAAGGGGTGAGAGTAATAACAACATCATATGTGTTTTATACACACAATTTATCCTGAAGGTGCATTTGAACTCATTCCATGGGATACAATCTCTGATCTGGAAAGAAAAGAAATCAACTATTGTAAGAATACCTTTTTTGAAAAATTATTGAGAATGAATCCATTACACCCGAGCTAAGGGAGATTCTTGATGAAAAAACATGGGGGACCACCAAATATTCATATAATTGATATATAAGCCTTTATGGAAGCCATATACTCTCCAACAGATCTAAGGAGTGAGTTTCTGCTAAGATTTCTATATACTTTTAATAACAAAGGAGCCATAAATATTGACAAAAACTAGAGCAACAATGAGGGGAAAAATCCAACCCTCTCCATGCTCTACAATTTAAGGGAAGACCAGAGGAAATGAAATGTTAAACCAAAAATTTCCAAGCTTCATATCCTCTTAGAGCTCTAATAATCCACTTAGCACATAAAACAATACCTTGTTGTCTACAGTCCAATAGACCCATTCTGCAAAATTCTATGGGAAGACAACAAATATCCCAAAAAAATCTATGAAATCCTTTTATTTTAGAAGAATTATTCCAAAGAAAATATCAAAGGATTTTTTCAAGATTCTTATAGCAATCCTGTGAAGGAACCCAACAAGAGGAATAATAAATATGATTTTTAGCTAAAACTTTAGAGCAAATATAAAATTTACCTGCTAATGATAGCTTCTTAGTAAGCTATAAATTCAGTTTATTTTCAACTCTTTCAAACACATAATTCTAAATTTGAGCAGGGGAGCCTTGAAATGCAAAAGGAATACCAAGAAACTTAAAAACTTCTCCAAGAGAGATCCAATTCCAATGATATCCTTGAAGCCAAGGTAGATTAGGCAGGGAGATTAACTAAAGCAAGAGGTATTCCTCCATTGTATGCTAGAACTAGAGGCTATGCAAAAGGTGTTCAAACAAAATAGAGCATTATAAATAGAATTTTCTTCGTCGCTTATAGTAAGAAAGGAGTCATCAACAAAGTGACCATTAATAAGTTGTCCTTGATTATTCAAAAGAGCAATTCCTTTAATAAGACTTGCAGAAGCTTGAGCAGCTAAAATATAGCCAAAGGATTCAACAACAAGGACATATAAAGAAGGAGTAATAGGACACCCTTATCCAATAGACCTAAATAGGCCCACCACTTTAGACTATGAATTTTTCAGATTGAAAATAGTTGAAGCATATCTTAATAGAATAGCAATAGTTTGAATGAAAATTACCCCAAATACTAAAGCTTTGAGCATAGTAAGAATGAATCTCCATTCAATGCAGTCATAAGATTTCTCAAAATCAATCTTAATAAAAAGCATGTTCAGGTTTGACATTCGGATCCATTCTATACCCTCCAAGATAACCAAAACATTGCCAAGGATTTGCCTTAAATAAATTGAGTTTGATATGATCTAACTATCAAAGGAATAAGAGATCTAAGGTGAAGAGCCAAATCTTTGGAAATGATCTTGTAACTAACATTCAACAAAGTAATAAGCCTCCAATTAGTAATCAAATCTAGGTCCCCTTTCTTGGGTATGAATTTGATATTTCCCTTATTAATAGTTGCTCCAAAAGAGCCTACTCGAAGAGCCTCCAAATAAAATTTATGCAGATCAAAACCAACTAAGTCCCAACGACCCTTGTAGAACTCACATGGAAATCCATATAGACTTGGCAGTTTGTCATTTACCCTTTTATATAATGCATCCTCCAGATATATAAGGAAGAGTAGTTTATCACACCTTGCTCTTTGAGACTCTGAAACCTTAACTAGTATAACTACCATATAAGCTACCAGTGCTTGCTTGCACTCAGGGGAATAAACTTGAGTATCAGAAACATTATTATAGTGCTTGAAAAAAGTATTAATCATCTCATGAAGAGAGGTAAGCCTTATTTCATTGTCTTGAATGGCCTTGAATTGAGTAGCTTGCCTCAGAGGACAGAGCCTTTGAAAAAAATCTTTGGTGATCCTATCACAAACTTTAAGCCAATGAATACAAGATTTAATTCGATCTCTCTAAGCCTCATAAAGTTTAGCAAGTTTAATTTTATGCCTGAGCTGGGCAACATGATACTAAAGTTCAGGATTAAATGGATAAGCCTCAAGCATGAGAGAATATTTAGCAAACTCATCATGAAGGACAACATTGTAATATCTTCTAAACTGCACCACATTTTTATCCAAAGTATAGAGCAAGATAGTTTTACAAAAAATGACATCATTCCACCATTATATCCAATCGAATGCTCCAGTAGGTCTAGGAACTAGATTCCAAAATCTACGGATATAACAAACCATAGAAGGGTGCTGAAGAAAGGAAGTATTGGAAAAAATATGACTTGTAGTGTCTCTAAGGTAGGGATTTCATCAACACATTACATATGATGGGTGAATGATCATAATTAGTAGTACTAGGAATGGTTTCCACAAATGGAGCTGAAGCATTTCTCCTATGAAAGAAAAATTACACATGATCTGAAAGCATGACTCTATCCAGTCTTCTCAACATTGTTACATGGCCAACCTAGAAATTAGACCACATATACCATAAATTTTTAGGAAAATCCTGTGGAGAAAAATAAGAATTAGGTTCTGACAAACCCAATTTGTTTTTCATGAAAAACCAAGTCTCTCATTTCCTAGTAGCCCATCGCATGAGAAGTTGTCCTATCTTGTTTGTAGGATTTTTAGTCATATTAAAATCTTTGCACATAACCCTAACAACATGTGATAAATAAAAATCACACCACCACCAAAGCCTACAATTCTCCTGAGCATTATTGTAGGCATAGATATTAATAATGTCAAAGACAACCCACCAACCTCAAGTAAAACCTAAACTGCACGATTGGAAGGGTCCATACCCCATGAGACAAAATTATCTTTCCACCTAGCTTCCAAAAGAATGAGAGCTCCCCCTTTACCATGGGAATTATTAGTGGCATAAAAAAAGCAACCTACCCAAAGAAAATGGCAAGTACAATGCAGAATAAAGTCAAAAAATCTTAATCTCTTGAAGACAAAGAAACTCAATATTACCATAAAATATGGAGCATGAAGCAATCTCATATCAGACCAAGTATTTGCAGACTAGGTCCATCAGCCCTATGAAATTCTATGATAAAAAAATCATGAAGATCAATCAAGACTCATATGTTCGACTACATCTTCATAGTCTCTAAGGTTTAGAAAATAATCTTAAATATTACTAAGAAAATGCTCTTGAACTGATTTCCAAAACTTTGTTTGACATATTTTATCCTGGTGAACCAAGGATTCTCCCCATGGTGGGCTACAAGATCTTTAGCCATTGATAGAATCTCGTTCATGTTCCATGAAGCTTGATGAAGACTACCCATTGATATGCAAAACTAGAGAATCTAAAGACTGAGTAGGAGCAGAAGAAATAACAATTTTATTAAAGGAAGCACTAGTTAGTGATACATTAGAAACCATCTATGAAGCCCTAGTATTGTATGCTATCAGTTTCTTGGTATGATGCTCCATCACCACACCATTCTCAGTTGTCATAAAATACATAAGGGGTTGAGGCGAGCTGCTAGGAGCAACCGTAGGATTTACATTTTTCCCATTCTTACCCTTCTTTTGGACTACCTTCCACTCATATTGCCCCCCTATAGAAGAAGGAAAGAAGCTAGTAGTAACAAGATCCATAGTTGTCTCCTTAACTTTAATCTTATCCATCATTAAAGGACACTGTTTTATCTTATGGATAGCTGATTGGCAATGGTAACATGTGTTAGGCCGGTTTAAGTAGACAACATGTTGCTTGAGCCTATAATCACCAACTTGGACATCAACAGTCTTCTTGAGGTCTTTAGAAAGATTGACTTTGACACAAAAATTCTTTTGAGGGTGTGAGGCATAAAATTTATCCATTTTACAATAAAAAAAATCACCAATGGGGGCCACAAGGTTCTAAAAATAAGGCCATAGTGGTAGAGGAAGACCAGGGAATTAAACCCAAACCTGAACCTGTTAAAAAACATCATTAGTGATCAAACAATCCTTGGGTCCAAGGCTAAAAAAATTAATAGGGAGCTATGAACACACTAAGGACCATGATTGAGGATCGCTTTGGCCTAAGAAGGGTCAGCAAAATGAAACAAAAAAACCCTTTGGTGAGGTTATGGATACCATCAACCTTGACGCCATGCCAAGCTTGTTGGAACTAGTTTCGAAGGAGGGTCTTGCCAGGGATACGACCTAAAAAATACCCTACCAGTGTATGGATTTCCAGCCAAGGACAAGTAGTATTAAACTTACTCAATAGGATAACAACATCTGGAGGAGAAATATTATCTCGTGATAGACTTTGAGAATGAACTTCCATGGTCGCTTGTTCACCTTTAGCACCATTTCTCTCTTCTATAGTTTTAATAGAAGTTGGAGTTGTTGACTGAGCTCCATTCATAAAACAAGAGGTTCAATCCACCAAATAGTAGAGTAAAGTCGATGAAAATAGCAAAAAAATACCCTAAGAGGTGTCCCGCACACACTCCAAAGTGGAGATGCAGTATGAAATGAAGAAATCGAAACCCTAATGCATGCAGCTTCTTCCTCTAGCTTATTCAAATCCCTTACCAATTAAAATATTTCTTATATATGTAGGAGCCTTTATTTTAAAATTTAAAAATATTTTAAACAAATTTTATTTTATTAAATAAGAATTTGAAAAAATTTAAATATTGACATACTTTAAATAAATAAGTTAAAAATTTAAGTTTATTTTAAATACATTATTCGATTTTACATAAAATTTATTTTAATGGATTGTTGTGTACTATAATGTCATTTATAGTAAGATTAAGATAATTCATATCTTTATTATTAAAGGATGAAAAGAAATAGTTTTTTAATGGGCTCCAATCCTTTTTATAAATGGATTCTCTTAGACAAATATGAACATGAAAGTGCATCATGAGACAAACAAAACAAAGAACAACCAAAATGTTACATCTAGAAATTGTAGCATTGCTTCATTTAACTTTACTTATACTACTTCAATTAACAACATAGACAAAAAAGCTATATGAAAGCATCTACAAAGGAACCAAAATAGAGAACACCCAAAATAGGACTAGAATATTTAGTCCTCCCCTTTCTTCATCTTATCCAAAGTAACTCATTTGCAACATCCCCATCTTAGCAGAGAACATACAAATGCCAATATTATTCAAATAGAATATTTAATTCTAATTTTAAATTTAAATGATCAACTATAATAAACAATACATAAAAATAAAATTTTGAAAACATAATGCATAATTTTTGCTTCTTGTTTGATACCATAGATTTTGAATGTATAAAAAAATATACTTTCCAAAGAAATAAAATTGTACACTAACACTATTTCTTTTAGACCATGATAAAATATTTTTTTAATGCTGGTTCAGGCAAAACAAAACAAAAGTATTCATTTTAATTATTAACTTTTATAACATTTAAAAAAAAAAATATTTTAAAAATAATTGTAATTTAAAAAAATTATAAAAAAATTATAAACATATGTTCTTTTTAAAATATTTTATTAATATGTTTTTAAATTTTTCAAATATATATTTTCAATAATAAAAATTATAAATATTATTTTCAATTTTTATAATATATTTATCAATTTTTAATATTTTATTTATATAAGTTTAAGTTTAACCTGAAAAGTTGTTATTATAAAGCCTTTCATTTATCCACGTTTTAACAAATATCAGATGGTTGCCTACTACCAATGTGAGGTGGACTGACCATTCAAAAACTAAAACATAATTATGATGACCGTGAGTTTCAGACCATAATTAAGAACTATCTGCACAGCTACAACGTAATATGTTCAATTCTAATCTCGAGTTCCACCCCATTGACTGTCGACAAAGGTTATTTAACAAGAAAAGCCGGATTCCAACTCCAAAGGATTCTGCTCCAATAACTCTTGCGTATTTCGAAGTGCTCGAGAAAAGCCGAAACAGAAATAAATTGTTTTATGTTTGTGCCACGTCTGATCTATCCAACTTGTTTGCACCAAATTTTCGCCTTCCTTAACCCATCGTTGTTTTTACACGTGATTTCTAGGTAGACGGAGAATCTTTTAAGTGGACGCATTTTGAGACGATACGTCTATCTCAATTCATGAGACCAATCACAGTACTGCTTGATCGGGTGAGTCAATCAGGAAACTGTATGCGATTATTATGCAACACTGAAAGGAGACTGCATCAAGATGAAAGCAGAGCAATTTTAGGAGAAACCATCCAAAGTTGTCATGACATGAGACTGAATGGTCCATCCTCCGGGAAAGGAAAGAATCCCATCAGACGTGGACATGGACCACTTCTGCCTCACTTCTGCCTCACTGTTTCCATATGTTTCTATTTTCCAAGGAAGTAAAAATTTAATATCTTTAAATTGCAACGTAAGAGACAAGAACCTTGTGACCCCAATTTGTTTTTTTATTCTATCTTAATTAAAATGACTGTCGTCTTGTCAACTTATCATTTTTTCAACTCTTTTTGTTAAAGAGTAAGTATAGTGCAAAACAAATCCCAAATCCTATAATTATGTATGTCTTAAAATTGTCTTAAGATATATCACATGATCATCTTAGTTAAATGTGATTCTTTTCAAGATATAGTTTTATCCAAAATCTATTAATTTATATTTATTTAATTAATATAATTATAAAATTATAAAAAAAAAATTAAAAACAAACAATCCCATTCAGGTTTGTTTTGTCATAGAAATCTTGTAGTTTTTTCTACATTTCATTTAAATGAATAAAATCATTGATGTGGAATATGATGTATTTGACACTTAAAATTTATAAATCCTACTATAGCATGTGTTTGATCATTATATTTTTTGGTTTTTTGTGTTGTTAGTATGAGATTCTATCTCAAATCCATAAAGAACTAGCCTTGGGATCAATTTGATGTCTTTTATCCTATATTTATAATTGTGACCACAATATTGTAACTGCTCAAACCATAAAAAATTCTTAATCCAATGCTATGATGACCCTATTAGGACTAAATACTTTGATAATCAAATTATTATTATATCAACTATTATAGAAGCATACAATACATATATAATATTTGTAAAATGTAAAATATTTACTTAATTTGGGTGTTGTTACAATGTGTAGGTGTTGCATGATTTTCTTGTTTAGTGATGGAATCTTCTAGAAAGTTCACGAAAACCTCTTTTTGGAGACTTCATATTTTTTGGTATGACTTGGAAGATTTTGAAAGATTAGTAAGCCTTGGAAAATTCCAAAATATTGTTTGGTGGGAAATTAGAAAAGCATCTCATTTTGTGATTATAAAAAGAGAGTTGCATATATGTAATATAGCATTGGGAGTTCCTCTAAATAAATATATGTTTTTCTAAAAATATTGAGTTCTCCTCTTATCTACTATTCATATTTTTACTTGCAAATTTTATTTTGTGTATGTTTTATCATATGCTCTACCCTTTTTTCATGGTATTAGAGCACTATAGTAGAAGAGAGGTAGTTTTATATGATTTAGTAGTGAATCATGATCCTCTCTCTACAACATTGGTTGTTGTGTCTTTATTTTGGAGTACTCTTGAGGACTAGTGCATTTTTTCATAGTTTAAGTGGGAGAAGAGAATGATTCACAAAAAATGAACAACAAACTAGAGATTGAGAAGTTCAATGGATTGAATTTCACATTGTCGAAGATCAAAACGGAGTACTTACTGGTGGAAAGGGACTTACAGGTTGCAATCACTGGAAATACCATTAGGATGACACAAGAGAAGTTTTATACGCTAGATAGAAAAATAATGGACCTTATTAGACTAAGTTTAGTAGTCTCTATGATTTTAAATGTGATAGAAGCATAATACGCTCAAGATATGTGGAAAATATTGAAGAGCATCTATGCTTCTAAGTCAATAGTGATAAAATTAATATTGCAAATAAAGCTAGCAAATCTCAAGATGAACGAGAATGATAAGTTCATAGACCATTTGAATAATTTTAATATGCTAATGAAGTTACTAAACTCCATTAGTGATAAATGGAGTTATGAAGATCAATATTTGGCACTATTAATCAACATGCATGACTCATGGGAGAATATTAATACTGCCATAAGTGTTACTTCTAAAATGTTGCAAATGGTGTTAGTAGTTAGATAACTATTAAATGAGGAGATAAGCACATATTCTAGTGAAGCATCTACTCCAGAGGCCTATTTAGCATGTGGATGCTCAAAATAAAGGATAAAAAAAAAATTCAATGGCAGAAGCAAGTCTAGAGGTATGCGTACATCATTCAGCATAGGAAAGAAAAAATTTAGCAATGTGGAATGCTACTACTATCACAAAAAGCGATATATCAAGTTTCATTATTCCTTTTTGAAGAAGAATAATGAAAAGGTAATAAAAGAAAAGATAATTGGTAAATTTGTAGGTAAAAAATACTCCATATTTCTTGCTTCTTCTTTCTTGTCAATTGAACGATGTCCTAAATATTGGATTATATATTCAAGAGCTTCTTTCCATGTGACACCACACTATGAGTGGTTTTTTAATTATAAAGAGGTAAATAATGTAAATTTTTATATGGGTGATAATACCTTTTGTGATGTATAAGGAGAAGGTATAATTCTTGTGAAGGATTTAGGTGGAAAAGTCAAGTATTTGCAAAGAGTTAGATATGTACCTCCAGTTGATAAGAAATACTCTATTAGTTGGACAATGGATTGAAAAATGAGTAGTAGTTACCTTCTTAGATGAAGGATGCAAGCTCAGTAGAGGTTCATTAGTGCTTGCAAAAGGAAAAAAGAAATATACTTTGTTTAAACTGGACGACAATCCTTATGAGAAAAGTCATTGTAATGTTTCCTTTGTAAAAGAAGCTAATGCAACTAAGAAAAATGATGAATCAGATGTTGAAGATTATCTTATTTAGAATACAATACTTGGCCATTTAGGATAAACCAACTTGAAGTAGTTGGTTAGCAAAGGCATGGTGCATGGCCTCAAGGATATCAACTCCAACACTCTAAGATTTTGTGAATCATGTGTGATGGGTAAACAAAAATGATTAAGATTATCTTATCACCCACATAGAGCTAAATATACTTTGAATATTATTCATTAAAATATTTGTGGTCCTATGGATACTCCATCTATTGGTGGTGCACTATGTTTTACCACTTTTAATGATGATCATAGTAAAAATTTATGGACTATATTTTTTAATAAAAATAATGACATCCTCAATCATTTAAAAAGATTTGTTGCTAATGTAGAAAGGCAGATAGGTAGGCAACTTAAGATATTGCATAGCGACAATGAAGGAGAATATTGTTCTACTAAATTTCAAGAGTTGTGTAGGCAAAAAGGTATCTCTAGACAAAAAACTACACCTTATTCTCCTCAAAAAATGTAGTAGAGAGAATGAATAGAACATTGTTGTATAAGATGAGGAGGATATTATCAGAAGCAAAGCTTAGTAAAGGATTTTGGGTTGAAGCCATTTCAACTATCAACTATTTGGTTAATTTATTTGTATGCACTACTTTGAATGATAAGACACTAGGAGAGACCTAGAGTGGGAGAAAACCATCAATATCTCTCTTGAGGGTTTTTTATTTTGAGGCATTTATGCATATTCCTACTAAAAAGAGGAAAATGTTTGATGAAAAATCCAAAAAATATATTCTTGTTGGCTATGGAGAAATTGTTGAAATGAATGGATATAAATTATGGATTCTGGATACCAAGGTGTTGTAGGTGAGTTGGAGAGGAGAGGGCAATCCTCCAAGGGATATCCTAGGTTCGAATCTCCACCCTACCAAAAATTTGAATTGGGTACCCAAAATCCAATTGATAATGTTGGTGTGGGCAGGGCTGGGTACGACTCTTTGGTGACTTTGACAATGTAGAACCCCCTGTTCATGGTATCTCAGACCAATGCGGCCCCACAAGGGGTTTTTCTCTTAAAAAAAATTATGGATTCTGGATGAACATAGAAGTGTTTTAAGCAAAGATGTGATTTTCAAAGAAATTAAGATAGCTAGAAATATTCAATAATAGGAATTACAACAATAGTTGAAAGAAAAGGTTAGTGTGCATGAATGCACTATCATAGGTCGACATTCAAGTGAAGCACATGCTTAGCCTTATCAGCCTCAAGAAATAATACCTTTTCATATTTTAGTGAAAGCACGAGGATACAGAAACAAAAAGGGAAAACTCCAAGCATGATGCAAGAACGAAACTAAACTTGATGCTACAAATTAAAAATGCATAAAATGGAGAAAGCATAGACAAATTGGAACCCAAATGGAATGAAACAACCCTCTTCTTTTATTGATGTATTTCAAATTCGGTTATAATTTGTTTCCTTCCTTTTTAGGGGCGAGGAGCATCAAACTTGTCTCTTGGTCACATAAATGGAAAGCCATCCATCTTTCGCATGCCCACATGTAATATGGGTGGACCAAACGTCGCCACCGCTTGTGTATACGAGTGTTGATTCCTTGCTGCTCTTTTGATGTTTAGAACCTGTGTTCAAAGGAACAAGAAACCATTAGTAGCACCTACGAATAAGACAAAGCATGCGATCCTCAAACCTACAATAAGCGGATGAGAAAATGAATTAAATTGTAACTAAAACTTATCCAAATGACATGAAAACTTGGAAAAGACATAGAAACATCACCAAGAAGGCATTACAAAAGGAACAGTTGGGAAATTCCTCACTAATTTGAATTCGCTCCTGGGCAGGATGGATTCGACTGTAATTCATTTCGGGGTAGGACGAATTCACTTGCAACAAAGCGCCGAAGTGATACTGCCCCAAATGTTGCATCTAGGGAGCTCCAAAAGACCTACAAACTTGGGGTTAGCTAATTGGAGGCATTTTGGGAAGACCCAGATTGTCAAATTTCTCCAATTTGGCCTCCATCAATAGGAATTTGACGTTGCTACCTACAAGTTAGTGAGGACAACAAAAGCGATAAAACATGATAAGATTTGATCAAAGCATTATGAAATCAAAATTACAAGCTATTTAAGCAGCATAATATGGAATGAAAAATAAACAAATGATAAAAAGAACAATCTACCATGAATTACCAATCATTCTTAAAAAAGAAGATTAGGCTCACAGCAGTGTAGGGAGCCCGGGCGGGCCGCCCACCGTTGGAACCTAATTTTGGCACCAATCCACTTGGGATGGGCCAAAAATCTCTTGTAATGTGTTGTCGATGAATTGGTAGATCGATGTGGTCAAGTGTCGGGTTTTAGATCCGGATTCACACTTCCAATAACCACCCAATGACCTCCCTTACGAAAGAGATCAAGGATGTGGAAGAGGTGAATCAAAGGTAAAGCACGGTATTAATTTGGTAGCACTTCGTTGCTTAAAAATGCTTCCAACCTATCCTCTTTTGGGGTGAGGAAGCTCACCAATTTATAGACCCAAGGGGTCTCTTTGGATGGGCATGTAGGGCCGCCACTTGGCGGCCATGCCTTCCCAAGAGGGAGGAGATTCCTCCTTGACTTGGGCTTCCATGACTGCCCTTGTGACAGTCCTCTAACATTCAATTTTCTCACCTACGCACGCATGCAAGGCAAGGAGCATTAATTGACTGTCCTTGGCTGCCATTTGGCACAATTTCTCTTTTTTTCCCATTGAACCTAGAATTTGCCCTACCTAGGAACGAATTTAGAATTCGTCCCTGGGTGGGGCGAATCCCATTTTGAATTTATCCCAGGGTGGGATGGATTTGGAGCAGAGTGTTTGAAGGTTTCAAATTGCTTTCTGACCTTCCAAAATTGTTGTAAAAGTGGTTAGGACCAATGTTTAACCTCTGAGGGCTGCCCTAGGGGCTATGTGTGTCAAAGCAATCAGTGTTTGTAGTCACATAATCGGATTGGTGTTGTTTTGGTATTTACATATGCCCCTTTTTGGAAACACAGTGCTGAGCAAAAATAGATAACCAAAGCACTAATGATTAGGATTTCTTGGTAACCTAAACAACTTTTGATGCCCCAAGCATGGAAAGGGCATGCATTCTTGAATCCTTGCTTCTGACGAATGAAGGCACTCAATTCAAGTGTTAACCTTTTTCGGTGAGGTGTTACTTGACCTTGGACATTGATCAGTCATGAATAGGCAAAGGGCACAACCTTTTGTCTGTGAGAACCTTGAATTCATTATTCACAAAATGCCAAGTGATTTGATCAGATTGTGATTATTGCTTGTTTACTGCCCCAAGCAGGAGCGTAATTGTCTTTATCAATGATTCTTTGAATGCATGCCTTTTTCCTTAATTGGGTGTGTGTTTGCTGATTGGTGACTAAGTGTGACTACCCCCTCAAGCGATGAATCGATGAGGGAATGACCTTCATGAGAAAAGCGACGAGTCGCTTGACTCAATATGACTTGTGCAAGGGTGCCCTTAGATGGTTTAGCGTTAAGCATGTGCAGTTTTTCGACATTTGGACCTATTTTTGGTGGGTGGTAACCCTTTTTGCGATGCTTTTTGGAGCTAAAATTGGCAAAAATCTGTCCTCCCGTGGAGCGGTCCGGCTATGGTAGCCTTCTTAGGGAGGAGGATAGTGACAATTTGTGACCCCAACATCTGTTTTGCATGCCCGGGATGTCAAGTGCAACAACACTCTCATCGGGCAAGTTTATTGGCTGTTTTAGTGCATTTTTGTTCAATTTTTGTTGTTTTTTGAAATTTTTGCCCTCAATTCGTCCTAGGGTGGGACGAATACCATCTTAGAATTCGTCCCAGGGTGGGATGAGCGCTAACCAGAGCTCTCATCCTAGGGGGAACGAATATAAGCTCAAAAGGCTTATTTAAAGGCCAAAACTAGGGTTTGGGCTCATTTGCATCTAAATTTTCTTACGATTTGGAGCTTTGGGGAGGAGGAGGTTAATTCTATGAAGCGAAGCGTTGCTAAATTTCTCTTGACATCATGAGTGCACAGACCGGATCGAGCGGTGGAGCCGAAGCAAGACCAGTAAGTGCTCCCTAGTGTTATTACTTTTGTTTAAAACTGCAAGTGTTTTGTTTAATTTTCTTTGTGATGATGTTTTTCAAAATTTAAAATTGAAACCCTGAGACTGAGCTGAACACAACCAAGACTTAGTGTACAACTAAATGACAAACGTAGTGAAAACCTAGGTAAAGAATTGTTATTTTGCTTATAACTAAAACCCTAGGATAAACGGAACGTAAAACCCTAGTTCTTAGGTTGAGCTGGTCAATTTTAAAACGTAGGTTAAAAGCCTAGGTTTAAAACTGTTATTTTAATTTTATTTTGTTTGTGTAGAATTTTTAGACTTAGAATACCTAAATCCTACGACTGAAAATAGGACTGACAAAATATTTGTGTTTTTATTAATTAATCGGTTTAAAGTTTTAAAACCCTAGGACTAACAAATTAAATTTTTTTTTTTAATTTATTAGTTAGGATTAGAAACCCTAGGACTGACAAATTAATTTTTTTTGTTTTGTTTTTAAATTTATCAGTTAGGATTAGAAACCCTAGGACTGACAAATTAATTTTTGAATTTTGTTTTGTTTTGTTTTTGGAATTTATCAGTTAGGATTAGAAACCCTAGGACTGACAAATTAATTTTGTTTGAATTTTTATGTTTGTTTTTGGTTGTACATTGGTAGGCAAATTTGTATATTCATGTTATTGTTGTACAGTTTTTTTTCATGATTTTAATGTTTTTGAATTATTTTCTTTTGTAGGTTGTTAAGAGCCAATATCGTGTACCTACTACTTTTGCTGAAGTGCGGGGGGCTCTAACTGTGGCTGACTGGGAGTAGCTTGATGCCCTTGGGCTCAAGCAGGTGGCTCAAATGGAACCTATGGTCAGGGATCGGGCTTATCTGATCAATCTATGGGATCCCCGGACCAACACCTTCCATATCCCAACAGGGGAGATGACAGTGACCTTGGAGGATGTTTATCAGCTTTTGCAAATTTTGATAGATGGACTGCCGATCAGGACGTTGTCGCATGATCAATGGACAACTGCACTGATGCGATGCTTCAGGCATGGGGAGGAGCTGGGTGTGGAGGATCCAGTGGAGAGGGCAAAGGGCGACTACCATATTGGCAAGATTTTGGTCCGATGGTGGCTGGAGAGGGGGGTGTTGGGAGTGAGGCATGCATTCCTTATGGGCCTCATTTCCAACATGTTGCTACCTAACTCGTCAGGTGTGAGGTTCCCGTGGAACCTACTAGATTTGGTTTGGTGGTTGGTAGAGTTCCTAACAGAGGCACCGCTAATCATGAGATGGGGACAGATGCTACTAGCATAGTTCTATGGTGAGTTGTATGAGGTTCACTGTTAGAAGCGAAAGGGTATTAGTTGTAGCTATCTGTTGTAAAGTTGGGCTTGGTAGCACATAGCGATGGAGATGCTGACCGGGTTATTATGGATGACTTGGGCAGATATGGAGGATAAGGAGATAGGATATGCAGTTCTATTGCGACAGTCTGGGGAGCAGGGATAGATTCGACGGTGGGCAGGTGTTGTAGGGCACTATTTTGATGCCCTCTCTTGGCTTACTCTAGGGGAGGTGCTCTGGTGCCCCTATTGGGACTGTCCAGCCTAGCCAAAGGTTGGAGAGTGGCTTTGACGGGTGCATAGAGAGTAGTGGCTAGTTTGGCAGCATGGGACCGAGCATGAGTTCTTCTCCTACATCTGGGTGACACGATAATTTGGGGTGCGCTAAGGGTTTCTTGGTCAGCCCATGGTCTATCGACTTTAGGGGGATGAGAGAACTCTGGATCGACCGGTTATCATGCCACTGGGTGAGGATTCAGACGCGGTGATTGATGTCCCAAATGTGGATGATGTTGGGACTACCACAGAGTACGACTAGTGGTGGGTACTACGGTGATGACAAGGAGAGGGGCCACTAGGAGGCATGAAGGCGATAGCAGCAGGCGGGGAGGGTGTCGAGGCACCAAGGGATGAGTGGGGAGCTCCTCGAGAGGATTTAGACATGGTGGAGGTGGAGGATGACGATGAGAATCAGTCGAAGATGTAGGACATCCCAGAGCAGTGGGAGCCAGAGCAGGCTGCTGTCTTAGATTTGCCTATGCCTCAGGCAGGTTCGGAGGAGGTGGAGGCAAGGCTCAACGTTGAGATAGCATGATTGGAGGACCTACTACGGGTGTGATATGGGGAGCTGGGAGAGGCTTTGTAGGAGAGAGATCTCTTATGGGCTCAGTTGGTAGAGCGGTAGAGTGCATGGGCGGTGTCTCATCGATAAGAGGGGGATACCGATGTTGCATGAGAGAGGGATCTCCTACGGGTGTAGCTAGCATAGTGTGACGATGTAGTATCTTACTACCGTTAGCGGGAGGCAGAGTGGGATCAACAAGAATCATATTGGTGACGACATCGACTGGAGATGGAGGGAGAGATTATCCGCCTTGGTGGGTGAATACCTAAGCCTCCTAGAGGTGGTTCGTCGTATCGGATGAGATACAGCAGGACTGAGTAGTCAGCAACATCTCATCGTAGGAAGCTAGATGAGGGAGGCACTAGTGGGCACGATGCAGGGGCAAGTAGCAGTCGCCATGAGAGGTCCTATAGGACCCACACTACAGGGGGTAGTTCCCGTCGCACTGATCCTGTGTGATCATGGTGGTCGATGCCCTAGGCTTGGGGGTTTTGAGTTTTTGGGTTTTTGGTAGCGAGGTTCGAGGACCAGTTCATTATAGCCTATGGGCATTTTTGTTATGATATATATATATAGATGACTCTTTTTTTTTTATGCGAGTGATGATTTGATTTTAGCATGATGAGTGATGAGTATGGATGTATGCATGTTAATTTATTTCGATGGATGCATATGTTATGATGAATGCAAATGTTTTTGATGTATATGTGATATGCAACATATAATGGATGAAATGAATTTGTGTTGTTTGGTTAGGGCACCATAGACTGTTTAGGACTTTGTGATTTTGTTTTTAGGCAATTGCTGTGGTAAATGTCTTTGCATGTATACATGTGGTTTTTTGTATTTTCTGATGGTAATGTGAGGATGAAAAGTAGCGCAGTTGGTTTAGAAATGTAGCTAAGGTTTTCTAAGACTCAGACGGTTTTAACTCACTAGCCATGATTGTACTTTATCTTACAAGAATTTTGAACAAGGTATGAATCGGACTTGTCTTTGACCAAGCTATTTCACATCCCTGTGTGTGCAATTGAGTTCATTTATGTGGTATTTGTCAGGATACCGCCAGTGCCAGATAGGTTGTCAACCAAACCTATACTAAGGATCACCTAATTAGCTCCATTAACTCCTTTGTTGTATTTAGTCAGATTAATCTGTGGTGCTATCTAGGATACCATAAGCTAGCTCATCCACATGCAAACATTTATCTATACACAAGTTAATGTGACAGATATATCGTCAAGCGGGAGGTTTACCACCAATGACCGATAGGCTATCCACCAAATTGGTACTAAGGTTTTCCTCATGACCTATCGAAATGCTGAGAGTTCCAGGGATTCAAGTTCGACTCCCTTCTTTTCTTCAATTGTATTGGGATACTTGCTCGCTTGTAGTGATAAAAATCACTATTTATTTTTATATATTTTTCTTTTGAGCAAGGGATTTGGATTTCGAATGATAAGAATCACTATTGTATGTGCCTTTTGATGTATGCGCTCTAGTGGTGATGTCAAATTTTTGGAGTTTTGACTTTTTGCAAAATTTTGATGTTTGTAACTTTTTTTTTAGAACTTGGGATTCTTGGGGAATTGGGTAGGGAAGATGCTTGTCCTTTTGCTAACTCTCAGCATTCTTGGGGTCATTCACACAGAGGAGATAACCATTTCTCTTATGGTGACCTGGATTACTATGCAGGTTTCATCTTTTGTTCACACAACTTGGGAATTTTTATGTGTTTTAATTTGTGTTGGGATGCTACATAACAAGGTGTGATCCAAGTAGAACTCTACCTTCATAAAATCTATCTGACTTGGTACAGTACATGGCTAGAAAGCAAAATGATGATTGAAAGATGAAAAATCTTGATACATTAGAAGACCACTGACTCTAGTATGGTAAGAAATGAATGGCGTTTGTTTTTTTTTTTTGGATTGCTTATGAAATGGAGAAATGTGGAACAAGGTGGACTAGCAGAGTAATTATAGTCTATGGTGCCTTTGACCTGTAAGACCACAAATATGCAATGTATAGATGCGATGCTTAATGCAGCTACATATTTTTATATTTTTGATGGATTGATTTTTGTGAATATGAAGATGAGATGCGAGAAGAGCTTTCTATTGATGAATTTGAGCATGCCTGGAAATGAGATGCAAATTTTTTGTTGTTTTTGATGATTTTACTATTTTTTAATTTTCTTATTTTTGACCAAGCGATTGTGGGAATCCTTGGAGCATTTTGGGATTGACCAAGCGATTGTGGAAATCCTTGGCACATTTTGGGATTGACCAAGCGATTGTGGGAATCTTTGGAGCATTTTGGGATTGACCAAATGATTGTAGGAATACTTGGAGCATTTTGGGATTGACCAAGCGATTATAGGAATCCTTGGAGCATTTTAAGATTGACCAAAGGATTATAGGAATCCTTGGAGCATTTTGGGATTGACCAAGTGAGTATAGGAATCCTTGGAGCATTTTGGGATTGACCAAATGATTGTAGGAATCCTTGGAGCATTTTGGGATTGACCAAGAGATTATAGGAATCCTTGGAGCATTTTGGGATTGACCAAGAGATTATAGGAATCCTTGGAGCATTTTGGGATTGACCAAGCAATTATAGGAATCCTTGGAGCATTTTGGGATTGACCAAGCGATTGTAGGAATCCTTGGAGCATTTTGGGATATGGCTCTCTTAGATATGGAATGGTCACAAATGACTGATGTTCAAGGGTTCTATTTCCTTGATTTCGTCAAGAGAGGCTAGTCGATATGTCTCGGGTCCTATTTTGCTATCAATTACATATGGACCTAACCAATTTACCGCAAACTTGTCCCTTAGGTGGGATGGCAAACTAGAGTTTTGTTGGTTTTCCTTCAAGACCAAATCACCAACCCGAAAGTCCCTTAGGTGAACTTTCATGTTGTAAGCTTTCTTAAGTCGCTCTTGATAGATACGTAAATGCACGAGAGCATTAACACGTCATTCGTCAAGCAACGTAAGCTGGTCTAACCGGGCCTGCCGTGCAACGTCATCATCAATGAAATCTTGCATTGATATGCGTAGGGAAGGAATTTCCAACTTGAGAGGCATGACTGCCTCGAAGCCATGCATGATCGAAAATGGATTTTCCCCAGTGGGCATCTAAATGCTAGTGTGATAAGCCCACAGGGCAAGTGGGATTTGGATGTGCCAATCCTTATGACTTTCTGCGACCATATTTTTAAGGATGGCAACTAGCATTTTGTTTGACGCCTTTGCTTGCCCATTTGCTTGCGGATAATAGGGTGTCAAAAAATTATGCTGAATTTTGTACTTTGTGGTCAAAGAACGCACATCTTTGTTCTTGAATGGCATCCCATTATCCAAGACTATTTTGGATGGAATACCAAAATGACATATGATGTTATGCAAAATGAACTCCACTATGCGGGGTCTTATCGTAGAGGTAAGCGGAACTACTTCCACCCACTTGGTGAAATACTCTGTGGCCATTATGATAAACGTGTGATGGCCTGATGATGCAAGGGAGATCTTTCCAATTAGATCGAAGCCTCACTATGAAAACGGCCAAGTGGATTGGACTGTCTGCAAGTCCTGGGAAGGTACGTGCATCAAATTGGCATGATGTTGACACTTCACGCACTTCCTGACATATGTGCAACAATCTTGCTCTAAAAATGGCCAATAATAGCCCATGCAAATAATGCACTTTGTGATGGCCATACCACTAAAGTGGCCACCACATGTACCATCGTGCACTTGGGCGATCGCCCAAGTGGACTCTTGCTAGTCCAAGCAACAAATGAGGATTCCTTCGTAGTTGTGATGGTACAAAATGTCTCCTATCAAGACATACTTAGTCACTTTCTACTTGAATGCTCATTTTGTGGCATGCATCAATCCAAGGGGGAGATTACCTAGCTTGAGGTAGTCTCTAATGGGTAAATACCAGTCATGCTGATCGAAAGCCTCGACAGTATGAACAACCAATCCCTATTGAAGTTCATCCCTAGCAAACGCAAAGAGGGAGAGAACTTGTAAGAATAGCATTATGTTGCTATTAATGGGATTAGGGGAGAACAAAGACCCCCAGTTGGCATGTTTCATATGATCATGGATTCGAGAGAACTTATCCAAGGATGGTTCAATCTGGATCATGTGGATTCTTGGCGTCAAATCAGAGCTTGCACGCTCCATCACAGATTACGATAGTGTTTTGACTTGAATGGTTGTCATATCACCAAAAAGGTCTTGTGGGATTAGTGACCCCAAGGAGGCCATTGTGTCCGCAAAACGATTCGATGACCGAGGGAGTGCCTCGATGTCGTACCACTCAAGTTTTGCCAAGAATTTGTCCACAAGGGCTTTATAAGCCTGTAGAACTGGGCATTTGCATTGGAATACCCCTTTGACTTGATTGATAATTAACAACAAATCACCAAAGATGTTCAGTCGTTTGATGTTCATGGTGATTGCTATCTGAAGACCTATGAGCAAGGCTTCATACTCTGCATTATTTTTGGTGCATGGGAAGTCTAATTTAAATGAAAAAGGCATTGGAGTGCCCTGTAGTGTGAAGAATACTATTCCTGTGCCACCACCTTGCTCACATTTGGAACCATCAAAAAATAGGGTTATGTCGGCCTGTGACTCAGGCTCATCAGAATCGGGTGTTTCTAAGACATGGAAGACCCCATCATCGGGTAGTTCTATGACCAGAGGCTGATCGTCTTCGAGAGGAGCCTCTGCTAGTTGATCCCCCCTCGGCTATGTACCACTCGTGCCTTTGATGGATCTTTGCCCATCTAATAAACTCTATGTGATAATCTCCAGTCAACAACATGATCCATTTTGTCGTGCGACTAGGCTATGATAAGTATGACTCATCATGTATCGCAATGGATTCTCCTTAGAAACAACATACGTAGTGTCTCTTCTCAAGCAAATAATGTAGTGGCATAGCTTTTTGGTAGCAAACACCACTACCAAGCAGAGTTTCTCGACGTATGCAAAGTTCATAACTGACCAGGGTGCGGCTAAGATAATAAGTAGCATCAAGCATCTTGCTCCATGAGGCGATCAAGGATATTTCACCTCTCTCTAGCAAAGGATAAGAGTTATTGATGTTAACAAGGGTGGTTGTTGACCATGGGAGGTAATCTCCCAAAGTATATGTTGTGTTTGGGTTGGCATAAAGATCTGATGCCAATCCACCCTTGTTGCCTATTCCTAGGCCTTTCATGTTTTCCACCAATATGTCCAAGGGCAGGGGGTGGTTGAACCCTACTCCCGACTTGTCATAAGGCATTTGGTATCTTGGCTGGAAAAGGACACGCACTCCTTGCTCATACCTACCTAGTCCGTATCCATGCCAATTGCATTGGCCAATATATCTCAGAGCAAAGTTTGGGTTAGACAAATAGTTGACATCTTCTACAAAAGGCTCTTCATCCTCGTCCTTTTGCATGCATGGCTCAGCACCATGGTCAAGGCCCCCATACACAAAATTGGTCTGGTTCGGTGGGTAGCCTAAAGGAACAATTATCCCGATGGGGAGGCAAGGTCTCCCCATGTCTTGTACTAACTCTAGTGCGGTCGTTGCTACGACATTCCACACTAGATACTCCCCCAGGCCCGTACTAGCCATTTCAACAGTAATTGTTGGTGATTGAGAGGGGGGAAATGGAAGCTCTTCCTGAGTCCATTCCATGTTGGTTGGACTAGGAGCCTCAACTTCCATTCTGCTAGGCATCTCTTCGGTTGAGATGGTTGATATTGTTAGCAGTGCCTCTTCCAAGGGTTGAGCCTCTTCTGGGATTTGCTTCCCTTTGTCCTTCTATTTAGCCATGATAGGTGGCATTGGTAGTGAAGGAGCTGACAATGAAGATGCACCTGGCTAGGGTTTTTATGGATTTATCACCAGTGGTGCTTGTGGCATCGGACCCTATCTAGATGGATTTAACTAAAAATCCAAGTGCGTCGATGGGAGGGTCGATTGCGGCATCAACTACATCGCATTGCAATATTTGAAGGGTTCTAAGTCCACCGAGACTACATGTACTTCCCCTTAAAATGCATACTTCAAACACTGGTGAGCTATCGAAGGGACACACTTCATGTCCCTGATCCATGGCCGCCTTAGCAATATGTTATACGCCATCTCGCCTTCCAAAATATGGCACAATATAGATATTGTCTTTTGTCCTACCTGAACGGGTGGAAAAATTGTGCCAACTATTGAGCATATCACATCATTGAATGCTCACAGTGTGTAAGTGGAAGCTGTGATGTGAGAGGCTAGCAACTTTAGATGTTTCAATGCTACTATGGTAATGATGTTACTAGACGAGCCAGTTTCTATCAACACCCTCTTATACGGGATCCAGTTGACCCGCGTGATAACATGCAGGGGTGGATCTGCCATGTCATCAGATACTGATTTAACTTCATCTTCTCGGAAGGTAATGACTAGCTCCATGCATTGTTTTACATGTCCCATGAAGTTGTTGAAGGAATTCGCTTTGTGGGGCTGCAACTCAATGGCTTTCAAAATCTCCATGAGAGCCTCCTGATGGGGTGTTGATTGCTATATAAGCTCATATATGGAGAGCCTAGCTGACGTGGTCCTCAAACTCTGTGTGAGTTTGGTCCATATCGTGGCCGCGGGTCTAGGCAGAGGTAGTTGCATAGGGTGTTGTTGAGGTTGTGACGTCGATGGAACCTCTCTTGTAGCTACCTTGTGGGCAACTCCTGGGTATTTCTTATTCCTAGTCACTATGCTTATCATTCCCACATACCCTTGCATGGGGTAATTCTATTGCACCTCATTGACCTGAAGGGGTTTTGCCTATGCCTCATGGGCAGGCAAGGGGTCCTTGAAAACCCCCATCTACTGGTTGTTTGGCACTACGAGGTTTTCCACTGCCAATGTCTTATTGTCAATCAGGTCTTGTATCAATCCTTTGAACTTCCAACATGCATTCAGGTCATGTCCCCTTCGCTTGTGGAACCTACAATACAAGTCCTCTCTGTATCCCTTAGGCTTGGGAGCGTTAGGATCTATGGTTTGAATCTCTGGAAGGGTGATCAAGTTCATCGTTGACAAGCGATCAAATAGGGAGTCCCTAGACTCCGTATAAAGGGTGTACTATTGCTTAGGGTGATGCTGCTGATTTTGCTCTTGTTTTTTATTTTCACTTTCATAATTGTTAGGAGGCATTGCCTGATAGTTAGCCTTTTGAGGCTGTATTTCTTGTGCAGGCCTAGGGACATTTATGGCAACTTGATTAACCACAGTAGGTTTTTGTTGTGAAATCCCTGTCTTTGTGTTCTTGTTCCACTCTTTCTTCTTAGGTTTGGTAATTTCACCATCTTGTATCTTGATCTCTTCGATAATTTTGGCTTGCGCCAGGGCTTCCTCTAGGGTGGCATATTACTACAGCTACAATAGCATAGATATTGATCTCAAACAACTTCATGAGAACATTTGTGTAAGGTTGGACATAGGGGGAAGGTAGGGTATCTTAGAAAGCAGAGTCCTCCATCGATTCTCATAGGCCACAATGGTCTCCTCCTCATATTGCCTGAGGTTGGCCAGGTCACTCAATGACGCCTTCTTCTTTGTGTTGAAGGTGAAGCGTTCAAGGAACACATCCACTAACTGATCCAAATTATTGATGTTGTGCTTCGGCAACTAGGTGAACCAATCTAAGGCAAGGCCCGTGAATGTGGTTATAAATGTCCTTAGCAACAGTGCATCATTATCTTGAATGTGAAAGCATTGGCTCAGGAATCTTGTCACATACTCTTGGGCATCCTTTTCACCCTTAAAGACTGCCAACTGAGGTAGCTTGAAGTTTTTGGGGTAAGGAGGTGCAAGCACTGACGGATGCACAGAATGACTATGGATTTGGCGTAACGTGGGCTTTTGGGGCCCAGAAGCTTTGGTTTCCACAAACTCCAAATGCTCTAACAGCGCTTTATAAGCATCGAAAGATTTAATATCTTCATTTTTAGTTTGCTCTCGTTGTGGGTTGTGGGAGACTTGAGGCCTATGGTGGGGTGGCCGGATAGCAACCCCTCCGCCTTGGTAGGGCATTTTGGCCCGCTCTACTTCTTGTTCATACTCCTCGTAAACTTCCTGAGGATTCTTTGGGTGATACCTATGACCATGAGTGGGTCCCCACGGAGGGTACCCATTGTTGTTTCAGGGAGTGGCCTCCCTCTCAAGTCTATGGGGTCTCAGAGGCAAAACTTTGCGAGGTCACGGAGACCTATCCCACACCAAGGGATTATGCTTCTTATATGGTTATGCTCTTTGGTTGAGGGGTTGGAACCCTCTCAGGTAGGTTATAAAGCAACTCGTATGTTTGGCACTGAATGCGCTCCTTGCTAAGGTGGTATAGACGTTGTAGTTGTTGCTGATCTTGCTCAAGCAACATGGTCTAGGCTTGGCAGGCAGCATGTCTGGTGACTACTAGTTCAATTTGGTCTACCATCTTGGGCCTAAGAGGCCTGAATGCCTCTCCTATGCATTTTCCTCAGTCATGATGATCCGAGATCTCAATGGTTTGCTTCCCTTTATCGAGGTTGGCGGTATTTACCCGAGGCTCTAGCCTCAGTGGGTAACCATGGTATCTAGCAGGTGCGAAAGTGCAAGGATCCCATGCTATATATTGCTCTCGAGGAATGTGATGGTCTTCCTCGTACTCCCTTTCGTAGGTGTGAAAGGTGTGGGCAAAGTTAGCTTGCCCTGTTTGGAGAGCCCTATGCTCTAGGGTTTGTCTATTGGTTCTAACAGTGATGGGAGGCAAAGGAGGGATGCCATAGTCACATGGCCTCTCCTCATGGACACTATGCCTCTCTAGTGCTTCATCACGTGGTGGCCACTCATATCTAGCTTCTAAGGGAGCTTTTCTGTCTACGTTGAGTGCCACATGTAAATATTCTTCTCGAAAGGGGCTATGATGAACGAGCGTGTCCCCTAGAGGGGTGTCCCTATAATTCCACCTTGACATGGAATGATGCGGACTCTCTTGGGGGTCAGGCCACCAAGGCGGTATGGCCAAGTCCTTAGGGCTAAAGCGGAGGTGACTTGTGCCCGATCCTTGTAAACTTTTCATAGCTTCTGCCCTTGATTGGGCTTGGCTATGGGTGTACACCATGGTGGTGCTCTTCTACAAGCTAAGCAGATTTTTATCTCTTTTATGATTTTTTATGCTACACTAAACAGAAAAGAACACACACATACACAAACGATGATTATCTCGTTTAAAGGTTGAAAGTGTGTCCTAAAACTGGTTTAGTATGTTTTTTTGTTATTTTTGAGGTTTTTGTAAAGAAGGTTTAAATGCAAAATGAAGGCTCTTATGGCTCCCAAAATTGGTCGCCCCTTCGATATACCATTGCCAGACCGATATACCAACCTCTCTATATACCCGCCCTTACATGAGGGAAACTATAGGTACATGAGAGCAGATGGTACATGGAACATAGGCAGTATGAAAGGGGAATTTTTCTATTTATGAAACCTACCATAGAGGACTTATCCTCGCATGTTGGGAATCACCCCAGCTACACTCGGTCAGCTTTCGTCAGGATTTACGTCTAGCAACAGTAGCGATCGGGGTGTATGAATACAAAATCCAAGCCAATGTGGTGATGAAATCCATCGTTGGTCTTGATCAAGGGCTAGGGTTTTACGACCAGCACCTTGGTTTTAAGTTGCAACATGGTGTGTGGGGTTCTTTTTATTTACAAAAGGAAACAAGAAAACAGCAAAAGGAAAACTTTCCCTAAGCAAACAAGTAATCCAAAACAGAAACATCGAAAACAAAAATATGACAGAGGTGAAAAATGCGTAATCCTTACCTCTTCTCTGCCCACATCTATCGATTCTGAGCTTCTGCCCAAAAACTTCACAGGATGGAATTCATCCCAGGGTGGAACTAATTACAGTACTGTATTCATCACAGGGTGGGGTGAATTCCCATTCATCCCTAGGAGAGACGAATTACAGCTCTGCATTCGTCCTTTGCTAGAACGAACAGCAGTCAGCGTATGAAAACGTGGTACCTGCAAGCAAAAACCAAGTTTGGATAAGATCTCTAATCTTAGAAACATAGGACAATGTCCCACCGTGATCGCCACTGAAAGCATGAGGATACAAAAACAAAAAGGGAAAACTCCAAGCATGATGCAAGAACGAAACTAAACTTGATGCTACAAATTAAAAATGCATAAAATGGAGAAATCATAGACAAATTGGAACCCAAATGGAACGAAACAACCCTCTTCTTTTATTTATGTATTTCAAATTTGGTTACAATTCGCTTCCTCCCTTTTTAGGGGCGAGGAGCATCAAACTTGTCTCTTGGTCACATCAATGGAAAGCCATCCCTCTTCCGCATGCCCACTTGTAAGATGGGCGGACCAAACGTCGTCGCCGCTTGTGTATACGAGTGTTGATTCCTTGCTACTCTTTCGATGTTTAGAACCTGCATTCAAAGGATCAAGAAAACATTAGTAGCACCTACGAATAAGACAAAGCATGCGATCCTCAAACCTACAATAATCGGATGAGAAAATGAATTAAATTGTAACTAAAACTTATCCAAATGATATGAAAACTTGGCAAAGACATAGAAACATCACCAAGAAGGCATTGCAAAAGGAACAATCAGGAAATTCCTCAATGATTTGAATTCACTTCTGGGCAGGACGAATTCGACTGTAATTCGTTCTGGGGTAGGACGAATTCACCTACAACAAAGCGTCGAAGTGATACTACCCCAAATGTCGTGTCTAGGGAGCTCCAAAATACCTTCAAACTTGGGGTTAGCTAATTGGAGGCATTTTTGGAAGACCCAAATGGTCATATTTCCCCAATTTTGCCTCCATCAATAGGAATTTGACACTACTACCTGCAAGTTAGTGAGGACAACAAAAGCGATAAAACATGATAAGATTTGATCAAAGCATTATGAAATCAGAATTACAAGCTATTTAAGCAGCATAATATGGAATGCAAAATAAACAAATGACAAAAAGAACAATCTGCCATGAATTCCCAATCATTCTTAAAAAAATAAGATTAGGCTCGTAGTAGTGCGGGGCGCCCGGGCGGGCTGCCCATCGTTGGAACCTGATTTTGGCACCAATCCACTTGGGATGGGCCCAAAATCTCTTGTAATGTGTTGTCGGCAAATTGGTATATCGATGTGGTAAAGTTTTGGGTTTTAGATCCGGATTCACACTTCCAATAACCACCCAATGACCTCCCTTACGAAAGATATCAAGGATGTGGAAGAGGTGAATCAAAGGTAAAGCGCGGTATTAATTTGGTAGCACTTCATTGCTTAAAGATGCTTCCAACCTCCTCTTTTGGGGTGATGAAGCTCACAAATTTATAGAGCCAAGGGGTCTCTTTGGATGGGCATGCAAGGGCACCACTTTGCGGCCATACCTTCCCAAGAGGGAGGAGATTCCTCCCTGACTTGGGCTTCCATGACTGCCCTTGTGACAGTCCTCTAACGTTCAATTTGCTCACCTACACGTGCATGCAAGGTAGGGAGCATTAATTGACTATCCTTGGCTGTCATTTGGTGCAATTTCTCTTTTTTGCCTATTGAACCTGGAATTCGCCCTACCTAGGAACGAATTTAAAATTCATCCCTGGGTGGGGCGAATCCCATTTTGAATTCGTCCCAGGGTAGTATGAATTTTTAGCAAAGTGTCTGAAGGTGCCAAATTGCTTTCTGACCTTCCAAAATTGTTGTAAAAGTGGTTAGGACCACTGTTTAACCTCTGAGGGCTGCCTTGGGGGCTATGTGTGTCAAAGCGATTAGTGTTTGCAGTCACATAATCAGATTTGTGTTGTTTTGGTGTCTACATTTAGATAGAGTTTCTAGCCTACAAATACTTGATGGAGATTTACCTTCTTATGTGCCTGAAGAGGTGCATCAAGAGGATCAACAAATTTTGTAGCTTGATTCTCCACCTTGCATAGAAGAGGTCCAAGAATCAGTGGAGCAATCTAGAAGAACTAGAAGAGAAAATTATCTTCCCAATAGATTTCAATATTAGTTATGTATATTTAGAACTCCTTGTGATGATCCTCTCATATTTAAAATGTCATGAATAGTCCAGAGAAAGAGTATTGGAAGAATTCTATGTAGGAAGAAATGAATTTAATTAAGAACCATGCATGGGATTTAGTTCAACAACATGTTAGGAGAAATATAGTAGGTAGCAAAAGGGTGTTCAAAAAGAAATTAAGGCCTAGTGGATCTATGGAAAGATACAGGGCCAGATTAATTGCAAAAGGGCTCTCTTAGATCCTAGGTATCAATTTTCATCAAAATTATGCTTCCACTATGAATTTATCTTATATTAGACTTTTGCTTACATATTTTATAGATTTTAATGTAGAAGTTGAACAAATGGATGTAAAAATTGCATTCCTACATGGAGATTTGAAGGAGGAAATATACATGCAACAACCTAAAGGTTTTAAAGTAGGAAGTTTAGGTGTTGTTTGTAGATTGAAAAATCCCTCTACGGATTGAAGCAGTCTCCTATAGAGTGGTACCAAAAGTTTTATAGTTACATTTTGTAGATTGGATTTTTCATAACCCTACAAATCCATGTGTGTATTACAAAATAGAAAGTAAAAGTTTTGTAATTTGGATTTTGTATGTGGATGGCATCCTTTTGATTGGAAATAGTAAATAGTTGATTTAAAAAACTAAGGAGTTGTTATCAAATAACTTTACTTAGACCAAGTACATCATTGTTTGGGCATTGATATTGTCAAAGATTACAAGAGCATACAATTGGTGTATGTAGAGTTTGTGGGCTTACTGGTGTATGTAATGGTATGTACCAAGTCTAATATTGCACATTCTATTAGTGTGGTTAGAAAATATATATCCAATACTTGAAAGAAACATTGGAAAACTAAAAAAAAATAGATATTTACAGGGTACCAAAGATCATGTTTTGTGTTATAAGCTAAATAAGAATGAAGAGTTTCATTTGCAAGGACATGTAGATGCAAATTGGGTAGGTGACTTGGATAATTGTAAGTCAATAAGAGGATATATATTCACTTTGTATGGTGGTGTAGTGAGTTGGAGGAGTAAAAAGTAAACTATTGTAGCTTTGTCAAGTGCTAAAGTAAAATATATTACTGCTACTAATGCTACAAAAGAAGTTATTTGGTTGATGAGGTTGTCCAAATTTTGCATTGGAACCAAGAATATATTGGAATAAAATATGACAACCAAAGTGCAATAGAACTTGGAAATTCTTCATCATTCCATTAAATGATAAAAGACATTCAATGAAATATTATTTTATGAATGATATGATGGAGAGTGGAATGATCAACCTGATCAAATATAAAATCCAAGATAATGTGGTAGATGCACTTACTAATATTGTTATAGCTCAAAAGCACCAATTTGGTAGAAATGAGATTGGGATAAAATATTGCAAAAAAATCCTCCATCAAGTGGGAGTTTGTTGTAATGTGCATGTGTTGCATGATTTTCCTATTTAGTGATAAAATCTTCTAGAAAGTTTACAAAACCCCTTTTTGGAGATTTAATGATTTTTGGTATGACTTGGAAGATTTCAGAAGACTAGTAAGTCCTGGAAAATTCTAGAAGATTGTTTAGGAGGAAAAATTAGAAAACCCTCCCATATTGTGATTATAAAAAGATATTTTTATGTATGTAAGATAGCATTTATAGTTACTATAAATAAATATATGTTTTTCTAAAAATATTGAGTCTTAATTTTATCTATTGTTCATGTTTTTGCTTGAAATTTTTATTATGTGGTTGTTTTAGCATATGATCTATTTTTCTTTTTAGGTGTAACATAACCACTTAATTATTTTGTTGAATTAATCATTATTGTGGTAGATTTATTTCCATATAACTCCATAGAATATTCTTCACTATATCACATAGGTTTTGTTGTCATCTCACTCCATTCCATATAATTTAATCCAACTATGGATGATACACATGTTATATAATCCATCCAAGTATGAATGAATCAAGTGATTTTGAATAGACTCATTACAATTGGATTTTCTTAACTAATAGATCATACTTTTGTATGTTTAGATATATATTTTTATCTTTGCATTTTTATTTTTGTTTTGTCATGTTATTATATATCATAATTGCCTTTCTATTTTTTCAACTCATTTTTTTCTTTTTAAAGAAAAGCACATTCATGTGTTTTTCCATATTAAGCATTAATTTTTCAATAGATCCTATATTTAGATATAATTTACATTTATCAAATAATTACCATGAAGTAACATCTATTGCAATATCAAATAATCCATATTAAATCATCTTTCAATCACTTAATAGACCCATTATATCTTAGATGTAATGACGAAACTTAGAATATCAAGATAAAGGATAATACAAACAATCTCATTTATGAACAAAATTTTATTGGTATATTCTAAAAATGTATAAAAGGGTAATACACTAATTTAGATCAAAAACAACCAAAAAAATGATGTCATAAATGAGTACATGAAAATATAATTATACATGCTAATACACAATCTCATGGATACTATGAATATATAACATGATAATTAATAAATTAAAATAAATAATATTGATCAAGAAAGAACCCATAAACAAATCCTAAATACACTTAGAAGTCATATTTATAGTAAACAATGTATCTAAAAATAATTATATGTATAGGGTTTAATTATATGCACTTATTATATACAATAAGAGTATATAATTTAGCCCTATACATATAATAATTTTTAGATACATTGTTCATATTTATCTATATATATAATACAAATTTATTTTTTCAAAACATCATGAAATATTGTATCATCAATGTAATATGTAATTTACCAATAAAGCATAAAAAATTATAGAGTTAATATATATTATCAACAATGAATAAATTGAATGATAATAGGATCCTAGAGTTCAAAATGTTTCTTGTTGAAGGTAAGTTATTAAAGCCATAAGTGAAACTTAAAGAAACACTAATATGTGTTACACACTTGCACACATAACGAATGCAAGCACATGCACCTTTAATCCATAAAATAGTAGTATGGAGAAACCTCAACAACATGTTCAATTAATAATCCAAAATCATCATGACAAAATGTGTACTAACTCTCCTAACAACTCAATTGAAGAGTTCATCATCTTAAATAATTTGGACCATTGTTTGGTTTCATTGTTTCTTCATCAACTTTGCTATCCATGTTAAAAATAATATATGCTTCATTGCCAACATAATCAAGGGATTATATCATCAAATATATACACACCTATGTTGTTTAAAGTATATATATAGTTATTTGTTTAATATTAGAAAGCATGAATTCATTCAAAATGGTACTAGTAACTATTATAAATCATAGACAATTTCCTAAGTACAAAGGACAATTTCTTTAAAATATTCTTTAATCTAATAGAAAGCCTGATTTCATTCAAAATGGTACTAGTAACTAGTATAAATTATAGATAGTTTCCTAAGTACAAAGGACCATTTCTTTAAATCATTATTTAATCTAAAAAAACAACTTCATCATTTTTTGTCATTTCCTTTGTATGTTACGGGAAATTTTTATAGACCCTTCAATAATATAATTCATATTTTTAAAGTAGAAAAATAAGGGTCTTACTTATAAAATTTATAGACCTAAAATCAGCCATCCAAAGCATTTGGGATACCATAAATATTGGAAAAGAACAAAGAAAACATTTTTATTATTATAGAAAATTAGTTTGCATCCATCTCTAATATTTCCATTTTTTTAAACCACAATGATGACTAGAAAATAATTATGGATTCTCATAGGCCCTTTCATACATGAAACATTGGAGTGTGATTATTTTGAAATGGAACCAAATATCCAAATCAAAAACCATGAAATATATCTCACAATAAATTTCCTTTGGTCATTCCATAACTAAAAATCCTCTTCATATGGATATATTGATCCTCAATAGATAGTTAAGAATACCACTATTTTTTAAGATACATAAAAACCATTGCGTAATATAACTTGTAGAAAAATAACTTTGCCATTACTCATCCTAAATCTACACTATATCCTTATGACTTAAAATGGTTTCATATATGTATCCAAGTATATGTTATCAATATCCTTATGTTTCTTTATCATTTGAACTTTATGAAGAACAAAAATTTTCTTAAAAATAAGTTTAATTCCAAGACATGCTATGACCTTGGCTATTTCATATCATGAAAAGTGATTTTAAATTTTAAAGTGTATGAACATGGATACATATATCTAAATTTTATTTGCATTAATATTGCCAAGCTAAAAACTTATATCTTTTACCTTTTATCCAATTTACAAGAAAAATAATAAATAGATAATATGTTTGTTTATTTTATATAATATTTAGGAAATTATAATCCTAAAAATACATCTACATAAAAAATAATAGAATTATACTCCAAAGATAGTAATTCTTAATTAAATATTGTATAGGTTTATTTAAACAAAAATGCAAATGTGAATATTTTGAATAGATGTAATCTCATATTCAAATTTGTATGGAAGACTAACCTAAGATAGAGTTTTACTGAGAATACCAACTAGTTTTACATTAAGAAAGACGAAAATTCTTGATAAGAGAGAGTTAATCAAAAGCAATGAATCTTGATCTACATGATAGGAACTATATTAAAATTTAGAAAGAGATAACTCTTTGCAAGAACACTTTGACTTATTTGATTGCTTTTATTTAAAGGGAGATGATTTCAAAAGATTCTAAATATTATTGACTAAAAATGTAGTGGTTGAAATGTTGAAAATATGGTCCCAATATAAAAAATATAAATAAAGTGTAAATGGATAATGAATATAATATTCCTCTTATTTCTCTAGATAGGGGCACATAACTAACCCCTCATAGAAAACCTCATTGAAAAAGACATGTTCAATTTTTTTGTTTTAAGATTAAGTGAATATGATCATATAAATTTTAGTTTTCCATGTCAAATATGAAACTATTGCTAATTACATAAAATATTATGACTTATTAGATAAGAGTATATTTTATAATACCTAAAAAATAATAACAAGGTATTGGATAAAGAGAAGATATTAGATAAAGATTTTCTAAAATGATATCTAATTTGAATATATCAAGCTAAGTGTAGTAAGAGAAAGTATTATAACTATAGTAAAAATAGAGATAGAATCATCTTAATGCCTACAACTTTAAATAAATTGCAATACAAAAAAATGAAATATAGAAAAATAACCATATTTTTGCATATTTCAATAGGCTAGAGGAATTTTAAGAAAAAATAAGATGTTAAATTCAATTATAAATGAGCTAGCCATAAAATAAAAAAAATTAAGAGGAGACACACAAATCATCCAAGCTATTATTTATGTGTCTTTAAAAAGAGGTGAATAAATTTGAGATGGAAACAAAGTTGATAATGAATGCTTTTCTACAAGATTGAAAGTTTCTTGCTCAGATATGCTTTTTATTTCACTAAGGGAAATGATAAAAGCTTTATGTTTCTTTTTATTATAGTTCAATTCCATATAAGGTTCTCTCATTATTGGACATTATATAGTATCATTCATTTGTTAGAGATTATTATATTATTTGGTACCATGCAGGCATTTTGTAAATACGTTGTAAATTTTTGGAGTCTTGTAAATATTTGAATTAACATATTCATGAAAAATATTTATTTCTCCTCTTTTATTTTTAAATTTATATGAAACCACCACCAACATCACCACTATGACTATCTAACAAGATCTACCATTGATATCACCACCATAACACATCCACTATGCTTAATTCTACTCATGATGGGTTACATTATCACTATAGTCACCTCTCTCTATATATATCTATCTATATAGAGATAGATAGTTAGATATAGTGGGAATTTGATTATTGAAAAATATATTAATTTATACAAAATAATTTGTGTAATCAACCAAATTTTTCTATGACATAAAATTTAAGGTCGTTGTCACTAACATGGTAGTCATATTCTTTATGATAAATTATGTGACCAAAAGCCAACTCTTCTAGTTGAAGGACTAGCTTTAGCAAATAATGTTATACAAATTTTTTAATGTCATGATAGTGCTTCAAACTCAAGGTAATTTCCTATCAATAGTAAAGGTTTTTGACTTCATGAATCATTGGGTCAAGTTCCATGCTTTCCCAGGAATATCCTTGGTGATTTACATTAAGAAATTAACTAGCATAAAATAAATTTGTGGCCTTGAAGATGGAGGAAAAGTAGAGAATCCTACTTAAGACTATTGAGGTACTCTTGCATGATGAGAAGAGCAACATGTTTGTGACATTTCTCTATTACCTTATTATATGTATAATTGTTTAAATATGATTTAGGCTTACAAGATATATCTAGAGAAAAATATTCTTCTATGATTGAACAAGGTAACCATGCACAATTTGATCATGATACCCTTAAATTCTATGTATGTTTATAGGGTGGATGTTATGTAAATGATTATGCTGGGGTTTTTATATAGAGAAGAAGTTGGGGTTTTCAAGGCTTACTATTGATCATTTTGATTTTTATATTTAATTAACTGAATTACTTTGAGTTATCACTCTACCAATAAAACCCTGAAATTCAAATAAATTCTATCATGTTATGAGAAGTCAAAATATAGTTGGTTAATATAATGAGATGTAGGATATGTCTAATCACTTCCCTAGATTTACAATATATTGTTATAGATAATTTAGAATTTTAATTTAAAAATTTATCGTGAATATGTCTTGGTATTGTTAGCGTATATTCCTATTAGCTTTTATTACATTATTTTTTTGTTAGTATTATTGTTACCGTAGTTTATTTAGGGCTCATTTTTTTTCATGAGATCCGCTTATTATGGGCTAATTAGAGCCTATAGTGTATTATTTATTCACTCATTGGAATAATAAAATTGTTCGTTCCATATTACATGGTATCAAAGCAGGTTGGGAGACTCGGTACTTATTGGATCGGATCCCGAGACATGATCAGAACTGTGAGCACCTCGACACATTTCTCAAGGTGACTCAGACTGGACGCAGTTTGACTCGGGCTAATTCTCATTTTTTGAGGCTGTTGGACTGGACCGAAACGGATTGGGCATGGATCCTGAGATGCAGCTGACTGGACTGGACTGAACCGTGGGCATGGATCTCGAGGCAGATTGACACGACCGACTGGACCTGACAGGACCCCGAGCATGAAACTCGAGGCCGATTGAACTCGACTTGACTAGACCTCAGGCACGAAACCCAAGGTCGACTGACACGACGACACGTGGACCTGACTGGATCTCGGGCACAAAACCCAAGGTCGATGACGCGGTGACATGTGGCAGACTGGCCACGCACCACTTGGACCGATGACGCGGTGACACATGGCAGACTGGCCACGTGCCACCTGGATCAAACCCGAATGCGATGCATGGCAGACAAGCCACGTGCCACCTGGCATAGCAAAACCATTATGGGGGACTAACTGCCTGTAGGGTAGTCAATGGTGAAAGGGCTTGAAAGCCCTTTTAAGGCCCAAATTCTCCTTCGAGCGGGCAATGTGGGATAAATCCCACATTTTTTTTCACGCCCGTGCGAGGAACGAAGGGAAAGGGAATTTCTTCCCTTCCCTTCACGTCGGGCCTTGTAGGCCGACCGACGAGTGGGCCAACGGCAAGGTGCTACCGACGGGAGGTCGGGAGTTCGACTCCCGTCGGGGCCAAGCGCCCTTTTTTTACACAGGCCGCCGCAAAGGTAATTTTTTGCCTTTTTTAATTAAAGTTTTTTTTTTTTTTTTTAATAATTTAAATTTTAAATAATGTTTTATTTTTTTAAAACATTTATTTAAGTTTTTATTATTAATTAAAATATTTTAATTACACTTTAATTTTGCAAAGGGCACAAAATAAATAAATAAAAAATTCAAGAGGAGGAATTATTTTTTTTGCCTCACACCTTATAAAGGCAAACAACCAGAGGCATAAAATCATCAAACTTCAAAACCTGTTTTTTAGACTTCATAAAAAGCAATTTTTTTGTTTGAAGTACTTCACACAGGGGGGATTTTTTTGGTGACATTTTGTGCTCATTTGCCTAGGAGGCAAGCTTTGTAAGAGAGTTTTTTAGGGTTTAATTGTTGCATTTTTTTTGCACAAAAAGGAGGATATAATTTTGCAAAACCACGGGGGGAAGACTTATAAGGGTGCATTTTTTACAGTGACCGACACCTTAGTCAAATTATTTTGCAAAATTTTATTGTAAAAGGTGCATTTTCGGCAGAGACCGACACCTTAAAAATGGGAAGATCAAAGAAAAAGATAACCCTAAAAAATTGATGTTGCTAAATCAGTTAAAGACCCATACTTTCCACCAGAGATGGATGGGTTGGATTTTTATGAGGAGGGCACATTCCTCACACTAAACAATGGTTTAGTAGCTCTCCTCGATGATTCTGAGTCTTGCATAGACCTTCAAAAAAATGGTTCTCAAGTTCCTATTGGTGTTCTAAGGGGCATATACCTAGTCTTTGTTGCACTTGACCGTGACCAACGTAAATTGGAAATAAATGAGGAAAACGAGGTCCTAAAGGCGAACGCTTGTTGTGACACAAGTGACCTTCAGCCCATTGTGGCACATGCTTGTTGTGATACAAGCGACCTCATACCTTCTATGGTAGATATCAGTTGTAGCACAGGTGATCTCATTTCAGTAGCAAATTTTGCTTGTGACACTTGTGACTTAAAAACTGAACTTCCTCAAAGAGAGCTCCATAATCTCATTAATAATGAAAAATGTAAAATTGTTAAAAGCATTGATGAAGATGATGAAATTGGGTGTTTTGAAAAACACACCAAAGGACTTGGTTCCAAAATGATGAAGAAAATGGGATTCAATGGTAAGATATTACGTAAACAAGAACAAGGCATTAAAACTCCTATAATGCCAAATGTCAGGGGAAATAATGAAGTCCTTGGATACATTGGACAAGCAAGTACCAGTAATTCCATGTTTGTAAAACCTAAATCTCCTACATATCCTAAAAAGCATTGTTGCAATCATTGTGGAAAGGCAGGACATGTTGCAGCTAAGTGTTGGAGATTACATCCTTGTGATTCATGTGGATGTATGAATCATTCTTCTTCAAAATGTTGGTACAAAGTGAAAATGGCCAACAAGGTTCATATTGATTATGGATGGACAAATCTCACACAATGGACCATGATGAAAGAAATGTTGTATGGCTTCTACCGAAAAGGTAAAACCCATGGTAGACCCCAAGGCAAATCCAGTGACAGACCGAGTGGCAGTCCTAGAGATAATGACCCAGAGACAGACCTAAAAACAGACCCAGTGACAAAGTTCCAACGACAGATCTATAGGTAGATCCAGAGGCAATGATCTAGAGGTAGTTTCATAGGTAGATCCCGAGATAGACCCAGTGGTACAGATCCAGAGGTATGCTTAGAGCCAGAGCCAGAGCCAAAGACAAAGCACGAGCCATAATTATTTCATTTCTCTTCTTCTCCTTTCACTGTATTGGGGCAGTTATATACTTTACCCAGATATTGTTGTATGGGGGGATGTTAGCATATATAGTAGTTATTAAATTACCCAAATAATGTAATAATGGGGGATGTTAGCGTATATTCCTATTAGCTTTTATTACATTATTTTGTTGTTAGTCTTATTGTTAGCGTAGTTTATTTAGGGCTCATTGTTGTTCACGAGATTCGCTTATTACGGGCTAATTAGAGCCTACAGTGTATTATTTATTCACTCATTGGAATAATCAAATTGTTCGTTCCATCTTACAGGTATTGCCCTAACTCAATAAAGAAAAAAGAAGCATTACACTAAAATTTGAATGGGATTAAATAATTTTTGTGAAGTTAGAATTATTATCCATGTTATTAATCATGGTTAGAATATTACAACTCATAAATGGTACATTGTAATGTATTATTATATATTTTATATAGAATCTATACTTGTTTACATGTGCATGTGTTTATTAGGTTGTTGATCAATGAGGGAAACTCAATAAAAGTTTACCAATGAATTTTTCCTACTCATAAGAATTTTCCTTGGGAAGATATATGGTTAGTTGAGCCCTTCCTAGGTACTCAGCATTTCTTTAGTTAGCAATTCAAAGCAAAATTATTATGACTAACAACATATAGAGAAGAGTATATTATAAAAATTTTATGTGTGCTTTGCATGAGGAAGGGAAAACATCAAATTATATTTTTCTTTTTTATTCCTTTACTTCAACCATATTTGTCTACTATTAGTTTGAATATAGAAACAATCAGACTGTCCCATCAACATTGGAAGACTTGATGAAATTTTGTAATAATTACTTCATAGTTAAAGTAGTAAACATTATATGGAGAATTTGTCTTACACTTATTTTTTAGTATATTTGTCTTAAAAGGAACAACGATTTTTTTAAAAAAAATCTAAAACTTATATCTAAGTTTTCATTTGTCTTGTTCTTTCTCTTTCAAAATATTTACAATCATGGTCCTCAACATAGAAGTCTTAAGTGTAAAAAATAGCTTAGCCTCTTAATTATAGGTGCAATGCTCATATGAAACAATGGAGATAACATTAAGGAATTATGTTAATATAAAAAAAAAAGCCTTCATAATGTTATCAAATGTGATGAGCTAAAAATAATAATGGAAAATTTCTCCTCACCTACTCATTACTATGTAATTCAACAAACAACTATGGAAATACTAGCACACTTTTTATAGGAATGAAGATCCTCATTGCAAAAGGATAGATTTTTTGAATTGAGAGGGCTCACATATATTTATTTAATAGGATGTATTGGATTGAAACATGCCCCATCCATATTACATCACAATCGCATTATCACAATCTTTCAACAAACCACATTATGATATTTGACAATTATGCATTTATGGCTTTAAAAAACTTGAACTTAGGTTTTCACCGTGATAGTCTACAATATTAACCACTAAAATCATGCCATTTAAGGAGGGGATCCATATATTATTATTATGTTGTCAAGCAAAATGAGTCTAGGGATTGAATCAATAATATACTTATTTTTTATATTCCTTAACTATTATTAAACATCACACAATAACAACTTTAGTGATTGTGATCTTTATTACATATAGGGAATAAGATGGTTTTTGATGAAATGTTGAAAAGAGGAGGAAAAATAATGCTCAACAAAGAAGATATATTGAAAATAGTAATATATCTATAAAAAATAATAATAATGAGACAATAACTTAAATTTGTTGTTAAAAAAATAAAATATTAAAAATTAATTGCAGAATAAGGATTTTATCTCTTTTTAAAATGTTTTAAATATTTAATTAAAAAAACTATAATTTAAAAAAAAAAATTATTCGATTAATATAAAAATAAATATAACTTTTTAATTGTAATAAAAAAAACTTTAATAAAATATCTCTCATTTACAATATGTTATATGTTAATTCTTTTGAAAATTTGAAATATACTTGTAAAAATAAACAATTCAACTGTAAATAAAAAATAGATATCTTCTTGAACACCCCAAAGTGGTTAAGACTTAACTCTCTTATGGGAACCTTAAATTCAAACTAAACTATAATTTTTAAAAAATATTATTGGATTTAATATAAAAATAAATATAACTTTTTAATTGTAATAAATTTTTTTTAATAAAATATCTCATTTATAAATATGTTATATGTTAATTCTTTTGAAAAATTGAAATATACCTGTAAAAATAAACAATTCAACTGTAAATTAAAAAAATATATCTTCTTGAACAGACTTAACTCTCTTATGGAAACCTTAAATTCAAATGTGTGTGCGTAAGCTTGTTAAAAATAAATATATAAATAGATTCGTTAAAAGTACAATCCCGCTTAGGTATCCCGCCATGACGCGTCATAATTTTCTACCAAAACAAGCGACAAAACAAACATTATTCCTTACCTGGCTTCTACAAGTTGATGATAAAAAGCCAACTATGGCGTTAAAACTGAAACACGGCTGGATCCATCAAGGAAAAATAGACGAAAATAACATTCTCAAAAGCTGACTCGATGTCTAGACATTAAGACGGTGCGTGTCTGCCCCACAATTGATTTTTTAAAAACTTAAATTACAAATTAAAAGTTAAAGATGTCGTGACAAGGAAAGCATTTAACCAATTTTCTGATTCATTGAACTAATTTTCTGATTCATTGAATGTGGTCGAAAGATAGCTGCGACGTATTTAATAAATTAAAATTATAATACAGTATGTTGAAAACCTGTTGAATCATAAGTCCGGAAGGCGGCAGGAAGAAGAATAAAATAAATTATAAAGTTAAAGCCGACCTTAAAAGTTAGTTTAAAACTTTATAATTTTATAAGCAACTTAAATCAGTTCACTTACACTTATGACGTACCTTTACACGAGGTGTGTTAAAATTTTGAAAAATGTGATTATATTTTAAAGGACATGCGAACTGGTTGTTTACATGGTAAGAAGCATACATGTAGTCTACTTACATTATTGAAAATAAAACTCGAATTCAACCTACAATAAATATGTATAAACCATATTTAAAAAAACAAACAAAAAAGCAAAATAGAAGTCCTCTACTGTTTAGGCGTAAGAAGCGCACTTTAATGGGCACAGTACAAATGGACATGGGTTACGTTTACTTAGAACATCGTCATATATTTCAACGAGATTATCACTCCACTCATACTTTAAAAAATATTGGAATTTAATAGAATAATTTTTTTATTTTATTAAGCAAAATTATACTGCTTTCCAAATATTTTCAGTGTCATATTAAATTTTACTCTTCAAATCATATTTCAGCCACAGTTCAACATTTAACGTGAAATTAAGGAAATTGAAGTGGCGACAAGTTAATATTTATGTATAAGTTAATGGAGTATCAGGTTTAAATGTCTAAGTTTTTGTTACTTCGATCTCTTTTTAATGTATAACCAATTTACTGTAACGATTATTTTTATATAAACTATTGGTGTCAGTGACATATACCTACAAATGAATTTCACTATAGCAGAGTTTCCACCTGCCGACACAAATATCTAAAAATGTAAACGAGGACCTCTGAAACTCTGAAAAGTCCACTTTTATAGCTCATTCATTCGCAACTATAATGGTACTGTACTTACGTTTCACTCTCTGGTTGACGTCTTGGAGAAGATGGACCCCGTTAAAGCAGAAATAAAGAGACGTATGGCTAACACGCTTATTTAAGTACGTCAGTAAAAGAATTTATCATGTGATTTTGATGAATCATGATTACAACTGTAGTTCCTGATTGTAAACCTCGAGTTGTCCCAAAAAAAACAAGAAGGATATGGTGTTTGAGTAACCACAACAAATATGTAATGCATTCAGGATGACATAGAGGAAACCCAACGACCATGTTATACCGAAGAAGAAAGATTGGCCACCTTGCCCATATTTGGTAATGACTTGAGAAAGAAAAGCAATGATATTAGATTTAATGGCTGTCAAATTGTCTGAAATTCTGAGGTTAGATTAACTAACGCAGAGATGAAATCAAAATATGCGAAAATCTGAGAGGCTGGTGTGTAATTTCGTTTACTTTTAGATGTCTTGGCTTGCGTCTACTATTAGATGTCTTGTAGGCATGCTGTTTTCCACGAAAATTGGGGTTGCAAATACTTTTTCATTTGTCTCCAATCTCCATCCACCTTTGTTTAGAATTAGAATCAACAGGAACACGTGAGATACCACCACAAGCTAAAGTTAATAATTTACAGGTTATTGCAAGGAGTCTACGTTGTCCAACGCGAATCTAAAGTTAAGTTAATAATGTATAGGTTATTGCAAGGAATCTACGTTGTCCGACGCAAATCAATGAGGAAAAATAGCACATAGTTAACTTGATATACCCCACGTGTAAATTGATCCTATCATTCATTGTATGGAACTGTAATCTATGCTTATAAATCATGGTATTCCCACTAAGGGAGCAGGGAATGGTTTGAAATAAAGCTGCAGGTGCGTCGCAGGCTCGAATCCCGTCGTCTCCTCGAGCGCTACCTTCAGCAGCCTCTCCCTCCCCTAACTATTGATTTCTAGTGAGCTGTATTCCAGTGGGAATATATTATAACGTGTTTTTTTTTGTACGACGCCTTTAGGAATCTATACTTTGGCCAGGAATCCTAACGCATTGTAGTATTCTAAGTTTAAGTTTCTGGGAACGGGTCTCTTAATCTTGAAGGCCAGTCACAGACAAGGACTAAAGTAGACGATAACCTCGTGGATAGCGTGAAGGATATTACAGGCTGAGCGAATAGTGTGTGCAAGGCTATTCATCTAGCTGGTATCCAACATTTCTGATGTGTAAAGCTACAGGAAATTGAGCACAACCCATTTGAAAGTGATTATATTATAAATTATTGTTTATTTTGCTGTGTATGCTGACATCAGGTCTAAACCGGTTTTCTATTGAGGGGAAGAGGCCTAAAAAAAGAATCTAAGCTGCCGGTCTTCCCCAACTTATCGTGTTGATTTCATATTCTGCAAACAGAATTTTGAAATTTCTTCTGCTGTTCTTGTTGTTGACATCAAATCTGCTCTCATGGCGTTCCCTGTCGAGCTCTTGCTGGGAATAGTTGGTATGACATAAATCTCTCTATATTTCTTTATGAATAGCTCGATTTACTTAGTTTAGCATCCTGCATTCGTTTCATGTCCAGAAGGTCTTAAGAAGGCATTCATGCTTTGATCTTATTAGAATGATAGGATACAATGCAAACATAATATGCATAGATTTGTTAGAAAATTAAACAAGATTTGATGCCCTAACAGATCGAATAACCGCAAATCTGATCACCATATTCTACAAGTATGCGCAGTTATTATCGGTAGCTGCAATTCGGCGAGTGGCTAGAAACCCTAATGCGGCGCATGTAAGAGGATAAGCATGTCAGAGGTAAGCCTTATCCTCCCTTCCGCCTGGTTATAAAATGCGGAGTGGTCTTTCAGAATATATATTGAGGAATCAGGGTAGATCAGAGAGCGAGGAATAGCTCAGTAAAGTAGAGTCGGAGCAGCAGTCTCCAAGAAAATCCTCGTGTGGTTATCCTGCAATCTTGCTTGCAGATGTCTGTAAAATCTTGCATTGTAAAACTACATATTGCAGTCGGTTTGAATCAATAAAGTTTGTCTTTTGTTTTGCAAGTTTTATATCATTCTTTCTCAGATTCTTTTTGCGCCAGTTCGGTGTAATTGTTCGCCTGTGCACCCCAAGTGAGGCGCACTCTCATTGTGCGCCCAAGCCCGGATGCACTCTCCGGTTGCACCCAAGCCAAGGCGCAACCATTCTTTGCACCCAAGCCTTGGCGCAAGTGGTCCTTGTACCAGATCCTTGGCGCACTTTGGTCATGCGTCAGACTCTTGGTGCACTTGGGTCGTGTGCCAGACCCTTGGCGCACTTGGACCGTGCGCCAAACATTTGGTGCACTTGGACCATGCGCCAAACTCTTGGCGCAAGTGGGCGGTGCACCCAAACTTTGGCACAAATATTTTTTGCACCCGAGTCTTTCAAATTGGTATCAGAGCTAGAGCCTACCCGTGGACGATAAGAAGCAATGGATTCTAGTGGTAACTCGTTGCAGTTGCAGATCCCGTAGTTCGACGACAAAAATTATGATTACTGGAGCATCCAGATGAGGATCATGTTCGGGTCGCAAGAGCAATGGGACTTTGTCCAAAATGGCTATGCAGAGCCAACAGATGCAACAGCGTCGAGCACAATCTCCCAAGAAAATTTAGATTTGCTAAAGGAGAACTAGAAGAAGGACTAAAAGGCATTATTTTACATAATGTAGGCGATTGAGGAGAAAATCTTCTCATGAATTGTAGTAGCAACCAAATCGAAGGAGGCATGGGAAATATTGGCCAGCTGCTACTAGGGCACCGATAAGGTGAAGTTGGAATGGTTGCAGATGTTGAGGAGGGAGTTTGAGAACTTGCATATGAGCGAGTCAGAGTCCATAAGCGACTTTCTCACCCGAACAATCGATGTCATCAACCAGATGCGGTTGAATTGGGAGAACATAGTGAATCAAAATATTGTGGAGAAGATGTTGAGGATCCTACCAACAAGGTTTGACTCAATGGTGATAGCAATTGAAGAATCGAGAGATTTGACAACCCTCTTTGTGGATGAGCTCATGGGTTCTATGTAAACACATGAGTAGAGACTGAGTCACTCAACTCAGTCCTCACTAGAACAAGCATCCAAAGTGCAGGTCTCATTTCGAGACAGTAGCAGAGAAAACTCCATCGAGGAGCCTTAGGTTCTCAAGGAGGAAGAGGCAACAACAAAAACCAGCAAGGAGAATCTTATCAAAGAAAGGATAAATCAAAGATCCAATGTTATTACTACAAGAAGTTTGATCACTACATTTTTGAGTGCAAAAATAATATGGCCAAAGATAACCAATAGTAAGCGCACTACATAGATGAGCCTGATAATAGAGAGTGTAGAGAAGCTAGTGGAAATGTGCTATTAACTTAAAGTATTGAGGAGGAGAGCCAGAAGAATATCTAGTATCTCGACAGTGGTTATAGCAAACACATGACAAGGAACAAAGAGATGTTCTCAAAACTGGATGAAACAGTCATGCCTGAGGTGAAAATGGTGAACAACAGCAAAGTTCCTATGATGGAGAAAAATCCTCATTTGTACAAGGCAAGGTAAAAGGAGGTAGATCACCGATGTCTATTATGTGCCTGGTTTGAAGCATAATTTGTTGAGTGTTGGACAACTTGTGTAGAAGGGGTACGTTGTTCAATTCAATGATGGACTTTGCACCATCAAAGACAAGGAGCATGGGCATATTGCAATTATGTCCATGACTAAAAACAAGATTTTTTTGCTACAGATTTAGAATGAATATCTGATGTCTTTTAGTGTAATTGAGAAGGATGCTACCTGGTTGTGGCATCTCAGATTCGATCACCTGAGCTTCAGTGGCCTAAACTTTCTGCACAAGAAGCATATGGTGAAGGGTTTACCCCTTATTGAGCAACCAAATCAAGTTTGTGAGGGTTGCTTAGTTGACAAGTAGCACAGGGATGCATTCCCTGTAGGACAGTCTTAGAGAGCTTCACAGCCATTGGAACTGGTGCTTTCTGACATTTGCGGTCCAATGTAGACCAGCACATTTGCCAATAACAAATATTTTCTAAATTTCATTAATGACTTCAGTTGGAGGACATGGGTATATCCAATCAAACAAAAGTCAGAGGCATTTAGAAAATTCAAGGATTTCAAGGCTCTGGTTGAAAAATAGAGCGGCTAACTCTTAGGACAGATGGAGGAGGTGAGTATATCTCCAATGAATTCCAAAACTTTTGCAAGCAAGTTGGAATTCATAGGTAGATTACTGCCTGGAAACACGAGATTCCGGTCAAAAGAAACACCAAGTGCGATTGCATTCAAAATTAATCACGCTTAAGTCCTAGGAATGTACATTGTATGAAACGAAAAGAGACATGTTGCAAGAGACGCAATCAGATAAAGAAAAACAGCCCTTTCATTAATTTCTTTCGATCTCTGTTACAATAATGCCTCCTCCCTTTTCAGGGGCTAGGAGCGCAAATAAGGTTTGATTACAATCGTTGAATGGTTCCTCCTTCCGCGTGCCCACGATTGCACCGGGCGGGCTAAGATGATGTCGTCGCTGATGTTGATGGGTTCTTCGCCTCTGCTGCTTCTCCTGCAAACAAAGAAATGATCAAGACGTTAGTAGCACCTGTTGCAAATGAAAATCATTCTCTCTCTAAAACTAACAAAATATGCATACGAATATTTGCCTGAAACCATGAAAACAGTGAATCCAAATTGCTTCAAAATCTGACAGAAGGTAAGAACAGTCACCAGAAGGCCACTACCACTGAGGCAGCTGGCCAATTCACCTTAAACTGGAATTCGTCCCTGGGCGGGACGACTCGATCGTAATTCGTCCCCGGGTGGGACGAATTCTTCTGAATAGGAGAAATCGACCTGCTGCTGCTCCAATGTCAGATCTCGGGACCTGCAAAACTCCTGCAAACAGGGGGTTAGGTAATTGGGGCCATTTTGGGACGACCTAGATGGTCGGATTTTCCCAATTTGGCCTCCTCCCTCGGGAATTTAACCTTGACACCTGCAAGTTAGCGAAACGATAAAGCAATACAAAACACCCTAAACTCTGACCAAAAGCTACAAAATTGCAATTATAGACTAATCAGACCTAGTAACACATAATGCAATCTAAAAATTAATCTAAAGTGCTCAAAAACTGAAATTAGAACTTGGGGGTGCGGGGGTGCCCAAGTGGGCCTCCCACCGTTGGCCCTCGATTTTGGAGCCAATCCACCAAGGATGGGCCCAAAACCTTTTAGGATTGGGGGTCGGCGAATTGGTAGGTTCATATGTCCATGCGTCGGATTTGAGTAAGGTTCGAGCTTCCAAAGGCCACCCAACAACCTCCCTTGCAAAAGAGATTGATGGATGTAGGAAGGTGAACAAAGGGGGATGCAAATGAGTCTTCGATTCGGCAGCACTTCGTTGCTTGAACACTCCTTCCACCTCGCATATTTTGGGTGAGAAAATTCCCACATTTTATAGACCCAAGGGGTCTCTTTTGGGAGGGAAGCACAAAAGCCAAGTGTTGACCATGGGCGCCATGTGGCGGTCTTGTCTTCCCATGAGGGAGGGGAGTCCTTCACTGACTTGAACTTTGATAAATGCTTCTTGTAACAGTCCTCTAACGGCCCCTCTGTCCACTTACACATGCGTGCAAGGTAGGAGCCCTTAACTGACTGTTCGGGCTGCCACTTGGCACCATTTGCCCTTTTGCCCGTTAAGCTTAGAATTCGTCCCACCCGGGGACGGATTCAGAATTCGTCCTGGGGTGGGACGGATTCTATTTTGAATTCGTCCCTGGGTGAGACGAATACTGGGCAAAGTGCCCAAGTGTGCCAAATTGCTCCTTGACCTTACAAAATTGCTATGAAAGTGGTTAAGACCACTGTTTGACCTCCGAGGGCTGCCCTGGGGGCTGTGTTTGTCAAAGCGATCAGTGTTTGCAGTCACATAATCGGATTGGTGCTATTTTGGTGTCTACGGATGCCCCTTTTTGGGAAGCGCTGCGGGTGACGCAGATGCTGAGCAAAAATAGATAACCAAAGCACTAATGATTAGGGTTTCTTGGTAACCTAACCAACTTTTGATGCCCCAAGTATGGAAAGGGCATGCATTCTTGAATCCTTGCTTCTAACGAGCTAAGGAATTTGATTTCAAGTATTAACCTGTTTTGGTGAGGTGTGACTTGAACTTGGACATTGATCAGTCATGAACAAGTGAAGGGCGTTTTTATCCTCAGGGGGAACCTTGTGTTCATGATTCACGAAATGCCAAGTGTTTGATTGATTTGATTGTTGCTTGTTTACTGCCCCAAGCAGGAGCGTGATTGTCTTTGTCAATGATTCTTTGAATGCATGTCGTTTTCCTTAATTGGGTGTGTGATTGTTGATTGGTGACTAAGTGTGACTACCCCCTCAAGCGACGAATCGATGAGGGAATGACCTTCGTGAGAGAAGCGACGAGTCGCTTGACCCAAGATGACTTGTGCAAGGTTTGCCTTTAGAGGGTTTACCGTTAAGCGTGTGCAATTTTTCCAACATATGGACCTATTTTTGGTGGGTGTTAGCCCTTTTGGTGACGCCATAATGAGGTGAAATCGTCGAAAACCTATTTCCCGTGGAGCGGTCCGGCTATGATAGCCTTCTTGGGGAACTAGGAGAGCGATAATTTGGACCTCGACATCGATTTTCTTTGCCTAGAGGTTAAGTGCATGAGCACTTATGCCTGGCAATGCTTTTGTTGTGTTTTTGTTAAATTTTGTACTATTTTTGTTGTTTTTGTGACATTATTTTGGGGATTAAATTTTCAAAATCTGTCTTCCCCTGGAGTGGTCCGGCTATGGTAGCCTTCTTAGGGAGTAGGATATTGATAATTTGTGACCCCGATGTCGATTTTGTATGCCCATGCTGTCAGTTGCATTTGCAATCCTGTCAGGCAGTTTTATTGTCTTTTTAGTGCATTTTTAGTCATTTTTCTTAATTTTTTTTGTGCTGGCCTGAATTCGTCCCTGGGTGGGACGAATTCCAGCTGGAGAATTCGTCCCCGGGTGGGACGAGCGCTAATCAGAGTGCTCGTCCCAGTCAAGGACGAATTCCGAGGCAAAAGGCCTATTTAAGGGCCAAAACTTGATTTTGGGCTCATTTGTGTCATTTTTTTCTTGCGATTTTGGAGCTCTGGGAGGAGGAAGTAATTCTGCGAAGCGAAGCGCTACTGGAATTCTCTCTGCCATCATGAGTGCACAAACTGGTTCGAGCGGCGGAGCCGAGGCGAGTCCTGTAAGTGACCCTAGGGCTTATTTTGCTTTAACTGAATGCATTGTTTTTGTGTTGCGCTTTTCAAAACCTTAAGAATTTTTTGTAATGTTTTTTGTTTAACAACTAAGGTTAGAAACCTTAGAATTGAAAATTTTTATTTTTATTTTATTTATTATTATTATTATTATTATTTTTTTTTTTTGCAGGTTGTTAGGAGCCGGTACCGTGTACCCGCTGCCTTTACTGAGGCGCGGTTGGCCTTGACTGATGACGACTGGGAATGGCTTGATGCCCTTGGGCTCAAGTAGGTGGCTCGACTGGAGCCTGTGGTTTCGGATCAGGCCTATCTGACGGCCCTGATCAAGCTTTGGGATCCGAGGACCAATACTTTCCATCTCCCGACAGGGGAGATGACTGTGACTCTTGAGGACGTCTATCGGTTGCTTCGGATTTCGATAGATGGTCTGCCTATTAGGACATCTCCGTTTGATCAGTGGACTGCTATACTCACGAGATGTTTTGGGCATGGGGGGGAGCTGGGTGTAGCAGACCCAGTGGAGACAGCTCGAGGTGGATTGCCGGTCGGCGGGATTTTTGTTGGTCGGTGGAAGGAGAGGGGGTGTTAGGAGTGAGGCACGCATTTCCGATGGGCCTCATTTCTAACATTCTTCTCCCCGATTCGTCGAGCGTGAGGTTCTCGTGGAACCTGCTGGATTTGGTGTGGTAGTTGGCGGAGTGCCCTGTAGAGGCACCGTTGATCCTGAGATGGGGACAGACTTTGTTGGCGCAGCTTTACGGAGAGCTGTACGGGGTCCGCTGTCGACAACGGAAGGGTGTCAGTTGTAGATTTTTGTTGCAGTGTTGGGGTTGGCAAGACATAGCTATTGAGAGGCCTACCGGGTTACCGTGGACGACTCGGGTGGCGATGGAGGATGATGAGATTGGTTATGCAGCGTTGTGGCGACGGTCTCGGAGCAGCGTAGTCGGCGATGGGGTGCGGTTGAGCACTACATTGATGCCTTTTCACGGCTCACCCCGGGAGGTTTTTGGTGTCCCTATCGGACCGTCCAGCCCGAGGCATCATGAACACAAGGTTTCCCCCGAGGATAAAACGCCCTTCACTTGTTCATGATCAGTCACAGTCACACCCCGGTGTCGATTGCAGCTTTTTGTTGCAGTGCTGGGGTTGGCAGCACATAGCTATTGAGAGGCCTACTTGGTTACCGTGGATGACTCGGGTGGCGATGGAGGATGATGAGATTGGTTATGCAGCGTTGTGGCGACGGTCTGCAGGGAGCGAGGCGTAGTCGGCGATGGGCAGGTGCGGTTGAGCACTACACTGATGCCTTTTCACGGCTCACTCTAGGGGAGGTGTTTTGGCGTCCCTATCGGGACCGTCCCGACTCGGCCCGAGGTCGGAGAGTGGCTCCGACGGGTACGGAGGGAGCGATGGTTGACCGGGCGGCACGGGACGGAGCATGAGTTCTTTCCGTACCTCCGAGTTACACGACAGTTTGGGGTGCGCCAGGGGTTGCCTGGTGAACCCGTAGGCTATCGACGTCGGGGAGATGAGAGGGATCTGGAGCCACCTGTCCTCGTACCAGTGGGCGAGGAGTCAGATGCTGTTATCGAGGTGTTGGACGTGGATGACGTAGGTACTACCACTGAGTATGACTCGTGGTGGGTTTTGCGGCGCTGGAGAGGTGAGGGTCCTCTGGGAGGTGCGGAGGCGGTAGTGGAGGATGCTGAGGCGACAGGGGGTGATTGGGGAGGGCCGTTGGATGATGCAGACATGGCGGATGTGGACTTGGGTGTTCCGGAGCAGCCGAACATGCAGGATGTGGAGGAGCAGTTGGAGCCTGGGCAGGCTACTGTCCCCGGGAGTCCTATGCGTCCGACAGATACGGAGGGGGTGGGGTCGGATGTAGGCGATGAGGTTGCGCGGCTTACAGAGCTACTACGGATGCGGGATCTAGAGAGGGATCTTCTGCGGGTTCAGTTGGCAGAGCGGGATAGCGTTTTGGCGCAGCGCGATGATGCCTTGTCTATCTATCATCGGTGGGAGGCAGAGTGGTGTCTATACTGGATAGACTTGGAGAGGGAGGTCATCCGCATTGGCGGGCGGCTCCCTGAGCCTTCTATCAGCAGATCTTCTCGATGGATGAGGGATAGTCTGACTGAGCAGTCAGCATCATCTCGCCGCAGGCGGTTGGATGAGGGGGGTGGTAGTAGGCATGATGCGGAGGCTAGCAGTAGTCGCCCTGCAGGGTCCCGTAGGACCCACACCACGGGGGGTAGTTCCCGTCGCACCGATCCTGCGTGATCATGGTGGCCGACGTCTTAGGTTGGGTTTTGGATATGATTGCGGGGTCTAAGGACCTGTTTTTGTAGCCTGCGGGCATCTTTTTTTTTTGACGATATATATATATATATACCGGTTTTATTTTTGGATTTGTACATGTGATGATGTGATTGATTTTTGTTATGCATGTTTATTTGTTTGATGGATGCAGATGAATTGAATTGTTTTAGATGCCTATGTGATATGCAAAATGGATGAATGCTATTTTTATTTATCTGGTTTTTCTTTGCTGTTTTTGTATTTTCTGATGGTATCATAAGAATGATAAGTAGGGCAGATGGTTTTCGGGATGAGTGTAAGATTTTCTGAGATTCAGACAGTTTTAACTCACTATCCACGACTGTACTTTGTCTTACAAGACTTTTGAACAAGGTATGAATCAAACTTGTTTTTGACCGAGCTATTTCACATCCCTGTGTGTGCAATTGAGTTCATTTAGTGGTATTTGTTAGGATACCGCCGATGCCAGATGGGCTTTCAACCGAACCTGTATTGAGGATCACCTAATTAGCTCCACGAATTCCTTTGTTGTATGTACTAAGATTAATCTGCGTTGTAATCCAGGCTGCCATAAGCTAGCTCATCCACATGCAAACATTGATCTGTACACAAGTTAATGTTACAGATATATTGTCATGCAGGAGGTTTACTTCTGTTACCGAGTTGGTATTGAAGCTTGCCTTATGACCTACAAAATGCTGAGAGTTCCAGGGATTCAAGGTCAACTCCCTTCTTTTTTTCAATTGTATTGGGATACTTGCTCATTGTAGTGATGAGATCACTGTTTATTTTGATTTATTTTTCTTTCGAGCAAGGGATTGGGGATATGGAGTGACGAAAATCACTGTTGTTTGTGCCTTTTGATGTGTGCACTATATTTTGTCAAATTTTTGAGTTTTGACATTTTGCAAATTTTTGTGTTTTGCAACTATTGAGAACTTTTGGGATTCTTAGGGAATTGGGTAGGGAGGAAGCTTGTCCTTTTGCCAACTCTCAGCATTCTAGGGGTCATTTGCACGGGGGGGATGAGCAAGATAACCGTTTCGCTTGTGGTGACCTAGTTATTTTGCAGTGTTTCATCTTTCGTTCACACGATTTTGGGAATTTTAGTGTTTTAATTTGTGTTGGGATGTTACGTAACAAGGTGTATTTCGAGTATGACTCTACCTTTATAAAATCCGTTCGACTTGGTACACTACATGGCTAAAGAGGAAAATGATGACTGAATTACTGAAACTCCTAGTACATTCCCAGACCACTGACTGTAGTGTGGTAAGATTCATGCATGGTGTTTTTGTTGGTTTTGATGAATTCGAGTATGCCTAGAATTGAGATGCAAATCTTTTTTATTTTTGATGATTTTTTTTTTGTTTTGTTTTTGTTGAATTTCTTGATTGTTTGACCAAGATATTGCGATAATTCTTGGAGCTTTTGGGTTGACCAAGAGATTGCGATAATCCTTGGAGCTTTTTGGGTTGACCAAGAGATTGCGATAATCCTTGGAGCTTTTTGGGTTGACCAAGAGATTGCGATAATCCTTGGAGCTTTTTGGGTTGACCAAGAGATTGCGATAATCCTTGGAGCTTTTTGGGTTGACCAAGAGATTGCGATAATCCTTGGAGCTTTTTGGGTTGACCAAGAGATTGCGATAATCCTTGGAGCTTTTTGGGTTGACCAAGAGATTGCGATAATCCTTGGAGCTTTTTGTTTATTTGTTTTTGTTGAAGTTTTTTTTTTTTTTTTTTTTTTTTTTGGTACATGGCTGTCTTAGATATGAAATGGTCGTAAATGACTGATATTCAAGGGTTCCGTTTCCTTGATACCGTCAAGAGAAGATAGCCTGTACGTTCCTGGTCCTATTTTGCTATCAATGACATACGGACCTAACCAATTTGCCGCAAATTTGTCCCTCATATGGGACGGCAAATTAGAGTTTTGTTGGTTTTCCTTCAGAACCAGATCACCAACCCGAAATTCTCTTAGGTGAACTTTCATGTTGTAAGCTCTCTTAAGCCGCTCTTGATAGATACGTAAGTGCTCGAGAGCATTAATGCGTCTTTCATCAAGCAACGTAAGCTGGTCTAACCGGGCCTGCCATGCAGTGTCATCATCGATGAATTCCCGCATTGATATGCGAGAGGAAGGAATTTCCAACTCGAGAGGCATTACTGCCTTTGAGCCATACACTAGTGAAAACGGAGTTGCCCCGGTGGGCGTCCGAATGCTAGTGCGATAGGCCCAAAGGGCGAGTGGGATTTGTATGTGCCAATCCTTATGACTGTCTGCGACGGTATTTTTAAGGATGGCGACTAGCTTTTTGTTTGACGCCTCGCTTGCCCATTTGCTTGCGGATAATATGGTGTTGAAAAGTCGTGCTGAATTTTGTACTTTGTGGTTAAAGCACGCACGTCTTTGTTCTTGAATGATGGCCCATTATCCGAGATTATTTTGGATGGAATTCCAAAACGACATATGATGTAATGCAAAATGAACTCCGCAATGCGGGGTCCTGTCATAGAGGTTAACGAAATTGCTTCCACCCATTTGGTAAAATATTCTGTGGTCGTTATGATAAACGTGTGACGGCCTGACGATGCGGGGAGATCTTTCCAATTAGATCGAGGCCCCACTGCGAAAATGGCCAAGCAGACTGGACTGTCTGTAGGGCCTGGGAAGGTGCGTGCATCAGATTGGCATGATGTTGACATTTCACACACCTCTTGACATATGCGCAGCAATCTCGCTCTAAAGATGGCCAATAATAGCCCATGCGAAGAATGCACTTTGCAATGGCCATACCACTAAAGTGGCCGCCACATGTACCGTCATGCACTTGGGTGACTGCCCAAGTGGACTCTTGTTGGTCCAAGCAACGAAGAAGAATTCCGTCGTAGCTGCGACGATACAAAATGTCTCCTATCAAGACATATTTTGCCGCTTTCTGTTTGAATGTTCGTTTTGCGGCTTGCATCAATCCAAGGGGTAGATTACCTAACTTGAGGTAATCTCTTATGGGTAAATACCAGTCCTGTTGATCAGATACCTCGATAGTTTGAACAACCAATCCCTTTTGCAGTTCTTCCCTAACAAATGCTGATTGGGATAAAACTTGTAAAAATAGCGTTGTGTTACTATTAATGGGAATGGGGGAGAACAAAGACCCCCAGTTGGCGTGTTTCAAATAGTCTCGGATTCGAAAGAACTTATCCGAAGATGGTTTGATCTGGATCATGTGGATTCCTCGGCGTCAAGTCCGAGCTTGCGCGCTCCATCGCGGGTTGCGATAAGGTTTTGACCTGAATGGTTGTTATATCACCGGAAAGGTCTTGCGGGATTAGTGACCCCAAGGAGGCCATTGTGTCTGCAAAATGATTCGATGATCGAGGGAGTGCCTCGATGTCATACCACTCAAATTTTGCACTATTGTTGGTGCACTGGAAGTTTAATTTAAATGACAGGGGCATTGGAGCGCCCTGCGGTGTGAAGAATACAATCCCTGCGCCACCACCTTGCTCGCATTTAGAACCATAGAAAAATAAGGTTATGTCGGCTCGAGACTCGAGCTCTTCGGAATCCGGCGATTCCGAGACATGGAAGACCTCATCATCGGGTAGTTCTATGACCAGAGGCTGATCGTCTTCAAGAGGAGCCTCTCGCTAGTTGATCGGCTATGACTTGTCCTTTTATAGATTTTTGTCCAATAAACTCAATGTCAAATTCCGTCAACAACATGATCCATTTCGTCGTGCGGCTACTATGATAAGTACGACTCATCATGTATCGCAATGGATTCTCCTTAGACACAACATACGTCGTGTTGCTCAGCATATAGTGGCGTAGCCTTTTGGTGGCAAACACCACTGCCAAGCAGAGTTTCTCAACGTATGCATAGTTAAGTTCGTAACTGACCAGGGTGCGGCTAAGATAGTAAGTAGCCTGTTCTTTGTGAAGTTCATTCTTCCGGGCTAGCATTATGCCCGGTGCCACCTCGATGAGTCGAGATGTATAAGTAGAACGGCACACCTGGTCTAGGCGGTGCCAATCCTGGCGGCGAAGCCAAGTATTGTTTGATTTCGTCAAAGGCTGACTGGCACTCGTCATCCCAATGAAATGTGACCCCTTTGTGCAATAATTTGTTCATTGGTCGGCATTTGTCAGATAATTGCGCTATGAAGCGTTTAATCGACGCGACCTTTCCTTGTAGACTTCGAGTTGCTTGATAGTGGTTGGGGGAGCCATTTCAAGGATTGCCTTGACTTTGTTTGGGTCCACTTCGATGCCTCTTTTGGAGACTATAAAACCCAAGAGTTTTCCAGATGTGACGCCGAACACGCACTTCTTGGGATTTAGTCTGACCTTATGCTCTATGAGGCGATCGAGGATCTTGCTTAAGTCACCGAGATGATCTGAGCGCAATTTAGACTTGGCTAACAAATCATCCATGTAATCTTCCAAAATTTTGTGCATGTAATCGTGGAAGATATACGTCATAGCACGTTGGTATGTAGCGCTAGCATTTTTAAGGCCAAAAGGCATGACCTTATAACAAAACGTCCCCCAAGGCGTTGTGAATGCCGTTTTGAGTTGGTCTTCAGGATTGATACGAATTTTATTGTATCCTGAGAAACCGTCCATTAGGGAGAGCATTTCGTGACTTGCTGTAGCGTCTACCAATGCGTCGATACTTGGCAAGGGGAAATCATCCTTAGGACTCGCTTTGTTTAAGTCTCGAAAGTCGGTGCATATGCGAATCCTCCCATCGGGCTTCTTGACGGGAACCATGTTGGACAACCATGGCGGATAATCCATGTAGATGACAAATTGTGCATCCAACAGCTTTTGTAATTCGTCTTTGACCATCAAGGCCACTGTTGGGTGCATCTTTCTTAGTTTTTGCTTTACTGGCTTGATTTTCGGATCAAGCGTTAAATTGTGCATGACTAGTCGCGGGTCTAGTCCTGGCATATCTTTGTATGACCATGCAAAAACCTCCTTCTTTTATTTAAGAAGGGCAATGTAATCGGCTTGCTCTTCGGGGGAAAGGCTTACCCCTAGCTTGAGAATCCGTGGATTCATTGGATCTGTGCCGATGTCTCACGTCGGCCGTCTCTTCGACCGACATGTGAGATCCGTCCTCCAACTGATGTGGAGTTGGGATTAAATGGATATCATCAGCTGAGTTAAGATCTGCGTTGGGGACTTTGGGTCCCTCTTCAGCTTGAAAAATATCTTGAGTTGTCCTTGGGGTAAAATGAAGCATTTTACCGAAAGGCCAGTACTCTGATGGTGACAATGGTGAGTTGACGCGATCCCAGTCAATGGCATCCGTGTTTAGATGTAATGACCGTGATGGATCGGTCGGATTGCGGATGGGTGTGGTCAAATCAATGGAGATCATGTGGATGGAATGAATTTGGTCTCCAGAACCACGGGTGTGATGACTTGATTCTTTCAGATGTTCCCTATATTCTGGGTCTGGCTCTACGAGAACAGGCACGAATGGATCCTCTCTAGGTGCAAATTCGTCTCTAAGTGTGGAAAGGAAGGCGAGGTCTTCCCTTGGTACTGTTGTCCTGATGGGATCTTGAGGTGGACGATGCTCAACTTGAATTTGTAGCCATAGGCCTAGCACTTGGTCCCACCTCATTGGGTCTAAGTGCCATTCATGTCCCAACCGTATACCCATTTGTCCCATTAGATCTTCATGGGTTAGAGCGTGGTGATGTCGTCGCGCATGTCTGAGATAGTCCATCTCAGTCTCGTCTTCTGAATCGCTTTCATAGATCCAAAATTGCTCATCCTCTTCAAGATCTCGTTGCTTCCGACATTGAGGACTCTTCTTGTTACAGTGAATTAATCTGATCCCATTGCGGTTGTTCCACTCTTAATGGAGGGACCTGATTCTTTTGAGACTGCATTATTTCGTTCGGAACCTCTAAGGGGAACAGTTTCAAAAAAATATCTGGAAGCCATTGTTGTTCTTTTCGAGGACTGCTCTCTGAACTTTCACCTCTCTCTAGCAAAGGAGAGGGATTATTGTTGTTACCAGGGGTGTTTGTAGACCATGGGAGATAATCCCCCAATGTGTATTCTGTGTTTGGATTGGCGTATGGGTCTTGTGCCAATCCCCCCTTGTTGCCTATTTCTAGGCCTTGCATGTTTTCAACCAAGATGTCTAATGGCAGGGGATGGTTGAACCCTACCCCCGACTTGTCGTATGGCATCTGATATCTTGGTTGACAAAGGATCCGCATCCCTTGCTCGTATCCGCCTAGCCCATACCCATGCCAATTGCATTGTTCGAGATATTTTAGGGCAAATTCTGGGTTCGACAGATAATTGATGTTTTCGACAAAAGGTTCTTCATCTGTTTCCTTTTGTTTGCATGGTTCAGAACCATGATCAAGGCCCCCATACACAAAATTCGTTTGGTTCGGTGGGTAGCCTAAAGGGACGATTGTTCCAATGGGGAGGCAAGGTCTTCCCATGTCTTGTACTGACTCCAGTGTGGGGGTTGCCACAACATTTTGCACTATGTACTCTCCCAGGCCTGTACTGGCCATCTCAACAGTGATTGTTGATGATTGGGTAGGAGGAAACGGTAGTCCTTCCTGAGTCCATTCCATGTTTGGTTGTTCAAGAATCTTGGTTTCCGTTGCGTTGGGCGCTTCCTCTGTTGATATTGTTGAGATCGTGGGCAACCCCTCTTCTAGAGGCTTAACATCCTCCATGATTTGCTTTCCCTTGTCCTTCTATTGGGCCACGATAGGTGGCGCTGATGATGAAGGAGCCAATGATGACATCTCACCTGGCTAGGATTTTACCTTATTGGCCACCAGTTGTGCCTGCGGTATCGGACCCTGTTTAGATGGATTTAATTGAAAATCCAAATGCGTTGATGGTAGGGTCGATTGAGGTATGAATTGTACCGCATTGCAATACTTGAAGGGCTCTAAGTCCATTGGGACTACATGTATTTTCCCTTCATAGGCATACTTCAAGCACTGGTGTGCGATCGAGGGGACACACTTCATGTCCCTGATCCAAGGCCGCCCCAGCAGTATGTTATAAGCCATTTCGCCTTCCAACACATGGCATAGTGTGGGTATTGACTTTTGTCCTACCTGTATAGGCAGAACAACCGTGCCGACTGTCGAGCAAATTGCATCGTTAAAAGCTCGCAGTGTGTACGTGGAAGCTGTGATGTGAGAGGCTGGCAGTTTTAAATGCTTTAACGCAGCAGTGGTTATAATGTTACTGGACGAGCCAGTATCTATCAGCACTCTCTTGTACGGGATCCCGTTGACCCGCGCGATAACGTGCAGGGGTGGATCCGGCATGTCATTCGATATTGTTTTGACCTCATTTTCTTTGAATGTGATGACAGGCTCCGTACATTGTTTCACATGTCCCACGAAAGCGTTAAAAGAATTATCTTCGTGGGGTTGTACTTCAATGGCTTTTAAGATGTCCATAAGAGCTTCTCTATGTGGAGCTGATTGTTGAAAAAGCTCGTAGATGGACAGCCTAGCTGACGTGGTCAGCAAACTCTGCGTGAGTTTGGTTCGTATCGTGACCTCAGGTCTAGGCGGATGTAACTGCATCGGGCGTTGTTGAGGCTGCGATGTCGACGGAAATTCTCTCGCAGGTACCGCGGGGGCAACTGCTGGGTATTTTCTGTTCCTTGTTACAATGCTAATCATTCCCACAAATCCTTGTGTGGGAAGATCTTGTCGCACCTCGTTTATTTGGAGCGGTTTTGTTTGCGCCTCGTGGGCAGGCAAGGGGTCCTTGAATACCCCCATTTGTTGGTTGTTAGGTGCGATGGGGTTGTCCACAACCAATGTTCGATTGTCGATCAAATCCTGGACTAGTTCTTTGAATTTCCAGCACCCATTTAGGTCATGTCCTCTCGCGTCTATGAAATCTGCAATACAATTCCTCCCTATACCCCTTAGGCTTAGGAACGCTAGGGTCAAAAATTTGGATTTCTGGCAGAGTAACTAGATTCGCCGCTGACAAGCGGTCAAATAAGGAGTCCCTAGACTCCGCATACGGGGTGAATTGTCGCCTAGGGCGACGCTGCTGATACTGTTCTTGTCTCCTGTTATCTCTTTCGTAAGCAGGAGGCACTGCCTGGTAGTTAGCCTTTTGAGGCTGCGTTTCTTGCACAGGCGCTGGGACATTTATCGCAACTTGGTTGATTGCAGCGTGTTGTGGTTGCGTTGTCCCAGTTTTAGTGGTTTTATTCCACTCTTTCTTCTTAGGCTTGGCAATTGTGCCTTCGCCTATCTTAATCTCTTCTATGACTCTGGCTTGCGCCAAAGCTTCTTCTAGGTTGTCGTATTGTCGCAGCAACAATAGACCGGAGATTGATTTTAAACAACTTTTCATGAACATTTGCGTGAGGTCCAACATGGGAGGACGGTAGGGTAACTTAGAAAGCAAAGCTCTCCATCGGTTCCCGTACGCTGCCATTGTTTCCTCCTCAAATTATTTAAGGCTAGCAAGATCACTAAGTGATGCCTTCTTCCTTGTGTTGAAGGCGAAGCGTTCAAGAAACGCATCTACTAGCTGATCTAAGTCGCTTATGCTATGTTTGGGTAGTCGTGTGAACCAATCCGAGGCGGGGCCTCGCGAATGTGGTTATGAATTTTCTAAGCAATAACGCGTCATTATCTTGAATGCCGAAGCATTGGCTTAGAAACCGTGTAACATGTTCCTGTGCGTCCTCTTCACCTTTAAAACCGCCAATTGAGGCAACTTAAAGTGTTCGGGGTAGAGAGGTGTAGGCACTGAGGGATGCACCGGATTATTGCGGAGTAGACGTAATGTGGGTTTTTGATGCCCAACAGCTTTTGTCTCCACCGACTCTAAACGCTCCAATAGCACTTGGTATGCATCGAAAGATTTTATTTCTTCCTCTCTTGTTCGCTCTTGTTGCAAGTTACGGTAAACTGGAGGCCTATGGAGGGGTGGCCGAATGGCATCCTTCCTGCATTGATGGGGAGTTTCGATATACTCCTCTTCTGGTTCATACTCCTCGTAAAATTCTTGAGGAGTCTCAGGGCGAAACCTATGACCCTGATCAAGTTCTTGCTGAAGGTACCCATCATTGTTTCGGGGAGTTGCCTCCCTTTCAAATCTATGGGGTCTTGGAGGCAGAGTTTGACGAGGTCATGGAGACCTGTCTTGCGCCAACGGATTACGCCTCTCATACTGTTCAGCTCTTTGGATGCGAGGGGTTGGCCCCCTCTCAGGTATTTCATAGCGTAACTCATCCGCTTCGCGTTGCATGCGTTCTTTATCCAAGCGGTATTGATACTCTATCTCTTGTTGACTTTGTTTAAGCCGCATGATTTGGGCTTGACGGGTGGTATATCTGGCGACATCCGGATCAATTTGTTCTACCCTATTTTGTTCAGGAGGTTCAAATGTTCCTCCTATGGGTCTACCTCGATTTTGATGCTCTAAGGTTTCAATTGGTCGCTTCCCTCTGTCGAGGTAGGCAGTATGTGCTCGAGGTTCTGGCCTCAAGGGGTGATCATGATATCCTGCTGGTGCGGAAATGCAAGGTTCCCACATTGTTTGTTGCTCTCGAGGAATGTGATGGTTTTCCTCATACTCCCTTTCATGAGTGTAAATGGGATGGGCGGAGTTAGGTCGCCCTATGTAAGGAGCCCTGTGCTCCGGATGTGGTCTTTCTGTTCTGATGATAGGTAAAGAAGGGACGCCATATCCATGTTGCCCCTCTAAATGGACAAGCTGTGCTCGTTTAGTGCTTCATTGCGCGATGGCCACTCATGCCTACCTTCAAGAGGTGATTCTCTATTTATGTCAAGGTCTACATGTAAGGCATCTTCCCGAAAGGGGCTGCTTTGAATAGGCATACCCCATCGAGGATTCTGAATTGGATTCTTTTGTAGGTTAGACCGATAAGGCGGTATAACCAAATCCTCAGGACTGAAGTGAAGGCAACTTGTGCCTGCTTTTTGTGTACCTCTCGGAGCTTCTGCCCTTGATTGGGCTTGACTACGGGTGTACACCATTGCGGTGCTTCTATGCTATCTAAATAAGTTTTTATCTCGTTTTATGATTTTCTCTTTTTTTTTTTTATCTACACTAAGCAGAATTAAACACACACATTCACAAGACCGTGATTATCTCTTTTAAGGATTCTTGGTGTGCCCTAGACTGGTTTAGTGCATTTTGATGTTTTGTTTTGTTTTTGTAGACTTTGTAGAACGTTTAAATGCATCATGTAGGCTCTTATAACTCCAAAAGGTCGCCCCTTCAATATACCTGCCAGGCCGATATACCAACCTCTCTATATACCCGCCCTTACGAGAGGGAGACTATAGGTACGTGAGAGCAGAAGGTACGTGGTACGTAGGCGGTACGGAAGGGGGATTGTCCTGTTAATGACACCTACCATAGAAAACTTATCCTCGCGCGCATGGGAATCACCCCAGCTACGCTCGGTCTGTCTTCGTCAGGATTTACGCCTAACAACAGTTGACAATCAGGAAATGGATGCAAATCAAGCCAAGGTGGTGATTAAATCCACCAATGGTCTTGATCAAGGGCTGGGGTCTTAAGACCAGCTCCTTGGTTTAAAGTTGTCTCGTGGTGTGTGTGGGATTCGTTTTATCCAACAAAATGAAACTAGCATACATGACTTTTCCTAATGCAATGCAAGATTAAATGAAAACAATTAACGAAGCAGAAACATAAACAGAAACATAAAATTATAACAGAGATCATGAAAATCCCTACCTCTTCTCTGCCTGCTCCTGTTGTCTCTGAATTTCTGCTCTGAAAATCCGCAGACAGGAATTCGTCCCTCTGGGAGACGAATTGCAGAACAGAATTCGTCCTACCTAGAGACGAATTTGAATTCGTCTCAGGATCAGACGAATTGCAGAAAAGGATTCGTCCCTGTCAGAGACGAATAGCAGTCTGCAACAAAAAAAAAGTGTACCTGTCAAGCACAAACACAAAATTTTAATTAGTTTCTGTGATTTCAAAACCAGGGAACAGGGTCCCACCGTGATCGCCACTGAAAGCACGAGATTCCGGTCAAAAGAAACACCAAGTGCGATTGCATTCAAAATTAATCACGCTTAAGTCCTAGGAATGTACATTGTATGAAACGAAAAGAGACATGTTGCAAGAGACGCAATCAGATAAAGAAAAACATCCCTTTCATTAATTTATTTCGATCTCTGTTACAATAATGCCTCCTCCCTTTTCAGGGGCTAGGAGTGCAAATAAGGTTTGATTACAATCGTTGAATGGTTCCTCCTTCCGCGTGCCCACGATTGCACTGGACGGGCTAAGATGATGTCGTCGCTGATGTTGATGGGTTCTTCACCTCTGCTGCTTCTCCCGCAAACAAAGAAATGATCAAGACGTTAGTAGCACCTCGCTGCAAATGAAAATCATTCTCTCTCTAAAACTAACAAAATATGCATACGAATATTTGCCCGAAACCATGAAAACAATGAATCCAAATTGCTTCAAAATATGACGAAGGTAAGAACAAGTCACCGAAGGCCACCGCCACCGAGGCAACTGGCCAATTCACCTTAAACCGGAATTCGTCCCCGGGCGGGACGAATCTCGATCGTAATTCGTCCCCGGGTGGGACGAATTCTTCCGAATAGGAGAAATCGACCCGTCGCTGCTCCAATGTCGGATCTCGGGACCTGCAAATAGGGGGGTTAGGTAATTGGGGCCATTTTGGGACGACCCAGATGGTCGGATTTTCCCAATTTGGCCTCCTCCCTCGGGAATTTAACCTTGACACCTGCAAGTTAGCGAAACGATAAAGCAATACAAAACACCCTAAACTCTGACCAAAAGCTACAAAATTGCAATTATAGACTAATCAGACCTAGTAACACAGAATGCAATCTAAAAATTAATCTAAAGTGCTCAAAAACTGAAATTAGAACTTGGGTGTGCGGGGGTGCCCAAGTGGGCCTCCCACCGTTGGCCCTCGATTTTGGAGCCAATCCACCAAGGATGGGCCCAAAACCTTTTAGGATTGGGGGGTCGGTGAATTGATGGGTTCAGATGTCCATGCATCGGATTTGAGTAAGGTTCGAGCTTCCAAAGGCCACCCAACAACCTCCCTTGCAAAAGAGATTGATGGATGTAGGAAGGTGAACAAAGGGGGATGCAAATGAGTCTTCGATTCGGCAGCACTTCGTTGCTTGAACACTCCTTCCACCTGCATATTTTGGGTGAGAAAATTCCCACCTTTTATAGACCCAAGGGGTCTCTTTTGGGAGGGAAGCACAAAAGCCAAGTGTTGACCATGGGCGCCATGTGGCGGTCTTGTCTTCCCATGAGGGAGGGGAGTCCTTCACTGACTTGAACTTTGATAAATGCTTCTTGTAATAGTCCTCTAACGGCCCCTCTGTCCACTTACACATGCGTGCAAGGTAGGAGCCCTTAACTGACTGTTCTGGGCTGCCACTTGGCACCATTTGCCCTTTTGCCCGTTAAGCTTAGAATTCGTCCCACCCAGGGGACGAATTCAGAATTCGTCCCGGGGTGGGACGGATTCTATTTTGAATTCGTCCCCGGGTGAGACAAATATCGGGGCAAAGTGCCCAAGTGTGCCAAATTGCTCCTTGACCTTACAAAATTTCTATGAAAGTGGTTAGGACCACTGTTTAACCTCTGAGGGCTGCCCTGGGGGCTGTGTTTGTCAAAGCGATCAGTGTTTGCAGTCACATAATCGGATTGGTGTTGTTTTGGTGTCTACATCGCCAAATACACATCGTAGCAAAACGATGTAGCTGAGAGGAAGAACATAACCATTATGGAGATGGCATGCAGTATGTTGAAGGTAAAGAACTTGCCTCATAAGTTCTGGGAAAAAGTTGTAAGTTGTGCAGTATATTAGCTAAATTGGTGTCCCACAAAGAGTGTGAAGGACAAAATTCCTCAGGAGGCATGAAGCAACCAGAAGCCAAGTGTTGCTCATTTTAGAGTTTTTGGGTACATAGCATATGCACATGTCCCATATGAGAAGAGGAAGAAGCTACATGCCAAAGCTGAGAAATGCATCTTCACTGGGTATAGTGAAGAGTCAAAGGCAAATAGGCTATATAATCCTATGACGAAGAAGATGATTATCAATCGAGATGTGAACTTCCTAGAGGATAGAAATCAAAGACTGGTCAAGAAGAACCAGCAGTCATTGAGTCTGAGGACGTAGAAGAAGAACGAGTGCATCAACCTGTAGTTTCAAGCAACAACTCTAGAGCTAGCACCAACACCACCTCATCATCACAAACGCCTCAAATTGCAAGCATAATATCCAACTTGAGGACACCCACAAAGACGAGGAGCTTGCAAGACATCTATAAGGTAACCCGACTTCAAGAAGAAGACCATTATGATTTTGCTTTATTTTTTGAATGTGATCCAATTTCATTTGAAGAAGCAATTCAAAATTAGAAATGGGTGAAGGCAATGGATGAGGAAATTGAGGCCATAGAGAAAATAAGACATGGTAGTTGACTTATCTCCCAATAGGGAAGAAGACCATTGGGGTCAAGTGGGTATACAAAAATAAGTTTAATGCCCAAGGTGAAGTTGATCGGTCATATTGGTGGAAAAAGGCTACAAATAGAAGTAAGGCATTGACTATCATGAGGTGTATGCACCTCTAGCCCGACTTGACATACTTAGAATTATTTTGGCATTGGTAGCCTGAAAAGGTTGGAATGTGTACCAGATGGATGTCAAGTCTACATTCCTAAACAAAGTGTTGGAAGAAGAGGTCTACATAGACCAGCCACTAGGCTATGAGTTGGAAGGACAAGAAGGTAAAGTCCTGAAGCTGAAGAAGGGTTTGTATGGGTTGAATCAAGCACCTAGGGCTTGGTATAGTTGGATTGATGCTTACTTTCAGGAGAATGGGTTCATGAAATGCCCATATGAGCACACCCTGTACTTGAAGCAAAACCCAAAATGCGAGATGATAATCGTTTGCTTGTATGTAGACGATCTGATTTACACTAGAAACAACAATGTGTTGTTTGATAAGTTCAGAATAGCCATGAAGGAGTTCGAGATGATGGACTTAGGGATGATGAAATACTTTCTAGGTATTGAAATTGTCCAATCTGCAGATGGCATCTTAATTTCTTAGGGTAAGTATGCAAAGGATGTCCTGAAGCGGTTTATGATAGAGGACTGCAAACCTGCCATCACACCTATTGCCACAAGTCTAAAGCTGAGCAATATGGATTCCATTAGAAATATTGATCTAACCTTGTTTAAGAGGTTAGTTTGCAGTCTTATGTACTTGACTGCAACTAGACTCGATCTGATGTTTGGAGTGATCCTGATCAATAGATTTATGGAGACTCTAAAGGACACGCACTAGCAAGTAGAAAAAAGGATTTTGCGCTATGTCAATGGGATGCAAAACCATAAAATTTTCTATGTCAGAAAAGACCAGCTGGAACTGGTTGGCTACAGATATCGATTGGGCTAGCAACACTGATGATCAAAAGAGAACTTTCGGCTATGTTTTCCATATTGGATCGGGAGCAGTTTCATGGTCTTCTAAGAAGCAACCAATAGTTGTGTTGTCCACTGTAGAGGCAGAGTATGTTGTCGTCATGTCAGCCGCATTCGAGGTAGTATGGCTGTGAAGAATATTGGGTGAGCTGAATCATCCACTGGAAGGGGTGACAACCATTTTTTGTGACAACAATTTCACCATAGCACTGTCGAAGGATCAAATGTTCCATGGTAGGATGAAGCATATCGATATCCACTACCACTTCATCAGAGAGCTGGTGAAAGCTAATGAAATTGTGTTACTATTTTGTAGGTCAAAATAATAGGTAGCTGATATTTTTACAAAACCTTTGAAGGAGGAAGACTTCAACAGGCTTCGAGAAATTTTGGGCATCAAATTCTTTATGAAATCTTGTTTAAAGGAGGGTGTTAGAAAATTAAACCAGATTTGACGCTCTAATAGATCGAATAACCGCAAATCTGATCATCGTATTCTACAAGTGTGTGCAGTTATTGTGGATAGCTATAGTTCAATGAGTGGGCAGAAACCCTAATGCAAGCACATGTCAAAGGATAAGCATGTCAGAGGATAAGCCTTATCCTCCCTTCCGCCCGACTATAAAAGGCGGAGTGATCTTTCAGAATATATATTGAGGAATCAGGGTAGATTAGAGAGCGAGGAATAGCTGAGCAGAGTAGAGGAGTCAGAGCTGCAGTCTCTAGAAAACTCCTCGTGTGGTTATCCTACAATCTTGCTTGCAAAATGTCTCTGTAAAATCTTGCATTGTAAAACTACATCTTGCAGTCTGTTTGAATCAATAAAGTTTGTCTTTTGTTTTACAAGTTTTATCTCATTCTTCCTCAGATTTTGTTTGTGCCAATTCGATGTAATTTTTCGCATGTGCGCCCCAAGTGAGGCACACTCTCGTCATGCGCCTAAGCCCGGGTGCACTCCTCGGTTGCACCCAAGCCAAGGAGTAACCCTTCTTTGCACCCAAGCCTTCGTGCAAGTGGTCCTTGCACGAGACCCTTGACGCACTTTGGTCGTGCGCCAGACTCTTGGTGCACGTGGGTCGTGCGCCCAATCTTTGGCGCACTTGGGTCATGCGCCAGACCCTTGGTGCACTTTGACCGTGCGCCAAACCTTTGGCGCACTTGGACCATGCGCAAAACCTTTGGCACACTGAGGTCGTGCGCCAAACTCTTGGTGTAAGTGGGCGATACGTCCAAACTTTGGTGCAAATATTTTTTGTGCCTGAGTCTTCTTCCTTAGATTATGTTTGCACCAGTTTGGTGTAATTGTTCGCCTGTGCACCCCAAGTGAGGCGCACTCTCGTCGTACACCCAAGCACGGGTGCACTTCCTAGTTGCGCCCAAGCCAAAACACAACCCTTCTTTGTGCCCAAGCCTTGGCGCAAGTAATCCTTGCACCAGACCCTTGGCGGGCACTTTGATCCTGCGCCAGATTCTTGACGCACTTGAGCCGTGCGCTCAATCTTTGGCGCACTTGGATCGTGCACCAGACCCTTGGCGCGCACTTTGATCCTGCGCCAGACTCTTGACGCACTTGGGCCGTGCGTGAAACCTTTGGTGCACTTGGATCGTGCGCCAAACTCTAGGCACAAGTGGGCGGTGCGCCCAAAATTTGGCGTAAATATTTTTTATGCCCGAGTCTTTCAAGATTTAATTAAAATGATAAAATATAACGCAGGCATGATTCACTCTACAGGTTGGTCAATAATAGGCTTCATTAAAATGATAGAATACTATGCAATCGTCTTTCAAGATTTAATTAAAATGATAAAATATAACGCAGACATAATTCACTCTACAGGTTGGTCAATAATAGGCTTCATTAAAATGATAGATTACTATGCAATTTTTTTATGAAGACACCCCACTCTTTCACATAATTATCTAAGTCATAATTGAATCTTGAAACTCCAAAAAAAAACCACCAAAACTCAAACTGTATATAAGACATTATAAAAATTGATTGGAAATTTAGAATGGTCAATAAAATAAATTTATTTTCCCAACACTATTAATGGTTAGCATTGAATTACAAGGATGATATATAGCGCACGCAACATAGGTCAAACGGAGGGGAAAATGGTGTTTTTACCTATATTTAGGTCTAGAATGGTCAACTGGCAATAGCTATAGCTTTAATTATTATTTTTATATCATACAACATATATTGTAACTTCTCTATTCACTTCATTTTTACAAACGTACCTTCCTTTTGTCCATTACAAGAAGTGGACTTGGATAATTTGACTAAGAGTTAGTTTCTTGTATCAGTTGTTTGTGTCTATATTGAAATGTCCGTGATTCAGAGCCGACTCTTTCAGATAGTAGATCAACGTGAACATAACTTATGTAACTGAAGCGGTATGGTGATTTGTGTTGCAAGAAATGGAACTTCCCTGGCACTGTTCTTATCACCAATGTGAGTTCAGTCTACACTCTACATACCATTTCTTAGAGTCAGGTGCAACCAGGTGTTGGGTGTCCGTGGAAACTTTCGCGTTTAAAATTAAACAATGGCATGTCTATTTTCAAAATTACCATAAAATTGTGTGCATCCAATCTCGCGATGATCCAACTGAATGTTTATTTGTCTGAAAACTGTTGTTTCTAAGAATTGCAGGGTCACGTTCTGGAGGATATACAAGGACAGGTCCACCAAAGAATATTCTGCTTCTCCTTATGTCAGCACCTTGTTCACCTGTGCCCTTTGGTTGCTCTATGCATCCCCATTCGTCAAACCTCACAGCACCTTGCTCCTTACAATCAATGGGGCAGGTTTTATTTTCGAGATGTTTTATCTCCTGTCCTTTCTGTTATATGCCACAGGAAAGACAAAGGTAACCTCTTATACCACTGTGACGTTCAGAACCATTGGTGCCTAATACTACTAGATTCTGGAAATGTACGCTTTTGGCCATCATAAATGAATTGCTAATTACATTTTCATGCAGGGAGCTAAAATACAATTGTAACTCTAAATTTTCTGATATGGATTCTTTGGATGTATTCACATCCAAGTGATGATAACAAGGTTGACGCTTGCCATGACGATCGCCTTTGCCATCGTAGTTGTGGTTACAATTTGTGTGCTGCACACTCACAGTGATAGGAAGTTGATGGTTGGCACTATGCGCGTGGTCCTCTCTATTGTTATGTATGCCTCCCCTTTAGCTGTAGTGGTACGTATCTTTCCTTTCTTTAGCTTTCTTGAAATATAATTTCTTTTTTTGTGTACTAAGGAAAAAGAAACGGCAAATGCTATGGTGATTAGCGAAGATTTTGTATTTTTACCAGAAACTCGTGATCCGCAACAAAAGCGTAGAATGTATGCCATTTCTGCGCTCTCTCTTCAACGCCCTAAATGCATTGGTCTGGTCTGCTTACTCCGTAGTCACCCGAGATGTCTTCCTAGCTGTGAGTTTTTTTTTTCTTTCCAAATCTTGTTAAGTCTTTTATTCCTCACATTCTATGTTTTTGGCAAGAAGAATCCTCTTCTTTTTCTGATCTCTCTTTTCTCCACTTTGCAGGTGCCCAATTGTGTTGGTTTCGTTCTAGGAATGATTCAGGTCACTGTTTACTTCATTTACAGAAATTCAAAGCCTATTTTACCAGTTTCTACTGAACTTCCTGAGACCAAAGAGACTGACAAAGTGATTGATCCACCCATTCAAATAGCGGAGGTGGAGAAATCAAATGCTACGAAAGTAGACATGATGGATGCTGCTGTTGCAGATCAAGTGTGACTTAATCACATCAATTGGCCAATATTCTCACAGGCCCATCAAACAGATACAACAGACTATATTGGATTAAATTAGAACTAACATGAACAGATCAGGACTAAGGGTAGTTAGTTATCAACCGAATCATCAGTCCAGAAGAGAGACAAAAGAATGTGAGAGTCCAGATGTAGGAAATTTTAATTATTTTTTGTTGCTAATTATTTTTTTCCTCAAAAATTATCTATTTGGCAGTGCAGTTGAATATGAGGATGCGATCTTGGGGTCTACCATTGCACGAGATAATAATTTACAAATAAAACGAATGAAATAGTAATAAAATTTTCGAGGCGTCAAAAGTCACTACAAACTACGATAATAGTATAGATAAAATTTACAAATGCATCTGCTTCAGCGATCGTTGTTGTTTGGAATAATAGAATAAGAGAATGAAGGATTCCGTTGAAATTATTAAGAATAGAGAGTATACTAATATCGAAAGAAATAGTTTTATTTTGATACGTTCCTACGTTTCAAGTTGTTTAGCATTTCAAACTTTTAGGTAGTAGGTTTAGATGTAAGTTTTCTGTACAGTGTCCAATTTATCTTTTAATTTTAATTGATTTATTATAATATTTTTTATATAAATTATTCTTTTTAATTGATTTATTATAATATTTTTTATATAAATTATTATTATTATTTTTTTGATGACGAACTTCTTATATACAACATATCCGCAACATGTGAGGGGAGAGATTTGAACCTGGTCCTTTCGATAGCTGGAGAGTTTTAACTACCCACTTGCTCTCCAACTCCTCTACATGAACAGATATAAATTATTATTTTTATTAAAATATGTTTTTATATCATTTATATTTTAAAATAATAAATAAATAATATATTAATATGATTAAAAAATTCTAATACCTGCTTCTTGCTTTCAAGAAAAACAGCCTCTAAATCTTGCCCTTCTTTATCTCAAAGCAATAACAATTTTAGTTGTGTGCAGCCTCTTATCATCATGTCAGTCTTACATCCATCACTTAGATTATAACAATAATAAAAGATTTGTTGATGTATTTTAACCAGTTAAAAAAAAACATCTTTTCAATCACAGTTAACCAACTTAATAATGATTCAATTTCGTTAGTGGTAACCCAGAATGTTGTGCCCCACATGCTAAAATGCAATTAATCTAGGAATGTTAAAAAGTGTCACGAGGGGTAATATTGAACTGTACAACGCCTTTAATGGACAGCCCGCGAATTATCAAGTGTGGCATTGGAAATTCGGAACCGTCCATTTAATCCTATCGTTCACGCGGGTAAGATCAACGATCTTTTTATTTGAATTTGTAATATACTCTTTTTTTGTAGAACGCTGTTTCTTTGAACAAGAAATTCAGGGGACACGGTGGCAAGGGACAGCAAACAGAATAGTGAAAAGCCAAAATAGGTTGATATAAATAAAAAGTGGATACCTATAATCTTCTTGTAGTCAAAAAGTCTTAACTGGTTATTGATGGGTGGGTTGATTCCCCAAAAGGTTGGGATGTTTTTCACTTCGCTCTTATAATTTATAAAAGTTTTAAAAAAAATCATGAAAACTTAATGCCAGGTGTCCAACATTAGAGTCCAACTTTGTACTTTTACTCACCAAGAATTATTATGTTTTTGCTAGATTTTTTTTTTATACTAAGAAATTTGTAAAATGTACACATGACGGAATTCCATAATATGTTATTAGACTTGCATCATCACATTAACGGGTTAAAAGGCAAGAAGGCCAGCCCCGCACACGTTCTATGTGGATACATGCCTATCATTGTGTTTAAAAATTACGAGGTGTATATATATATATATATATATATATATATATATATATAGATAAACACTTTAGTTGATTAATAAAATTAAATAATTAATATATATATAAATTATTTTCATCTACGTTATTTTTGATTCTTTCTTTTTGTTTAAAAAAAAAAAAAATTAACATTGTAACTTTGTCTTGCCAATACTTAAGAATCTGATTTTCTAGGATTATACTTCTGTAATATTGTCTTGCTATCCATATAGAAGCAAATTTTATAGCTAAGGCTTCAAATTTATTATTTGTGGCCCTTCCAAAGCCTTGCTTCATATTTTGTGGCCCTTCCCAAGCCTTGAAGTTACCAATAGATAATTGTCCCAACATGATTCTATAGACCACTCCAATTCTAGCTCTACCTAGATTGTCTTTTGTAGCTCCATTAGTATTAATTTTAGTCCAACCTTTTAGGGGTGGTTTCCAAGTAGCTCTATCCTAACCCTTTTGCACTTCAACTTCCTTCTCCATTGTCTCTATATTAACCTAAGTTTCCTCTTTAGCATACACTGCCACAATTTTTGTGATTTTGCTCCAAATGACCTGTCAAACATCGTCTAAGGATGAAAAGGTCTCTCTAAAATTTCTTTCATTTCTCTCCAACCACACATGCTACCAAATGAATTTTAATCTAAGATTCCAACCGATGCGAAGAGCTTTAAATTTAAATCTATCCCTCTTCCATCTTTCCTAAATATTAATCGAATTCAAATCACCATTGGCTCGAATTTTATAAGATAGACACCATTGCTCCCCGATCTAGTGCATAAATGGGCACTCAAAAATCAAGTGGTCAGATGTTTCATGGCTCTTGTAGCATAAAACACATCGATATGGACCAATGATTCCCATACTTCTCATATTATCAAAATTAAGAATTCTATTGTGCATAAACTGCTAAGCAAAGAAGTTTACTTTCATCCAACCCTTGGGTTGCCAAATATTTTTCCAATCCTCAACCTGAAATGCATGAAGAGGATGTTTTGGAAGGATATTATCATATCCATCCATCTAAAATCCCTCATCTTTACCTAAGAAATATTTTTGCCAATATTTTAGTCATGTTGGCCCTTCGAAATTGGCCACTCATCCACTTCTTAAAAATGATAAATGTTTATTAAAGTGTTTCTTATATATGGACGGACCTTTATTTTAAAATTTAAAAACATTTTTAACAAATTTTATTTTATTAAATAAGAATTAAAAATAAATAAATAAATAAATATAAATATATATATATATATATATATATATATAATAAAAAGTAAAATATTTATATTTATTTTAAATAAATTATTCAATTCTACATAAAATATATTTTAATGGATTGCTATGTACTATGATATCATGTATGGTGAGGTCAAGATAATTCATTTCTTGATTAACAAAGGGTAAAAATAAGGGCACCGATATTTTTTACAACATGAGTCTCTTAGACAAAGATGAACATGAAAGTGCATCATAAGACAAATAAAACAAAGAACAACCAAAATGTTTCCTTTAGAAATGATAAAACAAAGAACAACCAAAATGTTTCCTTTAGGAATGATAGCATTGCTTCCTTTAACTTTACTTATACTACTTCAATTAACAACTTAGACAAAAAATCTATATGAAAGCATCTACAAAGGAATCAGAACAAAGAACACCCAAAATATGACCAGAAGATTTAACCCTCCTATTTTTTCATATTGACCAAAACAACACATTTGCAACATCCAGATCTTAGTAGAGAACATCCAAAGGACAATATTATTTAAGTCCTCCCTAAGTGATTAATCTTAAATTTAATTTCTTGCAACTTTAAAAAAAAATTGAAATTATTTCTTTGTTGGCTTAACACTCTTCACATTCTTTGACATTTAAATTTTTTTCTTATGTAAAATAGTGCTTTTCATCTCAAGTTTCCCCTACTTTTCAATAAACAAAATTTTTGAAGAGTTTGTTATAATCTAACTTTCAAGTATAAGGTTCAAATCATAGGAGCTGTATTCACCAAACCTATTCCACCTCTGTGCGGTTGTTCGGGACTCGTACCATCATTGGTCATTCAGGACTCATACCATTATCATCCATGTCGCACTCACTATCATAGAATTTAGATCAAACAACTACCTTTGCAAACAAGCTGCCTTCAAATTTAAACCTAAATATCTTCTTAATAAATACTTGACCAAACAAACAACCTAAATGTGTGCAAGCTACAAATGAATTTCACTCTCGCAAAGTTTCCACCTGCCGACACAAATATCTAAAAAAGTAAATGAGGATCTCTGAAACTGTGAAAAGTCCACTTTTATAGCTCACGTGGCCATTCATTTGCAACTACAATTGTACTGTACTTACGTCCCACTCTCTGGTTGACGTCTTGGAGAAGATGGACCGCGTTAAAGCAGAAGGAAAGAGACGTATGGCTAACACGCTTATTTTATGTACGCCAGTAAAAGAATTTATCATGAGATTTTGATGAATCACGATTAAAACTGTAATTCCTGATTGTAAACATTAAGTTGTCCTAAAAAAGACAAGAAGAAGCATATGGTGGTGTTTGAGTAACCACAAGAATATGTAATGCATTCAGGATGACAGAGAGGAAACTCAACGATAATGTTATACGGACGAAGAAAGATTGGCCACCTGGCCCATATTTGGTAATGACTTGAGAAAGAAAAGCAAGGATATTAGATTTTATGGCTGTCAAATTGTCTGAAATTCTGAGGTTAGATGAAATCAAAATATGCGAAAATCTCACTAGGCCGGTGTGTAATAGTCTACTTTTAGATCAATGACAAATAAATATAGGTGGAGGTAAAGAGGTCACACATTAACAAAAACATTTAAAATATTTAAACTAAAACAATCGACTAACCAAATTAATAACTCTTAGATATATATCCTTTATATGTAAGCTAGTAGGCATTCTTTTTTGAGGTTAGCATGCTCTTTTTCCATGAAAAATGAGGTTGCAAATACTTTTAATTTGTCTCCAATCTCCATCCGCTTTTGTCAATCAAAAGGAACATTTGAAATACCACCACAAGCTAAAGTTAATAATGTACGGGTTATTGCAAGGAGTCTACGTGGATCGACGCCATCACAAGCTAAGGTTAATAATGTGCAGGTTAGTGCAAGGAATCTACGTGGCCCGACGCGAATCAATGAGAAAAAATGTCACAAAGTTGATAACTTGACAAACCCCACGTGTAAATTAATCCTATCATTCATTGTATGGAACTGTAATCCATGCTTATAAATCATGGTATTCCGATTAAGGGAGCAGGGAATGGTTTGCATTAAAGCTGCAGGTGCGTCGCAGGCTCGAATCCCGTCGATTCCTCGAGTGCTACCTTCAGCAGCCTCTCTCCCTCCCCTAACTATTGATTTCTAGTGAGCTGTATTCCAGTGGGAATATATATTGATTTTATAATGTGTTTTTTTGGTACGACGCCTTTAGGAATCTATACTTTGTCCAGGAATCCTAACGCAGTGTAGTATTCTATGTTTCAGTTTCTGGGAACGGGTCTCTTAATCTTGAAGGCCAGTCACAGACAAGGATTAGAGGAGACGATAACCTCATGAATAGCGTGAAGGATATTACATGCTGAGCGAATAGTGTGTGCAAGGCTATTCATCTAGCTGGTATCGAACTTTTCTGATGTGTAAAGCTACAGGAAATTGACCACAACCCATTTGAAATTGATTAGATTATAAATTATTGTTTATTTTACTGTGCAGGCTGACATCAGGTCTAAACCAGTTTTCTGTTGAGGGAAGAGGCCTATAAAAAGGATCTAAGCTGCCGGTCTTCGCCAACTTATCGTGTTGATTTCATATTCTGCAAACAGAATTTTGAAACTACTTCTGCTGTTCTCGTTGTTGACATAATATCTGCTCTCATGGCGTTCCCTGTCCAGCTCTTGTTGGGAATAGTTGGTATGACATAAATCTCTCTATATTTCTTTATGAATAGCTCGATTTACCTAGTTTAGCATTCTGCATTCGTTTCATGTCCAGAAGCTCTTAAGGAGGCATTCATGCTTATGTAACTGAAGCGGTATGCTCATTTGTGTTGCAGGAAATGGAACTTCCCTGGCACTGTTCTTATCACCACCAATGTGAGTTCAGTCTACAATCTACTCAGCATTTCTTAGAGTCGGATGCAACCAGGTGTTGGGTGTCCGTGGAAACTTTCGCGTTTAAAATTAAACAATGGCATATCTATTTTCAGAATTACCATAAAATTGTGTGCATCCAATCTCGCGATGATCTAACTGAATGTTTATTTGTCTGAAAATTGTCGTTTTTGAGAATTGCAGGGTCACGTTCTGGAGGATATACAAGGACAGGTCCACCAAAGAATATTCTGCTTCTCCTTATGTCAGCACCTTGTTCACCTGTGCTCTTTGGTTGCTCTATGGATCCCCATTCGTCAAACCTCACAGCACCTTGCTCCTTACAATCAATGGGGCAGGTTTTATTTTGGAGATGTTTTATCTCCTGTCCTTTCTGTCATATGCCACAGGAAAGACAAAGGTAACCTCTTATACCACTGTGACATTCAGAACCATTGGTGCCTAATACTACTAGATTCTGGAAATGTACGCTTTTGGTCATCATAAATGAATTGCTAATTACATTTTCATGCAGGGAGCTAAAATACAATTGTAATTCTAAATTTTCTGATATGGATTCTTTGGATGTATTCACATCCAAGTGATGATAACAAGGTTGACCCTTGCCATGACGATCGCCTTTGCCATCGTAGTTGTGGTTACCATTTTTGTGCTGCACACTCACAGTGATAGGAAGTTGATGGTTGGCACTATGTGCGTGGTCCTCTCCATTGTTATGTATGCCTCCCCTTTAGCTGTAGTGGTACGCAGCTTTCCTTTCTTTAGCTTTCTTGAAATATAATTTCTCTGTTTTTATACTAAGGAAAAAGAAACGGCAAATGCTATGGTGATTAGCGAAGATTTTGTATGTTTACCAGAAACTCGTGATCCGCAACAAAAGCTTAGAATGTATGCCATTTCTGCTCTCTCTTTTCAACGCCCTAAATGCATTGGTCTGGTCTGCATATTCCGTCGTCACCCGAGATGTCTTCCAAGCTGTGAGTTTTTTTCTTCTTTCCAAATCTTGTTAAGTCTTTTATTCCTCACATTCTATGTTTTTGGCAAGAAGAATCCTCTTCTTTTTCTGAACTCTCTTTTGTCCACTTTGCAGGTGCCTAATTGTGTTGGTTTCGTTCTAGGAATGATTCAGCTCACTGTTTACTTCATTTACAGATATTCAAAGCCTATTTTACGTGTTTCTACTGAAATTCCTGAGACCAAAGAGACTGACAAAGTGATTGATCCATCCATTCAAATAGCAGAGGTCGACAAATCAAATGCTACCAAAGTGGACATGATGGATGTTGTTGGTGCAGACCAAGTGTGACTTAATCACATCAATTGGCCAATATTCTCACAGGCCGATCAAACAGATACAACAGACTATATTGGATTAAAATAGAACTAACATGAGCATATCAGGACTAAGGCTAGTTACTTATCAACCGAATCATCAGTCCAGAAGAGAGACACAAGTATGTTGAGAGTCCACATGTAGGAAATTTTAATTAATTTTTTCCTCAAGAATCATCTCTTTGACAGTACAGTTGAATATGAGGATGCGATCTTGGTTCTACTATGGCACGAGAAAATATTTACAAATAAAACTAATGAAATACTAATAAAAAATTCCAGGCGTCAAAGTCACTAGAAACTACGATAATAGTATAGATACAATTTAAAAATGCATCTGCTTCAGAGATCGTTGTGGTTTGGAAAAATCAACTAAGAGAGTGAAAGATTCCCTTTGAAACTATTAAGAATAGTGTATAATAATATCAAAAGAAATTAGCATTTCCAATTTTTAGGTAGCAGCCTTAGAGTGTAAGTTTTCTTTCTTTATGATTTCTTGTATTTATTGACAATTTATAGATTAATTTTTAATCAATTTATCATAATATTTTTTACATAAATCATTTTTTTAGTATTAACGAAAAGAGGGTTTTAAAAGAGATCCCACAACCTTTTACAAAATACCCTATCACAAAGGCAGTCAGAAGAGCCAAGCACAAAACGTAAAAAGGAAAAAAGGTACAGCAACAAACATTAAGAAAAATAAAGATGAAAATGATTAATAGGAGAATCGAGAAAGTTCAACAACATTAAATCGATCTCGTGGACAATATTTTTAGATATTTGAGCAACCTCCTTAGTAGAATCCAATGTCATTTTGACAGAACTCCACACCGCTCGTTGTTTGATCTCCATCAACTTTAAACTATGAAAAATTGCACTCTTCTTCGCAGAAGCCTCCCCCAGAGTATAAACATCAACCATCATTTTATCCTTTATAAAATATCTGGGAAGAACCTTCGCATCATCTGGGTGGGATAAGGGAGAATACTTCACCACATCCCACTTTTTACCAATCAACCACATCGATTTGCAGGTGCCACTACCTTCTGCCAAAATGATAGAAGGAGGACTCCCCATCACAAGAGTGGCCACTAAAAAACCTAGGGACTTATTAACAATCTCGTCAGTGGAGTTCTTAACCGAATATCCCCTCACGCCTTTACCATAAATGTGAATTTTATGGGAGATCTTCTCCAGACCAAAACCCAACGAAAAGGAGTAAACGTCCTCAGAATCTTCACTTGAACTTTTAAAAGCCACCAAGGCCTGGCTAGGTGTAGGGATCGAAAGATCATCCAAAGATTGCATAATCACCTCCACAGCAATCCCTTTCTCCATAATAGTTTGCTCAAAAACCAAAATGGCCAATCCTTGGTGAAGGAGAAACTGATCGTGCCCTCCTTGAACATCCATCATTGACTTCCTCATATAATGGAATAGAAACAAGGGAATATTCATCCACATTTGTCTCCTAAGATGATTCAGAAACATCGCATGGAAACTACATATGACATCATATGTAGAATCCAAAGTAAAATAGTCCATAATAACCTTAATCACCTTGTCCCACAGTGGAGAAAAGACCTTAATCATTATTTTAAAACAATATAATTATATTTTTATGATAATATAATACTATTTTTAAAAATAATAAATACATAATATACGTATATGACCAAAAACAAATCTCATACCTGGTTCTCGCTTTCAAGAAAAACAACCTCTAAATCTTGCCCATCTCTGTCTCAATGCAATAACAATTTTAGTTGTGTGCAGCATCTTACATCATCATTTTCGTCTTACATCCATAACCTATATTATAACAATAATAAACAAATATGTTAATATATCTTATCTAGTAAAAAAAACTATTTTGTCAATCACTTACATTTTTTTATTCATATGGAAATCGGTAACTCCATGAATGGGTTACCTCTATAAACCCTAATCCTATTGGGTAAAGCATAATCAATAGGATTCCTGACCCTCCAGGGCATCAAACTAGGGTAGCCAACCGACAGTCACTCAATCACTACCATCCAACCTATCCCCTTTTGGGTATGCAGTGGTTTGAACCTTGGACCTCCCCAAAGAGAGGCTAAAGCCCTAACCACTACACTATCCTTACGAACATCATTGTTAAGGGTAAACACAAAATTTTTAGAGGGGCCTGAACATCTATCAACAAGATGGGTGTAGGAGGAATGAATCCCTGTCAACCTCTACTAGCACATAGGACATTCCCACCTACACCGTAATATGTAGTATGGAGGCAAGGATAATAGAACTTGGGTTAACCTCTTGATGCAATGGTGAAAATGGGGTCAATTAAAAAATAGCCTCTCCTAGCTGCTCATACATATTCATGCCACCACACATAAAAGCAATGAAAAAAAATCTAACAACATAACTCATGAAACACAAAAAAAACAAAAATGTTGTTTTTATTATATTTCAGGTACCACACCAACATTACATAAATACTCTCCATAGCAATTCATATATACAAGCACTCCTCAAAGCACCAAAATCTTTATTTTGAGGTTTTACTTGTCAAACGTCTTGCAAGAACTGTGCAAAGTGCCAATTTCCTCTCTCTAAGTTTTTACAAACCTTTTGCAAGCATTGTACTAAGTGCCAATTTCTATCCTTTGAGGCTTCATATAAGAAACATCCTACAAGAACTGCATCGAGTGTCAATTTCCTTCCTTTGAGGCTTCATACAAGAAACCTCCTAAAAGCACTGCATAGAATGCCCATATCTTTCTTTAAGGTTTTACAAATATTCTAGAAGTATTGCATCGAATGCCAATTTCTATCCTCTGAGGCTTCATATAAATAACACCCTACAAGCACTGCACAAAGTGTCAATTACTTTTTCAAGGTTTTACACAATAAACATCTTGCAAGCATTGCACTGAGTGTCAATTTCCTTCATCTAAGGCTTCATACAAGAAACCTCCTACAAGCACTGCACCGAGTGCTAAGTTCCTTCCTTTGAGGCTTCATAGAAGAAACCTCCTACAAGCACTGCATTGAGTGCCAATTTCCTTCCTTCGAGGCTTCATAGAAGAAACCTCTTGCAAGCACATCATAGGGTACCAATTACTGTAGAGCCCCTTACTCCCCTTGCTTCTCCTCTACGCTCCACATTAGATTATTATTTATAAATATAAAAAGCAATTATCCAACTGTATGCTTATCTGATCTCGATTGCCAACTGTATACATATCCGATGTCGGCTACCAACTATATGTTTATCCTTATCCAACCTTCCAAAAAAACACTCCAACTATTTTTTCTTTTCTTGGTTGGTTCATGCCATCTGGATGCTCATGTATCATATTCATTAGATAGCAAGAAAAATGTGAGCTCCTGCTAACAAAGCTCAACCCCAATGATTTTCTTGCTCTAATACCATAATGATGCAGCGACAGAAAGAGGGTCAATGAAGCAACATATCCTAGCTACTCAGACATCTTCATGCCACCACACATAAAATAAATGAGGAAAAATGATCATTGTCGTCAATTATTCATCATTTAATCATTATTCTTATCAATATATGGCAGTGTACAATGGTTGCATACGATAGGAAAGTCAGGTAGTTAAATGATCAGTTCATTTAGAGGAAGAATTTTTTGGTAGAGCAATTAATGTTGGGAGTTTGATGTTACCTTTAAATCCTATGAACTGAAATTGACTCCTATTTACCTTTACAAATATGAAATTGTAGGAATTGAAATTTTGCAAGAAAAAGAAAACTACTTAAATTGAGGAATTTAAAATGACAACAATGAAAGGATGCAGAAATGAAACTTGCAGAATTGAAAATCGCACATGCATGAAGTAGAACCTAATTACAATAATAGAATTTAAATGGCAGTAATAAAATGTTGCAGAACTGAAACATCAAGAAATTCTCTGATGCAAACTGGAAATGTCAAAGTCTGAAACAACTATTGAAAAATATGAAATTTCATAAAATGTTATGGGATGCAAGAATATACGCTAAGTGGTCAGCTGACATGCACACACACTTCCTATATTACAAATTATCACATGCATTCTAAAATAACATAGCTAAAAATGTGAAATAGAGTCAGGTTTTTGCTGCAACAAGAAAAGAGTAGAAAACTTGTCAATGTTGTCCCTTCTCCTGGGCCTGGAAGTGGCCCTTGCTCCCTAAACCAGAAGAAGGTGAAAAGTACCTATCCTAAAATAACTAAATCTTACACTAAACTTAGAATGCCAACATAGATGATGAAACTGCACCTTTTATTAAATCTGCAGTAGCATAATAACAATGCAGGGGAAACCTATAGAATATTATTCTCCTACAGTACAATGCTACAACATTTAAAATTTTGCTATTTTTCTATCCTCTAGCTCCTATATGCTCAACCAAATGGGAGATGTATTATTTATACTAATGGGTTACAATATTGATAGGATTTTGTGCTGCTATGTAGGGCTGCTACAACTGTTGTAGAACTATTTCCCAAAATGTAGGAATTTGTTCTATTATTCCTTATCCATTCCTTACGCTAAGCTTTATGCATTGAGGGATAGGTGTTGGGAAGAATAAGGGTATCCCTTAAATAGCTACATCAACCGTTTACCATCCTTCTACTGTTGTTGTAGGCGCTTTTGACCAAAACTGTTCTTACTGCGTTCATTCTAAAACTGCTTCGGAATATTAGGTAAGATAACAGAGTTTGTGTTAATTCATGCACCCAAAGGTGTAGGAAAATAGTTGTGATGGTGTGAATATTCTCCACAATTTTCCACAAGACTTATTCTATTCTTTGCATGAGTTGGAGTGGACCAATTCCAAGCCATACTATATATGTACAGTTAGCTAGAATTTGAATGGATAATTTCCCATTTCTGCATAGTCAAACTATTATGAATAATTTTTGGTGCCTTTTTGGACATTTGAAATGGTTAGACAGTGGGGAAAGCTAATGAAATGATTTCAGTATTAAATACATATCAACACTTTCAAATAAATCCTACTTTGCTTAAATAATTCAGTTGAAACATGTCAAAAAGTATAGAAAAATAGTCAAAATAGAATATATGCTCTTCAGTATTTAAAACATGTAAACACTAATACATAATGCATTATATGAACATAATTAGCATCAAAACATAACATAAGGTTTATAAAATAGTTTATAAAATATCCAAAAATGGTCCATGAATGAGGTATTGTTATGGCCTCATCATTTTCCCCCCAACCTATTATAATGCATGTCCTCATGCATTCTGTGAAGCCACAACAACACAAAGATCATATTCCATTCTTCATAACTCAATTTCGGCCCTAGAACCTTATAATATACTCTGATTTCATGTATTTGCTTAATCCACTCCTGGAACTGCTCATCTGATTGGGGATCATTATCAAAGAAATATGGAATAGGGGTTATAACATTTGGTAGCCTATACCTCAAACCTACCCAATGATATTGCAGTTTGTGGATGACCTGCACTATACCTTCTGCTCTTCTTCAAGACCACAAAAAATTGTTGGGTGAGATAGGTTCCCTTTTCTGAAGTGATATTGGTAATTCTCCCCAGCTGTTCTTACAAGCTGACAGAGCATTACCAAAATGTTGGTTACAAAAGACCTGAAAACTCTTGATACAATCAGTAAGATTGCTCTTATATACTTCTATGTTTTTTTGTTCCCTCATCATAGTGAAATGTTGGTTTATGGATTCCCTATAATTAGTATGAGTTTGTCTTATTAGTAACTCAGCTTTCAACTCCATTTCCTTACTTGCCTTTTCCTCCTCATCCCAATGAATTTGATTTTGCACTAGAGATATGAAGGCTCTCAATTGGATATCTCCTATAAAGATGTGTGGCAAGAAGGTTCCATTCTCAAGTAAGAATAAGTTATGCATAAATAATTTGCAAAGCAAATTTCTTTATTCTTCTGGACTATGCAGATATGTTTCTATAAATTCCTCAACAGTGTCTAGTTTGTAAGGAAGTTTGGAAATAATCCTCATTAACTTCCAGCGGAGGTATTTTTATTTTAGGATCAAAGTATAAAATCTTGCAGGCCTTCTGCACTGAACTAAGTACTCTGCAATTTTGGCACATATCTTGTATATGTTCCTGTAACTTAGTTATATCTGTAGTTTGGGCTTCTAGATTTTGCTTCAAAGGTTTTAAGGTTAAAATTTGTACCTCCATATTTTGACACTGCAAAATCCAATGTGCTATGTCCTCATTATATTTTTTCATTGTAAATGTTTGTGGGGACCTTATAATTGATTGTATTTTTAGAGGTAAGTCCACTTGTATACCAATTTCTGATGTGTTAACAGAGAGTAGATCTACTTGTACTCCAACTTCTATTGTTTCAACTTGAGGTGATTCAGCTGTAATTAATTCAACATATAATTGATAAGAATGTATATTTAACTATTCTTGCACTTCTCCCTGTTCATTTGCATCCTCAGCTGCTTGTGATGTTTGTGCCCCTTGTAAATTTTTAGACAATTTTGTAGAAGCTCCTAATCTGTCATGTTGGCATCCTGCTGGAATATTTGTGTTGCTATCTCTTCTATTTCCACTCCTTTGATGGGTGATTCTTCCTTAGGTAGGGTTATCTCCCTATGATATTCTACCAATTCTAACAAAATTCTAGCCAATTCATCCTTAGAATCAGATTTTGTAGGTTGTTGCTCCAGAGTGGACAACTGAGTCTTTAGTTTGTTAACTTATTCCTGCAAATAAAAAATAAGCTTATATTTTTCTATGATAGAGGTCTCATGCTATTCAATCCAACCCATTTGTGTCTTAATGACACTTTTAGTAGCATGTAACTAGGTTTGTAGATCAGGCTCTTCCTCTTCTCTTAGTGATTCTTTGCCAGAATCAGAATATTCAAAATCTGAATAGTCAAAAAGTGATATTTTAGGTATTTCTATATCTATGATTGTTGTCTCTACCTTTAATTCTTCTATTTCCATATATAATTCCTCTTATATTTCTTCTATAAATTGTTTTGCAAGCCCTTCCTGCTCCTACTCTATATTTAACTACTGAAACAGTGGTGTCACTTCTTCATCTACTATTTCTTCTGTTACTTTTTTTTTTAAAGTCTAGAAGACCTTCATAACCCCACAAGAGTTTGTTTAACCCTTTTTGGTGACTTTAGAACAAATTCTGATGATTATGGAGAAAAACCTACTTCAAGTGTTTCTTTCTCTAGCTGCCCTTCCTTTCTTGAACTACCAGGCTGCCTAATAGGTTGTTAGAAAAATAGTTACATTCTCAAAAAATGTAACTCTCATTCTTTTTCCCATAGGACCAAACTTAGATTATTTTTCCCTTTGCTTCCTAGTCCTAGAGGATGGAGGTCCTTGTGGTGAGGAGGAAATTTCTTTTCAGAGGATTCAGTTTCAATTTCAGGTTTAGATCTTGTAAATTTTGCTTCATATTTAGATTCAAACTTCTCACCTTCTACCTCTTCCTCAGATTTAGGGCTTTCACTCTCCAATTCATTCCAAGTAGAGAAGAACCGCTCAAAACTCTAGGATTTTCTCTAAAGTGATGTTTGCAGATGATCTTGATGAGCCCATGGTGTTTGGGAGACCCTATTCCTGCTTGGTACTTTTTAGCCATATTTACCAGCTCCTAATATAAATACAGAGGAAGCTTTAACCTAAGATCAGGATTTGAGTTGCCATGGCGAAGATGGGTCAGAATTCTCATGTAATCTCCAGAGAGGATATATAATTGCCCATCATAGGTCAAAAACCTAATGACCCATACTTCAACTTCATCCTAAGGAGGCTGTAAACTTGTTCTTTTGACCCCCTTGCAGATATTATTACTTAATACAAACTCTATGGGCCTATCCTCATCTCCCCTAAACTGGTTTACTAATTCATTTAAAGTATTCTTGTCAAATTTTCCAATTTGAACCCCATGCAATGGCATTTTAGTAACTTGACTGAGAATTTTGGGGCTTACCTAGATTGTCATGCCGCTGATGTGAATTTTATTGTTGCGAAAGGTGCATGCAAAATCAGTGTCCAATCCTTTTGAATGCCCATTGAACTTGCGCAAAAATGGCAGAAATCCCCCTTTTTTAAAAATACGTAGCGATTCAAGATCTCCCTGTTGGCAATCTGCATTTTCTAGCTCAATCTGATTTTGCTTACCCCCCATTTTTAATCTTCCTATGTTCTATCTTTTCTCAGTGTCGAAAGACAACATCGTTATTGGGTCTGAATCGAACTATTTGCAACTGCAGGGCTCAAAATGGTTTTGGGCTATGGAATTAAATTTTTATAGCACTGTAAAAATGCTTCAGAACGTGTTAGAACATTTATAAATTAAATTTCCTTCTCCTATATCATGTGGCAGAGTCTTATTTCCCATAGGAACGTGATTTGCTATGTTTTATTAAATTATTACGATGCACTGATGTGGTAGTCATATGTTGTCTGGGTTATGAACAATGTACAAACCTTCCCTTTTTCTCAAAGTCCTTATGAAGTGTGTCGAATATTTTGCATATCACAAAATGTGTGATTATTCCCAACAACCTCATTTCCATCGTTGTGTTGGAAACCTGCATCTTGAAATCTGTGCCATAATTTTTCCTTACTCTGAACAATAGAAATTTGATTGTGATGCCACATGTTGTTTCGTATTTATTCTTACTCATTCCGAAGTTTTTCTTGAAGTATGAACATTCCTTCATTTTGAAGCATATGTTTATTTTTATTCTGAAGTTGTTCTCATATTTTCTCTTTGTTTTGGTTTTGGAGTTATCATCATTCTAAATCAGTTATGAGTACCATTTATTCTGGAGCATTATCATGCTGAAACATTTGAAGGTTATGGATAAAAGTTTTCTTCCCTTTTCACATCTTCCATTGACCAGATGGATAACTTCTTAAATTAACCTTATGTATGCCTCATATACTAACTAGGGATATTATACACTAAATACTAGATATCAATATTATTCTAAAATGAAAAAGGCACATACCTGATATAACCATTTATAATTGTACAGTGGCTGTTTCTACTAATTTTCAGCTGGATGCTCTATGGAATAAGATAGGTGTTATCTAAAAATAGGTGAAACAGGGATTGTGAGAAAATATGGAACAACGATGGTGGGTACAAATGGTAGGTCACTAATGCAAACATGCCGAAAGACTGGTTTTCATGTAATTCTAATTCAGAGGCGCCTAAAAGAGGTTTTCACTTTTTAAATTTATTCATTTTTTTTTATTGTTTTTTTTTTCAATTTCTTTTATGTTACTTTGCTGAGTCTAGTGTGGAAGAAGAGTTTTCTTCCAACATATGTACATCTAAGTTCTCCACTTGCTTGAGAAACTCCTCCTTCTATAGTGGTTTATGATATATCCAAAGGTGATGTCCATTAACCACCAATTTTTGTCATGAATCATCAATGGGTGAAAGGCAAATAACTCCATTTTCAAATACTTCCTCAATATGATATGGTCCAAGCCACCTAGTCTGCAACTTTCTAGGATAGTCTTCATAATGTGAGTCAAACAACAAAGCCTAGTCACCTTCTTGAAACTTCCTCTGCTGAATGTGACTATCATGCCATAATTTTTGCTATGCTTGGATCATCTTAGTCTGGTGTAATGCATCCCTTCGTAGCTCATCTAATATGTTAAGCTACAAAATTTGATTAGTTTGTGCCTATGACAAATCAATACCTACATCCAAAGTAGTTCAAAGAGTTAATAGCTCAAATTCAATAGGCAAAAGAGACTTTTACCATAAACCAATTCATATGGTGTGAATATAGTAGTGGATTTCCAAGTTGTTTTGTAAGACCAAATTGCTCCAATTCTTCCTATGGGAAGCTATGGTTTTTGTTAATATTCTCTCTAGTTCCCTATTTGTTACTTCAACCTAACCATTGGCTTGTGGATGATAAGATGATGATTTCATGTGCTTGATTTCATATAGTTGAGTGAAGGCTTCAACAACTCTTGAAGTAAACTGAGGTCTCTGATCTATGGTGATGGATTATGGGGCCCCAAAACATAGGAAAATATTTGAATATAAGAATCAACAACTTTGTCTTCTCGAGCATGCTTAAAAGCACGGGCTTCTACCCATTTGGTTACATAGTCAGTACATACCAAGATATACACTTTTCCTTTGGAAGGAGGGTCAATGGGTCCTACAAAATCTAACCCCCATATCTCAAATGGTTTTGTTCCTATTTAAGGTTGTAATGGCATTTCACTAGTGAAGGTAGGTTTTCCCATCCTCTGGCATGCATCACAATGTCCAACATATCTTTTCACATATTTATGTAAAGATGTCCAGTAATAACCAGTACCCACAATATTTCAAATGATGCTCTTTACTGAATAATGTCATCTTTATGGTTCATCATGACATGCCCGTAATATATCATATAATTCATCCTTGTGGATACACCTACGCAAAACATGGTCAGGACTGCATTTGAAAAGTAAACCTCTTATCCATTTGAAAGAAGAACTTTGTTTGATTAACTATTTCTTTTGTTTAGGAGTAAAGGGAAGAGGAATTTTTATTGTAGCCAAATAATTAGCTATATCTGCAAATCATGGAGATTGCACAGAAATAGCAAACAGTTTCTCATCAGGAAATGCATCTTCAACCAAGTCTCCTGTATTTACATTTTGCAATATTGACAAAAAATTTGCAACTACATTAGCTTTCCCTAGTTTATTAACTATAGTGATATAAAATTCCTACAACAATATTAACCAGTGAATAATTCTTGCACTAACCAGAGGTTTATTTATTAGATATTTAATGGCAGCATGATATGTATGAATGAATACCTGATATCTCGTGATATAGTTTTGAAACTTATTGATAGCATATACTACAGCTAAGAATTCCTTCTCAGTAGTAGTGTAGTTATTTTCAGCTCCTATCAAGTTTTTACTAATATAGTAAATGGCATAATGCTCCCCATTGTTAATTTATCCTAATGCAGCTCCAATAGCAGTATTGGAAGCACCAGTTTGAATATGGAAGGGCAATTCCCAATTAGGTCCTCTCAATATAGGGGGACTGGTTAATTTTTCTTTCAATTCATCAAAATACTTTTGACATTGGATATGGTACTGAAATTGGCAATAAATTTGTGGTAGAAACCAATATGCCCTAGAAAACTCCTTACATTCATTTGAGTTTTTTGAGAAGGAAGGTTTTTAATGATTTCCACCTTTTTAGGATCAACCTTGATCCCATAAGAGGAGATATGATGACCAAGGACAATCCCTTCCTACATCATTAAGAAGCATTTCTCAGTATTAAGAGACAAATGGTATGTTTCACAATGTATTAAAACTTTTTCAAGATATTCCAAAGTATATTCAAAACTATCCCCAAATACTGTGAAATCATCCATGTAAATATCTACACTCTCATTTGTCAAATAAGAGAATATGGCTAAAAAAAATCTTTGAAATGTTGTTGGAGCATTACATAAACCAAAAGGTAGTACCCTATAATCAAAGGTTCCCCAAGGACATGTGAAAATAGTTTTATCTTGGTCTTCAGGTGCAACTTGTATCTGATTATAACCACTGAATCAATCAAGAAAACAAAAAAATTTCTTACCAGCAAGGGTATCTGTAGACACCAAAACAGCACCAATCCGATTATGTGACTGCAAACACTGATCGCTTTGGCAAACACAGCCCCCAGGGCAGCCCTCAGAGGTTAAACAGTGGTCTTAACCACTTTCATAGCAATTTTGTAAGGTCAAGAAGCAATTTGGCACACTTGGACACTTTGCCCGGTACTCGTCTCACCCCGGGACGAATTCAAAATAGAATCCGTCCCACCCCGGGACGAATTCTGAATCCGTCCCTGGGTGGGACGAATTCTAAGCAACGGGCAAAAAGGCAAATGGTGCCAAGTGGCAGCCCAGAACGGTCAGTTAAGGGCTCCTACCTTGCACGCATGTGTAAGTGGACGGAGGGGCCGTTAGAGGACTGTTACAAAAAGCATTTATCAAAGTTCAAGTCAATGGAGGACTCCCCTCCCTCATGGGAAGACAAGAGTGCCACATGGTGCCTATGGCCAACACTTGGCTTTTGTGCTTCCCTCCCAAAAGAGACCCCTTGGGTCTATAAAAGGTGGGACTTTTCTCACCCAAAACATACGAGAGTTGAAGGAGTGTTCAAGCAACGAAGTGCTTGCCGAATTGAAGACTCACTTGCATCCCCCTTTGTTCACCTTCCTACATCCACCAATCTCTTTTGCAAGGGAGGTTGTTGGGTGGCCTTTGGAAGCTCGAACCTTACTCAAATCCGACGCATGGACATCTGAACCTACCAATTCGCCGACCCCCAATCCTAAAAGGTTTTGGGCCCATCCTTGGTGGATTGGCTCCAAAATCGAGGGCCAACGGTGGGAGGCCCACTTGGGCACCCCCGCACCTCCCAAGTCCTAATTTTAGTTTTTGAGCACTTTAGATTATTTTTTAGATTGCATTCCGTGTTACTAGGTCTGATTAGTCTATAATTGCAATTTTGTAGCTTTTGGTCAGAGTTTAGGGTGTTTTGTATTGCTTTGTCGTTTCGCTAACTTGCGGGTGTCAAGGTCAAATTCCCGAGGGTGGAGGCCAAATTGGGAAAATCCGACCATCTGGGTCGTCCCAAAATGGCCCCAATTACCTAACCCCCTATTTGTAGGAGTTTTGCGAGGTCCCGGGATCCAACATTGGAGCAGACGACGGGTCGGTTTCTCCTACTCGGAAGAATTCGTCCCACCCGGGGACGAATTACGATCGAAGTCGTCTCGCCCAGGGACGAATTCCAGTTTAAGGTGGATTGGCCAGCTGCCTCAGTGGCAGTGGCCTTACGGTAACTTTTCTTACCTTCTGTCAGGTTTTGAAGCAATTTGGATTCACTGTTTTCACTGTTTCAGGCAAATATTCGTATGCATATTTTGTTAGTTTTAGAGAGAGAATGCTTTTCATTTGCAGCAGGTGCTACTAACGTCTTGATCATTTCTTTGTTCGCGGGAGAAGCGAGCGGAGGCGAAGAACTCATCGACATCAGCGGCGGCATCATCTTGGCCCGCCCATTGCAATCGTGGGCACGCGGAAGGAGGAATCATTCGGCGATTGTAATCAAACCCTATTTGCGCTCCTAGCCCCTGAAAAGGGAGGAGGCATTATTGTAACAGAGATCGAAGGAAATTAATGAAAGGGCTGTGTTTTCTTTATCTGATTGCGTCTCTTCCAATGTGTCTCTTTTCCGTTTCATGCAATTTACATTTCTAGGACTTAAGCGTGCTTAATTTTGAATGCAATCGCACTTGGTGTTTCCTTTGACCGGAATCTCGTGCTTTCAGTGGCGATCACGGTGGGACACTGTTCCCTGGTTTTTGAAATCATAGAAACTGATCAAATTTTTGTGTTTGTGCTTGACAGGTACATCTTTTTTTGTTGCAGACTGCTATTCGTCTCTGACAGGGACGAATCCTTTTCTGCAATTCGTCGACCTACGAGACGAATTCAAATTCGTCTCTCGGGAGGGACGAATTCTGTTCTGCAATTCGTCTCCCAGAGGGACGAATTCCTGTCTGCGGATTTTCAGAGCAGAAATTCAGAGACAACAGGAGCAGGCAGAGAAGAGGTAGGGATTTTTATGATCTCTGTTAAATTTTTTGTTTCTATTTCTGTTTCTTTAATTGTTTTCATTTAATCTTGCATTGCATTAGGAAAAGTCATGTATGCTAGTTTCATTTTTGTTGGATAAAACGAATCCCACACACATCACGAAACAATTTTAAACCAAGGAGCTGGTCGTAAGACCCCAGCCCTTGATCAAGACCATTGGTGGATTTAATCACCACCTTGGCTTGATTTGCATCCATTTCCCGATTGTCAACTTTTGTTAGGCGTAAATCCTGACGAAGACAGACCGAGCGTAGCTGGGGTGATTCCCATGCGCGCGAGGATAAGTTTTCTATGGTAGGTGCCATTAACAGGACAATCCCCCTTTCGTACCGCCTACGTACCACGTACCTTCTGCTCTCACGTACCTATAGTCTCCCTCTCGTAAGGGCGGGTATATAGAGAGGTTGGTATATCGGCTCTGGCTGGTATATTGAAGGGGCGACCTTTTTGGAGTTATAAGAGCCTACATGATGCATTTAAACGTTCTACAAAACCTACAAAAACAAAACAAAACACCAAAATGCACTAAACCAGTCTAGGGCACACCAAGAATCCTTAAAAGAGATAATCACGGTTTTGTGAATGTGTGTGTTTAATTCTGTTTAGTGTAGACAAAAAAAAAATCATTAAAAACAAAGATAAAAAAATCTACGCATTTTGTCATTTTCTCCAAAAAGCTCCAAGGATTCCCGTAATCGCTTGGTCACTCCAAAATGCCCCAAAGGTGTCCATGAACCCTTTGGTCAACCCAAAATCACCCCAAATGTGCCCATAAGTGATGCGGGACCATCCAATAAAAAATGGGAAATCTTGTATTTTTCTCTAAATTTTAGTGCATCTTGCCGGGGCCATAACTTCTCAACCGTAGCTCCGTTTGACACGAAATTTTACAGGGAGTTGGTTGGGATAATTTTAAACAAATATACTCCCTAGAGTTGTATTTCCCCAGAAATCCAGTTTTCGAGGCCAAATTCCATCATCTAGTGCCCCGAAATTAGGTTCTAAAATTGCGTGCCCAATTTTTTGCACTTTTTGAGTTGTTCGGATGTCAATATCTCCTAATGTATTTAGAGTTAGGACTTGAAACTTCATTTTTGTCTTATCTATTATAAGAGGGATGCGCACACCAATTTTGGGCCCCATATGACTCATTTTCAATTTTAGGGCTTTTTAGAGAGACATCGTCATGGTGCTCACCCGTAGCCAAGCCCAATCACGGGCGAAGGCTATGGGGGGTGTCCCAGGAGGCACGAGTCACCTCCGTTACAATCCCAAGGATTTGGTCATACCACCTTGGTGACCTAACACACAAGGCAGTCCCCTCCACACCTTAAAGGAAAGAGACTACAGGGACACCTCTTCGAGGAGCACTCCTGTTCAACATAGCACTCATCACACACCCTTCCATGAGGGGTACGAGTCATAGGAGAGCTCCCTTAGATGATCGCTATGAGCGGTCACCGCGCGATGAAGCGCTAGGTCAACATAGGGTTCGACGGGAGGAACCACATCATTACACTACCCGTCCTTCACCCCCTCTAGTTGTCAGGACTACAAAGACAAATCCAGAGCACAAGGCTCCTCGGGCGGGGCGGGCCAACTCCACCGTCGTTCCTTTTTCATTTATGAAAGAGAGCACGAGGAAGACCTCTACCTTCCTCGAGAGCAATATACGGTGCGAGAGCAATATGCCTCCGCATTGCTATCTATCGGGAACACTCACGAGGCCAAAGCCTCGAGGGAATGTTGTTACCCCCAATAGAGGGAGGTCGCCTATAGAGATCTTGGATCACTACGACCGAGATAGATATCTAGAAGAGGCATCTAGGCCTTCTAGACATGAAGCAATGAGAGCTCCCTTAGATGCTCGCTATGAGCGGTCATCGCGCGATGAAGTGCTAAGTCAACATAGGGTTCGATGGGAGGAACCACATGATTACATTATCCCTCCTTCACCCCCTCTAGTTGCCAGAACTACAAAGACGAATCCAGAGCACAAGGCTCTTTGGGCGGGGTGAGATAGCTCCGTCCACCCCTTTTCACTTATGAAAGAGAGCACGAGGAAGACCTCTACCTTCCTCGAGAGCAATATACAGTGCGAGAGCAATATGCCTTCGCACTGCTATCTATCGGGACCAATCACTGAGGCCAAAGCCCCGAGAGAATGCTGCTACCCCTAACAGAGGGATGTGTCCTATAGAGATCTTGGATCACTACGACCAAGATTTTTATCTAAGAGAGGCGTCTAGGCCTTCTAGACATGAGGCGGTGGGACTAACTATCGTAGAATCTATCGAATATATCACACATCTCAAGCAACTCACGCAACTTGAGCTCGAACGACTACCGTTAGAGGAACCGTACCATATTAACGAAGAGCACCTTCGGCGCCAGAAGGATGAGCTGTTCCAACACACTATGCAAGAAAGGACTCCAACCCCTCACATGCATAAGACAAAATATTTTGAGTGGCACAACCCGGGGGAAGATAGGTCATCGCGACCTCATCAAAAGCTACCCCCAACACCTCCTAGACAGGAGCGGGAAGCTACTCTCCCGATTCCTGAAGCACCACCCCCGACGCCTCCTAGACATGAATGGGAGGCCGCTCCTATAACCAATGACGGGTGCCTTCCTCAGACATCCACCCAGGCTTATGAGCCACCCTTAGAAATTCATCAAGAAGCCTCTAAGGAATCAGAGCGCGAAGAAGAGCGGGATGAACTGCCCTACCAAGGCATGGGGGTGCCATCTGGCCACCCCTCCATAAGCCCCAAGTTCCTCAACAAGAACCAACCAAAGAGGAGGAGTTCAAATCTCCCGATACATGCAAAGCACTAGAGCACTTAGAGTTGGTAGAGACCAAGATTTTGGAGCTCCCAAGGCCCAACTTACATAAGGCTCCTTTCGAAGAGGATCAACCTTTAACCATAGGGCTACCTGATGATGCAGTCCTCCATGTCTCAGAATCTCCAGATTCTGATGAGCTATACACATTGTCCGAAGGTGAGGATGAAACAGACATAGCCCACAGCAATCACATGCGACAACATCGGCATCCCATAAAATTTGAAGAAGCATGTCAACAGATAAACATAATACTAGGGCATGAGTGGCGTGTTAACCCACCACAGTGGGACCAAGCATTACATCCACAACTTTGGGCACACAAAGAGCAACTTCCACCAAGAGACATCATAGCAACATCAGTGCCACGGGCGGACCCTATCCTCATCTCCGTGCATAGGGCCGATCCATTCATGCCCATACCTCTAGAGCCGGATCCGAAGTGCAAAGACCATCAAGCTGGGGGTACCTCTATCCCCTGAAGAACCATAATCCAAACCAAAAAGCTCCAAGGATTATCGCAATCTCTTGGTCACCCAAAAAGCTCCAAGGATTATCGCAATCTCTTGGTCAACCAAAAAGCTCCAAGGATTATCGCAATCTCTTGGTCAACCAAAAAGCTCCAAGGATTATCGCAATCTCTTGGTCAACCAAAAAGCTCCAAGGATTATCGCAATCTCTTGGTCACTCCAAAAAAGCTCCAAGGATTATCGCAATCTCTTGGTCAACCCAAAAAGCTCCAAGGATTATCGCAATCTCTTGGTCACCCAAAAAGCTCCAAGGATTATCGCAATCTCTTGGTCAACCCAAAAAGCTCCAAGGATTATCGCAATCTCTTGGTCAACCCAAAAAGCTCCAAGGATTATCGCAATCTCTTGGTCAATCCAAAAAGCTCCAAGGATTATCGCAATCTCTTGGTCAATCCAAAAAGCTCCAAGGATTATCGCAATCTCTTGGTCAATCAAAAAGCTCCAAGGATTATCGCAATCTCTTGGTCATATCAAAAAGCTCCAAGGATTATCGCAATCTCTTGGTCAACCCAAAAAGCTCCAACGATTATCGCAATCGCTTGGTCAAAAAAAAATCAAGAAATTCAAAAAAACAAAACAACAAAAATCATCAAAAACAACAAAGATTTGCATCTCAATTCTAGGCATACTCAAATTCATCAAAACTCTCCCCCCCCCCCCAAAAAAAAACCAAAAACAACAAAAACACCATGCATAACTTTTACCACACATACGTCGGTAGTCCAGGAATGTACCAAGAGTTTCGATGATTCGAGTCATCATTTTCCTCTTTAGCCATGTAGTGTACCAAGTCGAACAGATTTTACGAAGGTAGAGTCATACTTGAAATACACCTTGTTACGTAACATCCCAACACAAATCAAAACACTAAAATTCCCAAAATTGTGTGAACGAAAGATGAAACACTGCAAAATAATCTAGGTCACCACAAGCGAAACGGTTATCTTGCTCATCCCCCTGTGCGAATGACCCCTAGAATGCTGAGAGTTGGCAAAAGGACAAGCATCCTCCCTACCCAATTCCCTAAGAATCCCTAAAGTTCTCAATAGTTGCAAAACACAAAAATTTGCAAAATGTCAAAACTCCAAATTTGACAAACTACAGTGCACACATCAAAAGGCACAAACAACAGTGATTTTCATCACTCCATATCCCCAATCCCTTGCTCAAAAGAAAAACAAATCAAAATAAACAGTGATCTCATCACTACAAAGAGCAAGTATCCCAATACAATTGAAAAAAAGAAGGGAGTTGACCTTGAATCCCTGGAACTCTCAGCATTCTATAGGTCATAAGGCAAGCTTCAGTACCAATTTGGTTGATAGCCTATCGGTAACAGAAGTAAACCTCCCGCATGACGATATATCTGTCACATTAACTTGCGTACAGATCAATGTTTGCATGTGGATGAGCTAGCTTATGGCATCCTGGATTACACCGCAGATTAATCTTAGTACATACAACAAAGGAATTCGTGGAGCTAATTAGGTGATCCTCGGTACGAGGTTCGGTTGAAAGCCCATCCGCACTGGCGGTACCCTAATAAATACCACATAAATGAACTAAATTGCACACACGGGGATGTGAAATAACTTGGTCAAAAACAAGTCCGATTCATACCTTGTTCAAAAGTCTTGTAAGATAAAGTACGAGTCATGGCTAGTGAGTTAAAACCGTCCGAGTCTCGGAAAACCTTAGCTACATTTCTAAACCAAGCTGCGCTACTTTTCATCCTTACAAATACCATCAAAAAATACAAAAAAAGAAAAACCATGTATACATGTAAAGTCATACATCACAGCAATCGCCTAAAAACAAAATAACGAGTTCTAAACAGTCCTTGGTGCCATAGCCAAACATCACAAACCCCATTCATCCATTTCATATATGCATATCACATATAAATCAAAACCATTTGCATTCATCATAGCATATGCATCCATCAAAATAAATCAACATGCATACATCCATATTCATCAACCATCATGCACAAGATCAAAGAAAATCAAAACAACAAAAACAACAAATAAATGCAACACAAAAACAAAAAGCAATAAACATTGCGAGACACAAGTGCTCTTGCACTTAACCTCTTGAGCAAAATTGATGTCGGGTCACATTGTCACTATCCTACTCCCTAAGAAGGCTACCATAGGACCACGGAGCGTTTCGACAATTTAATCCCAAATGGTGTCACAAAACAAAAACAAAAAAATGCAACACAAAACAAACAATAAACATTGCAGGACACAAGTGCTCTTGCACTTAACCTCTTGGCATAGCAAAATTGATGTCGGGGTTTACATTGTCACTATCCTACTCCCGAAGAAGGCTACCATAGCCGGACCGCTCCACGGGAGGACGGATTGCCGACAATTCAATCACCAAATGGTGTCACAAAAACAACAAAAACAGTACAAAATTCAACAAAAACACAGCAAAAACATTGCCGGACACAAGTGCTCTTGCACTTAGCCTCTAGGCAAAGAAAATCGATGTCGAGGTCCAAATTATCGCTCTCCTAATTCCCCAAGAAGGCTATCATAGCCGGACCGCTCCACGGGAAATAGGTTTTCGACGATTTCACCTCATTATGACATCACCAAAAGGGTTAACACCCACCAAAAATAGGTCCATATGTTGGAAAAATTGCACACGCTTAACGGTAAACCCTCTAAAGGCACACCTGCACAAGTCATCTTGGGTCAAGCGACTCGTCGCTTCTCTCACGAAGGTCATTCCCTCATCGATTCGTCGCTTGAGGGGGTAGTCACACTTAGTCACCAACCAACAATCACACACCCAATTAAGGAAAACGACATGCATTCAAAGAATCATTGACAAAGACAATCACGCTCCTGCTTGGGGCGATAAACAAGCAACAATCAAATCAATCAAACACTTGGCATTTCGTGAATCATGAACACAAGGTTCCCCCGAGGATAAAAATGCCCTTCACTTGTTCATGGTGATCAATGTCTAAGTTCAAGTCACACCTCACCAAAACAGGTTAATACTTGAAATCAAATTCCTTAGCTCGTCGGAAGCAAGGATTCAAGAATGCATGCCCTTTCCATACTTGGGGCATCAAAAGTTGGTTAGGTTACCAAGAAACCCTAATCATTAGTGCTTTGGTTATCTATTTTTGCTCGAGCATCTGCGTCACCTGCAGCGCTTCCCAAAAAGGGGCATCTCGTAGACACCAAAACAGCACCAATCCGATTATGTGATTGCAAACAACGATCGCTTTGACAAACACAGCCCCCGGGGCAGCCCTCGAGAGGTTAAACGGTGGTCTTAACCACTTTCATAGCAATTTTGTGAGGTCAAGAAGCAATTTGGCACACTTGGACACTTTGCCCAGTACTCGTCTCACCCGGGGACGAATTCAAAATAGAATTCGTCCCACCCCAGGACAAATTCTGAATCTGTCCCCGGGTGGGACGAATTCTAAGCAACGGGCAAAAAGGCAAATGGTGCCAAGTGGCAGCCCAAACGATCGGTTAAGGGCTCCTACCTTGCACGCATGTGTAAGTGGACGAGAGGGGCCGTTAGAGGACCGTTACAAAAAGCATTTATCAAAGTTCAAGTCAATGGAGGACTCCCCTCCCTCATGGGAAGACAAGGCGCCACATGGCGCCTATGGCCAACACTTGGCTTTTGTGCTTCCCTCCCAAAAGAGACCCCTTGGGTCTATAAAAGGTGGGACTTTTCTCACCCAAAACATACGAGAGTTGAAGGAGTGTTCAAGCAACGAAGTGCTTGCCGAATTGAAGACTCACTTGCATCCCCCTTTGTTCACCTTCCTACATCCATCAATCTCTTTTGCAAGGGAGGTTGTTGGGTGGCCTTTGGAAGCTCGAACCTTACTCAAATCCGACGCATGGACATCTGAACCTACCAATTCGCCGACCCCCAATCCTAAAAGGTTTTGGGCCCATCCTTGGTGGATTGGCTCCAAAATCGAGGGCCAACGGTGGGAGGCCCACTTGGGCACCCCCGCACCTCCCAAGTCCTAATTTTAGTTTTTGAGCACTTTAGATTATTTTTTAGATTGCATTCCGTGTTACTAGGTCTGATTAGTCTATAATTGCAATTTTGTAGCTTTTGGTCAGAGTTTAGGGTGTTTTGTATTGCTTTGTCGTTTCGCTAACTTGCAGGTGTCAAGGTCAAATTCCCGAGGGTGGAGGCCAAATTGGGAAAATCCGACCATCTGGGTCGTCCCAAAATGGCCCCAATTACCTAACCCCCTGTTTGCGAGGAGTTTTGCAGGTCCCGGGATCCGACATTGGAGCAGCGAAGCGGTCGGTTTCTCCTACTCGGAAGAATTCGTCCCACCCGGGGACGAATTACAGTCAGAATTCGTCCTGCCGGGGACGAATTCCAGTTTAAGGTGGATTGGCCAGTTGCCTCAGTGGCAGTGGCCTTCTGGTAACTTTTCTTACCTTCTGTCAGGTTTTGAAGCAATTTGGATTCACTGTTTTCATTGTTTCAGGCAAATATTCGTATGCATATTTTGTTAGTTTTAGAGAGAGAATGCTTTTCATTTGCAGCGAGTGCTACTAACGTCTTGATCATTTCTTTGTTCGCGGGAGAAGCAGCGGGAGGCGAAGAACTCATCGACATCAGCGGCGGCATCATCTTGGCCCGCCCATTGCAATCGTGGGCACGCGGAAGGAGGAATCATTCAGCGATTGTAATCAAACCCTATTTGCGCTCCTAGCCCCTGAAAAGGGAGGAGGCATTATTGTAATAGAGATCGAAGGAAATTAATGAAAGGGCTGTGTTTTCTTTATCTGATTGCGTCTCTTCCAATGTGTCTCTTTTCCGTTTCATGCAATTTACATTTCTAGGACTTAAGCGTGCTTAATTTTGAATGCAATCGCACTTGGTGTTTCCTTTGACCGGAATCTCGTGCTTTTAGTATCTAACACTTGGTCTATGAAAGGTAATGATAAATGGTCCTTATGTGTTACCCTGTTTAACTCTCTATAATACACACACACTCTCATTTTCCTATTTTTATTTGGAACAATGACTAAAGGAGAAATCCACTTACTATCTGAAATTAGGTAAATGAATCCTACATCTAAAAGTTCTTCAATTTCTTCTTTAACAATATATTTTAGAGCAGGATTTAGGTGCTTTTGAGGTTGTCTCATTGGTTTGACATCTTCAGTGTATATCCTATGTATACACACATCAGGATGAATTCCAATCATGTCCTTATAATTCCAAGCAAAATATTAAACATGTTTTTTTAGGACAGTAAATAGTTTGGCTTCTTGTTCATTAGTCAGCCAGCTATTAATATTTAGAAATTTCCTTGGCTGTATTTCAATTTTTTTAATCCCTAGATAAACATAATTGACTGCTTCATATCTGTTGATTAAAGAATTTAATGGACAGTGATGTGGCTACAGAGTATGAAATACTCTGGATTCTATTTCATAAGTTTTTCCATATGGAATCATTCCCTGCATAAGACATGTGAAAGAGGTAAGAAGATGATGATGTCATCCATGTGGTAGTGTGAAAGAGCTTTCCTGTATGGGAATAGGTGACAGATGTTGTGAATTTTGTTCTTCATCCTTCCATAGTAGGTGATGAACAAGAATTTTATCATATTTAAGTCCTTCTTGTAATGTGGCAACTAGGACAATTTCATCTTCAAAAATTTTCCTTTCTGGTGAATTGACTTCCTCAATGTATTCCTTCACTACTATTGTAGCAAAAGTGGCAATAGTTTATTGTTCTTCATCAGACTCAAGATACCATATTTGTCTAAAAAAATTGGTTGAAGGTTGGGCTGGTGGATACATGGAAACCTTCTTAAGGTCAATTCCATTTGAAATAGTCATTTCTCTTGACCTGCAGTCTATAAAAGTAGTTGTAGTAGCAAGCCAAGGTCACCCTAGAATGATGGGATAAACACTAACTGAATTTCTAGGCTGCAACACCAAGAAATCTACAGGATACTCCCAGGAAGAAACTTCAATGGCAATATATTCTAGGATTCCTTTTGGCTTGGCAACTTACCTATTTGCCATTTCCAAAACTGTAGTGGTAGGACTGAGATTAATGAGATGCAATTTTTGCATTGTTTCCTTAGTCATTACATTGATTGCAGCTCCAAGATCAATTAGTAAATTTCAAATTTACACTAACCCAATAGTAATTATGACTACTGGACTTCTTGGATCACTATATTTAGGAGGCACTAGTTTTCCAGATAGCATGTCAACCAACTTCCTTCTACTTGTAAAGTTTTAGGAAAGTCTTTCTTCTTTCTACCAGGTTTCTTCATACATAAATCCTGAATGGTTTTCTTGATGAAGGGCACATCCTTTATTGCTTGCAATAAAGGAAGAGAAATTTTCATTTTCTTAAGTTCTGTAACTAATTTTTATTTAGGAATAGTTGTAATATTTTTAAATCTTTCAGGGTATGGCACTTCTCCTACAGGGGTTTCTTGTTTTTATTGCTCATTTTATGATTTTTCTTCTTTTTAATTTGGTTGCACTGGTTCTGAATGTGGAGATTCTTTATTTCCATTAATATATTCAATGGTGGGTGGAGCAGGGTCAGGTAAAAATTTCCTTGAACATAACTAGATATTACTACAATCAAGTACATGAACTGTAGTAGAATCTTCAGACTCAGCTCCATAAATAGGGGTTGCTTGTATGGCATTATTTGGGTTAGCAACAAGCTAAGCTAGAAGTGGGGGTTGCTTAACTGGTTATGCTTGTTGAGGTTGTATTCTTCCTTGAAAGTTTTTATTAGGAGCTGGCAACAGGTTTTGAGTTTGTCCTTGATACCTCTACTACCCTTGATATGATGGGTATTGTGGCCCCCATATTTGCCCATATTATTGATTTTGTGTCTAATGTGGATTAACAAGATTCCATGGTTGATTCTAACCAGAATGTGACCAGTCTTGAGGGGCTGACCAAGATTGATTCCATGGTTGTGAAGGTGGTTCTGAATATCCCCAAGGCATATTCCAAGGATTTTGTCCCCACCCTATAGGAATACAAGGCACATTCTGGTAGTGTGAAAAGTTACCTCTTGCCCTCTACCTAATAACATTAAGTTCTTCAGTTTGGGTTTGCAAAATATTTTTAAGGTGAGGTAGGAGATGGAACTTATCAGTGTTATGCTCTTTTGAACATATAACACAAATAGTTGAGATGGAGGTTCTATCCAAAATAAAATCATGTAGGGTATACTTATTCCTACATCTAGGACAATAGATAGCTAGGGGTGGTGAAGAATTAGATTTTGCATTCCTTTCCCCTAATGCAGTATTTAATTGAAAAAGAATATAAGTTTTCATGTTAGCCATTTCTTCCATCAAATATTTTATATCGGTATTACCAGGATTTCACTTCCTTCTTCTTTGCCTAGTGCAAGAATAATTTATGCATAACTCTACAATATAATTAATCTCAAGATGGTTTATATCTCCTTTTCCCATTAAGTCTAATACTTCTCTGGAATCATCATGTAAACCTCTAAAAAATATAGTCTTTAATAGGTTAGTTTCTATAGGACCACATATCTTTTGGATAAAGACAAATATATCAACATAATCCTCTAATTTTTCATCATCTTCTTGTCTAATATGAAATAACTCATCCTTCATATTTCTCACTCTACAATATTTCTTATACTTATCCAAAAATGTAGTTTCCATTTGATCACAAGTGCATATTGGATCTGGTTCAAGGCTCATAAACCACCCTAGGGCTGCATATTTGAGTGTAGAGGGAAATAACTTTAGTTTCTGGTTATCATTGATATAGTCATAATTCTGACACAGAACTTTGAATTCAAACAGGAACTGATCAGGATCTTTAGAAACAACTCCCCTAAAGATTGGCAATACTGAGGGTAAAATTGTTTTCATAGGAGAATTATGAGTAGGATTCAGATGAATGGGGTATTCAAAAGTTCTAACAGGAGTATTTTCAGCATCATGAGCAATAATTTCCCTATCACATTCTCCTTATTCTGCCATAGGTGCTTCCTCAGTTTTGACTTGTTCAACCGGTTCAGATGTATCAGCCCTATGGGTATGTCTAGAAGTAAGTGCCTCTAAGAGCTATTCTTGCAAAGATCCTAAAATTTTAGTTGTTGAAGAAAATGGTTCTCTTCTAAGTCTTTCAAGAAGTTCATACACAGGTAGATCTTCACCTGATCATGAAGAACGCCTTGGTGGAGAAGATCCAATTCTGATAAACCTTCCTCTTTCATCTCTTGGCCTATTCATCCATGCTCATCCACTAAATGAATTAGAATTCAGTTTTCAAGAACTATTATCTATAGCAAGACAGTTCCTGGATTGCTATGCTTTTCCTAACAACACCTAAAGTTTTCCCTGGCAACAATGCAAAAAATTATGAGTGTTGTCAATTATTCATCATTTAATCATTATTTTTTTCAATCTAGCGTGGTGTCCAATGGTTGTATATGATAGGAAAGTCAGGCAGTTAAAGGATCAGTTCATTAAGAGGAGGGTTTTATTGGTAGAGCAATTAATGTTGGGGGTTTGATGTTACATTTAAATCCTATGAACTAAAATTGACTCCTATTTAACTTTACAAAAATGAAATTGCAAGAATTGAAATTTTACAGGAAAAAGAAAACTACTAAAATTACAGAATTTAAAATGACATCAATGAAAGGATGCAGAAATGAAACTTGTAAAATTTAAAATCACACTTGAATGAAGTAGAACCTAATTACAATAATAGAATTTAAAGGATAGTAATCCAATGTTGTAGAACTAAAACATCAAGAAATTCTCTGATGCAAACTAGAAATGTCAAAGTCTGAAAAAACTATTGAAAAATAGGGAATTTCATAAAATGTTATGGGATGCAAGATTATATGCTAAGTGGTCAGTTGACATGCACACACACTTCCTATATTACAAATTATCACATGCATTCTAAAATAACACAACTAAAAATGTGAAATAGAGTCAGGTTTCTGCTAATTTGTTGCAACAAGAAAAGAGCAAAAAACATGTCAATGTTGTCCCTTATCCTGGGCCTGGAAGTGGCCCTTGCTCCCTATACCAGAAGAAGGTGAAAATTACCTATCTTAAACTAACTAAACCTTACACTAAACTCAGAATGCCAACATAGATGATAAAACTGCACCTTTTATTAAATATGTAGTAGCATAACAATAATGCATGGGAAACCTGCATAATAATATTATGTTATAGTACAATGCTACAACATTTATACTTTTGCTATTTTTCTATCATATACCTCCTATATGCTCAACCAAATTGGAGCTATATTATTTATACTAATGGGTTGCAATATTGATAGGATTTTGTGCTGCTATGTAGGGATGCTACAACTATTGTAGAACTGTTTCCTACAATGTAGGGATTTGTTTTGTTATTCCTTATCCATTCCTTCCACTGAGCTTCATGCGTTGAGGAACAGGTGTTGAGAAGAATAAGGGTATCCATTAAATAGCTATAGCCATTGTTTACCACCTTCTACTATTGTTGTAGGCACTTTTGACCAAAACTGTTCTTACTGCATTCATTTTGAAGCTACTCCAGAATATTAGGTAAGATAATAGAGTTTGTGTTAATTCATGCACCCAAAGGTGTAGGAAAATAGTTATGACGGTGTGAATAGTCTCCACAATTTTTTAGAAGACTTATTTCATTCTTTGCACGAGCTAGAGTGGACCAATTCCAAGCCATGTTGTATATGTACAACTAGCTGGAATTTGAATGGACAATTTCCTATTTCTGCATAGTCAAACTATTTTGAACAATTTTTGGCACCTTTTTGGCCATTTGAAATGGTTAGAAAATGGGGAAATATAATGAAATGATTTCAGTACTAAATACATATCAACACTTTCAAATAAATCCTACTTTGCTTAAATAATTCAGCTGAAATAGGTCAAAAAGTACAAAAAAATAGTCAACACAAAATATATGCTCTTCAACATTTAAAACATGTAAACACTAATACATAATGCATTTTATCACCATAATTAGCATCAAAACATAACATAAGGTTTATCAAATAGTTTATCAAATATCCAAAAATGGTCAATGAATGAGGCAATTTTTTGGCCTCATCAAAAAACATAAGAACATAACCCATGAAAAAAAAAAATACAATATCGTTTTTATTATATTTCAACTTCCACATCAACATTACATAAATTCTCTCCATAGAGCTTCATATCTACAAGCACTCCTTAGAGAACCAATCTCTTTATTTTGATGTTTTACATCTCAAACCTCCTGTAAGCACTGTGCAAGGTGCCAATTTCCTCTCTCTAAGGTTTTACAAACCTTCTGCAAGTATTGTACTAAGTGCCAATTTCTATACTTTGAGACTTCATACAAGAAACCTCTTGCAAGCACTACACCCAATTCCAATTTTCTTCCTTTGACGATTCATACAAGAAACCTCCTGCAAGCACTACACAAAGTGCCCATTTCTTCCTCTAAGGTTTTACAAACCTTCTGCAAGCATTGTATCGAGTGCCAATTTATTTCCTCTAAGGCTTCATATAAGAAACCCCCTGCAAGCACTGCATAAAGTTTTAGTTCCTTTTTTGAGTTTTATACAACAAACCTCCTACAAGAACTGCATTGAGTGCCAATTTTCTTCATATGAGGCTTCATACAAGAAACCTCCTACAAGCATTGCACCAAGTTCCAAGTTCCTTCAAGGCTTCATAGAAGAAACCTCCTACAAGCACTGCATCGAGTGCCAAGTTCTTTCCTCCAAGGCTTCATAGAAAAAACCTCTTGCAAGCACTGCATAGAGTGCCAATTACTCTAGAACCCATTTCTCCCCCTTGCTCCTCCTCTACGCTCCATATTAGCTTCTTATTTATAAACATAAACTAATTGTATGCTTATCCGATCTCATTTTCCAACTATATGCTTATCCGTTCTCGGCTACCAACTATGTGTTTATCTGTATCCAACCTTCCAAAAAAACACTCCAACTATTTTTGTTTTTCTTGGTTGGTTCATGCCATCTAGATGCTCCCGCATCATACTCACCAGGTAGCAAGAAAAATGTGAGCTCTTACTCACAAAGCTCAATGCCAATGATATTCTCGCTTTGATACCATAATGATGTAGTGGAGGAAAGGGGGTCGATTAAACAAAAACCTCTCCTTGGTGCTTAGACATATTCAGGTCACCACACATAAAAGTAGTGAAGAAAAACATAACATAAACCATGAAACATAAAATAAACACAAAATTATATTTTTATTATATTTCAGCTCCCACATCAACATTACATAAATGCTCTTCATAGAGCTTCACATGTGTAAGCACTCCTCATAGCACCAATCTCTTTCTTTCAAGTCGTTACTTCTTAAACCTCTTGCAATCACTATGAAAAGTGCCAATTTCTTCTCTCTAAGGTTTTACAAACTTTCTACAAGCATTGTACTGAGTGCCAATTTTCATCCTCTGAGGCTTCATACAAGAAACCTCTTGCAAGCATTACACCCAATGCCAATTTCCTTCCTTTGAGGCTTCATACAAGAAAACTCCTACAAGCACTGCACAAAGTTCCCATTTATTCCTCTAAGGTTTTACAAACCTTCTGTAAGCACTACACAAAGTGTCAATTTCTTTCCTCTTAGGCTTCATATAAGAAACCCCCTACAAGCACTGCATAGAGTGCCAATTTTTTTTTTCAATTTTTTATGCAACAAACCTCCTGCAAGCACTACATTGAGTACCAATTTTCTTCATCTAAGGCTTCATACAAGAAACCTCCTGCAATCTAAGGCTTCATAGAAGAAACCTCTTGCATGCACTGCATTGAGTGCCAAGTTCCTTCCTTCGAGGCTTCATAGAAAAAACCTCCTGTAAACACTACACAGAGTTCCAATTACTCTTGAGCCCCTTCCTCCCCCTTGCTCTTCCTCTATGCTCCACATTAACTTCTTATTTATAAACATAAAAAGCAATTATCCAACTGTATGTTTATCCGGTATCGATTGCAAACTACATGTTTATCCTTATCCAACCTTCCAAAAAAACACTCCAACTATTTTTGCTTTTCTTAGTTCATTCATGCAATGCTCCCCCATCACCTCTACCAGCACCCAAGACTTTCACCAACTTACAGTTAACCAACTTAATAATGACTTTGTGCCCCACATGCGAAAATATATGATAGGAGAGTTGGTTACAACTACACTATTTTTAATTGTTGGTAAGCACAGGGTTCAATCCACATGGGCTAAATCCACCAAACCTATTCCACCTCATTGTTTTATAGTCAGGTTTGAAATAGACTACTCAAAGGATTCAGATCAAACTACTATCTAGGTGTGAAATGGACTACTCGAAGAATTTGGATCAAACTACTATCTTTTTTCCCAAATGTACCTAGATCTCTTCTTGATAAGTACCTAAGCAAATTAACACTTACCAAATCACCTAACTTTTAACCTTTAAAATTACTAACCTAAAAATATTAAAAAGTGTTAGGCACCCCTATTAAACTGTACAACATCTTTAATTGACAGCCACCGAATTATCAACTGTGACATTGGAAATTTGGAACCTCCTTTTAATCCTATCATTAACGCTGGTAAGATCAATGATGTTTTTATTTGACTTTGTAATATATATATATATATATATATATATATATTTTTTTTTTTTTTGTTTTTGTTTTGGGGTGAACAATATTTTTTGACCAGCAAATTCGGGGGACACGGTCGCAGGGGACAGCAAACAGAATAGTGAAAAGCCAAATATTTAAAATAAAACGTCGATACCTATAATCTTCTTGTAGTAAAAAAAATCATGGATACCTATAATCTTCTTGTAGTCAAAAATTCAGAAAAGGTTTAGTGATTAAGGTTTTGATAGTAATTAAATACTTATTTGTGGGTGGGTTGTCTCATCTCAAAAATTTAGATTATATTAATTTATAAATCAGAATTTTGTAATATTAGGAAGCTAACATTATGTTAGCATACTTTAGCATTTTTTTAGTTGTTAATTTAACTTAGCAACTAGTTGCAGCGGCATCCTGTTGAGATGCGCCCATTCCGGGCTAATCCAGAAAGTTCGTTTGTACTTCTGTATTATTTAATCTCTCCCTGCAATAATTCAATTTAGTTCGTTGTTTTAACATGGCATCAGAGCCAGATTGCTACGGCAATTTTTTGCAGTGAGAGAAGGCTGGAGGCGGAAGCTGTTTGCTGGGAGAAGGTTGTTGCGTTTTTTTTCTGAAGGTTGCTGGGAGAAGGTTGCTGCGTTTTCTGTTGGGAGAAGGTTGCACGACGCGATTTTTTAATCACGCCATCGTGTGATTATATATATATATATATATATATATATATATATATATATATATATATATATATATATATATATATATATATATATATATATATATATATTTCGCGCAGACGCGCGACAGTCGTCGCGCATCCATGCGACTGAGGGAGGGGAGGCCCCCCTTGCTACGCGCGGCGACCACCCCCGTGCTGGAACGCGGCCGCGTCCAAGTGGAGGCTACGTAGTGCAGCCTCCCCCCCGTTGGAGGTTGCGCGATGCGACGCACGCGCTCCACCAACCCCCCCCGTTGGAGGTTGCATGACGCGACGCGCGGACTGCGCACGTGCGTGCCCCCAACCCCCCTCGTTGGAAAGCTACGTGAATGCAACGTCCAGCTGATGTGTAGACCATGCAGTGCTGGAACACGTGCAGATGCGGTGTCCAACCCCCCCCCCGCGCAGCGGTGGAACGCGCGCGGACGCAGCAGACCCCGCGTCAAATTTTTTAATTAAAAAAAAAAATACTGCGGAGGAGGAAGCCGCGACCAAGAAAGCAGCGGAGGAGGCCGCTGCGGAGGCAGCCACAGAGGGCTCGGGCAGACTGAGGAGGGATATACGAGGGGGCTCCACTGATCCTTTCGGATCAGCCCGCTGGCTCACGTGGTCGTGAGCCGTGCGGTAAGGCTCTGGGAGCCTGCAGGTCGGGGGTTCAAATCCCGTCGACTCCCCCCTTTCAAAGGTAAATTTTTTTTTTTCAAAGGTTTTTTAATTATTATTTTTTTAGTTAAAATTTTTAATTTTAATTTATTTTTTTATAGTTTTAAAACTTTATAAATTAAAATTTATTTTTAATTTATTTTTTCATAAGTTTTTAAAACTATATAAATTAAAATTATTTATTTTAACTTTAAATACATAATAATTATTAAAATGCTTTGTTAAAGAAATTTTTTTTAAGGGGGGATATTTTTTTCAAAAAATCAAAGGGGGAATGTGAGTAATTTTCTGAAAAAGCAATTTGGCGAATTGTAAAAGGTGCATTTTCGGCTGCGCCCGACACCTTGTGGGTTATTCTTGTGGGCAGTTTTTTATGTTGTATGTTGCATATTTCATTTTTGCACTATAACATTAAAAAATTAAAAGCAAATTCACTCCCTAAGTCCCCGAAATAATTAAAACCCATCCGTGCAATTTATTGCACTGCAGCATTCGGTATTTGTGATACCTCTGGCCAGCACTTATAGGTAAAGCTATCGTGATTGGGCTACTGTATCCGCTGCCTAATATAGCTGCTACAATGACGTCTGAGCTTGTTCTCTATAAATCATCGAGGATAGATAAGTTTGCCATTTTTGTATTTTTTTACTCCATTCACTACCCTTAATCGCTCTTGTGTTTAGGCGTAAATCCTGACGAAGTATTCTTCATAGTGTTTAGGGGAAGTTACGCCCCACGCATGAGAAGAATCTTCTATGGTAGGTGCCATCAACAAGGCGATTCCCTTTCGCATCTGCTTATGTTCCACGTATCGTATGATCTCTAAAACTCACCTATAGTCTCCCTCACGTAAGGGCGGGTGATTTTTTTTATCTTTCTAAATACCTATAGTTTCCCTCACGTAAGGGCGGGTATTTTGTACGGTATAACGGCCTAGCAAAAGGTATATCGAAAGGGGGACCAATTGGTGTTATAAGGAACCTTCACTATGGCCACTGTTGCAAAATTGATGACTGATCCTCATCAGTTATTGAAAGGTCCAAATTATACACCATGGAAACATAAGATGAAGGCAATTCTCCAAATGGAAGATTTATGGGATATTGTTACTGGAGTAACACCTAGGCCTTCACCAGCATCAGGATCCACAGGTCCTTCCGCAGATCAGATAGCTTTTGACAAGAAAGACAGTCGAGCAAAGGTGCTCATTTTGTTTGCTATTTTAGATGAAGTGCAACCTCATATAGCTGACAAAGCAAGTGGTAAAGAGGCATGGGATGCCCTTAAAACCATCTATGAGGGAAATAATGATTCCACCATTCTTCATCTTCAACAAAAACTTCATAATCTGAGTTTGAGACAGGGTGAAACAGTTGAACTCTTTCTGTGTAGAGTGTCTGAATTGAAAGAGAGATTGAATTCTTTGGGAGATTCTCGTGGATGAAAAGCTTCTTGTTTCAATTGTGATGAGAGCTTTACCTTCTTCATTTGATATGTTGATCACCTCCATCCGGGTGTCTCAACGACAAATTACCTACATCGAGTTGGTCAATCTGCTTCAACAATATGAGGCACGCCAACTTCACAAGGATGATTCTTCCAATACAACCCTATACACCAACGAGCAGGGGTTCTAGGAAGAAAGGTAATGGACAAAAAGGAGGCAACTTTCAGAAAGGAGGAAATTCTCAATAGGACATGAAAGGAAAAGGAAAACAACCTCAACAGAAGAAGATGTGGTGCAAGATCTGTGAGAAAGACAACCATGACACCAACATGTGTTGGCATAAGAACAAGCAGAAAGGCCAAAACAAACCACAAAATAAAAACAAGCAACCCCAGGTGAATGTTGTTGTTGAAGAATCTGACTCAGATTCTGAATGGGCACACAAAGTGCTCATGACTACCACAGATTCCACATAGAGGGATCCTGTTTGGTATGTCGATTCTGGAGCTAGCAAACATATGACTGGCGACAGATCATGGTTTGAATCATTCATGGCCAAAGAGGGCAAACCTGTCACCATTGTTGATGATAAAACCTATAGGGTTCAGGGAGAGGGTACAGTTTTAGTCACTCTTCCTGATGGCAAGTGTCAGATTGACAAAGTCCTCTATGTTTCGGGATTGGCCAACAATTTGTTGTCAGTGACACAAATCCTAGATAGAAATATGGTTGTCAAATTTCGTGTTGAGAATGGAAAGAAAAGTTGTACTATTACCAGGAAGGGTAAGTAGATTACAACAGCTTCATATAAGCACGGCTTATTTGCCCTAGATGCTATCTCTACTCCACATGTTGCCATGACTGTCTCTACCAAGGAGGCAACTTCCCTATGGCACAAGAGATATGGGCATCTTAGTTCTGGCTACTTACTTGAGCTCAATAAGTATGAGATGGTAAAGGATCTTCCTTCCCTTTCTGCCACATTGCTAGTGTGCTCTGACCGCTAGCAGGAAAGCAGCATAGAGTACCATTTGAGAAGAGCTCAACAAGAGCATGAAAACCTTCGGAGTTAATTCACACCGATCTGTGCGGTCATTTCACACCCAACAGTTGTGGAGGGAAGAGGTACTTTCAGTTATTCGTAGATGACTACTCACAAAAGATGTGGGTTTTCTTTCTCCAACTGAAATCGAAGCTTTCGCATTCTTCCAGCAGTTCAAGAAATCCATTGAGAAGGAGTCAGGAGCTTCTATTAAAACCCTCCGCTCAGATCGAGGGGGGGAGTTTACCTCTAATGAATTTTTTGCATTCTTAGATAAGCATGGAATCAAGAGATAGTTAACAACTGCCTATACTCCTCAAAGAAATGGAGTTGCTGAGAGAAGGAATCGTTCTATCATGGAAATGGTTCGTTGTATGCTCACAGGAGCTACTCTTGGACAACAATATTGGGTAGAAGATGTCACCACTGCAGTATATCTATTGAATAGGGCACCCACAAAGGCCCTAAAAGGAATGACTCCACAGGAAGCATGGAGTGGTCGAAAACCCTCCATATCTCATCTACATAGTTTTGGATGTCACGCTTTCATGCACATACCGAAAGAGAAAAGGAAGAAGCTAGATGAGAAAACACTGAGATGTATTTTTCTTGGTTATGATGAGCACTCTAAAGGATATCGTTTGATAGATCCTTTGACCAAGAAAATTCATGTCAGCAGAGATGTTGTCTTTGATGAAGCTTTCACATCACAGAGCACATCTAAAGTACACCTAGATCTTGTGGAATCTAAGGAAGAGAAGATTCCTTCGTCAACACAGACAGGAGGTCCTTCTACATCTTCTTCACCACCACCGAAGAAGAACCCAAAATGGTGTACAAATACAATCAGAGACGCAAATTTATCCACTCCTCCAAATTTGAACTTGGATAGACCTCGTACACGCAGTATGGCTCAAAAAGAAAAAGAAGCCAAAGAAACTGGTGAGGTTGATGATCTTTGTCAATCTTTTGAGGAACTTTCTGTAACTCCATGCACAAAAGTAGAGGATATGGATATTGATGATGACAGGGCATTCATGTCTACCATAGACGATCTTGAACTTGCATCAGTGCAAGATGCTCTTAGTGAGCCTCAGTGGAAGGCCACTATGGATCTAGAGTATGAGTCTTTGATGAAAAATAAAACTTGGAAGCTTGTTGATCTATCGCATGGAAAGAAACCCATTGGCTGCAAATGGGTATATAAAGTCAAGTACAAGGCAGATGGAACAATTGATAAGCATAAGGCCCGTCTTGTTGCAAAGGGCTATGCTCAAAAGGAAGGCATTGACTACGAGGAAACTTTTGCACCTACTGCTCGGATGACCAAAATTTGGGTTATGTGTGCTATGGCAGCACAATATGGGTGGAAAGTTCACTAGATGGATGTCAAAAATGCCTTTCTAAATGGTGATCTCCAAGAAGAAGTCTACATGACTCAGCCAGAAGGATTTGAAGTGGAAGGCCAAGAGCAGAAGGTTTGCAAATTGGTCAAATCCTTATATGGTCTGAAACAAGCTCCTCGAGCTTGGTATATAAAAATGGACAATCACCTTATGCAGCATGGATTTAAGAGATGTTCGTCAGATGCAAACCTCTATTTCAAGAAACCTCATCAATTATTGAAAGGTCCAAATTATACACCATGGAAACATAAGATGAAGGCAATTCTCCAAATGGAAGATTTATGGGATATTGTTACTGGAGTAACACCTAGGCCTTCACCAGCATCAGGATCCACAGGTCCTTCCGCAGATCAGATAGCTTTTGACAAGAAAGACAGTCGAGCAAAGGTGCTCATTTTGTTTGCTATTTTAGATGAAGTGCAACCTCATATAGCTGACAAAGCAAGTGGTAAAGAGGCATGGGATGCCCTTAAAACCATCTATGAGGGAAAGAATGATTCCACCATTCTTCATCTTCAACAAAAACTTCATAATCTGAGTTTGAGACAGGGTGAAACAGTTGAACTCTTTCTGTGTAGAGTGTCTGAATTGAAAGAGAGATTGAATTCTTTGGGAGATTCTGTGGATGAAAAGCTTCTTGTTTCAATTGTGATGAGAGCTTTACCTTCTTCATTTGATATGTTGATCACCTCCATCCAGGTGTCTCAACGACAAATTACCTACATCGAGTTGGTCAATCTGCTTCAACAATATGAGGCACGCCAACTTCACAAGGATGATTCTTCCAATACAACCCTATACACCAACAGGCAGGGTTCTAGGAAGAAAGGTAATGGACAAAAAGGAGGCAACTTTCAGAAAGGAGGAAATTCTCAATAGGACATGAAAGGAAAAGGAAAACAACCTCAACGGGAAGAAGATGTGGTGCAAGATCCGTGAGAAAGACAACCATGACACCAACATGTGTTGGCATAAGAACAAGCAGAAAGGCCAAAACAAACCACAAAATAAAAACAAGCAACCCCGGGTGAATGTTGTTGTTGAAGAATCCGACTCGGATTCCGAATGGGCACACAAAGTGCTCATGACTACCACAGATTCCACATAGAGGGATCCTGTTTGGTATGTCGATTCCGGAGCTAGCAAACATATGATCGGCGACAGATCATGGTTTGAATCATTCATGGCCAAAGAGGGCAAACCTCTCACCATTGCTGATGATAAAACCTATAGGGTTCAGGGAGAGGGTACAGTTTCAGTCACTCTTCCTGATGGCAAGTGTCAGATTGACAAAGTCCTCTATGTTTCGGGATTGGCCAACAATTTGTTGTCAATCACACAAATCCTAGATAGAAATATGGTTGTCAAATTTCGTGTTGAGAATGGAAAGAAAAGTTGTACTATTACCAGGAAGGGTAAGTAGATTACAACAGCTTCATATAAGCACGGCTTATTTGCCCTAGATGCTATCTCTACTCCACATGTTGCCATGACTGTCTCTACCAAGGAGGCAACTTCCCTATGGCACAAGAGATATGGGCATCTTAGTTACGGCTACTTACTTGAGCTCAATAAGTATGAGATGGTAAAAGATCTTCCTTCCCTTTCTGCCACATTGCTAGTGTGCTCTGACTGCTTGGCAGGAAAGCAGCATAGAGTACCATTTGAGAAGAGCTCAACAAGAGCATGAAAACCTCCGGAGTTAATTCACACCGATCTGTGCGGTCATTTCACACCCAACAGCTTGTGGAGGGAAGAGGTACTTTCGGTTATTCGTAGATGACTACTCACAAAAGATGTGGGTTTTCTTTCTCCAACCGAAATCCGAAGCTTTCGCATTCTTCCAGCGAGTTCAAGAAATCCATTGAGAAGGAGTCGGGAGCTTCTATTAAAACCCTCCGCTCGGATCGAGGGGGAGTTTACCTCTAATGAATTTTTTGCATTCTTAGATAAGCATGGAATCAAGAGATAGTTAACAACTGCCTATACTCCTCAAAGAAATGGAGTTGCTGAGAGAAGGAATCGTTCTATCATGGAAATGGTTCGTTGTATGCTCACAGGAGCTACTCTTGGACAACAATATTGGGTAGAAGATGTCACCACCGCAAGTATATCTGTTGAATAGGGCACCCACAAAGGCCCTAAAAGGAATGACTCCACAGGAAGCATGGAGTGGTCGAAAACCCTCCATATCTCATCTACATATTTTTGGATGTCACGCTTTCATGCACATACCGAAAGAGAAAAGGAAGAAGCTAGATGAGAAAACACTGAGATGTATTTTTCTTGGTTATGATGAGCACTCTAAAGGATATCGTTTGATAGATCCTTTGACCAAGAAAATTCATGTCAGCAGAGATGTTGTCTTTGATGAAGCTTTCACATCACAGAGCACATCTAAAGTACACCTAGATCTTGTGGAATCTAAGGAAGAGAAGATTCCTTCGTCAACACAGACAGGAGGTCCTTCTACATCTTCTTCACCACCACCGAAGAAGAACCCAAAATGGTGTACAAATACAATCAGAGACGCAAATTTATCCACTCCTCCAAATTTGAACTTGGATAGACCTCGTACACGCAGTATGGCTCAAAAAGAAAAAGAAGCCAAAGAAACTGGTGAGGTTGATGATCTTTGTCAATCTTTTGAGGAACTTTCTGTAACTCCATGCACAAAAGTAGAGGATATGGATATTGATGATGACAGGGCATTCATGTCTACCATAGACGATCTTGAACTTGCATCAGTGCAAGATGCTCTTAGTGAGCCTCAGTGGAAGGCCGCTATGGATCTAGAGTATGAGTCTTTGATGAAAAATAAAACTTGGAAGCTTGTTGATCTATCGCATGGAAAGAAACCCATTGGCTGCAAATGGGTATATAAAGTCAAGTACAAGGCAGATGGAACAATTGATAAGCATAAGGCCCGTCTTGTTGCAAAGGGCTATGCTCAAAAGGAAGGCATTGACTACGAGGAAACTTTTGCACCTACTGCTCGGATGACCAAAATTTGGGTTATGTGTGCTATGGCAGCACAATATGGGTGGAAAGTTCACTAGATGGATGTCAAAAATGCCTTTCTAAATGGTGATCTCCAAGAAGAAGTCTACATGACTCAGCCAGAAGGATTTGAAGTGGAATGCCAAGAGCAGAAGGTTTGCAAATTGGTCAAATCCTTATATGGTCTGAAACAAGCTCCTCGAGCTTGGTATATAAAAATGGACAATCACCTTATGCAGCATGGATTTAAGAGATGTTCGTCAGATGCAAACCTCTATTTCAAGAAACAGGGTTTCGAGATAGTGTTGCTTGTACTCTATGTTGATGATCTGCTCATTACAGGGAGTTCATAAACTATGATCTCTAATGTCAAAAGAAACTTGTGTAAATATTTTGAGATGACAGATCTCGGACTTCTCCATTATTGTCTTGGTCTGGAATTCAGCCAGAAGGAGCACTCCATCAAAGTGTCTCAGAAAAAATATGCCAAGACATTTCTGGAAAAATATCACATGACTGATTGCAAGCCAATGGCAACTCCGATGGAGAATGGACTTCAGTTATCGTGATATGATGATTCACCTTAGGTAGATGGTACTCTCTATCGACAGTTGATTGGGAGTCTCATATATCTGACCAATACTAGGCCAGATCTCGTATTTGCTGTCAACTATCTTTCGAGGTTCATGCAGGAGCCTAAGACTACTCATTGGAAAGCAGCAAAACGTGTTCTTCACTATGTTCGCGGTACTATGGAATATGGCCTAGAATACAAGAGGAACAACAAATTCTTCTTGCAAGGATACACGGACTCCGACTATGCCGGATCATTTGATGATCGCAAGTCAACTTCTGGATACATTTTTCATCTAGGATCCGGTCCTGTCTCTTGGCACAGCAAGAAGCAACAGATGGTTGCTATTTCATCAATATATGCAGATTATCGCACCGCAAGTGAAGCTGTGTGCGAAGTGATATGGTTGCATCGCATTCTGACAAGTATGGGCCATCCATCAAAATCTCCAATACACTTGTTTTGCGACAATCAGGTGTTCTGAACCTCGTCAAGAATCCAGTCCATCATGAAATAACAAAGCACATTGACACACAATGTCATTTCATTCGAGATGAAGTTCCAAAGCACCGAATTCAGCTTCAACACATTCCCACCGATGCTCAAGTTGCAGACATTTTCACTAAGGCACTTGCACGTGTCAAATTTGAATTGTTTCGCAGCTCTCTTTGTATTGCAAAATGATGTAATCAGGGGGGATGTTAGTAGTCTAGTATAGCTATTAGTTATTACATTACCCAAATAATGTAATAAAGGGGGATGTTAGCGTACTTTAGCATTTTGTTAGTTGTTAATTTAACTTAGCAACTAGTTGCAGCGGCATCCTGTTGAGATGCGCCCATTCCGGGCTAATCCAGGAAGTCCGTTTGTGCTTCTGTATTATTTAATCTCTCCCTGCAATAATTCAATTTAGTTCGCTGTTTTAACACATTATTCATCAGAAAATATCTTACTACAATACACAGGATATCAAAAAGAGGTGGACAAAAAGTAAAGCATCTAAATATATATATAAAAATAGAAGTTAATAGAAAAAAAAATTATAACTATATCTTACTACAATACACCAGATATCACTCATTTGTGATTTGTGGAAAAATCTATTAAAAAATTTAAGAGATGTCTTCACTGATAAAATCTTAAAAAAAACCTAAATTTATTCATAATTTTTAACTATCTTTTTTTTCTTTTCCTATTAAACTTTTTAAAACAATTTTTATTAAAGTTTATAAAAATTATTAGAAAACTCAAAAAAAATCAATGCCAAACTGTCCACTCTAGAATGAATTAAGCATGTTCTTCCTCCTTTGTATTAATCATGATGCAGTACTACAATAGAGTCCAAGTTTGTACATTATCTCCGTCCAAGAATTATTTTGTTTTGGGAACTCACAGTCACAATTTTTTTTTATTTCGGTAGTGGACGATGCATAGGGTTTATAAATAAAAAATTTATATATAATTTAACTTAAAAAACAAATCTTAAATTAAAAAAAAAACTGGATTTTCTTTTATGCCAAGAATTTGTAAAATGGATACAGACATGGTTTGGCCAAAGGTTTTGTGTGGATACACGTATATCATCGTATTTAAAAATTTCACTTCTAGCTTGATCGACGCATATTTCTGTCTTAAAATCATTAATAATATCAAATAACAAATATTTAAATGATTTGCGTTATTTTTTTTGGTTTCTTTATATATATACTAATGAAAATTTAAAATTTTAATAAAGTAAAATCAAATAATAAATATATAAATTATTTGCATTTAGGTTATTTTTTTGTTTGTTTAAATAAATAATTATATATACTAATAAAAATTGAAAATTTTAATAAATTTGAAATTTATGGATGTAGGTATTTTTAGTATAGATATTCTTAAAATGTTAAGAGTAAAAAAATAAAACAATTTTTTAAGTGAATTAAGTGAAAGTATAAATATTTAATGTTACACAATGAAAATTGTATTAAATTTTAAAAATTAAATAAGATATAAATTATTAAAAATAGTAGTGTAGTGAAAAAAATAGATGGTTCAAATATTTCCAATTGATGATTAAAAATTATTTGGGGGAGGGCTCTGGTCCCTTCCCTTCTCCCCTAGATCCTGGTTCCTACCCAGTCCATGGCTCAACCTAGGTCATCCCTCCCTGGGAGTGGTTGTTGCAGATGATCTCCTGGGGGGAGATCCTTCTCCATTTTTCTGCGCCCCTCCCAGCCGGATTGGGTTTCCTTGGTTGATTTTTTGGCCTGGTGCTTCCCAGGGATCCCTGTTTGTTTGGGGATCCCTTCTCTTTTTTCCTCAGGCTTCCCCCTGGGGTTTTTTGCAGGTTATTTGCATGGATCTGGTCCCCTGCTTTTCTCTGAGTGGTGGAGGTGATAGTTTAGGGTTTGACAGCTTCCTAGGGTCTCCCTTGAGGTCCTCACAACTTTGGGGGTGGTCTGGGGGGGCCTCTTTCCTCCTTTGCTTGTGAATCCTCGACGGGATCCTATGGCTGCTGTTCTTCCCGCTTGGAGGCTTCTTCATGCTGGTTCTGCTCCTTGGTGGACACCTTGGGCATCTGGTTTGGCCTTGGGGGGGCTTTCCTCTACCTGAGTTGTTCCCATTCCCAGTCCTAGTTCCCTGAAGCTGCTTCTGTGCTTGGACGGGATTCTTGGTCCCTGCTGCTAGGTTCCCTTTGGCTTCTGCTGCATGTTTCATTCTTGGGGGGGTCTGATCTATGCATGCAGACCTTAGATCCCACTTGTTTGGCTCCTTGGGATCCCTTCCCTGTGACTGTCTTCCTCTTCCCGCTCGAGATTCCCAGTCCCTGGATCCCTGTTTCCTTAACCTGTAGTTTCCTTGTTGTTTCCCCAGGGCAGGATCCTCGTGGTGAAGCTCCTGTTTGCTTCCCGCTGGGCCGGATCCTGGCTCTCGGCTTCTTGCTGGGTGGGATCCCCCTGTCGCTGGGCGGGATGGCTTCTCGTTGGGCGGGATCTTCTGGGCAGGATCCGCCAAATCCGCTTTTTCTCGATGGGCGTGATCCTCTGGGCGGGATCCGCCAAATTCGCTTTTTCCCGCTGGGCGGGATCCTCTAGGCGGGATCCGCCAAATCCACTGGTTTTCCTGCTGGGCGGGATTTTCTCCTTTTTGCTGGTTTCTCGGATGGCGGGATTTTCCTGGTGCAATTTTTTTGAAGCTTTCCGCTGGGCGGGATTTCACTAAGGTGGGTTTAAGCTGCTTCCCGCTAGGCGGGACTCTCTCTTTGGTGGTTTCTGACTGCTTCCCGCGAGGTGGGATTTTATTGTAACGGTTTTTCTCTGATTCCTGCTGGGCGGGATCTACTCAATGGTGGTTTTTGGCTTCTTCCCGCTGGGCGGGATCTGTTTTATTTTTTAATTGTTTGTGGTGGGATCGTCTGCTATGTCAAAAAAATTTGTAATTCGGTCTGAGATGTGGTTCCTGTCTCAACCTTGCAGCCCTAAAGGTGCTCCTTTTATTGTTATAAGGTTTTGGGATCCTCTTAAAAAACCCGCTATGTATATAATGTTACTTAACAAAAAAAATAGTAGTGTAGTGTGATTATAAATATACATTGAAAATATTTTTCTTATAAAAAATATGTTTTTCTTATAAAAAATATTTATATTAAAAAAATATACCTTGAAAGTGATTTTTCCTCATCATTAAACTTGTCTTGTAAAAAACATTTATATAATTTTTTTAAAAGCTTTTATATTTATATTATATGAAATAATAATTCCTTAATCAGCAAAAATATGATTAAAGTTATTCTTATTGAGTTAGTAATATTATTTATTATAATGGTTATATATGAATGAGTTTTTGTTTTAAATTTAAAATATATTTTTAATAAATTTTGTACTTATTAAATAATTGTTTTTCAATTATTTAAATATATAAACATTTTCACCCTCAATAAAAATATTAAATTCTTATTTTAATGTTTTTTTTTATATGTATGAGCTTTTATTATATATATATATATATATATATATATTTGGTTATTGTGAGAAACCTCTATGATCGGCCCACACGGCCACAGGGCTAAGGAATCTCCTCCCAACCATGACCCCCCATAAATCTAAGAGCTATACTTTTTTTTTTTTTTTGGTAATTATTATAGTAGATTAAAAAAGGGTTTTTATAGAGGATCCCAACACCTTATGTACAAAATCAGCCTTGCATCATGCCTCCTGGCTTTATGTATAAGCCTATTACAGAAATTGTAACCCCTAAAAAAACCTGATTACATAAGCAATGGGCCTAGGGCATCAATCCCTTGAAACTGAACACCAAAATAGAAATCCCGCCCAGCGGTAACAAAGTAAGCATGAAACAATCCCTCTCAGCGGGAAACAAACAAAAAAGAAATAAAGTAGTTTTGGAGATCCCGCCCAGCGGGGAGTAGCAAAAAACCACCATCGAGAAGATCCCGCCAAGTAGGAAGCAAAAAAAAAAAAACCGTTACAATAAAACCTCGCCTCGCGAGAAGCAGTCAAAACCACCACAAACAGTCCCGCCTAGCGGGAAGCAACAGGGAAATCCCGCCATCCGAGAAACCAACAGAAAAGAAAGGATCCCGCCTCGTGGGAAAACCGGCGGATTTGGCAGATCCTGCCCTATGGAGAAACCATCCCGCCCACCGGGAAAACATTCCATTCAGTGAGAGCCATCCTGCAGGAAGCTGACAGCCAGCACAGAGAGGATCCAACCCATCAGGAAGTGACTAGATAGTTGCACCATAAGGAACTCACCTCGGGAAAACAGAAGAGGATCCCAGCAGTAGGGACCAAGAATCCCATCCAAGCACAGAGCCCGTCGAGGATTCACAAGAAAAAGGGGGAAGCTGTCCAAACCCTAAACCGTCACCTCCACCGCACCGAGAAACGTAGGGGACCAGATCCACGTGAATAACCTGAAAAAACCCCAAGGGGAAGCCTGAGGGAAAAAGGGAAGGGATCCCCAACCAAACAGGGATCCCTGGGAAGCACCAGTCTGAAAAAACAACCAAGGAAACCCTAGCCGACCGGGAGGGGCACAGATAGTGGAGAAGGATCTCCCCCCAGGAGATCATCTGCAAACAACCACTCCCCGGGAGGGATGACCTGGGTTGAGCCAGGGACTGGGCAGGAACCAAGAGCCATGGGAGGGGGAGCAGGGGAGGGACCAGATCCCTCCCCTCTCTACTTTCTTCCCTCCATTTGTAGATTGATCTAAGAGCTATACTTATCAATAGGGAATTTAACACAATAACAAAATATATATATTAAATTTTTATTATAGTGTTTCTTATATATGTATGAGATTTTATTTTAAAATTTAAAAATATTTTCAAAATTTTTTAATTTAATAAATACGAATTAAAAAAAATATATATATACATATTTTAAATAAAAAAGTAAAATATTTAAGTTTATTTTAATTAAATTATTCAATTTTACAAAAAGAAAATATATTTTAATGGATTTCTATGTACTATCATGTCATTTACATTGAGATCAAGATAGTTCATTTTTTTTATTATTAAAATATGAAAAGAAGGATGTTTTTAAAGGGTTCCAACCCTTTTTACAATAGAAGTCTTTTGGACAAACATGAGCATAAAAATGCATCATAAGACAAACAAAACAAAGAATAACCAAAATGTTACCTTTAGAAACTATAGCATTGCTTCATTTAACTTTACAAAAGATATTTGAAAGCATCTACAAAGGAATCAAAATAGAGAGAACCTAAAATAGGGCCAAAATATTTAGCCCTCCCTCTTTTTCATCTTTGTCAAAGCAACACATGTTAGAGTAAATCACTATATAAAATATATTTATATAGAAAAGCAATTATAGTGTTTCAAACTTTAACAACAGAATTAAAGAAATAAGACAAACACACAGTAGAAGAGATAACGATTTTAACGTGGTTCACCCAATGTGGGTTACATCCACCAAGAATTTTCAGTCCTTCCTTTCTCAATCCAAACAATAGAGGGTTACAACCTACAACAAATATCTGCTGTAATTTCCTCTCTATATTTCCAAGGAATCAACACAGTAATTTTCATTGTCATAATATTCTCTGTTTTTCCTCACAACTATATATAAGAAAATAATAGAAAACAAACTGATTTTTTTAATACATTCCAAGATTAACACTGAGTTCCCAGCATCTAATTTTGGGATAAAAACAAAAAAAACTTTCCCTAGTTGTCCTGTTGTAAATCCGAAAACTTTCTCTAGTAGACTAACAGACTGTAAATCTGGAAAATTTCCCTACCCGTCCTGTAGTAAATCCAAAAACTTTCTCTGTTTAGCCTCCTCATAATTAGGCTCCATTCCTAACAATCTCCCACTTGGAGACTAATTCCATTGCACCATACTGCAACCAATGACTGAAAAATTCTCATCATGGCCTCTTATTCCTTAAGTCCAACTGAAGTTGAGCAAAAGCTCAACTTTTCTCTTGACACCACTTTTGTAAGCATGTCAACAGGATTTTGTGATGTGTGAACTTTACCTAATTTCAAAGATCCATCTTCCACTACTGATCTAATGAAATGAAACCTGAGTTTGATGTGTTTAGTTTTTGAATGGAATACCGAATTCCTCGCAAGGTGTATAACACTCTAGCTATCACTCCACAACCTATTATCCTCTTGCTTCTTCCCCAGTTCTTCCATTAGTCTTTGCAACCAAACCATCTCTCTGCTTGCTTCTGTAGCAGCAACATATTTAGCTTCAATGGTTGAAAGGGCAACTACGTGTTGGAGTTTAGAAATCCAACTAACCACTCCTCCTCCTATAGTAAATATGTAGCCAGTAGTGCTCCTTCCACCGTCAAGATCACCTGCCATATCAGAATCTAAAAAACCTTTCAAGCATATATTAGAGCCTCCAAAATTCAAAGAATAATTTGAAGTTCCTCTCAAGTACCTGAGTATCCATTTTACCGCTTGCCAATGTCCTTTTCCCAGATTACTCGTAAACCTACTCACTACTCCCACTGCATGGGCAATGTTTGGTCTTGTACAAACCATTGCATACATCAAGCTTCCAACTACTGATGCATAGGGAACCTTAGCCATATGCTCTTGTTCCTTTTGTGTTTTGGGACACAAATATTTGGTGAGTTTGAAATGCTTTGCCAATGGAGTAGCAACAAACTTTGCATTGTTCATGTTGAATATCTTAAGCACTTTTTCAATATATTTTGCTTGTGATAATTTTAGAGTGTGACTCTCCTTGTCTCTTGTTATCCTCATACCAAGGATTTTTTTGGCTTCTCCAAAATCCTTCATGGTAAAGGATTTAGCCAACTTCTTCTTCAGCATGTTTATAACTTGCATATTTGTACCTGCAACTAACATGTCATCCACATACAATAGCAAAATAACATAGTTACCATTTCCAGTTTGCTTAAAATATACACAATGATCACTTTGACATCTTTCAAACCTTTGATTAGCCATGAACTTATCAAATTTTAAATACCATTGTCTAGGAGCTTGTTTTAACCCATACAAGCTCTTTTTTAGTTTGCATACCCAATCCTCTTTACCTTTCACTTGAAAGCATTATGGTTGGTGCATATAAATTTACTCCTCAAAATCACCATGAAGAAATGTTATCTTCACATCCAATTGCTCCAGATAAAAATTTTCTATAGCTATAAGACTCAAAATAGCTCTAATAGAGATCATTTTTACAACTAGAGAAAAAATCTCATCAAAATAAATACCTTTTTCTGAGCGAATCCCTTGACCACTAGTCTTGCTTTGTATCTCTTATGCCCTTCATTCTCCTCTTTAATCCTGTACACCCATTTATTGGTCAAAGCTATTTTACCTTTGGGTAGCTCAACCAAATCCCAAGTTTTGTTGTGGAATAAAGAGTCCATTTCTTCATTCATTGCAAGCTCCCACTTATTCCTGGTATCCATCCGTAATGCTTCTCGAAAACATTCTGGCTCACCAGCATCATTATACAAAACATAATCAGAGAAACATTGAGGAATTTTACTTATCTTGGTAGATCGTCTAACAACACTTTTTGGAGATTGAGGTTCTTGTTGCTGCTGTTGTACATTTTGATCTTCTACCACTTTTGGAGTTACCTTTTCTATGTGTCCATCAAGGTCTATTTATTCGGCAATTTCCTCTTTCTGTTTCTTTCCCTGCAACCAATATTTATACAAGTTTTTTTCATTAAATATGACATCCCTACTTCTAATGACTTTTCGGTTATCACAATCCCATAATATTTAACCCGAGCCATCAATACTATAACCAATAAAATAGCACTTTTGGGCCTTAGCATCTAAATTATTTTTGTTCTCTTTGTCTATATGCATAAAAGCCTCACATCCAAATACCTTAAGGAAAGAATAATTTACTAGTTTACCTATCCAAAGCTCTTTCGAGATTCCTCCATCCAAGGCACTAGACAGTCCTATATTAATCAGATATACTGCAGTATCAACAGCATGAGCCCATAAAAATAATGGTAATCCTGCATGTATTCTCATGCTCCTAGCATGCTCCATGATGGTTCTATTCATTCTTTTAGTAACCCCATTTTCTTGAGGTGTTCTTGGAACTACCTTGATTCTTCTAATTCCATTTTTAGAACAAAACACATCAAATTCTCTACTGCAATATTCACCATCATTATCCGACTTTAGACACTTTAACCTTTTTCTAGTTTCATTTTCAACTAATGCTTTCCAATTCTTGAAGGTATTAAAAACATCACTTTTATTCTTAATGCAATATATCCATGTTTTCCTTGTTGCATCATCAATAAAAAGTACATAGTAAGAGGAACCTCCAAGAGAAGTTACCTGAGCTGGGCCCCAAACATTTGAGTGCACAAGCTCCAATTTCTCTTTCTTCCTTTCCTTGCCATCCTTGAGAAATCTAACTCTCTTTGTTTTACCATAAACACAATCCTCACAGAATTCCAAATCAATTTATTTTAACTTAGGCAATAACTTTCTTGAATGTAAAATTTCCATACCTTTTCCACTCGTATGGCCAATTCTTTGGTGCCACAAATATGCACTCTCACCTGTAGAAACTAAATTCATGGAGCAGTGAGAAAAATCAGTAAGTAAATAAAGAGTACCCACCAATTTACCTCTAGCTACTATCAATGAACCTTTAGTAACTTTCCAAGCATTTTCTTCGAATGCAACCGTGTATCCTTCACCATCAAGCTTACTTGCCGATATAAGATTTCTCTTTAAATATAGTATGTGTCTCACCTCTTTAAGAGCCCATTGACATCCATTTGGGGATTTAATCAAAATATTTCCAATACCCATGATTTTACATGGTTTGTCATTTCCCAACAGAACTTGTCCATAATCTCCAAAAACATAATCTATGAAGTATTCCTTATGTGAGGTAGAATGGAATGAAGCACCACTATCAATTACCCAATAATCACTATTTCTATCAAGAGATAAGATTAAAGCATCTTGTAGAATTTTTCCAGTAATATTGGCTTCTGAAGTGTTACCATTATTATCATTACCTTCATTTCCATTACCCTTTCTTTGCCAGCAGTCCTTCTTGAGATGACCCTTTTTGCCACAGTGCCAACACTGTAGCTTTCATTTTCCATGTGATTTGGATCTGCCTTTGGATTTGCCACAATGTGAACTCTTACCTCTTTCTCTTCCTCTTCCTCTATTCTCAACAGTAAAGGCGGTGCTAGATGATTCTCCTATGGTTTTTCTTCTCATGTCCTCATTGAGTATCACACCAACCACATCATCAAATTCTAATTTATTTGAACTCGAAGCAGATTTACTTACCACCATTACCAAACTGTTCCAACTTTTCGAAAGAGATCATAAGATTAGTAAGGCCCTAAGCTCATCATAAAAATCCAATCCTACTGAATGCAATTGATTAGTGACAGTATTAAATTTATTTAAATGATCATGCACAGATCCTCCTTCACTCATTTTCATGTTAAATAACATATTTGATGCTTATGGTTTCTCATACATCTTGGCCAACTTATCCATGACTCCCTTGGTAGTCTTTTCATCAGAGATGTTGAAGGCTACGGTGGCTCCCAAGCATAGCCTCACAATACCCAATGCTTTTCTATGAAGGAGACTCCACTCCTCATCATACATAGATGAAGGTCTCTCTATTTCCCCCTCAAGAGGTAAGTAAAGATCCTTCTGGTACAAGTAATCCTCCATCTACATCTTCCAAAATTGGAAGTTCTGGCCATTGAATTTTTGAACTCTAAACCTCCCTTCTTTCGCCATTGCTCCCACTTGATCCAGAAATTCTCCTTCTGTCAAGTGCACCCAACAAAACAACCACTCTGATACCACTTGTTAGAGTAAATCACTATATAAAATTTATAGTGTTTCAAACTTTAACAGCAAAATTAAAGAAATAAGACAAACACACAGTAGAAGAGACAATGATTTTAACGTGGTTCACCCAATGTGGGTTACATCCACCAAGAATTTTTAGTCCTTCCTTTCTCAATCCAAAAAATAGAGGGTTACAACCTACAACAAATATATGCTGTAATTTCCTCTCTATATTTCCAAGGAATCAACACAGTAATTTTCATTGTCATAGTATTCTCTGTTTTTCCTCATAACTATATATAAGAAAAAATAGAAAAATAAATTGCTTTTCTTAATACATTCCAAGATTAACACTGAGTTCCCAACATCTAATTTTGCGATAAAAACAAAAAAACTTTCCCTAGCTGTCCTATTGTAAATCTAGAAACTTTCTCTGGTAGACTAACAGACTGTAAATCTGGAAACTTTCCCTGCCCGTCCTGCAGTAAATCCAAAAACTTTCTCTATTTAGCCTCCTCATAATTAGGCTCCATTCCTAACAACACATCTACAACATCATGATCTTAGCAGAGAACATCCAATCAATACTATTATTCAAGTATAATCTAGATGATTAATATTAATTTCAATTTCATGCAACATTGAAAAGTATTTTAGGTTGGTTGATTTCATTCTTGACATATCTCTAAAAAAAATCTTGCGTAAAATATTCATTTCCATCTTGATTTTCTTTTATTTTTGAATGGACTGGTCACCCTCAATTAACTATTTTCTCTTCATAGACTGCCTCTTTGGTATGAATTGAAAAGAAAAATATGGCAAGATGCTAGGACATATAAACAACTAACCAACAAGATACCTAAAAATATGAATAGATTTTGCATTCCAATTTTTGTTAGAAATCTCCCATTTGTCGCAATGGATTTGAATCTCCATCCACACCTAAAAAACCACAAATGAAAAAAATATATCCTGAGAAGCTCATAAAATATGCTAACTCTCTCCCAAAATGCAAAACACCAGCAAAAAGAAACCCATAACGGTGAAGGTCATATATCAAATTATTAATAACTATGAAACCATTTTGGGGTCTAATACTATTCTTTTTAGGACTAGTTTTACCATTCATTACTCTTTTCACAATAATTAGAATCATTATATTTCCTAATTTTAATAATAGAGTTCAAGAAATGAGGAATATTTTCTCTCCAGATAATCAAATGAGAACTCAACTCCTTATCTACTACCTAGTTGGTTTTCCCATTGCCTTCCCTATAAATATGATTAATTTCCACTCCCTCAAGAGAGGATAGACTAATCTTAGCATCCTCAATGATTTCCTTGATGTTCCAATTGGCTACATTCCTATTCTATAGGCAGTTTAGAATGTTCATAAAATCACCCTTGATAATTATTTTTTTAAAATTCATTTCTTTAATTAATTTGATGTTTATATACAATGTTATAATTTTTGCAAAGTGGTTAGCCTGGATCCCATAAGGTTTTACAAAGACAACAACAACTTGTCCCATGTGGTACCTTATAATTCCACCTTATCCTTCCATGTATGGGTTGCCTTCTATAGCACCATAAAAATTAAGTTTAAGCCAATGAAATCTAGGGGAACACTAAATGGTATTTTTTGAGCAATAATTTTTTGATCTATTTCTTGATTATGAAGAGGTGTAAGAATCAATGAAGAAACTATCTTAGTCTCCTAAATATTATCTCAACATTCAAGATCTTCTACAATACAAGTTTTTTCTTTCACAATTGATTTTATTCTGTAGAAAGTAACCATCTCATTCTTGAAAACTTCCTTAAAGATTCTATTATTTCTCTTAACCCAAATACCCCAAATAAAATGATTTATTAACATATTCCATAAAAATTTTAACTTACTACTAATAAATGAAAAATATCATTGTTCAAAGAGTCTAGCAAAACTATCCAGAATAACCTAACATAATGATAAATTTCTTAAAAACTAGAAAATTTTAGACGAAAAAGAACAGTGAACATAGATATGATCCATTGATTCTTCATTAGACTTACATAACACACACATATTTGAAAAATGAAAATATATTTTCCTCAAATTATCAATAGTTATAATCTTATTCTACACCACTGACAAATAGAAAAAGTATATTTTAGGGATCAAATGCTTCAGCAAAACTCTAGAGGCTAGAAAATCTACACCATAAGGAGAAAATAAAATTTTATATCTTAGTTTAACTAAGTGAATTCGAGAAGATTTAAAAGCCAAAATAAGGACATTATGGTGGAGGGATTGACTTAAATGATAAATTTGTGAAATATCATTGAGTTTCAACATAATATGTAGAATTATCTACTCATTGGATTGTAAAGAATAAAATTTTCATCTCTTGAATTTGTTATCCAATTCAATATAGTCCTTAAAATTTATTTCATAGAAGCTTACCAATGGTTATCTAATGGCAATCATCTCATAAAAGGAGATGAGAAGTTTGTCCACTAACCAAGTATCTTCCCAAAACTCAATTTTATCTCCATTTCTCACTCTTCATATAAGATCTTCCATAACATAGGCTTGATTTTGATAATGCTATTCCAAAAGGCAGATCTTATTGGGGGATTTTCATATATTAAAAATAAAATATTACAATCCAAGTATTTAACCTTAAGGATTTTTGCCTAAAGAGGATCATTATCTTGAATTAGCCTCCATCCCATTTCACTTAAAAGAGATTTATTAATTTTATTCATCTTTTCTTAACCACAAACCTCCTTCTTTCTTAGAAGTGTAGACTTTATCCTAGGCAACTAAGGGTATTCTTTTTTTCTCTTCTACTCCTTTCCATAGAAATCTAAGTTGAATATGTTCTATTATTTTTAAAACTTTAGCATAAATTTTGAAAATAGATAAAAATTATTTGGTAATCTTTATAAAGTAGATTTAACAAGCTAAATTTTACCTGCTTGGCTCAATAGAACTCCTTTCCACCCTACTAGTTTATTTTGAAATCTATCTAGGATCGGATTCCACAAATCCTCTTTCATACTACCTTTAAAGAGTGGTATACCAAGATAGGTGGCTAGAAATTTATCAATGCTACAACTAAAAATCCTTGATTTCATTTGTTCCCTTTCAATTGAAGTATTCTTAATCTCTTTCACTTTCTTGATCAACATTTGACCCAAAGTGACAATATCATAAATAAATTGTTTATGAGTAATAACATCTAATGTTAAGTTTAATTTACCACCTTTGATGATTGCTACATTTAATACTTTTTCTAGTGCTTTCCAAAATAATAAATAGATAAGGGGATATGGGGTCCCCTTGTCTTATCCCTCTTTCACTTGGAAAAAACCTATAGGTAAGCCATTAATAATAATATAAAACATAGGAGAAGAAATACATAATTGGATCCAAGATCTCCATTGATGCTGGAAACCATTTTTTTCTAAAACTCTATCCAGAAAAGACCATGAAACATTATCATAGCACTTATTCAAATCTAGCTTAAGAATCATCCCTGTAGGACCACTTTTTTCAATTGAGTGGATAGATTCATGGAATAATATAATGTCATATACAATCCATATACCTTGCACAAAGCTCCCTTACTAACTGGAAATAAATTTAGGAAGAATTCTATTTAGTCTATTGGACAAAAATTTAGTTAAATTTTTTTAAATAGTATTATATAGACTAATTGAGCAAAAGCCTTTAAAATCCTTTGCATATTGATTTTGTGGAATAAGAACCAAAAATGCTATTTGTAACTTGAAATTATTTAATTGTTGCTGCAATATCAACATGAACTATGTACCAAAAGGACTAGAAGAAATCAGTTGGAAAACCATCCAAACCTAGGACCCTATCTTTTCGCATATCAAAAACAACCTCTTTTGTTACAATTTCACAATAATAGATATGCAAAGCATTACACAAAATATGAAGAGAAGAGTGGAACTGATTGCTTTATTTTAATGATCAACTTTGTATAAATAGCAAAGTTGATCATTGAGAGCCATTGGATTACAACAACTCATCAGACCTGATGAAGACACCACTAAGAGTTCTCCTGACACATGGAGGAGTGGAAACTCAAGTGTGTATCCTAGTGGAACTTAAGAGAATATTAAATTATTCTAACACCCTCCCTTAAGTGATACTAGGGGAGATCATACAAATGAGTCCCGACGACAAGACCTGATGAGGTACTCATGTACAATGACTTCTTTTGAAGATATGGTAAAAACCCAATGGGAAAAACAATTAATCAAAAGGAAGTAAGAGGCTTGTATTCATATGGTGAATATTATCCTCTTAATACAATAATTAGTTGGTGAAAAAACCCCTATGGGGAAAACCAACTATTAGAAGAAGAGAGGTTTATATTCGTATGGCGAAGATTGTCCTCTTTTACAAAAAATAAATATGAGTCGTGACAACTTGGTATAATTAAGTACTCATTTACATTATATAGTTGGTGAAAAAACCCATGTGGGGAAAAGCCAACTATGAGAAGAAGAGAGGTTTGTCTTCGTATGGTGAATATTTTCCTCTTTATAAAAAAAAAAAAAGATGAGTCCCAACAACTTGGCTTGATTAGGTACTCATATACAATATATAGTTGGTGAAAAACCCCTATGGAGAAAAACTAACTATTAGAAGAAGAGAATCTTGTCTTCGTATGGAAAATATTGTCCTCATAAAACTAATCAATGTAGTTGTATAACTCCAAGATTATCTCACAACTGAAGGTAATGTGGAAAAGGAAATGACTCGGTGAAGATATCTGCAATTTTTTTCTCAGTTAGAATATATTCCAAGTATATGTTCCCACTCTGAATATGTTGCCTTATGAAGTGTATGTGTATTTCAATGTGCTTGGTGCATTGATGCTCAACTGGATTACGTGCAATATGAATTGTGCTTTGATTTTCACACCAAATAGTAATAGGCTTTTCATGGGTGAAACCAAATTCTCTTAGAATTTTATGAAGCCAGAGAGCTTCTTGACTAGCCAAAACTACTACACTGTATTCTGCATTTGAAGAAGATAAGGCTACTGATTATAGTTTCTTGCATAACCAAACTATTGGTGAGGAACCAAGGTAAAATACATAGCCTAAGGTTGAATATTTATCTTCTACTAAACCTGCCCAATAGTAATCTATGCAGCCAATGATATCCATGGATTTTCCCTTTTAGAAGAGCCCAAAGTGTGTAGTGACCTACAAGTAACAGAGGATTATTTTTGCTTCTTACCAATGACTGAAGTGAGGTTTATGAGAGGATCTGTATATGATACCAACAACATATGAGATATTTGGGCAAGTATGAGTAAGGTATAGCAAACTCCCTACAAGTTGACGATATAGAGTTGCATCACATAGAGGGGATGAGCAAGAAGTACTAAGATTAATTTTAGATTGAAAGGGGGTAGGAGAAGGTTTACAATCTATCATTTTGAATCTTTGAATAAGATCTAGAGTGTACTTTTGTTGACACAAAAAAATACCTACATCTGTTTGACTTATTTGAATCCCAAGGAAGTAATGAGATTTACCTATATCAGCCATTTCAATTTTTTCAAAGAGGGAGTCTTTTATAGTCTATATGTGAGTCAATTTATTACCAGTTAGAAGAAGATCATCAACATATAGAACAAGAATGGTGATATTGCCTTCATTTATCCAAATGTAAACTGTGTTATTAGACTCAGAATGATAAAAACCTACTGAAAGAAGGAAGGAGTCCATATTTTCATAGCTCTAGGGGCTTGTTTGAGGCCATAGAGAGAATTTTTAAGCCTACAAAAAAGAGAGGAGTCTTGAGTGAAACCAACAAGTTGTTCCATGAACATTTCATTTTAAATATCCATGTAATAAAGCACTTTTTACATCCATTTGATAGACATGCCACTTATGGGAAGCAACCATAGCAAGAACCAATCTAATAGAATTCATCTTAGCAACTAGAGCAAAGGTTTTTGAATAATCAATACCTTCAATTTGAGAAAAAAATTTGGCTATTAGACGAGCTTTGTGTTTGTCTATTTCTCTATTAGGCCCATATTTTATTTTGAAGATCAATTTACAACGAACTAATTTCCTCCCTTTAGGCAAGGGAACTAAATCCCCAGTTTTGTTTTTGATTAAGGAAGATTTTTTTTTTCCATGGCATAATCCCATTCTTTAATCCCCGAGACTTCTTTGAAGGATTGAGGATCAGAGAAAATAGACTAACATACAAGACCAATGCCCATGGGGTTGGATGATCTTGATGAAGGAATAGTTTGGATGTAAGGAGTAGCTTATTTAACAATGGTGCAGGACCATTTTGGTATAGAGGAAAGAGTGGAAGGAGTTGAAAGAAATTGATTTGGAGTTACAAGTTCCTCATATTGATTATCAATGACCAAGTTAACTTCAAGAGTTGGCTCTTCATAATATTGAGGTTCTACTATATGACAAGGCTCAATGGAGGAAGAGGGTGTTTGAGGATATTTTTGAGGGAATGTTTCATCAAATTGGACATTCCTATGAAAGAAGACCTCATGAGTTGAGGTATCAAGAAGCTTGTAAGCTTTCAATTCTTCACAATAAATGATAAAGATGAGCTTTTTGTTTTTATTATCAAGAGCCTTCCATTTATTATTTGGGATGTGAGCCCAAGAAGTACACAAAAAAATATTGAAGTAGGAAACATCTAGTTTTGAGCCATACCATGCTTCTTCAGGAATTTAATTGTTAAGAGCTTTATGAGGTGTGTGATTTTGAATATAATTGGCATAGTTAATAGCTTCTGCCCAAATTTTTTTTGGAAGATACTTGAATGGAGCATACAATTTTCCATTTCTTTTAATATCATGTTTTTCCTTTCTGCAATACCATTTTGTTGAGGATTATGGGAGACAGAATGTTGATGAATGATACCATGACTTGAAATAAATATGGATAACTCATTACTGCAGTATTCCCCCCATTATCTATGTGAATATTTTTTATTTTACAATATGCCTGATTTTCATCTAAGGCTTTAAAATATTTAAAGTGGGATAGAACATCACTTTTATATTTCAAGAAGTAGACCCAGGATATTCTAGAAAAATCATCAATAAAGGTTAGAGCATACTTTACTCCTTTGAAAGAAGGTTTTGTAAAGGTTATTAAGTCAATATGGATTAAATCTAGAGAGGATGAGGCTTTTAGAAAACTACTTGGTTGGAAAGGATCTTGATGTTGCTTTCTAAGAACACATCCAGGACAAAATCCATCACTAGAAGAGACTTGGGTTAAACATGTTACCATATCATGGGTGCTAAAATACTTTAGGTAGTTGTAACTATGATTACTAAACCTTTCATGCCAAATTTAGCTTTCAAGATCTCCATGAGCCACAAAACAGGAGGTTCCTTCTAAATTTTAGAAACCTTTGAAGTGAAATAGATGAGAGTTAATAGAATGGGGAACTTCAAAGTCTCTTATCTGAACTCCTGTTGGAGAGAAGAGAACAATTTTCCCCTTTCCAGAAGTACAAATTTGATAGACGGAAAGGATATTTGTGGCAATTTTTGGAACATAGAGAACATTATTTATAGAGCCACCATAAATGGGAAGTGTCCTATTTTCCTTTGATAGGGATAAAGGAAGAGTCACCCACTTGTATGCTACAAGTAGAGCTAGAGGAGATAGAATAAAAAGACTTATCTAAAGCAGTCATGTGATGAGTAGCTCCAAAATCTAGGACCCAAAAATTAGAGGAAGAATTGGAAGTTTTTCCTTGAACATTAAGGGTTTTTCCTATTTGCTTTTTATTGTCTATATTTTGATCCTTTATAGCTGCCTCTAGTTGCTGTAATCTTTTCCAACATTTGTTTGTAGAGTGACCATTCTTTTTCTAGTGAGTATAGGTTATGGGGGTCTTTTCCTTCTTTTTGAATTTTTCTTTAGAAGAGGTGGAGGCTACTAAGGCTTTAGAGGAAGAGGAAGAAGAAAATATTTCATATCTAGCAAGTTTTTTTTCTTCCCTAGTTAATCTATCGTAAAAATATTCTAATAAAGGCATTTTAAAGGTTGCACCAAGAGCATATTTGGTAGATATAAAGGTGGTAGCAAAAATTTGAAAAACATCATTTAGCTGAGAAAGGATTAGATAAATACATTCTTATTCAATCTTAGTCTTACCACTGCCTTTGTATTTAGTAAGAACTTCTTTGAACTTAATAAGGAAGTCAACAATACTACTAAAATCTTCAAGAGACAAAAATGTCAGTTCTGCTTCTAGTTACATTGATCTCATCTGATCTACTTTCCCAAATATGGTTTTTAGTTTATCCCATATTTCATGAGGAGTTTTGCAATCTGTAATGTGAAACCATAAACTTTCATGAGCATCGGAGCTAATAATACCCATTGTTTCGTGCATCTTTCCTTTATGAACAAAAATTTCATATTCTTTCTCAAACTCTAGTTGCTTTTCTTCTAGTAAATGAGTAAGACCTTTTTGAGAGATAAGATTTAAAATTTTAGGTTTCCAAGTGTGAAATTTATGAGGGGTGAGAGGTTCAATTTAATTCATCATTTTAACAAAAGATAAAAGTTAAAGTTTTAACCAATATATCTCCCCTTAGAACATCAATTTTAGGATTAATGAATTGATTATAGGGAAAAAAATGAAGTTGTTCAATATATAAAATTCAAGATACCCACCCTAACAAGATGGAAGTTATAAGTATTTGAGGTTTGAATATTGTTTTCTTATGAGATGCCAAAACCTCTTATTTCCTCTCAATAACCACCCATACTTGAGGGAAATTGTAAGTATAGAGAAGAATTTCAAGGGTTGTAGGCTTGAAATGCAAGGATATCAACCAGATTTTTAATTTTGATATTCTCAATACTTGCCCTTACTAGAGGGAAACTATAAGTGAGAGAGATATCAAATATAAAAATTGATTGATTGAAAAATATATGCCAGGCCTTTATACCAATTGCCTCTAAAAACCTACCCTTACGTGAGGAAAACTATAAGTTTTTAGTGGTAATGATACTTGGAATGTAGGCAAATATATTTTGAGGAAAAAACTTATTATTATATTTTTTTTATTTAAAGGTTTTTGCTTCTTTAATATTTATTAAATATTTAGAAAAAAAAAACACAATTTTTTTTTTTAAATATATTTGTTAAGATTTTAGAATAAAATTAACAAATATGAATTTGAATAAGCAAATAATATGGAATCTTCTTTGAAATTTAAAATTTCAACTATAACGGTAGAAAATATTACCAACTTCATTAATAGATTTGACAACTTGGAACTTAAAGAGGTCCGAGATTGGAGGAAAAAACAATAAAGAGGGAAAAAAGTAGAGAGGGGAGGGTCCCGATCCCTTCCCTGCTCCCCCTCCCCTAGTTCCTGCCTAGTCCCTAGCTCTTCCCAGGTCATCCCTCCCTGGGATTCTTTGTTGTAGATGATCTCCTTGAGGGAGATCCTTCTCCTCTTTCTACACCTATCCCAGTCGGTCAGGGTTCCCTTGTTTGAGTTCTTGGCCTGGTGCTTCTCAGGGTTCCTTACTGTTTTCAGGATCCCCTCCCCTTTTTTCCCTCAGGCTTCCCCCTGGGGTTTTCTACAGGTTTTTGGCATGGATCTGGTTCCTTGCGGTTCTCTGGATGGTGGGGGTGATTGGTTGGGTTTTTGATGGCTTCCTAGGGTTTCCTTTGAGGTCCTTACTACTTTGGGGGTGGTCTGGGGGGGCCTATTTCCCCATTTTTCTAGTGAATCCTCTCTAGGATCCTGTGGCTATTGTTGGTCTCATCCCTGTGGGGAGGGCCCTCTTCAATTTCTTGCTTGGAGGCTTCTTCGTGCTGGTTCTACTCCTTGGTGGACACCCTGGGCATTTTTTTGGCCTTGGGGGGGCCTTTTTCTCTACCTAGGCTATTCCCATCCTTAGTCCCAATTCCCTGAAGTTTATCCTGTTCAAGGATGGGATTATTGGCCCTTGTTTTTGGGGTTCTCTAGGTTCTGCTGCATTTTTCAAATCTTGGGGGGATCTGATCTATGCATGCAGACCCTGGATCCCCTAGGCTAGGCTCCCAGGGATCCCATATTTGTGGTTGTTACCTCTTCCCACCTGGGATCCCCAGTCCTTGTATCCTTGGTCCCTTAACCTGTTGTCTTTTCCTGCTGGTTGTCCTGGGGGCGGGATTCTCTTGGTGGTGCTTTCTGGCTGCTTCTTGATGGGCGGGATCTCCTCTTTGCTGGTTTTCAACTGCTTCCTACTAGGTGGGATTCCCCATTTTTTTTTGGCAGGATGGTTTCCCACTGGGCAGGATTCTCCAAAACTGCTGGGTTTCCCATTGGGCGGGTTTTTCTCATTTCCTGCTAGTTTTCTTGGGAGGCGGGATTCACTTGGTAGAGGTTTTTGCTACTTTTCATTGGGTGGGATCTACACTGGGATGGATTTCTGCTACTTCCCACTGGGTGGGATTCACTCTTTGGTGGTTTTTCGACTGCTTCCCACTAGGCGAGATTTATATTATAATGGTTTTTTGTTGCTTCCTGTTGGGCGGGATTTACACGATGGTGGTTTTCAGCTACTCCCCACTGGGTGGGATCTTCAAACTTACCTTCCTTTGAAATTGGTAGTTTCCCACTAGACGAGATTGTTCAAATTTACCTGTTCCCACTGGGCGGGATTTTTGTTTGTTTTTCATTTTTAGGGTATTGGTGCCTTGGGCCCAAAATTTTATTGTAATGGCTTATTCTCGGCATGTTATTACCAACTCTTATGTAATCAGGTTTTGGGATCCTAGTTAAAACCCGTTGTAAATACAAACGCTACTTAACAAAAAAAAAATTCAACTATAACACTTATAATTTATATAGCTCTCCTTTAAATTTAATATTTAAAAAATAAACATAAAAGGAGTTTTAAGTTTTTGCAATTAGATAGTGTATTCCGTATGAAATATAGCTACTAATATTTCAAAAATAACACCTATAAAAGCTTCTTAAAAAAGGATAGAAAGAACTATAGAGGAATATAGACAAAAATAATTCAACCCCCCTAAAGGAACACAAAATATGCAAATAAATGCACTAACCCCCCCAAATAAATTTTTTTATTAAAAGGTTACAATATTGACTCACTATTCGATGAGAGCCTTGTAAAATAAGGCTTTGCGAAAATGAGGTAAAACAAATGACCTTAGAAATGGGAGGATAAAAAAAACTAATACAACAAGATTTTTATGGATATAAAAAATTATAAAGCTATTACATCCCTGAGAGAGAGGGCATTCTAAAATATGAAGACGCATGATGAAATAGTGATTTCGTAGTAGAGGGTGGAGACTATTGATATGGTTGCTTTAGAGTAAAGGTGAAGCCTGCAACCAAAACTAAAAAATATCCTCCTCCTCTAAGATGTAGCGCTCTATTGATGTCTTCACCGAAGCAGAAATGAGGCTTTTAAGATGATGAGTGTCCAGGTCTTCTTCCTTTTATGATATAAAGTATGCAATATTTGTAGGCAAATTAAAGGAACCAAAAAGAAATTTATAAAATGAAATAACCTAAGTTTACTCAAAAGAATTAAGCCAGAGAGTCATAAAAGCCTATAAAAAACGTTAGTTATTTTAAGAAAATAATCTCTATGAAAAATTTGGAGCCTGAGGTGCCTACAAAAAAAATGATTAGAATTGGTATGTGCTCTTTGATTATGAATTGTGCCCCTCAATCAATTTCCCTACAAAATAAGGTTAGAGAGCCCAGAATAAAGGGCTATGAAGTCATTTGAAGACACCTCATTCACCTTTTAATGGGAGCCTCTGACAAAGCAAGTTTCTATCGAAAAACCTGTATAAAAAATGGAGAGGACAAAGAACAATGCTATTTGAAAAAAAATATTGCCTAAGGAAACCACTGTAACATTCGAAAGGAAGAAGTGATGAGAAACAAGCTTGATCATACGATATTTTAAAGGGACACAACTATAGCCATTTACCGAATGCCAAATGGATTAGATATGCTTGGCATCATTTAAGGATTTCGACTCCGATAAAATATGATTCAAAATAGGGGCACCAAAATATAATCAAAATATTCTAAATAGTCCTTATTTAAAGAAATAAAGGCAACTAAAAGAAATCGAATGAAGGGAGACAAAAAAAAATTGTTAGATTCAATGTTCAAAGATGGAGACCATCAAAAGAGAGTTTTGCGGAAGATAGGTGGGCATCGAAATAAAACATAATCGAATGAAGGGAGACAAAAAAATTATTAGACCCAACGTTTGAAGAGGGACTCTGGCAAAAGAGAGAGTGGCGAGAGGCGCCGCGTGCTGCCTTATGGCACCCAAATTTGGGTGTCAAGGTAATGAAAGAAGATGCCTTCTATGAGAACACTCTTAGATAGCCAAAGAAGAGGTTGAATATTACATGCAAAAAAACTTGAAAATGAGTTAACCTGTATATCATGATATATGTGAAAAATAAGTTCTTTTGCTAAGGTAAACAATGGAAAATTAATGTATGAGTATCATAGAATTTCTAAAAAAGACATAGAAAATGAATTATATCTTATGTATTTTAGAATAGATCTATGAAAAGAGAAAGAGCAATATATCTAAAAAAATTACTCAGAAGACAAAGAGTCTTCCATTATTTAAATGATAAGGAGGTAAATAATATCAGAAAAAGCCCACATACATATAATTTTGAAAAAAATATAGCTGAAAAAAACTATATAATCTTATGAAGGCCTATAAAAAAAAGGACCAAAAAAAAGATAAAAGATCCATCTCCTAGAACCTCCAAGAGTGAATGCTATAAAAATATATCCTGCTCTGGTACCATGTTATAATTTCACAATAATATATATGCAAAGCATTACACAAAAGATGAAGAGAAGAGTGGAACAAATTTCTTTATTTCAAGGATCAACTTTGTATAAATAGAAATGTTGATCATTGAGAGTCATTAGATTACAACAACTCATCAGACCTGATGAAGACACCACTGAGAGTTCTCCTAAAACATGGAGGATTGGAAAATCAAGTGTGTATTCTAGTGGAACTTAAGAGAATATTTACTTATTCTAACATCTTTGACTTCATCCTCTAAGAAGGGTTTCACTAGAGCTTCATTCATCTCATCTGATACCAAGTTTGGGATGTTACTTAGCATGTAATTTACCACCTCTTCTTCTATATCATTGTTATTTGAAAATAATTCTTTAAAGAAACTCACTATTGCATCTTTAATTTTCTCTTCATTTATTGTACTACTTCTATCATTTTTAATAATATCTTCAATTATGTTTGCACTTCTATGTCTTAAGGTAGATAAATAAAAAACATAGATCTTTTTTACCTTCTTTCAACCATAAGGCTCTAGATTTTTACCTCCAAAATGTTTCCTCCTTAGCTAAAATTGAATTAAATTTACTAAGTAAATATGTTTCATGTCTGGCTATATATTTTGACATTTGTTGTGATTGAATTTGCTCTTGAATAACCTGTAAATGCATAATTGAAAATTCCTTTTGTTGTACAATATTATCAAAAATATTCTTATTCTATTTTTTAATATTTCTCATTTTTTTACCACTTTGAACATACATATCCAACTTCACAACTCCACCATTCCTTAGTTTTACCCTCAAATCGTAAGTAAAAAAGCCATATGAGTTCAAAAAAGAAAAAAATTTGTACCAATTTTTTTTTCCTTCTATGTTAAGAATCAATGGATTGTGATTAGATCTAGTTTTTAGAAGAGCATACAGAGAAAAATTAATATTCTCTATAAAAAAATCATGAGACACCTTGAACTGTGTGCAAAAAATATTGGAAGAAACCAGCTGGGAAACCATCCGAACTTTGGGCCCTATATTTTTACATATTGAAAACTACCTCTTTGAATTCATCCTCTCAAAATGGTTTCACTAGAGCTTAATTAATATCATTTTATATCAAGTTTTGTATGTTACTTAGCATGTAATTTACCACATCTTATTCTATATCATTGTTATTTGAAAATAATTTTTTAAAGAAACTCACTATTGCATCTTTAATTTCTTCTTCATTTACTATACTAATTTTAACATTTTTAATAAACTCTCTGATTCTATTGGTACTTCTATGTATTAAGGTAGATAAATGAGTTATAGTTTTTGTCACCTTATTTTAACCTCAAGGTTCTATATTTTTAACTCCAACAGGTTTTGTCCATATCTAGAATTGAATAAAATTCACTAAGTAAATAATTTTATTGTTCAGTTATTTTGACATTCCTTGAGATTGAATTTTCTCTTCAATAAGCTTTAAATGGATAACTAAAGACTTATTTTGTTACAAAATATTATCAAAAACATTCCTTTTCCATTTTTTAATATTATTTTTAACATTTCTCAATTTATTTTTACCACATTGAACATACACGTTCCAACAACTTCATAATTCCACCATTCCTTAATTTTATCCTCTAATCCCAAATGAAAAAACCATATGACTTCAAAATGAAAAAAACTTATTACCATTATTTTTATTTCTTTTATGTTAAGAATCAATAGATTATGATCAGATCCAATTTTTTGAAGATCATAGAGAGAAAAATTAACATTCCCTAAATAACAGTCATGAGACACCAAAACTCTATCCAATCTAATTTGAAACATGTTGTATCCCATATTTCTTTTAACCATGTGTATTTATTCCATCTTAATTTAATATCCATGAGACCATAATGGCAATGAAATTGCCAAAAAAATTCATAATATCATTAAAGTCCTAATTTCTCCCTTTTCTATCGCTTGGGAAAAGGGTGGTGTTAAAATCCTCTACGAGGACCCATGGAAGATCATTGATGTTTTGTGTAATATCTTTTATCTATTCCCATAGAAATATCCTACCTATGAGAGAATTAGGAGGATGTACATTAGTTAAAACCCAACTAAAGTTTGATAATTTAGTGAAGAAAATAAATTATACATGTCTTTTATTATTCTAAATACATAGCCCTTTAATCTACTCAGGTTTAATAAAATATAGAGATCTCCTAATGCTCCATTCACTACTTTGGATACATGGTTTACCTTTTTCTAGCTACTATTCTTCATTGCTAAAATTTTATTTTTGACAATATTGGTCTCTTATAGAAGAAGAATGTTAGGGTAATTATATTTTCTAATATTTTTAATTACCCATTGTTTGGGAGGGGTATTCATACTCATAATATTACAATATATGATATTTTTTTCTTACCTTTGGTGGATTATTTACATACACTAATATATAAAATGCTTTGTTTTCCATTTGTTATATCCTTAGCAACTTTTCTACTTATGAAATTAGATGATTTAGGTCTTCCTACTCTTGTCTCACTTCCTAAATCTACCTTTCTTCTTGAGTTTCTAGTGTGATTTATAGAAGATATTTTCTCTTTTTTTACCTAGATCTCTAACCGAAGACTTTAACGAGGAAATATGAAGAACATCAAAATAATAAGGTACCATCTCTTAGAATTCAAACAATGTGTTCATACATTGTTTTGAGCGATTTAGACCCTAGAAAGGGAAGCCTTCCATTTGTTGATTCAATCTTGCATTAAATTTATCCTTAATTTTTCTTAAGCTTTTGTATACAATTAAACCTTATCTTATTGAAATATAATTTCATATTTTTAGTTTTGCTCTTGAGATTCAATTTCTACTAGATCATCATGTTGATAAACAATTTCTTTCTCCACATTTGGTTCTTTCTTCATTTTTGGTGCTATTTTACCTTCCTCCTACTCATCATATAGAGAAAAAATATAACTACCTTCCATATAAGGGGTTTTTCTCACACCTTCATCATCATTCTTCTCTTTCTCTTTGTCCATATTTTCTTTATCCAAACTTTACTCAAGGGTTTCTTCAAAGAATATTTTTTAGCAAAATGTTTAGATTTGTTGCACACTCTACACATATCCAACAAATTTTTATATTCAATCCATTATTCCTAGAACCTAATTTTAGACATAAGTCTTATAGACATTAGTAAATTTTATACATAAGTCTTATATATATTAGTAAATTTTTCCCATTTTGGTATTAACACAAAATCTAGCAAAAATTGTCCTAGTTAAAGTTTTAGTCACTGAGTCAAAGGCTAAAAGTAGACCTATCAATTTTTGGATTCCTATAATTATATATTCATCCCAAAATTCTAGAGGTAATCCCAAAATTATTACACATACTTGGGCAATATTTATGCTTTTCATTTCTATATTGAAACATGCTTTTCACCTTCTAAACAAAAGACCCATTCTCTTAGAAAACTAGGGTCCTTCTGAAATTTTTTTAACATAGTCCTCATAGTTGGAGAAATTGATGAGTAAAACTACTTTAGGGAGATCTACTACCTACACATGTCCTTGAGGTTCCATTTTATTTCTTCCCACTTTCTTATAAAAACTAGATCTAGGTGAGTTCCTATAATTGTTTCAAATAGACTATTAGCCCTTTGATAAACTAACCTCTCCACAAGCTTATTTGGAACCTCCAAATAAAATTGTCCTTCTCCATAAAATGGAGAGGTATCATATATATTTGCAAAAACTAGAGCTTTTCATTTGATCTTAAATACCCAACTAATCAAAAATTTACCCTTTTCATGGTATGTTCTTAGATCAAATTGTTGGGTTCCTCCTCCATGAACATCCCCTTCACTATTCGATAAAAAGGTCTTACCCCATATATGGAATTATTTTTGCTTTCTACTTCCTTTATGACCTCTAATTTTTCAATTTTTATCCAAGATAGTTCATTGTGGGTTAATACCCCATCACTCATATATGTAAGATATTTATACTTGTTTAAAGTTGAACGTAAATTATATAAGATAATCCATCTCAATTGAGTATCAATTGATTAACTTTAGCTTGAAAAACAATTTTATTTTCATATATGAATTAATTATTATCATTTCCAAATTAATTATGCTCTTACTGTGACTAAAAGGATACATCTCAAAGTATAAAAAACATATAATTCATATAATTTAAATAGATACATAGAAGGGGATATAAGACAAGTGGTGGGAGACCAACGTTCTAATCATGCGAGGGAACCTTCAAATTTAATCAAATGGTATGAGCTTAACCATAATCATTAAACAATATTATAGCCTTTTAGGATATATAATTATGCTCAGATCTTACAAGTGAAATACACATGATTATGAGTGTGTTGTTGCATTAACATAAAGTAGATAGGACCATTTTAGTCCTAAATAATCAATTAAGATATTATATATACATGTTTATATTTTTTGAAATCATCAAGTTATATTGCTTTCAAATAAAATGAATAAAAATTATATTATAAGTACAAACAATAATTCAATGAATGTTAACATTAATTAGTGTAAATAAATGAGGGCTTACGTATTTAGATGTAATAAAAAATTAAATCAAATATATATCATGTGGTTACTTATCAAATTTTAAAATTAATTAATGAAGGCTATGTGTATGCGTATCAATGTAATTCTAATTAATTTAAAAATGAAACTATATACATAATGTTTATTTAAAAACTTTAAATAAATAAAAAACATACAAATTTTCACAAGCAACCAAATATTAAAATTAGTCTAAATCTTAAATGTTGAGGAATATTACATTATTTTGTACATTCTAATGTACCCCCATGGTACCTTCATGGTACACTTGTAAATATATAGTATGTTAGGGTTGAGTCTATAGTTTAGGTATATAATTTATATTTTCCCTTTCATGTAAGTATCAATGTGCAGGAAATGCACAAGTGTGATTTAAGAGCGCAATGTGTAGATGACTATGAAGAGGTGTAATATCCCATAAAGAAACTATATTAGCCTCCTAAACATTATCCCAACCTTCTAGATCTTCTAAAATGAAAAATGTATCTTTAACAATTAATTTTATTCTATAGAAAGTAACCATCTCATTCTTGAAAACTTCCTTAAAGATTCTATTATTTCTCTCAAACCAAATACCCCAAATGAAATGAGGTAATAACATCTTCCATAAAATTGTCAACCTACTACTAAGAAAGAGGGAATGTCAGTTTTCTAATAGTCTACCAAAACTATCCATACTAACCCAACATAATGATTAAGTTCTTAACAACAACTAGAACACTGTAGAAGGAAAAGAACATTGCACAAAGATATGATCCACTGATTCTTCATTAGAATGTCATAACACAAACATATTTGGAAAATGAAAATATATTTTTCTCAAATTATAAATAGTTATAATCTTGTTGTAGACCACTGATTCTTCATTAGAATTTCATAACACAAACATATTTGGAAAATGAAATATCTTTTCCTCAAATTATCAATAGTTATAATCTTGTTGTAGACCACTAATAAATAGAAAAAGGAGATTTTAGGGGTCAAATGCTTTAACCAAATTCTAGAGGCTAGAAAATATATACCATAAGTAGAAGATAAACTTTCATATCATGATTTAACTAAGTGAATTCTTGGTGGAAGGATTGACTTAAATGATAAATTTGTAAAATATTGTTGACTTTCATCACAATATGTAGAATTATCTACTCATTTGATTGTAAAGAATGATTTTTCCATATCTTGAATTTGTTGTCCATATTAATATAGTCCTTAAAACTTATTCCATAAAAACTTACCAAGGGTTATCTAATGACAACTAACTCATCAAAGGATATGATAAGTTTATCCATTAACAAAGTATGTTCCCAAAACTAATTTTTTTCTCCATTTCCCACTCTCCATATAAGGCTCTTCCATAATATGGGTTTGATTTTGATAATTTTATTTCAAAAGGAATATATTATTAGGGATTTTTATATCTCACAAATAAATTATTAGTCCAAGTATTTACACTTTAAAATTATTGCCTAAAGAGGATCATTATCTTGAATTAGCCTCCATCCCATTTTGCTTAAAAGAGATCTATTAATATTCTTCATCTTTTTTAACCCTAAACCTCCCTCTTTCCTAGAAGTGTAGACTTTATCCTAGGTAACTAGGGTATTATTTATTTCTCTTCTACTCCCATCCATAGAAATATACGTTGAATATGTTGTATTATTTATAGAAATTTAGCATTAATTTTGATAATAGATAAAAATTAATCGACAAAATTTGTAAAATAAATTTAACCAACTAAAGCTTACCTTCTTGGCTCAATAGAACTCCTTTCAAACCTATTAGTTTATCTAGGACCGGACCCCACAAATCCTCTTCCATCCTACCTTTAAAGAGTGTCATACCATGATAGGTGGTTGGAATTTTATCAATGCTACAACTAAAAATCCTTGAAATTTTATGTTTCTTTTCAACTGAAGTATTGATATACAAAATTCTACTCTTTGCATAATTTATTTTGTGGTTTAAATCCTTCTCGTAATATTCCAATATAGTTTTAATCTCTTTTGATTTCTTGACCAAAGTTTCACCCACTATGACAATATCATCAATTAATTTTTAATGAGTAATAGTATCTAATGTTAAGGTTGGTTTAACACATTTTATGATTGCTACATTTAATTCTTATCCTAGTGCTTTCCATAAGAATAAATAGATAAGGTGATATAGGGTCACCTTATCTTATCCCTCTTTCACTTGGAAAAAAAATTGTAGGTACGACATTAATTATAACATAAAACATAGGAAAAAATATTTAATTAGATCCATGATCTCCATTGAAGGTGGATACCAATTTTTTCTAAAACTCTATCTAGAAAATACCATGAAACTTTGTCGTAGAACTTATTCATATCTAGCTTGAGATTCATCTTTGTTGGACCACTTTTTTCAATTGAGTGGATAGATTCATAGATTAAGATAATGTCATCTACAATACATCTACCTTGCACAAATCTCGCTTACTAATTGAAAATAACTCTAGGAAGAATGCATTTTAGTCTAATGGCCAAAATTTTAGTTAAAATTTTATAAATAGTATTACATAGACTAATCGACCAAACATCTTTAAAATCCTTTGCACCTTGCTTTTGTGGAATGAGAAAAAAAGTGGAATTCCTATATTTTAAAAGCCTATTTACAACTTGAAATTCTTTAATTGATACTACAATGTCACCATTAACTATGTGCCAAAAGGACTAGAAGAATCAACTAGGAAACCATCTAGACCTAGGGCCTTATCTTTTTGCATATTAAAAACAACCTCTTTGACTTCATCCTCTGAGAAGGGTTTCACTAGAGCTTCATTCATCTCATCTAATACCAAGTTTGGGATGTTACTTAGCATGTAATTTACCTTCTCTTCTTCTAGATCATTGTTATTTGAAAATATTTTTTTTAAAGAAACTCACTATTGCATCTTTAATGTTTTCTTCAGTTATCGTACTACTTATGTCATTTTTAATAATCTCTTTGATTATGTTTGCACTTCTATGTCTTAAGGTAGATAAATAAAAAACATAGTTTTGTAAACTTCTTTCAACCACAAGGCTCTAGAGTTTTGCCTCCAAAAGGTTTCCTCCTATATCAGTAAGTAAATATTTTTCTTGTCTGGCTATATATTTTGACATTCCTTGAGATTGAATTTACTCTTCAATAACCGGTGAATGCATAACCGAAGAATCCTTTTATTGCAAAATATTATCAAAAATATTCTTATTCCATTTTTTAATATTATTTTTAACATTTCTTATTTTTTATCACTTTCAATATACATATTCCAACAACTTTACAACTCCATATTTCCTTAATTCTACCCTCTAATCCTAAGTGAAAAAACCACATGAGTTCAAAATGGAAAACAATTCTTACCAATATTTTATTTCTTCTATGTTAAGAATCAATGGATTGTGATTAGATCCAGTTTTTGGAAGAGTGTAAAGAGAAAAATTAATATTCTTTCTAAACCAGTCATGAGACACCATGAACCGTGTGTAAAAAATATTGGAAGAAACTAGCTAGGAGACCATCTGGACTTGAGGCCCAATATTTTTGCATATTTAAAACTACCTCTTTGACTTCATCCTTTGAGAAGGGTTTCACTAGAGCTTAATTCATATCATTTGATACCAAGTTTGGGATGTTACTTAGCATGTAATTTACTACCTCTTCTTCTATATCATTGTTATTTGAAAATAATTCTTTAAAGAAACTCATTACTGCATCTTTAATTTCTTCTTCATTTATTGTACTACTTTTATCATTTTTAATAATCTCTAAGATCTATTGGCACTTCTATGTATTAAGGTAGGTAAATGATAAAAATTAGAGTTTTTATCACATTATTTGAACCACAAGGCTCCAGATTTTTTCGTCCAAAAGGTTTCCTCCATATCTAGAATTGAATGAAATTCACTAAATAAAGATTTTTCTTGTCCAGTTATATATTTTAACATTCCTTTAAATGCATAACTAAAGACTCATTTTGTTGCAAAATATTACCAAAAACATTCCTTTTCCATTTTTTAATATTATTTTTAACATTTCTTAATTTATTTTTACCACTTTGAACATACATGTTCCAACAACTTCACAATTCCACCATTCCTTAATTTTTTCCTCTAATCCCAAGTGAAAAAAACACGAGTTCAAAATAGAAAAAACTTCTTACCATTATTTTTCTTTCTTTTATGTTAATAATCAACAGATTATGATCAGATCCATTTTTTGGAAGAGCATAGAGAGAAAATTAACATTCCCTATAAACCAATCATGACACCAAAACTCTACCCAATCTAATTTTAATTATGTTTTCCCCCATCCTTCTCTTATACCAAGTGTATTTATTACCTCTTAATTTTATATCCATGACACCATAACGGCCAATAAAATTACCAAATTCTTTCATACTATCATTAAAATCCTAATTTCTCCCTTTTCTATCGCTTGGGAAAAGGGTGGTTCTAAAATCCCCTACGAGCACCCATGGGAGATCATTGGTATTTTGCCTAATATCTTTTAACTCTTCCCATATAGCTCTCCTACCTATGAGAGAATTAGGAGCATAAACATTAGTTAAAACCCAACTGAAGTTTGATAATTTAGTGAAGAAAATAAATTATACATGCCTTTCAGTATTCTAAATACATATCCCATTAATTGACTCAGGTTTAATATAATATAGAGGTCTCCTAAGGATCCATTCACTACTTTGGCTACATGGTTTACCTTTTCTAGATACTATTCTTCATTGCTAAAATTTTAGTTTTGAACAATCTTAGTCTCTTGTAGAAGAAGAATTTTTGGGTAATTATTTTTTCTAATATTTTTAATTACCCATTTTTTGCAAGGGGAATTCATTCATACCCCTAATATTCCAATATATGATCTTTATTTCTTACCTTGGGTGGAGTCTTTTCATCCACTAATATAGAAAATGCTTTGTGTTCCATTTGTTATATCCTTAGCAACTTTTTTACTTATGAATTTATATGATTTAGGTCTTCCTGCTCTTGTCTCACTTCCTAAATCTACTTTTCTTATTTTGTTTCTAGTGTGATTTATAGAAGGATTTTCTCTTTATTTTTACCTAAAGGTTTAACCGAATACTTTGCCAAGGAAATATGAAGAACATCAAAATAATAAGGGACCATCTCTTCAAAGTCATACAATATGTTCATACATTGTTTTGATCGATCTAGAGCCAAGAAAGGGGTGCCTTCCATTTTTTTATTCTATGTTGCACTAAATTTCTCCTTAAATTTTCTTAGTATTTTCTATGCAATTAATCTTATATTCTTGAAATTGAATTTATTATTTTTCGTTCTACTCTTGGGCTTCAATTTATAATAGATCATTAGGTTGAAAAATTGTTTCTTTCTTCATCTTTGGTGCTATTTCACCTTGCTCCTACTCCTCATCTTGAGAATAAAATTTAACTACCTTCCATATAAGATATTTTCCTCACACTTTCATCATCCTTCTTCTCTTTGTCTTTGTTCGCCTTTTCTTTCTTTCTCCAAACTTTACTCAAGGGTTTCTTCAAAGAACAATTTTTAGCAAAATATTTAGATTTTTTGCACACTCTACACATATCCAACAAGTTTTTATATTCAATCCATTATTCTGAACCTGATTTTAGACATAAGTCTTATAGACATTAGTAAATTTTCCCCATGTTGGCATTAACACAAAATATAGCAAAATTAGCCCATTTTGAGCTTTAATCACTTAGTCAAAGGCTGAAAGAAGACCTATCAATTTTGTGATTCCTATAATTATATCTTCAAGCCAAAATTCTAGAGGTAATCCCAAAAGTATGAACCAAAATTGGGTAATATTTATGCCTTTCATTTCTATATTGAAACTTGATTTTTAATTTCTTAAAAAAAGACCCATTCTCCCAAAAAATTAGGATCCTTTCAATTTTTTTTTAACATAGTCCTCATAGTTGGAGAAAGTGATGAGTAAAAGTAATTTAGGGATAGCTACTACCTACATGTGTCCTTGAGGTTCCATTTTATATCTTCCCACTTTCTTATAGAATCTAGATCTAGACGAGCTCCTATAAATTTTTCAACTAGATTAATAGTCCTTTGATAAACTAGCCTTTCCACAAGCTTATTTGGAATCTGCAAATAAAAACCCCCTTCTCCATTAAAATAAAAACCCCCTTCTCCATTAAAGGGAGACGTATAATTTGAAAAAACTAGATCTTTTCCTTTGAGCTTAAATGCCCAACTAAGAAAAACTTTACGATTCACATGGGATATTCTTGGGTCAAATTGTTGGGTTCCTCCTGTATCAACATCCCCTTCACTATCCAATAGAAATGTCTTACCTCATCTATGGAATTATTTGTCCTTGTTACTTCCTTGATGACCTCTATTTTTTTAATATTTATCTAAGATAGTTCATTATGGGTTAATCAACCACCACTCATATATGTAAGACATTTGTACTTGTTTAAAGTTAAACATACATCATAGAAGATCCATATGAATTGCTTAACTTTATCTTGACAAACAATTTTATTTTCATATATTAATTAATAATTATCTTTTCCAAATTAATTATGCTCTTACTATGACTAAAAGGATGCATCTCAAAGTATGAAAAATATATAATTCATCTAATTTAAATAAATACGTAGAAGGGGATATAAGACAAGTGGTGGGAGACCAAGGTTCTAATCATGTAAGTGAACCTTCAAATTTAATCAAATGACATGAGCTTAACCACAACCAATAAACAATATTATAGATTTTTTAGATAATTATTCTCAAATCTTACCATGCAAAATACACATGATTATGAATGTGTTGTTGCGTTAACCTAAACTAGATAGGACCATTTTAGTCCTAAATAATCAATTAAGATATTGTATATACATGTATATTTTTTCTTAAATTATCAACTTTGATTAATTTCAAATAAAATGAATAAAATTTATAATTTAAATACAAACAATAATTCAATGAATATTAACATTAATTAGTGGAAATAAATGAAGACTTACGTATTTAAAATTAATAGAAAATAAATTAAATATATATAATGTGGCTACTTTTCAAAATTTAAAATTAATTAAAGAAGACTATGTGTATGTGTATCAATGTAATTTGAATTAAAAACATAAAAAATTTCACAAGCAACCAAATAATAAAATTAGCCTAAACCTTAAAGGTTGAGGAATATTACATCATTTGGTACATTCTAATGTACCCCCATGGTACCTTCATGGTACAATTGTAAATATGTAAGGCTGAGTTTATACTTTATGTGTGTGATATATATTTTCATTTTCATGATAGTATCAATGTGTAGGAAATGTACAAGTATGATGTAAGAGTACAATGTGTAGGAAATGCAAGTATCATGTTATAAGTTAGAGTGCAAGTGTACATTGAGAGAATTTGCACACGTCATGTATGTAAGTATGCAAATATGTAATGTGAGGATGTACACAAGTATATTAGATTAGGAGTGCATGTAGAAGTGTAAGAGTCATGTAGATGTGTGCAAGTATCTTAGAGTCAAGTATCCATGTAAGAAGAACTTGAAGAGTCTAGTATGCAAGTGGCAAGATGATAAGCCAAAGGTCATGGGACTTGTCATATGGAGAGCAATAGACAAGTACTTGAAGAGTCATATGTCTATATTATGGAGATAATACTCCATAAGAAAATATTATAAATATTAGATTATAGAGTTGTAACAAGAGAAATAAAGCTTGTATACATATTTTGAGAAATTAATATTATAATTTTTCTTCATGCATAGTTCATGAATGACTTAGGCCATTTACATTAATATTTGATTATATAAGTGAATGTTATTTTTAATATTATATAGGCCTTGATATACATATAAATTGACTTATATATTATTCTACTCTTATATTATTATTTTAACCTTTAATATTGTGGCTATTTTATATTATGACCTATGATATTTTGTGGTAGTAAGGCTTAAAAATCCAACATTAAAAAAATCATATGTTTATTATTCTATGCTTTTAACAATGTTATACATTGAGTTAGAAGAGTAATATTCATAAAAATAGTTTATTATCACATGCTCGCCACTCTCTTCTCAACTTTATTTAGATAAACATAAATGAATCATTTAATTTTTAAATTTAAATCCTTCAACTCATTAAATTTAAATGTTAATTATCTAATTTATTAATGGCTTTAATATATTAATTATTACACTTCATGCTAATATTAATAATTAAAATTACCCAGGTGTTGTAGGTGATTTGGAGAGGAGATGGCAATCCTCCAAGGGAGGTTCCAGGTTCAAATCTCCACCCTACCAAAAAACTGAATTGGGTATCTAAAATCCAATTGATAATGTTGGTGCAGGAAGGGTCGGGTGCGACTCTTGGGTGACTTTGACGGTGTAGAACCCCCTGTTCGTGGTCTCTCAGACCAAGGCGGCCCCGCAAGGGGTTTTTCACTTTAAAAAAATAATTAATTTTATAATAATATATTTTTGACAAAAATGAGATACATAATATGACCATAGAAGATTATGATCCAAATGGTGAGGTTAAAAACTTATTAGGACAATATTTGGATATACAAGAATATGATAAAAAATTATTTAAAGGATGTTGGTTATATGAGATCAAAAGGGTTCCACCTACATTATATCCTAGGTATATTATCATCAATTTTAACCAAACCACATTATTATTGTATTATAGTATTATATAATAAAATGTATTATCATAGTTGTTGGTTTTTAAGAAAAATTATGTCATGTCCCAATATAATTAATCAAGTACATAAATAAATATAAAAACAATAAAAATGTATGTTGGCCAATATAGTTTATAATAAAATTCAAAATAACATAAAATATGAATGTAAATAGCCAAAATTATTCATGTAATAGCATGAAGAATACTTGCAATAAAATTGCTCAAAATTTATTTGGCTAAATCAATACAATGTAGAATATGTCTAGTCACTTCCCTACATTTGTAATATATTATTATAGATATTTTAGGTTTTACATTTAGAAATTTATCATGAATATGTGTAGGTATTACCCTACCTAAAAAAAGAAAAAAGAAGCATTAGACTCAAATTTAGAAAGGATTAAATTATGTTTGTCAAGTTAGAATTTTTATCCATGTTATTAATGATGGTTAGAAAATTACAACTCATAAATACTACATTGTAATCTATTATTATATTTTTTTTGTATAATATATACTTGTTTACATGTACATGTATTTATTAGGTTGTTGATAAATTGGAGAAACTCTATAAAAGGTATATCCAATTGTTAGTTGTTCAAACCCTTATGCTCTTATTTCTATTTTATGTCAATAGAAAGAAAATCCTTACAATGGGGATAACAATAATAGATTATGTCAATAGAAAGAAAACCATCATAATGCTAGAAAAGGTGATATGTTAAAAATAATAATGGAAAATTTCTCCTCATCTACTCATTACTATGTAATTTGAAAAAATAACTATGCAAATGCTAGGGAACTTCTTATAAGAGTGAAGATCCTCATTACAAAAGGACAGAGTTTTGTTTGAATTGAGAGAGCTCACATATTTGTTTTTAATGGGATGTATTGGATTGAAAAATGTATCATCCATATTACATCATGATCATATTACCATGATATTTCAACAACCCACATTATAGTATTTGACAACTATGCATTAATTTATTTAAAAGACTTGAACTTAGGTTTTCACCTTAAAATTATATATTATAAACCACATGGGCTCATGACATTTAATGAGGGGATCCACATATTATTATTATGTTTTCAATAAAAATGAGTACATGGATTGAATCAATAATATACTTATTTTTTATATTCCTTAACTATTATTAAACATCTAGTACTTCCAATGTGTAAGAGGATAGTGGGATCATTGAGTGGAAATTGGGAAGATAAGTTTTGAGTAAACAAACTAGTGTTTTAAAAGTCTAGGGCAAAGACCTAGAGAATATTTTCTTATGAAAAAAACATTAGAGAGGATCAATCCCATAAAAGGATGTTTCAATAGTAAGGATCACAACTAAGAATGGGGATCATAGGTACTTCGGTACCATATCCTACAAAACAAAGAATCTCATACCTAGATAAGCTACATGGATCCCTATATAGCTTTAGCAACTATCAAAATGTAGACACCAAAATAGCACCAATCCGATTATGTGATGACAAGAACTGATCAAATTGACATACATAGCCCCTAGGGCAGCCCCTAGTGGTTAAACAGTTGTCCTAACCACTCCCACAGTAGTTTGGAATGTTAAAGGTAAATTTGGCACATTTTTAGCACTTTGATCTCTATTCGTCCTACCCTAAGATGATTACAAACTGGTATTCATCCCACACTAGGATGATTATCAGTATTCATCCCAGGGTGGGATGATTAGCAGGTTTGACTGGAAAAAATTTAAACCTCAATAGGTCCGCCACTTAACTGCACCTTCATGGCATGCAATTGCGAGGAACGATTTCAAATCAAGGAGAGGGACTTTAGTCAAGAATGCCTTGATCATAGAGGCCTCATGCAGAGAGACTCTAAATCAGGGAATAATATTTTCTCCCAAAATAGGGAAAACAAGTCAAGTGCCACCATCGCATGCGCATTCAAAGAGAGAGACCCTAGGTATATAAATTGGTGAGTCTTCTCACCCCAAAAAAAGGAACAGAGAAGGAGCATTTGGAGCAATGAAGTGCTACTGAATCAAACCCTTACCCTCATTGATATTCTTACATCCTTGATCTCTCTTTTGGAAGGAAGTTAGTGGGTGATTATTGGAAGCACAATCCAGACACAAACCCAAACATTTGGCCACAATACCCCACAAAATGTTTTGAAACAACCCCATAATAGGTTTTGGATCCATACCAAGTGGATTGGTGCTGAAACTGAATCCCAAACGGTGAGTGTCCTACCCCTGGGAGCCCCCCGTGCTCCTGTAGTTCTAATCGCCCCACCCGGAGTGATTAGAAATATATGGGATATTTACATACTATTCTTTTTGCATTTTATTCTAGGTCACTTACATATGCTGTCATTTAAATTTCATTTGATTCTGACAAGTTTTGGCTGTGATTTTATCATTTCTCACTTTCGCTAACATACAAAGAGTGTCATCGGATATAGGGAAATTGAGGCCTAATTAGCCAAATCCAACCATATAGGTCATCCCAAAATGCCCAATTTTACCTAAACCTAAATTTTTAGGTGTTTTGGAGGCCTCTAGACCAGACATTTGGAGGTGGCTTTCGGATAGGTTATGACAGTCCTAATCGTCCCACCCCAGAGCGATTAGAAATCTATGCAATATTTATGGACTTTTCCTTTTGCAGTGGCTTCCTGGTAATGATTTATTGCTTCTATTAAATTTTTGCTCATTATGATGTGTTTCAGTTATCATTTTAATCATTTTATGCATGCACTGACCACAGGCCTTGGGGATCACATGTTTCTCTCCATCCGAAGGTGCTACTAATCCTTTTCTATTTCTCTAAACATAGGATCTTGACATTGGAGGAGTAGCAAGGAATCAAATACATGTTCATGCAAGCGGCGGTGACATTTGGCCTGCCCACTTTACATGTTGGCACGTGGAAGAAAGCGTACCAATCTATGGTGTAATAGAGCCCTACTTAATGCTCCTAGCCCCCAAAAAGGGAGGAGACGTATTGTAACCCGATTTTAAAGAAAATTAATAAAAAGGGCTGTACTCGACATTTGATTTCTATCTTGTTTCAATTCACTTATGTTTCTCTCCTTTCATGCATTTCATTTTGTAGGACTTAAGCGTTACATTTTGCTTTTGCATACATTGCACTTGGCATTTCTGTTTTGTTTTCATATCCTCATGCTTTCAATGGCAATCACGGTGGGATGAATACCAATTTGTAATCATCCCAGAGACCTCATAGAGGTTCATCTCAAAGATGATCAGCCTCTGACCGTAGAGCTGCCTGATGATGGGGTCTTCCATGTCTCAAAATCGCTAGATTCTGATGAGCCTGAGTCACAGGCTGACATAACCCTATTCTTTGACAGTTCTAAATGTGAGCAATGGGGTGGTGTAGGAATCATATTATTCACACCACAAGGGGCTCCAATGCCTCTATCATTTAAATTAGATTTCTCGTGCACCAACAACAATGCCGAATACGAAGCCTTGCTCATAGGTCTTCAGACAACAATCACCATGAACATCAAACATTTAAACATCTTTGGTGATTCGTTGTTAATTTTCAACCAAGTAAAGGGGGTATTACAATGTAAATGCCTAGTTCTGTAGGCTTACAAAGCCCTTATGGATAAATTCCTAACACAACTTGAATGGCATGACATAGAGGCACTCCCTCGATCATTGAATCGTTTTGCAGATACTATGGCCTCCTTGGGGTCACTAATCTCGCAAGACCCTTCTGGTGAGATGACAACCATTCAGTTCAAAACATTATCACAATACACGATGGAGCATGCAAGCTCTGACCTAACACCAGGAATCCACCTGATCCAGATTGAACCATCTCAGGATAAGTTCTCTTGAATCCATGATTTTTTTAATCATGCCAACTAGGGGTCCTTGTTCTCCCCGACCCCTCTTAATAGCAACATAACGCTATTCTTACAAGTTCTTTCCCACTCAAATTTTGCTTAGGATGAACTACAAGAGGGATTTTTTGTTCATACCATCGAGGTTTCTGATCAACAGGATTGGTACACACCCATAAGGGATTACCTCAAGTTAGGTAACCTCCCACTTGGATTGACACACACCACAAAAAGATCATTTAAATAGAAAGTGGCAAAACATGTCTTGTTAGGAGAAATTTTGTATTGTTGGAGCTATGAAGGAATCCTCCTCCGTTGCTTGGACCAGCAGGAGTCCACTTGGGCAATCACCCAAGCGCACAATGGTACCTACGGTGGCCACTTCAGCGGTATGGCCATCGCAAAGCGCTTTCTTCGCATGGGCTATTATTGGCCATCTTTAGAGCGATATTGTTGCGCATATGTAAATAAGTGCATGAAGTGTCAACACCATGCCAATTTGACACACGTACCTTCTTAGGCCTTGCAACCGATCCAATCGACTTGGCCATTTTTGTAGTGGGGCTTAGATCTAATAAAAAAGATCTCCCCTGCGTCATCAGGTCATCACACATTTATCATAATGGCCACATAGTACTTCACCAAGTGGGTGGAAGCAATTTCGCTTACCTCTACGACTAGAACCCACATTGCAGAGTTTATTTTACATAACATCATATGTCATTTTGGTATTCCATCCAATATCATCTCGGATAATGGGACATCATTCAAGAATAAATATGTGCATGCTTTGACAACAAAGTACAAAATTTAACACAATTTTTCAACACCCTATTATCCGCAGGAAAATGGGCAAGCAGAGGCATCAAACAAAATGCTAGTTGCAATCCTCAAAAATATGGTCATAGATAGTCACAAGGATTGGCACATTCAAATCTTGCTTGCCCTATGGGCTTATCGCACTAGCATTCGGACGCCCATTAGGGCAACTCCATTTTCACTGGTGTATGGCTCCAAGGTAGTCATGCCTCTCGAGTTGGAAATACCTTCCATGTGTATATCAATGCAATAGTTCATCGACGATGACACCACGTGGCAAGCCCGGTTAGATCAACTTACGTTGCTCGACGAACGATGCATCAATGCTCTTGAGCATTTACGTATCTATCAAGAGCGACTTAAGAAAGCATACAACATGAAAGTTCACCTGAGGTAATTTCAGTTTGATGACTTGGTCTTAAAAGAGAACCAGCAAAATTCTAACTTGCCGCCCCATATAAGGGAAAAATTTGTGACAAACTAGTTACGTCTGTTGAGCAAGGTGCAATGACAGTATTGTCATTGTTGTCAACACAGTCAGATAGATCGGTTGATGTAGTGGATAGGAGTTCAAAGGTTATTCAGAGTATGTACAATGATGTTAAATGCTTATGAGGATGTTTTTGATGTTTGGGTGAAGTTGTTATAGGTTGTTTGTGCAAAGTTGAAAAAATCGTCATGTTGTGGCTGCTCCACAACGTACCCCAAAATTGGGGACCCACCTTTTTGCATATTTTCCAAGAAGACCGAAGTGGCCCATATGCTAAAGATCAAAGAAAAAGCAAAACACCGCAAAGAAAAAAAGTGTCACGATATCGCGACATGTTGCATTTTCATGGTCCAAAGAAAAGAGAAAAAGCAAGGAGAAAAAAAGTGTCGCGATATCGCGACATGTTGCATTTTCGCGGTCCAAAGCAAAGAGAAAATGCAGAGAAAAGGTTTTGAAGGCAAAGCAAGGACAAAAAAGTGTCGCGATATCACGACATGTTGCATTTTGGCGATCCAAAGCAAAGAGAAAACGCAAGGAGAAAAAAGTGTCGCGATATCGCAACATGTTGCATTTTCGTTGTCCAAAGCAAAGAGAAAATGCAAGGATAAAAAAGTGTCATGATATCGAGACATGTTGCATTTTCGCAGTCCAAAGAGAAGAGAAAAAGCAAGGAGAAAAAAGTGTCGCGATATCGCGACATGTTGCATTTTCGTGGTCCAAAGAGAAGAGAAAAAACAAGAGAGAAAAAGTGTCGCGATATCGCGACATGTTGCATTTTCGTGGTCCAAAGCAAAGAGAAAGAGCAAGGAGAAAAAAGTGTCGCGATATCGCGACATGTTGCATTTTCGCGGTCCAAAGCAAAGAGAAAAAGCAAGGAGAAAAAAGTGTCGCGATATCACGACATGTTGCATTTTCACGGTCCAAAGCAAAGAGAAAGAGCAAGGAGTAAAAAGTGTCACGATATCGCGACATGTTGCATTTTCATGGTCCAAAGCAAAGAGAAAGAGCAAGAAGGAAAAAGTGTCGCGATATCATGACATGTAGCATTTTTGTGGTCCAAAGCAAAGAGAAAGAGCAAGAAAAAAAGTGTCGCGATATCGCGACATGTAGCATTTTTGCAACTCAAAAAGGGTAGGCAAGTAGAGAAACAAAAGTGTCACGATATCGCGACATGTTGCATTTTCGCGACTCAAAAAGGGCAAGCAGGCAGAGAGAAAAAGTGTCATGATATCACGACATGTAGCATTTTCGCGACTCAAAAAGGGCAGGCAAGAAGAGAAACAAAAGTGTCGTGATATCGCGACATGTTGCATTTTTGCCAAAGGAATAGAGTAGTTGATAGTGCGTCTGATATTAGTGATGAACACCAGGATAGTGAAACTGAAGACTGCATAGTGACGTGGACCTATAAGGAATAAATCGAAGATTGAATAAGGTAATTTGTCACATAAGGACAAAATTCAATGAATAAGACAAAACATTACATAAGGAATCTTTAATGATTTGAAATCATCTAAGATGGTCGTTACACATGGAAAGAAGCGGACGCATGCCCATGTGGAGAAAAGGAAACGAAGGGCCACAAAATAGAAACGAAAAGCCTTTTTGGAAACCAAAACACATGCATGCACAAGGGAAGGAGAAAACGAACAGTCATGGAAGGAGAAAATGAACAGTCATAAAAAGGAGAATATTGTGTCATAAAGGAGTTACATAAAGAAGGAGTTACAATTGACAAGTGGCATATGAGAATATGAAAGAAGGAGTTACAATTGATAGGTGGCATGTGAGAATATGGAAGTTACAAAAGGAGTTACAAAGAGAAAATATAGTTATAAAAGGAGTGTTGCTTGGAGAATTTCTATTGGGGGATTTTATTTTGTGAAGTGAGAAGAGTGTGTGGAGAAAAATAAAGAGTGAAAATCCGTGTTTTTGGGAAAAAGGTGAAAAATGTCACTTTAGTATTTTGGGCATAACTTTTGGTTGAAATTTTGAGAGGAGGTCATAGACAGAGTTCTGCACAATACCCAAAAAGCATTTAGTATTTTATAGAACGAGCTAAGATAACGGTAAATTTTTGTGAGAAGATAATATTCATATATGTCATTTTATTATCAATATCAAAATCAAGTGGGTGCTTGGTAGAGGGGTTGGTGCTCCTTTCTGTTGGTGCAGATAAATCAGGGGTTGGTGCTCCTTTATGTTGGTGTAGATAAATCAGGGGTTGGTGCTCCTTCCAGTGGGTGCTGGTAAATTGATTGTAAAGTTGGTGCTTTGCAAAGGCTGGATTTGGATGGGAGTCCAAACAGTCATTTTGAGGATGTAGCCAAATCGGTGAACCTCGGTACATCTTGTGTTGTGTGATGTTATCTTGTTATACTTGCTTTATTTGGTTTTAAGTTTTCATTGTTTTGGCTTTAAGAGTTGAATATTTAAGTTTAAAAGAGCTACACTGATTCACCCCCCCTCTTAGTGTCATTGTGAGACTAACAATTGGTATCAGAGCCAGTTTCCCTTGTCAGGCTAAATCAGCTAGGGTTGATCTTGGATTAGTATGCAATGGGTAAGAAGAATAGATCCTCCTCCAATAAGGCATCTCAATCAGTTTCAGTTCCTGTGGAAGAGAAAATTGAACTAGAAAAGATAGGAGTGAATTCTGAAGTATGTGATGAAAACCTTGAGGTTGAAGTAGATCTAGAAGGTGAGTTGATCGTTGCACTTGAAGAGTTGGATATAGAAAGGAAAAATAACAAAATATTGTCCAAGAAGTTGGAAGAATATGGGGATAATATTGAAGATCTCTTCTTACAAATTCATAAAGCCAAGAAAATAGAAGAAGCCTTGAAGTCACACCTGGATGATAAAGGCGATGTATGTAGCAAACGTGAAGAGGAATCTAACAAAGTTATTAGTGATCTAAAGCTGCAAGTAGAAGAGTCCAAAAGGATTGAAGAAACTCTCAGGTCACAGATCAATGAGAAAGAGATTGTTTGCTACAAACAAGAAGAGGAGATTGGTTTATTGAGGAAACAACTAGAAGAGGCCAATACAAATCTCAAATTTGAGAAGAGCACAGAGTTGCTAGATAAAATGATAAGGCAACAAAGAAGCTCCATGGCTAAGCTTGGTCTTGGATGTGAAGCTGAACAACCTTCATCTTCTAAATCTGCAGAGAAGAAGAAGTCCACTGCTGAAGGATCAAAGCAAGAAAAGTTTGAAGCTGAATCTTCAAAAGGAAGAAAATCTCAAAGGAGATCTACAACAAAGCAACCACAACAAAAGAGGTTCTATCACTCTCACTTTATTCATAATAATGCTTTTAATGGCTATTGTTTTAGATGCAACCATTATGGTCACAAGGCAATTTATTGTGGATTGAATAATAGATCAAAGAGTTATGCTGGTAGAAATACATCTATTTTTTCGATTGAACACCATGTGCAATGTTTTAAATGTAATGGTCATGGGCACATAGCAAGGTTTTGTCCAAGAAATTTTGTATCTAATCTAAGGCAAGATAGTAGATTTCATCAGACACAAAGAATGCAACACAGACAGGGAAGAAATCATGTGCATCAAAGAAAGGAAAATAATCATCCATCAAGGATGCACAAGAGACAACCACCCAAGAGAAATGTTCAAGTTCACAAAAAGGTTCAAAATAGGGATGCAGTTGAAAAACTCAAGCCCAAGTTCAAGGAAGTTTGGAGAAAGAAAGAAGAGAGGAAATCATGTCTCCTTGGACTGAAGGAGACTACTCCTCTATTGCACTAAGCAGCTCCAGTTAGCACATCCTCAGGGGGAGCAATCTTAAAGTTTTATTTTAATGCTCCTATGTTGTTTGGTTATCTGAGGATGAAAGGCAAGTAGTCAGGGGGAGTTGTCGTATAGTTGTCAAAGTGTGTTTTAGTTCATGTAGTTGTTTGTGGAGGTGCCATGAAGGGTGGTGATTAAGTTGAGACTTGTCACCATTGGTAGTATTGCTATATGTCAGTGTTGTACTTTTGATGGTTCTTACTGCCATGGTTCAAAGTTATGGATTATAACGGTTCAGATAATTTGGTTTAGTGAAAGAATGTTGCCCTAGCTACATAGATGTGTTTTGATAAAAGCAGTGTGTATTTGTGCTGCACATTGATGTGAAGATTGTTAGATCTATTATGATGCTTTGGTGAAAATATTTAATTCGTGTGCAAAATCAAAAAGCTCACATTTTATTATTGCATTCAAGGTGCCTACATGAGCAGGAAGTTACATTAATACAAATTGGTACTAAATGGGTCTTTCGAAACAAATTGAATGAAGACGGATAGGTAGTCAGGAATAAAGCAAGATTGGTATGTAAAGGCTATGCACAAGTTGAAGGTATTGACTTTGAGGAAACCTTTGCACCTGTGGCTAGACTAGAGGCAATTAGAATGTTTTTGGCTTTAGCAGTTTACAAGAATTTCAAAGTTTATCAAATGGATGTGAAATCAGCATTTTTGAATGGGAAACTTGAAGAAGAGGTTTATATTGAGCAGCCAGATGGTTTCCAACTTGGTGATGATCCCAACTTGGTTTGCAAGTTGAAGAAAGCATTATATGGCTTAAAACAGGCACCTCGAGCATGGTATGCAAGGCTAGACAACTATCTTACTCAACAAGGGTTCAAGAAAGGTATGGTGGATAGTAATTTGTATGTCAAAATAGAAAATGGCCATCTTATTGTTCTTGTTGTATACGTAGATGATATCATATTTGGTAGCAGCAAAGATGAGTCGTGTAAAGATTTAGCAAATAAGATGCAGAAAGAATTTGAAATGTCAATGATTGGTGAACTTTCATATTTCCTCGGGTTGCAAGTTAATCAAAATGAGAAGGGCATATTTATTTCTCAAATTAAATATGTGAAAGAGATGCTAAAAAAGTTCACAATGGAGGATTGTAAGCCAGTTAGCACTCCCATGATGATAGGTTGCAAGTTGAGCAAGGATGACAAATCTCCACATGTTGATCAAACCATGTACAGATCTATGATTGGGAGCTTACTATACTTGAAAGCTACCAGACCAGATATTTTGTAGGCAGTATGCATGGTAGCACGATTTCAGGCTAGTCCCAAGGAGACTCATGTGACAGCAGTGAAGAGGATTCTTCGGTACCTCAAGGGTACTATGGAGTATGGGTTATGGTATCCGAAAGGTAAGGACTTCACCCTTATTGCGTATTCAGATGCAGATTGGGCAGGATGTGTAGATGATAAAAAGAGTACCAATGGAGGTGCATTCTATCTTGGAGACAGGTTGGTCGCGTGGCACAGTAAGAAACAAGAGTCAGTCTCCTTATCCACAACAGAGGTAGAATATATTGCAGCGACAACGTGTTGTACGCAGGTATTATGGATGAAACAAACCCTGAAATATCTTGGTATTAACTTCAGTGAGCCAATTTTAGTTAAGTGTGATAACACCAGTGCCATTAACATCTCAAAGAATCTGGTTATGCATTCTCGCACAAAACATATTGCTATCCGGTATCACTTTTTGAAGGAGAAAGTTGCGGAAGGTGAGGTTAAGTTGGATTTTGTTCCAACAACAGAGCAAGTAGCGGATATCTTCACAAAACCATTGCCCAAGGAAGTCTTTGAGTACCTTCGCAATAAATTGGGAGTGGTCATGCTTCCCAAGAATTGACTAGCTATCGGGACCACATTCTCAGGGGGAGCATTTGTGTATTTGTTTATCTTTTTGCTCATGTTTGTGATTTTTTCTAAGTGTAATAATTTTTTCCTGAGAATGTTGTGCATGGACTCAGGGGGAGTTTGCAGTAGCCCTTTGGTATTGTTGTCAAAAGGGGAGAAGAGTTACAAGAAATTGCACGTGTGTTGCCAACAATTCCAAAGGGGGAGATTGTTGAGCAAGGTGCAGCGATAGTATTGTCATTGTTGTCAACACAGTCAGATAGATCGGTTGATGCAGTGGACAGGAGTTTAGAGGTTATTCAGAGTATGTACAGTGATGTTAAATGCTTATGAGGATGTTTTTGATGTTTGGGTGAAGTTGTTACAAGTTGTTTGTGCAAAGTTGAAAAAATCGTCATGTTGTGGCTGCTCCACAACGTACCCCAAAATTGGGGACCCACCTTTTTGCATATTTTCCAAGAAGACCGAAGTGGCCCATATGCTAAAGATCAAAGAAAAAGCAAAACACCGCAAAGAAAAAAGTGTCGCGATATCGCGACATGTTGCATTTTCACGGCCCAAAGCGAAGAGAAAAAGCAAGGAGAAAAAAGTGTCGCGATATCGCGACATGTTGCATTTTCACGGCAAAGAAAGAGAGGAGAAAAAACAAGGAGAAAAAAGTGTCGCGATATCGCGACATGTTGCATTTTCAGTGCCAAAGGAGAAGAGAAAAGCAAGGAGAAAAAGTGTCACGATATCGCGACATGTTGCATTTTCATGGTCCAAAGAGAAGAGAAAAAGCAAGGAGAAAAAAGTGTCGCGATATCGCGACATGTTGCATTTTCGCGGTCCAAAGAAAAGAGAAAAGCAAGGAGAAAAAGGTGTCACGATATGGCGACATGTTGCATTTTCGCGGTCCAAAGCAAAGAGAAAAAGCAAGGAGAAAAAAGTGTCGCGATATCGCGACATGTTGCATTTTCGCGGTCCAAAGCAAAGAGAAAGAGAAAGAAGGAAAAATGCCGAACGACAGGCAGCCCAAAGCAAAGAGAAAAGCAAGGAGAAAAAAGTGTCGCGATATCGCGACATGTTGCATTTTCACGGTCCAAAGCAAAGAGAAAAGCAAGGAGAAAAAAGTGTCGCGATATCGCGACATGTTGCATTTTCATGGTCCAAAGCAAAGAGAAAAAGCAAGGAGAAAAAAGTGTCACGATATCGCGACATGTTGCATTTTCGCGGTCCAAAGCAAAGAGAAAGAGCAAGAAGGAAAAAGTGTCGCGATATCGCGACATGTAGCATTTTCGTGGTCCAAAGCAAAGAGAAATAGCAAGAAGAAAAAAGTGTCGCGATATCGCGACATGTAGCATTTTCGTGGCTCAAAAAGGGCAGGCATGTAGAGAAACAAAAGTGCGATATCGCACAGCATGACAAACCCCAAAGAGAAAAAAAGGTCACGATATCGTGACATGTTGCATTTTTGCCAAAGGAATAGAGTAGTTGACAGTGCGTCTGATATTAGTGATGAACACCAGGATAGTGAAACCGAAGACCGCATAGTGACGTGGACCTATAAGGAATAAATCGAAGATTGAATAAGGTAATTTGTCACATAAGGACAAAATTCAATGAATAAGACAAAACGTTACATAAGGAATCTTTAATGATTTGAAATCATCTAAGATGGTCGTTACACATGGAAAGAAGCGGACGCATGCCCATGTGGAGAAAAGGAAACGAAGGGCCACAAAATAGAAATGAAAAGCCTTTTTGGAAACCAAAACACATGCATGCACAAGGGAAGGAGAAAATGAATAGTCATGGAAGGAGAAAATGAATAGTCATGGAAGGAGAAAATGAACAGTCATAAAAAGGAGAATATTGTGTCATAAAGGAGTTACATAAAGAAGGAGTTACAATTGACAAGTGGCATATGAGAATATGAAAGAAGGAGTTACAATTGATAGGTGGCATGTGAGAATATGGAAGTTACAAAAGGAGTTACAAAGAGAAAATATAGTTATAAAAGGAGTGTTGCTTGGAGAATTTCTATTGGGGGATTTTATTTTGTGAAGTGAGAAGAGTGTGTGGAGAAAAATAAAGAGTGAAAATCCATGTTTTTGGGAAAAAGGTGAAAAACGTCACTTTAGTATTTTGGGCATAACTTTCTCATACGATATCATTTTTGGCTAAAATTTTGAGAGGAGGTCATAGACAGAGTTCTGCACAATACCCAGAAAGATTTTAGTATTTGACAGAACGAGCTAAGAGAATGGTCAATTTTTGTGAGAAGAGAAGATTCATATATGTCATTTTATTATCAATATCAAAATCAAGTGGGTGCTTGGTACAGGGGTTGGTGCTCCTTTCTGTTGGTGCAGATAAATCAGGGGTTGGTGCTCCTTCTAGTGGGTGCTTGGTAAATTGATTGTAAAGTTGGTGCTTTGCAAAGGCTGGATTTGGATGGGAGTCCAAACAGTCATTTTGAGGATGTAGCCAAATCGGTGAACCTCGGTACATCTTGTGTTGTGTGATGTTCTCTTGTTATACTTGCTTTATTTGGTTTTAAGTTTTCATTGTTTTGGCTTTAAGAGTTGAAGATTTAAGTTTAAAAGAGCTACACTGATTCACCCCCCCCTCTCAGTGTCATTGTGAGACTAACAAGGTCCCTATGTAATTGACAGTAAAATAGAACCTGGAACATACCGGCTTGCCTCTCTTGAAGGAATCAAGGAACTTGAACCCTTGAACATCAGTCATTTGAGGCCATTCCACATTTAGAGAGCCATAGCCCACCCTAAAAGCTCCAAGGATTCCTACAATCGCTTGGTCAAACCTAAAAAGCTCCAAGGATTCTTACAATCGCTTGGTCAAACCCAAAAAGCTCCAAGGATTCTCACAATCACTTGGTCAAACCTAAAAAGCTCCAAGGATTCTTACAATTGCTTGGTCAAACCTAATAAGCTCCAAGGATTCTTACAATCACTTGGTCAAACCCAAAAAGCTCCAAGGATTCTCACAATCACTTGGTCAAACCCAAAAAGCTCCAAGGATTCTCACAATCGCTTGGTCAAACCTAAAAAGCTCCAAGGATTCTCACAATCGCTTGGTCAAACCTAAAAAGCTCCAAGGATTCTTACAATCACTTGGTCAAACCTAAAAAGCTCCAAGGATTCTCACAATTGCTTGGTAAAACCTAAAAAGCTCCAAGGATTCTTACAATCGCTTGGTCAAACCTAAAGAGCTCCAAGGATTCTTACAATCGCTTGGTCAAACCCAAAAAACTCCAAGGATTCTCACAATCACTTGGTCAAACCCAAAAAGCCCCAAGGATTCTCACAATCGCTTGGTCAAACATAAAAAGCTCCAAGGATTCTCACAATCGCTTGGTCAAACCCAAAAAGCTCCAAGGATTCTCACAATCACTTGGTCAAACCTAAAAACGCCCCAAAGGTATCAATAATCCCTTTGGTCAAACCAAAACACTCCAAGGATTCCCACAATCGCTTGGTCAACCTAAAACGCCCCAAAGGTATCCATAAACCCTTTGGTCAAACCAAAAGCTCCAAGGGTTCCCATAACCGCTTGGTCAAAAACAAATATTCAAAAACAAACAAAACAATAAAATAATCAAAAATAAAACAAAAACAAAAGATAATCAAAAATCACAAAAAAGTTGCATCTCACTTCCATGCATACTCTTAAAAAATCAAAACACAAAAAAATAAACTGCATTAGGCATCACATCCATACATTGCATATTTGTTGGTCATACATGTCACAAACACCATAGACTGTAATTGCTAGGCAATTCCATCATTTTCCACATTTAATCCATTTTATAAACACATACATCCAGAATAACACCATCCACATTTTTAACATAGTCAGTTGTCTCCTAATGTATTTAGGGTTTTCGTCATTCAACTGTCTTTAGATTTCTAGCCAAAAACCGTACAAAGTCAGACAAATTTTACAAAGGTAGAGTTTTACTTGGATCACGCCTCGTTACGTAACATCCCTACACAAGTTAAAACACATAAAATAATTCCCAAGTTGTGTAAACGCAAGAGAAACCTACAAAGTAGTCTAGGGTACCATAGGTGAAAGGTTAGCCTGTTCATCCCCTCGTGCGAATGGTTCGAGAATGCTGAGAATTGAAAAAAGGACAAGCTCTTCCACATCCATCCCCCATAATCAACAGTGGTTTTTACCACTATCCATCATATCCCCAATCACCTTTGGTCCCCAAAGTCGTAAGGATTCATACTACACGCCCCTGACAAGGATGGGTAGTCATCCCCAAGGCCTAAAAGGATCAATGCCATTCAAAAGAAAAATCCCAACAATCCATCATCACAAACATCTCCAATCACCTTTGGTCACCAAAGTCATAAGGATTCATACTACACGCCCCTGACAAGGATGGGTAGTCATCCCCAAGACCTAAACAGATCAATGCCCTTACATAATACTATCCCTAATCCCCTTTGGTCCCCAAAGTCGTAAGGATTCGTACTACACGTCCCTGAATAGGATGGGTAGTCATCCCCAAGGCCAAAAGGATCAAGGCCATTCATAAGCCAAAAACATATGAAGCTCAACTTTGCAACCAAAAAAATCAAATAACAGTGGTTATCACCACTATTCAAATCCCTTGCTCAAAAAGAAAAACAAAAAGAGAAAAATAAACAGTGATTTTCATCACTATGTATGAGAGCAAGTATCCCAACAAGTTGAGCAACTAAAAGACGCCTGAACTTGAATCCCTAGAATTCTCAACATTCGAAAAACCATCTAGGTGATCCTCATTACGGGTTTGGTGGATAGCCTACCTGACAATGGCGGTATCCTAACCGCATGACGATATGTCTATCACATTAGCTTTGCGTGTGAGCAGACCAATGTTTGCATGTGGATGAGCTAGCTTATGGTACCTTAGTTTATCCCATGGATTCATCTTACTAAATACAACAACGGAGTTAGTGGAGCTAATTAGGTGATCCTCAGTACAGTTTTGGTTGACAACCTATCTGGCATTGGTGGTATCCTGATAAATACCACATAAACAAATTCAATTGCACACACATGGATGTAAAATAACTTGGTCAAACTCAATTCTGATTCATACCTTGTTCAAAAATCTTGTGAGATAAATGTACAATCTTGGCTAGTTAGTTAAAATATCTGAATCTCAGAAAAACCTTAACTACATTTTAAAACAACTGGTACATTTTATTACTTACATCACCATCAAAAAATATGAAAAACACCAAAACAAAATTATCACATGCAACGTCATTCCACAAAGCAATCACATCGTACAAAAAGCCAGTAACTCCTGTACAGTCTATGGTGCCATCGACAAGTTACCAACAAATCATTTCATTCATTCCATATGCATACATCATATCATTAGAAACATCGCATTCATAATAACACATGCATACATCATCATCAATAAATGTGCATAAATAGAAAAAATAAATCATGACAAGTGTATAAACACAAAGAAAAGTCATGTATATATATATCATCAAAATTCCCGTAGGCTACAATAAGTCGGTCCTCTGACCTAGCAAAACAAAGCAAAAACTCAAAAACCCCCAAGCCTAGGGCGTCGGCCACCATGATCACGTAGGATCGGTGTGACGGGAACTACCCCCCATGGTGTGGGTCCTATGCGACCTCTCAGGGTGGCTGCTGCTAGCCCCCGCATCACGCCCACTAGCGCCCCCCTCATCCAGCCACCTAGGATGAGAAGATGTTGACTGCTCAGTATCATTGTCTCTCATCCGACGTGAAGACCCACCTCCAGGGAGCTCAAGTAACCGCCCATCGAGGTGGATAATATCTGCCTCCAACTCCATCCGATGTCGAAACCAATCCACCTCCCATCGATGGTACGTAGCCACTATGTCATCATGTTGTGCCAACTGAGTTCATAGGAGATCCCTCTCCTACACAGTATCTGTGTCCCCATCCCACCGGTGGTACATAGCCAATGCATTCTCTCGCTCTGCTAACTGAGTCCGTAGGAGATCCCTCTCCTATAGAGCATCCCCAAGTTCCTCGTCCCGTCTCCAAAGCAGATCCTCCATTCATGCTATCTCTACATGATGCCTCACCTCCACACCCTCTAGGACTGCCTGAGGCATCGGCATATCTGAGATGGCAGGCTGCTCTGGCTCCCACTGCTCCAGGATGTCCTACATGTCCGGCTGCTTCAGAATCCCAAAATCATCCCCCCAAAGCTGTCAACCTCCACCATGTTTGCATCCTCGAGGGAGCCCATCGAGCCCCCAACCCTCTTTCGATGCCTCTACACCCTCACCACCTACTATTGCCACCTCTAGACCTCTTAGAGGCCCCTCACCCCGCCATTGCCGCAATGTCCACCACTGGTCGTACTCAGCGGTCGCCCCAACATTGTCCACGTCAGGAACATCGATCACTGCATTTGACTCCTCCCCAAGCGGCTCGATGATCGGCTAGGCCATATTCCTCTCGTCGCCCCGACATCGATAGATCAAAGGCTCGCTAGGCAACCCCTGGTGCACCCCAAACTGTCACATCACTCGAATGTATGGGAAATACTCTCGCTCGATCCCATGTCGCCCGATCAGCCATCTCCCCCTGTGCACCCGCCAGAGCCACTCTCTAGCCTCAGGTCATGCTGGACAGTCCCAGTATGGGTGCCAGAACACCTCCCCTAGAGCAAGCCGAGCGAAGGCATCAGCATAGTGCCCTACGACACCTGCCCACCACCGACTCTGCCCTTGCTCCTCAGATCGCCACCATAGAGCCATGTACCCTATCTCCCTGTCAACCATCTCTGCCCGCGTGGTCCATGACAAACCCTATGGTCGCTCCATAACTATGTGCTACCACCCCCAACACTACAACAAGTAGCTGCACCCAATCCCCTTTCACCTTTGGTAGCGGACCTCATACAGCTCATCATAAAGCTATGCCAGAAGCATCTGTCCCCACCTCATAATCAAGGGTGCCTCCGTCGGACACTCGACCAATCTAAACACTACCTCCAGCAGGTTCCATGGGAACCTCGTGCCTGAGGAGTCGGGAAGTAGCATGTTGGAGATGAGGGTCATCAGTAATGCATGCCTCACCCCCAAAACACCCCTCTCTAGCCACCACCGCACCAAGATACCGCCAATCAAGCAATCCCCCTCCACCCTCTCCATCGGAATATCCACCCCCATCTCCGCCCCATGCCCGAAGCACCGTGTCAGCATAGCCATCCGCTGATCACGTGGCGTAGTCCGGATCGGAAGCCCATCTATCAAAATTCGTAGAATCCGATAGACATCCTCAAGAGTCACCATCATCTCCCCTATTGGGAGATGAAAGGTATTTGTCTGGGGATCCCACAAGTTGATCAGGGTCATCAGATAGGCTCGATCCCCCACCATAGGCTCTAGTCGAGTCACCTGCTTGAGCCCAAGGGCATCAAGCCACGCCCAGTCAGCCACAGTCAGCGCCTCCCATGCTTTAGAGAACACCGTCGGCACACGGTATCGACTCTTCACAACCTGCAAAAGAAAACAAATCAAAAACATTAAAACATGACAAAAACAAAAAACAAAACAAAATTGTACAACACTAAAACAATATAGAGTAATGTATACAAATTGTACAGATCAATACAAACTGTACAACAAAAGTAACAACACTATACAGACAAACACATCACAAACATTTTAACCTAGGGTTTTTAACTCTAGTTTAAACTTAAAAAAAAAAAACAAAATAACAGAAAACATTTAACCTAGGGTTTTCTTTTTAACTCTAGTGTAAACAAAAAACAACAAGAACAAATTCCAAATAACAATTTGTCAGTACCTAGGGTTTTTAACTCTAACATCAAACTGATAAATAAAAAAAAAAAACATCCAAATAACAAATTTGTCAGTTCCTAGGGTTTTTTAACTCTAGTTCAAACTGATAAATTAAAAACACAAAAAAAATCCAAATAACAATTTGTCAATACCTAGGGTTTTTAACTCTAACATCAAACTGATAAATAACAAAACAAAAAACAAACAAAACATTCACAAATGAATTTGTTAGTTCCTAGGGTTTTTTAATTCTAGTTCAAACTGATAAATAACAAACAAAAAACAAAAACACTAAAACAAACAGTTAACCTAGGGTTTTCATCCTAGTCTAAACTAACAAAAACAAAATACAAAAATTAACAGTTAACCTAGGGTTTTCATCCTAGTCTACACTAACAAAAATAGTACAAAACTACAACAAATAGTTAACCTAGGGTTTTCATCCTAGTCTAAACTGACAAAAATACAAAAACAAAATTAAATAGTTAACCTAGGGTTTGACCTTAGTCTAAACTGATGAACAACAACAAACAAAATAAAAATGAAACTAGGGTTTTTTACCTTAGTTTACTCAAAATCAAAATCTAACCTAGGGTTTTTAACTCTAGTTTAAAACAAAAACATCATTACAAACAACTCTAAGGTTTTACCTTAGTTTACAAAAATCAAATTTTAACCTAGGGTTTAAACTACAAAAAAATCAAACAAAATAACAACTAGGGTTTCTAACTCTAGTTAAACAAAAATAACACTTTAACCTAGGGTTTTCATTTTACTATAAAACTAAAAAATACAACACACAATAACAACAGTTTTCAGTTCCTAGGGTTTAACCTTAATCTAATAAAAAACATAGAAAACAACATCAAATAATTTTTTTAAGTTAAGTTTTCAATCTTAGTTTAAACTAGGGTTTTCTTTTTTTAGCTTACAACAAAACACAAATTCACACAAACAACACACATTTAACTAGGGTTTTCATTTTTAAATTGAAAAACAAAATACAAAAGAAAAAAAAACGAATTGCGGTTTTAAACTGTAACACAAACCAAACAAAATATAGAGGAGGATCACTTACCGGTCTCGCTTCGACTCCGCCACTTGATGATCCGGTCCATGAACTCATGGTGTCCGAGAAATCTGATAGCACTCCGCTACACGAACTCGACCTCCTCCTCCTCATAGCTCCAAAATGCCAGGAAAAACAAATGCAAATGAGCCCAAAACCTAGTTTTGGCCCTTAAATAGGCTTTTAGGCCTATAATCATTCCCCCCTAGGATGAGCTCTCTAGTTAGCACTCGTACCACCTTGGGACGATTACTAAACTAGTATTCGTCCCACCCAAGGATGATTACAGAGCCAAAAATTCAAAAATAGCAAAAAATGCACCAAAATGCACAAAAAATAGCAATAAACTTGCCGATCAAAGGGGCCTTTGTGCCTGTGATTCTTGGCATGCAAACCAGTTGGGGAAAACCCACTACCTACTCCTAAGAAGGCTAAAAGGGAACACTCCAGGAGGAGGAGGAGAATTCACCCCAAAGGCCAAAAAGGGTCAAAACCCAACCAAAAATAGCAATAAACTTGTCGATCAAAGGGGCCTTTGCGCCTATGATTCTTGGCATGAAAAACTGACATTGGGGTCACAAATCCTCACTATCCTACTCCCTAAGAAGGCTACCATAGCCGGACCGCTCCATGGGAGGATGGATTTTCGAGAATTTCATCCCCAAACGACGTCACAAAAAGGGTCCAAACCCACCCAAAAATAGCAATAAACTTGCCGATCAAAGGGGCCTTTGCGCCTGCAATTATTGGCATGAAAAACCGATGTTGGGGTCACAAATCCTCACTATCCTACTCCCTAAGAAGGCTACCATAGCCGGACCGCTCCACGGGAGGATGGATTTTCGAGAATTTCATCCCCAAACGGCGTCACAAAAAGGGTCCAAACCCACCCAAAAATAGCAATAACATTGCCGAACGAAGGCGCCTTTGTGCCTGACATTATTGGCATCCAAAATAGACATTGGGGTCACAAATTATCACTATCCTACTCCCTAAGAAGGCTACCATAGCCGGACCACTCCACGGGAGGACATATTTTTGACAATTTTAGCTCCAAAATGCGTCACAAAAAGGGTTCAAACCCACCAAAAATAGGTCAGAATGTTCAAAAACTACATAGGCATTCAATGGAAACCAACTGAAGGCACCCTTACCTAAGTCATCTTGGGTCAAGCGACTCATCACTTTTCTCATGTCGGTCATTCCCTCATCGATTTGTCGCTTGAGGGGGTAGTCACACTTAGTCACCAATCAACAAAAACACACCCAATCAAGGAAATGGCACGCATTCAAAGGATCATTGACAAAGACAATCACGCCCCTGCTTGGGGCAGCAAACAAGCAATAATCACAGGCTGATCAAACACTTGGCATTCTAGAATCATGAACTCAAGGTTCCCATAGACAAAAGGTTGCGCCCTTTGCCTATTCATGATTGAACAATGTCCAAGATCAAGTAACACCTCATCGAAAAAGGTTAACACTTGAATTAAGCTCCTTAGCTCGTCAGAAGCAAGGATTCAAGAATGCGTGCCCTTTCCATACTTGGGGCATCAAGAGTTGGTTAGGTTATTGAGAAACCCTAATCATTAGTGCTTTGGTTATCTATTTTTTCTCAGCACTATGCCATGCATAGTGCATCCCAAAAAGGGGCATCTGTAGACACCAAAATAGCACCAATCCGATTATGTGACGACAAGCACTGATTGAATTGACATACATAGCCCCTAGGGCAGCCCCCAGAGGTTAAACAGTGGTCCTAACCACTCCCACAATAGTTTGGAAGGTCAGAGGTCAATTTGGCACCTTTTTAGCACTTTGCTCCCTACTCGTCCCACCCTAGGACGATTACAAACTGGTATTCATCCCACCTTGGGATGATTATCAGCATTCATCCCAGGGTGGGACGATTAGCAGGTTTGACTGGCAAAAAGTCAAACCTCGATAGGTTCACCACTTAACTGCACCTTCAGGGCATGCAATTGCGAGGAACGACTTCAAATCAAGGAGAGGGACTTTAGTCAAGCATGCCTTGATCATGGAGGCCTCATGCAAAGAGACTCTAAATCAAGGAATAATATTTTCTCCCAAAATAGGGCAAACAAGTCAAGTGGCACCCTCGCATGCGCATTCAAAGAGAGAGACCCTAGGTCTATAAATTGGTGAGTCTTCTCACCCCAAAAAAGGAACATAGAAGGAGCATTTGGAGCAACGAAGTGCTGCCGAATCAAACCCTTACCCTCATTGTGCTTCTTACATCCTTGATCTCTCTTTTGGAAGGGAGGTTATTGGGTGATTATTGGAAGCACAATCCAGACCCAAACCCAAACATTTGGCCACAATACCCCACAAAATTTGCCAAAAAAACCCCATAAGAGGTTTTGGACCCATCCCAAGTGGATTGGTGCCGAAACTGAGTCCCAAACGGTGGGTGATCTACCCCCGAGTGCCCCCCGCACTGCTGTAGTTCTAATCGCCCCACCCTAGAGTGATTAGAAATCTATGGTAGATTTCCATACTATTATTTTTGCATTTGATTCTAGGTCACTTACATATGCTGTCATTTAAATTTCATGTGATTCTGACAAGTTTTGGCTATGATTTTATCATTTCTCGCTTTCACTAACATACAGGGAGCATCATCAGATATAGGGAAATCAAGGCTGAATTAGCCAAATCCGACCATCTGGGTCATCCCAAAATTCCCCGTTTTACCTAACCCCAACTTTGTAGGTGTTTTGGAGGCCTCTAGACTAGACATTTAGGAGGTGGCTTTCGGATAGGTTATGACAGTCCTAATCGTCCCACCCCGGAGCGATTAGAAATATATGCAAGATTTCTGGACTGTTCCTTTTGCAGTGGCTTCCTGGTAATGTTTTATTGCTTTTGTTAAATTTTTAGCTCATTCTGATGTGTTTCAGTTATCGTTTTAATCATTTTATGCATGCACTAATCGTAGGCCTTGGGGATCGCATGTTTCTCTCCATCCGCAGGTGCTACTAATCCTTTTCTGTTTCTTTGAACATAGGATCTCGACACTGGAGGAGCAGCAAGGAATCAAATATGTGTTCACGCAAGCGGCGATGACATTTGGCCCGCCCACTTTACATGTGGGCACACGAAAGAAAGCGTACCAATCCGTGGTGTAATAGAGCCCTACTTAACGCTCCTAGCCCTCGAAAATGGAGGAGATGTATTGTAACCTGATTTTAAAGAAAATTAATAAAAAGGGTTGTACTCGACATTTGCTTTCTATCTTGTTTCAATTCGCTTATGTTTCTCTCCTTTCATGCATTTCAGTTCATAGGACTTAAGCGTTACGTTTTGCTTTTGCATACATCGCACTTGGCATTTCCATTTTGTTTTCGTATCCTCGTGCTTTCACAAACACATGGAAGGGTGATCATAAATATGAATGGAAAGCAATATAATGAGGTTTCTCTACTAGGAAGGTTGAACGAATGTTTAGTACAAGTAAAAGAAATATCAGTCTTGGAAATAATAGAGGACTAGGTAGCCCAAGACATAATTTATAAGATGAAACACAACCTAATTGGTAAATTTATGGGTTTTAAACCATCCTTGCACTTTCTCTACATAAGGATAATAAAATAATAACATTTGGAAGAAAAATATGTAATTCTAAAAATTTCAAATAGGTATTTATCTATGGAGTTCATGTTAATGGTAGAGCGACAAAAATTATTTTAAGGTGGATTGTATCATCATGGGCTAGTGGGACTATTCCTACCACCATGGAATATGAGATTCACGCTAAGGAGGGAACCAACTACAACACCAATATGGATAATATTATTTTCCCTTCCTAGTTTTAGGAGGACCAATAACTTGTGCTAGTATTTGTGTAGAAATGGACCTAAATAAACCTCTTCCAATGAATATAGACCTAAAAATAGTATATTTTGTTTATAACCAACAACTATATTATGAATATTTTCTATTCAGATGTAAGCTATACCACACTCACGAATATTTGGCTAGAATGTGCCCAATAGGTAAGGATCAACAACTAGAGAAAGATGAGATAAATGCAAATATTAACATGGCAAGAAAATATATTAAGTTGAAGATAAATCAAAATATATAGGAAGTCCCAACAGAATTTGAGGGATTTCTATAAGTAATTAGAACACGAAACGAAATAAATTAGCAAAGTAATCGAAGACAAGAAGGAAAAGCAGGAAGACAAAATAATAGATATGACATATTCAAACAACTTAAAAACTTAGAAATAGAAGGGGAATTTAAAATAGAAGGATAAGAGGATGATATTCACTAGGTCACACTGAATAATTAGGAACAATTCTAAGTAGCATCAAGGAACAAGTAAGAAGTAAAACTAGACATGACCTCTATCATGGAATAGGAGATTCAATCCATGAGGGAGACCATAGGAGGGGAAATGGAGTAGGTGATAGTACTACCTCAATAAATAGATATGAAAGAAGGAAATAAGAATAAATATGGCCCTACTTTAGGGATTTATCAAATGGAGAAGAAATAGAAACCAAACTAATCAATATGGAGGAACATAGGAAGAAATTTGAGCTAGAATAGAAAGGTAAAATTGATGGTTGATTTCATACCTCCCACTTTTCAATGATATTAATTACTTGGAATTTGAGGGGTTTAGGTAACTACTCCAAACAAAAGGTAGTCAAAAATATTATCATGGATATGAGTCGATATATATATATATTTTTATAAGAAATCAAAATGTAGGGAGAATAAATTATAGAAAATAAACAAGAGTAAATGGAAAAAATGAGAGATCCTTACTCAATTGGCATACGAAAAATCAGGGGTATTGGCCACTATATGAAATCACCAACTATTCCTAGTGATAGGGGTAGCCTCCATGAGAGCGGTAATAATGGTTCGGTTACAAAATAAGAAAAATGAAAAAACTAGACTATATTTAATTTCTATGAAGCACAAACAATCATATTATAGAGGGATCATTGGCCAACCACCTAGACATTTAGAGACAACTACCTAGAGGATCAATTAGTCATAGAGGGAGATTTTAATGCAAATCTTAGAATAGAGGAACAAAAAGGATGTAGAGCCATGTTGAAGAAAAAGGATAGGTTCTTCTTAGTAATAACAAGTCAAAAGAACCCAATAGTTATCCCAACTATGGATAGCTCCATGATGTAGACAAATAGAAGAAAGTAAGATGAGACAGTAAAATATTGCTTTGATCATTTCTTCATGGGGGAGGAATTATACTTGTATACCAAGAATCAAGGGAGGATCATGGATAGGCTTTCTTCAGACCATTTTCTAGTAATCCTTACCATAGAAGAAGATAATCATAAATTTGGAGTAAATTTTTAATTTGAGCTATGGTGGCTAAAAGACGAAGAGTTGGAGGACCACTTAAAGGAATGGTGGGAAGTAGGGAAACCAATATTTGGGACAACCCAATTAAAACTCCAAAAACAACTGAAATATGTGAGAACCCAACTAAAGGGGTCGAGTAAACACAAGAAGGAACTCACTAAAATCCAAAAGAATGAATTCAAGGATAAAAAATAGAATATTGCTAGGGAGATAATACAAGGAACTATTAAGAAATATTTGTTGCAATGTGAGACAAAAATTCTTAGCAAAGAGGAAGCATTAGAGGAAGAAAAAGGGATATACTAGAGGTAAAGAGCCAAAGTTACATGGTTAAAGGAGGAGGATCAAAACACAACTTTCTTCCATAAGACAACAACAACTAGAAGATAATAAAATAGAACTACAAGCCTTATATATATGATGGGTCAGGTAAAAAATAATGGAACTGAAATGAAAACTATAGAAAATTAGTACTTCTATACCCTATTTAGAAGTAATAAAAATTTGAATGCAACATGTCAAGATAAGATACTAGAGGTAATTTTACAATAAATTGAGCGTGACACAATACATTATTAATGAAGGAAATTTCTTTGGAAGAAACATCATAAATCATACAAAAAATACAAACGGGAAAGACCCCACGATCAGATGGGTTATCCATTGAATTTTATCAGCACTTTTGGGAAATTATGGGCCAAGTAGTGGTGGAGGTGTTGGAGGAAATCAAATAGAGTAAGCAAATGTTAAAAGCCTTGAATCATACTTTTATTACCTTAATTCCTAAGGGCCCACCTAGTGATATAATTAGTAATTATAGGCATATTTCACTATGTATTGTAGTATACAATATATTAAGAAAGCTTAGGGCAGAGATGTTAAAACCTTTTATACCAAATCTTATTTCAAGTGAGCAAGGTGGTTTTGTTGAAGGTAGAAAAATTCTATATGGAATAGTAGTGGCCAAAGAGATGATACACACAATGTCCAAGCAGAAGGACCTAGGTATTTTTATTAAATAAGATCTTTCTAAGGCCTATAACATAGTAGACTAGACCTTTATGCAAAGAATTTTAGAAAAATGGGTTTTGGAGATGGGTAGAGAGATTTGGTAAAAGCATTTACATAGACTATATCATTCTTAATTCTAGTAATTGACAGTCCATATCCCATGTTCATAGTAGAATAGGGGATGATGCAAGGGGACCCTCTCTCCCCTTACCTTTTTATCCTATATGTATATGGTCTAGGGAGACTACTAGAAAGAAGGAGACAAGAGGGAACGTTGAGGGGTTTGAAAATAGGCTCTCAAATTGAGGTAAACCACCTCTAATTTGTGGATAATACTGCTCCTATTAGTCAATCCAATCTCCTAGTAGAAATAATCATAAAAAAAAATTATATGGGTATACTAAAGCTATTAGGTAAACTTTAAATGAACAAAATATCAAATAGTATTTTTCAATACACGAAGAGGGTGAGAAATAAAATTATGTAGTTTTTGAACTTCATGTAAATCCATTTACCCATAAAGTATCTAGGAGTACCTTTGTTTACAAAGAAAATAAAAAGCAAGGAGTAGAAAGCATTGATTGATAGACTACAAGCTAAGTTGAGCAAATGGATGCACAAATGGCTAAGCTTGGGAGGAAGGCTTACAATGATTAAAGTTGTGCTAAAAGCCCTTCCAATTTATAAATTTTCCATACTTCAAGCTTTAAAGGGAATTCTAAAAGATATTGACAAACACAAAAGAATTTTTTTGTGGTTAGGCATAAGGAGAGAACATAAATTAACACTAGTTGGATGGGAGAAGAGATGTTAACCAAAACTATAGGGAGTCTTGGGGATAAGATCAACATCCCATAACAACAATGCACTAGCAGGGAAACTATACTAGAGATGGATTACAACTACTAGGGGTTTATGGAGCAGACTACTATAAGCTAAATATCACCCAAGAGTAGCTGAAGAGAACATCCCAAGACTAAAATTGGAAGGATATGGATCTATAATATGGAGAACAATGGAATTGGGCTAGGATTTAATAACACCATACCTATATTGGTAGCTAAGGGATGGAAAGGATGCTCTCTTTTAAGAGGATTCATGGAATCAATCCCAACTAATTATTTATACATTCCAATATATAGAGAGTTAGAAAGTGGAGCTCTAGGAGGTAGGGTGGTTTAAATCCTCTCACTATATGAAATTATGGAATCAACATGTTCTAAAATTACCACAATTGAAACATCTCAAGGAATGGCAAATGAGGGGGACATAGGAACTAACTTAAAAAATGTGGAGATATCTCCGAAGACACCCAATTTAGGATGGGTCCAAGAGGGATATACTTGTATGGGGACAAAGGATGGGGAGGAAGGAAGTTGGGAATATATAAGGAAAATGATGGATAAAATATAGTCTATAAATATGAGATTGCCCCAACACCACTTCCATGGATATTTGTGTGGCAAAAGGAAGGATGGCAAAAAATATACATTTTTTTATGGTTGATTAACTATGGAAAGTACTTTAAATTTAAAAATTTGAGAAAAAAAGGCTTATACAGGCCTTCCAAATATGTTCTATGTGGGAAGGTAGACGAGACCTTGAATAACCTATTTTTTGGGTGTTCTTTTGCCATAGACATATGGATCAATTCGTAGGGCAGATGAGACAACAATGAGAATTTTTAAGAGAAGCTTTTATGAGAAATGGAAACAATCAAGTTTTAAGACTAAAACATTTCATGGAAGTTGGGACCCAACTTCATATGGTGGCAGTTATAGCTAGAACAAAATGCCTACGTATTTATATTAGAGCATATAACAAGGGAATAAATATGAGAGAGAATTATTATTAAGGTAATGGAAACACTATATATTAGATTATAGGAGGAAACTAACATAGAAATGGAAATATTTGTGAGTTGGGAAATATTTTATGAGAAATGGAAATAATGCAGTTTTAAGACAAACAATACAAATTGCTTGGAAGCTTGGACCCAACTTCATATGGTGGTACTTATGGCTAGAAAGAAATGCACCCATATTTAGATCAAAGCACAAAACAAGGGAGCAAGTATGAGAGAGGATTATTAGTAAGGTAATAGAAACACTATTATCATATTACAAAAGAAACATACATAGAAATGGAAGATGTGACTATCCTTAGGAGCTTTGGAATAACTATAAAAGAAAATTAATTAAGAGCTAGATGCACAAGTGAGAATTCGCTGAGTGACATAGAGTGAAGACTACCTCCTAGAGAGTGGCTGAAGGATAACATGGATGGAGCTTCTACTAAAAACCTTGGAAAAGTTGATTTTGACCTTATCATAAGGAATTGGAAAGGAGAACAAGTGTACTCAAGAGTAGAAGGTATGGGGGAGACAACAAATAATGAAGCAGAATGATACACAATTTTGTTAGTGTCAATGATATCGATGAATCTACACTTATATAGGTTGTGGGTAGAGATAGACTCTCAGGTATGGGATGGAATCTTGGATCCGGTAAGACCATTCCAAGTGTTGGGAATTGGGGAGGGAAGGAATGTGGAAGCAATTCAAAATATTTGGAAGTTTTTTCAAGATGTCTTTATTATGCATATCAAGTGAAAAGGAAATAGGGTGACTATTATTTGATAAAATGGGAAAAGGAGCTAGCGGAATGACAATACATGGACTCTTATATGAAAAATCAGATAAGGTGGTGCCAAAAAATCTAAGGGATACGAGAGGTGGTACAAGTAGATAGAAAAATACGTAGAGAAAATAGTGATTCTAATGAATCTAGCATAGTTAGGCCAGTGAGTAATGGCATTGAAGGAAACAAGTGACAAATTATCCTAGTTTCAAGTTGGGCAAGCAAGTCTATTGACTTACTGCCATAGGTTTCTTTATCTTCATCTTTAGTCAATTGTTGCTCTACTATATGACATTATTAGCAGTAGACTTAAAGGAGCCAAGGTGGGTGACATTCAAAAATATAACACACACAACCATAGGAATTTTATTATGGATACATTAAGAGAAAATAAGCCTCCACCCCATAGAACAATAGGTATGTCAGATATGATCAAAATTCCAAGAACAACCTCAAAATAGTATGAATATATATGGATGGTCCATGGAATTCATATGAACGAGAAAAAATAGAATTCAACTTAAGTGTTATTGATGTGCATGGATAATTGCATAACAATGGCTTCAGGTTTTATTTTCAATGAAACCACCTATATAATGTTTGCAATGCTTCATGGGAAGTGATTTAAATGAATGGTAGTCAAAATTGATCTCATGGCAACCTCCATAATGCTTGATGTACTATTTATATAGTATCAAGTTACTCCCAATATAGGTTCGAAAGTAATCAAGGCCCATATTGAGATAGACGTTGATGATGAGGATAACACTTTCACTAGGCATATAGGTAATTTTCCAACCAAGAGGGATTGGAGGAATCTCTCATTTCTCTCGTATTTCTTATCTAGCTCATTTTACTTTGTAATACAACTTCTATTAATATAATTTATTTTTCAATCTTTCAAAAAAAATAAAATATTAGTAACAACTTTAATGGTTGTGATATTTATCACAATTTGGAAATAAGATGGTTTTTGATGAAAGGTTAAAAAGAATAATAAATATAATACTCAACAAAGGTGATATATTGAAAGTATTAATATATCTATAAAAAAATTAATATGATAGGTAACTTAACTTTATTTTTTTTAAAATCAAATTTTAAAAAGAAATTATCTATTAATAGAAATGTTTTAAATATTTAATAAAGCAAAAACAATGTAAAATGATAAATAATTTTACTAAAAAATATATCTAATTAATATAAAAATAAATATAATATTTTTTATATATTTTTTTAAATGTTGATATTTCATTAAGGCACAATATTACATCAAGTGGGTGGATATACACACCTCCAGTATATTTTTATTTCATTTTTTTAAAATGTTGATCTTTCAACAAGGCACAATATTACATCAAGTAGGTGGATATACACACCTCTAGTAGGGTCCCTAGTATCTATTGCATATTTGTTATATATCATATCCGCAACATATGAAAGGGAGAGATTTGAACCTGGGGCCTCTCCAACACGAGAGTTTTAACTACCCACTTCTCTCCAACTCCCCTACATGTGCAGATATATATATTTTTATTTTATATTTGGTAAGTGCAAGAAACTGCTACTATCACCAATGTTCAGGGCTTGGCATATTCATCCCACCATGGCCTCTCATGAGGGGGGAACTGAGCCTATCAATATGGGTCAAACACACAATCATACACACCCATCTCTTCACACACTTGTACACACCGTGGTTTGAACCTTATAACTTTCTAATTGTGAAAAAAATATCTGTAATAAAAATATTTCTTATAAGTTAATTTCATTCTAAAAATAAACAATTCAACCTTAAAAATATCTTTAAGACACTAAAATGATTAAAACTATAAACTTCCAACATATAAACCAGATTTAAATCATAACAAAAGTTTAAACTTAAAAAAAAAAACACTTAAATTTAAACCATAATAAATATGTATGCATCCGCTAGTCAAAAATAAAGAAACGAAATCGTTAAAGGACAACCCCGCTTAAGTACAAAGTATCCTCCCATGACGCGTCAAAATTGTCTACCAAAACAAACATAATTCCTTCCGGGGCTTGTACAAGTTGATGATATAAAGCCAACCATTGTGTTGAACAAAACTAAAACACGGTTGGATCCATATATAGAACCAAATTTTAATTAGAATGAAATTTTAATTATGAAATAGGTTTAATTATTAATTTAAGTGTTAATTTAAAAAGAAAAATAAATTGAAAGTAAAAAATAAAATAAAAATGTCAAACACCTTGTATAGCTCCGAGGACGGTTGTCTATCTTCCAATTGATTTTACCATTTCTGAATCAAATCAAGTGATCTCTCGGATCAGATTATTTGAAAAATGAGTTCTTAAAAATGGAATATTATATATACATAAATAAATAAATGTATGTATGTATGTGAGGACGGTGGTTATCTATCTCTCAATTGATTTTACCATTTCTGAATCAAATCAAGTGATCTCTCGGATCAGATTATTTCTGAGTTCTTAAAAATTGGATATTATATATTAAATATTAATATATAAATTAATTTTATGGCACAACGCGTTACCTTCATTTGAATATTTCATCGGTATAATAAATTATTGTCAATCCTTAATATAAAGGAATAAATAAATTTTTAAATTATCATTATATTAAAATAAAATATTAAACACTGAAAATCCTAAACTAATAAAAAATAAGCTTAGAAAATTTTGTGCAAAATGAATTCAAAATTTTTGAAGGGAAGTCGTTATGTTAATTTATTTTATTTTATTTTATTGAGATAAAAAAATGTTCTATCTTTGCTCATATATAGCGTCTTTGTTCTATGTTTTATTTTATTTTGTTCTATGTTACTTTATTTTATTTATATTGGATGAAAAGTTATAAAAATTTTGTTGAAATTTTTCACCATGTAAATTTGATATCTTTTATCAAATTCCCTTTTGATTAGAAGTTTTGTTTCGTTCAGGATGTCCAGTAGGTCCTTCACTACTTTCAGTAGTTTCATTAATTGAAATTTCATTATTTTAATTAATTTTTTCCTTTTAAATATAATTTAATTTTTTCTGTTAAAAATATCATAAATATTTTTATTAAAAAAAATAATTTTTTAAAATTAAAAAATATATATTTCAATGATTAAAAACCCTCTTCCCAAAAAGTTATTCTCTTTGAAACTCATTGGATGAGGTAGATAATAAACATACTCCCTAAGATAATGTATGCCACATGGATTGAGCAAGATTTTTACGGATAATATCTACTCCCTGGCTTGGAATTTCGGAAAAAAATTTACCTGTCAACAGGAATTTACCATGAGTATATTTTTTTTTACTGACTTTCAAGTTATAGTTTAATATTTTATTTGCCTTTCAAAACAATTTGACAGTTATTTTTTTTTAAAAATGGTCTACACACTAATGAAAATACATAATTTTTTAAAGATGGTCTAGACACTAGTGAAAATCAACAATTAAATGAAATGAATTTTGGTTTTAAATGTAGTCTTGTCAATTCCATTGAAGGGACACCACGTGTGATACAACATGAGATTTCTGATCAGCACTTGGAATCGGTCAAATTTAAACATGAATTTGTTGTTATAGCAGTCACAAAGGACCAACAAAGTTATGCAAAGCATAGTTTTGGTGATGTCTACCAAAAATATTATCCAAAAAAAAGAACACTCTAATGGGCTGCATTGTTTGCAGAAGGAAGAACCAATGTCTTAGACTACAAAGGCAAGAACCAATGTCTTAGACTACAAAGGCAGGAAAAGTCACAAAAACAATGTTGGCTTGAATCTCAATCAAAAACTTTATGTTCTTCAAAGAGATGCTAGAGGACACTTTGTTAGTTCTACCAGAATTAATGGAGAAAAAGAAAGTGATATTCCTTATCCTCAATCAAATGAAATTCAAAGCAACCAATCCTCAATCAAAAGAAACGCTTCTACAATAAATAATGAGACTAGTTTTGCTATAAATACTGGATTTATTAATGCAAAAAGTGGAAATTCAAGTTCCCTGCAAACTTTTCTTCCATCTTACTAGGAAAGTCAAAAAGAGTGCATAACTAAGAGCCCAACTTTCATTTCAAGGTACATACATTCATTCTAAAAAGGTTTAAAATTGCAAGAAAGTTTAAAGGTACATACTAAAATATGGCACGTTACGCAATTTCTCGGGTAATTATTTTTTAGGAAACCCTGGTTTATGCAGCCCAATCATGGGCAGGCAGTGCCTGCAATTGGATCAGGAGCTCCTTCCTCTAGCGGCTTCCCGAAATGTTCAAGTTCGAAATTATGGTGTGTGCCTTCGCTTTAGCGGTGATTCTTCTAGCAGCCTTGGTGTATTGGTGATGCTATATTTATATGAAATAAAGATACCTATTGAGTTGGAAAAATAGCTAATGGTTGTGGTTGATTGTTCTTGAGCATATGTTGTAAAATTCACAAATAATTTTTTTTTTATTAAAAAATAGTGCAGAGTTCATAAGTAGACGAATTTTGTGTAATACATATTACAAAGAATGATCTGAAGAAATTATTACACAATTTTGTGTTTTGAAAATGGTTTAGTCTCAAAGCAATATAACATTCATACACATTATGGATGGTTCTAAAAAAAAATAATAAATAATAAATAAAATTTAACAATTTTTTTTTTTAAATATTGCAACAAATCCTGCTGGGGAATGACAATTTCTAGGATGGATATACAGACTGTCTAATTTATCATCAGAATGGTAGATTATAATTAAGATTTTTTTCCTCTCTTCTCAATGTGAAGATAAACAAGTTTTTATAAATACACCATCGAAATCACACAAAACATTTTTAATAAAATTACTTTTAAAGTTGTCTGAAAACTGAAACCAGCGCCTCACTAAAATGCAGCATGAAAATTGAAACCCAACGGTAACAGAGCTTATTTTCAATTTTTTGGTGGATCGTGCAAAGGTGAGGCACTGAGGAGTGAGGAGTGAGGATTGAGGAGCCATACTGCCATGAGGCCATCCAAACCTGGAATTTAATATGGAAATTTTCACCACTCCCCTGATAGTAACTTAATTCACCGAAATTCTTCCTCTAACTCCACTCTCGCTGTCACGCATGCTTTGTGAGTTGTTTTGGTATTTCTTCCTCTAACTCCACTCTTGTTGTCACGCATGCTAACAAGAGACCATTACAACATAAATAAAATTCAGAGTGAGGTACATTATCATGCGCCCAAGAGGAGTCGTTATACTGACGCATCGAGGAGGTAGGCTATAAGTCTATAATAATGTGAAATGTCTTAGAAATATTAATCCTGATTTCATGTCTCCGTCAAACTGTGCTCCGAATTTGGGCAAATTCGGACTGTGCTCAGAACTTGGGTGAAGTCAGACTGCACTCACGCCATTAGGGATCCTAGAAAATGTTTTGACTTGACGTCACACGTGCCTTCTAACAGATGTGACGTCTGACAGATCCGATCATCGTAGAAGTTAATGCCAGTTTGGTGATTCTAATAGATGTGACGTCTGACAGATCGGATCACCATAGAAGTTAATGCCAGTTCAGCGATTGGTCAGAAACCCTAGTTCAGGGTCTGTCAGAACCTGTCAGAGGATAACCTCTATCTTCCTCTCCCCATGGCTATATAAGGCAGTTCGGGTCTTCAGACAAATAGAGGAGAGTGGGGGAAATTTGGGGAAACAAGCAAGAGAAAAGAAGTCTTTCATAGACCAGTAGATGAGATCACTTCAGTGAGCAGTGTAGTTCATCTGTTTAAATATCCGAGCAACAGACTCGACATTTGTTTCCCCTCTTAGTTTATCCTGCAAATTTAGTCTACAGATGTTAGTTTTCCCTCAGTTGAGGACTTGTGTAACCCTCATATTATAAGAATAAAATTCGTTGTTGTTTAAGGCATCTATAGGGTTTGTAGTTATCTGTGTCGACAAAAATCTATTGTTGACTGTATAATCACCTCAGAGCATTTTCTTTCATGTTCTATAAGTTTGAGCTCAGGTATAAAACATTGCATTAAGATTCGGTGTTTCTCTCCCCTCGTACAGTTCTTGCCAAGCCAAGCAAAACATCGTTGTAGCCACGCAAGCCTCTAGATAGTAAAGGTCTGCAAGGTAAAATTGGGCTAAGTCTGCCTTTGACCAGCGTAGTCGGGCGTTGATCGAGTTCTCCTTGACTTAGCATTTTCTTTCGTGCGTAGCTCAATTGCACACAATTTTTGTGCATAACCCAACTGTGCACATTACTCCATGTGCAACCTGACTACGCAAGTTTTACTTGCACAGCCCGATTGCACAAATTTAGGGAGCACAACTCGATTGCACAAATTTCAAGATCGTAACCCGATTGCACAAATTTTAGGAGTGCAACCCGATTGCGCAATATTCAGGAGCGTAGCTCGACTTTGGGCCATCCATTCGCCTTATGCTCCTACTCTCGAAGATGATAAAAAATAAAAATTAAAACTTCAAATTGGTATTAGAGCTACTGATCCCTTGATGCAGAGACTGAAGTATCTAGATGAAGATCCTATTTGGATCTCAGGAGCTGTGGGAGTTAGTCAAGAACGGCTACCCAAAACTGGTAGATGCAGTAGCACTGGCCGCCCTCTCTCAAGCAGACAAGGACCTATTGAAAGAGAACATGAAGAAGGACCAAAAGGCCCTTTTCTACATCATGCAAGCGGTCGAGGAGTCCATATTCCCATGGATTGCATCAGCCACCAAGGTGAAGCAGCTGGGAGTTTTAAAATCTGCAGATGAGTGAGTCCGAGTCCATGAGTGATTTCTTCACTCAGGCGATGGACATTATCAACCAGATGTAGTTAGATAGAGAAATTATGCAGAGCCAGAGAATCATGGAGAAAATTCTCAAAAGTCTACCTGTTAAGTTTGACTTGGTTGTGATAGCAATCAAAGAGTCGAGGGATTTGACATCCCTCTCGACAGACGAGCTCATGTGTTCATTGCATACACATGAACAGAGACTGAGCCGTTTGTCTCAGACCTCTCTAGAGTAAGCATTCAAGGCTCATGTCTCATTTCAAGATAGCGGCAGACAAGATTCCCACCATGGTGCCTCTAGTTCTCATGGACCAAGAGGCAAAGGCAGGCATGGGAGAGGCAACAAGCAAGAAGGATGGTCAAACCCTAGCGAAGGATAGACAAACTGTAATTTCCATCAGCAAGGTGGAAGAGGCAGTTCAAAAAATTAGCAAGCTAGATCTGGTCAGAAGAAGAACATGTCAAAGGTCCAATGATTTTTTTGCAAGAAGTTCAACCATTACATCTCATAGTGCAAAAAAAATATGGCCAAGGAGAACTATTAGCAAGCCCATTACACAGACGAAACCAAAAATGCGGTAGGATGAAACATGTTTTTGAATTGCAACATTGAGGAGTGCCAGAAGAATATCTGGTATTTAGAAAGCGGGTGCAGCAACCACATGATGGAGAACAAGGAGATGTTCTCCCAACTGGATGAAACAGTCTAGTCTGAGGTGAATATGGAGAACAACAACAAGGTTCCCAATGGGGAAAGGAAAGATCTCCATCTATACTAGGCACGATGAACGAAAGCAGATTTGTGATGTATACTATGTGCCTGGCCTGAAGCACAACCTACTGAGTGTTGGACAGCTCATGCAGAAGGGACATACAATCCAGTTCAAAGACTAAGATTACACCATCAAAGATAAGTTGCATGGGCAAATTGCTACAGTGTCCATGATGAAGAATAAAATGTTTCTACTATATATTTAGAACGAATCATTGATGTCTCTAAGTGCAATTGTGAAAGACGCTACCTGGTTGTGGCATCTTAGATTTGGTCACCTAAAATTCAATGGGCTAAATCAACTACACAAGAAGCATATGGTGAAGGTTTTACCCCTGATAGAGCAACAAAATCAATTTTGTGAGGGTTGCTTAGTCAAAAAACAACATAGGGATTTTTTCCCTTTCGATCAGTCTTGGAGAGCATCACAGCCACTGGAGCTGGTGCACTAAAAAATTTACAGTCTGATGTAGATCAACACGTTTGTTGAAAACAAATACTTCTTAACATTCATAGATGACTTTAGTCAGAAGAATTGGATCTATGCCATCAAGCTGAAGTCAGAAGCATTTGCTAGATTCAATAAGTTCAAGGCTCTGGTGGAGAAACAGAGCAGATATCATATCAAGACTCTTAGGACAAATGGCAAAGGTGAATATATCTCCAATGAATTCCATAAATACTACAAGCAGCATGGAATTCGAAGGCAGTTCACTGCTAGATACACGCCATAGCAGAACGACGTAGCTGAGAGGAAGAACCGAACCATCATGGAGATGGCACGAAGCATGATGAAGGTGAAGGGATTACCGCATGAATTTTGGGCAGAAGATGTAACATGTGCAGTCTACTTACTGAATAGATGTCCCACAAAAAGTGTGAAGGAAAAAATCCCTCAGGAGGCCTGAAGCGGTGTGAAGCCAAGTGTGGCTCACTTGCGTGTGTTCGGGTGCATTGCATATGCGCATGTTTCAGAAGAGAAGTGGTAGAAGTTGGATGATAAAGCTGAGAAGTGTATTTTCACAAGGTACAGTGAGAAAGCAAAGGCATATAGGCTATACAACCCTGTGACGAAGAAGCTCATCATCAGCTGTGATGTGAAGTTTCTTGAAGATGAAGCCTGGAACTAGAAGTCAGAGACTGGTCGGTTAGAGCCAGCAATAGTAGAGTCTATTGACTTAGAATAAGGAAGTGTGCAGCCACTTGCAACCTCCAACAGTAGCAGCGATGCCAGTAGTAGCACAGCCACTCCATATTGGTCGCCTCCACGTGCAAGTCGAATCCAGAACCTAGTGACACTAGGCAAGACAAGGAGCTTGCAAGAAATCTATGAGGTAACCCAAACCCATGTAGATGAAGAGTACTCTGACTTTACATTATTTACTAAAGTTGATCCAGTAGAGTTCGAAGACACAAGTCAGAATCAGAAGTCGATGCAGGCGATGGACGAGAAGATTAAATCCATTGAAAAGAATGATACATGGCAACTGATAGAACTTCCATTAGGGAAGAATACCATTGGGGTCAAGTGGGTGTATAATACAAAGTTCAACGCCCAAGGAGACGTTGACAAGCATAAGGCCAGACTATTGGTAAAGGGCTACAAGAAAAATTTAGGCATCGATTACCATGAGGTTTATGCACCTGTAGCCTGACTTGACACAGTCAGGATGATCCTGGCATTGGCAGCCCAACAAGGTTGGAAGATTTACCAGATGGATGTCAAGTAAGCCTTCCTCAACAGAGTGTTGGAGGAATAGGTCTACATAGACTAGCCACCAGGTTAAGAAATTGAAGGCCAAGAGGGCAAAGTCCTAAAGCTAAAAAAGTCCCTGTATGGTTTGAAGTAGGCACCCCGGTCTTGGTATAGTCGGATTGACAGTTATTTTCAGGAAAATGGGTTTGTAAAATGCCCATATGAGCACACCCTATACATGAAGATAAATGATGTAGGTGAGCTCATAATCGTCTACCTATATGTGGACAATTTAATTTACACTGGCAATAGCACAACACTGTTTGCTCAGTTCAGAACAGCCATGAAGAAGGAGTTCAAGATGACGGACTTAGGGCTGATGAAGTATTTTCTCGGCATTGAAGTTGACCAATCAACAGATGGCATCTTCATTTCTCAGGGCAAGTATGTGAAGGATGTCCTGAAGTGGTTCAATATGGAGTATATCAAAACTGCCATCACATTTGTAGCCATAGGTTTGAAGTTGAGCAAGCTAGATTCAAGGAGGAATGTAGATCCAACATTATTCAAGAGGCTAGTTGGCAGTATGATGTATTTGACTGCAACTCGACTAGATCTGATGTTTGGAGTTAGTCTGATCAGCCATTTCATGGAGAATCCAAAGGACACGCACTGGCAAGCAGGCAAGAGTATCTTGTGCTATGTCAATGGGACATGGAAAAATAGCCTATTTTACACCAGATAGGACCAGTTGGAACTGGTGGGCTTCACATACAGTGATTGGGCTAGCAACATCGATGATTGGAAGAGTACCTTTGGGTATGCTTTCCATCTTATATCAGGGGCAGTCTCATGGTCGTCCAAGAAGCAACCCATCGTTGCATTTTCCATAGCTAAAGCAAAATATGTTGTTGTCACGTCAACCGCATGCTAGGCAGTTTGGTTGTGAAGAGTTCTGAGTAAATTAAACTATCCTCCAGTAGGCACGACAATAATTTTTTGTGATAACAATTCGGCCATTGCACTGTCAAAGGATTTCGTGTTCCATGGCCGGATGAAGCACATCGATATTCATTATCACTTCATCAAAGAGTTGGCGAAGTCTGGAGAAATTCAACTACAGTTTTGCAGATCCAAGGAGCAGTTGGTAGATATTTTCATGAAGCCTTTGAAGGAGGAAGACTTCAGCAGATTGCGAGAGCAGCTTGGAGTCAAAGCACTCGTGAAATCAAGCTTAAATGAGGGTGTTAGAAATATTAATCTTGATTTCACACCTCCACCAAACTGCGCTCCGTACTTGGGCAAAGTCGAACTACGCTCGAAACTTGGGTGAAGCCAGACTGAGCTCGCACAATCAAGGATCTCAAAAAAAAAATTTGACTTGATGTCGCACGTGCCTTCTGATAGATGTGACGTATTACAGATCCAATCATCACAAAAGTTAATGCCAATTTGGTAATTTTGACAAATGTGATGTCTGATAGATCCGATCACCACAAAAATTAATGCCAGTTTGATGACTAGCCAAAAACCCTATTTTAGGGTCTATTAGAACCTGTTAGAGGATAACCTCTATCTTCCTCTCCCCACAGCTATATAAGGCAGTTCAGGTCTTCAAACAAATAGAGGAGAGTGGGGGAAATTTGGGGAAACAGGCAAGAGAAAAGAAGTCTTTCACAAACCAGCAGACGAGATCACTTCAGTGAGTAGTGTAGCTCATCTGTTTAAATGTCCGAGCAACAAAATCGACATTTGTTTTCCCTCTCAGTTTATCCTGCAGCTTTAGTCTATAGATGTTGGTTTTTCCTTAGTTAAGGAATTTTGTAACCCTCGTATTATAAGAATAAAATTTGCTATTGTTTAAGGCATCTGTAGGGTTTGTGGTTATCTATGTCGATAAAAATATATTGTTGATTGTACAATAACCTCAAAGCATTTTCTTTCATGTTTTATAAGTTTGAGCTCAGATCTGAAACATTGCATTAAGATTCAGTGTTTCTCTCCTCCCGTACAGTTCTTGCCAAGCCAAGCAAAACATCACTGTAGCCGCGCAAGCCTCTAGACAACAAAAGTATGCAAGGAAAAATTTGGCTATGTTTGGAGCTGTTCACCCGACTATGTAGCGAAGTCAAACTTCGCTAGCTTTGACCAGTGCAATCGAGCGTTGACCGAGTGCTCCCTGACTTAGCACTTTCTTCCATGCACAGCCTGATTGTGCATAGTTTTCGTGCACAACCCGACTGCGCACATTACTCCGTGTGCAACCTGACTACACAAGTTTTACTTGCGTAGCATGATTACACAAATTTTAGGAGCGTAACCCGATTGCGCAATAGTCGAGAGCATAGCCCGACTTTGGTTGCGTAGCCCGACTTCGGGCCCTCCCTTCGCCTTGCACTCCCGCTCCCGACGACGATAAAAAATAAAAATTAAAACTTCAAAATGGTCACCTAACACCAGTGAAGCCTGATACCTACCTAGAAATATTATAGCGAACAATGACCAAGTGGTAAAAATAAATGTGAACTATTAAGGGCATTGGAAGACGTTATAACAGTTCTAAATTTGTGATAAGAGTAGTGCATCATTAGGAATTTGAACTATTGAGGGCATTGGAAGACGTTATAACAGTTCTAAATTTGTGAGAAGAGTAGTGCATCATTAGGCAAGACGTTATATCTGAATAGTGCATCATTTGAAAAATGTTACATTCGTAGAATGAAATACCCACTCACTCGATGGACTTAATTTACCACTCACCTACTCATCAAAGCAATCAAAGCAATTTTAACAAATGATAGGTAAAATGTACGATTTTTAAATATATTTACCTATAAAATTTATGATTTCTGCATATACTTGTCAAATTCTAGGCCTGCCCCCTATACGTTAAATATTAATTACTCATCTTAGTCTTCGAACTTTTTGAAAAGAAAGAAAGAGAGAGTTTATACTCATACTTGACTTAAGTATGCTTTTTAATGTTTCAAAACAAGAAGATATTTTAGTCAACTGAAATTAAATTAAAATATCTGTTTTTTTATTAGGAGAGTTGGTTATATTGGTTACAGTAATAATTGATAAGTATAGTAGGGTTCAAATCACATGACTGTTCTCAACAAACTTATCCATATTGTTGTTTTTGATCTGATGGTTACCACTATCCATCTCGTCTTTGTTGACTCGGTGTGAGATGGGGACCACTATCCATCTAGTTCTTGTTGACCAAGCATGATATGGGGACCACTATCTGTCTAGTTCTTGTTGACCAAGCATGATATGGGGACCACCGGTAGCTTAGAGGATTCAGAGCATAGCAGACTACTACTTTGCAAAGGGTTAACTTTCCCTAGGTTTAAACTTAGGTCTTCTTATAAAGTGCTAAGCCACACCTATACTTGCCAATCTACTTAATAATATTTTAATTTTTTATTTGAAAGGTTCAAAATTTAAACCATCATTGTGTATGTTAAAAAAATAAAAAAATTAAAAGGCTAGAATTTGTATACGAAACAAATAAAAAAAAATTAAAGTAAAAGATGTTGTGACTAAGGAAACATTTAATCAATTTTCTAAGTTACTGAATGCAGCCGAAAAATAGCTCGTAATAATAAGGTATGTTGCGTAGATAATGATTAAGTAGTTATCACTCGGTGGGTTGATAATGATTAAGTGCTTATACGTGGGTGCGTCAGATATCACATGGAAGAGCAGGTAATGAAATTTCTGTGCATAATTTCCACCATGTTCTTCCCCTTTTTTAGTGAGGGCCATTACAGCATGCACAGTGTGATTTTTAGATAGACAAGCCCTGGAAATGCCTTATTTCTATTTCTTCTTCCTTAGTATTTTATGTGCCTTTCCCTTCCCTTGCTCCGAGTCCCTCTACTTTCCATATGATCATTGCAAAAATTATACAAAATGTGGAAACACAAGTATAAAATATCTATTAGTTTTAGGGGAATATGGCTGCGGTAATCCTAATTATCAGCTTTCTTGTTTCAAAAACAATACTCAACTAGTTATTGAAGACAAAACTACATAGTATTGGGCATTACAATTGTTAGCGAGAAGCTTGTTAGTGTTGGAAATTTATCGCAACTGCAACTAGGTACCGTTTCTCAGAATCTGTGTAAGGCAAAATACCGTCGGTCTGGAGCTCCTATCATCGCTTGTTTGCTCATTGTTTTGTGAAACTGGTTTAGGGTTTGGGGGCCTAGACCGCCTATAAATGTACGCATGCATCTGATGTTTATGTAATCTGGGCAACCGCCCCAGTTTCCCTATAGTTTAGCAGGTTCTATTATGTAGAAGGGTCGCAGTAGATCAGTAATGCTCAGTAGAGTGATTGATGGCCTTCGTGGTCTTGTAGGCTTAGCAGAGCCATTTACCCCATGTTTCAATTAAATTTATGTCTGGTTTTCTGCTCCGTGTCTCTGTTTGTGTTTCTGCCCCTACACTTTGTTTTTTCGCCTGCATTCACCATTTTCGCTGGTTTTATTTCTTTCATGGTATCAGAGCCGAGGGTTTCGAAGGATCTGGCGAAGTGAGAACGGGTGGTTCGTGCTCATGGTTGTAGTGTGGGCCGGCAAGGACAAGATGCCACCGACATTGACGAGGAGAAGCTCTGTGTCTGCTGCAGTTGTGATTAAGGGGGTGTGTTGGAAATTTATCGCAACTGCAGCTAGGTACCGTGTCTCAGAATCCGTCGAAGGCAGAATACCGTCGGTCTGGAGCTCCTACCACTTGTTTTGCCCATTGTTTTGTGAAACCGGTTTAGGGTTTGGGGGCCTAGACCGCCTATAAATGTACGCATGCATCTGATGTTTATGTAATCTGGGCAACCGCCCCAGTTTCCCTATAGTTTAGCAGGTTCTATTCTACAATAGGGTCACTGCATATCTGTAATGCTCAGCAGAGTGATTGATGACCTTCGTGGTCTTGTAGGCTTAGCAGAGCCATTTACCCCCTATTTCAATTAAATTTATGTCTGGTTTTTTGCTCTGTGTCTCTGTTTGTGTTTCTGCCCCTGCACTATTTTTTTGCCTCCATTCGCCATTTTCGCTGGTTTTATTTCTTTCAGTTAGTTCTTACGATCCTTCTGATTATTCAAATTTCTCATTGGATTCTTCAAAATTGACTCTTGCCAATGACAACTGGGGTAACATAACAATTTTGCAGTTTTGGCCATACCCGCCACCTTTTATTGTTTCTGAATTTAGGCTTATGATCTGTAATAAGTCTTGGTACTACAGTCTAAATCTCTCTGTGGACGCTACTAGATACATATCACAAAAGTTTCAAGGGCAAATTTTTTTCTTTGAAGCCTTGAGAGAGGTGATGAACATACTTCAATGACAAGAACCAACTGAAGAAGGGGGCTTTGCGTGTGTCTATCTGGGTAAACTTGTCGATGGCCGCACTGCAGCTGTGAAGAGATTGTATCAGGGCAATTCCAGGAGGGTCCAACAATTCATAAACGAGGTCCAGATTCTCTCGTCCCTCGACCATACCAACCTTGTTCTGTTTAGCTTTACAGCTACACTTCCAATCAATATTTTGAAACTCGCTGGTTACTCGCGAGTACCTGCGAAACTCGCGGGTCAGGGAAACTGGTGAGTTTTTCTAATAAAAATCTCAGGCCGAGTAACTCGCTGACTTGGCTTGAGTTACTCGCCCATTATTCGTCGAGTACTCGATGATTACTTGTCTAGAGTTGTACGAAGAAAAGCATGGAATGAGGTAGGGGAAAGACAGGGGAGGTCGGGGTCAAGGCAGGGGAGAGACAGAGCAGGTAGGGGAGAGGCTTTGCACCATAGAAAATATTTTGCCTTCCTCCCTCTTTAATGAGTCTTCCACTGTTAGAGTTCTGCCAACACACAAACTGAGTGTTTTGTTAGTGGCCACTACTCTATCCACATCCCCAATAGTGACACCACTAGACTGTCAGTACTAACACCAGCACTAGGCTACAGTTACTGATGTCAAAGCCCACATTTGCAGGCTGTAATGGCAGAGGTTTCAGGCTGTAGTTGCAGGGGTTGTTACTCCAGAGAAGGTAGGTTGGGAGGGATGTTGTAGTTATCCAGTTTTTTCTTTTGTTGTGCTCAATTGTAGGTCTATGACAGAGGGAGAAAACTTTGTGTTTTGCTGGAGTGGTTGTAATTTTGGTTGTAATAGGTTGAATGCCCTGTTCTTGGGCATTGTATTGTATTGTAACAACCATTGGTTGTGTTATGAATGGTAACACTCATGCAATGTAAACAACCCTACTGTTGTGAGACTGCATTTATAAATAAAGACTGAAGTATTTTGTGCATTCTGAGTTCATATAATTTCTGTTGTCTGCATTTGTTCCATTTTTTTTTTATTTCAACTCTCATTAGTTTTCAACAAATGGTATCAGAGCTTGGAGCAACATAGGGAGTGTTGCTCTGTTGAGGAAACTCTACAGGTGTGAGGAACATTGCCTGGGCATTCCGTGGTAACTTGTTGGAGCAGAGAATGGAGCACAGGAAGTCTGTCATTGAAAAATTCAGTGGGCAGAATTTTAACTTGTGGAAGCTTAAAATGGAATATCTCCTTGTAGAAAGAGATCTGAAGGAGACTATCACCAAGGAGACAAAGCCAACAAAAATTAGTCAAGATGACTGGGACAAGATGAATGACAAAGCTATTGCCTTGATTGGTTTGAACCTGGCAGATTCAGTCTTGATGAATGTTATTGGAGCAAAGTCAGCAAAGCAACTTTGGGAGAATCTTGGTAAGCTCTATGAATCAAAATCTCTCATGAATTTAATCTTTCTGAGAAAGAAATTGTATGCATTAAATATGGTTGATGGAGGAAATGTAGTTGATTATTTAAACACCTTCAACACCCTAGTAAATCAATTGAAATCAGCTGGTGATGAGATCAAAGAAGAGGAGCAATGTATTTGCTTGCTCTATAGCTTACCAGACTCATGGGATAATCTGATTGTAGCAATAAGTGGGAGCACAAAAGTGGAGAATCTCAAGAAGGATGAGATCATTAGTCAGCTGCTCCAAGAAGAAACTAGAAGGACTTCTGAACCTACCAAGAACTCAGAAGCCTTGGTTGTTAGGGATAGAGGAAGAAGTAGAGAAAGAAAGGGGGACAGATTCTATGCCAATGGCTATAGGTCCAAATCAAGAAGAAGATTCCCAAGCAAAGGAAAGAAGCAAGAGATTTTTTGTTGGAAATGCAAGAAAAAGGGGCACAAGAAAAGTGAGTGCAAGGCTGATCTTTCCAAGGAAAATGAAGAATCTTTGGTAGCTCCAACAACTAGTGAAAGGGGGTTGTATATTGTTGCATGCTTGACAATGAATGTCCAAGATGAAGCATGGTTAATAGACTCTGGAGCATCCTTTCATATGACACCACATAGAGAGTGGTTCAAGGACTATGCAACAGGTAACTATGGCAAAGTATTCCTTGGTGACAATTATCACTATGAAATTATTGGCAAAGGTAGTGTAAGAGTTAAGCTTAGTGATGGAAGGATCAAAACCATACCAGATGTAAGACATGTTCCAGGCTTGACATGAAACTTACTCTCAGTAAGTCAACTTGTAGAGGCTGAAGTTGAGACTCTCTTTGGCAAATATGGATGTAAGTTAGTTCGTGGAGCCATGGTCTTGGCTAGAGGTATAAGACATGGAACCTTATACATGTTAGATGTTGTCCCTGTTGATGTTGGTAGTGCAAATACAAGCTCAATAGAGAGTGGAAAATCCCATACAACAACAAAGATGTCAAAAATGATGTTGTGGCACAAGAGGATGGCACACCTTGGAGAGAAGATCCTGCGTGAGATGTGCAACAAGCAAACTGTTCGAGGTTTGGAAGGTATGAAGTTTGGTTCTTTTTATTTTTGTGAAGCATGTGTGATGGGAAAAAAAAAAGAGTTTCATTTAATTCAAGTGAGTATAGGAGCAAATAAATTCTTGAATTAATACATTCTGATATATGTGGACCAATGGAAGTGGCTTCCATGGGAGGGTCCAAATATTTCATCACATTCATTGATGACTTCTCAAGGAAGTCATGGGTATACTTCATAAAATAGAAAAGTAGTGCTTTGGATATGTTCAAAGCCTTTGTGGCTAAAGTTGAAAGACAAATAGGGAAGAAGGTAAAGGCACTAAGGACTAATAATGGAGGTGAGTATTGCTCCAAGGAGTTTGATGCATTTTGTAGGTTGCATGGCATTGCAAGGCAGAAAACTACACCATACTCCCCACAACAAAATGGTGTTGCAGAAAGGTTAAATAGAACCTTAGTGGAGAAGGCAAGGAGCATGAGAGAGGATGCACACTTAAGCAAAGGTTTTTGGGCTGAAGCTTTACATACAATAAATTTAGTGAACAATTTGTCTTCTAGCTCTGTTTTGGGAGGAAAGACACCAGAGGAGGCTTGGAGTGGCAAGAAGCCCACAATAGCACATCTAAGAGTCTTTGGATGTGAAGCCTACATGCATGTTCCCAAGGAGAATAGAAGGAAGCTTGATAACAAGTCTGTGAAATGTATTTTTATTGGGTATGGTGAAGGAATCAAAGGATACAAGCTATGGATCCCATCAGAACACCACCATGCATTCAGTCGACATGTCATCTTCAAGGAAGAGTGTGCTAGTGAAAAGCAAGCAAATATGGACACTCAAGAAAATGAGGAACAACATGGAGTACATTCTGAAATAAAAAATCAGCAGGCTAGAAATTTACAGCAACAGTTGCCAAATACAAGTGTCACTCCTATTTCAACTCCATTACGTGAGGTGCAACCGCTTGTAAGTGGGTCTAATGATGAAAGGCAAGTACAACAGCAAGAAGAGACTTCTATGGAGAGTAATCATGAGAGTAATCAGCCTATTCATGATGATGTACAATCGAGAAATGAGATAGAACTCAAAGGATCAGAAGTTGAACAAAGAGATCAAGTGACAAGGAGGAGTCTTCGGCAAAGAAGAGCACCTGATAGGTTTGGCTATGAACCAAATGATTTTAGTTATTTTGCATTGTCTTCCATGTGTGATGAGCCAAGAAGTGTGAAAAAAGGCTATGGAAGAAGAAATGAGGTCACTTGAACAAAATCAGACTTGGGATTTGCAACCATTGCCTAAGGATAGGAAAGTAGTTGGTTGTAAATGGATTTTTAAAAGGAAGTACAAAGTTGATGGTTCAATAGAAAGATATAAGGCAAGGTTGGTGGTAAAAGGATATACTCAAGTAGAGGGTATAGACTTTAATGAAACCTTCTCTCCTGTGGCAAAACTTGCTTCAATCAGATTATTATTGTCAATGGCAGCAACCTATGATTGGTAAATTGAGAAAATGGATGTGAAGACAACCTTTATTCATGGTGATCTCAATGAGGACATTTATATGCAACAACCAGAAGGGTTTGTAGCAAGTGGGAGTAGCAACTTGGTGTGCAAATTGAAGAAAGCACTCTATGGCTTGAAGCAATCCCCAAGACAATGGTACCACAAGTTTGACAAGCATGTGATTGAACATGGTTTCACAAGAAGTGATGGAGATCATTGCATCTACTTCATGCAAAAGGTAAATCACTTCATTATTTTGGTCTTGTATGTTGATGATATTTTTTTGCTTAGTGACTCAAAGGAGTTGGTAAAAAGGACAAAATCTGAATTGTCAAAGAAATTTGACATGAAAGACTTGGGTCCATTGCATTATTTTTTGGGCATTGAAGTCAAGAGAGACCGCATGACAAGAAGGCTTTGGATCAGCCAAAGAAAGTACATTGTGGATCTCCTTGAACTCTTTAGCATGGATAAGAGCACTCCTGTGAACACTCCATCTCAAGTGGGAGTGGCATTGTCAAATGAAATGAGTCCAAAGAACAAGAAAGAAGAGGATGAAATGACACATGTACCATATGCAAGTGCAGTTGGAAAGCTCATGTATGCAATGGTATGTACAAGACCTGATTTAGCCCATGTAGTGGGTGTTGTAAGTAGATTCATGTCCAATCTAGGTAAGCAACATTGGGTTGTTGTTAAGAGGATAATGAGGTATCTACAAGGGACAAAAGACTATGCAATCTGTTATGACTCAACCGAAAACAAACAATTATAGGGTTTTGTTGATTCAGATTTTGGAGGAGATGTAGATAAGGGCAAGTCCACAAGTGCATATATCTTCATGTTGTTTGGTGGTGCAGTTAGTTGGAGAAGTAAGAAGCAAGAAGTGGTTGCCCAATCTACAACAGAAGTTGAGTACATTGTTGTTGTAGAGGCATCCAAAGAAGCTATATGGTTGCATTTGTTATGTGAGGATGTGGGATTTGAGCAAGGACCAATACCCCTTTGGTGTGACAACCAAAGTGCAATTGATCTTGCAGTGAATCCCAAGTTTCACTCTAGGACTAAACACATTAGAGTGAGGTTTCACTTCATTAGAGAAGTGGTAGAAACTGGAGAGGTAGAGCTACTCAAGGTGAGGACAGAAAGAAATGTTGCAGATGCATTAACCAAGTCTTTGGCTGCACAAAAATTCACTTGGTGTCAAGGTAAGGTAGGCTTACAACCTTGGCCAAAGTAGTTGCCAAGTGGGAGATTTTTTGGTTAGTGGCCACTACTCTGTCCACATCCCCAACACTGACACCACTAGACTGATAGCACTGACACCAGCACTAGGCTACAGTGACAGAAGTCAAATCCCACATTTGTAAGCTGTAGTTGCAGAAGTCAGAACCCACATTTGCAGGCTGCAATGATAGAGGTTTCAAGCTACAGTTGCAGGGGTTGTTACTCTAGAAAAGGTAGGCTGGGAGGGATGCTGTAGTTATCCAGTTTTTCCTTTTGTTTTGCTCGATTGCAGGTCTGTGACAAAGGAATAAAACTCTGTGTTCTGCTGAAGTGGCTGTAACTTGACTGTAACAGTTTTGAATGCCCTGTTCTTGGGCATTGTATTGCATTGTAACAGCCATTGGTTGTGTTGTGTTTGGTGACAGTCATGTAATGTAAACAACCCTACTGTTGTGAGACTGCAATTATTAAATAAAGACTAAAGCATTTGTGCATTCTGAGTTTAGTCATGTAATGTAAACAACCCTGCTATTGTGAGACTGCAATTATTAAATAAAGACTGAAGCATTTGTGCATTCTGAATTTAATTCATTTTCAGCTGTTTGTGTTTGTTTTATTTTTCTATTTTTTCAACTGTAATTAGTTTTCAACACTGAGTACGCAAAATACAAACCCTGCAACCACAATTTATACACAGACTCAATCAAAATTTAAAAAAAAAAAAAAACACCCAGAATTTATACAACCACAATTTATACACAGACTCAATCAAAATCAGCACACAAAAAAAACACAACACCCAGGATCAAACTTCATTAAAGGCATAATTGATTGGACCTCGCAGTGCTCAAATCCTTAAGACATTACCCTTAATGAGACTGCCATTGTACACACCTGCGCGGTGCTTATCTCCGCCTCTACGTATGTTGGGCTCGTTCGTTAATGTTATATATAACGTGTCAAATGCGGCCGAGGCGGGTATGAGGTGCTGAGATTAGAAATGTGCGACATTATGAGTAAATGATAATTTCTATCGACGGGCGGGGTATAAGGTGCTGAGATTAGAAATGTGCGACATTACGAGGAAATGATAATTTCTATCGACGGGCTGAGATTAGAAAGGTGACATTATCTGTAAATGCTAATTTCTATCGACGGGCTGAGATTAGAAAGGTGACATTATCTGTAAATGCTAATTTCTATCGAGGTCGCTGCCGTCGTCATGCCAATGGGCGTTCCCAACGATTTATTTCCTTATATCTATTTTCGAATGTTCCGCAAGCTAAAATGGGTAGACGGTGATCTTATGTGTCTCCTTCCAATGCCAAGGACAGGACACGGGATTGAGAGACTGACCTTAGTTTAAAAAATTATTTGTTTATTTATTTTTTAATTTTTTCAATGTTTTTTTCAGAGTATTTTTTGCCGAGTTTATTGCGAGTTGCCGAGAACTCGCGAAAATTAGGCTCCCGAGTTTATAGCGAGTTGCGAGTTTGGAAACACCGGCCGAACATCTCCACGGAGAAAAGAGAAGAAAAGGCCTAAGTTTGGACACCCGCCTAAATATTTGCATAGAAACCTCTAAGGCCTTGGCGTTTTTTCACAGCCAGAATCCGCCCATTTTCCACAGGGATGTCAAGTCTACAAACATGATTCTGGACGAGCATTTGAAAGTAAAAGTGGCGGATTTCGGAATTTCGAGATTCGTGCTTGTCCATGCGACCCACGTTTCGACGGCTCCGCATGGCACTCCTGGTTACCTTGACCCGGACTACCAGCAGTGCTTTCAGCTGACGGAAAAGGCCAACGTTTACAACTTTGGTGTCGTTTTGGTGGAGATCATCTCCGCTAAATTAGCGGTCGACATAAACCGGAAAAGAAAGGACATCGGCCTTGCTAACATGGCCATAGGGAAGATCCAAGAAGGCGCCTTGCACGAGCTGGTAGACCCGAGTTCGGAGTTTACTTCGAATGGTGGTCACTGCAGTTGCCGAGCCGGCTCTCAGATCCCTGGCGGCGGAGAAGGACGACCGACCGGGCGTGAAAGAAATGGTCTTTCAACTTGAACAGATCAAAGAGAACGGAGGACGAGGCGGTCCACGTAATCAACACGTCACTCCCCGCTCGTTCAGCAGCGGCAAAGATACCAAGTTGCCCGATGGAATGGGCCCCTTGTCTCCAACTTCCATTCAGGGGATATGGCCCAGCACAACCACTACTGCGGAAAGTATACCTTGTAACAGTTAATGTAGCTTAGATCCACACGGATCTGTTTGTCTTCAATAACGTCAGCGTTCCCGCGGGATCAGCATCAGAAATGTTGTTTCAGAGAAGCGATTTTATATGATCAATGTTCGGTTGGCAACAATTATAATGTGTATCTTAACGAAGCCATCATTATCGACGGAATTGATAGTTTTTCGTGACGAAACAAAATCTAAAGGTCCCTCCCCTTCTATGCGGTTTGGACACTCCAAAGGAAAGAAAATGAAGACACTTCACCTGGTTTCACCTATTTGACGTCAAAGTTCAAAAAATTTGTGGTGCCTAAATTCTAGAGTTTAAAGTTTATAGTTTATTTTGCTATGCCTAATTATGTTGTGTATTCACCCTTTCAAAATTTTCAATAATTTGGGGGTTGGAAAGAAGAAATTTTACCAGTTCTACTAGGGTTTCTAGTTTATTTTGCTATGCCTAATTATGTTGTGTATTCACCATTTGGTTTCGTTCTGTAAGGGGTGTTGAATAACTGTAATTTGTTTGCTTGGGTTCCGCTTTATTAACTAGGTGTGTTTTTTTGGAAATGTTTTTTTAGTTGATAGCATTAACCACATAACATGTTTATCCACCTTTTTAAATTGTATTTTATTCTTTAATATAATATTTTTACATTAAAAAAAATGTTCAGGTTTTCCTTCTAATAATCGTAAGAATGCTAGCAACCCGTTCTATTCTATCTTTCTCTCGCATTTTCTTTTATTCCCGTGCATTATAAGCGCTCTGGTAGTAATATTCTGCTGAAATTTTTTGGATTATAAGTTGGCAATCAAGAAGCCTTATCCTTCCCGCTTTATTTTAGGACGCGGATGTACAAGCACATTACTTTGAATAGAAATGAAGTCTCCGTTGTAGTTGGTTCGATTGTACATTTTTGTGGAAGATGATGGGGAGGTTTGGTTGCTTCTCGGTTGAATAAAGAGGCGTAGCTCACGCAAGAAAGCCAAGCACCAAAAAACAACGTCACGTCAATTTTCTTGGCATCTCAACTTTTACTGAAGTTACGTCCGTCAAATTGTAGTAGTTGAAAATTTGTAATCAATAGTGACCCTTGACTTTTACCTATTTTAAACGTGTTAATTGAGTCAATTGAAAATGTGTAATCAATAGTGACCCTTAACTTTTATATATTCAAGTGATTGAGTTAATTAGTTTTGTAATTTGAAAATTTATAAAGATGTAACCATTCATGATAATAATAAAAATTAAAAAAAAAGCTAAATAACCAAAGTCAAGTTCTTTGGTTAATGAAAAGTTATAATTCGGTGGAGTTGGTGCGAAGTAATATGATTGATTTGCGACAAATGAGCAGTTTTGTCTTGACGTGAAGGGTTTTCAAGGCTGGCATGTCAAATCGTGACACCACTTGACACCGTAACAACGAAGGGGAAATGAGAAGAATAGTCGTGTTTGAATTGATTAATAAATTTAGTCCATTCCACTCCTACGTGGAAGTAACCAACCTCGTTATTAAGAGGATTGAATATGGGTTGTTTACAGGAAGGGTGTGGGATGTGCAACTTCGGAATTGTGTCTCATCGTGTAGGTTCCGTGACCAAAAAGGAACCCGTGAATACATTACGGCTAATGGAATATAGGAATCTGGCTTAGTGAACTACGTATCTAGCAAGGCCTTTTGAAAAGAAAAATGTGCATTTGGTGAGGAGTGAATTCAAACGTAGTTGGCAAGAGGATATACGTAAATTATCCGGGTCAGAAGCTTCAGTATATGGGATTAACATTTTAAAAATTTGTTGTGGAATATTTGACTTTCCAACGTTAGACAACGTTACATATCCTCCCGAGTTCCCCACAAAAAGAGAGGAACAATTTTGTTTTTCTTTTAAATATATTAATAAAAACATTTCGAGTTTCATTTCGTAGTATATTTGGTTGGAAAAAAATTTCAGAATTCTTAGAGAAGAATTTAGTCTAATGGAATTGGTTTGGCATAAATTTGTTACCAAGATTTTTGAAACTGTCAAAACTCACTTTAGGGATAAGAAGACTCACGTGAATGAGGGGACTTCTAAGTTAGAGAAGTTGGGACCATGGCAACCTCCTCCCTCAGCCGGGAGCTGTAGGCATTGGTTTTCTCAAAAGATATTTCAAGGGAAATATCATCCATTGGGAGCTATAAGGTCTTGGAAGGGCTACTAATAATGAAGTTGAAGGTTTGGCTATTAGACAAGGTTCTCTAGAGAATGGGGTTAGAAAGATTGTTGAGTCTGATTCACAAATTATGGTGGGGCTTTTGGATGCTATTAGAAATTTCAAACGAAAAACTTGGAGGATTAAAAACATTGTGAGCCAAATTATGTCTATTCTACAACAGTTAGAGGATGTCATCCCGATCTATGTAGACAAACAAAATAATGCAGCGGTTGACTTTTTGTCTAAACATGGTAGTGAAAGTATGGTTGTTTACATGCCGAATTCTAACCAGGATAGAGACACTTATGAAGGGCAGGAGGTGAACCAAATGGTTCTTAAATTGGTCAGCAAAAACTTAACTAAGAATGAGGATAAGTCCAGAGTCCGCTAAGTCTTGTGAATCAATAGAGGATGATCAGTTATTTGTTGGCTTTTTTGCTACCTCTTGCAATACTTTTTGGTCATTTTTGGGATAGTACGAGTTGTGTTCACATAACTGTCAAACCTGATAGGTTTCTTAGGATCAGTGTAAAGCAAAACTGAGAACATGTTCAAAATTTCTACTCTATAAATAATACTCAATTTTTTTGTTATTTTTAAAGATGTTAATTTAAATTTTATTTAAATTTTAAAACTTGCCAGACAAAACTATAACTTGTTCTATCAATTAATTTTTTATATTTAAGAAACAAAAAACATTTTTACCTCTGACCCCTCCCCTCCCTGACCATTCAAAAACTTTTAAAAAACAATGACTATTTAATTTAATTTTATTTTAAAATTGTAATTGTAACCAATTTATCTATGCAACCAATTTTATGTTCATTCCATATAAGTTTTGTTGGTTGAATCACTTCCTCCTTTTTAAGATAGAGAGCGCCCTTTTCGGCTTTTAAATCGAGATAGCTACAGAGTTTGGAGGTGTGGGCATTGAAACGATTTATCTATCTACTGCCATGGAGGGCCGGCGGATAGAAAACTTACTAATTAATCGGTTGAGTCGGGGCAGCGAGCCAGTAAAGGGATTTTTAAAAGTAAAAAAACATCAAAGTTCAAAGTAAATTAAAGTTTAAAATAAATTAAAGTTCAAATTTTAAGGAAGTTAACTGTGAAGGTAGTAGTCTGATCCAAATCTTGTAGTGCACGTTAATAGTAGCGACAGGTGGTCTCCATCTGACACGCGTCGGATAGGTTTGTTATCCTACAGGTGGTCTCCATCTCACAAAACAAGATGGATAATTTTTTTTTGGAAGAAGTCCGACCCATCTAAAGTCTGGTCAATAGGTTTGTTGGAAGGAGTCCCTAACCATGCGCTTACCATCTCACACCGAATCAACAAGAACGAGACTTATAAATCTATTGAAAGAAATTCATATAATTTGAACCTACTCTTACCTGTTTCTAAAAATTAATTCAAAACTTCGAAGCTAACCCAGAATAAATGGTTGCATATCGAGATGGGTGGTAAAGAAAGGCTGGGAAGGGTGGAAAAGAGCATGTACTCAGAGGTGGGTTGGGTAACGGGGAGGGTGTGTTGTTCTCAGAAGTGCCCTAATACGGCTTTTAGAAGGTTGAGATGTACTTTATTTTTAATTAAAATTTTAAAAGTAAAATTAAAAATAAAAAATCATAAAAGCTAAATGCCAGCTGTCCAGTTCTAGAGTCCAACTTTGCACATTTGCTTCGGGAACAGACTCACAGATTTTTTTTTTTTTTTTTAATATATACTAAAGAATTTGTAGAATGGATACACATGGTTTCGTATTCTTTACTAGAGTCGCCTCAGGTTCTATGTGAGTGCACGCATATCATCGTATTTAAAAGTTATACTTTTATCTTGATGGACGTATATTTCTTTCTTTACATATATATAAAAGAACAGTTCAATTGATTAATAAAATTAAATAGTAAATATATAAACGATTTGCGTCTACGTTTAATGTAATATTAAAAACATTAATAACAATTGAAAAATCTAATAAAACTTCGAATTCACATTTATTAATGTGATAGCTGTCATTGTTGCCATGGAAACATCCTTAGCAATTTATGAGTAATTGACTAGAATCCAAATAAATTGATGGCCTTGATGTTAAAGGACAAATAAAGCATACTATTTAAGAGTGTTGAGGGCCTCGTTGCATGATGATAAGAACAACATGTTTGTGATATTTCTTTATGAGATCCATAGCTTTTTAAAATATTATTGAAGCTTACCAGATATATCTATAGAAAAGGATCCTCTATAATTAAACCAAGTAACCATGCATAATTTGCTCATGATACTCTTAAATTATAAGCATGTTTATAGGGTGAATGTTATATAAATAATTATTGCTGGGATTTTTAAGGGTGGTTATTTATTTTTTTTATTTTCATTTTCAATTTGTCGATAAAATATTTTGGGTTATCATTATTAAAACATAGTTGTGTTATATTTTGAGTCAAAGTTGTCATTGATGTCAAGGAATGAAGTTGTCATTAATGTCAAGGAATAAGCTATCATTGATGCCAAAAGGTTATAAGGAGCAATGCAAAAGGTTGATGGCAACAGAGCTTCATAATATTTATTTTTAATATTATATGAAGCATAAGTAGAAGGATTTTTATTAAAACCATGGATTGGAAGAATAAGAGGTTTTTATTAAAACCCAAGGAGGCTTTAATCTTAATAAATCAAAATATTTAAATATTAATTTATAATATTTAAATTCTAGTGAATTTAAATAATTATAAATTAAATATTTTGGAGTTAAACCATAAGTGCCGACCCCCAACGAATTCATCTCTGCTAACGTGCATGGGAACAAGGGCATAAGGTATTTATACCTTAGCCAAACCTTAGTTTGGTAATTCGATTAATGCATCCATAATATTCTTTGAAGAGAGCTTGTGCGAAATTAAAGGTGCCTCCAAAGTGCAAGGTTTAAGTCAGGCATCATGTTGAAGAAAGAGCCAAAGTCTCTAGAGGAGTGTGAAGGGGTCAAAGCGCACATTGCGCTTTAGAGAATCAAGGGAGCACGTGGCTCACACGGCGTGGAAACTGTGGCCAAGGTGTTGTTAAAGAATTTGGTGAAAGTTCGAATCTCATCGATTGCAAAGCGGGTAATAAAGTTTTTGAATTATTTTATTTTGCATATGCTAAAGTTATTGGAGGGATAAGGTGCAAGGAAGTTTTGATAGTAACCTAAGTGTTGAAAGGTTAATTTTTGCTAGGGTAATTTTATTTTCACCTTAGGAAAATGGAAATTGATTTATTGCATTAAGTTATAAAGTGAGTTATTTAAATTAAATGCAATATTGAGTAGGGAGTCATAAGTAGAGTTTGGATTATTTTTTAGATATATTTCTGAAAAGGGTTATGTGAAATTAAATTGTTAAGAGGCTCTTCTGATGAGTTATAGTTTTGGAAGAAGTGTTTTATGGTGTTGGATATTATTTTAAGAAGGAGAAATAAGGTGTTATTAAGCTTGATTATTTTTGTAATTGAGAATTATTTTGTGAGAAAGTTAGTGTGATATTTTATCATCTAACTATTGAGATTGGCAAAAAAAGGAAATTGTGATTTAGGCAGGTTTCCAAGGTCACTTCTACACAAAATAAAGGTATGGACATATTCTTCCTAGTGAGTGATTATTGAATGTTGTGTATGCAAAGTTGGAGTGAAAAGGATTGTTAGATAAGCATTGTTGACTATGTATTGAATTAATGCTTCAATATTTTTAGGAATGAATAGTTGTTGATAAAACCTTGTTTTATAAGCATTGTTATTGAAGTAGATGGTTGAGTAAAGAACTTGAACTAGGGTTTGCAAAGAACATGAGTTTCATTGTTATGTGAGATTGGTTGATAAGCATTGTTGGAAATATTTGAGTGAGTGGTCATATGCTTGGACTAGGGTTTGTGAGCAAGGATTATTTCATTGAGTGATTGGTTGAGTAGAGTTGGTTGAACCTAGTCAAGTGGATGTGTTGAAGTGATTTTTCAAGTTCTATGAAATAAATTGTTCTATATTCTAAATTGAGTTGAGAAAGAGGTTGAGTTTTGGGGTGACAAGAGCTCTAAAAAAAATTTTCAGAAAAAGAGAAAAAAAGAGAGGGGGGGGGGGGGAAAAAAAAAAATTTTTAAATGAAAGTGATTGAGTATTGAGGTGAATGTGAAGCATATTGAGTCTCTAACAATTCTCTATATGTTTCTAAAAGAGTGATTGAAAGTGATTGAGCATTGTGATAAATGTGAAGCATATTGAATCTCTAACAATTCTCTTTATATTTCTATGAGATTGGACAAGTTCTAGTGTGGACTTGTTGAGAAGATTTGAGGTAAGTCTTTGAGAAGACTTGTGGACAGATTTGTGTGAGCTTTTGTGGAAGCTTACAATATAGATTTGAGGACAAAGATTTAAGGACAAATTTGAGGATAGAGATTGAGGACATATTTGAGGATAGAATTTGGTGCATATTTGAGGATAGGTTTGTGCTAGATCAAAGATAGAGATTGAGGATATATTTGTGCTAGATAGAAGGACTGTTTTTAGTACAGATTTGAGACAGAGCTTTGGGGGTGATAGATCATAGAGGATGACAATCTCCAATGGATAGATATCCATTAGCTAGAGCAGTGAGGATAGGTGTCTTTAGTAGATAGAGATACATTAGCCAGAGTAGTGGAAGTCAACAGTTATTCTAGAAGATCATCAGCTAGAGCAGAGGAGAAAGGAGTTCTCCTATGGATAGAGATCCACAAACTTGATTAAGGGGATTGGTGTCTCATTTGGATAGAGGTCCATAAACATTGTAAGGAAATGATTCCCAAGAGAATTTATTTGAGAAAAATTTATAAGGAATACTTTCTTCGTGGAGTAGCCCACATTGGGTGAACCATGTTAAATCATATCTCTCATGTGTGTGATGCTTTGTGTGGTGTTTACTACTTTAATATTTTTGATGCTATTATTTGAGTTGAAAAGAAAAAAAAATTATCTTATATTGTTCACCTCCATCTTAGTATAAGCACATGTTCTTCAATAGGTATCAAAGCGGGTCTCTCCATGAAAAGACTAGTAGCTTGGAGAAGGATCCATCAGAAACACACATGACTTCAAAAAATGAAGAAGAGACCATGTTTGATATAAAAGAAGAATTTTTTACTGCTCTCAAGAATTTGGAAAGAATTAGAGAGAAGAATTCAAGCTTGAAGGAACAAATTCAAGAGGATGAAGAAGCAAGGATGGAACTTCTACAAAATCTCATAGAACTCAAGATAAAGGTAGAGGAAGGAAAGAAAATTGAGTAGGATATGACAAACCTATTAAGAACAAGAGAAACATAATGTGAAATATTGGAAGTAAAAATTGTTTATCTAAGGAATGAAGTTGAAAGGACCAAGGCACTACAAGATGTAGAGTATGAGAAACATAAAAAAGAATCAAGTCTTCAAGAAGCTAAAACTTCAAACAAAGATAGGCAAGCTAAGGATATCAGAAAGGAAGAAAGCAAAGAAGAACCTTGGATGAGAGTTAATCACAAAAGGAGAAGCACTCCACCACAATCTCAAAGGCATCCAAACAGGTTACATAATTTCTTCCATGGTCAATACTTTTCTTGTAATAAATATGGTCATAGAGTTGTACACTATATTGGTCATGCAAGAAACAATGTCAATAGAAATTTCAATTCTTTTGCACCTCTTATGGATGATGATATTATATGTTACAAAAAATAATTTTGGGCACAAGGCTAGATGGTGTAAAATGATACCTCATGAGTCTAGAAAAACAATTTCAACAATTAGGAATGATGAAAGGGAAAATGTAAAGACTAGATCAATGTTAGTTCAAATAACCCTTCATGCTCAAGATAAAGAAGAACAATGGTATCTTGATAGTGGTTGCTCTAGTCACATGACAGGAGACAAAGACAAATTCATTACTCTAAAAGAAACCAATAGAGGATCAATAAGTTTTGGTGATAATGGATCAACAAGGATTGGTGGAAGAGGAACTCTGAGTTTAGACAATGGGAAAACAAGAACAGAAAATGTGTTGTATGTTAAGGGGTTAAAACATAATCTGCTAAGTGTAAGTCAACTTTGTGATCAAGGGCATATGGTTACATTTCACCTAGATAGATGTGAGATAAGAAAATTAGAAACTGGAAAAGTCATTGCCAATGCAAGAAGAACTCCAAACAATCTATACATGCTTAGTGAGATCAAAAGGGAAAAGTGCTTTCTATCACAAGAAGATGAGAGTTGGTTGTGGCATAGAATATTGGGTCACTTGAATTTTGAAAACATAGTCAACATAAGAAATAAGCAGGCTGTCAGAGACTTACCCAAAATAAAAAGGCCACAAAACATAATTTGTGCACCTTGTCAACATGGAAAGCAAACTAGAACAATATTTAAGTCAAAAGGATATATGTCATATGAGCCATTGAGTCTAATACATACTGATCTATGTGTTCCTACCAGAGCTTATAGTATTCAATGTGAGAGTTACTTTATATTGTTTATAGATGATTACTTCAAAATGGTTTGGGTAGCCTTCCTAAAAGAGAAGTCAGATGCTTTTGAAAAATTCAAAGCATTTAAGGAACTAGTTGAAAATGAAACCGGTAAGAGAATTAAGTGTTTGAGATCTAACATAGGAGGAGAATTTACCTCAAATGAGTTTGTAGAGTTTTTTGAACAACATGGGATTAAGAGAGAATACTCAGCAATAAGAACTCCTCAACAAAATGGAGTAGTTGAAAGGAAAAATAGAACTATTGAGAATATGTCTAGAGCTATGTTAAATGAGTCTAAGCTCTTAGATGGATTTTTGAGAGAAGCAGTCAATACAACAATATACATAATCACTAGGGTTCAAATGAGGGTAAACCATCACAAGACTCCATATGAGCTTTGGAAAGGAAGACCGGCCACTATAAAACACTTCAAAGTTTTTGGAAGCAAGTGTTACATAAGACGAGAAGATCAAAACTTAGGCAAGTTTGATCCAAGATGTGATGAGGGAATTTTCCTTGGTTATTCCTCTAAGAGTAAAGCCTATAGATGCTTCAACAAGAGAACACGTACTATTGTAGAAAGTATAAATGTAATAATTGATGAGAAGATAGATTCAAGAGAATCAGTTTAGAAAATTGTGTATCAAGAAAATGGAAGTTGTCAAGAAGAGTTTCGTGAGGAATCAGATGAAGAAGAAGAAGAAACACAAATACTTCTTCCTAAAACTCCATCCAAGTATGTACAAAAACATCATCCAAAAGAATAAATCATTGGGAATCTATATGAAAGACAAACAAGGAGAAGGATAATAAAACCATCTCAACAAGCAAATTTTTCTTTGCTATCTAAGATTGAGCCAAAAGTCTTCAATCAAGAAAGTGAAGATAAGTTCTGGATCAAGGCAATGGATGAGGAATTAGATCAGATAGAGAAAAGAAAGACTTGGGAACTTGTCCCATGACCAAAGGACAAGAATGTGATTGGCACAAAATGGGTATTCAAAAATAAGCTAAATGAAGATGGACAAGTAGTAAGGAACAAAGCAAGGTTAGTATGCAAAGGTTATGCACAAGTAGAGGGAATTGAATTTGATGAGACATTTGCTCTAGTTGCATGACTTGAAGCCATAAGAATATTTTTATCCTTCTCAAGTTTTAAAAACTTCAAGGTATATCATATGGATGTTAAGTCAACATTTCTAAATGGTGTTTTAGAAGAAGTCTACATTGAACAGCCAGAGGGATTCATATTAACAGATAATCCAGATCATGTATGCAAATTGAAAAAGGCATTGTATGGTCTAAAGCAGGCTCCTAGAGAATGGTACTCAATATTGGATAAGTATCTTCAGGAACAGGGATTTAGAAAAGGAATAGCAAACAACAACTTATACATCAAAAATGAAGGGAATAATCTACTAATTGTGGTTGTTTATGTTGATGACATCATTTTTGGGGGAAACAATGATAAGATGTGTAAATAATTTGCTAAGAATATGCAAAATGAATTTGAGATGTCTATGCTTTGTGAGTTGTCTTTCTTTCTTGGACTCCAGATTTCACAATCGGAGAAAGGAGTATTTCTCTCACAAACCAAGTATATAAAAGAGATGCTAAATAAATTTAGGTTAGAGGATTGCAAACTGGTAAGTACTCCCATGGTCACAGGATGCAAGTTAAGGATGATGAATCTCCATAGGCAGATCAAAGATTATACGAGATCTACGATTGGCAACTTGTTGTATGTTACAGCTACAAGACCATACATAGTGCAATCAATGGGATTAGTGGTAAGGTTTCATGCAGCACCTAAGGAAACACATATGGCAATAGTAAAGAGAATTCTCAGGTATCTAAAAGGGACTATGGATTTTGGGCTCTGGTATCCCAAAAGTGATAGTTTCACACTCACAACATATACAAATGTAGATTGGGCTGGAAGTATTGATGACAAAAAAAGCACAAGTGGAGGAGCATTTTTTCTTGGAGATTGTTTAGTCTCTTGGCTAAGTAAGAAGCAAGTTTTAGTATCCTTATCTATAGAAAAAATAGAATATATTTCAATAGTATCCAATTGTACACAAGTATTATGGATGAAGCAAACTCTAGAAGACTTCAAGATAAAGCATGATCATCCTATTCCCATATTATGTGATAATACAAGTGCTATAAGTATCTCAAAGAATCCAATGATGCATTCCAGGATAAAGCACATTTCGATCAAGTATCATTTTTTGAGAGAACAGGTGAAAGATAAATAGGTCAGGTTGGAATATGTTACTACAAAGGAAAAGATAGCAAATATTTTCACCAAGCCACTTTCTAAGGAGACCTTTGAGTATCTTCAAGAAAAATTGGGAGTAATAATCCCATCCCATAATTAACCACCTCAAGAGGAGGTGGGGGAGGGGCTAAGCTAAGAGACTCATTCTTAGCCCCGAGCCCCAAAGGTGACCCTTTGCCATTGATGTCAAAGGGGGAGAGATTTGGTTTAAGGAGAGAGCATTGATTCAGGGGGAGAATTTTCCCAGGGGGAGAAAAATAAAAAGGTCAAGAAAATGGTAAAAATTTATTGGGTTGCCATCAATGACAAAGGGGGAGATTGTTGGACATTTTGAGCCAAAGTTGTCATTGATGTCAAGGAATGAAGTTGTCATTGATGTCAAGGAATAAGCTATCATTGATGCCAAAAGGTCAAAAGGATCAATGCAAAAGGTTGATGGAAAAAGAGCTTCATAATATTTATTTTTAATATTATGTGAAGCATAAGTAGAAGGGTTTTTATTAAAACTATGATAAAAAAAAAAAAAATTTTTATTAAAACCATGGATTGGCAAAATAAAAGGTTTTTATTAAAAACCATAGCGGGCAAAATAAAAGGTTTTTATTAAAACATAGGGAGGCTTTAATCTTTAATAAAGTTAAAAGATTTAAATATTAATTTATAATATTTAAATTCTAGTGAATTTAAATAATTATAAATTAAATATTTCGGAGTTAAAACATAAGCGTCGACCCCCAAAGAATTCGTCTCCATCGATGTGCATGGGAACAAGGGCGTAAGGTATTTATACCTTAGCCAAACCCTAGTTTGGTAATTTGATTAATGCATCCACAATATTCATTGAAGAGAGCTCGTGCAAAATTAAAGGCACCTTCGAAGTGCAAGGTTTGAGGCAGGCATTATGTTGAAAAAAGAGCCAAAGGCTCTAGAGGAGTGTGAAGTGGTCAAAGTGCACATTGCACTTTAGAGCATCAAGGGAGCATGTGGCTCACACGACATGGAAGCCACGACCAAGGTGTTGTTGAAGCATTTGGTGCAAGTTCGAATCTCATCGATTGCAAAGCGGGTAATAAAGTTTTTGAATTATTTTATTTTACATATGCTAAGGTTATTGGAGGGATAAGGTGCAAGTAAGTTTTGATATTAACCTAAGTGTTGAAAGGTTAATTTTTGCTAGGGTAATTTTGTTTTCACCTTAGGAAAATGGAAATTGATTTATTGCATTAAGTTATAAAGTGATTTATTTAAATTAAATGCAATATTGAGTAGGGAGTCATAAGTAGAGTTTGGATTATTTTTTAGATATATTTCTGAAAAGGGTTATGATGAAATTAAATTGTTAAGAGGCTCTTTTGATGAGTTAGAGTTTTGGAAGAAGTGTTTTGTGGTGTTGGATATTATTTTAAGAAGGAGAAATAAGGTTTAATTAAGTTTGATTATTTTTGTAATTGAGAATTATTTTGTGAGAAATTTAGTGTGATATTTTATCATCTAACTATTGAGATTGGCAAAAGAAGAAAATTGTGATTTAGACAGGTTTCCAAGGTCACTTCTACATCAAATAAAGGTATGGGCATATTCTTCCTAGTGAGTGATTGTTGAATGTTGTGAATGCAAATTTGGAGTGAAAAGGATTGTTTGGTGAGCATTGTTGAGTGTGTTTTGAATTAATTCTTCAAGGTTTTTTGGAATAAAGAGTTGTTGATAAAACCTTGTTTTATAAGCATTGTTGTTGAAGTAGATGGTTGAGTAAAGAACTTGAACTAGGGTTTGCAAAAATCATGAGTATCATTGTTATGTGAGATTGGTTGATAAGCATTGTTGGAAATATTTGAGTGAGTGGTCATATGCTTGGACTAGGGTTTGTGAGCAAGGATTATTTCATTGAGTGATTGGTTGAGTAGAGTTGGTTGAACCTAGTCAAGTGGATGTGTTAAAGTGATTGTTCAAGTTCTATGAAATAAATTGTTCTATATTTTGAATTGGAGTAGAAAAAAAAAAAAGAAAAAAAGAAAAAAAAAAAGAGTGAGTGAAAGTGATTGAGTATTGAGGTGAACGTGAAGAATATTGAGTCTCTAAAAATTCTCTGTATGTTTCTAAAAGAGTGATTGAAAGTGATTGAGCATTGTGATAAATGTGAAGCATATTGAGTCTCTAAAAATTCTCTTTATATTTTATGAGATTGGAAAAGTTCTAGTGTGGAATTGTTGAGCAGATTTGAGGTAAGTCTTTGGGAAGACTTGTGGATAGATTTGTTTGAGCTTTTGTGGAAGCTTACAATACAGATTTGAGGATAAAATTTGGTATAGATTTGAGGACATATTTGAGGACAAAGATTGAGGACATATTTGAGGATAGAATTTGGTGTAAATTTTAGGACATGTTTGTGCCAGATCAAAGATAGAGATTGAGGTTAGATTTGTGCTAGACCGAAGGACTATGTTTAGTACATATTTGAGATAGAGATTTGGGGGTGACAAATTATAGAGGATGATAGTCTCCAGTGGATAGAGATCCATTAGACAGAGTAGTGAGGATAGGTGTCTTCAGTGGATAGAGATCCATTAGCTAGAGTAGTGGGGGCCAACAATTATTCTAGAAGATCATTAGCTAGAAAAGAGGAGAAAGAATATCTCTTGTGGATAGATATCCACAAACTTGATTAAGGGGATTGGTGTCTCCTTTGGACAGAGGTCCATAAACATTGTATGGAAAGTATTCCCAAGAGAATTTATTTGAGAAATTTTTATAAGGAATATTTTCTCCATGGAGTAGCCCACATTGGGTGAACCACGTTAAATCATGTCTCTCATGTGTGTGATATTTTGTGTGATGTTTATTGCTTTAATATTTCTGATGCTATTATTTGGATTAAAAAGCAAAAGGTTTTATCTTATATTGTTCCCCGCCATATCAGTATAAGCAAATGTTCTTCAAGTTGGTTAATACAATAGGATCTAGGATATTTCTAATTACTTCCTTATATTTCCTAGATATTATTTAGATATTTTAGTGTTTAAATTTGTAAATTTATCATTATTGTGTCTAGGTATTGTCTTACCTCATAAAATAAAAAGAAGCATTGAGATCACATTTCTATAGGATTAAATAATGTTTGTCAATATAGAAATTTAAGTCATGTTATTAATTATGGTTAGATATTACAAGGCATAAATGCTACATTGCAATCTATTATTATATAAATGTATATAATCTATATTTTTTTATGTGTGCATGTGTTTGTTAGGTTGTTGATTAAATCCAAAGATTATTTTTTTAAAGGCTTAACCTCTTATTTTTAATCCAATATTGCAATGGTTAACTTAATTATTTTGGTCTTATTAAATATAATTTTTTTTTAATAATTATATTGATATAAGGAACAATTCTATATCTTAGTTTTTTATCAGTAATTTATGTTAGCGTTTGATGGAAAAGTGGACTCTACCTATCTACCTAATGTACACGTGGACTCCTTGTACATTTACAACTTGCACATTGACACTTGTACATTTATTACAATACTTGAAGTAACTAACTAAATTTACTCTAAAGTAAACTCCTACTCTAGTTATGTACCAAAGGTGGTACATTTACATAACCTAAATGATGTAATATACTCTAACACCCCCTTGTATTGCATTATTTGGGTATGGAACTTCATAGTTAGAATAATATTCAACTTTGTTTGGTTCTTCTTCTTCTACTACTTTTATTTTCGTGTTGTTTCTTCTTGTCATTTTCATTCCACTATCTTTTATTATTTTCGAGTATTTGGAAGAATATTTGACCTTGTAGTCTTCTAGGTATTCTTGATGGACTAGTGATCTCATAATTTTACAAGTCATAAATGTATCATAACTACTTCATTTTCTATTTATTGGTTTCTTGTATGACCTATTTCCTTGATCTTCACAAAAGTCAAGCTTGAAATTATTATTATTTTTTTCTGGATAACAAGGGGTTATACTTGGGTTCTCCACCTTTAAAAAATTATATATTTCTTCTTTAGAGCTTGATATTTTACATATAGATACATTTCTCATTTCAATTGAGATGTTATACCTAGAAACCTATATCATTTTACATAAAATGTATAAATTCTTGATTTTCATTTTCTCAATCTTTTCAAATTTTTGTATGAATACAATTACTCTAGAATTTAGCATCTTTCTTGACATTTTCTATAGTAGCCTTCACAATTCCAAAACTTCACCTCTACTATCTATGCCTTGCATCTTAGTAAAGTAATATTTACAAAACATTGCACTATCATAGTCCGATTTACCAAATCATAATTATTATTTTGCTTCTTTAATGAAGTCATAGCCCTTCATTGCTCTTCCCATCATTCAAACCCTACTGGAAAATATTTACAATTACATTTTTATGACTTGAAAAATCATAATTCTCCTTGTTTTGAATGGTTGACTTCATAGAGCTATATCTCCCTCAATATTGCTTATATTTTTGTATATGATCACTCATTTTAAAGCTATTCACATTCTGCACTAGTTGGTCCAAGAATCAATTGAATAAGATAACTCTTCACTGGCTCCTAAAAGATGAGAATTTGGGAATAGCAATGAAGGGCTATGAATTTTGCTTGAGCTCATTGTTAGTGGATGCTTTTGAAATAAGAGCTTGGAAGAAATAGTCTAATATGAATATTAGTTTCTCCTTAAATATTTTATAGTATTTTTCTTTGTTGTAACAATAGTAAGATGGATGATATTTTCCTCCATAATATTTACATGGATGGAAACTCCAATAGTTAACCTTCTCATAACAAATTTTGATGTAGTAGGTGCATAGTAAAGATATCCCAATGTCTTTGTTATATGTTTTAGGAATATCATGTTTATCTATTTTTTTGATGAAATAGTTGAACCATGTGTGTACAAATTAAGCTATTATATCTTTAACTTTTTCATATATTTGTATGAGATCTTTTTGGTCAATGTTTTTTCTACCTTTTGAGTATGATCTTCAGTATTAGTATTATCATCAACTCCCTTTATTATCTCATTAAAACATGTACCTTAAGAATATATTTTCACAAAAGAATTAGTTTGTGAGTTCTTAAAAATCCTTTTAAATTCTATTGATTCTTCTCTTCCATTTGCATATTCTTTATTATCCATTGAGTTTTTTAATCATCAATCATATTTTTAATCCATATTGGTATTTTCCACGGTCCTTGTCTAATTACATTATTTAATGTGTTCTTTGGAGTAGACATCCTTATAGCTCCATAGTTTAGAGTATATGAACAAAATTGATAAAACCTTTCTAGACTTGGGTTTTCTAGGACTCCTTAGTGATTGGAATATGTTATAAGATTTATAAAGTTCTTAGTAAGTAATAATTCATCTTTTGGATTGATTTTGTAATATTTTTATAATGAAAATAATCAACTCATATTTCACCTAATCTCTCCTAATGAACTATGCACTTACCAATTTGACGTTCTCTATGGTTGGATTTATTTTGTCCCTATATTATGAGTATGATACAAGTGTAAGTAAATAATTCCAACTCCTTTAATTAAATAATAAACTTCCTTTTATAGCCCTTAATATCCAATAGTTTAGTATTTCTAAATTCCAATAATCTATGTTTGATGTAGTATTCCTTATAACTCCCTAATTTTAGAATTTTAGAAAAATAATGATATTTGCAATACTAATTTATTTCCAAGTAGATACCCCTTATACCTCCTATGATGTTAATTGCAAATATTGTATTCAAACCATAGTGATAATATTATTTAAGGATAATAATATTAACTTCTTGATTTACTCTCAAATCTATTAAGGTTGACTTTGTAAATAACTTTAATTGCAAAATATAATGATAATTTCAATCTTATATTATCCCTTATTACTCCTTATGAAAGAAAATTAATCAACCTATATAAAATAATACCTTAGTAAGGTTGATGAGCACTAAAACACCTTGAAATGCATTGTATCCTCTTATTGGTTTATGACAGGCTAGTGGATGTCCTCTTATAATTGTATTAAATGCACCTTTGACTCCTTGACTTCAAGATTTGAATATGTTCTCACTTAATTCAAGCTTAGAATTCACTTCAAATCTCTTCAAGAGGACTTATTTTTATGGAGGCTACAAATGTGCTATCACCTTCTTATTGGGTGTGCCAAGTGGCATGAGGTATTACCAAGATTCTTTTATCTCCTCCTTCAGTAGTGCTTGTGTTTAAGGTGTGTTAAACCACATGGTATAGGATGAATTCCTTGTTATTGAGCATTGAATTTTTTTGGATTTTGGGGCAATGATGGAAGGCATTACTTATATGGGTGCCTTTCTCTTGAGTGTTGGAGATAATATGAGAGCATTACATGGTTGAGTGCTCTTCCTCATTGAGTATGGATGTTAGGGTTTGAATATTCTGTTACACCATTCTACCAAGTGGCACAATATTTCCTTATTTTCAAGAAAAGTTTTTAAGCCTTCTTTGCATACACTCTTACCTTCAACGTAATAATATCTTAAGACTTTTCAAAGTATTATTGCCAACTATTGCAAGTTTTATTTTACCTCCTCTATGACAAAAAATTGTGAGGTGGCTCCTCCTTTTTTCCAGTTAATATGGATGATGTATTATAGTAAGGTTGGCTCCAAATATGAATATCCTAAATCATTGCAATGGTGCACCCTCTTGGCTGAAAATTCTTCCATATTATAGCTTTTGTAAGATGCTCCTTGGTATACATAAAATATTATGTGTTTTCCTTTGTACTATATGCTTTGCAATGAGCACTAGTTTCTTGAGTAGGATTGTTGCTATTACTTGTTGTGTATGTGTTCAATTGGTGTGGATATCAAGCTCTCTAGGATCAAATCTATTCTTAAGCATCTTGAGTGTGATTTCACCTTGGTAGTGGTAAATGTTGAACCCCTTTGGAATGGCTCTCTACCCTTTCTCATATTTTGCTCCTCAAACTTCAATGATGTGGCCATTTGGAGATCGTATCTTACTATTGTAATAATATCTTTAAGACACTTTTTCTTTGTCCTATTTTGCTATGAATGAAAGTACAAAGTTAGTGTAAATATAATGCAAAACCCTTTTCAAAATTGTATTTTTCACCAAAGCTATATGTCTCCTATTGAAGCTTCCCTTACTTCTTAAATATGGCGGTACTTTGCTCTGTTTCTTGAGAGCAATGTGTAATGTATTATTGCATTCTTTGCTAGAAAATACTAACCTCTAAATCTTTAATTGGATAAATTTAGCACCAATAAATCCAATATCTTAACCATGCAACTAATTTTAGAGGTTTAAATTTGCATTAATGTTCACTTTCACTAAAAATACTTAGTGATATTTGAATAACTAATATATTGCAATAATAGTTTCTCCTTATTACTCATGTAAATGAACCTTAAAGTAGCTCAGAATATGCACTAAATTTTACGACAACTTAAAATACTTAGTGCATCTTAAGGAATTCTTAAAAAACTAGTATAACGCAATATTGATCTCACCTTATCACTCCTAATGAACCTTAAATCATGCACTAGTAACCTTTGTAGTTTTATTTGTTTTAACTAAACAATAAGAAGATGATATTTTATTTCCATCAAAATATATCCAACCCCTATTTTAATGTGCATGTAATAAACCTTAAAAAAACTTTCTTATGTGCTCTCTTGAATACTATAATATGTAACCTTCTCTTTGCATCTTCTAAACTCTAATAATATACTCAATGAAACTAACTAATAAATTGAATATAAGTGTTCATAAAATGAATCCTTTGCACCTAAGTTCAAGACCAACTTTCACTTTTCTTTCCCAAACAATATTATCCAATATTATCAATGGCAATATCAATAGTAGTAATCAAAGCAATGCACAAATCATCACACACAATAGAGACACCAATTTAACGTGGTTCACCCAATGTGGGCTACTCCATGGAGAAAATATTTCTACTAAAATTTTCTCAACAAATCTCTTGGGAATCAATTCCCTATTACAATGTTTATGGACCTCTGTCCAAAGGAGACACCAATCCCCTATACTCTGATTTGTGGATCTCTCTCCATAGGAGAACTCTTTCCCCTTTTCTCTGGTTCGTGGAACTTGATCCAGGAGACCTCTATCTCCTCAACTGGTTCGTGGATCTCTCTCCACAGAAGAACTCTATCTTCCTAGCTGGTTCATGGATCACACTCCACAGGAGAACTCTTTTCCCTCTACTCTAGTTCATGGAACTCTATCCATAGGAGAACTCTTTCTCCTTGCTCTGGTTCGTGGATCTCTATCCATAGGAGAACTCTTTCTCCTTGCTCTGGTTTGATGATCTTCTAGAAGACTTCTACCCCCACTACTCTAGCTTGTGGATCTCTCTCCATAGAATACCTTTATCTTCACTACCATAGCTAATGGATCTCTATCCACTAGAGACTACTATCCTATACTCTATCACCTCCAAAGCTTACTCTCAGCTCTATCTCAAGTCTACACCAAACTCTATCCCAAGTCTAGTACAAAATTTGCTCTATCTCTACTCACAAATATGCACTAACTTCTATCTCAAATCTATCCTCAAGCCTTAACACAAAGCTTGATCAAATCACCAATCAACTCTACTTAGATCTACCCCAAGCCTTAACACAAATCTTGAACAAATCAATCAATAAACTCTACTTAGATCTACCCAACCTTAACACAAAGCTTGAAACAAATCAATCATTTCATATTACCCAAGACTTAACACAAAGATTGAACAAATCAATCAATCAACTCTTCTTAGATCTACCCCAAGCCTTAACACAAAGCTTGAACAAATCAATCAATCAACTCTACTTAGATCTACCCCAAGACTTAACACAAAGCTTGAACAAATCAATCCTACTCTTAATTTTAGTCTTCACAAAGACTTGCTCAAATATACCTTCAAGTCCTCTCAAGAACTTGCTCAATATACTCTCAAGTCTTCACCAAGACTTTCTCAAATCTACCTTCAAGTCCTCTCAAGAACTTGCTCAATATGCTCTCAAGTCTTCACCAAGACTTGCTCAAATCTACCTTCAAGTCCTCTCAAGAACTTGCTCAATATAATCTCAAATCTTCACAAAGACTTGCTCAAATATGCTCTAGCATATGCTCAAACCTGCTCTAACACATGCTCAAAATAGCTCATAAAATATGCTCAATCAATCTCAAATCTTCCTCACAATGCTATCAAATGCTTTGTCTAATCTTCAAAGTAATTCCTTTAACTTGAAGTAGTTTAGACATATTCTATTCAAAATTCATTTAACCTCTGGAACATATAGAGAATGATGTACTCTATCAAAAACTCAATATGTTCTACTCAATCATTAAGTCTGTCACTTTCACAAATCTGATTTCTAATGTTTGCACATTCACTTTCAATATCACTCAAAACCAATGCTCAAGAATTTCACTCAATCATTCAACCAATGAAACACAACTTGCTCACAAACCCTAAACAAGTGTTTTCATACTTCTTCAAACAATGAGCACAATGTGGGTGTCAAACCCTAACTCAAATAATTCTCAATATCTATCTCAAATGTTCTCTAAACATTCAACAATGAAGCATATAGAACTCACTCAAATATTTCCAACAATGCTTATCAAACAATCCTTTTCACTCCACCTTATATTTCACAATATTCATTCCAATAAACACTTCAAACAAAAGATGATGTGCCCATACCTCTTTGTTTTGATGGAGATATATCTTCAAAACCTGTCTTATAACTAACCACCTTTCTATGTACCACTTTTCAAGGTTAGTTATCAAAATGCTTTCTCAATGAACTCTCTTCTCAAAAGATATTTTATCATACAGAATAATGAAATATCAAATCACTTTTACACCTTATTTCTCCTAACTTTGCAAACCCAATTCCATCAACAAAGTTGACCAATTACATAAGCAAAATAAATCACATACACCTTATATCTCCTAACTTTGTATTAATGCATTTCCAAAATAAAATCTCCACTTTTAATTTTTGTCTTAATGCATTAACAAAGCAATCAACCTTAATTTCTAACTCAAAAATAAATCACCTTATACCTCCTTTTAATGCAAAAATAAAATTATTTTAAACCACCTTATAACTCCCTAGCACATACCTTAGCCACCATAGAACCTTAGGGCAAAATTAATTTTTAACCAAAAATTAATCCCCTTGCCGCTTCGCCTACCATCAGGATTCGAACCCACGGTGCCTGCTGGCCCTATGCCTTAGCCTTGGCAAGGCTACCATGTGGGCTAGCCAAGCCACATGGTTATAAAGTGCATGATCTCCCTCTTAACATCTACCATCGATGATAAAATGAAACACGCACTGCTTCCAAAAACCTTCCTCCACGTGAATCGAACGTAGGACCTTTCCCTTGCCATGCATTATGCAAGCTCTGCTTTCCAGCTTGGCTGCCATGATGGATGAGTGGGGACTCTTCCCCTCTTCCCTTTGACCACCGACTTCCATGCATAAAGCACCACGTGCTTGTCTTCTCCCTTCTGCATCACATGAGCTATTCGATTATTCGGAGGCTCTTCAAATTTCAACACAAAACTTAGGCTAAACTTTAGCCTTATATATATATATATATATTTTTCCCTCCTTTATTTTAGATGTTAACCCTCTTTTTGTAATTCAAATTTTGGTATTTTAAATTATTATATTTAATTATAATAATTTAAATCCTAAAGGATTTAAATATTATAATTTAAATATTTAAAACATTTTGGGATTTTTCTTTTTAGGGATAACTTTGCCATCATTTATGAATATTTTAACCTTTGCCAAATTACCACCAAGGTAATTTATTACCACCATTAATAAATATTTTAACCTTCACCAAGGTAATTTATAAATCCTTTTTCAAATATTATGGAGAGGTATTCCTTTCTTCTTGCTGCCTTATACCTCATGTGCCATCAAGAGAAATATTCTCACAAATATTTCCATCAATTTAGGACCTCTAACCTCTTAACATTAATCAACCTTTTTGACATTAATTCCATAAAATTGGGACATCAAACCTCTTGACATCAATGACAACAAAACATGCTCAAATTTCCAACAATCTCCCCCTTTGTCATTGATGGCAACCCTTTTTCTTTAAGCATTCCTTTTACCTTTTTCCAATTTTGCTCCCCCTAAGAAACTGCTCCCCCTGATTGAATGCTCTCCCCTAACTCAAATCTCTCCCCCTTTGACATCAATGGCAAAGGGACTCCTTTGGGGCTAAATATAAGACTCTTAGCTTAGCCCCCTCCCCACCTCCTCTCCTTGAGGTGATTAATTTTGGGGTGGGAGTAAAATTACTCCCAGCATACAATGCTCTTTTCCTTTGTCAACCTTCTTTCTCAACATACCCTTTTGGTCCCTTTGAGTATCCTTGTTCTTGCTTGTCTCTGGAAGCTCTGGAAACTCTATTCTACACCACTTGGCCTTATGCCCAACATTATTGCACTTATAACACTTAATTTTGTGGTTCCTTGAAGGTGCAAGTGTCTTGAAGTTCCTCCTGGTGAAGCCATACCTATTTCTATCATGAACCCTACAATGAATTGCTTTATGACCAAATCGATTACAAGAGTAGCAATACCCTTGAAAGAAATGTCCATCTTTGAAGTTCCTCTTAGTAATACCATACTCCTTCTTTCCATGAGTCCTGCAATGCATAGCCTTGTGACCAAACCTATTACATGAGAAACAATGTCCTTTGAAGAAATATTTCCTTGGACCCATTGGTCTCTTAGTCCTTTCTTCCCTATGATGTTCCATGTTCCTTGTTTGTGCATTGTTTCCTTTCTTGGTGAAACTTCTATTCACATAAGTCTCACTTTCTCCTTCACTCTCTTCTTCTGAAGCTTCTTCCTCTTTAGATCTTGAGCTTGACCCTTCTTCTTGTTTCTCTTGTATTTCTTCAAAACCAAGTCATGTTTTGTTAGATGAAGGTCTTTGTGCATTGATAATCTTATCCATAATCTTTGAACTTTTTCAAAACCTGTGTAGCTTGTCCTTAGACTCTTCCATTTCCTTCCTTAGAGAAACTACCTCTTGTTCTAATCTCTCACATTCTAAGACTTTTGCTTCTAAATTTTATTTAAATCTCCTTGTCTTAGCTATTGAGTTTGTCAGATCTTGTATAAGCTTTCCTTTCTCTTCATCACATTCTTGAAATTGAGCCTTGAATCTTGAATTCTGCTTTCTGACCTTTTTCAATTCTTTTAGAGCAGAAATAAGTTCAGCTTCTAAATCTACTACTCCTTCCTCTTCATTTTCTGATTCTTTCTCTACTTCTTTGTCTTCAAGAGCATCTTCATACTTTTCAGATTTATCTTCACTAGGAACACTTCCTTCTTCCTCTATTACCAAGAAGAGAATTTCTTCTTCTTCACTATCTGAGGATCTTTCATCACTATCACTTGAAACCTTGCATATCTTGTCCGCATAAAAACTCTTCTTATGCCTCTGAAAAAACTTATTTTCATGCTTGTTTTGTCCATACCTATTTTTCTTTTCATACCTAGATTTTCTTGCTTTCTTTCTCTTATGATCTTGTTTCTCTTCATTACTACTACTTCCAGATTCTGGATAGTTAGATGCATAGTGACCATATTTACCACAATTGAAACACTTAACTATTTTTGTACCTTTGTGCTTTCTTGAGTCCTTCTTGTTCCTTCTACCATAGTTTACTTCTTCATCACTGGATGACTCATCACTTGAATCTGGCTTCTTATATTTTGTCTTCTTTGCTACTTTGAAGGCTACCTCTTTCTTGGGAATAGGATCCTTTACTATTCTCATCTCATAAGCTGTGAGAGTTCCATGTAACTCATCCATAGTCAAAGTTTCAATATCTCTTATTTCTTCTATGGCTGAAACCTTTTCATTATACCTCATAGGGAGTGACCTTAAAACCTTTTGAGCAACATTGGATTCTTCTATTTTAAAACCAAGTCCTCGCATGGTGTTAACAACCTCATCCACATGAAGTAAGTATGCAACAATATCTTCCTCTTCTTTCATCTTCAAGTCTTCAAATATCTTTTTGTGATTTTGCAATTTTACCATTTTGACCTTTTTGTCTCCCTCATATGTTTGCTTCAGTTTATCCCAAATTTCCTTTGTTGATTCATAATGCATAACTTTTACAAACTCTACTTCATGTAAACCACTTAATATTGCATTCTTAGCCTTGGCATCATTCACATATAAGAGCTTACCATATTTATCTATGGGAGGAGTAGTTGTAGGTGTGAACCCATCCTCAACTACTTGCCATGTCTCATATCCTTGTGCCATCAAGTAAGTCTTCATTCTTATGCTCCAGAAAGCATAATTGTTCCCATCGAACAATGGTGCCTTATTTTCTGAAGATCCACTCTGAGATGCCATATGTGTTCCTGTATACTTTTCCTTCAAGCTGTTAAACTCTTTCGAAGGAACCCGCTCTGATACCAATTGAAGAACACAAGCTTATACTGAGAGGGGGGTGAACAATATAAGATCAACTTTCACTTTTCTTTCCCAAATAATATTATCCAATATTATCAATGGCAATATCAATAGTAGTAATCAAAGCAATGCACAAATCATCACACACAATAGAGACACCAATTTAACATGGTTCACCCAATGTGGGCTACTCCACGGAGAAAATATTTCTACTAAAATTTTCTCAACAAATCTCTTGGGAATCAATTCCCTATTACAATGTTTATGGACCTCTATCCAAAGGAGACACCAATCCCCTATACTCTAATTTATGGATCTCTCTCCATAGGAGAACTCTTTCCCCTTTTCTCTAGTTCATGGAACTTGATCCAAGAGACCTCTATCTCCTCAACTAGTTCGTGGATCTCTCTCCATAGAAGAACTCTATCTTCCCAACTAGTTCATGGATCACACTCCATAGGAGAACTCTTTCCCCTCTACTCTAGTTCATGGAACTCTATCCATAGGATAACTCTTTCTCCTTGCTCTAGTTCATGGATCTCTATCCATAGGAGAACTCTTTCTCCTTGCTCTAGTTCGATGATCTTCTAGAAGACTTCTACCCCCACTACTCTAGCTTGTGGATCTCTCTCCATAGAAGACCTCTATCTTCACTACCCTAGCTAATGGATCTCTATCCACTAGAGACTACTATCCTCTACTCTATCACCTCCAAATCTTACTCTCAACTCTATCTCAAGTCTACACCAAACTCTATCCCAAGTCTAGTACAAATCTGCTCTATCTCTGCTCACAAATCTACACTAACTTCTATCTCAAATCTATCCTCAAGCCTTAACACAAAGCTTGATCAAATCACCAATCAAATCTACTTAGATCTACCCCAAGCCTTAACACAAATCTTGAACAAATCAATCAATCAAATCTACTTAGATCTACCCCAAGCCTTAACACAAAGCTTGAACAAATCAATCAATCAACTCTACTTAGATCTACCCCAAGCCTTAACACAAATCTTGAACAAATCAATCCTACTCTTAATTTTCTCAAGTCTTCACAAGACTTTCTCAAATATACCTTCAAGTCCTCTCAAGAACTTGCTCAATATGCTCTCAAGTCTTCACCAAGACTTGCTCAAATATACCTTCAAGTCCTCTCAAGAACTTGCTCAATCTGCTCTCAAGTCTTCACCAAGACTTGCTCAAATATACCTTCAAGTCCTCTCAAGAACTTGCTCAATATGCTCTCAAGTCTTCACAAAGACTTGCTCAAATCCTCTAGCATATGCTCAAACCTACTCTAACACATGCTCAAAATAACTCACAAAATATGCTCAATCAATCTCAAATCTTCCTCACAATGCTATCAAATGCTTTGTCTAATATTCAAAGTAATTCCTTTAACTTGAAGTAGTTTAGACATATTCTATTCAGAATTCGTTTAACCTCTGGAACATATAGAGAATGATGTACTCTATCAAAAACTCAATATGTTCTACTCAATCATTAAGTCTGTCACTTTCACAAATCTGATTTCTAATGTTTGCACATTCACTTTCAATATCACTCAAAACCAATGCTCAAGAATTTCACTCAATCATTCAACCAATGAAACACAACTTGCTCACAAACCCTAAACAAGTGTTTTCATACTTCTTCAAACAATGAGCACAATGTGGGTGTCAAACCCTAACTCAAATAATTCTCAATCTCTATCTCAAATGTTCTCTAAACATTCAACACTGAAGCATATAGAACTCACTCAAATATTTCCAACAATGCTTATCAAACAATCCTTTTCACTCCACCTTATATTTCACAATATTCATTCCAACAAACACTTCAAACAAAGGATGATGTGCCCATACCTTTTTTTTTTGATGGAGATATGTCTTCAAAACCTATCTTATAACTAACCACCTTTCTATGTGCCACTTTTCAAGGTTAGTTATCAAAATGCTTTCTCAATGAACTCTCTTCTCAAAAGATATTTTATCATACAGAATAATGAAATATCAAATCACTTTTACACCTTATTTCTCCTAACTTTGCAAACCCAATTCCATCAACAAATTTGACCAATTACATAAGAAAAATAAATCACATACACCTTATATCTCCTAACTTTGTATTAATGCATTTCCAAAATAAAATCTCCACTTTTAATTTTTGTCTTAATGCATTAACAAAGCAATCAACCTTAATTTCTAACTCAAAAATAAATCACCTTATACCTCCTTTTAATGCAAAAATAAAATTATTTTAAACCACCTTATAACTCCCTAGCACATACCTTAGCCACCATAGAACCTTAGGGCAAAATTAATTTTTAACCAAAAATTAATCCCCTTGTCGTCACTGCCTGTCATCGGGATTCGAACCCATGGTGCCTTCTGGCCCCGTGCCTTAGCCTTGGCAAGGCTACCACATGGGCTAGCCAAGCCACATGGTTATAAAGTGCACAATCTCCCTCTTAACGTCTACCACCGATGATAAAATGAAACACACGCTACTTCCAAAAACCTTCCTCCACGTGAATCGAACGTAGGACCTTTCCCTTGCCACATGATGTGCAAGCTCCACTTGCCAACTTGGCTACCATGGTGGATGAGTGGGGACTCTTCCCCTCTTCCCTTTGACCACCGACTTCCACGTGCAAAGCACCACGTGCTTGTCTTCTCCCTTCTGCATCGCACGAGCTATTCAATTATTCGGAGGCTCTTCGAATTATTATTTTTTTGGTAAGTGTTTGTATTTATAGCGGGTTTTAAAAAGGATCCCAAAACCTGATTACATAAGCAATGGACCTAGGGCATCAATCCCTTGAAACTGGACACCAAAACAGAAATCCCGCCCAGCGGTAACAGTAAGCATGAAACAATCCCCCTTAGCGGGAAACAAACAAATAAGAAAGAAAGTAGTTTTGGAGATCCCGCCCAGCGGGGAGTAGCCAAAAACCACCATCGAGAAGATCCCGCCCAGCAGGAAGCAAATAAAATCGTTACAATAAAATCCTGCCTCGCGGGAAGCAGTCAAAACCACCACAAACAGTCACGCCTAGCGGGAAGTAGTCAAAACCACCACAAACAGTCCCGCCTAGCGGGAAGCAACAGGGAAATCCCGCCATCCGGGAAACCAGCAGAAAAGAAAGGATCCTGCCTCACGAGAAAACCGATGGATTTGGTGGATCCCACCCTGTGGAGAAACCATCCCGCCCATCGGGAAAACATTCAGTTCAGCAAGAGCCATCCTGCAGGAAGCCGACAGCCAGCACAGAGAGGATCCAGCCCATCAGGAAGTGACCAGAGAGTTGCACCACAAGGAACCCGCCTCGGGAAAACAAAAGAGGATCCCAGCAGCAAGGACCAAGAATCTCGTCCAAGCACAGAGCCCATCGAGGATTCACAAGAAAAAGGGGGAAGCTGTCCAAACCCTAAACCGTCACCTCCACCACACCGAGAAACGTAGGGGACCAGATCCACACAAAAAACCTGCAAAAAACCCCAGGAGGAAGCCTGAGGGAAAAAGGGAAGGGATCCCCAACCAAACAGGGATCCCTGGGAAGCACCAGTCCGAAAAAACAACCAAGGAAACCCTAGCCGGCCGGGAGGGGCGCAGATAGTGGAGAAGGATCTCCCCCCAGGAGATCATCTGCAAACAACCACTCCCCGGGAGGGATGACCTGGGTTGATCCAAGGACTGGGTAGGAACCAAGAGCCATGGGAGGGGGAGCAGGGGAGGGACCAAAGCCCTCCCCTCTCTCGAGGCACTTCGAATTCTTAACACTAAATTTAGGCTAAAATTTAGATTTATATACATATATTTTCCCCTCATTTATTTTAGATGTTGGCCCTATTTTTGTAATTTGAATATTGGTATTTTGAATTAATATTATTAATTATATTAATTTAAATCCTAAAGGATTAAAATATTTAAAACCTTTTGGGATTTTTCTTTTTAGGGATAACCTTGCCATAATTTATGAATATTTTAACCTTTGCCAAATTACCACCAAGGTAATTTATAAATCCTTTTTCAAATATTATGGAGAGGTATTCCTTTCTTCTTGCTACCTTATACCTCATGTGCCATCAAGAGAAATATTCTCACAAATATTTCCATCAATTTAGGACCTCTAACTTCTTAACATTAATCAACCTTTTTGACATTAATTCCATCAAATTGGGACATCAAACCTCTTGACATCAATGACAACAAACCATTCTCAAATTTTCAACAAGTCTTGAGGTATTCTAAAATTTTGCTAGTTGCTTGCCAAGTCTTTCTCTCTTGGGCTTGTTTTTGGATTGCGATAATTGTCCCATTTTCTTCACTATCAAGAAATTCTTCTTGGTAGTGAATTTCTCCAATTATTTCTCCTAGTAAATCCTTCAATGGCCTTCTATGAAGTCTATAACAAGGCTCTTTTTTCTCCTTGAGACCTCTCCTAGGTCTTCAATCTCATAGCTCTTATGGTCTTCCAAATGAGACCTTTCCTTCAACCTTCTATTATGTTAGTGATGGTAATGAGATATTCCTCTTGGATATCTGTAGTCTACTGCTTATAGAATCTAAAATAGGACCTTTCTAGTCATTTATCACTCTGCAATTTGTAGGCTTCAATGAAGATCACCAACCTTTAATCTTCCAAAATTAGGAGTTCTTTAATGAGACTTCTCGTAGGTCTTCTTCAGTTTATCTGATTGATTTCTTCAATATGTAATGGAGAACACCAATATTCTATCTTCTTCTAGACTCTCCTCTAAATTCTCTTTAATTAGTAGTAAGTCTACTATAGCCTTTTCTTCTTTTCAACTCTATAGGTCTGGAATCTCTAGTAATGGGATCTTTTCTTCAGGCCTCCAAATATTTGATATTTCATTTGTTGCTTCTACTGTTGGATTGATTCCAAAGAATATATTGTTCCTAACTCTATGTAGAAATATTCTGAACTTACTTTGAATCTCCTTTCCCTACAAAAAAGTATTTGGACTATAATGGAAGAAAATTTGAATCTAGATATAATCAATCTTCACTAGTTGATTTGTCAATCTAGTGGAATCCTTGTTGATTCCTAGTATTCACGGGTTTTTCTACAACCCTATGGAAAGACTCTAGCCAAATACAATCTCAAAAATTTTATAAATGATATTTCTAGATTTCTCTCAATCTCTCTTGTGGCTCTCCCTATCTTCTAACTAATATACCGTGGCTATGATACCACTGTTAGCTTTTGATGGAATTTTAGTACAAGAAATACAACCACAAGATGAAATATAACTAATTTGAGATGAATATAAACTAATGGCACAATAATATGTAGAAAAATAATGATATGAACATCTAAAAATAACTCAAAATTATACCATTAATCAAAGTGATGAAAATAGTACAATGTTATATAATGGAGGACATGAACTCTCCATGAACATATATGAAAGGACTATATTGTATCAAACTATATCACACACTCTCTATATTTACTACAACTTGAAAATACTCACTATGAGGTCTTTATGTAGGAATATAAATCCCTTAATCCTTACTCTACATATCTACCTGGTGTACAAGTGGACTCTTTGTACATTTACAACTTGCACATTGATACTTGTATATTTATTACAATACTTGAAGTAACTAACTAACTTTACTTAAAGTAATCTTCTACTCTAGTTATGAACCGAAGGTGGTACATTTACATAACCCAAATGATGTAATATACTCTAAAATTTTAGTTAAGGGATAAGAACTTAAGAAAGCATCAAATAATTTTAAAAATTTACATTAAGAGTTCTATTTAGTCTAATTTTATATAAGGATGAGTTGTTTTAAAATCTATAAATGGATTGTAGACACCTATGAGTTGTTTTAAAACAAAATTATTATGACTAGAAACATATAAAGAAGAGGATATTATGGACATTTTAGGTGTGCATTGTAGAAGGAGGAAGGAAAACATCAAATAATCTATTTATTTGTTAAACCTTCACTTCAACCATTTATGGTTATTATTATTTTTTAATTAGAATATCTTAGATTTCTAACTCAATAATGAAAGACTTGATTAAATTCCATATTAATTACTTCATAGGAAAAGTTATAAATATTATGTGGAGGATTGGGCATACACTTATTTTTGGAATTTATGTCCTAAAAGGAACACCAATTTTTTTAAAACAAATGTAAAAATTATATCTAAGTTTGTATTTGTTAGAGATCAAAACAAGAGTGATGATGCTTTAGCTAATTGGGCTTTGGACAAAGGTGTTCTTACTTGTTATGGCCACCCTCCTATATTGTGGGATTCTCAAATTAGGTAAGCTCTTCTTTCTATCATTTCTTTGGATGGCTCCAGTTCTGAAGGTACCTAGTTTCTTCTTGTTTTTTTTTTTTTTGCTTCTCTTTGGTTCATTCAGTTTTTTTAGTTCCCTAGATCATTCTACTCTTTATTTTGTTTCCTCTGTTGATTCTTGCCTTAATAGTCTTCTGGTCTAGATAGGTCATTGTTATGTTCAATTATTTTTTCTTTTTAATTTTTTGTTTTTTTTGTTTAGTTTTTTAAGGTGGGTGGGTTCTTTTGTTTTTTTTTGTTTTTGTGTTCTTTGTGTTGTTTTTTGTTGTTCTTGTGTTTTTGTTGTTTTATGTTTTTTGTTATTGTTCTTGTGTTTTTTTTGTTCTTGTTCTTGGGTTTCTCTTTGTTTGTGTTAGTTCGTGTTTTTATGTGTGAGTGTTTTATATGTTTTTTGTTTTTTTTTATTGTCTGATGTTGGTTGTTTTTTATTTTTATTTTTATTTTATTTTTTTTAATTTTTTAGGTTTTGGTTGTGTTTATTTTTCATGTTTTTTTTTTTGGGTTATGTCTTTGTAGTGTTCTATTGTTTTTGTCTTGTTTGTCTTTTGTTATGCGGCTCTTTTGTTTTTCTATGTGGTTTGTGTTGTGGTTTCTTTTATCTTATTGTGCATGTTTGGTTGTGCTTTTGTTTTTGACACACTCAAGGAGCATGTTTTTTATTTTATTTTATTATTTTTGTTGTTATTTACTTATTTTTAAATTGGTTTTGTGTGTTTGTTTGCTCCTTGAGTCTGTCAAAGGTGGTAGGCCAGGTCCGAGTCCTAGGCATTTTTGGCGGAATGGATACCCTTGCCTCCTTGGGTCTTACCCGAAAGTGGCATCCCTTTTGGGATGTTTTCCACAAATAAATAAAAAAATATTATAATTAAAATATTTAAAACCTTTTGGGATTTTTCTTTTTAGGGATAACCTTACCATAATTTATGAATATTTTAACCTTTGCCAAATTACCACCAAGGTAATTTATTAATCCTTTTTCGAATATTATGGAGAGGTATTCCTTTCTTCTTGCTACATTATACCTCATGTGCCATCAAGAGAAATATTCTCACAAATATTTACATCAATTTAGGACCTCTAACTTCTTAACATTAATCAACCTTTTTGACATTAATTCCATCAAATTGGGACATCAAACCTCTTGACATCAATGACAACAAAACATGCTCAAATTTTCAACAAGTCTTGAGGTATTCTAAAATTTGGATAGTTCCTTGCCAAGTCTTTCTCTCTTGGGCTTGTTGCTAGAAGGCGATAATTGTCCCATTTTCTTCACTATCAAGAAATTCTTCTTGGTAGTGAATTTCTCCAATGATTTCTCCTAGTAAATCCTTCAATGGCCTTCTATAAATTCTATAAAAAGGCTCTCCAAGCCTTCTACTTATTTCTCCTTGAGACCTCTCCTAGGTCTTCAATCTCATAGCTCTTATGGTCTTCCAAATGAAACCTTTCCTTCAACCTTCTACTATGTAAGTGATGGTAATAAGATATTCCTCTCAGATCTTTGTAGTCTACTGCTTATAGAATCTAGAATAGGATCTTTCTAGTCCTTTATCACTCTGCAATTTGCAGGCTTCAATCAAGATCACCAACCTTCAATCTTCCAAAATTAGGAGTTCTTTAATGAGACTTCTCGTAGGTCTTCTTCAGTTTCTATGGTTTATTTCTTCAATATGTAATGGGGAACACCAATATTCTATCTTTTTATAGACTCTCCTCTAAATTCTCTTTAATTAGTAGTAAGGCTACTATAGCCTTTTCTTCTTTTCAACTCTATAAGTCTAGAATCTCTAGTAATGGGATATTTTATTCAAGCCTCCAAATATTTGATATTTCATTTTTTGCTTCTGGTGCTGGATTCATTCCAAAGAATATATTCTTCCTAAATCTATGTATAAATATTCCCAACTTACTTTGAATCTCATTTCCCTACAAAAAAGTATTTGGACTATAATGGAAGAAATTTTGAATCTAGAGATAATCAATCTTCACTAGTTGATTTGTCAATCTAGTGGAATCCTTGTTGATTCCTAGTATTCACAAGTTTTACTGCAACCCAATGCAAAGACTCTAGCCAAATACAAACTCAAAATTTTTATAAATGATATTTCTAGATTTCTCTCAATCTCTCTTGTGGCTCTCCCTATATTCTAACTAATATACGGTGGCTATGATACCACTGTTAGCTTTTGATGGAATTTTAGTACAAGAAATACAACCACAAGATGAAATATAACTAATTTGAGATGACTATAAACTAATGGCACAATAATATGTAGAAAATAATGAGATGAACATTTAAAAATAACTCAAAATTATTTCATTAATCAAAGTGATGAAAATAGTACAATGTTATATAATGGAGGACATGAACTCTCCATGAACATATATGAAAGGACTATATTGTATCAAACTATATCACACACTCTCTATATTTACTACAACTTGAAAATACTCACTATGAGGTCTTTATATAGGAAGATACATTTCTTAATCCTTACTCTACATATCTACCTGGTGTACAAGTGGACTCCTTGTACATTTACAACTTGCACATTGATACTTGTATATTTATTACAACACTTGAAGTAACTAACTAACTTTACTCTAAATAAACTTCTACTCTAGTTATGTACCAAAGGTGGTACATTTACATAACCCAAATGATGCAATATACTCTAAAATTTTAGTTAAGGGATAAGAACTTTAGAAAGCATCAAATAATTTTAAAAATTTACATTAAGAGTTATATTTAGTCTAATTTTATATAAGGATGAGTTGTTTTAAAATCTATAAATGGATTGCAGACACCTATGAGTTGTTTTAAAACAAAATTATTATGACTAGAAATATATAAAGAAGAGGATATTATGGACATTTTAGGTGTGCATTGTATAATGAGGAAGGGAAACATCAAATAATCTATTTATTTGTTATACCTTCACTTCAACCATTTATGGTTATTATTATTTTTAATTAGAATATCTTAGATTGCTAACTCAATAATGAAAGACTTGATTAAATTCCATATTAATTACTTCATAGGAAAAGTTATAAATATTATGTGGAGGATTGGGATTACACTTATTTTTGGAATTTATGTCCTAAAAGGAACACAATTTTTTTAAAACAAATGTAAAAATTATATCTAAGTTTGTATTTATCTTGTTCTTTATATTTCAAATATTTATATGCTTGGTGCTCAATGTAGAAGTCTTAAGTTTGGGAAAGTGTCTCAGCCTCTTAATCATAGGATTTGAATATAATGTAATTCATGTATGTAACAATGGATATAATATACCATGAGGGATACTGTAGTGGTATGTCTTTGGGTTTTAACCTAGGAGACCCAGTTTTAGACCTCGTTACAAGAGGACCAGGGCCCTTATTAGAAAAATATGCTTTAACCTAAAATTTTAAAGTACTATGAGGAATATGATAGTGGAGTGTCTTTGGGTTTTCATGAAAGAGATCCAAGTTTAAACCTTTAAAGAAGAGGACTAGGTCCAATTTTAAAATCCCATGCTCTACCCTAAAATTTTGGTTCCATGAGGGATACCATACTGGTATGTCTTTGTATTTTTATCTAGAATATCCAAGTTCAAGCCCCAGTATGAGGATATTGGGACCTCTTTCAAAAATAATGCTTTACCCTAATATTTTATTCCCATGAGAGACATCATAGTGGTATGTCTCTGGGTTTTCATCCTAGAGACCCAAGTTCAAACAGTGATACAAGGGAACCAGGATCCCTTTCAAAAATCTCGTGCTTTACTCTAAAATTCTAGTCCCATGAAGGATGCCATAGTGTTATATCATTGCTTTTTAATACTAGAAAACCAAGTTGAAACCTCAATAAAATGGGATTGGGGTGCCTTACAAAAACCCTTGCTTTACCCAATAAAGTCTCATAAGAGATACCATAGTGGCATGTCTTTGGAATTCATCCATAAGACACAAGTTCAAACCTCGATACAAGTGAAATGGAACTAGTTTCAAACATTCATGCTTAAACCTAAAATTTTAGACCCATTAGGGATATTGTAGTGGTATATCTTTGGGTTTTCATCTAGGAGATCCAAGTTCAAACACAAGTACAAGATGATGAAGAACCTTTTCAAAAAATATGTGCTTTGTCATAAAACCATTTTTTCCTATGAGGGATACCATAGTGGTATGTCTTTGAGTTTTAATCCAAGAGATCCAAGTTCAAACCTTGATACATGGGGAATGTGACCCTTTTCATTATTTACCCAAAATTTTTAGTCTCATGAGGGATACCATAATGGTATGTATTTGGATTTCCATACAAGAAATCCAAGTTCAAACCCCAATACTAGGGGACTAGAGCCTATTTGAAAAGCTTATGCTTTAACTTGAAATTTTAGTCTTGTGAGGGATACCATAGTGGTGTGTTTTTGGGTTTTCATCTAGGAGACACAAGATCAAACCCCAATACAAGAGGACTAGGGTCTCTTTCAAAAACTTGTGCTTTACCCTAAACTTTTTAATAAAGTAATATGAGGGTAAACATAGTGGTATGTCTTTGGGTTTTCATCTAGATGTCCAAATTCAAACCTCGATACAAGGGCACTAGGAGCCCTTCCAAAAACCTATACTTTATGAAAAAAAAATAAATTCTCATGAGGGATACCATAGTCGTATATCTTTGGGTTTTCATCCAAGAGATCCAAGTTCAAACCTCGATAAAAGGGTATCATGACCCCTTTAAAAAAATTGTGCTTTACCCTAAAAATTATGGTCTAATAAGGGATATTGTAGGGGACAAGGTCTATTTTCAAAAATCCATGCTTTACCCTAAAATTTTTAATAAGGTCCCTTGATGGATACTATAGTGGTATGTCTTTGGATTTTTATCCAAGATACCCAAGTTCAAACCCCAACACAATGGGATTGACACCCCTTTCAAAACCTATGCATTATCATAAAATGTTTGTCCATGAGGGATACCATAGTGGTAGGCCTTTGGGTTTTCATCCAAGAGACCCAAGTTTGAACCCTGATAAAGGGGTACCAAGAACCCTTTCAAAAAATCTATCCTTTACCCTAAACATTTAATCCCATGAGGAATACTATAGTGATATATCTTTGAATTCTCATCCATGAGTTCCAAGTTCAAAGTCCAATACAATGGGATAAGAGCCTTTTCAGAAACATATGCTTTACCTCATAAAGTCCTGTGAGGGATACCATAATAGTATGTATTTGGGTTTTCATCCATAAGGTAGAAGTTCAAGCCCCTATATAAGGGGACGGATACCCCTTTTAGAAACCCGTGCTTTATAATAGAAAATTTTGTCTTGTGAGGCGTACTATAGTGGTATATTTTTGTGTTTTCATCTAGGAGATCCAATTTTAGACCCAAATACATACTATTATGGTTTCCCTCACAAGACTATCTATATCAAAAAATTTATATTTTTTCATAATTTTTTTTTTTCTTTTTAGGGATACCATAGCGGTATATCTTTGGATTTTCATCTAGGAGAGCTAAGTTCAAACCCCGATACAAGGGGACTAAGACCCCTTTTGAAAACCCGTGCTTTACCAAAACAATTTAGTCCCATGATGGATGCCATGGTGGTATTTCTTTGGTATTTTATCCAAGATACCAAGGTTCAAACATTGGTATAAGGGGAACAAAAGCCCTTTCAACAAAGCTATGCTTTACCCTAAAATTTTATTCCTATGAGGGATACTATAGTGCAATATCTTTGGGTTTTCATCTAGGAAACCCAATTTCAAACCCTAGTATAAGGTACTGGGGCTCCTTTCAAAAAGTCATGCTTTACCCTATAAAGTCCCATGGGGGATACTATATTGGTGTGTCTTTGATTTTTCATCCATAAGATAAAAGTTTAAACCTTGATGCAAGGGGAGTAGGACCCATTTTAAAACCCTATGATATACCCAAAAATTTTAGTCCTATTAGGGATATCGTAGTGATATATATTTGGGTTTTCATCCAGGATACCCAAGTTCAAACCCTAGACCCCTCTAAAAAAATTGATACTTTACCCTAAAATTGTTTTGTCTCTTGATAGAATTTATAGTGGTATAACTTTGTGTTTTAATCCAAGAGTACTTAGTTCAAGACCTAGTACAAGATGTTGGGACTCTTTAAAAATAATTGTGCCTTAACCTAAAATTTTAATCTCATGAGGGATACTACAGTTGTATATTTTGTGGTTTTCATCTAGGAAGGCCAAGTTCAAAATGTGATACAAGGGGATCAGGATACCTTTCACAAAACTATGGTTTACTCTAAAATTTTATTCCATGAGGTATATCACAGTGGTATGTTTTTATATTTTCATCAAGGAGACTCATGTTCAAACCCCTTTCAAAAAATTTGTGCCTAAAAGTGAAATTATTTTTTCCTATGAGGTATATGATAGTGATATGCTTTTGAGTTTTCTTCAAGGAGATCCAAGTTCAAAATTAGATACTCTCCGATTAATATTCTGATGTTTAAAACATTTACAACCACCCCTTATTGTGTATTATCTACTAGTTGGGTGTTGATCATTCAGATAATCGATATTATTGTTTAAGAGCATATTAAACGCATTATGTAGCTAGATAGACCTATTGGCAGTGACATAAGATTTGACATTCAAATTAAATTTAATGTTCTTATGATTCATAAAGTATTTTGATGATATTTCATGACACGAGTTTCTAAATGTGTGTGCTAACAAACGACGTTACATAACCCTTTGTTTCTGCATTTTATACTTCACCAAAATCAGTGCTATATGGATATATTAACACCATAGTATGACCTATCCAATGTGCTCCATTCCATTCTTGTGACCTTGACATTCGTCGGCCAATTTTCCATATTATGATGTCTACATAGGTCCACATCAACGTCTAGTATTTAGTATAGGACCTATAGCGTATTCCATGTCATACATAGCTCACATTTTGTTCAACATGAAACTCTACATCATCGTTGGTACACATCCAACTATCCTAGCCATGCACTTGTCATATCAACATAGCCTGCCATGTTATTCACACTACCAAAATTAGTGTTCGTTGTAAACCCAACATCCAATGCCACCTCATCACCATGTCCAACATTTTTTCACTGCATGTTGAAGGTTTATGTCTAGGTCTACATCACAATTCATTCTAGTCATCCATGTATAGTTTCACATTGTCGTCTAGGTCTATACATGTCTAAAACTCTGTGAATATCACTAGGGGTCACATTGCTTTTTTACTGGATAAAATTTAAAAACACAATGCATGTAATGCCCATCCCAACATTCTCCTCACATCGTTCTATCGAGGATTATCGCATCTAAGTTGCCAACCATATCTTTATTTTCATTGTGCATTCAACCCCCATCACACTACTATTCCATTATGTCATTGTCTATGTCTAGAGGTCCCCCATAGTATTCGAGTTACCTTGGAGTTTGGGTCCTCATAGTTTAGTGGTATTTCTGAGCTCATTGTTTCTTCCATAAATGGAAATCAACATCGAATAATTTAAAACTATGAGAAAGTTACAATTATTATCAACCGCTTAACAATGCAATCCTATTTACTACTATGTTCCATGGGCTCACATCAATAGTGAAGGTTTCATGGCAATTCTATATTTTTTATGCTTATGTTTACAACTGATAACAACCATGTCATTATCGATGTTTTTCCATAGTTTAATTGATTACTCCAAATCATGTGCATCGACCAACATTCACATAAAATTTATTTAATGCCTTGTTTTCCATGCAAATTGATCGTGTCATATGCGATTTGGCCTATCAAGGGTGTTTGGGTCGTCCACAGTTTCACCCCAAATTCATATGTTCACCAAGTCTAATAGTCCATGTAGTAACTCTTGTACAAGCTACCACATGGGTCCATGTTACTCATCGTCGCACATGTTGCATCGAAGTTCTAAAATTCATTTTTTTTTAGGCTAAGTCACTTCCTCGTGAGTTTTCTAAGTCCATTGGGATGGATAATCCACGCGTACCTCTGGTATCCTCATCTAATCCGTGTGGTTGCGCACCGATTCACCTATCAGTGTGGTCTATGTCTGTCTCAAATTATTCAATATCCCACCATGCGGTCCTATCTATGTTCGATTCACCATGGTTAGTAGGTCCCACATAATCCACACCTACATCATCCCACATTGTTGTATCATCCATGCTGCATAAATAAGACAATAAAACCAACATTAACACTACATTAGAAACAATGCTTTTTAAACAAAACCCAAAACTTTAGTTCAAAACTTAGCTTCTTTAATTCTGAAGATATATATATATATATATATACCAAAAACCCACTTTGACCTATACATATATGTGGGTACATACATGTATAGGTATTTTGATTGTTATATATATAAATATATATTTATTATTTTATTATTATTATATTTTTATTTTTATTCTTTTTATTTTGTTTATATTATATTTATATATATATATATATATATATATATATATATATATAAATATAAATAAATAAATATATATATACCTTTTTTATTTTTTATTTTTTTTTATCTTGTCCTTTTATTAGTTTAAACACTTGAATGGGTTTAATTTCAAAACATTTAAAATTAACTAAACAAACACTAAGACTTTAAAAGCAAAATAAACCCACTACCTTACCAAATAAAACCTTTGAGACAACAAAATTAACACTCAAACAAAACCAAGATTCCCAAAACAACGAAAACAAAAGGTGGGTCCCCAATTTTGGGGTAAGTTGTGCAATGGCCACAACAAATGGTGACTCTGTTGGGAAATGCTCCTGAGCATTTTGGATGAAGAACCTAGTTTTGAAAATAAACAAACCAAATATCGAAAGAATAAAATCATCTAGCAACATCCAAGAAGGTGGGGGTAGATAACTTCAAATGAAACACATGAAACCTTTGCTTTAGCTTAGTGTGTGTGAAAGTGATTTCATTTTGCATGCTTGAAAACCATCCAGACTCCATCACCTGATTAGCATTTAGGCTATAGAAATATTGCTCATTAAAATAAATTTCTTTAGACAGAGCCCTACTTCTAGTTAGGCGTCTATAGCCCTGGTAGAGTTTATCTAAATTACCCTTGTGTTTAATTGATATTTTGCAATACCTTTTTTTTTAACAAGCTTTGTCTAGACAGAGCCCTACTGCCAGTCAAGCGTCCATAGCCCTGGTAGAGTTTATCTAAACTTGGTGACTAATTTTAGCATGTTTTCCTTTGCTTGATTTTCTCTTTTTTTTTATAAGGCCTTGCAAAAATTTATGCACCACATGGGTTAGAGAGTATTTGAAGTTAGAGATGGAGCATATTAGATTTTTGCCTTAATTTGCAAACCAAAATGACTTCATCCTTCAAGATTTCAAAGCATACCCTTTAATATGATGTGTTCGTGTGTAGCTTTAGCAAAATGATTCAGTATTCCAAAATTCACTATCTTAGTCCCAAAATCTAGGAGAGGTTACTAAACAATTTCATCCCCTTTTCCTTGATCCACATGATAGGCAATTCACCCTTCATGACAAAGGAGCACAAAAAATGGTCAAGAGGCCATTAGTAGCTACCACAAAACATCACCTCAAATAGAGGGACCAACCCAAAACACAAAACTCGTAAACCAAAACTTGGAAATAAATCAACACCTAACCTAATGCAAACTAACAAGAAAGCAAAACAAAATAAAAAATTAAGGACAAAGCACAAAAATAGCAAAGCTAAAATAAAAACATGAAAACCAAAACTATATACAATAATATACACTATGTACAAGGTGGTGCAAAAAATAGGCTATCACTTCCCTGGATCCCAAACACGATTAGCACATTTTGAAAGACCCATACTATGATATGCATGCCAAGATTTATAGGAATCTAGCCAAAACAAGATTAAGCCATAAAATGCAACAATCATTATTTTACCTCTCTCACCCCACCAATTTGATTCCATGATATTAGCAATTCCATGTTGAAACTTGGATTCATTAAACTTGCAAGCAAATACATGATTTTCAACTATCTCTTGTTCATTTAGTGAGGTGTAAATTTCAGAACCCGGTTCATCATTTTGACTTGAGTTTTCACTTTCACCAATGGATATGCGTTCTTTCAAATAAGAAGCTATTTCTAAAAATTTTGAAGCCAAGTCATTAATTACATCTTTAGGCCAATCATGCTTATGCAACAATTTGCAAGCATCTAGGATATCTATTAAATGAGGATCATTATAGGTTTTTATCCTAGATTCCATTGTTAATTGTTGATGAATTTGATTTAATAACTCAAGCACATCTACTTCTCTTTCATTCAACAAAGCAATCTCATTAGTGGTGTGAGTAGAAATCAACTCTAGTTCTTTATTCACCTCCAATGGCATTTCATCATAAATAGCATTTGAATCCCATAGACAATTAGGTAAGCTTTCACCTAGAGTTCGTATGGTTGAACATAAAAGGTGAGATTCTACCTTTTGTGCACTTTCATTTACCAAGACTTGGTGAACCTTTGTAATTCCCTCTTTTACCTCATGGTCTCTATCATCATCATCATCTTGTAGCCCTTCATTTTCATCCATTACCTATTCATCAAAAACACCAAAATTAGGCACCCAATTAAACATGTGTCCATCCTTTTCAAACCATAAATCTTGTCGATCAAGGGATGTGTCAAATAACACATCTCCATGATCAATTACTTGAGTTGCTTTGAATAAAGCAATATTTTTATCATTTGGTTCCAATTCCTTGTTAACCATCCATGGTATTTCTTCCTTAGAATATTCAAGACAATCATGTGAATTTGTACCCAAATTTTTAGTATTCCAGAATGAAAGAGGAGGTTTTACTTCTTCCTGATCCCAAACAATTGAATCATAAGAAACATTTACCATTTCTTCCTTTTCTATTTCAACAAGGTGTTCCATAAACTCATATTCAAAATGATCAAATTTAGGAACCTTCTCTATTTTTGCAAATGGCATGCCATTTTCTGATTGTATAGGAATTGCAAGCTCTTCATGTGAGGTAGAGGCTTCAGCATCCTGCATGTCAAGTGAAATAGAAATTTCATCAATAGGAGTGTGAGAAAACAATGATTCACCATACATGCCCCAACCATTATAATAATCATCTTCTAAAATCAAAGGATGAGATCCTATCAAGTCTTCTGCATAATTTTTAGATTCATCTATTGATTCCTTTTTAAATTCACTTTCAACCACTTTTGATGGCTCTAGTATTTCTGAAATTGAATCATCTTGCTGCATAGACAACATAAGATCCGTAGATGAGACAAAACTTTCAATTTTTTGCACATCAACATCAAGTGGAATAGAAATCTCTTTAGGAATTGTGAAAGAAGTAAATGGTTCCCATTCTTCATCTAGAATAGTAGAATCATTATATTTTTGAAACATGTGATGAGATTCCATCCCTTCGTTCATGTTACCTTCAAATTCTTCCTCAGATTCATCCTCCTCAATTTCAAAAAATTCATCTTCTTCAGATTCATGCTCCTCAATTTCAAAAAATTCATCTTCCTCAGATTCATATTTTGGTGGGCCAAGGGTTTCTACAATGGGATCAATTCTTATATTCAACTTTCTATGATTATCCCAATCCTCCTTTGTAAATAATGACTCTAAACCATTCATCTCTAGTGGGTCATTATTTGAAACACATTGGCTTTCTTGATCATCCACTTTAATCCTTTCATTCAACTCTATGGAAAGTCTTGACCTATCACATATTTCAATTCTAGGTACATCTAGGACTCTTCCATTGTTGGAATACTCATGCATTTCTAAAAAAGAACCAATCTCTACATTTTGATAGGCCTGTTTACCACAATCCTCATTGGTGGATATTGGCTTTGAAACTTGCACCTCCTCTTGGATGATGTCTAAAGTGGTTGTAACATTTGGACAAATAATTTTATCCCATTGATTGCTCACATTAGACATCATTTGATTCAAGGGTGCTAGATTGGATGGTTGGTATTGGTTGGAATCCATAACTTCTAAAAAACAATTCATCATGGGAGAAGGTTGTGCCTCAACCTGACTCATGGGTGGTATTTGATTTGGAGCCTTAGAGTTAAGTAATGATAATCGACCCACATCAACCCCTTTCGAAATCCACCATTGTTCTACTATTACTGCCTCCCTGTAGGCTCTAGGTAAAGATGGATTCTTAAGAAGTCTCCTTAAGAATGTAGAAGTAAAGGGGTCTAAGGCTTCCAAGTATATTTGAATGGCCTCTTCTTCTGACATGAGATAATGTGTCACCACTTTGGTATACAACCTATGGAACCTATCATTGAATTGACTTGTGGATTCATTAGGTTGTTTACAGATAGAGACAAGTTGATTTAGAGCCAAAACTAGGTCAACTAGTTTTCCAAAATGGCTAATAAATATTGCTTCTAGTTGAGCCCAAGAAGTGATAGAACTCAAAGGTAAGTGTATGTACCAATCAAATGCAACCTCATCCAAAGTGTATGAAAACAACCTACAAGGAACATCTCCATGCATAATTTGCAAATAAATTAAAATGTCCTTGTATCTCTGAATATGTTCCTCAATCGAGGCCACATCATGCCTAAACTAAGGTAAACATTCTTCTACACCTTCAAGGATTTGATGGGTAGGCATGTTTAAATGGCTATAATAATCACCTATCCAAGATGCAATTCCTACCCTAGTTGGAGTAAACAATGCCATTAGTGAACCTTAAAGAATACAACTTTAGTACCAATTTTGTTAGTCAAATAAATATATCTTGCAAAGAAGCATGAAATGACTAACAATTCTCAAATGTTTCACATATAAATCATCATGTTCATCAACCAAAATATATGCATCAATTAAACCATAGCAATAAAGAACATCCTTCAATTTGTAAAAAGGTTAGCATTAATGCATCATCAATTAAAGGACTTTTCAAATCAATGAATGTGATCAAAAAAACCTCATTAGTCAAGACCAATGCCTTCAAATAAACCTTTCAAGTAAACATGAACAATTTAGCATCTAAATAGCAATAAAGTAAACCAATTCAGGCCCTCCTTCTAGCACCAATTCTGTTGAGTGGAAATTTTTCCCAATTGCAAAATCACCATCACAGTTAGGATTTTGATTAGAAAACCCTCTCTTGCAAAGAAATAGAAATTTCTCCAAGGTTCCTTTTACTTAATGTGTGCTTGTAATCTTGTGAAGATGTATCAAATAAGTGCTAGGAATACCTTAGTGATTTGCAAATAACTATTAACAAGGGACCTATGTTGGTATTATTTTATTGTTATACTAGTGATTGTTCATGAAACTTAAAAGAAAAGAAAATGTGATTGGCCCTCATATGACCATGATGTAAAGCCTTAGTTCATTTTATCTTGAAGTGTTTTAGGTAGATTTTATCTTCTTTTGGTTAAGCAGATTTTAAACAAGTTTTATCTTCCTTAAATATTGCTTTGAGCATGAAACAAAAGATTAAAATCTATCTCTAAATGTGAATCTTAAATGATGATTGGATTCATTTTATGTTGCTTTGAACATGAAAGTAAAATAATCTACATGAATAACTTGGTAAATGAAATAGCCTATGACATATCATATAAATTACCCCTCTTTGATGAAATTATGATTTTCATAAAGAGAAGTCAATTTATTGCTTTAAATGTAATAGCTTTGAAATGCCCTATAAATTACCTCCCTTTAATGAAATTATGATTTTCACAAAGGAAAGTTAATTTATTGCTTGAAAAATGAAATGCAAAGCTTGAAATTTGATTTACCTTCAAAATGTGAAATTATGTCAAATTTTGAAATTACAAAATTCCTTATAAAACAACAACTTTGAATAATTTTTATAATTTCGAAATGGCTTCAAAATAAAATCGAAATTGCATAAGATGAAACTTTAAAGCTTATTCTAGGGCTCTGTGCATCTATTTTTTGAATTTTAATTTTTTTTTCAATTTTTATTTTAATCGATGAATTTTTTCAAAAAACTACAAAAATGGAAGGTTAAAAAAAATAAAATAAAATCTCTAAAAAAGGAACCATAATGTTGAAAACATTGAAAAAAAGTACTAACTGTATTATGCTACCCTATTCCTGCAAAACCGAAGATGTGAGAGTTTAGGAATGTAACCTAACTCATCCAAAGTTCCATTTGCACAATTCAAAATGAATTAGGTGCAATCTTCTAGGAAAAAAAAATAAATCCATATTTCAGACATTCTACAATGCAAAATTTGTTGTCCCTTTCCTGGTGCTTTCAGCGGCGTAAAAGGTTTAAAATTATTGTGGCATGGTGGTTATAGGGGCGGACTGCGCGAATATCTGTGTGGCAGCTTCTGGGGCAGACAACACAGAATACTGTGGCGGCCATAAAAGCTGGACATCATGCCTGTATTCGTGATGGCTACCGATTCCACCATGTAAATTCAAAAAAAAAAAAAAAAAAATGCAAAATTTGAACAACATTAAACATTGTATAGAATCTTAAAAAAATGAAAAGGAAAGATAGACATTAGCTCCAACATTCAAAAATAAATCTCCTCCAATTTTGTTAACAAGGCACAAATTTTTGCAGCATTTTGCATTAAAAATAGAAAGATGACAGTCCATTTTTTACATCATAATTCCAACCTTGGCCTACAAAAAAAGTCCAACCCTTTTTTTTGTGTGTTCATGGCCTTTTAAAATTTTCTCCCTGACTCCTTAGTTTTAGTTTCTTTTGCCTCTTGGGTTTTGCATATTCACTTTTTTGTATGACCTCTAATCCTTCAATTTATCAATGCATTCTCTTGACTTGTAACAGCTTGGGTATGATTAAAATTTGTTTATAAATATTTTATTACATGTCTTTGATCATTACCATATAATACCACATATTACTCCCTTTCAGCGAATACCAAAAACCATATGAAACAACCACCATAAGATTTTTATTTTATTTTTTGAATATCCACAAAGGAATGTGTCACCCCTTTTTTCACCATGTGCATAGCCATTTTGTTTGGAAACTTGTCTTGATCGACCAGATCGACCTTAACCAAGCGTATAGAGTGAAATAATTAAAAATTTGTATCGTAAATCAATGATTCAATCGACATCTTGAGTGCTCTCCCCATCACACATCCTTCGGTCACTGGTGATTTCTTCCACTGTAACTTTCTACCTATGTAGCCTACGTACATCCTACGAGTGGTGTACTATTATATAGGCTATCCTACGTGGCACACTCCTTCCTATGTTCTCTATATGATAATTCACTTCATGATGATGATGTCCCATGAAACACCATGACATATTGACTATGATATAGTCTTCATAAAATATCACCATGCCCCCAAGGCATATCTACAATGTAATAGTACCTTTTTTACCTCCAAATGTAGATATTATCCAATTAATACACTGATGTTTGGAATATTTACAGCCACCCCTTACTGTGTATTGTTTGGGAGTATATTGAGTGCATTATGTAGTTAGACAAACTTGTTGGTAGTGACATAAGATTCAAAATTCAAATTGGAGTTTATGTCCTTATGATCCATAAATTCCTTTGGTGATATTCCGTGACAATGGAGTTTCTAAATGCATCCACTAACAAACGATGTGACATAACTCTCTGTTCTAGCATCCGATACTTTTCTAAAATTAGCGCTATCAACCATCTATATTTTGTTGTCTACATAGGTCCACGTCAGTGTCTAGTCTTCAGTAAAGATCCTTCAGTGCAATCCATGTCATACCTAGCTTACATTTGGTTCAACATGAAACTCTACGTCATCATTGGTGCACATCCAACTATCCTAGCCATGTGCTTGCCATATTAACATAGTCTGCCATGCTATTCACACTGTCAAAATTGATGTCCACCACATACCCAATATCCAATGCCACCTCGTCACTACATCTTACATTCCATCACTGCATGTCAAAGGTTTTTGTCTGGGTGTACATCATAATTCATTCCAATCATCCATGTATAGGTTCACGTTGCCATCTAGGGTGTACATCAAAACTCTATGAATATCACCAAGGATCATATTGCTTTTTTACCGAGTAGAATTTGAAAATACAGTCCATGTAATGCCCATTCCAGTATTCTCATCATATTATTCTATCGAGAATTCCCACATCTAAATCATCATCTATGTCTTCATTGTTGTTATGCATTCAACCCCCATTGCACTACTATTCCATCATGTCGTTGTTAGTGTCTAGTAGTCCCCCATAGTATTTGAGTCACCTTGGAGTCTAGGTCCTCGTCATTCCATGGTCTTTCTAAGCTCCATATTGCTTCCACAGATGGTGGTCGACATCAAATGACATAAAGCTATAAGAAATTCATGGCCATTATTAGTCACTTAACACTCCACCCCCATTCACTACTACGCTCCATGAGGTCACATCAATGGTGAAGGTTTCATGGTAATTATCTATTCGTTGCGCTTATGTTTACAAATGATAAGAACCATGTTATTATTGCTATTTTCCCACAGTTCAATTGGTTACTCCAAATTATATGCATCAAGAAAAATCCACGTTAGATTTATTTAATGTCTCATTTGCCACACAAATTGATCACATCATATGTGATTTGGCCTGTCAAGGGTATTTGGGTCATCCGTAGTATCACCCCATGTTATCCAGGCTGCCACATGGGTCCACTTTAGTCATCATCACACTCGTTGCATCGAAGCTCAAAAATTCATCGTCCATTGGGCTAAGTGGCCGCCTTGTGAGTTTTCTACATCCATGTGGGATGGATAGTCCATGCATACCTCTGAAATCCTCGTATAATCCATGTGGTTACCCATCAAGTCACCTATTAGCATGGTCTATGTCCATCTTGAATTATTCAACTACCCACCATGTGGGCCTATTTGTGTCCAATTCACCATGGTCTATAGGTCCCACATAATCCACACCTACATCATCCCACATCCTCGTATCATCCATGTTACATAAATAATAAAATAAAACCAACATTAACACTACATTAAAAACAACCCTTTTAAACAAAACCCAAAACTTTAGCTAAGTCTCTTGTTTTTCAAATATAAGATCAAAACTTAGCTTCTTTAAATGTATATATATATATATATATATATATATATATATATATATATATATATATATATATATATATATATCAAAATACCACTTTGAACTATACGTATATGTGGGTACATACATGTATAGGTATTTTGATTGTTATGTATATTTATTATTATATTTTTATTTTTATTCCTTTTATTTTGTTTATATATATTTATATTTATATATATATATTATACATATATATACATATAGATATATTTACCTTTTTTATTTTTTTATTTTTATCTTGTCCTTTTATTAGTTTAAACACTTGAATGGGTTTAATTTCAAAACATTAAAATTAACCCAAACCAACACTAAGACCTTAAATAAAATAAAACCACTATCTTACCAAAGCAACCCTAGGAGACAATAAAATTCACACTTAGATAAAACCAAGATTCCCAAAATAACGAAAATAAAAGGTGGGTCCCCAATTTTGGGGTAAGTTGTGCAATGACCACAATAGAACCCTATCTCAAAGGTATCTACATATGTTACTAACTTCTTTTCTTTCCTTGTGTGTAGGTTACAGATATCTATGAGCAAGAGGAGTGCAAGATCTTTGCACACTAATCATTGCGATAGTCTTGAAAACCTACCCCAGATCAATTTGTAAGTGTGAGGAAGATTTTGTGAAACACACCTAAATTATTTTTATTTGTAACTCATTGTATCAAATTAGTAGTAATCCCTCGAAGGAATCTCATTGTAATCATTTTGAAAATAACATATTCGATATTAATATAAAGGCACTATTTCATATATTGTTTTATTATTATGGTTACATGATTTCTATCTTTGATTTTATTTCATTGCTCGGGTGTACTGTCTTTTTCTATATTTTAGTGGTGATCACAGTAGTCCCTATTTTTAATTCTACTACTAATTATTATTATTTTTGTGATTGCAGGTTTTACCATCTCTACCTAATATGACCTTGAGATAACTCTTGATTTATAGCCATCCTAGATTGAGACAACCTCAAATCATAAAGTAAAAATAGCAAAGAGCAGGATCTTCACCAAACGTAGGCCATCAAGGTGAGTACCTCTATCCCTTTTCTCTATTTTTACAAAAGAAAATTGTAAATATTTTAGGTTACAAAGTGAAAGTATGGAAACATTGATAAAGTTAGCTCTCTATATGTGACCATCTCTAGTCTAGACAACCCCTATCTGAGATTACCCCTAGTCTAGATGGCCCATATATGTGACTATCTCTATGATATATGACCTCTATCTGTAGTCATCCCTGTACATAATGGCTCTGTATCTATCAATATTTGGCTTACCTTTTGTTATCTAATCAAAGGTTGATCTCATGTAGGGTTCTTGCATTTTAGAGTTCTATTATTTTATAGGATTTTTGAAAGTAAAACATCAATTTTTGCATTAGTAAAAGAATCATCGAGTGCTCTGTGATATATTTACTTTTGCAAAATAAAAATAACCCCACACATCATAGATTATTTAAACATCAATGAGTTATATTTCATCACCAATCATTGATAAAGACTAGTGATAGTGCTTCATCTCTATCCGTTGGCTTGCACCATAGCAACCTTAGTGACCAAAAGTGAGTAGCTCTTTATATTTCATCACTAGAAAGTCTCCTACTCTTGGGTGCACCCAAAGTAGGAAGGATTAGTGAGCCCCTTTACCACAAGACTCTTTAAAATAATTATTGGATGCAATTATCATTATTGTTCATGCCCTAAATACATGGGTTAAATGAAAGCAAGGCTTTATCAGTATTAGAATATTAGAAAGCACAACCTCTTTAGGGACTATTTTTTTCCCATAAGTTTACCTTGAGTCACATCAATAGGAAACCACTTTTTATCATTTGAGTTACACTCCCTGATAGGGAGGTGTGCTCGAACTACCTTTAGTAGTTTTCTATTTTTTACCCTTAGTTTTCATAAGCATAAGGTATAACATCAAAAAATACTCAAACAATTATAGGGACTCTCAATCAAAATTTAAATGAGATAATCACATTGTTTACTTCTTTGTTTATTTACTATTTGTTTAATCCACGTCATGGTAATAATGCATAACCAAGCTCACTCACAAGCTAGTACTACTAAAAATTTAAAAGGAGATATGGAACGTATTTGGTTCAACCTAGAGGACATGGCCATTCCTGAATGGCATCCTGGTGTTCGTAATTGTAATGTCCCCATTTTTCATATTTTTATTATACATAGTTGTGGAGTGGAGTCTTGATGTGTTTTGGTGTGTTAAGAGTATTTTTGGTGAAATTTGGCAATTAAATAATAAAAAGGGGGAAATGAGGGTGTATGCCCCATTAGGAGAATAAATATCATTTTATTATTATTTTCTAAGGTATTATTAAGTGAAATCAAAAAGTGCAACCTCAATAAAGAATTAAAAGAATGTCTATATAAAGAGGAGTAGGGGGCTCATTTGAGGGAGCTTAGATTATTTTATCTCTTCTACATTGTTGTATTTGGCTTTGCAGCTATTACACTTTTCTCTTGTGGACGAAACCCTACGAGAGAATTCTCTCTTGCGGACGAAACCCTGCAAGGGATAGCTTTGAGGACGAAAACCCTCTTGGCTAGAAACCTAGGACGAAAACCCTAGAGTTTCTTTGAGGTAAATCCAACCAGGGTTTACAATTGGGTTTATTGAGACATTCTGCATCATTTATTGAGGATTTCTTCGGCAGCATTCATATCAGATTTGGGGAGATCATATTTGGGGTTTTGGGAACCCTTCTTGGTGTGGTATTTCAGATTTGGTGTGGCATTATAGTTTCAGATTTTTGCAGCAGAGTTTAGCAGTTTTGTGGTTGGGCATTTGTGAGTTGTTTTCATTCAATAATTTAGCAGAGGTTGTGTTGTTTGTTCAACATCCAGGATTTTATATTAATGTTTTGGGTATGATCTATGTAATTGTGATTCCAGGAAAAATAATAAAAATATTGTGGTATGTTTGTGAGAAATCTTAGAGTTTTGTGGTGAACTTTTCTGGGTATTTGTAGACCTGATTGATATCTGCATGATTCAGTATTTTTTGGGTATTTGTAGATCTGATTGATATCTGCATGATTCAAAATTTTATTTGATATAAATTGCATAGTTAGGGTTTTTCCTTAGTTGGATTTTTTTCATTTTGGAACCCAAAATTGAAACCTAGCTCTTTGGGTAGCAAATTTATTTGCCTTCGAAAGGGGTAGGACATTACAGTGGTATCAGAGCCAAATATTTTGCCAGCCTATCTGGGTTATTTATCTAGTGTGTTTCCTCACAATAGTTGCAGCTCAGAGTTGGTTAGTTCAATGTGAAGATGGAGCCACACAGTGATTGGGATAGGTTTCAGCATGAGTTTTGGCAAGGTCAGAGAGAGTTGCAGCAAACTCTCAAGCAGTTGATAGTTGCTATGTCACCTAAGTCAGCACCTATGGTTTCCTCTAAGGCTAAGGTTGAGCCCACCATCTCAGAGTTATAGGATCAGTTTGTTCAAGAATGGACCAATGCTAGTGGGAAATTCAAAGAAATGATGTCTCTTCATGATTGGGTGGACATGAGGATGAGGCAACAACCTAATCGGAGAGGTAAACATCATCAACAAAAGTTGCACAGGAAGGAGAGAAAAGATGAACCAATGTCTCCCACCTCAATTACTATCCAAAGAAACGTTGTTGGGTACAATAAGGTCGAGATGATAGAAGAACTTGTTCCAAAAAACTTTAAAAGGCAGTTGGCAGAAAAAGAAATGGTTTTTAGTGGTTTACAGGTCGCAGGACTACCACGGATGAGAAAGAACCAAATGAGACATGAGCACAGGTGTTTCACATGTCAAGAATCTTGGACACTTGGCCCCACATGTGAAATTGACAAGGAGAATGACTTATTGCATCCAAGTAAAGTTATGGACAGCAGGGAGGTTGAGACCTTAGAGCTAGAAATAGATGCTTCTCCTCATGCGGTAAGCATGGCAGAGACCCAAGATGACTTTAATAATGATGGGAATGATAGGACAGCAGTTGTGGAATTATTTCCAGAGCACTCCAGTGGGGTCTGTGAGACCTTGGACATAAGGTATGATGAGCCTTGCACTTTTTCTAGCAGCAGTTCATTGGTGCATGATGGTGTGTCTACTTATGGAGAAGTGTATGATGGTCATCATGAGATTATTGAGATCATGGGATATGCTGATTTGGAGGATGTTAAATCAGCAGTTGATGAGGTTGTTTCCTCATGTGTCTCTGCAAGCAAATAGAAGAACACAAGTCTTCCTGACAGTACGGTGATTAAGGGGTATGTTGATTTGGAATTTTCCAAATCAGCAAATACTGAAACATCATATGAAGATGAGGAAGGAAAGAAATTAATCATTCTTCCAACAAACACAAAAGATGTAACGAGGAACCAGAAAATGTGTGATGAGTGGCTAAGGAGAGCCAAGGAAGCTAAAATGATAGCTTCTCAAGCAAAACAACACTTACAAAAAATCAAGGAGAAGGTTGCTCGCATTGACTGTTCCTATGACAGCTTGGAACATGAAAAGAATGTTTCAAATCTAGGAGTGGCTTTTATGGGAACACTCATTAGTTCCGAAGGCACTATTGGTGACAGTATCAAGATATGGGACTCAGGAGCAGTTCCAAAATCTGAGTTGGAGCAGAATTTAAAAGGGAATGAATTGTTAGACAAATCAGAAAATTTCATGCATGATGCGGATTCTAATTGGAACCCAAGGGATGAAGATGTTTCTTATGTCAAAAAAGAGACACTTGGAGCTCGGAGTAGCCTGATAGACACTGCTGAAAGGTATGCTGCTGCTCCTCTTTTTATCAGCCACCATATATATCCATTTGTGATCATACAAATGGATTGGAAAGAAATTTTGAACAAGGATTGGATGCTTGATGAGTTAGTAACTTTTTGGGACACATTTTTCGTTAATGTGGTCAGTGTTAGCATTCCAATGGACATATTTCAGATATGCAGTAGTGGTGATATATGTGGTATGCTGATTTTCCAAAAATCAGACCATATGATGACATTTTCAGTTTTGGACAGAAGTAGGACTGCTCTATTTGGGAACATTCAGCTGGATGGTAAGGTTGGATTTTGTTATTACATGATTGTTGCAGCTAACTCAATTCAGTTTTGGAGGAGCATTTGGGTTTCCAAAGTATGTTGTAACAATCACCCCTTGCTTATGAATGATACAACTTGTAATGATGCTCTCTTACTTGTTGTTGTTCACTCTTTGAGCAGTCATGTTATGAATCCATATGTGTTTATACAAGTGGATTGGAGGGAGGTAAATTTTGAAGGAGTAACTATTTCAGCCTTAAAACAAGGAAACATGCCCATGGATTACATCACCAAATTGGCCAAAGAGATAGGTAACAATTATATGAGGGTTGTAATGAATGAATTTGCTCATTTCCCTATTGTTACAGTCGTCTTAACAACAATAGAGGAGTTTCATTTGTTATTTGGAAGGGTATGTAGATCTCATAGCATACATGGGGATATTGTGAATATTTGGGACAGCAGATTCACACCTTGGGATCCGGGTATATTGGCACCTAGATGTGAGGAAGTACCCATGGGGAATGAATGCCCTATTGACTTCAATACCATCCACATTTCATTTCAGAGTTCCAAAAACTCAGTTTTGAATTTCCAAGAAGTTCGTCCTATTTTTGAGAGTCTTTGGGTGAGCTTGGGAAACATTCCCCCCTTGGAGCCACTCTTGAGCCATGGGGAGGCACAAAGCAGCCTTAAGGAAGTTGCAAGAAGGTATGTTATCAGTTCTGATTTTTGTTGGCAATATAACAGTAGTTCTCCATTTATGGGCAGCATTAGCATTGTGGAAAAAGAGACATTGATGGCACCTATGGTTGCATTCTTGTTGAGACCTAAGACTGCATTTTTGGTAATGAATGAGGATGCATCTTTGATGATAGAATGGACTGAGTTTTTGTTCAAAATGACTACATCACTGATGGAGATTGAGGCTGCACATTTCATGTTCTATGAGGACATACACTTCTTGATAAAAGAGGCTGTGTTTGTGACTTCTGTGTCTAATCTTACCACTCTGTTTGAGACGCCTTGGTCTGCATCTTTCATAACTAATGAGGCTATTTTTCTAAGGGCAACTTGGACTGATTGTTCACTGATTTTTGAGGTTGCATCTTCTCTGTCTTTTAGGACTGTTTTTGTGATGAATTCTGGGACAGAGTTGGAGATGTATGGGACTACATGTTGGTTGATTTGTGAGACTGCATATTTGTCTTTGGAGGCAACATCTGTTGAGAGAGTTAAGACTGAAATGTTGACAACATACTGGACTGCATTTTTTATGACCGATGGGGCTGTGTTTTTGACTCATTGGACAACACTTTTGAGGGAAGCTTTGGCCAAGTTTTTTATTAAGAAGACTGCAAACTCCATGACAAATAGGACTGCAATAATGATGACTGATGCAGCTGCGTTGACAATGAGTTTTGGGGCTACATGTGACACATTGTTTGGGACAATTCCTCCCAAGCTAATTGAGATCTTCATGAGGTTTGAATTGGCACTTTACATGATGTATAAGAAGGTGTTTTGCATGTTGTTTAGGACTGTCTTTTCTTCAAAAATTAGAGCTGTGTTTCTTGAGGAGCTATTTTGGGCAGCATTGGTAAGGGCATTTGAGGTAAATGGCAAGTTTGGCTTTGGTATTATCACATGGTGGGCCTTAGAAACATTCATAGGATGGAAAATAGGGACTGCAAACATTGGGAAGATAGACGTTGCATCCCGGGAGCCTTGGAAGGTTGCTAATGGCGTCCTGAAAGCAACCATAATTTATTTTGTTGATAACACATTGATGGCTGCCATTTCTATAAGAAGGACTGCAATTTTGATCAGCCATGGGACATTACATTCTGATCAGCCTTGCTTAGATTGTTTTGATAAGGAGGAGGAAGATACCATTTCATTCTTGGATAATCTTGGGAACACATCTTCAGTATTGGGGTGTTTGGGGGAAAACGTTCTTCTCTTGGGGTCACTTTTGCACCACTTGAAGACATGGATCAGCCATGATACTACTTACATAAGGTATGACATTCATTCTGATTTTTATGACAGTTGTTTGAAGAGTTTTGGCATTCATGAGTTGGTTACATTGATAAGTTATGGGAATGAAAGATTGATGATGGATGGAGCTGGTAATTGGTATGGCATAATCACGTCATGTGGAAGAAATTGGGCTGCATTATGGAGTATTTTTGAGAGCAGGACATTAGCATTTGGAGATGATATCTTGCTAATTCTCAGAACTGATTTTTGGGCAGCCATTGGAACTGTTTTTGGGAATAAAAAGTTGGCATCGCTGGTAATTCATTGGGATTCATTTTGCATTCAAACTATGACTGCACCTACAACACTTTGTGAGACAGAATTGGAAACAGTTTTCACTTTGTATAGGCTAATTGATGAGACATCAGGGGCTGCGCTTCATATCAGGTCTGATTTTCTCATATTTGCTGTGTTTTACTTGATTAGAAGGGCTGCTACATCACACCAAATTTCAGTTTTGATTGAGAGGGGGAATGAAATTGTTCATGATAGAAAGTGTGCAGGAATGTTTTTCATGATGTCAAAGACTGCTTTTCATTCAGAAATCAGAACCGAGTTTGTTTCGAAAAGGGAAATTGAGGAACATGAATTGGTAGACTTCATATACACTTATTTGCAAAACATGAAAGATGAAGCATATATGGCAAAGATAGTACTTCAGAAATCAGCATGTATGGACCTTGGAGTGGCCTTGATGGATACTTGGAGAATTGTGTCTCTACATGTTGATGCTGCCAAGAAGAAGACAGTGGCGCAACATCAGCATGATGGACCTACTCCTTTAACATTTATTTGGGATCCTGGAATCACCATTGGTTTCAGCTTGATGATGAGAAGATGGTGTTGGAATTGCTTGAGGACAAGCAATTTTGGGAGGGGTGGTATTGTAATGTCCCCATTTTTCATATTTTTATTATACATAGTTGTGGAGTGGAGTCTTGATGTGTTTTGGTGTGTTAAGAGTATTTTTGGTGAAATTTGGCAATTAAATAATAAAAAGGGGGAAATGAGGGTGTATGCCCCATTAGGAGAATAAATATCATTTTATTATTATTTTCTAAGGTATTATTAAGTGAAATCAAAAAGTGCAACCTCAATAAAGAATTAAAAGAATGTCTATATAAAGAGGAGTAGGGGGCTCATTTGAGGGAGCTTGGATTATTTTATCTCTTCTACATTGTTGTATTTGGCTTTGCAGCTAATACACTTTTCTCTTGTGGACGAAACCCTACGAGAGAATTCTCTCTTACGGACGAAACCCTGCAAGGGATAGCTTTGAGGATGAAAACCCTCTTGGCTAGAAACCTAGGACGAAAACCCTAGAGTTTCTTTGAGGTAAATCCAACCAGGGTTTACAATTGGGTTTATTGAGACATTCTGCATCATTTATTGAGGATTTCTTCGGCAGCATTCATATCAGATTTGGGGAGATCAGATTTGGGGTTTTGGGAACCCTTCTTGGTGTGGTATTTCAGATTTGGTGTGGCATTATAGTTTCAGATTTTTGCAGCAGAGTTTAGCAGTCTTGTGGTTGGGCATTTGTGAGTTGTTTTCATTCAATAATTTAGCAGAGGTTGTGTTGTTTGTTCAGCATCCAGGATTTTATATTAATGTTTTGGGTATGATCTATGTAATTGTGATTCCAGGAAAAATAATAAAAATATTGTGGTATGTTTGTGAGAAATCTTAGAGTTTTGTGGTGAACTTTTCTGGGTATTTGTAGACCTGATTGATATCTGCATGATTCAGTATTTTTTGGGTATTTGTAGATCTGATTGATATCTGCATGATTCAAAATTTTATTTGATATAAATTGCATAGTTAGGGTTTTTCCTTAGTTGGGTTTTTTTCATTTTGGAACCCAAGATCGGAACCTGGCTCTTTGGGTGGCAAATTTATTTGCCTTCGAAAGGGGTAGTAATGACACTAGTACCATCTATAACATGTCGTCTAGGAGGCTTTCCTAATTTGGACACCCTAGTAGATTTTTATAAATATAATAATCCACCCACTGAGGGGCCTAGTAGGTTGGTGTTGTGAGTTCGCATCCTAGCTCACTCTATCCATCAACTAGAATATGACCAAGAGTATACCCCATGGACAAGGCTGATCAAGCCACTCCACTTGACCATCCATGGATGAGTTAGTAGTATGCCCATTTAGATAGGTACAACACTCATCATCCTACTCAAACAACCATGTTGGCTCATGCATTTCTAGTTAATGAGGAAGAGGAAGATCTAGATCATCCTCCTACCCGTTAGGAAGAGTACTTTGTGCAAGCATGTTGTGCCTCTACATCACCTGAGTGCATAGAGATTATATTTAAGCTTGAATACTAGGTCAACATAGCTTCTCTTGATTATGAAAAATAGGTAGCCAACCCTTCTATGATCGTAGAGCAAGCCAACTCCCTTTGTATTAATATGAAGGCAAATATACCCCATACTACTGATTAGATAAATCAGGCACTTACAAAAAATGTTGATATACAAGCATAATTAGACTATTTATGGTTGGATAAACAATGCTTAGATTAGAAATACCAACTAAATCAGTAGAGGGTGCAATAGCATAGGTTTTACTAGTAATGGCTATATCAAGAATAATTACAGAAAACCTTGCATGAGATGGTTCCTACACTTAGTACCAATAGGCAAAAAACTTATAAAATGTGCCTTGCACACCACCAAAACCTAACACCTAGGCCAAATCAGAACTTTCTATCTCGTGCATCTATCCATCTCCATCGGTCCATAAAACATCCACCATACAACTAACAATAAGTGTATGATACCTATGAGGATTTGCAATCAGACTACTAGGAGCAAGGGTATCATAAGACACATTATGAGGACATGGTTTATAATCACGTTCAACCACCACATCCTAATCAAAATATTTCTTGCCCCCATCTGAGGACAAAGGCAATAGATGAGATTATATCATATAAAGCTTACAAGTTGCTTATAAAGCGTATTAAATCTTTAGAAAAACAAGCTTCAACAATGGGTTATCAAAAACCCACATTGAGCCAACTTTATAATCAACCACTCCATATTTTTATCCCATCTCCTCCATATACTAAGCATTTTGAAATACCCAAGATAGAAAAATTTAAATGAGATGATGATATAGAAGAACATGCCACTAGTTTTATGAACCTTTACTTTCAACTCTAGGATTATTATGCCTTGTTACTTAGAATATTCCTAATAATGCTCTCTAGCCTAGAACTAGAGTTGTAAAACCATATGCCAAGGCACAACATCCATAGCTTTGAACAGTTTGTGAATGTACTTTTGGAGTGCTTCTCATTCAGTGTTGAAAAGAAAGCAACCATGATTGATCTGTACAATCTTTTCCAGTTTGACGATGAACCAATTTTGGATTATGGTAATAGGTGGTGAGAGATTATCTTAAATTTGCCATTTTCCTTACTTGTAACAAAGCTAACTCATCTAGTTACAAGGATTTAAAAGTATATTTCATTGTTTTTACAAATCCAACAATATCAAACATTCGAGGAAGCTCTAGCTTAGGCAAAGGTCATAGAGGAGATAAAACTTTAGGAAGGGAAGATAAAAATTTGTAAGGAATGGAACAAGAATCCCAAAGGCAACCATACACAACAAAATCCATATTTAGTTAATCAAGAACCCCCTCCTACACAATATCACAACCAACCTCAGTAGAATCAACTACAAAAGCAACTACGTTGTTAGCCTCTCCATTCTATGCCATTGCCTAAATATTTTGTATCACTTTTTAATTGACTATGCAAGGCAAAGACCATAAATTTTTTAGATATTTACCCCTTGGATCCTAATACAAAAGACTAAATGGTATCAAGAGGACTTGTACTATCTTTATCACCAAAAAAATGGTGATGACATTCAATTATGTTACTCATTTTTAAAAATATAATATAGGATATGCTTGAGAAAAATGAACTTCAAATTGACAATCATCTCACTACCAATAATTAATAAATGGGTATATTCAAGGATCCACTACCCACACATGATATTTAGGTAGAACAACCAAGACAAGTCAATGAAATCCACACAGTCCCACCCAATCAGGGATTTTTTTGGATGATTAATATCGTGACAAGGAACTGAAGGTCCCCTAATCAAGCTACACCACCTGTATCTCTAACCAATATTCCTTCCATGTCACAACATTTATCACAACCAATTCCTATCCAAGGTGCTCCACCTCACCATATGATGATGATCAAAAGTAGACTCACCCAAATTATATGAATGACATCGGTAAGACTATCCATTTATGAGATAATATAATAGTTACCACCACACAAAGAAGCTCTAATGGATATTATAATGTCGATTGAATTGCAACCCCAAGATCCCAACTCTTTTACCAATTTTGTGGAGCATGTTCAACATTGCAAGGAACCTATTATCACATTTCATGATCATGAGATTAAGTCAACTCCTATTGATGTATCTGATACTCCACTACACATAATTATTAATGCAAATCGAATCCCTTACAACCAAGTCTTAATCGATATAGGATCTTCCATCAATATCATTACAACTACTACAATGCAAAATATCAGTCTTCCATCACACATTATAGCATCTACATTCATTATTCGAGCATTTAATGATGCTTAATTCTCTACCATCATCACAATAGTCCTTCCTATTTAGGTTGGGCTAAATACTATTCCCATGTTGTGCCATATCTTGGAGGGTGCAATGCAGTATAACATATTGCTTGGAAGACCTTTGATAAAAGATATTAAGTGTGTCCCATCCATATTGCACCAATGCCTTAAATACATCCATGGAGGGTAGTTTCATGTAGTTCCTGTAGACCTCAAGACTTTCAAGTATTGTAATGTGGTCCACCATATGGAAGAGTCTACCTTGTCATATACCCATCTGGACAACCGACCAAATGACCCTATCAAAAGTCTAGCTCCATCACCACCCTCTCCATATTTTCCATCACCATTGGTTTCTTTGGATATCGCTTCTTCATCATTAAATCCTCTGAGAAATAAAATATCAAAGGTGTCAATAAACGAAATCCCATCATCCATTTCCACCATTTCTGCAATGGATATTCCAACTCATATGGATGAGGAAGATGTCTATTGATATGGATGAGCCACATCAAGCCACACCCCCATCATCATCATTCGCCCCACCACAAGTCATGGTTCACTTAATCTTTGACTCACTAAGTATCTCATGTAAAATGTCACATTAACCTTGCTCATCGAGTTAGTGCAAGACATGGGTAGGCCTTTATGAGCACCGAAATTGCTCATATTTTTGCATATGTTTCTAATATTTTGTGCGAAATTATTATATCATATTTATACTTTTTATGAATGTTTATATGTATTTAATGGTAAATTGTGTATATTACCTAACATGTGTGAAAAGTGTGCTTTGTGTGTATATTTGATCATTTTCATTGTTTTATACATAATTACGTCGAGGTCCCACTTGGACCTGTCATTGTCTATTTTCAAAAGGAGTTAACAAGAAAGAGGTATGGTCCTAAATTAACAATATGCCTTACTATTGACATTCATCATAGAGGTGCCTTACTCCCATCTCTCAACAGAGTAAGACACCTTACTCCAATCTTCCAATGACAAGGTTTCTTACTCCTATATCTTGATGGGAAGGTGTGTTTCTCTTGTATTCCAATAGAAGGACATATTATTTTCGTTGATGGAGTCAAATATAGTTGACTCCACATAATCATAATGAGGCACCTAACTCCCAATCAGATGGTTCCTAACAACCGTTAACAGTCGAACACGTCAACTGCCCTATTTTTGTATGAAATAGAGTAACAACTTCCAGAAGGTAAAACACGAATAATGGTGATAAAATAAACTAAAATCAACTATTTCTAGAAAAAGTCCAAAAAATAATGAAAGTTGTTCGATTTAATTATACTACAGATCATGCAATAGATACAATATATTTTGAACACACCTAAATTATCTTAATTCGATGTGTAGTTATTGTAATCATGTCTGTAGTAAAATTAGTTATTGTAACAACAATCTAAATATTGTAACAGAGAAGCCTGTGCATTATATAAATGCACAATATTTCCCTAAAAATAAGGAGAAAATAGAGAAGAACCAAACTATACTGTAATTTCATTTCTACAATAAAAATCATTCAAAGTTCTCTTGTTTGAAGTTCGACATGCATAATTAACCGGGTGAAATCTGCTGGAGCTTGGGCCCACTATTCCTCCCCTCTCCTTTACTTTCTTATAATTGAATTTTGGTTTTGTTAGTTCTTAATTTCCTACACTTGATTATTTTCTGTAATTTTATTTATTTATTATTTTCTTCAATTTTTGCAAGTGTGGTGTGATTTTATTTCCTACAATTTATTTTCTAAAGATTAAGTGGTTTGGATTGAATTAATTCTATACAAAAATACCCCCCAAACTATAGAGTTTAGTGGAATCATCTCAGTGGTATTGTAGTCAATATTTATTTGGTACTTTACAATTTTATGAGCATCCTTGGGTTGACAATTAAGTGAAAGGGTTGTGACATAATGAGTAGAATTTAACCAATATTTTTGCCCCAACATTTTGGCATCATTTCTAGGGATGTGCCAATAGTAGATATAATTACAATACCCAGTTCTGCAAAAAATTTAATCTAGTTGCATAACTTTTTCATCTGATCTTGCATGAGTCCACTAAGAAATAGAGGACCATATGGTCATATTATAGAAGGTAAGATCCCACAAGTAAATTCTAAACTAGTTGTAGATTCTAAACTTGAAATAGTGTCCCCACAGTCACTTATACTAGTGCATTGGATTGAACACCCATTTTTTGCACAATGCTCTTCTATTCCCAATAATCCAGACCCGAGTGAAGAGAAAATAATAAATAATCATTTATTTAAAATAACCCCATATGAAGAGGATTTTTTGTATGAATATCAGTGGCAAGTTTTTGAGGACAAAAACCATTTCACCATTTGATTTGAATATTCTTGTGCAGAAAACTTAGAATAACCATAGGCCTTAGAATTTGTTTCAAGTACAATAGGTATAGAGGTCATATTTCCTAAAAGATTGTTGATATAGAAGAGACATCAACTAGCTTTAGCTTCCCAATAGAAGAGGCCAAGGGAGATACAAAAATTAAAAACATATCCCTTGCCCATATTCCTACTTTCAAAGGATTTCCAATAGAAGACCCTGACCTATTTTTGTTCAAGTTTGATGTCTTGTGCAGGTCTATGGATTATAATATGGATACCTAGAAGTTGAAGTTGTTTCCATAAATATTGGATGATTCATCCTTGCGCTAGTTCATCAGCTTGAGAAACGAACAAATTAATACCTAAGAGGAGATAAAAAATATTTTCCTAGAGCAATACCAAGATTTTGGTAGAGCATGGGATTCTAGAGAGGAAGTCCTGAAAATGATGCAGAAGGAAGATGAATCCCTAGAAGAGTATTGGGACAGATTTAGTTTTAATTTGTATAGATCTCCCCATGCGAAGCTAAGTGATAAGTCCCTCAAAAGCATCTTCTTAAGGGGACTCAATAGTGAATATCTTGAAGCACTGAATATTATATTTGGAAGAGATATTTGCTAACACTAGATGTTATATATCTAACAATTATGTCAGAATTACTCTAAAAAAATAGGTAAACCAACCTCCAAGATCACTAATTCAATGGCCTCAATCATAAATACATAGATAGTCAACATGTTGGAGGACTTGAAGAGCGAAATGTTGTCTTCCATATAATTGAAAATGGATAATCTCCTACTAGAAAATAAGAAACAAGAGAATGAGGTAGTGCTAGCCTACTACTATCCAAAATGTAGAGGAAATCATGCAAGGAATGTGTGTTTTGAATATAATATCAGGGTATGTGTTGTTTGTCAAAAAAATCACAAGATCAACTGTGCCCACAACTGCCAACTACCAAAGAGAATGTTAAAGTTTCAAAAGCATACTTCATGGGGAACCAGAGGAACTGGCAGTAGCTTCTATGGGGAATATACTAGTAATAATGTCAACCTACATAGGGGGAAATTAAATTCCACAAGGGTAGGCCCAACCACCCAACATGGGATGGTGGGGACAACCACCTTGGGTGAACACTTCCCAAGGAACCTCATTCTCCAATCAATACTTCTGGATGCCATATAAGCAACTAGGATAACAATGGAGAAACTACAATGCATGGAATACAACTCCACAAAATCCAGTTCAGGCTCCACTACAACAAATATTACCATCTCCCCCATTTAGTGAGCCTTGCGCAACTCCTATCATAACCCACAGTAAGTTTCAACAATAAGACAAACTAGCAAGCATATCAAATGGAAAGTGAGGTGTTTCCCATATATAATATTAGGAATTGCAATCCTATACAATTGAGATCAGGTAGAAAATTAGGATTAGAGGATCCTCCCTCGATATAAGAGGAGGAGGATGTACATATTATAGTAGGAGAATTACCTCTGGTAGAAGAGATTGATGAAGAACCGATTTTTGAGAATATTGAAGAAGAAGCTCCTCCTCCTAAAAGGTTACAGGAGCAGAGAAAGCAAATACAACCAAAATTTGATATCCTCTCGAGTCTAAATAATTTGACAATGAAATGCCTTTATTCCAAGCCATAAGAGACGTCATGATATACACTAAGGCTATCAGGAAACTATGTATGTGAAGGCCATGTTGTAAGCCAACCCAGACAATAAATATGGTGGGGAAATTGACTGACTTAATGCTAGGAAATACTTGCCACCCCAAGTATGTAGACCCAGGAAACCTGGTCCTGATCGTGAAGATTGGTGGCCACTCGTTGGCCAACACTTTAGTGGACCTGGGGGCAGCCATCAACGTTATACTAAAGGAGACCATGTAGAAACTGAAGCTCATAGGCCTAAAGCCCACAAATACTATTTTACAATTGGATGGCATATCAATTGTATCATCGAAAGGGATGTTGGAAGACATCATCATGACGGTGGATGCATGAAAATACCGAACATAATTTTTGAACTGCAATCCAAGTATGGACTCGGGGATATTTGCTCATCCTAGGATGGCCTTGGATGGCAAAACAATATACATATATAACCTACCAAAATAGACATATGACTATTTTATATGGTCAAAACATTAAAAATCTGACCATCTCTCCACCTACGCAGTCCATTGATGCATTGGGATAACCTCATTGGAAAAATTAGGATGATGAAGCATTATCAATGGTGCAACCTATAATGGCATTGACTAAGTTAGAAGATGAGGGTGATGAGGATAAGATTATCACAAACTTCTTCCATGGAGAATCCTCCCAAACCTCCCTAGAGTCACCACTAGTAGGTAGCCAAGACCACCATGTCAAATAACTTCAAATTGAGCCTAGAAAAATGTTGAATGCCAGCAATGAGTTGACACCCACTCAACTAACTATATTAAAAGATATACTGACCAAGCATCAATAGGCCTTCACTTGGGACTATTCATATATGATAGGGATAAATTCGAAGACTTGTATCCATAGCATATACTTGGAAGAACATGTAAGTTCAATCAGGAAACCACAACGAAGAATGAACCCCACCATGAAGGAGATAGTCAAGGAATAATTACAAAAAATCTTATCAGCTAGATTCATTTATCCCATATCTGATAGTGAGTGGGTTTCACCTCTGGTTGTGGTACCCAAAAAGAATGGGAAGTAGCAGATCTACCTTAACTATAGATTTTTGAACAAAGTAACTAAAAAGGACCACTTCCCACTACCTTTTGTGGACCAAGTTATTGATACACTAGTAAGAAGGAAGTACCTCTCCTTTCTCGATAGATTCAATGGGTACAACCAGGTTCATATTGGAGAAGAATATCAGGACAAGATTACATTCACTTGTCCATGGGGTACATTTGCTTATAGATTTCTACCATTTTGTTTATGCAAGAAACCAACAACTTTTTAGAGGACAGTGTTGAGCATTTTTTTTAATATGATGGGAGTAGTGGAGATATACATGGACGACTTCACTATTTATGGTGAAACCTTTTATGAAGCTATGACCAACTTGGAATGCACACTCCAACAATGTGAAGATACCAACCTATCCCTGAGCAACGAGAAGTGCTTCATGATGATGCAATAAGGGATAGTTCTAGGGCACCACATCTTTGTAGATGGGATTAGAGTGGATAAGAAAAAAATTGAATTTATTAAAAATCTACCCAGTCCTACAACACAGAGAGATGTCAAGAGCTTTCTTGGCTCTGTTGGGTATTACAAGAGATTCATAGCAAAATTCAGCAAACTTGCCAGACCTTTGTACGCTTTGCTATCCAAAAACGTAGAGTTTATCTGGATAGAGAGGTGTGAAAAAGCCTTCCATATTCTGAAGGATAAGCGGATCACTGCTCCATTACTATGAGGCTTTAACTTGGCCATCCCCTTCCATATATACTATGATACATCTAACAATGTTATAAGAGCAGTTATGGGATAGAAGTATGGTGAGGAGTTTTATGCCATCTATTATATCAGCAAGCATTTCACTGGGGTTGAGTTCAAATACACCATCACTGAGAAGGAGTTCTCTGCAATTGTCCATGCCATTAATAAATTCCTCCACTATATTATAGGGTACAATGTCTTTGTGCACAATGGCCATGCAACCATTAGATATTTGATGAACAAAGCTACATTTAATGGCAGAATAATTATATGGCTTCTACTCTTGCAATAATTTGATGTTACCATAATTGATAAACTAGGTAAAGATAATGTGGTTGCATACTTTCTATCCAGGTTGACACCACCAGAACATTCAGCTATGAAATACCAATTCCTATATAAGCATATTTTCTTCCTAAGTGAACAAACACCATGGTATGTAGATATGGATAATTATGTAGCCACTTGTAGAGTATCCCCTGCACTCTCACCCCGTGAAAATTAGACATTAATAGAGAAGAGTACAACCTTCTCATGGATTTACGGTTGTCTGTTCAAAATAGGGCCTGACCAAATCATGAGAAGATGTGTTTTTGAGCATGAGTTTTCATAAATTCTTAAATCTTGTCATGATGAACCCTATGATGGCCATTTTATAGGAAAAAGAACAATGTTTAAGATATTGTAGACCAAATATTACTAGAACTTGTTATTCAAGGATGTAGCCAAATATGCAAATTAGTTTTATTAGTGCCAAAGGATGGGTAAACCAACTTTTAGAGATGATATGTCCTTCCATCCACATGTTTACGTTTAACCATTCGATAAATGGGGAATAGATTTGGTAGGGCTAATCAACCCACATTCAACAGGAAACAAGTATATTTTTGTTTGTACTAATTATGTGACTAAGTGGGTTGAAGTACAGACATTGAGGGATTCCAAGGAGAAAATTGTAGCAGACTTCCTGTTTTCACATATCTTCACAAGGTTTGGAGTACCCAAAGATATCACCACTGATCAGGGTCTCCAATTCACCTCAATACTGATTCAGGAAATCATGCCACAATACAGAATCAAGCATAACAAGACTACCCCTTATCATCCTCAAGAAAATGGATAGGTTGAGGTTACCAACTGAGAGTTGGAGAATATCCTCATAAAAACTATACAACAACATAGAAAATATTGGGCTATGAGGTTACCATAGACAGTATGGGTCTATAGGACTGCATGGAAAATAACTACTGGTTTTACACCTTTCCAACTAGTGTATGGTAAGAATGCAATGATACCCATTGATTTTGGAATAAAAACCCTTAAGACTGTAGTAGAATTGAACCTAAGTCTAGATGATGCACAAAATAATGAATTCAATAACTGAATCAGTTGGATGAACACCGATTAGATGCTTTGCATAGAATAGAGGTCATCCAAAGACAAAGAACACAATGGCACAATTATCATATTAGGTTGAAGCAGTTCAAAGTAGGAGAGTGCACGTTGTTGTATGATTCTTGATTTTAGGAGCAAAAAGGTAAGCTAATGCAACGATGGATGGGGCCATATGAAGTGATTGAACTGACCAATTATGGTGTTGTGTGCATTAGAACTGTTGATGGTAGCATCATCATACTGACATTTAGTGGTCATAGGTTGTGGTCTTACCACATATCTAGAAATATTATGATGGAGTCCAATATAAGCAAGGGGGAGACCCCATTTGATTAAAATGTTTTTATTTTTTCAGTATTTAGTGGACATAGTAATGTCCACCCAAAAATAAAAATAATTTATTCTTTTATTTTTCTTTCTTTTTTGTGTTTCTATTTTGCGAGTACAGTGCTCTGAGTGCAATTTGTAGGTAGCCTAGGAAACCTAGGACTACTAGGCACAAATTCCACTAACCTACGTCTTTACTACTTTTTAGTTTTTATTTTTAGTTTTTGTAGGTATGATGCCCTGAATGCATGTTGTAGGAAACCTAGGAAACCTAGGCCTAATAGGCACAAGATCCATGAACCTGTATGATTTCAAGTTTTCTAGGATTAGAAGCTCAATTGTTCCCATCAAGAGGGGATAGTCACAATATGTATGTGGGTGTTAAATATTTACAAAAATTAAAATGCCCATCTGCATGTTCAAACAAGCAGTTGTTGATGAAGTTCACGAAGGAAGAAAGGTTGACAGTCCTAATCAATTAGAAAGTGTTAATTGTAGACACACCAATAGATACAAACTTTTGAATGGTAAGGAGGTACCTAAATCCCAAGTACTTCAAGGGCACCATTGTGGAAGGACACCTAATTCCCATAAAGGCACCCATAAAAAAATCAAGAATCATCAAACAAGTTGATGCCTATACCCGATACATATGTTGAAGTTAGGCGCAAGAATTTTGATAGGAAGGCACCTAAATCCTGTGTATTGGGAGTAAAGACACCTAAATCCCGTTAGGAAGGTGCTTAAAACATGTGTATTTAGAGGAAGACACCTAACTTCCATTATGAAGGCACTCGACTCCCATGTACTTGAAGTAAGGCGCTTATCTGCATTTTGATTAAAGCACCTATTTCTTATTGAAAATGTGTCTACCTTACATTTAAGTGCCTGTATGCAATTTGAATAGTTAGATGGCATTGGAAAGAGATCAAAGCCATGCCAAAATCCCATGTGAAAAAATATCAAATATTTCATGAGAAATTATTGCAAATCTTGTGGAGGATTTCAACACATTCCAAAGCAAACAATACAGGGATGTGTGTCATCCCACGAAAACCATCGATATTTCCTAATTTTTAGCATGAGACTTCAAATAAATATTTTTTGCAGTACCCAAGAAGAACCATTCGAAGAAATTTCTCACATGAAGAATACATAGTTGTTCTGGTTATTGCGAAACAATGAATCAGAACACTCCACGATCATCTTCATGCTTGGTATGTGTGAATCACCAATAAAGTATGTACACGATTATCCATTAGATATATATGATTTTCATAATTAGAATATTCCTAAAAATATTGTCATCACGACATTGGAAAAACATCCAACCATCGATCACACACTCTATCCTATGTGACATGTCAAACATTGATTTGGGAAGGCTACCCTCACAGTCCTCCACGCAAAATATAATTCATCTACCTCCACAAATGAAGAGGTACCTACATGCAGTATAATCAAATTTGTGAAGCGATAAACTAGTTAAAAATAAGCCCAGAGAGTAGAGAAAAATTATATAGGTAAACACAAATCGAAATTTTGATAATGGGAGGGAAATCTATGAACCATAGTTAGATGAAATGTGAACATGTAATGTAGTAGGAGTTAGCGAGGAGGTTCAAGAACAATTTGAAGTTGTAGGGTGGATGGAATATTGTCGTCTGGTTAACCAAAACTAGGACTTGGAAGAAACAAAGGAGTTCACTACATCTGTGGATGAAGACATCACTCGAATGCTGATAGAGATTAGGATTGCATTGCATTTAATGCTCACATGGATTGGGTGGGTGCATTAAATGTCACTTTTGTAAAGGTAGACATACCTATAAATATATTTTTGAATTAATGCAATGGAAGTTGTCATTTGTGCCATTTCATGTCATCTCTTAAGAGTGTTTCCCACATCAATTGCATGGACAAGAAATTACAGTCATTAAGGAGTATATTATAGTTTTTACCAGTCTCCCTCGAATAGGGGACCATATTTATAAGGAAGAATCTCTGATTGTGTGCGTAGAATAACTCCTTGGGTATCCACCAATGTATTTAACATGCTTAGGGTCACCAAAACATTACCTCCCAGGTCTTTGGAAACATATTTTTGACCAGGTGATAAGGTTCTTTAATTGAATAGACAAGTATACACACTTGAAAACAAATCATAGGAGGTTCTTAAGCCACCTTACTGCATGAAGCAAAGATTAATATCATGTTATACCTGGCCTATGCTCTGAAATACGAATCCAAGCGATACCAAGCAGGAATGACCTCTACCCTATCACACCACAGGCTAATTATGGCTCTAATTGAGCATGCAAAGGCACATAGAGAAGTGCCGATAGCAGAGGAAGAAGGGATTGAGGTGTCTAACTTCCAACAATAGTCATCTAAAGAGGAGCCAACAATAGAACAAGTACCTGACTTCTAGGAGCCATCAACTACAAAGGAGCCTGTAGTAGAACAAGCACCCAACTTATAGAATGACCTAGTTGAATAAGAAGCATCGCAAGGCTCATTGATCGTTTCTCCACAAATAAATGAAGAGGTTAAACATAGCATTCTTATCCCTATTTTATCATTTAACTACCTAAAAACTAGGAGTAGGATGAAGCAATTAGCAGCCTTGGTTTCCCATAGCCCATCTAGCGTGGATGAAGAAATCAAGACTATCACAAAAGAGGTTGCAACCTATGTGCTGCAAAATATAGCCAGTGGTGAACCCTCTTTCCAAGAGACTCAAAAAAATCTACAGGAACAACTTCAAAAGACAAAACAACAAGATTTCATCTAGGAAGGAAAATTTATGGTAGAAGAAACTCTTTTTAGAGTGTCTAGGAAAGGATGTACAAAAAAATAGGTAGATTTGGGAAGCACCATACACCAGCTACGACAAGTTGTGCAATAGCTTAAACTAGAAAATTAGTAGCTAAATGCTAGCAGATGACCAAGGTAGATGCTACCACTCAAACAGAATGGGTAATGGAAGTGCCCACAACATCTCTAGACTTTATGGAGAAATTTGCTTCTTCTGGACCATTCAAGTTAGATGTAATAAATGAGGGAGCTGAGGTAGGGGAACTTTGATCTACCTCTGCTAGAATAGCTGATAAAAATTAGGATGACCCCATTTTGCAAATGGAGTCTCCTATGATTGAGGTCCCAAAATATGAGACTAGACCATCAACCCACAACTAGCAACCTGATGAAGAGATGGAGTAGAGATCAGAGGTTGAGAAATCAGCCCACAACCAACAACTTGGTGAAGATATGGAACGAGAAGCAGAGGCTAATAAATCAGCTCACAACTAGAAACCTAAATAGGATATGGAGTAGGGAGTCTATGCAAAGATAACACAACCTCAACAGGTAACACATTATGTAGAGGAATTAGCAGGTCAGCCACCTGCCAAATCACTAGTTGTTGAGTACAAAGATGAAGAGATTCATGTTAAGGTAAAACCATAGGATTAAGGACCTGAATCCTCTGGCATAAAAGAAACAACATCACCTACACCTAAGGGTAAAAATACCCCTCACACAACAACCTCAGAGCACTCAATTCAACTGAGGTTTAAGAAGAAAATGGCCAGGGAACCACAGAAGAAATCGACTAGGGTACCACAACAGAATACTAAAACCAGGGTACCATAGTAGAAGCCTAGTACTAGGGACAAAGCTACACAAGCAAAGGCCCAACCTACTCCTGATTCGGATGAAAAATGGGTTGGGTCCTTGAAGGATTTTTCCAGGCAACAAGAGTAGTTTGACAAGCTCTAAAAATATCTTAGGGAGGGAAATATGGCAAGAAAGGCCTTCAATAAAATGGTAAGAGAGTTTGGGATTAACATTAATCCTTATCCTAAGAAGTATGTTTGGGAGATATATGGGTTTGTTGGAGATCAACCCTCCAAAATTAAAATATACCTACATGAAATATGGGTATTAAAAAATATTTTTAGGATATATATGGGTCTGTTGGAGATCAACCCTCCAAAATGAAAAGATACCTGCATGAAATGTGTGTATTAGGCCCAACTACAACTACACCCTAGAGCAAAGAAACTAGCAAGATGTCACTTTCTAAAGGAAGTACAAAACCCCCTAACTAAAAATATGTTAAGCTTCCTCATGAAGTGGCCCAATTGCACAAGGTCAAGGTGGTGTATGAATATTGAATCCCTTTATGGGAAAAATCAAATATCCCAAACACAGAGCCCGTACCTCAATATCACCAGCTCTGGAAGCAGGTAGAGCCTGCATTCCAGAAAGGGACCACTACTTTTATAGGATATTATATGAAGGAAGTAGGACATAAAATGTATGCAACAAATCCACCAAACACAAGTGTCAGGCCTAGAATAACAATTAGGCATATCCCACGACAACATATGTCATAGCAAGGGGCCAGTGCCCCTCAACTCAACATGGCTAGAAGCCTAGAGGTAAGGAAAGAGATAAGCTCACTACCAAGAGGAGGAAGCCCAAGGATAAGGAAAGAGACAAGACCACTACCAAGAAAAGTAAGTAGTGGACTAAAGCTTATTGGAAGTTCATAGCCAAATTGAGACTACCAATACAATGTGCTACAAGGATGAGACAATCCTTAGGCATGGGGGGATGATGAGCACCGAAATTGCTCATATTTTTGCAATGTTTCTAGTATTTTTGTGCAATATTATTTTATCATATTTATACTTTTTTATGAATGTTTATATGTATTTAATGGTAAATTGTGTATATTGTCTAACTTGTGTGAAAAGTGTGCTTTGTATGTAGATTTGATCATTTTCATTATTTTTTGCATAACTACGTCGAGGTCCCACTTGGACCTGGAATTATATATTTTCAAAAGGAATTAACAAGAAATAGGTACGATCATAAATGAGCAAGATGCCTTACTCTCGAATTTCGCTAGAGAGGTGCCTTACTCTCGTATCTCGACAGAGTAAGGTGCCTTACTCTAGTCTTTCGACGACAAGGCATCTTACTCCCATCTCTCGATGGGAAGATGCCTTGCTCCTGTATTTTGATAGAAGGATGTCTTATTTTTGTTGATAGAGTCAAAGACAGTTGACTCCACGTAATCAAAATGAGTCTCCTAACTCTTGATCAGATGGTGCCTAATTCCCATTAACAGTCGAACATAGTAGCTGCCCTATTTTTGTATGAAATAGAGTAACGACTTCTAGAAGGCAGAACGTGAATGATGATGACAAAATAAACTAAAACTGACTATTTCCAACAAGAGGTCAAATAAGAATGAAAGTTTTTTTATTTAAGTAGACTGCAGATCATGCAGCAGATATAATGTGTTCTGAACATGCTTGAATTATCTTAATTCGGAGTGTAGTTATTGTGATCATGTATGTGGTAAAATTAGTCATTGTAATAGTAATCTAAATATTGTAACAGAGAAGCATGTACACAATATAAATGCACAATATTTACCTGAAAAGGAGGAGAAAATTAGAGAAGAACTAGACTATATTGTAATTTTATTTCTCCAATAAAAATCATTTGAAGTTCTCTTGTTTGAAGTTCAGCATACGTAATTAACCATTCGAAATCTGTTGGAGTCTAGGCCCACTCCTAGCTAGTATTCCTCCCCTCTCCTTTACTTTCTTGTAATTGAATTTTGGTTTTGTTAGTTCTTAATTTCCTGCACTTGATTATTTTTTGCAATTTTATTTATTTATTGTTTTCTTCAATTTTTGCAAGTGTGGTGTGATTTTATTTCCTGCAATTTATTTTCTAAAAATTAAGTGGTTTGAATTGAATTAATGCTATACAATAACACCCCCCAAACTATAGAGTTTAGTGGACTCATCTCAGTGGTATTGTAGTCAATATTTATCTGGTACTTCACAAGTTTACGAGCATCCCTGGGTTGACAATTAAGTGAAAGGGTTGTGACATAATGAGTAGAATTTAACCAATGTTTTTTCCCCAATAGGCCTCGCTTTCGGTCACTACCCATTGGTATCATTGTGCCCTTGGGGGTGCCCCCAAACCAAACAAACTTTGTCTATGGGGATTTTGATGAGTCTACAAGTTCGTCCCCTATGATGGAAGACAATGATAATCCTTTTTTAAGAAATATTGGTTATTTTTTAAACCCAAATTTTACCTTGCGATACTTTTACCGTTGTCATTGTTACAAAAACAGTCTTGGTTGTTATGAACAAGGTCTTTGAACCCTTTATCAATCGTAGTATCAACCCCCCTATGATAGGTCCAGCTTAGGATATATCGGGCACATACTAGATGATGCCCTAGCAGATGCTCTCCAACATCTTGCCATGAGTTTTGGAGAAGAACTTGAGAGGGATGAATACACTGAACCTAGTTACATTAATTTATTAGGTAATTATTTTCCCATCACAATGACAGTCGTCACACCTTCTCCCTCCTTTAATCTAGAGCATATAATGGATTGCATCATAAGAATAAGAATGAATTGCAACAAAACTTTTATAAGTTAGCTTTATTAACATACTAAAAAAACTTGCATTTCTAACTTATTAAAAAAAATTGTATCTTATAATCAATTATATTTTTATGACAAATATAGAAATTTATATCCATACTGTCTAATTACTAAATAAAATTATTTAATAGAATCAAATATTTATTAGATTTATGTTATAACTCATCATTACAAAGTAAACGAATCCCTACACATAATAGTCAAGTTTTGTTTTAGAATTATCTAAAACCCAACAATTGCCATACTCTTTGCCAATGGGGTAATAGGCTTAAAGGTGCAAGTCTTTAATGAGATTTCTCACCCCTATTAACATCGAGTTTGGGCATGTGTGGGGGGTTGGTCCTCTTGCTTTCTGACCAACTAATGTGATAATGCAAGTCTAGTAGCATATTTCGTGATTGAAATTTTGTTCAATGTTAATATCTCTTTGTCTAAACAACGTCTGCAAATATTAAGTGTAAATTTGTTTTGTTGAAGTAATGTGAAATATTAATGATATAATTGAAACACAAACCTCCTTTATAGTAATATGGACCTCCCTTCCTATAATTTAAATAAAAGTCATCAAAATAAAATGCTAATAACATACCATTAAAATATCTAAAAAAAAAAAAAACATAAATACATATTAGAATGCTCATGACTAGGTCTAATATAGGACCGTGGACGTATGAAAAAAACGGTGCTACATCTTTAAATTTTTAATTATTTTTGGTTACATAAGAGTGTTGGTAACAACTACTTTTTAGTAACTGGTTAGCATAGGGTTCAAACTGCAAGGACTCTAATCACCAAACCTATTCCTCTCGTTAATTGTTGATCCGATGTAGGATGGGGACCGTCGGTCGCTTGGGGTTCATACCGTCATCGTTGGTCTAAGGCATACTCAAAAAAATCAAAACAAACTACTACCTTTGCAAACTAGCACCACCAAGGTTTGAACCCAAGTCTCTTCTTAACAAGTACCCATCCAAATTAACACTTACCAGTCCACCTAACCCTAAGACTGATCCTACATCTTTAAGTTGCTTAAGGAGAAACACTTTTCCCGTCTATGTTGCGCTATACCCAATTTAGTCCCACGTGTGAGACACGAGCGTTGACTTATACTTGTGTAGCGTGCCAATTAATATATTAAGAAAAAAAGGTTCCATGGCGCTTATCATAATCCTTTTTTCGCATCAAAGTTGGTGCACCTGATGCATTAGCATATGTCACCAAATTCATTAATTTATGCACGGCATTGGCATTAATTTATGCACCGGCATTGGCATTTTTAATAAATTAGAAAAGAAGTTATTATGTCCAAAAATGATCATGAGATTTTTTCCCGTAGTTGTATTTTAAAGATTTATCTTGTCTTATATTTTTTTACTTGAAAATTTTATGTAACCTACTCCATTAATTTCAAGGCATCCGCATTTTTAATAAATTTAAAAAGTTAGTATGTCCAAAAAAGATCATGAGATTTTTTCTTTTTAATTGTATTTTTTTTTCATTAAAAAAGTTATTTACATTAAATTAAGATAATAATTTTTACAATAAAAAAAAATGGATTGATTAACACACCTTATAGGGAATCAAATTAATTTTCATTGACAAGGGTTAGGAAACAAAGCCGCCAACAAAACACAAGTTTATCAATTATCATTGATCAAAGAAAGCATATGAAATGGAATACTGTGTCATCCTGCATAAAATGCTAATGATTATGGGATTGAAATCCACCTCTCCACATCGCGATTCTCATTAAGGCCTTTAGTACCCATGTCGCTCCAACCAACAACTAGCCCAAGTGAAACTGGTTGAACATCATCCCACCTCCAACCTAGCAGGATGAACAAGCAATGTCAATATTAGGTTGCTTCCTGATTGGCGAGGGTTAATACTAGTGCCTGTTTGTGGGAGCACTTCTTGCATGTGACGGAGGCCAGTGATGAGAGAGAGATAAAAAATACTCATGAGAAGAGTGCTCTAGGGGGAGCTAGTTGACTATACACGAAGCATTGACCCATTGCGCCAGAATAACTTGCAAGTGATCCAAATCCATAGCAACTTTGTTGGCTTGAGTACATATCAGTAGCCACATGTCATTAAAAACTTCTAATTTGTCTGCATGAGTAAATGTGATAGAAGGTGTATAATGTTTAAAAACAATTTTGTTATGGGCATTCCAAATATGAAAGAGCAGGTTAATCTTGAAAACCTACCACACCTCAAAAAGTGAGAGAGACAAAGTAAAAGAGTCCTCAAGAAGAGCTTGGTGCTAAGAAACTCTTACAATTGTAAATGGGAAAAAAAGGAAAGAACACATTCCCAAGCTTACCTAGATCTTCTGTAGTGCCAAAAGAGGTGAGTATAAGACTCTGGTACACCATAAAAGGAACATTTAGGATCAGGCATTCCAAGGTACTTCAAACGTTTCCCCAAGGAGAGACCATGACATAGCAAGCACCACACAAAAAAATATTTCTTGGGCTCAACATAAGCAGCCCAAACATTATAAAATCCAGAATTCAAACTAGTCCTTGTAGAAAATAAGTCCCAACATTGATTGAGGTTAAGCACCATATGAAGATGAGGAGATAACCATTTATACCTTAAACACACCTTAAAATTAATAAAAGGAGTGTCAACATGCCATCTCTAGTCTGACCACAAAGGACACATCGAGTGCACACCAATATTGTGCAACATAGAAAAATGGGTGAGAGCAATAACATCATAAGTATCTTTGTCCACACCATTTAGCCTGAAGGTGCGTTTGAACTCATTCCATGGAATCCAATCCCTGGTCTGACGTGAAAAGAAATTAGCTATTGTAAAAATAACCTTTTTAAAAAATCGTTGAACATAAATCCATTGCACCCAAGCTAAGGGATAACCTTGATGAGGAAACACAAGGGACCACCAAATATTCATAGAATTGATGGATAAGCCTTTATGAAAGTTGTCTCCTTTCCAACAGATCCAAGGAGTGAGTTGCTACCATGCTTTCCAGATACTTTTGATAACAAAGGAGATAGGAATATTGACAAAAATCGGAGCAACAATGATAGAGGAAAAATCCAACCCTCTTCATTCTCTATAGTTTAAGGGAATACCAGAGGAAATAAAATGTCAAACCAAAACTTTCCAAGCTTCAAATATCCTTAGAGCCTTGACCACCCACTTAACACATAGAGAAATACCTTACCATCTACAATCCAATAGACCCATTCTTCTAGACTCTCTGGGAAGATAAAAAATATCCCAGGTAAATCTATGAAATCTCTTTGTTTGAGAAAAATTATTCCAAAGAAAATATCCTTCTTATAGCAACCCTGTGAAGGAACCCAACAAGAGGAGTAGTATACATGAGTGGCAACTAAAAATTTAGAGCAAATATGAAATTTACTTGCTAATGATAACTTCTTAGTAAGCCAAAATTCAAGTTATTTTTCAACTCTTTGAAGCACATAATTCCAAAGATGAGCAAGGGAGCCTTGGAAGGGAAAAGGAATACCAAGATACTTAAAAAATTCTCTAGGAGGAATCCAATTCCAATGAAACGTTTGAAGCCAAGGCGACATACACAAGGGAGATTGTCTAAAGCAAAAGGTCTTCCTCCATTGTATGCTAGAACCAGAGGCTTTGCAAAAGGTATTCAGACAATATAAAGCATTAGAAATAGATTGTTCCTCTTCCCATACAGTAAGAAAGGAGTCATCAGCAAAGTGACCATTAATAAATTACCCTTGATTATTTAGAAAAGTAATTCCTTTAATAAGACCTGTAGAAGCTTCAATAGCTAAAATATAGCTGAAGGCTTCAGCAGAAAGCACATATAAAGAGGGAGCAATAGGACACCCTTGCCGAAAAAACCTAAAAATATCCACTGCTTCATACTGTGAATTTTTCATATTGATAATAGGCAAAGCATCTTTGAATAGCATAGCAATTGTTTGAATGAAAACTAGTCTGATCCTAAATATTTGAGAATAGCAAGAATGAATCTCCATTCAATGCGGGCATAAGATTTCTCAAAATCAATATTGATAAAAAGCATATTTTGATTTGACATTCGTACTCATTCCATGCCATCTTAGACAACCAAAACATTATATAGGATGAACCTCCCTTGAATAAAGCTAGTTTGCTCTAATCTGACTAGCAAAGGAAGAAGAGGCCTAAGATGAAGAACCAAAGCTTTGACAATGATCTTGTAAATAACATTCATCAAAGTAATAGGCCTTCAATTAGTGAGCAACTCCAGGTCCCCTTGCTTGGGTATGAATTTGATACTACCCCTATTAATAATTGCTCCCAAAGAGCCTACTCGAAGAGCCTCTAGATAAAATTTATGTATATCATGATCAACTAAGTTCAAAATACCTTTGTAGAACTCACAAGGAAATCCATCCAGACCTAGCGGTTTGTCATTTTTCACTTGATACAATGCATTCTCTAGATATTCAAGGGAGAGAAGTTTATCACACCCTGCTCTTTGAGACTCTGAAACCTTAACTGGCACAACTACCATACAAGCTTCTAGTGCTTGCTCTTGCTCAGGGAAATAAGCTTGAGTGGAAAAAAAATTAGTATAGTGCTTGACAAAAGCATCAATCATCTCAGGAAGAGCGGTAAGCCTTATTCCATTGTCTTTAATGGCCTTGAATTGAGTAGCTTGCTTGGGATCACAAAGACTTTGAAAAAATTATTTAGTGATCCTATCACCAACTTTAAGCCAATGAAGATGGGCTTTAATTTGAGCTCCCTGAGCCTCGTAAAGTTTTGCAAGTTTAAGTTCATGCCTTAGCTGGGTAACATGAGACTGGAGTTTAGGATTAAACGGATAAACCTCAAGCCTGAGAGAAGCTTTGGCAAACTCTTCATGAAGGACAACATTGGAATATTTTCTAAACTACGCCATATTTTTCCCCAAAGTGCGGAGCAAGACAATTGTACAAAAAATGACATCATTCCACCATTCTATCCAATCCAACTCTCTAGTAGTTCTAGGATCTAGATTCCAAACTCTGCGGATATGATAGACCATGAAAGGGTGCTGAAGAAAGGAAGTATTAAAAAGAAATGTGACTTGTAGTGTCTATGAGGTGGGGATTTCATCAACACATAAAACATGATGTAAAAAGAGATATCCTAACTTTCTCTGTCTTTAAAATATAAAGTTGTAATTTTAAGATTTATCTTGTCTTACATCTTTTTTATTTGAAAAATTCATTTTTTAAGTTATTTAATGGTTGAATTTGTATTATTTGATATAATTTTTAATAGTTATTTTAGAATTATTCAAAAAAATTCACATAAAATAATTATTATAAATTTAAAATTTATAATATATATATATAATTAATTAATTAATTTTGTTATTGTGATAAATCCCTTCGACCCACGTACATAGAACAGTCTCCTCCCAATAACCAATATAAACAAAAAATTTACAATGACTATAATATGAAAAAACAAAATAAATTTTATTAAAAATAAATAGCATAAATTTTTTAATATTTTGAAACACATTTGAGCTAAAAATGCCATAGAGCGTATACAAATTTACTAATATATTTGGGATTCCTATCTTAAAAGCTTAGGATTCATCACTCATTTAAAATTACTATTCATCACTCATTTAAAATATAATGCAACTAATTATAACCCTTTTTAAACTACTCATTCAAACTTTTTTTTTAATCTAATAGCTTTAAATACTGAGTTAAAATCTTGAATAACTTAAGACAAAAGATATAAAAGGGTACTAAGCTAAACTAGATTTAAAATTAAATCTTTAAATCTTGTACCAAACATTCAAAACTTCGTTAACACTACATTTAGACAATATTTTAGTTAAAATTTAAGCAATATTTTCTTAATTAATATAAGAGAAAGTCCTTTGTATTTATTTATAAAAATAAATATATAAATAACTCTTCAAACCATAGGACTATCTTGATCTTCCTATTAATAGCCAAACCTATTAAAAACTATAATAGAACATTATAATTATATTTTAATGATAATAATATAATATCCCATTTTAATTTCAAGCATATGCTTATACCTAGAAATACTATAAGATGAAGAGGAAAAAAATAATATGTTAATAATATGGAAAATTTGTTTTATTTTTTATTTTTTGAAATTACAAAGGTTTTTGGTATTATCCATATGTATGGGTTATGGTAAATATTCAACTAGTATTGAAAGATTATTCAATGTATTATAATATTTTTGCAATTGATGATATTTTAATTCTTAAAAATTGAGATATTTTTTATTATTATTTAGGTGACATGGACAAAAATAACCCTAAAATATAGAAACAAAAACAACATTCATAAGAAAGAGAAAATAAAAAATAAAAGCAAGTAGAATCACTCAAAGATAAGATATAAGCATGAATACTTAAGCAAAAGAAAGAACATAATAAATTTTTATTTTAGAAAATGATAATACAGATAAATAATCATAATATAGAAGAATAAGAATGCAATAACGAAAATCAAATAATATTCATAGATTCTCAGAATGCCATTGATTTTAAAATAATATTTTTGGCACATTGGAGGATTTGACTCCTCTAATCCTTATAATCATAGAATTAACAAACTATATGAAAGTTGTCACAAAGGGCTTCTTCATGGCACTTCTTTTTTCACTCCTCTTCTCACTTCAAAACTAGGAGTAATTTTTATGAACTTTGTGTTGAATGGATTAGTTGAAGAACACCTATGCTTCTCCTAAGAAACCTCTTGGTTTAAAATTAATGCTAAAATAGCCCTTGTGCAACATACACATGCAACAATCAAGGTCTAAAGCTACAATGCTCTTTTTCTTTATATGAGAAAATGGAATAATAATTTTTTTTTAGATCAATGGTGTGAGCAAATGCAACAAACAAGTGCTAAGATGTAGCTATATGCAATTTTGATTAGATGCTAAAGCTTATAGATTAATTTGGTTGCATATATGATTAATATTAAACAAGTTCTTTCTTTTCTTTCTATTTATTTTTCTAATAAACAAAAAACAAAAGTTAGTTTAAGTATACAACAAACAAAATCTAAGTCCTAGATGCTTAAATGAAAAATATTGGAGGCATAAGATCTCATTTCTACCAAAAATATAGAAGCATTTCTAACCCACATAAGTGACATTGGTGATTTCGCCTATTAATGACAATTTTTCTTGACTTGCAAAATTGTTAAAAAAGATAAACTTGATTATTCCTTGAAAAACAATTAGGGTTATGCTTAGATAAACATAAATGATAAAATGGAAAAATACATAAAGTAAATTTTTAGTGGTAATAGCATCACTATGTCAAAATAACACCATTGATGCTTTCACTTAGTATTGACACTTTTGCTCTATGTAAACCAAAGAGTGATAGTACTCGACCTATAGTTTACTGGTGTTTTTGCTTTTGAGTGTAAAACAATAAGATTAGATGTAAATTAAGCTAAGATTATGATAACTATGATCAAAGCCTCTAACTTGTGAGTACAAAGACCCTATCAAATAACAAAAAAATAGAAATTTACTTTTTTGAAATGAATATTAAATGATAAAATAAATTTATAACTAAATGCAACAACAAGATGCAAGATTAGTTAAAAATGCAAAAAGATAAAATCTTAGACCTATAAGACAAAGAGAGTACCAAAAGCAAATAAACGAAAAGAGAACAACCCAAGACACAATGTTGTTTCACCTTGTTTGTGGAAGCTTATTGAAAGATTGCTACCTTGCTTATTATTGATACTTGGATGCTTGAGGTTGAGGAATTGGATGCTTGATGTTTGAAGACTTGATGATTGCTTGAGATTGCTTGAATGCTTACAAGAATTCTTGGAGAGAGATTACAATGGACAAGAGCTTGGATTCTTGCAAAGATGACCTTCACAAGATTTTTGTATAACCTTACCATGCAAAATGATGAATGCTTATGATTATAGAGAAAATCCAAAAAAAAAAAATTACTCTAAATATCTTGATGAAATGGTCATCCAAAGTCTAGTTTTATAGGAATCCATGGCTCCTGAGGGGAAAAACTACATTGAATATGGCATGACTAGAGATGGTAAGAGTTTGAAAAAAGATAAAGAAGCCATTAATGGAAGAAGATCATAATGGCAATTCTTGGATTTGGGATTTCATACAAGCGCTATAGATCAAGTTTTAGGTATCTAGATCATTAATGGTGGGCAACATAAGATGGATAGAAAGTCAAATTCCTTGGTTTTGGTACATGACAACCAAAAGTATCGAGTGATGAAAGCATTGTCAATACTTTCATCCCATGATTGGTGGGAGTCAAATTTGGGTGAGAATAGTAAAAAAATGAATGGTTTAGCAAAGTGCCATTCATGCTATTTCTCATGCCCTCGTGCTTTTGATTTTGGAGTAGTAATCTCAATTTGGGCTCAAGAAAAGTTGATTCAATTTGGTTGATTGATTTAGATATTAACAAACATGAATATTAACCTTGCATGCAAAATTGGGTGTCCACACTATGAATGCACCTTCATATAGGATTTATTACATATTAAAGGACTTTTCTCCCTATATTGAAGAGTAGCTTTGCAATCTGTCAATAATTTATTTTGTAACAACAAGTGGAGTCTCTAGTTATTCATTAGGTAATTCTGTTTTTTCTTTTCCTTATGTGTATACTCGTGTTTCATATGTTTGTGGATTCTTATATATATCAAGAGAAAAAAAGCTATATCAAAAATGTATTTTTTTTTGTCATGCACAACAACTCCAACCGTTGCCTCATCTAAACCAAATATATATTACCTTGTTAATTTCTTGTGAACCTTTTAAAAAAAAAAAAAAAAAATCACTAAGTTAAAAAAATTGCAATATCATGTAAATTTCACATCAACCTTATAAAAGTTTAAAATAAAGTCAAAAGATGAAGAATAAGAAATTAAAGAACATATGAAAGGCATGTAACAAAAAAACAAAATTTTAACTTAAATATTTTGATTAATATTAAATTGCTTTCAAATCTTTATCCTTATCATTTTTATAAATTATATAAACTTTAAATAAACAAATAAAAAAGCTTAATTCAATATTAAATAAAATATATTTTATATATTATTTTATAATAAAAAAATTTATAATTAAATATTGAAAATTATTATACAATTTTTACTTTTTTAATACGACAATGGAATCAATTTACTATCAAAGTGAAAATCACGTTAAGGTGGAACTCTTCAAAATTATGAAGTTTTAGAGGAGCCGAAAAAGATTATGTTGCTTCTTTGAATTGCTGACGTTGTGACATTGATGGGCCTGCACATTCGCCAATTAGAATTTAAAAACTATCTATTGGAATATAGAATATTCTTGAACGTGATAAACATGAAATTTAAAAAAAAGTTTAAAAGATTCCAAAAAAATCTTATTTATTTATTTATTTCGGTCAATCATCGAAATGAGTGGCATAAACCGCTCATTAGACAAGTCAACCCTCTCTAGAATTTATCTCTACATTAGATTAGGGAGACCAAACAGGATACACTTATTTCACCGCATCCTTATCTAACTAATCCTAGATAATAATAAATAATAATGATGATAAATAATAATAAACAATATAGCATAAAGTATACACAAATTGGATTTGATGGAATAGGGAAGAAAGTAGAGAGGGGAGGGCTCTAGTCCCTCCCCTGCTCCCCCTCCCATGGCTCCTGGTTCCTGCCCAGTCCCTGGCTCAACCCAGGTCATCCCTCCCGGGGAGTGGTTGTTTGCAGATGATCTCCTGGGGGGAGATCCTTCTCCACTATCTGCGCCCCTTCCGGCCGGCTAGGGTTTCCTTGGTTGTTTTTTTGGACTGGTGCTTCCCAGGGATCCCTGTTTGGTTGGGGATCCCTTCCCTTTTTCCTTCAGGCTTCCCCCTGGGGTTTTTTGCAGGTTATTCGTGTGGATCTGGTCCCCTGCGTTTCTCGGTGCGGTGGAGGTGACGGTTTAGGGTTTTGTCAGCTTCCCCCTTTTTCTTGTGAATCCTCGGCGGGCTCTGTGCTTGGACGGGATTCTTGGTCCCTGCTGCTGGGATCCTCTTATGTTTTCCCGAGGCGGGTTCCTTGTGGTACAACTCTTTGGTCACTTCCTGATGGGCTGGATCCTCTCTGTGCTGGCTGTCGGCTTCCTACAGGATGGCTCTCGTTGAACGGAATGTTTTCCCGGTGGGCGGCTGGTTTCTCCACAGGGCGGGATCCGCCAAATCCGTCGGTTTTACCGCGAGGCGGGATCCTTTCTTTTCTGCTGGTTTCTCGGATGGCGGGATTTCCCTATTGCTTCCCGCTAGGCGGGACTGTTTGTGGTGGTTTTGACTGCTTCCCGTGAGGCGAGATTTTATTGTAACGGTTTTTCTTTGCTTCTTGTTGGGCGGGATCTTCTCGATGGTGGTTTTTGGCTACTCCCCGCTGGGCGGGATCTCCAAAACTACTTTCTTTCTTATTTGTTTGTTTCCCGCTGAGAGGGATTGTTTCATGCTTACTGTTACCGCTGGGCGGGATTTCTATTTTGGTGTTCAGTTTCAAGGGATTGATGCCCTAGGCCCATTGCTTATGTAATCAAGTTTTGGGATCCTTGTTAAAACCCGTTGTAAATACAAACACTACTTACCAAAAAAAAAAAAATATACACAAATTATTTTATTTGATAATAATAAAAAAACATTTTAACATTTTGATCTGAATTTTTAAAATTGGTGGTCTTTTTCACATCAACTTAACAATAATAAAATCTAATAAAATTCTTTCACATCAAATCAATAAGTAAAAATAACCTTAAAATTTAAATCTTATACTTATTAATAAAATAATAATTATAATGGAAAGTTGTTCACAAGTCATGGTATAACGTCATTAAGTAGGTGTATGATAAACCGAAGCATTGCACAAGCCCTTGACTTATGGTGAGATAATGCGGCGGGGTCAATGACGAGTTACATTGAAAACAACTTTTTGAATTAGTAAGTGCAAGTGTGGTTGAACATTTACCTGGAAGAGATTTAGGTTCAAATTTTAGGAAAAATCAACCCTTGCAAACGTAGTAGTTTGTTTCGAATTCTATGAGGGTGTATCATATCGATGATGATAGTATGGATGATAACAATATGAGTGTGTATCATATGGATGATGATGGTATTGAAATTTTGTTCAATGTTAATATCTCTTTGTCTAAACAACGCTTGCAAATATTAAGTGTATATTTGTTTTGTTGAAGTAATGTGAAATATTAGTGGTATAATTGAAACACAAACCTCCTTTATAGTAATATGGACCTCCCTTCCTATAATTTAAATAAAAGTCATCAAAATAAAATGCTAATAACATACCATTAAAATATCTTAAAAAAAAAAACATAAATACATATTAGAATGCTCATGCCAAGGTCTAACACAGGACTGCGGACTTATGAAAAAAACGATGCTACATTTTTAAATTTTTATTTATTTTTGGTTACATAAGAGTGTTGGTAACAACTACTTTTTAGTAACTGGCTAGCATAGGGTTCAAACTACAAGGACTGTAATCACCAAACCTATTCCTCTCCTTAATTGTTGATTGGGAACAACTACTTTTTTTTGGTAACTGGCTAGCATAGGGTTCAAACTACAAGGATTGTAATCACCAAACCTATTCCTCTTGTTAATGTTAATATCTCTTTGTCTAAACAACATATGCAAATATTAAGTGTATATTTGTTTTGTTGAAGTAATGTGAAATATTAGTGGTATAATTGAAACACAAACCTCCTTTATAGTAATATGGACCTCCCTTCCTATAATTTAAATAAAAGTCATCAAAATAAAATGCTAATAATATACCATTAAAATATCTTTAAAAAAAAAACATAGATGCATATTAGAATGCTAATGCCTAGGTCTAACATAGGACTGCAGACGTATGAAAAAAACGGTGCTACATCTTTAAATTTTTATTTATTTTTGGTTACATAAGAGTGTTGGTAACAACTACTTTTTTAGTAACTGGCTAGCATAGGGTTCAAACTACAAGGACTGTAATCACCAAACCTATTCCTCTTGTTAATTGTTGATTGGGATGAGGACCGTTGGTCGCTTGGGGTTCATACCATCATCGTTGGTCTAAGGCATACTCAAAAAATTCAAAACAAACTACTACCTTTGCAAACTAGCACCACCAAGGTTTGAACCCAATTCTATTCTCAACAAATACCCATCCCAATTAACACTTACCAATCCACCTAACCCTCAGACTGATCCTACATCTTTAAGTTGCTTATCTACGCGGATACTCTTAACGACACTAATTATTTGGTTTTGATTTTGTATCAAAAGAAAATATCGAAGTTTAAACCAAGGCCAGTTTTTAAAGAGAAACACTTTCCACGTCTATGTTGCGCTATACCCAATTTAGTCCCACGTGTCAGACACGAGCGTTGACTTATACTTCTTTAGCGTGCCAATTAATATATTAAGAAAAAAAGGTTCTATGGCGCTTATCATAATCCTTTTTTCGCATCAAAGTTGGTGCACCTGATGCATTAGCATATGTCACCAAATTCATTAATTTATGCACGGCATTGGCATATATAATCGACTCCATTAATTTATGCAGCGGCATTGGCATTTTTAATAAATTATAAAAGAAGTTATTATGTCCAAAAATAATCATGAAATTTTTTTTCGTAGTTGTGTTTTAAAGATTTATCTTGTTTCATATTTTTTTACTTCAAAATTTTATGTAACCTACTCCATTAATTTCACAGGCATCCGCATTTTTAATAAATTTAAAAAAGTTAGTATGTCCAAAAAAGATCATGAGATTTTTCTTTTTAATTGTATTTTTTTTTATGAAAAAAAAGTTATTTACATTAAATTAAGATAACAATTTTTACAATAAAAAAAAAATGGGTTGATTAACACACCTCATAGGGAATCAAATTAATTCTCGTTGACAAGGGTTAGGAAACAAAGCCGCCAACAAAACACAAGTTTATCAATTATCATTGATCAAAGAAAGCATATGAAATGGAATACTGTGTCATCCTCCATAAACTGCTAATGATTATAGGATTGAAATCCACCTCTCCCCATCGCGATTCTCATTAAGGCCTTTCGTACCCATGTCGCTCCAACCAACAACTAGCCCAACTGAAACTAGTTGAACATCATCCCACCCCCAACCTAGCAGGATGAACAAGCAATTTCAATATTAGGTTGCTTCCTAACTGGCGAGGGTTAGGACTAGTGCCTGTTTGTGGGAGCACTTCTTGCATGTGACGAAGGCCAATGATGAGAGCGAGATCGAAAATACTCATGAGAAGAGCGCTCTAGGGGGATCCGATTGACTATACACGAAGCATTGGCCCATTGCGCCAGAAGAACTTGCAAGTGATCCAACTCCATAGCAACTTTGTTGGCTTGAGTACATATTTGTAGCCACATGTCATTAAAAACTTCTAATTTATCTGTATGAGTAAATGTGATAGAAGGTGTATATTGTTTAAAAAAAAAATTGTTACGGACCTTCCAAATATGAAAGAGCAGGTTAATCTTGAAAACCCGCCACACCTCAAAAAGTGAGAGAGACAAAGTAAAAGAGTTCTCAAGAAGAGCTTGGGGCTAAGAAATTATTGCAATTGTAAATGGGAAAAAAAGGAAAGAACACATTCCCAAGCTTACCTAGATCTTCTGTAGTACCAAAAGAGGTGAGTACAAGACTCTGGTACACCATAAAAAGAACATTTAGGATCAGATATTCCAAGGTACTTCAAACGTTTTCCCAAGGAGAGACCATGACATAGCAAGCTCCACACAAAAAAATATTGCTTGGGCTCAACATAAGAAGCCCAAACATTATAAAATCTATAATTCCAACTAGTCCTTGTAGAAAATAAGTCCCAACATTGATTGATGTTAGGCACAATATGAAGATGAGGAGATAACCATTTATACCTTAAACAAGCCTTAAAATTAAGCAAAGGAGTGTCAACATGCCATCTCTAGTCTGACCACAAAGGACACATCAAGCGCACACCAATATTGTGCAACATAAAAAAAGGGGTGAGAGCAATAACATCATAAGTATCTTTGTCCACACCATTCAGCCTGAAGGTGCGTTTGGACTCATTCCATGGAATCCAATCCTTGGTATGACGAGAAAATAAATTAGCTATTGTAATAATAACCTTTTTAAAAAATCATTGAGCATAAATCCATTGCACCCAAGCTGAGGGATAACCTTAATGAGGAAACAAAAGGGACCACCAAATATTCATAGAATTGATGGATAAACCTTTACAAAAGTTGTCTCCTTTCCAACAGATCCAAGGAGTAAGTTGCTACCATGCTTTCTAGATAATTTAGATAACAAAGGAGATAGGAATATTAACAAAAATCGGAGCAACAATGATAGAGGTAAAATCCAAACCTCTCCATTCTCTACAGTTTAAGGGAAGACCATAGGAAATAAAATGTCGAACCAAAACTTTCCAAGCTTCAAATATCCTTAGAGCCCTGACAATCCACTTAACACACAAAGCAATATCTTACCATCTACAATCCAATAGACCCATTCTTACAGACTGTCCAGGAAGATAAAAAATATCCCAGGTAACTCTATGAAATCTCTTTGTTTGAGAAAAATTATTCCAAAGAAAATCTCAAAGGAGTTTCTCAAGCTTCTTATAGAAATCCTGTGAAGGAACTCAACAAGATGAGTAGTATACATGAGTGGTAGCTAAAAATTTAGAGAAAATATAAAATTTACCTGCTAATGATAACTTCTTAGTAAGCCAAAATTCAAGTTATTTTTCAACCCTTTGAAGCACATAATTCCAAAGATGAGCAAGGGAGCCTTGAAAGGCAAAAGGAATACCAAGATACTTAAAAGATTCTCTAGGAGGAATCCAATTCCAATGAAACATTTGAAGCCAAGGTGACATACAAAAAGGAGATTATCTAAAGCATAAGGTCTTCCTCCATTGTATGCTAGAACCAGAGGATTTGCAGAAGGTATTCAGATAAGATAAAGCATTAGAAACATATTGTTCCTCTTCCCATACAGTAAGAAAGGAGTCATCAGCAAAGTGACCATTAATAAATTGCCCTTGATTATTTGGAAGAGTAATTCCTTTAATAAGACCTGTAGAAGCTTCAATAGCTAAAATATAGTTGAAGGCTTCAAAAAAAAGCACATATAAAGAGGGAGCAATAGGACAACCTTATCGAAAAAACATAAAAATATCCACTATTTCATACTGTGAATTGTTCATATTGAGAATAGGTGAAGCATATTTGAATAGCCTGGCAATTATCTGAATGAAAACTAGCCTGATCCTAAATATTTGAGCATAGAAACAATGAACCTCCATTCAATGTGGGCATAACATTTCTCAAAATCAATCTTGATAAAAAGCATTTTTTGATTTGACATTCGTACTCATTCCATGCCCTCTTAGACAACCAAAACATTATTGAGGATGTACCTCCCTTGAATAAAACCAGTTTGCTCTGATCTGACTAGCAAAGGAAGAAGAGGCCTAAGACGAAGAACCAAAGCTTTGACAATGATCTTGTAAATAACATTCAAAAATGTAATAGGCCTTCAATTAGTGAGCAACTCCATGTCCCCTTGCTTGGGTATGAATTTGATACTACCCTTATTAATAATTGCTCCCAAAGAGCCTACTCGAAGAGCCTCTAGATAAACTTTATGTATATCATGATCAACTAAGTCCAAAATACCTTTGTAGAACTCACAAGGAAAGCCATCCAGACCTAGCGGTTTGTCATTTTTCATTTGAGACAATGCATAATCTAGATATTCAAGGGAGAGAATTTTATCACACCTTGCTATTTGAGACTCTAAAACCTTAACTGACACAACTGCCATACAAGCTGCCAGTGCTTGTTCTTGCTTAGGGAAATAAGCTTGAGTGGCAAAAAAATTAGTATAGTGCTTGACAAAAGCATCAATCATCTTAGGAAGAGCGGTAAGCCTTATTCCATTGTCTTTAATGGCCTTGAATTGAGTATCTTTCTTGGGATCGCAAAGACTTTGAAAAAATTATTTAGTGATCCTATCACCAACTTTAAGACAATGAAGATGGGCTTTAATTTGAGCTCCCTGAGCCTCGTAAAGTTTTGCAAGTTTAAGTTCATGCCTTAGCTGGGTAACATGAGACTTAAGTTTAGGATTAAACGGACAAACCTCAAGCCTGAGAGAAGCTTTGGCAAACTCATCATGAAGGACAACATTGGAATATATATATATATATAATTTTGTTATTGTGATAAATCCCTTTGATCGACGTACATGGTTGAGCAGTCTCCTCCCAATAACCAATATAAACAAGAAATTTATAATGACTATAATATGAAGAAAACTAAATTTTGTTAAAAATGAATAGTATAAAAGTTTTAATATTTTGAAACACATTTGAGCTAAAAAGTCCATAGAGCGTATACAAATTTACTAATATATTTGGGATTTCTATCTTAAAAGCTTACGATTCATCACTCATTTAAAATATAATGCAACTAATTATAACCCTTTTTAAACTACTCATTCAATTTTTTTTTAATCTAATAGCTTTAAATACTGAGTTAAAATCTTGAATAACTTAAGACAAAAGATATAAAAGGGTACTATGCTAAACTAGATTTAAAATTAGATCTTTGAATCTTGTACCAAACATTCAAAACTTCATTAACACTACATTTAAGCAATATTTTCTTAACTAATATAAGAGAAAGTCCTTTGTACTTATTTATAAAATAAATATATAAATAACTCTTCAAACCATAGGACTATCTTGATCTTCCTATTAATAGACAAACCTATTAAAAACTATAATAGAATATTATAATTATATTTTAATGATAATAATATAATATCTCATTTTAATTTAAAAAGAAAATTTCTATTTTTGAGCATATGCTTATACCTAGAAATACTATAAGATGAAGAGGACAAAAAGAATATGTTAATAATATTGAAAATTTATTTTATTTTTTTGGTTGAAATTACAAAGGTTTTTGGTATTATCCATATGTATGGGTTATGGTAAATACTCAACTAGTATTGAAATATTATTCAATGTATTATAATATTTTTGCAATTGATGATATTTAAATTCTTAAAAATTGAGATATTTTTTATTATCATTTAGGTGACATGGAAAATAATAACCCTAAAATATAGAAACAAAAACAACATTCATAAGAAAGAGAAAATAAAAAATAAAAGCAAGTAGAATCACTCAAAGATAAGATATAAGCATGAATACCGAAGCAAAGGAAAGAAAATAATGAATTTCAATTTTAGAAAATGATAATACAAATAAATAATCATAATATAGAAGAATAAAAATGCAATAACGAAAATCAAATAATATTCATAGATTCTCATAATGCCATTGATTTAAAAATAATATTTTTGGTATATTGGAGGATTTGACTCCTCTAATCCTTAGAATCACATAATGAACAAACTATATGTGGGAAGAAAAAAATGAACGTTGTCACAAAGGGCTTCTTCATGGCGCTTCTTTGTTCACTCATCTTCTCACTTCAAAACTAGGATTAATTTGTATGAACTTTGTGTTGAATGGATTAGTTGAAGAACACCTACTAAGAAACCTTTTGGTTTAAAATTAATGCTAAAATAGCCCTTGTGCAACATACACATGCAAAAATCAAGGTCAAAAGCTACAATGCTCTTTTTCTTTATATGATAAAATGGAATAATAATTTTTTTTGAGATCAATGGTGTAAGAAAATGCAACAAACAAGTGCTAAGATGTATCTATATGCAATTTTGATTAGATGGTAAAGCTTATAGATTAAGTTGGTTGCATATATGATTAATATTAAACAAGTTCTTTCTTTTCATTCTTTTTATTTTTCTAATAAACAAAAAACAAAAGTTAGTTTAAGTATACAAAAAACAAAATCTAAGTCCTAGATGCTTAAATGAAAAATATTGGGGGCATAAGATCTCATTTCTACCAAAAATATAGAAGCATTTCTAACCCACATAAGTGACATTGGTGATTTCGCCTATCAATGACAATTTTTCTTGACTTGCAAAATTGTTAAAAAATATAAACTTGATGATAGAGGGGATTGTTTTAGTTCGTAGAGGATGTTGAGCTTCCTTGAAAAACAATTAGGCTTATGCTTAGATAAACATAAATGATAAAATGGAAAAATACATAAAGTAAATTTTTAGTGGTAATAGCATCACTAGGTCAAAATAGCACCATTGATGCTTTCACTTAGTATTGACACTTTTGCTCTATGTAAACCAAATACTGATAGTACTCGACCTATAGTCTACTGGTGTTTTTGCTTTTGAGTGTAAAACAATAAGATTAGATGTAAATTAAGATAAGATTATGATAACTATGATCAAAGCCTCTAACTTGTGAGTACAAAGACCCTATCAAATAACAAAAAAAATAGAAATTTACTGGTTTGAAATGAATATTAAATGATAAAATAAATTTATAACTAAATGCAACATCAAGATGCAAGATTAGTTAAAAATGCAAAAAGATAAAATCTTAGAGCTATAAGACAAAGAGAGTACCAAAAACAAATAAGCAAAAAGAGAACAACCCAAGACACAATGTTGTTTCCCCTTGTTTTTGGAAGCTTATTGAAAGCTTGCTACCTTGCTTGTTATTGATACTTGGATGCTTGAGATTGAGGAATTGGATGCTTGATGTTTGGAGACTTGATGATTGCTTGGGATTGCTTGAATGCTTACAAGAACTCTTGGAGAGATATTACAATGGACAAGAGCTTGGATTCTTGCAAATATGACCTTCACAATATTTTGGTATAACCTTACCATGCAAAATGATGAATGCTTATGATTATAGAGAAAATCCAACAATTTTTTTTACTCTAAATATCTTGATGAAATGGTCATCCCAAGTCTAGTTTTATAGGAATCCATCGCTCCTGAGGGGAAAAACTACATTGAATATGACATGAATAGAGATGGTAAGAGTTTGAAAAGAGATCAAGAAGCCATTAATGGAAGAAGATCATAATGGCAATTATTGGATTTGGGATTTCATACAAGCGCTATAGATCAAGTTCTAGGTATCTAGATCATTAATGGTGGGCAACATAAGATGGATAGAAAGTCAAATTCCTTGGTTTTGGTACATGACAACCAAAAGTATCAAGTGATGAAAGCATTGTCAATACTTTCATCCCATGATTGGTGGGAGTCAAATTTGGGTGAGAATAGTAAAAAAATGAATGGTTTAGCAAAAGGACTACTATTCCATGAAAGTTCCATTGATGCTATTTCTCATGCCCTCATGCTTTTGATTTTGTAGCAGTAATCTCAATTTGGGCTCAAGAAAATTTGATTCAATTTGGTTGATTGATTTAGATATTAACAAACATGAATATTAACCTTGCATGCAAAATTGGGTGTCCACACTATGAATGCACCTTCACATAGGATTTATCACATATTAAAGTACTTTTCTCCCTATATTGAAGAGTAGCTTTGCAATCTATCAATAATTTATTTTGTAACAACAAGTGGAGTCTCTAGTTATTCATTAGGTAGTTCTACTTTTTCTTTTCCTTATGTGTACACTCGTGTTTCATACGTTTATGGATTCTTATATATATCAAGAAAAAAAGCTATATCAAAAATGTAATTTTTTTTGTCATGCACAACAACTCCAACCGTTGCCTCATCTAAACCAAATATATATTACCTTGTTAATTTCTTGTGAACCTTTTAAAAAATTAAAAAAAAAAATCACTAACTTAAAAAAAAAAAAAATTTCTCATCAACCTTATAAAAGTTTAAAATTCTCATCAACCTTATAAAAGTTTAAAATAAAGTCAAAAGATGAAGAATAAGAAATTAAAGAACATATGAAAGGCATGTAACAAAAAAACAAAATTTTAACATAAATATTTTGATAAATAATAAATTGCCTTCAAATCTTTATCCTTATCATTTTTATAAATTATATAAAATTTAAATAAACAAATTAAAAGTTTAATTTAATATTAAATAAAATATATTTTATATATTATTTTATAATAAAAAAAAAGTTATAATTAAATATCGAAAAATGTTATACAGTTTTTACTTTTTTAATACGACGGAATCAATTTACTATCAAAGTGAAAATCACGTTAATGTAGAACACTTTAAATTATGAAGTTTTAGAGGAGCCGAAAAAGATTCTGTTGCTTCTTTGAATTGCTGACGTTGTGACATTGATGGGCCTGCACATTCGCCAATTAGAATTTAAAAACTATCTATTGGAATATAGAATATTCTTGAACGTGATAAACATGAAATTTAAAAAAAAGTTTAAAAGATTCCAAAAAAATCTTATTTATTTATTTATTTCGGTCAATCATCGAAATGAGTGGCATAAACCGCTCATTAGACAAGTCAACCCTCTCTAGAATTTATCTCTACATTGGATTAGGGGAGACCAAACAGGATGCACTTATTTCACCGCATCCTTATCTAACTAATCCTAGATAATAATAAATAATAATGATGATAAATAATAATAAATAATATAGCATAAAGTATACACAAATTATTTTATTTGATAATAATAAAAAAACATTTTGACATTTTGATCTGAATTTTTAAAATTGGTGGTCTCTTAATACTAAAATCTAATAAAATTCTTTCACATTAAATCAATAAGTAAAAATAACTTAAATAATTTAAATCTTATACTTATTAATAAAATAATTATAATGGAAAAGTTGTTCACAAGTCATGGTATAACGTCATTAAGTAGGTGTATGATAAACCGAAGCATTGCACAAGCCCTTGAATTATGGTGAGATAAGGCGGCGGGGTCAATGACTAGTTACATTGAAAACAATCTTTTGTTTTAGTAACAATTAAGTTAAGGATTAGATGAATTAGTAAGTGTAAGTGTGATTGAACATTTACCTAGGAGAGATTTAGGTTCAAATTTTAGGAAAAATCAACCTTTATAAAGGTGGTAGTTTGTTCCGAAGTCTACGAGTGTATATCAGATCAATGATGACGGTATGAATCCTCAGCAATCGGTGGTCTCCATCTCATGCTAGGTTAACAAGAACGATATGGATAACAGTATGAACCCTCAACAGCCGGTGGTCGGTGGTCCCCATCTCATGTTAGGTTAACAAGAACGATATGGATAACAGTATGAACCCTCAGCAGCCGATGGTCCCCATCTCATGCTGGGTTAACAAGAATGAGATGGATATTTTTGATGTGTTTGTTGGAAGCAGACCCTATAATTTGAACCTTACATTGAGAGATGGGTTAACAAGAACAAGATGGATATGTTTGATATGTTTGTTGGGAGCAGTCCCTATAATTTGAACCTTACACACACAAGTTGAATTGGCATTGATTTTACTTGAGAAATGGAACCACTACTCAAACTTTGGGAGAAGCTAATCCTTTACAAAAGTAGTAGTCTGTTTCGAATCCTCCGAGTGCATGCCAGACCGACAACGGATCAGACTCATGATGACAGTATGAACCCTGAGCGACCGATGGTCCCCATCTCATACTGGATTAACAAGAACGTGGATTAACAAGAACGAGATGAATAGATTTGTTGAAAGCAGTCCATATAATTTAAACCCTGCATGCACAAATTAAATTTACAATGAAACCAATGCTTCAACTTTTTCACAAATATAACTTTTTAATCCAAGGACTAATTTATAAAAGATATCTAATTTAAAATGTGGCAAAGTTTAAACCTAAAAAATGCTATTAAAATCAAATTCCAGAGTGCCTTTGAACACGTCTGTCCATCTTTCGTCTTTCTCATGATATATTTTAGACTGGCCGGCACACTCGTGATGGTTTAGACGTTCATGAAGCTCTCCCTTTCCTTTAATAGTTGAGAAATTACATTTTAAAAAACTCACCCACCACGTGGTCACATTGCTTTTTATAGAACACAAGCTGGCAATGCAATTATATCGGCAAATGATGTGGCTGCTCATTTTTGAAAGACTGAGTAGACCATTCGTCGCAACAAAGCATAAATACTAGTCTTCCTTCATTGCAGAGGCACCCGCAGATTCTATTACCATGGCTGCTCTAAGTGATCCAGCAGTGGATGCCGCTGGTATTAACAACTCCAATTTCTCTAACCCCAACTGGGGTAACGCGCTTCCTGTGGAGAGCGTGCAGGAGCTTGCACGAAACAAACTCCATGACATTCCCCAGCGGTACATCAGACCTAACGCGGAGCGACCCTCTTCAACATTAGTCCCTCCTCACTCCACAATTCCTGTTGTGGACATGCAGAAGCTGCTCTCACCTTCTAGCGATGAAAGGCAACAACAAATGGATCTCCTGTCCGAGGCCTGCCAAGAGTGGGGCTTCTTTCAGGCATAACTCATAACTTTCGTCGCTCTTTAACTTTGAGGCATTTGGCTCTTTACTGAGTTTGAAATATTAGCCAGGTTGTGAACCATGGAATTCCGCATTCTTTGATAGACCGCATAAGGGGTGTGTCCAAGGAATTTTTTAGTATTCCCCTCGAAGAAAAGCAAAAGTATGCTCCGCAAGCGGGAGATGTTCAAGGCTACGGCAAGACCTTCGTGGTGGATGAGCATCATACGCTGGGCTGGGGCGATTTGTTGGCGTTAGCAATCATGCCTGACCGTCTCAAAAACCTCACGCTCTGGCCCACTAGACCATCGGATTTCAGGTACGTTGGACTCAATGAATATCATCGTTTAAATGCTATGAAGAGGGAATAAATTTGAGATGGGATGACACTTTAACGCAATTGCAGAGTCACGGTAGAGAGATATGGAGCCGAGGTGGAAAGGGTGGCTCAGGTGATTTTGAGTTTGTTCGCTGAAAATCTGCAGTTGAAGGGCGATTATTTCAAGGAGAGGTTTGGAAGTGAGCCTATGATGTTGATGCGCATGAACTTGTACCCGCCTTGCCCTCGGCCAGATCTGGTGCTGGGTTTGAGTCCTCATTCAGACGGAGGCGGAATAACGCTTCTCCTTCAAGACGACGAGACGGAGGGCTTGCATGTCCGCAAAAACGGCCAATGGATTCCCGTGCAGCCCATTCCTTATGCGCTTGTCGTTAACATCGGTGACTTGGTTGAGGTAACCCTAGGTTTAATGATCGATTAAGCATCCACTTATATGATGAAGTGGGTCATGACATATGTACGAATGGTACTGCAGGTAATGACGAACGGGAGATACAAGAGTATAGAGCATCGGGCAGTGACAAACGAGGAGAAGGGTAGACTGTCAATTGCATTTTTTTACAATCCGGGGAAGGAGGAGGAGGTGGCTCCTGCGGTGAGGCTTGTAGATGAAGAGCATCCGTGCTTGTACAGGACATTTGTTCACCACGATTATATTCGATATTACCTCTCGAAACCTCTCAATGGCAAGCACCCTCTTGCTGATTTTGCCAAGAATAATAATCTTTAGATTCTTATTATTACACGTGTAAGTTTGTGTTTAGTTAAAGTGGGATTCTTATAGCTTTTATGTGTGGGGTCGGTCGTCTTCAGCTCATTGTGATGTTGTTTTCAATGAAATATTCTTACTATGTTGTAATCTATTTAAGGGAAGTCTTTAGAATTTCTAATAGAGCTGTACAACTAAATAAGTTGACTTATAATAGTTGAATGTATGTGAGGTAGGTGATTCTCGGTTCATTGTCATGTTGTATAATAATATGGGTTTTAGAATTTAAATTAAATAGTTAGAACGTTTTAATTTGAATAAGTACATCCATATAAATATTATAGTAATTAATTAAAAATTAAGAATCGTAATATTATAATATAGAAAAAATAAAAATTATATAATAATATTGTAATATAAAATGAAAATGTAGTAATTTATTATTCAAAGAAAAAAATTACAAAATCAAAGATTGCAAATTTTTTTGAGGGACAATTTTATTAGAAGTAGAGCTTTGTTAGAATTAAAAAAAATGATTTGATACATTTCATTTTCACCTTTGCCATATAAACATTAATATGAATCATAATTCTAATACACAAGGGTTGGATTCACATGCAAGTGGGGACCCAAGCTTGTAACTATTAATAAAGAAATAATTACATCTTTATTAACTATTCTTACAATTAGTAATGGTTAAATAAAATGACCCATATGTTTGGGAATCCAAGGTGCCTATGCATGTTACTAGACATTTACATAATAATGTTAGGATAGGGTCCTAACATGTCCTTCCCTTCAAAAAGCTTTGTCCTCAAAGCTTGAACTAAGGAACTACTATTGGGATTGATGGAGCAACTTCTCATGTAGCATATTTTGGAATGTGAATATCCATTGACATAAAATACCTTTGAGATCCAAGATGACTAGCCCTTTAAGAAAGACAATTTATAGATCATGTGTCTAGTCCATTGGAACATAATAAAATCATGCTTTGAGCAATATCAATCAACTTTGTACCATATCGGATTCAATGCCATCTCCAAATTGTTTCCGAGGTGTTGAAGAAATTATGCACCTCCTTGGAATGTGGGATTTACAACTAAAATTTTAGAACTAGCTAGAATGTATGATGAAAATGATGGAGCAGTATTCCCATAGGTAGATTTCAAGTATTTATTATTGATTTCCACTTACTCATATATCTAGAAATGATATGTAGAGTTCATTTTAAGGTGTGTATTCTATAGTTTGAACAATATTTATGCAAAATGACTTGTGATGATGGGTTCATGGTCAAAAGTGAGGGGGTGGGCATGACAGTAATAGAAGCATGAAATATTTTGGTGATTGTGGAAGTCCTATAAGGGTGAGCTATAGGGAAAAGTGAGCATACTAAGAGAGATAATTCACCTCCTCATGAATATTTTATCTACTTGTAATTTCACAAAAGTAGATGTATCTTTTTATATCAATTTTTGCAACTCTATTGATTGAGCTATATTAGTGGTAATTGAAACATGAATTACACATACTTGTGCTCTCATCATTTGAGATCACTTATTTGAATTATTTCTATTCAATAAGATCTAATATGATAGGTAGAACTAATAAAAATACCATGTAGATTGTATTGCTTCCCTTTTGATTGAATTGCATCAAAAATTTAGAAAAATATAGACTATAAGACACTTAGTACAAAGCCACTAATTTCCCAATATTATATCATAACCTCCCAAGGGAAAGGTAAATATTTTCATCTTGAGGTTATAGTCACCCATCATCACCTTTAGATTTTTGCATTTTCCCTCAAAAGAAATGACTCCTCCATTGGCTATCATGGATTCAAAAGAATTGCACGAGTGTATGTAGCAATTTGTTCTTTTTGACTCTTGAGGATCAATAAAAATATGTACTTTCTAAATCGATACTTTTGGACTCTTGAGGATCAATAAAATTATGTACTTCCTAAATCGATAAGGATTATGAGACATTGATCCTTGAGTTTTCCAACCACCTTCATAGTTTGGCTAGAAATTCCTACTAAAGCATGCATGAAATTTAAAAAAAAATTGATCCTTTATTAATTGAACTTCTCTAAGTTGTTCTTCTTCCTTACTGTCCTCCTCTTCATCATGAAAATCCTAAGTAGAGGGTTCACCCATATCGAGTAAATATAATTTTTGTTGCACGTATTTGTGGCCTAGGGAGTATTTATCATGATAGTTGTAGCAAAGACCTTACGCCTTTTGTTCCTTCATTTCTTCTTTAGTCAAACATTATATTGGGGATGACTTGTTGGTAAGGCTTGACACTGGCATAGATGGAAGTGATAGTTGAACTTGTGGGACTTTGGTTTTGTGTCTTTGTATGGCAAATTTATTCTTTGTTAATTTGGTGAAACCTAGTGCTTACATCATGGTTAGTGGTTTGAATATTTTCACCTCAACTTTAATATCTTCTTTCAACCCACTAATAAAACAACTTTGAAAAATTCTTCACTCAAGCCCCTTGTGCGGTTGGTCAATTTTTCAAACTGAGTTTGATATTCATAGACTATTAAGATATATTTCAATTTGGTGAGGGCTCTTATGAAGTCCTCATATTCACTATGATACAAATAATTGTGGAATTGCTTCTCAAATTCATTGCAAGAGATATCTGAATGCATATTCCTCAACCACTAATACCATTGAAGTGTGTCAAATTCAAAATTGAATGTTATTGTAAGCCTTAATTTATGGGAAACTACATGCAGATTAAAATATCGGTCTATTTGATATAACTAATCATAAAGGTTCTTTCCATCAATTTATGGAAAGTCTAATTTGGGCATTTTATACATGTTATTATTGGAAAATGTATTATATTCTCCCACTTCTAAAATACCTAAACTTCCTACCTTATACTCAAATTTCTTATTTCCAAGTTGGTTGTATGCATGATTCATACCTATAAAATGATAGTTGAAGTCATTTAATTTATTATTAAATATATTTCAACTTATATTACTGTTGTAATACAAAATTCACATTGTCATTCAGTGTCTTTATGTCAATGTATAATTGGGACTTTATTTGACTCATATTGGTTTGTATTTGACTCATTTCATCGCATAGTTGCTTTATATGAGTATCCCTTATCGCTTTAGTCATGTTTAGGTGATTTAGGAATCTTAAAAATGTATATGGGTGATATGTACTAAAATAATTAGCTCAAAATTTTTATTGAAATGAACTATATCTTAAAATAATGATTGACCTCTAAAATAAATTTATAGGCGCTATATACCATAATGTTCATCTTGAAGAGATGCTCACAATGGACTATATATAAAAATCATGACTTTTGGATCTCGATATTCTGAAAACTCAACCATTCATATTTAGTGTTGCATGTGCTTTTACTTATTACATCAAATATAATTTTAGAGGTAATTACAACCACACTAAACATCCCCTTGTGAATAGGGACACAATTATTCACAAGGATGAATTTTGAATCAATTCAATAAAATCTTCCTCATTATTCTCATGGGGAGGGTGTTTTACATGTGTTAAAAAACTATATTTTTATCATAAAATTTATATAAAACCATTGCCTTGTTTGTTTTCAACTTTCCATCTATAATTCCATTGGATTATGGATGCAATTCATCATTTTATGATCCCTTTGTTTGTAGTAGAAGCACATAAATCAGTCCTTGGATGAATAAGCCTTACTATTTTATTTATTATTTACAAAAATACATTTTCTTCATTGATGGAGTCATTTTCATAACTCAATTAGCTTTGTCAATCAAATATGAAATTACATCTTCTAAAGTAGGATTAATATTTTTTAATGTGAACATAATATTAGTATAACTAGAGGGAATGATATTTAACAAAATAACTTTGGTAGGGTCACTTTCTACCTTGACATCAATTCCAACTAGTTGATTTGTCAAAGAGAAAAACTTATTTATGTGTTAAATAGTATCATCACGTTCCATAACCTTTACTTCAAAAAGTTTCTTCTTGATTGTCATCTTTGAACTTGAGGCTTGTGAACTAAAATATGTATTTAAAGAATCCCAAACTTCTATCAGAGTATTTGAGAGATCTATATGATGTAAGTATGCATCTGAAAATCCAATGCCAATCATAGCTATTATTGTTTAATATTTTATAGTTGTGACACTAGTGTAGTTCATTTACAACATCCCAAAGTTATTTTTCAGTTAGAAGCACTTAATATTGACTTGCCATGTATGGAAATCTTTTCCATCACACTTCTCAATCACCATTATATTGCCCATGAGTATTGAGTGGATATAGGATTATCCCCCTTGATCAAAATAATCTATAAAGTTATGTACCATCAAGAATGCACCTTTAACTCAATTTTAACACTAATAGAGTGTCTAGACTTCACTAAAAAATAAGACTTTATTAAAAATATTTAACACATCACTAGAGCTAGACTAACTAATAGTTTTTTTTTTTTTTATAAATATGTATTTTAAAGTGATAGTAAACTTTGAATTACACATCACTTAACTATATGTACACTTAACTAATATTTTATACCTCACTAAAAGTTAAGACTAGAAAAATATATACCACAAATGTTAACTCCATATAATCCTAGCATGCATTGGTTTTTGAGTTAAACATTAAATTACCCCCTAAAAAGTAGGGATATTAAGAATAAAATGTATGTATTCTAAGGTTACATGCAACTTTCATGAGTAGCTCATAAAACTAGAAAATCCCAAGTTATTTTTCATTAGTATTTTCTTCCTATCATATCACTACAACATCACAATATAGTTATAGATTCTTCACCTTGTCATGACATTCCTTCATTGTATTTAATTTTATCTTACCATGGCCATAATGTCCATTGTGTTCATCATATGGTCTATGTTCATGAGGTCCAATATGTTTAGTCACAATTTAGGAGACACTAGGATGTTACTCTCATACAAAATGGATAATTTTTACATGGCCAAAATATAGCCACTTTGTTCCAAGATTCTACTTCCACCCATGATTGTGTAGGCTCTAAACCTCAATGTTGAAGATCCATATTCATAGTTAGATGGATTTTAAAATTTGACACTCAACCAATATGATCATGTGCTAAAATTCAAGAAGCAATACTCATTGGGCAGAGACACTTGGATAGATCTATAGCAACAAAAGGTAAGATTTTATCTTGACCATTATGAATCTTAACCACCATATTCCAAACTTAGTTTACCTCAATAATGGACATTCTAGTTGAAAATAACATTGAAGGAGTCTTTCATATCTTGCCTCATAATAGAAATGGACTATAATGTTCTACATATAGTAGCTACTTAGCATGCACACATCAAGGAAAACATAGGGCCTACTCATCCAACACACAATATGGAGCCTCACAACCTTTTTCTAGCATCTCACAAGGCACATATGAGAGTAGGAGGATTTTCCCTTGTGTATGGGATTTGCATCTTCTTGGTAGCATGACCCATGCATCTATGTTGTTGGTAGCATTTTTAGTCATTACATTCAACTCAAAATACCATGGATGGATAGTGATATTCTTATTTTTCCAATGCATTTTAGAATTTAAATTATTCATTGATAAAATCAACAATGATAGAATTAGCCTTTTCTATGAAAAGGTTTAACGTCTACATTAAAAATAGAATAATTTACACAAATAGAAGCTAAGGATTTATAATAACCCATTTTTGAATCATGAGCAATAATTTCCCAATCATAATCAACAACTTATACCTAATGAAGGTCAACGGTTCAACTAGGTCGTAATCAAAATATGTAAAATTACAAAAATCAAGGATACAATCATATGCAAGACAATCAAGGGTATAACCAAGGAGGGGATTAAAGCAACTAGAATCAAAATTACACTTACCATAGAAACAAAAATCTTGGCCCTAGTAATGTTTAAAATGATCCTTAAGTCAATCATGTCTTTCCCCAACCAAGTTCAATGGAGAATACAATTGTACAAAACTATATACAACCTAATATTTCAATAATTTTGATTTATAAAGGGAAATATCTATCTTTACAATAATATATTTTTTCTCTTATTAGAAGTGCAACCTAGTACAAAAAGAAGAAATCTTCTAAGGAAGAAAAATAAAAGAAAAACAAGGCTAAACACTCTATCTAGGAAATCATGAAAGAAAGAAAAGTGGTAAAATTCTAAAACCTCCTTTGATCATCTAGAAAATTTCTAGAAATGTATAAATTTTTGTTAATGCAAACAATGTTTTTAGTAAATTTCCAAAAAGTTCAATGGATACCTATACTATTATTACCTGTTAAAAACCATGATAACCACTTAATGTAAGATTTATTCCCATTAAAAACATAAAAGGATACCTTTGATCTCAAAGAATCATGTATTAAAGTAGTAATGAGAAAAATGAATATGTGAGACATTATGGAAGAGCTGCAAACAATGTCCTATAAGCTCCCATACTTAGAATTTATTAGGACATACCCTTATGAGTGGTAAATATTAAAATAACTATCCAATGATATGAAGATGCTTAGACCTTTAATTCTGAGTATAAAATACCCACTATCATAGGATATTATGTAGTGCAATATACTTATGTAGACACCTAAAAGTCACACATGTTTGTCCTTAGACACTTGCATACCTACATAGACACTTGTAGGTCATTGTAGGCTATCACAAATCATCATAGTTGTCCCTAGGTGCAAAACCCTACAAAACTATACAAACCCAAAACACATCATATTCACAAGAGGGACACCTACAAGACCCTTAAGGCCACCTAAGCCATTTCCTATGCCTAATTAGGGCCCCCATGGGACCATTCCCTACAAAAACCCTAATTATGCTAATTAGGATTCTAATTTACAAGTGACTTTCCACTTAAAATGCACTTTATCATTTAATTGGGTTTAATTAGGGTTAAGAATCAAATTATTCCTAAACATGTCCTCACACATGTGTGCACCCCAAATTAGTTAGGATATTTTCTAGGATACCTAACTCAACCCTCACCTAACCTAGGGACTAACTAACTAGAGTTAACCCTAATCCTAGCTCACACATGTGTGAGGATAGAATATTTCCCTTAGGGAATGTGAAAGGATGACTAAGTTTACCACTTCACAAACCCTAACTTGACCATGATAGGACTTGAATTTAGGGTCTAGTACACCTAACTACCCCTCAACCTTGGTTTCCTCTATAAATAGATGACCATTTCCTTCATTAATATATCTCTCCCTTTCATTCAACATACCAAAACTCTACCAAAATTATGTCAAAATCCTTTCTAACAATTCTACACCCAAAAAATAGTAACAAACATCATCTAGAAAATATCCGGATAGCAAGTTCTGACCATAATTCAACAACAGCTCAGTTCACACCCCGAACTACAAACTTGAGATCCATTTCGCATGTTGCCATGCTAACCAACCATTTAATAAATTTACAGTATCAAATCAGGTATATATCAATATTAGATACTTTTTACAGTATTTATATTAATTTTCATCATGTTTTCCTTCAGTTTTATGTCGATTTGTATTCATAACTATAGATTTTGACCAAGGAGAACCCCCAAATACACTAACCCCCTTTTGTAGGCCTAGAGCAGGTACAAAAGGACAATGTCAAACATAACTATCGATGGCACATGCACACAAAAGCCCACCTTCATTGAGGGCACCAAAAGACACTAGAAAATGTTCTCAAATTCATGTGGAAAAAGGGATAAAAACCTTCTCAAGAGGAATCTCATTCTATAACCCTATTTTAGATTAATAAAATAGCATTTAGCACAAATTGGTGATTTTTGTGTTACATTCTAGCACGCTTAGTGGGACCACTATGAAAGTTGTTTTAGAATAGTTTTTTGGCTAATATGATTCAATTTTACGATTTTATTTTGTTGTTTTAGGTATTGTGAATGCAAAACAGAGCCCAACAAAGCCTTGAAATACATATCAGGTCCTCAGATTTAGAGTTTTAGGCCTCTAAATGTAGTTTCCACCATGACATGCAAACTCCACCAAACTATTTTAGAACAATATGAAATTACAGAGGTCTATAACAGAGACAACAAGGAGTCCATATGACACCACAGGAGTCAGGTATTTCTCTTGGAAACTTATTGTTTCATCATTTATTTGCAAAAATATTTCCTTCTCAAATGCATCAAGTCATTTTGGTAAATTTATTTTTCAAAAGCACAATAAACTAGGGTTTTTAGTCATTTAAAAATTAGTTTAGTTAAATCACTTCGAATCTCTTTATGTCTTTTCAATTAAGGTTACATTCCTTTTTCAATTTATTAGAGTAAATTCACATTCATTTCATGTATTTAGAAGCACTTTCAAGTTATCCTTTTATGCACTAAATAAGAATTTCAATCCCTTTTCAAATCACACTTAGATTAGGAATTTTTGATTTCTTTTGTAAGCATTTAGTATAGGGTTTTCAAATCTCTTTCATGTTATTTACATCTCTTTTCAAAAAAACATTTAAGATAGATTTTTCAATCTCTTTTGAAAGCACTTAGAATAGAATTTGCAATCTCTTTTCAAAAACATTTTAAATATCTTTCAAATTTGCACCTAGATAGGTCTTTCCATCTCTTTTCAAAGCACTTAGATTAGAAATTTCCATTTATTTACAAATCCCCTGGGTAAATTGCATTTTCCATTTTCAAGCATTTAAATTAGGGTTTCAATTTCTTTATGTCACTTAGATTTAGAAATTTCCCATTTCTTTTCAAATATCTTGGGTAAATTGCATTTTCCCTTTTTAAGCATTTAAATTAGGGTTTCAATTTCTTTACATCACTTAGATTTAGAAATTTTCTATTTCTTTCTAAACCCCCTGGGTAAATTGCACTTTCTCTTTTTAGGCATTTAAATTAGGGTTTTAATTTCTTTATGTCACTTAGATTTAGAAATTTTCCATTTATTTCCAAATCCCCTAGGTAAATTGCATTTTCCCTTTTCAAGAAATTAAATTAGGGTTTCGATTTCTTTACGCCACTTAGATTTAGAAATTTCCCATTTGTTTCTAAATCCCCTAGGTAAATTGCACTTTCTTTTTTTAAGAATTTAAATTAGGGTTCAATTTCTTTCTAACGCACGTAGATAGATTGCCAAATTCATTTTTCATGCACCTTCTCTTGTTTATTTCCACACTTTCTAGAGTAGATTTATTTTTCCAAAAGAGCATTTAGATCTAGTTTCATTTTGAAAACATTTGAAAATTTATCTAGTTAGTTGTTTTGTTTTCACCTAAGCAGTAGCAAACACACCATCACACACTCACATGGCATAAACAGTTGTGATATTGGACTTCATCCCCAATCTATCACTCAAGACTAGTGATGTTGGAATTTATCTTCTTCCACCAACTCGCCCACTAGACACCAAAGTAGCCCCCAAGAGTGATTTTCTAGACTTTATCACCAGAAAATACCCTACTCTTGAGTTTGGTTTTCCGAAATTCATCACCGTAAGGGACCTTTGGATTAGGATGGGATTAGATGCCTTTGTTCATAAGGCTCACATAATTAGTGAAAAGGTAACTGTTATTCTTGACTAAGCTCACTCGAGAGTGAAGTGACTACCAAGTTGGGCTAGTAGCAGGTCTTAGAAAGTTCCACCTCTTCTTGTGAGAGGTTTTTGGACTCATTAGCACATTTTGAGTTCCCTCCATTTGGTTATCATTTTATTGCACCTTTCCATTCAGGTTGCCACTTGCCTATTGAGACATCGTTCTATTTTGTGCACCCTTGGGTGTTGTAGGAGGTTATGTTCTGATGACACTCCATTTATTTCTAGAGTTCACTCTAGTTCCTATGATATTTTCTAAGAACAAAACAAATTAACAACATAACACATAAAAACAAAGAAACATTTTTTTTTTGTATTTAGCATTGATTCCAATTACACTTTGTTTGCATGCTCACAAAACTGGTTTCAACACATTCACCTATTAGCAGTCCATATACTAGTTGTTTGTAGCCTATCACTTACAAGTTTCTATCAGATTCATTATTTGGGTCAAGTTCGTATAATATTATGCAAACCAGGTTTCTATAGTTCCAGTTTGCATAACGACATGCAAACTTTATTCTAAGATACAAAAAATTCCCAAATTTCATAGGGTTACCCAAAAAATTTACATAAAACACACCCACAACTTTTTATTTCCATTTCTAGATAATTTCAGCACCTATTTACACTACACAACACCATGCCTATTATTAACTACAACCAAGCATGTGAGCAAGTGCACCTTGAGGAGGAGGCTTCTCATGCTGCCTCCGATCAGTCTACTCCTCCCCCTCCCTTCACAAGGTAAGCTTCCACACTCACACTTGATCTCCTTACGAGTTCTGAATCACTTCACATATGCACTATGTATCATGGCAAGACTTCTATCTCAAGCAACGTGCTTGCCACCTAATCCGATAAATATCATCTGCTTCTTCCTCAATCACCATCACCTAATCAACTTTTCATGTCTTGTGACCACATCATCTACATCACTCTAAGAAACCTACCTCCCTTCTTCACTATCGATGAGAAAACTTCAACCACCTCACCTACCTTTGTGCATCCTTTATTTCAAAATCCATCTCATTCTATTTTTGATAATGACTCTTCCTTACTCAATCATCCTTGCCCTGAGGGTGCATTATTCATCCCTATCATAGGTATTATCTCAGATACCTCATCTTCCACCTTGAGCACTTAGGTTCCCTCATCATAATTCCCTTCACAACAAGCTTCATTGTAGTAACAATATACCCCACCCACATCATCACATCATAATTCCCTATTGATCCAACTCAAACTAAGCCTCGAGGGTATATCGAGCAGGCCTTCTGCACATATCATTGACAACATGACCATGATATAGGGTCTTGTCACTCCTTCTATGGCCTTGTACAGGACCTCATCAATCAGGGTACCATTCAGGTTTTAAAACCCCTCGTATCACAAAATTAAAACTTTGGTATCTATCAAAATACACTACCTAAACACGGAGGGACCAATCCCAAAGGAACCCATTCTAATATACAAGGCCAATATAGAAAGGTTAATAATATTCAATGCATTCCCCATCATGTTGCATGGTCGAAATGATTAACCTTAACACTTGTACCCAGTGTTACTCAACACACCAGGACATGCCCCTCACTTCATACTCAATACCGTTCACTTCTTCCCAATCCCTTGTAGCATCACAGGATTTGACACCCCTACCACAAAACATCATCACTATTCATGGTAGCCTCATGCATTAGCTATGCAACACCCCTGTTAGGCTATCCATTTTTGATCTATTGCAACAATCCCAATCCCATCATGAGACATTGAATGACATACTTTGATCCATTTTTGATCTATTGCAAGAATCCCAATCTCATAATGAGACATTGAATGACATAATTTGGTCCATCGACCTTGAAACACATTACACCAATGCCTTTGTAAATGTTTTAGGGAACATACCCCATTGCATGTAGCCATCCATCAATTTTCATGACCATAAGATTATCAAATTTGTGGGCAAGGGATCTTATCCTCTCCTCCATATCAAGGCAACTATCAATGACATCACCTACAAGTGTGTCCTAATTTATACCAATTCTTCCATTAGCATCATCTCCACTACTGATATTCATCGCCTACATATTCCACCTACCCACTTTGCCATGCCATCACTCGACCTTCGAACTTTTGATGGTTCAATGCAACCCACAACAGGTTCTATCATCCTACCTATCTACGTAGGTATTAGGACCATATCTAGTTTATTCTATGTTATTCAAGGTTATATGCAATACAATATCTTACTTGGATGACCATGGATCAAATACATGTAATGCATTCCTTCCACCTTGCATCACTATCTCAAGTATGTGTATGATGGACTCATCCATTGTGTTCTAGCTGATGGTGACCTATTCAAGTTTAGCAACATAATTGACCTCCCATAAGGACCTTCATCATATTCTACACAGGTCCTCCCTATTCATTTGCATCATAAGGTAGAGATCTCTATGCCTTCTCCCAAAACTATTTCACCTTCGTATAGTTCATCAGGAACACCTGCACGTCCCCTTACATATTCTTTTCACATAGATTCATTCTCCTCTACGAATCCCCATATTCTATTTGTACCTTTCTTACCACCTTCCTCATGGTCTTCTCCTCCCTCATAACCTTCTTCTTCCATGAATCCACCTCCCGTGTCTATACCTTTTTTGCCACCATATTTGTGGCCTCCTGCTTTGTCTCATCCATCTTCCTCCACAGAGCCCCCTCTCCCTACTCCTCAAACACCCCCACTTTCATTCCATCCTCAATCTTGATGTTTCATATTTTCTCATAACCTGACACCTAGACCTACTCCTCCCACACTACAGTTTTTGCATGCTTGTCATCTAGTCCCTTCCACTATAACTGAGTATCATGATTGGAAGTAGTGAGCCTCTCTCCTTGATGACCAATTATTTCATCTCTCTACCACTACTATCTATGATTATCAACTCTCATATTCATCCTATAAGTTAGACTCATCGTGTCGTTCACCACCTCATACATCATCCCAAGTATATATATTTATAATGAACTCTGGCCCGAGTGAATACAATGTTCACAATGCTCGCATGTGCCCTCCTACTATCCAATCTACCCATTATTTTTATCACCATTTAGCCTCAGTGCTAACCATTGGTACTATATTTCCCCTTGGTCCACTAGAAAATCATGCCAACTTCATCTACGTAGGTCTAGACTCATCGCTTCCAATAGTTGTACCCGCACCATCGTAGTCTAGTTTTTGTAGTACCTTAGACCACATGTCCAACCCACACTTTACTTTATGCTATCTTTAGAATTTCCATTGGCATGTATTTGGAATAGGATGTTATGATGAAATCTTGTGTATTCCTATCAACACTAACATTCAATTACCCATCGATAAATTTGGGCTTGAATATCACCCTACAACCATCCATACACTAAAATATAAGATTCATTATCTCTCCCTGAATCCTCCACCGATTCCTACATATTCATTGGAATAATATATCAACACTGAAATCCTAGATGAGAGTCTTTCTCCCCATTCTACCATTAACATTTTGTGCATCTTCTTCCAGGAAACACCATTTTTTGACACTACTGCTACTTACTGCATTAATGAGCTAATTGATAGATTTACTATCCTTTCCCTCACATATCCTTGCTCAAAACATACTTCTTTGTTTTTCCCTCCATCACCTACGCATTCATTCATACATCAGCCTCATTGATGATAAACTCATCATTCTATAACTTGACCTTGTTTCCCACCCATAGTGCTACATCCATTGTTAAATCTACCACATTGTTCACATGATCTTGTGTCTTCATCTTTAGAATCATCATCTAAAACCATCTCCACTGCATCTGTTAACATGTTAAACATTGATTTAATCTTCCCACTTCGATATACATATCCTAAAAATCACACCGAGGAACAAAATATAAACTTCATTGATTTCACACACATCTCCCCTACACCTTCTTCACAGGACTTCTTACAATCGTCATCCATCCGATGTGCTGTCAATGTGCCTTTGATATCCAATCCACCCAATATTTTGTGGGTCGATCATGTGGATGTATACTTGGATGATGAATTTGATTTACTTGAGGCTATCGATGACCTCCATATTATTCCTATCCCTACTCAACTTCAAGATGGTTTTCACATGCTTATGGAGGAAACTATAAAAATTTGCATTGGTGATGATCCCAATTCCCATATCATTAAACTTACTTCCAGAATCTCCTTAGAGGAATGTGCCTCATTCAAATCCTTCCTGATATAATACATAAAAAAATTTTCCTAGTCCTACATGGGCATGCCTAGATTTGATCCCGCATTAGTAGTTCACAACCTCACTCTTGATAGGGATGCCAAACCAATTAAATAGAAATTATGATGCATGCATCCCATAGTCACTTTAATGGTAAAATCAAAGCTCTAAAATCTCCTTGATGTAGGGTTCATACAACCCATTTATTACCTAGAGTGGGTGTCCAACATGGTTCTAGTACCCAAACCCTCTGATGAATTTTATGTCTGCATAGATTTTAGAGATTTGAACAAATCTTATACCAAGGAAAAATTTACCCTCCTAAATATCGATTCACTAGTTGATTCTATTGTAGGCCATGAAATGATATCCCTCATGGATGAGTTTTTTAGTTGCAATCAAATAAATATCAATTATACCGATCAACACAAGACATCTTTTACAACCCCCTAGAGGACCTTATGTTGCAAGGTCATGCCCTTTGGCCTTAAGAACGTTGGGGTAACTTATCAGTATGCCATGAATTACATTTTCCATAACTACATGTAAAAAATCATGGAGGACTATGTCAATGACTTCATAGCAAAATAAAAAGAATGCTCACAACATATTACCAATCTTCGTAAGATCTTTGATCACCTTCTTGAACACAATGTACGTCTTAACCCAAAGAAGTGTGTCTTCAGAATCACTTTGGGTAAGATCTTAGGGTTCATTGTATCTCAGAAAGGTATTGAAATAGACCATAGCAAATTCAAAGCCATCATCGAGATGTCTCCACCCATAAATATCAAATAACTATGTAGTCTACAGGTAAAATTCAATCCATTCGTCATTTCATTGCCCAATTATTTGATAAATGTAAACCATTTAACCACCTTATACAAAAATGTGTTGCCTTCAAATGGGATACCAAATTTTAGTAAGCCTTTGACTCCATCAAAGCTGACCTCATACCACCACCAGTTCTATCTCTTCCACATAAACAATTGCCATTTCTTCTGTACATTTTTTCTTCAAATTTTACGATTGGAACTTTACTAGCTCATAAGAATGCCCTCAATCATGAACAAACCATCTATTATATTAGTCATACACTAGTCAGCTACAAAACACAATACGCCTACATGGAGAAGTTATACCTTTTTGTAGTCTTTGCTACACAAAAACTATGATATTACATGCTTAATCACACCACGTTTGTCATTGCTTGCAATAATCCGTTACGCTACATGATGAAAAAAATTACCATAACTCCCACACCATTAAATGGATTATGCTTCTTACTAAATTTGACCTCAAATTCATTTCTCAAAATTCCATCAAGGGGCAGGTCATTGTAGGCCAACTAGCTAAGGCTCCATTGCCTAACAACCATCCCCTCCTCATTCAGCTTTCCAATGATTCTATATTTCATATAATTGAAGTTGAGGAGTATGTCAAATCTGAAGTACTAGTCGATCTAGCACTCTTCTTCGATGGTTCCCATTGCAATTATTCTAGGGGTACTGGAATCATATTTTTCATACCTGATGGTGAACCTCTCTCGTTTTCCTTCAAATTAGGTTTTTCTTGCACAAATAACAACACCGAATACAAAGCCCTAATTATCGATTTGAAATAGGCACTCTCTATGCACATTAGACACCTTAAAATAATTGGTTATTCTCTTCTTGTTGTAAATAAAGTCAAGGATATTTGGAAATGTCATTGCTCGGTACTCCAACAATATAAACAAATCACTCAACAACTACTTGCCCAACTTGAGTGGCATGACATCAAGGGCATCCTTCACTCGTCCAACTGTTTTTACAACACAATGGCTTCCTTAGGGTCTTTAATACCATAAAACCTCCTCTTTGACACAACACATGTGTCAATCCATACCTTAACATGATCTACTATTTCATCTTCATCCCCTGTCAATGATGATGGCATCCGTGTTATCCACACCAAAACACACACGTGTATAGAGTACACATGTCTTTATCAAGATCGTCTTCATCGTGCTTATGATAGTAAGGTACATCAACATGAATTTTAGATCGACTACTTGGTTCTAAAAGAGAACCAAAAAATCACTAGTCAACCCCACAAAAAATGAGATAAATATACCCCAAATTGTCTAGGTCCTTACATTGTCACACACAAATTGGGTTTTGGCGCCGATCAACTGGTCAACCTCGAAGGACTTGTAGAGCCCAAACCTATTAACATCATTCACCTTTGCACATTCAATGCCTAGGTAGCTTAGGTACACATCACCAGTGGTTGCACATACTATCATCATTATGTTGTATATATCACCTCACTCACATATTCACAACCCACATTTCACTATACACACACCTTGCACTTTTTGTTACACAACAAAAGCATCTTTACTTTATATTTGTCATTTTTATATTGTTGGTATCTTTTTGTCTTGCAAGTTTTCCATCGCTCACTGCAACACCTTTGCATGGACACGTTGCTTTAGATCTACGCCTTCAACATACCAATATACCATCATGCAGGACATTTTAGATGCGCCCTCCAGTATCGATAACCCCAACTAATCTTGCAATACCACCTGGCCCTGTTCATGTTCGACAATCATCCCTTTCATCACATTCAGCTCAAGAGACATTTCCTTGACCTCACTCACCAAATTGTAGGGATTACTCCTATTCTTATCGCCAGGGTTATGCATAGTGACGAATATTCACAAATTGGGTGAATACTAGGATTTCCAAAATTGTAAATTTGTGAATATGAGGACCCTCAACGTCAGTCTATTCGCCTAAATTTTTTAGGATAAATTATTTATTAGGGTAAATTTGCCACAATATATATCCAAACATAGGCATATTTGTACTCATTGGAAAGCTCTTTTCAAGCTTGATATAATAATAGTGTTTTTATGAAGTTATAATATTTAAGAAGTCAAAAGTGTCTCCAAATATGACCTTATATTTTAGGGCTTCAAATACCCCAAATTTTGTTATGAAGATGCTCAATTTTATTTGCTTAGGATTCTCCATGATTCACCTTGATTTTTATTAGGATTCACCATTTTTTTACAAGTATATTTTGAGTCCAACCCCTTATGTATAACCCTACTTATCGCTCCAGTGATAGTCATATTTACCTCTCCTCATTTGTAGATAAGGAAGAACATTCCCACCCACCATACCCTCACACACGGGACTCATCCCCTCCTTTATTAGTTGATGAATGAGATCCTTATCTACCAACCTCTTCAAATCAATGGCATCCACTTTACTATTTTCCTCCTAATAGGGGAAATTCACCTACTCTCTTATAGTCCTTAGGATTACCTCCACCCTTACCGAGTGGGATTTCACCTTATGACCAATCCTTTCACCAACATATTTCTCAAGCTACCCTTTCATGTGTTCACTCATTTAGACTACATTGGTCCTTACAGTCATCCCACACACCATCCATTCTCTAAACATCCCTATACCCATTTTGTGGTATTTCTCTACAACCTTCTCCACCACCAATTCACCAATCCCAATTTCCTCCTCCTTTGCCTTGTTCATTCTCATATTTGTTCTCATATCCCAACACTATTATTACACTAGAATCTTGATCCCCACCTACCTCCATTATATCACCCCCACATCTTGATATCCAATAGATTCTCTCCCACCTTGACAACCTTGAGTTATATTTGAGTCATTATCGATGTCATTCACCTCCACGCCATTCTACTATGAACTATATTCCCTCACATTCTTTAATTATTATCCCTTTCTCTCACACACACCCTCCACTATATTCTAGGTCCATGGTCCAACCACTCAGGCCTACCCCACATCCCTCATGCTCATCGCCACCCAAGCCATACATTTATACCACACCTATACTTTCGAAGCTGGTCTCCCACACATTTTAGTAAATGATACATGTAGGAATCCTTGCGTTACCATAAATTTGTACCATCGACCCCCTTTACCCCAAGCCAAGACATTACAAGAAAAACCAATTCTATATTTACCATTGACAACCAAGGCATGACATCGACCCCTACCGCAATTTTGAAAGACTCATCAATAACATGTTAGACGGTACAGTTCCTCCATGATCCACACATACCACACCTTTTGGAGATCCAAACACTACACTTTCTCCCATACCTCACCCCACACATTCAAGTAAATATTTCACATCTACATCCCATTATTTCTAGGAACTATCTAGCTACACCAATTATCAAAATTCTAACCGCATTTTGCACCACCTTATCACTCACAACCTAATATTAGAAACTTCACATGTTCTTAGTTTACCTTCCTTTTTATTTATTTTATCTTCTTTCTCCTCTTCTTCTTGTTTTCCTATATTGTTGCATGGTCACACTTTGAGCGGCTACATACCTATGCTATATTTCCCTTCTCTTTCTATTTTTCTTCCTTCTATTTGGCATCGTTGTATGGTCATGCTTCAGGTGGCTACATACCTATGCTAGTTCTATCTTCTCCTCTTCCTCCTTTATTTGTTTTCTTCAGTCCTCCTTGTTACTTTTCCATAATTTTAACTTTCTCCATATCTCTTGGCTTCCCACTTTCCTCATTCTTGTTAATCGCATACATTTTCTTATTTATATTCCTCTCTCGAGCTTGTTGTACAACCCCACATACTGGGGTAACCATAACTACTACTCATGCCTTTCCTCATTTCTTCACATATCTATTTATTCTAAAATAGCCTCCACTCTCATCTCATTGAGTTTCAAAATTTTCCTCTTGTAGATATTTTCTTACCTTCTATATCTCTCATTCTACATCCATTACATTTACACATCACTCCTCTTTTTACATATTTATTCATGTTTGTGCATTCTTCTTATAGAAATGTGATCATGATAGGATTGAAAAAATACACTTGTTAGAATCACCACTTGGTTGTCCACTTCTCTTCTCAGGATTCTAGATTATATAGTGATTAGCGTGATTTTTATCACTCACCAGTTTAGTCAATCAAACGTCACCTCTAGTTGACAAGTTCTTACACTTCTTACAACTTTATTTGGTTCGTTCAACTTATTTCAAGGACCATTCACACATGTCATACTTTTAAAAAAAAATTGAGTCTAAGGAAGACAACCTTATACAAATATTGCCATCTAGCGAATAGTTTCCCCCACTCATCCCATCATATGCATGATCTAAATATGATTTGAGGATAAACAAAGGGACACGCATAAGAAAAATTAGAACTCAGGCATAAAACAAAAGCCAACACACAAATTTAAAAAAAAATAAGAGAGACAAAAGAGCACCACAAAAAGAGAATAAAAATAATGAGGGGTATAAAACAAAAGGAATAGCCTCCAAAAAAACTATTTTTATGCTTGATATCCTTTGGCCCTTTGGTTTAAATAACATCATGGGATAATTTCCATCACCAAAAATAATCTCTAAGTGCCTACCTACCAGTGAAATAATATTACAAGTGGTGACACATATGTCACATTAGTGACCTTCTTTTGTATATATCACTACACACTTGTGGATGAGCTAGCTATTTTGGCTACATTTGCAATGGATTAGTCCTATCTCCCTCAAAAATGGACAAATGAACATCACTCATCACACACAATGGTCCTTGATAGACTTTGATCCAATCAGGTTAATTATGAGTTGTCATCGAACCTTGTTCAATTTATCATGAGGTTTGATAGCTATAACTGTGATAGTTAAGCTTATTACATAATCCTATATACCACCCTACATACCTGAGATAATGAAAAGGAACACATGGCCATCGGTTCTATTACGATACAAGTACTTCCTATACATATTTCATTATTCACATACATGCATCATTACATTTTTTATTTTATATTACATCATTACACATTACATCTAATATAAAGTGATATCATTCTCCTAAATTTTACCATAGGCATACATATACATTCATCATACATTTACAAACAACTATTCTACATGACCCATAATATTAAACTACATATTCATTCACAAAAAATCATGACACGTGTATAAATATGTGATAAAAAGTAGGTATCTATATATAGATATATAGATATATATATATTACGATAAAAAATTTCCTCATGCTACAAAAATAGAGTCCATCCATCATACATATTATCCCTACTGATCACCAGGTGTCTTGCCACCCCCCTCTTGAGTCATGACTATCGACTCCATCGTTTGCACCTTTATTACCCCACTCGACACTGGAGCTACCTCCACCAACTGTGCTGCTACATGCAATATCACCCTATCCAACTCTGGGATTGCTCCCACTACCTGAGACATTGTTGGTGCTTCCATACTCAACTCCATTGGCACTATCGAGGGAGCACTCCATCGAATCTACTATGAGTGCGTACAGGTCTGAGACTGCGATATCGAACTCAACTAAGAGCCTCCATAAATTGGAATCACATGACCATAGGAATTTAAGGCAATCTCACACTACACCCTCATTGATGCCACCCTTGAATATCAGTTTGAAAACTCTACATGTTCCTATCACCAATGATCTACCTCAACCCTTGGACCTACCACCTCTACTATGGTCTACTTGGCCACCACACTAGCATGATTTGCCTCCTCTTATGTCTGCTATTGCCTCTATATATTTGCATGAAAATCTACCACCTCTACCTTATGCACCACTTGAACCACATTCTTATAATCTTGCACTCACTACAAACTCTCCTGCACGATGATAATATTTACCCTCAATATCTCCTCGATAGCCATTATCCCTAAAACCCAGCATTGTAAATCCTCTACAATCTCAGTATGCCTCACCTGATCTACCTCAATCTATCCTCATAGCTCCCCACACTACCTCTCTGACTCCTTCCTCTCTATATGGCTTATCTTATCACCTACCTCTAATCTCTCCTCCAACTCTTGATGCTCCTACCTCCATATCCCTAGATCTAGAGCCCAATCTATCTCACTCTCTTGTAATCTCCCCTTTAGCTCCTATACTCTCTCAAAATCACCAACTCATATTGAGCATCCATCCTCTATTGGATATCAAATGGTATGTCTAAAATATCTCCAGCATCATCCCCCTCCATCGTTGCCATATCTATCTGTAGAGACACTACTAATGCATCAACTACCATTGTACCTATCTCCTCCTTTATAAGAGCACTACCTCATATAAGGGTTGGCATCCAATGCTATCCTGTTGCTTTAGAACCCTCACAATAGTAATCCTCGACCCATCATCTCGATGTTGACTCTATTATCGAAGAGGCTCCTCTATCTCCTCCTATGATCCTACACCCGATATAGGTTCAAATCCCCCTAGTGCCTATCCCCCCATTGTAGGTAGCCACTAGCTACACCTAGTCATCAATCACTCTAACTCCTAGTTCCCACCTCTATGTGGCCCACCATGTGTCATACTTAGGAGTTGTCCCTACATTAGCCACATCCGGAATCATAATCAATGGATCCCTCATCACCTCCATAGGAAGCACTACAGATCACACTCTTGGATCACCTTGCCTCCTCTAAATAACTATTGGTGGATCTGGCCTCACTTGTCATAGCCCAAACTATTGCATAACCCTGCTAAAGGGGAAGGATTCTATCTACTGCTCATAGCACCCTACCATCCATCACCCTTGGTAAATATTCCCTAACTACTCAACATCCTCCCACTCTACCCCGCCCCTCCATGGCCTCCATTGGATATCCTTATGCTCCAACTTGCCTAACTGCCTTCTCCAATACAAACCATCACCCTCATGACTTATCTTCATCCCCTTCTCCATATTTGTACACCATTTCAAGGCATAGGGTACGAAGTCTCCCATAACTGCATGAGATCTATATGATAACAATGGTGAACGCTCTATCGCAATGTGCTTCCATGCCCAAACCTGCAACAATGGGATCTAACTTAAGCCTGATCGGCTTGCTCACACCACATTATGTAACTCCTTATACATCTATGTCAATAACGTAGATACCCATGCAAACACTACCTCATGCTCCACCATATCGCACACTACATCCATAATATTCTAGGAGAACTTCACTCTTGAAGTATCTGGTGGAGCATATGTCGATATCATAAGCATCACCATATAATGGTAATCAGACAACATCTTCTTATACCAATAGTACTCATAGTCCACCCCCTTCTTGAATTGTACCTCTACCCACTTTGCACCAAATATCTACTACAACACCTCCTTCCGTGTACTATCTTCTACCACCCTCACTAGAGTACCCTTTATAAGCTTTGAGAGTGTAAATTATGTATATATTTTCCACTGTAATTGTCATCTCGCATGTGGGAAGGTGAAAGGTGTTCCTATCTGGATCCCACCTCTCACACAATGCTGAAATATATGCCCTGTTGGTGTGAATACTCAAAAACTCCCATAAAACCTTCATCCACACCCTACCCATCCACTCCACCTATGCCTTAGAATATTTCTTGTTGCACATGATGTTGTGACTCAATATTCTTCACCTGTTTTCATTCAAAAAAATCACATAAATTTTTGTTAGTTTCCAATGTATATAAATTTATTTTCCTTATTTTATACACATATTCATCACATACACACTTCATACAACACTTCTCATACATCATATTTTCTCAAAAACAAAATCTAATTCGCATGCTGCCATGCAAACTCTAGTTCGCACCCCACCATGCGAACTCTGCATAAAAATCATTTTTGGACACCCATTAGGCCCTTTCATGACAAACATATCATACACATGCAAAAACATCACTTTCATGACATGCACAAAAAACTACGATCCCACAAGAACACATTTTGATGTGCACATTCGCAAAACACATCAATACATTATAAAACAACAAATTGACCATATTTTTGGCTACCCATTTTAATCTTTCATGGTTGAAGAACACAAGATTATACTGAGTGGGGGGGTGAAAAATATAAGATCACTTTTTACATTTCTTTCCCAATCAATATTATGCAATGTATCAATAGCAATATCAACAATATTAATCAAAGCAATGCACAAATCACCACACACAATAGAGACACAAATTTAATGTGGTTCACTTAATGTGGGCTACTCCACGAAGAAAATATTTTACTAAAATTTTCTCAAAAACTCTCTTGGGAATCCTTTTTCTATTACAATGTTTATGGATTTATGTCCAAAGGAGACACCAATCCCCTAATCAAGTTCGTGGATCTCTACCCACAGGAGAACTCTTTCTCCTTTGCTCTATATGGTGATCTTCTAGAAGAACTTTTGCCTCCACTACATTGGCTTATGGATCCCTATCCATTGAAGACTCTTGTCCTCACACAAAAGACTTATCTTCACTGCTCTAGCTAATGGACCTCTATCCACTAGAGACTATTGTCCTCTATACTTTGTCACCTCCAAAGCTTGCTCTCAGCTCTGTCTTAAATCTGTACTAAACACAATCCTCTGGTCTAGCACAAATCTGCTCAATCTCTATCCTTAAATATGCACAAAACATAGTCCTTACATATAGCACAAATCTGCTCAATATATATCCTCAAATATATACTAAACATAGTCCTTAAGTCTAGCACAAATCTACTCAATCTTTGTCCTCAAATCTACACTAAACATAGTCCTTCAATATAACATACATATGCTCAATCTATGTCCTCAAATTTGTACTAAACACAATCCTTCGGTCTAGCACAAATTTTCTCAATATATGTCTTCAAATCTACACTAAACACAATCCTTATATCTAGCATAAATCTGCTCAATATTTGTCCTCAAGCCTTAACACAAAGCTTGATTTAGTCACAAATTAACTCTACTAGATCTACCCCAAACCTTAACCCAAGGTTTGAAAAAATCAATCAACCAACTCTGCTCACAAGTCTTCTCAAAGACTTGTCTCAAATCTGCATTATAAGCTTCCATAAAAGCTCACACTACTATGTCCACAAGTCTTCACCAAGAATTACATCAACTGTGCTCAACAAGTCCTCACTAGAACTTGTCCAATCTGTTTAATAATTCTTCACCAAGACTTGCCTCAACTTTGCTCAACAAATCCTCACTAGAACTTATCCAATCTACTCAAAAAGTCTTCACCAAGACTTACCTCAAATCTATATTGTAAGCTTCCACAAAAGCTTAATCACCTCAACTCAATTTAACATAAAATATTTCTCAATCACAACAACAAGCTTCACACAGAATCTTGTTCAATCCCATAGAAACATATAGAGAATTGTTAGAGACTCAATATGCTTCTCACTCACAAAAATTTCTCAATCACTTTCAATCTCTTTCTCAAATCAAATTAGAATGTAGAACAATTTTTTTCACAAAATTAGAACTATCACTTCAACACATCCACTTGACTAGACTTATTCAACTCCACTCAAACCATCACTCAATAAAATTCTCCTTGCTTACAAACCTTGGTCCAATCATATGAACACTCACTCAATTATTTCCAACAATGCTTATCAACCAATCTCACATAACAATTATACTCATGCTCTTTTACAAACCCTAGTTCAAGATAATTCACAACTTTAGATAACAATGATACTCATGTTCTTGCACAAGCCCTAATTATGCATATGAAGGTTCATTCAATGTTTCCAACAATGCTTATCAAACAAGGTTTCTATATTCAACCTTTATTCTAGAAAAACCTTTAAGCATTAATACAAAGCCAAACTCAACAATGCTTACCAAACAATCCTTTTCACTCCAACTTAGCATTCACAACATCCAACAATAACTCACAAGATAGATGTGCCCATACCTTTTTGTTTGATGAAGAAGTGCCCTTAAAAACCTGTCTCAATCACAATGATTCTCTTTGCCAATTTTAAGGGATAGGTAGTAAAATCCTTTTCAAAATTTTAATCAATAATTTCCTCACAAATTATTTTCACCATTCACAACATAAGAACTCTATTAACCTTATTACTCCTATCAAATATTAAAAAATAAATATATATATTTTTTAAATAACATTCAACATCATCTAACACCTTATCACTCCATTCTATATTCTAATCACCAATAATCATAATCTAAAAATTAACTTTCATAGCCCTTATATCTCCCTAAAAAGCTTATGGTAAACAACCTTAGGACAAAAATTAAATTTAAAATTTTTTAATACCCTTTGCCCTTGGTGGGAATCGAACCCACACTGCACTTCCACCATTGCCCTAGCCATGGCTCCAACCATCTTGTGAGATAGGTGATCAACTTGGGAACAAATAGCACCATGTGCTCTATATCCTCCCCTCTTAGCACCTAATCAAAAATATCGCGCTGCTTCCTACAGTGCTAAAAAAAAAATCTCACCAAAAGCTACTATCGAGATTCGATCACGGGTCCTCCCACTTCCAAAGCCCTAAGTCACAACCGCTTGCCACCAGACCAACCTACAAAATGGATATGAGGCTTAGAGCCTCACCCCTTTTATTCCTTTCGTTGGTGCACACAAGACAAAAAATATTTTGTCTTCTTCCTCGCACGAAGATCGCATAAATCACATATATCGCAGGCAGGAGTAATTCAAATGAAGGTAAGGTATTTGTCACTAAGGCATATGGTATTTATACCATTATGCCACCATAGTATTTAAACATCAAAGGTGTAATTATTCATGACATCGGTGCATTTATTTTTGCCTTGCATACCTAACTTTTAGGGTTAATTAAATTATATTATAATTTAATTAATAATAAGATTATTATAATTAACTTATAATTAATTTAATAACCATAGGGTTAATTAAATTAAATTACAAATTAATTTATAATTAAATTATTATAATTAATTTATAATTAATTTAATTACTTTAGGTCTTTCCATTAGACCTTTAATATTATAATATTATTTTTCTTGGGCCTTCTAACTGCTCATGTAGACCTTATTTGATCATATTCTTGTTCTAAAACTGACTCTTAAAATCCTTCCTCTTGCACTTATCACTGAAACTGAATTTTAAAATCAATGACAACAAATATTGCTCATATTTCCAACAATATCTCCCTTTGTCATTGATGGCAACCCATTTTCCTTTTACCATTCCTTTTACCTTTTTCTATTCTGCTCCCCTTGAGAAATTGCTCCCCTTGACTGAATGCTCTTCCCCTAACTCAAATCTCTCCCCCTTTGTCATAAATGACAAAGGGTCACCTTTGGGTCTCGGGGCTAAGAATGAGACTCTTAGCTTAGCCCCTCTCCCACCTCCTCTTGAGGTGGTTAATTATGGGGTGTGAGTATAACTACTCCCAACTTTTCATGCAGATACTCAAAAATCTCTTTCAGAAGTGGCTTAGTGAAAATATCTACAATCTGCTCCTTTGTAGTAACATATTCCAACCTGACCTATTTATCTATCACCTGCTCTCTTAAAAAATGATACTTAATCGAAACATGCTTTGTCCTGGAGTGCATCACTGGATTCTTTGAGAAATTTATAGTACTTGTATTATCACACAATATGGGAATAGGATGATCATGTTTTATCTTAAAATCCTCTAGAGTTCGCTTCATCCACAATACCTATGTAAAAATGGAAACCTCTACAATATACTCTACCTTTGATGTAGATAAGGAAATTGATACCTTTTTCTTGCTTAACCAAGAGACTAAATAGTATCCAAGAAAGAATGCTTCTCCACTTATACTTTTTTTGTCATCAATACTACCAGCCCAATATGCATCTGTATAAGTTGTGAGAGTGAAACTGTCACTTTTGGGATACCAGAGCCCAAAATCCATAGTCCCTTTTAAATACTTGAGAATCCTTTTTACTACTGCTACATGTGTTTCCTTGGGTGCTTCCTGAAACCTTACCACTAATCCCACTGCCTGCATGATATCTGGTCTAGTAGCTATGACGTATAATTAAATGACAATCATAGATTTGTATAATATTTTATTTTCATCTGGATATTCATCATATTTACTTAACTTATCTACATAGAAACTCTTCTTGTGCCTTTGGAAAAACTTGTTTCCTTGTGTACCTTGTCCGTCCATATTTTTCTTTTGGTACATGTGCCTTCATGTATCCCTGTTTGTATGATCTTGTTTCTCATCACCACTGCTATTTGTAGCTTCTGGATAATCAGATGCATAGTGACCATATTTTCCACATTTAAAACATCTAATTGATTTCATACCTTTATATTTTATTGAATCCTTGTTCCTTCTACCATAATTGGCATCTTCATCACTGGATAGCTCTTTGCTTGAATATGATTTTTTACCCTTAGTATTCTTAGTGGCTTTAAATGTTGCTTCTTTCCAGGGAATAGGTTCCTATTTTATTATTATCTCGAATTCTGTGAGAATACCATGTAATTCATCGTTTGTCAAATGATCAATATGTTTTGACTCTTCTATAACTAAAATATTTTCACTAAACATTTTTGGAAGTGACCTTAGAATTTTATCACACACATTAGGTTCTGAAACTTCAAGCCCAAGTCCTTACATGGAGCTAACAACATCATCCACATGAAGTAGATATCCCATAATATTTTTCTCATCCTTCAATTTTAGGTCTTCAAATGCTCTCTTGAAATTTTGTAACTTTACCCTTTTGACCTTTTTATCTCCTTCAAATATGTCTTGCAACTTATCTCAAATATCCTTTGCTGATTTGCAATGCATAATATTTATAAACTCTATTTCACATTGAAGTAGGGAAAAGTGGTGCACCTAATTATGAATAACAATATATGTATCTATCCTATCTCACTTATGAGCATCAAATAGAAGCATGCATATGAAAATGAAGTAAAACCAAAAAATAAGGAATGAAATGAAACAAGTCTCTTATTTATTAATTTGGTGGATCATATCAAAGGTTACATAGCAGTACCCTTGAGGGCTCAAAGGTGATATAATTGTTACAAATTTTGGGTTGCCCAAGGATCAAATCCTCCAAGAAATCCAGGTGCACATCTAGTGCCTTTACTCGTACCCACAATCGAGGTGGGCGGCCCAATGCCGCCACTACTTGTATATTCAATATATGATGTCTGATATTCCTTCCCAATGCCTCTCAAGAACTTGCATCTACACACAAGTAAGAAAAAGGGGTCAAATATCAAGAATGTGTGGAGGGAAACATGTAATCCCCACAAGCACAAAATGGCACATATATTAAAAATATGTTAAATAAAATCAAAATGCTATGAAATTTTATGGGGATGTTTAATAAGAGGTTTTTAGGGGATATAACCAAAAAAATATAAGAAATTGCATCCATGGAACCCTCTATTTTGCGTCGTTTGCCTACAACCTGAGAAGACCAAGACAAGAAATCCCGCACCTAGACATGTCCAAAACATATGAAATTTTGTGAGAATTCATAAATAATAATTTTAAGACAACCCATGTGGTTATATTTAAAAAATGAGGTGCATATCCACCTGCATGCAACTGGGGTGCCCGGATGGGCCCTACGAACCTGCAAAACCTTAAAAATGTGATATCTCGACAAATTTACCTCCAAATTGCATGAAACTTAAACTAAAGTATATTATTATAGTCTATAATAATATTATTAAAAAAATTAATAAAAGTGTGCAAGGATTTATCCTCGTACTAGGGGGCGGTGGTGACTACAACTAATTAGGGGGCACCCTAGGAGGGGATACCCACTAAATATGCATACTTTTTGCTAAAAATACCATTGGGTAATGATACTAAACACTATAGGTGGTGTTTTCATTGAATTTGGTGAAGAAACTCACCCGGATGGAAATGTTATGCTCAAAGTACCCTCTTGAAGTCACCCGATAACCTCCTTCACAAAAGAGAGATTACAAGGGCAAGAAGGCACAATAAAGTAAGGGGAAATATTAGAAGAACTCTGTTGCATATCCTAGAACTCATCTCTATATTTTTTTATGGATATTGAATCCATTTTATAGCCCAAAAGGGCTCATGTGCAAAAAGGCATGCGGGGGCATGCATGGTAGGAGGTGCCACTTGTCAAACGGGAGGCATGCAATGGATGTGGAAGATAATATAAAATTAGGGTATCTATTAAGAAGTGTGTCATAAGAATTAAGTGCCCTCTAACCCGCATGCTTCATTTGGTGAGGTAAATGGCAGTTTTTAGGTGTCATTTGTCCCATATTTGACTTTTTTTGGGTCAAACTTGCTCACTATCCCACCCTGGGACGATGGCTCACCACCATACCAGGGTGGGACGATGGGAATATTCCACCATATCAGGGTGGTACGATGGTGAATTTTGGGCCAAAAACCCCAAAAATTAGGCCAAAAGACTCCAAAACCTCTTCTAGAGTTGCTAGAACCACTGTGAGCCTTCTAAGGGTTGTCCAAGGGGCCATATGATGTCAATTTGATCATTTTTTGTGGATTCTTAATCGGGTTTACCATATTTTAGTGTCTACAAACATAAGCCCTTTTAAATTGAATTCATTTCTCTTGAATTATAATGATGTAGAAACTTACCATATTTATCTATAGGTGGAGTTGCTGGTGGTGTGTATCCATTTTTAATTGCTTCCCATATTTCATTTCCAAGTTCCATTAGATGAAAATTCATCCTTGTGCTCCATAGTGTATAATTATTTTCATAAAACAATGGTGCTAAATTTCTTCAGGATCCACTCTGAGAATCCATCTATGTTCTTATAAGATTTTCATTCAAGCTGTTAAAATCTTCTGAAGGAACTCGGTCTGATACCAATTGAAGAACACAATCTTATACTGATAGGGGGGGTGAACAGTATAATATAAATTTTTACTTTTATTTCCCAATCAATATTACGTAATGTATCAATAACAATATCAATACACACAATAGAGACACCAATTTAACATGGTTCACCCAATGTGGGCTACTCCATAGAGAAAATATTTTACTAATTTTTTCTCAACAAATCTCTTGGAAATCATTTCCCTATTACAATGTTTATGGACCTCTGTCTAAAGGAGACACCAATTCCCTAATCAAGTTCATGGATCTCTATCCATGGTAGAACTCCTCCTTTGCTCTAGCTAATGATCTTCTAGAATAATTGCTACCTCCACTACACTGGCTTATGGATATCTATCCACTGAAGACTCTTGTCCTCACACATAATATATATCTTCACTACTCTAGCTAATGGACCTGTATCCAATGGATATTGTTGTCCTCTATACTCTGTCACCTCCAAAGCTTGTTCTAAGCTCTATCTCAAATTTACACTAAATACAGTCCTTCGATCTAGCACAAATTTTCTCAATCTTTGTCCTTAAATATACAATAAACACAATCATTCGGTCTAGCATAAATTTGCTCAATATCTGTCCTCAAATATGCACTAAACATAGTCCTTCGATCTATCACAAATCTTCTCAATATCTATCCTCAAATCTGCATTAAACATAGTCCTTTGATCTAGCACAAATATGATCAATCTTTGTTTTTAAATCTATACTAAACATAGTCCTTTCATCTAGCTAAAATCTGCTCAGTCTCTATCCTCAAATTTGTACTAAAAATAGTCCTTCGGTCTAGCATAAATCTGCTCAATCTCTGTCCTCAAGCCTTAACATAAAGCTTGAATTAATCATAAATTAATTCTGCTAGATCTACTCTAAATCTTAACCCAAGGTTTGAAAAAATCAATCAACCAACTCTGATCACAAGTCTTCTCAAATACTTATCTCAAATCTGCATTGTAAGCTTCCATAAAAGCTCACACTAATTTTTCCAGAAGTCTTCACCAAAACTTGCCTCAACTTTTCTCAACAAGTCCTCACTAGAACTTTTCCAATCTGCACAACAAGTCTTCACCAAAAATTTCCTCAACTCTGCTCAACAAGTCCTCACTAGAACTTGTCCAATCTACTCAACAAGTCTTCACCAAGACTTGCCTCAAATTTGTATTATAAGCTTCCACAAAAGCTTCCTCACCTCAACTCAATTTAACACAAAATATTTTTCAATATCACAAACAAGCTTCACATAGAATCTTATTCAATATAACAAAAACATATAGAGAATTGTTAGAGAATAAATATGCTTCTCACTCACACAAATTGCTCAATCACTTTTAATATCTTTCTCAAATCAAATTAGAATGTAGAACAATTTGTTTTACATAATTAGAACTATCACTTCAACACTTCCACTTGACTAGACTCATTCAACTCCACTCAATCAATCACTCAATGAAATCCTCATTTCTTACAAACCCTAGTCTAAGCATATGAACACTCACTCAATTATTACCAACAATGCTTATCAATCAATCTCACATAATAATGATACTCATTCTCTTTTACAAACCCTAGTTCAAGATAGTTCACAACTTCACATAACAATGATACTCATGTTCTTGCACAAGCCCTAATCATGCATATGAAGGTTCATTAAATGTTTCCAACAATGCTTATCAAACAAGATTTCTATCTTCAACCTTTGTTCCAGAAAAACCTTTAAGCATTCATGCAAATCCAAACTTAATAATGCTTACCAAACAATCCGCTTCACTCTAACTTAGCATTCACAACATCCAACATGAAGAACACAAGCTTATACTGAGAGGGGGGTGAACAATATAAGACCACTTTTTACTTTTCTTTCCCAATCAATATTATGCAATGTATAGATAGCAATATCAATAGCAGTAATCAAAACAATGCACAAATCACCACACACAATAGAGACACCAATTTTACGTGGTTCACCCAATGTGGGCTACTCCACGGAGAAAATATTTCACTAAAATTTTCTCAATCAATCTCTTGGGAATCCTTTCCCTATTACAATGTTTATGGACCTCTATCCAAAGGAGACACCAATCCCCTAATCAAGTTCGTGGATCTCTATCCACAGGAGAACTCCTTTCTCCTCTTGCTCTAGCTGGTGATCTTCTAGAAGAACTATTGCCCCCACTACTCTGGCTAATGGATCTCTATCCACTGAAGACACCTATCCTCACTGCCTTGGCTAATGGATCTCTATCCACTGGAGACTATGGTCATCCTCTATACTCTGTCACCTCCAAAGCTCTATCTCAAATCTGCACTAAACACAGTCCTTCGGTCTAGCACAAATATGCTCAATATTTGTCTCTGGTCTAGCACAAACCTGTCCTCAAATCTGCACCAAAACTCTAATCTTCACTAAACACAGTCCTTCGGTCTAGCACAAATCTATCCAATATCTATCCTTTGATCTGTACTAAACATAGTCCTTCGGTCTAGCACAAATCTATCCTCAATCTCTGTCCTCAAGCCTTAACACAAAGCTTGATCCACTCACAAATCAACACTGTTGGATCTGCCCCAAACCTTAACTCAAGGTTTGAACAAATCAATCAATCAACTCTGCTCTCAAGTCTTCTCAAAGACTTGTCTCAAATATGCCTTGTAAGCTTCCACAAAAGCTCACACTAATCTATCCACAAGTCCTCTCTTGAACTTGTCCAATCTGCTCAACAAGTCTTCACCAAGACTTGTCTCAATCTGCTCAACAAGTCCTTACTAGAACTTGTCCAATCTCACAGAAACATATAGAGAATTGTTAGAGACTCAATATGCTTCACATTCACCACAATGCTCAATCACTTTCAATCTTTCTTTTTACCACAGAAACATATAGAGAATTGTTAGAGACTCAATATGCTTCACACTCACAAACTCTCAATCACTTTCAATCACAGAAACATATAGAGAATTGTTAGAGACTCAATATGCTTCACATCCATCAACACTCTCAATCACTTTCAATCACAGAAACATATAGAGAATTGTTAGAGACTCAATATGTTTCACACTCACAAACTCTCAATCACTTTCAATCATAGAAACATATAGAGAATTGTTAGAGACTCAATATGTTTCACATCCATCAACACTCAATCTCTTTCTCAATTCAATTCAGAATATAGAACAATTTGTTTCACAGAACTTGAACTATCACATCAACACATCCACTTGACTAGGCTCAACCAACTCTACTCAACCAATCACTCAATGAAATAATCCTTGCTCACAAACCCTAGTCCAAGCATATGAACACTCACTCAAATATTTCCAACAATGCTTATCAATCAATCTCACATAACAATGATACTCATGATCTTTGCAAAACCTCTAGTTCAAGTTCACTCAACTAATCACTTCAACAACAATGCTTATCAAACAAGGTTTTATCAACCACTCTTTATTCCAAAAAACCTTGAAGCATTAATTTAAAACACACTTAACAATGCTTACCAACAATCCTTTTCACTCCAATTTTGCATTCACAACATTCAACAATCACTTCAACCAAAGAAGAATATGCCCATACCTTTTATTTGATGTAGAAGTGCCCTTAGAAAACCTGTCTCAATCACAATTTTCTTCTTTGCCAATTTCAATGGTTAGATGACAAAATATCACACTAACTCTTTTTCAAAATATTTCTCAAACAAAAAAATAATCAATCCCAAATACACCTTATTACTCCTTGAAATTAGCAATCATCAAATCATACATGAAAAAATAATTATTTGGATACACCTTATAATCTCCAACTTTAAAATAATATCCAACACCACAAAACTTCAAACAATTTTCTTAAACTCCTTATTATCCTTTTCAAACACCCAAGCAAATATCACAAAAATATTATTTTGCATTCACCTTATAACTCCCCTTACAACCTTACAAACCAAATAAATTTATGCAAAAATTAATTTTTAATTACTCAACTAATTCCCTCCAAAAATTTTGGTGCCAACAAATTGCATACCTTTGTCTTCTACCCAAAAGGGTTTCGGCGTGATTCGAACCGCCGTCTCCCCAAGCGCCAAGCACCTTAGCACTTTGGTGCCCACCGCGTGGGCTATAGGCGCCACATGAAGGAATGGAAGCTTCCTTCCCTTTCAACCAACGGTCACTGTCAATCTCCAAATAAAACAAAAACAACTCTATCATGGATTCGAACCTGCACCGATCGTTGCCCTCACGCCTTGCCTTCGTCGAGGTTGCCAATTGCGCTAGCAAGCGCTTGGTGACCAAGGTCCTTCCTTGGTGAATGAAAAACCTCCGCCTCTTCTTAACACTTAAAACAAATTAAAATCCTCTTGATCGCATAGAATAATTCGCACATTTTTTGCAAGCATGGAGATTAAAATCGAAGGCATGAAGTAGATTTTCTAAGGTGGGGAAATCCCCTTTTTATACACACTTGGTTACTTTGCTCCCCACGTTGGCGCTCAATGTCGAATTCAAATTTTTGAATTGCGACTTAATAACCCACCTTAGGGTTATTTAAAATTAACATAAATTAACTTATAATTAATATTAAAAATTAATTAATAATTAATTTAAATAACTTATAAGTTAAGTAAATTAATTAATAAATTAATTTATAATAAAATTATATTAATTAATTTATAATTAATTTTAAACTTCCCTTTATAATATTATAACAAATATTATAATATTATTTATTTGGGCTCCTTCTTTATACTTTGGACCACATCTGACTTCCTGGAACCGGGTTTTCACCAACTGAAAGTGGGCTCTCCTTTCTGCACTGATTGTGGAATTGCTTCTTCTTGCACTGCTCACTGAAACTGACATTCGACATTAATGACCATTCCTTCTTGACATCAATGACAACTTCATTTACTCAAAATGTCCAACAATCTCCCCCTTTGTCATTGATGGCAACCCAAATTATTTTTACCAAAACTTGACCTTTTTTCCTATTCTGCTCCCCTTGGGAAATTGCTCCCCCTGACTCAATGCTCTCTCCTTAAACCAAATCTCTCCCCCTTACTCAAATCTCTCCCCCTTTGACATCAATGGCAAAGGGTCACCTTTGGGGCTCGGGGCTAAGAATGAGTTTCTTAGCTTAGCCCCTCCCCCACCTCCTCTTGAGGTGGTTAATTCTGGGGTGGGAGTATTTCTACTCCCAGCAAGCACTGGTCTTTACCTTTGTCCTATTTCCTTCTCATCTGATCCTTCTGATTCCTTTGACTATTCCTATTCATGTCCATGTTCATGTTCCTATCCATATTCATGTTCATGTTCCTATTTGTGTCCATATTCCTATTTTTGTTCCTAATCCTGTTCCTGTTCATATTCCTATTCATATTCTTGTTCTTGTTCCTATTCATGCTTGATTCTAGAATGTCTGCTCTACACCACTTTGTTGTATGTCCATCATTATTGCACTTATAACACTTAATGTTATTATTCCTTGGAGGTGCAAATATCTTGGGATTTCTCCTAGTGAAGCCATATCTGTTCCTATCATGTACCTTGCAATTCATTGCCTTGTGACCAAACTGATTACATGAGTAGAAATACCCATGGAAAAGTTGCCTATTTCTAAAGTTCCCATACTCATGTCTTTCATGTGTCATGCACTGTGAAGCCATGTGCCCAAATCTATGACATGAGAAACATCATCCATTGAAATTTCCTTGCCTTGACCTCATTGGTCTCTTAGTCTCTTTTACCCTATGTTGGTTCCTGTTCCATATGTTTCTTCTTTGTGCATTGTTCCTTTCCTTGTTGAACTTTCTGTTGTCCAACTCATCCTCAGAAGTCTCACTTTCTCTTACACTGTCTTCTTGATCTTCTTCTAAAGTTTCTTCTTCTTCAGAACTTGAGGTTGACTCTTTTTCTTATTTCTTTTGAGCCTGTTCAAAACCAAGACCTATTTTGTTTGTTGACCTTCTTTGTACCTTGATCATCTTATCTACAATATTTGAGCTCTTTCCAAACTTGTGTAGCTTGTCCTTGGACTTTTCTAATTCTTCCCTTAGTAGAGCTACTTCTTGTTCTAACCTTTCACATTCTAAGACCTTTGCTTCTAGCTTATCCTTGAACTTCTTTGTCTTAGCCATTGACTTGTTTAGATCCTCTATAAGCTTTCCTCTCTCTTCATCACATTCTTGAAACTGAATCTCAAGTTGGGAGTTTTGCTTTCTTACCTTCTTTAAAGTTTTAAGAGCATAAATAAGCTCTCCCTCAAGATCAACTCCTCCTTTTTCTAATTCTTCCTCTATTTGTTTACCTTTGAGAACATCTTCATTCTCTTTTGACTTATCTTCTATAGGATCACCTTCTTCTTCTTCTAGTGCCATTAGAATATTCTCTTCTGGTCCTTCAAGTGCATCCTCATATTCATCATCACTAAAACTGAAACCATTCCTTGTACAACTATCTTCAAGATGTCCAAAATTACCACATCTAAAACACTTGAGAATTATTGGTGACCTTTTCTTAACTTCTTTTTCTTCAATCAGAAATAGGACTTCATATTTATCATTATCTGAGAAACTATTATCACTATCACTTGAATACTTACTTGCCTTGTCTGCATAGTAGCTCCTCTTTTGTCTTTGAAAGAACTTCTTCCCTTGTTTGCCTTGTCCATCCTTGCCTTTCTTTTGGTACCTGTATCTTTCTGATTCCCTGTTCCTGTGATCCTATTTTTCTTCATCATTGTTATTTTTAGCTTCTTGACAATCAATTGCATAGTGACCATACTTTCCACAATTGAAACATCTAATAGATTTTGCATCTTTAAATCTTCTTGAATCCTTATTCCTTCTGCCATAATTAGCTTCTTCATCACTGAATGACTCATCGCTTGAATCTGAATTTTTACCCTTTGTCTTCTTAGTAGCTTTGAATGTTGCTTCCTTCCAGGGATTAGGTTCCTCTTTTGTTCTTAACTCAAAAGTTGTAAGAATACCAAGTAACATATCTCTTGTCAAAGAATCACCATATTTTGATTCTTCTATAGTAGAAATATTTTCACTAAATCTCTTTGGAAGAGATCTTAAGACCTTATCACAAACATCCGATTCTTCAACATTAAGTCCAAGTCCTTGCATGGCATTAACAACCTCATCTACCCGAAGTAGATAAGTACTAATATTTTCCTCATCCTTCATTCTTAATTCTTCAAATTATCCTTTGAGATTTCGTATCTTTGCCTTTTTGACACTTTTATCTCCTTCATATATGCTTTGCAACTTATCCCAAATTCCTTTTGCATCTTTACAATGCATAACTTTTATGGATTCTGTTCTATGCAAACCTCTCAAAATTGCATTCATTTCTTTTGAATTGTAATGTTGTAGAAGCTTACCTTCCTTATCTGTAGGTGGATCAACTGGTGGTATGTATCCATTTTCAACTGCTTCCCAAATTTCATTACCAAGTGCCATCAGGTGAATCTTCATTCTCATACTCCAAAATATATAATCACTTCCATAAAATATTGGTGTTGAATTATCTGAGGACACATTCTTAGAATCCATTGTGTTCTTGAAAGATTTTCCTTCAAGTTGTTAAACTCTTCCGAAGGAACCCGCTCTGATACCAATTGAAGAACACAAGCTTATACTAAGAGGGGGGTGAACAATATAAGATCACTTTTTACTTTTCTTTCCCAATCAATATTATGCAATGTATAGATAGCAATATCAATAGTAGTAATCAAAATAATGCACAAATCACCACACACAATAGAGACACCAATTTTACGTGGTTCACCCAATGTGGGCTACTCCACGGAGAAAATATTTCACTAAAATTTTCTCAATCAATCTCTTGGGAATCCTTTCCCTATTACAATGTTTATGGACCTCTATCCAAAGGAGACACCAATCCCCTAATCAAGTTCATGGATCTCTATCCATAGGAGAACTCCTTTCTCCTCTTGCTCTGGTTGGTGATCTTCTAGAAGAACTATTACCCCCACTACTCTGGCTAATGGATCTCTATCCACTGAAGACACCTATCCTCACTACCTTGGCTAATGGATCTCTATCCACTAGAGACTATCATCCTCTATACTCTATCACCTCCAAAGCTCTATCTCAAATCTACACTAAACATAGTCCTTCGGTCTAGCACAAATCTACTCAATCTCTATCTCTAGTCTGGCACAAACCTATCCTCAAATCTACACAAAACTCTATCCTCAAATCTACACTAAACATAGTCCTTCAGTCTAGCACAAATCTATCCCAATATCTATCCTTTAATCTATACTAAACATAATCCTTCGATCTAGCACAAATATATCCTCAATATTTATCCTCAAGCCTTAACACAAAGCTTGATCCACTCACAAATCAACATTGTTAGATCTACCCCAAACCTTAACTCAAGGTTTGAACAAATCAATCAATCAACTCTACTCTCAAGTCTTCTCAAAGACTTATCTCAAATCTACCTTGTAAGCTTCCACAAAAGCTCACACTAATCTATCCACAAGTCCTCTCTTGAACTTGTCCAATCTTCTCAACAAGTCTTCACCAAGACTTGTCTCAATCTGCTCAACAAGTCCTTACTAGAACTTGTCCAATCTCACAAAAACATATAGAGAATTGTTAGAGACTCAATATGCTTCACATTCACCACAATTCTCAATCACTTTCAATATTTATTTTTACCACAGAAACATATAGAGAATTGTTAGAGACTCAATATGCTTCACACTCACAAACTCTCAATCACTTTCAATCACAAAAACATATAGAGAATTGTTAGAGACTCAATATGCTTCACACTCACAAACTCTCAATCACTTTCAATCACAGAAACATATAGAGAATTGTTAGAGACTCAATATGTTTCACACTCACAAACTCTCAATCACTTTCAATCATAGAAACATATAGAGAATTGTTAGAGACTCAATATGTTTCACATCCATCAACACTCAATCTCTTTCTCAATTCAATTCAGAATATAGAACAATTTGTTTCACAGAACTTGAACTATCACATCAACACATCCACTTGACTAGGCTCAACCAACTCTACTCAACCAATCACTCAATGAAATAATCCTTGCTCACAAACCCTAGTCCAAGCATATGAACACTCACTCAAATGTTTCCAACAATGCTTATCAATCAATCTCACATAACAATGATACTCATGATCTTTGCACAACCTCTAGTTCAAGTTCACTCAACTAATCACTTCAACAACAATGCTTATCAAACAAGGTTTTATCAACCACTCTTTATTCCAAAAAACCTTGAAGCATTAATTCAAAACACACTCAACAATGCTTACCAACAATCCTTTTCACTCCAAATTTGCATTCACAACATTCAACAATCACTCAATAGGAATATGTGCCCATACCTTTTGTTTGATGTAGAAGTGACCTTAGAAAACCTATCTCAATCACAATTTTCTTCTTTGCCAATTTCAATGGTTAGATGACAAAATATCACACTAACTCTTTTTCAAAATATTTCTCAAACACAAAAATAATCAATCCCAAATACACCTTATTACTCCTTGAAATTAGCAATCATCAAATCATACATGAAAAAATAATTATTTGGATACACCTTATAATCTCCAACTTTAAAATAATATCCAACACCACAAAACTTCAAACAATTTTCTTAAAATCCTTATTATACTTTTCAAACACCCAAGCAAATATCACAAAAATATTATTTTGCATTCACCTTATAACTCCCCTTACAACCTTACAAACCAAATAAATTTATGCAAAAATTAATTTTTAATTACTCAACTAATTCCCTCCAAAAATTTCGGTGCCAACAAATTGCATACCTTTGTCTTCTACCCAAAAGGGTTTTGGCGTGATTCGAACCATCGTCTCCCCAAGCGCCAAGCGCCTTAGCACTTTGGTGCCCACTGCATGGGCTATAGGCACCCACGTGAAGGAAGGGAAGCTTCCTTCCCTTTCAACCAATGTCCGTCGTCAACTCCAAACAAAACAAAAAATAACTCTACCGTGGATTCGAACCTACGTCGATCGCTGCCCTCACGCCTTGCCTTCGTCGAGGTTGCCAACTACGCTAGCAAGCGCTTGGTGACCAAGGTCCTTCCTTGGTGAATGAAAAACCTCCGCCTCTTCTTAACACTTAAAACAAATTAAAATCCTCTTGATCGCATAGAATAATTCGCACATTTTTTGCAAGCATGGAGATTAAAATCGAAGGCATGAAGTAGATTTTCTAAGGTGGGGAAATCCCCTTTTTATACACACTTGGTTACTTTGCTCCCCACGTCGGCGCTCAATGTCGAATTCGAATTTTTGAATTGCGACTTAATAACCCACCTTAGGGTTATTTAAAATTAACATAAATTAACTTATAATTAATATTAAAAATTAATTAATAATTAATTTAAATAACTTATAAGTTAAGTAAATTAATTAATAAATTAATTTATAATAAAATTATATTAATTAATTTATAATTAATCCACTCATGTAGAGGAGTTGGAGAGCAAGTGGGTAGTTAAAACTCTCCAGTTGAAATCGAGAGGCCCAGGTTCAAATATCTCCCCTCACATGTTGTGGATATGCTATGTAATGGTTATATCGTGACCACATAATAAATATTTACCCCATTTAGGTCTGAGGTGTAGACCAATTGGTTCATCCAAACCCCATAAGGGAGGTGGAGGTCCAAGGTTCAAATCTCGTGCCTCGTCGAACTGAATGCTTGTCCCTTTCCTGGTGCTTTCAGGAGCATAAAAGGTTTAAAATTATTGTGGCATGGTGGTTATAAGGGTGGACTACATGAAGATATGTGTGGTGGCTTCTAGGGCGGACAACACATAATATTGTGGCAGCCATAAAAGCTGGACAAACTACCCGAATTCGTGGCGGCTACCAATTCCACCATGTAAATTCAAAAAAAAAAATTATAATAAATTTTAAACTTCCCTTTATAAATTTATAACAAATATTATAATATTATTTATTTGGGCTCCTTATTTATACTTTGGACCACATCTGACATCATGGAACCGGGTTTTCACCAACTAAAAGGGGGCTCTCCTTTCTACATTGATTGTGGAATTGCTTCTTCTTGCACTACTCATTGAAACTGACATTCAAAATTAATGACCATTCTTTCTTGACATCAATGACAACTTTATTTACACAAAATTTCCAACACAACAATCACTCACAAGAAATATGTGCCCATACATTTTTGTTAGATGAAGAAGTACCCTTAAAAACTTGTCTCAATCACAATGATTCTCTTTGCCAAATTTATGGGTTACGTAGTAAAAACCTTTTCAAAATTTTAATCAATAAATTCCTCACAAATTATTTTCACCATTCACAACATAAGAACTCAATTAATCTTATTACTCCTCTCAAATATTAAAAAAATAAAACTTTATTTTGAAATAACATTCAACATCATCTAACACCTTATCACTCCATTCAATATTCTAATCACCAAAAATCACAATATAAAAATTAACTTTCACAACCCTTATATCTCCCTAAAAACCTTATGCCTAACAACCTTAGGACAAAAATTAAATTTGAAAAATTTAAATAGCTTTTGCCCTTTGTGGGATTTGAACCCACGTTGTGCTTCCACCAACGCCCTAGCTGTGACACCAACCACTGCGTGAGCTAGGTGCTCACCTTGGGAGAAAAGAGCACCACGTGCTCTATATCCTCCCCTCTTGGTGCCTAACCAGAAAGATTGCATTGCTTCCTATGATGCCCAAAAAAATCTCTCACCAAAAGCTGCTATCGAGATTCGATTGCGGGTCCTCTTGCTTCCAAAGTCCTAAGTCATTGCTGCTTGCCACCAAGCAACCCGTTGGATGGATATGAGGCTTAGAGCCTCACCTCTTTTATTTATTTCGCTGACGCACACAAGACAAAAAATATTTTGTCTTCTTCCTCGCACAAAGATTGCATAAATCACATATATTGCAGGCAAGAGTAATTCAAACGAAGGTAAGATATTTACCACTAAGGCATATGGTATTTATACCATTATGCCACCATAGTTTTTAGATGTCGACGGTGTAATTATTCATGATGTCGATGCATTTATTTTTGCCTTGTATCCCTAAGTTTTAGGGTTAATTAAATTATATTATAATTTACTTAATAATAAGATTATTATAATTAAATTATAATTAATTTAATAACCATAGGGTTAATTAAATTAAATTACAAATTAATATTTATGAAATTATTATAATTAATTTATAATTAATTTAAATAATTTAGGTATTTCCATTAGACCTTTAATATTATAATAATATATTATAATATTATTTTTATTGGGTCTTCTAACTGCTCCTGTAGACCTTATTTGATCATCTTCTTAGTTTTGAAACTGAATCTTAAAATCCTTCCTCTTGCACGGCTCACTGAAACTGACTTTTGACGTCAATGACAACAAATCTTGCTCATATTTCCAACAATGATGAAAATTCAAACATTTTTCAAAAATAGTACATATTTCCTACCACATAACAAGGTCAAACTTCACAAACATACATCTCATGGCACACATTCACATGACTTGCCAACACATCACAAAAAAATTAAATAAATCACATTTTGGATACCCATTTTGACCTTTCATGGTGAAAGTTCAAACAAATTCCAAAAATAGTCCACCATTAATGCAACACATCAAAATTAACTCTTATGCATGTGCCAAATGTCACACAATCAAACATGTCAATTTATTGGTCAAAATGGAAAATATTCAACACTTTTGGATACCCATTTGGCCAATTTTATACTTTGTGCACACATTTCAATCATATATCACATGCAAACATGCATACACAATCCAACCCCATTGCTATACTTTTCAAATCATCACACAATTCAAAATCAAACACAGTTTGAGTCTCGGGTACTTACCAGTGGGGTACCATGATGTATTCTAGTGCTCGCATGTCCTCTTGCCATATATCCACTAATTTATTTTCTTGATAGTGCTTCAATTCACAAAGTCTTCCTCACTCTTCTCTCCACAACTCCTCATAACACAAATTACCCTCACTCGCGTGACAAGGGGATTTATACTCCCAAAAGCCCTAGTTTGCATTCCACCATGTAAACTCCAGTCTACTTTGCATGCCACCATGTGAACTCCAATTCATATACCACCATGCAAACTTGGTTTACATGGTACTATGCGAACCAAACCTCATGACACAATTTTTACTTTTTCTTCATTCCTACAACTTCTTCTTCCTTTCCCACCACTGTTTACCTAAAATTTTCTACATTTGTCACCATTTTATCTATCAATTGACTCACCACATCACCACATGTCATTTGTATCATTTTTGATTCCTCGCTTGAGGGGGTATTCATACACAAATCATATTTGCATACGATCAAACAATCAAACATCCAAATCTCGGATATTGCATCTATCTACAATTTTTTTACTGAAGATTATCTCAAGATAATAAAAACTCAATCCCAATATGATATTTGTTATATCATGAGAGCCACATGCACTCCCAGACACATCTTGATTTTATTTTACATATCATTGCTGACCACATACTGAATGTTACGATTGATTCGTCCTTGACACTAAGTTCAAAGGGTTTGAAAAATGTCATCATGTGCTCATCAATAAATCAGAAGCAAAAATTTGAATAGGCAGTTGTTCTATTCATAATTGGACCATCTTGCGTTGGTCACAAAAACAAAGTAGCCTTAAGTTGCCCTCACAAACAATCAATATGATATTGTAAAATATTGTACTAAAATGGAAAAAAACTTGTTTTACCATCATGTTTTATCCACATTCATTCATTCACAATCATCCCCACATTCTTCATATTCTAAAACACCTCACCACATTTTTCCATCATATGTTTGTACTAAATTATGTTTTACACAACATAGTACAAAAAATGGTAAATTTATACACCTAAAAGTCACACATGCTCACCCTTAGACACTTGTGGACCTGCATAGACACTTTTAAGTCATCGTAGGCCATTGTAGGCCATCATAGTTTTCCGTAGGTTCAAAAATATATAAAACTATAGGCGCAAAACCCTATAAGGATACCTTCGATCCCAAAGAATCATGTCTTAAAGTAGTAATGAGAAAAATAAATATGTGTGACATTGTGGAAGAGCTACAAACAATGTCCTATAAGCTCCCATACCCACATACCCTTATGAGTGATAAATATTAAAATAACTATCAAATGATATGAAGATGCTTAGGTCTATAATCCTAAATATAAAATACCCACTATCATAGGACATTATGTAGTGCAATATACTTATGTAGACACCTAAAAGTCACACATGCTTACCCTTAGACACTTGCAGACCTGCATAGACACTTGTAGGTCATCATAGGCTATCGTAGGTCGTCACAACTATACCTAGGTGTAAAACCCTACAAAACTATACAAAATACATCTAAAACACCTCATATTTGCAATAGGGCCACCTACAAGCACGTTAAAGCCACCTAAGCCCTTTCTTATGCCTAATTAGGGCCCCCATGGTACCATTCCCTACAAAAAACCTAATTATACTAGTTAGAATTCTAATTTACAAGTTCCAGATAAAGTGCACTTTATCATTTAATTAGGTTTAATTAGGGTTAAGAATCAAACTAGCCCTAAACATGTCCTCACACATGTGTGCAACACAAATTAGTTAGGATATTTTCTAGGATACCTAACTCAAGCCTCACCTAACCTAGGGACTAACTAACTAGAGTTAACCCTAATTCTAGTTCACACATGTGTGAGGATAGGATATTTTCCTTAGGGCATGTGAAAGGATGACTAAGTTTGCCTCTTCAAAACCCTAACTTGACCATGATAAGACTTGAACCTAGGGTCTAGTAAACCTAATTACCCCTAACCTTGGTTTTATTTATAAATAGAGGACTATTATCTTCATTAATATCTTTCTCTCTCTTTCAGTCAACATACCCAAACTCTACCACAATTATGCTAGAATAATTTTTGATAATTCTACACTCAAAAAATAGTAACGGATATCATATAGAACCTATTCAAATAGTAAGTTCTAACCAATAGTCAATAACATCTTAGTTCGTATCTCGACCTACAAAACTGAGATACAGTTCACATGCCTCCATGTAAACCAGCCCTACAGTATATTTACAACATCAAATAAGGTATATATCAGTCTTAGATACTTTTTACAATATTTATATCAATTTTCATCATGTTTTTCTTTAGTTTTATATCAATTTATCTTCATAACTATGAGGTTTGACCAAGGTAAACCCCCAAAAACACTAACCCCATTTTGCAAGTACAAAAGGATAAATTCAAACATCACTACCATTGGCACACACACATAGAAGTCCACCTTCACTGAGGGTATCAAAAGAAACTAGAAAATGTTCTCAAATTCATGTGTTGTAATGGATAAAAATATTCTCAAGAGGAAGCTCATTCTTAAAATATATTTTAGATTAATAAAAAAAATTTAGCACAAATTTATGATTTTCGTGTGTTACATCTTAATCACACAAATATAATATTTGTATTGATGCATATACAAGCCTTGATTGTTGTCAGTTGTCTAGAAAGAGCTACTGATTTACCATTTATGATTATAGTTGTGTATGATTCCATGGTTCTTCATTGGTACTTGATTATGAAGGGAATGATACATATGTCATGTCATTGTCCTTAATAGGCCATCTAAAATTCCTAATAGAATATCTTATCTATATAACCCATTATTATGCTTACAAAATTTATTCACAAGTCCTTATTGGTTGTATTTGATTTCCTATTTCTATGGGACTTAAAGAAGTTATAATAAAACTCATGGTGTATGATATTTTTTGATCGGTAAGAAAAAATATTTCTATTAGTGAAAGGGTTTTGATAGGGTCCCCAAAACCTTAGTACATCTAAATTGGAACTGGATTACATCAGGCTTGTTAGCCACCTTAACATAATCTATTGCAAAAAGTGACGATCTCAAAAAACAAAAAACATAGGGCCAAAAACATAGGAGGGATGATCCCATCCCTAAGGTCGATCCCATCCCACATAAGGACCCTGTAGGTTGGGTTGAGTCATAAGTTTTTTCCATGGATTGTGTGGTTCTCCTCTGCATTATTAAAAATAGTGTTGAGATGTGAACGGGCAGCCTCCATATTGTTCCCCATATTCTATATAACCATACACTAGGACTTCAATATTTTAGTAATTGCAGTGAGGGTGGTAATAGAGTTGGTTAGGTGGCCAAGGATTATAGTGCAGAGGATGTTCCTATCAATTGAAACATTCTATGTTCCCAAAGAATTGATGTTGTCAATCTTCATATCTGCTTGATCCAGATTTTTTGCAACCTCATTAGATTTGTCTGGAGAAGAATCATAGGTTTTATAAATTTGCATGACCAAGATAGAACAAGGCATAGTGGATCTGGCACTCGGGGTGAGGTGGATATTGAAACCTAAAATTAGCATAAAAAAGGGTTGATGGTGGCTAATTGGCATATAGAGAAGGAAAATGGGGTGGTGGTATTTGGGGTACGCGTGGGATAGTAAAAGGAAAGCATCAAGGTAGTTAAGAGTGATTCAACTAGAATGACACTTGGGTGTTGAGGGAGGTGACACATGAGTTATGACATCATCATGGAGGTTCGATACTCAGGATGAGGGTTGAGGATTAGGGATGGGCATGGCAATACCTAGAAATAACTTCAATAAGTTATGGAGGAAAATAATTATACCAAACAATAAGGGATTCATGTGAGTGGTCAATATTGGCCAGCAAATTAGTAGCAACATTGGCTTCTCTAAAAACATATTGCACAATTTTCTTGTAGTGGCTGAGAAGGAGCCATATTACTTCAAAGATGATGTTTATTACTCTCCAACCGGGGTTGTTTTTTTTGGTATAATTGATGATGTTTAGTGAATCTCTTTTGATTACTAACTTTATCTATAGCTAAATTATGTGTGACAATCCTCGATAGAGAGCTTTAGCTTCCACAGTGTGATTGGTGAGGATGCCAAGGTTCTTAGCATAGGCCAAGATTAAGTCCCCTACATGGTTTCTTACAATTCCACCACCACTAGAGGATCCTAGGTTTCCTCTTGAAGAGCCATCAAAATTCTACTTAAGCCATCCTGTAGGGGGTGGTGTCCATTTGGAATTGGCTCTGGGGTCAGTATGCAAGGGTGGGGTGATGGGATCCATGGAAAGGTAGAGGGAGGCAAAAATGGAGGCTTTAATACTGATAGTGGTGGGTCTAGAACATGGTCATAGAGAAATATATTTACTGGTGAATTTGAGGATCCTACTGAAGATCACAAGAGGGTCCTTAGGGAATCCTGATAATGCAATATTGTTATGTTCAAGCCAAATTTACCATAGGAAATGATGCAGGAGCATCCAATGGTGTAAAAGTTATTTTGCATCACCCAAAAAATATTGTAATTGTTTAATTTTGTAAAACTAGTAAAAACTAGTAAAACTAGTTTTTCTTGCAAGAGATTTTTAAAGGTCTTAGAGATAAAATTTGAGGATTTTCAACTAGATGCAAGCTCACCCCGCTTAGTTTATTTCATGCCATTTATGAAAATATGCTTTAATAGTCAATCGGGTCAATGAGCGTGAAGTTATGACCTCCGCAAGTTGCCCCAAATTTCAAATTTGAAATTTCAAGTTTTAGCTGGGAAAAAAGGGGAAAATAGGGCATAAGTAGGAATTTTAGAAATTGTAAAAGGGCTCTTATTTTGGGGATACTCATTTTTAGCATTTCTGGTTTTCAGTGGATTGTAGGTGTTTTTTTTTTTGTAACTCTACTTTAAGTGGTATCAGAGCGAGAGTTCTTGAGTGTGTAAATAGAGCATCGAACGTGAGGCAGTTTACACCAGGATCTGTGGTTAGGGTTTGTGGTATAAGTGAGCAAAATACCTCCATGGAGAAACTATGGTGGTGGGAGAAATATGGCACCAGAAGAAAATTTTAGATCTTTGCAGAGGCAAGTTCAAGCTCTGCAAGAGGAGCTTCATGGAGGGTTTGAGCCAAGGAGATAAGAAGGGAGTGAAGATGAGTTGAAGAAGAAGAGGCCCAATTCGAAGAAGAAGAATAAGAGGCCCAGTTCGAAGAAGAAGAAGAAGAGGTAGTAGATCCTACACAAGACAGATTGTATAAGGCCATATCACATATTGGAAAGAGACCAAATTTTGTTGTCTCCACATATTTTGGAAATATCAACCCAGAAGAGTCGATCGACTGGATCAATGACATGGAGGAATACTTCGAGTATGAGGAGGTAGAATATCCCGAGGGGTTAAGTTTTCTAAGACCAAAATTAAGGGTCATGCTATCATATGGTGGAAGGGAGTGTAGATAGACAAAAACAAAAGAGGAAAAGAAATGATAACAAGGTGGGAGCGGATGGCGGAGAAGTTGAAGAGACAATTTATTCTAGCTGATTACAAGTTGGATCTTCTCAATAAAATGTAGGGTTTGTTACAATCATGTAAGTTTGTGAAAGAATATACAGAGGATTTCTATAAGATCATGATTAGAACAGGCCATTCTAAGGCCAACAAGGAGAAGGTAGCCTGTTATATTAATGGGTTAAGAGCAAGTATTCAAGAAGAGTTGAGTTTGGTCAGGATGACCACCATTGAAGATGCTTACCAATTTGCCTTGAAGGTAGAAGAGAAGTTGAACAAGAGGTTTGAAAGCAAACAGAGAGGAAGAGGTCGTGGTGGAAGAACTAGTGGAAGAACAAATGGAGGATGGAATGAGGACCAAAAGAAAACTAGGGATATAAGCAGCAGTCAAGGCTAGAAGGGAGAAAATGCTTACCGTCCCCATGAGCAAAATAATAACTACCAAAATAATGGCTACCATAGAGGAAGAGGGAGTTATGGACAAGGGTTTGGAAGAGGAGGATTTCGTGGAACCTGTTTCCATTGTGGAGAAGAAGGACATCGAGCATACGAGTGTCCACAACACCAAGGAGGAACAAATAGGAGGCTTGAAGGTAATGCCCGAGCTGCTATTGTTGATGAAGGTATTGAATATGAGCACTCTGGATAAGCAGAAAGAGGAGAAGTACTGATAACAAGGAGAGCCTTGCTAAATGAGGAGAAAGATCCAGATCAGAGGAAGATTTTATTTTACACAAGCTGTAAATTTGTAGGTAAGGTATGTAATGTTATCATAGATAATGGTAGCATGGATAACCTAGTTGTAGAAGGAATGATTACCAAACTGTAGTTAGAGTGGAAGAGACACCCGTATCCATATCAGATTGCGTGGTTGTAGAAAGACCATAGGGCTTTGGTCAGTGAGCAGTGCTTGGTAAAATTTAATATTGGGAATTACTTTGATGAGGTCCTGTGTGAGATCCTACCTATGGATGCTTGCCATTTTTTGAAGGCCATGGTAGTTTGATTGGTGTGCAATGCATGATGGGCATGCCAAAAATTACTCCCTGACAAAGAATGGAGTGCACCATAAGCTGAAGCCCCTAAAGGAGGTGGACGAAAAGGTATGTAGTAGTGCTAGAATCTATTTAGTTGAAGGTAGAAGGTTTTTGGATGGTTTGAAACATGAGCATATGTTCTATGCATTAATTCCTAGAGTTAGGGAAGAATAATGCAAAGATACCCCAATATAATTCTCAGGTTTGTTAGAATAATTTCCAGATATTATATCAGATAATGTACCAAAGGGTTTTCCACCAATGAGGAAGATCAATCACCATATAGATTTGGTACCAAGATCTAGTTTACCCAATAAGGCAGCCCATAGAATGACTCCTATAGAAAGTGAGGAGCTAAATAGACAAGTCCAAGAGTTGCTAAAAAAGGGACTGATTCAGGAGAGCCTGAGTCCATGTGCGATACTGCAGTACTCTCACCAAAGAAATATGGAGAGTAGAGAATGTGTACAGACTCCTGAGCTATTAACAATATCACCATAAAATATAGGTTCCCATTTCCAAGGATGGATGACATTATGGACTATTTGAGTGGAGCCAGGTACTTCACAAAGATTGACTTGAAGAGTGGGTACCATCAAATTCGTGTCAGAGAAGGGGATGAGTGGAAGATAGCCTTCAAGACTAGAGAGGGTTTGTATGAGTAGTTGGTCATGCCATTTGGGCTAACCAATGCACCAAGCACATTCATGCGGCCGATGAATGAGGTATTGAAGGAGTTTCTAGGAAAAATTTTCATTGTCTATTTGGATGACATTTTAATACTTAGAAAGACCCTGGAAGAGTATTTGATGCATATCAAAAAAGTTTTTAAGAAGTTGAAGGAGGAGCAATTGCTGATTAGTTTGAAGAAGTGCAGTTTTGTGAAGGAGTTAGTGTATCTAGGATTTGTTATCTCATATGAAGGTCTAAAAATGGACCTAGAAAAGGTGAGGGCTATCATTGAATGGCCTACTCCAAGGATCATAACTGAGGTAAGATCATTTCATGGTCTAGCAAGTTTTTACAAAAAAATTATTAGAAATTTTAGCAGTATTTGTGCACCCCTAACAGAAACAATGAGAGAGGATAAGAAAAAAATTAAGTGGACCTCAGGAGCAGATAAGAGCTTTGATATGTTGAAAAATAAATTCATAGAACAACCTGTTTTAGCACTTCCATATTTCAATAAGGTATTCTAGGTAGACTGTGATGCTAGTGGTAGTGCCATAGGAGCTGTTTTGAGTCAAGAAAGTAAACCTATTGGTTATTTTAGTGAGAAACTCAATGATGCTAGGAATAAGTATTTTGTATATGATTAGGAGTTTTATGCTATAGTTCAGGCTCTAAAGAAGTGTAGGCATTATTTGTTGCCAAAAGAGTTTGTTCTATATACTGATCATCAGACCTTACAGTATATTAATAGCCAAGGGAAGCTAAATCAGAGGATCTTAAAGTGGGTTGAGTTTCTACAGAGTTATACCTTTGTGTTGAAGCAGAGTGGGAAGTCAAATAGAGTTGCAGATACCTTAAGTAGAAGATAGTGTTTGTTAATATAAATGAAGGTGGAAGTTGTAGGGTTTGACGAACTTAAGGGTTTGTACCCTGAAGATATTTATTTTGTAGAAGCTTGGAGGGCTTGCTTAGCACCTATTACTTTAGACAAGACTCAGTGGTTGGAATTTCTAATACAAGATGGGATGTTGTTCAGAGGAAATCAATTATGCATTCCAAGGAGTTCAATGAGGGAGAATATGGTCAAGGAGAAGCACAGTGGAGGGTTGGCTGGACACTTTGGTCGAGATAAGACCATTGCCCTCGTTAGTGAGAACTACTATTGGCCATAGTTGTAGCAAGATGTGAAGAAGTTTGTCCAAAGTTGGAGAGTATGCCAGATGGCCAAGGGTGTGAGACAAAACACTGGATTATATCAGTTGTTACCTATACCAGATAGGCCATGGGAGGACATCAGCATGGATTTTTTTATAGGCTTACCAAGGACACAGAGGATGAATGATTCCATATTTGTGGTTTTTGACAGGTTTTCGAAGATTGCATATTTTATTCCCTGTCAGAAAACTAATGATGCAGTTCATGTTGTAGGGTTGTTTTTCAAAGAGGTGGTACGCCTAAATGGTCTACCAAAGAGTATCATTTTTGATAGGGATACCAAGTTTGTTGGGTATTTCTAGAGGACCCTATGGAAGAAATTTAAGACAAACCTAAAATTTAGTTCTGCATACCACCCATAGATTGATGGATAGAAAGAGGTGGTGAACAAATGTTTGGGAAATCTATTGAGGTTCTTGGTAGGAGATAAGCCCAAGGGATGGGATTTGGTTTTGCCATAGGCATAATTTGCATACAATAATTATGTCAATAGGAGTACTAATAAATCCCCATTCCATATTGTGTATGGGAGCAGCCTAAGGAATGCTTCATAGTTGAGAAATATGGACAGAGGGGAAAAGAGTAGTGCTAAGGCTAAGGACTTTGCAGAGCACCTGAAGAGCCTGCATGATGAAGTGAAGCAACATATCAACAAGATGAACACTCAGTACAAAACAAGAGCAGACCAGAAGCAACAACTTAAGGAGTTCCAAGTGGGAGATCATGTTATGGTTCACTTGAGAAAGGAAATATTTCTTGCTAAAACCTACAAGTTAAAAATGAAGAATTTTGGACCATGGAGAGTCATAGGGAAATGATATTCAGGGAATACCTATGAGGTAGAATGGCCAAGTGGGCTGAATATATCACCTGTGTTCAACATTTTAGATTTGGTAGAATATCATGAAGGTGACAATAATGGCGGACCAGTCGTAGAATTATGGAGTATTCCTACATATACTCCAGAGATAGAAGATATAGAAGAGATCCTAGATACCCATGTAGGCAAAAGCACAAGAAATAGGTAGTATGCATAATATCTAGTTAAGTGGAAGGGCAGGCCTATTGAAGATTCATATTGGTTGTCAAAGGCTGAGGTTGAACACCTTGGTTTTCTTCCAACAACAAAGAAGTGAAGGTCAATTCTCAATTTACCTTGGATGTCTGATGCAGGAGCATCCAATGGTGTAACAATGATCTTGCATCACCGAAAAAAGTTTGTAATTGTTTAATTTTGTAAAACTAGTAAAAAATAGTAAAACTAGTTTTTCTTGCAGGAGATTTTTAAAGGTCTTAGAGGTCGAATTTGAGGATTTTCGGCTAAACATGAGCCTTGTCGCAAAGAGCCAAGGGTTGCCCCGCTTAGCTTGTTTCATGTCATTTTAAAAAATATGTTGTAATAGTCAATCGGGTCAACGAGCGCGAAGTTATGACCTCCGTAAGTTGCCCCAAATTTCAAATTTGAAATTTCAAGTTTTAGGTGGGAAAAAAGGGGAAAATAGGGCATAAGTAGAAATTTTTGAAATTGTAAAAGAGCTCTTCTTTTGGGGATCCTCATTTTTAGCATTTCTATTTTTTAGTGGATTGTAGGTGTTTTTTTTTTTGCAACTCTGCTTCAAATCATTTACCATAGGAAATGATGGAGGCACATTAACCATAAATATTTGACTTTGGGGTTCTTGAAGGGGTTTGGCCATTGGTTTAAAAGGTCATAGAGAGTGCATGGACAAGTCCAAAAAATGTGGAAGGTGGTGAATAAAGAACTTAAGACTAAATCAGTTAATGGAAACCCTAGGAAGAGGTGATCAACATATTCCCACTTAGTCAAACAAATATAGCAGTGATTGGGAATCTGGATCCCATGAATAATGGTATTATCCAATGTGAGTATTCTATTTTGGATGGCTAACCAGGAGAAAAATTTAATTTTGGGGATAAGGTTTTTAAACCATATGGATTTGACAAGGATGGTGCACTCCATAGGTTCAATCAATAGTACGTAAGCAAATTTGACCGTGAATTCACCATCATTGCAATCTCTCCAAATGGGATAATAAAGGGTAACACTAGGGGTGGGAATGATGAAGGAATGGAGAATGGAAGTAAGAGAAGAGGTAACATTGATGAGGTGAGGGGGCATATTTGGGATGGGTATGATTTCACATGAGGGTCTACCTAAGAAAATGGTGATGAAGTTGCCTACCTTACACTCAAAAAGAGTTTTAGTGAAGGGTTTGAGGGGGGCAAGGGTAGGGTTGAAATTGAGGTGTTGATAATGAATCCAAGGGTCACACCAAAGGTCTATGATTTGTCCATTAGAGACCTACCACCTGGTGCCTTTGGAGATGATATCTCTGATTTTCATGATTGAGTTCTAGAAAGTAGAGCTGATAGGCAGAGGGTCATCATCCCAGAAGTTAAATTACTACATATACTTACTTTTTATGATGGATACCCATTCCAGGTCAGCATTCATCATTACCTTCCATGCCTGTTTAGCAATGAGAGTAAGGTTTTTTTTTTTTATTATTCTTAGAACAATCCCCCCTTGAGATTTGGGTCTACAAACTGTGTCTCACATGATGAGATGGAATATTTATTTATTTTCTAGTCCTATCCAAAGAAACCTTTTTTGGATTTGTTCAATTTTGGAATAGATTATAGATAAGACTTTAAATATAGACAAGAAATAAACTGGGATTTTTTGAAGGTAAGGATTGACTAGAGTGGATTTTGTGGGTTGAATGAGGAGGGCCCCTTTACATCTCATGATCTTCTTGAGAATTCTGTTAATCACATTGTTCCACATGCTATCAGAGGGGTTGCCAACGAATAGTGGAAGGTGAAGGTAGTAAGTGGGGAGATTGCCAATAGGGCATTAGAGGACTTGTGAAATCCGATGTTAGCAAGGATGGGGATGTTTATAAAGAATATTTTACTTTTGGTATAGTTGACTTGTTGGCCTGTCACAAACTCATATGAATTAAGGATGGATTTAATAATTTTAGCTTCTACCACCGAAGCTAAGGTGGCAATAATGGTGTCATCAATGAATTGTTGATGTTTTTTGGTTCAAGTTGGTATGCAGATTGGATTCCATATATGGCTCCATTGGTGTAGGTAGGTTTGAGTATTCTTCCAAGGGCCTTGAAAAGGATGATGAAGAGGCATGGTGATAGGGGATCTCCATGTCTGGTCCCTTTGCTACTTTTGAAGTATCCAGCTGGAGACCCATTGAAAATTATCGAGAACCAGGCTGAAGATATACATACCCATATTAATTCAACCCACTATGGATGGAACCCAAACTTGAGAAGGACTATAAGGATGAAATCCCATGAGACACAGGCAAAGGCCTTGTTCATGTCAAGCTTGAGTAAGAATCCAACTTCTTTGCTCTTATAAATGGAGTGGATGACTTTATAGATTGTAATGACACCATCCGTTACATTCCTCCCTTGAATAGTGCTTCCTTGATAGGTGTCAATGATGTGGAGGAGGATTTAACTCATTCAAATGGACATGGATTTGGTCAAAATTTTATACAAAATAGTACAAATGTTGATAGGCTGGAACTCATATAGGGATCTACAAAGTGATTGATTGGGTATAAAGGCTATGAAATTTGAGTTAATATCTCTTGGGATGGTTCTAGAATTTTGGATGAATCAGATGGCAGAGCAGATATCAGAGCCAAAAATTTCCCAAAAGTTTTGGAAAAACCAATGGGGGAAGCAATCCGACCCCAGGGCTTTGTTGGGCAACATGGGGAATATGGTAGATTTGTTTTCCTCATCAGAGAAAGGATGAAGGAAGTTTTGGTTGAAATCATGAGGGACAATGGTGGGTATATGACGAATGGGAGTTTGGTGGGAAAGGTCGGTGGTGGGTGAAGGGGATGTAAGGAAGAATTGGAAATGGTTGACCACCTCAAAACTTATTTCATGGATATTGGTTGTGGTTGACCCATATCCTATGAGTAATTTAGGAATATTTTTGAAGCTGTGATGCCTAAGAGTAGAAGCATGAAAAAAATTTGTGTTTGAATCGCCTTCTTTTAGCCACTGGATCTAAGATTTTTATCTCTACAATATTTCTTTCCTTGATAATATATTATGGTAGTCTGATAAAATCCTTTTTTCTTCATCCTATGTGATGGTGTCTATGTTCCCTTGCTGGATCCGATTGTCAATCCCTTGAAGTCTTTCCTTGATGGCCTACTTATTTTTGAAAATATTTTTGAAAACCTCCTTATTCCAAATTTTCAAATTGGACTTTATGGTTCTCAGTTTGTTGGTGACTTGATAAATTGGATTTCCTTGATGGGGGAGGTTCCACAATTCATATATGTGATCCCTCAAATCAATATTTTGGGTCCACAGAGCCTCAAAGTGGAAGGGAGTTTTAAAAGAGGGTTAACATGCATCTTCAAACACTAGAGGATTATGATTAGACCCTATTTTGGGGATGGAATTTAGGGTAGCATCTCCAAAAATAAGGATAGCTTCATGGGATATGAGGAATCAATCAAGCCTTATTTGGATATTCATGTTTCCAATCCTTCTATTACTCCATGTGAACTTGGATCCTCTGAGTTGGATATCCATGAGCCTATTCGAGTCAACAAAATAATTTAAGTCTTCATAACTCCTAGGAGATATGGATGACCCCCCTATCTTATCAGAAGGATACAGGGGGTAGTTGAAGTATCTAGCCATAATCCATGAATAATTAGAAAATATATTTCTTATTTGACTCAAGGTGTCCCACAAGTGTGCTCTCCCATTGGGGAAATTAGGAGCGTAGATATTTGAGAGGACATAGCTTAATATGGTGTATTTGCAATATAAGAGTATATTTGTAATTTTGTTAGAGGTGGATAAGATTCCTCCTTCAACCTGGGAGGGATTCCAGAGGTATAGAAGACCTATAGAAGCTCCATGGGCTGGGATGGTAATAAATTTTACTTTTTTCCATATGATATTAGCTGCTCTTTTAGAGTTATTATCATCCAACTTAGTTTCCTTAAGAAAAAATATGGTAGGTTTGAATTCCTTATACATAGAAGCTATTAGAATTTGTTTTTCTGGGCCATTAAACCGTCTCACATTCCATGAGAGGATCTTCATTTGGAATATTTGGAATTGGTTTTCTTCCCACCTCTACCTTGGTGAGAGGTGGGTTTGGTTTTTTTGTTTCATCCTTGAATTGTTCTGGTAGAGGTTGAAATAAGGTAGTTTGAAGGCCGTTGGCAATATCATCCTCAACCTCTTTTCTTCTTTGATCATTGGTGGATGGGCGTCCTCTTTTATTATCACTTACCACATCAATAGTGGTTTTTTTGGAACTTCAGGTATGTAGGAGGCTGATGGCTTCGTAAGAGTGGGAGTGGGGAGGAATGCCAAGGGAAAGGCATTTATACTGGTTGCCAATGGTCAAGGGTTTAGATAGTCTGCCTAACCTATAAGGGGTAGGTTTTGGGATGCACAGGGGAGAGGAGGAGAGATGAGCATGATTGGGGGAAGATGCCAGTGGAGGAGTGGTATGAGAAGGCTTGGAAGGATTCCAAAGGAGGAGTGGTGTGGGAAGGCTTAGGGGGACACCAAAGGAGGAGTGATGTGAAAAGGTTTGGGGAAATGGATACGGGTTTTGAGGGAGGAATGAGGGTGGTGATTAGAAAGGGATGGGAGGTCGAAGAAAAACTAGTCATAATATGTTATTCAGTAGAAAAATAACTAGTAAGATGACTTAAATGTTATTTAGACTAGTCAAAAGATGTTATTAAGTAGACCAAGAACTAGTAAGATGACATTGATGCTTCCATTGCTTATCAAGTGGTTAAATTTAATTATAATGATAAAGTTATTAATATGGAAGTTTATTTAAATCCTTGGGGAAATTTTCATCCAATTCATAAAAATCATTTTATTATTTATATGAATTAAATATAGAAAGATCCAATCAATATACATGAGCAACAATGAACTTGTGAGAAGTTGTATAAGGGACATACTAAATTTTATTTACAACGCCCTAGTAAAATTATAAATTAGAATATGATCAACCAAATATGGATGTTATTACTCCTCTCCCTCAATAAGTAGTTGACAAGTTTCCACCATTGTTGAAACCCAAGAAGAGAGGAGACCATATATTAGTTTACCAATAGTTGGGATATTTACATAAAGTCCATGAAGATGCTGCAAAGTTGAAGAAAGTAACCTACTATGTTGATAATAATAACATTGAATAGGAAACTAATAGTGATACATGCAATGATCTAAATTAAGCATATAACATTGAAAAAAATAATGATTCTCATAATAATCATATTTTGAATTTGTAGGAGGGCATTATCAAATAGGTTCAATGAAAATTCCTACTTTAATGATGATGAGTATTATGCAAATGTAAATCTTTAGGAACTATTTGATAGATATATTAGTCAGTTATTCACTTATTATATATTTATAAATTATGATGGTGATAAATATAAAAATAAGTTAAATAGACATAGAAATATTGATATTTATATTATCTCCATAACAAAACCTTTAAAACATTCCAAATGAAATAAGAATTATTTTTTTACCTAAGCATTTAACACAAACTGATATATAGATGACTTTTAGAATTTTTATTTAATACAATCTAATTGATTGTTCTATCTCTTCACAATAAAATTATTATGTTATCTATGTTCTTGAAAACTATTTTCTTCCTAAATCCTCTATTGATGTTAATAATGTAGGGCCTTGTTATAAAGATCTGACTTTGCTAATTGAAGAAGTGATCTCGATTAAGTCAAATTTTCTCATATTTTTTCAAGTTTATTTTTGCTATTCATGTTTGTACTAATGAGTAATAATACTTAGAATTTAATTTTATGTTGGGTTAGTCTCACGTATTATTAGATTTTGAAGCTATATACTTAAGATATATTAACCACAAGATCAATAATAAAGTTGCAATTCAATATATATGATAATGGTAATATTCTACAAGTATAAAACTCAGAAATAACTCTAACAACTACTCATAAACATGCCATAAACAAATGCTCACGAAAATGGTGCCATAGCTTTAGAAGTATCAAGAAGTGTTACTTCATGTCATATTACATATGCACATTATACTACATATATAATGTAATGTGACTCTTCATATGGGGCACTCTTGGAGTTCACTCTTCTAGAGAATCTTCCACTTCCTATTCTACGGACTCATGTAAACATGGACTAATGTGCACATTTACATTATTGAATATTATGCAAACTTGTGCATTTATTACATTACATAAAGTAAATCACACTTTCCTAATCTAAGGATGTGCCCAAGGTGGTACATTATCATATACCAAATAGTTTAATATATTCCAAAACCCCCCTATACTACATTATTTGGTTATTGAATACTTTAGTATTCAATATGGTCTTCATCCTTCTATTGGAGCTTGTGCTCTTGTTTTCTGTTTTCTTAATTTTGATCCTTGTATGCATATTTATCAAGCAAACGATTAATATCTTCATTCTATTCATCCTTAATCTTAATTTTCTTGATATGATTTATTCTCTCTAGCTTTGAATTCTGATTTTGTCTTAGACCTTCTAGCTTTGGATATTAATACTTATCCAAATGTTTTGTAACATTATTTATTGTGATAACAACAAATAGATGAATGCAATTCTTTTCCACAATATTCACAAGGATGTAAACTCCAAAATTCAGTTTCTTCATGTCCATGTTTATTACAATGTGTGTATTTCAAATATTTTTTTTTTTGTTTCATAGATTTTGGTTTCATTTGTTTTCTTGATCAATTGATATAACCATTTGTGTATAATTAAGTTGATTATTCTCTTGCTTCCTTTATAAGTCTATAGGAAATCTTCTTGATCAACAATTGTTACCTTTTGAGAATAATTTTTGAATTTACTTTTAGTATTTCCATTAACTTCTATTTCCATATTTTTTGAAGATGTCCTTATGTGTTCTACTCTTGTCATACTATCAATTTGTGATTCCTCAAGGGTCTTCCTAAGCCATATGGGTTCTTTTCTTCTAATCACATTTTTCATATTGTTACTATTCCTTGAATCAGATATATTTCTAAACCATTATGATTCCTTGAGTCCTTTATACTTAATAGGTGTTTACATAGTTCCTATTAAAGCAATATTTCTTGTAACGTCTTATACTTAATAGTTCCTACATAGTTCCTATTAAAGCAATATTTCATGTTTACATAGTTCCTATTATGATTCCTTGAGTCCTTTTATACTTAATAGGTGTTTACATAGTTCCTATTAAAGCAATATTTCTTGTAACCTCTTAAAAGAAGTAGTTTTGGTAGAGTAAAAACTTTAATCCTTTGCCCTACAACTTCCTAGTCTTGAAAATATGATTTCCTCTAAATTTCTTAATTCTATGTTGATGTTGAATGCCTTATGACTCCAAACTTAGAAATTTAGAAATTTCATAAAATATATTTGCAAGTTTATGAATCTAATTTGATGTAGAAACCCTTATTACTCCAATCTAATTGAATTGCAAATATTTCAAATTTTTTTATGTAACTTTAAATAACCAAATAAAAAATATTTATATTTATCCCTTTAATTCCTTTAATCCAAACTTTAATCTTTCATAAAGCCTTAAATAACTTTAATATTACTTCTAAGGTTAATACTTATCTCTCCAATGTAAATAGATTTACGTTTATCCTTATAAAGAAATAATTGTAAATGTATTTTCCTTATATCTCCTATCCAGTATACGTAAGCTTAAAATAGAAATAAATTATCTTTAACCTTGGTAACTCCCTTGGGTCAATAATGGTTGACCGTATTCCACATAGATACACATATTTCAAGTTGGTGATCTTCATCGCTATACTTAAACTTTATATTAATCTACCTTCTCCTTAGGTGAATTCGAATCTCACACTAGCGATCTACAACATATTCAAAATTTGACTCCCTATGTAGCCTTGCTATATCTCCTCTGCCAAGTGGTGTATTATTGCTCACTTCCACTCAAACATTCAATTAATGGCTTCTCTTACATCTACTACCATTCTAGTGCATCTCTACTAATATATATTCAATTTCTCTATCCTTGTATTCTTAAATTATGCTTTCATTTTTAAATGGTTTACTGAAATTCCTTAACTTGTTTAACTTCTAGATCATACGTGCCACATGGTACTTAGACTCTTCAATGTTTAAGCATATACAACATATATTTTCCTAGCCAAACATCGTTATAATGTCTTAGGCATTACTAAATAAAAATTATAATGCCTTTCTTCAACCTGGATGCTTATTGACAATTGCATCTCATCCTTGTCTTTTCCAACGCATGTCCTTTACATGTAACATATTCACCAACTTGTAACTTTCCATAATATACAACCCTTTTATATTCTCTACGTATCCACTTCCACTCTTATGCAAAAATGTATTTGATTAGGATCCTTTGATGAAAATCAGTGAATTGCTTGATGCTTTTGGTAGTGGCTCTTTCCTAGATGGTAGTGAACCTTTCTACTTGAATTATGATTTCTCCTCTATACCATAGTGGTGCTTCTTTATATTATGGTAGTGCTATCTACTCTAAGTGGATGCTCTTCACTTATCCTTTGAATCGTGGCCTCCTAGTGTCTTTAGACACTGAAAAAATTACTTTAATTTAATATTTTCTTGGTATTTATTTCTCAAACCAATGTTTTAGATTTACTCACTTTCATTTTAACAAATATGCATTCTCAATAGCATTCACTAATAATATAATACTCTCCTTGTTTATCCTTTCAAAATAAACTAACACTTAGATATTCTGTTGCTTCAATATTGTAGATCTTAAGATGTAAATGTTATCAATACTTTTATGCTTGAATTCTTCTTTTGCTCTACCTTCCTTTTTCAAATTAATAATAGTAATATGGTGCTCTCAAATGCTTGATGTAGAATAGATTCAAATACTTCAATAATGAACTTAAGTTGCACCAATATCACATACCTTTCAATCTCCTTTTTAGCTAGTTTCTTTGGTGATTTGATTCACCCTTTAGCAATATTGATCTTGTAGGCTTTTGCACCCTTAATCTTCCTTACTTTACTATTCTAAAACTTACCAAATCTGCAACTCTAACTGCTAATCAAATATTGCCTTCTTGTTGTCCAAAATTGAAGCAATTATCTTCTTTCAAATGATGTTAAGTTATCTTATGCTTTGCTATCCAAATATCTTTCGTGTTTATCCCAAATTTCTCCAAAAACTCAAATCTCTTCCTTCTTCTAATTATTTCCACAAACTTTGAATTTTTAGCTCCAAATATCATTTTCAAGGGCACTCCAAAATATCCCCATAACCTTCCTAATATATAGCACAATATCTTCTTTAAATTACTATCCTGCAACCCTTCATTTTCTACATTGGAAATATGCTACCTTCTCCTTTCAATTTAGCCTTCAAAGGTACTATGGCTATCCTAAAATTTCTCAAAACTATGGGATCTTCAATATTCTCTTCTCTTACAATCTCCTTGTCAAAATTTGACTTCAAAGTTGATCTCCTAAACTTTATTCTTTCTCAAGAATATGAATGTCTTGAGATCTTCAAATCCTTTCAAAATTTTGTAAACTTCTTGCCAAAATCATCTTCCTCTTGGGATTGTTATCGGATGGTAATAATTGTCCCAAATACTTCTTATCAAAAACTTCTCCTTACTTGCAATATACTATCATAAACCTTCTTCCAATGATAACTCCACTAATTCTATAAATATGACTGTCCTTGATTAAAATCTCCTATCATGAACCTTCTTTGAATCTCCTCCAATGGTTACTTCCTCAACTTTGCAAAGTTACTCCTTGCTTGCAATCTCCTACTTCTAGATTTATTCAAAAATACCTTCAATTGTTTCTTCTACAATTTTTCAATAGGGCTTTCTCTAGCCTTATTCCTCTTCTCCAAATTATCTTGAGACCACTTCTATTGGGTCTTCTAATTCTAAAACTCTTCAACTCCTCTCTCAAAACTTTGCTAAGAACTTTCCTTGGTCTTCTCAATCTCTCAACTATGGGAATTTTGCAATGATATCTCTTTCCTGGATCTTTGAAATCTACTACTCCTCAAATATACAATAGGACCTTTTATTAGTCTTTCTCTATCTCCAATATCCAATATTTAACAAAAACCTCCTACACCGGTGTCCTCAATCTTCAATCTGCAGTCTATAATCTGCAATATTCCATCTCCAATATTTTATCTTCCAAATATAGAAGTTGTTTAATTTGACCTTTTTTTCAGGTCTCTTCAACTCCTCCATTATGCAGCTTTATATATTTAATATGCAATATTCTATGGGGACTTCCTTCTCAAGTCTCCTCAATATTTAGTCTTCGATGGGGTCTTCTTATTAGACCATATAAATATTCAATCTCTAATTTTTTTGCAACAAATAATTAGTCCCTACATGAGGAAAGCACATAGAATTTCAGGAAATAAAGGTCAAATTATTCTCTATCTATTGTAGGAAGCTTCTCAAATTTTGGGAGTTAATTTCTACAACAAGAAACTTAGATAATAGTACCAAATATATTAAAATTTCCAAAATTCTAAAATGAACAAACTTCACTAGTTATCCTTAAAACTAGTGGAAAGAATTTTGTGTTGAGTCCTAGTCTTCACAACCCTATGGAAATACTCTATCCAATCTACAATATGCAAAATTCTTCAATCTACCAAACTCTCCAATAAGACCTCCTTCTTGGGTCTCTTAATCTCTTCAACCTCCTTAATGTCAAGGTCTATCCTCAAGACCTAAATTCTCCTTCTATTCTGAATTTAATCTTGGAATAGATAAATCTCTAGTCTTCTCTGGTTTCTCCTTCTAGAGGTAATATCCTTTGCAACTTTAAAAACTATGTAAGTCTAGTCATTTCAGCCCTCCCTATCTCCTATCAATCTCCCTTGTGGGTCTGATACCACTGTTAGCTTTTGAAGATATATACTTAAGATATATTGACCATAAGATTAATAATAAGTTATAGTTCAATATATATAACAATGGTAATATTATGCAAGTATAAAACTCATAAATAAATCCAACAAATACTCATAAATATGCCATAAATAAATTCTCACAAAAATTGTGCCATAACTTTAAAAGTATCAATAAGTGTTACTTCTTGTCATGTTACATATGCACATTATATTACATATATAATGTAATGTGACTCTTCATATGGGTCACTCTTTTCCTTCACTATTCTAGAGACTCTTCCACTTCCTATTCTATCAACTCATGTACACATGGATTAATGTGCATGTTTACTATTAGAATATTATAATGTGTGCTATGCCTTCATCTTGGCACTTGTCATGTTCTCTTGACACTTGCCATATTTTTATTTAGGCCTCCTTCCTATATATTGTAACACATTTTGTATCAATATATTATCTCATTCCTTTCATTCCCAACATTTAAATTATTGAATATTATACACACTTGTGCATTTATTATATTACATAAAGTAAATCACACTTTTTGAATCTAAGGATGTGCCCATGGTGTTACATTAGCATGTACCAAATAATGTAATATATTATAACATTTGTATGTACAAATTATTTAAACTACAATTACCATTTAATGTGGCAATTCTAATTTACACTAATTATTAGGGTATAGTACCCAAGTAGATTATTGTGTATGTATTAACTACATTTATCCCATATTTGGAGATATTATAAATATCATATATGTCATTAGACTAGTTGCATAACATATTAATTGATCATATAACCTCCTATCTAGATTGATACCTCATTAGATTAGAGATTTATCCCAAACATAAAGATAAACCTTATATGGAAGCCTTGATGAAAATTTATAATTGAGGAATTTGTGTCCTTATCCTCACGTCCCTATCTTCCATAATTGTTAAATACATGCCCAAATCCTATCTAGGTTGAAAGGCAAGGGAAATATATTTACTCTGTATTTTAAATTCTATATAATGTACTTTATATTCCTACTATGCATGATGATAAATCTATTCATGATTTTTTTATGTTAGAGAGTAAAAAATCCCATGATGTTATCATAAGATGAAGTTCCCTAAAGAACCTAATTCTACATGGGCCCAAAATTAGTTATCTAATTGTATTTTCCAACTTGAGGTCAATTATAATTTTGAGAATATTCCTCCTTTTATAGAGAGCTTTGAAGATAAAAATATTATGAACGTGAAGCCTACCATTGATATCGGCATTTATTTCCTTGAGCTTCTATGCTTAGTTAAAATTGGGTCCAATTTATCTAAAGAGAAATAAGTCACTTTTATCTATTTACTTAAAGAGTAAAAAGATTAATTTGCCTAGGAAAATTATGACATGCCTATAATGGATGATGATCTTCTTGTCCGTAGTACCTAGCCTAGTACCATGTGGTAGAAAAAGATAAAAACTACATTGTTTGTTTAGATTGGTCCATGCGGTAGGAAAAGGATAAAAACTACATTTTTTTAGCTGGTCCCACATGGTAGAAAAAGAACAAAAAAATTGCATTTTTCTAGATTTGTTTGTGGAAGAAAATGATAGTTTTATTAGAATTTGTAGCTAGTAGAAAAATATAGTTTTATAGGAATTTTTAGCTAGTAAAAAATATAAATTTATTAGAATTTTTAGCTAGCAAAAAAAAAGATAAAAATATACTTATTTTTTTATAAAATTCTATATGGTAGAACATGGATACATCCATATAAAATAGAGATGCATAAAAAAGGGGATTCTTGTTGCTCATGTAGAAGAAAAGAGGAATAAGGATTGTTCTCATCCATGTAAAAATGAGAAAAATTCTCCCTTATTGTAGCTCCAAAAAATAATAGTGATGAAAACCTGTTTGAGGTGCTATTATACCAAGGCTTGCATGACAACTGATTTTTGGAATTATTGTATTAAACAAAAACTCACTTATGAAAACCTTATATGGAAACAATTGGGATAGAAGATGGTTGAAAATAAAAAATTGTAGCCTCTTTTGTAGAAAAAAAACTATAGGTCTACACAAGTCAACTACCAATGACAACTTCATCATTATTCTAAGAGTCTTGATTTTGTGGCCAACTTCATGATGACAATGTTTAAGCCGACCTTAGAGGAGCATCGAGCCATCTATGATAACAAGGTATTAATTTTTCTTTTCATTATTGCCTAGTTTTAATATTATGTATAATTACATCTAGTCCACATTAAACATACAACACATTTTACTATGGAGTACCTTGCATAATCAACATTTAAGAATACCATTGGTTGATGTGTCTAAATTTTTTTACACTAAAATTGCTGAAAATAATTTGACATCCATTTCAATGCCTAATGTCACAATGGTATTTTTCTATCCCTCACTATGTTTAAAAAATGGTGATTTAAAAAAAAAATATTTCAAAAATCAATATGTTTTCTTTGGGAGAATATATTAGCGATCAAGTTGGGGGGGGAATGACAACATATCAATATAGTGATTGTGCATCATGTTATCCATGTAATGAAAAAACTAAATAAAGAGATGCATGAGGACATGCATCAGTTTAAGTTAGGGGAAAAATGAGGCATTGAAATACCTTATTTTGTACCTCAAAACAACAATTATTGACTCCCTTAATGTGTTGATAAAGAATAATTAACTATGGACTAGGTTGTAATTTATACTAATATTATGATTAGACATAGTGAATAGGTAAAATGCATTACTATGTTATTTTAGATAGGTTTTATGTGATTTTAGATTTAGTTTTAGATTTATTCAAGATTATTTGATTTATAATATATTAAACTAATAGAACTAGATAGAAAGATGATATCTTGCAAGTCTCTAAATATTGATACTATGAAATTGTCATAGTGTGTTGGAATAGTCTTGTGCCGAAATAAACTATAATGCACCAAAATAGTCTTGCATCAAAATAAGACAAAATGTGGTAGAATTAGCTAGACCAAAATGAGCCAAAAAAGTAGGGGCAAAAAATATGGAAATGCAGTGTGAGATGGAGTTTTCACATGAGAAATAAATTGAAGACTTTTATGGGTTGAAAAATTTGACCTCCCTAAAATGTAGAATAAAATTGTGCTAATATTTTCTCCATATATATTGGGATGGAATTATGTTCTTAGTTTCAATAATTCAACCTCCCTAAAAAGTAGGCTAAAATTATGTTGTTAATTTTTCCTTAAAAATAGGGCTAAAATTATGTTGTTAGTTTCAATAATTCCTCCTCAAATCTTGGGCTAAAATTATGTTGTAAGTTCTTTCTCAAATCTTGGGATAAAATTTTGAAGTTAGTTTAAAGATATGAAGAATATTATATCCAAGATATGGGTCTAAGATTTGTAAAAGATTCCACCCAAATACAAGGAGTGTAAGGTGCAACTTGCCTTATTTGTACTTATTGTTAACAAGTGGTTGGGATGATCCCAAGATAAGAGGAATGTAATGTGTCACTTGCCTTGTTTATGCTTATTTGTAACAACCCAAAAACTAACTATAAAAATAATACAAGAAAATAAAGAACCTTTTTTTTTAAATAAGAGGGATTCTTAAATCCCTATCCTACATTTGGTTAACAAATTGTTTTAGTTTGCTATGTTTCCCAACTTTCCCAATGAGTTACATCCCATTCAATATCCTATATAAATCCCTCTATGTAAGCATATTATGCATTATGTAGATAAGCTATTTATCTCATCCTTCTTGATGAGCTAACTTATCACCTTCAGTACACTTGAAGGTATACGCCCATAACCATACCATACACAAGCCTATCTATGTAGGTATGCTACGCGTATTGTGAGTTAACTATCTATATCATATTTACGATGAGCTATCTGATATAAGCAATCAATTTACTTAGTTAACATCATCCTAAGGGGTCTTAATCCCTTAGGTTCTTTCCATGTTCACCCTAAGAGGTCTTACTCTCTTAGGTATTTTTTCTATGTTCACCTTAAGAGGTCTTACTATCTTAGTTCCTTTTCTATGTTCACCCTAAGAGGTCATAATATTTTAGGTCATTTTATATGTTTATCCTAAGAGGTTTTAATATCTTAGGTCACTTTTATTTTTGGCAATAATACAAGAATAGTTCTATATTTTTAATCAATCAAACAACATTAAATAAAAATAAACATTTAAATGAAAGCATAAGGGAAATAATCATAAAGGAAAATAATATTTAAATTAAAATAAACATTAAATAAAAAATAAAGATAACAATGCATAGATACTTCATAATAGTGAATTAAAGATACATTCCTTATTCGTCCAATAAACTACTACATATATCCAAGTATGGTAAAACCTCCATACTTTAAAAGAATAAAGTAATACATCCATATCCATCTAGGGATTTCTCCCTACAAGTCTAGTCTATTTTGAACATGAATAAATTATTGCAATTATAAATCAAACCAGTGCATTGGTTCCAATTATTTTCTTTGGTCCTCTTTGTCTCCTCATATTTCTTTGGATGTTAGTAGGGAATCAGGACAACTCATGGTTATATGAAATACATACCTCTAAATTCATCTACTAGTAACATGAAACCAATACATTTACTATTTACTTTACCAAATTACAACTATACAAGTTTAATTAAAGCATTCATCCATCTATTTTATAGTTGTTTTCATAAGAATATTCTCATTTCATTCTTATCTCTCATAAAATCTAAGAGAGTCACTTAATAATTATAGATAGATCATAATTCTTTCTTTAATCAAATAATATAAAAACCATTATTTCAAATAGCTAAGGTCTCATTCCTTAATTAAGCAAATAATCTATATTTCTTCTATTTGAATTAATCAAAGTCTCATTCCTTTAATTAACCAAATAAACATTAATTTCTCTATTTAAATTGATCAAAGCTCCATTTCTTTAATTAACCAAATAAACTATTTTCCTTTATTTTTATTAATCAAAGTCCCATTCTTTTAATTAACCAAATAAACCATGTTGAGTGGTATTTTCACCCGATTGTGAAAACACACTCTCCGATAGGATTTGGGTTCTAAATCCTCTGCTTGCAAAGAAATTAAACAAGTAACTTCTCCAAGGTTCCTGTTATGTTAGCATTTTGTATCTGTGTATTAATGATCTCAAATGAAGATATTCATTTTAAATGCTTGGAACACCTTAGTGGTTGCAAGTAACTGAAAACAAGGGGCACTGTGGTTTATTTTACTATGAAAATTTAGTGATTGTTCATTGAACCCGAATAAAGCAAATATGATTTGATCTTTATATGACCATGCTGTAACCTCAAAATGAAATTTGATGAAATGCCATAAATGATGGAATTATTTATGGATTTTGAAGTTTTTTAATTTTTTATTTTATTTTAATGCTTGAAAAATAAAGTTGGAACTTCTGAAAAATAAAGTGCAGCAAAAAGAAAATAAAATGCAAAAGAAAAGAAATTAAAATTGCATTCAGTTTGATGCTATCCCGTCCTGGCAAAACCGAAGATGTGAGGTTTCCATGCATGCAACCTAACCTATGGGACATGCAAACACGCACAATCCTGATAAGCCAAGTGCTGATTCAAAGGGTTTTGAAATAAAATTCAAATTTCGAACATTCACCTAATGCAACCCACAAAAGTGGCATTTAACATTATCTATAAATCCGAAATTTGAAAATAAAAGAATAAACATTAAATCTATAGCATGCACAGAAGATCTCCTTCTTTCTTGCCCACAAGATGCAAATTTTTGAACACTCCTGCATTAAAGATAAATCCTGTTACAATAGCAGAACATCTGGTTTTCCCAAAACCAAAAAAAGGGGAAGAAAAACACTCCCAAGCAGGCCCAGAATGGCTTCTCGCCTTAGGCACTGCAACTCTACCCGTAGCGTTTTCGACCCTCGTATCAGTCTGTGCCTCTGATTTTATACTTTCTGATGCGGCTCTCTATTTTGCTCTGCGATGCTTCGTTTCACCTCCTAGAATGCATCGCTTCGTATTCCTCGCCTTTTCGTTGCTTTTGAATTTATGTTCGATGTCGAAACGTTCGATATTTTCTGTTGACTGTAACGCCTCGTAACCCTGACACCTGTATGCCACGTGTTTCGCGCTTCCTTTGCATGTTCTGTAATGGCCCCATGTAAATCATGACATTTTATGCATGCAGCTTTGCTCCTTTACTTTCACCGCGAAAACGCGACATGTCGTGATATCGCGACATTTTCCTGCCAGCAGCCTTGCCAATGCAACCTGTCGCGAAATCATGACATTTTTTTGTTTCGAGCTGTGAGGGCGCAACCTGTCACGAAATCATGACGTTTTTCATCTCCGTACGCCTCGGTTGCTTCCTGTCACGAAATCGTGACGTTTTTTCATTTGGAGCTATCTTGCGGCTTTCTGTCATGAAATCGTGACGCTTTTTCATCCGTACCACTTTGCCAGCTTTTCATCGTGAAATCGTGACGCTTTTCTATTTCGGGCCCCTTTGTTGTTTCCTGTCGCGATATCGCGACGCTTTTCTGCTTTAAGCCCCGTTTGACTGTCTTGACCGTGATTTTACAACATGTCGCGATTTCGCTACGCTTTTCTACTTCGTGCCCTGTTTGACTGTCTTGACCATGATTTTGTGACATGTCACGATTTCGCTACGCTTTTCTGCTTCATGCCCCGTTTGACTATCTTGACCATGATTTTGCGACATGTCACGATTTCGCTACACTTTTCCATTTTGTCTTTCTCTCTCCTCTCTGGACCGTGACGAAGCAACATGTCGATTTCATGACACTTTTTCTTTTGGCCGTGACGGAGCAACATGTCGCGATTTCGTGACACTTTTTCATTTTCGGCCGCGACGGAGCAACATGTCGCGATTTCGTGACACTTTTTCATTTTCAGCCGCGACGGAGCAACATGTCGTGATTTCGTGACACTTTTTCATTTTTGGCCGCGATGGAGCAACATGTCGTGATTTCATGACACTTTTTCATTCTTGTGCAATTTTGCCTTTTTCTTGATTTTTAGCATCTGGGTCACTGAGATCTTCTTTGAAAGCATGCAAAAAAGGTGGGTCCCCAATTTTGGGGTGTGTTGTGGATCAGCCACAACAAATGGTGACTCTGCTGTCAAATGCTCCTGAGCATTTTGGTGAGAACCCAACCTGGAAGTATACAAACTCGAAACCAGCATTAGCACATAAGAAATATAAACAAATGCCCATAGATCAGAAATACATGAATCATCAGAATCATTAAGTATCAGCTCGGTGTGTGCAATGTGTTTCATTCCCTATCGTTTGAAATTGATCAACATTCCATCGTCGGTTTTACATGAATGCATATGTGAGATTGTGAATGATTTGTGTAACCTAATAAATATGCTAAGAGATTTTGCTTTTATAAAAGGCATAGTCTTTCTTCTAGTATCATACACAAACATTCAAGATTATCAAACCCTCTTAGGATCAACTATATGTATAATGAATTGCTTTATTAGATCCCAAAGTTGGTTATGAGTCCCTACTATCTTGAACCCATGTGTAAGTGAAAGTGAAATCAGAGCTTTGGGAAATCAGACTCCCAACCTAATCGAGATGGGAGTTTAACCCTATTCTTACTACTCTGATTTGGAATTCATTACCTCACTTTGAGCAAAATAATTTAACCAATTATGGAAGAAATGGTCATGCTAGTCTAACCCTTTGGACAGTCAGTGGTCTTGTTTTTTAGACAAGACATGTTGCCATGCATGGGCATACTTAACCCCATAATCCAAGACTTATCCTCATTTCTTTGGACCTTGGGGATGACTACCCATCCTTTGTAGAGGACAAGTAGTACGATCCTTCCAATCCAATATAAAGATGAGATGGGAAAATTTTATTTTTTACTTCTTGGACCTTAGGGATGACTACCCATCCTTGCTAGGGACATGTAGTATGATCCTTCCAATCCAAGATTTAGATGTAAATGGAGAATATTAATTTTATTGCTTGGACCTTGGGGATGACTACCCATCCTTTGTAGAGGACAAGTAGTACGATCCTTCCAATCCAAGATTTAACATGAAATGAGACATAGGAGCTTTGGGGAATCAGATTCTCAACCTAAGCGAGATGAGAATTTATGCCCTATCCTTACTACTCCATGTAGGTCAAATCAAAGCTTTGGGGAGTTGGATCCTCAACCTAAGTTCGATGAGGATTTAGCCCTATCCTTACTACTCCGATTTTAGGCTTTAAGCTTTATGGAAGTGGTCAAAACCACTGTCTTAAGGATCATGTTGCATAAATAGGATAGACATGAAATACTTCTTTCGCCCAACCTTTTCTTCCAAGCAAGGTTTTGATCATTTTGCTCAAGATCCTTTTTAATGTGTATAAAATGTGCTTGGTTCTAGATATCTCAAGACTCAGTTCCCAACCTTAGGATTTTCTTCTTATTTATGTGATAGCATAACCTTAAGAGGATTTGACACACTTTAATGATTTGTATTTGAAATGCATTTGCAACTAAGATGGCATGTATGTGCAAAGTGAGATGTAATATGAATGCATTGTCTTTTGAATTGCAGATGAAATTTTGCCATATAAAACTGACTACTTCATGCATCACAAGATTCAAACGATATTATTAAAATGTTTGTATTTCTTGTGGAGCCTTCTACCACATAATTCCAATGTTCCATATTTCCCCGATCTAGAACATAAGTTAGCATCTCAAGGCAACTTTTTCATCATTTTTTTTTTTTTTATATAGACAAACAAAACATGTCAAATAAACACACAACTTTAAATTAAAACTTATTCAATCCAAAACCAAACTGCAATCCCAAAAATGAAAATTTGAAAACACAAACCAAAACCAAACCCAAAGTAACTTCAAAAACGATCTTGAAAACACAAACCAAAACCCAAAAACCAAAATCTATATACAAATGTACAATATAATACAAGATGATGCAAAGCTTGGATTATCACTTTCCTGGATCCCAAACATGATTAGAACATTTCAACAAAAATATAACATGATATGCATGCCAAATGTTGTGGGAATCCAACAAAAACAAGACTAGACCAAACAATGCAACAAATTTCCACTTGCCATGCTCACCATACCAATTTGATTTAGTTCCAATAATACTCCCATAGGTGAGCATCAAATTACTAAAATGATTAGACAATAAATGATTTTCAATTTTATCATGTCTATTCTTTAAAATGTAAATTTCATAATTCCCTCCTTGATTTAGAATTAGGCTATCCTTTTCAAATATGCAATTTTGTAAGTAGGAGCCTATTTCTACAAATTTCAAAGCCAAATCATTTTCCAAATTTGTAGGCCAATCAAATTTGTGTAACAATTTACAAGCATCTAGGATATTTACTAAATTAGGATCATTAACAGTTTTTACCCTAGATTCAATTAGTAATTGTTGATGAATTTGGTTTAACAATTCAAGTGCATCAACTTCTTTTCCATTCATTAAAACAATGTTATTAAAGGTGTGATTAAAAATTATACCTTGTTTTTCATTTACCTTTAATGACATTTCATCATTCAAATTCAAAACATGGTCATGCAAATCCCCCTTTTCAACCCTCAAATGTTTTTGGTCAAAGTGTATGTCCCATGACTCATCTTGATGATCCTTCATTTGAGTTGCTTCCAATTGATCAATCTCTTTATCATTTGGTTCCAATTCTTTGTTCACTATCCATGGTATCTCTTCATTTGAATCCTCAAAATCATCATGCAAACTTGCATCCGCACCTTCAATGAATTTATATTCAACATGATCGAATTTTGTCACCTTTTCAAATCTTGTGAATATGAGATCTTCGTATGATGTAGAAGGTTCAACATCCTGCATATCAAGTGAAATATGAGTTTCATTTATAGGGATGTGAGAAAAGAATGCATTATCATATCTCCCCCAACCATTGTAAAAATCGTCATCCAAATCCATGGAATGAAATTCCATGATGTTTGTGACATGATCTTTTGATTCATTCATCAATTCATTTTCTTCTTTGTCCTTGGTAATAGGATCATTATAATCTTCCAAAATTTGATGAGATTTGAAACCCTCTTCCAAAACATCCTCAAATTGTACAGGAGTTGTAAAGTCTTCCTTTGAGTAGGCGATTATGTTGTCCTGTATATCAATGGGCACACAAGTTTCATTAGTAGTTTTGGATTGAGTGTAGTCTTCCCACTTCTTCCAAGCATCATAATAATCATCTTCCAAAATCAAGTGGTGACGTTCAACTACTTCTTCAACATCTTCCAATTCATCAATGTGTTTCTCATCAAATTCATCTTCACCTTCCTTAGATGGTTCAATTATTTCCAAAAGTGGGTTATTTCTTGAATTCAAATTTATAAGGCTATCATCGTCCAAATTAGTAACCCATGATTCAATTTTATCATAATTTGGAGGGTGAAGAATTTCTTGATCGTTAATTTTACACATCTCATCAATAGTATCTTCCAAGAACAAGTGGTGAAATTCTATCATATCTTCAAATTTATTTATTGATTTTCTTTCCATTTCACTTTCAACCACTTCATTCAATTCTATGGTGGGTTCCATCCTATCACATATATCAAACATTGTTGAATTTAGAACCCCTTCATCCAGATAATCATGTATCTCTATGAATGAGATCATTTTGGCATAATCCTCACTAGTGGATGTTGGCTTAGCAATTTGCACCTCCCCTTGGACTACATCTAAGGTGGTTGTAAAATTTGGATATTCAAATTCATCCCCTTGATCATTTACCTTAGGTATCATTGGAGTGGAGGGTGCTATATTTGATGGTTGGTGTAGGTTGGCATCAAAGAGAACAATCTCTCATGTGAACATGTTGTGCCTTTTCTTCTTCAAGACCTTGTCGTTCTATCTCTTCTAAGACCTCATGGATTTTCTCTAGGGACAAACCACTCAGTTTTTCCTCAATGAGTGAAGCAAGTGTGGGGTGTATGGCTCCTAGGTATACTTCCATGGCTTCCTCTTCTAATGTGTTAAAATTTTCCCACATTTGGGAGTGCAACTCACGAAATATTCCATTGAATTGACTCAAGGATTCATTAGGCTCCTTACATATGGAGGTAAACTGATTTTTCAAGATTTCTAAGTCAACCTTGTTACCAAAATGATAAAGATAGGCTGCTTCTAGTTGTATCCAAGAAGTCCTAACCTCCATGGGTAGTTGGCTATACCAAAAGAATGGTTTATCATCCAAAATGTATGCAAATAACTTACAAGCCACCTCCTCATAGAAAATCTGGAATTTACATAATGTATCCTTGTAGACATGCAGTTTTTGCAAGTATCCTAGTGGCACCTCTTGATTAAAACACCGTAAAAAATCCAATAACATTGTAGGAATTTGATAGGGTACCACAGGTATAGACAAACCCTTATAATGATCCTCTATCATTGATACCATTCTCTCTCTTAGAGACACTATTTCAGCTCTTAGGGATACCATTTGCTCCTCAAGTGTTGCCATTAGTGAAACTTAAAATGTAACTTTAGAACCAAATCTGTTGAATATTCAACCTGCAAGGTATAAACAAAAATCAAGTTAGCATCAACTAAGAGATGTACTTATTAAAATCAAATGAAAATAACTATATGGAAACAACACTTTTTAGTCAAGACCAAAATTTTCAAAATTAAATCAAATCACATTGTTTCTGTATGAACAATCAGAAAAATATTACAGCATACCTGAATTGCTTAAAATAGAATAAAGTAAACCAATTCAGGCCGTCCTTTTAACAATCCGTTGAGTGTTAGAGGACTAAAGCATAAAAAATTTAAATTTAAATAACACTAAAATAAACCCGTTCGGCCCTCCTAGCACCAATCTGTTGAGTGGTGTTAGAGGCCGAAGATGCTAATCAAATGGACTTGAAATATTTAGCAATGTAAAGCTCTTAAACAATTATAAACCCATAGCATCTAAAATCACGATAAAATAAACCCTTTTCAGGCCCTCCTTCTAGCGCCAATCTGTTGAGTGGTATTTTCACCCGATTGTGAAAACACACTCTCCGATAGGATTTGGGTTCTAAATCCTCTGCTTGCAAAGAAATTAAACATGTAACTTCTCCAAGGTTCCTGTTATGTTAGCATTTTGTATCTATGTATTAATGATCTCAAATGAAGATATTCATTTTAAATGCTTGGAACACCTTAGTGGTTGCAAGTAACTGAAAACAAGGGGCACTGTGGTTTATTTTACTGTGAAAATTTAGTGATTGTTCATTGAACCCGAATAAAGCAAATATGATTTGATCTTTATATGACCATGCTGTAACTTCAAAATGAAATTTGATGAAATGCCATAAATGATGGAATTATTTATGGATTTTGAAGTTTTTTAATTTTTTTATTTTATTTTAATGCTTGAAAAATAAAGTTGGAACTTCTGAAAAATAAAGTGCAGAAAAAAGAAAATAAAATGCAAAAGAAAAGAAATTAAAATTGCATTCAGTTTGATGCTATCCCGTCCTGGAAAAACCGAAGATGTGAGGTTTCCATGCATGCAACCTAACCTATGGGACCTACAAACACGCACAATCTCGATAAGCTAAGTGCTGATTCAAAGGGTTTTGAAATAAAATTCAAATTTCGAACATTCGCCTAATGCAACCCACAAAAGTGGCATTTAACATTATCTATAAATCCAAAATTTGAAAATAAAAGAATAAACATTAAATCTATAGCATGCACAGAAGATCTCCTTCTTTCTTGCCCACAAGATGCAAATTTCTGAACACTCCTGCATTAAAGATAAATCCTGTTACAATAGCAGAACATCTGGTTTTCCCAAAACCAGAAAAAGGGGAAGAAAAACACTCCCAAGTAGGCCCAGAATGGCTTCTCGCCTTAGGCACTACAACTCTTCCCACAGCGGTTTCCGACCCCCGTATCAGCCTATGCCTCTGATTTTATACTTTCTGATGCGTCTCTCTGTTTCACTTTGTGGCGCTTCATTTCACCTCCCAGAATGCATCGCTTCATATTCCCGCCTTTTCGTTGCTTTTGAATTTATGTTCGATACCGAAACGTTCGATATTTTCTATTGATATGTAACGCTTCTATAACCCTGACACTTGTATGCCACGTATTTCACGCTTCCTCTACATGTTCTATAATAGCCCCATGTAAATCGTGACATTTTTATGCATGCAACTTTGCTCCTTTACTTTCATCGCGAAAATGTGACATGTCGCGATATCGTGACATTTTCCTGCCAGCAGCCTTGCCAATGCAACCTATCATGAAATCATGACGTTTTTCTGTTTTGAGCTGTGAGGGCGCAACCTGTCGTGAAATCATGACGTTTTTCATCTCTGTACGCCTCGGCTGCTTCCTGTCGTGAAATCGTGATGCTTTTTCATTTGGAGCTATCTTACGGCTTTCTATCGTGAAATCATGACGCTTTTTCACTTCATACCACTTTGCCAGCTTTTCATCATGAAATCGTGACGCTTTTCTATTTCGGGCCCCTTTGCTGCTTCTTGTCGCGATATCGCGATGCTTTTCGCTTCATGCTCCTTTGCTATCTTGACTGCGATTTTGCGACATGTCACGATTTCGCTACGCTTTTCTGCTTCATGCCCCGTTTGACTATCTTGACCGCGATTTTGCGACATGTCACGATTTCGCTACGCTTTTCTGCTTCATGCCCCGTTTGACTGTCTTGACCGTGATTTTGCGACATGTCGCGATTTCGCTACGCTTTTCCATTCTATCTTTCTCTCTCCTCTCTAGGCCGTGACGGAGCAACATGTCGTGATTTCGCGACACTTTTTCGTTTTCGGCCGCGACGGAGCAACATGTCACGATTTCGCGACACTTTTTCATTTTTGGCCGCGACGGAGCAACATGTCACGATTTCGCGACACTTTTTCATTTTCGGCCGCGACGGAGCAACATGTCGCGATTTCACGACACTTTTTCATTCTTGTGCAATTTTGCCTTTTTCTTGATTTTTAGCATCTGGGTCACTGAGATCTTCTTTGAAAGCATGCAAAAAAGGTGGGTCCCCAATTTTGGGGTGTGTTGTGGATCAGCCACAACAAACTATTTTTCTTTATTTAAATTAATCAAAGTCTCATTCCTTTAATTAACCAAACAAACTAATTTCTTTTATTTAATTTAATCAAAGTCCCATTCCTTTAATTAACCAAATAAGCTATTTATGAAATCAACAAAGATTATATATCCATTCCCTATAACTAAAGAATATTTATCCCTAAGTTTATAAGTCATATGATTTTTTTTTTTAAAGCAAGGAGGAATTGATTTTACAACTACTCTAGATTTTATCCTTTATAAGCAAGTTTCCAAATAATTATAACAACATGAATTCAATAAATTAAGGAACATAACCTTAAATTATATACATTGAATTCATTATAATTAAAGTTAAGGCAATCAAGAGAGAGTATGTAAGACATGACCAACTACTAATATCCAAACTGGAGAACAAAGGGGCCAATAAAAACACAAGGGCTATGGTAGTCAAGAAGTAATGATCCAATACCACATAGTCCTATCCAACTCTAATGGTAGAGACGTTAGACTAATGATCCATCAGGCAACACACAACATCACCATAGTTCCTTTACACAATTGATGCTCAAATGGATAGTGTTTTTCTTTGATATGAGGCACTCAGTTGGAAAACAAATTATGGCAGCATGGTAGGAAGAAAATCACAAACAAGAACAATCTAGCCAAAGACATGGTTGGTGATGCAATAGGCTTAAGCCAAACAACAGTAGAGATGCATAGTCAATGCTAGTTTGACTATGTCACACAAGGAAATAAATAGATGGAAAACTTATAGCAAGGGTTGTTTATGCACAGTTGTGGTTGCTTGGATATAGGTGTCACTTACTAGAGAAAGGTGAAGGCTCAAATGACTCAACACAACTCTCAACAACCCAAAATTCCATGAAAAGACATAGAACACAATATGCAAATATGAGTTGGCCTAGGTTTAACATAGCAGCACATAGCACATGACTTGTTGGAGGTAAAATGGTAATAAACTGAGCATAAACCAGTGTAGGAAGACTAGCTCAAATGGACCAACGACAAACTCCCATTTTCAAATATTTAGCTAAGTTTTATCTCTTTTATTAAAACCATAAGGAGATAGAGAACTTAACCAACCTGTAAATCTCCTAGATTCGATTGTAGATCCTCCCCTTTTAATTTCCTAAGCTTGTCATCTCCAAATTGCCCAAAAATTCCTTCTCATAGTTTTTTCCCTCTCTTCGTCTCATCCTTCTTCCCCATCTATGTATGTACACCCTACCTTAGGAAGTATAGTCTTCTTTTTCACATCACCCATCTCATCTCTCAACCACTCCATCTTGTTAGCCATAACTTCTCCTTTCTCTCCCACTAGCGACCACCAAATATTTTGATTATTTAAAACTTCTTTCCTTATTCCTAAATTTCATTATTAATGAGGCTCCTCCTTCACTGACAGCAAGAAGCTTCTATATAATCTTATATGTTTTCAACCTTTTCTCACTAAAAGGTTCTTATAAAAGTTTATAATATTAAAACATATGAGCTTGTAAGGCTCTTTTTAATTAAATATCCCCCTCATTACCTTAGTCTTTAAAAAATCCCATTTTATTTAAAATAGAGACTTTTCCATACATTGAAATAATATTCTATTATAATTTAAATTATGGTCTTATTATTTTTTGAGTAAAAGGTAAAATATTTATTCAAAAAAAACTAATCATCTTATACAAATCCATTTTGATATCCTGCCTTTCTTGGCAAGGCTCAAAATACAGTTTTTCTATTTTCTTTTATCTATCGAGGATCTATGAATCCCTTGTTCTTTAAAATTTACCTCCTTAACTGTATATGTCCTCTTCCAAAACATATTACTGAAGACCTCTTTGTTATTTTTCTATTCCTGATAGCTTTCATGTTGTATTTGATTCCATAGTTGTACCCCAATGTCTTGTTATACCTCTGGCATCAGAGATTCTTCCTATACTTTGGTATGCAATGTTTCTAATAACTTCCTTAACATAATCCCCCTGGTCCTCTCTTATGATTTAAATTCCTCTTTAAAAATTCTATTGTTTTGTTCCAACCATATTTTCTAGTAGATGAAGCCAATCCCTAAATTCCAAGTTGTGCTTAGTGTTTTGGATTTGAAGGTGTTATGTGACCAATAGTCCCAAAAATTACTACCATTAGGAGGATACCATTTTGTTTGGATAAATATGAAGTACCACCAATTTTGGATTGTGTGAGCATAGGAACAATAAAAAATGATGTGGTTTATAGTTTCTACATCTTAGAAGCACATTACACATCTACTGGGTCCAATGAACCCCTTTCTCCTCATATTATCCTAAGTCATAATACCTTTTTGATAAATTTACCATATAAAACAATTAACCTTCGGCTAGCATTTTTGTTGCCATATTTCTTTCCAAGGATGTTGTTGGGGTTGGTTCTTGCTACTTTGGTGAGCCTTTCGATAGCCTACTTTCATTGTGTAAGTGCCTTGTTTTCCATATCCCCATGCTATTTGGTCAGGTCCATATTTATATAGCCATGTTCTTTTTTCTAGAATTTCTTTCAATTCATATTTTTTAGCTTCCTATTCTTCACCTAACCACTGGTCCAAATTTTGCCATCTTCTTGAAGCTGCTAGTTGTTGGCTTGGGGGGATGAGATACTGAGATATAAGATTTTGGTAATTATTATGAAGAATCTCTCTGATGCCACTATGATGAGGGTATTGTTTGATAATGGGGGGAATTCCCAATAATCATCCAACATTATGACTTTTATCCCATAACCTACTTTCCAATGTAAGTCTTCCTTAATTAGTGAGGTCCCTATTTTTAGTGTTTTCCATATCTCTGATCCCACACCTATAACTGGAAACCGTAGGACATCCTTCATTTCGTGTGCAGGGTAATATTTAGCTTTTAGAACTTGACTCCATAAATGATCTACATTTGTTATCCACTTCTAGTATAACTTCTCTATTAGTCCTAGGTTGTTTGTTGATGCAGCTATGATTCCAAGACCTCCCTATTCCTTTGGTTGATAGACTTTCTCCCAGCTTACCAAAGCATTTTTATGATTTTCTTGTGCTCATAACCATAAGAATTTTCTCATGAGTTTATCCAAATATTTGAGTATGATCTTTGGGACTGCTAAAATGGAAAATTTATAAATTGGCATTACTTGTGACACAGACTTCAAAAGTGTGACTCTACCTCCAAAGCTTAACCATCTATGAGACCAGTGTGACAACTTTGAGAAAATTTTATCTTTTATGGATTTCCAATATTTATTTTTTATGTTTTTCTATGTTAAGGGAATTCCCAAGTAATCTAATGGACACGAGGCCATTGAGAATCTAAGAATTTTTTCTATCCAATATTTGATTATGTTACGAACATTAAAGAATTTTTTCTATCCAATATTTGATTTTGTTATTGAATTTTTCTTCATTTAGAAGTTGGCCAGTGGCTGTAGCATAGAAGTTTAATATTTCTCTGATACTGTTTGTTTCTTTTATTGTTGCTTTCCCCTATAATCCTATATCATCTATGAATTATATATGAGTGATAGTTATATCTCTGTTTATTTAAATTCATGTAATGTTTTTCTCTACTTTTTTCTTTTGTACAAGTCTTCCCAGTTCTTCTACAAAAATAATGAACAAATATGGAGAGAGGATCTCCTTGTCTAATTCCTCTGCTAGACTTGAACTGTGGGGAGGGGGTTCCATTTATGAGAATTGAAAAGGATACTATGGAGATGCATTCAAGTATCCAGTTGATCTAATATTTCTAGAAACCAAATCTTTGCAACATTTGATCCAAAAATTCCCAACTCACTCTATCGTAGGCTTTGGATAGATCTAACTTTAGGAACATTCCTTTGTTATTTATTTAGCCCATATGATTTATATTTTATTGTGCTATTACAATCCCATATAATATTTATATTCCCTACACAAATCCCCCTTGTTCAGGAGATATTATATTTGGTAATATAGCTTTTCATCAGTTGGCTTCACCTTGGTGATGATCTTGTATATCACATTGCAGAGGGCTATTGGTCTATAATTGGTTAGATTCTTCATATCTCCTCCATTTGGAATCAAATATAGAAAAGTATGGTTGAGGGATTTGAGAATCCTACCACTAGATATGGATTCTTCTACTACTCTAGTTATATCTTCTCCTATAATATCCCAAAAATCTTTATAGAATTCTATTGGTAATCCATCAGGACCTGAGGCTTTACCTGATTGCATGGAGAATATTATTTCTTTCACCTCTTATTATTTGATATCTTTTATAAGCTCCTCATTCTGCTCTTGAGAGACTAAATGGGATATTTACCAAGATTTCCTCTTGGGATTGTTTTGACAGATGTGAATCTACAGTAAACAAAGTGAAGAAATACTCATTAGCTACTTTTTGCATATCTAAAGTGTTCGTTTCAAGGATTCCTTCTACATTTATTAAAGTATCGATCTGGTTATAGTGTTTCCTATATGTGGCTAACTGGTGAAAGAACTTTGTATTCCTATCTCCTTCTTGAAGCCAAGTAATTCTAGATCTCTAATTCCAATAGGTTTCTTCTTTCTTATCTATCTCCTCTTCCTAATGCATTAGGATATTTTCGTAGGAGATTAATTCCTATGAAAAGGGTTCTGAATGAATTTTTTCTACAACTCCTTACATTTTATCAACTAGCTCTGCTCTTTGTTGCTGAAAATCTAATATTTGGAATTTTCTAGTGTAGCTGAAATTGTGCCTTTCCAAATGTTGGTTTTCCTTGTTTCCACCATTATTAAACTAACTTTGGTAATTCCTGGTTTAGAAGCCAAAATATCTCAAATATGAAGGGGCTATTTTTGGACTGGCATATTATGTTTATGATATTTAGACGTACCGGGAAATGATAGAAATATAACAGGTTTATGATTTATGAATGATAGCTCAATAACTGGTGAATTTCTTCCTCTGTCAATATCCTATCTAATCTTGATTTTATTTCTTGATCTCATTTCCTTTTATTGTTCCAAGTAGTACCACATCCTGGAGATGGAATGTTAATCAAATTTAGATTATTAGCTTGGAAAATCAGGAGTTTGTCCTTCTCACTGAGATGATTTAGACCTCCCTCTTGGTCATTCACTGACATCTTGGAACTAAAGTCTCCACCCACCAGGAACCTATATTATAGGTAAGCTTATCTAATAGCCTATATTGACTTCCATTGTGTTTTTTGTTCTTGCACTTCCTTCATCTCATAAAAGTTGATAATCAACTAAACTGGGTCTAATTCTCTATCTCTAAATATGGTCATCAATATCCCTCTAGTTGATGCTACTCCTATCTACTGAAAAGTGTCTCTATTCCACAAAGTGGCCATTCCCTTGGAGAAACCATGGGAATCTTGGGCCTCATAGTCTCTATTCCTCCAACATCTCTTGGATATTATGTGAATTGCTTCTAATGATGCTCTATTTTCTTGTGATAAAACCACATCTGGGTGGTTATCTTCTATCATACATTTAACAACCAATTATTTAGGGTGGTAGTTTAATCCCCTTACATTCCATGTGTGTATAATCATTGGGAAATTGTGTTGTAGAAGTTGGCTATGGGTTTAACTACACTTGTCTCTCTCAATTGTTCTCCTTGTTGTTGTATTTTTTCTTCGTTTTTCTTTCTACCTACTCCTTGAGAGTTTGCATTTTTTAGCCTTTTCTCCATTTGGCTTATCCCAAGAGCTATATTTTATCTATTTTTCTTTGATATTCCTATAATTACCTCCTTATATGTATGTGGCTCTTTATTAAATAGTAATAGATTTCCTTCTATATCTCGTTATGGCTAATCTTTATATTATATATGTTATTATTTGGTTGATGCAAATTGTACCTGTATGGATTGTCCTTATACTATCCCTCTCATTACTTTTAGATATTATTGTTTTTTGTATCTGTATATTGTGGATGATGAACCTCTTATCCTACCAATTTCTCTAGATTTTCTATTTGATTTAAGTGTGGTAGTTCCTCTCATTCCATTTGATCATCTAGCTTGAGGGTCTCATATTTGTTGGATGGAGCCCTTCCTTCTTGGAATTGATTTGTATTTCCTCCCTTCTGCTAATTTCTTCCTCTTTCCTTGTTATTATTTTTTTTTCCTTTTCTCATAACTGTCTAAAATCCTTGTTCATTTTATTTTTGTTGAGTTTGGTTTCCTAGGTTTGGATTCATTGGATTTATCTCTCCTTTGTCTAGTTTGGGGTAGCCTTTCACCAAATGTCGATATTCATGACATGCTCTACATATGAAAGGCATAAATTCATAGTCTATTTGTTATCTCCATATATTACTTCTAACTTTGAGGTTAATTTCCACTGGCAATGGTCTTTCCAAGTCCATCTCCACACAAATTATAGCATTCATTGTTGATACTCCTTTCGTTGATTCTATTGATATGCTTATGTATTTGCCCAAGATATTACCTATCAACTCCAAAATTTCCTCTTTCCAGTATTCTAAAGGAAGTGTAAATAATTTTAGCCAAATTGGAGCTATCGAGGGTTCAGTTCTAAGATCAAAAGTGGATCACCATGGTTGCATGAATAGACCTATAGGGCCTATGTTATATAGACCTCCCTCAAAATATCTGTTCTTATAGGATATCATTGTGAACTCAACTATGAAGTATTCATTTGATAGTGTGAGGATATCCAGTAACCCTTGTGGTACCCAATGCTTTCTGGCCCAGGAGTACAAGAACCTTGTAGAAGGTCAAAGTCCCACAAACTTGCATATTAAGGTATGCTTGGATTTATACACAATATCATATGCTATGAGTTCTACATTTTTTAGCACTAAAATTATTTCTATCTGAGGTAAAAATCCATTTCTTTTGGCCTGTTCAGCTTCAGTCTCCTTCCTTTTACCCGTGGCTTGTAGGATTTTTTGGGCCTATTCTCCTATATCATCTCTCTTTCCATTACTACCTCTAACCGCTTCCACAAAGGATTAAGTATTAGGTCCCTTGGGACTTTGAATCCTTCCCTCATAAGTCCCCTATGTGAACCCTCCTACCGAGGATTCTCCCATTGAATTCTCCCCCCTTGTAAACCCTAATTTTTTAATTTCAAGTGTTCTCTATTTTTTCAAGCTTTCTATTAGGGTTTTCTATTTTAACCCTTAAATTACAAAAAATAAGGCAAAAACAAACTCTAAATTCAGATTAAAACTTCAAAAACATGAGTTTCAGAAAAATACAATAATAGACCATACCAAAAAAAAAAAGCTAATTTTCTCCCTTCTACCGCAGTACAGCTTCGATCTCTAGTAGAAAACCTTTAATTTCCTCATCTTCTCCCTTCTATTGTAAAAGAGGTCCAATTATGGTCTTATTATTGTTTTAAATAAAAATCTAGTATTATTTAAAGCAAGTTATTATAATCTATTTAAATAAAATCATATTATTATATAAAATAGATTCTTATTACATTTTTAAATAAATTTTTATTATTATTTAAAATAGAGTTTCTTTATCTATTTAAATAAAATTCTATTATTATTTAAAAATATATTCTCTTATATATATATATATATTTTTTTTAAATATATAAATATATGGTTCTTTTATCATATTAGCAACATGCTACTCTTATAGCAATTCAATGGGTTTAAATGTAACTAAACATTCACACATTCAAAAACTAGTATGTAGAGAGTGATGAAGTAAAATACAACCAATCATATGCAACAAACAAAGAGAGAGTCTTTCCATCAACCTAGTCACCTATCTCAGTTGGAGAATTTACGATAGCTACTAGGCTATCAACTTGCGACTCTAGGTGGCTAGCTAGTTGATGATTATCCTAAAAATAATAATGCATTCCTATATGAGGGTACTAATCCATGCTACCCCTAAGTTATCTTCACTGTCACTTACCCTATCTTAAGTACCCCATTTTTGGTGGACGATTCTATTACTTCCACCTACAACCTGATCCTACACATTGACAATCTATCAGCAGTACAATGTTCTTCAAAGATAAATCAATATAAGCATTGTATATTCATTTATTTAAAACAAAACTAAGTATTAAATTAAAACTGATCATCACATAGTATTTCATGCCAAAAGTTTCACCAAAGAGGGTCATGTCATACTACCCCCTTAGAGTTAAAAATTGTCCTAGATGTTTCTTGTTTCTAAGAAATAGAAATTATTACAATATATTTTCAAACAAGAAAGGAAAATATATCTACATTTCCTCCACTTTTTTCCAAGTGGCATTTCATACATAAAATGGTCTCATTGGACGTTACATTGTTCTAGAGTCTGATTCCACACAGTATTAAAATGAAACCCAAGAATGTTTATTGACATCACTTCAATATCCTTTGGTTTTACCATCTATAATTTAGATAAATCCCACACATGTTCATGGTTAGAAATATATTTTCTAATTAGAGATATGTGGAAGGTGTCATGGATCTTTGAAAAGTTAGGTGGTAAAGCAAGTCAGTATACAACTGATTTAATCTTCTCAATGATCTTAGAGGGTCCCACAAATTGAGGATCCAACTTTACAGATTTGATAGCATTTTCATTAATTTTACCCTTAAGAATACTTTATGTCCTATAGAATACTCCTTTGGAATTATCTTCATATCGGTATAATTTTTCTACTGATCGATGGATTCCTTGAGTCTTTACCTGATCACCTTTAGCTTATATTCCATTTCTATGACCATATCTAGACCAATCAAAACTCAATCTTCTAGATTATTCCAATACAATGGTATTCTAAAATATCAGCCATACAAGGTATAGAAAGGAGTCATTTCTAAAGAGGAATGATGTCCATTATTATAGGTGAACTCCACAAGGTGTAGGTAGTCTTCCTAATTTTTTTTTTATCCATGCAATACATGTAGAACATATCCTCTAGTACTTGATTTACCCATTCTATTTGACCATATATATTAGGGTGGTATTTTGAGCTCAAATTCAATTTTGTGCCTGTTGCATGATGTAGGGCCTTACAAAATGTAGAAGTGAATCTGGAATCTCTATATGGAATGATTATTTTAGGAAACCCATACAATCAAAATACCTCTTTGGCAAATTTTTTAACCACTACCTAAGCATCATCCTTGATGCTCTCGTGTATGAAATGTGCAATCTTAATCAATCTATCAACTATTACAAGGATTAAATAATGTTGATACCTAGCCTTGGGAAAACCTACTATAAAGTCCATAGATATAACCTGACATGTATGTGTAGGTATATCATGTGGATATAATTGTATTTCAAGATGCCTACTTTCAACCTTATGTTCAAGATACCAAGCGATAAAATCGATGATATCTTTCTTCATCATGTCAAGAACAAGGTTCTTTTCATGTTTTCCCTCATTTTAGCCCCTCCAAGGTGAGCAGAATAAGGGGATCTATGGACTTCTTGCATTATTACCTTCCTTAAATTATCCATTTTTGGTACAATGATCATAGTAGCACAAAATGTTATCACTCATGTTGAACTCCTTATTACCCTCAGGATCCTTGTTTATTTTTACCCCAATTTCCTTGCCATACTCATCTTGGGATTGATCCTTCCTTATATGATATATCATACCCATATAAATCCTGGTTATGGCTAATATATGCTTCCTCCTACTTATGGTATTAGCAACCTTATTCTCTTTCCCTTTGATATACTCAATCTCAAAGTCATATTTAGTAAGAAACTTGACCCACGTATTTTGTATTACATTGAGTATAGGTTGGGTGAATATATATCTTAAACTTTGATTATCAGTCTTCAAATCAAAGGGCCTTCCAACCAAGTAATGGTGCTAGGCCTTTAGAGTGTGCATCGCTGGAACTAGCTCTAAATCATGCATAGCATAATTAATCACATGACTCTTAAGCTTTCTTGATGTATATGCTACTACTAACTCCTCTTGGGAGAGTACTCCTCCTAACCCTTCTAGTGATGTATCCATGCATACTGAAAATTTTCCTTGAAGGTATGAAATTTTCAATATTGGTGTTGTAGCGTGTTTTTCTTTTAGCAATGCAAAGGTTGCTTCACACTTTTACTGATAACTTGAATTCCTTTCTCTTTTTTTGGAGGTTAGCTATTGTGGCTACAATATTGGAGTAATCATTTATGTAATGTCTATAATATCCCATCATACACATGAATCTTCACACTTTTGTCACATTGGTAGGGGATGGTGAGTTCATGATGGCTTCAATATTCTCTAGGTCTACTACAATCCCTTATATAAATATAATATACCTAAGATATCATACCTTCGAGACAAAAATCATGTTTTTCTATATTTCCATAGAGTTGGTCCTTCCTTAGAAACTCTAACATGATCTTGAGATGTTTATCATGCTCCTCCTTGTCTCAAGAGTATATTAAGATATCATCTAAAAATATGAGGAAAAATTGATATATCTACCTTCTGAACACACTATTCATTAGATTCATAAATGCAGTTGGGGTATTAGTCAGTCCAAAAGATAGGGCATTAGGGGATGTAAGTGAACCATGATCCAACTCCTCAAATGAGCAAATCATAGAATAGTTGTATGCTTCATCCTATCCTATGGGAGCATCGCACAATTGTTGTGAGTCTGGAGTTATCTGCATGTGTGGTTTTTGTTGGTTGATTTCCCTTGTGGGCCCTATGTTATCTCTAGGATCCATTCTTCACTCCTATCGAACTACCTAGTCTCATATATTTTCAATTAAAAATTGATAAAAATACCTTGAACAATGTTATGGGAGTCTTGATCCATTATCCCACATGTATTCCATGATGGCCCTCATGGTGGTATATAAAGCACAACATCCACATAGAGCTTTGCAAATTAGAAAGTAAGCTTTTCGGTGAAATGCCCTAGTGGAAGTAGGTGAACCATGACATAGCCCCTCAAATGAGAAAATCTTGGCCCGGTTGTATGCTTCATCCTCTCCTATGAGAGCATCACTTGATGGTGGTGAGTGTGGACTTATCCCCATATGTAGTTTCTATTGGTTGATTTCTCTTGTGGGCCCCATATTAGCTCTAGGTTCCATTCTTCTCTCCTCTCGTACTCCCTAGTCTCATAATTTCTCAAATAAAAATTTTTAAAAATACCTTGAGCAATGCTATGATAATCATGAGCCATTATCCCACATGTATCCCATGATGGCCCTCATGGTTCTATATAAAACACAACACCCACATAGGTCTTTGCAAATTAAGAAGCATGATTTTGGGTGAAATGCCTTAGTGGAATTACGCAAACCATGACCCAACCGCTCAAACAAGTGAATCATGGCCTAGTTGTATGCTCCACCCTCTTGTATGGGAGCATCACACAATGGTGGTGAGTGTGAAGTTATCACCATGTGTGGCTTATATTGGTTGATTTACCTTGTGGGGTCCATATTATCTCCAAGTTCCATTCCTTACTCCTCTCATACTACCCAATATCATACTTTCTTAAATAAAAAATTATAAAAATACCTTGAGCAATGATGCAAGAGTCTTGAGCCATTATTCCACATGTTTTCCATAATGGCCCTCATGGTGGTATATAAAGCACAAAATACACTTAGAGATTTAAAAATTAATAAGTAAGATTTTAGGTGAAGTTCCCTAGTGGAAGTAGGTGAACCATGACCCAACCCCTCAAACGAGTGAATCATGGTCCAACTATATGCTAAATCCTCTCTTACGGGAGCATTACTCAATTTTTATGAGTGTGGTGTCATCCCCATGTGCGGTTTTTGTTGCTTGGTTGCCATTGTGGGCCCTATGTTATCTCTAGGGTCCATTATTCACTCCTCTCATACTACCCAGTCTCATACTTTCTCAAATAAAAAATTATAAAAATACCTTGAGCAATGTTGTGAGTGTCTTAAGCCATTATCCCACATGTATCCCACGATGGCCCCCATGGTGGTATATAAAACCACAGAAAGTTACAAATTAGGAAGTAAAATTTTGAGTGAAATACCCTAGTGGAAGTAGATGAACCATGACACAACCCCTAAAATGAGTGAATCATGGCCTAACTGTATGTTCGCTTCTCTCCTATGGGAGCATCTCTCAATGGTGGTGAGTGTGGAGTTATAACATGTCTGGTTTCTATTGGTTTATTTCTTTTGTGGGCACCATGTTAGCTCTAGGGCCCATTCTTCACTCCTCTCATACTACCTAGTCTCATACTTTCTCAAACCAAATTTTATAAATATACCTTGAGAAATGCTACTATAGTATTAAGACATTATCCCACATGTATCCCACAATGGACCTCAAGGTGGTATATAAAGCACAAAACTCACATAGAGCTTTGTAAATTAGGAAGCAGGCTTTTGGGTCAAATACCCTAGTGAAAGTAGGTGAACCATGACCCAGCCCCTCAAATGAGGGAATCATGGCCTAGCTATTTGTTCTATCCTCTCCTATAGGAGAATTTCTCGATGGTGGTGAATGTGGATTTATCATCATGTGTGGTTTTTGTTGGATTATTTCTCTTGTTGTCCCCATACTGGCTCTAGGGTCCATTGTTCACTCCTCTCATACTACCCAGTCTCATACTTTCTCAAATAAAAAATTATAAAAATAACTTATGCAATGTTGCATTAGTCTTGAGCCATTATCCCACATGTATCCCATGATGACCCTCATGGTGATATATAAAGCACACCACCCATATAAAGATTTGCAAATTAAGAAGTAGGATTTTGGGTCAAATGCCCTGGTGGAAGTAGGTGAACCATGACCCAAACCCTCAAATTAGTGAATCATAGCCTAGTTGTATGCTCCATCCTCTCCTATAGGAGAATCGCTCGATGGTGATGAGCGTGGAGTTATCCTCATGTGTGGTTTTTGTTGGTTGATTTCCCTTGAGGGCCCCATGTTAGCTCTAGGGTCCATTCTTCACTCCTCTTGTACTACCCAATCTCGTACTTTCTTAAATAAAAAATTATAAAAATACCTTTAGCAATATTTTGAGAGTCTTGAGTTATTATACAATATGTATCTTAGGCTCTCATGGTTGTATATAAATAACAACATCCACATAGATATTTGTAAATTAGAAAGCATGCCTTTTGGTGAAAATTCCCTAGTGGAAGTAGGTGAACCATGATCCAACCCCTCAAACGAGTGAATCATGATCCAGTTGTATGATCCATACTCTCCAATGAGAGCATCACTCAAATGTGGTGAGTGTGGAGTTATCCCGAGGTATGGTTTCTATTGGTTTTCTCTTGCTAGCCCCATGTTAGCTCTAGGGTCCATTATTTAGTCCTCTCATACTACCAAGTCTCATACTTTCTCAAATAAAAATTTATAAATATACCTTGAGCAATGCTATGAGAGTCTTGAGAAATTATCCCACATATATCCCATGATGGTCTTCATGGTGTTATATAAAGCACAACACCCACATAGAGATTTACAAATTACGAAGTAGACTTTAGGGTGAAATGCGCTAGTGGAAGTAGGTGAACCATGACCCAACCCCTCAAAGTAGAGAATCATAGCCAAATTGTATGCTCCATTCTCTCCTAAGGGAGTATCACTCAAAGGTGGTGAGTGTGGATATATCCCGTTATGTGTTTTTTTTTTTGGTTTATTTCCCTTGTGGGCTCCATGCTAGCTCTAGGGTCCATTCTTCACTCGTATTATATTGTTCAGTATCATGCTTTCTCCAATAAAAAAATATAAAAATACCTTGACCACTGTTGTGAGAGTCTTGACCCGTTATCCCACATGTATCCTATGATTTCCCTCATAGTGGTATATAAAGCACAACACCCACATAGAGATTTACAAATTAGGAAATCATATTTTCAATGAAATGCCCTAGTGGAACTAGGTAATCCATGATATAGCCCCTCAAACGAGAAAATCATGGCCTAGTTGTATGCTCCATACTCTCCTATGGGAGAATCACTCAATGGTGGTGAGTATGGAGTTATCTTCATGTGTGGTTTCTGTTAGTTTATTTTTCTTGTGCGCCCCATGTTAGCTCTAGGGCCTATTCTTCATGACTCTCGTATTGCCTAGTCTCATACTTTCTCTAATACAAAATTATAAAAATACCTTGAGTAATGCTTTGAGAGTCTTGATCCATTATCCCACATGTATCCCACGATGGTCCTCATGATGGTATATAAAGCATAACACCCACATAGAGCTTTAAAAATTAGGAACCACATTTTTTTTTGTGAAATGAACTAGTAGAAGTAGGAAAACCATGACCCAACACCTACAATGAATGATTCATGACCCAGTTGTTGCTCCATCCTCTCCTATGGTAGCATCGCTTGATGGTGGTGAGTGTCGAATTATCCCCATGTGTGGATTCTATTGGTTGATTTCCCTTTTGGGCACCTTGTTAGCTCTAGGGTCCATTCTTCTCTACTCTCATACTCCCCAATCACATACTTCATCAAATAAAAAATTCTAAAAATTCCATGAGCAATGTTACAAGAGTATTGAGCCATTATCCAACATGTAACCTATGATGGCCCTCATGGTGGTATATAAAGCACAACATCCATATAAAGCTTTGTAAATTAGAAAGTAGGATTTAGAGTGAAATGCCCTAGTGACAGTAGGCAATCATGGTCCAATTGTATGCTCCATTCTCTCCTATGGTTGCATCACTTGATGGTGGTAAGTCTGGAGTTATTTCCATGTAAGGTTTTTTTGGTTGATTTTTCTTGTTAGCCCCATGTTGGCTCTAGGATCCATTCTTCACTCCTCTCATACTACCTAGTTTCATAGTTTCTCAAATGAAAAATTATAAAAATACCTTTATCAATGCTATGAAATTCTTGAACTATTATCCCACATGTATCCCACAATGGTTCTCATGCTGGTATATAAATCACAACATCCACATAGAGCTTTGTAAATTAGGAAGTAGTATTTTGGGTGAAATACCCTAGTGGAAGTAGGTAAACCATGATACAACCCCTCAAACAAGCGAATCGTGGCCTAACTATATGTTTCATTCTCTCCTATGGGAGCATCGATTGATGGTGGTGAGCATGGAGATATCCCCATATGTGGTTTCTATTGGTGTATTTTTGTTATGGGACCCATGCTAGCTCTGGGGTCCATTATTCCCTCGTCTTATATTGCCTAGTCTCATACTTTCTCCATTAAAAAAATATAAAAATACCTTGAGGACTATTGTGAGAGTCTTGCGCCATTTTCCCACATATATCCCGCGATGGCATTCATGGTGGTATATAAAGTACAACACCCACATAGAGCTTTGCAAATTAGGAAGCAAGATTTTGGGTGAAATGCCCTAGTGGAAGTAGGTAAACCATGACATAGCCCCTCAAATGAGTGAATCATGGCCCAATTGTATGCTCCATCCTCTCCTATGGGATAATCACTCAATGGTGGTGAGTGTGGAGTTATATTCATGTGTGGTTTTTGTTAGTTGGTTTTCCTTTTGGGCCCCATGTTAGCTCTAGGTCATATTCTTTGTTACTCTTGTACTACTTAGTTTCATAATTTTTCAAATAAAAAATTATAAAAATACCTTGAGAAATGCTATGAGAGAGTTGATACATTATCCCACATGTATCCTATGATGGCCCTCATGGTGGTATATAAAGCACAACATCCACAGAGATTTTCAAATTAGGAACCATGCTTTTGGGTGAAATGAACTAGTAGAAGTAGGAAACCATGATCAAACCCCTCAAACCAATGATTCATGGCCCAGATGTATGCTTCATACTCTTCTATGGTAGCATCGCTTGATGGTGGAAAGTATCGAGTTATCACCATGTGTGGTTTCTATTGGTTGATTTCCCCTATGGGTCCCTTGTTAGCTCTAAGTTCCATTCTTTGCTCCTATCATATTGCCCAATCACATACTTTATCAAATAAAAAGTAATAAAATTTCCTTGAGCAATGCTACGAGAGTCTTGAGCCATTATTCCACATGTATCCTATGATGGCCCTCATGGTGGTATATAAAGCACAACATCCACATAGAGCTTTGTAAATTATAAACTAGGCTTTAGGGTGAAATACCCTAGTGGAAGTAGGTGAACCATGACCTAGCCCCTCAAATGAGTGAATCATGGTCCAACCATATGCTTCATCCTCTCCTATGGGAGCATCACTCGATGGTGGTGAGTGTGGAGTTATTTTCATGTAAGATTTTTGTTGGTTGATTTCCCTTTTCAACCCCATGTTAGCTCTAGGGACCATTCTTTGCTCCTCTCATACTACCTAGTTTCATAGTTTCTGAAATAAAAAATTATAAAAATACCTTGAGAAATGCTATGAGATTCTAGAGTCGTTATCTCACATGTATACCATGATGGTCCTCATGGTGGTATAGAAAGCACAAAATCCACATAGAGATTTGCAAATTAGGAAGCAACCTTCTAGTGAAATGCCCTAGTGAAAGTAGGTGAAATGCCCTAGTGAAATGCTGCAAGAGTCTTGATCCATTATCACACATGTATCCCATGATGGCCCTTATGGTGGTATATAAAGCACAATACCCACATAGATCTTTGAAAATTAGGAAAAAGGCTTTTGGGAGAAATGCCCTAGTGGAGGTAGGTAAACCATGACCTAGACCCTCAATTGAGTGAATCATGGCCCAACTATATGCTCCATCCTCTCCTATGGAAGCATCACTCGATGGTGGTGAGTGTGGAGTTATCCTCTTGTGTGGTTTCTTTTTGTTTATATCCATTGTGGACCCCATGTTAGATCTAGGGCCCATTCTTTATGCCTCTCGTACTGACAACTCTCATACTTTCTCAAATAAAAAATTATAAAAATACCTTGAGCAATGCTATGAGAGTCTTGAGCCATTATCCCACATGTATCCCATGATGGTGCTCATGGTGGTTTTTAATTTAATACCCACATAGAGCATTGCAAATTAGGAAGTAGGGTTTTGGGTGAAATACACTAGCAGAAGTAGGAAAACCATGACCCGACCCTTCAAATAGGTGATTCATGGCCTAGTTATATGGTCCATCCTCTCCTATGGGAGCATCACTCAATGGTGGTGAGTGTTAAGTTATCCCCATGTGTGGTTTCTATTGGTTTATTTCTCTTTTGGGCCCCTTGTTAGCTATAGTGTCCATTCTTCACTCCTCTTGTACTGCCCAATCACATACTTTCTCAAATAAAAAATTATAAAAATTCCTTGAGCAATATTGTGAGAGTCTTGAGCCATTATCCCACATGTATCCCATGCTAGACCTCATGGTGGTATATAAAACACAACATCCACATAGAGCTTTACAAATTAAGAAGCATGATTTTGGGTGAAATGCCCTAGTGGAAGTAGGCAAACCATGATCCAGTACCTCAAATGAGAAAATCATGACCAAGTTGTATGGTACATCCTCTCCTATGGGAGCATCGCTCAATGGTGGTGAATGTGGAGTTATCCCAATATGTGGTTTATTTTGGTTGATTTCCCTTTGTGGGCTGCATGTTAGGTCTAGGGTCCATTCTTCGTTCCTCTTGTATTGCTCAGTCTCAAATAAAAATTTATAAAAATACCTTAAGCAATGTTGTGAGATTATTGAGCCATTATCCCACATGTATCCCATGATGGCCCTCATGGTGGTATATAAAGCACAACACCCACACAAAGCTTTGCAGATTAGAAAGTAGGCTTTTGGATCAAATTCCCTAGTGGAAGTAGGTGAACCATGATCTAGACCCTTAAACAAGCGAATCATGGGCTAGCTATATGCTCCATTATCTCCCATGGGAGCATCGCTCAATGGTGGTTACTTTGGAGTTATCACCATGTGTGGTTTTGTAGGTTGATTTCGCTTCTAGGCCCCATGTTAGCTCTAGGATACATTCATCACTCCTCTCATACTACCTAATCTCATACTTTCTCAACTAAAAAATTATAATAATACCTTGTGTAATGTTGCGAGAGTCATGAGCCATTATCCCACATATATCCCATTATGGATCTCATGGTGGTATATAAAGCATAAAACTCGCACAGACCTTTCCAAATTAGGAAGGAAGATTTTGGGTGAAATACCCCAGTGGAAGTAGGTAAATAATGATCCAGCACCTCAAACGAGTGAATCATGATCCATCTGTATTCTCCATTGTCTCTTATGAGAGCATCATTCGATGGTGGTGAGTGTGGAGTTATCTCCATATGTGGTTTTTATTGGTTTATTTCCATTGTGGGCCCCATGTTAGCTCTAGGGCCCATTATTTACTCCTCTTGTACTACCTAGTCTCATACTTTCTCAAATACAAAATTATAAAAATACCTTGAGCAATGTTGCAATTCTTAAGCCATTATCCCACATGTATCCCAAGATGTCCCTCTTGGTGGTTTATAAAACACAACACCCACATAAAGTTTTGCAAATTATGAAGGAAGATTTTGGGTGAAATACCTAGTGGAATTATGTGAACCATGACCCGACCCCTTAAATTAGTGAATCACGAACCAATTGTATTACCCATACTCTTTTGTGGGAGTATCACTCGATGGTGGTGAGTGTGGAGTTATCCCCATATGTGGCATTTGTTGGTTTATTTCCCATTATTTGCTCCTCTTCTACTACTTAGTCTCATACTTCAAATAAAAATTTAAAAAATACCTTGAGCAATGTTGTGAGAGTCTTGAGCAATTATCCCATATGTGTGCCATGATGGCCCTCATGGTGGTGTATAAAGCACAACATCCACATAGATCTTTACAAATTAGAAAGCAAAATTTTGGATCAAATGCCTTAGTGGAATAGGTAAACCATGACCCATACCCTTAAACAAGTGAATCATGGCCCAGCTATATGCTCCATTGTCTCCTATGGGAGCATTTCTCGATGGTGGTGATTGTGCAACTATCCCCATGTGTGGTTACTATTGGTTTATTTTCCTTGTGGGCTCCATATCAACTCTAGGGTCCATTCATTGCTCCTCTCATACTACTGAGTCTCATACTTTCTCAAATAAAAAATTGTAAAAATACCTTGAGAAATGTTCCAAGAGTCTTGAGCCATTATCCCACATGTATCCCATGATGGCCCTCATGGTGGTATATAAATAACAACACCCACATAGAGCTTTGCAAATTAGGAAGTAAGATTTTGGGTGCAATGCCCTAGTGGAAGTAGGTGAACCATGACCCAACCCCTAAAATGAGTGAATCATGGCCTAACTGTATGCTCCATCCTCTCCTATGGGAGCACCGTTCAATTGTAGTGAGTGTGGAGTTATCCCCATGTGTGGTTTATGTTGGTTGATTTCCCTTGTGGGTCGCATGTTAGCTCTAGGGTCTATTTTTCACTCCTCTTGTATAGCCCAGTCTCATACTTTCTAAATATATATATATATATAAATACCTTGAGCAATGTTGCGAGAGTCTTGAGCCATTATCTCATATGTATCCCATGATGGCCCTCTTGGTGGTATATAATGCACAACATCCACATAGATATTTGCAAATTAGAAAGCAGGATTTTGGGTGAAATTCCCTAGTGGAAGTAGGCAAACCATGAACCTATCCCTCAAACGAGTGAATTATGACCTATTTGTATGTTGCATCCTCTCCTATGGGAGAATCACTCTATGGTGGTGAGTGTGGAGTTATCCCCATATTTATTTTATGTTGATTGATTTCCCTTGTAGGTCCCATGTTAGCTCTAGGGTCCATTCTTTGCTTCTCTCGTACTAATAGTCTCATACTTTCTCAAATAAAAATTTATAAAATACTTTGAGCAATGTTGCGAGAGTCTTGAGCTATTATCCCACATGTATCCCACAATGCCCCTCATGGTGGTATATAAAGCATAACATCCACATAGATTGCAAATTAGGAAGTAATATTTTGCATCAAATACCCTAGTGGAAGTAGGTAAACTATGACCCAAACCCTAAAATGAGTGAATCATGGCCTAGCTATATGCTACATTATCTTCTATGGGAGCATCAATCGATGGTGGTGAGTTTGGAGTTATCCCCATGTGTGGTTTCTATTGGTTGATTTCCCTTGTGAGCTCCATGTTACCTCTAGGTTCTATTCTTCACTCCTCTTGTACTACCTAGTCTAACACTTTCTCAATTTTTTTTTTTATAAAAATACCTTGAGAAATGCTACAAGAATTTTTAGCCATTATACCACATGATCCCACGATGCACCTCATGGTGGTATATAAAGCACAACATCCACATAGAGCTTTGAAAATTAGGAAGTAGGATTTTGGGTGAAATGCCCTAGTGGAAGGAGGTAAACCATGAACCAATCCCTCAAATGAGCAAATTATGGCCCAGTTGTATGTTGTACCTCTCCTATGGGAGCATCACTCGATGGTGGTGAGTGTGGAGTTATCCCCATATATGGTTTCTATTGGTTGATTTCCCTAATGGGCCCCATGATAGATCTAGGGTAAATTCCTTGTTCCTCTTGTACTTCCCAGTCTCATACTTTCTCAAGTAAAAATTTATAAAAATACCTTGTGCAATGTTGTGAGAGTCTTGAGCCACTATCCCACATGTATGCCATGATGACACTCATGGTGGTATATAAATCACAATACCCACATAGAGCTTTGCAAATTAGGAAGGATGATTTTGGGTGAAATACCCTAGTGGAAGTAGGTGAACAATGACCTAGCCCCTCAAACAAGAAAATCATGGCCCAAATGTTTTCTCCATTATCTCATATGGGAGCATCGTTTAATGGTGGTGAGTGTGGAGTTATCTACATGTGTGGTTTTTATTGGTTCAATTCCCTTATGGGCCCCATGTTATCTCTAGGGTTCATTATATACTCCTCTTGTACTGTTTAGTCTCATACTTTCTCAAATAAAAAATTATAAAATACCTTGAGGAATGTTGCGACTCTTAAGCCATTATCCCACATGTATACCATGATGTCTCTCCTGGTGGTATATAAAACACAACACCCACATAGAGCTTTGCAAATTAGGAAGCAGGCTTTTGGGTGAAATGCCCTAGTACAATTAGGTGAACCATGACCTAGCCCCTTAAACAAGTGAATCATAGCCCAATTTTATTACCCATCCTCTCTTTTGGGAGCAACACTTGATGGTAGTGAGTGTGGAGTTATCTCCATATGTGGTTTTTGTTGGTTTATTTTCCACTTCTTTGCTCCTCTTGTACTACTTAGTCTCATACTTCAAATAAAAATTTATAAAAATACCTTGAGGATGTTGTGAGAGTCTTGATCCATTATCCCACATGTATCCCACGATGGCCCTCATGGTGGTATATAAAGCACAACACCCACATAGAGCTTTGCAAATTAGAAAGCAGACTTTTAGATACATGCCCTAGTGGAAGTAGGTGAACTATGACCCATATCCTCAAACAAGTGAATCATGGCCCAACTATATGCTCCATTGTCTCCTATGGGAACATTTTTTTATGGTGGTGACTGCGAAGTTATCCCCATATGTGATTTATATTGGTTGATTTCCCTTGTGGGCCCCATGTCAGCTCTAGGGACCATTCATCGCTCCTCTTGTACTACCGAGTCTCATAATTTCTCAAATAAAAAATTATAATAATACCTTGAGCAATGTTACAATAACCTTGAGGCATTATCCCACGTGTATCCCATGATGGCCCTCATGGTGGTATATAAAGCACAACACCCACATAGAGCTTTGCAAATTAGGAAGCATGTTTTTGGTGAAATACCCTTGTGGAAGTAGGTGAACCATGACCCAACCCCTCAAACGAGTGAATCATGGCCTAGTTGTATGCTCCATCCTCTCCTGTGGGAGCATTGCTTGATGGTGGCGAGTGTGGAGTTATCCTCATGTGTGGTTTCTATTTGTTGATTTTCCTTCTGGGCCCCATGTTAGCTCTATGGTCCATTCTTCATTCCTCTCATGCTATCGAGTCTCATACTTTCTCAAATAAAAAATTATAAAAATACCTTGAGCAACGTTGTGAGAGTCTTTAGCCATTATCCCACATCTATCCCATGATGGCCCTTATGGTGGTATATAAAGCACAATACTCACATAGAGATTTGAAAATTAGGAAGTAGGATTTTGCGTGAGATGCCCTAGTGGAAATAGGTGAACCATGATCCAACCCCTCAAACAAGTGAATCATGACCCAACCATATGCTTCATCCTCTCCTATGGGAGCATCGCTCGATGGTGGTGAGTGTGGAGTTATCCCCATGTGTGGTTTCTATTGGTTGATTTCCCTTGTGGACCCCATGTTACCTCTAGGGTCCATTCTTCACTCCTCTCATACTACCTAGTCTCATACTCTCTCAAATAATGCAACGCGAATGTTGACCCATTATCCCACATGTATCCCATGATGGCCCTCATGGTGGTATATAAAGCACAACACCCACATAGAGCTTTGCAAATTAGGAACCAGGTTTTTGGGGTGAAATTTTCTATTGGAAGTAGGTAAACCATGATCTAGCCCCTAAATGAGTGAATCATGGCCCAATCGTATGCTCCACCCTCTCCTATGGGAGCATCACTCGATGGTGGTGAGTGGAGTTATTCCCATGTGTCGTTTCTCTTATTTTATTTCTCTTGTGGGTCCCCTATTAGCTCTAGGTTCCATTCTTCGCTCCTCACATACTGACCAATTTCATACTTTATAAAATAATTTTTTTTTTTAAATACCTTGAGCAATTCTATGAGAGTCTTGAGCCATTATCCCACGTGTATCCCATGATGTCTTTGTAAATTAGGTATATAAAGCACAACACCCACATAGGGCTTTGTAAATTAGGAAGGAGGATTTTGGGTGAAATGCCCTAGTGGAAGTAGGTGAACCATGGCCCAACCCCTCAAACGAGCGAATCATGGCCCAACTGTATGCTCCATCCTCTCCTATGAGAGAATCACTCGATGGTGGTCAGTGGGGAGTTATCCCCATGTGTGATTTCGCTCTAGGGTCCATTCTTTGCTCCTCTTGTACTGCCTAGTCTCATACTTTCTCAAATAAAAATTTATAAAAATACCTTGAGCAATGTTGCGAGAGTCATGAGCCATTATCCCACATGTATCCCACGATGGCTCTCATAATGGTGTATAAAACATAACACCCACATAAAACTTTCTCAAATAAAAATCTATAAAAATACATTGAACAATGTTGCGAGAGTCATGAACCATTATCCCACATGTATCCCACGATAACCATCATAGTGTATAAAGCATAACACCCACATAAAGCTTTCTAAATTAGAAAGTATAAAAAACATATGGAGAGGTATTTTCTTTTAAAATGTTAAAAAGCGTTGTGGCAAAATTTCTCTTGTCAAACTTTTGATAATCGAGTACAGATTTAAATGTCTAAGTTTTTGGTTGTTCGATTTCTTTTTTATATATTTTCTCTATTTTAAATATGAGATAACTGGTCTTCTTTTTAACCAATTATTATAACGATTATTTTTATATAAACAATTGTTTTACTGGCATATAACTACAATGGAATTGCACAGATTTTCCACCAGCCGACACAAAAATCTAAAAAAGTACATGAGGACCTCTGAGGCTGTGAAACGCCCACTTTAATAGCTCACGGGGCCATTCATTTGCGTCAATAATGGTACTGTACTTACGTCCCACACTCTGGTTGACTTCTTGGAGAAGATGGACCCCGTTAGAGCAGAAAGAAACAGACATACACCTAACACGCTTTTTTAAAGTCCGCCAGTAAAATAATTTATCATGAGGTTTTGATAAATCATGATTCGCTTGTAAAAATGTACAAAAAATCTCAGTAGGCTTGTCTATACTTCCGTTCATGCTGTTTTGCATGCAAATTGAGGTTGCAAATACTGTTCATTTGCCAACTAGAATCGACAAGAACATTTGAGCTACCACCACAAGCTAAAGTTAATAACGTACGGGTTATTGAAAGGAGTCAACGTGGATCGACGTCACCACAAGCTAAAGTTAACAATGTACAGGTTATTGCAAGGATTCTGAGTGGACCGACGCGAATGAAGGTGTAAAAACGGCACATAGATAATAACTCGGTATACCCCACCTCTAAATTAATCTGTCATTCATATTGAACTGTAATCTATGCTTATAATGCATGGTATTCCCACAAAGGGAGAAAGGAATTGTTTGAATTAAAGCTGCAGGTGCGTCGCAGGCTCGAAACCGTCGAATCCTCGAGTGCCACCTCCAGCAGCCTCTCTCCCTCCCCTCACTATTGATTTCTAGTGAGCTGTATTTCATTGGAAGTATGCATTGATTTTATTATGTGGTTTTATCTACGATACATTTAAGGAATTTATACTTTGTCAAGGAATCCCAACGCATTGTAGTATTTTAAGTTTTTTTTTTTCTGGTAATCGGTCTCTTAATCTTTAAGGTCATTCACAGACACGGACTAGAGGAAACGTTGACAGGGTGAAGGACATTACAGGTTGACGGAATAGTGTGTGGAAGCACTGCATCTAGCTGGTATTCAACATTTTTGATGTGTAAAGCTACAAAAAAAAATAAAATTAAATAAATAAATAAATACCCACAACCCAGTTGAAAATGATTTTATTATAAATTGTTGTTTATTTAACTATGCATCCTGACATCAGGTCTACACCTGTGGAGGGGGAGACGCCTATACAAAGATCTAAACCGCCGTCTTCGGCAACTTATCGTGTTGATTTCATATTCTCCAAACAGAATATTGAAATTTGTTCTGCTGTTGTTGGTTACATCATTTTCTGCTCGCATGGCTTTCCCTGTCCAGATCTTGTTGGGAATAGTTGGTATGACATAAATCTCTCCATATTTCTTTATGAATAACTCAATCTACTTAGTTTTAGCATTCTGCATTAGTTTCATGTCCAGAAGGTCTCAAGGAGGCATTTATGCTTTGATCTTATTAGAATGACAGGATAGAGTGCAGACATAATCTCCATAGATTTAGTTAAAAGTATGACATATAGCGCAGACATGATTTACTCTACAGTTTCGTCAATCACTGGCTTCATTAGAATGATAGAAAAACCATGGGAGGGTTAGAGATATATCTAAAAAGATAGATAGATATTGAGTAAACCAAATTTTAATCATTATTAGACTTACTTAAGTCATGGCATTAGATAAAAATTAATTGAAAATTTGAAATGGTAGCATGTACTAGGTACTGGGTAGTCGAGCAATGATTTACTCAACCTTTTCATGAATCTTTGCATATAGGCTATTAATGGTAAGAATTAAATTACAAGGATGATATATAGCGCACGCAAGATATATTCGATAGGTCAAACGCATGGGATCTTTTTAAGTATATTTAGGTCTAGAATGGTCAACTGGTAATAGCTACAGCTTTAAATATTAATTTTTTATATCATAAAAAATATATTCTAATTTCTCTATTCACTTCAATGTTGCCGGAAGTCCTTAGAGTGCGTCATATGTTACAAACGTACCCTCCTTCTGTCCATTACAAAAAGTGCATTTGGTTCATTTCACTGAAAGTTAGTTTCTTGTGTCAGTTGGTGTGTATATTGAAATCTTCGTGACTAAGAGCCGATTCTGTGAGATAGTAGGTTAATGTGAACATAACTCATGTGACTGAAGCTGTATACTGATTTGTGTTGCAGGAAATGGAACTTCCATCGCACTGTTCTTGTCACCAATGTGAGTTCAATCTACACTCTACATAGCATTTCTTAGAGACAGATGCAACCAGGTGTTGGGTGTCCTTGGAAACATTAGGGTTTAAAATTAAACAATGACGTATATATTTTCAGAATTACCATCAAATTGTGCGCATGTAATCTGGCGATGATCCAAGTGAATGTTTATTGTCTGAAATCCGTTGTTTTCAAGAATTGCAGGGTCACGTTCTGGAGGATATTCAAGGAGAAGTCCACCAAAAAATATTCTGGTGCTCCTTATGTCTGCACCTTGTTCACCTGTGCTCTTTGGCTGCTCTACGGATCCCCATTTGTCAAACCTCATAGCACCTTGCTTCTTACAATCAATGGGGCAGGTTTTATTTTGGAGATGTTTTATCTCCTGTCCTTTCTGTCATATGCCACAGGAAAGACAAAGGTAACCTTTTATAACACTGTGACTTTCTGAACCATTGATGCCTATTACTACTAGATTCTCGAATTGTACGCTTTTGGATATCATAGATGAATTCCTAATTACATGTTAATGCAGGAAGCTAAACTACAATTGTAACATTCAATTTTCTGATATGGATTCTTGGGATGTATTCACATCCAGGTGATGATAAAGAGGTTGACCCTTGCCATGACGATTGCCTTTGCCATCGTAGTCGTGGTTACCATTTGTGCGCTGCACACTCGCAGTGATAGGAAGTTGGTGGTTGGCACTATAGGCATGATCCTCTCCCTTGTTATGTATGCCTCCCCTTTAGCTGTGGTAGTACGTATCTTTCCTTTCTTTTGCTTTCTTGAAATACAATTCCATTTTTGTCTACTAAGGAAAAAGAATGGCCAAATATTATGATTATTAGCCAAGATTTTGTCTGTTTACCAGAACCTCGTCATCCGCAACAAAAGCGTAGAATATATGCCATTTCTGCTCTCTCTATTCATCGCCTTAAATTCATTGGTCTGGTCTGCATATTCTGTAGTCACCCGCGATGTCTTCCTAGCTGTGAGTTTTTTTCTACTTTCCAAATCTTGTTGAGTTTTTTATTCCTCACATTCTATGTTTTTGGCAAGAAGGATCCTCTTATTTTTCTGATCTCTTTTTTTTGCCCACTTTGCAGGTGCCTAATGGTGTTGGTTTCATTCTAGGAATGATTCAGCTTACTGTTTACTTCATTTACAGAAATTCAAAGCCTATTTTACCAGTTTCTACTGAACTTCCTGAGACCGGAGAAATTGACAGAGGGATTGATCCACCCATTCAAATAGCGGAGGTCGAGAAATCAAATGCTACGAAAGTAGACATGATGGATGCTGCTGTTGCAGATCAAGTGTGACTTAATCACATCAATTGGCCAATATTCTCACAGGCCCATCAAACATATATAACAGACTATATTAGAGCTAACATGAGCAGATCAGGAGTAAGGCTAGGTACTCAACCGAATCATCAGTCCAGAAGACAGACACAAGAATGTTGAGTCCAGATCGAAGAAATATTAATTTTTTTTTGTTGCTAATTATTTTTCTCTTCAAAAAAATCTCTCTTTAACAGTGCAATTGTGGATCTACTATGGCACGAGATAATAATTTACAAATAAAACTAATGAAATAGTAATGGAGTTTTCAAGGCGTCAAAACTCACTATAAAGTTATAAACTACGATAACAGTATAGATACAATTTACAAATGCGTCTGCGTCAATGATCGTTGCATCACGTTTGGAATAACCGAATAAAAGATTCTCGTTGAAACCATTAAGAATAGTTAGAGTGTATACTAATATGAAAACCCTTGAGGGAGTTACCATTGAGCTAGACCTATCTCTCATTTTTAATTTGTGGATGACTTTATTCTTTTAAGTAAAGTTATAGTTAAGGAAACTTTTAATATTAAATAAATTATTAACTGTTTTTCTAAGGTTAAGGTTATTAGACAGTTGATTAATGAAAACAAATTTAAAGTTATTTTCTTTCACTGTTTTCCCATTTGATAAATTAAGATATAATAAGATCTGCCTTCCTATCACTTATTTAGGTATTCCCATCAATATTCAAAGGTAGAAAAATAAAGATTGGAATTGGCTGTTGGACAAAGTCAAGAAGAAAATGGAAAAGTGGACCAACATGTGGCTTTCTTATGGGGCTAGAATCACCTTGGTAAAATCTGTCCTTCAAGTTATTTATATTTATGTATCTTCCGTGTTGAATATCTCAAAGGTTGTTCTTCGAGAACTAGATCAAGTCAGCCATCGATTCCTTTGGAGTGGTACCAAGGAGAAAAGAAAACGGGCCTTGGTGAAATGGGACACTTTATGTCCTCCTAAGAATGAAGGGGGGTTAGGATTCCGATCTTATATTAATAACAACAAAGCTTTAGCTGCTAAATTATATTGGAGGATGTTGCATAACCCCAATGCTCTTTGGGCCAATAATCTTCATGCTAAATATGTTGAGAACAAAAGTACTGAAGACCTTGTTCGCTATCAACTTTCCACGAAAGGTTCTCCCATTTTAGCAGTTCTTAAGACTGGTGAGGATTTGATAAAGAAAATTTTATTTTGGATCATTCATAATGGTCAATAGGTAAATTTTTGGACAGATTCTTGGGATGGTCACAAGCCTTTGATAACTAAGTTCCCAATTGGAGGCCTTGGATGGAGGAGCTTCACCGAGCTAACTAGATAAACGTGACTAATTACTGAAGGTACCATACTGGTAATTCAAAGGTTGGTAGATATTGGATCCCTATTGAGGACTGGCCTATTCAAATCCTAGAAAGGCAAAGACAAGATATCCAAGGCATATTTCATATGAGATCTCTCTCTTGGTCCCATGAAAAATATTGTTTTGGATGGAACAACACTACTAAGGGTGAGTATTCAGTTGCTCAAGGTTATTTGACCTTATACCATAATAATCCCAACCAATCTTCTAACATATTTTCGCAGTTGTGGGCTCCAAAGATCTGGCCTAAGGTGAGGTTCTTTAGAAGATAATCTAAATTAATTTAATTAGAAAATAAATGAAGCTTTGGTGAAAGAAGAAATAGAAAATAACTTTTCACCAAAATTTACTACAAAGTAGTAAATTGGGTGTAAGTAACCTAATTATGTAACAATTAGGTACTCACCAAGTTTATCCAATTTTAATTGGATTAAAAAGAAATCTGGACTTTTCAAACATTCTATGGTTTGAGAATCTAATCTTATTTTATACATGGCCTATTTTCATTAATAGAAAATAGGTAGATATTATTTCCTTTGTCACTACTAGTCCTAATTCTACAACTCACCTATTCTCTAATAATAGTGTTAGTTGGTGATTATCTCTAGAAAAAGAGACCACCTACTCTTGATAAACTCTTTTCTACCCTTTGAAATTCTTCTCCACCAGAGTTGAAATGGAATAATGCATCTTTTAATAAGACCATTATTTAGCTTATATGTGGGGAAATTTGCTTATAAATTGAATGTCTCTTGAAGGAGGAAAGGACGAAATCTTGGAAGCTTAGGGAGTATGCTCTTCATTTCGGTGGATCAGAAACCAAAAAGCTTTTTAAAAAATACTATGGCTTACACTAAATACATTTAGTCAAGATGCGTAAAGGGAGTCTTGGAAGGAGGAACAATCTAAAAGAGGAACCTGGGATATCCTACTATGTTGAAATTTTCAGGTAAGAAGTTCTCTTCTCTTTAAAGTCGTTTTGGATACTCTTTAAATCGTGTTCTTCAGCGATAGAAATTCTCTTATATATTTGGATAATGTCTTCTCCCTATTATTTTGAGCTTACTTCTAAAAGTAATTAAGTGTGTTTTATTCTAGAACACTCACGTCAAAAATATATATATATGCGGTCATAGGCTAGGTTAGCCTTAGCGAATCTACGAAATCACTGTCTTATGTTTTCAGCATGACCACTGCTACCATAGCATAGTGGTTATGTCTCCTAGGGTGCAAGAGTTCGTAAATCGAGTAGCTGACATTTTACAGTACTGGTGGGACTTATTCCCCATGCATACGCATTCAAGAACAAAAATATAGGAAATAACAGTGGCTAAGATTGACAACAACCCCTTGCGGGTATGTAGAAAAACAATTTTGAGATTTTAGTGGAAGTAATGATCTATTGAACCTTTTCAAAATAGAGCACATTAAGTTTATTTCTCTGCTACATAATTGGTGTTCAACGGATGTGTACTCATCATCGTAATCTAAAAATCCATTTGATTTAGGCTCTCAGTGATGAATTTCGAATTAATTGTTGCTACTTCCCTGCAATCTGAAACTTAATTGAATCTATAATGATTATAAGTTTTAGAAGGGATAACTTGTGATGGGTAGGAGATGATGACTGAAATGTGTTATCTAATAATTTTAAAAGTAATTATTGAACCACTTCACTTCCATTCAGACCCAAATCATTTCTAGCACCATCGTTTATGGATTGGATGACAACACAGTGATCACAAAGTCATTTGAATTATTTATCTTTAATAAATGACTGTATATTGATATTAAAAATAGACTATGCACTCTGATTAGACCACAAGAACGACAATTATAAGAGGTCTGAGTTTCAACCTTTGGCTGGTCCCTTTCATGGTGTAAATTTGTAATTTACATGGATACCTTAGTATCTTACCTTATTGAAATGTCACCATGAGACATTAACCTGTTGATTATTATCACACTAAAATAGACTTTATGGACCATGATAGGAAACGAATTTAATGGATCATTATGTCTTTGTGAGTGCCTAGACGCGATGTTGTGTCCTGTACCAAAGGTATTTTGTTACACTGATCTATCTGACCCCAATATCCATAAACATGTTAAGAAGATTGTAGTTCTTATGTTGGAATTTCGTTCCACTTTATTACCTCATCTTTCTGTACTTCACGTGTTAAATAAAAATTGTGCTTCATGATCATTGTTGTTTAAATTGTTGAAATTAATAAACCAAATCTCACGCCAGGAAGAGCTTCGCCGCGAGGCACTTATAAATTGCCCTCGGAAAGTGCTTCGCTACGAAGCACATTCGTCACGCCCTCTAAAAATGCTTCGCCGCGAAGCACAAATCAGCAGCCCCTTGAAAACACTTCGCCGCGAAGCTCTTCAACCTTGCCCTCGGAGGATGCTTCGCTGCGAAGCAAATATAACTTGCCCCTGAAAATGCTTCGCCGCGAAGCAATATCATTCCGACACTTCGCAGTGAAAATCGCCGAAGCAGAAATCCGGTGCGGGAATTGACGCATTAATTTTCCAAATGTGCAAGTAGTTGGGGTTGTTCGGTGATTGGTTGAAAACCCATTTCGACATTTATTTCTTGTCAGCTGGTTGGTGGATTTATCCCGTGTTTTGTCCTCATCCCTCGTCTATAAATACCGGGGCCATTTTGTCATTTAGGAGAGTTGGAGGATAGAGGCCAGAGGAGAGCAGCAGAGAGGATTGGAGAGCCCAGAACAGCTGTAGAGCTAGGGTTTCGACCACCAGAGTCACAGAAGAGTGAAAGTAGCAACCGCCAAAAGCCGGAGAGTGGAGCAGCAACCTCCCATCATATTCGTGGGCTTGTCCTGTAGATATTTTATTTGGCAGAAGTTTGTAACCGCTTCAGAAAGAAACTTTGTAATCCGGCATTATATTTAATATAAAATATCTATTCTGCTATTTGGGCCTCTGTGTATTGTTCTTTGTCTTGGAGTATTGTTTTATCCGCAGACATTCCTCAGCTAGGGTTTGCCTCGAAGTGGCAAAACACCCGTTAGATCTAGAAGGGAAAACATGTTTATTTGTTTGGTGTGCCGAGAAAACACTTCGGCACTTTTATCTCCCCGAAGTGGAATCCAACAGCCACTTTGCCAAAGTTGCCACGAGCTGTCGTGCTTCACAGCTTTCCTGTCCGAAGCAGTCACTTCGGCTGGAAAATTATCAAAGTGATTTTACTTCGAAAGAAAACTGTGCGAAGCAGTTGCTTCGCTGGGAAATTTCCCGAAGCAGTTTTACTTCGGCAGTTTTTCCCCGAAGTGTTTACTTCGGGAGCTTTTTCTCCGAAGTTCCTCTCGAATTTCAACTCCTTTGGGAAGCATCTTTTCATGACGTGATTTAATCGAAATTTAATTAATTCCTTCAAATTGGTATCAGAGCCTATGGTGTCGTGACGCGGAGATAGAAGCATGGCTTCTGAAAATAATTCCCTGCAGTTACAGATCCCGCAATTTAATGGCAAGAACTATGATTACTGGAGCATCCAAATGAAAATCCTCTTTGGGTCTCAGGATTTGTGGGACTTTGTCAAGAATGGTTACCCATAACCGGCAGATGCAGCAGCACTGGCCGCCCTCTCCCAAGCTAACAAAGATCTTCTGAAGGAGAACCGAAAGAAAGACCAAAAGGCCCTATTCTATATCATGCAAGCGGTTGAAGAGACCATCTTCCCACAGATCACATCAGCCACCAAGGCCAAGCAGGCCTAGGAAATTTTGGCCAGCTCATACCAGGGCACCAACAAAGTGAAGTTGGTAAAACTACAGATGCTCATGAGGGAGTTCGAGAACCTGTAGATGAGTGTGTCAGAGTCGATGAGCGACTTCTTCACCTAAAAAACTGATGTCATCAACCAAATGCAGTTGAATGGTGAAATTGTGTAGAATCAAAGGATTGTGGAGAAAATTTTGCGAAGTCTGCTAGCAAAATTTGACTCTATTGTGATTGCAATAGAGGAGTCAAGAGATTTGACAACCCTCTCAATGGATGAACTAATGGGTTCTCTATAGACACATGAGCAGAGGTTGAGCCGCTCAACTTAGTCTTCTCTGGAGCAAGATTTCAAGGCACAAGTCTTAGTTTGAGATAGCGGTAGACAAGACTCCCACCATGGTGCCTCTAGTTCTCAAGGTGGAAGAGGCAGAAGCAGGCATGGGAGAAGTAAAAAGCAAGGAGGGAGATCAAACCCTCATGTCAGTGAGACCAGCTGCAACTTTCATTAGCAAGGAGGAAGAGACACTGGCAAAAATTAGCAAAGGAGATCTAGTCAGAAGAAGGACATGTCAAAGGTCCAATGCTACTACTGCAAAAAGTTTAGCCATTATATCTCACAGTTCAGAAAGAGGATGGCAGACGAGAATCAGCAACAGGCCCATTATACAGATGAAGCTATAAATGCGATAGGAGGAAATATGCTGCTGACTTATAGTGTTGAGAAGGAGAACAAGAAAAACATTTGGTATCTTGATAGTGGGTGCAGCAACCACATGACTAGGAACAGAGAGATGTTCTCACAACTGGATGAAATAGTCTAGTCTAAATTCAATATGGGGAACAACAAGGTTCCCATGATGGGGAAAGGAAAAATCCTCATCTGAACCCGACACAGAGAAAGAAAATAAATTTGTGATGTGTATTATGTGCCTGGGTTGAAAAACAACCTGCTAAGTGTTGGACAGCTTGTGCATAAGGGACACATTATAAAGTTCAAATACGATGTTTGTTCCATCAAATACAAAGTGCATGGGCAAATCGCAATCGTGTCAATGACAAAAAAAAAAAATTTTCCACTGCAGATTCATAATGAATCTTTAATGTCTTTGAGTGTAGTTGTGAAAGATGCTACCTGGATGTGGCATCTCAGATTTGGTCATTTGAATTTCAATGGCCTGAATTTGCTGCACAAGAAACAAATGGTGAAGGGTTTACCCCTTATTGAGCAACCGAACCAATTTTGTGAAGGTTGCCTGGTCGGTAAGCAGCATAGGGATGCATTCCCTGTAGGAAAATATTGGAGAGCATCATAGCCATTGGAGCTAGTGCACTCAGACATTTGCGGTCCCATGCAGACTAGCACATATGTCGAAAACAAATACTTCCTGACTTTCATTGATGACTTTAGCTGAAAGACATGGGTTTATCCCATTAATCTGAAGTTAGAGGCATTTGCAAAGTTTAAGGAGTTCAAGGCTCTGGTTGAGAAACAAAGCGGGTATTACGTGAAGACTCTCAGGATAGACGGAGGAGGAGAATACATCTCCAATGAATTCCATAACTTCTACAAGCAGCATGAAATTCGAAGGCATTTCACTACCAGATACACACTGCAGCAAAATGGTGTAGCTGAGAGGAAGAACAAAACTATCATGGAGATGGCATGGAGCATGCTGAAGGCAAAAAGTTTACCACATGAGTTCTGGGCAGAAGCTGTATCATGTGTAGTTTATCTGCTGAACAAATGTCCCACCAAGAGTGTGAAGGACAAAATTCCAGAGGAATCCTGGAACAATCTGAAGCCAAGTGTAGCTCATTTGCAAGTTTTTGGGTGCATAGCATATGCACATGTTCCAGATGAGAAAAGACAAAAGCTGGATGACAAAGCTAAAAAGTGCATCTTCACGGGGTACAAAGAAAAAGAAAAGGCATACAGGTTGTACAATCTAGTGACGAAGAAACTTGTCATTAGTCATGATGTGAAGTTCTTAGAGGATGAAGCCTAGAACTGGAAGTCAAAGACTGGTCAGCCTGAACCAGCAATTATTGAACCTATAAACTTGGAGGAATATAGTGTGCAACCACATGTACCTTCAAGTAGCAATAGTGGTTCCAGTAGTAGCACAACCTCATCATCCCTGTCACCTCCACTTGCAAGCATAATTCAAAACTTGAGGACACCTGCAAAGACTCGGAGCTTGCAAGACATCTATGAGGTAACCCATAATCAGTCAGATGAAGAATATTCTGAATTTGCTCAATTTACTGAGTGTGATCTAGTCAAGTTTGAAGAGGCAAGTTAGAATCACACATGGGTAAAAGCGATGGATGAGGAGATAGCAGCCATTGAGAAGAATGAGACATGGCAGCTAACTAATCTTCCAACAGGAAAGAAGACCATTGGGGTCAAGTGGGCGTATAAAAAAAAGTTCAATGCCCAAGGAGAAGTTGAAAGGCGTAAAGCTAGATTAGTGGCGAAAGGCTACAAGCAGAAGTCAGGAGTTGAATTTCATGAGGTGTATGCACCTGTAGCCCGACTTGACATAGTCAAAATGATTCTGGCACTAGCAGCTCAGAAAGGCTGGAGTGTGTACCAGATGGATGTCAAGTCTACCTTCCTGAACGAAGTGTTGGAAGAAGAGGTCTATATAGACCAGCCACCCGGATATGAAATACAAGGGCAAGAAGACAAGATCCTAAAGTTGAAGAAGGCCCTGTATGGGCTGAAGCAAGCACCCGGGCATGGTACAACCAAATTGACGGATATTTTTAGGAGAATGGGTTTCAAAAATGCCCATATGAGCACACCCTGTACCTGAAAATAAATGAAGTAGGGGAGATGACAATCGTCTACTTGTATGTGGATGATCTGATATATAATGACAATAACAACAACCTATTTGCGCAGTTCAGAATAGCCATGAAGACCGAGTTTGAAATGACAGACATGGGGCTGATGAAATTTTTTCTTGGTATTGAAGTTGACCAATCAGCAAATGTCATCTTCATTTATCAGGGCAAGTATGCTAAGGATGTCCTGAAGCATTTCAAGATGAAGAACAGTAAACCTGCCATCACCTCGGTAGCCACTGGCTTGAAGTTGAGCAAGACTGACAACAGTAGAAGCGTTGATCCAACTCTCTATAAAAGGTTAGTTGGAAGCTTGATGTACTTGACCACAACCAAGACAGATTTGATGTTTACTGTGAGTTTAATTAGTTAGTTTATGGAGTCACCCAAAGACACTCACTGGCAAGCAGGCAAGAGAATTTTGTGATATGTTAATGGCACGAGAAATCACGGACTCTACTATGCTAGACAAGACCAGCTTGAGTTGAATGGCTACACTAACAGTGATTCGGTCGGTAGCGTAGATGATCAAAAGAGCACTTCGGGATATGCCTTCCATTTTGGATCCAAAGTTGTCTCTTGGTCCTCGAAGAAGCAACCAATTGTTGCTTTATCTACAGTAGAAGTAGAGTACGTTGCTGCCACCTCAGTCACCTGCTAGGCAGTCTGGCTGAGAAGAGTTCTGAGTGAATTACATCATCCTCCAAATGCAGTAACAACAATATTTTGTGATAATAACTCTGCCATCGCTCTCTCAAAGGATCCAGTCTTCCACGGTCGGATGAAGCACATTGATATCTGGTATCATTTCATCAGAGATCTGGTGAAATTCAACAAAGTACAGTTACAGTTTTGTAGGTCCAAGAAGCAGCTGGCTGACATCTTCACAAAACCCTTGAAGGAGGAGGACTTCGCCAGACTGCGGATCATGTTGGGCGTTAGAAAATCTATGAAATTTGGTTTAAATGAGGGTGTTGAAATTAATAAACCAAATCTCATGCTAGGAAGAGCTTCACCGCGAAGGACTTATAAATTGCCCTCGAAAAGTGCTTCACTGTGAAGCACATTCGTCACGCCCTCTAAAAATACTTCGTCGTGAAGCACAACTCAGCAGCCCCTTGAAAACACTTTGTCGCAAAGCTTTTCAACCTTGCCCTCGGAGGATGCTTCACTGCGAAGCAAAAATAACTTGCCCCCTGAAAAATGCTTTTCCGCGAAGCAATATCATTCCAACACTTCGCAGTGAAAATTGCCGAAGGGGAAATCCAATGCGGGAATCGACGCATTAATTTTCCAAGCGTGCGAGTAGTTGGGATTGTTCGGTGATTGGTTGAAAACCCATTTCGGCATTTATTTCTTGTTAGATGGTTGGTGGATTTATCCCGTGTTTTGTCCTCATCCCTCATCTATAAATACTGGGGCCATTTTGTCATTTAGGAGAGTTGGAGGATAAAGGCCGGAGGAGAGCAGCAGAGAGGATTGGAGAGCCCAGAACAGCCGCAGAGCTAGGGTTTTGACCAGCTGAGTCATAGAAGAGTGAAAGTAGCAGCTGCCAACAATCGGAGAGTGGAGCAGCAGTCTCCCATCATATTCGTGGGCTTGTCCTATAGATATTTTATCTGGCAGAAGTTTGTAACCGCTTCAGAAAGAAGCTTTGTAATCCGACATTATATTTAATATAAAATATTTATTCTGCTATTTGGGTCTCTATGTATTGTTCTCTGTCTCGGAGTATTGTTTTATCCGCAGACATTCCTCAGCTAGGGTTTGCCCCGAAGTGGCAAAACACCTATTAGATCCAAAAGGGAAAACGTGTTTATTTGTTTGGTGTGCCGAGGAAGCACTTCGGCACTTTTATCTCCCCGAAGTGGAATCCAGTAGCCACTTTGTCGAAGTTTTTGCGAACTGCCGTGCTTTGCAGCTTTTCTGTCCGAAGCAGTCACTTCGGCTGGAAAATTCTCGAAGTGATTTTACTTCGAAAGAAAACTGTGCGAAGCAGTTGCTTCACTGGGAAATTTCCTGAAGCAGTTTTACTTCGGCAGTTTTTCCCGAAGTGTTTACTTCGGGAGATTTTTCTCCAAAGTTCCTCCCGAAGTCCAACTCCTTTGCGAAGCGTCTTTTTGTGACACGATTTAATCGAAATTTAATTAATTCCTTCATAAATATCGATTTGTCGATGTTTGAACTCATGATATTTAGCTTCGAACTTATTCTTTTCTCTTCCAATCTCAAGCTGGGGTATAGTGTACATGCAGAGAGCTAGTTGTTTATCAGTAAAGACACGACCAACACATGACATAGAGTTGATGATGGTACAAGTGGTTGTTCGATGGAATTAGAAAATTTAACCAAACCTACCTTATGCCCTATTTGATTTAGCCCATTATTTATGGAGAATAACTTTTATCATGTGCCATGTAAGAGAATATCTTATTTAAATACGATACCAAGACCTGGTAGCACTTCGTCATAAGTAGGGCTAATGGGTGATGACTCCACATTCGATGGGGTATCTCGTTAAGTGTGTCACATGACATCAGATACTCTAACAGTAAAATTTCTATACCCACTACTCCACATGGAATACAATTATTTGTTGTTGAAATAAAATGCTGACAAATAGATCTTGATGCTAGGGATTACCGCCTTCCATTCGATACATGGAAATCACTGATGTTCTATGATAGCTGAAGTTGGACGGGTCAGATCGGTGAGCATGATAGCAATAAAACAAACCCTTCTTTCATGCTCAATGTTGAATAGAAACCAATTCACATTTGGTCATCATTGAGGAATTTATTATGATCTCAACGAATATTAAAATTTAGGACACCAGCGAAGTATAAAATGTGGTCATCGAGAAACATGACCTTCAAAGGATTCTATAATATATAAGCTAATATGACTGTTATGTGGATTGACTAGAATTATCGATAGATTGATTGTTTTAAAACTACTACGGGATAAAACTTATGACCGTTGGGTCGTAGCTTGATAAAATCATTAGAAATACTTATAGGGAAGAACCCTTAGAATTTTAAGAGTTTCTAATGGGATTAAGATGAGCCCTTTGAGTATTGAATTTAGTAGTATGCTTTTCCTTTGGAAATTTTGTATAGTAGGGAATATTTAGACTTTTTAATTAAATAGAGAGCAATTCTAAAGATATTTGTCTTGAATTTGGTATTTCATAAAAGGTTATTTTAGGTTATGGACATGATACATTTTATATTTATGTTATAAGTATAGATATTGATAAAATAGTTAGATTGTAATTAGAAATTAATACATTTATATTTAATTGGTTTATGAATTAAAGGTATGGGACCTTGATTTAATGAACAGAGGATTGATTGTGTATCAATCTTAGAGATTGAATTTAAAATTCATTCTCGAGGGAAGTATGAGTTTCCCTCAATGTGGTTATACTCCTTAATATGCATTCGATGACCATTCATAAATCTGTGTCTATAAGAAATCGTGAAATTCTATGTATTATACAAATAAATTAGAGAAAGGAATTGGGAAATTCCTTAATTGCATCATGAGATTTAAAGGAACAGATGGATTCCTTAATTGTATGAGAAATACTTTAATGTTATAATGATGGCTTAGAGAAAGGAATTAGGAAATTCCTTAATTGCATCATGATATTTAAAAGGAACAGTTGGGTTCCTTTAATTGTATAATTGATTGAAAGGGATCTGTAGATGCCCTTCTATACTTGTATTATTTGACACCTTAAGTTTATGAATGAGAGGAAAAGACATATTTTGGAGGTTGGGTTTATTCCCCATGAGGGTTCCCAAGATAAATATGTGTCACTACATTTGTGGTTTGATTTGATATTTCTTGTGAATGTTGCATTTACTTTCAATATGTTATTAATGAATGTTATAAATGAGATGTTAATTGCTTGATGAATATGCAATCTTTTAGATCAATATGATAATGCTTATCATTTGTTAATTACTATTCAATTTGTAGTCAAGTTATGATGCAAGGAATGTATGTTTTTCTCTAATATGTTGTTGATTTAATAGATTATGAATATGACATTTACTTTCTGAAATGTTATTGATTAAATGAATTGTGAATGATGTAATTAGCTAGATTTACCTTTCAATGAGTATTTGGTATATTCAATTACTGGTTAGATTTAGAAAATATGATGTAATGAAATATATGCCTTGATCAAATGGTTATCTCATGTTATTTACTTTTCAATGAGATGTTTATAATGTAATGGGTTCTATACTCTAATGACTAATCATATCATAAACACTCATGGATGGTTTAACCAGAAACACTATAATAATAAAATGATAATTAATCTTGAAGTAATCCGAGTTGGAGCTCGGAGTGGGTTGGAGCCCACAAATGGCAATTTGGACTTGAGTTGTAGACCAAGTTAGGCCTTACATTCTGAGTTGATGCTCGAATGTACATGTGGAGTAGGTGCTCCCATGATGATGAAAGAATACCCTTTTGGTAATGAACTTAATTGATTCATTTATATAACAAAAGGGATGCCCTAAAATAAAAATATGATCAAATAAATTCTGAGAGGTATAAGGGAAAATAATCATGCTTAAGATGTCTATTCCAAGGATTGTGTAAGTTTGATCATGTGTAGTGATTTTGTTATCTTAGTGGCCCCATCAAGGAGATGTGGGTAGGAACTAAGATTGATGATTAACCATTGGTGTGGTTATTTTATCTATGATGGTTTTCCATTGGTGTGGTTCTCCATCTTCAAGGCATTCACCTACATACTAGTCTTGGTGGATAGTATGGTGAAGGGTGATTCCCTTTGGTGAGGGATAAAAACCTAATGCTTTGGTGAGCATTCTCATACCCGAGTGGTATGAGGGTTTTTGTAGAAGTTGGTCACTTCTACTCAAGAGTGACTCTGACCAAGTCTTAATATCTCTTGATGATGATTGCCTTGGAAACTTACAATCCAATTGGAATTATTCTATCTTAGATCATGATTATATCTCTTACTCTTGGAAGATAAATAAATGATTTAAAATATATATACATATATATATATATATTGTGGATGAGTAGTAGTAACAATTTGGGTTGTTACAGTTGGTATCAGAGCCCATGCTAACTAATGGATTCTATTTAGATCTAGGTTAGCAAAATATATGGGCAAGAAGAACCATAAGTTGGTTCAAATCCACTAAAGGATCACTTGAACTATGGTTGTCAAATTATTATATTATTAAAAATTCTAGGCTAAATGGCTATAGTCATACCTAGAAATGAATGATAAAGCTTGGTGAGATGAAATATAGCCACTAGAGATGGCCTAAGGGAGATAAAGATCTTCTATGCCAAAGTAATTTTGATACAGTCGAAAGAGCGTAGTCGCAGAACTACCAATCATCGGACTATAGATGTTCTTGGACTAAATTCTAGTTATACCTAAATTTGGCATAATGTAGAATGCAAAACAAACTAAAAGAATGTTTTCTTTAATTAATTCTTGTTACAATTTGACCTTTGGCCAAAGAGCTAAACATCTCAACCACAATGAACTCTAGTGGATTACTATTTTGTTTAGCAATAGTTCACCCAGAGATAGCCACAACCTGAACCTTTACCACGGTTGAAAATATCATCTTTCTTTGTCGTAATCTAGTAGATGTGCTTTGCACTATTTAAGCATTGAAATATGTTGTGAAGCGGTGCATGTGGTATTAATATTTGCGCATAATAACCTGATGGTAAAGACAAAAAGGTAAAACTCTAGTTATATATGGCTAAACTCAGTTTTGAGTCACTAAAGCCAATAGATATACATCACATTGTGTGAATACAAGTTAGTTTATTGAAATTGAAAACTAACTACTAGAAATTTAAGATCAAAAGATAAACAAAACAATGTTTTCTTTATTTAGATTTTTGATCAATGTTACAATACACTTTGGTTTTTCCAATCAGAGGCTATGGTGTAGGAAATGGTGGAACCCTTGTACACTCAACATAGTTGAATAACACCAAAACTATCCACTGGCATGAAACCCTAGTATGGTGAAAGAGAGCAAGGATACATTTAAGCATGGAAACCGCCCCCAAATTTCACCAAAAATATTTTCTTGACATGAAATTTTGGGGTGAACTATATCAAAACTCCGCCAAACAGCTTCGATAATCCGAGTATCCCAGCTTAGTAGTAAAGTATGCCACTCGACCACCCGGGTGGTGGTTGAATGTATTGAGGTGTGCTACACTATTTAAATCAGGAACTACCCATTATACCATACATGTGGTATTATTTTCCTAAGAAAACTGGAGCATAAACCTGCAACAATTGGATGAAACACAAAAACCAACAACTAAATATTTTATTGATGGAAGAAATTAAGCAGTTTTTGAATACAAATATGGTTTTTGGCCAGAACTAGGAGCTGGACATATTAGTGATGGTAAGATGAAAACCATCATGTCCTCAGTCAGAATCTGAGCTATCATAATCTTCAACTAGAGATAAGTCATGCTCTAAATAGATAAATGGAGGTGGAACATTGTAGCAAATTTTAATATATCTATCAAATACATAATATGGCCAAGGAGTACCATGATGTCCATACAAGATAAGATCCATTTCTGTCAGACATCGAGTCTGAGAGAGTCTATTCTAAATTTCCCATGATAAGTGAGTTTGCACATATCTTTGATAAAGAAGACTCTAATAAAGCTCGCTATTAAAAGCAACCTTTCTAGTGGGAACATACTTCTTGACAACATCCAGATAACACTGAGGCAAAAACTCAAAGGAAATATTTAAAGGATCTCTTATAGGAGATAACCAAGAATCTCCAAATTGGACATGGAAAGTCTAGTTTGGCCAACTGAAGAATCTATCAAACCATTCAAAATGACTTAAAGGACTTTCATTAGCAAAATAATTATGTGAATTATTTCTTAGCCAAACATCACAGTGTGAATCTTGAATAGAGGTTTCACAATATATCTGATCCATGGATATGAGAGCATTACGAGCTTCGATAGCTTGGCCTTGAAGGAAATTTTGCAACTCTTCTTTCTATCGAAGCAAATTTTGGGGAATCCAGACAAAAGAGTCATAAAACTCATGTTGATCCTCTTCATAGTGAAACATGTTGGCTACTCTCTGAACTGGTTTCCTACCGAAAAGAAGTTATGAGAATATTTCTTTCTTTTCGGTAATGTGCTTGATGTCAATAAGTACTTATGGCCAGATTTGAAAATGGTACCTAAAGATAAGACTCTAGAATAAGTGTGTACGAAATCGACTAATGAAGCCATTGAAGGAACAATGATGGGACTTTACGTAAAGTTAATGGCTATGATGAAAGGACACATGCTACCTCAAGAATTGAAGAGGTATAATGAGCCCTTGATCAGTCAAAAAAAAATCATCAGTAGGACAATCAAGCTGAATAAGAAATGCATCATGGAAGTTGAATGATCCACCTCGAGATCATCAAGATGCGATCGGTTAAATGAATGGACAAGATCGATATGTTGAAAATCAAACCAGATAATCACTTTGATCAATGGTAAAATTCTAGAAATGGATTGTATGCAATAACTTACAGGATTTTAATCCTTTCAACTACTCATGACGTCCAATACAATTATATTTATGGTAGGATTTTCCTGGATGATATTGGTTATAAGTGGAGTAAATCCCATTGTGTGTTTCATGATCCTTTTGCTTTTGATTACCGATCTATTGATGCATATACCCTAAAAAGGAAGGAATTGATCTCTAGTAGTGCTAGATCTAAGCAAGAAAAATGGTAGTTACAATAGGAAGTATAGTTATGGGAAAATCTAGGAGAGCAGTTGAAGAAACAACGAGGGAATATCTTGTGCAACACACCCAAGAAGATATATGGGCACAAGAAAGAATAAGGTTAGAGGTTGAGAGATATGCTACCATAGCAGAGCGAGATAGGCTCAGATTAGAGATAATACAAAGAAATAATTGGAGAGCAACAACAATGGTAGCCTTATATACAAAAAATCCACAATTTCGTCAAGCAAGGGAAGAATTTAATGTTGCATTCTTGGAATCCTATTTTGTTACATTATTGAACCACGATTTGCTTCCTCCACCACAACCAACTATTAATACATAGCATGGGAGAAGAAGAACCACTCATGCAACTTGGAGAACAACCCGAGGTAGAGATCGAGCAACCACTGGAACAATTGCTCCACCACCCTCTCTAGCTAAAAGTATCGATACAACATGGAGTGAGGAACGGACCAAGGAGCACCAACCCTAAGATCCATTCAGCCACCACTTTGTAGGCCACCACTTTGAAGTAGGGTATGTATGCCAAGGAATGTGGCATAAATGTAAACAACAAACCTTTGAAATTATATATTCCTGTATGTAGAAATAGAAAACAAATATTATGTGTGCATATTAAATGAATTTAATTAGTTTAAAGTTCATATTGTGAAATTTAGTGGAACTTATTAATATAACCAATAAATGAATATGGATTATGGATTTTTGTTTGTATGTTTTCGTAATCATGAAAAGTAAACTTATTTAATTAGAATAAAACTTAGAAGGATGGATTGGTGTCCATTCTTGGAGAAGGTATGGGACTTCTCCATGATTTTATGATGATATAAACTAGGAGACATCTAGGTGGATGCTCTGGTGATGGCAAATAGGTTGCCAAAATGAATCTTAGGATATATGTGAATATCCTAAATTGAGATTCTAAAATTATGATTTGTCTTTGATGACATCAAATTTTATCAGGTTAACTCATGGTAAGGGTTAACAAATTATACTATGATACTCCTTGGTGGGAGTTTTGATAAAATTAATGAGACTTTTTATGTCTAATATAGTACAAAAGCATAATTTCATGATATCTCTATGAAACCATTTTGCAAATTCTATTATTGCAGTTCTCTAGATTTAGTGATTGTGCAGTAATAGATGATTTGAAGCTGTAATTTTGTGATGGAATTTGTGTATTGATGATGTTTTCAATACTTATTGCTATGCAAAATGGATGTTTTGTTGCTTAAAGGACATGGTACTATTGATATTTTACATTTTTGTAGGTCCAGGTACTCTCATGGATGGAAGATGTTGCTTACCATCAAGAATGAGATGCTGAAAGTAAAAGAAAAATCTGATGACTCAGGTTGTAAAATAGAAGGATAAATACTAGTTTTGTAAGGTTTATGTACTCACTAAGGTAATTGTTCAAAACATAGAGGATTGTGTTTAATCCAAGGGGGGTGTATGTCATGGCCCATCCCCATGGATCCTTTCCAAAAGGCTACTAGTTAATTAGTGGGATGAGTTATTGATCAACAAAAGGGGTATAGACCCTAAAGAATACTACAAAATTTCAACTAGGGAATTTTGTAAAATTATAGAGAAGGATTTATTATCTTTCAAAAAAGATAATTTAAATTAATTTAATTAGAAAATAAATAAAGCCTTGGGAAATAGAAAATAAAATTTTACCAAAATTTACTACAAAATAGTAAATTGGGTGTAAATAACCTAATTATGTTACAATTAGGTACTCACCAAGCTTGTCCAATTTTAATTGGACTAAAAATAAATTTTGGACTCTTCAAATATTCTATTGTTTGAAAATCTAATCTTATTTTCTACATGGCCTATTTTCATTAATGGAAAATAGGTGGAGATTCTTTCCTTTGTCACTATTAGTCCTAATTCTACAACTAACCTATTCTCTAATAATAGTGTTAGTTGGTAATTATCTCTAGAAAACAAGGCCACCTACTCTTTGTGGACTCTTTTCTACTCTTTGAAATTCTCCTCCACAAAAGTTGAAATGTCTTATTTGAATGAAGGCATATTTTAATAAGACCACTATTTGGCTTATATAAGGGAAAATATGCCTATAAATTGAATGTCTCTTGGAGGAGGAAAACAATAAATCTTGAGGGCTTAGGAAGTATGCTTTCCACTTGGATGAATCAGAAACCAAAAATATTTTGAGAAAATACTATGGCTCACACTAAAGACATTTAGTCAAGATGAGTAAAGGGAGTCTTGGAAAGAGGAATAATCTAAAAGAGGAATCTGAGATCTCCTACTATGTTGAAATCTTCATAAAAGAGGTTCTCTTCTCTCTCTTCTCTTTAAAGTCATTTTGGATACTCTTGAAATCGTGTTCTTCAGCCATAGAATTTCTCTTATATATTTGGATAATATCTTCCTCCCTATTTTGAGCTTACTTATAAAAGTAAATAGGTGTGTTTTATTCTAGACCACTCACTTCAATAAATAAATAAATTAATTAATTAATTAATTAATTATATATATATATATATATATATATATATATATATATATATATATATATAAGATCATAGGCTAGGTTAGCCCTAGCGAATCTACGAAATCGCCGTCTTATGTTTTCACCACGATCACCACTGCCATAGCGTAGTGGTTGTCTCCTATGGTGCAAGAGTTCATAAATCGAGTAGATGACTTTTCGATCACCACTGCCATAGCGTAGTGATTCTCTCCTATGGTGCAAGAGTTCATAAATCGAGTAGATGACTTTTTACAGTACCGTTGGGACTTATTCCCTACGCATCTTCATTCAAGCAAAGAAACACAGGAAATAACGGCGGCTAAGATTGACAACAAGCACTTGTGTGTATGTAGAAAAACAATTTTGAGTTTTCGGTGGAAGTAATGATCTATTGAACCTTGCCAAAATAGAGCACGTTAAGTTGATTCCTCTGTTACATAATTGGCCTTCAACGGATGCGTACTCATCATCATAATCTAAAAATACGTTCGATTTAGGCTCTTAGTGACGCGTTTCAAATTAATTGTTGCTACTTCCTTGCAATCTGAAACGTAGTTGAATTTATAATGATTATAAGTTTTACAAGCGATAACTTGTGGTGGGTATCACCCTAATGATAGGAGATGGTGACTGAAATGTTATCTAATCATTTTAAAAGTAATTATTGAACCACTTCACTTCCATTCAGACCCAAATCATTTCTAGCACCACAGTTTGTGGATTGGATGATAGCACAGCGATCAAATAGTCATTTGAATTATTTATATTTAATAACTGAGTGTATCTTGATATAAACAATAGACTATGCACTCTGATTAGACCGCAAGAACGACAATTATAGGAGGTTTGAGTTTCAACCTTTGGCTCGTCCTCTTCATGGTGTAAATTTGTAATTTACATGGATACCTTTTTATCTTACCTTATTGAAATGTCACCGTGAGACTTTAATCTGTTGAGTATTATCACAATAAAATAGAATTTATGGACCGTGATAGGAAAAAAATTTAATGGATCATTACGTCTCTGTGAGTGCCTAAATGCAATGTCGTGTCCTGTACCAAAGGTATTTTTCTACACTGGTCCATCTGACCCGGATATCCATAAATCTGTTAAGAAGATTGTATTTCTTATGTTGGAATTTCGTTCCACTTTATTACCTCGTCTTGTGCTTTGTTTAAATATCGATTCGTTTATGATTGGACTGATGATCTTTAGCTTCGAACTTATTCTTTTCTCCTGCAATCTCAAGCTGGGGTATAGCGTACATGCAGAAAGCCAGTTGTTTATCATTAAAGACACGACCAACACACGACATAGAGTTGATGATGGTACAAGTAATCCCTTGCTCGTGTTCGGTGAAATTATAAAACTAAACCAAACGTACCTTACGCCCTACTTGATTTAGCTGTTTGATTAGCCCATTATTTATTGAGACCAACTTTTCTCATGCTCCATGCAAGAGAATATCTCATTTAAATATGATACCAAGACCTGGTAGCACTTGATCGTCATGAGTAGGGCTAATGGGCGATGAATTCACATCACATGGGGTGTCTCGTTAAACGTATCACATGACATTAGATTAACAGTAAAATTTCTATGCCCACTACTCTACATGGAATACAATTATTTGCTGTCGAAATAAAAGGCTGACAAACAGATCTTGATGCTAGGGATCACCAATGTTCTATGATAGTTGAAGTTGTACGGGTCGCGTCGATGAGTGTGATATCAATAAAACAAACCCTTCTTTCATGCTCAATGTCGTATAGAAACCAATTCACATTTGGTCATCGTTGAGGAATTTATTATGATCTCGGTGGATATTAAGATTTAGGACACAGTGAAGTATAAAATGTGGTCATTGAGAAAGATCACCTTCAAAGGATTATATAATATATGAGCTAATATGACCGTTATGTGGATTGATCGGAATTGTCGATAGATTGATTGTTTTAAAACTAGTACGAGATAAAACTTACGACCATTGGGTCTTAACTTGAGAAAATCATTAGAAATACTTATAGGGAAGAACCCTTAGAATTTTAAAAGTTTTTTACGGTATTAAGATGAGCCCTTTCAGTATTGAATGTAGTAGTATCCTTTTCCTTTGGGAATTTTGTATAGTGGGAATCTTTAGACTTTCTAATTAAATAGAGAGCAACTATACAGATATTTATCTTGAATTTGGTATTTCATAAAAGGTTATTTGAGGTTATAGACATGATGTATTTTATACTTATGCTATAAGTATAGATATTGATGGAATAGGTAGATTGTAATTAGAAAATAATATATTTATATTTAATTGGTTCATGAATTAAAGGTATGGGACCTTGATTTAATGAATAGGGGATTGATTGTGTATCAATTATGGAGACTGAATTTAAAATTCATTCTTGAGGGAAGTATGGGATTCCCTCATTGTTGTTATACTCAGTAATATGCATCCGATGACCATTCATAAATCTGCGTGTCTATAAGAAATCATGAAACTCTATGTATTATACAAATGACTTAGAAAAAGGAATTGGGAAATTCCTTAATGGCATCATGAGCTTTAAAGGAACAAATGGATTCCTTAATTGTATGAGAATTACTTTAATGTTATAATGATGGATTAGAGAAAGGAATTAGGAAAATTCCTCAATTGCATCATGATATTTAAAAGAAATAGTTGGGTTTCTTGAATTGTATAATTTATAAAAAAAGGATCCGTAGATGCCCTTCTATACTTGTATTATTTGACACTTTAAATTTTATGAATGAGAGGAAAATACATTTTTGAGGTTGGGTTTATTCCCCATGAGGGTTCCCAGGATAAATATGTGTCACTATATTTGTGGTTTGATTTGTTAATTATTGTGATTGTTGCATTTAATTTCAATACATCATTAATAAATATTATAAATGAAATATTCATTACATTGATATGTAATCTGTTAGATCAATATGATAATGTCTACCATTTAATAATTACTATCCAACTTGTAGTCAAGTTATGATGTAAAGAATAAATGTTTTTCTCTAGTATGTTGATGAGTTAAGAGTTTATTAATATGACATTTACTTTCTGAAATGTTATTGGTTATATGAAATGAGAATGATGTAGTCAGATAGATTTACCTTTCGTAGTATTTGGTATATTCAATTACTGGTTAGATTCAGATAATTTTATGTAATAAAATATATATCTTGATCAAATGTAGATCTCATGTTATTCACTTTTCAATAAGATGTTTATAATGTAGTGGGTTCTATACTATAATGAATTATTTTGTGCTAATCATATCATAAACACTCATGGATGGATTATCCCGAAGCACTATAATAAAAAAATAATAATTAATCTTGAGATAATCTGAGTTGGAGCTCAGAGTGGATTGGAGCCCACGAATGGCAAATTGGACTTGAGTTGTAAACCAAGTCAAACCTTACATTCCGAGTGGATGCTCGAATGTACATGAGGAGTAGGTTCTCCCATGATGATTAAAATATACCTTTCGATAATGAACTTAATTGATTCATTTATATAACAAAAGGGATGCCCTAAAATAAAAAGGTATTAAAATAAATTCTGAGAGGAATAAGGGAAAATTAATCATGCTTTATGATGTTTATTTCAAGGATTTTTGTAAGTTTAATCATGTGTAGTGATTTTGTTACATTAGTGGCCCCATCAAGAGATGTGGGTAGGAACTAAGATTGATGTATAACCATTGGTGTGGTTATTTTATTCATGATGGTTTTCTATTGGTGTGGTTCTCCATATTCAAGGCATTCACCTACATACTAGTCTTGGTGGATAGTATGGTGTAGGGTGATTTCTATTTGGTTATGGATAAAAACCTAATGCTTTGGTGAGCATTCTCATACCCGAGTGGTATGAGGATTTTTGTAGAATTTGGTCACTTTAACATAAGAGTGACTTTGACCAAGTATTAATATTTCTTGATGATAATTACCTTGGAAAATTATAGTCTAGCTAGAATGATTCAATCTTAGATCATGATTATGTCTCTTACTCTTGGAAGATAAATAAATGGTTTTAAAAAAAAATTATGGATGAGCAGTGGTAACAATTTGGGTTGTTACAACATGAATGTATGGCAAGGTCAACTTGGGGATATGTTGCAACAAGTTGTAGTATTTTAAGGGCTCAAGGTATGTGGAGACAACATGCACTTACCCTTCATGAGTGTACTTCAAATATTGGTGAGCTATGAATGGCACACACTTCATGTTCCTAATATAGGGTCTGCCTAGCAATATATTATAAGCCATTGCACCCTCTAAGATATGAAACAACATTGGTATGGTTTTTTGTTCCACCTAAATAGGTAAGACTAAAGTGCCAACCATTGAGCACAAAGTATCGTTGAATGCTCTGAGGGTATATGTGAATGTAACAATACGGGATGCTGGAAGACCTAGATGTTGGAGGGAATTTGTGGTGATGAAATTACTTGAAGAACCAGTGTCAATTAGAACTATTTTGTAAGGTGTTCCATTTACACATGTAATAATGTTTAAGGGAGGATAAAACCCATCATTTGATATTGGTTTGAGTTCATGTTTATGGAATGTGATTACTAGATCTTTGCACTGCTGAATGTGCCCCATGAAATTGATAAAGGAGTTAAACTCTTGGGGCTACAGTTCAATCAACTTAATATTCTCCATAAGAACTTCTCGATGAGGTGGAGACTATTGGATAAGCTCATAGATAGAGAGTCAAGTTGATATTGTTAATAAGATTTGAGCAAGCTTTCTTTTTATGGTGAAAACTAGACAAGGTGGAGGGCTTTGCACTGGAGGTGGTATATGCTATGATGTGGAGGGAATATCATTTTGGATAACTCATATTCCTTGTCATGATGTTAACCATCCTGATAAACCCTTATTGAAGAGGTGTTGTCTAAATCTTGTTTACCTATTTTGCTTCATTTACCTGCACCTCGTGAGTGGGCAATGGGTCTTTAAAGACACCCATTTTTTGATTATTTATCGCAAGAGTATTATCAATTTGAAGATCATTCATATAAATCATGTCTTGTACTAGGTGTTTGAAACCATAGTATGTTTACACGTCATACCCATTATGCCTATGGTACTTACAATATAGGTCTTCATGACATCCCATGGACTTTAATTTACCCATACTCAGATCTATATATCGTATATTAGGTAGAGTGATTGCTTTGGCTACACATAGATGATTTAATAGGGAATACATAGATTGAGTGAAGGGTGTAAATTGTCATGGAGGGCAATGTTGCTATTTTTACCCTTGATTCACCGAAGTGTTGTTATTGTAACTTGCAGGAGGAAGTTGGACCTAATAGTTTACCTTCTAAGGTAGCATTGGTTGCATAGGTCTAGGAATACTAAAGGCAACTTGATTAATTGCTATCAACTTTGGTTGTGTTGGATTACCCTTTGTGTTCTTATTCCACTCCTTTTTACGGGTTTCACAATCTTTCCCTCTTGAATTTTGATTTATTCAATTTTTCTATCCTGCTCTAGAGCATCTTCAAGAGTTTGGTATTGTTGGAGTTGCAACAATAATAAAATTGGCTTTAAAAAAATCTTGGAAAATATGCAAGTCAACTCAGACACTGGTAGTAGGTATGGTAGCTTAGCGAGAAGCATTCACCACCTGTTACCATAATCTATGATTGACTTGTTGTCATACTTCTTCAACCTTGTGAGGTCTCTCAAAGTTACCTTTCACTTAGTGTTAAAGGTGAAACATTCCAGGAATGCATCCATAAATTATTCAAATCCATGGACACTATACCTTGGGAGTTTATTGTACCACTTTACGACTATACTAGAGAGAGTGATTAGAAATATTCTCAAAAGTAAGGCATCGTGATCCTGGATACTAAAGAATTGGTTCATGAACCTAGTAACATGCTCCTACACATCTTCCTCTCATTTTAATCTATCCAACATGGGTATTTTGAAATGCTATGGGTATGGAGGAGAAGGTATCGATGGGTGAAGCAGTTGACTGTGAAGCTGGCACAAAGTGGGCTTTTGAAGCCTGGACCTAGAGGTCTTGTTTTATATTATTTCTATACATTCAAAAAATTATTTATACACATCAAAGGATTTGATATCCTCCTCTTTGCTTTTGCTCCACAAGGGAGGGTGAGGAATGTCAAGAATATGGTGTGGTGGTTGATTGTCATCAATCATGCCTCCATAAGGTGCTTCTAGATATTCCTCTTTCGGTTCTAGATCATCGCAAGCTCCATAAGGTGTTTCCTGAATTAGCCTACAAGGAGGGACAAACACCTGTAAAAGGTGATCTATGTTTGACCTAGGAGGAAAATCCTTATTAGGCATAGGAGGTCGAGGAGGCAACATTTGATTAGGCCTAGGATGCCTATTTTAATTAAAAGTAGGTTGCCTTTGATGAACCCCCTATCTATGAGTACGTGGGGTAGGGACCCCATTGCGTAAGGTCTATTGGAACAAATCATGGATTTGTTGTTCAATACTTTGCTTCTCTAACTAATGATGGTGATCCAAGCATTGTTTATCTATCCGAAGATGATTCAATTGAGCTTGGTGGTCAGCATATCTTTTAACAACTTGGTTTATCTGATCAGTTGTGCGAGGTCTATTAGACCTAACACTATTTCCATGATGCCTATATTTTTTAGAATGTTATGAAATGTTAAATATGAGATTCTATTGATAAATGGAGGTCATGTTTACTTGAGGCTTAGTCCTAAAAATACATTCTTTATACTCAAATAGTGCAGAAGCACATTGTGCTTGTGTAGAATAATTAAACTAAGGAGAATCAAGACTCTCCTCATGTCTTCCTTCATCAATTAGGAAGATAAAGGCTGAATTTTCTCGTCCAGTACGATGAGTATCATACTCATATTGGTACTTATATTTCTAAGATATATTGGGGAAATTTAAGGATGTATTTTTATCATTTGGCTCTATCCATGGTGTGTATTATTGGTCCTATCTATGGATGGACCAAGTATACTGAGCAAGCACGTAAATATGTGGTATTTCTCTATTTTTTATGCCTTAATGCACTGTTTCCATTCTTGAGATAAGGCATGTGAAGTGTCTATATCTAGAAAGTATATTCTATGATTAGGACCAATACATATAAGGGTATCCCATGTAGGGGTCCCTTTTAGGTTAGGTTTCTGATTTGACATTCTAGTAATTGGGTGAGTGGGAGGCCACCAATGAGGTATAATCATATCCTTAGGATCAAATTAGAGATGGTCTATATCTCCTAGTCTACTCTTCACAATGTCAACCCTTGAATTGGCTTGGCTACGGGTGCATACCGTAGCTACTTAGTTCCAAACCCTATGTGATTATCTCTTTTACAAATTTTAATGATGCAACAAACAAGAATGGAAATATACAATAATACAAGTGTTTATATCTTTTAAATATTTAATGTGTGTTCCCTAAAACTGTATGGTGTGTTTTTTATTTATTGTTTGCAAAGAGATCTATTTTCACGTGTTTGAATATGGTTGATGTAACTCTCAATTTATTTAAAGGATTTCACCTGTATACTCATAGCTCAAAAATCGGTAATGAAGTCTAGTCATGTAAACCAACCAAAGTATGGATAAGAAGCCCATACCCGGTCAGGGAGCACAAGTCCTGCCATTCCTCACCCATATTGATCGTGGGTAGTGATACACCCTCAAAAGAGGAATGTGTGTTATTTTCCATGGCTAAGACGATTCTTGGAGTAAGCTTTGGCCAAAAAATAGGATTCGTATCATGCAATCCAATGGGTGGAGATGAATCCCATCATCATTGGTCTCTATTAGTGTTTTGATATGAAGTTCCAACTCACTAATATTAAAATGTGATGTGGTGTGTGTGGTTCCTTTTATACTTAAAGAAAGTAAATCAAAAGAGCACTCAATGATACTTCACTAAATGTAAAATAACATTTCACTTTTCATAATAATTGAATAAATAATAGAACCTACAAAATGCATACCCTATATGGCAACCTAACTGTTAGGTAGGTTGCAAACAATCAAATCATGCAAATGCATTCTTAGTTGTTCCTTTCCTGTTTTTCTTTTCTTTTTGTTTTTTTTTTTAATAAAAAGCAAAATCTACTTTTCAAAAAAACAAGGAAAAGACAAAAGAACTAAATCTAACCTTCTCTAAATAGTAATATTGTAAATTAAAGGTCTAGATACTCATATTGAAAGCCTAATATGATGTTGTTTCTATCAATTTAAGTTGCAGGCTCCATGTTTTGTGGTCATCCTAGGATGGGATGGTTGCAAATTTGTGGGCCATCCTTGGATGTTCCAATTAGGAAATCAGGGATCATTTCAAGATAGAATGGCTAAAAACTACAACATTTCAGAGACAAAAACAAATTTAAAACTTGCCTAAATGAAACAGGATATGGGTCCCACCATGATTGCCACTATAGAGATGAAAAAATGGTGAACCTAGCAAAGGGAAATGAAACGCATCTATTTATTTAAGCATTCAAAAGTGACATTAATGTAAGCATGATGACAATATAAGTGAAATAAATGGGGGTTCTATTTATATTAATCCATTTATCATATCCACAGTTACAAAAACATACCCTTAAGGGCTCTTAATTGATACAATTCATTACAAGGTTCAAAGGATCTAATCCTTTCATAAACTCAAGGTGTGTTTCAATGTCTTCCTCACACTCACGAATTGAAGAGAAGGTTTGTGTTACCACTGTGATGATCTATCCATATGTTAACTTGTAGCTCCTTTATTGCATGCTAAAATACCTGGATCTATACATAAAGAAATCAAATTTGTTAATAGCATGTACGGATTAACATGAAATTAGAAAGATGCATGCAATATTGAATATAAAATGTGAAATAGGTGGTGCAAAACTATTTCAAATTATACCAAAAATTAGTATAATGAATATTATATACTTTAGATATGATCTATGCAGAAACATAAAGAAAATTGTATGCATAATTCATGGTTGTCCCTGGGTGTTCCAATTGGGACTATTAGAATGAAAAACTAATTGAAGGTCCAAAACTGCTCAAAATGGCACAAAATCCTCTTATAATATATAAAAACTATTCTAGAAATGATATATGCTGAAATTGAACCAAAATTATGTGAAAATTCATGGTCATCCCTGGGCGTTCCAATTATGACTGTTAACCATCCCAGGTGGGGATGACTAGCAAACCTTGTGTTTCGTACCACCAATTACTCTAGGATCTGGTTCAAACTACTCCTAGGGGTGTTTTTGTTAAATTTTATTATCTAATTCATAGAAATGGATGGGTTTTGGAATGAATTTACATATTTTTGGGTGACTTGGAAACCTCCTTCGATTGATGAAGATTCCAAGTGGAAACATGAGGGGAAAGGGGAGAGTGAATCTTGGTAGCACTTCAATTCAAATTATTGCATATACCCCTCTTTTAAAATGGGTGTATTGACTCCATTTTTTCCCAAAATGGCCACGAGATCAAATGGTCAAGTTAGGGTATGGAAGGCAGGTGCCACCATTTGTCAAAACCCTTGCCATGCGTTGGGTGGAAGAAGCCTCCCATTTTGGCCTCCAATTTGTAGGTTGTGATGGATTTTATAGGCTCTTAATATGTCATAAATTATTGAGTGGGATAAATGGTAGAATTTTATTGCCATTTCTCCTGCCCTTGACTTTTCAAGGGGCCTAGACCATGGTCATCCCACCTAGGGATGATTGCTGGTGGTCATCCCTAGGTGGGACAACCATGAATTGTGGTCATCTTGGGGTGGGACGACCATGGATACATGGCCCAAAACTTCCCAAAAGTTGGGTAAACCTTCCAAAAGTGGTTAGGAAAACTATTTAACCCCTAATGGTTGCCCAAGGGGGCCATATGCTATCGATAAGAGTGCATCATTGCAGTCTAATCGAATTGATGCAATTTTAGTGTCTATAGAGTTGATATTATCAAATCCAAATACCAACATGATGGAAAGCAATTTATTAGAGATTCATTACCCCTCCAAGGCTTAGGTTTTTTGTCTAGAATAATATGGTGTAGATTAGATATCTGTAGAGGTGGTAGGTGGTGTTTGTAATATGGTAGGTTTGTCAACTTGTGGAGTGATGTGTGGGTGATTGAGGTTTCAATGGAGTCAAGATCAGAGTTGGCTTTAGTCAAACCAATTACAAATTATTTTTGGGGGAATAATATTTGTGATTTCATTGAAAGGATTAAAGACCACCCCCAATGGAAACCATTTGACTTCCCAAGAATTTTGGTGGAGGAAAGGAGGGTATTTGATGAAATTTTAAATATTATTAAATGGATTAAAATTCCTAGAAGAGGAATATCAGATAGATTCATCTAGGCATTAGAGAAGGCTGGAAAATTCTATATCAAATCAGCTTATTTAGCATTATATGGTCCTTTTGATCCTTGGTTTCCATTAGATAAAATTTGGCTAAAAGGACTGACTCCAAAAATCAATATTTTCTTCTACTTGGTCGTACAAGGAAAATTTCTAACTTTAGACAATCACAAAAAAAGAGGTATGATTTTTCCTAATATTTGTTTCTTTTACAAAAATACAGAGGAATCCCCACTCCATATTCTTTTTAGTTGTCCTTTATTACATGAGGTTTTTAGCTACATTTTCAAATATTTGAATATCCAATTTGTGTTTTAGAATAACCTACAGGATGTGCTAATCTAATGGGTTTCTCCCTACCCATCTCTCTGCATTTGATGTTTTTGTAAATTTAGCCTTCCTCGTATCTAGTGGTGGATTTGTAAGGAAAGAAACTCAAGGGCATTTACGGATGTTGCTCATTCAACTAAAGTTGTGGCTTTGTAGGCAATTTTTTTTGTAGAGAACATGAGAACCCTAAATATGAGTGTTGTGACTATAGAGCAAGAATGATCAATGGAGAGATCTCTTGGATTCAATGCCAATCCTCAACTTTTCAAACCTGTTGTGCCTCCGAACAGGGCTAGGGTTAAGTGGGAGCCACCTCCAATTGGTTGGCTGAAGTTGAATTTTAACAATGCATATAAATGAATCTAGATCCTAAAAGTATTGAAGAGATTATAAGGAACCATGATGACTTGATAATTTTAGCCTTTGTCGAATCCAAGGCCCTATTCCAAGGAGTTTCTCTATTGGATTTTTTAAGTTGTAGGAAACTAATCATTGAAGGGGAATCCCTTAATATTATAAATATGGTAAGAGTGAATCAATCTCCTACCTAGACTATCTCAAACTTTCTTTTGGAAGTTCAAAGACACATCCAAAATCTGGAAGAGGTTTAGTTAAGTATACATAGAGGGAAGGTAATCAAGGAACCAATTTATTGGCTAACAAAGGAGTTATTTAGAATGGTTTAGTGGTGTGGTGGGATAATTTCATGGTGGATATTGCTTCTATAAATAATTACCTCATACAGAATTAGTCGTTGATCTACTTTGATCAACTTGGTATTGATGATTTGGCTACAAAACTTGGGATCGCTTGTTGATTTTTATTTTTTACACTAGATTTCATATTTCCAAGCTACTATTTCCTCTTTGCAAACCACAATATCCAATGTAGAAGAAAGTCATGCCTTGAGGGATTGGTAGGCCTAGGAAAGAAATGACCTCAAGTAGGATAATATGACTGGTGCATGGATTGGTTCATGGTTTAGGTCTTGCTATTGATTTGTGTGTGGTTGGTTATATCTGAAATCTTGATTTGGTTTCATTTTTTTTTAAGTTTTATATTATGTATGGTCTTACCTAGGTACTGGTTTTTCTTTGGAAGGGATAACTCCTCTGATTAGTCATTCCTTGATTATTACCTTATGTAAGTAATTTTGGCTCCATATTTTTGGGTGGGTCTTAGTATCTTTTGTACAAGGTTTAGAGATCCTTTAAAAATTCCTTCATCCATCTAATAAAAAAATAAAATAAAAAAGAAAATTTAACTACAACAAATCGAAGGTAGAAAACAAAAGCAATTTATCTTTGAATCAATTATGCATAGTAATATATTTTAAAACTATCAAGAAACACATGGTTGGCTATTACTATTATTGCCACATAGTGTCTTCATGTACCCTTGGGTTCTTTATTAATTTTATAGAATTCAAATTACATGGGTTTTAAAGTCCACTTATCGGTAACACTCACCCTATGCTAGATCCTTATGTCGTATTTCCTACCTTATCATCCTTCATAAACCAAATTTTCCCACACTTCATTACAATATTTTTTCTCTCTCTCTCTCTCCTCTCTCACAAATTTGTAAATACACAAATTATGCATGCAACCTATGATACAACATTTTATGTGAAGAACACAAGCTTATATTGCAAGGGAGGGTGAAAAATATAAGATTAAATTTTACTTTTCTTTCTCAAACAATATTATCCAATATTATCAATGGAAATATCAATAACATTTATCAAAGCAATGAATAAATCATCACACACAATAGATACACCAATTTAACATGGTTCACCCAATGTGGGCTACTCCACAGAGAAAATATTTCCCTAAAATTTCTCAACAAATATCTTGGGAATCACTTCCCTATTACAATTTTTATGGACCTCTATCCAAAGGAGACACTAATCCCCTAATGCTCCGATTCATGGATGTCTCTCCATATAATAACTCTATCTTCCCAGCTCGTTCACGAATCACACTCCACAAGAGAACTCCTTCCCCTTGCTCTAGTTCATGGAACTCTATCCATAGGAGAACTCTTTCTCCTCTGCTATGGCTAGTGATATTCTAGAAGACTACTACCCCCACTACACTGGCTTGTAAAACTCTCTCCATAGAAGACCCTTGTCCTTACTTAGAAGGCCTTTATCCTCACTGACCTAACTAAATGATCTCTATCCACTGAAGACTACTATCCTCTGCTCTATAACCTCCAAAGCTTGTTCTCAAATCTATCTCATATCTACACCAAACTCTATCCCAAGAGTAGTACAAATATTCTCTAACTCTATCTTAGGTTTAGCACAAATCTGATATCAAATTTACACCAAAATCTATCCTCAAATCTATCCTTAAGTCTTAACACAAAGCTTGATCTAATCATAAATCAAATCTACTTACATTTTCCCCAATCCTTAACACAAATATTGAAAAAATCAATCAACCAAATCTACTCTTAAGTATTCATAAATATTTACCTTAAATCTATGCTCAAGTCCTCTCAAGAACTTGCTCAATATACTCTCAAGTATTCACCAAGACTTACCTCAAATCTGCCTACAAGTCCTCTCTAGAACTTGCTCAATATGCTCTCAAGTCTTTACCAAGACTTGCTCAAATTTACCTACAAGTCCTATCTAGAACTTGATAAATTTGCTCTCAAGTATTCACCAAGAATTTCTTAAATCTTCCTACAAGTCCTCTCTAGAACTTGCTCAATCTTCTCTCAAGTCTTCCCAAAGACTTTCTCAAATCTAGCTACAAGTCTTTAACAATACTTGCCTCAAATCTACCTACAAGTCTTCATCAAGACTTTCTCAACTCTACCCTTAAGCTTTAACAAAAGCTTGCTCAATTATTTCCTTAAGCTTTCACAAAAGCTTGCTCAAATCTACTCAAAAACGTACTCAATACATATCACAAGATATGTTCAATCAATCTCAAATATTGCACACAATGATATCAATTGCTTTGTCTAATATTTAAAGTAATTCCTTTAACTTGAAGTAGTTTAGACATATTCTGTTAAGAATTATTTTAACCTCTGGAACACATAGAGAATGATGTACTCTATCAAAAAATCAATATTTTCTACTCAATAATTAAGTCTATCGCTTTCACAAATCTTATTTCTAATGTTTGCACATTCACTTTCAATATCACTCAAAACCAATGCTCAAGAAGTTTCACTCAATCATTCAATCAATGAAAAACAACTTTCACACAAACCCTAAAAAAGTGGTTTCATAATTTTTCAACCAAAGCGCACAATGTGGTTCTCAAAACCTAACTGACATAATCTTCCATCTCTATCTCCAATGTTCTCTAAGCATTCACCAATCATGCATATAAAAACTCACTCAAATATTTCCAACAATCCTATCAAACAATCATTTTCAATACACGTTATATTTCACAACATTCAATCCCACAACACTTCAATAAAAATATGAAGTGAACATACCTTATTGTTTTGATGGAGATATATCTTCAAAACCTGTTTTACTCACCATAATTTTTTTTTGCCAATTCTAGGTTAGATAGAAACAATCTATCTCAAAATCTCCACAGGAATATTTTACCTCAACAAATATTTCACCATATAAGAAATACAATAAAATATCAAGACTCAAATACACCTTATTACTCCTTCTTTAAAAGTAACTCCAATCAATAGATCATTTACTCACTAAATAAAAATGACAATATCCCTATGGCTCCTTTTAACTCTAACTCAACATAAAATATTTAAATCCAAATCTCAACCTTCCAAACACTTTAATATTATAACTCAAAATAAATTTCAAATTGCAATAATAAATTCCTCTGAATACACCTTATAATTTGCAATTCTTAACCCAACATACATACCAAATTACACCAAAACAATTCCTTACACACACCTTATAATCTCCAATTCTCAATCCAACATATAGGAAAAATAATAATATTAATAATATTTTAGCCACTTTAATAAAAAAAAATGTTGCGCGTCTCAAACACTAACATGCACTCCACGTGAATCAAACTCACCTTCACTGCCTACCTAGCGCCTTAGCCATGGCTAGGCTACCACTTGGGCTGCACACCCACACGAACACCAATATGCCCTCGCTGACCTTTGTATCCTCTACAGGTGCCAAAATCATTTAAAAAAAACACTTCCCTCTGCTATCGTCGAGAATCAAACGTGGGACCTCTATTCCACCAATGCCTTATGCTGCCAAGCCTTGACACTAGGCCACCCATGCATATGGTGATAGGGATGCACACTCTTCTCCTTTTATTCATCCATAGTCCACCTTTAGTTTTTTTTTAAATAAAAAGCTTCGTCTTTTGTTGCTCACAAAAATCGCATCAATAATTTTTAACCTTTTGCATGCGCAATATCGAAGACTTGCTTTATGCCATTAAACCTTATGGTATAAATACCATACTCCTTCCTTTCTCAAAATTTATGTTTTGTGTCCAACCCTTACTTAGGGTTATAATTAATTTATAAGTAACCTTAGGCTTTTCTTTTAACCCTTAAATATTATAATAGTAAATATTAAAATATTATTTATTTTGGGCCTAGGTGTTTTTCTTTTTTTTAACCTTAGGCATTATCTTAACACCCTTAATATTATAATAATGAATATTATAATATTTTTTCCTTTAGGCATAGGTATCTCCTTCCTTCAGGATATTTAGCCAACCTTTTGACAAATCATGTGAAGCTTTAAAACAAATCTCTTGGGCTTAAAATATAAATATTTCAACCCTCATTTTGTAAATCCCTTGCACCGACTTTTGACATAACTAACACTGACTCTTGATATCAATGACAACATAAATACTCAAAATTTCCAACATTATGGTTGCATTGCCCGATCACATGGTACCCTATGACCTTAAAAAGTCACATGGTACCATGCGACCAATCTTAATACACTCTAAAATATACCTCTTGGTCCCACATGCTATTTTTCACCTTCACCCCATGCAAATTCCTCATTTTCTTCCATATACTTGTAATTTTATCAATTATTTCATCTCAACAAACACTTTGTCAAGTGTTTCATTGCTACTTCATTTTCACCTCTCATCACCTCATCACTTGAGGGGGTAGACATATCAAATAAAACTACTTTATGCATGATCAATAATCAAACACTCAATATTGAAAAATTATGGTTGTCTAAGAACCTTTGCCAAAGATAATATTAAGCCCCTCCTTTGTTGGGGTAACTTAAAACTAAACTTTCTCTTCTCATAAAAAATCCAATCCAATTGAACATTTTATGGACCCAATATTTGAGCCTATAGGTTAATCATGAATTTCCTTATTTAGAATGATATTTGAAAGACCACTCATGAATGAAGCACCTGATCAAGACCTATCAAGGGTTGAACGACTTATCAAATCAAATCAATCTTAACAAAGCATCAAAGGAAAAGTTTCAAATACATTCACTCCTTTCACAATTGGGGCATCTTACATTGATCATGACAGTAATAAAATCTTGCATCTACTCTCCCAAAAACCACCATGGCATGAAAAATGCCATCATCATCTACAATCATCCATCATCAATTCTTCTTTATCAAAATAAAATCATCATCCGATGTCAAAAATTTTTGCACTATTCCATGTCTTCACACACTGAAGTACAAAAATGGATAAATGTAGACACCTAAAAATCATACATCGTCACTTGTCCGTATTCACGATTGATTAAATCATAAAAATCACAAAATTACATTAATTAGCCTTAAAACACCTTGCATTTATTAAAAGTACTATTCATAAGCTCCTTGGGCCACTTAAGCCCTTTCCTATGCTTAACCATGGTCCTCATGTGACCACCATCAAAGGCTTAACCTTGGTAAACCTTTACCTTGGATAAAAGTTACTTTATGAGAAAAAATCACTTTATCATTAAAGTGCACTTAAAAGGCTAAACTCATGTTTAATTAGCATTAATCATAATTAAGCTCTAGCCTTCCACCTCATCCCCTTGACCTTGGTCTAACCTATGGTCAACCTAATCAGGGTTAACACTAATCCTTGCTCACACATGTGTGCACCCATAATCCTAATGGATATTTTTTTCTCACACATGTGTGCACTACTCATCCAAATGGATATTTAAAATATCCTCTTTCAAGGCATGGGAAGAGGTGAGTCATATTCCACCTCATCCTCCACATGGGTGAAGGATTCCTTCACACAAAACCACTCATGAGCCATAGTGCCCAAGGGAAATGTCAAAAGGGATACCTCATGTGGGACACCTCATAGGGGACACCTCATGAGGGACACCTCATAGGGGACACCTCATCCCCTCCCCTAGCCTCTCCAAAGTTCTATAAATAGTAGTCATTTTATTCTAAAATATATCCACCCTAATTTTATATAACAAAACTCTATCAAAATATAATCAGACCATTATCCATCAATCACCCATCAATCATCATGACAAACATTCCTTTTGCATCTCTTTGTGTACTATTTTGACAAGTTTTTGTAGGTTTTAAATCCAACCTAGCATCGACCAGGTGTTTCAAAAATAGTAGAACAACGTTATTTTATACCAAAATAAAAAAGAGCAATTATAGTTAGAGATGTAGGGTACCCATGATTTATAGTTGGTCACACCCTAGGGTGCAAATCTACTCAGAGTTTGATCCTAGCCAACATTAGGCCACAAAACCCTTCAGACAAGTAACCTTCATTGTTTTTATAGCATTTACAGTCACTTCCAACAACTTTCTTTATGCATCATATTATTTTATTTTGTATCTTTTATCTTAATAAATATGGGGTTGATCTATGATAGACCCCCAAATTTTCTAACTCCCTTTTGCAGGTCATACAGGTCTTGAGGATAGATTTGATCAATAGTGGCACACTAGCATTAATCCCACCTAATTTGAGGATCCTTGAAAGACCGATTCAAGGTATTGTCGACTCGTTTATTGAAGAAAAACAGATTTTCATCCCATGAAATCTCACCTCGTAGCCTGCTAAGGAAAACTCACAAAGAAAAGGAGAATATCTTGTAACCCTTTTTTGAACATATATATTAAAAGATAATTACCCGTATTCATGTGTGTTTAAATACTTAGGCCTTATTAGTTGCAGGTGAAATTGCTAGAAGAATCATTTGTAGAGATATATTATAATCATATTTATAGATAATTAAATGGGGAAGAATATGGTCTATCAAAATTTGCCTTGGATATTCTAGTTGGTACTTGGATAAAAGGAGTACTGCATGGGACCATGATTCCACCATAGTCTATCCTCTTTTGATACTTGTTTCTATTTTATAGAAGATGTATTTTACGACAAATTTTGTGTTCATTTTGGAGTTTTGTTGATGATCAAAATCATATCTTAATATGACTGATGATCCCAAGGCTAAAGTATTAAAGTAACACTTTTGTAAGATGATTGCAAGTTGACACTAGGCTATACAAAGTTTTTTTATTTATAAAGTTTGGTAGATATTTTAAAACAACTTCAAATTTTAAAATAACTTTAGATGGTATTTTTTAGTAATGCCTATATGAAAGTATAAATACTCATCTCATTATAATTTATTTTTTATCTTTGAAATAAAAATTGTTTTTTGTGACAAACAAAAATCAATGGATTTAAAGTTTATTAGATTTTTCAATTATTATTAGTATTTTAGAACTTTTAAAAATAACAAATAATCAAGAATATCATAGATGCAAACTATTTAAATATTTATTATTTAATTTTATTTATCATTTTATATAGAGAAATATACGTCCATCAAGATAAAAGCGTAATTTTTCTTTAATTAATTAAGTAATTTTATTTTTTATATAATATATATATATATATATATATATATATATATAATCTAAATCTAATTTTAATGGGACTATTTAGTAAGGCTTATATGAATACATAAATACTCATCTTAGTGCAATTTTATTTTTTTTTTTAATTCTAAAATGAAAATTATTTTTTTAAGAAAAAAGTCAATGAATTTAAAGTTTATTACATTTTTCAATTGTTATTAGTGTTTTTAACACTTTTTAAAATAACAAAAAAACAAGAATAACATTGATGTAAATCATTTATATATTTATTTTTTGATTTTATTTATTATTTTATAGAGAGAAATATGTGTCCTTAAAAATAAAAGTGTTTTGATAGAGGCTCTATGAGGGTTTCAAAGAGGCTCTGCTAGGGTTTCAGTCGTATGTTGTTGTTTCTTGTTTGTTATTCCATAGGTTGCTATACCATTTGTGCCCTATTGAGATTTGCACACATTATGCCATTCATAGTTACTACTCTGTATTGGGTGGAGGTCTTCATCCCTTTCAATGGCTACCTCTTAGGCCACTATTTTATTGGTTAGTGAATTTGCAGCTGTTGAGAGCCATGGCACTAGTAAAACGACCTAGGAAGTTTATCCTGAAGGTAGTTCCTCAGTAGCGAACATATCCTTGAAAATGTAAGATATTGATAATTCTTGTAAATGGTTTGAAAGTCACACCTTGGTAGTGTACTTTTTGGGGAGGATTCCTAGTGACTCGCTAATCCAAAAATGGATTCAACAAGTATGGCAGCCATATGGCATAAAAGTTGATCATAGTCAAAACCTTACTAAAGATATTTTTCATTTTTAGTTTATTTATCCGCAACATGTAGTTACATTTATGAGCAAAGGGCCTTAGTATATTAGAAATACCCTTTTAATTTTATAGTTTCTATTGATGTTTCCTTACGGGTCACCATTTGGGTGGAATTCCCAGGTCTCTCTTTACCCCTTTGGCCATTCTTGCCACAAATGGTTACACCCATTGGCAAGTTTATGTGCATAGAGCTACAAACATTCTATGTTATACGACCATACAAAGACATTTGCGTTGAAATTTATCTACCAAAGGATCTAAAGGATTCTATTAATATTCAAGTTAGGGAGACCTATTCATAACAACAAGTGGTTTATATCAATCTCCCAAATACATGTTATCGGTTTCAATCTACTACCTACAAGATAAAATATTGTCATCTTATAGAGGGTCGATTCAGAAATCAGGCTTCAATAGAGACACCTTCAAACACAAATAAATATGTCCCTCCCACTAATGGAAGGGAGGAATGGACTTCTATCACCAAGAAGAACAAAAAATGAAATTTACCACAAACTTCTATAGAAACTGGTAAAAAGGAGTCTCAATCGAGCTCTCAGTCCGAGGTTTCTCATGCATCATCTATAGAAGGAACTTTTGTTTCTCTTCCTATAGGTACCTAATATGGTAATAACAAAACAAATTACCTAATTATTCAATCCTCCCAGTCAGATAAGCCATCAACTATGCCAATGTTTGCTTCCTCAATGGAATGCCAGGATTCTCCACCTAATATACGTAGTCTAGTTTGGGATACCTCAAGAGTCCCTTTGGAGAAGCAATGACAAACATATTTTTTTCATGAAAACCATAATAGGTTTCTCACAAATACCTTTGAATCCTTAGTAGATTTTTGAGGACTCTGAGGTCCTCAAAGGAAATATGATCCTCAATCGTATCTCATGAAGTGCTTATCTTGGAATGTCAGGGGTTTGAGAGATCCTATGTGCAAGTACATAGTGAGACAAGGTCTAGATGACTTCAAGTTAAAAATGGTAATATTGATATCCTTTATCTTCAAGAAGTCAAAGTCACTAATTTTATGTTGTCAAGTACTTGCTCCTTTCTCTGGCCTCAAGGCCACACATTTCATACTATGCATGATATTGATAAAGGAGGGGCAGTAATTTATCTTTCAAAATATTATAATTTTAAAATGATATATTGGGGTTATGACGCTTCTAATCATGTTGTTTGGGTTGTGATGGAGATTGATGGCCATATTCTTGGTGTACCTATGCTCCTAACGATGCCAATAATTTTTGTGTATTGTGGCAGTGGGTAGTACTCTCTCTTCCTCCTCATTTTTGGTTATTCTTTGGGGACTTCAATATGATTGAATTCCCACATGATAAATTGGGTATTCTTCCCATGAGGTGGGCCACAAGGGAAAGAGAAGCATAGATTTTCATGAAAGAAAAATTGGGGCTCTCTGATCCTAATAATTTCTTTTTACCCTATTCATTCCTAGCTAGTGCTTAGTTCACATGGTCTAACAATCAACAAGGTGAGAATCATGTTTTGAAAATATTGCATGAAGAACACAAGCTTATATTGAGAGGGGGGGTGAACAGTATAAGACCACTTTTTACTTTTTTCTTCAAATCAACTTTCAATTCAGTATTATGCAGTGTATAGAAAGCAGTATCAATAGCAGTAATCCAAGCAATGCACAAAACACCATCCACAATAGAGACATAGCAAGTTACGTGGTTCACCCAATGCGAGCTACTCCATAGATAAAATCTTTCACTAAATTTTATCAAATCAAAATCTGGGAATTCCTTTCCCAATTACAATGTTTATGGGCACCAACCCAAAGGAGACACCAATACCCTAGCTCTGTCCTGGCTTGTGATCCTCTAGAAGACCTCTGCCTCCTCTGCCCTTAGCAAATGGAACTCTATCCACTTGTCTTCCTTGCTCTGGCTGGAGACCTCTGTCCTCAACTTTATCACCTCCAAAGCTAGTCCTTGAAATTGCACTAAACATAGTCCTTCGGTCTAGTACAAATGTCCTCGATCTCTTTCTATGATCTGCACCAAACATAGTCCTTCGATCTGGCACAAATGTCCTTGTCCTATTTCTCTGGTCTGCATAAAAACACAGTCCTTCACTCTTTTTGTGCAATCACAACTGCTCTTGATCAAACTTCGACCTTTGCACCTCTGTGCAATCACAACCGTATAGTCTTCGCACATTCTACTTCCTTGCAATCTCTCTCACTTAGAAGATTTGATGAAATGCACTCTGTACACTGCTATCGAATTTTGCACTCTATCTACGAATGTCGCACTTCGAACGCACACTTCAATCGATGTTGTTTCTCTCCAAACAACCATCCTTTTATACTAATACTTTTCAAGATCAAAAACTTGATCTTAGTCGGCTGCACAACTCTAAGCTACGTCGATCACAAACCCTAATCTTCGTCGGCCCAGATTTAACTTTGTCGGCTTCACTACCTCTACAACTCCTCTGTAGCTTCTACCGTGAAACTACAACATATCGCAATATCGTGAAACCTTTGCAACCGTACACTATCTTATAGCTTTTTTCATGATATCGCGACACTTTCTGCTTCTACTGACATCATCTTCACTTCTATCACAAAATCATGACCCTTCTGTCTTCATGGCCTTCTTCTCTGCTTTTGTCGTGAAATCATGACATTCCTACCTCTGCTGACGTCATCTTCAATTCTGTCATGAAATCATGACCCTTCTATCTTCATGGCCTTCTTCTAGGCTTGCACTAGCGAAAACAAAACATGTCATGAAATCGCAACACTTTCATTGCCTTATGCTTTTCTCTGCCTTACGCCCGCGAAACCGAAACATGTTGTGAAATCATGATGCTTTCGCCTTCGAGCTCTTCCTTCTTGAATTCATTGTGAAATCATGATGCTTATTTTGTTGAAGACTTGCTTACTGTCTCTGTCATGAAATCGTGACACTTTCTGCATTCATAAGCTTTCTCTTCAACTTGTCACGAAATCACGATGCTTTCAGCTTTCGTACGTCTTCTTTGCAACCTGTCGCGAAATCGTGACAGTTCTCATTTCAGACTCTTCCCTTTGCTGCATGTCATGAAATCGTGATAGTTATCACTTTGAGTTCTATAGCACGTCGTGAAATCGTGACAGTTCTCACTTTGACTTCTGTAGCATGTCGCGAAATCGTGACACTTTTTCTCCTTAGCGCTTTTCTTTTCTTCAAGTTGCAAAAACCCGAAATGTCACGATATCGTGACACTTTTTCTCCCAGACTCTCTCTCTTGCATTATGTCACGAAATCACGACACTTTTTCTTTCGGAATCTCTCTCCTGCAACATGTCGCAAAATCACGACACTTTTTTGTCCGTTCAACTTTCCTTGCAATATGTCGCGAAATCGCAACATTTCTAACTCGAACATTCTCGCTCCTCTCAGAGTCGCGAAACTGCAACATGTCGCGATATCGTGACACTTTTCTAAAAATCTTTCTCTCTCTTGCCTAAGTCATGAAAATGCGACATGTCGCGATATCGCGACACTTTTCCAAAAATCTTTCTCTCTCCTGTTTAAGTCGCGAAACTGCGACATGTCGCGATATCGCGACATTTTTCCGACTTACTCACTTTTCCAACTTACACTATTCTTTCGAGCTTGTCAGCTTGGGGTTTGCCAGAGACCTTTGAAATTTTCATGTCGTAACCTTCATCAACACACATTATTTGACATCAAAAAAAATTCCTTCATCAAATTCCTTTGAAATCTTCTTGACATAAATGACAACTTAAACACTTGAGTAAATGCAATGTACCCAAAGTACCCAAAATTGCCAACAATCTCCCCCTTTATCATTGATGGCAAAACTTTACTGAAAACACTTCTCAAGAGCCAAAAATGAAACAAACTGTGCTAACAACTAACCAACATCCTATAAAGTTTTGCTCCCCCTGACTTGAAGCTTTCCCCTTCACTTGAAACTCTCCCCCCTTATTCATATCTCTCCCCATTTGTCATCAATGGCAAAGTGTCACCTTTGGGTCTTGGGACTAAGAATGAGCCTCTTAGCTTAGTCCCTCCCCCACCCCCTGATGAGGTGATTAATTCTGGGGTGGAAGTAAAAATCCTATTAGGCACTGATCATCATCAACATCTATAACTTCCTTGTCGGGCCTTCTCTTGAACTCAATGTCCATATTTATGTTCCTGTTCCTGTCACTATTCCTGTTCCTGTTATCATTCCTATTCTTATCCATGCCTTGATCCTTAGACCTGTTCATAGCACTGTTCCTGTTCTTGTACCTTGGAAGATCAGCTCTACACTGTCTAGCTGTGTGACCTCCATTATTGCACTTATAACAAGTAATACTGTAATTTCTTTTAGGCATACCTATTCTTTGAATCCACCAGTTCTGTCTAAATCTATTTTGATCAAACTTATTTTTTACCTCGCAATAGACTGCCTTGTGCCCGAAATGTTGACAAAAGTAGCAATACCCTCGAAAGAAACTGGCATTTCTAAATTTGTCGTTTACTTTCTTCACTTGAGCCATGCAATGTGCAGCCATGTGACCAAACCTGTGACACGCAAAACATCTAACATGAAATTTTCCTTTATTCGACCTCTTGGGTCCCGAAAACTTCTTCCTCTCATTTTGAATTCTATTTTCTATTTCTGCGCATCTATCATCCAAGGACTCATGATCTGAAATACCTTCCTCATCAAACTCTTTTCTTTTTGAAGTCTCTTACTAGACTCTCCAACTTGTTCCTTGCGTGGTTTAACAAAACCAAGACCTGTTTTATCTGTTGGTTTTCTTTGACCTTTGATGAGTGATTTAACATTTTTAGAGTTGTCTTGAAACCTGTACAGGTTATCCTTGTACTCCTTGGTTTCCTCTTTCAAAGAAGCCATTTTCTGTTCTAACTCACTATACTCAAGAACCTTCGATTCCAGCTCATCCTTGAGTTCTTGTGTCTTAGCCATAGAGACGTCGATACTTTCTATAAGATCATCTCTCTCCATACAACATTCATCTAACTTATCCTTGAGTCTGGCATTCTTATTTCTTTCCTTTTTCAAAACACTAAGAGCGTTAGTAAGTTCACTTTCTAGATCCTTTATTTGTGTGCTTTCTGAATCATCAAACCCTTTTTCAGATTTTCTATCACTAGAGGTGCTACCTTTTTCAAAAACCATACATGCATATTCCTTACAGTTTTTTGAAGCATCCTCATACATACTAGAAACCAAATCATTATTTGTGCAATCATCCTCAAGGTGACCAAAATTTCCACATCTAAGACATTTCATGATAATGAATCTATGTTTCGGTTCTTCCTCTTTTTCTGATATGAACATCTCATTTTCAGTATCACTTGAAGAACTTTCACTATCACTACTAGAACACTTACTTGCTTTGTCTAGGTATAAAATCTTCTTGTGCTTGTGAGAATACCTCTTTCCTTGATTGCTGCACTCATCTTTGTTTTTCCTATGATGCTTGTGCTTTTCAAAATCCTTGCTTTTAGAATCTTGTATATCTTCATCACTTTTGTTCTTGGGAACAATACAGTCAATAGCATAATGACCAAACTTTCCACAATTGAAACATCTTATATTTTTCACGCTTTTGTGCTTTCTAGAGAACTTCCCTTTCTTGCTGTAATATGCCTCTTCATCACTGGAAGACTCATCACTTTCTTGAAGTTGTTTACCCTTGGATTTCTTGGTAGCCTTGAAAGTCGCCTCTTTCTTGACATCAACCTTTACTTGAGTTCTCAACTCAAATGCTGCAAGTATACTATGGAGCTCATCATTTTTCAACTTATCCAAATCTTTAGCTTCCTCAATAGCAGAAATATTTTCACTAAATCTATTAGGAAGAGATATTAAAATCTTATCACAAACATCATTTTCAATAAGTGCAAGACCTAAGTCTTTCATGGAGTTAACAACCTCATCCATACGAAGCATGTAGTCACTAATATTTTCATCATAATTCATCTTGAGTTGTTCAAAAATACCTTTGAAGTGTCTCAACTTAGCCTTTCGAACATTTAAATCACCTGTGTGAACCACCTACAATCTGTTTCCACATTTCACTAGTTGTCTTGCAGTGAATCACCTTGGTAAGATCTACCTTCTGTAAACCTTTCAGGATTGCATTCATTGCTTTTGAATTGTTGTGATGTAGGAGCCTGTCTTCTTTAGTATAAGGACCATGTTCAAGAATAGTGTACCCATATTCAATCACTTCCCAAACCTCATTCCCAAGTGCCATTAGATGAACCTTCATCCTTGCACTCCAAAGACCAAAATCTGATCCATCAAGAATAGGTGTTGCATTGCCACTTGAATAATCCATTGTGTTCTTTACTAGCTTTTCTTTCAAGCTGTTAAACTTTTCGAAGGCACCCGCTCTGATACCAATTAAAGAACACAAGCTTATACTAAGAGGGGGGTGAACAGTATAAGACCGCTTTTTACTTTTTTCTTCAAATCAACTTTCAATTCAATATTATGCAATGTATAGAAAGCAGTATCAATAGCAGTAATCCAAGCAATGCACAAAACACAATCCATAATAGAGACACAACAATTTACGTGGTTCACCCAATGCGGGCTACTCCACGGATAAAATCTTTCACTAAATTTTATCAAATCAAAATCTAGGAATACCTTTCCCAATTACAATGTTTATGGGCACCAACCCAAAGGAGACACCAATCCCCTAGCTCTGTTCTGGCTAGTGATCCTCTAGAAAAACTCTGCCTCCTCTGCCCTTAGCAAATGGAACTCTATCCATAGAAGACACTTGTCTTCCCTTCTCTGGCTGGAGACCTCTGTCCTCAACTTTATCACCTCCAAAGCTGGTCCTCAAAATTGCACTAAACACAGTCCTTCGATCTAGTACAAATGTCCTCGATCTCTTTCTCTAATCTACACCAAACACAGTCCTTCGATCTGGCACAAATGTCCTTGTCCTCTTTCTCTGGTCTGCACAAAAACACAGTCCTTCGCTCTTTTTGCATAATCACAGTTGCTCTTGATCAAACTTTGACCTTTGCACCTCTACACAATCACAGTCATATAGTCTTCGCGCACTCTACTTCCTTGCAATCTCTCTCACTTAGAATATTTGATGAAATGCACTCTGTACACTACTATCAAATTTTGCACTCTACTTCTCGACGATCGAACTTCTCCCTGCACTCTATTTGTGAATGTCGCACTTTGAACGCACACTTCAATCGATGTTGTTTCTCTCCAAACAGTCCTCCTTTTATACTAATACATTTCAATATCAAAAACTTGATCTTAGTCGGCTGCACAACTCTAAGCTACGTCGGCCACAAACCCTAATCTTTGTCGGCCCAGATTTAACTTTGTCGGCTTCACTGCCTTTGCAACTCCTCTGTAGCTTCTATCGCAAAATTACAACATGTCGTGATATCACGACACCTTTGCAACCATACACTATCTTATAGCTTTTTGTCACAATATCATGACACTTTCTTCTTCTGCTGACGTCATCTTCACTTCTATCACGAAATCATGACCCTTCTATCTTCATGGCCTTCTTCTCTGCTTTTGTCATGAAATCGCGACACTCCTGCCTCTACTAATGTCATATTCAATTCTATCACGAAATCGTGACCCTTCTGTCTTCAAGGCCTTCTTCTAGGCCTGCACTAGTGAAAATGGAACATGTCATGAAATCGTGACACTTTCGCTGCCTTATGCTTTTTTGTGCCTTACGCCCGTGAAACTAGAACATGTTGCAAAATTGCAACGCTTTTGCCTTCGAGCTCTTCCTTCTTGAATTCGTCACAAACTTGTGATGCTTCTTCTGTTGAAGACTTGCTTACTATCTCTGTCACAAAATCATGACACTTTCTGCATTCATAAGCTTTCTCTTCAACCTATCACGAAATCGTGATGCTTTCAGCTTCCATACATCTTCTTTGCAACCTGTCGCAAAATCGTGATAGTTCTCATTTCAGACTCTTCCCTTTGCTGCATGTCACGAAATCGTGACAGTTCTCACTTCGAGTTCTGTAGCACATCATGAAATTACGATAGTTCTCACTTTGAATTCTATAGCATGTCGCAAAATCGTGACACTTTTTCTCTTTAGCGCTTTTATTTTCTTTGGGTCGCGAAAACCCGACATGTCATGATATCGCGACACTTTTTCTCCTGGACTCTCTCTCCTACATTATGTCGTGAAATCGTGACACTTTTTCTTTCGGACTCTCTCTCCTACAACATGTCACGAAATCATGACACTTTTTCATCCGTTCAACTTTCCTTGTAATATGTCATGAAATCGCGACATTTCTAACTCGAACATTCTCTCTCCTCTTAGAGTCGTGAAACTGCAACATGTCACGATATCGCGAAACTTTTCTAAAAAAGCTTTCTCTCTCCTGCCTAAGTCATGAAAATGTGACATGTCGCGATATTGTGACACTTTTCCAAAAAGCTTTCTCTCTCCTATTTAAGTCGCAAAACTGTGACATGTCGCGATATCGCGACATTTTTCTGACTTACTCACTTTTCCAACTTACACTATTCTTTTGAGCCTGTCAGCTTGGGGTTTTCTAGAGACCTTTGAAACTATCATGTTGTAACCTTCATCAAAACACATTATTTGACATCAAAACAAATTCCTTCATCAAATTCCTTCGAACGCTTCTTGACATCAATGACAACTTAAACACTTGAGTAAATGCAATGTACCCAAAGTACCCAAAATTGCCAACATTGGATAGAGCTATGCTCTCATATTCTTCTCCTTTTATCTCTGTCCATATTGAGCTATGCTTGTGTGACCATTCCCCAATTTACTTTTCTATATTGGTTTCTTCTACTCTCCCTCCTCTTTCGCATTCACAATTTTGCCTTAATACCTCCATTTTGCACCAGCCCATATTGAGAGCCTACGCTATCAGAATTTGGAATCTTGTCCCCAGACCAAAAGGAGTTTCAGGATGGATTTATTGGTGGAATTTTGTTATCCAGTGCATTGTCCACTTTCTACACTCACTTGGGAATAATATTGCTAAGTTTCATCGTCGTTCCAATGTTGCTCTTAAGAGAGTTGGAAGTGACCTCTTCTCAACTCTAGTCCAATCATTTCAATGAGGATATTTAGAGACACCTCGCTATGGTTAAACACCAACTTATTTTGGTAGAAGCACTATGATTCCAAATGCGCTCAAATCAAGGTGAGGTTGCACTGGATAAAATTTGGATGTAGGGTTACCAAGGAGTTCTTTAGGCAATTGCATCCTTGTAATCAATTTTTGGGTATTAAAGCCCTTAACATTAATGGAGAGCATATTTATAATCTTCCTAGTATTATCTCTACTTTTGAAGAGCATTACCAATATATATTTGTGGCTCAAGCCTGCTCCCCACAACATGATCAAACTCTTAATCCTATCTATGGTTCCATAATAACTTTCTGAGTCTCAAAGAGTTTCCTGTGATAAGGTCCTATATTTAAAGGATCTACGGGAAGCTATTTCTCATATGGCCAATGATAAATCCCCTAGTCTCGATGGCTTCCCTTGTGAATTCTATAAATCCCTTTGGGACACTGTAGGACATGATCTTCTCAAAGTATATTAGGAGGTCTTCTCTAAGGGTTCATTGGTCCCTAATATTAATCAAGGGATTATTAAATTTATCCCCAAGGCTTGTGAACCTAAAATTATCACCAATTGGAGAGCTATTACTCTTCTTAATGTCTCTTATAAGATCATTGCCAAAGCCCTAGATTTACGGATCCGCCATATCCTTCCTATTATTGTGTACTTAGAGCAAACTGGCTTCATTCGGGGTAGATAAATCCTTGATAATATTATTGCTATCTAGGAAGGTATAGAGTGGGATCGCAATTCTAACCAACAATTTGTGTTTATCAAAATTAGCTTTGAGAAAGCATATGATAGGATTGATTGGTCCTTCATTCTAGCCATGCTTAAAGCTCTTAGTTTTGAACCATGCTTCATTAGTTCTATGGAAATGTTATTTTTTGAGGCTTCGGTTGTTTTGTCCATTAAAAAATACAAGTCCTAAGACATTGGTATCTTTTGATCCATTATACAAGGTTATCCTTTAGCTTCTTCCCTTTATGTCCTTGATGTTGAAGGGCTTGGCTATTTACTATCTCATCACACTGCTCATGGTTCTATTCACAAAATTTCTCTCTCTAGAGGTGAGACTCAATTGATCAATGGTCATTTTGTTTATGACTCTTTCCTCACTCTTCTTGAGGAATAAGGTGTCATTCAACAAGAGCTTGCTTTCCTAGACACTTTTTTCTGGCTTCTAGATCCTTCATTCAATGGAGAAATACCCAATGTTATAGGCAATATCTCGATCTAGTGCCCCACTCGCTTAATCAATATCAATGGAAGATCATCCAAGAGGGTTTTTTTTTTAGGTATTACTTTTGCCTTTAACGGGTCGTTCACAAAGTTATGAAAGTGTGTTGTTAAGAGGGTGGAATAAAAACTTATGTACTAGTCCAAAAAGAAACTCTCCCTTACTGGTAAATGTTAAATTTGCACTAAAGTCCTTGCAGCCACCCATGTTTATTATTCTTTCTACTGGGTCCCATCCAAAAATTGTTATAAGAAGCTTGATATGCTTCTATGAGACTTATTATGGTCATCCTCCAATAATGCTTCAGGATTCCATCATATTGCTTAGGAATATTGTTGTCTTCCCACAAGCCATGGTGGACTTGGCATTATTAATATCCAACGCCAAGGTTGGGCCCTTTGTGTTAAGTGGGTCATCAAAGCCCTCATAGAAAATGAGGCCTAGAAGATTCTCATCCAACACTGTATTAATGAAGGTTCCCCTTTTGGGCATAATATTTGGAAGAGCATGGGGTTCCTTTCCTTCCTTGTTGTCCATGTGTCTATCAAAGTGTTAGGATCCTTTGTACTCAGGAGCATTTGTAAATCTTGGGAGAGTCTTAAACCTTGGATTATATGGAATGGACAAAGATTTTGGTATGGCCTCTCCATCAACCAAATGAATTTTTGGTGGTCACCTATTATCACCTACCAGGGTTCCCTGCTTGTGCAAGTTCCTTGGGTTCATGTGTTGAGATTCTTTTGCAAAGGTGTGTGCTACATCATTGAATTTTTTTCTCTATCTACTAGGGATTGGATCCCTTGGGATAATTTTAGAGCTAAATTTGGGCTTAATCACTCTGACAAGGATACCTTTGAGGTTGTCAAGGTTGCTCTCCCTGACTCCATGTTTCACAATATTTTTGTGCTTTCTCAGCGACCTTGGTGGAAGGACTAGAAGTGGTATTCAGACACTCCACTAAAGAATTATAAGGTCCAATTGGGGTATGGACGAATCTATCCTTACCTTAAAATTATTGAGAAGATCAATCAATTATGGAAGATATCCTTCCCTCGATCTGTTTGGTTGTGCAGGTTCCAGACCACTTGGTCTCCTTTATTGGAGCTCAAAATTTCCTGTTTTGCTTGGAGTCTTTTGCACAAAGGGCTTCCTATTGGAGAGTGTCTACAATATTTAGGCATTTTTCTTCAACCTGAAGACTTTATCCATCTTTTTTAGGTTTGTTCTCATGCTCATTCTCTTTGGGAGTGGCTTTTTTCCCCTTTTAGACCATATTTACTTGCCATGTTTGAGTGCAAGCATATCACTTTGGGAGGTCCCCTAACATTATCAGCTACTTTTTTGAAGTGTGTAACTTGTTTCATATGGAAACCATGTTCAGTTTATGGAGAGCTAGAAATGACTGTATCTTTGGTAACTTTACTTCCTCTTTGCACATATCTACTTTTGAGAAGTCTAATATTATTTATTCTATGTATTTTCATATTACATTTCAGGCCAATAAGGTAGCCAAGGAGCTCACTCATCTGCAAGGGATTATTAAATAGTGGGGGAATACACCGTTCTAAGTAATTTAGGATACTCCTCATAGCAGATTCAGGTCCACACAGTAGTGTCGCTTGCTCTCAAACTACACTCCTATCCCAATTCAAGGTGCTTACAGAGATGGTCATGGCTATCCGACTGTTCCTCTCCCCCAACTCCTTGACTTGATGCTTGGGGAAACTTAATATTTTATGATTGGGTTTATGTTCCTGACACTTCTAGATAAGAGAGGGAATTATTTTAAAATTCTCTAGGTGGGAATCAAAGATGGTTGAAACTTATCAGTTTACTATTTTGTTGTCTATCAAATATGTAAACTATAGATTGTTCTCTTGGATTTCCACTCTATTTTGATAGAGATTTTTTTTTTTTCTGATGGCGTTAGCCACATGGCATGTTTATACAAAATGTATTTTTTTATACTTTAATATAATGCTTTTTTACATCAAAAAAATAAAAGTGTTTTCTTTTTTAAATACATAGTACAATTGGTAATATCATTGGATGTTGCCTTTATAAGACTTAAGCTTGTAGGATAAAACTAAGTCAATAGGACACAAACCCTCCAAGGCATGGACCCTTGAGTGCATACAATTGGGTAGCCAATTGGAAATCAACTGGAAAATACTTGGCCACTACCATCCAATCGCTCTTTTTTTGAGTAATTTATGGTTTGAACCTTGAACCTCCTAAAAAAAACCAAAATCTTAAACATTATACCATCCTTTCACTGAATTTTTGAGTACATTGTGGTTTGAACCTTGAACCTTCTAAAAAAAACCAAAATCCTAAACACAATACCATTCTTAATATATTCATGATATGAACAGTTCTTTAAGATATACCTTGTGGTATCGCAATCTACATATCTATAAAATTATTTTAAAAAATTACAAAATTGTGAAATTGAAGAGCTCATCATGGTGGATAGAGAGTTAAAATTAGTTTAATAAATTTATTCAAATGGAAAGTAATTTTTTTCTTACCCTTTCTAACCTAATTGTTCATCCTCACAGAAGGTATCTTCATCCTCACCATCAATTAGAAGGTTTGAAAGTTTTTAGTGTGTAAAATATTTTCAACTACATATTATTTGACTTAATATTAATGAATTCAAAATTGTGCACTATTAATAATGACGGGTGTGTATCAAAGGATATTTTAGAAAAATTAACCCTAATTTCCCATATTTGCCCAATTGCGCTCCTAACCTGAGCGCTGATGAACTTCACTCACCAAAAATAGTGACTTTGGACATATCACAAATATAATTGATTTTACACCTGACAGATGTGACGTTTGACATATCTGATCACCCAACTTTACCAAGCATGCTCAGTTAATGCCAGTTCAAAAATTGTTAAAAAACCTTAGTTCAGAATCTATCATAACCTATTAGAGGATAAACCCTATATTATTCTTACCACGACTATATAAGGTATATAAGGTCTTCAAAATTATTTAGTGGGGGATTCTGGAGGGGCAGTCATTTTGCAAAGTAATTTAGTGAGCAAATTTTCTCATCTGGCTCAACTTCGAGTAGTAGTATCAACAATTTATTTTTGTTAGTTTATCCTGCAGACATTTATCTATAAAAGTTTGTATATCCTCATCTGAGGATATTTGTAACCCCTCGTTTCAGATAAATAATATATTACCATTATTTAGGAATGTGTAGTGTTTGATTTTATCTCTTTCTGCACATTTTGTGATTTTTTCCCTTATTTTTGTTTTAATTGCAGTCATTTGTCTTAATTTGTTGACTATTTACCCTCACTGACGACGTTCTTTGGAACCTCTTCAATTGTATTCTAACAGAGCAATTTTGAACCTCACTTAGACTTGGTTTTCATGGTTTATATATTCAGATCTCGTCATATACCCTACAAAAAATTTCATGCTAAGCAAGGCATCGCCATCATACCCACGTGTCTTTGGACAACTAGTTTGATAGGCAAAATTTTCCTAAGTGTGGGACTGCTCGATCGACTATGCAACGCAGTCTGACTTCCCAAGATGTCTCAAGAGTAGTCTAATAGGATAGCCCAAAAAGGGGGCAGTATAGTTTTCTATAAATTTTGCTAAGTGCTAGGCACCTGCCCACTTGCACGACATAGTCTGACTATGCAAGGTTTGTTTTGTGCAACCAAATAAGACATCCAAATGAATTTAGATAAGTCCTTGGTCCCCGCTCAACTGCGTAGTGTAGGTGTACTACACACCCTTTGACCAGCGTAGCTAGGCATTGACTAGCTATTTTTGATCTCCTTCACATTTTTCTCCTCTGTGCAGCCTAATGCCACGAGTAAAATTGCATAGTTGGGCGGGTTGAAAATAGTTAGACAAAAAAATTATTTTTTTATTTTTCTTCAAATTGGTATCAGATTAGTAGTGCCCTTAATGCGGAGATCGAAGTAGAATGTCTTCTATATGCAACCATTCACTATAGTTGTATATCCCATGCTTCAACATTAATAAATACGATTACTGGAGCATACCAATGAAGATCCTATTCGGATCAGAGGAGCTATGGGAGTTAGTCGAGAACGACTACCAAAAACTAGTAGATGCAGTAGTGTTGGTTGCCCTCTCTCAAGAAGACAAGGACTTGTTGAAAGAGAACACAAAGAAGGATCAGAAGGCCCTCTTCTACATAATGCAAGCAATCAAGGAGACTATCTTCCCATGGATTGCATCAGCCACCAAGATGAAGTAGGCCTAGAATATTTTGGTGAAGCTGCAGATGCTCAGGAGAAAGTTCGAGAAGCTACAAATGAGTGAGTTCGGGTCCATGTATGACTTCTTCACCTGAACAATGGACATTTTCAACTAGATGCGGTTGAATGGAGAAATCATGCAGATCCAAAGAATCATGGAGAATATTCTCAAAAGTCTACCTACCAAATTTAACTCTATCATGATTGTGATAGAGGAGTCAAGATATTTGATAACCCTCTCGATAGATAAGCTCATGGGTTCATTGCAGACACATGAGCTTAGGTTGATTCATTTGTATTAGACCTCTATAGAGCAAGTATTCAAGGCTCAGGTCTCATTTCGAGACAATGATAGACAAGAATCCCACCATGGCACCTCTAGTTATCAAGGAGGAAGATGCAGAGGTAGACGTGGAAAAGGCAAAAAGTAAGGAGGATGGTCAAACTCTAGTTAGGGAGAGACAAAATACAACTTCCATCAGCAAGTAGGAAGAGGCAGTGCAAAGATCCAGCAAGTTGGATCTAGTCAGAAGAAGGACATGTTAAATTTTTAGTGCTACTATTGCAAGAAATTCAGCCATTACATCTCACAGTGCAAAAAATGAATGGCTAAGGAGAACCAGCAGCAGGCCCATTACATGCATGAAGTCAAAAATATGGTAGGAGGGAATGTGTTGCTGACTTACAATATTGATGAGGAGAGCCAGGAGAATATTTGGTATTTGGACAAGAGGTGCAACAATCACATGACTAGGAACAATGATATGTTATTACAACTAGATGAAACAGTCTAGTCCGAGGTCAATATGGGGAACAATAGTAAGGTTCCTATGATGGGGAAAAGAAATATCCTCATATGCACTAGGAATTAGGAACATAAGTAGATATGTGACATCTACTATGTACCTGGTCTGAAGCATAACCTACTGAGCATTGGAAAACTTGTGTAGAAGGGGCATACGGTCTAGTTCAAATACAGAGTATGCACCATCATAGACAAGTCGCATGGGCAGATTGCAACCGTGTCCATGAAGAATAATAAAATGTTTTTTATATAGATTAATAATGAATTATTGATGTCTTTGAGTGTAGTTATGAAGGATACTACCTGGTTGTGGCATATCAGGTTCGGTCACTTGAGCTTTAGTGGTCTGAATCTGCTACACAAGAAGTAGATGGTGAAGGGTTTACCCCTTATTGTGTAGTAAAACCAAGTTTGTGAATACTACTTAGTTGGAAAACAACATAGGGATTTGTTCCCTTCTAGGTGGTCTTGGAGAGCATCACAGCCATTGGAGCTAGTGTACTCAGACATCTACGGTCCAATGCAGACCAGTACATTTTTTGACAACAAATACTTCCTAAATTTTATTGATGATTTTAGCTATAAGACATGGATTTATCCAATAAATATGAAGTTAGAATAATTTACCAGATTCAAGGAGTTTAAGGATATGGTGGAGAAACAGAGTGGATATCATATTAAAAATATTAGTATAGATGGCAAAGGTGAATACATATCCAATGAATTCCATAATTTCTGCAAGCAACATGGAATTTAGAGGTAGCTCATTGCTAGATACATGTCATAGTAGAACAACGTAGTTGAGAGGAAGAACCGGACCATCATGGAGATGGCACATAGCATGATGAAGGTGAAGGTATTATCACACGAGTTTTGGGTAGAGTCTATAAGCTATGCAGTATATCTACTGAATAGATGTCCCACCAAAAGTGTGAAGGATAAAATACCTCAGGAGGTCTGGAGTGATCTAAAGCCATGTGTGGCTCATTTGTGTGTTTGGGTTCATTGCATATGCACATGTTCTAGAATATAAATGATAGAATATGGATGATAGAGTTGAGAAGTGTATTTTCATAGGGTACAGTGAACAGGCAAAGGCATATCGATTGTCAATCCTATGATAAAAAATATCATCATCAGTCGTAATGTGAAGTTCTTGGAAGATGAAGCTTGGAACTAGAAATTGAAGACTAACCAGTCTGATCCAGTAGTAGTTGAGTATTTTGACTTGGAGGAGGGTAGTGTGCAGCCACCTGCAGTGTCAAGAAGTAGTAGTTGTACCAACAATAGCATAGCCTCACCATCTTGGTCGCCTCCACATGCAAGTATAATCTAAAATTTGGTCACACCAGTGAAGACAAGGAGCTTGCAAGATATTTGCGAGGCAACCCGAACTCATCAATATGAGGAATATTCTAACTTTGCTTTCTTCATTGAGGTTGACCCCATCAAGTTTGAAGATGCAATTAAGAATTAGAAGTGGGTGAAGGTGATGGACAAGGAGATCGAAGCCATTGAGAAGAATGATACATGGCAACTGGAAGATCTTCCAGTAGGGAATAAGACCATTGGGGTCAAGTGGGTGTATAAGATGAAGTTGAACACCCAAGGAGAAGTTGATAGGTACAAGGCCATATTGGTGGTGAAGGGATACAAGAAGAAGTCAGACATTGATTACCATGAGTTATATGTGCCTGTAGCCCGAATTGATATAGTAAGGATGATCCTGACACTGGTAGATCAGAAGGGCTGTAGTGTTTACTAGATGGACGTCAAGTCAGCCTTCCTCAATGGTGTGTTCTAGGAGGAGATCTACATAGACCAACAACCTAATTACAAGATTTAAGGCTAGGAGGGAAAAGTCTTGAAGTTGAATAAGGCCCTATAAGGTTTGAAGCAGGAACCTCGAGCATGGTACAACCGAATTGATAGATATTTTTAGAAGAATGGGTTTGTCAAATTCCCATATGAGCACACCCTATACATGAAGATAAATGAAGCATGTGAGATCATAATCATCTATTTGTATGTGGATGATATTATTTACACTGGTAATAGCACAACACTGTTTACCCAGTTCATAATAGCCATGAAGAAGGAGTTCAAGATGATAGACTTAGGGTTGATAAAATATTTCTTAGGTATTGAAGTTGACAAATCAGCAGATGAAATCTTCATTTCTCAGGGTAAGTATGCAAAGGATTTCCTGAAGCGGTTCAATATGGAGGATAGCAAACCTACCATCACACCTGTTGCCACAAATTTGAAGCTGAGCAAGCTAGACTCTGGAAGAAATGTCGATCCAACTTTGTTCAAGAGGCTAGTTGGTAGTCTGATGTATTTAACTGCAACTCATCCAGATCTAATGTTCGAATTCAGTATGATAAAGCATATCGATATTTTATTTCACTTCATCAGAGAGCTGGTGAAGCTTGGTGAAATTCAACTACAATTTTGTAGATCCAAGGAGCATTTGGCAGACATTTTCATGAATCCTTTGAAGGAGCAAGACTTCAAAATATTGTGAGAGTATCTTGGAGTCAAAGCACTCATGAATTATGTTTAAAGGAGGGTTTTAGAAAAATTAACCATGATTTCCTGTCTCTGCCCAACTGCGCTCCGAACCTGGGTGCTGCCAGACTTTGCTCACAAAAAATAGCAAACTTGGATGTCCTGCCATATCATTGATTTGACACCTAACAGATGTGGTGCCTAACATATTTGATCATTGCACTTTGCCAAGCATGCTCAGTTAATGCCAGTTCGATGATTGGTTAGAAACTGTAGTTCAGAGTCTGTTAGAGGATAAGCCCTATATTCTTCTCCCCATGGCTATATAAGGCAGATAAAGTATTTAGAGTTAGTCGATAGGGGATTCTAGAGGAGAAGTCATTTTAGAGAGCATTTCAGTGAGCAGAGTCACTCATCTGGCTCAACTCCGAGCAAAAGTCTTGGTAGTTTGTTTTTATTATTTTATCCTATAGATATTTTTCTACAAAAGTTTGTATATCCTCATCTGAGGACCTTTGTAAGCCCTAATTTTAGATAAATAATATATTTCCATTGTTCAGGCATGTGTATTGTTTGATTTTATCTCTATTTGCACCTTTTACGACTTTCTCCCTTATTGTTATTTTAATTGTAGTCATTTGTCTTAATTTTTTGACTGTTTACCCTCACTGACAACATTCTCCAAAACCTCTTCAATATTCTCCTAATAGAGATATTTTGAACCTCACTTAGAATTGGTATTTGTGGTTTCTAGATTCATATATTGTTAGCTATCGTATAAAAATTTTCAAGATAAGTAAGGCGTTGCCATCATACCCTCATGTATTTGGACCACTAGTTTGATAGGCAAAATTTTTCCTAAGTATGAGACTACCCACCCAACTGCGCAGTGTAGTTCGATTGCCCAAGCTGTCTCTAGTCAGCCTGATGGGACAGCCCAAAGAGGGGGTAGTAAAGTTTTCAATAAATTTTCCTATGTGCAAAGCACTTGCCCACTTGCACAGTGCAGTCCGACTGCTCAAGGTTTGTTTTATGCACCCGAACAGGACAACAAAATAAATTTGGCTAAGTCCTTGGTCCCTACCCGACTGTGCAGCACAGGTGGACTACACACCCTTTGACCAGCACAGTCGAGCGTTGACCAGATGCTTCCACGCACATTTGCCTTTTTCTACTTTGTGCAACCCGACATCACGGGAAAAATAATAGTTAAACAATTTTTTTTCTTTAGGATAGACATGTAGTATTAATGTCAATAAGAGTTTTATCCTTGTATTACCGTATGCATTTTTATCATCTTTATGAACACATTGGAGGATGTAAAACCTCTGCTACATCCCTTGTATCTAATTATGAAAGGAAAAAGTCATTTCCAGCCCTCGTGATAAGCATGTCTAGATATGTTTCTCACCAACTTCTCCAATGAAAGTTACAAGAAAAATATTTCATTTTTTTCCTTTGGTTAAAAGTTATATTATATTATTTCATCAACATAAATATTATAATAATATAATATTAATATGGTTCATTACAAAAAAATATATATATATAGAGTAAAATATTTATAAGTGATTATACACAAGAATATAATTTAATAGCAATAAAGAGACTATAATTATATCTTGTTATGATATATTTCATGTCATCACTCATTCATCTGAGAGCAGCATAGCATGTCAGGTGAAGAAGTTTTGAGCATGTTTTTCATTAATTATTTTGAATTCATCAAGGAAGAAATAGAAGTAATAGAAGGGAATAAAAAAGTGTAGAAAATATCCCAAAATTGTCTAGCCATGTCACAAAACCAAAATAAGTGAATAAGATTTTATGAAGCATTCCTAATTTTGCATTAAGGGAAAGTATGTAAAATTGGAGCTAGAATTTCAGAAGTTGAAAGTTTTTTATGAGAACCCACCATCTAAGAAACTAAGTTTGTGATTTGATAGGAACTTTCCAAATTTGAGTAGCAAGAGACTTCAACTGAACATTGGTAAAATTGACTTGCCACTTGACATTGAGCTTAGAATCCAATGGTAAAGGACACACAAGATTTTTGCAAGTCCAACTAGATTTCATGGAAGGGATTCTATGGTCATTAAGTCATATTCATTCAGTCCATATATTATAGGGAGTTGTTCCTATATTTATAAGGACCTCACATGGAATGGAAGACACAAAACGGCCATAAGACTCGAATGAAGAGGAAAGGTAACAATAATTAAGGATCTAGGTCCAAGTGAGAATTTAGTAGTTGCCCAAATTCTAAATAAATAGCTTTCTATTGCATCCCATTAAGATTATTTTACCCCCCTCAATAAATATGACATTGTTGTTTCTTTTAGATGTCATTTCTTTTTTGTTGGAAACTACTATATTAAGGTATTAAATCTTACTATGAGTATGCATGATCTCAACTAGTACCATACTATATACAGATATGGTTCATATTACTATTATCATCACAAGTATAAGGGGATAACAATAATGATACTATACGAAAGTGTATACTCTTTGAAAGGAGATAAGATTTAGAAATAAGTAAATTACAAAAATTATCCCCCTAATTAGATAACTTCCTCTTGGAGGTATACACTTTTAGACCTTGGATCTTCTTCGGGAGGTCCAAGGTTCAAACCGTAGCATGGGTGAGTGTGTGAGGGGGTGTGTGTGTGTTAAATTCCCTATTGATAAGCATAGCTCTTGTATTTACAAGGGGTCATGGTTGGGAGGAGACTACTCAACCCTATGCATTGGTCGTAGGGGTTTCTCACACTATCCAAATATATAAAAAAATTTATAAGTCCATATTTGTAGCGCAAGTGGAGAAGGCGAGCCTATCCCTATTGAATAGGAGGTACACGGTTTGAACCTCTACGATTCAAAGGAGGACATAAAGGTTCTGTATTAACCTATTGATAAGCATAGCTCTCGACTTATAAAAGAAAAAATGGGAAGGATACTAAGGGGGAGAAGACTACTCAACCCTGTGTTTTTGTTGTAGGGGTTTCTCACACTAACCTAAAATATAAAATAAAGCAAAGAAAAATATTTTATTGGTTTCACAATAGTGCTAGGGTAACGAAGGTGAGTGGAGTAGTGCTAAGGCAGTGAAGAAAAATATTTTAATAGGGCCACAACAATGGTAGGGCAGCAAAGAAAATATTTTATCAGTGTCACAATAGTGCTAGGGTAGATAAGGTGAGTGTAGTAGTGCTAGAGCAGCGAAGAAAAATATTTTAATAGTGTCGTAGTAGTGCTAGGGTAGAAAAGAAAAATATTTTAATATTGTCATAGCACTGCTAGGCCAGCAAAGAAAAATATTTTATCATTATCGTAGCAGTACTAGGGTAGCAAATGTGAGTGTAGCAGTCTAGGGCAGTGAAGAAAAATAATTTAATAGTGTTGCAATAGTGCCAGGGTAGCGAAAAAAATTAACGGTGTCGCATCATTGCTAGGGTAGTGAAGGTGAGTATAGTGGTGCTAGGGCAATGAAGAAAAATATTTTAACAATACCACAACAAAATTATACTATACATTTTGGAGAGAGGATGAGAGTTGAGGAATTTGAAATGGGTGATGGTGGGAAGGTGTAGAGTTTGGAGAGAGTGGCCATGGATGGGGAGGTGAGCGTTCTGCAAGAGAATGTACCTAGTAGTCTAAAGGTTGGAGATCCATGAGACCGGAATTCAAGCCCAAGTGGCAAAAGGTTCTGGAGTCCTAGTTTGGGAGGTGAAGTATAATGAGGTGGTTGGAGTGGTAATGATTTCTCCTAAATCAGGGGCCCTTGGGGCTCCACCGATCAAATATTTGGGTGGATCCCAATCCTTAGGGAAATTTTCATCTGCAAGTAAGTATTTGTATGTTGTGATTACTACTTTTGGTTCAGTTGTTGGAAAGTCGCAGGTTCTCTTTGAACTATTCTCTTTAGAGGATATTTTACCGATTTCATATGATCTTTTGTCCATCACCATGGAAGAGGGTTCCTATAACCTAGTTGGAAAATTTCAATGGAGGAGGCCCGACATTGATGCCATAAGATGTTGGGCCCTAGTTAAGTGGAAGCCTAAGGGAGCTCTAGACATTGTGGTAGCTTCCAACCATTTTTTCCTTATTAAGATTAACTACGAGGAGGATTCAAATAATATTTTGGATAGAGGGTCCTGGTTCTTTGGAAAGTGGGTATTCTTTCTACAAAAATGATAACCCAATTTTAATCCCATAATCCAAATAATTAATCTAGTTTTATTGTGGGTCATATTACCAGATCTACTCTTTCACCTTTGGAATAATGATATTATCATAGGGAAAGCTAAATATATAGGTGAACTAGTCATAATTTACTCAGCAACTAGGTCCAAATCCAAATTAGTATTTTCTCGTATGTGTGTTATGATAGGCCCTGAAGCTAATATTCTAGATCACATTAATATACTTTCAAATTTTAGGTCATGAATTTAGCCTATTGTATATGAGAATCAACTAGTAAAATTTTTAGTTTATAATAAGTTTGACTATACCCCTGGCTCATGCCTGATCCAAAATAGAAAGACCCATTTCAAGAAAAACTAGGAGAAAAGAAATCTAGAGAAAAACTGAGACTAGATCCTAGAAAAGAAGGTGGGATCTAATTCTGCAGATCCCTCAGGCGAGGCTTCTAGTTTGAAGGAAGTTATTGATGAATATATTCAACAAATGGCTTCAAATAATGAAATAAAAGGGTGGCTCAAAAATAAAGATTTAACTTCTAAGACTCCAATCCCTAAAGAGTTTCTCTAAAACTCTTTTCATTTCCTAAACTCAAAGGAGGCTGAGTAGGATGGCTCTAAATATCCTCAGGTGGAATAGGGATATCCTCAAAATATGGAGTTGAAAATGGACCTTTCAAATTTGGGTGATGTCAAATCCCCCTCTTGTGATGTTAAATTTCTCTAGTGAAGGTTCCTCATAGGTAAGGATACTGCATCCTTAAACTAGAAGCTTGTGCAATGGCCTCATTGACATGGGAGTTCTAAGGGAAAACCATCCAATAAAGCTCAAATAAGTAGAGAGGAAAAAGTTGAAATTGCATATGGAGTTTAATCCAATCTCAAATTTGAAAATGAAAAGGATACAAAAGGTAAGCAACTAAAGATAGATTCATTCTATCATTCCCCCAAATCTAAGGATGATGTTTTTCTTTCCAAGAATTGTAAATGAATATTTTATTGGGAAACATTAGAGGCTTTAATGGGCTACCTAAAAATCATGCATTGGAATCCATCATAAAGTATTTTAAACCAGATATAATTTTACTACAAAAAAATGGATAATAGTAGTGCTAAAATAGTTAAGAGGAAGCTTTGGAAGGAATATGAGTTCATAGATAACTTAGTTAATGGTGCCTCATAGGGTCTCTTGTGCATGTGGGACCCTAAAACCATTGATGGGTCGATTGTGTTCATGTATTACTAAGTGATTAGCATCCTATTTTTTTCCAAGGAGTCAGGATTTAAATAGATAACCTTCAATATTTATGGCCCAAATTCGAGACCCTCTAGAGCCATGCTTTGGTATTTCCTTGGTTCTATAAGAGAAAATTTTTAAGGAGAGGTCTGGATTTTAGCAGGTGATTCCAATACACCCTTATATCATTATGATAAAAAATGAGGAACCTGAGTTCTTAGTAGCATGGATGAATTTACCTATTTTATTTACTTCCAAGAGATGATGGATTTGGACCTGAAAGGATCAAGATTTACATGGAGTAACAGGCGAATTGAGAGTAAAAATTTTCATATTAGGTTGGATAGAATGTTGATGTCTAAAGAAGGTATCCCATTTTTGATGATGCATTCTTATGCTCTCTCATTCAGCTAGCTTTGGATCACAATCCAATTTTTCTTAAGAAGACACACAATTCAACCTTCTTTCATCAGACATTTATATTTGAAGCAATGTGGATTCAACACCCTAGTCTATAATACAACATTAAGGAATGGTGAAGTCATAGATTTTTAGGTTCTAAAATGGTACAAATAGCCTCCAAGTTGATATTTATAAAGGCTAAGTTGAAATATTGCAATAAGCAAGTTCTTAAAAATATTGTTGTTAGAAATATGGTGATTCGTAACCAATTGTAGGAGGTTGAGAAGATATCTGAAACTGAGGGTTAATCTGTAGAATTAAAGAGACAATAACTATCTATTCTCACAACATTCCATAATGTTATGGCAGGGGAAGAAATTATGTGGAGGTAGAAATCTAGGGCCCTTTGTCTTAATGAGGGTGATTGGAACACAAAAGTTTTTCACTCCACTACACTGAGGCATACGAGCAACAATAGGATCAAGTTGATTATGAAAGCAAATGGATAACTCTCTAAAGACATCGAAGAGATTAGATCTAAGACAATACATTTTTTTAAGGACCTCCTATGTTTCACATCAACAATAAATCAATAGGTTGAAGCTCACATACTGAATAACATACCACCTTTGGTCTCTGTAGATATGAATAATGTTTTGGATACTTTATTTTTAGATGATGAAATTAGTAAAGCAATTTTTGCAATGGGTAGGCTCAAAGCATCAGAACCTGATGGGTTTCCCCCAATATTTTTTTTAGAAATTTTAGAATATTTTAAGGTCGAAGATCTGTGATGCCATCAGATATGTTCAGTATTTGAAATGGATCCCTTCATATGTCTAATATATATTTTTGGTGCTTATCCCTAATGACGAGGGAACTAAAACTAAAAATCACACTAACTCATATTATTCACATAAGGGGATTTTATAATCCATTTTACAACCATAATATCCCAAAATAGGAGATGCTAATTAGAATCTATGACTAAGCACTCAAACTCAACTTGTTAACTCTCACTAAGCTAACAAATCTAATCCAAAGACTATGTCATCCAAATATGCCAACATTTACAAGTTGGAATTAGATATTTATTAAATCACTCCTAGAATTAGGACTTAATACTTAATTAAATAAGTAAAGCTAACACCTAGTCTAGAACACACATTCTAACTTAGACTTAGGACTTTACGCTTAAGTAAATAATAATATTAGAGGACTCAAAGAGAGTATTTTAAAACAAAATGAAATTAGAATAATTATTCAGATAAATCATCCACATCTTGTTTTCCTTCAAGAAACGAAGATGTCAAAGAAATATATGGACTCAATTGTTAGTAAAATTTGGCTAGCTAGAAAAGTGATTTCCCTCAATTCCTAGGGGACTTCTAGTGGTATGGCTTGTCTTTGGGGCCCAAAATAGGTAGTTATTCGCCAGATGGTTGGAAATTTGGGTATTTTGGCTATAGCTATTCAAAGTAGACATTCCAACCAAATTATGCTTTGCATTACTGTCTATGCTTCGACTGCTTTGGAGGAAAAAAGAAGTTAGTAGAAGAATATTACACACATTACCTCTCATTTTCCTAAATCTTGGATCTTGATTGGAGGATATTTCAATACCATTCTCTCTTTGGATGAGAAAATGAGAGGAAAAAAAAAATTAGATAAAAGCACTGACCTCAAGAGTGAATATATTTCAAACATCCATCTTGTGGATATTCAACCAGATAATGGCCTTATGACCTGGTATAACAGAAGGTAAGTCTTAGCGTGTATAATGGAGAGATTTTATAGGTTTTTTCTCTCTAAAAATTTCTTAATCCAGGATCACATTCCTGAAGTGAATACTCTTAACAATGTTGGCTCTGATCACTGGCCAGTCATGGGGGAAATCTGGAAAACCAATGTGAGTTTCTATCCTTCTCATTTTCAATTAATGTGGCTTAGAGAAAATTTCTTTAGACCTCATGTGCAACAATGGTGGAAGGAAGGTAATCCTAGGCATGGGACTAAGATGTTCTATTTTGCCAAAATATTGCAATACATTAAATCCAAAATCAAGACTTGGAACTGGAAGGAGTTTGGGGATGTTCATAAAAAAATATGAAGTTATTACTCAACTTGAAAACTTGAATAAGAATTTTTTTTTAGATGGCCTCATAGAGAATAGAAGTGCAGATGAAATTAAGCTCACAACTCAGTTAGAGGAATGGGAAAAAAGAGAATAACTCTTATGGAAGTAGAAATCTAGAATTCAATGGATCAAAGAAGGAGATCGAAACATAAAATTCTTCCACAAATATCTTCTAGCTCGCAGATCTCACAAATTTATTTCTTCCTTGAAATCAGATTTTTGAGATTTCATCTATACTTGGGATGGCATGACCTCTATTGTTATTGATTACTTTTCCAATATTTTTGTTGCTACTCCTCTTGACTCAGCTTCTCAAAAAAATGTTCTTCAAGCTATCCCTTCTCTTATCACTTCTGAGGATAACTCTATTTTAACTGCTCCTATTACTATCAATGAGCTTCAACATGTAGTTTTTAAAATACAAAAAAGAAAAACCCTGGGTCCTGATGGTTTTCCTAGAGTTCTATCAAGAGTTTTGGGATATCCTTCACGTTGATTTGTTAGAGGTGGTGGAAGAAGCTAGGAAATCCAATGATATTTTGAAGGTTATCAATAAAACTTATATTACTCTTGTTCCAAAATCTCAATATGTTGATCACATCTCATCTTTTAGACCTATTTATTTATATAATATTCTCCTCAAAATCATTACTAAGATCATGGTAAAAATGTTGAAGCCTCTTTTGCATAAGATTATTTCCCCTGAACAAGGGGGTTATGTGGAATGGCATCAAATAGTATATGAGATAGTTCTGGCTCAGGAAGCCATCCATACATGGATATACAAAAATCTCATTCCATATTCATTCTATTAGACTTATCCAAAGCTTATGACATAGTGGATTGGCACTTCCTTATCAAAGTTTTGAGATATTTTTATTTCTCTAAGCATTGGACAGATTGGATTATGGGATGTATCTATTCAATTTACTACTTAGTTCTTATCAATAACAAGCCTTATTAGTCATTCCCTACTTATAGAGGTATTAGGCAAGGTGACCCACTTTCACCGTATTTATTCATCATTCTTGCTGAATGCTTAGGGAGGACTATAACCAAGAAGAGGGATAACAAAATACTTGAGGGAGTTACCATTGCTCATGGATCTAGACCTATCTCTCATCTTCAACTTTTTTATGACTCTACTCTTTTAGGTAAAGCTATAGTTAAGGAAGCTTCTAAGTTTAAGAAAATCATTAGCTATTTTTCTAAGGCTACTGGGCATTTGATCAATGAAGACAAACCTAAAGTTTATTTTCTTTCATTGCTCTACCAGACATGAATCTATGGTCTTGGAAAAATTAAGATATAAAAAGTCCTCCCTTACAATCACTTATTTAGGTATTCCCATCAATATTCAAAGGCAAAAAAATAAGATTGGATTTGGTTGTTGGACAAATTCAAGAAGAAAATTGGAAGGTGGACCAATAGGTGGATTTCTTCGAGGGGTAGAATCACCTTGGTAAAATCAGTCCTTCAAGCTATTCCTATTTATGTTTCTTCCATGTTGAAAATCCCAAAGGTTATTCTTCAAGATCTAGATCAAACCAGTCATTGATTCCTCTAGAGTGGTACTAAGGATAAAATAAAATTGGCCTTGGTGAAATGGGACACTTTATGTATTCCTAAGAATCGAGGGGAGTTAGGATTCTCATCTTCTATTAATAACAAAAAATATTTAGCTCATAAATTATATTGGAGAATGTTGCATAACCCCAATGCTCTTTGGGCTAATAATCTTCATGCTAAATATGTTGAGAAGAAATGTCTTAAAGACCTTGTTCACTATCATCGTCCTATAAAAGGTTCTCCCATTTTAGTAGTTCTTAAGACTGGTGAGGATTTGATAAAGAAAAATTTATTTTGGATCATTCATAATGGTCAATAGGCAATTTTTTGGACAAATTCTTGGGATGGTCACAAGCCTTTGATAAGTCAGTTTCCTGATTGGAGACCTTGGATGGAGGAGCTTCACCAAGCTAACTGGATCAAGGTGGTTAATTACTGTTGATACCATACTGGTAATTTAGAGGTTGGTAGATATTGGATCCCTATTGATTACTGGCCTATTCAAATCCCATAAAGGCAAAGACAAGATATCCAAGGAATCCTTCATATGATGTCTCTCTCTTGGTCCCATGAAAAATATTATTTTGGATGGAACATCACTACTAAGGGTGAGTATTCAGTTTCTCAAGGATATTTGAACTTATTCCATAATAATCCCAACCAATCTTCTAATATATTTTCTTAGTTGTGGTCTCAAAAGCTCTGGCCTAAGCTGAGGTTCTTTATTTGGATTTTATTACATCATAGGGTGCTTACTGGTGAGAAACTTATGAAGTGTGGTTTTCATGGCCCTTTTAGATGTGAAATGTGTGGAGAGAATGTATAAAATCTCAACCATATTTTTATTGAGTGTACTTTAGCCTCTGAACTATGGATGAGAATGACCACTTTACTTGGCTTACAGTGGTCCAATTTTTTAACTTTTGAACATCTTTGGAGGGAATGGCCTAAACAAGAGGATGTTGATCATTTTATTAGGCAGTTAGTTTGAATGGGTTCTACCATTCTTCTTTGGAACATCTGGAATGAAAGGAACAATCAAATTTTTAATCATATAGGAAGGATATTGACTATATTTTGCAGAAGACCATACCCAACTTAGTTGAATCAGTCCATCAAATCCTTAATCACCCAAAAAACTCCCACCAAAAATGGGATCAAGTGATGCAAATATTGAAGATTAAATTTGCTAAGGGCAACCATATCAAAGGGAATCAGAGTATTTGTAATATGGATAGGACAAGAAAATGGCAACCTCCTCCTAAGGATTTTGGTAAAGTCAATACTGAAGGAGCCTCTAGAGGGAACCCTGGAAAAGCTAGTGTGGGAGGAATTTGTAGACTTTCAGATGGCTCCCTGGTTTTTAATTTTTCTGAGAATTTGGGTATTCTTTCCAATGACCTTGATGGGGGGTATGGTATCCTTAGATGCATTTAGGAGGCTACTAAGGTTATATGGGAAAATGTGTTAGTTGAGTCTGACTCTCAACTCATGATTAATATTTTAAATAATCCTTCTAAGAATAATAAGGTTGATTTGAGAATAAAAAGAATTATTGACAATATTCAATTAATCCAGAGGGGATTTCTGAAAGTTGATTACAATCATGTGGTTAGAAATTAAAACAAAAGTTCTTATGCATTAGCTAATTGGGCTTTGGACAAAGGTGATATTATTTGTTATGGCCTCCCTCCTAGATGGTGGGATTCACAAATAAGAGAAGCTCTTCTTTCTATGATTTTTTTGGATGATTCCAGTTCTGAAGGTACCTAGTTTATTCTAGATTTATTTTTGCTTCTCTTTGGTTCATTCAGGGTATTTCAGTACCTAGCTCAAACTATTATTTATTTTGTTTCCTCTGTTGATTCTTTCTTGGAAAGTCCCTTGGTCTAGAAAGGTCATTGTTTTTTATGTGTTTTTCTATTTGTTTGTAGACACCAAAACAGCACCAATCCGATTATGTGACTGCAAACACTGATCGCATTGACACACACAACCCCAAGGGCAGCCCCCAGAGGTCAAACAGTGGTCCTAACCACTCTCATAGCAGTTTTGGAAGGTCAAGAGTCAATTTGGCACCTTCAGGAACTTTGCTCAATACTCGTTTCACCCAGGGATGATTTCAAACTGGGATTCGCCCCACCCAGGGATGAATATCATAATTCGCTCCAGGGTGGGGCGAATTGCAGGTTTGACGGGAAAAAAGTCAAATCTTGACAAATGGCAGCTCAGATCCGCCACTTAACGCTTCCTTCATCGCATGGGAGTGTGGGTGAGCATTTTCGAGCATTAGAGGCTATTGCAAGGGTAGTCATGAAGTCCCTAATCAAGGAGGAATCTCCCTCCCCCCGAGAAGGCATGATTGCCAAGTGGCGCCTCTGCATGCCCAATTCAAGAGACCTCCAGGTCTATAAATTGGTGAGTTTCCTCACCCCAAAATATAACGAGAGAAGGAGCATTTTTGAGCAACGAAGTGCTGCCATTTTACTTCCCCATACGCCCCTAGTTGATTTGTGCCTTTCACATCCGTGATCTCTTTTAGAGAGGAGGTCATTGGGTGACCATTGGAAGGATGAATCTTGAGCCCAAAACCCGACATTTGACCACAATATACCACCCAATTTGCTGAAAACACTTTACAAGAGATTTTGGACTCATCCCAAGTGGATTGGTGCCAAAATCAGGCCTCAAACGGCGGGCGGCCTGCCCCATGGGCGCCCCCTCCCACACTGCTATAGTCCTAATCGCCCCTCTTCGGAGCGATGGGAAATCTATGGCTAGTATTTCTTTTCATTTTCATTTTTGCATTCGATTCTATGATGCTTAGATAGGTTGCCATTTTAATTTCATATCGTTTTGAACAATTTTGATCATGTTTCTATCTTCGCTCACTTCTACTAATCTACAGATAGCATCATCAAATTCCCATTGACAGAGGCCAAATTGGGAAAATATGACCATCTGGGTCTTCCCAAAATACCCCCAATTAGCTAACCCCAACTTTTTAGGTATTTTGGAGCTTCCTAGGTAGGACATTTGGGACAAGTACCTTTTCGGCGTTTTGTTGCAGGTATATTCGTCCCTCCCCGGAGCGAATTCAAATCGGCGAGGAATTTCTTGACTATTCTTTTTGCAGTGCCCTCTTGGTGATGTCTTAATGCCCCTATCAAATTTTTAGATCATTTGGATTCATTTTAGTCATCGTTTAATTTATTTTTCGCATGCACTTATCGTAGGCTTGGGGATTGCATGCTTTATTTTATCCGTAGGTGCTACTGACTATTTCTTGTTCCTTTGAATGTAGGGTCTGGATGTTAGAGGAGTAGCAAGGAGTCAAGACTCGTCAACGCAAGCGGCGGTGATGTTTGGTCCGCCCATTTTACATGTGGGCACGCGAAAGAAGGAATGGCATCCATGGATGTAACAAGAACGCATACTTAAACGCTCCTAGCCCCTGAAAAGGGAGGAGGCGAATTGTAACTGAGTTCTAAAACATATCAATAAAATAAAGGGCTGTCTTCTTTATTGGCTTGAGTTTAAGTTTTTTCATTCGTTCATGCTTTCCCCCATTTCATGCATTTTCAATTCCTAGGATTTAGCGTTAAGTTTAGTTCGTTTTGCATCGCATCTTTGCTTTCCTTTTTGCTTCCGTATCCTCGTGCTTTCAGTGGCGATCACGGTGGGACTCTGTCCTCTATTTTTTTAGATCATAAATCTGATCAAAACTTGCTTTTTCTTGCAGGTATCATTTTTTTTGAACGCGGGACTGTTGTTCGCTCCAGTCTGTGGCGAATACAGAGCTGGAATTCGTCTTACCCAGGGACGAATTGGGATGCGCCCCACCCTGTGATGAATTCTGTTCTGTTATTCATTTCATCCTAGGATGAATAGCTCTCTGCATAGTTTTAGGGCAGAAACTCAGAGCCAGAAGATTTGGGCAGAGAAGAGGTAAGGGTTCTAAACTTCCCCTGTCATTTTTTGCTTTCAATTTTCTATTTTTGGATTACTTGCTTGCTTAGGGAAAGTTTTCTTTCTACTTCTTGCTTGTTTCCTTTTTGCAAAATAAAAAGAACCCCACACATCACGTGGCAAATTAAACACCAAGGAGCTGGTCGTAAAACCCCAGCCCTTGATCAAGACCAACGGTGGATTTCATCACCACCTTGGCTTGAATTTTTGCATCCATTACCCCGATCGCTACTGTTGCTAGACGTAAATCCTGATGAAAGCTGATCGAGTGTAGCTGGGGTGATTCCCAACGCATGAGGATAAGTCTTCTATGGTAGGTGTCATAAACAGGGTGATTCCCCTTTCGTACCGCCTACGTTCCATGTACCATCTGCTCTCACGTACCTATAGTTTCCCTCACGTAAGGGCGGGTATATAGAGAGGTTGGTATATCAGCCTGGCAATGGTATATCGAAGGGGTGACCAATTTTGGGAGTCATAAGAGCCATCATATTGCATTTAAACATTCTTTACAAAAACCTTCAAAAAAAAAAAAAAAAACCAAAACACACTAAACTAGGTCTAAGACACACTCTCAATATTTAAACGAGATAATCATTGCTTTGTGTGTGTGTGTGCTCTTTTCTATTTAGTGTAGCATAAAAATCATAAAAAGAGATAAAAATCTACATAGCTTGTAGAAAAACACCACCATGGTGTACACCCGTAGCCAAGCCCAATCAAGGGCGGAAGCTATGGAAAGTGTACAAGGGGGCACAAGTCACCTCCGCTACAGCCCTAAGGACTTGGTCATACCACCTTGGCAGCCTGACCCACAAGAGAGTCCACATCATTCCATGTTAGAATGGAACTATAGGGGCACCCCTTTGAGGGACACGCCCATTCATCATAGCCCCTTTCAGGAAGAGTCCTTACACGTGGCGCTCAACATAGACAGGAAGGCTCCCTTAGAAGCTCGATATGAGTGGCCACCACGCGATGAAGTGCTAGAGCAGCATAGGGTCCATGAGGAGAGGCCACATGATTATGGCATCCCTCCTTTACCCCCCATCACTGTTAGAACCAATAGACAAAACCCAGAGCGCAAGGCTCTTCAAGCAGGGCGAGCCAACTCTGCCCGCCCCTTTCACACATACGAAAGGGAGCACGAGGAAGACCATTACATTCCTCAAGAGCAATATACAGTGTGGGAGCCATGCGCTTCCGCACCCGCTATATACCATGATCACCTACTGAGGCCAGAGCCTCGGGTAAATGCCGCCAACCTCGACAGAGGGAAGCGACCTATTGAGATCTCGGATCATCACGACCGAGGTAAGTGCATAGGAGAGGCATCCAGGCCTCCTAGGCTCAAGATGGCGGAACAAATCGACCTGGCAGTCGCCAGACATGCCGCCCACCAAGCGCAGATCATGCGGCTTGAGCAAGACCAACAGTAGCTAGAGCATCTATATCACCTTAGCAAAGAGCGCATTCGATACCAAACAGATGAGCTGCTCCATAACCCGATGCCTGAGAGGGTTCCAACCCCTCGCACCCAAAGAGCAAAACCGTATGAGAGGCGTAATCCCTTGGTGCGAGATAGGTCTCCATGACCTTACCAAGTGCTACCTCCGAGACCTCCTAGACCTGAGCGGGAGGCCACTCCCCGGAACAACGATGGGTACCCTCCACAGGGACCCACCCAGGGTCATAGGTCTCATCCAGAGACTCCTCAAGAAGCTTACGAGGAGTATGAGCAAGAAGAAGAGCGGGCCAAAATGCCCTACCAAGGCGGAGGGGTTGCCATCCGGCCACCCCTCTATAGGCCTCAAGTCTCCCACAACCCACAATGGGAGCAAACTAAAGAGGAAGAGATTAAATCTTTAGATGCATATAAAGCACTGCTAGAGCATTTGGAGTCTATGGAGACCAAAACTTTTGGGCCCCAAAAGCCCACTTTACGCCAACTCCGCAGTCATCCTGTGCATCCATCCGTGCCAACACCCCCTTACCCTGAACACTTTAAGCTGCCTCAGTTGGCAACCTTTAGAGGTGAGGAGGATGCTCAAGAGCATGTGACGAGATTCCTGAGCCAATGCTTCGGCATTCAGGACAATGATGCTTTGTTATTAAGAACATTTATAACCACATTCGTAGGCCCTGCCTCGGATTGGTTTACTCAATTACCAAAGCACAACATTAACAACTTAGATCGGTTAGTGGATGCGTTCCTCGAACGCTTCACCTTCAACACCAAGAAGAAGGCATCACTAAGTGACTTAGCCAGCCTCAAGAAGTATGAGGAAGAAACCATGGCGGCCTATGGGAATCGATGGAGGACTTTGCTTTCAAAGCTGCCCTACCTTCCCCCTATGTCCGACCTCACTCAAATGTTCTCAAAGAGCTGTTTGAGATCGATCTCTATGCTATTGCAGCTACAACAATATGCCACCTTAGAAGAAGCTTTGGCGCAAGCCAGGATCATTGAAGAGATCAAGATACAGGATGGCGAGATAGCCAAACCTAAGAAAAAAGAGTGGACTAAGAACACTAAAATAGGGACCACGCAACAAAAACCCGCTACGGTCAATCAAGTTGCTATCAATGTCCCTAAGCCTGCACAAGTAACACAGCCCCAAAAGGCTAATTATCAGGCGGTGCCTCCCAACAACTATGACAGAGAAAATTAGAGGCAAGAGTAGAATCAGCAGCGTCACCCTAGGCGACAATACACACCCTACACAGAGTCCAGGGACTCCCTGTTTGACCGCTTGTTAGCGGCAAATTTGATCAACCTGCCAGAGATTCAAACCATAGACCCCAACGCTCCCAAGCCTAAGGGGTATAGGGAGGACTTGTACTGTAGGTTCCATAGGCGGTAGGGACATGACCTAAATGCCTATTGGAAGTTTAAGGGCTTGGTGCAAGACTTAATTGATAACAAGACACTAGCGGTGGATAATCCCGTGGCACCAAGCAATCAACAAATGGAGGTCTTTAAAGACCCCTTGCCTGCTCATGCTCCATAGGAAAAAACCCTACAAGTTAACGAGGTCACACATAACTACCCCATGCAGGGGTATGTAGGGATGATCAGTATAGTGACTCGAAATAGGAGGTATCCGAGTGTAGCCACCCCCGTGACAACTATAGGTGAGGTGCCAACAATGACACAACCGCAACAGCACCTTGCACAACCTCCTCTGCCTAGACCAGTGGCCACACTTCGGACCAAACTCACTCAGAGTTTGAGGACCACCTCGGCTAGGCTCTCCATATATGAGCTCATACAACAATCAACGCCCCATCGAGAGGCTCTAATGGAGATATTGAAAGCCATCGAGTTGCAGCCCCACGAAACAAATTCTTTCAACAACTTCGTGGGACATGTCAAATGATGCACTGAGCCAGTCATCACATTTCGAGAAGACGAAGTGAAATCAGTGGCTGATGACATGGCGGATCCACCCCTGCACGTTATCGCATGGGTCAACGGGATCCCATATAAGAGGGTGTTGATAGACACTGGCTCGTCCAGTAATCTCATCACAACCGCGGCCCTAAAACATCTGAAGTTGCCCGCATCTCACATCACAACTTCCACCTACACACTACGAGCATTCAATGATGCAATTTGCTCGATAGTTGGCACAATAGTCCTACCCATCCAAGTGGGACAAAAGACTATACCTACATTGTGCCACATCTTGGAAGGTGAGATGGCCTACAACATCTTGCTGGGGTGGCCATGGATCAGGGACATGAAGTGTGTCCCTTCGATAGCTCACCAGTGCTTAAAGTATACATTTGAAGGGGAAGTGCATGTAGTCCCGGCGGACTTAGAACCCTTCAAGTATTGTAATGCGGTGCAACTGATGCCGCAATCGACCCTTCCATCAATGCATTTGGATTTCCAATTGAATCCATCTAAACAGGGTCCGATTTCGTAGGCATCCCCATTAGCAAGTTCTTCAAAACCCCAGTCGGGTCCATCTTCATCGTCTGGTCCTCCACCAATGACGCCACCGATGGGGGCCAAACAGAAGGACAAAGGGAAGAAACCTCTGGAAGAGGCACAACCTCCGGAAGAGACACTACCATCAGTATCAACTATCTCTACTGAGGAGATGCCTAGCCGAATGGAAGTCGAGGCTCCTAGTTCACCCGACATGGAGTGGACTCGGGGAGAACTTCCATTCCCTCCCCCTCAACCACCAACAATCACCATTGAGATGGCCAATACGGGCCTGGGGGAGTATCTGGTGTGGAATATTGTAGCAACACCCACACTGGAGTCCATGCAGGACATGGGGAGACCTCGCCTCCCCATCGGCACTATTGTTCCCCTAGGCTACCCGCCAAACCGGACAAACTTTGTGTATGGGGGCCTTGATCATGGCGTTGCACCATGCACGCAAGAGGATGAAGATGAAGAGCCTTTTGCTGAAAATGTCAACTACTTGTCTAACCCGGACTTTGCTTTGAGATACCTTGGCCAATGCAATTGGCATGGATATGGGTTAGGCAGATATGAGCAAGGGGTACGTGTTCTTTGCCAACCAAGATACCAAATGCCATATGACAAGTCAGGAGTAGGGTTCAACCACCCCCCCTTGGGACATCTTGGTGGAGAACATGCAAGGCCTAGGGATAGGCAACAAGGGGGGATTGGCATCAGATCCATATGCCAACCCTAACATGACATATACATTGAGGGATTATCTCCCATTAACGGCAATCAACCTTGTTGACCCTCGCAATCCCTTCCCTTCGCTCGAGAGAGGAGAAAGCTCGAGAGCTCATTTTCAAGGAGGGTCTGGACAATGTCAAGAAGGGTCCTCGGAGGACGAATCAGAATATGAGGTGGCACCATGGGACCCCTTCGAATCAGATAGCAATCACTCACAGGTGATCCCCATGGATGATTATCAAGAGAATCTCTTGACAATGTTCCCTTTAGATGCTCCAATCGAGCAAGCGCCACTCCAAGGAAATCAGGCCCCACCGTAGAGAGCGGAACAACCCCAATGGGGCCAGATCAATTTGCTTGAGCAAGGCGAGCCTTTAATGCCGCAAGCAGTTGGAGCCAATGAAGGCCTTTGGATCTTCGATAGTGATTATGAAGATGAAACTGAGATGGCATATCTTAATCACATGCGGCAAAGGCGACCATACCCCTTGGAGATTAATGACATATTCAAACAATTAAACATAGTGCCAGGGCATGAGTGGTACGTAGACCCAGCACGGTGGGACCAAGTGTTGGATCCGCCACTCTAGGCATACGAAGCATACCTTCCGCCCAGAGACCCTATAGTGACATCAGTGTCGAGGGCAGACCCTGTCTTCCTATCCACACATAGGGCCGATCCATTCGTGCCAATACCTCTAGAGCCAGACCCAGAGCACAGAGAACATCTAGGATGTCCGAGTCATCACACCCATGGTAATGGAGACCAAAATCATTTCATCAACATGATCTCCATTGACTTAACCACCCCCATCCACAACCCGGTCGATCCGGCACAGTCATTGTATCTAGATATAGATGCCATAGACTGGGATCACGTCCATTCACCGCCATCCCCATCAAAGTACTGGCATTTCGGTGAAATGCTTCATTTTACCCCTGGGTCAACTCAGGATATCTTCCATGCTGAAGAGGAACCCGAGGTTCCTAACGATGATCTTAACTCAGCAAATGATATCCATTTGATCCCAACTCCACACCAGTTGGAGGATGGATCCCACATGTCGATCGAGGAGACGACTGACGTAGACATCGGCTCAGACCCAATGAATCCACAGATCATCAAGCTGGGGGTAAGTTTATCCCCCGAAGAGCAAGCCGACTACATTGCCCTTCTCAAAGAGAAGAAGGAGGTTTTTGCATGGTCATACAGAGACATGCCGGGACTAGATCCGTAGCTAGTCACGCATAATCTAACGCTTGATCCGACAGTCAAGCCAGTTAAGCAAAAACTACGTAAGATGCACCCAACAGTGGCCTTAATGGTCAAAGATGAATTACAAAAGTTGTTGGATGCACAGTTTGTCATCTGCGTGGACTACCCACCATGGTTGTCCAACATGGTGCCCATCAAAAATCCTGACGGGAGGATTCGCATATGCACTAATTTTCGAGATCTAAACAAAGCGAGTCCTAAGGATGATTTCCCATTGCCAAGCATCGACGCATTGGTAGATGCCACAACGGGTCATGAAATGCTTTCCCTCATGGACGGTTTCTCGGGATACAATCAGATTTGTATCAATCCCGAGGACCAACTAAAAACGGCGTTCACAATGCCTTGGGGGACATTTTGTTATAAGGTCATGCCTTTTGGCCTTAAAAATGTTGGCGCCACCTACCAACGTGCCATGACATACATCTTCCATGATTACATGCATAAAACTTTGGAAGATTACATGGATGATTTGTTGGCCAAATCTCTTTTGTGCCCGGATCATCTCGATGACTTAAGCAAGATCCTCGATCGCCTCATGGAACATAAAGTTAGACTGAATCCCAAGAAGTGCGTATTTGGCATCACATCTAGAAAACTCTTGGGTTTCATAGTCTCAAAGTGAGGCATCGAGGTGGACCCAAACAAAGTCAAGGCAATCCTTGAAATGCTTCCCCCAACTACCATCAAGCAGCTCAGAAGCCTGTAGGGAAAGGTCGCGTCGATCAAGCGCTTCATAGCACAGCTATCTGACAAGTGCCGACCCATGAACAAATTATTGCATAAGGGGGTAGCATTTCACTGGGATGACGAGTGCCAGTCAGCCTTCGATGACATTAAACAATACTTGGCTTCGCCGCCAGTATTGGCACCACCTAGACCAGGAGTGTCATTCTACTTATACATCTCAGCTACTGAGGTGGCACTGGGCGCCATGTTAGCCCAGAAGAATGAACTTCACAAAGAACAGGCTACTTACTATCTTAGCCGCACCCTGGTCAGTTATGAACTTAACTATGCATACATTGAGAAACTTTGCTTGGCAGTGGTGTTTGCTACCAAAAAGTTATGCCATTACATGTTGAGCAACAAGACGTATGTTGTGTCTAAGGAGAATCCATTGCGATACATGATGAGTCGTACTTATCATAGTAGTCGCACGACGAAATGGATCATGTTGTTGATGGAATTTGACATAGAGTTTATTGGACAGAAATCCATAAAAGGTCAGGTCATCGCCGATCAACTAGCAGAGGCTCCTCTCGAAGACGATCAGCCTCCGGTCATAGAACTACCCGATGATGGGGTCTTCCATGTCTCGGAATCGCCAGATTCTGATGAGCCTGAGTCACAGGCCGACATAACCCTATTTTTTGATGGTTCTAAATGTGAGCAAGGTGGTGGCACGGGAATAGTATTCTTCACACCGCAAGGCGCTCCAATGCCTCTGTCATTTAAATTAAATTTCCCATGCACCAACAACAATGCAGAGTACGAAGCCTTGCTCATAGGTCTTCAGACAACAATCACCATGAACATTAAATGATTGAATATCTTTGGTGATTCGATGTTAATTGTCAACCAAGTCAAAGGGGTATTCCAATGCAAATGCCTAGTTCTACAGGCCTACAAAGCCCTTGTGGACAAATTCCTGGCAAAGCTTGAATGGTACGACATCGAGGCACTCCCTCGGTCATCGAATCATTTTGCGGACACTATGGCCTCCTTGGGGTCATTAATCCCGCAAGACATTTCTGGTGATATGACAACCATTCAAGTCAAAACACTATCGCAATCCATGATGGAGCAGTGCAAGCTCTAACTTAAGGCCAGGAATCCACATGATCCAGATTGAACCATCCCTGGATAAGTTCTCTCGAATCCACGATCGTCTGAACCATGCCAACTGGGGGTCCTTGTTCTCCCCTACTCCCCTTAATAGCAACACAACGCTATTCTTGCAAGTTCTTTCCCATTCAGCTTTTGCTAGGGATGAACTTCAAGAGGGATTGGCTGTTCATACCGTCGAGGCTTTCGATCAGCAGGATTGGTATTCACCCATAAGGGACTACCTCAAGTTAGGTAATCTCCCGCTTGGATTGATGCATGCCACAAAATGAGCATTCAAGCAGAAAGTGGCAAAGTATGTCTTGTTAGGAGACATTTTGTACCATCGTAGCTACGAAGGAATCCTCCTTCATTGCTTGGACCAGTAAGAGTCCACTTGGGCAATCGCCCAAGCGCACGATGGTACGTGCGGTGGCCACTTCAGTGGTATGGCCATCGCAAAGCGCATTCTTCGCATGGGCTATTATTGGCCATCTTTAGAGCGAGATTGTTGCGCATATGTGAGGAAGTGCATGAAATGTCAACACCATGCTAATTTGACACACGTACCTTCCTAGGCCTTGCAGCCGATCCAATCGGCTTGGCCATTTTCGTAGTGGGGCCTAGATCTAATCGGTAAGATCTCCCCTGCATCATCAAGTCATCACACGTTTATCATAACGACCACAGAGTATTTCACCAAGTGGGTGGAAGCGGTTTCGCTTACCTCTACGATAGGACCCCGCATTGTGGAGTTCATTTTACATAACATCATATGTCATTTTGGTATTCCATCCAAGATAATTTTGGATAATGGGACGTCATTCAAGAACAAAGACGTGCGTGCTTTGACCACAAAGTACAAAATTCAGCACAATTTTTTGACACCCTATTATCCGTAGGCAAATGGGCAAGCAGAGGCGTCAAACAAAATGCTAGTTGCCATCCTCAAAAATATAGTCGTAGATAGTCATAAGGATTGGCACATTCAGATCCCACTTGCCCTGTGGGCTTATCGCACCAGCATTCGGACGCCCACTGGGGCAACTCCATTTTTGCTCGTGTATGGCTCTGAGGCTGTCATGCCTCTCGAGTTGGAAATTCCTTCCCTACGCATATCAATGCAAGAGTTCATCGATGATGACACTACACGGTAGGCCCAGTTAGACCAGCTTACGTTGCTTGACGAACGATGCGTTAATGCTCTCGAGCATTTACGTATCTATCAAGAGCGACTTAAGAAAGCATACAACATGAAAGTTCATCTGAGGGACTTTCAGGTTGGTGACTTGGTCTTGAAAGAGAACCAACAGAACTCTAGTTTTCCGTCCCATCTAAGGGACAAGTTCACGGCAAACTGGTTAGGTCCCTATGTAATTGATAGCAAAATAGGACCTGGAACATACCGGCTAGCCTCTCTTGATGGAATCAAGGAACTAGAACCCTTGAACATCAGTCATTTGTGGCCATTCCATATTTAGAAGAGCCATAGCCCAAAAGCTCCAAGATTAAAAAAAAAAAAATTAATTAAAAAAAGATTCCCATAATCGCTTTCAATCCCAAAAGCTCCAAGGATTCCCATAATCACTTGGTCAATCCCAAAAGCTCCAAGGATTCCCATAATCGCTTGGTCAATCCCAAAAGCTCCAAGGATTCCCATAATCGCTTGGTCAATCCCAAAATGCTCCAAGGATTCCCATAATCGCTTGGTCAACCCAAAAGCAATTTTTAAAACCCAAGATTCCCTAATCTGTCAACCCAAAAAGCCCCAAGGATTCCTGCAATCACTTGGTCAACCCAAAAGCCCCAAGGATTCCCATAATCGCTTGGTCAACCCAAAAAACCCCAAGGATTCCCGCAATCGCTTGGTCAACCCTAAAATGCCCCAAAGGTGCCCATTATCCCTTTGGTCAAACCAAAAAGCTCCAAGGATTCCCACAATCGCTTGGTCAAAAATAAGAAAATTCAAAAACAATAAAATCATCAAAAATAACAAAAATTTGCATCTCATTTCCATGCATACTCACCGTCATCACAACAATAAAGAGCTCTTTTTGCATCTCATCTTCATACTCACAAAAATCATTCCATCAAAAACACAAAAATATATATATAGCTGCATTAAGCATCACATCCATACATTGCATATTTGTGGTCATACAGGTCAAAGGCACCATAGACTATAATTACTCCGCCAATCCATCTTGTTCCACATTTCTCCAATTTTGTAAATAGTCCATCAAAAATAAATGCCATTCACTTCATTTTACCATACCATAGTCAGTGGTCTTCTAATGTATCAAGAGTTTTCGTCTTTCAGTCGTCATTAGCTTTCTAGCCATGTACTGTACCAAGTCAGACAGATTTTACAAAGGTAGAGTTCTACTTGGATCACACCTTGTTACGTAGCATCCCAACACAAATTAAAACACATAAGAATTCCCAAGTTGTGTGAACGAAAGATGAAACCTGCAAAGCAATCCAGATCACCATAAGCGAAACGGTTATCTTGCTCATCCCCCTATGCGAATGACCCCAAGAATGCTGAGAGTTGGCAAAAGGACAAGCATCTTCCCTACCCAATTCCCCAAGGATCCCAAGTTCTCAAAAAAAAAAAGTTGCAAAACATCACAAATTTGCAAAAGTCAAAACTCCAAAAAATTTGACATCACAACCAAAGTGCATACATCAAGAAAAGCACATAAGATAGTGATTCTCATCACTCCATATTCAAATCCCTTGCTCAAAAGAAAAACAAAAATAAACAGTGATTTTTATCACTATAAAAGAGCAAGTATCCCAATACAATTGAAGAAAAGAAGGGAGTCGAACTTGAATCCCTGGAACTCTCAGCATTCCGATAGGTCATGAGGCAAACCTCAGTACTGGTTTGGTGGATAGCCTATCGGTCATTGGTGGTAAACCTCCCGCATGACGATATATCTATCACAGTAACTTGTGTGCAGATCAATGTTTGCATGTGGATGAGCTAGCTTATGGTCTCCTACGACAGCACCGCAGATTAATCCGACTAAATACAACAAAGGAGTTAGTGGAGCTAATCAGGTGATCCTCAGTACAGGTTTGGTTGACAGCCTATCTGGCACTGGCGGTATCCTGACAAACACCACATAAATGAACTCAATTGCACACACAGGGATGTGAAATAACTTGGTCAAAAACAAGTCCGATTCATACCTTGTTAAAAAGTCTCGTAAGATAAAAGTACAGTCATGGCTAGATAGTTAAAACATCTGAGTCTCCAAAAACCCTACCTACATTCTAAACCAACTTGATGTCTTTCATTGCCATCAGAAAATACAAAAAAAATAGCCCGTATACATAAAGAAAGTCAGGTCACACAACAATCACCCAACACAAAAAGCCATAAATTCTAAACAGTCTATGGTGCGACCGCCAAAAATCACAAATTCAATTCATCCATTCCATTTGCATATCATATAAATTAAAAACATTTGCATTTCATCAAAACATATGCATCCATCAATATAACTTAACATGCATACATCCATATTCATCAATCATCATGCATAACATCAAATCATCACATGTGCATAAATAAAATAAAGTCATCTGTATATATCATCAAAAATGCCCGTAGGCTACAATGAACCGGTCCTATGACCCCACAACAAAATCCAAAAGCTCAAAAACCCCCAAGCCTAAGGCGTCGGCCACCATGATCACGCAAGATCGGTGCGACGAGAACTACCCCCCATGGTGTGGGTCCTATGAGACACCTCAAGGTCGGCTGCTAGCCCCGCATCACGCCTACCCCCCCCCCACACACCCCTTCTCCAGCCACCATCGAGACTAGAGATCCCACCAATTCGTTAACCTCTGCCCTCTCCACTGGACCATCCACCCCCAACTCCTCCCCATGCCCGAAGCAGCGTGTCAACACTACTGTCCGCTGATCCCGTGACATCGTCCTGATCGACAATCCGTCTATTGGAATCCAAAGAATCCGATAGACATCCTCCAAAGTAACTATCATCTCCCCTATTGGGAGATGGAAAGTATTAGTCCGAGGATCCCACAAGTTGATCAAGGCCATCAGGTAGGCCCGATCCCCAATCACTGGCTCCAATCGAGTCACCTGCTTGAGCCCAAGGGCGTCAAGCCACTCCCAGTCAGCCACAGCTAGCGCCTCCCGTGCTTCAGCAAAAATAGTAGGCACACGATACCGGCTCTTCACAACCTGCAAAAGAAAACAAAATAAACACATTAAAATCATAAAAAAAAAGTGTACAGCTACAAATAGTATAAAAGAAAAACAAAATTAATTTGTCAACCTAGGGTTTTATACTCTCAAATTGATAAATTAAAACAAAAAAAATCAAAAATTACAAAATTAATTTGTCAACCTAGGGTTTTATACTCTCAAATTGATAAATTAAAACAAAAAAATCAAAAATTACAAAATTAATTTGTCAACCTAGGGTCTTATACTCTCAAATTGATAAATTAAAACAAAAAAAATCAAAACTTACAAACTTAGTTTGTCAATCTAGGGTTTTTAACTTTACATTGATAAATCAAACAAAAACAACAAAAATGACTAAGGTTGAGCGAAGTTTTTAAAAAAAAACTACGTTTAACACTAAGTTTTTAAGCTCAATTTTACCATAAGTTTTTAAACTCAGTTTTGATCTTTGTTTAACTAGGGTTAGCCTACGTTTTTCAGCTAAGTTTCGATTTTTGTTAGCCTAGGGTTTCTGTTAGTTTAAAAAAAATGAACACAAACAAACATGGTTTCCACTAGGATTTCAACCTACGTTTTAATGAAGCCATACCAAAACAAATAAACACATTCATTTCACTAAGGTTTTTTCATTTTTACATTTGAAAAACAAAATACAAAAAAGAAGCAAAAAATAACTTGCGGTTTTAAAACTGTAATACAAGAAACTAATAAAGAGGGAGTTCACTTACTGGTCTCGCTTCGGCTCCGCCGCTCGATCCGGTTCATGCACTCATGGTGGTAGAAAAATTCGGCAGTGCTTCGCTTCGCAGAATTGACCTCCTCCTCCTCAGAGCTCCAAATCGCCAGAAAAAACAAGTGCAAATGAGCCCAAAACCTAGTTTTGGCCTTTAAATAGGCTTTTTGAGCCTGTAATCGTTCCTCCCTGGGATGAGCACTCTGGTTAGCACTCGTCCCACCCTGGAATGAATGCTCAACAGGAATTCGTCCCACCCAGGGACGAATACAGAGCAAACATTTCAAAAACAGCAAAAATGCACAAAAATGCACCAAAAACAGCAATAAAACTGTCCAATGAGAGTGCTTTTGCACTTGACATTTCGGGCATGCAAAATAGATGTCGGGGTCACAAATCCTCACTATCCTACTCCCTAAGAAGGCTACCATAGCCGGACCACTCCACGGGAAGACGGATCTTCGAGAATTTCATCCCCAAACGACGTCACCAAAAGGGTCAAAACCCAACCAAAAATAGCAATAGAATTGCCGAACGAAGGCGCCTTTGCGCCTGACATTCTTGGCATCCAAAATAGACATTGGGGTTACAAATTGTCACCATCCTACTCCCTAAGAAGGCCACCATGGCCGGACCGCTCCACGGGAAGACGGATTTTTGACAATTTTAGCTCCAAAAAGCGTCACCAAAAGGGTTAACACCCACCAAAAATAGGTCTAAATGTCAGAAAATTGCACACACATTTAACGCTAAAACATCTGAAGGCACCCTTACACAAGTCATCTTGGGTCAAGCGACTCGTCGCTTTTCTCATGTTGGTCATTCCCTCATCGATTCGTCGCTTGAGGGGGTAGTCACACTTAGTCACCAATCAACAAATACACACCCAATCATGGAAACAACATGCATTCAAAGAATCATTGGCAAAGACAATCACGCTCCTGCTTGGGGCAGTAAACAAGCAATAATCACAAGCTGATCAATCACTTGGCATTCGTGAATCATGAACTCAAGGTTCCCACAGACAAAAGGTTGCGCCCTTTGCCTATTCATGACTGATCAATGTCCAAGCTCAAGTAACACCTCACCGAAAAAGGTTAACACTTGAATTGAGTTCCTTCGCTCGTCAGAAGCAAGGATTCAAGAATGCATGCCCTTTCCATACTTGGGGCATCAAAAGTTGGTTAGGTTACTAAGAAACCCTAATCATTAGTGCTTTGGTTATCTATTTTTGCTCGGCGTTGTGCCTTGCACAGCGCATCCCAAAAAGGGGCATCTATAGACACCAAAACAGCACCAATCCGATTATGTGACTGCAAACACTGATCGCATTGACACACACAGCCCCAAGGGCAGCCCCTAGAGGTCAAACAGTGGTCCTAACCACTCTCACAATAGTTTTGGAAGGTCAGGAGTCAATTTGGCACCTTCAGGCACTTTGCTCAATATCCGTTTCACCCAGGGACGATTTCAAACTGGGATTCGCCCCACCCAGGGATGAATATCAAATTCGCTCCAGGGTGGGGCGAATTGCAGGTTTGACGGGAAAAAAGTCAAATCTTGACAAATGGCAGCTCAGATCCGCCACTTAACGCTTCCTTCATCGCATGGGAGTGTGGGTGAGCATTTTCGAGCGTTAGAGGCAGTTGCAAGGGCAGTCATGAAGTCCCTAATCAGGGAGGAATCTCCCTCCCCCCGAGAAGGCATGATTGCCAAGTGGCGCCTCTGCATGCCCAATTCAAGAGACCTCCAGGTCTATAAATTGGTGAGTTTCCTCACCCCAAAAAAGAGGAGAGAAGGAGCATTTTTGAGCAACGAAGTGCTGCCATTTTACTTCCCCATACGCCCCTAGTTGATTTGTGCCTTTCACATCCGTGATCTCTTTTAGAGAGGAGGTCATTGGGTGACTATTGGAAGGATGAATCTTGAGCCCAAAACCCGACATTTGACCACAATATACCACCCAATTTGTCGACAACACTTTACAAGAGATTTTGGACTCATCCCAAGTGGATTGGTGCCGAAATCAGGCCCCAAACGACGGGCGGCCTGCCCCATGGGCGCCCCCTCCCACACTGCTACAGTCCTAATCGCCCCTTTTAGGAATGATTAGGAATCTATGGCAGATTTCTCTTTCTGTCACATTTTGTATTTGATCTTTATGCTGCTTAGATAGTTTGCAATTTTGATTTCATATCGTTTTGATCAATTTTCATCATGTTTTATCATTTTTTCGCCTTTACTAACCTACAGGTAGCATCATCAAATTCCCGTTGATGGAGGCCAAATTGGGGAAATCTGACCATCTGGGTCTTCCCAAAATACCCCCAATTAGCTAACCCCAATTTTGTAGGACATTTGGAGCTTCCTAGGTAGGACATTTGGGACAATACCTTTTTGGCATTTTGTCACAGGTCTATTCGTCCCTCCCTGGAGCGAATTCAAATCGGCAAGGAATTTCTTGACTGTTCCATTTGCAGTGCCTTCTCTTGTGAGGTCTTGATGCCCCTGTCAAATTTTTAGATCATTTGGATATATTCTAGTTATCATTTTATTTATTCTTTGCATGCACTAATCGTAGGCTTGGGGATTGCATGTTTTATTTCATCCGCAGGTGCTACTGACTATTTCTTGTTTCTTTGAACGTAGGATCAGGACGTTAGAGGAGCAGCAAGGAGTCAACATTCGTACACACAAGCGGCGGCGATGTTTTGGTCCGCCCATCTTACATGTGGGCACGCGGAAGAAGGAATGGCATCCATGGATGTAACAAAGAAACAAATTTAACGCTCCTCGCCCCTAAAAAGGGAGGAGGCGAATTGTAACCGAATTCTGAAACATATCAATAAAATAAAGGGCTGTTTTCTTTATTGGCTTGAGTTTAATTGCTTTCAATTCGTTCATGCTTTCTCCCCTTTTCAAGCACTGTCAATTCGTAGGATTTAGCGTTAAGTTTAGTTCAGTTTGCATCGCATCTTGGTTTTCCTTTTTGTTTTCGTATCCTCGTGCTTTTAGTAGTCGCACTTAGTAACCAATAAAAAAATACACACCCAATCATGGAAATAGCATGCATTCAAATAATCATTGGCAAAGACAATCATGCTCCTTCTTGGGGCAGTAAACAAGCAATAATCACAAGATGATCAATCACTTGGCATTCATGAATCATGAACTCAAGGTTCCCATAGACAAAAGGTTGTGCCCTTTACCTATTCATGACTGATCAATGTCCAAGCTCAAGTAACACCTCACCGAAAAAGGTTAACACTTGAATTGAGTTCCTTCGCTCGTAAGAAGCAAGGATTCAAGAATGCATACCCTTTTCATACTTGGGGCATCAAAAGTTGGTTAGGTTACTAAGAAACCCTAATAATTAGTTCTTTGGTTACCTATTTTTTCTCGGCACTATGACTTGCACAAAACATCCCAAAAAGGGGCATCTGTAGACACCAAAACAGCACCAATCCGATTATGTGACTGCAAACACAGATTGCATTGACACAAACAGCCCCAAGGGCAGCCCCCAGAGGTCAAACAATGGTCCTAACTACTCTCACAATAGTTTTGGAAGGTCAAAAATCATTTTGGAACCTTTAGGAACTTTGCTTAATATCTGTTCCACCCAAGGATGAATTCAAACTAGGATTCGCTTCACCCAAGGACGAATTCATAATTCACTCCAGGGTGGGGCGAATTGCAGGTTTGATGGGCAAAAAGTCAAATCTTGACAAATGGTAGCTCAGATCCACCACTTAACACTTCCTTCATTGCATGGGAGTGTGGGTGAGCGTTTTTGAGCAAAAGAGGCTATTACAAGGGCAGTCATGAAGTCCCTATTTAGGTAGGAATCTCCTTCCTCCTTGGAAGGCATGATTGCCAAGTGACACCTCTGTATGCCCAATTCAAGAGACCTACAGGTCTATAAATTGGTGAGTTTCCTCACCCTAAAAATTAGGATAGAAGGAGCATTTTGAGCAACGAAGTGCTACCATTTTACTTCCCCATACGCCCCTAGTTGATTTGTGCATTTCACATCCATGATCTATTTTAGAGAGGAGGTCATTGGGTGACCATTGAAAGGACAAATATTGAGCCTAAAACCCGAAATTTGACCACAATATACTACCCAATTTTCTCACAACACTTTACAAGAGATTTTGGCCCAATCCCAAGTGGATTGGTATCGAAATCAGGCCCCAAATGGCGGGCGACCTGCCCCATGGGCGCCCCCTCCCACACTGCTACAGTCCTAATCGCCCCTCTTCGGAGCGATGGAAAATCTATGGCAGACTTTCTTTCTTCCATTTTTGCATTCAATTCTATGATGCCTAGATAGGTTTTCATTTAAATTTTGTCTCGTTTTGAAAATTTTTGATCATGTTTCTATCTTCGTTCTCTTTTACTAACCTGCAGGTAGCATCATCAAATTCCCATTGACGAATGCCAAATTGGGAAAATCTGACCATCTAGGTTTTCCCAAAATACCCCCAATTAGCTAACCCCAAGTTTGCAGGTCTTTTGGAGTTTCCTAGGCAGGACATTTGGGACAGTACCATTTCAACGTTTTGTTGCAGGTAAATTCGTCCCTCCCCAAAGTGAATTCAAATCTGTGAGGAATTTCCCTACTGTTCTTTTTGCAGTACCCTCCTGGTGATGTCCTGATGCCCTTATCAAATTTTTAGAGCATTTGGATTTATTTTAGTCATAGTTTAATTCAATTTTCTCATTCACTTATCGTAGGCTTGGGGATTGCATGCTTTGTTTTATCCGTAGGTGCTACTGATTGTTTCTTGCTCCTTTGAACATAGGGTATGGACATCGAAGGAGTAGCAAGGAGTCGATACTTGTCAATGCAAGCGACGGTGATGTTTGGTCCACCCATTTTACATGTGGGCACGTGGAAGAAGGAAGGGCATCCATGGATGTAACAAGAACGCATACTTAAACGCTTCTAGCCCCTGAAAAGGGAGGAGGTGAATTGTAACCGAGTTCTGAAACATATCAATAAAAATGACTATCTTCTTTATTGGCTTGAGTTTATGTTTTTGATTCATTCATGCTTTCCCCCCTTTTCAATCACTATCAATTCCTAGGATTTTGCGTCGATTTTAGTTCGGTTTGCATCGCATATTTGCTTTCCTTTTTGCTTATGTATCCTCATGCTTTCATTGTTCTTGTGTTTTTTTTTTGTTCTTGTTCTTGTGTTTATGTATGTTTATGTTATTTCATGTTTTTTGTGTGTAAGTGTTTCTATGTTGTTTTTTCTTGTCTACTGTCTGTTGTTGGTTGTTTTTTAATTTTTATTTAATTTATTTATTTTGTAGGTTTTGTTTGTTTGTGTTTTTCATGTTTTTGTTGGTTATGTATTAATAGTGTTCTATTGTTTTTGTCATGTTTGTGTTTTGGAATGTTGTTCTTGTATTTTTCTATGCGATTCGTCTTTTTTTTTTCTTATTTTCTATGTGCTTGGTTGTACTTTATGACACACTCAAGGATCATGTTTTTTATTTTATTTTTTATTCTTATTTTTATTTATTTATTTATTTTATATATTATTAGGTGTTTTTTAGGGCCAGGACCGTGCCTTGGGTGATTTTGGCAGAATGGATACCCCTGCCTCCTTGGGTCTTACCCAAAAGCGGCATCCCTTTTGAGATGTTTTCCACAATAATAATAATAATAATAATAAAATAAACTAAGCCTAATAAATAATAACCTAGATCTAATGATGTCCACATCATCCCTGTCCACCATAGAAAAATTGAACTCCAATGCTTTACAATAGGGGTGAAAGGGTGAGATACAACACATTGAAAATAAAGCTATTGAGATGCTGAACAATATTGTGTGAGCCACGAGTCATAGTCGATGCTAGAGTAGAATGCCATGGTACATATTGGTCACCAATCTATATAGGATTTCAATGAGGTAATGAGGAAGCACCAATAGTCTATTGCGGAGTCAGTGAAGTCTACTAAAAACAAGAATTAGTGAAAATGGTAATGAAGATGGTCGTTCTAAAACATGTGGAAGAATATATGGAGTAGTAGGATGAGGTGTTTATGAAGAACTTGCCTTCGTAGGAGGAGGCAATGTAATGGAAGATGATGATGATGCCACATTGGAAGGATGCGGTGCAGTAGAAGCAAGTGTGTCATGAGGCCTATTGAATACTAAGGCTATATTCTCTGGTAGATAATAATTAGGCATAAGTTTGGTATGTGGCTGAGAATGAAGATAATATTACCTATGTGTATGATGCAAAGTGTAGGTCTAATGGTATGCATAATAAATAGCCCTCTTTTCAAACTGATAGAGCTTCCTAAGAATAAGACCACAATAGTCCATAGGAGTCACATCAGAGGTGACTTGATCTACATAATAAGACCCAAAATCAAATGACATAGTGCAAGTCTTTGTGATGTAGGAGTTGGAATCCGTATCCTTCCATCCCAATGGATAAATATGAGGATGTGGTTCCATAGGCAATTTGAGCCTATCGACAACAAATTGTGCAATCAGATATGTTTGGGATCCATTGTTGATAATACAATCTATAAATAAGTCATGTGTGAGGTGGGCTTTGGTGATAAACAAATGATTACAACCACCTTTTTGATGTAGCAGTGTAACATTGTTTAGTTTTCCTCTCAATTCATCATATGCTCTCCCTTCTCCCATAACCACAATGGGGGCTTTTTGGGTCTCCTCCATTATATGTTGTACAAGTAATTTTTTTTGTTTTCTAAAACACTCAGATTCTAAGTGTCCCTGTCTCTTACAATTAGTACAATATTTCTTTGCATTATAAGACTTTGGAGAAGAAGAGGAGGAAGAATAAGAACTAAGAGAAGAATTGGAAGGCATCTTGGCCTTCGAATATTGCTACTAATTTAAAGAGTGAGAAGCTTCATGTGCTCGAGTGGTAAACTTCTCTTTGGATAGTTGTGCATGATTGAATACCACATCAATAGTTTCCAATGGAGTATAGTTGAGCTCCCTATACAAGTTCTCTTGAAGGCCACTTGTAAACTTGACAATCAGTTTAACTATAGGATATTTCTTGCGAAGAAAAAAGCGTAACCTGTTGAAAGAAGAGACATATTCCTACATAATCATATTATAAGTTTGGCATAATCTAAAACATTTCACTTTCAATTCTCTAGAATAATACTTCAATTCATGAACTAATTATTTCCAAATGGTATTAGGATTTTGATCTTTTTTCTATCCATGATGACTAGTTTTGCTAACCTAGTCAGTTTGAGTTTAGCAAAATAAACTTGATCATTGACAGAAACTTCAGTGTATGCAAACCAGGTTTCCATGTCCATGATCTAGTTATTCAATACATCAAAATTTTAAGACCCATAATACAACTTCACTTCACATTTTGTGTGGGCCTTAGCATCTCTAGTGGCATTTTCTTCAGGAGCATAATGGACTGAAATGTCATCCACTTTGTTGACTAATTGCCTAATAGTTTACTCTAAGGCAAAAAATTGATTAGCCAAATCAAATGTCATTTGTGATCTAGTGTAAGCCATATCAATTACAAAATAATAGCCTCTCCAAGGATATAACAAAAATTCTCAAAATTTTGTCTTCTACAAGAGGGAGTATAAAAAAATGTGCAAAAAAATATCCTCTTGTTTGCAAATTTGTGCTTTATTCCCAAGAAAAAATATAATTGCTTTTACAACAATATGGGAATAAAATGAAAATAATTTGGCACAATTTTAATTAATTTATAAAAAACAAATTAATTAATATAAAAATTTGACTAAAATTTTAGCCAAAAAAAAAAGAATATAACCCTTTATGGGTTTAGCAACAAGTTGTAAACTAATAGTTCATAGGTCAGGCCATAGGCAACAAGTGGTATGTAAAATAGCAAGTCAACAATGTGTAGACCAGCAAGTTCAACAGAAATGGAGCTACGCTAGTAATTCAACTAGCAAACTATCAATTACAACATTGGCCGCAACTGGCATCGCCAAATCGAGGGTTAACTGATATATCACATGTGTTTCGTGCCTTATAAAGTGATAATTATCTCATGCACATTGAGTGTGGGATAATTCTCTTGCATAGTACAATAAAAAAATACAAAATTTTGTTTAAATTAAATTTGCCAAGCCAATCCACGTCTCAATTCTAAGCAATGACATTTTCCAATTAGCAACAAGACTGAGATACGACAAGTCAACACGGTTAGCATACACACCTATAGATGGTCTAGCCAGCCACCAAGACTGGTTGTCTTCTATATTACACTCCAACCTTATTAAAAGGCCTTAATAGCCACTTCCCCACCTATGTGAAATAATTCCTTGACAAAGCTACACCAATTTGATAGTCCTATAATCGAAACACCTGCAACATGAAAACAAATGAAATTTTCTAGAAAATGTAAAGATTGTCAAGCGATGCTTTCGTTAGAAAATCGTGTTGTCAAAAATTGCAGCAATCTTGTGAGCCAAAACTTTACATCCATAGTTGTTGGAACCATTGGAATATATAGAGGGTTACCAAAGATCGTTGTTGAACCAGAGCGTGATATCAAAAAATCACAACATCGTAAGATGATGTTGGAATTTGCTGGAGTCATGTATTATTCGATAAAAATCAACAACAAATGATCATCGAAAATCCATCTGTGTGCACCGATAAAATTTGAAATTACCTGATATCATTGGGAATGAGCAGTGCATCATCAGTTTATGCGCAGGGGGCTTCAAGAATCATCGAGGACATCATCGCCAGAGGAACACCAGGGAATGGCTATGGTCGGAGGTCCTACAAAATGCACTATCACCTGTATGATCGTCATCAGAGAAAAATAGTCATAGGATTGATTCACCAATTATTGCAACTTGCAGATCCGCAACAATGAAGTGGGTGTAGCACCAAGATGGCCTGGATCAGGATTCATCATGGGTATGGCTGCCAAAAGGTGGTTGTTGACCAATAGGACTTGTCGTCGTTAGTGGTAGAGTAATGTCATCGAGGCATTCAGTGGTTTGAGCTAGCCATCAGATGTAGGGGATACGACCAATACTTGTGTTGCACTAGATGGTGTCGACCGTCAATGAATCGGGTGCCAGTGGGTGACTGCTATCAGTAGTCTACCGGTAGTTTGTTAGCAGACTATCGATAACCACTAAATTGAAGAAATAATTTTAATTTATTTTCTTTTCGAACTTCGCCGAAGTCTGAACGACGCACTTTGGGAGGGCGAAGTGCGTAAGTCGGGGGCGCCGACGGACTTCGCCCGAAAATGGGCGAAGTGCGAATGTCGGGGGCGCCGACGGACTTCACCCGAAACTGGGTGAAGTTCGAACTTCGGGGCTGCCGACGGACTTCGCCCGAAATATGGGCGAAGTGCGGACTTCGCTCAGCCGACGGACTGCGCTGGGCGAAGTGCGGACTGCGGCCGACTTCGGACTTCGCTCGCGCACTCGGGCTGCGCTCGGATCTCGGGCGCAGTCGGATTGCGGCAGCGAAGTTGGAACGCTGCGTCAGACTTGGCCAACTTTGGCCTTCGACTTCTTTGTCTTCCGCGACTGCCGCTGGGTTTGCCTGGCTTGGCAAGACCCGTATGAGAAGAGAGAGACGCCGGAACAGAGAACAATAAACTTTAGCACAATAAAACTGTAAACCCTAAAGATGCCACAAACAATAGCAAACTTTATTCATATGAAACTCGGGTTACAGAATTCCTCAACCGAGGAAATAACAACATCTACAGGCTACGCTGCAGGATAAACTAACAGACAAAATGTCGAGTCGGCTGCTCGGACATTAATCAGCTGAGCCACACTGCTCACTGAGATACTCTTCTTCTCCTGACTCCTCTTTGCTCTCTGCCTTCTGCCTTTATGTCTGAAATACCCGAGATGCCTTATATAGCCGCGGGAAGAGGAGGATTAGGGTTTGTCCTCTGATAGGTTCTGACAGGCCCTCAACTAGGGTTTCTGACCAATCGTCGCACTAGCATTAAATCGTCGAACTGGCATTAACTTCTACGGCGATCGGATCTATCAGACGTCACATCTGTCAGAGGGTAGGTGCGACGTCATGTCAGACCTTTTTGTCGGGATCCCCAACTGCGCGAGCGCAGTCCGGCTTCGCCCAAATTCGGAGTGCAATCTAGCAGAGGCGTGAAATCTGGGTTAATTTTTCTAACACCCTCCTTTAAGCCTGATTTCATGAGCGCTTTGACTCCAAGCTGCTCTCGCAATCTGCTGAAGTCTTCCTCCTTCAAAGGCTTCGTGAAGATGTCAGCCAGCTGCTCCTTGGACCTGCAAAACTGTAGTTGTACTTCACCGAATTTCACCAGCTCTCTGATGAAATGATACCGGATGTCTATGTGCTTCGTCCGGCCATGGAACACGGGATCCTTTGACAGTGCGATGGCCGAATTGTTATCACAAAAAATTGTTGTCGCGCCTTTCGGAGGAAAGTTCAGTTCACTCAGAACTCTTCGCAGCCAAACTGCCTGGCATGCGGCTGACGTGGCGGTGACATATTCTGCTTTGGCTGTGGACAACGCAACGATGGGTTGTTTCTTGGATGCCCATGATACTGCCCCTGATCCGAGATGGAAAGCATACCCGGAGGTGCTCTTTCGATCATCGGTACTGCCAGCCCAGTCACTATCTGTGAAGCCGACCAGTTCCAGCTGGTCCTATCTAGCGTAAAATAGGCCATGGTTTCGCGTCCCGTTGACATAGCGCAAGATCCTCTTGCCTGCTTGCCAGTGCGTGTCCTTCGGAGTCTCCATGAAATGGCTGATCAGACTGACTCTGAACATCAGATCTGGCCGAGTTGCAGTCAAATACATCAGACTGCCAACTAGCCTCTTGAACAGGGTTGGGTCGACATTCCTCCCTGAATCCAATTTGCTCAGCTTCAAACCTGTGGCTACAGGTGTGATGGCAGGTTTGTTGTCCTCCATCTTGAATCGCTTCAGGACATCCTTCGCATACTTGCCCTGAGAAATGAAGATGCCATCTGTCGATTGGTCAACTTCAATGCCGAGAAAATACTTCATCAGCCCTAAGTCCGTCATCTCGAACTCCTTCTTCATGGTTGTTATGAACTGGTCGAACAGGACATTGTTGTTGCCAGTATAAATCAGATCGTCCACATACAGGCAGACGATTATGAGCTCACCTACTCCATTTGTCTTCATGTACAGGGTGTGCTCATATGGGCATTTGACAAACCCATTTTCCTAAAAATAGCTGTCAATCCGGCTGTACCATGCTCGGGGCGCCTGCTTCAAACCGTACAAGGCCTTCTTCAGCTTCAGGACTTTGCCCTCCTGGCCTTCAATTTCGTAACCTGGTGGCTGGTCTATGTAGACCTCTTCCTCCAACACTCCGTTGAGGAAGGCTGACTTGACATCCATCTGGTACATCTTCCAACCTTGTTGGGCTGCCAATGCCGGGATCATCCTGACTGTGTCAAATCGGGCTACAAGCGCATATACCTCATGGTAATCGATGCCTGACTTATGCTTGTAACCCTTCACCACCAGTCTGGCCTTATGCTTGTCAACGTCTCCTTGGGCGTTGAACTTTGTCTTATACACCCACTTGACCCCAATGGTCTTCTTCCTTGTTGGAAGATCTATCAGTTGCCATGTTTCATTCTTTTCAATGGCTGCTATCTCCTCATCCATCGCATGCACCCACTTTTGATTCTGACTTGCATCTTCGAACTCTACTGGATCAACTTCAGTAAAGAATGCAAAGTTAGAGTGCTCTTCATCTATGTGGGTTTGGGTTGCCTCGTAGATTTCTTGCAAGCTCCTTGTCTTCGCTGGCGTCACCAGGTTCTGGATTCTACTTGCGAGTGGAGGCGACCGAGATGGAGTGGTTGTGCTACTGTTGGCACCGTTGTTGCTGGAAGTTGCAGGTGGTTGCACACTTCCTTCTTCCAAGTCAACAGACTGTACTACTGTTGGCTCTGACTGGCCAGTCTCTGACTTCCCGTTCCAGGCTTTATCTTCAAGAAACTTCACATCACGGCTAATGATGAGCTTCTTCGTCACAGGGTTGTATAGCCTATATGCCTTCGCCTGCTCACTGTACCCTATGAAAATGCACTTCTCAGCTCTATCATCCAACTTCTGCCGCTTCTCTTCTGGAACATGTGCATATGCAATGCACCCGAACACACGCAAGTGAGCCACACTTGGCTTCACTCCGCTCCAGGCCTCCTGAGGGATTTTGTCCTTCACACTTTTGGTGGGACATCTGTTCAGCAAGTAGACTGCACATGTTACAACCTCTGCCCAAAATTCATGCGATAATCCCTTCGCCTTCATCATGCTTCGTGCCATCTCCATGATGGTTCGGTTCTTCCTCTCAGCTACGCCATTCTGTTGTGGCGTGTATCTGGTAGTGAACTGCCTTCGAATTCCATGTTGCTTGCAGTAGTTATGGAATTCGTTGGAGATGTATTCACCTCCACCATCTGTCCTGAGAGTCTTGATCGATATCCGCTCTGTTTCTCCACCAGAGCCTTGAACTCCTTGAATCTGGCAAATGCCTCTGACTTCAGCTTGATGGCATAAATCCAAGTCTTTCGGCTGAAGTCATCTATAAACGTCAAGAAGTATTTGTTGCCGGCAAACGTGGTGGTCTGCATCGGACCGCAAATGTCTGAGTGCACCAGCTCCAATGGCCGTGATGCTCTCCAAGACTGTCCTACAGGGAATGCATCCCTGTGCTGCTTGCCGACTAGGCAACCTTCACACACTTGGTTCGGTTGCTCAATAAGGGGTAAACCCTTCACCATTCGCATCCTGTGCAGTTGATTCAGGCCACTGAAGCTTAGGTGACCGAATCTGAGATGCCACAGCCAGGTAGCATCTTTCTCAACTGCACTCAGAGACATCAATGATTCATTCTAAATCTGCAGTGAAAACATTTTGTTTTTCGTCATGGACACTATTGCGATTTGTCCATGCACTTTGTCTCTGATGGAACAGACACCATCTTTGAACAGTATAGTGTGCCCCTTTTGCACAAGTTGTCCAACACTTAGCAGATTGTGCTTCAACCCAGGCACATAAAAAACATCTTGAATTGTTTTTCTTTCACCGTGTCGGGTGCGGATGAGGATCTTTCCTTTCCCCATCATAGGAACTTTGTTGTTGTTCCCCATCTTGACTTCGGACTGGACTGTTTCATCCAGTTGTGAGAACATCTCTCTGTTCCCAGTCATGTGGTTGCTGCAACCACTATCAAGATACCAGATGTTTTTCTTGCTCTCCTCTTCAATACTGCAAGTCAGCAGTACATTTCCTCCTGTCGCATTTCTGGGTTCCTCCGTATAATGGGCTTGCTGCTGATTCTCGTTCGCCATCTTCTTCTTGCACTATGAGGCATAATGGCCGAACTTACTGCAGTAGTAGCATTGGACCTTTGACATGTCCTTCTGCTGAGAGCTTCCTTGCTGATTTTTGCCAGTGCCTCTTCCTCCTTGCTGATGAAAGTTGCAACTTGGCTCAGCGTCATGAGGGTTTGATCTCCCTCCTTGCTTGTTACTTCTCCCATGCCTACTTCTGCCTCTTCCTCCTTGAGAACTAGAAGCACTGTGGTGGGAGTCTTGTCTGTCGTTGTCTCGGACTGAGACTTGCGCTTTGAAGGCTTGCTCCAAAGAAGACTGAGTTGAGCGGCTCAGCCTCTGTTCATGGGTCTGCAATGAACCCATGAGTTCGTCTGTCGAGAGGGTTGTCAGATCCCTCGACTCTTCGATTGCTATCACAACCGAGTCAAACTTGGCAGGCAAACTTCTGAGAATCTTCTCCATGATTCTCTGGCTCTGCACAATTTCTCCATTCAACCGCATCTGGTTGATAATGTCCATCGTCCGGGTGAAGAAGTCGCTCATCGACTCGGACTCGCTCATCTGCAGGTTCTCAAACTCTCTCCTGAGCATCTACAGTTTCACCAACTTCACTTTGTTGGTGCCCTGATACGAACTTGCCAGGGTTTCCCAGGCCTGCTTGGCCTTGGTGGCTGATGCAATCCATGGGAAGATGGTCTCCTCAACCGCTTGCATGATGTAGAAGAGGGCCTTCTGGTCCTTCTTCTTGTGCTCTTTCAACAGATCCTTGTCTGCTTGAGAGAGGGCGGCCAGTGCTGCTGCATCTGCCGGTTCTGGGTAGCCGTTCTCGACTAACTCCCATAGCTCCTGAGATCCGAACAGGATCTTCATCTGGATGCTCCAGTAATCGTAGTTCTTGCCATTAAATCATGGGATCTGCAACTACAGGGAATTCTTTCTAGAATCCATCTTCTATCTTCGTGTCACGGCTCAATCATCGCTGATACCAATTTGAAGAAATAATTTTAATTTATTTTCTTTTCGAACTTTCGTCGAAGTCCGAACGACGCACTTCGAGAGTGCGAAGTGCTAAGTCGGAGGCACCGACGGACTTCGCCCGAAAATGGGCGAAGTGCGAACGTCGGGGGTCCAATGGACTTCGCCAAACTGGGCGAAGTTCGCACTTTGGGGCGCAGTGGACTTCGCCGGAAAGGCGAAGTGCGGACTTCGCCAGCCGACGGACTGCGCTGGGCGAAGTGCGGACTACGGCTGACTGGACTTCGCTCTTGCACTCAGGCTGCGCTCGGATCTCGAGCGTAGTCGGGTTGCGGCGACGAAGTTGGAAAGGCTTCTATGAGACTTGCCCAACTATGGCCTTTGACTTCTTTGTCTTGTGTGGCTACCGTTGGGTTTGCCTGGCTTGGCAAGACCCGTATGAGAGGAGAGAGACGCCGAAACAGAGAACAATAAACTTTAGCACAATAAAACTGTAAACCCTAAAGATGCCACAAACAATAGCAAACTTTATTCATATGAAACTCGGGTTACAGAATTCCTCAACCGAGGAAATAACAACATCTGTAGGCTACGCTGCAGGATAAACTAACAGACAAAATGTCGAGTCGGCTGCTCGGACATTAATCAACTGAGCCACACTGCTCACTGAGATACTCTTCTTCTCTTGACTCCTCTTTGCTCTCTGCCTTCTGCCTCTATGTCTGAAATACCCGAGACGCCTTATATAGCCGCGGGAAGAGGAGGATTAGGGTTTGTCCTTCAGGTTCTGACAGGCCCTCAACTAGGGTTTCTGACCAATCGTCGCACTAGCATTAAATCGTCGAACTGGCATTAACTTCTATAGCGATCGGATCTGTCAGACTTCACATCTGTCAGAGGGTAGGTGCGACGTCATGTCAGCCCTTTTTGTCGGGATCCCCAACTGCGCGAGCACAGTCCGGCTTCGCCCAAATTCGGAGTGCAGTCTGGCGAAGGCGTGAAATCTGGGTTAATTTTTCTAACATAAATGACATCGATCAGGCAATTTGCCATAAATAGGGTAAAATAAAATTTGATTGGAGGGGATTTTGCAATAGGATTATAAATCTAATCCTATGCAACTAATGGATTCCTAGACTAACTAGAAGTCCAACTAGCACAATCCTGATCATAGTCTCCGATACTAGTGATGAGGAAACTAAAACTAAAAATCACACTAACTCATGTTATTCACATAAGGGGATTTTATAATCTATTTTACAACCATAATCTCCCAAAATATGATATTCTAATTAGAATCTATGACTAAGTACTCAAACTCAACTTGTTAAATCTCACTAAGCTAACAAATCTAATCCAAAGACTATGTTGTACAAAGGTGTTGACATTTACATGCTGGACCTAGATATATATTAAATCACTCCTAGACTTAGGACTTAAAACTTAATTAAATAAGTAAAGCTAGCACCTAGGCTAGAACACACATCATAAATTAGACTTAGGAATTTAGGCTTAAGTAAAGAATAAAATAAACTAAGCCTAATAAATAATAGCCTATATATAATAATGTCCACATCACCTAAAATGACTGATGCTAAGGATTTTGTAGCTTATAAGCCTATCAACCTGTGCAATACTATTTTTAAAATTTTTATGAAGACCCTAGCAAATAGATTGAAACTTTTATTACCAAGCATTATTCATATCTTATAGAGTTATTTTGTGGCTAGGATATAAATTCTAGATAGAATCATTACAGTCCATCAAATCATCCATTCGGTGACCAAAACTGGTAATTCTAGGACCTTGGTCAAGTTGGATATGAACAAAGCTTATGATAGGGCTGATTGGGAGTTTCTCTTCAAAGTCTTACATAAATTTTTCTTTAGTGAGGATTGGATAAGTTTGATCAAATATTTTGTCTCTTTAGCCAAGTTCTCGTATTTGGTGAATGGATCTCTAGTAGGATATTTCGATAGCTATAAGGGAATTCGTCAAGGAGATTTGTTATCTCCATATCCTTTTAATTTACTAGTGAAATATTTAGGGTAGACCATTAAAGTTAATTATTCTATTGTAGGCATTAAAATGGCTATGCCAATTAGTACATATCCCATCATCATTTTGTCGATGATACTCTTATATCATTTCAAGCTTCAATTACGCAAGCAAAATCAATCAGAAGTATTCTAGAATATTATGAACAAGTGGTAGGTTAGAAGGTTAATTTCAGGAAAAAATGTTATTTTTTCTTCAATACTCCTCAAGTAAGGTATATGAGGATTATGGAAATTATGGGATGTAATATTGAGGCTCTCCCTTCAGGCTACCTAGGGATGCCGATGTTTTTTGAGGCTTCAATATCATCTCTATTAGAACTAGTTGTGGAGAGTGTCTAGAGAAAGATAACAATATGCAAAGGGGCTCTCCTAAGACAAGCAGGAAAAGTGATGTTAGTTTATACTAGCCTTCAAAGCATACCAGTATATTTTATTTCTCTATTTTGAATCTCAAGTAAGATTCTTGAAAGAATAGAACAAATCTAAAGCTCATTTCTTTGGTTAGGACCAAGTGAGAAAAACAAATTTCATCTAGTGGTGCGGGACCTTGTATGCAGCAAGGAGGAAGGTGGTTTAGGCATTAGAAGATTGGAATTCATGAACAAAGCTATTGTTGCCATGTAGGATTGGAGACTGGTTCAAGAGGAGAATGTGGATGGGTTAATATTGTCAAAGCCAAATACCTAAATTATGGGAAGTAGTTTATTAAATACTCGTTACCCCTCTAAGGTTCAAATTTTTGGTCTATCCAGATACGGTGTAGATAGGCTATCCATAGAGGGGGTAGGTGGTATTTGGGAGATGGCAAGTTTGTCAACTTGTGAAGTGATGTGTGGGTGATTGAGGTTCTGATGGAGTCAATATTAGAGTTGGATTTAGTCAAACCAATTATAAATCATTTCTAGGGGAATAAGGTTTGTTATTTTATTGAAATTATTAAATACCACCCCCTATGGAAACCATTTGAATTCCCAGGACTTTTGGTGGAGGAAAGGAGGGTATTTGATGAAATTTTAAATATTATTAAATGCATTGTAATTTATAGAAGAGAAATATTGGATAGATTCATCTGGGGATTAGATAAGGATGGAAAATTCTCTCTCAAATTAACTTATTTAGCAGTAGATGGTCCTTCTTATCCTTGATTTTTGGTAAATAAAAATTGGCTGAAAGGACTAACTTTGAAAGTCAATATTTTCTTTTGGTTGGTCATACAAGGAAAAATTCTAACTTTAGACAATCTCAAAAAAGTGGTATGATTTTATGATATATTTGTTTCTTGTGTAAAAATATAGGGGAATCCCAGCTCCATATTCTTTTTAGTTGTCCTTTATCGTAGGAGGTTTTCATCTACTTTTTCAAATATTTAAACATCCCATGGGTGTTTTTGAATAGCCTAGAGGATGTGTTGATCCAATGGGTTTCTCATTTCCTATCTCTCTGCATTTTTTGGTTTTGTAAATTTAGCCTTCCTCATTTTTAGTGGCAGATTTGGAAGGAAATAAACTCAAGGGCGTTTAAGGATGCTACTCATTCGACTAAAGTTGTGGCTTTGTAGGTGATTTTTTCTTGGATAACATGAGAAACCTAAATATGAATGGTGTGACTATAGAGTAGAAATGATCAGTGGAGAGATATCTTGGATTCAATGCCAATTCTCAACTAGTCAGACCTATTGTACGTTTGAACTGAGCTAGGGTTAAGTGGGAGCCACCTCCAATTGGTTGGCTGAAGTTGAATTTTGATGGTGCATCTAAAGGGAATCTAGGTCCTACAATTATTGAAGGGATTATAAGGAACCATGATGACTTGGTAATTTTAGCCTTTGCAGATAATATGGGCCATAAAACCAGTCACTTTGTTGAAGCCAGGGCCCTATTCCAAGGAGTTTCTCTATTGTATTTTGTAAGTTGTAGGAAAATTATCATTGAAGGGGATTCCGTTAATATTATAAATATGGCAAGAGGGAATCAATCTCCTATCTGTACTATTTTAAACCCTCTTCTAAAATTTTAGAGACATCCAAAATCTGGAAGAAGTTTAGTTTAAGCATACATAGAGGGAAGGTAATTGAGAAACCGGTATATTGGCTAACAAAGGAATTATTTAGAATGGTTTAGTGGTATGGTGGGATAATTTACTGGTGGATATTGCTTCTATCGATAATTACCTCATACACAATTAGCCTTTGCTCTACTCTGGTTGAGTTTTTATTGATGACTTAGCTGCAAAAATTGGGATGGCTTGTTGATTTTTGGTTTTCGCACCAAATTCCATATCTCTAAGCTATTGTTTCCTACCTGCAAACCATAATATCCAATTTAGAATAAATTATTGCCCTAATGGGTTGGCAGGCCTAGGAAAGCAATGACCTCATGGGGGGAATGAGATTGGTGCATGGCTTGATTCGTGGTTTAGGTCATGCTATTGATTTGTGTTCGGCTGGTTATCTCTGACATCCTAATTTGGTTTCATTTTGGGTGGGTCTTAGTCTCCTTTGTACAAGGTTTGGATATCATTTCAAAACTCCTTTATCCATTTAATAAAAAAAATAAATGAAAAAGAAAATTGAACTACAAAAATTAAAATGTAGAAAACAAAAGTAGTTTAGCTTTGACTCAATTATGCATAGTAATATATTTTAAAACTATCATAAAAAGGTATATACCTTTGCATGAATTAAAATATATTGAAGATAGTTAAGAATTAAGGATTATTCATGCATGTAATTTATTTTCTTGGAATAGTTATTATTGATAAAAATAGGGTTTTAAAAGGGTCTCATACCTTTTTTACATTGCAAAAGTTTCAAATCGTCTTCTACTTAGCATTAGTTTGGAAGGATTCACTTTATTTCACAATATGATGATCTTACTTAAAAACCTATAATAATATACAAGATGTAAGCTTCAGATAAAAACTAAACTTAAATATAATTGTCATTGGTAAATTCAACTACACAACCATATTTTATTTTGTAAGGTAAAAATAGGATTTTGAGAGGGCTTGAACCCTTTTATAAATGTACTAATATAGACACAAAATTCTTCCTTACTTAAGGTAACATAAATCCAATATTACCTCCTAGCACACACACCTAGGGAGTTCTAGCTCACCCATAAAAATTTAGGCTCCAATTCTTATGGAGAAACAAACCTAGAACCCTTGGCTCTGTTTCATATGGAAAAAAAGATCCATTAAATATTAGATCTAATTCCTATGGATAAGTAAATATAGAAAAAATCAAACTCCAATTCCTATGGAGAAAAAAATCCAAAAAACATAGGCCTTGGCTTTGATTCTTATGGATAAGTAAAACCAAAAACCCATGGTTTTAATTCCTATGGATAAACAATCCCAGGAAATTTGGAAAACCATGGCTTTGGTTCTTATGGGGAAACAAACCCAAAAAATCTTGGCTTTGCTGAAGTGTGATTTTGTCAGGTTACTATTGACAATTTTGTCACATTTCTGAAGGGGTAGCAAAGAAACAAGTTTTGTATAGTATTGTGTAAAGTTTTTGCTTCGTTATTTTTATTTTGAAAAGTTGCAGCAATTTTGGCTTCCAATGTCACCCATTTGTACATAAAGTAGAAAGGAAAGAACTTCGCTGCCAAACAAGCTAGAAAAAAAGGGGCTTCGCCGAAAGGAAATAGAATAGCTTCGCACCCGAAGCATTTCCCGCACTACTTTGGGTAAAAGTTTTGCGAAGTGGTTTTCACCGAAGTAAAAAACAAGAAAAAGAGAATGAAACTACTTTGTGCGAGCACAGTCCGACTTCTCCCAGTTTTGCAGCGCAGTCTAGTGAAGGCATGAAATTTGGGTTAATTTTTCTAACATAAATGACATTGATCAGGCAATTTACCATAAATAGGGTAAAATAAAATTTGATTGGAGGGGATTTTGCAATAGGATTATAAATCTAATCCTATGCAACTAATGGATTCCTAGACTAACTAGAAGTCCAACTAGCACAAGCCTGATCATAGTCTCCGATACTAGTGATGAGGAAACTAAAACTAAAAATCACACTAACTCATGTTATTCACATAAGGGGATTTTATAATCTATTTTACAACCATAATCTCCCAAAATATGATATTCTAATTAGAATCTATGACTAAGTACTCAAACTCAACTTGTTAACTCTCACTAAGCTAACAAATCTAATCCAAAGACTATGTTGTACAAAGGTGTTGACATTTACATGCTGGACCTAGATATATATTAAATCACTCCTAGACTTAAGACTTAAAACTTAATTAAATAAGTAAAGCTAGCACCTAGGCTAGAACACACATCATAAATTAGACTTAGGAATTTAGGCTTAAGTAAAGAATAAAATAAACTAAGCCTAATAAATAATAGCCTATATATAATAATGTCCACATCACCTAAAATGACTGATGCTAAGGATTTTGTAGCTTATAGGCCTATCAACCTGTGCAATACTATTTTTAAAATTTTTATGAAGACCCTAGCAAACAGATTGAAACTTTTATTAACAAGCATTATTCATATCTTATAGAGTTATTTTGTGGCTAGGATATAAATTCTAGATAGAATCATTACAGTCCATGAAATCATCCATTCGGTGACCAAAACTGGTAATTCTAGGACCTTGGTCAAGTTGGATATGAACAAAGCTTATGATAGGGCTGATTGGGAGTTTCTCTTCAAAGTCTTACATAAATTTTTCTTTAGTGAGGATTGGATAAGTTTGATCAAATATTTTGTCTCTTTAGCCAAGTTCTCGTATTTGGTGAATGGATCTCTAGTATATTTCGATAGCTACAAGGGAATTCGTCAAGGAGATTTGTTATCTCCATATCCTTTTATTTTACTAGTGAAATATTTAGGGTAGACCATTAAAGTTAATTATTCTATTGTAGGCATTAAAATGGCTATGCCAATTAGTACATATCCCATCATCATTTTGTCGATGATACTCTTATATCATTTCAATCTTCAATTACGCAAGAAAAATCAATCAGAAGTATTCTAGAATATTATGAACAAGTGGTAGGTTAGAAGGTTAATTTCAGGAAAAAATGTTATTTTTTCTTCAATACTCCTCAAGTAAGGTATATGAGGATTATGGAAATTATGGGATGTAATATTGAGGCTCTCCCTTCAGGCTACCTAGGGATGCCGATGTTTTTTGAGGCTTCAATATCATCTCTATTGGAACTAGTTGTGGAGAGTGTCTAGAGAAAGATAACAATATGCAAAGGGGCTCTCCTAAGACAAGCAGGAAAAGTGATGTTAGTTTATACTAGCCTTCAAAGCATACCAGTATATTTTATTTCTCTATTTTGAATCTCAAGTAAGATTCTTGAAAGAATAGAACAAATCTAATGCTCATTTCTTTGGTTAGGACCAAGTGAGAAAAACATTTTCATCTAGTGGTGCGGGACCATGTATGCAGCAAGGAGGAAGGTGGTTTAGGCCTTAGAATATTGAAATTCATGAACAAAGCTATTGTTGCCAAGTAGGATTGGAGACTGGTTCAAGAGGAGAATGTGGATGGGTTAATATTGTCAAAGCCAAATACCTAAATTATGGGAAGTAGTTTATTAAATACTCGTTACCCCTCTAAGGTTCAAATTTTTGGTCTATCCTGATACGATGTAGAAAGGCTATCCATAGAGGGGGTAGGTGGTATTTGGGAGATGGCAAGTTTGTCAACTTATGAAGTGATGTGTGGGTGATTGAGGTTCTGATGGAGTCAATATTAGAGTTGGATTTAGTCAAACCAATTATAAATCATTTCTAGGGGAATAAGGTTTGTTATTTTATTGAAATTATTAAATACCACCCCCTATGGAAACCATTTGAATTCCCAGGAATTTTGGTGGAGGAAAGGAGGGTATTTGATGAAATTTTAAATATTATTAAATGCATTGTAATTTATAGAAGAGAAATATTGGATAGATTCATCTGGGGATTAGATAAGGATGGAAAATTCTCTCTCAAATTAACTTATTTAGCAGTAGATGGTCCTTCTTATCCTTGATTTTTGGTAAATAAAAATTGGCTGAAAGGACTAACTTTGAAATTCAATATTTTCTTTTGGTTGGTCATACAAGGAAAAATTCTAACTTTAGACAATCTCAAAAAAGTGGTATGATTTTATGATATATTTTTTTCTTGTGTAAAAATATAGGGGAATCCCAGCTCCATATTCTTTTTAGTTGTCCTTTATCATAGGAGGTTTTCATCTACTTTTTCAAATATTTAAACATCCCATGGGTGTTTTTGAATAGCCTAGAGGATGTGTTGATCCAATGGGTTTCTCCTTTCCTATCTCTCTGCATTTTTTGGTTTTGTAAATTTAGCCTTCCTCATTTTTAGTGGCAGATTTGGAAGGAAATAAACTCAAGGGCGTTTAAGGATGCTACTCATTCGACTAAAGTTGTGGCTTTGTAGGTGATTTTTTCTTGGATAACATGAGAAACATAAATATGAATGGTGTGACTATAGAGTAGAAATGATCAGTGGAGAGATATCTTGGATTCAATGCCAATTCTCAACTAGTCAGACCTATTATACGTTTGAACTGAGCTAGGGTTAAGTGGGAGCCACCTCCAATTGGTTGGCTGAAGTTGAATTTTGATGGTGCATCTAAAGGGAATCTAGGTCCTACAATTATTGAAGGGATTATAAGGAACCATGATGACTTGGTAATTTTAGCCTTTGCAGATAATATGGGCCATAAAACCAGTCACTTTGTTGAAGCCAGGGCCCTATTCCAAGGAGTTTCTCTATTGTATTTTGTAAGTTGTAGGAAAATTATCATTGAAGGGGACTCCGTTAATATTATAAATATGGCAAGAGGAAATCAATCTCCTATCTGTACTATTTTAAACCCTCTTCTCAAATTTTAGAGACATCCAAAATCTGGAAGAAGTTTAGTTTAAGCATACATAGAGGGAAGGTAATTGAGAAACCGGTATATTGGCTAACAAAGGAATTATTTAGAATGGTTTAGTGGTATGGTGGGATAATTTACTGGTGGATATTGCTTCTATCGATAATTACCTCATACACAATTAGCCTTTGCTCTACTCTAGTTGAGTTTTTATTGATGACTTAGCTGCAAAACTTGGGATGGCTTGTTGATTTTTGGTTTTCGCACCAAATTCCATATCTCTAAGCTATTGTTTCCTACCTGCAAACCATAATCTCCAATTTAGAATAAATTATTGCCCTAATGGGTTGGCAGGGCTAGGAAAGCAATGACCTCATGGGGGGAATGAGATTGGTGCATGGCTTGATTCGTGGTTTAGGTCATGCTATTGATTTGTGTTCGGCTGGTTATCTCTGACATCCTAATTTGGTTTCATTTTGGGTGGGTCTTAGTCTCCTTTGTACAAGGTTTGGATATCATTTCAAAACTCCTTTATCCATTTAATAAAAAAAATAAATGAAAAAGAAAATTGAACTACAAAAAATAAAATGTAGAAAACAAAAGTAGTTTAGCTTTGACTCAATTATGCAGAGTAATATATTTTAAAACTATCATAAAAAGGTATATACCTTTGCATGAATTAAAATATATTGAAGATAGATAAGAATTAAGGATTATTCATGCATGTAATTTATTTTCTTGGAATAGTTATTATTGATAAAAATAGGGTTTTAAAAGGGTCTCATACCTTTTTTACATTGCAAAAGTTTCAAATCGTCTTCTACTTAGCATTAGTTTGGAAGGATTCACTTTATTTCACAATATGATGATCTTACTTAAAAACCTATAATAATATACAAGATGTAAGCTTCAGATAAAAACTAAACTTAAATATAATTGTCATTGGTAAATTCAACTACACAACCATATTTTATTTTGTAAGGTAAAAATAGGATTTTGAGAGGGCTTGAACCCTTTTATAAATGTACTAATATAGACACAAAATTCTTCCTTACTTAAGGTAACATAAATCCAATATTACCTCCTAGCACACACACCTAGGGAGTTCTAGCTCACCCATAAAAATTTAGGCTCCAATTCTTATGGAGAAACAAACCTAGAACCCTTGGCTCTGTTTCATATGGAAAAAAAGATCCATTAAATATTAGATCTAATTCCTATGGATAAGTAAATATAGAAAAAATCAAACTCCAATTCCTATGGAGAAAAAAATCCAAAAAACATAGGCCTTGGCTTTGATTCTTATGGATAAGTAAAACCAAAAACCCATGGTTTTAATTCCTATGGATAAACAATCCCAGGAAATTTGGAAAACCATGGCTTTGGTTCTTATGGGGAAACAAACCCAAAAAATCTTGGCTTTGCTGAGGTGTGATTTTGTCAGGTTACTATTGACAATTTTGTCACATTTCTGAAGGGGTAGCAAAGAAACAAGTTTTGTATAGTATTGTGTAAAGTTTTTGCTTCGTTATTTTTATTTTGAAAAGTTGCAGCAATTTTGGCTTCCAATGTCACCCATTTGTACATAAAGTAGAAAGGAAAGAACTCATTCGCCAAACAAGCTATAAAAAAGGGGCTTCGCCGAAAGGAAATAGAATAGCTTCGCACCCGAAGCATTTCCCGCACTACTTTGGGTAAAATTTTTGCGAAGTGGTTTTCACCGAAGTAAAAAACAAGAAAAAGAGAATGAAACTACTTTGTGCGAGCACAGTCCGGCTTCACCCAGTTTTGCAGCGCAGTCTAGTGAAGGCATGAAATTTGGGTTAATTTTTCTAACATAAATGACATTGATCAGGCAATTTACCATAAATAGGGTAAAATAAAATTTGATTGGAGGGGATTTTGCAATAGGATTATAAATCTAATCCTATGCAACTAATGGATTCCTAGACTAACTAGAAGTCCAACTAGCACAAGCCTGATCATAGTCTCCGATACTAGTGATGAGGAAACTAAAACTAAAAATCACACTAACTCATGTTATTCACATAAGGGGATTTTATAATCTATTTTACAACCATAATCTCCCAAAATATGATATTCTAATTAGAATCTATGACTAAGTACTCAAACTCAACTTGTTAACTCTCACTAAGCTAACAAATCTAATCCAAAGACTATGTTGTACAAAGGTGTTGACATTTACATGCTGGACCTAGATATATATTAAATCACTCCTAGACTTAAGACTTAAAACTTAATTAAATAAGTAAAGCTAGCACCTAGGCTAGAACACACATCATAAATTAGACTTAGGAATTTAGGCTTAAGTAAAGAATAAAATAAACTAAGCCTAATAAATAATAGCCTATATATAATAATGTCCACATCACCTAAAATGACTGATGCTAAGGATTTTGTAGCTTATAGGCCTATCAACCTGTGCAATACTATTTTTAAAATTTTTATGAAGACCCTAGCAAACAGATTGAAACTTTTATTACCAAGCATTATTCATATCTTATAGAGTTATTTTGTGGCTAGGATATAAATTCTAGATAGAATCATTACAGTCCATCAAATCATCCATTCGGTGACCAAAACTGGTAATTCTAGGACCTTGGTCAAGTTGGATATGAACAAAGCTTATGATAGGGCTGATTGGGAGTTTCTCTTCAAAGTCTTACATAAATTTTTCTTTAGTGAGGATTGGATAAGTTTGATCAAATATTTTGTCTCTTTAGCCAAGTTCTCGTATTTGGTGAATGGATCTCTAGTATATTTCGATAGCTACAAGGGAATTCGTCAAGGAGATTTGTTATCTCCATATCCTTTTATTTTACTAGTGAAATATTTAGGGTAGACCATTAAAGTTAATTATTCTATTGTAGGCATTAAAATGGCTATGCCAATTAGTACATATCCCATCATCATTTTGTCGATGATACTCTTATATCATTTCAAGCTTCAATTACGCAAGCAAAATCAATCAGAAGTATTCTAGAATATTATGAACAAGTGGTAGGTTAGAAGGTTAATTTCAGGAAAAAATGTTATTTTTTCTTCAATACTCCTCAAGTAAGGTATATGAGGATTATGGAAATTATGGGATGTAATATTGAGGCTCTCCCTTCAGGCTACATAGGGATGCCGATGTTTTTCGAGGCTTCAATATCATCTCTATTGGAACTAGTTGTGGAGAGTGTCTAGAGAAAGATAACAATATGCAAAGGTGCTCTCCTAAGACAAGCAGGAAAAGTGATGTTAGTTTATACTAGCCTTCAAAGCATACCAGTATATTTTATTTCTCTATTTTGAATCTCAAGTAAGATTCTTGAAAGAATAGAACAAATCTAATGCTCATTTCTTTGGTTAGGACCAAGTGAGAAAAACATTTTCATCTAGTGGTGCGGGACCATGTATGCAGCAAGGAGGAAGGTGGTTTAGGCCTTAGAAGATTGAAATTCATGAACAAAGCTATTGTTGCCAAGTAGGATTGGATACTGGTTCAAGAGGAGAATGTGGATGGGTTAATATTGTCAAAGCCAAATACCTAAATTATGGGAAGTAGTTTATTAAATACTCGTTACCCCTCTAAGGTTCAAATTTTTGGTCTATCCTGATACGATGTAGAAAGGCTATCCATAGAGGGGGTAGGTGGTATTTGGGAGATGGCAAGTTTGTCAACTTATGAAGTGATGTGTGGGTGATTGAGGTTCTGATGGAGTCAATATTAGAGTTGGATTTAGTCAAACCAATTATAAATCATTTCTAGGGGAATAAGGTTTGTTATTTTATTGAAATTATTAAATACCACCCCCTATGGAAACCATTTGAATTCCCAGGACTTTTGGTGGAGGAAAGGAGGGTATTTGATGAAATTTTAAATATTATTAAATGCATTGTAATTTATAGAAGAGAAATATTGGATAGATTCATCTGGGGATTAGATAAGGATGGAAAATTTTCTCTCAAATTAACTTATTTAGCAGTAGATGGTCCTTCTTATCCTTGATTTTTGGTAAATAAAAATTGGCTGAAAGGACTAACTTTGAAATTCAATATTTTCTTTTGGTTGGTCATACAAGGAAAAATTCTAACTTTAGACAATCTCAAAAAAGTGGTATGATTTTATGATATATTTTTTTCTTGTGTAAAAATATAGGGGAATCCCAGCTCCATATTCTTTTTAGTTGTCCTTTATCGTAGGAGGTTTTCATCTACTTTTTCAAATATTTAAACATCCCATGGGTGTTTTTGAATAGCCTAGAGGATGTGTTGATCCAATGGGTTTCTCCTTTCCTATCTCTCTGCATTTTTTGGTTTTGTAAATTTAGCCTTCCTCATTTTTAGTGGCAGATTTGGAAGGAAATAAACTCAAGGGCGTTTAAGGATGCTACTCATTCGACTAAAGTTGTGGCTTTGTAGGTGATTTTTTCTTGGATAACATGAGAAACCTAAATATGAATGGTGTGACTATAGAGTAGAAATGATCAGTGGAGAGATATCTTGGATTCAATGCCAATTCTCAACTAGTCAGACCTATTGTACGTTTGAACTGAGCTAGGGTTAAGTGGGAGCCACCTCCAATTGGTTGGCTGAAGTTGAATTTTGATGGTGCATCTAAAGGGAATCTAGGTCCTACAATTATTGAAGGGATTATAAGGAACCATGATGACTTGGTAATTTTAGCCTTTGCAGATAATATGGGCCATAAAACCAGTCACTTTGTTGAAGCCAGGGCCCTATTCCAAGGAGTTTCTCTATTGTATTTTGTAAGTTGTAGGAAAATTATCATTGAAGGGGACTCCGTTAATATTATAAATATGGCAAGAGGAAATCAATCTCCTATCTGTACTATTTTAAACCCTCTTCTTAAATTTTAGAGACATCCAAAATCTGGAAGAAGTTTAGTTTAAGCATACATAGAGGGAAGGTAATTGAGAAACCGGTATATTGGCTAACAAAGGAATTATTTAGAATGGTTTAGTGGTATGGTGGGATAATTTACTGGTGGATATTGCTTCTATCGATAATTACCTCATACACAATTAGCCTTTGCTCTACTCTAGTTGAGTTTTTATTGATGACTTAGCTGCAAAACTTGGGATGGCTTGTTGATTTTTGGTTTTCGCACCAAATTCCATATCTCTAAGCTATTGTTTCCTACCTGCAAACCATAATATCCAATTTAGAATAAATTATTGCCCTAATGGGTTGGCAGGCCTAGGAAAGCAATGACCTCATGGGGGGAATGAGATTGGTGCATGGCTTGATTCATGGTTTAGGTCATGCTATTGATTTGTGTTCGGCTGGTTATCTCTGACATCCTAATTTGGTTTCATTTTGGGTGGGTCTTAGTCTCCTTTGTACAAGGTTTGGATATCATTTCAAAAATCCTTTATCCATTTAATAAAAAAAATAAATGAAAAAGAAAATTGAACTACAAAAAATAAAATGTAGAAAACAAAAGTAGTTTAGCTTTGACTCAATTATGCATAGTAATATATTTTAAAACTATCATAAAAAGGTATATACCTTTGCATGAATTAAAATATATTGAAGATAGATAAGAATTAAGGATTATTCATGCATGTAATTTATTTTCTTGGAATAGTTATTATTGATAAAAATAGGGTTTTAAAAGGGTCTCATACCTTTTTTACATTGCAAAAGTTTCAAATCGTCTTCTACTTAGCATTAGTTTGGAAGGATTCACTTTATTTCACAATATGATGATCTTACTTAAAAACCTATAATAATATACAAGATGTAAGCTTCAGATAAAAACTAAACTTAAATATAATTGTCATTGGTAAATTCAACTACACAACCATATTTTATTTTGTAAGGTAAAAATAGGATTTTGAGAGGGCTTGAACCCTTTTATAAATGTACTAATATAGACACAAAATTCTTCCTTACTTAAGGTAACATAAATCCAATATTACCTCCTAGCACACACACCTAGGGAGTTCTAGCTCACCCATAAAAATTTAGGCTCCAATTCTTATGGAGAAACAAACCTAGAACCCTTGGCTCTGTTTCATATGGAAAAAAAGATCCATTAAATATTAGATCTAATTCCTATGGATAAGTAAATATAGAAAAAATCAAACTCCAATTCCTATGGAGAAAAAAATCCAAAAAACATAGGCCTTGGCTTTGATTCTTATGGATAAGTAAAACCAAAAACCCATGGTTTTAATTCCTATGGATAAACAATCCCAGGAAATTTGGAAAACCATGGCTTTGGTTCTTATGGGGAAACAAACCCAAAAAATCTTGGCTTTGCTGAGGTGTGATTTTGTCAGGTTACTATTGACAATTTTGTCACATTTCTGAAGGGGTAGCAAAGAAACAAGTTTTGTATAGTATTGTGTAAAGTTTTTGCTTCGTTATTTTTATTTTGAAAAGTTGCAGCAATTTTGGTTTCCAATGTCACCCATTTGTACATAAAGTAGAAAGGAAAGAACTTCGCTGCCAAACAAGCAAGAAAAAAAGGGGCTTCGCCGAAAGGAAATAGAATAGCTTCGCACCCGAAGCATTTCCCGCACTACTTTGGGTAAAAGTTTTGCGAAGTGGTTTTCACCGAAGTAAAAAACAAGAAAAAGAGAATGAAACTACTTTGTGCGAGCACAGTCCGACTTCTCCCAGTTTTGCAGCGCAGTCTAGTGAAGGCATGAAATTTGGGTTAATTTTTCTAACATAAATGACATTGATCAGGCAATTTACCATAAATAGGGTAAAATAAAATTTGATTGGAGGGGATTTTGCAATAGGATTATAAATCTAATCCTATGCAACTAATGGATTCCTAGACTAACTAGAAGTCCAACTAGCACAAGCTTGATCATAGGCTCTGATACTAGTGATGAGGAAACTAAAACTAAAAATCACACTAACTCATATTATTCACATAAGGGGATTTTATAATCTATTTTACAACCATAATCTCCCAAAATATGATATTCTAATTAGAATCTATGACTAAGTACTCAAACTCAACTTGTTAACTCTCACTAAGCTAACAAATCTAATCCAAAGACTATGTTGTACAAAGGTGTTGACATTTACATGCTGGACCTAGATATATATTAAATCACTCCTAGACTTAAGACTTAAAACTTAATTAAATAAGTAAAGCTAGCACCTAGGCTAGAACACACATCATAAATTAGACTTAGGAATTTAGGCTTAAGTAAAGAATAAAATAAACTAAGCCTAATAAATAATAGCCTATATATAATAATGTCCACATCACCTAAAATGACTGATGCTAAGGATTTTGTAGCTTATAGGCCTATCAACCTGTGCAATACTATTTTTAAAATTTTTATGAAGACCCTAGCAAACAGATTGAAACTTTTATTACCAAGCATTATTCATATCTTATAGAGTTATTTTGTGGCTAGGATATAAATTCTAGATAGAATCATTACAGTCCATGAAATCATCCATTCGGTGACCAAAACTGGTAATTCTAGGACCTTGGTCAAGTTGGATATGAACAAAGCTTATGATAGGGCTGATTGGGAGTTTCTCTTCAAAGTCTTACATAAATTTTTCTTTAGTGAGGATTGGATAAGTTTGATCAAATATTTTGTCTCTTTAGCCAAGTTCTCGTATTTGGTGAATGGATCTCTAGTATATTTCGATAGCTACAAGGGAATTCGTCAAGGAGATTTGTTATCTCCATATCCTTTTATTTTACTAGTGAAATATTTAGGGTAGACCATTAAAGTTAATTATTCTATTGTAGGCATTAAAATGGCTATGCCAATTAGTACATATCCCATCATCATTTTGTCGATGATACTCTTATATCATTTCAAGCTTCAATTACGCAAGCAAAATCAATCAGAAGTATTCTAGAATATTATGAACAAGTGGTAGGTTAGAAGGTTAATTTCAGGAAAAAATGTTATTTTTTCTTCAATAATCCTCAAGTAAGGTATATGAGGATTATGGAAATTATGGGATGTAATATTGAGGCTCTCCCTTCAGGCTACATAGGGATGTCGATGTTTTTCGAGGCTTCAATATCATCTCTATTGGAACTAGTTGTGGAGAGTGTCTAGAGAAAGATAACAATATGCAAAGGGGCTCTCCTAAGACAAGCAGGAAAAGTGATGTTAGTTTATACTAGCCTTCAAAGCATACCAGTATATTTTATTTCTCTATTTTGAATCTCAAGTAAGATTCTTGAAAGAATAGAACAAATCTAATGCTCATTTCTTTGGTTAGGACCAAGTGAGAAAAACATTTTCATCTAGTGGTGCGGGACCATGTATGCAGCAAGGAGGAAGGTGGTTTAGGCCTTAGAAGATTGAAATTCATGAACAAAGCTATTGTTGCCAAGTAGGATTGGATACTGGTTCAAGAGGAGAATGTGGATGGGTTAATATTGTCAAAGCCAAATACCTAAATTATGGGAAGTAGTTTATTAAATACTCGTTACCCCTCTAAGGTTCAAATTTTTGGTCTATCCTGATACGATGTAGAAAGGCTATCCATAGAGGGGGTAGGTGGTATTTGGGAAATGGCAAGTTTGTCAACTTATGAAGTGATGTGTGGGTGATTGAGGTTCTGATGGAGTCAATATTAGAGTTGGATTTAGTCAAACCAATTATAAATCATTTCTAGGGGAATAAGGTTTGTTATTTTATTGAAATTATTAAATACCACCCCCTATGGAAACCATTTGAATTCCCAGGACTTTTGGTGGAGGAAAGGAGGGTATTTGATGAAATTTTAAATATTATTAAATGCATTGTAATTTATAGAAGAGAAATATTGGATAGATTCATCTGGGGATTAGATAAGGATGGAAAATTCTCTCTCAAATTAACTTATTTAGCAGTAGATGGTCCTTCTTATCCTTGATTTTTGGTAAATAAAAATTGGCTGAAAGGACTAACTTTGAAATTCAATATTTTCTTTTGGTTGGTCATACAAGGAAAAATTCTAACTTTAGACAATCTCAAAAAAGTGGTATGATTCTATGATATATTTTTTTCTTGTGTAAAAATATAGGGGAATCCCAGCTCCATATTCTTTTTAGTTGTCCTTTATCGTAGGAGGTTTTCATCTACTTTTTCAAATATTTAAACATCCCATGGGTGTTTTTGAATAGCCTAGAGGATGTGTTGATCCAATGGGTTTCTCCTTTCCTATCTCTCTGCATTTTTTGGTTTTGTAAATTTAGCCTTCCTCATTTTTAGTGGCAGATTTGGACGGAAATAAACTCAAGGGCGTTTAAGGATGCTACTCATTCGACTAAAGTTGTGGCTTTGTAGGTGATTTTTTATTGGATAACATGAGAAACCTAAATATGAATGGTGTGACTATAGAGTAGAAATGATCAGTGGAGAGATATCTTGGATTCAATGCCAATTCTCAACTAGTCAGACCTATTGTACGTTTGAACTGAGCTAGGGTTAAGTGGGAGCCACCTCCAATTGGTTGGCTGAAGTTGAATTTTGATGGTGCATCTAAAGGGAATCTAGGTCCTACAATTATTGAAGGGATTATAAGGAACCATGATGACTTGGTAATTTTAGCCTTTGCAGATAATATGGGCCATAAAACCAGTCACTTTGTTGAAGCCAGGGCCCTATTCCAAGGAGTTTCTCTATTGTATTTTGTAAGTTGTAGGAAAATTATCATTGAAGGGGACTCCGTTAATATTATAAATATGGCAAGAGGAAATCAATCTCCTATCTGTACTATTTTAAACCCTTTTCTCAAATTTTAGAGACATCCAAAATCTGGAAGAAGTTTAGTTTAAGCATACATAGAGGGAAGGTAATTGAGAAACCAGTATATTGGCTAACAAAGGAATTATTTAGAATGGTTTAGTGGTATGGTGGGATAATTTACTGGTGGATATTTCTTCTATCGATAATTACCTCATACACAATTAGCCTTTGCTCTACTCTAGTTGAGTTTTTATTGATGACTTAGCTGCAAAACTTGGGATGGCTTGTTGATTTTTGGTTTTCGCACCAAATTCCATATCTCTAAGCTATTTTTTCCTACCTGCAAACCATAATCTCCAATTTAGAATAAATTATTGCCCTAATGGGTTGGCAGGCCTAGGAAAGCAATGACCTCATGGGGGGAATGAGATTGGTGCATGGCTTGATTCGTGGTTTAGGTCATGCTATTGATTTGTGTTCGGCTGGTTATCTCTGACATCCTAATTTGGTTTCATTTTGGGTGGGTCTTAGTCTCCTTTGTACAAGGTTTGGATATCATTTCAAAACTCCTTTATCCATTTAATAAAAAAAATAAATGAAAAAGAAAATTGAACTACAAAAAATAAAATGTAGAAAACAAAAGTAGTTTAGCTTTGACTAAATTATGCATAGTAATATATTTTAAAACTATCATAAAAAGGTATATACCTTTGCATGAATTAAAATATATTGAAGATAGATAAGAATTAAGGATTATTCATGCATGTAATTTATTTTCTTGGAATAGTTATTATTGATAAAAATAGGGTTTTAAAAGGGTCTCATACCTTTTTTACATTGCAAAAGTTTCAAATTGTCTTCTACTTAGCATTATTTTGGAAGGATTCACTTTATTTCACAATATGATGATCTTACTTAAAAACCTATAATAATATACAAGATGTAAGCTTCAGATAAAAACTAAACTTAAATATAATTGTCATTGGTAAATTCAACTACACAACCATATTTTATTTTGTAAGGTAAAAATAGGATTTTGAGAGGGCTTGAACCCTTTTATAAATGTACTAATATAGACACAAAATTCTTCCTTACTTAAGGTAACATAAATCCAATATTACCTCCTAGCACACACACCTAGGGAGTTCTAGCTCACCCATAAAAATTTAGGCTCCAATTCTTATGGAGAAACAAACCTAGAACCCTTGGCTCTGTTTCATATGGAAAAAAAGATCCATTAAATATTAGATCTAATTCCTATGGATAAGTAAATATAGAAAAAATCAAACTCCAATTCCTATGGAGAAAAAAATCCAAAAAACATAGGCCTTGGCTTTGATTCTTATGGATAAGTAAAACCAAAAACCCATGGTTTTAATTCCTATGGATAAACAATCCCAGGAAATTTGGAAAACCATGGCTTTGGTTCTTATGGGGAAACAAACCCAAAAAATCTTGGCTTTGCTGAGGTGTGATTTTGTCAGGTTACTATTGACAATTTTGTCACATTTCTGAAGGGGTAGCAAAGAAACAAGTTTTGTATAGTATTGTGTAAAGTTTTTGCTTCGTTATTTTTATTTTGAAAAGTTGCAGCAATTTTGGCTTCCAATGTCACCCATTTGTACATAAAGTAGAAAGGAAAGAACTTCGCTGCCAAACAAGCTAGAAAAAAAGGGGCTTCGCCGAAAGGAAATAGAATAGCTTCGCACCCGAAGCATTTCCCGCACTACTTTGGGTAAAAGTTTTGCGAAGTGGTTTTCACCGAAGTAAAAAACAAGAAAAAGAGAATGAAACTACTTTGTGCGAGCACAGTCCGACTTCTCCCAGTTTTGCAGCGCAGTCTAGTGAAGGCATGAAATTTGGGTTAATTTTTCTAACATAAATGACATTGATCAGGCAATTTACCATAAATAGGGTAAAATAAAATTTGATTGGAGGGGATTTTGCAATAGGATTATAAATCTAATCCTATGCAACTAATGGATTCCTAGACTAACTAGAAGTCCAACTAGCACAAGCCTGATCATAGTCTCCGATACTAGTGATGAGGAAACTAAAACTAAAAATCACACTAACTCATGTTATTCACATAAGGGGATTTTATAATCTATTTTACAACCATAATCTCCCAAAATATGATATTCTAATTAGAATCTATGACTAAGTACTCAAACTCAACTTGTTAACTCTCACTAAGCTAACAAATCTAATCCAAAGACTATGTTGTACAAAGGTGTTGACATTTACATGCTGGACCTAGATATATATTAAATCACTCCTAGACTTAAGACTTAAAACTTAATTAAATAAGTAAAGCTAGCACCTAGGCTAGAACACACATCATAAATTAGACTTAGGAATTTAGGCTTAAGTAAAGAATAAAATAAACTAAGCCTAATAAATAATAGCCTATATATAATAATGTCCACATCACCTAAAATGACTGATGCTAAGGATTTTGTAGCTTATAGGCCTATCAACCTGTGCAATACTATTTTTAAAATTTTTATGAAGACCCTAGCAAACAGATTGAAACTTTTATTAACAAGCATTATTCATATCTTATAGAGTTATTTTGTGGCTAGGATATAAATTCTAGATAGAATCATTACAGTCCATCAAATCATCCATTCGGTGACCAAAACTGGTAATTCTAGGACCTTGGTCAAGTTGGATATGAACAAAGCTTATGATAGGGCTGATTGGGAGTTTCTCTTCAAAGTCTTACATAAATTTTTCTTTAGTGAGGATTGGATAAGTTTGATCAAATATTTTGTCTCTTTAGCCAAGTTCTCGTATTTGGTGAATGGATCTCTAGTATATTTCGATAGCTACAAGGGAATTCGTCAAGGAGATTTGTTATCTCCATATCCTTTTATTTTACTAGTGAAATATTTAGGGTAGACCATTAAAGTTAATTATTCTATTGTAGGCATTAAAATGGCTATGCCAATTAGTACATATCCCATCATCATTTTGTCGATGATACTCTTATATCATTTCAATCTTCAATTACGCAAGCAAAATCAATCAGAAGTATTCTAGAATATTATGAACAAGTGGTAGGTTAGAAGGTTAATTTCAGGAAAAAATGTTATTTTTTCTTCAATACTCCTCAAGTAAGGTATATGAGGATTATGGAAATTATGGGATGTAATATTGAGGCTCTCCCTTCAGGCTACCTAGGGATGCCAATGTTTTTTGAGGCTTCAATATCATCTCTATTGGAACTAGTTGTGGAGAGTGTCTAGAGAAAGATAAAAATATGCAAAGGGGCTCTCCTAAGACAAGCAGGAAAAGTGATGTTAGTTTATACTAGCCTTCAAAGCATACCAGTATATTTTATTTCTCTATTTTGAATCTCAAGTAAGATTCTTGAAAGAATAGAACAAATCTAATGCTCATTTCTTTGGTTAGGACCAAGTGAGAAAAACATTTTCATCTAGTGGTGCGGGACCATGTATGCAGCAAGGAGGAAGGTGGTTTAGGCCTTAGAATATTGAAATTCATTAACAAAGCTATTGTTGCCAAGTAGGATTGGAGACTGGTTCAAGAGGAGAATGTGGATGGGTTAATATTGTCAAAGCCAAATACCTAAATTATGGGAAGTAGTTTATTAAATACTCGTTACCCCTCTAAGGTTCAAATTTTTGGTCTATCCTGATACGATGTAGAAAGGCTATCCATAGAGGGGGTAGGTGGTATTTGGGAGATGGCAAGTTTGTCAACTTATGAAGTGATGTGTGGGTGATTGAGGTTCTGATGGAGTCAATATTAGAGTTGGATTTAGTCAAACCAATTATAAATCATTTCTAGGGGAATAAGGTTTGTTATTTTATTGAAATTATTAAATACCACCCCCTATGGAAACCATTTGAATTCCCAGGACTTTTGGTGGAGGAAAGGAGGGTATTTGATGAAATTTTAAATATTATTAAATGCATTGTAATTTATAGAAGAGAAATATTGGATAGATTCATCTGGGGATTAGATAAGGATGGAAAATTCTCTCTCAAATTAACTTATTTAGCAGTAGATGGTCCTTCTTATCCTTGATTTTTGGTAAATAAAAATTGGCTGAAAGGACTAACTTTGAAATTCAATATTTTATTTTGGTTGGTCATACAAGGAAAAATTCTAACTTTAGACAATCTCAAAAAAGTGGTATGATTTTATGATATATTTTTTTCTTGTGTAAAAATATAGGGGAATCCCAGATCCATATTCTTTTTAGTTGTCCTTTATCGTAGGAGGTTTTCATCTACTTTTTCAAATATTTAAACATCCCATGGGTGTTTTTGAATAGCCTAGAGGATGTGTTGATCCAATGGGTTTCTCCTTTCCTATCTCTCTGCATTTTTTGGTTTTTTAAATTTAGCCTTCCTCATTTTTAGTGGCAGATTTGGAAGGAAATAAACTCAAGGGCGTTTAAGGATGCTACTCATTCGACTAAATTTGTGGCTTTGTAGGTGATTTTTTCTTGGATAACATGAGAAACCTAAATATGAATGGTGTGACTATAGAGTAGAAATGATCAGTGGAGAGATATCTTGGATTCAATGCCAATTCTCAACTAGTCAGACCTATTATACGTTTGAACTGAGCTAGGGTTAAGTGGGAGCCACCTCCAATTGGTTGGCTGAAGTTGAATTTTGATGGTGCATCTAAAGGGAATCTAGGTCCTACAATTATTGAAGGGATTATAAGGAACCATGATGACTTGGTAATTTTAGCCTTTGCAGATAATATGGGCCATAAAACCAGTCACTTTGTTGAAGCCAGGGCCCTATTCCAAGGAGTTTCTCTATTGTATTTTGTAAGTTGTAGGAAAATTATCATTGAAGGGGACTCCGTTAATATTATAAATATGGCAAGAGGAAATCAATCTCCTATCTGTACTATTTTAAACCCTCTTCTCAAATTTTAGAGACATCCAAAATCTGGAAGAAGTTTAGTTTAAGCATACATAGAGGGAAGGTAATTGAGAAACCGGTATATTGGCTAACAAAGGAATTATTTAGAATGGTTTAGTGGTATGGTGGGATAATTTACTGGTGGATATTGCTTCTATCGATAATTACCTCATACACAATTAGCCTTTGCTCTACTCTAGTTGAGTTTTTATTGATGACTTAGCTGCAAAACTTGGGATGGCTTGTTGATTTTTGGTTTTCGCACCAAATTCCATATCTCTAAGCTATTGTTTCCTACCTGCAAACCATAATCTCCAATTTAGAATAAATTATTGCCCTAATGGGTTGGCAGGCCTAGGAAAGCAATGACCTCATGGGGGGAATGAGATTGGTGCATGGCTTGATTCGTGGTTTAGGTCATGCTATTGATTTGTGTTCGGCTGGTTATCTCTGACATCCTAATTTGGTTTCATTTTGGGTGGGTCTTAGTCTCCTTTGTACAAGGTTTGGATATCATTTCAAAACTCCTTTATCCATTTAATAAAAAAAATAAATGAAAAAGAAAATTGAACTACAAAAAATAAAATGTAGAAAACAAAAGTAGTTTAGCTTTGACTCAATTATGCATAGTAATATATTTTAAAACTATCATAAAAAGGTATATACATTTGCATGAATTAAAATATATTGAAGATAGATAAGAATTAAGGATTATTCATGCATGTAATTTATTTTCTTGGAATAGTTATTATTGATAAAAATAGGGTTTTAAAAGGGTCTCATACCTTTTTTACATTGCAAAAGTTTCAAATCGTCTTCTACTTAGCATTAGTTTGGAAGGATTCACTTTATTTCACAATATGATGATCTTAATTAAAAACCTATAATAATATACAAGATGTAAGCTTCAGATAAAAACTAAACTTAAATATAATTGTCATTGGTAAATTCAACTACACAACCATATTTTATTTTGTAAGGTAAAAATAGGATTTTGAGAGGGCTTGAACCCTTTTATAAATGTACTAATATAGACACAAAATTCTTCCTTACTTAAGGTAACATAAATCCAATATTACCTCCTAGCACACACACCTAGGGAGTTCTAGCTCACCCATAAAAATTTAGGCTCCAATTCTTATGGAGAAACAAACCTAGAACCCTTGGCTCTGTTTCATATGGAAAAAAAGATCCATTAAATATTAGATCTAATTCCTATGGATAAGTAAATATAGAAAAAATCAAACTCCAATTCCTATGGAGAAAAAAATCCAAAAAACATAGGCCTTGGCTTTGATTCTTATGGATAAGTAAAACCAAAAACCCATGGTTTTAATTCCTATGGATAAACAATCCCAGGAAATTTGGAAAACCATGGCTTTGGTTCTTATGGGGAAACAAACCCAAAAAATCTTGGCTTTGCTGAGGTGTGATTTTGTCAGGTTACTATTGACAATTTTGTCACATTTCTGAAGGGGTAGCAAAGAAACAAGTTTTGTATAGTATTGTGTAAAGTTTTTGCTTCGTTATTTTTATTTTGAAAAGTTGCAGCAATTTTGGCTTCCAATGTCACCCATTTGTACATAAAGGAGAAAGGAAAGAACTTCACTGCCAAACAAGCTAGAAAAAAAGGGGCTTCGCCGAAAGGAAATAGAATAGCTTCGCACCCGAAGCATTTCCCGCACTACTTTGGGTAAAAGTTTTGCGAAGTGGTTTTCACCGAAGTAAAAAACAAGAAAAAGAGAATGAAACTACTTTGTGCGAGCACAGTCCGGCTTCACCCAGTTTTGCAGCGCAGTCTAGTGAAGGCATGAAATTTGGGTTAATTTTTCTAACATAAATGACATTGATCAGGCAATTTACCATAAATAGGGTAAAATAAAATTTGATTGGAGGGGATTTTGCAATAGGATTATAAATCTAATCCTATGCAACTAATGGATTCCTAGACTAACTAGAAGTCCAACTAGCACAAGCCCGATCATAGTCTCCGATACCAGTGATGAGGAAACTAAAACTAAAAATCACACTAACTCATATTATTCACATAAGGGGATTTTATAATCTATTTTACAACCATAATCTCCCAAAATAGGATATTCTAATTAGAATCTATGACTAAGTACTCAAACTCAACTTGTTAACTCTCACTAAGCTAACAAATCTAATCCAAAGACTATGTTGTACAAAGGTGTTGACATTTACATGCTGGACCTAGATATATATTAAATCACTCCTAGACTTAAGACTTAAAACTTAATTAAATAAGTAAAGCTAGCACCTAGGCTAGAACACACATCATAAATTAGACTTAGGAATTTAGGCTTAAGTAAAGAATAAAATAAACTAAGCCTAATAAATAATAGCCTATATATAATAATGTCCACATCACCTAAAATGACTGATGCTAAGGATTTTGTAGCTTATAGGCCTATCAACCTGTGCAATACTATTTTTAAAATTTTTATGAAGACCCTAGCAAACAGATTGAAACTTTTATTAACAAGCATTATTCATATCTTATAGAGTTATTTTGTGGCTAGGATATAAATTCTAGATAGAATCATTACAGTCCATCAAATCATCCATTCGGTGACCAAAACTGGTAATTCTAGGACCTTGGTCAAGTTGGATATGAACAAAGCTTATGATAGGGCTGATTGGGAGTTTCTCTTCAAAGTCTTACATAAATTTTTCTTTAGTGAGGATTGGATAAGTTTGATCAAATATTTTGTCTCTTTAGCCAAGTTCTCGTATTTGGTGAATGGATCTCTAGTATATTTCGATAGCTACAAGGGAATTCGTCAAGGAGATTTGTTATCTCCATATCCTTTTATTTTACTAGTGAAATATTTAGGGTAGACCATTAAAGTTAATTATTCTATTGTAGGCATTAAAATGGCTATGCCAATTAGTACATATCCCATCATCATTTTGTCGATGATACTCTTATATCATTTCAATCTTCAATTACGCAAGCAAAATCAATCAGAAGTATTCTAGAATATTATGAACAAGTGGTAGGTTAGAAGGTTAATTTCAGGAAAAAATGTTATTTTTTATTCAATACTCCTCAAGTAAGGTATATGAGGATTATGGAAATTATGGGATGTAATATTGAGGCTATCCCTTCAGGCTACCTAGGGATGCCGATGTTTTTTGAGGCTTCAATATCATCTCTATTGGAACTAGTTGTGGAGAGTGTCTAGAGAAAGATAACAATATGCAAAGGGGCTCTCCTAAGACAAGCAGGAAAAGTGATGTTAGTTTATACTAGCCTTCAAAGCATACCAGTATATTTTATTTCTCTATTTTGAATCTCAAGTAAGATTCTTGAAAGAATAGAACAAATCTAATGCTCATTTCTTTGGTTAGGACCAAGTGAGAAAAACATTTTCATCTAGTGGTGCGGGACCATGTATGCAGCAAGGAGGAAGGTGGTTTAGGCCTTAGAATATTGAAATTCATGAACAAAGCTATTGTTGCCAAGTAGGATTGGAGACTGGTTCAAGAGGAGAATGTGGATGGGTTAATATTGTCAAAGCCAAATACCTAAATTATGGGAAGTAGTTTATTAAATACTCGTTACCCCTCTAAGGTTCAAATTTTTGGTCTATCCTGATACGATGTAGAAAGGCTATCCATAGAGGGGGTAGGTGGTATTTGGGAGATGGCAAGTTTGTCAACTTATGAAGTGATGTGTGGGTGATTGAGGTTCTGATGGAGTCAATATTAGAGTTGGATTTAGTCAAACCAATTATAAATCATTTCTAGGGGAATAAGGTTTGTTATTTTATTGAAATTATTAAATACCACCCCCTATGGAAACCATTTGAATTCCCAGGAATTTTGGTGGAGGAAAGGAGGGTATTTGATGAAATTTTAAATATTATTAAATGCATTGTAATTTATAGAAGAGAAATATTGGATACATTCATCTGGGGATTAGATAAGGATGGAAAATTCTCTCTCAAATTAACTTATTTAGCAGTAGATGGTCCTTCTTATCCTTGATTTTTGGTAAATAAAAATTGGCTGAAAGGACTAACTTTGAAATTCAATATTTTCTTTTGGTTGGTCATACAAGGAAAAATTCTAACTTTAGACAATCTCAAAAAAGTGGTATGATTTTATGATATATTTTTTTCTTGTGTAAAAATATAGGGGAATCCCAGCTCCATATTCTTTTTAGTTGTCCTTTATCGTAGGAGGTTTTCATCTACTTTTTCAAATATTTAAACATCCCATGGGTGTTTTTGAATAGCCTAGAGGATGTGTTGATCCAATGGGTTTCTCCTTTCCTATCTCTCTGCATTTTTTGGTTTTGTAAATTTAGCCTTCCTCATTTTTAGTGGCAGATTTGGAAGGAAATAAACTCAAGGGCGTTTAAGGATGCTACTCATTCGACTAAATTTGTGGCTTTGTAGGTGATTTTTTCTTGGATAACATGAGAAACATAAATATGAATGGTGTGACTATAGAGTAGAAATGATCAGTGGAGAGATATCTTGGATTCAATGCCAATTCTCAACTAGTCAGACCTATTATACGTTTGAACTGAGCTAGGGTTAAGTGGGAGCCACCTCCAATTGGTTGGCTGAAGTTGAATTTTGATGGTGCATCTAAAGGGAATCTAGGTCCTACAATTATTGAAGGGATTATAAGGAACCATGATGACTTGGTAATTTTAGCCTTTGCAGATAATATGGGCCATAAAACCAGTCACTTTGTTGAAGCCAGGGCCCTATTCCAAGGAGTTTCTCTATTGTATTTTGTAAGTTGTAGGAAAATTATCATTGAAGGGGACTCCGTTAATATTATAAATATGGCAAGAGGAAATCAATCTCCTATCTGTACTATTTTAAACCCTCTTCTCAAATTTTAGAGACATCCAAAATCTGGAAGAAGTTTAGTTTAAGCATACATAGAGGGAAGGTAATTGAGAAACCGGTATATTGGCTAACAAAGGAATTATTTAGAATGGTTTAGTGGTATGGTGGGATAATTTACTGGTGGATATTGCTTCTATCGATAATTACCTCATACACAATTAGCCTTTGCTCTACTCTAGTTGAGTTTTTATTGATGACTTAGCTGCAAAACTTGGGATGGCTTGTTGATTTTTGGTTTTCGCACCAAATTCCATATCTCTAAGCTATTGTTTCCTACCTGCAAACCATAATCTCCAATTTAGAATAAATTATTGCCCTAATGGGTTGGCAGGGCTAGGAAAGCAATGACCTCATGGGGGGAATGAGATTGGTGCATGGCTTGATTCGTGGTTTAGGTCATGCTATTGATTTGTGTTCGGCTGGTTATCTCTGACATCCTAATTTGGTTTCATTTTGGGTGGGTCTTAGTCTCCTTTGTACAAGGTTTGGATATCATTTCAAAACTCCTTTATCCATTTAATAAAAAAAATAAATGAAAAAGAAAATTGAACTACAAAAAATAAAATGTAGAAAACAAAAGTAGTTTAGCTTTGACTCAATTATGCAGAGTAATATATTTTAAAACTATCATAAAAAGGTATATACCTTTGCATGAATTAAAATATATTGAAGATAGATAAGAATTAAGGATTATTCATTCATGTAATTTATTTTCTTGGAATAGTTATTATTGATAAAAATAGGGTTTTAAAAGGGTCTCATACCTTTTTTACATTGCAAAAGTTTCAAATCGTCTTCTACTTAGCATTAGTTTGGAAGGATTCACTTTATTTCACAATATGATGATCTTACTTAAAAACCTATAATAATATACAAGATGTAAGCTTCAGATAAAAACTAAACTTAAATATAATTGTCATTGGTAAATTCAACTACACAACCATATTTTATTTTGTAAGGTAAAAATAGGATTTTGAGAGGGCTTGAACCCTTTTATAAATGTACTAATATAGACACAAAATTCTTCCTTACTTAAGGTAACATAAATCCAATATTACCTCCTAGCACACACACCTAGGGAGTTCTAGCTCACCCATAAAAATTTAGGCTCCAATTCTTATGGAGAAACAAACCTAGAACCCTTGGCTCTGTTTCATATGGAAAAAAAGATCCATTAAATATTAGATCTAATTCCTATGGATAAGTAAATATAGAAAAAATCAAACTCCAATTCCTATGGAGAAAAAAATCCAAAAAACATAGGCCTTGGCTTTGATTCTTATGGATAAGTAAAACCAAAAACCCATGGTTTTAATTCCTATGGATAAACAATCCCAGGAAATTTGGAAAACCATGGCTTTGGTTCTTATGGGGAAACAAACCCAAAAAATCTTGGCTTTGCTGAAGTGTGATTTTGTCAGGTTACTATTGACAATTTTGTCACATTTCTGAAGGGGTAGCAAAGAAACAAGTTTTGTATAGTATTGTGTAAAGTTTTTGCTTCGTTATTTTTATTTTGAAAAGTTGCAGCAATTTTGGCTTCCAATGTCACCCATTTGTACATAAAGTAGAAAGGAAAGAACTTCGCTGCCAAACAAGCTAGAAAAAAAGGGGCTTCGCCGAAAGGAAATAGAATAGCTTCGCACCCGAAGCATTTCCCGCACTACTTTGGGTAAAATTTTTGTGAAGTGGTTTTCACCGAAGTAAAAAACAAGAAAAAGAGAATGAAACTACTTTGTGCGAGCACAGTCCGGCTTCACCCAGTTTTGCAGCGCAGTCTAGTGAAGGCATGAAATTTGGGTTAATTTTTCTAACATAAATGACATTGATCAGGCAATTTACCATAAATAGGGTAAAATAAAATTTGATTGGAGGGGATTTTGCAATAGGATTATAAATCTAATCCTATGCAACTAATGGATTCCTAGACTAACTAGAAGTCCAACTAGCACAAGCCTGATCATAGTCTCCGATACTAGTGATGAGGAAACTAAAACTAAAAATCACACTAACTCATGTTATTCACATAAGGGGATTTTATAATCTATTTTACAACCATAATCTCCCAAAATATGATATTCTAATTAGAATCTATGACTAAGTACTCAAACTCAACTTGTTAACTCTCACTAAGCTAACAAATCTAATCCAAAGACTATGTTGTACAAAGGTGTTGACATTTACATGCTGGACCTAGATATATATTAAATCACTCCTAGACTTAAGACTTAAAACTTAATTAAATAAGTAAAGCTAGCACCTAGGCTAGAACACACATCATAAATTAGACTTAGGAATTTAGGCTTAAGTAAAGAATAAAATAAACTAAGCTTAATAAATAATAGCCTATATATAATAATGTCCACATCACCTAAAATGACTGATGCTAAGGATTTTGTAGCTTATAGGCCTATCAACCTGTGCAATACTATTTTTAAAATTTTTATGAAGACCCTAGCAAACAGATTGAAACTTTTATTAACAAGCATTATTCATATCTTATAGAGTTATTTTGTGGCTAGGATATAAATTCTAGATAGAATCATTACAGTCCATCAAATCATCCATTCGGTGACCAAAACTGGTAATTCTAGGACCTTGGTCAAGTTGGATATGAACAAAGCTTATGATAGGGCTGATTGGGAGTTTCTCTTCAAAGTCTTACATAAATTTTTCTTTAGTGAGGATTGGATAAGTTTGATCAAATATTTTGTCTCTTTAGCCAAGTTCTCGTATTTGGTGAATGGATCTCTAGTATATTTCGATAGCTACAAGGGAATTCGTCAAGGAGATTTGTTATCTCCATATCCTTTTATTTTACTAGTGAAATATTTAGGGTAGACCATTAAAGTTAATTATTCTATTGTAGGCATTAAAATGGCCATGCCAATTAGTACATATCCCATCATCATTTTGTCGATGATACTCTTATATCATTTCAATCTTCAATTACGCAAGCAAAATCAATCAGAAGTATTCTAGAATATTATGAACAAGTGGTAGGTTAGAAGGTTAATTTCAGGAAAAAATGTTATTTTTTCTTCAATACTCCTCAAGTAAGGTATATGAGGATTATGGAAATTATGGGATGTAATATTGAGGCTCTCCCTTCAGGCTACCTAGGGATGCCGATGTTTTTTGAGGCTTCAATATCATCTCTATTGGAACTAGTTGTGGAGAGTGTCTAGAGAAAGATAACAATGTGCAAAGGGGCTCTCCTAAGACAAGCAGGAAAAGTGATGTTAGTTTATACTAGCCTTCAAAGCATACCAGTATATTTTATTTCTCTATTTTGAATCTCAAGTAAGATTCTTGAAAGAATAGAACAAATCTAATGCTCATTTCTTTGGTTAGGACCAAGTGAGAAAAACATTTTCATCTAGTGGTGCGGGACCATGTATGCAGCAAGGAGGAAGGTGGTTTAGGCCTTAGAATATTGAAATTCATGAACAAAGCTATTGTTGCCAAGTAGGATTGGAGACTGGTTCAAGAGGAGAATGTGGATGGGTTAATATTGTCAAAGCCAAATACCTAAATTATGGGAAGTAGTTTATTAAATACTCGTTACCCCTCTAAGGTTCAAATTTTTGGTCTATCCTGATACGATGTAGAAAGGCTATCCATAGAGGGGGTAGGTGGTATTTGGGAGATGGCAAGTTTGTCAACTTATGAAGTGATGTGTGGGTGATTGAGGTTCTGATGGAGTCAATATTAGAGTTGGATTTAGTCAAACCAATTATAAATCATTTCTAGGGGAATAAGGTTTGTTATTTTATTGAAATTATTAAATACCACCCCCTATGGAAACCATTTGAATTCCCAGGAATTTTGGTGGAGGAAAGGAGGGTATTTGATGAAATTTTAAATATTATTAAATGCATTGTAATTTATAGAAGAGAAATATTGGATAGATTCATCTGGGGATTAGATAAGGATGGAAAATTCTCTCTCAAATTAACTTATTTAGCAGTAGATGGTCCTTCTTATCCTTGATTTTTGGTAAATAAAAATTGGCTGAAAGGACTAATTTTGAAATTCAATATTTTCTTTTGGTTGGTCATACAAGGAAAAATTCTAACTTTAGACAATCTCAAAAAAGTGGTATGATTTTATGATATATTTTTTTCTTGTGTAAAAATATAGGGGAATCCCAGCTCCATATTCTTTTTAGTTGTCCTTTATCATAGGAGGTTTTCATCTACTTTTTCAAATATTTAAACATCCCATGGGTGTTTTTGAATAGCCTAGAGGATGTGTTGATCCAATGGGTTTCTCCTTTCCTATCTCTCTGCATTTTTTGGTTTTGTAAATTTAGCCTTCCTCATTTTTAGTGGCAGATTTGGAAAGAAATAAACTCAAGGGCGTTTAAGGATGCTACTCATTCGACTAAAGTTGTGGCTTTGTAGGTGATTTTTTCTTGGATAACATGAGAAACATAAATATGAATGGTGTGACTATAGAGTAGAAATGATCAGTGGAGAGATATCTTGGATTCAATGCCAATTCTCAACTAGTCAGACCTATTATACGTTTGAACTGAGCTAGGGTTAAGTGGGAGCCACCTCCAATTGGTTGGCTGAAGTTGAATTTTGATGGTGCATCTAAAGGGAATCTAGGTCCTACAATTATTGAAGGGATTATAAGGAACCATGATGACTTGGTAATTTTAGCCTTTGCAGATAATATGGGCCATAAAACCAGTCACTTTGTTGAAGCCAGGGCCCTATTCCAAGGAGTTTCTCTATTGTATTTTGTAAGTTGTAGGAAAATTATCATTGAAGGGGACTCCGTTAATATTATAAATATGGCAAGAGGAAATCAATCTCCTATCTGTACTATTTTAAACCCTCTTCTCAAATTTTAGAGACATCCAAAATCTGGAAGAAGTTTAGTTTAAGCATACATAGAGGGAAGGTAATTGAGAAACCGGTATATTGGCTAACAAAGGAATTATTTAGAATGGTTTAGTGGTATGGTGGGATAATTTACTGGTGGATATTGCTTCTATCGATAATTACCTCATACACAATTAGCCTTTGCTCTACTCTAGTTGAGTTTTTATTGATGACTTAGCTGCAAAACTTGGGATGGCTTGTTGATTTTTGGTTTTCGCACCAAATTCCATATCTCTAAGCTATTGTTTCCTACCTGCAAACCATAATCTCCAATTTAGAATAAATTATTGCCCTAATGGGTTGGCAGGGCTAGGAAAGCAATGACCTCATGGGGGGAATGAGATTGGTGCATGGCTTGATTCGTGGTTTAGGTCATGCTATTGATTTGTGTTCGGCTGGTTATCTCTGACATCCTAATTTGGTTTCATTTTGGGTGGGTCTTAGTCTCCTTTGTACAAGGTTTGGATATCATTTCAAAACTCCTTTATCCATTTAATAAAAAAAATAAATGAAAAAGAAAATTGAACTACAAAAAATAAAATGTAGAAAACAAAAGTAGTTTAGCTTTGACTCAATTATGCAGAGTAATATATTTTAAAACTATCATAAAAAGGTATATACCTTTGCATGAATTAAAATATATTGAAGATAGATAAGAATTAAGGATTATTCATGCATGTAATTTATTTTCTTGGAATAGTTATTATTGATAAAAATAGGGTTTTAAAAGGGTCTCATACCTTTTTTACATTGCAAAAGTTTCAAATCGTCTTCTACTTAGCATTAGTTTGGAAGGATTCACTTTATTTCACAATATGATGATCTTACTTAAAAACCTATAATAATATACAAGATGTAAGCTTCAGATAAAAACTAAACTTAAATATAATTGTCATTGGTAAATTCAACTACACAACCATATTTTATTTTGTAAGGTAAAAATAGGATTTTGAGAGGGCTTGAACCCTTTTATAAATGTACTAATATAGACACAAAATTCTTCCTTACTTAAGGTAACATAAATCCAATATTACCTCCTAGCACACACACCTAGGGAGTTCTAGCTCACCCATAAAAATTTAGGCTCCAATTCTTATGGAGAAACAAACCTAGAACCCTTGGCTCTGTTTCATATGGAAAAAAAGATCCATTAAATATTAGATCTAATTCCTATGGATAAGTAAATATAGAAAAAATCAAACTCCAATTCCTATGGAGAAAAAAATCCAAAAAACATAGGCCTTGGCTTTGATTCTTATGGATAAGTAAAACCAAAAACCCATGGTTTTAATTCCTATGGATAAACAATCCCAGGAAATTTGGAAAACCATGGCTTTGGTTCTTGTGGAGAAACAAACCCAAAAAATCTTGGCTTTCTTTGAAGTGTGATTTTGTCAGGTTACTATTGACAATTTTGTCACATTTCCGAAGGGGTAGCAAAGAAACAAGTTTTGTATAGTATTGTGTAAAGTTTTTGCTTCGTTATTTTTATTTTGAAAAGTTGCAGCAATTTTGGCTTCCAATGTCACCCATTTGTACATAAAGTAGAAAGGAAAGAACTTCACTGCCAAACAAGCTAGAAAAAAAGGGGCTTCGCCGAAAGGAAATAGAATAGCTTCGCACCCGAAGCATTTCCCGCACTACTTTGGGTAAAATTTTTGCGAAGTGGTTTTCACCGAAGTAAAAAACAAGAAAAAGAGAATGAAACTACTTTGTGCGAGCACAGTCCGGCTTCACCCAGTTTTGCAGCGCAGTCTAGTGAAGGCATGAAATTTGGGTTAATTTTTCTAACATAAATGACATTGATCAGGCAATTTACCATAAATAGGGTAAAATAAAATTTGATTGGAGGGGATTTTGCAATAGGATTATAAATCTAATCCTATGCAACTAATGGATTCCTAGACTAACTAGAAGTCCAACTAGCACAAGCCTGATCATAGTCTCCGATACTAGTGATGAGGAAACTAAAACTAAAAATCACACTAACTCATGTTATTCACATAAGGGGATTTTATAATCTATTTTACAACCATAATCTCCCAAAATATGATATTCTAATTAGAATCTATGACTAAGTACTCAAACTCAACTTGTTAACTCTCTCACTAAGCTAACAAATCTAATCCAAAGACTATGTTGTACAAAGGTGTTGACATTTACATGCTGGACCTAGATATATATTAAATCACTCCTAGACTTAAGACTTAAAACTTAATTAAATAAGTAAAGCTAGCACCTAGGCTAGAACACACATCATAAATTAGACTTAGGAATTTAGGCTTAAGTAAAGAATAAAATAAACTAAGCCTAATAAATAATAGCCTATATATAATAATGTCCACATCACCTAAAATGACTGATGCTAAGGATTTTGTAGCTTATAGGCCTATCAACCTGTGCAATACTATTTTTAAAATTTTTATGAAGACCCTAGCAAACAGATTGAAACTTTTATTACCAAGCATTATTCATATCTTATAGAGTTATTTTGTGGCTAGGATATAAATTCTAGATAGAATCATTACAGTCCATGAAATCATCCATTCGGTGACCAAAACTGGTAATTCTAGGACCTTGGTCAAGTTGGATATGAACAAAGCTTATGATAGGGCTGATTGGGAGTTTCTCTTCAAAGTCTTACATAAATTTTTCTTTAGTGAGGATTGGATAAGTTTGGTCAAATATTTTGTCTCTTTAGCCAAGTTCTCGTATTTGGTGAATGGATCTCTAGTATATTTCGATAGCTACAAGGGAATTCGTCAAGGAGATTTGTTATCTCCATATCCTTTTATTTTACTAGTGAAATATTTAGGGTAGACCATTAAAGTTAATTATTCTATTGTAGGCATTAAAATGGCTATGCCAATTAGTACATATCCCATCATCATTTTGTCGATGATACTCTTATATCATTTCAAGCTTCAATTACGCAAGCAAAATCAATCAGAAGTATTCTAGAATATTATGAACAAGTGGTAGGTTAGAAGGTTAATTTCAGGAAAAAATGTTATTTTTTCTTCAATACTCCTCAAGTAAGGTATATGAGGATTATGGAAATTATGGGATGTAATATTGAGGCTCTCCCTTCAGGCTACCTAGGGATGCCGATGTTTTTTGAGGCTTCAATATCATCTCTATTGGAACTAGTTGTGGAGAGTGTCTAGAGAAAGATAACAATATGCAAAGGGGCTCTCCTAAGACAAGCAGGAAAAGTGATGTTAGTTTATACTAGCCTTCAAAGCATACCAGTATATTTTATTTCTCTATTTTGAATCTCAAGTAAGATTCTTGAAAGAATAGAACAAATCTAATGCTCATTTCTTTGGTTAGGACCAAGTGAGAAAAACATTTTCATCTAGTGGTGCGGGACCATGTATGCAGCAAGGAGGAAGGTGGTTTAGGCCTTAGAATATTGAAATTCATGAACAAAGTTATTGTTGCCAAGTAGGATTGGAGACTGGTTCAATAGGAGAATGTGGATGGGTTAATATTGTCAAAGCCAAATACCTAAATTATGGGAAGTAGTTTATTAAATACTCGTTACCCCTCTAAGGTTCAAATTTTTGGTCTATCCTGATACGATGTAGAAAGGCTATCCATAGAGGGGGTAGGTGGTATTTGGGAGATGGCAAGTTTGTCAACTTATGAAGTGATGTGTGGGTGATTGAGGTTCTGATGGAGTCAATATTAGAGTTGGATTTAGTCAAACCAATTATAAATCATTTCTAGGGGAATAAGGTTTGTTATTTTATTGAAATTATTAAATACCAACCCCTATGGAAACCATTTGAATTCCCAGGACTTTTGGTGGAGGAAAAGAGGGTATTTGATGAAATTTTAAATATTATTAAATGCATTGTAATTTATAGAAGAGAAATATTGGATAGATTCATCTGGGGATTAGATAAGGATGGAAAATTCTCTCTCAAATTAACTTATTTAGCAGTAGATGGTCCTTCTTATCCTTGATTTTTGGTAAATAAAAATTGGCTGAAAGGACTAAATTTGAAATTCAATATTTTCTTTTGGTTGGTCATACAAGGAAAAATTCTAACTTTAGACAATCTCAAAAAAGTGGTATGATTTTATGATATATTTTTTTCTTGTGTAAAAATATAGGGGAATCCCAGCTCCATATTCTTTTTAGTTGTCCTTTATCGTAGGAGGTTTTCATCTACTTTTTCAAATATTTAAACATCCCATGGGTGTTTTTGAATAGCCTAGAGGATGTGTTGATCCAATGGGTTTCTCCTTTCCTATCTCTCTGCATTTTTTGGTTTTGTAAATTTAGCCTTCCTCATTTTTAGTGGCAGATTTGGAAGGAAATAAACTCAAGGGCGTTTAAGGATGCTACTCATTCGACTAAAGTTGTGGCTTTGTAGGTGATTTTTTCTTGGATAACATGAGAAACATAAATATGAATGGTGTGACTATAGAGTAGAAATGATCAGTGGAGAGATATCTTGGATTCAATGCCAATTCTCAACTAGTCAGACCTATTATACGTTTGAACTGAGCTAGGGTTAAGTGGGAGCCACCTCCAATTGGTTGGCTGAAGTTGAATTTTGATGGTGCATCTAAAGGGAATCTAGGTCCTACAATTATTGAAGGGATTATAAGGAACCATGATGACTTGGTAATTTTAGCCTTTGCAGATAATATGGGCCATAAAACCAGTCACTTTGTTGAAGCCAGGGCCCTATTCCAAGGAGTTTCTCTATTGTATTTTGTAAGTTGTAGGAAAATTATCATTGAAGGGGACTCCGTTAATATTATAAATATGGCAAGAGGAAATCAATCTCCTATCTGTACTATTTTAAACCCTCTTCTCAAATTTTAGAGACATCCAAAATCTGGAAGAAGTTTAGTTTAAGCATACATAGAGGGAAGGTAATTGAGAAACCGGTATATTGGCTAACAAAGGAATTATTTAGAATGGTTTAGTGGTATGGTGGGATAATTTACTGGTGGATATTGCTTCTATCGATAATTACCTCATACACAATTAGCCTTTGCTCTACTCTAGTTGAGTTTTTATTGATGACTTAGCTGCAAAACTTGGGATGGCTTGTTGATTTTTGGTTTTCGCACCAAATTCCATATCTCTAAGCTATTGTTTCCTACCTGCAAACCATAATCTCCAATTTATAATAAATTATTGCCCTAATGGGTTGGCAGGCCTAGGAAAGCAATGACCTCATGGGGGGAATGAGATTGGTGCATGGCTTGATTCGTGGTTTAGGTCATGCTATTGATTTGTGTTCGGCTGGTTATCTCTGACATCCTAATTTGGTTTCATTTTGGGTGGGTCTTAGTCTCCTTTGTACAAGGTTTGGATATCATTTCAAAACTCCTTTATCCATTTAATAAAAAAAATAAATGAAAAAGAAAATTGAACTACAAAAAATAAAATGTAGAAAAAAAAAGTAGTTTAGCTTTGACTCAATTATGCATAGTAATATATTTTAAAACTATCATAAAAAGGTATATACCTTTGCATGAATTAAAATATATTGAAGATAGATAAGAATTAAGGATTATTCATGCATGTAATTTATTTTCTTGGAATAGTTATTATTGATAAAAATAGGGTTTTAAAAGGGTCTCATACCTTTTTTACATTGCAAAAGTTTCAAATCGTCTTCTACTTAGCATTAGTTTGGAAGGATTCACTTTATTTCACAATATGATGATCTTACTTAAAAACCTATAATAATATACAAGATGTAAGCTTCAGATAAAAACTAAACTTAAATATAATTGTCATTGGTAAATTCAACTACACAACCATATTTTATTTTGTAAGGTAAAAATAGGATTTTGAGAGGGCTTGAACCCTTTTATAAATGTATTAATATAGACACAAAATTCTTCCTTAAGGTAACATAAATCCAATATTACCTCCTAGCACACACACCTAGGGAGTTCTAGCTCACCCATAAAAATTTAGGCTCCAATTCTTATGGAGAAACAAACCTAGAACCCTTGGCTCTGTTTCATATGGAAAAAAAGATCCATTAAATATTAGATCTAATTCCTATGGATAAGTAAATATAGAAAAAATCAAACTCCAATTCCTATGGAGAAAAAAATCCAAAAAACATAGGCCTTGGCTTTGATTCTTATGGATAAGTAAAACCAAAAACCCATGGTTTTAATTCCTATGGATAAAAAATCCCAGGAAATTTGGAAAACCATGGCTTTGGTTCTTATGGGGAAACAAACCCAAAAAATCTTGGCTTTGCTGAGGTGTGATTTTGTCAGGTTACTATTGACAATTTTGTCACATTTCTGAAGGGGTAGCAAAGAAACAAGTTTTGTATAGTATTGTGTAAAGTTTTTGCTTCGTTATTTTTATTTTGAAAAGTTGCAGCAATTTTGGCTTCCAATGTCACCCATTTGTACATAAAGTAGAAAGGAAATAACTTCACTGCCAAACAAGCTAGAAAAAAAGGGCTTCGTCGAAAGGAAATAAAATAGCTTCGCACCCGAAGCATTTCCCGCACTACTTTGGGTAAAAGTTTTGCGAAGTGGTTTTCACCGAAGTAAAAAACAAGAAAAAGAGAATGAAACTACTTTGTGCGAGCACAGTCCGGCTTCACCCAGTTTTGCAGCGCAGTCTAGTGAAGGCATGAAATTTGGGTTAATTTTTCTAACATAAATGACATTGATCAGGCAATTTACCATAAATAGGGTAAAATAAAATTTGATTGGAGGGATTTTGCAATAGAATTAAGAATCTAATCCTATGCAACTAATGGCTTCCTAGACTAACTAGGAGTCCAACTAGCACAAGCTTGATCATAGTCTCTGATACTAGTGATGAGGAAACTAAAACTAAAAATCACACTAACTCATATTATTCACATAAGGGGATTTTATAATCTATTTTACAACCATAATCTCCCAAAATATGATATTCTAATTAGAATCTATGACTAAGTACTCAAACTCAACTTGTTAACTCTCACTAAGCTAACAAATCTAATCCAAAGACTATGTTGTACAAAGGTGTTGACATTTACATGCTGGACCTAGATATATATTAAATCACTCCTAGACTTAAGACTTAAAACTTAATTAAATAAGTAAAGCTAGCACCTAGGCTAGAACACACATCATAAATTAGACTTAGGAATTTAGGCTTAAGTAAAGAATAAAATAAACTAAGCCTAATAAATAATAGCCTATATATAATAATGTCCACATCACCTAAAATGACTGATGCTAAGGATTTTGTAGCTTATAGGCCTATCAACCTGTGCAATACTATTTTTAAAATTTTTATGAAGACCCTAGCAAACAGATTGAAACTTTTATTACAAAGCATTATTCATATCTTATAGAGTTATTTTGTGGCTAGGATATAAATTCTAGATAGAATCATTACAGTCCATGAAATCATCCATTCGGTGACCAAAACTGGTAATTCTAGGACCTTGGTCAAGTTGGATATGAACAAAGCTTATGATAGGGCTGATTGGGAGTTTCTCTTCAAAGTCTTACATAAATTTTTCTTTAGTGAGGATTGGATAAGTTTGATCAAATATTTTGTCTCTTTAGCCAAGTTCTCGTATTTGGTGAATGGATCTCTAGTATATTTCGATAGCTACAAGGGAATTCGTCAAGGAGATTTGTTATCTCCATATCCTTTTATTTTACTAGTGAAATATTTAGGGTAGACCATTAAAGTTAATTATTCTATTGTAGGCATTAAAATGGCTATGCCAATTAGTACATATCCCATCATCATTTTGTCGATGATACTCTTATATCATTTCAAGCTTCAATTACGCAAGCAAAATCAATCAGAAGTATTCTAGAATATTATGAACAAGTGGTAGGTTAGAAGGTTAATTTCAGGAAAAAATGTTATTTTTTCTTCAATACTCCTCAAGTAAGGTATATGAGGATTATGGAAATTATGGGATGTAATATTGAGGCTCTCCCTTCAGGCTACCTAGGGATGCCGATGTTTTTTGAGGCTTCAATATCATCTCTATTGGAACTAGTTGTGGAGAGTGTCTAGAGAAAGATAACAATATGCAAAGGGGCTCTCCTAAGACAAGCAGGAAAAGTGATGTTAGTTTATACTAGCCTTCAAAGCATACCAGTATATTTTATTTCTCTATTTTGAATCTCAAGTAAGATTCTTGAAAGAATAGAACAAATCTAATGCTCATTTCTTTGGTTAGGACCAAGTGAGAAAAACATTTTCATCTAGTGGTGCGGGACCATGTATGCAGCAAGGAGGAAGGTGGTTTAGGCCTTAGAAGATTGAAATTCATGAACAAAGCTATTGTTGCCAAGTAGGATTGGAGACTGGTTCAAGAGGAGAATGTGGATGGGTTAATATTGTCAAAGCCAAATACCTAAATTATGGGAAGTAGTTTATTAAATACTCGTTACCCCTCTAAGGTTCAAATTTTTGGTCTATCCTGATACGATGTAGAAAGGCTATCCATAGAGGGGGTAGGTGGTATTTGGGAGATGGCAAGTTTGTCAACTTATGAAGTGATGTGTGGGTGATTGACGTTCTGATGGAGTCAATATTAGAGTTGGATTTAGTCAAACCAATTATAAATCATTTCTAGGGGAATAAGGTTTGTTATTTTATTGAAATTATTAAATACCACCCCCTATGGAAACCATTTGAATTCCCAGGACTTTTGGTGGAGGAAAGGAGGGTATTTGATGAAATTTTAAATATTATTAAATGCATTGTAATTTATAGAAGAGAAATATTGGATAGATTCATCTGGGGATTAGATAAGGATGGAAAATTCTCTCTCAAATTAACTTATTTAGCAGTAGATGGTCCTTCTTATCCTTGATTTTTGGTAAATAAAAATTGGCTGAAAGGACTAACTTTGAAATTCAATATTTTCTTTTGGTTGGTCATACAAGGAAAAATTCTAACTTTAGACAATCTCAAAAAAGTGGTATGATTTTATGATATATTTTTTTCTTGTGTAAAAATATAGGGGAATCCCAACTCCATATTCTTTTTAGTTGTCCTTTATCGTAGGAGGTTTTCATCTAATTTTTCAAATATTTAAACATCCCATGGGTGTTTTTGAATAGCCTAGAGGATGTGTTGATCCAATGGGTTTCTCCTTTCCTATCTCTCTGCATTTTTTGGTTTTGTAAATTTAGCCTTCCTCATTTTTAGTGGCAGATTTGGAAGGAAATAAACTCAAGGGCGTTTAAGGATGCTACTCATTCGACTAAAGTTGTGGCTTTGTAGGTGATTTTTTCTTGGATAACATGAGAAACCTAAATATGAATGGTGTGACTATAGAGTAGAAATGATCAGTGGAGAGATATCTTGGATTCAATGCCAATTCTCAACTAGTCAGACCTATTGTACGTTTGAACTGAGCTAGGGTTAAGTGGGAGCCACCTCCAATTGGTTGGCTGAAGTTGAATTTTGATGGTGCATCTAAAGGGAATCTAGGTCCTACAATTATTGAAGGGATTATAAGGAACCATGATGACTTGGTAATTTTAGCCTTTGCAGATAATATGGGCCATAAAACCAGTCACTTTGTTGAAGCCAAGGCCCTATTCCAAGGAGTTTCTCTATTGTATTTTGTAAGTTGTAGGAAAATTATCATTGAAGGGGACTCCGTTAATATTATAAATATGGCAAGAGGAAATCAATCTCCTATCTGTACTATTTTAAACCCTCTTCTCAAATTTTAGAGACATCCAAAATCTGGAAGAAGTTTAGTTTAAGCATACATAGAGGGAAGGTAATTGAGAAACCGGTATATTGGCTAACAAAGGAATTATTTAGAATGGTTTAGTGGTATGGTGGGATAATTTACTGGTGGATATTGCTTCTATCGATAATTACCTCATACACAATTAGCCTTTGCTCTACTCTAGTTGAGTTTTTATTGATGACTTAGCTGCAAAACTTGGGATGGCTTGTTGATTTTTGGTTTTAGCACCAAATTCCATATCTCTAAGCTATTGTTTCCTACCTGCAAACCATAATCTCCAATTTAGAATAAATTATTGCCCTAATGGGTTGGCATGCCTAGGAAAGCAATGACCTCATGGGGGGAATGAGATTGGTGCATGGCTTGATTCGTGGTTTAGGTCATGCTATTGATTTGTGTTCGGCTGGTTATCTTTGACATCCTAATTTGGTTTCATTTTGGGTGGGTCTTAGTCTCCTTTGTACAAGGTTTGGATATCATTTCAAAACTCCTTTATCCATTTAATAAAAAAAATAAATGAAAAAGAAAATTGAACTACAAAAAATAAAATGTAGAAAAAAAAAGTAGTTTAGCTTTGACTCAATTATGCATAGTAATATATTTTAAAACTATCATAAAAAGGTATATACCTTTGCATGAATTAAAATATATTGAAGATAGATAAGAATTAAGGATTATTCATGCATGTAATTTATTTTCTTGGAATAGTTATTATTGATAAAAATAGGGTTTTAAAAGGGTCTCATACCTTTTTTACATTGCAAAAGTTTCAAATCGTCTTCTACTTAGCTTTAGTTTGGAAGGATTCACTTTATTTCACAATATGATGATCTTACTTAAAAACCTATAATAATATACAAGATGTAAGCTTCAGATAAAAACTAAACTTAAATATAATTGTCATTGGTAAATTCAACTACACAACCATATTTTATTTTGTAAGGTAAAAATAGGATTTTGAGAGGGCTTGAATCCTTTTATAAATGTACTAATATAGACACAAAATTCTTCCTTACTTAAGGTAACATAAATCCAATATTACCTCCTAGCACACACACCTAGGGAGTTCTAGCTCACCCATAAAAATTTAGGCTCCAATTATTATGGAGAAACAAACCTAGAACCCTTGGCTCTGTTTCATATGGAAAAAAATATCCATTAAATATTAGATCTAATTCCTATGGATAAGTAAATATAGAAAAAATCAAACTCCAATTCCTATGGAGAAAAAAATCCAAAAAACATAGGCCTTGGCTTTGATTCTTATGGATAAGTAAAACCAAAAACCCATGGTTTTAATTCCTATGGATAAACAATCCCAGGAAATTTGGAAAACCATGGCTTTGGTTCTTGTGGAGAAACAAACCCAAAAAATCTTGGCTTTCTTTGAGGTGTGATTTTGTCGAGGTTACTATTGACAATTTTGTCACATTTCCGAAGGGGTAGCAAAGAAACAAGTTTTGTATAGTATTGTGTAAAGTTTTTGCTTCGTTATTTTTATTTTGAAAAGTTGCAGCAATTTTGGCTTCCAATGTCACCCATTTGTACATAAAGTAGAAAGGAAAGAACTTCGCTGCTAAACAAGCTAGAAAAAAAGGGGCTTCGCCGAAAGGAAATAGAATAGCTTCTCACCCGAAGCATTTCCCGCACTACTTTGGGTAAAAGTTTTGCGAAGTGGTTTTCACCGAAGTAAAAAACAAGAAAAAGAGAATGAAACTACTTTGTGCGAGCACAGTCCGGCTTCACCCAGTTTTGCAGCGCAGTCTAGTGAAGGCATGAAATTTGGGTTAATTTTTCTAACATAAATGACATTGATCAGGCAATTTACCATAAATAGGGTAAAATAAAATTTGATTGGAGGGGATTTTGCAATAGGATTATAAATCTAATCCTATGCAACTAATGGATTCCTAGACTAACTAGAAGTCCAACTAGCACAAGCCCGATCATAGTCTCTAATACCAGTGATGAGGAAACTAAAACTAAAAATCACACTAACTCATATTATTCACATAAGGGGATTTTATAATCTATTTTACAACCATAATCTCCCAAAATATGATATTCTAATTAGAATCTATGACTAAGTACTCAAACTCAACTTGTTAACTCTCACTAAGCTAACAAATCTAATCCAAAGACTATGTTGTACAAAGGTGTTGACATTTACATGCTGGACCTAGATATATATTAAATCACTCCTAGACTTAAGACTTAAAACTTAATTAAATAAGTAAAGCTAGCACCTAGGCTAGAACACACATCATAAATTAGACTTAGGAATTTAGGCTTAAGTAAAGAATAAAATAAACTAAGCCTAATAAATAATAGCCTATATATAATAATGTCCACATCACCTAAAATGACTGATGCTAAGGATTTTGTAGCTTATAGGCCTATCAACCTGTGCAATACTATTTTTAAAATTTTTATGAAGACCCTAGCAAACAAATTGAAACTTTTATTACAAAGCATTATTCATATCTTATAGAGTTGTTTTGTGGCTAGGATATAAATTCTAGATAGAATCATTACAGTCCATGAAATCATCCATTCGGTGACCAAAACTGGTAATTCTAGGACCTTGGTCAAGTTGGATATGAACAAAGCTTATGATAGGGCTGATTGGGAGTTTCTCTTCAAAGTCTTACATAAATTTTTCTTTAGTGAGGATTGGATAAGTTTGATCAAATATTTTGTCTCTTTAGCCAAGTTCTCGTATTTGGTGAATGGATCTCTAGTATATTTCGATAGCTACAAGGGAATTCGTCAAGGAGATTTGTTATCTCCATATCCTTTTATTTTACTAGTGAAATATTTAGGGTAGACCATTAAAGTTAATTATTCTATTGTAGGCATTAAAATGGCTATGCCAATTAGTACATATCCCATCATCATTTTGTCGATGATACTCTTATATCATTTCAAGCTTCAATTACGCAAGCAAAATCAATCAGAAGTATTCTAGAATATTATGAACAAGTGGTAGGTTAGAAGGTTAATTTCAGGAAAAAATGTTATTTTTTCTTCAATACTCCTCAAGTAAGGTATATGAGGATTATGGAAATTATGGGATGTAATATTGAGGCTCTCCCTTCAGGCTACCTAGGGATGCCGATGTTTTTTGAGGCTTCAATATCATCTCTATTGGAACTAGTTGTGGAGAGTGTCTAGAGAAAGATAACAATATGCAAAGGGGCTCTCCTAAGACAAGCAGGAAAAGTGATGTTAGTTTATACTAGCCTTCAAAGCATACCAGTATATTTTATTTCTCTATTTTGAATCTCAAGTAAGATTCTTGAAAGAATAGAACAAATCTAATGCTCATTTCTTTGGTTAGGACCAAGTGAGAAAAACATTTTCATCTAGTGGTGCGGGACCATGTATGCAGCAAGGAGGAAGGTGGTTTAGGCCTTAGAAGATTGAAATTCATGAACAAAGCTATTGTTACCAAGTAGGATTGGAGACTGGTTCAAGAGGAGAATGTGGATGGGTTAATATTGTCAAAGCCAAATACCTAAATTATGGGAAGTAGTTTATTAAATACTCGTTACCCCTCTAAGGTTCAAATTTTTGGTCTATCCTGATACGATGTAGAAAGGCTATCCATAGAGGGGGTAGGTGGTATTTGGGAGATGGCAAGTTTGTCAACTTATGAAGTGATGTGTGGGTGATTGACGTTCTGATGGAGTCAATATTAGAGTTGGATTTAGTCAAACCAATTATAAATCATTTCTAGGGGAATAAGGTTTGTTATTTTATTGAAATTATTAAATACCACCCCCTATGGAAACCATTTGAATTCCCAAGACTTTTGGTGGAGGAAAGGAGGGTATTTGATGAAATTTTAAATATTATTAAATGCATTGTAATTTATAGAAGAGAAATATTGGATAGATTCATCTGGGGATTAGATAAGGATGGAAAATTCTCTCTCAAATTAACTTATTTAGCAGTAGATGGTCCTTCTTATCCTTGATTTTTGGTAAATAAAAATTGGCTGAAAGGACTAACTTTGAAATTCAATATTTTCTTTTGGTTGGTCATACAAGGAAAAATTCTAACTTTAGACAATCTCAAAAAAGTGGTATGATTTTATGATATATTTTTTTCTTGTGTAAAAATATAGGGGAATCCCAACTCCATATTCTTTTTAGTTGTCCTTTATCGTAGGAGGTTTTCATCTAATTTTTCAAATATTTAAACATCCCATGGGTGTTTTTGAATAGCCTAGAGGATGTGTTGATCCAATGGGTTTCTCCTTTCCTATCTCTCTGCATTTTTTGGTTTTGTAAATTTAGCCTTCCTCATTTTTAGTGGCAGATTTGGAAGGAAATAAACTCAAGGGCGTTTAAGGATGCTACTCATTCGACTAAAGTTGTGGCTTTGTAGGTGATTTTTTCTTGGATAACATGAGAAACCTAAATATGAATGGTGTGACTATAGAGTAGAAATGATCAGTGGAGAGATATCTTGGATTCAATGCCAATTCTCAACTAGTCAGACCTATTGTACGTTTGAACTGAGCTAGGGTTAAGTGGGAGCCACCTCCAATTGGTTGGCTGAAGTTGAATTTTGATGGTGCATCTAAAGGGAATCTAGGTCCTACAATTATTGAAGGGATTATAAGGAACCATGATGACTTGGTAATTTTAGCCTTTGCAGATAATATGGGCCATAAAACCAGTCACTTTGTTGAATCCAGGGCCCTATTCCAAGGAGTTTCTCTATTGTATTTTGTAAGTTGTAGGAAAATTATCATTTAAGGGGACTCCATTAATATTATAAATATGGAAAGAGGAAATCAATCTCCTATCTGTACTATTTTAAACCCTCTTCTCAAATTTTAGAGACATCCAAAATCTGGAAGAAGTTTAGTTTAAGCATACATAGAGGGAAGGTAATTGAGAAACCGGTATATTGGCTAACAAAGGAATTATTTAGAATGGTTTAGTGGTATGGTGGGATAATTTACTGGTGGATATTGCTTCTATCGATAATTACCTCATACACAATTAGCCTTTGCTCTACTCTAGTTGAGTTTTTATTGATTACTTAGCTGCAAAACTTGGGATGGCTTGTTGATTTTTGGTTTTAGCACCAAATTCCATATCTCTAAGCTATTGTTTCCTACCTGCAAACCATAATCTCCAATTTAGAATAAATTATTGCCCTAATGGGTTGGCAGGCCTAGGAAAGCAATGACCTCATGGGGGGAATGAGATTGGTGCATGGCTTGATTCGTGGTTTAGGTCATGCTATTGATTTGTGTTCGGCTGGTTATCTTTGACATCCTAATTTGGTTTCATTTTGGGTGGGTCTTAGTCTCCTTTGTACAAGGTTTGGATATCATTTCAAAACTCCTTTATCCATTTAATAAAAAAAATAAATGAAAAAGAAAATTGAACTACAAAAAATAAAATGTAGAAAAAAAAAGTAGTTTAGCTTTGACTCAATTATGCATAGTAATATATTTTAAAACTATCATAAAAAGGTATATACCTTTGCATGAATTAAAATATATTGAAGATAGATAAGAATTAAGGATTATTCATGCATGTAATTTATTTTCTTGGAATAGTTATTATTGATAAAAATAGGGTTTTAAAAGGGTCTCATACCTTTTTTACATTGCAAAAGTTTCAAATCGTCTTCTACTTAGCTTTAGTTTGGAAGGATTCACTTTATTTCACAATATGATGATCTTACTTAAAAACCTATAATAATATACAATATGTAAGCTTCAGATAAAAACTAAACTTAAATATAATTGTCATTGGTAAATTCAACTACACAACCATATTTTATTTTGTAAGGTAAAAATAGGATTTTGAGAGGGCTTGAATCCTTTTATAAATGTACTAATATAGACACAAAATTCTTCCTTACTTAAGGTAACATAAATCCAATATTACCTCCTAGCACACACACCTAGGGAGTTCTAGCTCACCCATAAAAATTTAGGCTCCAATTATTATGGAGAAACAAACCTAGAACCCTTGGCTCTGTTTCATATGGAAAAAAATATCCATTAAATATTAGATCTAATTCCTATGGATAAGTAAATATAGAAAAAATCAAACTCCAATTCCTATGGAGAAAAAAATCCAAAAAACATAGGCCTTGGCTTTGATTCTTATGGATAAGTAAAACCAAAAACCCATGGTTTTAATTCCTATGGATAAACAATCCCAGGAAATTTGGAAAACCATGGCTTTGGTTCTTATGGGGAAACAAACCCAAAAAATCTTGGCTTTGCTGAGGTGTGATTTTATCAGGTTACTATTGACAATTTTGTCACATTTTTGAAGGGGTAGCAAAGAAACAAGTTTTGTATAGTATTGTGTAAAGTTTTTGCTTCGTTATTTTTATTTTGAAAAGTTGCAGCAATTTTGTCTTCCAATTTCACCCATTTGTACATAAAGTAGAAAGGAAAGAACTTCGCTGCAAAAAAAGCTAGAAAAAAAGGGGCTTCGCCGAAAGGAAATAGAATAGCTTCACACCCAAAGCATTTCCCGCACTACTTTGGGTAAAAGTTTTGCGAAGTGGTTTTCACCGAAGTAAAAAACAAGAAAAAGAGAATGAAACTACTTTGTGCCCGAAGCACTTCCAGCAGCTACTTTGGGTGAAAATTGAGCAAAGCGACATTTATAAGGAAAGAGAGCTTTGCACCCGAAACATTTTCAACACTGCTTCGGGTGGAGTTTTTCGTGAAGTAGTATCACTGAAGTAGAATACAAGAATAGTTATAAGAAGAACTTCGACCTCGAAGCGCTTGTAGAAACTACTTCAGGCAAGATTTCTGCGAAGCAATATGCCGAACCAAAATTCAAAAGAGAAGGCAAGAAAAATACTTCGCACCTGAAGTATTTCCATCAGTCACTTCGGCCAGAAAATCAGCGAAGCGAAACTCAAGGAGCATTGAAAGTACTTCGTCAAGAAGTTGTCGAAGTACTCACTTCGGGTCCCTCTATCAGCGAACCATTTTTACTTCACAAAAAACTCATTGCGAAGAAGCTTTTGCTTCAGCTAATTTTGTGTGAAGTACTTCCAGCCAAAGTAAAGGAATGCAACAATGCTTCGGCCAAAACTTTCCTGAATCACAGTTTTGAAAGAGGATCGCAGTGAAGCATTTCTCCAAGGCATCAGTGAAGCAATTTTGTCAACGAAGCAGCAAGGATGAAGAAGACCATTTTGCGAAGTAGATATGCTTCGGCACAAACCATCAGTGAAGCAGTTTTGCGAAGCTCAATTGTGCGAAGTATAATTCAAGGAAGAGTTTTTGCTTTAGCCCAAAACCATTGCGAAGTGAAGTTGTGAACGGAGACCTAGAGAAGCGCTTAACGGGTACGCGTTCCAAGCCGGGTATCTTCCCAAGGTGATTAGGTGCCTCATAAATGCAAATTTTCGTGCCCAGCATGCCCGCTGCTCATTTTTGGCAATCATAAGCAAAGTATCAAGCCATGATGGAAAACCCGACAATCATGGCGGCCACTCGAGCACTGCACCTAGAAACCAAGGACGTCTAGACAGCTCATCAATGCACCTTTCCATGGTTGACCTAGTTGAAGTTGCCAGTTTTGGTAACAAATTTGAAAACTCGATCATGAGAGCCTCGGGGAGCCGATTCTTAGGGCTCGAGAGTGTACTCTTCTTCGCTATGTAATTATGATTCAGAGGCCCGGGTCCTCTATAAAAACCCAGGCATTGTAATGGGAAAAATGGGGGAACTATTTGCTAGAAAGCTATTGTAACTTGATGTCCTGTGATTAATACTAAGAGGCTTTGAGCTTAATTCTTCTCCTTTATGCTGCCTTATGTTCTTGATTCTTTTATCTCTCCTCGTTTGTATGTTGGATGTTGAATCCTGCGTCCGGTGTGTGATCTAGGACTGTGTCCTGAAACTCATTCTGAAGGATACATAGGAGTTCAAAGATGTCGTATTGGCTTTCTTTTATGCGACCTTCCATGCTTGATTCTTTTGTCTTTCTTTGTTTGTATGTTGGATGCTGAATCCTACGTTCGATGTGCGATCGAGGAATGTACCCTGAAACTCGCCTGAAGGATACATAAGAAAATCAATATTGCATTCCTTCCATTTATCTTTGGTGTTCTTTACTTGTATTCAAGTTATTAGCTGGTGATCATGCTTCCTGTTCTCTCCCACATTACATTATCGATTTATCTAACCCTAACCCCTTTTATCTCTTTCTTTCACTCTTATCTTCAAACACCCAAGTAGATTAGTATAGGAGCTGACCTATCTCTAGATATTGGCACAAGGGGCATCTCTTCCCCATGACCTTTCAATTTTGGTCCAGGTCTAGGGCGCATACATTTACCCAAAACCCTTACCTAGGCATATTTGATGACCAACAGTTTCTGGCACGCCTGGTGGGACCGACTGTGTATGTCTCAATAAGATCCATAACCAATCAAGGCCCCATATTTTAAATCTCAAACCCGTCTTCACCAGGGCCAATAGTTAAAACTAGTTCCTGGTGTGACCCGGTCAGTATCACTTGATTAGTGGTAGTGAGGACAGATGCTCTCATTACTAAAAGACTCTTAGCATCTGGCGACTCTGTTTACCCAAGAATATTTAGTTCGTAAAGACCAGTACCAAAAGTCTGTGCCTTCGTGCAAATGAGATGGAGAGTTAAGAATAGAGGAGAGGAAACCGAGTTCTTTGAGCTAGATATTGCCACCTTCGGGGAACAATCAAGGTTAATCACCCCCGAGTCATTGTTACAAGGAACATCCTCTGTTGGCAGACAAGGCTCAACTTATGATAGTACAACATCTAGTTTTCCTCCCAATCCTCCCAACTCTCTGAAACATCCTAGTCCCTCCATTCCTATTAGTTGTCCTATTAGCATTCGAGGGGAGCTTTTGGAATTCCTATTTCTCAAAATGTAGGAGCAAGTATGGCACAATAGCAACAACAACAACAACAACATAAAATGCAGTAGCCACAGCCACCCAAGTTGTGCCTAGCATGGGATTCCTTATCACCACTGAATCTAGCAAGGCAAGGACAAGTGCCGCCTACTGCCATAAAGAAGATCCCAACATTCGATGGAACTCGGAAAACTGCTCTAGAGCATATCCAGGACATAATATCGCTGGTGACGATCCATGAAATTATAGAAGAGCAAATTATGGTAAAGCTTCTAGTTCTTTCCCTTAGAGGAAAACTCCTCTATTGGTATAGATCTCTACCACCCGGTAGCATTACGGGATGGGACTAGTTAGCTGGGCAAATGATGGGAAACTTTAATGAGTCTTTTGATCCTACTTCTCTTTTGCATCAGTTTACTTCGATCAAGAGATCCACAAGAAAAAAATCATAGATTTCAATGTTAGGTTCGCTCGAACATGGCAGAGAGTGCCAGTTGGCCTTCGACCAAACGATGAAGCTACAACACTCTATTTCCTTTGGGATTTCAATCCCGATATCAGTCTCATGGTAATATATTCTAATGTTAATACTTTTCCTGAGTTGTTTGAGTTAGCCAAGAGAGCAGAAATGGATTTGCTAGCTGTGGGCAAGCTTCCCCAAAGGATGCCAACGCTCATACTTCCCGAATTCTTACAATTCCAGTATGCAAGCATAACTGCTTTGCAAATCTCCACAACCCCTATGCTCCCGATTTCATCTTGGAATCCGAATCCTGTTGTGTCTCAAATCATCACCCAACAAATTCATTTCCCCACATTTTCAACTCCACAGCCCACGGTCACTTCAACTTTTCCTGTGCTGCCAGTACCACCTCAACACCCCGCTCTTCCTCCAATATCGACGATGGCTTCATTGCAGCTCGTTCTGAAAGTTGATGATATACAAACTAAAATTATGTAGGAGATGTAGTCTCTAAACTCTACAGTTTAGATGTTGTCAAATGACATGACCATTGTAAATAAGAAGCAAGCACAGCAGGAATTCCTACCGATAAGACCTTATCCTGCGCCTGCACTTACCAAGGACCAAGTAGTCCAACAAGGGAAGGCTTCAGTGAGAAATGCTGCAATTGATGAAGCTCCGAGCACTTTCGATTATGTATATTGGTGCTCTATGTGCAACTACATGAAGAGAATACCTGCACCCTGCACCAACACTATGTACAAATGCTGGCAAACAGTAGTCACAACAGTCAAGTGAACGTCATTAGGTAGATGAGTCAAAACTTGGTAATTGGTGAGGAGGATCCTGTTGTAGTACTTACCAGAGGAGGAAGGAAGGAAATAGAAATAGATGCTACTTAGCTGGCTCCTACAAAAGAGCATGTTCAACCTGAGAAAGGACAATCGTCTACTTTGGCCCTGAGCGAAGCTCCTCCGCCTGCACCAGTCAAAGAAAAGACTCAAAAAGCCTCTGCCAAACCACCTTGGGCAAAAAATAAAGAGCAGGCTAAGGAAAAGCTCAAGTTTCCTTCCCTAACCAAGCGAAAAATAGTTGAATCTACAAAGCAATATCATACCTAGTACAAAACTAGAAAGGAACCCGAAGTGCTCAAATATCTAGCATACAACATCGTAGAGGAATTGAAGAAGATCCCAACCAAGATCAGCTTGTACGATGTGCTGCAACTACCTGGACAGGTGGACTTGCTGCAAGAATCATTGAAGACAATTAAAGCAAAAAAGGTAGAACCGCTTGCTCTTGTGTAGACCCTATCCACATCTATCACGGGGAAGAATAGACCACCTCCGTTCTACCTAACCCTACAAATGGAAGGGTTTATTGTACATAACTGCATGATCGACTCTGGGGCCGCTACAAGAGTCATGCCAAGGGCAGTCTACAAAGAAATAGGAATGGATTATATGCGAAGCATCCAGGGTGTACTCCAATTGGATGGTACTCCAGTGAAGACCGTGGGAGTGATCAAGGACATTCCTATCCGGCTACATAAGATGCCTCAAATTACAATCATATAAGAGGTAGTTGTAGTCGACTTGGAACCATATTTCAGTATGTGCTTGTCAAGGGAATTCATGGCTAAACTGGGTGGGTATCTATCTATGGATTACTCTCACCTAGAGGTTCCATTCAAAGGAAAAAAGGTGAAGATTTACAATGAAAATCCTTCTTCCTTTCTTATGTAGAAGATGTTCGAAGAAGAAAGTAGCGAACCAGTGAATGCACTAGTGGAGGAGATAGAGCAGGTGGACCTGATTGAGGAGTCTCTTGCACAATTGAGCTATGAAGATGAGTTCTCATTGGCAGACTTCAATGCCATGGTGGAGACCGAGATAGGGTGTTATGCGATCGCCAAGCCTAAAAATCACTCCCAACTAGGGAATAGAACAAGTGCCTAGGAAGAACTATGGAAGTTGTTCTTTGACGGTGCCCGATGTAAAAATGGCACTGGGGTAGGGATTCTTCTAGTTTCACCTTTTGGAGATCAAAAAGAGTATTGCTACCGGTTGACATGGAGTTGTACTAACAATGTAGCGAAATATGAAGCATTATGTCTAGGACTTAAGAAAGCTGACAAGCTAGGCATAAAGCACCTCCAAATATTTAGAGATTCTAAACTGGTATGCAACCAAGTCACAAACATGTGTACATCAAAGAAAAATTATCTAAAGTCATACCACAACAGGGTATAGGACTTGCTTGACCAGTTTGAGTCTCTTAATCTGCAGTCAATCCCATGAGAGATGAACCAACATGTCGATGTTCTCGCATCCATTGCAGCAAAGTACTCTCTAGCAGAAGACATGGTGCACAAGACCAAAGCTGTGAGGATGATCTACAGGCCATCTGTCCTAGACAAAGAGCTGCATTGGCAAGTTTTTGATAACGACGAGCAGATTATTAATTTCATGATCCAAGAAGCCGCCACAGTCGAAGACCGAAGCTCTGATGAAGGAGAATATGAAGGACTGATTCAATTGAAGAATAACCATTTTCCCAAGGGATTAATCACCCTTGAAAGCCTCTTTGATCAAAATGACCGAGCTCTCTGTCACATGATCAAAGTCCATGAGAAATAGTATCAGGATTTGGAGGTCGAACCTGGAAAAGTAATAAAGGTGGGAATTGACTACACTTCAAAGGAGATAGAATAGATACAGAATCTGTGCAGAAGGTTTTTCGATATAATCTCTTGGTCTTATCAATATCTTAGGGGATACAATCGACAGCTAGTCCAACACGCAATCAAATTGCAGGAAGGGGTTAAACCCTTCTGACAAAAGCAGAGGCCGGTCAATCCTAAGATCGAGGTCCTAATGAAAGCTGAACTCCTGAAGATGCTCGAGGCAAAGATCATATATCCCATCAAGCACTCTTTATGGGTAGTGAACCTGGTCCCAGTTAGAAAGAAAAATAGAGATATCAGGTTATACGTAGACTTTTGCAATCTAAATCAGGCGTCCCTCAAGGACCATTACCCTCTCCCACAAATCGATCAAATTTTGCACTTGGTGGCTGGAGCTCAACACTTCTCTCTTCTCGATGGATTTTTTTGATACAATCAGATTTGGGTCAGGGACGAAGACCAGCACAAGACAACATTCACCACCAAGTGGGGGACATTCGCTTACTAGCGAATGCCGTTTGGTCTTTCAAATGCTGGGGCCACTTTCCAGAGAGCAATGGATCTTGCTTTTGGCAAGCTTCTAAATAAGGTTATCGTCATCTATCTGGATGACATGACTATTTTATCTCATAGAAGGGAAGACCACCCCAAACATATACAACAAGTTTTCAAAAAAATCCGAGAGTTCGGCATCTCAATTAATCCAAAGAAGTCCATATTCGTACTCAGCGAAGGAAAGTTGCTGGGACACGCGATATCAGAAAAAGGCCTCACTATATATCCTGACAGAGTCGAGGCTCTAATGAAGCTCCCACTTCCCACAGACAAGAAAGGACTTCAATATTTCTTCGGCCAGATTAACTTCGTGAGGAATTTTGTCCCTGACTTCACCCAAGTCATCAATCCGATGTCCCAAATCCTGAAGAAGGGCACCGAATTTAGCTGGACCGAAGAAAGAAAAGAAGCTTTTGAAGATATTAAGACTTGAATTGCTCAGGCATCGATCTTGATCAATACATACTATAGTCAGGATTTCATCATGTATGTCATAGGAGAGCCCGAGAGCTACAATGTTGTCCTGACACAAAAGGGAGAAGATGGCTAGGAGCGTCCCATCGCGTTTCTGAGTCAGGTGATCAATTTCCATGAAGAAAGGTATAATTTCATTGAGCGTCAGGTGCATGTAGTAATGAAATCACTAAGGAAGTTCAAGCAGTTCATCTCTCAGAGCCGAGTCACAGTTTATGTCATTCACCCCGATGTGTGTAATTTCATTATCCAAGGAGAATTGGGAAGTAAAAGAGCTGGTTGGGTGAACAAAATACAAGAGTTTTACATTGAGATCAAGCCCACAAAATTGGTTCACGACCATGCATTGTGTCAATAATTGGCATAGTGTGATGGCCGAAGTGATAAAACCTCGGAGGGATAACTTACCAGCTGAAGAATGCTTCGCTAAGCATACTCAGGTTATCCAAGACTGGTTCAAGAAAAAGTCATCCGATCACATATTCAATGTGGGAGACCTGGTATTGAAGTGGGATTCTTTGAAGGCCAAGCCTGGGAATCATGACAAGATGGATGCCTTTTGGGATGGGCCATTTGAAATTACGAAGGTAAACTCGACCAATTAATTCATCCTCAAAGATGCAGACGGACAAGTTCTACCGATCTCTATCAATGGTCTTCACCTGAAGACTTTTCATCACTATAGACAATTTCTCCTTTAATATATATATATATATATATATATATATATGTGTGTGTGTGTGTGTGTGTGTATATATACTTCTGTATATAATTTGCATTTGTATATACATTCTCTTACAAGATCACAAAGCCAAGTACCAATTCCAAATCTTCTTCGGGGACTTCTAATGTGAAGTAGCAAATACAAAAAGGTTCGCTGCGAAAAAGGTAACCAAAGGCAAAAATTCTGTGAAGCAGTACTTCGCACCCAAAGTATTTCAGCAGCTACTTCGGGCAGCATTCTTGCGAAGTGGATTAGAATGGGCTCCTTGCGAAGTATGATTACCTGAAAGGAAGCTGAACCAAAATATAAACGAAGGCATGAAAAGAGCTTCGCACCCAAAGTATTTTAAGAAGCTACTTCGGGCAAATTTTTTGTGAAGCAGTTTTCAAAAGGGAAAACTTCGATGACCCTCGAAGTCAAAGAGGTAACTTTGCCAAAGAAGAAAAGTCTAGGCCACGATTCAATTTTGACCAAGGTGGAAGGACTTCAGGCCCAAACCATTTTTGGTAAACACTTCGGGTAGGAAACCAGCAAAACAAAATCCAAGAGAACATTGAAGATTACTTCACCAGAAAGTTGCCGAAACATTTACTTCGGGCCTCCTCATACCCGAACCATTTCTACTTCGGCGAAAACCATAGCGAAGCACTCACTTCGGCTAGTTTTCGCCCAAAGAATTTTCGATCGAAGTTCTGGCAACTGAGAGGAGCGAAGCATTTTGAAGAAAGGAATGTGTTTCGGCCCAAATTCCCCCAAACCACATTTTGAGCAAGGTTTTCCGTGAAGCATTTTCAGCATCAAGTTCCTCTTTGCTGAGCCGAGCACGCACGAGGTGGAGAATTCAAAACATTCCTTGGAGAACGTGCCAACAACAGCCTTGAAAAGAGTACAAAGCGGATGAATTTAAGGAAAAGGGTTGGTGGAGCACTTCTCGAGATGACTGAGTTAGAAAAATGGAAAGGAAAAGCTCGCACCAAGGTACGAGGTAGTAGCAGGTGGCATCCCCAGTACAAAGTGTAATCATCAAAGCATGCAGCCCTATGTACCACGTCTCTGCAGAGTCATTTGAAGAATACGACAGTCTCTTCCGTCCAAGGTACAAATTTAATTTTAGTAGGTGCCATAAATTCAGGTGGTTGCCTTTTTAGGCTATAAAAGTGAGTTCTTGGCAAAAGGGAAGTTATTTGTCCATCAGTTAGAATTACACTAAGAGCTTTCAGATATTCTGCAACTCTCCCATCCTTTGCATCTGGCCATTCGCATTTAAGCCCCCTGCATCAAGAACTCTGCTGCTGTCCATAACAACATGGGAAAGAAGAACTCCAAGGAAAAGAGAAAAGAGCTCGAAGTTGTAGGCCCCAAAAAGACAAATAAGGGGAAAGAAGAGAAAAAGTGCACCCCAAAGAAGGTAAATCCTTCCCTTCAACCAAAAAAATAGCCAATGGAAGAGGGGGATGACTCAAAATAAGAACAGCTTGTGGAGCCACCAATTTATGGGTGGGAGAAAATCTGAGACACGCAACTCTCGAAGGGTGTATCCGATCTTCAACACACCATAGAATTCATGACAAGCAGGCTCACGCCAGAAAATAAGAGAGCTGCTACTTATTACTCTCAAATTTACTGGTTCTTAACATCGCCTGCTCACCATTGTACCAAGTTGATCTACACCATCGCACAAAATTACCAACCTCCTACGAGGCAGGTGTTAGATGCTTCAGGACACAAACTATTTTCCATCTTGAAGGAATATGTGCAAGCCACCTTCATGCCACAGTAGGGCCCGCCCAAAGGCTATTCTATTCACAATGTCTTCCTAAATGAACAAATGGAGAGATTCACCTCCAAAAACCACATATTGAAGTTCCTACGGGAGAATATCAAGAATGAGCTACCTTCAAACAAGCTGCCCCAGATGCCCTTACCCTTGGAGGCCTTCAAAAATACAAATATTTTTTCTATCATTGCATGGGTGGCAGGCTTGTCAAAGGATACTTCAGTATAGCCCTGGCAGGTGTCTCTGTCCGAATGCATTTCAAGAGGGGAGTTTTATGCCCCTGATGCTTCAAGGCCAAACACCAACCCAGTTTTCTTTGATTGGACAGAATGGGTGGCCTAAACCCTACATACAAGGCTCGCTAGCATGAAGAATTCAGCAGCAGGCCAATACTTCTCACCCTATTCCTTTCTTGTCTGGTTATACTTCTACCAGGTTCATAAACATTTTCCCCATATCGCCATCTCCCCAAGCGGCAAGGATGGAAATCCTCTGCTAGTGTACCAATGGACTCCCCTCTTATTGAAGGAGGAGTCTTATTATTCTTTTAATCAACAATTTTTGGGACCCGCCATGCATTTTTTGAAAGGTTCTTCTCCTCAAGTACCACTCAATTTGAGAGATAGAGTGGTGCTGGGAAAAAAAGGAGATGTCTTCCAATTGACACAGGGACTGGTGATTCGCATATTCGGATTCATTGGGAAGCCCTTCCTATTACCAGTCTACCCCTCAGAATATCAGTTCACATTGGAGGTTGCTCGACAGAGCGACTCTAGAAATGCAATATACAGTCACGACCGTAAGTGGGCACATACCTGTGATTTCCCCTTCAGGATGGGGGTAATCAAAGTCTTTGCCCTAAAACAGGGCACGTTCCTAGAAGAAAGGCTTGCCTATTTTGGCCTACTCCAGATTCCTCAGTAGTGGCTCTACAATCCTTTGGGCGTGATGAAGGATCATTTAAAATTCAAAAGCTTCCACATCTGCCCTCACCCCGAAGTTGTGGAACAAAGGAACAACCCCAATGGAAAATATCTGGAGTGGCATTTAGAAAGGATGAGGACATTGCCTCCATGGCATGAGTTCTATCCTATAGAGTTCAAGTACGACCCTGATCAGCATCCCCTCCTGACTCCAGGATCCATCTTTTGGAAAAAGGTAAGGGATGATTTGAAGGAGGAGGTAAAATACTGGAGCAAGGAAAAGCTTTGGGAATGGTGTACAATGAGAGTCCACCGTAAAAAGACAAACTCCTATGGACTCTTAGAATCGGATAAAGACTTCGCAATTCTTTATGACTCTAATGTCAAAACCTGGAAGTCAATATCCTTTGCAGATTTTATTCCCCCAGCTACCCTAGGATTGGGCAAAAGACTAGGTGGGGCTAAGGATGCTTCAAAAGAAGATAAGGAAGCAAGCATCGAAGAAGCAGAACAACCATTGGAGAGGAAGAAAAGGAAGATGCAAGAGCAAGTTCAAGTACCCCTGAGCCATCCAAAGCACCCTCGCATGAAACTTTCAGGTACTCCTACTGGATCCCCTGAATCAGGCCCAGTTGAAGCAAACATTAGAGACATAGGGGTACCAAGTGCTGAAGCAGTCCTCGAAATAGATATCATCGATGTGGAGGAACTCCTCCAACAAGAGAAGTACCCTAGAGCAGAAGTTGTGGAGGTCAAGGGTGATGAAGGCCAAGAGGGACAAGAGCCAGCCACGCAAGAAGTGACCACAACTGCTTTGGCAGGAGGGCACATAGGTATGCACTCTCTTACCTTCGCTTCGGTCTCTGACATATCCACGACAGTCCCGAGTGGAAGCCCTCATTAGTCTCTCCTTTCCCCACAGAGTCAATCCCCCACTCAAAAACTGCCCATCGCCAACCCAATCCTACATAGCCCCACTCATCCCGAGTCGCCTGACCAGGATAAGCCCACTAAAACCACTTCGTAGTCACCAAGCCCCATAGCCCACTCTCCCATAGCTCAAAGCATAGTCTCACTCACCAAAGCCCCTGCTACACCTGTCCCTGAGTCGTCAGGTGAACCTGCCTCTGTTGGTTCTTTATATTTGTTTACACCTTTGGCTGGAGATTTGGCTTTCTCTGAAATAGACCTATCTTCAATAAAGGAGCGCCCTATGGCTGAAAAACTATTGTTAGCTCGACAGAATACAAAGAATATGTTAAAGGAGGTGAGGAAGAAAAGAGGGAAATCTCTGGCTCAAGTTGAAAAATATGTAGTTTTTGACCTGAAGGGCGGAAAGTTGCATAAGGTGAGAAAGGTCCCTAAGGTCCAGAATCCTCTAGATGAAATGACTCTAGATGATTACGACTACCAAGAGAAAACCAAGTACCTGGAGAATTTAAATATAGATGACGAATCCGAATCCATGCATTCCAGGGTCGAAACTTTCAAAGCGCATGCAAACATTGCCAACCAACGCAGGTTTGAAGCAAAAAATGCCAACATCAAGTTGGAAGAAGAGCTGGCTAGGATTCGCTCTGAGCTGGAGGATTCGCAGAAGCATGTCAAATTGCTCAAAAAGGAAACACATGCCCTCAAACTACAAATTCTATAATTGCAGACTTCGACCGAACAACAAGCACAAAAACAGGTAAAAAATGAGCTAAAATCCAAAGAGCTCGAGAGCAAGATCTTGCAGTCCCAGCAGCAATTGTACCAAAAGGTAAACCTGGAGCTATTCGACAAAGGTAGGATCAAGGAGATCCGCTCTCACCTACTCAAAGGTTTTAGATCTTGGGCCTCCAGTGCCCTGTCAATTTTGATTTATGTCATCGAAGCTCAGCATGCCATTGCTAAGAAGGGACCAATGGTGGACGAGGTGATTCAAAAAATTAAGAAGCGACTCAAGCTTGCCTTTGAGGTTCAAAGCATTAGATATCAAGACCTACAGGTCACTGCTATGAGTCGAACGGCTAGGGATTGGTCTACTGCCTAATCCACTATTCATGCTTTCTTCTCCAAGGTGAAGAAAGCGCAAAAGGCAAAAAACCTCCTTGATATATTTGAGCAGGAGCAGCACACATCAATGAGTTACTTTGAAGACCTCTCTTCTTTGGGTTTCTCGAGTTTCACAGATGATGATGGGAACCTTCTCACTAGGGAAGAACTAAAGCCGACGTGGCTCCTTTTTGAAAGTGACGTCTCTAAAATTGATGAGTGGGAAGAACCGGTCATAAAGGGACAGGTCAGGAACTTCATCCTGAGACACTATAAAATCGTGACTTGCCTGAATGACCTAGGTGCAAGGATCAAACATGCCGACATAGGGCAGATTGACCGATTCCATATTCTGGTCAAGGAACTTGAGGACCAAGAACCATTTCAAAAAGGGGTCTGGGCTCATGTTCGCCGAACTATAAAGAAAATCCGTGACCACCTTATCCCATTACCACAGCAGTAGGCCATGCTGATAGATGAAGGAGCAGAGGAGGAAGAAGAAGCAAAAGAAGAGAGAGAACAAGAGCCAGCTATAGAGGCACTCCCAAAGGAAGAAGGAGGAGAAGGATTGGGAAAAGACTCTGGCCTAATGGATCAAAGTTAAAGGGTCCTCCCACCGAGACGATCTCGTTGCCCCATGAGCTGCCAAGAATGTTGACAATTTTGTCACATTTCTCAAGGGGTAGCAAAGAAACAAGTTTTGTATAGTATTGTGTAAAGTTTTTTCTTTGTTATTTTTATTTTAAAAAGTTGCAGCAATTTTGGCTTCCAATGTCATCCATTTGTACATAAAGTAGAAAGGAAAGAACTTCGCTGCCAAACAAGCTAGAAAAAAAAGGGGCTTCATCGAAAGGAAATAGAATAGCTTCGCACATGAAACATTTCCCGCACTACTTCGGGTAAAAATTTTGCGAAGTGGTTTTCACCTAAGTAAAAAACAAGAAAAAGAGAATGAAACTACTTCGTGCCCGAAGCACTTCCAGTAGCTACTTCGAGCGAAAGTTGAGCAAAGCGGCATTCAGAAGGAAAGAGATCTTCGCACCCTAAGCATTTTCAACACTACTTCAGGTGGAGTTTTTTCGCGAAGTAGTATCACCGAAGTAGAATACAAGAATAGCAATAAGAACTTCGAGACCGAAGTGCTTCTAGTAACTATTTTAGGCAAGATTTCTACGAAGCAATATGCCGAACAAAAATTCAAAAGAGAACGCAAGAAAACTACCTCGCACCCGAAGTATTTCAATCAATCACTTTGGCCAAAAAATCAACGAAGCAAAACTCAAGGAGCATTGAAAGTACTTCGTCAGGAAGTTGCCGAAGTACTCACTTAGGGCCCCTCCATCAACGAACCAGTTTTACTTCGCCAAAAACTCATTGCGAAGCTTTTGCTTCGACTAATTTTGTGCGAAGTACTTCCACCCAAAGTAAAGGAATGGAACAATGCTTTGGCCAAAAATTTCTCGAATCATAGTTTTGAAAGAGGATCGCAGGGAAGCATTTCTCCAAGGCATCAGCGAAGCAGCAAGGACGAAGAAGACCATTTTGCGAAGCAGATATGCTTTGGCACAAACCATCAGTGAAGCAGTTTTACGAAGCTCAATTGTGCAAAGTATAATTCAAGGAAGAGTTTTCGCTTCGGCCCAAAACCATTGCAAAGCGAAGTTGTGAACGAATACCTAGTGAAGCGCTTCATGGGAACAGGTGCCTCATAAATGCAATTTTTCATGCCCAACAAGCCCACTTCTCATTTTTGGCAATTAGAAGCGAAGTATCAAGCCATGATGGAGAACCCGATGAGCATGGCGGCCACTCGAGAACCACACCTAAAAACCAAGGACGTCTAGACGACTCATCAATGCACGTTTCCATGGTTGACCCAGTTGAAGTTGCCAGTTTTGGTAGCAGATTTGAAAACTCGATCACAAGAGCCTTGGGGAGCCGATTCTCAGGGCTCGAGAGTGTACTCTTCTTTGTTATGTAATTATGATTCAGAGGCCTGAGTCCTCTATAAAAACCCAGTCATTGTAATGGGAAAAAGGGGGGAACTATCTGGTAGAAAGCTACTGTAACTTGATGTCCTGCGATTAATACTAAGAGGCTTTGAGCTTAATTCGTCTCCTTTATGCTGCCTTCTGTACTTGATTCTTTTATCTCTCCTCGTTTGTATGTTGGATGCTAAATCTTGCATCTGATGTGTGATCGGGGACTGTGTCCTAAAACTCATTCTGAAGGATACATAGGAGTTCAAAGACGTATTAGCTTTCTTTTATGCTGCCTTCTGTGCTTAATTCTTTTGTCTTTCTTCGTTTGTATGTTGGATGCTGAATCCTGCGTCCGATCTGCGATCGGGGAATGTACCCTAAAACTCGCCTGAAGGATACATATGAAAATCAATATTGCGTTCCTTCCATTTATCTTTGGTGTTCTTTGCTTTTATTCAAGTTATTAGCTGGTGATCGTGCTTCCTGTTCTCTCCCACCTTACATTACCGATTTCTCTAACCCTAACCCCTTTTATCTCTTTCCTGCACTCTTATCTTCAAACACCCAAGTAGATTAGTATAGGAGTCGACATTTCTCCGAAGATTGGCACGAGGGGCATATCTTCCCCGCGGCCTTTCAATGTTGGTCCAGGTCTAGGGCGCATACATTTAACCAAAACCCTTACCTAGGAAGATTTGATGACCAACAGTTACAAAAACACTCAACAATTAGGACTCAAAGTCATCTCTTGTAAAAAACTAAACTTCTCCAAGGTTCTCACTCAATATTTTTATGTGTCATACATATGTGCATAAACAAGTGCTTGAATAATTTCAATGGCTTGCAAGTACTGTTAACAAGGGGCCTGGGAATCAGGTAATTAATTTGGAATTCATCATGTATTAAGTGCCTTTTCACCAATTCTTTCTCTAAATAATAAATTTACCTTATAATTTTAATAAATTGTGCAAATCTATTCTATTATCTCAAAACAACATTTTATTTAAAATGCTTCGAATGGTTTAAATCAAATGTTTAATCTAGCATTTCAATTAATATGAAATTTCAATTACTTTAATAAAAATCAAAGTATGTGAAATTCAAATGAAATATAAACCCTGATTATAAATATTCACTCTTTTAAAATCTAAGGTTTAATTAATAAAAATATTTTATTCATCCCAAATATAAAATCAACATTAAAATATTTGGAAAATGAATAAAAGTAATAATGTTTAACCCCAAAATTGTAAGGTTTTCAAACCTTATAATTATAATCCATAGGGTTTTAATATAAAACTAATCTATGAACTGTGAATCTTATGCTTTGAAAATCAAGTTCATAAATATGTTTTCTCATATTATTTGTTTATTAAATATTTATAAAATAAAATATTTAATAACAAATATAATCCTCCAATGTAAGGTTTGGATCGGTAAATAAATAAAACTATATTTAAAACATGAAATCCAAACAAATTTTAATAAAATATATCAACTCTAATTCTCAACTTTATTAAATCAAATTTGGAACCAGAATACTCATTTATATTTTATAAATTTATTTATTTAAATATTAAAACAATTTAATATTTAAATAATAAATTATTGATAACCTAGTGTAAGGTTTAATTCTTATAAAAATTGAACTAGGCTATGTAAAAATAATTTAATATAAAATAAATAATCAAAATTTTTATGATGAGAAACTGATCTTCTATCTTGGACAAATGCTATAGACTAATACCAATCACAAAGACTTAAACCAAATCACTGCCCACCAGTATTCACACAACAAGACAATGATATGATGCAATCTTTAGTGGAATTTTAATTATTGAAAATTATATCAAACATTTTAATTACAATTCAAATACCATATTGATGCTTATTTGAATCCCTAAAATATTTTTATATAATAAAAATCTTACAATAAAGTATGTTTTCTCTATAATTTCCAACTCTTTGTAGCTTCTTCTTTTCCTTTGCTTTGCTCCTTAAACTTTATTTCTCTTCCTTCTCCAAAAAAATGTTCGACCATTTTTCCTTGTTTCAATTATCCTTTTATAATTTCTTAATAATTTTTGTTAGCATAGTTTATTCTATTACATGCAGTTTTGAAAATGACCTCACCAGATATTATCAATTTATCATAAATATACTTCGTGAATATTTCTTTAATATTTTGTCATATGACAATATTGTATCTAGTGCCACCTTTATTTTCATATTGTAAATATCCTCTTTTAATTAATTCTTGTACAATTTGTGTCCTCCATAAATAGTTGTATGTATTACTGTCCTTTGCATACAAGTAACCAACAACTTGTTAATTGAAACAAAATCACAATCATACCACCCATTGTTCATTCATGATTTTCGATTACCTTTCTTTGGATGCATCTGACGTCAATCCACGATAGTTGCAACCAAAATATTGATGTTATGTTCCTTTCCTACATCACCATTTCTATGACATATAGTCTACTCTTCAATACATAATCCCCAATAGCAATTTATTCGACATTTCTTCCAAACAAAACCATGTCTCGCTATTGCTAATGAACAAACAATATAGAAAACTTTTAAATCCTTGTACATTGTTATATCAATTCAACACATTTCCATACAATACTACGGTTATTGAGACATCAAAGCATAACCTCCATAATTAGTAATGACGTTTTATCATTTTCAAATCAAAACTTTTCAATCATTATCATTCATTTGCTAATTTCAGCCACTATTTTCATCCATAACAAGAATGCTATATTCAATGACGAAATCACCTCTTTATTCCTATATATCATCATATGAATACCTTTAAATCCATTAACAAATATATTAGATATTTGTACTGTAGCTAACATTGGAATGAATGACCAGGTCTATCGGGAGTGTCATTCACACTTTTCATTCACTAGTTTGTATTCAAGCAAACAAACTCCATGTACTAACATTGCTTTAGAACTATTTATGGCAGCCTTGCCTTTCGACGAACCATTTGCATTGGATACATATCTCATACCCATTGTACACCTTGAAATCACCATCATCAAAATATTAATTTACTATCACAATATAAACCCTGTCAATCCATCCGAACACTATATCTACATAACTTCTTGGTTTGTCTACTTATAAACCAACATAGATCCTTTTGGTGGTGGGATTTTTTCTACAATTTCCTCATAAACCTACACTTCCTGCATGTTGTTTATGTCCGAAACCACACATTTCATCAACCAAATCTATCTAATGAGATATACCACATAATAGGACAACCACAGGACGTCCATGTTGTTTTTCTTGCCATGCAATTTTTTCTATTGGATATTGTCATATCTAGTTCTAGAATGCCCATGCTTAGGGCTAAATATATATCAAGTGAGTAGCTACTATTACATTGTTGTTTGTCAAATATTGTTCTTTGACCTATCCATGCTTACACAACATCATCGCTATCATATGTGGTCATCACACACTGAAGATATGTGTAATGTTGTCTGATCAAGACTTATCATTATCCAACTTGAACTCTGTATCCATTTTGAAGGCTATGTCTTCTTTTAAAACTTTGTAAATCGTGCCTTGACCTCTTTGCTACGAACCCACATTACGCTGTTGTGAATACACAATCGCATAGTGCCTCAAAATAATGTCTAATAATCTCATCTCAAACATCGTGCATGTACCTATGATGGTAAAACTCACCTCACCTAATCACTTGATCATGAAGCTCGTATCAAAAATACGCGGGCTAATAATATCTAATAATCTTCAAATTTCTTTTATGTTCAATTATCCTACATGTATAAATACGCGGGCTACTTAGGACTCATAAGCTCCAAGGTGCACATAATATTACAAAGACACAAAGACATAAGATGCCTCTTGAATATATCCCTTGGTCCTTGAAATCCGAGCCACGATGTTGAACGCATTAACTACCTCAAGCTACGTCCGTGGGTCCACCTTGGTCCTTTGCTTCCAATAATTTATAACCTTGCCAATACAAAAGCAACCAAACTTTATTAATATACCACTATAACATTATCATAATAATAATGTACGAAAATGTGAAACAACACACATAACATAATTTACAATATAATTAGAACAAAAACAATGATAACATAAAACTTATAGAAATACAATAACAAACAAATAATTATAACATAAATAAAATAATAATAATGAAAAAGACAAATAAGTATTAAGTATAAACCTAATACCAAAACAAAACTAACATGACAAAACATTACAAAAGTACAAAAGAAAACCTAAAATAAAACACTTCACATAAATTAATATGGTATGAAAGCAACATATAGATCAAAAGTTTTAATCACTTGACTATAGAATAATATTTTTAAGTACAATTTAAAATAAACTTTGCATCACGAGGTGAATTTTGGCATTGAACCTTGCTATAAGACCATTCACAGGAAGATGAGCATTCTTGATATTTCAATGATGACAATGGTGAACAATAAGCGCAAGCAACAATTTGGAACAAACTTTCAAATTTCAAGTGGGTCCCCAATTTTGGGGTCGTTGTGAAGGACGTCACAACAAATGGTGACTCTGTTGGTAAATATCCCTGGACATTTTGGACTTAAAAACCAAACTCTAAAAACAATAAAAACCCAAATATTAGAATTATAAGTGTCAATAATATCTAGAGAATGAGAATAGACCAATTCAACATGAACCATCAGAATCATCAGCATCAGCTCGGTGTGTGTAAAGTGATTCATTCTATATATTTTGAAACCATTCAACATTCCATTATCAATTTTGCATTTCAGGCTATGAACAATTTCTCTTTGAAGAAATACCTCCACCTGATTCTCTTCAAACATTGCTCTACTACCTACCGAGCATCTATAGCTTCGGTAGAGATTATCTAAAACTCCCAAATATTAGGTGAATTTTGGATGTTGCATTTCCTTTATTCTAGACATAGCTTCACTACCAGCCGAGCGTCTATAGCTCCGGTGAAGATTATCTAGTTCATGGTGATAGATTTGACTTTATTTTCCAGTTGTATTCATCATTTTTTTTATCTCTCATTTTTTTTTTTTTTTTATATTCTCTATTTTTATCTCTCTTTTCTCTTTTATCTGGTAATATGGTACTTTGCAACAAATCCACCTGCCACTTGGGTTAGAGATCAGGTAAGGCTGAAAGAGTATATAAATTTTTTCACCTTAATTTGCAAAATTGACAACTTCATACATCCATAATTTCAAAAGATATTCCTTAATGTGTTTGTGGTACTCGTGAAGCTTTTGCAATATGATTCTAATATTTCAAATTTCCTTATCTTAGTTCACATTCATGAAGATATAGACTAACATCTCACTTTTCTTTTTCTCCAGGTTTCACAGGTTTTCAAAATAGGTAATTTCATCCTATATGACCCAGGACCGAATACCAAACAAAACCATCAAATGACTAGTGTCTCGGTAACAACTACCTCAATCCTTGAAAAACCCCTTGAAACTTCATCAACTTCAACAACACATCAAAACTCCAACATTTGGCAAAGCCAATTTATTGTAACATAACAACCAAACACATCCAAAACTTTTCACAAAATTGAATAACATGCACAACACAGACAAAACAAATGACAAACAACAAAGTATATACAAACATACCAAAAATCTATGTACATGAGATGGATCTCTATAGCAATCAAGACTATTCTCTCCCTAGATCCCAAATATTACCATCATAGAACAAACAATCCCTCTTATGGTATGCATACCAAATTTCATATAAATCCAACCACAATGAAATAAACCAAACAAAGACTCTCACTTTAACTCCATTAGCAAACTCATAGTGAAATGCCAATTCATCAGATAAACAAAACAATGACTGATTCTAAATTCCTTCTTGTCTAATCCTTATAATGTAAATGTCATAATTCAATTCCTGACTTAGAATTAGACTAATTGTTTCAAACATGAAATTTTGCAAGTAAGAACTTATTTGAAACAATTTCATAATCAAATCCTTTTCTTTCATTGTATCTACTGCAAAAATTTAGGAGTTATATTCAATTCCTTATCAATAACACTCGATATTTCATTATCAATAACATAAATATTCAAAGGAACATCATACAACTTATTACCTGGAATTTCCATCAATAACAAAAGTGAAGATTCTACCTTGTCATCCATGATCGAAACACCATGAGTATTATTTACCAAAATTTGATGAGTCATTGCAATTTCTTCCTTTTCTTCATGAGCTCTATCATTGTCATCTTGTAGCCCTTCATTTTCATCAACCACCTTATCTACTTTTGCAATTGACACCTCATTTTTTGATTGCATAGGAATTTCAATATCTTCATTTGAGGTAGAATTTTCAATAACCTGCACATCAAGTGAAACATAAATCTCATCAATAGGATCATGAGCAAATAATAAATTTTCATGTCTTTTCAAACCATAAACATGATCATCTAAACTCATGGGATGAAATTCTATTGCATCTTCCTCATAATATTCAAGATCTTCAAGAAACTCTTCTTCAAAATCATCTACAACCATTTTTGGTGACTCCAAAGTTTTTGTTATCGAATCAATATCAAGTGTGTATATGCCTAGTTCAATATCATTATAAAGAATCTCATTAAACTCTTTATCATAATTTGTAATCATATTCTTTAACCTAGGCTCCCTTTCAACATGAATCTGATTAGCTACACCTTTCCAAGGCAGCCATAAGTGTGAAAAATCTATGGAAAAGTATCCATTCAGATGCCTGCTCCATTCCCTGCTCAATAACAAACCATACTTGTCAAGAATATCAACGATGTGAATATCTATATAATATTGCACTCTAGGTTATGATGACAATTGTATGTGCACATTCTTAAGCATGCCTATGACTTTTACTTATGTTTTATCTAACTGCACAACAATTTTATTTGAAGATGTCGGTTTAAAACCTAACTTTTGACAAACTGCAAAAGGCATCACATTACCTGAAGCTCCCGAATCCACCATGCAATTATGCAACTTCCTACCTGCAATTTTAATAGTTAAAAGAAAAGGAGGAGCCTCCTCTTTTTCTTTTCATGCAACATATTGTACTTCAGTGATTTTCTTAACTTCTTTGGTATTTTGATTATCAAAAGCCTCCATTAATAACTCTTGTTGATTAGGTAACTGTGCGACTTCAAATAGATTGATATTGGCTTTATTTTTCTTAAGATCTTCAATAATGTTATAAGTCATCCTTTCATTATTTTGTATCTTATGTGCAATTTTAGGTGTATCAAGAGAAGATGGAGGAACATGATTATTATTTGCATTAACATCAGGAGGAATACTAACATTGTTAGGAGTAGAAGTAGTATTGAAAGACTTACTTTTACTTCTTAAATGATAACCATGGTTCCCATTTTTGTACTATTTTAGAGTATGAATTTCTTCGATACCTTCATCCTCTTATTCTTCATCATCATCATCACTTGAACCAAAAATATCAAGACAATAAGCAAAACTTTTGCCCTTACTTGTAATAGTTTCATCATCATCATCATTATCAACCCATTCCATTTTATCTAATCCCTTGTTGAATGTAATTTGTAACACAACTAAATTCATTACAATCAAATTCATTATGTTCACCAGTACGATGTAACCTGCACCAATTATCCAATACAACTTCAGATAGATTAACAGTTGTTATCTTATTGTTAGAACAATTAGAAGCACCACTATTGTTAGCAACAGGAGTTGGTACACCCCCATTATTAGGTTTTGTGTTGAAATGTTTTGGTCTTTGCATAGTAAACTTTTGATTTGATTGTGAATTTTGAGTGTTTTGTTTTTGCATTTGAACAAAATCATTACTTAACTTTTGGTACATCCTCTTTAGATCTGCTAATTCATTAGAATCATTAATAATATTAGGAGGATTACTCTGATTTTGATTTGGAATAACATTTGGAACATTTTGATTTGGTAAAGCATTTGGAACACTCGAATTCATCCAATTTGGAACATTTGGACTTGGCATAGCATTTGGAACATTTTTATTCGGTAAAGAATTTTGATTCAACCATGAATTTGTATACATTGGATTGCCTTGATTTTGTGAATTTTGTGCAAGCATAGGATTATTTTGTTGTGATTGAAAATTTTGAAAAGGATTCACATTTTGCATTGTTGCTACATTCCCAAAATTATTCAAATTAGGTACATTGTTATTCCTTGTTTTATGTGCAACATAATGACTTTCTAAAAACAAAGGATTACTCGACTGAGCATATGCCATTTGATTTGGAATTTGTGGAATTGAATTCAACATTGGTATTTGATTAGTTAAAGCATGATTTATCATAGGAATCTGATTTTGCATACCAGGATAACCAATAGATGGTAATTGACCTAATCCACAACTTGATTGCATCATCTGTTGTTCAACCATGAGTGCTTTTGTGTAAGCTCCTGTAAGTGTAGTGATTTATCCCTCTCTCTTGACAAACATTGTAGTTAATGGATCCAAAGCACCAAAATAGATTTGGATCACTGCATATTCTGCAATATTATAAGGCGTAGTTAGTCTCGAATACATCTTATGAAACCTAGTATTAAACATACGCAATGGTTCACTAGGTTCTCGATGAGTAGATGCAAATTGCAAGTAAACACTTGTTGGATCAATGGCAAATTTAAATTGAGTAATGAAAGCATTTTTCAACATATCCCATGAAGTAATGGATCCAGAAGGTAAGCATACATACCAATCGTAGGTTATTTCATCCAAAGTTAAAGGAAACAACCTACATGCCACATCTTCATGTTCAATCTGCAATCTAGACATTGCATCAGTATATGCTTGTATGTGCTCTTCTGCCAAACGGGAACCATCATGCTTATATTTTGGTAGATACTTTTCTACATTCTTTGGCATATCATGAACATCACCAACTATATTTAATGGACTTCGTTGGTTTCCCATCCATACCATATTTGGTGCAGCAGGTGCAGCCATAGTGACAAGTGGTGGGTTTACAATCAAATTTATGTTAGAAGTACTTGGAAGAATTACCGTTTGAGTTTTACTTCTTCTATGTTTCTTAGTTGGTGATAAAATTTGAAAGATCGTAGACCCAGTAGATTTTGACCTTGTAATAATTTCCTTAGACTCCAGTTTTAATGAAATCTAATCACTTCTATGAAAATACAGTACTCAGAATATAATATCAATTGAACGATGAAATTGCAATATTCAAGTAATGTATTAAAAATGAAGCTTCAATAATGAATATCGTGAATGATTGATTACTCACAAATGATAAACTGAAATCAAACTACCTATTTTTCATTTTCAGGCCCTCCTTCTAGCGCCAATTTGTTGAGGTGTGATTTTATCAAGTTACAAAAACCACTCGACAACTAGGATTCAAAGTCCTCTCTTGCAAATAAACTAAACTTCTCCAAGGTTCTCACTTAATATTTTTATGTGTCATACATATGTGCGTAAATAAGTGCTTGAATAATCTCAATGGCTTGCAAGTACTGTTAACAAGGGGCCTAGGAATCAGGTAATTAATTTTGAATTCATCATGTATTATGTGCCTTTTAACCAAATTTCTTTCTTCAAACAATGATAGATAAATTTACCTTATGATTTTGATCTACTTGTGCAAATTCTATTTACAATCACGATGTAATATCTTAATTAAAATGCTTCAATGAATTTTTAAATAAAATGTTTAATCTAGCATTTTAATTAATATAAAATTTTAATTACTTTAATAAAATCAAAGTTTAGAAATTTTAATAGTTGTATGAAATGTAAACCTTAATTACAAATATTCACCCTTCATTAAAAAATCTAAGGTTTCATTTACTTTAGATATTTTGCTCATCCCAAATATGAAATCAAAATTGAAATATTTGGAAAATGAACAAATGTATTAATTTTGTTTAACCCCAAATTATAAGGTTTTCAAACCTTAATAATCATAACTCATAGGGTTTAATATAAAATTTATTTATAAACTTTTAAAATCTATGCTTTGAAGATCAAGTTCATATGAATATGTTTTCCTCATTCAATATTTATTCTTCCAATATTTATTGCATTAAATATTGAAGAATAAATATATATTTCAAAATTTAAGTTTGGATATTTAAATAAATCAAAATCCAATTATAATGAAACCAAACCATTTAATGAAAATATATCAATTCTAATTTCTCAAACTTTATGATATTAAAGTTAGAAATCAGAATATTCATTTATCTTTATTAAATTTATCTATTCAAATATTAATTAATTTAATATTTGAATAATAAATTTATTCATGAATTAGTTATAAAGTTATACTTTATAATAATTGAACTCGATATATGTAAATAATTAATATAAAATAAATAATCAAAATTTTTATGATGAGAAACTGATCTTCTATCTCGGACAAATGCTACAGACTAATACCAATCACAGAGACTTAAACCAAATCATTGCCCACCAGTATTCACACAACAAGACAATGATATGATGCAATCTTCAGTGGAATCTTAATTATTGAAAATTATATCAAACATTTTAATTACAATTCAAATACCATATTGATGCTTATTTGAATCCCTAAAATATTTTGATATAATAAAAATCTTACAATAAAGTCTGGTTTCTCTGTAATTTCCAACTCTTTGTAGCTTCTTCCTTTCCTTTGCTTTGCTCCTTCAACTTTCTTTCTCTTCCTTCTCTGCAAAAATGTCCGACCAGTTTTCCTTGTTTCAATAACCTTTTATAATTTCTTAATAATTTCCATTCGCATAGTTTATTCTGTTACATACAGTTTTGAAAATGGCCTCACCAGAAATTATCAATTTATCGTATACATACTTCGTTAATATTTATTAAATATATTTTCATATGACAATATTGTATCTAGTGCCACCTTTATTTGCATATTGTAAATATCCTCTTTTAATGTATACTTGTACAATTCTATGTCCTCCATTTATGGCAAGCCGAGATTCACACAAACAACACTTCAAATTAATTCTCTGTAAATTGCTTAACATAGTCTTACAATACCGTTTCCAGGCATAGTTCTTCCCCACTCAATCTCAAACTCACCATCCCTTTCCCTTACAATTTTCGAGTTTTTATCGAGGTCTCGGCCCTCCAGGCAATTAATGCCCCACCTGAGAGAATTCACCAAACAAAACAAAAAATTCCTTTCCTCCGCCAAGTTTTCGAATTTTCTTCCATTAATGGGCCACTGCCCCGATCCGCTACGGAGCTCGCATTAAAGACCCCCCTTATCCTGCAAACGCCGCTTTGGTCAGACCGTTCTTCTGAACCGCCGTCTCACCCATACTGTCCATGCTCTGCAACTGCTGTTTTGTCGGAATACTTCCTTAAGATGGTTATCCCTATTTAATACACGCGGTTGTCATCTCCATTTTAAGATACGTGGCCTTCATCTTTGTTTTAATACACGTGGCTGCCCGCGTGTCCATTTTTGGCCTCTGTCTTCAACAGGTCACGTCTAATCTGGTCCGTATTCTTCTTGGCAACCATAACTTCATCCACATGGCAGCCTTCTACTGGTCATGATATCGCGACATGTCACAAAATCATGACATGTTGCGGTATCGTGACCCCCACGCCCTTATGCCTTAGCTGTTCTATATTCATCGCGATATCACGACGTCGCGATATCGTGACCATTTTTGCCCTTGCCTTTTGTCTTCGCCTTGCCTTTGGAGCCACGATTTCATGACATGTGAAATCGTGACATGTCACGTTTTCGTGGCTCCCCCCCAACCTTCACACTGCTTCACCTTTGGAGCCACGATTTTGTGACATGTCACGATTTTGCGGCTCCCTCCCAACATTTTCTCTGCCTTGCCTTTTGGAGCCGCGATTTCGTGACATGTCGTGAAATCGTGACATGTCACGATTTCATGGCTCCCCTCCAACCTTTGCCTTGCCTTGCCTTTTGGAGCCGCGATTTCGTGACATGTCGCGAAATCATGACATGTCATGATTTCATGGCTCCCCAACTTGCTTTATAAAACTGAAACCTCCCCCTTGCTTTACAAAACTTCAACCTTGGAAAAGAACTGTAAAAGATCAAAATACAAAGTACTTAGAAAACTTAGAAAAATTTGGAGGATGCAAGATTGCTCCATTGTCATCGGATGCTCCTGCATCAGACACCCGGGGTAATTAAAAAAAAAGTGATCCTCACTTCTATTTTGTTAGGGGAAGACCCAGGCGGTCAACCTCCGTCTTCGACAACCAAGTTGCATCTTCAACAGGTCTGCCCTTCCACTTTATCAAATATTCAGAATACTATTTGTTTCTGGTGCTTCTGCCTTCACGAGCGTCTAATATTTCCTCGACCTCATCTACGGTTGGAGTAGATGCTAGAATTTGCCATAATTCCATACTTGGTTCCTCTGTACTTTCTCCCTCATGATATTCCACTAAATCGAAATGTTAAAAACAGGTGAAATGTCAAGCCAACTTGGCAATTCCACTTCATAAGCATTGCCTGACTCCCATTTTTCCAATATTCTGCATGGCCCAAACTTCTTCATCTTTAATTTGTTATAAGTTTTGGCTGGAAACCTTTCCTTCCTGAGATGGACCATGACCTCATCGCCTACTTCGAACTCTTTGAACCGCCGCTTCTGGTCTGCTCTTGTCTTGTATTGAGTATTCATTTTTATAATTTGTTTCCTTACTTCTTCATGCAGACTTTTCATATGTTCCACAAATTCTTCTACCTCAGCACTGCACTTTTCTCTCTTATCCAACTTTCTCAGTTCAGACACATTTCTCGGGCTGTTTCCATATATTATCTGGAATGGAGATTTATTTGTGCTCTTATTGACTGAATTGTTATACGCAAATTCCGCTTGCGGTAAAACTAAATCCCATCCCTTGGGTTGATCTGCTATCAAGCATCTCAGTAAATTACCCAGGCTTCTATTTACCACCTCTGTCTATCCATCAGTCTATGGGTGGTATGCAGAACTGAACTTCAGATCTGTCTTCAACTTCTTCCACAAAGTTCTCTAGAAATAACCAACAAATTTTGTATCTCTATCAGAAACGATGCTCTTCGGTAGACCGTGAAGTCGTACCACTTCCTTGAAAAATAACCTTGCAATGTGAACTGCATCACTTGTTTTCTGGCATGGGATAAAGTGTGCCATCTTGGAAAATCTATCAACTACTACAAATACAGAGTCATTTCCCCTCTATGTTCTTGGCAATCCGAGGACGAAGTCCATGTTGACGTCCTCCCATGGCCGCTCAGGTACTGGTAACGGCTGATACAATCCCGTGTTCTATCTTTTGCCCTTTGCCATCTGGCATATTCTACAACTCTGTACAAACTTTTTCACATCTTGCTGTAGTTGCGGCCAATAGTAATTTTCACTTACCAGGGCAATTGTCTTATCCCGGCCAAAATGTCCGGCCAGTCCTCCACTGTGTTTCTCCTTGACTAAGTTTTTCCGCATGGAACTCCTTGGAATGCATAATTTACTTCCTCTCGAACAACATTCCATCTTGGATTAGAAAATCCAACCATCTTGTCATGTCCACAGTAACAGGTGTCAAGCAAGCCATCCAGGCTTCTGCAAAATCCGGATCTTCAGGGTACAAACCCTTCAGTTCTTCAAATCCCACTACTTCCATTGTCATTTTAATCAATAAATTCTGCCTTCTACTTAAGGCATCTGCAACTTTGTTTGATTTCCCGCTTCTGTGCTTCAGCACAAAGGTATAGCTTTGGAGGAACTCCACCCACTTCATGTGCCTTTGATTCAGTTTTGTTTGACTGTTAATGTACTGTAAAGCCTGATGATCAGTAAATAGAACAAACTCCTTTGGCAATAAATAATGTCTCCACTTCTTTAGAGCCTGAACTATAGCATAAAATTCTTGGTCATAAACTGAATACTTTTTTCGAGCATCATTTAGCTTCTCACTGAAATAAGCAATAGGCCTGCCTTCCTGACTCAGTACAGCCCCTATTGCACTGCCACTGGCATCACAGTCTACCTGAAATACTTTGTTAAAGTCTGGAAGTGCCAAAACAGGCTGTTCTATGACTCTTTTCTTTAACGCATCAAAGCTCCTTTCAGCCCCTAAGGTCCACTTGAATTCTTTCTTATCCCCTCTCATTGTCTCTGTGAGGGGTGCACAAATGCTGCTGAAATTTTTAATGAATTTTCTATAAAAGCTGGCTAGACCATGAAATGATCTCACCTCTGTTGTGCTTCTTGGGGTAGGCCATTCGATGATAGCTCTCACCTTTTTTGGGTCCATTTTTAGACCTTCTGCTGAGATGACAAATCCCAGGTACACTAGTTCCTTCTTTACAAAATTGCACTTTTTTAGATTAATTAATAACTGCTCCTCCCGCAGCTTCTCAAAAACCCTTCTGATGTGCGCCAGGTGCTCCTCCATGGTTCTACTAAATATTAATATATCATCTAAATATACAATGACAAATTTGCCCAAAAATTCTTTTAGTACTTCATTCATCAGCCGCATGAAGGTACTCGGTGCATTGGACAACCCAAATGGCATGACCAACCACTCATACAAGCCCTCTCTGGTTTTGAAGGCTGTCTTCCACTCATCTCCTTCTCTGATACGGATCTGATGATAACCACTTTTCAGGTCAATCTTCGTGAAGTACTCAGCTCCACTCAAACAGTCCATGATATCATCCATCCTTGGCAATGGGAATCTGTATTTGATAGTGATCTTGTTAATTGCCCGAGAGTCTATGCACATTCTCCACTCTCCATCCTTCTTGGGTGCTAGTACTATAGGTAATGCACATGGGCTAAGACTCTCCCTAATCAATCCTTTCTCCAACAACTCCTGGACCTGTCTGTTTAACTCTTTATTTTCTACAGGCGTCATTCTATGTGCAACTTTATTTGGCAAGCTCGATCCTGGCACCAAATCTATATGGTGGCTGATCTTCCTTACTAGGGGTAAACCCTCAGGCACATTATCTGATACAATATCTGGAAACTCCTCCAACAGATCTAGGACTTCTGTCGGGGTATCTTTGCATTCCTCCTCCCTAACTCTAGGGATTATTGCATAACACAAATGCTCATGCTTTAAACCGTCCAAAAATTTTCTCACTTCAACTAAACAGATTTTGGAGCTATTACACACCTTTTCATCCACCTCCTTCACGGGCTTCAACTTATGGCATACGCCATTCTTTGTCAATGAATAGGTGTTGGCATGGCCGTCATGCACTGCACTCTGATCGAACTGCCAGGGCCTTCCCAGCAACATATGGCAAGCATCCATAGGCAGGATGTCGCACAAGACCTCATCACAATAATTCCCAATATTAAATTTAACGGAGCACTGCTCATTGACCAAAGCCCTATGGTCCTTCAGTAACCATGCGACCCGATATGGATGCGGGTGCTTCTTCCTCTCTAACTATAACTTGGTAACCATTTCTTTCGAAACCAGGTTATCCGTGCTACCATTATCAATAATAATATTGCAAATCTTGCCCGTGCATTTACACCTTGTGCGGAATAAACTTCTTCTCTGATCTGTGTCCTTCTCCTCATTCAATAGGACTCTCCTTACGATCATTGCTTCCCCTCTCTCTGCTTCTTCAGAATGTTCAGATCCAGCATCTTCCTCTGCCACAACAGCTCTGGCGGGACCCTCAGGCCTCTTGTTCGTCCTTTCTCGGTGTTGTGGACACTCGAATGCTCGATGTCCTTCTTCACCACAGTGGAAACATGTCCCACGAAATACTCCTCTTCCAAACCCTCATCCAGATCCACCCCGTCCTCTTGGGTAGCTGTTCTGATCACGAGGCTGATAAACATCCTCCTCCCTTTGATCCTGGTTACTACTGGCTTCACTAGTCTTCTTCATATCTTTATATTTTTCTCCACTGGTTCTCCCACTAGTTCTTCCACCACGGCCCCTTCCTCTTTGCTTGCCTTCAAACCGCCTATTCAGTTTTTCTTCCACCTTTAAGGCAAATTGGTAAGCATCCTCAATGGTGCTTACCCGAACTAGGCTCAGTTCTTCCTGGATACCGAGTCTCAACCCATTTATATAACGGGCTACCTTCTCTTTGTTTGCCTCTAAATGTCCAATTCTAATAGAGATCTTGTAAAACTCCTCGGTGTACTCTTGGACAGTTTTGTTTGTCTGTCTCAAACTCTGCATTTTCCTTAGCAGATCCAACTCGTAATCTGTCGGAATAAACTGTCCCTTCAACTTTTCCACCATTCTATCCCATCTTGTTATTCTCTCCTTCCCCCTTCTGTTCCTCTCTAGCTGTATTCCCCTCCACCAAATGCTGGCATGACCTTTCAACTTGGTCTTAGCAAATCTGACCCGATTAGGGTCTTCAACCTCCTCATATTCAAAATATTCTTCTAAGTCATTTATCTAGTCAATCACCTCTTCCGGATTTAGGTTTCCCGAATATGTAGAAACCTCCATTTTTGGTTGCTTTCCAATCTGAGAGATGGCTTTGTACAACTTGGCTTGTGTAGGATCCACAACCTCTTCTTCTTCCTCAAGCTGGTCTTCTTCTTCATCAACTTCGTCTTCACTTCCCTCATCCCTTTCGGGCTCGTGCCTTCTACGCAGCTCTTCTTGTAGGGCTTGAACTTGCCTCTGCAAGGCTCGAAAGTCTTCGACCGACACCACATTTCTTACTCCACCACGGTTTCTTCGTGGAGGCATTTTTGTTTCTTCCCTTACAAATTCCTTCCACAGATCCTGGTGCAACTGCCTCTCTTCCGGCGATTTGTTACATGCTCAGGAGCTCCCGCTCTGATACCACTTGATGGCAAGCCGAGATTCACACAAACAACACTTCAAATTAATTCTCTGTAAATTGCTTAACACAGTCTTACAATACCGTTTCCAGGCATAGTTCTTCCCCACTCAATCTCAAACTCACCATCCCTTTCCCTTACAATTTTTGAGTTTTTATCGAGGTCTCGGCCCTCCAGGCAATTAATGCCCCACCTGAGAGAATTCACCAAACAAAACAAAAAAAATTCCTTTCCTCCGCCAAGTTTTCGAATTTTCTTCCATTAATGGGCCACCCCCCGCTATGGAGCTCGCATTAAAGACCCCCCCTTATCCTGCAAACGCCGCTTTGGTCAGACCGTTCTTCTGAACCGCCGTCTCACCCATACTGTCCATGCTCTACAACTGTTGTTTTGTCGAAATACTTCCTTAAGATGGTTACCCCTGTTTAATACACATGACTGTCATCTCCATTTTAAGATACGTGGCCTTCATATTTGTTTTAATACACGTGGCTGCCCGCGTGTCCATTTTTGGCCTCTGTCTTCAATAGGTCATGTCGCTTTTACACACATGGTAGTCCCGTGTCTAATCCGGCCTGTCTTCTTCTTGGCAACCATAACTTCATCCACGTGGCAGCCTTCTACTGGTCGCGATATCGCGACATGTCACGAAATCATGACATGTCGTGGTATCGTGACCCCCACACCCTTATGCCTTAGCTGTTCTATTTTCGTCGTGATATCGCGACGTCACGATATTGCGACGTCACGATATCGCAACCATTTCTACCCTTGCCTTTTGTCTTCGCCCTGCCTTTGGAGCCATGATTTTGCGACATGTCATGAAATTGCGACATGTCACGATTTTGTGGCTCCCCCCAACCTTCATCCTGCTTCACCTTTGGAGCCGCGATTTTGTGACATGTCACGAAATCGTGACATGTCATGATTTTGTGGCTCCCCCCCAACCTTCGCACTGCTTCGCCTTTGGAGCCGTGATTTCACGACATGTGAAATTGTGACATGTCACAATTTCGCGACTCCCTCCCAACATTTGCTCTGCCTTGCCTTTTGGAGCCGTGATTTCGTGACATGTCGCGAAATCGTGACATGTCACGATTTCGTGGCTCCCCTCCAACCTTTGCCTTGCCTTGCATTTTGGAGCCGCGATTTCACGACATGACACGATTTCGTGGCTCCCCAACTTGCTTTATAAAACTGAAACCTCCCCCTTGCTTTACAAAACTTCAACCTTGGAAAAGAACTGTAAAAGATCAAAATACAAAGTACTTAGAAAACTTAGAAAATTTGGAGGATGCAAGATTGCTCCACTGTCACCGGATGCTCCTGCATCATCCATAAATATGTGTATGTATCACTGTCATTTGCATAAGAGTAAAAAAAAACTTGTTAGTTGAATCAAAATCACAATCATACCACCCATTGTTCATTCACGATTTTTTATTACCTTTTTTTGGATGCGTCTGACGTCAATCCTCGATATTTCCAACCAAAATATTTATGTTATGTTCCTTTCCTGCATCACCATTTCTGTGACATCTAGTCTAGTCTTCAATACATAACCCCCTATAGCAATTTATTTACTATTTCATCCAAACGAAACCATGTCTCGCTATTGCTAATGAACAAAAAATATAGAAAATTTTTAAATCCTTCTACCTTGTTTTATCAATTCAATATATTCTCCTACAATAATGTGAGTATTGAGACATCAAAGCACAACCTTCATACTTAGTAATGACTTTTTATCATTGTCAAATCAAAACTCTTCAATCCTTATCATTCATTTGCTAATTTCAACCACTTTTTTGTCCATAATAAGAATGCTATATTCAATGATGAAATCACCTATTTATTCTTATATACCATCACACGAATACCTTTAAACTCGTTAATAAATATCTTCAATATTTGTATCACAGCTAACATTGAAATGAATGACTAGGTCTATCAGGAGTGTCATTCACACTATTCATTCACCAGTTTGCATTGAAGTGACCAAAATCCATGTCTTAATGTTGCTTTCAAAATGTCTGTGGTAGCATTTCATTTCGATAAACCATTTGCAGTGGATACATATCTCATACCCATTGTACACCTTGAAATAACCATCATCAAAATATTAATTTACTTATCCTAATCTAAATCTTGTCAATCCATCCGAACACTATGTCTGCATAACCTCCTAGTTCATCTACTTCCAAAACATCATCGATCCCTTTGATCATAGTTTTTCATCTGTGATGTCCTCATAAACCTGCGCTCCCTCCTTGTTGTTTATGTCTTCAACCACATATTTCATCAACCAAATATATCCAATGAGATATGCCACATAATAGGGAAACCATGGGACGTTCATGTCATCGTTCTCCTCATGCAATTTCATCTATTTTCCATCACCGTATCTAGTTCTAGAATACCCACACCTAGGACTAAATAGATTTCAAGTGAGCAGCTACTATTACGTTGATGCTTGTCAAACGTTATTCCTTGACCTATCTGTTCTTACACAACATTGTCGCTGTCAGATGTGGTCATCACACACTAAAGAGATGTGTAATATTCCATACTCAAGACTTATCATTCTCCAACTTGAACTTTGCATCCATTTCAAAGGCTACGTATTCCTTTAAAACTTTGTAAATTGTGCCTTGACCTCTTTGCCACAAACCCTAATTACATTATTATGAATAGACAATCACCCAGTGTCTTGAAATCATGTCCAATAACCTCACTTCAAACATTGTGCATATACCTATGATGGTGGAACTCACCTCGTCTAATCACCTAGTCATGAAGCTCGTATACAAAATTATCTTCAAATTTCCTTGATGTTGTGCAGTTAATCACCTAGTCATGAAGCTCGTATAAAAATTTATCTTCAAATTTCCTTGTTGTTGTGAAGTTATCCCACATGTATAAAGACGCGGGATACTTAATATTCATAAGCTCCAAGGCACGCATAATGTTTTGAATAAACTAATACATAAGATGCCTCTTGAATATCTCCCTTGGTCCTCTAAATCCTATCCAGGGCATTGACTGCATTGATTACCTTGAGCTACGTCCGTGGGTCCACCTTGGTGTTTTGCTTCCAATAATTTATAACCTTGCTAATACAATAGAAATCAAACATTATTGATATACCACTATAAAATTATCATAACAATGATGTACAAAAATGTGAAACAACACACATAACATAATTTACAATATAATTATAACATACACAATGATAACATAACACTTTATGAAAATCCTAATACAATAGAAACCAAACTTTATTGATATACCACTATAACATTATCATAACAATGATGTACGAAAATGTGAAACAACATACATAACATAATTTGTGATATAATTATAACAAAAACAATGATAACTTACAATATAATTATAACATACACAATGGTAACATAACACTTTATGAAAATCCTACAAGACATGATAATGCATTAGATTATAGAAATAAAACAACAAACAAATAATTATAACATAAATAAAATAATAATAATGAAAAAGACACATAAGTATTAAGTATAAACCTAATACTAAAACAAAACTAACATGATAAAACATAACAAAAGTATAAAATACAACCTAAAATAAAAAACTTCACATAACTTAATATGGTATGAGAGCAACATATAGATAAAAAGTTTTAATCACTTGACTACAAAATGATATTTGTAAGTACAATTCAAAATCTTTTGCATCACGAGATGAATTTTAACATTGATCCTTGTTGTACCCTCATTCACAGGAATATGAGCATTCTTGATATTTCAATGATGACAATGATGAACAATAAGCGCAAGCAACAATTTAAAACAAGCTTTCAAATTTCATGTGGGTCCCAAATTTTGGGATCATTGTGAAGGATTTCTTGTGGAGAAGTAAAACCAAAAAAATCATGGCTTTGATTCTTGAGGAGAAACAAACCCAAAAAATTTTAGTTTCAATTTCTATGGAGAAGCAAACCCAAACAAAAACCTAGCTTTGATTCTTATGGAGAAGAAGACCCAAAAAAATATGGCTCCAAATTGTATGGATAAATAAACCATGAAAAACTTTGTCCTTGATTCCTATGGAAAAACAAACCAAGAAAATCCTAGATCCAATATTTGTGGAGAAGCAAATTCAAAAAATTCAGGTTCTAATTTCTGTGGAGAAGGAGAACCATGAATATATAATAACTATAGCAAAATCACCCATTCCTAGCTTTAATAGAAAATATTTAGCTACTTAGTACTATATACATACATGTTTTGCACAAGAAATTAGCAAGAGTCCATATAGCAATACAATTTTCATTCAAGCAAGCTTATAGCCTCAATCAATGCAATCATGTTAATTGTAAATTTCAAAGAGCCAGTACTTAGAATATCTTGCATTCTAGTATATATAGATATTTACAATGTATTCAATTTTCTAAGAATTATTGTTGTCTAAGTAAATTATAGTTTTCAAGGTAGGTGAAGAGAGTGGCTATCACATTTGGCTCAGCTTTGCTTAACCACTTTAGACATGCTCTTTTTATGTGTATGATGCAAATTTTATATTGAGACTGGATTACATGTTGCATTGTTGGATTATAACCATTGAATGAAGGTCAAATCCTTTCTCTTATGTATATCCAACTAAACAAGGGCAGGTGTGTGATGTAGGGTTTAGGATATTGATATTCTTTTATAGTGATGATTCTTGGCAACTAATGGACATGCACATACCTTTTGATGTGGATGATTTTGGATTACTAGTGTAGAGGTTGGAAACATGGAAGGCATCACTTACTATCGAGTCTTGACCCTAAATATGCAATACTTCCTTTTGTAGAGGGAGAAAATTGCCCTACCACGTACAATTCTTGGATGGATATACAAGAGAGATCCAAGGTGACCATGGGGGTATGTTGTTCTGTACACTTGGTGTAAAAGAAAAAGGGGGAAGGTTTCACCAAGAATGGTGTAAGGACTTGCTCCAAGTCCTCTGGTTTTCAATAATGTTTGATGTATTTGATTTAATATAATCACCTGTGTGTTTCCTTTTTAGATATATGCTATAAAATATAAAGGACAATCCAAAAACATAGTATGCAAGAAGAGAAGAACTAACCTTGGAATGAATCTTTATTTGAATGCTTTTCTAACCCTAGGGTTTTAAGATAGAAAACCTTAAAAAAAGGGCTCAAGAGAAGATCCACAAACAATATTAACCCTAAGTGCACACTATATGGTGTTTATATTTTAAATGCCTAGAAATCAATTAAATATATATCCCTTTTAAATCAGATCTAAGGTATGCTAAAAAAATAAAAGGCACTCAACAATTATCCTAAAGACTAATTAGAGTACTTATATTATCTGATCGTTGATCCTTGTTTTTTATCCTTTATCCAATGATATCTAATAATTCCTGCTCCTGCAAGATAACTTGGCAAATACTTGAAAAAGCATTAAAAGGCCTGCTTAGGTCATTGTATGATAATACTTGGAGGTGCAGCAGTCAATTGTGCCCCATCGAGGGCGATCGTGATAATACTTGGAGGTGCAACAGTCAATTGTGTCCCATCATGGCCGAACTCGATTTCACCTTATGCAAAATTGTTCCCCATCGAGGGCGATCGTGATTTCACATAAAATAGAGGAAAAAACAAAATGAAGGGGGGAAATACTTAGCCCTTGCCCTAGGCAGGTCTAAGGGGTATCTCAACGGGACTTAGAGAAGATTGCCCACTAAAGTGGGTCAATTTTTTTTTGTTTACATTTTACCCCCTATTTGATGAATTTATGGCCTAATAAATGTGTCAAAGAAATATGTAAACACTCACAATCAAAAGACAACAAGAAAAAATGGGGTGGTTGTTTTAGAAGAAAGGAGTGGTGTGAAAACAATGTTATTCTAAACACTTTTCTTGTTTTACATGCAAATCAAGGCATTAGGGACATTAATACCTCTTAGGCCAGGGTGTCCCCTTGAGATTCATAAGGGAGAACCTATCCCTAATGAAACTCAAAATGACAAATGCAAAAGAATAAAAAGGACAAAAATAAAATGAAAACATAAAAAAGACAATGAAAAACAAATATAAAAGTGAAAAAGGGGTAAAATATTTATTCATTTTTACCACACAAAAGAGAATATATGGTATTACCAATGAACCATTCAAATATCACGAGGGGTGTGACTAGAACGAAAGTGAAGTAGGCAGAGGTAAGATAAAAAAACCCTTCAAAACTTTCTTGAATTTTTCAAACTTTTAGAATTTTGGGTGAATTTCCTCCAAATTCGATGGGTTTTCCGCGTATGACCCAAGCACAATTTTGTGGTCTAGCCATGATTTTACCCTGGTCTATAGTGATAAAATTGCAACCGATGAAAATAACTAGGCACAATTTTGTCAAAGTGAAATCGTGGTCCTAGAAAACTAGGCGTGATTTCACAAAAGAAGAACAAGAGAGAAAAATAAAAGAAAGAGAAGACAATAAAAATAGAGGAAACAAAAAAGAAGAGGGAAAGCAAACAATCTATAACTCAAGATTGTGAATATTTATTTACTAATTAATTTTAATTTTTAATTAATGAAATTGATGGAAAAAAAATGTTATGTTTGTGAATGCAACTTAGGGTACTCGAGAGCCATATGTGACGAGCAATATCCTTGGAGGTGGAGCTACGTGAGCTTAGGTAGGTATAGAGAGACACATTGAGAGTGATGGGGCTAGACCACCTAGTGAGGATGCCTAAAGAAGAGGTGAATAGGGCATTACTAATGGCTCTAGTAGAGAGGTGGTACCTAGAATCATCGACCTTCCAGCTACCTATAGGGGAGATTATCATCACACTAGAGGATGTGTGGTATATCTTGCACATACCCATTAGGGGGAGAGCATTTTACAAAGTTTGATGGTAGCCAACAACCTTACAATGACTATTAAGAGGTTGGACCCACTAGTTGTGATAGAGAACGATAGTCATAGATGACCTGGTGGGACAATATGGAGAAGACCCATTGATGACCATGATCTGTGGGATGGTTGATGGATTACTGATGTGCCATACTAGTAGGTAATATCTATCATAGATAATGGATAGTGTAGTAGCAAAAATGTGAGACCAAATATTATGGTTCACATGGCGTACATATATGTTGACATGTTTGTATAAGATGTACAATATCATGTACAAGAAAAATATAGATATCGTGTGTACGATGTTGCTCTAGGTATGGATCTAGGAGTACATAGTAGTGTGAATACTGAATGTATTGCTAGGACCATTTCCCAACCTAGAGTGACCAAATGCATATATATATGGTCCAGATCCCTCGAGTGAGTTTCGAGGATATACGTTGGGAACCTACCATTGGTGAGGCAGGTAATAGATGAGTTGAGGGAGGCCCATATTATATGGTGACCTTGGTGTCTACCCCTAGGATGGAATAAGGGTAGGGAGGAGTTGGATAGGATCAAGGGATCATATGGATAACTATGAAGAGAGGAGAGCTAAAGGTATTTCATATTGATAGAGTCCTGAGGTAGTTTAAGATCTTGCAGGGATTCTAAACTTGGGGGACTACTAGTATCAAAAGGTATATTGGGACCTAGAAAGGATCAAGGATAATCCAGACTTGGCTAGGTAGGAAGAGGAGGAATTAGATTATCCTCATTACATGGATTTGAGGGTGGACTATGTGAGAGTGGCATTTGGATACTAGTGGTGGTATAGATGAGTCACACCCTAGAGGGTTTCCCAACCAATACCAATATAGAGGCACTAGGTGATGGACCCAAGTATGCAATGAGCATTTTGAGAGGCTCAAGGGACTACAAAGCACTTTGATCATCGCAGATATGGAGATGGATGTAGCTTGAGTAGATATTGCTAGTATCTAGGGAGTGGTGAGTCATATGGATATAGAATGTCATAGATCATAGGCATAGGGGATGTCTATCATTGGGAGCAGCCAGGCTAGCGACAGGATTCACCTCCTACAAGAAAAACTACGGAGGATAGGAGAGAGGTTGGAGGTGGCCATTCAACAAGCTACCTTCTATGAGGTCATTTACTAACAGGTAGTACCAAAGTTGTAAAGTATGGTACTCCCTCCATATCTACAATCAACTATCAGGTCACGATATCAGTCATAGATGGTCTCAGCCTCACCGTTCATGGGTATGCAACTACCTTGACCACCTCCTTTGGGTGAAGCTAAGGATATGAGATCTTAGAGCTAGGGCTAGGTATCAGGATGACATGCCTATTTTTATTGTGGTATGTATCCCTAGGGATTGGTTGAGTGTACCAATATTGGATTGTGGTACATAAACCAAACACGTATGTATCTCTCTCTTACTGAGTAATACAAAGTTGTTTTCTTTTTTTATGTGTTAATGTGTGTGCATGTGATATAATTTTATTAAGTGTTATTTTAATTTATATTTATGATATTTTATGGATGAAAACTATATAATGAAAAACTATATGAAATGCATGGATGAGATGGATGTGAAAACAGAAGAAGAGACAAAAGAAATAAGGGAAACAAGAAGAAAGAAGAAGAAAAAATAAGAACCAAAGGTCAACCATTGAGAATAGAGAATAATGAGTGAAAAAAATATTTGAATCAATGTATATTGTGGTAGATCATTGTGATCAAACACTATAAATCAAATAAAAAATAGTGAGCTAAACTAGTTATGGGTGTAGTAATCACTATGAATGATGAAGTGTTGGATTCTGACATGCTATGGGTGGTTTCTCACTAACTGACTAATATGGGGAGATTACTTGCTAGGATGTATGTCGAGGCCTAATAAAATGGCCAAGGAGCTTATCCTATAATGGGGTGTTGAGCCCACTGAGTCAAAAGAAGTATAACCCGATAGGGATCATATCCAATAAGATACCTACTAGGATGTACATTATCCCATATGGGATGCACTATAAGTATATAAGAATTAATAGGTGAGTGATACCCTTGATAGGGGTTTTAAAGATGAAAAACACTTTGTGAGTGTGTGTAGATGTTCAGAAGAATATAATATTTGAGAAGAAGAAGGAGAATATATATATATATATATATATATATATATATATATCCTTGTCTAAGAAAAAGATAAAGAAAAACTCAAGAAGAAGAAAGAGGTGACAAGGACATATTAACAAACTATCATCCTTGACCTAATAAAAATGATAAACCAATACTTCTAAGATCAAGAAAGAAGTAAGAAACAAGCTGGAGAATAATCCCTAGGTATGGATTTTTCTAGGCATCAGAACCCTAGTGAAAGTACAATGCATGTGATCTACGACCTAACTAGGTATCATCACATGCCATTGTCACAATATCCCCAAAAATCTATATGATCAAACAGTCGTGAACAAAAAATCATGTAAAATATGACACTAAAAAATGTAGGTTGTATTAAATGTCAGGAAATCAATGTATAAAAAGATAGGAAATAATGTAATATGAACAAGTAGATGGATGCAACACTAATACAAATGCATAGCTAAATGATGATTGATTGATTTGATATGATTATTATAATATTATATATATATATATATATATATATATATATATATAGTTTAAGAAAAGATGATGATACTCGACACAAAATCTGAATGTGTCTCCTTTCTTGAAAAAAATAATAGGTGTACCATGTACTATGTCATCAAATAAATATCTAAAATTTAAATCTTCTTGATAATTAGAATTATGGAGAGACTCCTTCATAGTGTTTTCTTTTGCAGCCATAGAACAATAATCAATGCATTCTCGAACATAACCATTATTCTTAACATAAGGAACAATTCCTAACTTCGCAAGATCATTAGAAGATAGTGAAGTAGGATATTTCTCTAAAATAGAAAGCTTATTTTTGGAGCATATAAAATAAATCATATTACAAAACAAGATTTTAAAAGAATGAGGAGGACCATCATCCTCATCACCCACTCCTCACTTTTGATAATACATGTATTTAGAATATGTCATAAGATGATCATAATCATCAAATGGTAAATTTTGGTCTTTTCTAGGTATGAAACCTATGCCACATATCCCAAGCCATATTTCGACATCCAAAGGCTCTTGAATGACCTTCTATTGTGGTCCCAATTTTTTACCTACATATTCCATACTAGATAGGATCTATTTAGTAAGTGGGTAGTCATTGGAAAGTTAAAAATGAGCAAAAGAACACTCAATGGGAGAGGGATTGCTACCACATATATTTTCTTTGAAGGTAGTTCCTACAAATATTAAGGTACATACCCCAATGTGTAAAAAATCACCTTTCTTATAGGGTAAACCCATGGATCTATGTGAAGGTGGTAGCTTGGCAATATCTAGAAGAGGCTCTTGAAGAAACTGATTATCATGACCCTAAGATGAGAAATTTAGGATATGTTCCTCACTCATATTTAAATTTTGAAATTGCTTTAATATATTATATGAGGAACATGGAGAAACCATTGAATAAATAGAACAACAAAGGTTGAACTCATATTGAGCTCTCTCTACATTTTATAAAAATGCAAATGGTTGAGGGTCACCCGAAATGGTCATAACTTGTTTTTTAATTCAAACTTTAAGCATTGATGAAGAGTAGAAGGGATGGCCTTCATTACATAGATCCAATGACATCTAAGAAGAATATTAAAAGATGTAGGATAATGTACCACATAAAATAAAGTATCCAATATTTTAGGTCCAACCTTAAGGGAAAGAGATATGGTACAATAGGCCTCTTGGAACTTATTGTTGAAATATTTTATGATGATATTGAATTTTGTTAAGTATTCCTCTTTTAATCTAAATTTTTGTAAGAATTGATATGTACAAAAATTGAGGGAAGAACCATTATCAATCATGATTCTCTTAATAAATATATAGTCAATAAGTGTGGTCAAGTAGAGTGAATAATATTATTCTAAGTTTGAGGAAGGTTTATCACCATCAAAAAATGAGATGTGAATATCCCAAAAGATCCTTTAGTGTCAACTATGGCACTCAAAGAAATATATTAGGGAATAGATTGTTGTTTTAGAAATTTCATCAAAGCATATGTATGGTTCGAAGAAGTTTGTAGAAGTTCTAAAATGGATATTTTTTCTGGAGTATTGGCCAATTGCTTTTGGAGATCATATGAAATCCTAGGTTGTTGTTTCAATACAAAAGGTGGAGTCCTTGTTTCCAAAATATTTCTCTGATTATTCTTCAGAACCAAATTGGGCTACAGAGAAAAATTTAATCCTTGTTGAGTTTGTTGAGTAGGTTGAGTCAAAGCTTACCTTCTTGTAGTTATCCCAACCATACCATCCATATTACCATAGAAAGGAGGCTCATTATGATAATCCACTTGATTAGTTATTTGTTGATTGTATTTTGGTAATGGATCCTTCAATATTTCCATGTCTTAATTTTTTTTTTGAAGCTTGCTAGGTAGGATCCTAATTATTTGATGACTGAGAGCTCCCTCTATCAATACATCTTGCATTGATAAAATATTGAACCAAATGTTTCAACTTCTTACAATATTTTTTCCAATGTCCTTCCACTCTATGATATGCATAACGTTGACCTACCTTGTACAAAAGAGTTGTAGTATCTAGTTGTGTTATGGTAGGCCAATCAATTGTATTGGATTCTAAAAGCTATTTTAAAACTATTTCCATAGACATATTAAGCCTTATAAAATTCCTTTGTGTAGGTTTTTGAAGTATTATATTTTGTAGGTTTTTAGTAATATTATTAACAGATCCACTATCCATTTTACCATCACCTCCTATGTGGTAATTCTTATGGCGAGACTTAGTAGGTTTAAACTATTTAACCTTGAGTTGACCTCTTCTGATAAGATCTTGTTCCACATTTATTGCTAAATTAATTGCTTAATCGAATGATATAATAGTAGTAGTTTCTAGTTCATAAGATAATTGTTCTTGTAAATTACCAATAAATATCTCAAGCATATCTTTAAGAGGTAAAGTATATCTCAAGCATCCAACTAAACTCCTCCAATGAGCCAAGAATTCTAAATAATTTTTCTCTTTACCTTGTTTTAAACTATAGACATCTTTCATTGTTACTTACTTTTCAATATAGGCACCAATTTGTTGAACAAACAATTCTACTATTTAGTCAATGATTTTTAAGGAGTAATTAGGTAACTAGTAGTACCACTCTAATGCGATGCTACCAAGAATCTTTGAAAATATTTTTAGTAACAACATGTTATCATATATGATATCATGACATGTTGTTCTAAATATTCTTAAATGCTCTATTAGATCTTTTGTCCCTTTATATATAAGTAAAAATGGCATAGGAAAATGCTTAGGATAAGACCTTGCAGAAAAAATAGGATCCAATGGCTTATTACACATTTTTTTATAATTGTAAGTGAAACTTGAAGGCTAAATCATCTCAACTTTGGATTATTGTTATGCATTATCCCCATATTCCCTAAGGAAGGGATATATGTTTGTTTGGAAATGAGTTCTTGGATTATATTGGATGCATGGATAATATTGTTATATGCATTACCTTACAAAAAGGGATAGCCAACATTTGGTAGTACAGAAGCAAAAGTGTTGATATTAGAATATTGAGTAGGAAATTAAAAACAATTTTGAGTGACACTACTAATTGGATGAACTTGTAGATTTTTACCAATATTGGTGGTTATAGTAGTGGCATCAGTTACTGGGTTACTTGAATTATCAATATGCACTGATTTGAGAAAGGGATTATTTTTATCAAGCACAAGAGAGCTTATTGGGAGAGGAGGTGGGGAAGTCTCACCTCTTATGAGTTGAGCTTCCCGTTCCATATCCTCCAAATTTTATCTCTATTAGCTTTCATGAAATTTCAAATATGCTCAAAGGTTAAAAATATGAACCCACCATTAGGTCCTTCATCAGGATCAAAACTCAATTCAGTTTCCATATTATCTTGTTCTTCTAGATCTATTTTAGGATCCTCTCTATCAATTTGATCATCTCCCATGGAAACATAATTATATTCAAGGCACTTTCACCAACTTATAAGGAAAGGATACACTAGAAGAGGTGAAAGGATAGTAGAGAATACTAACAAAAAGCACACATATAAATATTCATAAATATGTTATTAATGATCTTCAACCACATAAATAATTAATGATCTGGCTTATGTTTTGAAAAAAATAAAAGGAGGTGTTCACATTGGGTTCACCAAATATGTAGAGGGGGAAAATTCCCTACCATGTATGATTATTGGTTGGATGTAGAAGATAGAGCCAAGGTGACCATGGGGTATATTGTTCTCTAGAATCTATGTAAAATAAAAGGGGGAAAGTGTTCATTATAAATGGTTTAAGGACTCACTCCAAGTCCTCTGGTTTTCAAGAATGTTTGATGTATTTGATAAAAAAAAAATGCCTGTGTTTGGCCTTTCTATATCTATGCTATAAAAGATAAAGGACAATGTAGAAATTAAAAATGCAATAAGACAAGAAATAACTCTAGAATGATTATTTATTTGAATGCTTTTCTAACCCTAGGGATTTAAGATAGAAAACATTAAAGAAAGGGCTTAAGAGAAGATGCATAAATAGTATTAACCCTAAGTGCACACTATATGTTGTTTATATTTTCAATGCCTAGAAATAAATTAAAGATATATCCCTTTTAAATTAGATCAAGGGTATGCTACAAAAATATAAGGCACTCAACAAGTAGCCTAAACACTGACTAGAGTACTTATCTTATTTAATGGTTGATACTTACTTTTTATCCTTTATACAACAGTATACAATAATTCCTTCTCCTATAAGATAACTTGGCAAACACTTAAAAAACACTATTAGCATTAGGGGGCCTTCTTAGGCTAATGTATGATAATACTTGGAGGTACAGCAGTCAAGCCACTTAGGTCCCTTTAGTTGAACTTTGAAAATAGATTTGAAAGTTGACTCTTGGAAAGTGAACAAGCATAACAGAATGATAAATTTCAATATAGAGTGTAGGAGTATGCCCTATATGTAATCTATAATGCAAATATAGGGTCTGGAGATATAAAATTACCCCTATATGTGGTCTAATTGAAATCATGCCCCATAATAGGCGACCACAATTTTGTGGATCAACAAAATTGTGCCCCTTAGAGACAAAACATGATTTAACAAAAGTTATGCAAAAAATAAAATACAGATGTGAGAACTCGATTACGTCACCTAAAATTAAATAAATATATGAAAAAAAAGTGAAAATACCTAATAGATAGCATAAAAGTAGACAGAAGGATTAAGACCTCTTGAATAGTCGATATCTCCTTAGGGCTCCAACACAAATCTAGCAAAGTGAGTAATAGCAATAGATAATCCAATACAATAGAAAATAGATCATAATTGTGAGTTAGATCTCTTGCTAAAGAAGAAGAATGTAGATCATTTAGTGAGCATTTTAGAATCACTTGTTGTCGTATTTCTTATCATCATTGTGTGTTTCATAGTGATCTCAAAATGATTTCAAGCCCTCCTTATATAGAAAATTTAAAAGCAAAAATGGGTTGGAAAACCGAGAGCCAACTCCAAACATGCCAACTTAAAAAAATATAGGGTTTCCTTAGGAGAAAACCTTAAAATGTGAAATCATGCCCTGTCATGTCCAACCGTGATTTTGCCTTATGTGAAATCATGCCACATCAAGGGTGACCATTATTTCACATAAAACAAAGGAAAAACAAAATGAAGGGGGGAAATACTTAGCCCTTGCCCTAAGAATGTCTATGGGGTATCCTAGGAGGACTCAAGGAATATTGCCCACTAAAGTGGGTCAATTTTTTGTGTCTATACCTTTAACTTCCTCTTCATGTTGGGCCTTTGAATTTTCTATTTCTATATATCAAATGTCAATTTGAAGAGCCTAAAAAATAATTTATATATATATATTTGGATTCCATGAGTCATTTTATCTTGGCTTACTTTATTGTTAGGTTGATATACTTAGAACTATTTTGCATATGAGAGTGCATTTGGCTAGCCAGAATTTTAATCTCTTTGATGCTGACGTCATCATCATTTGAAGTCTGACACCTTTGAAGGATTTGTAAGTTAAAATGCTAGACATCGGATACTCGATCCAATGGCTTTGAATATTTTTTGCTTTATGTTATTTTTTAGTATGCTAAATATTTTATGTTATTTTGCTAACATTAGGATTGTAGTTCATCCGACTATCTCTACTTGTATTAATTTCTTAATTGTTGGGTGGAAGATGATGGATGTTAGGTCTTGTACATTTTCTTTTTCTCCTCAAAAAATATTGGACATTAAATTTTTGTTGTCTTGTTGCTGACATCAATCTCTTCTATATTCAGTAGGCTTTCCATACTTAACCATATTCTATTTTGCTTTCACTAGGTGCGAGGTTTAATTCCTTAGCACACAAATATTATCTAACAACCATCTAAATGGTGAATTTTCATCCACCCTAGCAAGTTTTACATTCAAACACACATATCTATACTCCACATATTTCAAAAATCTCCCAACCTACTTTATATGCTTTAGAATCCTCTTTTGTTGATCTTCTAGACTATTGCATGCTCATTGTTGCACTAGTTTTTATGAAAATAACTATATGGTCTAAACTATACCACATAGTGAAAGTAGGTGATAAAATTTACCTACTTTATTGGAAACTTTTGAATATTTTTGCTTGCAAAATTGAGAACCTAGAATGCCTTTTCTATGGGATAAAAAAATTTGAGGGGAGGTGGATCTTGAAGATAAGATGATTATATAGTAAGGGACACACAAAAACAAAGTGGTTTAGAGAATAAAAATGATGAAACTAATTTGGAGATGTAAGGGAGGTTGGTGGACTTAGTAGCTATAACAAGGCCTCTAAAAAACCCATAGGGACCGATGTATTTGCTATTTTTATCCCATTCACCTACAAAATACGTGATTCATTATAACATACAAAGGAAGAAAAGTACCAAAGGAATATAAGGTCAGGGTTTATGGAGATATACAATTAACAAAGGTGACTAGGGAGGCAAGGGTCACTAGAAAAATGAATAAGATGGTTTAGTATGTGGAATGGAAATTCATTGGGAATTGAAGTGATCGAGTTTAGTGGTTGGATATGTAGGTATATAGGGTGAGGATTCATGAAGGCAAATGAATACTATGAATAGGAGAAAAATAAAAGAAGACAAATATACCTATGTGCAAGAATCTCTAGCAAAATTGAAAACTTCCTAAGCATATTTCACTATAGTTGGGCATTGCTTTAGATCCAAAGAAGTTGGTTTAGGTGAATCTTTACCCATGCAAACCATATTAAGAAAATATTCTAAGTGTTTAAAATCATTCATTCTGTCTCCACTCTTTTCTTTGCAACATCATGTAAGTGGGACTCCTCTGTGCTATTAGTATCCATTGGTATATTATCCATATTAAAAAATATATATAGCTTGCTAAAATTATTGCAAAAATGCATGCATTAGATGATCACACCCTTCTGCTTTATAGCTAATTTTTCAAGTTGTTGATAACTAGGTTCTCAATTGTACTAGTTTTTTTTTAGTGTTGGCACTAATTTCTTATAGCTCATCATCATTGTGATACTTCTAATTTCTTTTTTTATTATTTTAGTTAGTGAATATGTGCCACAAAACTATGATTAATGCATAACTTTTTTTATTTTATCACTTTGGTACCGTAGCACATAGATCAACTCAGTATGATGTTTATTTTACCAAACTCTATTGCCAAGCATCATATGCATTCAACTTACACATATCAATGTGCCTCATGATGTTCTCTTACTGATATTATCCATATATCTTCATTATGAATATACTTAGAGCATTGATTTCACACATCACTACAACTATGAAATGATCATGATCACCAAATGATATGGGGTTGCTTTTCCATTGGACTACAGAGTCAAAATCATGGTAGAATAGGAAACTATGATGAAGAGTGAATGTGGCAGGAAGATAATGGAATAAAAAAGAACATAGACATCTCTCTATCCATAATTAGATACTTGAATTTTAAAAATTTCAACAATTTCTTCTTCTCATCAAAAATCCATAAGAATGGAGTCAATGATCCCATAAAAAGAAGTAATCATAATATAATTTTAAAATAGTGCATCAACTAGTAAATAAGAAGCAGTAACACCAATAGGAAATAGAGGGCCTAATAAAGTTTGTAACTAAGAAAACACAAAGGTTAAAACAAGTTTAAGAGTTGTTGAATAATCTCAATAAAATAAAAGGTAAATAAAATAGTTAAAGGACTATCAATGAATCTTACACAAGTATATATCATCTTGGGTAGTAGTATGATGATGAGAAGGAAATTTCAAAGTTGTAAATAAGACGCATGCATACTATGTCCAAAAATGGACTAAAAAAATACCTATCTTAGTAAAGAGAATGAGAAATTAAAAATATGATGAAGGAAAGAAAACATGCACCTCAAACATGGAAGAGGTTAAGTTCCTATGGGATAAAATCTAAATCAATATTTCGAACACAAAGTGCCACTTTGATTTTTTTTTATTAGAGTAGGCACCATCTTCGATCAAACTATAAAGGCTATATAGAAGGTAGAGGATGAGTTGTATATTAAGAATAGGTACCAAGATATGAGTAAACAATTATCCTCAATGATTGTAGCATAGAAACAACAACTTTGATTGATTGAAAAGAATATGGTAGTCAAGCAACTAAAAGTAATTTATGATATTAAACAATGAGTATAGTTACAAGGACACCCTCATCCCCTTAGAAAATCTAATTTTGAATATGATCAACAAGTTTCAAGAATTGATAAGTGTTGTATTGCTAATGGTTTTTTATGAACAAAAGAGAATCTTCAATGAGGACAAATTACAAAATATCCTTGAGCTATAAAATTCCAAGGTAAAAGCTAAAACCTCTTCATGCCAAATAGATAGGATGAGGCCACTAGTTGAGAATCTAAACGGGTTAACCAAGTATCTAGTGGGTTTTTCTAAGAGTTACTACAAGGGTGTCATAGGGAAGGCTGAAATGTCCATTGATCCAGATCTTCCAAGAGATAATATATAGTAGGTGTTGCTTATAATACTATAAAATTACTAAGGAGATATGATCATTTTTATGATTTTTAGTAGGATGATCATAATATTGTAGACTTTACACCTCAAAATAGAGATAGGTACTAAGATCTCTCATTTATCAAGATTCATGTTCAATTAGATCACCAAAAATATTGTAGCCCAACTACTATATTAGGATTCTTAATGCACAGAGATATCATTAATATAAGAATTGAACAACTAAAATATCTATAACCCTTGATATGTAATGCAACACTATAGATGCAATCTACTCCAAGAAGCAAATCCATGAGTAATTTGCTCAACCATAAGTGGACCATTGTTATAAAAGGAGAAAATCCATTGTCATTGATATAAGCAGGTAAATGAAACATAAATGATATGTAATATATTAAAAACGTGATATATTATCTCTTTTTTTGGTACCAAAATATATTTACAAGGCTTCTAAATAGTTTTATCTAGAAATTAGAGCATTCAGAAGTGAATCATTTTTCTAAAGATACCTAAAATTAGTAGAAATACTAGAACAAGAAATTTCTTACCTTAGATAAATCCTACATATTTTATTCCAATAAATAGGAGTCATGAGATCCATAAAGTCAAATTTACACTTAGATTAACTCCACATTGAATTTTATCTAGCTTTGTAAATAATAGAGAGATTGTGGGGGACATTCAGTTTTTAATTATAGAAAAATTCTTTGGGATTATGAATACATGGTAATTATGGCATTTTCCTTTTGCCTCTTTTCCTTTCATTTTCATTATTTTATTTTCATATGTGTTGGAGCATATTGTTGTTATTTAATTTATCCATGTTTTGATTATCACACATTCCTTTCTCTGACTATGACCACATTTTATTTTCATCAATTTACTTTTATCTCTTGCACCCTTACCTTAATAATATTTATTTTTATGCATTTAATTTCTAATATTTACTTTTAGTGCTTAGATTATATTAGATTATATTAGCAAGGATAGTGTAGATCCAACCTAAACCCTAAATTCAAGGAAGGTATGATTCTCTTTCTTTCAATATTGTTGATAAAATTAGTGAGGCATACTAAATGATTTTTTCAATGATCACTAGGACAAATAATAAATATTTAAACAAGTGGGGTATAAATACAACTAATATAAAAGTTACCCATGGTTAGGGTTAAAGAATCAACTATTTGATAATAATAAAATTGTACTAAAAAGTCACCTTACAAGGTGTTGATGGACCTTAGGGCAATATAAAAATATCACAATATAAGGTCGATCATGGATTCAAGTCAACATCAATAGTTATTTAATGAATATTTGATTTATTAACATGATATAATTTTTTTGTTTATTATATAAATATAATTTTTTGTCAACTAGATTAAAATGTATCTATTTTGTGTTACCTTCCTTTAAAAGTATATTCAATATAATTATGCAAATTAGGACTCAAAACATACAAGTCAAAATTGATCATACCAAAACCATCATGATTGCAAGTACTAGTAGATGCATAGTTAGGGAAAAAATAACAATTGTGAATTCCATATTTCATTAGTAAAATTATAAAAAAAAATCCTAACAAAAATTAGTAACAATTGCCCTAAAATAAATATGCTCAAACCTAAAATATCACTTGCATGTCACTTGCATTATTAGTGATGTGACCCGGGTTCAATCCCCATGGTGGATGTGTATAAGACGTATTAATAAAAAAAAAACTGTAAGGCAACATCATATTTGGTTGACTATATCTCTGGCTTTGTTGAAGGAGGTGGTTATGTGCATGTCGGTCTGTGTGTTGTCCTAGGATTTATGGTAGTTTCTATTCATTCTCTAGGAGCTTGTGCTGGCCTCCATGCTATGCTTGCTCCATGGGTGTTATTATGTCAGATTCTCCTCCCTTGGATTTGTCTAAAGCTGGTGGTAAAAGTAATGGCTCAAGAGGTGAACAAACGACCCAAGAAATTTGTTCCCAAGGTGTACCATGAGGTATTTTTGAACCTGATTTTATTATTACTCTGCATAAATTCAATAAAGCATGTTTTTGGTTTGAAAACAATACTCTTATAGGGTATTTTTTGGGTCGGATTCCCCCTAAGCATGTCCTTAGGAATTGGATTGAGCAGTATTGGCATCTGTATGGGATTCAAGTTGACCTTGTCCAAAATATCTCTAAGGTTTTTTTAATTTCCAATTTGGTAGTCTTGGTTGAGCCTAGAAGGTCCTCAACAAGGGTCCTAGTTACATTAATAGTTCACTGATCATTTTTTAGTCGTGGAGTTGGGAATTCATAGTTTTTAATTATTTTTCTCTAGTCGTGCCTATTTGGGTAGAACTCTTGGACCTCCCCACTACATGCTGGCCCTTTTTGAAAAACTTGGTGTCCATCCTTGGTGAATTTATCTGTGATGAACCCTCTTAGTTTATTTCGGTCCACCCTAGCACGATAATGTGCATCAAGATTGACCTAGCTAAAATTCTAAAGGAGTATATCACCATTCAGGTTGGTTCTACCCGTATTCATCTGCGGGTGGTGTATATCAACCTCCCTAATATATATTACCACTACCAGTCAGTCTCCCATCGCATTAAGGATTGCTCATTGATGGCTAAAAAATTCAAGGCCAAGACGTCTACCTTGGCAGCTAGTGTTGTATTATCGCCCACTACCTTGCAACCTCCATCAAAATATTGTGAATGGACTAGGGTTTCATGCAAGAAATGAAAAGGTAGCAAGCCCACTCAAGTGAGGAACATAGTGGTCACATATGCTCAAGCCCTAGAGCCTAAGCCTCCCATGCAGCCACCGATTATGGAGGCAACCTCTGTCCACTCTCCTCTTATGGATATTGAGTCTGTAGACCATGATGAAAAGATTCGATCCACTATACCCTTGGGTTCTCCAGACTAGGTAGGGGCTGAAGGAAGTTTCTCTCAAAATTTAAGACAACAGTCTTGTAGTCCCGTGCGAGGTGAGCGACTTGATCATTTGGAAAAGCAGTGGCAAAATTATCTATTCTCCACCACCATGGATGCATTCAAGAATAACCCCTATCACCTATTTTCAGATAATACAACTGAGGCCAGTGGGGGTATGCAACTTGACTCTTTTTAATGTTGTTTCTTTCCTAGAATGTGCATGGTTTGATTGATCCTGTTCATCGTTATATGGTTTGGGATAAGCTCACTACCTGTTCCAGTCTCTATGGTCGTCCAAATTTTATGTGTTTACAAGAAGTCAAAATGATAGGTTTCAATTTGCAATCTACTTGTTCTATGTTATGGCCTGGTAGTCAGATGTATGCTACCAACCATAATCATGGTAGTGGAGGTGCTGTCATTTTGCTTAATAATAGGTGGCTGACCAATTTTTTCACACAGGGTTTTCACCCCTCCCATCATGCAATTTGGATTCTGCTCGAATTTGGTGGTATTTCCTTTAGGATTATCAATATTTACACCTCTAATAAGGTCCAAGATAAATGTGCATTTTAGAGGTGGTGTGCTTTGTCCTTACCTATCGTGGTCTGGCAGATGTATGGTGGTTTCAATATGGTCAAGAAACATTACGATAAAATGGGTAAGCTCCCCAATAGGTGGGCCTCAAGAGAGTGACATGCTTGGTATTTTATGAAAACTAAATTGGGGGTCTGATCCCAGTGGTTGTTTCTATACGAGTCAATTTCTCGAGCATTTGTGGTTCACGTGGTCTAATTTTTAGTCAGGCCCTGCACAAGTTTTAAAAATGTTGGACAGGGCTATGTTGTTAGACCAGTGTGAGTTTTATTTTTCTCATCGGATCCATTCAATATCTTTTTTTGAAACCATTTTTGGTATGGTCTCGTATGATCATTCCCCCATAATGTTCTATGTTCATGTTTCATCCACCCATCAATGGCCTACTCATGCTCAATTTTTTTTTAACACTTATTTCATGCAATATGAAACCACTATTTGTCACATCCCAAGGATCTGGAACATTGTACCTAGACCGAATGGAGATTCATGATGGATTGAGCGGTGGAACTATGACATTTTTTGTACCACTAATCTACTCAAAATCCTAGGGAAGAAGGTGGTGCAGTTGCATCATCACTCTAATACTGCTTTGTGTAATGAGATTGCACATGCCTCCTATCTTAAGGCCTCTCCTTTTGACTCTACCATTAAATCCTATGTCACTCAACTCTGGTATGAGCTCAAAGTGGCTGAAGTGTACGAGGCCAGAGGGGCTCAAATTCAAGCCATACTTCATTGGATCAAAGTGGGTGATCACGCTTCTAAAGATTTTTTCCAAAGGCTCCGAAATCCACATCACTCCACTCAATTCAAATATTTATTGGTTAATGGGCTTTGCACCACCTCTTTTCCTGAGATAGCAGTTGAATTTACACGACATTATTTTCATATTTTTGTTGTTTAGCCATACACCCCTGAATGAGAATTAGCCCTTCAATGTTGCAAAGAGTTTATACCAACTTACCTCTCTCTAGCGAAGCAAAATTAATGTGAATGATACCAATCATAGTAGGATATTGAAAATGCCTTGTTTCAAATGGTAGACGTGAATGCCTTAGGGCTTGATGGTTTCCCTACAAATTTTATAAAACTTGTTGGGATTTTTTTGGTCCTGACTTGCATAAAGTATATTTAGAAGCCTTGCAATATGGCTCCTTAGGTGCTTTATCAATAAGGGCAATATCAAGTTTATCCCAAAGTTCGGGGATGCAAAAATCATTACAAATTAGAGGCCATAACTTTTCTTAATGTCAGCTATAAGATCATTACCAAAGCACTTGCTTTATGGATTATGCCCTTGCTTCCCTCTATTGTGAGTCCTGAGAAAACTGGATTTATCCAAAATTAGTATATTTTGGACAACATTCTCGTTGTCTGGGAAGGGATGAAATGGGCTCACAGGTCCAGTCAATATACCCTCTTCCTAAAGCTTGAATTTGAAAAGTCTTATGATCGAATTGAGTGGATTTTCATTTTTTCCATGTTGGAAGCTCTTGGATTTGGTCCTCAGTTTATTTCTGCTATTAAAATGCTTTTTTAGGATGCATCATTCATAATTTATCTTAAAAAGTTTCAAACTGACGCTATTGGATTGCATAGGTTAGTAAGGCAGGGCTATCATTTGGCCCCCTCACTATTCATTTTAGCAGCAAAATATTTTGGTTATATTTTGTTTTATCATGGTTATCTTGGGATGTTTCGGGGTATTTCCCTTCTTGGGAATGCTAGTCAACTCATTTATGATCATTTTTCTAATGATTCCTTTCTTACTTTGAATGATGACGAACAATCCCTTTATAAAGCTCTATCTTGTCTTGATGTTTTTTGCAAAGCCTCTGGGTCTAATATCCAGTGGAGGAAAACCTCATGTTATAGGTAATCCTTACAACCTCTTCCCCACTAGCTTTAGAATGTGCAATGAAGTTGGATTCAGATTGGAGAAGTCTTCAAATTCTTGGGCATTCCTTTTGCCTTTCAAGGCTATCCATCCCAATTATGGTCTTATGTAATCAACAAAGTAGAAAGCAAGTTGGAATATTGGAATGCTAAGAAGTTGTCTCTTTCTGGAAAATTTCAAATTTGCATTAAAGTGTTGGATTCCACACATGTATATTACTCATATTGTTGGATTCCTTCTCAAGCTTGTTACAAATGGCTTAAAAATTACTACGAGATTTTTTGTGGTCTAGTGGATCTGAGAGGAAGGACTTTCACAAAGTGGCTTAGGATATTTGTTGTCTCCCATGACAAGTAAGGGGTATGGGTTTTTTGGACTATAACCATCAAGGGTTACCCCTCTATGCTAAATGGATTATGCGGGCTCTCAAAGGACCTAAAGCATAGAAATTTCTTATCAGACATTGCATCTTGGCTAGGCTTCCCTCAACCATCAAGCCTGGGTAGGAATGGATTTGCCCTCTCTAGTGCTGACCCCAATTTTCATTAAAATACTTGGCTCCTTTGTCATCAAAAGCATATGAAAGGTTTAGCAACAATTAAACCCTTTGATTATTTGGAAGGGGGTTCATTCACATAAATGCCTTTCCATTAATATTCTCAATGTCTGGTGGTCCCCTGTATTCAAGCTTTAGGGTAAGTCATTGGGCTAAGTTTCGTAGGTCCATGTCCATAAATTTTTTAAGCGGGGCATTGCTGCCATTGCAGATTTTTACTCTAGGAAAATAGATATTAGATTCCTTGGAATGATTTAAAAAGGATGTTATTCTTGTCCAACACTGACAAAGATACATATGTTGTTGTTATGGACCATACACCTTTCTCCTTATGGCAAAAATTAGTTGTCAGATCCCAAAAACCGTGGTGGAAATATTGAGTCTGGTATAAGAGCAGTTTCTTGCTCAACTACAAAGCCAGACAGGGTTATGACTGGCTTACACCAACTACACCCATGATGCCCAAACTCAATATCAAATGAGACCTTATCTCATCATCCTCTAGGTGGAAAACCAGATTTCATTCAACCTGGGCATCTTATCTGGAGCGAAAGAAAGTTTTTTTTACCTGGAGCTTACTATATCAGTGTTTGCTCCTTGGTCGTAGACTTTATTATATGAGGGTACCTGAGCGTCAATGCCCATTATGTCAAGAACCAGAGTCTTGTATGCATCTTTTCTGGGCATGTAGACGAGCTAATCTCACAAGGAGTTGGGTGGGTTCTTTCTTTAGCCCGTTTATGTCCCTACAACTTTCCTAGCATCATGTCCTTCTAGGTGATCCCATTCAGTTTTTTCTCCCATTGAGGGAAGTGTGGCAAGTCTTCAGTAAACCTTCTATTTCACGTTTTAAAATCTAGAAACAAGATTATTTTCAAGTAGGTTGCTTCGCCTTTGGATTTTTCATTTGTTAACAACCTTGAAGATTTTTATGATGTGTGGTTTCAAATTTTAGAATAGGTGAAAAATAAGGCTATGGAGCTGGATCATTTGCAAGATTTTCTAAAATACTAGTGCGACACCCCTTATGTTGTCAGTAGGGAGACCCCTGATCGTTCGCCTCCTTGCCCAGCAAGATCATGTTCACGCCAACTCCATGATCGTGCACGATGTCAGCCTCCTTGAAGTAGATCCTGTGACTATGGAGGCCCGTTGCAACAACCAAATATGTACACCTCCCAAAATTTTGTGCTTGTGATCACTTTGCAATCTACACCTATGCCTAATTATGGTTGAGGTACTTTAGGCAACCATGAGCATATTTCTGGATGGTCATGTCCTTATTCTCCAATTACTCATGCTTCAGGCTGGGGTGAGGAGCGTTTTGATGGCTACGGGGAACCATCCACTTCAAATGGATAAGACCCTATCTGCCACATACCCCCTTCTTTAAAAACCTTTTCGACTATAGAATGTTTCTAGTTTGTTGTTGATGTCCGTGGTAACCGTGTGGTGCAGTTTATTTTTCTTTTTTTGTTATTAGGATAAGTTAGTGGCATCCGGGGTGTGATTTTTTCTCCACCCACTATTTTTTTTTTTTGTAAAAAACTTTTATTTTTATAATTAAAATGGCCTTTCATCAAAAAAAAAATTAATGATCCAAAAAGAATTTTTAGATTATTATATAATTAATATCGATATTCATAGGGTTGTAGTATAAGTAGCAAGAATATTTAACTTTCAAATATCCCACCAATATTTAATTATGATGGGTACTATGATAATACAATTTATTATATAATACTATAATAACCAGGTTCAATTAAAAATAAAGGTAACATACTTAGGATATAAGATAGGTTGACCACCACTTTCGATTTCATATGACCAACATTCCTTAAAATAATAATTGTCACACTATTGTATATCCAAATATTGTCCTTATAATTATTTAACCTCATCATTTGGATCATCATCTTCTATGAGCATATTATCTATCTCCTTTTTTAAAAATATATTATAATAATTTTAATTATTAATATTAACAAGAAATCTAATTATTAATATGTTTATTAAAATCATAATTAAATTAGATAATTAGAGAATTTAATTTAAAAATAAAATGTCCTAATAAAAACACAATAATAGCAAGAGTCATTGAGTTCTCCTTTAAAAAAAAAAATTAAGGAAAATTTAGAAGAGAGTGAAGAGCATGTGATAATAAACTATTTATGAACTTTGCACTTCTAATTCAATGTATAACATTGCTAAAAACATAGAATAATAAACATATGATATTTTTTTAGGTTACTTTTAATATTGCGGTTGCTTATATATTTTTAAACTAATACCAAATTCTTAAATAAAGATTCATTTTTACTTGATTTCAAATTGCATTTATACACAAATATAATATTTTCGGGAGGTTCAAGGTTCAAAAAGTGATGTAAGTAAGTGTGTGAAAAGGTGAGTGTATCTCCCATCCATTAGTTGTAACAAAACCCATATCTTAATATAATATTCTTTAATTAATTCTAAATTTTGAAAAGTTACCACGTGATATATATTTGCTTTAGTTTTTATTACATTTAAATAATTAAGCCTCACTTCTTTTCACTAATGAATGTTAATATCCATTGACTTATAGCTTATATTTCAATTGTATTTTTATTCATTTTATTTAAAATAAATTTAAATGGATAATTTAAGAAAACATATGCATGTATATATAATATTATAATTTTATTAATTAATTACTTAGGATTGAAATGGTAATGGTTAAGCATACCATTTGATTTACCCGCGTAAACCTTGTTCTTCCACGAATTTTTTTATTCCCTTCTATGTATCTTTGGAGATGCCTTCTTAGTTATAGTAAGAGCATAATTAATTTAGAAAAATAATTGTTAATTAATACATAAAAATGAATTTGACTGTGAAGTTAAAGTCAGGTAACTGAATTTAAGTAATTGAGATGGATTATCTAACCTTTATATTCAACTTTTAACACGTATAAAAGTTTTATGGTAAAATGAATTATCTCGATCTTATTATAAATGACATGGTAATATATAAGAGTCTATTTAATTAAATTTTATGTAAAATTAAATTATTTAATTAAAATAATTTTTTTTTTTTTAAATTTAAAATATGTATATATTTAAATATATTAATAATAAACATTTTAATAATAATATTTTTTTTGATGAAAAGCTAAATTATATTAATAATAAATTTTAACATGAAAAAAAGTGGCGGGTGGCAATGATCACACCCCTGGAAGAGACAATCCAACCCTAACCACGGGTTGGGAAACCACAAACCAGAGCTCACTACAAACTAGGCAACATCAATCAAACAAGCAGTGAAACTTGCATGCAATCAGAAAGTTTGTGGCTGCACGTCTATGTTGGAGTCCCATGGAATGGCCAAGGTATGCGGTAATCCATCTGTGTGTCCCTGATCCTCATGAACATTTGAATCTTTCCAGCCCTGTCCTCGAGATCTATCAAGTTGGCAATTATGTGCACTTATATCCCTTGCATTCCAGGCACGATCCTGTGTGCCACCATTAACTTCCACCAGCTCATCCCAGGCACCTTTGGGTGGAGAACATGAAGGTGATTGAATTGGCTGTGCATTCCATCCATCATTGTAGGTAAAAATGTCATGTCCCCAACCTCCCTGTGCATGCACTAGACGTGGCAGTTGATGAGACCTCGAGCGGGAACATGATGTCTGTTGTGCGTTGTTTGGAAAAACCCTGCTAACTGAGCAAGGTGCATTTTTCCAGTCATCCAAAAGTGCCTTCATGTGCGCTTGCTCAATGTCAAGTTTAGCCTGCTGATTGCAAATCTGGAACCATGTATCTTGAAACACCTCTATTTTGTCAGCTAGAGAAAATTCATCAGAAGGATTTTGATGCTGAAAAACTATCTTGTTTCTAGATTTCCACATGTGAAAAAGAAGACTAATTCGAAATATGTGCCACACTTTGGACAAGGGAAGAAAAAATTTAATCTTATCCCCTAACAGAGCTTGCCGCCATGTAAGGGATTCATCCCGGAATTGGGAAAAAAAAGACCATCCCCATTCCCAGGCACTCCTTGCTCTTGTGCAGAACCAAAAAATATGAGGAGAAGATTCATCCTCATTACACAATGCACATTTAGGTTTTGCAACTCCCAAGTGCCCGAGTCTGTCTCCTAAGGGTAAACTTTGAAAGAGAAGGCTCCAAGCAAAAATAGATTGTTTTGGCTCAAGAAAAGAAGACCAAACTATCTGAAATCGAGCCTTCCAACCAGAAACCACCACTAGATCTCCCCATTTATCATTAAGTCTAGGGACCATTGGCAACATTGGGGAGAGCCACTTGTAACCCAATTTAGCTGAGTAATTCAACAATGGTATATCCGAAAACCAGGACCAATCTTTCCACCATGGCCTCTGAGAGTGCTGCCCACACTTGTGCCACATGGAAAAGGGGATAATGTCAATTATTGAGTCATAAGTGAGCTTGTCACCAGTGCTCAACTGAAATTGTTGTTTAAAAAGCAGCCAAGGGATCCAATCCCTCGAGGTTTGAGAAAAAAAATCAGAAACTGTAGATATACCTTTTTTAAAAAACTTTTGGGCATGAATCCACGGGACTTGAGCAAGAGGAGTTCCCTGAATGTTAATCATCGAAGACCACCAGATGTTTAAAGAATTGATGGACAGTCCTTTATGGCCTCTATTCCCTTTCCACTTAAGCCAAGGAGTGAATTTCTATCATGATTTCCAAATACTTTTAATCACAAAAGAACCAGAGATTTTCACAAAGACTGGCATTACAATTAGGGAAGGGAGGTCAATTCCTCTCCAGGATTTTTTGTTCAAAGGCAGCCATAAAGAAATACAATGTCTGATGAGGATTTTCCAGGCCTCCGAGCCTTTAAGGGCTCGTATGATCCATTTGGCACAAAGAGCCGTGCCTTGTCTTTTACAGTCAACCATGCCCATTCCTCCTGAAGCTTTAGGTAAACAACACATATCCCAAGCAACCCGGTGAAAACATTTCTTCTCAGCTGAGTTTGCCCACAAAAAATTCCTCAATAGTCTTTCAAGCTTAAGGTAGCATGATTGTGAAGGGACCCAACAAGAAGAGTAGTATGAGTAGAGGCAAGGACCTTAGAACAAATATGGAATTTTCCTACCAGAGACATCTTCTTAGTAATCCAATACTAAAGCTTTTTCTCAAATTTCTGCAAAACATAGTTCCATAACTGAACAGGGGAACCATAAAAGGCAAAAGGGATCCCTAGAAATTTGAACACTTCTCCTGGAAAAATCCAATGCCATTGAAACTATTCTAGCCAAGGAGGGAGCGGGGTAGGGGACTGCCGATAACAAGAAGTTTTTCTCCACTGAATACTAGAACCATAGGCCTGACAAAAAACTTCCAAACATCTGAGTGCTTCCTTCACTGAGTGTTCCTCCTCTAAAAGAGTGAGAAAAGAGTCATCAACAAAGTGACCATTAATGAGCTAACCTTGGTTATCAGGGAGAGAAATACCCTTAATTTGGCCCAAAGAAGCATGCCTAGCAAGAAAATATCCAAAGGCTTCAGCAGCAAGGATATACAGAGAAGGAGCCAAGGGACAACCTTGCCAAATAGATCTAAACAAACCGATTGGCCTAGTTTGATGATTATTCAAAGATAAAATAGCCGAAGCATCCTAAAAAAGAATATTGACAGATTGAACAAACACAGGCCCAAACCCTAAAGACTGTAACATGGAAAGAATGAAGTTCCATTCAATTCTATCATAGGCCTTTTCAAAATCAATTTTCAAGAAGAGGGCTTGTCGACCAGATCGCCTAGCCCATTCCATACCTTCCCAAACTGCAATGACATTATCCAATATATATCTACCTTTAATAAATCTTGTTTGCTCTGGCCTAACAATAAGAGGCAATAGGGGCCGAAGTTTCAGAGCCAGGGCTTTGGCAATAATCTTATAGCTGACATTGAGCAAGGTAATTGGCCTCCAATTTGTTATACATTCAGGATCCCCTTGTTTTGGAATGAACTTGATATTACCTCGATTCAAAATTGCTCCAAGAGAGCCACTGTGCATGGCTTCAAGGTAGACTTTGTGTAAATCAGAACCAACAAAGTCCCAACATGCCTTGTAGAATTCACAAGGAAATCCATCCAAGCTTGGGGCCTTCTCATTGGCCATTTGATTTAATGTCGGGGCAAGGTCATCAACAGACAAATACTTTTCACACTCCTCTCTTTGAGCTACAGAGAGTTTGTTAGGGACAGCATCCATGCAAAGCTTGAGAGCTTCATCCCTCTCTAGAGAAGAAGATTGAGCAGCAAAAACTTGAGTGTAATGCTTAACAAAAATGTCAGCAATACTGGGTAGAGAGGTATGGCAAATACCATTGTCCACAATAGATTTGAATTTAGTGGCATTGCGAGGAGGACATAACTTTTGGAAGAATTCCTTAGAAACTTTGTCCCCAATTTTAAGCCAATGTAGGTGGGCCTTGATTTGAGCACCTTTAGCTTCATAGAGCTCTGCCACCTTGAGCTCATGACGAACCTGAGCAGCATTCCCCTGCAAAACAGGACAGAGAGGGTTGGCTTCAAGCCTACAAGAGGCTTTTGTCAGTTCAGTGCGTAAAGCAAGCAAAGAATTTTTTCTAAACTGAGCAACTTTCTTGCCCAAACTACGAAGAAGGGTTGTGGTTCGGGATATAGCATCATTCCACCACTCAATCCATCCTTCTTCACCAACAGGTCTGTCCCCCAAATTCCAGACTCTTCGAATATGACACATCATGGAAGAATGCTGAAGAAAGGATGTGTTAAGAAAAAATTGAGACTTAATACCCTGAACAGGTACCATAAAAGATAAAATAGTGAACATAATTGGGGAATGATCAGACCCAATAGTACCAGCAATAACCTCCACAACTGGAGCATCACCATGCTTTCGATGAAAATAAAATTGGGTATGGTCTTACAACATAGCTCTATCTAAACGTTTTAGAATCCTTGCCCGCCCAACTTGAAAGTTATTCCAGGTAAACCAAATGTGCTCATCAAAAGAAGCAGGAGAAAGACAGGAATTAGGGTCAGACAAACATAATTTTTTTTTCATAAAAAACCAGGCTTCACGCTCACCAAGGGCCCACCTGTGGTTTAGACCCCCAATTTTATCATAAGCACGCTCAACCATATTAAAATCTCCACAGATGATCCAAACTACAAGAGGCAAAGAAAAGGCACACCATTTCCAAAGCAAACAACGCTTCGAAGCACTATTGGAGGCATATACATTTAAAATTCCAAAGGACATTCCGTCAACTTCAAGCAAAATCCAAACAGCTTGGTTAGAAGGGTCAACCCCCCAATCAACAAAATTCCCATGCCATTTATTGGCCAGGAGAATAACATCACCACCACGACCGGTAGGGTGCTTGGTGGAAAAAATTTGACTATTAGGGTAAATGAGCGCACAGGCACACTACAATTGGAACTCAGTAATTTTAACTTCTTGCAAGAAAACAATATCTGGGCCCCCATACTTGGTTGCACAGAAAGTAATATCATCGCGAACCATGTATCTTCGAACTGGGTCCGTCAGTCCTCTAACATTCCATGATAGACAAATCATTCTGACCTGTTGAGGATCAAACTTCCTCTGACCTCATCAGAGTCACCCAGAATAGCAAGCGACTGAAACGAGTTGCTAGAAAAGCTTCCCAGTTGTCGGTTTTTGTCTGCATGCAGACCCTGCACTGGACTATGAAACCTTCATCTTCGGGCATTCATGCCTTCTTTTTGCTCCAGCTGGTGAGAAACCATGGAGACAGAGAGGATACCATCATCTTTAAGAGCCATCGACATATCTTCAGCCACAACTGCTAAATTGGAAAGGATTTGAGTACTTGGGGAAGCATTCTGGGATGGAACTCGGACATGCAAGGGCGGTTTTATCACTGTGGCTTGAGCATAGGAGCCAGTAGGCTGACCCCCTTGAGGATTATGGACAGAGGATTGGCCTCCCTGAGGGCCTTTACCAGGGACATGCTTGCCTTTCTTGGAGACCACCTTCCAGTCACTGTCAGACCCATCTTTGGTTGGCTCGTTTTTCTCATTAGAAGCTTGATTAACAGGGGTTGGGCCCTTGGATTTAAAATTATCTGCCATTAAGGAACAATCTTTAATATTGTGTGTGGCAGACTAGCACCTGTAGCAAGTGTTTGGCAAATTGACATACACCACTCTCTGGTGGATATTAGTATCACCTACCTTAATATCAATAAATTCCTTGAGGGAATTGGCCAAATCAATTTTCACACAGAGCCGACGGGTAGGCCGAGCATTATAGAAGTGCTGAGGCTCTTCACATACAAATTCCCCAACTTTCATGGCAACATCACGAATAAATGGAACCAATGCCATTGGAAAACCTGGGAATTCAACCCACATAGGGACAACAAGAGAGACACCATTGGCAACCTGGAAATTCTTGTGCCATGGTTGACAAATAAGCAAAGTGCTATGAACATAACAAGGACCCTTGCTGAGAACTTTTTTGACACACTCTGGATCAGAGAACCGAATATGAAAGAAACCTTTGGTCAGGTTTTGCACAGACTCTACAAAGATACCATATGGGTTCCAATAGCTTTGAAACCAGTTTCGTAGAATTGCATCAGAGGGGATACGGCCCAAGAAGTAGCCTATGACAGTATTTTGCTCTAGCCAAGTACAAGCTTTATTGAAACTATCGAGGGGAATAGAAATGTCTGGCACATTACCTTGTGGAACACCGTGGGAATGAACTTTCGAGGTTGCTTGCCCGCCATCCTTTTCTCCATCGGCTTCACCAAACGATGAACCAGGAGGAACCAAATGTGACATATTAAAAAAAACACAGTAATTCCGCCCAAGGTGGATCAATAATGGAAGGACAAAGCAACAGATCCCATCCACTGGCACATGCAGCACTGTGACGAGACCAAAAATCACATATGCAAACGATGAACGCAAAGTCGGCTCGCCTCCTCAGGATGAGTTGCAGAGCAAAACCCTAGTCTCCCAAATGAAAGAAAGACTTTTCTCATTTATAATTTAATAATAATATTTTTATTAGGTGAATAAGAATGACGTTAATATTTTTTGGTGATTGAGGAATTATTATTCCATATAAATAAAGGTGTTAGGGTTTTTTTATTTGTGTGGGTTGGGCATTTGAAATAATATTTTGGATAAATTTAGGGTTAAAGGCTCTTATTGGACTGTTAAGTGGCTTTCTTTTGCTTGTAGAGTGTTGCTTCTTAAATTGGTGGTTCAAGTTTCATATATTCTTCTGTGCATGATTCAGGTCGCTCCTACTAGTTTTATTCATGAGTTTGAATCTATGTCAAGAAGATTTTCATCTGTTAGAAATATGGAGTCTGGTTAACTAGGAGACTGTTTGTAGACCAAAACAAGATGGTGGATTGGGTCTTCGTTTGACTTCTCTTTCTGGTCAGGCAGTGGTGGCCAATTTTTACTTGAGATGGTGCATTTCTCAAGATCATGCTTTGACTAAAATTGTTTTCTTTAAGTATCTTAATGAGGTTGTGAACTCTGATATACCTAGATATAGTTTATCTGGTAAAGGTTCTTTGATCTCGAACACCATTAAGAAGGAGGTGTCTCTTGTTAAGCAACGTTTATTCTAGATTTATCTCAAAGGCTTGAAGGCTCTTTTTTGGCATGATTCTTGGGATGGTTTTCCTACAATATTATCTATGTTTCCTCATTTCAGGAGCTATGTAATTATTTATTGGCTATTGGTTGGTACAGGGTGATGAATTATAAAGATGCAAAATGAGTTGGGTAGGTGGAGGTAGTTCAATGGAAATATCCTAGATATTGGCTGGTAGGTGGTCCTGCTCAGGATAGAGAAGAGTTGGCTCATATTTTGGCTATTAGGGATTGCTCTTCTTTAAACGATGATGATGTCTTGGCTTCGGGTCCAGATACTGGAGGAGTTTTATCGATGGCTTATGGATACCATGTTTTAGATAGGCAACATTTTGTAGATGAGGAGGTTTCTTGGTGAAAATAGGTTTGGAATAAGTTTCTTTGGCCCAAATGCAATTTCTATTTGTGGTTGGATACTTGAAACAAATGTCTTGCCTGGGATAATCTCTAAAAGAGAGGTTTTCAGGGCCCTTCACTTTGTCTCCTTTGTGATAATAGTGATGAATCGGTAAGGGCAATTTCTCTTACAGTGTTCGTTTGCACGAGAAATTTGACAGCTTTGGTGGAGGGTGTGGAAGCAATCTTCTTCTCATACCTCTTTTCTTTTGCGTTTTGGAGGAATTTAGGAAGACATCGTGCTAAAGCTTTCTTTCTTCAAGTTGTGTGGAGTATTGGGTCCTCACGTATTATATGGCAAATTTGGTTTGAAAAAAAATCAAAGAATGTTTCAAGGTAGGAAGTTAACTGTTTATCAGATTTGGGAGAGGATTATTGGTATGATCCAAGAAACTATTTCTTCTAAATGTTAGATCAATCTTCCTTTGGAGTAGTCTAAGATTCTGATGATGCAGGATCTGGGTTTAGTGGATAATGACCCTCGTCCTTCTGTATTAGTCAAGAGGAGAGACCTTAATCAAAAAGTATAGAGAGATGGCAGATGACATCCTCCACCTTGGGAGGTGTTTAAGATTAATACTGATGGCTCTTCCAAAGGGAATCTTGGCCATGCAGGTATTGGTGGTGTTGGGAGAGATAGCAATGGTGTAGTTCTTTTCATTTTTTCCTATTATAAGGGGAAGTAGACTAATAGTTATATGGAGGCCCTTGCTATTTTTTTTTCTTTGAAAAAAGGTTATGCACTAGGATGGCAGAAGATAATCTACGAGTTGGACTCTCATATTATTATTAAATTATTGAAGACTCATAATATTTCTATTTTTCATTGGTTGTTGGCGGCAGTAGCTCGATAGATATTTCAAATCTATAGGCATCTGGAGTTTATTTTTTTGTTCATATTTCCAAGGAATGGAATGGTGTGGTTGATTGCTTGGCAAAATGGGCTTATGAGTTTAAGGAATACTAGAAATTTAGGGAATGGGATCAACTTCCATTGGATTGTTCTCAGCATCTTGCTAATTTGCTTGATTGGGATATGCTTGGTTGAGGCTATTGTTTGTTGAATGTCTTCTGGTCGGGTGCTCGTTGGTATTGGGGGTTTCTTTCTTCTGGCCTTTGTAAAGGTTATTGTTATGTGATTCTCTAATTCTTATAAAACTTATTGATTCAATAAATTTTTACCATTTACAAAAAAAAAAAATGTGAATAAATTGAAACTTTCCAAGAGTTGGATAAATTGGAACTTCAAATTTTTGTTTATTTTAATTTTCAACTGACCTTGTGAAATTTATAAAACTATTAATCTATTTAAAATAATTATTTTAATCTCTTATTTTTGCATTTTTAGGAACATCTATTTTAAAAACACCTATAACAAAAAATATTAAAGTTTATTAAATTTTTTTATTCTTAAAAGGTTTATTAGCTTTTTTAATTATTATTTTTATTAAAATTATTTTAATTATTATTACTTAAAAAATAAATAATGTAAACACAAATAGCTTTCATATTTATTATTTATTTATTGATATGGGGAAAGAAATATACGTCGATGAACGTAAATGTGTATTATTAAAATACGACGATATGCGTGTATCCACGTAGAACCTAAGGCAACTAAAGGATTCGGAACCTGAAAACAAAACAATTCTTCGTCATAGCTAATGAACAAAATTGGACTCTATTGTCTTAGTGTATCGTCATTATCAAATACAGAGGAAGTTCAACCTTAATTTACTCTCAGAGCTGGACGCAGCTGGCACTTAAGACTTTACGACTTTTGACTGCTAGAAGTCTATGAGTGGGCATTCACTTTTTTAAAAATCTCACCGTATTTTGGCTTTTCATTATTCTGTTTGCTGTCCCTTGCCACCGTGTTCCCTGAATTTCCTGTTCAAATAAACAGTGTTCACCAAAAAAAACATATTACAAAGTCAAATAAAAACATCATTGATCTTACCCAGGTTAATGGTAGGGTTAAGTGGCAGGTTCCAATTGTCATGTGCCAACCTTGATAATTAGCTGCCTGTCAATCAATTGTATATATGTAAAGACGTTCTACAGTTCAATGTTACCCTTAACGTGACACTTCATAACTTTCATACATTAGTTGTTTTTTTATCTTATCTGGCACAACAATTCGAGTTTCGAGTACCGGAGCCATTGGTACCATTCTTTGAGTTTTCATTTCAAGTTGTGAAGTAGAGATTACAGTGGCAACTGTAAAATTTAATTTGTGATTGGCTGCAGCTTCCTTAAAGATTTGATCGTGTGACCAGTAATTAAAAATAAGGGAATGTTACAAATTCCTTTATGTACCAAAAATTTAATATTTTTAACTTTAACCTAAATTATATTTACAACCATTTAAAAAATAAAAATAAATAACACTTATAATCCTTTTCTACTACTAAACAACCAAAATTATTATTGCATTCAGATAAAAAGGGTCAGATTCAGACTTTGTTTTTAATGAGAGCATAACCTAGTGGAAGAAACTTCTTATAAGTCTATTATTTTTTTAAAAGATATTATATTAAAAACAGGTGATATAAAAGCATATATTATTAAAGATAAAAATTTATATAAAAAATATTATAATAAATCAATTAGAAATTAAAAGATAAGTTATCTTAAACACATCATAACGACACTGTACCTAAAACTTACATTCTAAACCTACCACCTAAAAGTTTGAAATGCTTTGAAACAAATTGATAGTTAGGAACTTAAGAAGATAATACTATGTCTTTTTTATATTAGTATACACAACTATTCTTAATAGTTTCAACGGGAATCTTCGATTCTTTTATTCAATTATTCCAAACGCGGCACAACGATCGCTGAAGCAGATGCATTTCTAAATTGTATCTATACTATAATCGTAGTTTGTAGTGACTTTTTGGCTCGTGGAAAAATTAATTACTATTTCGTTAGTTTTATTTGTAAATTATTAGCTCGTGACATGATAGACCCACAATTGCACCCTCGTATTCAGCTGCACTGTCAAAGAGATGATTATTGAGGAAAAATATAATTAGCAACCAAAACAATTACAATTTCCTAGATCTGGACTCTCAACATTCTGGTGTCTCTCTTCTGGACCGATGATTCAGTTGATAAGTAACTACTCTTACTCATCTTGTCATGTTAGCTCTAATTTAATCCAACATAATCTGTTAAATCTGCCTGTAAGAAAATTGGCCAATTGATGTGATAAGTCACACTTGGTCTGCAACAACAGTATCCATCCTGTCCACTTGGGTAACATTGGATTTCTCGACCTTCTCTATTTGAATCGGTGGATCAATCCCTTCGCCAATCTTTTGGGTCTCAGGAAGTTCAGTAGAAACAGGTAAAAGAGGCTTTGAATTTCTGTAAATGAAGTAAACAGTGAGCTGAATCATTCCTAGAACGAAGCCAACACTATTAGGCACCTGCAAAGCCGAGAAGAAATGAGGTCACAAAAGGAAGAGGATTCTTCTTGCCAAAAACATAGAATATGAGGAACGACAGAGTGAACAAGATTTGGAAAGAAACAAAAAAAAAAACAAGAACTTACAGCTACGAAGATATCTCGGGTGACTACAGAATATGCAGACCAGACCAATGCATTTAGGACGTTGAATAGAGAGAGCAGAAATGGCATATATTCTACGCTTTTGTTGCGGATGACAAGGTTCTGATAAACAGACAATCTTGGCTAATAATCAGAATATTTACCCTTTCTTTTTCTTTAGTAGACAAAAATGAAATTATATTTCAAGAAATCAAAAGAAAGGAAAGATACGTACCACCACAGCTAAAGGGGAGGCATACATAAAAATGGAGAGGATCACGCACATAGTGCCAACCACCAACTTCCTATCACTGTGAGTGTGTAGCGCACAAATGATAACCACGACTATGATGGCAAAGGCAATCGACATCGCAAGGGTCAACCTCGTTATCATCACCTGGATGAGAATACATCCCAAAAATCCACATTAGAAAATTTAAGGGTAAAATTGGAGTTTAGCTCCCTGCATGAAAAAGTAATTAGGAATTCATTTATGATGACCAAAAGCGTACATTTCCAGAATCTAGTAGTATTAGGCACCAGTGGTTCTGAATGTCACAGTGGTATAAGAGGTTACCTTTGTCTTTCCTGTGGCATATGACAGAAAGGACAGGAGATAAAACATCTCCAAAATAAAACCTGCCCCATTGATTGTAAGGAGCAACGTGCTGTGAGGTTTGACGAATGGGGATCCATAGAGCAACCAAAGAGCACAGGTGAACAAGGTGCTGACATAAGGCGAAGCAGAATATTCTTTAGTGGACTTGTCTTTGTATATCCTCCTGAACGTCACCCTGCAATTCTTAAAAACAACAGTTTTCAGACAAATAAACATTGAGTTGTATCAGCGCGAGATTGCATGCACACAATTTTATGGTAATTCTGAAAAAATATATGCCATTGTTTAATTTTAAACTCGATAGTTTCCAAGGACACCCAACCACTGGTTGCATTGGACTCTAAGAAAATCCATGTAGAGTGTAGGCTGAACTCACATTGGTGACAAGTACAGTGCCAGGGAAGTTCCATTTCCTGCAACACAAATCAACATACAGCTTTAGTCACAAGTTATGTTCACGGTGATCTGCTATCTCAAAGAGTGGGATCTTAGTCACCAAGATTTCAATATGCGCACAAAAACAACTGATACAAGAAATTCTCAGTCAAATGAGCCAAATCCGCTTCTTGTAACGGACAAAAGAAGGGTATGTTTATAAAGTATGACGCAATCTAGGGGCTTCACGCAACATTGAAGTGAATAGAAAAATTACAGTATATTTTATATGATATAAAAATGAATATTTAAAGCTGTAGCTATTACCAACAGACCATTTTAGACATAAATATACTTAATAACACCATTTTCCCGTACAACTTGACCTATCATATAACTTGCGTGCGCTATATATCGTGCTTCTAATTCAATGCTAAATATTAATAGGTTATAGACTATAACATTTCGCAATTATATGCAACAATTAATGAAAAACTAGAGTAAATCATTGTTCACCATTCCAAATTTCCTCTGTATCCTAATGTTTGAACTAGGTAATGAAGTATGTCTGCTCTGTATCCTTTCATTCTAATAAGATAAGAGCATGAATGCCTCCTTAAGACCTTTTGGACATGAAACGAATGCAGAATACTAAAACTAAGTAAATTGATCTATTCACGAAGAAATATAGAAAGATTTATGTCATACCAGCTATTCCCAGCAAGAGCTGGACAGGGAACGCCATGAGAGCAGAGATGATGTCAACAAAAACAACAACAGCACAAGAAATTTCAATATTCTATTTGCAGAATAAGAAATCAAGAGGACGAGTTGGCAAAGACAGGCATTTAAGATCTTTTTTATAGGCCTCTCCCCCTCCACAGAAACCTGGTTCAGACCTGATATCAGCATACACAGTAAAATAAACAACAAATTATAGTAAGTCACTTTCAAATGGGTTGTCGGCAATTGCTTGAAGCTTTACACATCAGAAAAGTTAGATATCTGCTAGATGAAGTCCTTGTCTGTGACTCACCACCAAGATTAAGAGACCCATTTCCGAAAAAGAAACTTAGAATACTACAATCGTTGGGATTACTTGCCAAAGTATAGATTCCTAAAAAGTACAATAGAAGATCAATACACAAAATCAATATATGCTTCCAATGGAATACAGCTCACTAGAAATCAATATTGAGGGGAGAGAGAGGCTACTGAAGGTAGCACTCGACGCACCTACAGCTTTAATTCAAACCATTCCCAGATCCCTTAACGGGACTACCAGGATCTGTAAGTATAGATTACAGTTCCATACAATGAATGATAGGCTTAATTTACACGTTGGATATATCAAGTCATCAACTATGTGATGTTTTTATTCCTTGATTCGCTTCTATCCATGTAGATTACGTGCCATAACCCGTACATTATTAACTTTATCTTTTGGTGGTATCTCAAATATTCCTGTTCATTCTAAACAAAGGTGGATCGAGATTTAAGACGAAAGGTGGATCGAGATTGGAGACGAAAGAAGACTGTTTGCGACCTCAATTTGCATGCAAAACAGCATGCCTACAAGACATCTAATCGTAGACGCAAGTACACACCAGCCTGGTGAGAGTCTTTTATATTTTGATTTCATCTCTCCCTTAGAGAATCTAACCTCAGAATTTCAGACAATTTGACACCCATTAAATCTAATATCATTGCCTTTCTTTATCAAGTCATTACCAAATATGGGCAAGGTGGCCAATCTTTCTTCTTCCGTATAACATGGTCTTTTGGCTTCCTCTAATGAGTTACATCTTGTGGTGATTACTCAAGCATCGTATCTTTCTTATCGTCCACTTTCGTCCATTTTCGGACAACTTAAGGTTAACAATCAGGAGTTATAGTCTTAATCATAATAATGATTCATCAAAATATCATGAAAATTTTTTATTGGCTTACTTAAAATAAGCGTGTTAGCCATACGTCTCTTTTTTCTGCTCTAACGGGGTCCATCTTCTCGAAGAAGACAACTAGAGAGTGGGAAGTAAGTACAGTACTATTATAGAGATAGGTCCTCGTCTACTTTTTAAAAAACTATTGTCGGCTGGTGGAAACTCCCTTTGAGTGAAATTTCATTGGTATATGTCACTGGAAACAATATTATTGGTGTGATGAGCTCGCTGAAAAACATGGGCAGTGACGTTGTTCCAGGTAAACGAAACTCATGTGCCCATTAAAGTACGCTTCTTACCCCTAAACAGTAGGGGACTTGTATTTTGCTTCTTATTATCCAAATTAACTCAGTTCGCATGTCCTCTCAAATATGATTTCATTTTTTCAAAATTTTAACACCACTCGTGTAAACATACGAACTTAAACACAATGCAAAATAAATTTGTATATAACATAAGTATTTTAGGCCCTGATGTCTACTGGAAGGGGGAGAGGTGCGCGAGGATATTTAAGTTGGATTCTCAAATAAACTAAAATAAAATAATAAAAAAATTATATTATTTAAAAATTAAAACTTTTAAAAAACTTCTAAGATCGATTTTACCTTAATATTAAAATTTATAATTTATTTGATAAAATTATACTCGTCTTATTTTAGATTCAATAGTTTTGAACATACATTGTTATTGTTTTAATTTATTTATGATTCAAGAGTTTTGAACATACATTATTATTGTCTTAATTTATTAAATAAGTCACAACCATCTTTGGATCACATTTAATGGAAAATTGGTTTAATGCTTTCCTAGTCACAACATTTTTCTCTTTTAATTTTTAATATAATTTTAGTTATGTTTCAAACAATATAAGAGAGGAGATTTGCTAGGGTTTGTATGCATTGTTGCTACTAATTTGTTTCACAAAATGTTCTTGTTTTAGGTTTTTGTAGGATTTATTTTGTTGTTGCTTTTACTGCGAGCCCATTTTTATTTTCTTCACCTTAGGTAGATAATCTCCATTAATATGGTCTCAATTATCGATGACACTCCATCCCTTGATGAATTTGTTGTTGTAGAGTATTGTGGCTCCAAAAAAACACCTCTCGAAACTTGTTTTAAAAGTATAACACAAGGTAATGTTTCCACCCCTGATATTGTGCTTCCTATGCAAGATTTTGATAATGCATCCAAATCGCTTGAAGAACACATGCTTATAGGGTATTTTCTAGGATATATACCAAATGACACCTCATCTGTCAATGGATCTAGAATGCATAAAAGACTCATTGTATTAAAGTGGAGCATATACAAAACCTCACTAAGAGGTTTTTTTATTTTTAGTTTACTCACCCTCAACATGCCATGGTTGTCTTGAGTAGAGGCCCTTGATATATTATGGATACCCTTTTGGTTCTTGTAATGAAATCTCACTATATTTTATTTTTTTAGAATCCAAAGGGATGTAGGGCCCAAGATTAAAGCAGATGCTTTGTAGCCACTACCAACTTCCAAAATATCCATGTAAAAATCTACCAAGTAGATATCTCTAAAGGGTGAATATGGGCGTAAAAATCCTCATGGTATGAAACCAAGACTATAACAAAACCATCACATGAAAAATCCATGATAGTCCTATTAAGCCCTTTTGGTGATATCTAAGAAGAAATCCACAATGAATAGTTATTGATGAGCCTTTTCGGTGATAACTTAAAATACCACATCATTAGTTAAGATTCAACTTAAAGGAAGACTACTGATGATTCAAATCAATTTACTCTCATTCACGCTTAATTGGGCACACAACCTCTTGTACCCCATTTGTTATCTCTCTACCACACGCTTAGGGTAACATGTAAGTGAGCAAAATGACTTAGGAGAAGTCAAAATCTAAGGAAAAAGATAAGGACTAATGAGAGGTTTGCACCATGAGTCCTCATAAAACATATAATTTCCTTTGTTTAGCAAGAGATGCACTAAAATGGTAAGAAAATTTTCAATAGGATGGATAATGGATCTAACAAATGGAGAATATTTGAATAAAAATGAGAGATATAAGTAATGGAACATAGATTCCCATGAAAGTAGTTGAGATAGAATGTCATACCATTATTAATAAAGGATATAATCATTCACAAAAGAAACTTCAACTTTATAATATGGGAATAGGTAGATGAAATATTAAAAAATATGGAGACAACACCTACAAGAATGGTAGCTCCAAACTAACACAAGCTATTGTAGAGGAAGTCTACATTTAATTTTTAGAATCCCCAAAATAGGCAGTTTAAAGGGTTAAAGTCAGGCAATTTTAGAGGGAAATATTCCCTATTGTAATCTATAAATAGCAATAGCATAGAGTATAGAAATGATCGATGGGTTTACAATTGTATTCTTTTGTAAGCTCTCCCTTCATTTTATTTTGTATAGCAATTGGTTCCTAAGTGGCTTATGGGTAAATCAAACCCTTGCTCTTGGAAAAAATATCTATATTTGTACTATATGCATATATATGGAGGTCTACATCAATTTTTGTATCAATCATTTGTGTCTTCCTATGGAGTGTGTGTGATTGTAGTATTTACATGCTTTAGATTTTGTTGATGTATGTATGCATGAGGGACATACATCAATTTTTGATTAGCCATCTCTGGATTCCTATGGACCCACCTTATATTTACATGCCTACATTGATGACTCCCATATAGACTTAAATATGTTAGAGAGTTGAGGCATTCACTTCTAGAATATAGCATTTAGGCATGTTGTGTAGAGGGATCTTACTAGATCTTTTGGTGAACCAAAATCCTTTTTTTTTGATAAGTTTTTTACTTTATCCCTCACATATATTTTACTCTTTTGAGTGTATGTGTTCCATAAATATCACATCTTAACAAGGATATGATCTTGTAAAAACTTTCAAAGGCCCTTGAGTGAGCCAAACCTTGCACTCTCAATTGTGGCCCTATTATATCACTCGTCATGAGACACAATTATTCTAACTACGATAATAAAATATAACAATAGTTTTATGGAACACCTAATGGGAATCTAGTGACACATCGTTGGTCTCATAATCATGTCGATAAGTTAGGTTTGACTTGGTAAAAATCTGAGCCTACCTCTACTTGTTGAAGTACCTCTCACTCACCTAGTGACTTTGCTCCAACGAATGAACATCAAAAGAAGCCACCATTGGAGATATTATATTGATATTTTTTCGAAGGCCTTAATCTACCTACTTTCAAGACTTCTAAAGTTGTATTCACTTGTCAAATCCACTCAAAAAAATCTAGAAATAGCTAGATAAAGAATCTTTGGTTCAGTTTTTTTGTGTTAGTTTTTTTATAAAGAGTTGTTACTACAACCATTCCACAAATAAGAAGTGTTGTAGACCATAATATGGTTGCTTTACCACCCTCCCAGAACATTCCCTACCTAAAATTATAGATATCCACAAGCACCACCAACACGACATGAAGTATGAAACAAGATTCCTTGGTCTACCATGAAGTCCCTCACTTATTTCACAAGAGAATATCTCACTACCCCATTGAGAATTTGAACCACATGAAAATCCTATGCATAATTCATAATTTATCAAATCAAAGCATTGTTCTAAGACTACTAGCAACTTCTTTCAGGGTAAAATCCTAAGAATGGTATCTCAGAATTTAGTCTAGATTGATAGCTAGTTGGGACCAACTTGACAATATTTTTTTTGAGATATTTAAAGAGAAGTTAAATGAGGTACCACTATTGGAACAATTTTCAACCATAAATAGAGCCCCCATAAATGTGGTAGAATATTTCAACCTTAAATTTTACAAGTCCTTGCATAGGATACCCAAGGAGTTATATCCTTTGTTAGGCATGGCACTCATATACTATTTTAAATCCTTAGATTCTAAAATATTGTTGATGGTTAAAGCTACAGGTGAAAATTCTCTACCAAAATATTATGGGATAACCATTCTAGCTAAACATAATTTAATCTAGATTAGAAGGCTAGCCCCTAGTCATCCTACACCTTTGTATCATAATGCACAATCTACTTAACAACCTAAACTATATGATTAGTCAATGAAATCTTAGGCATCCTAAATCTCACCTATGGTTGTCATTGCCTCACAAAATCCAACCCCACCTACTCCAAAGGACCCCAAAAAGAATACATCCCATAAGTTGCTTACATTGATAGTCTATAAAATACTATCCATGAAGAGGAAATGGAATACCCCAAGGTGCCCCTATCTAAATAGCCCAAGATCTCCTTTCTTGTAAGGGAACTAGGGATATAGAGTTCCTTCTAATTGATATTATAGACCTTAAGTCCAAAGCAGTTGAGAACATGGTTAAACCTAGGTCCAAAGTCAACAATAGTCCTATTGGTAACTCCTCTACAAATAAATTCCTTAACTATGCTCAATAAATATGTTAGATACCCAAGATAAATATTTAATATTATAATATTATATAAATATTATAATATCATATTAGATGTAATTATCCCACATGCATTGATAAGTGGGAGTGTTGGGTAGTTGGGCTTTATAAATATGGAAAACAATATAATTATCCCACATGTATGGATAAGTGGGAGTGGTAGTTAGTTGGAAATTATAAATATAGACAAGGAATCATAAAGAGGATATGAACAGAAGAACATTGTATTGTAAGGATCTCATATTGTGGTATTGTAAGGAGTGTCTTACTTATAATAAAAATTATTGCACAGTGTTTCCCTACATTAAGGGTTGACATATAAATTTAAATAATTGAATTAATTTACATATTAGCCTTATATTGATTTATGTGAACTATTCATTGTAGTTTATTTAATAATTCTACAATTTATTAATAATTTATATGGATGAGCAAAGTAGGTTCATAACAATTGGTATCATAACACTTTCTAGGCCTAATTTTTGTTATAGAAGTATTAGTACCAGAGGATATTTCAAGGTGAAGTTCAGTATAGAAGTTTTGATGCTTAATAAGCATTTACATTAGGCTAATAATATTTTGTAGAATCAAGTGCAATTCTCAATCATTTAACTAAGAGAAGTACTTGGGATAACAATTGCCCTAAAACTAAATTTAAGGAGTACCCTAGAAACCCCAAAGTAACTAGTTTTAGTGTGTCACTAGTGAAAAGGGTCAATGGTCCCATACCATGTTAATAGTATTTTACCATATGAAAGTATACAAATAGTTGTCAGTTAGAGGTAAAACCATGGATGATTTCTCATAATTTATTCCCTAGGGAGATATTTTTATTAATCAAAAAGTAGTACTCATTGAGACATCATTTATGGCCATGCAATTTACCTTGAACCACTAGGAAGCCAAAGTTTGGGGCCTAGTTCATTGCTCAAATTTTTATAGAAGTGTCATGCAATCATTAGAAACAACTTCAATAAGAGTCTCTACATAGTTTCCACTATCTATAATAGTTCCACAAATTTAGTAGAGCAAATAGTTTACAGTCTACTAACAATCCAAAACTAGTAGTTGTTTAAAAAAAAGAAAGATGTCTACAATCTAGTCATAATAAAAAAAATTCTACAGAGTAGCAGTTTGTAGTTTGGTAGTAGTTCCTAAAGTAGTAGTTGTAGTTCGGTGGCAATGCTAAAATACTCAATCTATAATCTGGTATTAGTTAAAAAAGAAAGTGGGGGTTTGGAGTTTGATAGTAATTTGGAAGTGGTGGTTTGTTATATATATATATTGAAAAAATAATAATCCAATATTTGAATTTTTTTGTAGATATTTGAGGTCATGGAGTTGCCAATATTCATTAGAAAATAAGATATTGATGTTCAAGAATGGTGGATGAATTTTAAATGTCTATATTTTTATGATTATTATTGGACAACCTAACATGGTATACTTTTAGACAAAGAAGCTCTTTCTTGGTGGGTAATTTTTATTAATAAAAATCAAAATTATACTTGGGATGAAGTAGTGTAAGCAATTTTTAGTCAATGGGACCCATATAACATGAAAGGCATCAATGAACATAAGAACACATCAAATGAAGGGCATAAGAGTGAACATAAGGCAAAATGAAGTAGGACTTGGATTTTATAGGAATCAAAAAATGTTAAAAATGATCTATGTTTGCATAATGCATAGAAGAAATAAAAAAAATATATAGGCAAATCAACAACTATGTAAAAAATAAATAAAATAATTTACCAAAAAATGAAAAAATAAAAAGAGAAATATGATAGTATATAGACTAAAGGAAGCAATAAAGGCTATGTAGAAATTTTTGAAAATATGAAGAAGTTGACAATAGAGGTAAATAGGCTTCAAGAGGAATACAAAAAAAAGAGTACAAAAAAAAGAGCAAAGAGAACATGATAAAAGGAAAGAAAAAATTAAAATGTGCAAGTTGAAAGAACCTCTTCATTTGTATAAAATAGACCAAGTTGTGGTCAAAATGATTTGTTCAATGTTACAAATTTTCTTTTAGAGGTTCATGGAAACATTTGGAAGGAAAATATCATTATTTTAATTAATACTAGTAGTAAAAATATTTTTATTAATGTCTTTGGCTAAGAGGTTGCAAGTTCAAGCAAATAAAATCAAAGACATATCGCTTGAGGGTGATAATGTTCAATTTTTTTAATATTTGAAGCTCACCATAGATAAATATGTTTTGCATTAAAATTTTTATGCTATTGATATGGATGATGGAGATATTGTTCTTGGTTATGCTTAGTTGCATTCATTGGGTACTATAAATATTATTGTGCAAAAAAAAATCATGAAGTTTTGGTATACCAAAAAGAAGATACTAGTACATGATATTTCTCTACTTAAGGAGCAGCAACCAGGGGATAAACAAGAATATATTGTAGAAGCAGAAGAACCCAAAATAGAATCTCGAGAGAAAATAGTAGAAAAAATTAAGAAACAATAAAAGCAAGGTATAAACCAAATGAGGGAAGAAATAAGGAAGAATCAAGAAAAGTATAACATCATGGTTAATGTTGCAGCATATTGCCACTGACATTAGTAGGAGTGACAATAATCTTGGAGGCTTGGCTTTGGGAAACAATATTATGGTTTTGTATGGAATTAAAAGGGCATCAACTATGAAAGTGTCTAGCAAAGAAAGCATAGTGAATCTGGTTTTTAGATTTATGCAACAACATCAAGGAATAAATGGGACCATAATTTGAGTTTCTAGAGTAGAGCAGCAAAAGCATAGAGTCAACAAAGTAATCTTGTATACTTAAGTGGAAAAAGTAAGCACATATGGATGAAAACGAGTGATACTTATTTCCAGCAAAAAAGAATACCTCCAACACATGGAACCAAAGGATTACTTTCAAAAATTCAAATAGTAGAAGGGCATATCAACATTAGCAAATACCACCATCAATCAAAGTTTCACTGAGATGGATGGATGATCAAGAACGGTAACATTTCATCGTAAGGCTCAAAATATCATATTGTTTAGTCTCCTCTTATGTTTTGAGGATGAAACATTTTGTAAGGAGGATAGAATATTAGGTACCCAAGATAATTACTATATATTATAATATTGTATAATTATAATAATATTATATTAGATGTAATTATGCATTGATAAGTGGGAGTAGTGGATAGTTGGGCATTATAGATAGGTATAGAATCATAGAGAGGATATGAACATAAGACCATTGTAATATAAGGATCTCATATTGAGATATTGTAAGGAGTGTCTTCCTTACAATAAGGATAATTGTACCGTATTGCCCTACCTTAAGGGTTTGAAATATAAATTGAAATAATTGGAGTAATTTACATATTTTCCTTGTATTGATTTATGTGAATTATTCATTGTGGTTTATTTAATATTTTTGCAAATTATTAATGATTTTTTTGGATGAGCAAATAAGGTTCATAATAAAATAACCCCTATAGAGGACAATTTTGTAGAAGATTCTACCTCTTGGTATTATTCGCCCTTCAATAAATTCCACAACCAAAGTAATATAGGAGAAATATATCATCTCCCAGCCATTGCAATAACTAATATAATGTCATTCCAGTCACCCACTTCATACTCTAGTGTTGGGGATAAGATACACGAGCAACATATCACCATACCTTACATTTCAAAGCTTAACTATAACTTTCATGATCAAGTCTTAGTAACATGGGATGAGGAATAAATTTATATAGTATCTAATTATATGGGCAATCTAATGGCTAAGAGACCATAGGTCCAATTGGACTATATAGTATAATTTAAAAAGTGGGTAATGGAGGAAAGAGATGGAGATAACCCAACAACCACTAGCAGTCAATGCAAACTAGTTCAAGCAACACTAAAATATCTAGTTGTGATATCTTATTGGCCAATGGAATCTATACCTAATGTTATTCCTCAACAAAATAGTCAAATATTTCTAGGTGACTAGGCCAATTGACAATGAATTAGGACTTCCAGTATCCTTGATACCAAAAGTCCTAACGTTTATTAAACAAATTCCCCAAATGGTCCTATGGGAGTAGACCTCACTACCAAAACCAATCAAAAACACCTAATTCATTGTAGAAAGTTTGAGATTCATCCCACAAAGTATGGTATCCCTCATATCCTTCGACATAGTGAACCACTTTAAAAATTCCACAATACCAGTCTTATGTTAGGACATTCTAGCCATTCCAAGACAAAAGGAGCACTTACAAAAATCCTTGGAAGAAGAAAAAATTGAGTAAAATATCCATGAGCTACAACAGCGCTACAAATATCATATTTCATATCTAGCAAACCCAAAACCCCCACTTTATCTAACCATTGTATTCTAAGATAAATTTATTTACAATTGCATCATATATATTGATGGTAGCACATTCATCATGCTAAAAGAGTAGTGAATGCATTAGGCTTAGGATATTAGCCTATAGGTAAATATATTGTGTAGCTAGATGGAATTCTGGTTGAAATATTATAAATAACTGAAAGACTTATGCTCTATATGTATGCCTACCCAAGTCAAAAAATTAAACAGGATGTATCCACAATTGACCTCCCCCCATCCTTTTGCATCTACCTATCAAGGGTATTTATTATAAAACTAGGAGGGTATTTATATTTGTATTGGTCCTTAATGGTCTTGATAATACCACATGAGATTAGGATTAAGTTTCCAATAGAGCTCATATATACTTATCGTGTGGAGGAGCTACCCCCATTAGAATGGAACAATGATCAAATATTGACAACTAAGGAAGCATGACTTACCCCATGTGTGGTTGATTAAAATAAAACCATGGATTAAAGAGGACCAAATGACCCAATGGGCAACAAAAAATTGTCATTTACATCCCCAAAAGGTATACAACCTTTCCCCCAAATAAAAGGGGACAACATAATTATATAAATATGTATATGTGTGTGTGTGTGTGTGTGTGTGTATGTGTGTTTGTGTGTGTGTGTGTGTTTTATATGTTTTTATTTTCTTAACCAATTTTGATGTAGGATGAACATTTGTGAAATAGAAAGCACTAATTAGCCATTAATGGAATCACTTTTTGGGATAGTTCCAAATCAAGTGGGTAATCAAATAAAGCAAGATGTCAAAGTCTCAAGAGGTTAAAAATTGATAAGAGAATATTATATAGCTAAAGGGTAGGGACAATAAAAATAAAGAAGGTAGGGTTGAGATAGAAGAACACAAGCTTATACTGATAGGGGGGGTGAATAGTATAAGACCACATTTTATTTTTCTTTTCCAAACAATATTATGCAATATATCAATGACAATATCAACCATAATATAAAATCAATTCATAAATCACCACACACAATAGAGACACCAATTTAATATCATTCACCCAATGTGGCCCACTCCACAAAGAAAATGTTTCATTAAATTTTCTCAACAAATCTCTTGGGAATCCTTCCCTATTACAATTTTTATGGAACTTTTTCTAAAGGAGACACCAATACCCTAAACAATTTTGTGGATCTATATCCATAGGAGAACTTTTTCCCCTCTACTGGTTCGTTGATCTCTATCCATAGGAAAATTCCTTCTCCTTTGTTCTGGTTGGTGATCTTCTAGAATATTACTACCTCCACTGCACTAGCTTGTGGATCGCTCTCCACTGAAGACCTCTATCCTCACTTAGAATACCTCTATTCTCACTAACCTAGCTAACAGATCTCTATCCATTGGATATTGTTGTCCTCTACTCTATCAACTCCAAATCTTACTCTCAGCTCTGCTCATTTTTTATCTCAAATATTTACTAAATACTATCCTTTAGTCTAGAACGAATCTGCTCAATATATATTTCAAATATGCACTAAACATTGTCCTTTGGTCTAGCACAAATCTACTCAATATCTATCTCAAATATTTACTAAATATTATCCTTTAGTATAACACAAATCTGTTCAATCTTTGTCTCTAGTATGGCACAAATCTATCCTTAAATCTGCACCATACTCTATCCTCATTTTTTTCCTCAAGCCTTAAAACAATGCTTGATCCAATCACAAAACAACTCTGTTTAGATCTACCTCAAGCCTTACCACAAAGCTTGAACAAATCAATCAATCAAATTTTCTTTCAAGTCTTCTCAAAGACTTACCTCAAATCTATCCACAAGTTCTCTCAAAAACTTGCTCAATATTCTCAACAAGTCTTCACTAAGACATACCTGAAATCTGCTCAACAAGTCCTCTCAAGAACTTGTCCCATATGCTCAACAAATCCTCACCATGACTTACCTTAAATATGCTCAACAATTCCTCTCTAGAAATTTTCCAATTTGCTCAACAAGTCTTCACTATAACTTATCCAATATGCTCAACAAGTCTTCACCAAGACTTACCTCAAATCTACTCAACAAGTCCTCTAGATTTCAAAAAAGCTTATTCAAATCAATTGTAAAACTTGCATACACAACTCAAATTAATCCTTTCATAAAACCTCTTCACTCACACAAATAAGTTTCATTCAGAATCTTGTTTAACCATAGAAACATATAGATAATGGTAAGAGACTTAATGTGTTTCACACTCATAAATAACTCAATCACTTTCAAACTTTATTTCAAATCAATTCAGAAATAAGATATAATATGTTATACAAAACTTGATCTATCACTCCAATGGTCTCAACCAATAATGCTCAACCAACCTCACTCTCAACCAATAATTCAATGAAATACAACTTACTTTCAAATCCTAACCAAGTGTTTCACTATTCTTCCAACAACTCCAACTATGGAACTCAAACCTTGACTCAAGATGATTCCAAATTCACATAACAATGATACTCATGTTCTTTCATAAAACCTAACTCAAGATAGTTTTCAATTTCACATAACAATGATACTCATGTTCTTTCACATGCCCTATCTCAAGATAGTTCTTAATTTGACATAACAATGATACTCATGTTCTTTCACAAACCCTAGTCATGCACATGAAGGCTCACTCAAATATTTCCAACAATTCTTATCAAATGATCTCACATAACAATGATACTCATGTTCTTTCACAAAACCTAATCATGCACATGAAGACTTAGTCAAATATTTACAACAATGCTTATCACACAAACCTTTTCACTCTAACTTTGCATCTCACAACATTCAATCAACTATTATTTCACTCACAATGAATATGTGCCCATACCTTTTGTTTTGATGGAGATATATCTTCAAAATATGTCTTAATCACGATCAAATTCTCTTTGCCAATTTCAATGTTAGAAACCAACAACCTAACTCAAAATATTCACAAAATTATTCTCTCCACTAATTAATTCACCATACAAAAATATTAGTTCTCAAGTACACCTTATAATATCCAAACTTCACAAAATAATATTCACTTCACAAATAATAAAAACTCCTTTGATAACTCTTTATAAACCCAATTTTTACACTTTTTTTTTTTTTTGGTAATTAAGGATCAAATTCATTGCAAACGGGTTTTCAAGGTTGACCCAAAACCTTTTACAATAATCAGCACAGAGCTGTTACGGATCAAAAATCAATATGGAAAGACTGTCTTAGGCTAATAGTACCCATCTGAAACCCCCTTCTGAAATAGCTTCACGCACCTCGGCCTTCTGCTTTCACCTACCCTCACCTCCACGATTTTGCGACAAGTCACGAAAAAGAGACAAGTCACAAAATCGCGATAGCAAACAACCACAAGCATCATTTTCCAGCATCATCGCGATTTTGCAACTAGTCGCGAAAATTTGACATGTCACAAAAATGTGACATGTCATGATTTTGTGACATCAAACAGCCAACAGCTTCCTTTTCCAGCAACTCCGTGATTTCGCGATAGGTCGTGAAAATGCAACATGTCACAAAATCACGACAACAGATAGCCTTTTGCTTCAAGCTTCATGCAACACCGCGATTTCACGACAAGTCGCAAAAATGTGACAAGTCACGAAAATGCGACATGTCACGATTTTACGACATCTCTTTGCCTTCTGCTTTGCTTGCAAGTCCGACCGTGATTTTGCAATAGGTCACAAAAATGCGACATGTCACGATTTCGTGACATCTTTCTGCCTTTAGAAACAATTCCCAACAACTCTACGAATTCATGACTAGTCACAAAAATGCAACATGTCACGAAATCGTGACATCTTTCTACCTTTTGCTTCATTTTCAGCATCTTCGTGATTTCGCGACAAGTCGCGAAAATGCGACATGTCGCGATTTCGCAACATCTTTCTGTCTTCTGCATCGATGCCGCCTCAACGTCACAAAATCATGACATAATCATTGGGTGCTTCCCTCTGCCGCTATCGGTCGCGAAACCATGACAACTTTCCATACTTAACTTTTTCCCGCATTGAACACCGCAAAAACGCGACAAGTCACAAAAATGCGACACACCGCAAAATTGCGACAAATTTCCTCTAAGCTTGTCACTGCTTCTTTTGGGCATGATAATGCGACATGTCACGATATCACGACATTTTTTGGTCAACACTTCTCCTGCTCTATTTTGACTGTGATACGTTGACATGTCACGAAATCACAACATTCTTGCAGGGCGCTCCCCTCTACCTCTGTCAGTCGCAAAATCGTGCCAAATTTCCATACTTAGTTTTTTCAGCATCGAGCACCGTGAGAACACAACAGGTCATGAAAATGTGACAAGCCACAAAATTGCGACAAAAATTCCTCTAAGCTCTCCACTAGTTCTTTTGGGCACGATAATGTGACATGTCGCAATTTTGCGACATTTTTCGGTCAACACCTCACCGCCTCGACTTTGACCGCGATACGACGACACGTCATGAAATCGTGACAGTTTCCTTCTGAACTCTTCACTGCTTCTTTTGAGTGAGATAATGCGACAAGTCACGATATCACGATAATTATCGATCAAAGCCTCTCCTGCTCTACGTTGACCATGATACAGCGACACGTCGTGATATCACGACAGTTTTGGTCCGAGGTCACACTTGCCTTTTTTTGTCGTGAAAATGCAACAGGACTGCTTCGAGAGACAGAAAACTCCTCTTCCTTTTCCCAAACTCCATAGATGCATCATCATTGGCAATCATTTTGGATAATCTTGTCCACATCACTTGGAACCCCGAGTTCCCAAGTGACCAACCCATCGGCTTCCACCCCTAAATTGGCTAAGATATTAGCAGTTTTATTAGCTTCCCTAAACATGTGATGGGCCCTTCGCTCATTCCTGGATTTGTAGAGGATCCTAGCCTCTTCGATGACAGTCTTAAACTGCCATGAAGGAATTTTCTCGTTGCTGATAAGGTTTATGATGTGCAAGAAATCTCCTTTGATGATAAGATTATCCTCAATCTCCTGAGCCATCTGAAGGCCCCTCCATAACGCTCTTGCTTCCGCATCGTTGTTAGTCCTTGTTCCCAACTGCTCAGAAAAGGCCATCACCAGAAAGCCTTGATGGTCTCTCACTACTCCTCCAGCCCCTGCTTTGCCAGGGTTACCTTTAGAATCCCCATCAAAGTTAAGCTTGAGCCATCCAACTGGGGGCGATTTCCACCTGACATCTACTCTAGGATTGATCTTGGGGGATAAGGGTTTCTCAACCAGGGTAAGATTTAAATAGTGGGCTATCAGTCTCTCCCAGAGGGGGAGATTGCGAGCTTCATAAGGAAAAAGGCTAATGTTTTCACGGGAAAAGGTAAGGATCTTATTGGTGATGGAAGTAACATCATGGCTTGACTCATGGAAGCCTCTATGGTTTCGTTCAAGACAAATCTACCACAAAAAATGGTGGAGACAGATCTTCCAGAAAAACCTCAACCTAAGGCTTACGAAGGGATTTGGCCATTGATGGAAGAGGTCAATGATGGTGGCTGGTCTGACCCAGCAAATGCTAAAGGCTTGAAATAACCTATTGAGGATGCTCGAAGAGATTGGGAATTCAAGGAAAATATGGAGGGTGGACTCCTAATTTGCCCTACACAAACAACAACGGTTAGCAACTATCAAACATTTCCTTATCAAGTTGTCAAGCGTAAGAATCCTACTTTGGATCGCCAACCACGAGAACATTGCAACTTTAGGAATAATACCAACTGATTCTGGAGAATGGGGTCCTCAGAATCTACCATTAGCATGTAAGCAGATTTGACTGAGAACTGCCCATTTTCGAAAGCTGCCCAAATTACATGATCCTGCCCAGGACTCATGGAGATGAATTGTTGATGCAATATGCTTTGGATTTCTTCTGAAACGGCTTCAAATCCTAGAATCCTTATCTATTTCCAAATAAGCCTACCTCTGTCCTACCTCATGAAATTAGCTACTTTCCTTCCATAGAGATCCTCTGTAATTCTTTTGGCCCTCGCTAGATGAGGAACCTGAGATAACGCTTCATCCTTGGCCCACCTGTCATCCCAGAACCTGATCTTCTGTCCGTTACCTAGGACCCATCTTAGGCCTTTCTTTATGACCTCTCTGCTTGATAGGATTGCTTTCCAAAACACAGAACCTCTCCTGTGCACCATATCATCTAAGAAATCAGAACCTTGAAGATATTTCCTTCTAATTATGGCAGTCCACTCATTCTCCTCATTGTTAATAAGACGCCAAGCTTGTTTAGCAACTAAAGCTGTGTTTAGGTGAGCATCTCTTCTCAGTCCTAGCCCCCCATATTATTTTGGCCTACAAACCTTGCCCTAGCCCACAAGGTGGATCCTCTGTTTTTCCTCTGATCTAGACCAGAGAAAGTTCTTTTGAATCTATTCAATTTTTTGGTGAATTTTGGTCGGAGCCCTAAAAATAGAAAGAAAATAAACCGGAATGCTCTGTAAGGAAGCCTTAGTGAGGGTGAGTTTCCCGACCTGAGATAAAAAATGTCCTTTCTAGCTAGCCAATTTTTTTTGGATTCTTTCAACCACTCTATCCCACATAGATTCACACGGAGAACCGTAGAAGAGGGGAAGGCCTAGATACGTAGTAGGGAGAGTCACTATCGAACATCCCAAGATTTGAGCTATTCTAGCTTACCTATGATTTGGGGTGTTAAGGAAGTAAAGCTTACTCTTGTTGAAATTCACCTTTTGACCCGCCGCATCCTCATAGAGTTGGAGAATGTGCTTAATCCTTCTAGCTTCAACCACAGATGATTGGGTCAACATCAAGGTGTCATCCACAAATTGTTGGTGACTAATAGGGTTGATGAGAGAGGTTGCTTTGATTCCCGAGATTAATCCAGCATTGCAAGCTGCTTTAATAGTTCTACCCAGAGCCTCTGCTACAATGACAAACAACATTGGGCTTATTGGATCTCCTTGTCTGAGTCCTCTGTGACTCTAGAAGTACCTAGCTATTGTGTCATTGACCAGAACTGAGAACCAGGGTTCAAATATGCACTCTTTTATCAACCTGACCCACTGAGGATGAAATCCAAACTTCAGAAGAACAGCCGTCAGAAAATCCCAGTTAATGCAGTCAAAAGATTTTTTCATATCAAGCTTTAGGGCTAGGACAGCCTTGTTGGTTTGACTTGCAGAGTGCAAAGCTTCATGGACTGTGATCACACCATCCAAAATTGATCTCCCCTGAACAGAGCTGCCTTGGCTAGGGTCGATAATAAGGGGCAAAATTTCTTTCATCCTATTAGCAATGGCTTTTGATAGTATCTTGTATGACACGTTGCATAAACTAATCGGTCTGAAATCTGCCATTGTCTCTGGAGTTGGGCCCTTAGGAATCAGGGCGATAAAGGTGGACTTGAAGCCTCTCGAGATATGTTTTGAAGCCTGAAATTCTTTGATAGCAGAGATAACATCCGCTCCAACAGTGTCCCAAAAGACTTGGTAGAACCGTGGAGGGAACCCATCCGGGCCAGGGGATTTCTCAGGATCCATGCTAAACAGAGCTTTTCTGATTTCTTCATCAATGAAAGGAGCAAGAATCTTACCATTTGTGGCCTCATCAACCAAACTCGGAATGGACTGGAGGAGGGTTTCCTTGGCTTCCTCTCTACACTGGGATTCATCCTCGAGAAGGGAGATGAAGTAAGTTGTTGCTTCCTCCCTGATCTCAACTAAGTCTTGGGTTTTGGATCCATCATCTTTGGTGAACTCTCTTATATTATTGTTACTTATGTTCCTTAAGGTTGAAACATGAAAGAACTTAGAGTTCGAATCACCATCCTTTAGCCATAAAGCCCTAGATTTCTGTCTCCAGTAGGTCTCCTCACAAGTTAAAATATTGTGATAATCTGGCAGATTGGCTTGTTCCTCATTCCTAGTAGCTTCATCACAGTTACCATTATAAATCGTGGTGTCGATGACTGCAGCCTTTCCCCCACAAGTTGCTTGTTCTCAAACAAGTTCCCAAAAACCTCCTTATTCCAAGTTCTAAGGTTATTCTTTACTAATTTCAGCTTTTGGGCAAGAATGAAACCTGAACTTCCGTGAAAGGGTTGCTTCCACCATTTGGAAATACTTTCTTTTAAATTTGGGTGTTTGATCCACATTGACTAAAAATGAAAAGGTTTTTTGAAAGAGTTTGACTTTGGGACCTCTAGGAGGATGGGATTGTGATCAAAGGAAATTTTGGGAAAGGTTTGCAGGGTGGAGTCTCCAAACCCAGAAGTCACCTCCTTGGATAAGAAAAACCTGTCAAGTCTTTCCTAGATAAGTTGGCTTCCTGACTGCCTATTACTCCATGTATACTTGGCTTCTCTTAGCCTCACATCCATGAGTTGGTTTGAGTTAACAAAATCATTGAAGTCTTCCATACTTCTGGTAGGGAGCCCTGAGCCACCCTTTTTGTTTGATGGGTATAACGGCATGTTGAAATCTCCTGCCACCACCCACGGGATGTCATGGAAGGCATCACCCAGATTGCCCAGATACTCCCACAAAGCAGCTCTCCCCTAAATAGAATTAGGAGCATAAACAATTGAGCAGATCCACGATCTATTGTTGTCAATATCATGGAAAAAAACACTCAACACCCTATCGTCCTCTTGGATGATACTACCTTCCACTACCCGAGGGTCCCATAGAACCATGAGCCCCCCAGACGTTCCTCTAGCCATATGAAACACCATTTCCCCTTGACTCCACATATTTTTTGCTATTAATTTTGATTGGGCTTTGTCTAATTTTGTTTCTTGCAACATTAAAATTGTTGGATTGTACTACCTTCTTAGCGAACTAACCACTCTCTGAGTGGTCTGAAAATTGAGGCCTCTCACATTCCTTGAGAGAACCTTCATTTAGATTGTTTGGAGTTTTTCCCTTTCCCCCTTCCCTGAGGAGGTTTTCCTGATTTGATATCTTCGAGCCTTGGGATAACTTGTTGTATTAGAGTTTTTTGTTTACTACTGGCAATCTCATTGTCGGTCCTCATTCTATTGTGCACTGCATTTGAGATCCTCCCCTTCTTTCTCTCATAGCCATAGTCAATAGGTGACTTAGTCATACTCCTGGTCTTCTTGGGGCTATATTGAGGGGGATCTAACTATTGTAGAACTGGACTCACACATTCCTCAAAATCATCCAATTCTACCATCTCAGTCCTTGATTCTAACTCCTCCATATTTTTCCTGTATTCCCCTGATTTTCGAGAAGAATCTTCTAGTTGGTTTGGCAGGCTACTGGCTATGATGTTGGGGAGGTTTGGTTTCGATGACACCATCTCCTCCACCCTTTTCCTATATTCTCTAGGGCTTAGCCTTACCCCTCCCTGGGGTATTGAGGGGTTATTTGATATGGGATTTGAAGGGCCTGCCCTTGATGGGGATTCTAGGGTTTTAGGGAGAACACATTGCTTGTTTCCCTCTTCTACTTCCTCAATCTCCCCTTCTACTGGTAGATCAGCTAAAATATTAAACTTATTTGAGCTTGGAGATTTAGGGCTTACCTGGTTTTCCTGTTCCTTGGTGAGATGTTGCTTATATTTGCTCTAAGTTTGCCTTGCACCCTGATTGTCCTTCTCCTAAAAAATGTAGTTCTTTTAAATGGCCTAGACCCTCCTTTGCCAACAGGGCCTCTTTATAGAGGGGGTTTCCTAGGAAACCCTTTCTCATTTGCATGCTTGCCTTTTGATCTGAGGAAGTCTCTATTTGCTGCTAGAGAAGGGCACTGATTTTGTAGGTGGCCTTATGATTTACACTCAGGGCAATAAGTTGGCTTGTTTTCATATTCCACCACCTGATATCTTAGATAGTTGCCATACTCTAGCTCCACAACATTTGGCAGCTCAGATTCAAGATTGGCATTGATGCAAAGTCTTGCATGTGTCATCCTTGTCCTAGCCAAGGTTGCATGATCTATGGACACCAGTTCTCCGATCGTTCTGGCGATGCCATGTAGCCAATACTCGTTGATGAACTAAGCTGGAATATTGGGGAGCTGCACCCAAATGGGAGCAGTATTGATATTCTATTTTTCAAGGTCAAAATCCTCCCCTCATTTCCTAAGGAAAAGGTTGTGTTTCCCTAAAAACCAGGGTCGTCCAGTGAGAACGCAGCTCGCATCCTCCTTATTGTTAAATCTTAAGATAAAAAACCCCTTGGACAGGGCAACAACCTCCATACTACCCACCATCCTCCATTTGGATAGGGCCCAAGAACGAATAGTTTCTATATCTGGCCTTCCACCCAAAAACTTGCCCACTAATGAAAACTCTTCCATGGCTAAACATGGCCCCATCAAATCAATAGGTGCCTTTACCCTGTTATTTATCAGGATGAGGTCTGGGAGTGAAAGAAACACACTCTTTCTCCCCTTGACTGTATCTACAAAGGATCGACCTCCTCTAGGACCCGCACCGCCCGTCTGGATCCCTTTGTCTGGATATTTTTGAGCAGGGTCGTGCTCTCTCTGGACAACCTCTGCTGTCATCGTTGGCCTCCCATCCTCTGGATCCTTGCCTGGATCGATCTCAATGGTCCTAACCAAACCCTTCAAGCCATCTCTGCTCTTCCTGCCTAAAAATTTCAAAGTCTCTTCGCCGCTTCTCTCCTCCATACCGCCCATTGTGGGATCATATCTATGTTTAACCCAATTTTCACACTTATCAACAATAAAACTTAATTCCTTTATTTAACACTTTTAACTCCAATATTCACACAATTATATTCAACACAATTAAATCCTTTCAAACACCTTATATCTCCAATATTTTATTTTTAATGCTAATTAAAAAATAAAATATTAAACACCCTTATGACTCCCTATCTTACTCCTTAGCAAAAATTAATCAAAGCACCTTCACAAACATCACGTGGCCCCTAGCGCTATTCAACCTTTGGAAAAAATAAATCAAGTGCTTACCTCAACGATGGCCCACATTAAAATTAGTGCCCTCAAAGACTACGCTCGACTCAAACCCATGACCAACCATCATCGCAATGCCTAAGCCCTAAGGCTTGGCTCGTTGGGCCACACACCCAAGACAAAACCAAAGGTGCACGATGCACCTTTTACTCCTTGCTCTTGGTGCCTTTCGAAATTAAATGAAAACCTTTGCCACACTCAAAATGAAGGGGACATGAATCGAACCCTTGACCTGCCTTGCACAACGCCTTAACCAACCGCCAATCATTGCTTGTGCTACCAAGCGCTTGGTGAATAATTTTATGCTCCACTTGGTCTTATTACAAGGTCTGCCTTTTTAACACATGCAAATCCTCTTTCTTCTCTTAAACAATGCACAAATTTCTTTTACTCTCTTGGGCATTCGAATTGCATGGATAATTTGAAATAAAAATATTGCCCCCTTTTTATACCTTTTGCTATGCACTCCAACACGTCGGTGCTTCCAATTCGAATTTTTAATTCAAATTTTAAACTTAGACTTATGGCACCTTTAATATTTATTTAAATTAAATTTTAACCTATGGTTAAAATATTTAATTTAAATAAATTAAATAATAACCTTTTAATAATCTGCCAAATGGGTCTTTTAAGAATTTATTTCTTAATGATTCCTTGGACCTCATTTTTCTTTACCTCAATCTTTTGCTCAGAATATTATAATATTAAATATTATAATATTATTATTTCCTTTTAAACCTGCTTCTCCTTTCTTGGGATTTCTTTTTAAACCTTCTTCTTCTTCCTTGGGTCTTCAATATTTTAGGCCACTTTAGGCATATAATATTAAAATAAATATTATATCCTATATCTTTTAACCTCTTCCTTGCCTTTTGGAAAAACCACCTGATGACATTAATGACGACAAAACTTGAACATCAATCTCTTGACATCAATGACAACAAAACTTGCTCATATTTCCAACAATCTCCCCCTTTGTCATTGATGGCAACCCTTTTTCCTTAACCATTCATTTTTTATTTTTCAAAAGTTTCTCCCCCTAATAAATTGCTTCCTCTGACTGAATGCTCTCCCCCTAACTCAAATCTCTCCCCCTTTGTCATCAATGGCAAAGGGCCACTTATGGGGCTTGGGGCTAAAGATAAGACTCTTAGCTCAGCCCCTCCCCCACCTCCTCTCTTTGAGGTGGTTAATTTTGGGGTGGGAGTATCTCTACTCCCAACATACACTGCTCTTTACCTTTGTCCACCTTCTTTCTCAACTGATCCTTTTGATTTTTCTGAATGTTCCTATTCTTGCTTGTCTCTGGAAATTCTGCTCTACACCACTTAGCCATATGCCCAACATTATTGCACTTATAACACTTAATGTTGTAATTCCTTGAAGGTGCAAATGTCTTGTAGTTCCTCCTGGTGAGGCCATATCCTTTCCTATCATGAACCCTGCAATTAACTACCTTATGACCAAACTGATTACAAGAGTAGCAATACCCTTGAAATAGATACCCATTTCTAAAATTCCTTTTAGTGAAACCATATCCCTATCTTTCATGTGTCCTGCACTGCATAGCCTTGTGTCCAAACCTATGACATGAGAAGCAACATCCATTGAAGAACCCTTGCCTTGACCCCATTGGTCTCTTAGTCTCTTCTTCCCTGTGATGTTTCCTGTTCCATCTGTTCCTCATTTGTGCATTGTTCCTTTCCTTGTTGAACTTTCTATTTTCCAACTTATCCTCAGAAGTCTCACTTTCTCTTTCACTCTCTTCTTCTGAAGCTTCTTCTTATTTGGATCTTGAGATTGACTCCTCTCCTCGTCCTCTATATTCTTCTTCAAAACCAAGTCCTATCTTGTTTGATGAAGATCTTTGTACCTTGATAATCTTATCCAAGTTCTTTGAGCTTCTCCCAAACCTGTGTAGCTTGTCTTTAGACTCTTTTACTTCCTTCCTTAGTGAAGCTACTTCATGCTCTAATATTTCACATTCTAAAACCTTTGCATCTAACCTCTCTTTAAATCTCCTTGTCTTAGCTATTGAGTTGGTTAGATCTTCAATAAGCTTTCCTTTCTCTTCATCACATTCTTGAAATTGAATCTTGAGTTTTGAGTTCTGCTTTCTTACCTTTCTTAATTCCTTAAGAGCAGAAATAAGCTCACCCTCAAGATCAACTTCTCCTTCCTCTTAATTTTCTGATTCTTCCTCTACTTTTTGTCTTCAAGATCATCTTCATTATTTTCTGATTCATTTCCACTAGAAGCACTTCCTTCTTCTTCTATTGCCATAAGAAGACTTTCTTCTTCTAGACCTTCAAGAGCATCTTCATATTCATCTTCACTTAAACTGAACCCATTCCTTGTACAACTATCTTCAAGATGACCAAAGTTACCACACCTAAAACACTTGAGAATTATTGGTTCCCTTTTTACCTTTTTCTTAACATCTTCTTTTTCTACTGTCAGAAATAGAATTTCTTCTTCTTCATTATCTGAGGACCTTCCATCACTATCACTTGAATCCTTACCTATCTTATCTGCATAAAAAATCTTCTTATGCCTTTGGAAAAACTTATTTTCATGCTTGTTTTGTCCATACCTATTTTTCTTTTGGTACCTATATTTTCCTGCTTCCCTGTTCTTATGATCCTGTTTCTCATCACCACTGCTATTTCTAGCTTCTGGAAAATCAGATGCATAGTGACCATATTTACCACATTTGAAACACTTAACTGATTTTGTACCTTTGTGCTTTCTTGTGTCCTTGTTCCTTCTACCATAGTTTGCTTCTTCATCACTGGATGACTCATTACTTGAATCTGACTTCTTACCCTTTGTCTTCTTTGTAACTTTGAAGGTTGCTTCTTTCTGGGGAATAGACTCCTCTTTTATTCTCATCTCAAAAGTTGTGAGAGTTCCATGTAACTCATCCCTTGTCAAAGTTTCAATATCTCTTGTTTCTTCTATGGCTGAAACCTTTTCACTATACCTCTTAGGGAGTGATCTTAAAACCTTTTGACAAACATCTGATTCTTCCACTTTAAACCCAAGTCCTTGCATGGAGTTAACAACCTCATCCACACGAAGTAGGTATGTAGCAATGTCTTCCTCATCCTTCATCTTTAGGTCTTCAAATGTTTTCTTGTGATTTTGCAATTTTGCCATCTTGACCTTTTTGTCTCCCTCATATATATTTTTTAGTTTATCCCAAATCTCTTTTGTTGATGTGCAATGCATAACTTTTACAAACTCTATTTCACGTAAACCATTTAATATTCCATTCATTGCCTTTGAATTATTTAGTTGTAGGAGCTTACCATATTTATCTGTAGGTGGAGTAGTTGGCGGTATGTACCCATCCTCAACTGCTTGCCATATATCATTTCCTAGTGCCATTAGGTAAATCTTCATTCTCACACTCCAAAATGCATAATTGTTCCCATAAAACAATGGTGCCTTATTTCCTGAAGATCCACTCTAAGAATCCATCTGTGTTCCTATAAGATTTTCCTTCAAGTTGTTAAACTCTTCCGAAGGAACCCACTCTGATACCAATTGAAGAACACAAGCTTATACTAAGAGGGGGGGGTGAACAATATAAGACCACTTTTTACTTTTCTTTCCCAAACAATATTATGCAATATAATCAATGGCAATATCAACAGTAGTAATCAAAGCAATGCACAAATCACCACACACAATAGAGACACCAATTTAACATGGTTCACCCAATGTGGGCTACTCCACGAAGAAAATATTTCACTAAAATTTTCTCAACAAATCTCTTGGGAATCCTTCCATATTACAATGTTTATGGACCTCTATCCAAAGGAGACACCAATCCCCTAATCAAGTTCATGGATCTCTATCCATAAGAGAACTCTTTCCCCTTTGTTAGTTCATGGATCTCTATCCACAGGAGAACTCCTTCTCCTCTACTCTAGCTGGTGATCTTCTAGAAGACTACTGCCTCCACTACACTAGCTTGTGGATCTCTCTCCACTGAAGACCTATGTCCTCACTCAGAAGACCTTTATCCTCACTACCCTAGCTAATGGATCTCTATCCACTAGAGACTACTATCCTCTACTCTATCACCTCCAAATCTTACTCTTAGCTCTACTCAATACTCTATCTCAAATATATACTAAACACTGTCCTTCGATCTAGCACAATTTTCTCATAAGTCTATCTCTGGTCTAGCACAAATCTACCCTTAAATATACACTAAAATTTGTCTCTACTATGGCACAAATCTATCCTCAAATATACACCATACTTTATCCTCAAATCTATCCTCAAGCCTTAACACAAAGCTTGATCCAATCACAAATCAATTTTTTAGATCTACCTCAAGCCTTAACACAAAGCTTGAACAAATCAATCAATCAACTTTCTCTCAAGTCTTCTCAAATACTTACCTCAAATCTATCCACAAGTCTCCTCTCTAAACTTCTCAATATGCTCAACAAGTCTTCACCAAGACTTACCTCAAATCTCTAAAGTCCTAACTCAAGACTTCAACTCTTCAAACCAGACTTACTCTCAAATCTACTCACAAGATTTCACAAAATCTTGCTTAACTCTACCCTTAAGTCCCCTCTAGGACTTACTCAAAAATTCCACTAGCTTTCACAAAATCTTATTCAAATCAATTGCAAAACTTGCATACACAACTCAACTTAATCTCTTTAAAAAACCTCTTCAATCACACAAACAAGTTTCACTCAGAATCTTGTTTAACCATAGAAACATATAGATAATGGTAAGAGACTCAATATGTTTCACACTCATAAATCACTCTATCACTTTCAAACTCACTTTCAAATCAATTTAGAAATAAAGAATAATTTGTTTCACAAATCTTGAACTATCACTCCAATGCTCTCAACCAATAATGCTCAATCAACTTCACTCAAAGCATCCACTCAATGAAACACAACTTGCTTACAAACCCTAACCAAGTGTTTCACTTTACTTCCAACAACTCACACTATAAACCTTGACTCAAGATAATTCCAATGTCACATAACAATGATACTCATGTTCTTTCACAAACCCTAGCTCAAGATAGTTCTCAATTTCACATAACAATGATACTCATGTTCTTTCACAAACCCTAGCTCAAGATAGTTCTCAATTTCACATAACAATGATACTCATGTTCTTTCACAAACCCTATGAAGGCTCACTCAAATATTTCCAACAATGCTTATCAAACAATCTCACATAACAATGATACTCATGTTCTTTCACAAACCCTAATCATGCACATGAAGGCTCACTCAAATATTTCCAACAATGCTTATCAAACAAACCTTTTCACTCCAAATTTGCATCTCACAACATTCAATCAAACATTATTTCACTCACAAGGAAGATGTGCCCATACCTTTTGTTTTGATGGAGATATGTCTTCAAAACCTGTCTTAATCACAATCAAATTCTCTTTGCCAATTTCAAGGTTAGAAACCAACAACCTATCTCAAAATCTTCACAGAATTATTCTCTCCAATAATTAATTCACCATACAAAAATATTAGCTCTCAAGTACACCTTATAATCTCCAAACTTCACAAAATAATATTCAATTCACAAACAATCAAAACTCCTTTGATAACACTTTATAAACCCAATTTTCACACTTATCAACAATAAAACTTAATTCCTTTATTTAACACTTTTAACTCCAATCTTCACACAATTATATTCAACACAATTAAATCCTTTCAAACACCTTATATCTCCAATATTTTATTTTTAATGCTAATTAAAAAATAAAATATTAAACACCCTTATGACTCCCTATCTTACTCAGCAAAAATTAATCAAAGCACCTTCACAAACATCACGTGGCCCCTAGCGCTATTCAACCTTTGGAAAAAATAAATCAAGCGCTTACCTCAATGATGGCCCACATTAAAATTAGCACCCTCAAAGACTGCGCTCGACTCGAACCCGTGACCAGCCATCACCATGGTGCCTAAGCCCTAAGGCTTGGCTGCCGTTGGGCCACACGCCCAAGACAAAACCAAAGGTGCACGATGTACCTTTTACTCCTTGCTCTTGGTGCCTTTCAAAATCAAACAAAAACCTTTTCCATGCTCAAAATGAAGGGGATGCGAATCGAACCCCTGACCTACCTTGCACAACGCCTTAACCAGCCACCAATCGCCACTTGCGCTACCAAGCGCTTGGTGAATAATTTGATGCTCCACTTGGTCTTATTACAAGGTCTGCCCTTTTAACACATGCAAATCCTCTTTCTTCTCTTAATGCAATGCACACAAATTTCTTTTTCTCTCTTGGGCATTCGAATTGCATGGATAATTTGAAATAAAAATATTGCCCCCTTTTTATACCTTTTGCTATGCACTCCAACACGTCGACGCTTCCAATTCAAATTTTAAACTTAGACTTATGGCGCCTTTAATATTTATTTAAATTAAATTTTAACCTATGGTTAAAATATTTAATTTAAATAAATTAAATAATAACCTTTTAATAATCTTCCAAATGGGTCTTTTAAGAATTTATTTCTTAATGATTCCTTGGACCTCATTTTTCTTTACCTCAACCTTTTGCTCGGAATATTATAATATTATTATTTCCTTTTAAACCTGCTTCTCCTTTCTTGGGATTTCTTTTTAAACCTTCTTCTTCTTCCTTGGGTCTTCAATATTTTAGGCCACTTTAGGCATATAATATTAAAATAAATATTATATCCTATATCTTTTAACCTCTTCCTTGCCTTTTGGAAAAAACACCTGATGACATTAATGATGACAAAACTTGAACATCAATCTCTTGACATCAATGACAACAAAACTTGCTCATATTTCCAACAAAGATAATTATTTAAGGTAGCTATCATGCCTCTTCAAGAGAGGGTTATAAAGGAATATTTTGATGCTCTAAAAGAAGAAAATTTACCTCAGATATTTTGTATCAAATGGATAAGTCCTTATGATCTAGGCTTGTCTCCTCCTACAAGTAGAAGGTACCTTGTGATCCACTAGAATTATAGTGAAAGCTCACTAAAATTAAAATTTTATGCATCCAAAGGGATCTAGGGCCTAAGGAAGAACCACAAAATTTATAGCCATTACCAAATTCTAAAACCCCCATGTTAAAACTCACCAAGTAGATATTTCCAAAGGGTGAATATGGGTGTAGCCATTATGTAGCCATGACTATCATCAAATCATCACATAAAAAATTCATAATAGTCTTATTAAGTCATTTCAATGATATATAATAAGAACTCCATGATGAATGATGGTTGATCAACCTTTTTGGTGATAGCTAAAAATACCCCATAATTAATAGAGCTTCAACCTAAATGAAGGTCATGATGAATCAACCAGACTAACTCTCATTCACACTTAATTGAGTATATAACCTCCTACACACCATCTATTATCTCTCCATAACATGCTTAGGGTAACATCTAAAGGGAAGAAATGACATAAGGGATGTCACAAGTTGGGGAAAAAGAAAAAGGACTCATGGAAGATCTACACTAAGAGACCTCATGAGATATATACTTCCCCACATTAAGCAATAGAGGCACCAGGATGAAACTTATCTTCATCGACCACCTATCTAGCATAAGAGTTGGGCCTTCATGATAGGTAGATGTATTGACATAGAGATATGCTAGGCAATAGTCATGTTGTTGCCATTGCATAACCCACTACAATTAGGGATGCACTTGAAATTTATAGTTCTATACAAAGGTTTTTACGTCTATCCTTTTAATCTTACTCACATTGAATTTCAATTTCTTTTCAAAGCTTGGAAAATTCTAGTTTTAAGCTACTTTTTAGCATTTTAAGAAATTTGCCACTTTGGTTCCTATAATTAGCTCGAAGCTTAAAATAGACATAACTTTTGCTAGATAGATCTATTTGATGTGAGTTAAAACTTAATAGAAATACCTAGATATAATTATTACTATGAGACCAAATTTACATACACAACACCAATATTCCAGGATATTTGGAAAAAATACCATTCAACACCATCAATTCCTTATAGGAGTCTACAAACATCAAAGGGCTATATATTCTGTTGCACAGTGATTTTTCTAGTTATTTCAGCTATTATGGATAGCCATATGGATAATTTAGAAATGTGAAAATTTTCATAAATTTTTGGGCACTTTGAAATTTTACCCTATTTTTACACTACAAAACTGTCCTAAGCTGCTAATATTGCATTAATTTCATGTATCCAATAATATGAAGTTCATTCTCCATTAAATAAGGTTTACAACAAGTTTTTGGATAAGTATAAACAAGACCATATTGGTTTTCTACAATTACCTTCCTTACTGCTAGCTAAACTATATATTTTAAATGAGTTATAGCACCAAAATTTCATATAGGAAATAAGGAAACAGAGCCACAAACATGAGCTTGCTCAAAACCGTGATGAACATGGTAAAATAAGGCATGAATAAAAAATGAACCTTGTCCTATATGTCACTCAGAACCATGATCAACATGGTCAAATAAGGCATAAATCAAAAAGTAAACCACAACCTAGAGCTTGCTCAAAACCATGGTCAACATGGTCAAACAAAAACTAAATAAAAAAGGCACCATGGTTGTGATATTTCTTAAAACCATGGTCAAAATGGTCAAAAAATACTATCTTCTTAAGAGAACCATGGTTGTTGGCTAGCTCTACATTGTGGTCAAATTGGTCAACTCAAATTTGGAAAAGGCAATGAAGCCTAACAATTAATATAAAATCTAGCAAATCGAAATAAAATCTGACAATTGGAACCTAAGCTTAGAGATTTAACATTTTACCTGGTTGCAAAATTAATATTTCGTAATTGAAATCTATCTTGATGGGTACCCTAAATAAATAATAATAAATAATTGAAATCAAGCCATGACCTAGAGCTTGCTCAAATATGTGGTTAACATGGTCAACATGCTCCTAAGTTAAGAATAGATCATGGCCTGGAGATGGCTCAAATTCATGGTCAACATGGTCAACATGCTCCTAAGTCAAGGAGACATAATGGCCCAAATATGACTCGAATCTATAGTCAACATGGTCAACATGCTCCTAAGTCAAAAAAGACATAGTGGTTGAGAGATGAATCAAATATTTTGTCAACATGGTCAACATGCTCCTAAGTTGAGAAGACATCATGGCCCTAATATGTCTCAAATTCATGGTCAACATAATCAACATACTTCTAAAGAAAGAAAGAACCATAACTCAAAGATGGCTTAAAACTATGGTCAACAAGGTTAAAGAAAATACAAATATCAAAGGCACCACGGTCATGAGATTCCTCAAAACCATGGTCAAATCAGTAAAATAACATAATCTTCTCAAATGAATCATAATTGTGAGCTTGCTCAAAACTATGGTCAAGTTGGTCAATGCAGTAAAATGGTAAACTCAAGTTATGACCACAAGCCATCTCAAATCCAGGGTCAAGATGGTCAGAAGCACAAACATAGTTTTGAGACAATTTAATGAGGGTTTGATCATGTGGTCATATTTTCTTTGTGCATCACCAATAATAATTCCTACTATCCATTTTTAAAATAATAGGAGCCTTTCACTTGAATTCTTCTAAGGCATTCTACATCACTCTTTTTCCTGGAAGAAAACCTTAGACAATAATTTTAATTAATTAGAATAATTAAATCTTAATCCTTAGCCTTGAAATTAATATTTTAGGTATCTTTAAAATCATTTCAGGAAATGAAGATTCATTATGGGGAATAAGATTTCATTTCCAGCCTTTGAGAATTTATTATGGGATAATCAAAGAAATTATTTTGGGGACTTACAAATCCTTTTTTTTAGCAATCAAATATGGAATTCCCAAAGATGATATTTATCTGAGGGTGACGTAATCCCAAGATTTTAGAATCTCAGATTCGTGCAAAGCCCCAAAGAAATATTAAAAAAAAGATTAAAAGGGAACATTTGAGAAAGTAAAAGCAATATATTGAAAAATATGCACATAACATAGCCCACAACCACAAGTCATGTTAAAGCCATGGTCAAATTGGTCAAATTGGTAATTTGGAAAACTCAGTCCATGACCGTGAGATATATCAAAGCCATAGTCAGATTGGTTAACAAGGGTAGATTCCATATTTCAATCATGATTGTGAGTAGTCACATGGTCATGGTCAACATAGTCAAAATCATTCGAAAGCAAAATGCGAACATGATTTTGATACATTATAAGAAGAAATAAGAAAACTCAATTGTGCATGTTCAAAGCTAAAATCAATGAATGAAATTGGGACTTCTACTATGGCCTTGCAACAAACAAAAAAAAAAGAGAAATGAATGGCCTTAAGCATTTGTGGAGGAATAAAGTGAAATCTTGAGCCAAACCTTTTTTTTAAGAAAAAAACCCTAGATGGAATTTTAATTCATTCAAATAATTTTTAAATATTTGAACTTAGTATTAAATGTAATACTTTTTCCCTAAAGTTAAAAGAGGTTAAACTTTAGAAATTCAATTGATAAAATTTAATAATCACCAATTTTAGTAGCAATAATAATAGTAATAATAATAATAATAAGCAAATAAATAAAGAATATTATATTTTAAAAAATTAAAATATCCATATTAAAATAATTTTCTAGCCAAATATAAATTTAAACTAATATATGTTTTTTTTTTTGTTGATCCAAAAAGTGAGATTTGAGGGAAGAAATAAATATACATTTAACCTAGACCTGATTTCAGACCACGTAGTGCATCCCAACTCAACACATTTTGCTTCAAGGAGATTCTTCCAAGGAAGTCATAGAGATCAAAGGCTGAAATTGGAGATCAAATTCAAGAAGAACCTCAAAATCCCACATCATCTAAACAATAACAAACAACCGATCATCAATACAATTGTAAACCATTGAGATATTTTGAAATTGTAAGATTATAAATAGCCATGAAGACCTTATTTCAAAATGGTCAGATTCCACTTTTAGCAATAGGAATTTTAGAATTTTTTTTCTTTAAAGGTGGTGGATATTTGCACCCTTTTCATTGTACTTGGAGAATTCCTTTCTTAATCAAATTATTCTAGCAAGTCTGAGAATGTAATTATTGAATATATTTTACCTTTTTTTTTGGTATTGATAAAAAAAGGTGTTGAAAGGTCCTGACCCTTTACAAAGAACTCGGAATATGTACAAGAAAAAACAAGAGAATATTAGAAAAATGCAAGATAGCCCTATCTTAGAAAAATAGATAAACCTGGGCTAAACCTGCTTATGGAGAAGCTGAAAAAATATCCATCCCACTATCCTCTTATTTGATAAGGCTTATGTAGTGCTCAATGCTTCACATGACTGATAAAGAAACTATTGACAACACTTTAATTTAGTGTGCTCAAATCCTTCATCACATGAATCCAATAAGTATTATGCTTTTCTTTATCCTCTTTATCAGCTAGCTTCATTATCAACTCTTATAATCTATTTCAATTCCAGGGGTTATATAACCAGACCTTGAAATTCTCAGACCATATTTACTATTTTATCAGTCGTTTTGTTTCTCTATCTATAAATATGTTTAATTTGAATTTATTCTAGGTTTCCTAAAATAGTCCTTACATCTATAAGTATTTGCAAAATGCTCAAATTATTTAGCTCCTCTTTTTGAAGAAAATTTATATCATTCTTGGAATCCCTCTCAAGAACAGTTCTCCTAAAACCCAAATTCACAGCAATTTGGAGGCTTGTAAGCATCGCCCTTAATTTAGCTTGGTGATTTGTGGTAATTCCTAGATCCTCAGCATATGCAACCACTACATAAATTCTATCATTCTTGATGATGCACTCACCATCAACATGACCTAGGTTACCTTTTGCAGCCCCATAAAAGTTAATTTTTATCTAGTCTTTGTGAAGACATTCTCATCTAGTATCTAGTCTCACCTTATTTATTTTTTCCATATTTGAGATATATTTTTTTCTCTAGAGAGGATCATTGCAATATTTTCCTAGAAAAAAATATTTTTAATACAATCCTCCAAGAGGGATATTCTTATCCTAGCATAAACCCCAATTATTCCTCTAGTTTTATTTTTGAACACTCATCTATTTCTTTCCAACAAAATTCCCTAGCAAATATGTGGAATGCATTTTTTCAAAAACAATACTACTTCCTAAGTGCCATTGTTGTCAAGTACTAATTAGAAAATTTAGAATGACCCAAGCAACATTAAATTCTCTCAATAACATATTTAGGATATATAAAAAAGTCACAATTTTTAAACAGGTGGTCCAAGCACTCATCCTCTTTGTTACACAACACACAAACAATTGGAACCACAATCCCTCTTTTGAAAATATTATATTTCATCAAGACATTATTGAGAATGGTAGTCCAAAAAAATATAGCAACCTTAGGGATGATGTTTAGCTTCCAAATTCTTTTAAGCTTAGGTTTATCTAGGTTACTTTACCCTAATACTCTATATGCATCCTTCACCAAGTATTGACCTTATTAGTTTCTTCTCCAAATTATTTGATCCTCCTTTGAGTCTCTACTTGTATAATAACTTCTTAAAAGGTTCTATGTATATTTACCCTCTAGGCCTTGCATATTTCATTCTAGGATTTTACACTCCTGAAAATCACCCACCCTATGAATGTAACCATTAATTTCTTACCATATGTTCTAGTTAAATGTTCTTTGATGTTTTTAAACTTTTTGTAGTTTTCTAAAAGCTCCTCTTGAATCCAAGTGTATTTTAAAAAGTCTATTATGTCCCTCCTACCTACTTTTAATTTTATTCCTTGCCCTAGAAATTTCCTATTGTTGATAATATTTTACCAAAAATGAGATCCACATGGAGGATTAGAGCAACTAATAAAGTGGTTTATGCTCTCCAAGTATTTTTTTTGGATAATGTGAGCCAATTTCTCTGATGCTCCAGTGAAAAGCATTCAACCGTATTTATCTAGAATGACTCTATTTAGATCTCTTAAATTTCTCAATCCAAGATCCCCATTGTGTAAAGGCTGACAATAGGTATCCCAAGCTACCAAATGTATACATTTTTTCCATTCAGTGCCATCACATAAGAATTTTTTTGTAATATCTCTAAAGACTCTTCCACTTTTCTTGATATCCTTAGAAAATACATGAAGTAAATAGGAAGGCTATGAAGCATGCATTTAATAAGTTGTACTTTCCCCATAGAGGATACAAAATATCCCTTCCAAACTTGAATTTTCCTATTAAATTTATCAATAATCAGATTCCAAAGTCAATCTTTCATTTTTCCTATAAACAAAGGCAAACCAAGATAAGTGATAGGGAAATTTTCCTCCTTACAACCCAACACTTTAATTATTTGATCTCTTCTACTTTACTCCGTGTTTAAAATGATAATATTGCTTTTTCATAATTTATTTTTTGGCCCATAGTTTTTGCATACGAATCATGAACTTTTTAAACTCCAAAGCTTCTTCCACTTTAGCTTTCCCAAGCAATAAAGTATCATCTACAAACTGTTGATGAGACAAAGCTTCACCAATGGATGATTTTTTCAGACCTTTGACATTACCATCCTATATTTTTTATTCCAAAGTTCTTCCTAAGGTATCTACCATAATGACAAACAAATATTTTTTTTTTTTTGGTAAGTAAGAGAATATTATAATTAACACCGGGTTTTAACTGGTTGACCCAAAACCATTTTACAAAATAGGGTCCACTGACCAACTGGACAAAGGCCAAGCCCTAAAATTTTAAACTGACAACAAAAATGGCCAAGACCTACTCTTCCATTAGAATACAGCCAAACTAAACTATGGAAGCCTAATATTATGGCCATCAGAAAAGAAAGACGCAAAAAAGAACTAACAAAGACAAAAACTAATCATGCAAGCACCATGCAGAATAGCTTGTGCCCATATAAAAATAATAGAATATGGTCAAAAAAAACATCCCATAGAATTGACAACCAAGAGGCCAAGCAGTCTTCCTTGTAGTCCTCATCTAACTTCTTATCATCGTTCTTGCCATCATCTTTAGATTTTGCCTTCGACTCCTTGTGCCCTTGGAACTGCTGGCTATAAAACAAAAGATTTAGGGAATCACACAAATCAACAGCTGCACTGATGAGGCCAGACAGACTCTTCAACTGGTTGATACTGTTGGAGGCTGATGAAATTGTCATCTTCTCCAAGACTATTATGGTGGGGTCTGGTGCCTCATTGTCAGGGATCTCCAACACTTTGTTATTTCTTGCTAGGGCCTTTTTGTGACATCGAATCCAAACACACCTTGGGAAATACTTGAGGCCAAAGCGGATGTTTCCCATGCATGAATTTGTAGATAAAAAACCTATATCAGTGCCCCACCAGCTGCAAAAAACACTAGTCACATGAACAAAAAAAAACAAATATGACAAAATCCATTATAAGGTTCAATTTTTTTTTTTTTAAAATGCCCCCATTTTCTGTCATTGATCCACTTTGAGCCTTCCAATCTAAATTTTTTCATTATCTATCACCATTGAGACTGCATGAGGAAGATTTTCAGTCCACGTGATCAAATTTGCTGCTACAATGCCTTCATTTGCCAGCCTATCAGCTGCCATGTTTACTTCCCGGAAGGTATGCAAAATTATGGCCTCAGGTCGGTCATGAATTAGAGCCCTTGCTTCATGGATGTAGTCATCAAATCTCCAAGGAGCTCTCTTAGTGTTCTTTAGAAGATTTATAATAATAAGAGAATCACCTTCCACCAACAGCTTCCCTGGATAATTCTCTACCACCTTGAGGCTCCTCCAAACTGCCCTTGCTTCAGCCACATTGTTAGTTTGAGCTCCAAGATGTTCAGCAAAAGCTACAAGGAAATAACCCAATTGACAAAAAAATATGGAGACAATGGATCTCCCTGCATAATTCCTCTAGTAGAAGGAAAGAACCCAATTGATTTCCCATTGTTTTATCTAAGAAAGACCAAGAAAACCTATCATAGGCTTTGTTCATGTCCAAATTAAATAACATGCCTGACCCTTTCCTCCTTTGAATAGAGCATGCTATTTAACAAATTAAAATTATGATTTTAGTAATATGTTTGCATGTCACACAACCTCCTCGATCTTCATTAATGATTGAGGGGACAATTTTTTTCAACTGATAGGCAAACACTTTAGAAAAAAATTGTAAATTATATTAAATAGGCTAATTGGTCTAAAGTCCTGCAATTTATGCACTCCATATTTCTTTGGAATTAGAACAAGGAATGTTTTATTCCATTATTTCAATAGCTTACTAGATTCCTAGGCTTCTTACATTATAGGGACTACATCTTCTCCAACATTATCCCAATGATGTTGAAAAAACTTGATGGGAAATGATATGGGCCTAGTGCCTTGGATTCTGCCATAGAGAACACAATTATTTTAATTTCCTCCTTAGATATTACCTTGCATAGATGTTCATTCATGCTATCATTAACTCCTTTGAGAACATTGTTAATGAAGGTTTTTATTTCCATGTACTCTATTTTTTCTTTGCTAAGAAGGATCTAAAAGAAAGTAATGGCTAGATTTTTAATATCATTTGAATCCTCATATTTTCTTCCATATTCCCCCATAAGATAGAGGATATTATTGTTGTTCCCATATTTCATAGTCGAAACATTGAATAATTTAGTGTTTCTATCATCTTCCTTGAGCCACAATATTCTAGATTTCTATTTCCAATGAATTTTCTCTTAGGCAATGGTATTATGATATTCTATGAGGAGTTGTTTTTCCTTTTTGTGCCACTATGGTTTTCTATATTCCCTCTATATATTTTCCTCTATATCTTGGATATCCTTTTTAAGCTATTGTTTTCTTAAACTAATGTTACCAAAAACCTCTTAATTCTAAATTTTGTTTTCATACTTCATGTTTTTTAATTTTTGTGTAACTCTATACATACCCGATCCTTGAGCCTCCTCCTACCACCAAGATTTTATTTTATTTGTAATATATGGATGCATATTCCACATGAGATCATTCCTAAAGAGTGCTCCTCCATGCTTTTCCTTTTCCATATCCAACAAAAGGGGATTGTGATCTGATCCTATTCTAGGCATACACGCAATTCTATGCATACTAATTATACTTAGATAACTATAATCAATAAGAAATTTGTCCAAGAATATTTGAATGTGATTATCTCCTGTCCTTATATTTATTCATGTAAAATTATATTTACACATATCCAAGTCAATCAACTTATTATTCCAAATAAAATTATTGAAATCTTGCATACCTTGAGTAATGTTAATCCTCCCTCCACTTTTATCATTTGTTATTAGTATTGTATTGAAGTCACCCAATACCATCCAATGAAAATTAATGAAAAGAAACATTTGAAAAATAACTTATGATCCATTCAACATTCGGCCATACCTCTTTTTAAATAATTTCATGTTTTTTTGTATCAATTTTAGATTCTTGAAAATAAACAATATCAAGTTTTACTTCCATGAGTAGATTTCCAACAGTTCTTTTCCCAATGGAATTTAGCCCCTGCACATTCCTAGAAATGATTTTATTTTTTTGATTTTGTTTGATAGGCTTCTATACTTAACCATCCATTCTTCATTTGGATCTAATTCTTGTCCTTTATTCTTTGGAACTTTTTGTTCTTCTTGTTTGGGAAGTATTACTTGCTTTATTTTCCAATATTTGCATGTATTCTTTGCATTTTTTGTATGTGTTATAGGAGGATCATTCTCTCCCCTTTGGTTACATCCCAGGGGAGATTCTTCCACTATTGATTGATTTTTTTTACCCAAATCTAGTATTTTTTTGAATTTATGCTTATACTACTTTGATTTTTCAATTATACTTAGATCCTTATGTTCCTCATATATTTTAGTTTCATTCTGTGAATTTAAAACTTGATCTAATCCTCGTCATCCCTCTATTTTTTTGATTTTAAACCACTAAACTCTTTCAATATGATCCTTCTCTTATTTCTAAGTTCATTTTATGGGATGGGATATCCTCTACCATTTTGGCATCATCTACTAATATTTCTTCTTCAACTTCCAAATTTTTATTTGTAGTCTTTGTGCTGGTTGCAATCACATTCTATTGTTGTGTATTGGTATCTAGATTTATATGATTTTCAATCATATTTATTTTCTTATTATGGTTAACTTCTTCATAATAATTTTATTTTCCTTTATTGATACTATCCTCTTGTTGATTAATGTTACTTCCAAAGACACTCAAGTTGTGTTTCTCATTATGTTCTTTATTTGCTTGTTGGTTTAGCTCTTCATATTTACTTGCATACTCCATTGTCTTATTAGAATTTTGTTGTTATTTCTTGTGTTGTATAGAAAATCCATTTATAAATTCACTTTCTACCTCTTCATTTACCTCCTAGAGAATTTACTAGTATTTTTCCTTTTCTTGTACCTTTTCTTGTGTGCTAGAAGTTTCCTTTTTTGTGTTTGTAGTCGTCTAAGTTATTTGATTCTTATTTTATTGTCACTTATTAGTAAATTTGTGTTGTATTTGTGGATGATATTTCCCCTCCACGTGTCCAAATGCTTTGCATTGCTTACAGTATAATGGAAAATTTCCATATTTGATTTTTTGTTCCTATTGCCCAAGCATATATTTGATACTCATTTTTTGCACTTTGTATTTTCTATATCCACGTTAACACAAACTCTTGCACACAACATTCTTATTTTATTGTTTATGGGGGAATCCATGGTTATAAATTGTCCAATTTGTGTTTCTAGGCCCTTAATAATTTGATCATCCTAATATTAGACAGGTATATCTAGAACCTAATACAAATGGAAGCTGAAAAAATTCTTCCTTTTGAGGGTTGAAGCCTTGATGTCAATGTTTAAGTAAAATCGATTTTTAACCAAAGAAAAATGAACCTCGTGATAATGTTACCACTAGATCCTCCTCAATATTGAACCATATTAAGAATTATCCCTTTTATAGACCATTAATGTTCATTGAACCCTTTGTTTGAATTTTAAAATGAGGACATCTCTTAAGTACATAAAAATCTAGTTTGGGCCCTAGAAATTTTTGTACTATGCTAAATTTGTTATCCCTCGGTATTTTTTTGATTAGGGAGAAAAAAATCTATACCTTTCCATTTTCATGAGATATCTCTATGCCAACATATTATTTAATCACTTTATTTCTTGCTTTGAGAATTGATGCCCAAGAGTCATTTCCTAATCCTTCTTGTAGAACATTTTTGTATTTTTCATTCCCTTTTCTACACATTGACCAACATCCTTTAGATCTCTAAATCTCCTACCCGAATCCTTAATTTCATTATTTCACCCTAATGGGAGAAATTTTTTATCATTTAGAGCATCCATCCAAACAAAACAACATTCACTTCACAAACCCTAGTAGCATGAATGATTTGATTGGATTTGAAATATATTATATTTTCAACTCAATTAGGTATCATTTTTTAACTAGAGTTAAATGGACCCATGGTATGGATCGTAGACCTCAGCTAGCCACCTCACAGTAACTTGGTTAGGCTAAAGCACACATTTGTATAAGGGGATATGGTCCCCTCATATTCAGTGGGATTTAAATCTTGGACCTCCCCATAGAGATGCCAAAGTCGTTACCAATACAGTAAGCTTGCAACTCGATATACAAGATACTAGAATTATTTATGTGATTTGTGCATGTTGATGGTGGTTGCATTTGAGTCTGCTCTAGTATTTATTTATTTAATCCTTTCCATACCCATTGCTTCACATATGGATTTTGGCATAACCATTATTGTTGCTTTGGAATCCACCATGCAATTGTGTAACCCATCGTTCCATACATAGGGACATGTACAAAGGAAACAACCTATTTTTACCTATGCCTAGAGTAGGTTTAACTTGTGCTAGATAGATTTTTAACTAGAGTTGACCCTTAGACTTGATGGACTTTAGCGATGCTCTAAGAAGATCAAGTTATCCAAGAATAATTAAACTATCATACATGCTTGCTTTGGATGGTTCTTTCTTTAGCTCAGTCACAATGTTGAAGGTAGAGGATTTTGATTGCTTCTTTTCCTCCTTAGATTCATTGAGTCTTTTCTAATATTCTTGTGTTGCTTCAATCCTTTGTAACTTAGTGATAGAAGGTTATCAAAGTCTATTTCTAGACTATCCTTGCATTTACTTTTTCTTGCATTAGATTATGATGTTCCTTCAAAGCCTGTATAGAAGTTTGTTCTATTTGTTGAGAAGGTTGAGGTACCTCTTTTTTTGGTTGTTTGCTTTGTTGGGCTAGAACCTTGAATTGATCTAGTTTTTTAGGATCTACTTGCAAGGGTTTCTTTCCTAATTACATTAGCACTAAAATTATCTCTTCTTCCTATACCATTATATTTTGGTCGTCTTCCCATAACATGTTTATCTAGCTCTTTTATGTTCTTTCTTACTTGTCAACTACAATATTCTACATATTATGTTGGTGAAGAATACATGTGCTTTCACCATGTGGGTCATTGCAGGTTGAATATCAATAGTCTGCTTCTAATGTGGAGGTGGAAGGATTTTCCTCCTAGTTATTATACACCATATTAGGTTTCCCACTTGTATTACTAGAAAAATATCCTTAATTTTTTACTACATAAAATAAATCTTCTTGGCTAGAAATTTATCTCAACTTATCTCCTTTTCATGGTAGTTATCTCATTTATTTATTTTTCAATGCTATCATAATATCATTCATACTAGTAGTTTGAGACTCAGGAGCTAGCAATGTAGGTATGGTAGGAGGTTATGGTAATACTAGATTTGGTAATATTTTGAATTTGGGTGCAAGGGTTGGAGCCATAGTTGGTAAATGAGTGATTGTAACTAGTGTTTGTTTCTCATTCTCTAGTTGAAACATTTCTAGAAATATTGAAATTACATTCCTAGGAGGAAGTCTAACTATGGTTATTAGAGCACTTTCTATCACTACAACTACTTGATAAATTTATAAAAATGTCAACATATTAGATTTGTGTATCATCAAACCCGAATCCAATTTGACGGTATGGACATAGTAGTACAATGCTTAGGCATTTATTAGACTAATTTCTTGTTTTCCATGTTCTACTAAATCTAATATTAAAGTTAATTATTATCACTTAAGTATGCCTTTGTATGGTGGTGAACTAGTTTAATATTAAAAATGGATCTACTTGTTCATTAAAATCTTGCATTAGTCTACCACCAGGCTATTCCCATGAATTATTGCAATTATCTTGAAGGCTCTAGTACCATTATAGTACTTTACCTTATAATGATATTATTAACACTCTTTTCATAATGTCCTCATCATGAATATTATGGATTGCAGATAATGAGGCTACAACATGGTAATGCTCATAGGTTATTTTTCCAATACCATCATATAGTGGTAAATCCTTTAGTGCTATCAAAGGAATGGGATTCTAACTGACCAAGTTGAGTTGTCCTATATTATTCCAATAGGGAAATTTTTGTGGAGGTAAATTTTGAGCTATTTTTTTGGATTTAGTTGAGTGCAATGATTTTGTAGATGTGACATGTGTATATCCTTGAAATGTTTTAGGGCTTATAGAGGATGGTGATGCAAGAGATGACATGGATCTATATTTTGAATGCTAAATGAGGTAATTCTTCTAATTGTATTGGTTCCTCCAGTTTCTTAGTTGTCGCTCGTGTGAGCATAAGCCTACAAGTCAAATGGTAGTTGGGTTTCTCAAGAACATCATTTTAATGGATTTTCTAGGTGATTAGAATTTTATCTATAATATTAAAATATCACCATAGTTATACTCAATTGAAATTCTGATATTTGGATCCCATCGAGCATGGAAAAACATCTTGGTGCATGGCAAGTAATTATTTCTAATCAAAATTATTTTTAAGGTGGTAAATTTGGGTCCTATTAGGCATGCCAAAAACCTCTTAGCACATTCAATAGCTATTGGGTTTCTATTTTCATGAGTATATATTTTCAAAGTCACTATGTGATTTGAAATTATCTTCTAGAGAAGAATATCACCAAATTTCTATTCAATTGGGAGGGTGATATTTGGGTCCCATCAGGCATGCAAAACAACTCTTGGTCCAAAATCTACTTAAGTGGATGAGTTGCACCCTCAAGACCTTGACCAATATTGGATGGATTAAAAATATGGATCTTTGAGTAAACTATCAGAGTAGGATGGATGTGGTGGTCCTAACTAAACTAACTAAAATAGGGTTGTAGACTAAAGTAAGGAATGCAAAAGGTTAGAAGCTAAGTGGTGCAAATTTAGCAACATCAAGAGACATAGTACATGATATTCTCACAATTTAAACTAAACTAGACTATCTAATAGGCCAAATTACTTTCCTTATGATAAAACATTTAATATTAATAAATGCTAAGCATTATTAAGCACTCCAAGAACTAATGAATAGGGAATTAAAGGCAAAATTTAGAAAGAAAAATTATTGTAACAAAATTAACCATTCATATATTTAATAGAAATGCTTAATAACTTAGTTGACATACATACATGTTCTACACAAAATTGAGAAAGAGTCTAGACAACAATCCAGTCTTCATTCAAAATGCAAATAGCATCATCATACAATTGTGCAATTGTAAATGCTAAATGGTCAACCATTTGAAAGGCCTACATTCAAGTATATACAATTTTATAAATGTATTTAGTTAGCTTTGTTAGCTTTTGATAGTGTATGCCAAGGGAGAATACAATCATAGGATATGAAATATGCAGAAATGTAAGATACTAAAAATATGCTATTAATGGAAATTGATGAAAATGATACAATTCAATATGGAGGAAGTGACCACTGTAGAACAGATACTAAAGAACTACAATATATCCCATCATCAATCTATATGGTGATCCACATAGTAAACCTACTACTACGTACAACGATATATAATCACTCACTATGAGACCCTTTATATAGAAATATGTATTGCTTGGCCAACACTCTACCAAGTTGTACATGGGGATACCTTGCACATTTAAAACATGAACATAGACACTTGTGCATTTATTATAATACTTGAAGCAACTAAATAACTATCTCATAAAGTAATAAACTACTATAGTTATATACCAAGTGTGGTACATTTACATGACCTAAATGATGTAATATACTCTAACACTCCCCTGTATTATATTACTTGGGTATTGAAGACTTTAGTCTTCAATATGAATCTTCTTATTTGTTTCTTGTATCCTATTCAAGCAAGTAGTTAGTATATTCATACCATGTTACCCTTTTTTTAAGATATTTGACTCCTTGATCATTTATCATATCTTCCAATTCTTTTATTTATTCAATTTTTTGAGCTAGATGTCCTTTTTTATTCTCTTTTCAATTTCCAATTGTGGATAATAGTTATAATGTTGGGATTGTTGCTATCAGGGATTATTTTGATATTGCCTTGGTTGGAATACCCTATTTGGTTGGATTTCATAGTTCATATTATTTTTTTGATTCTAATTTCTTGGATCGAATCTATAGTAGTTGGTGTTATGACATTTTATCCTGCATATATGACAATATTTGTTATTCCATGCTCTATTCCATTTTTATGATGAAGTAATGTTTACACATTCATTATATTTTAGGAACAATACATTTTTAGTCATTTCATATTTCACATTATTTTCTATATCATATTCTTAAAGAATATTTATTATTTCATCAAACTATGTATCTTTGCTTAGAACCTGTAAGGATGTAACTAGATGCTTGTAGCTATCTGGAATTGATCTCAAGGTTACTTGAACAAGGGAATTATCTTCAACATTTTCTCCTAAGGTTAATAATTTTTTTTTTAATATCTTCTATGTTCCTTAAGAATAATTCTATGCTTTCACCACTATCCATTTTCAAAATGCATTCGAGTTTGAAGATTTAGAATAGTGGTTTTTTTTTACCTACAAATATTTTCTCTAATATTTTCCATGCATTTGTATATGTCCCTGCTGAGCTAATTTAAGCTTGTATTTCATCTGTAACAAAAAATGTTATTATCATAAGTGCCTTAGCCTCACTTTGTTTAAAATTTTCAATCTCTCTTTCTCTCTGAGTTGGTTTAGTTCTTACCCCTTTGACAATATCCCAAATATTTTCAAATGTTAAGATAACTCTCACTTTATTATTCCATGAGAAGTAATTTGGACCCTTAAGTATTTGAGATTTTGTAAGAAGAAATTGGTTTGTGGTCATATTGATTCTCTAGTTGTAATTCATTATATCTCCCTAGTTAAAATATGTGAACTAATTTGACAAAACCTTCTTAGAATTGGGTTTTTTAGGCTTCTTTATATCTCCTAAATATTTAATTCACATTCTAACTTTATTTTGTAATTTTTTGAGAATAATCGAATTTTAATTTTACCTATCCTTTCTCAATGGAGTATGCTTTGATAGTTGGATTTCTTTTTATCTCCTTAGAATGAGTATGATACAATTTACACCAATTAATTCCAACTATGTGTAGGCAATTTATTTGCTTCTGATAGTTTCTAAATTCCAATTATATGTATATAGTATGAAGTAGTATGCCTTATATATCCCTACTTTTTGGAATATTAGAAAAAAATAATATTTGCAATAATAGAGTTTTAATTTTGCAAGTGGAAATCCTTATATCCCCTATATCATAAATTGTAAATATTGACCTATTTGGGTATATAGATATTACTTTCATATGTGGTTGATTTTTCTATGGTTTAAACCTTATATTATACCCCTTATAACTCCTTAATGAAAGAAAATTTAATTAAGGTAAATTCCTACCTTTATAATGTTGCAAATGGGCACCGTAATCTTCAAAGTATGAGCACTATAATCTATAATGTGTGGATTTTGTATTCTCCAATCATATGATCATTGTGTTCTTAACTTGTAAGATGTATTCTTCAATGTATGAATATTGTGAGCATTGTATTCTCCAATTTTATGGGTGGTGTGTTCTTCATTGTATGGTGTTGTATTCTTCAACATATGGACGTAGGTGATGATAGTAGAATTTAATTCTTCTTTTAAATTAGTGGATGATATCACCATTGTAGATAATGGTGGTATAATTTAACTACAATTATGGATATCAGACACCTCAATATATATTTCTTTGACTCTCCCTGACCATGAACTTTGAATGCTTTTATCTCCTCTTACACACTGCTCTCTATTGCTTGCTATGGACATGTTATTCTATTTAATATTTGATATCTTAAGTACAATATATATCACCTGAAATTGGACAAGTGTCTTAGGAGTTAAAATGAATATTGGCATTGAGATTCCTTCAATGTTCGTATCATTGTGCTATGAGAATTTAGATAAGTAACCTCCTTTATGATTTTGTAACTCCACAAATTAGGCCCTATATTATTCCTTGAGTGTTGAGGACTAATATGGTGCTTAGAATGTTTGAGGACTGAGATAGATAAGTAATATGTCTTGTGCATGATGTTTTGATGAAGATAATGGGTGGATCTAGTTGTGATGCTTTGAGGTTCTATGGAGCTCTTAATGGCATTCTAAGTGCTTCTCCTAGGTGGACGTTCTCTTAAAGCTATAGCTTTAGGCATATCACATTTTTACCTTGTTCTCTTATGATTTCAATGTTTCGGTTGAGTGGTGCTTCTTTGATGTAGATAATGGTTTTGTCATGGCTCCTTGCACTCGACTTAATAATGCTATCATGTACATGTAGATAGATGTATATATTGATGCTGATTTATGTAGATAAGCACCTTCAAATGTAGATCTTAATACTATCCTTTCTCCACATAGATATCCATAGATGATATCCTTCTTGTATTGGCTGCAATATTGTAGGTGGATGTTTTCTTTTGGGTGATTGATTTGACATGGAGCAATGGTATCTTTAGGCACATTGAATCTTGAGCAATATGAGTTCTTTGGTGGATCTCTTCTCTTGCTTGAATATTTTCCTTATACCTGTTGGGATGACGGTTGAGCTTTTCTTGTAATATAATATCTTTTGCCCTTATTGAAGGAAAAAAAGTGGTGCTTGTAATGGTTATATTTGCACCAATATGATGGACCAAATGTCTCCCTTTTTTGAAATACCTTTTAATTTTGATGAGGTTGCTCCTTGCCTTCACTAATACTTTCTACTTGGATAGTTTAGTAAGAATATATTCAAGATAATATTATGCACATAATATGTTCCTTTTTGAAGTAAGAATTTCTGTACTTACTCTTAAATTAAACCCTTATATATATTCCTTGAAAATAAGACTCAGCAAGTCTTGATTTTTAGGATTCCTTCAAGGATTTTAATGGTGGATTCCTTTTACACTATTTTATGGCTTATTTTTTCCATGAAGTGCTACAGGTTTTGTGTACCAAATAGTGTCTCTAGACACTTGATAATATGTTGTTTTTATGCCCTTGATCTTAGAAATCAATAACACAAAATAACCCTCTGAGTAACTAGTTAATGAAAAACTAGTATAGTGCAATGAATCAATAATACTTTCAACTTAATGTACTTTAAAGATAAAAATAATCTCACCTTATTGCTCCTATAAATAACCTCTCAAAGTAGTTTCAAATGCACTTAATGATCACTATTAATTTCTTAATGTAGTCATTTTTTCAATAATTAGATAATAGGAAGAAAGTATCTAACTCCTATTAATGTGCAGGTAGTGAATCTTCATAGAAACTATCTTTTGCACTTTTGAGGACTTAAAATCCAACCTTCTAATTTGTAACTTTCTTAATTCTAATAAGGTTCTTAATGAAGTTAATTAGTAATTCAAATTAAGTATTCAAGTAATGAACCTTTTGCACCTAAGTTTCTTACCTTTTATGATAAATATCTTGATGAATTGATTCACAAAATATCTTTCCTAGAATGGTGGTTTCTTGTAGATGTGAATGCTTCTATTTTGCTACTCTCAAATTGTAGTAAATTATTTTAGCTTCTCCTTCAAGATATAGCTTGGAACTTCAAAGTCTTGTAGCTTGTAATGCTATCTTGATTGTTATCCTTCTAGAACCCTTTTAGTATTTTGCTATAAATATAGCAAATATCTTTCTTTGAAATGTACCTTATTTAGCTATGAAGGATAATCTCCAAATATTATTGGATTTGGTAGGTTTTTTCTATCTGATATCTTCTTCAAATAGAGCTTTCTTCTCAATAATCTGAAGGTATTGACGTACTCAATATTCTTCTTCAGGATTTGGCACTCCTTTTCAAATTCATCTTCTTTTGGGCTTGTTGTCAGATGGCAATAATTATATCATGTATTTCACTATCTTCGTAATGAAATTCTCTAATGAGTTCTTCTAGGAACTTCTTTTCTAGCTTCAACAAATTTTGCAATAAGGCTCTCCAAGTATTTTCCTTATTTCTCCTTCAGACCTCTCCAAGGTCTTCAATCTTGTAGCTTATTTGGTATTCTAAATGAGACCTTTTGTAGGTCTTATTTAGCTTCTTCTAGAACATATATTCAACCTGCAATTTTTAATGGGGTCTTTTCTAAGTCCTTTTTAACTTCACTAGTTATTCTTGAAATTAGTGATATGAGTTTTGTGCTGAGTTCTGGTCTTTACAATATTATGGAAAGACTCTAGCTAATCTACAATTTGTAGTCTTCAATGGATATCACCAATCTCCTTTCTTATACTTCTCATGGAATCTTCCCTAGAGTATTCTTTAGGTTAAAGGCTTATATGGACTTTTCTTCAATAGGGTTGTTGTGGCCTTTTCTTATTCAATAAGGTTTATGTGGCCTTTTATTATTCAATAAGGTTTTTGTGTCTTTTTCTTATTCAATAAGGTTGCTATGGTATTTTCTTCTTAAATAAGGCTATTGTGACCTTTCCTTATTTAATAAGGCTTCTTTGGCCTTCTCTTCTACAATAAGGCTTTTGTGACCTTCTCTTCTACAACAAGGCTTATGTGGCCTTCTCTTCTGCAATGTGTAGGTCTACAACAAGTCTTTCTTTAGTTTCTTTTTTTTCATAACAAGATTTTAGTAAGATGATTATAAATATTATTAATGAAGAATATTCACTAGTTGATTTGTCAATCTAGTGGAATGAATGTCGAGTCCTAGACTTGATGAGTGTTTTTACAACTTTGTTGAAAGACTCTAGCCAAATGTAATCTCAAAAATTCTAGAAATTTGATTTGATTCTCCTCACAGTATCTCTTGTGACTTTCTTATTTAGCAATTCCTTGTAGCAAAATTTGCATACAACAATGCACAATGGTAGGTCTGATTTACAAAGACGCAATAGAGTTCAGACCTATATTGGTAATGGTGATCTCTAGTGGCTCTCCCTATTCCTATCTTGATCTATGTAGCTTTGATATCACTCTTATATTTTGATAGTGTATGACAAGGAGAATACAATCATAGGATATGAAATATGCAGAAATGTAAGATGCTAAAAATATGCTATAAATAGAAAGTGATAAAAATAATACATTATAGTATGGAGGAAGTGAACACTCTAGAAAAAATACTAAAGAACTACAATGTATTCCATAACCAATCTACATGGTGATCCACAGAGTAAACCTACTACTACCTATAGTGATATATAATCACTCACCATGAGGTCATTTATATAGAAATATTGATTGCTTGGCCAAAATTCTACCTAGTTGTACAAGAGGACACCTTGCACATTTACAACTTGCACATAGACACTTGTGTATTTATTATAATACTTGAAGCAACTAACTAACTATCCCCTAAAGTAATATACTACTATAGTTATGTATCAAGTGTGGTACGTTTACATAACCCAAATGATGTACTATATACTAACAAGCTTAGCATCATTATTCTAAGTGGATTGTAGGTTTTCCAGGTTACTTTAGCATATGAGTGTCTCTCGTAGCTCATTATATTGGAAATAAATTGGTATTGTGATGTTGACGTGGCTTACCTTTATTTCTTCCTAGTGAGTGGTGGTTTTTCTATCTTCATATGGTGCACTAGATCTTTTTATAGGTTTGTTCTATCTTTAGTTGCCCTACTACTATACTAGCTATATTAGCATAGGTGTTATTTAGGAGAGATTTGGACTATTAATATTTTTTTATAGTAGATTTTGATTATTAAGAGCATGCTTGGGCATTCCAATTGGGTTCAATCCTCATCTTGTAATGCTTAATTTTTTTTTTTTGGTGTCCCTTCTACCTCTACTCCATGCTTTTATAGGAACCAATTTTTTAATTATATTTTGATGATGTCAACATCCTTTCAAATATGACCATTAGTCATTGCATGATGACACCTCAATGCATGGATTTATGAGATGGAATCCAATTATTTCATTATTGGATTTTTTTCTTCATTTGGTATTTACTTTATCTCTATAATATGTTTATTTACCTTATTTTGATGTGAGCACTAAAAAATATTTGGTGCTTCTTTGATATTTAGCTAAATGAAGTGCTTTTTCAAACGATGAGAGTTGGATCCACTATACTTTTGTACCTTAGAATATATTCTTTTTTGGATTTGTTTTGTTGTGATAGGTTTTTGTGCCACTCTTGCTAACATCAACATAAAAAATATGTCACTTTATTTTCTCTATAGATTAAAATTATTGAACCCAATATATTTTGCTACTATACAAAATGCTAGGATTCCATTCATAACTAGCAAAAATTTATTTCTTCTTATATCAGATGCTTCTTCATGCTATACTAGATGTTTAGTTTTTATAAGGCCCTTGATGACATCAACATTTAAGTTTTTTAGTTATGTTTGATTCTTAATGAAAATTTGAGTCTGGACTCTCCTACCTTCAATTGCTAGGTGTTGGACACTTTCATGCTCATTGTTGACATAATTACCTCAAAGTTCTAGTAGCTTCTCTACACTTAGAAAACTTTGGTATTATTTCAACCTACCTTTCCTTCCTCTAGTCTAACAACAATTTTGGGTGTTTGGTTTCCTTTCTTAGCAAAAATTGCAAACTATTCTATTGATAAAATTCATCTCCTTTAAAGGATATGGATGTGGGTGATGAATTCTATCCATAGTAAGCTCATATAAACATTTTTTTACCATTAGAAGAAGAAAGGAAAAAGTTCTTCCAAAGGTTTTTCCAAAATTAGTTGACGATAAAAAGATAGTTTGATAGAAGGACAACTCAAATTGAGTACAAAGAAGGATATCTAGTTTTTAGGTAGGACAAAGACAAAGAAAAGTGTAAGAAATATGAAAATTTTAAGTCCCTTTGGATCAACTATACCAAAAAAATTAATGTATAGGATCTCATGCTTACAAGTTGATGATAATTTAAGGGATATTAAATCTTATCTCAATTAATGAATAACAAGTAAGCTTCAATTGAGATCCTAAAAAAGAAGAAAGAATTATAAATATGTACGTGAAACTTATTTTTTATTTTAATCTCCATGTTTTATTCTTGGTTGTAATTTTATTTTCTAAATTAAAAAGACCCAAAAATAATTAAAAATATAAAAATACAAAAAAATAGAAACAGAAAAAGAAAATTTCGAAGTTTATGTGAAAAGTTGAAAAATGAGCCTAAATATCATATAATCACATGAATTTAATAATAACACCAATTTTTTACAAAATAAAAAGCTTTATTGATAATCTCAAACATTCATATTCTTCATTATATTACATAGATCTTTGTCATCAATATATAATCTTATAGAAGTTTAATACTCCTCACTTTTGCTCTCCTTTAACTTGTAAGAGATACAAATTTTTATATGCCTTTATTACATAATGATAAAATATCTCATGATTACATAACATCTCACTTCTAATATTGATACATCACACATGACTCTTCACTTACTCGCATAAGTCACACTTGCACACATGACACCTTTAACTCATAATTCACATTTTATTACATGATACACAAACACTCTTCACAATTTGATACATACTAAATAATAAACTCATACCCTAATCTAAATATTTACAACGGTAATCAAGGCACCAAATAATATAATATCTTCAAAAATCCCATGTATTACATTATTTTGTATGAGTATCTTTTTTTGTACAAAGATGGCTCTAAAATATTTTATATTTATTTTGCCCAAGTGCTTTCATAAAAATATTTGCAAGTTGATCTTCAATAGGAACACATCTTACTTGAATATGATGGTACAAAACATGATCTCTTAGAAAGTGACATTGAGCTTGAATGTGTTTTTGTCTATGATGAATCATATGTTTTTTATTAATTTTTTAACTTGATTATTAAAATTTAGTATTTTAGGGTTTTTTATTCCCATATATGATAGAATGTATTATAACCAAAGTGCTTTACATACTATATCTCTTGCCACATGATACTCTACTTCTATTGATAAGAGGGTTATTGCATGTTGTTCCATACTATGCTATGAAATATTTCCTAATCTAATATGGAATACATAGTTTGATGTTGATTTATTGTTATCTAAATATCTAGCATAGTCAAAATATAAACATATCTATAAGTAGAAATTATCATTTTTATTTGATAAAGTACGATACTAGGCAGTACGAGAGAAGTGAACAATGGACCCTAGAGTTAACTTGGGGCATACAAGGGAAATCAACCAATGGAAATCACACATGGAGGGAAAATCCATACTCACCACCATTAAGCGATGCTCCCATAAGATAGGATGCAACATATAGCTTAGCCATGATTCGCTTGTTTGAGGTGTTGGGTCATGGTTGGCCTGCTTCCACTAGGGCATTTCACCCAAAAGCCTATTTCCTGATTTGCAAAGTTCTATGTGGTTGTTGTGATTTATATACCACCATGAGGACCATAGTGGGATACATGTGGGATAATGGATCAAGACTCTTGTAGCATTGATCAAGGTATTTTTTTTATTTTTTATTTGATAAAGTACGAGATTGCACAGTACAAGAGAAGCAAATAATGGACCTTAGAGTTAACATGGGGTAGACAAGGGAAATAAACCAATGAAAACCACACATGGGGGGAAATCCACATTCACCACCATTGAGTGATCCTCCCATAGGAGAGGATGGATAATATAGCTTGGCCATGATTCTCTTATTTGAGGGGTTGGGTCATGGTTGGCCTGCTTCCACTAGGGCATTTCACCCAAAAGCCTACTTCTTGATTTACAAATTTTTATGTGGGTGTTGTGCTTTAAATACCACCTTAAGGGCCATCATGGGATACATGTGGGATAATGTCTCAATACTCTCAGAGTGTTGTTCAAGGTATTTTTTATAAATTTTTATTTGAAAAAGTATGAGATTGGGTAGTATGAGAGAAGTGAAGAATGAACCCTAGAGTTAAAATGGGGTAAACAATTGAAATCAACCAACGGAAACCACACATGGGTGAAAAATCCACACTCACCACCATTAAGTGATGGTCCCATAGGAGAGGATGAAGCATATAGTTTGGCCATGATTCACTTTTTTAAGGGGTTGGTCATGGTTGACCTGCTTCCAGTAGGGCATTTCACCCAAAAGCCTGTTTCCTAATTTTCAAAACTCTATGTGGGTGTTCTGCTTTATATACAATCATGAGGGCTATTGTGGGATATATGTGGGGTAATGTCTCTTCTAGCATTAGTCAAGTTAATTTTTTAGAATTTTTTATTTGAGAAAGTAGAAGACTGGATAATATGAGAGAAGAAAAGAATGGATCCTAGAGTCAACATGGGGCACACAAGGGAAATTAACCAACAGAAACCACACATGGGGGAAAATCCACACTTACCATCATTGAGTGATGCACCCATAGGAGAGGATGGAGCATATAGATTGGTCATGATTTGTTCATTTGAGGGGTTAGGTCATGGTTAACTTGCTTCCGCTAGGGCATTTCACTCAAAGCCTACTTCCTGATTTACAAATCTCTATGTGCATGTTGTGCTTTATATACAACCATGAGGGCCATCATGGGATAGATGTGGGATAATGGCTCAAGAGTCTCATAATGTTGGTCAAGGTATTTTTTTTTAAAAATTATTTGACAAAGTACAAGACTGGGTAGTACGAGAGAAGAAAATAATGTACCCTAGAGTTAACAAGCGGTACACAAGGGAAATAAACCAATGAAAACCACACATGGAGGGAAATCCATAATAACCACCATTGAGTGATTCTCCCACATTAGAGGATGTAATATATAGCTTGGCCATGATTCACACATTTGAGGGGTTGGATCATGGTTGGCCTACTTCCACTAGGGCATTTCACCCAAAATCCTGATTCTTTATTTGTAAATATCTATGTGGATGTTGTGCTTTATATACCACTATTGAGGTTCATCATGTGATACATGTGGGATAATAGCTCAAGACTCTTTTAGCGTTGCTCAAGGTATTTTTTAGAAATTTTTATTTGACAAAGTACGAAACTGGGTAGTACGAGAGAAGCAAAGAAAGGACCCTAGAGTTAACATGGGGTACACAAGGTAAATCAACCAACATAAATCACACATGGAATAAAAATCCACACTCACCACCATTGAGCAATTCTCCCATAGGCGAGTATGGAGCATATAACTTGGCCATGATTCACTTGTTTGAGTGGTTGGATCATGGTTGGCCTGCTTCCACTAGGGAATTTCACCCAAAAGTCTATTTCCTAATTTGCAAATCTCTATGTGGATGTTGTGCTTTATATATCACTATTGAGGGCCATAATGTTATACATGTGGGATAATAGCTCAAGACTCTCACAACATTGCTCAAGGTATTTTTTACAAATTTTTAATTTGATAAAGTACGAGACTTGGCACTATGAGAGAAGCGAAGAATGGACCCTAGTGTTAACATGGGGTACACAATGAAAATCAACCAACAGAAACCACACACGGGGGGAAAATACACACTCACCATCATTGAGAGATGCTCCCATAGGAGAGGATGGAGAATATAGGTTGGCCATCATTCGCTTGTTTGAGGGGCTAGGCCATGGTTGACCTACTTCCACTAGGGCATTTCACCCAAAATATTACAACCTTATTTTCAAAGCTCTATGTGGGTGTTGTGCTTTATATACCATCGTGAGGGCCATCATGGGATACATTTGGGATAATGACTCAAGTCATGGGGTGGAGCACTCACGAGTTGTAGCACTAGAGCTACCCCATGGTATGATACACAATTATACTCATGGGATGAAACACCATGTTCTATCATATGATTTTATATCACATGCGCACTTACCAATACTTAGTTGGAGCGAGCTAGAGCATATAAATATTAAAGATCAAAATGACATGGATTCCAACAAGGAATAAGTCTATGAGCTATAACATGAAATATAATAATGTTGTACACTACAAATTAAAAAGGACATTCATGCATGCCAAACCAACAAATGAGTGGGATCAATTTAAGTATACATCCACAAATATATGCAACTTAAGGATTTGCAAGTTACAATCACAAAAGGATTTTTTGAAGGCTACAACTTCAACTCTTGGCTTTGCTTCATGCTTTTGTTATGCTGCTCTACTATGATCTTGCTCTTCTACTTTATTGCCCTGCTACATACATCAAAAATATAACATTGACTTTATATAGCTATAAATAAGAGAGAAAGGCATACCAAGCTTCTGACACGCATTGAATTTAAAAGTAGGGATTCTATCCAATCATAGAAAACTGCAAATTTCAATAATAACTATAAATATTTAAAATACAATGATCAAATTTGGATGATAAGATCTATCAGAGATCTATCAGGTGTGAAATTTGGTTAATTTCTATCAATAGCATGTAGGCTAGAACATGCTTGTTCTATGCACATGCTTTACAATATACAAGATGATTTAGAATCATGAAGTAGGATATACATTATCTGTGTTGCACCTCATGTCATTTATTACTTGCTTGTACTCCCTCATGGATTTATATCGTTATTAATTCTAGGATAAACTTTTGCTCCACCCCACGACATTCTCATAGTATTGCATCCCACGGATGCATTGCCTAGGTAAGTTTACCAATGATTGAAATTATGATGTGTAGCATATCTTCTTTGTGATATGACCCATGATCTTCCTTCATGTTCTAGCTCGGGGTAGCATAGAGCAACAAATTTATTGTAGCATACGATGTGTTGTATCCCATGACGTATCACAACTTATGACTACTCCAGCTCATGCATAGCATGTGAAATTAATTTAAAACTTTAAAATTACCATAGAGGAGCCAAAGAGCATAGTTGAACAAGGTGCAGACATAAGGAGCACAAGAATTTTCTTTGGTGTACTTGTCCTTGTATATCCTTTATAATATGACCCTGCAATTCTAAAAAAATGTAGTTTTTAGACATATAAATATTCACTTGGATCATCACGAGATTGTATGCACACAACTTTATGCTAAATATACCATTGTTTAATTTTATACTAAAAAGTTCCGAAGGACACCTAACCACTAGTTGTATCTATTTGGAATGATAAGCTTGATTCCTTAATTAGTTATAATGTTCCAAAATAGAATTTTCCAAAAATCTGCAGCAGTTTCTAGAAATTCTCTAGAATGTAGTTTCCAAAAAATTTCTAGAATATTCTAAATTCCATAAAGTTCTTCATTGTCCATCTATCCAGCTTAATGCATAATTGTTTCTAAATTATTCTTCAAGTCTATAAATAAGACCATTTACAATGTAATGCGATGTAATGTATTTACTGCAGTAATTAATAAAACCCAAGTTTTATTTGCAGTAGCAATCTTTACCATGCTATGTTATCCCTTGTTTTATTTTTCATACATTATCTATTTTTTCTATGTTATGCTCTGTCCCTAACCAACATTTAGTATCAGATCCAATTTGTGGTATTTTGTGATTTTATTTTCAGAATGGCAGGAGTGAATGACAGCAGTCTTACTCAAGCCTTGATTCCACTATTCAATGAAAAAGAACTATGACTATTGGAGCATCAATATGAAGACTTTATTTTATTCTCAAGAGCTATGGGATTTAGTGGAGAATGGATTTCTAGAACCAGTGGATCAAGTAGCACATAATGCCCTGTCACAAGCAGAGAAGGATCTTCTAAAGGAGAATAGAAATAAGGATGCCAAGGCATTGTTTTTTATCCAACAAGCAATGGAAGAGTCAATTTTTCCAAGGGTTGTAGCAACAAAAATGTCCAAGAAAGCATGGGATATTCTACAAAACTCATACCAAGGAACCAACAAAGTGAAATTGGTAAGATTACAAATACTTAGAAAATATTTTGAAAATTTGCAAATGATAAATTTTGAGTCCATAAATGATTTTTTTACTCATGCATTAAGCATAGTGAATCAAATGATATCATATGGAGATGCATTAACTGATCAAAAGGTTGTAGAAAATATTTTGAGAAGTCTTCCTATCAAATTTGATCCAATTGTTGTAGCTATTGAAGAATCAAAAGATTTGTCAAAAGTTTCTATTGATGAGATTATGGGTTCTTTACAAGCTCATGAGCAAAGGCTAAATAGATCAGTAGATTCTCCAATTGAAAATGCTTTCAAATCACAAGTTCAAATCAGTAGCAATAAAATAAGGGGAGGAACTAGTAACAGAGGAGGATTCACAAGAGGGAGAACTAGCAACCAAAATGAAGGAGGTAGATCAAGTATTTCTTATAAAGAGAGACCAATTTCAAATTTCTTTGCAAGAATATGAGGTAGAGGAGGAATCCATTCACACAATCATGGCCAAGGTCAAAGGCATGATAAAAATTGGAGATAATAGCAAAGCAGTTGTTATAGGTAAAGGTAGCATAAAAATTAAAACTAAGAAAGGAGAGAAAAAACACATTTTATATGTGTATTATGTTCCTAATATCAAACATAATTTGATCAATATTGGGAAGCTAGTACAAAAGGGTTATAGAGTCTATTTTTAAAATGGTGCATGTGTGATTCTTGATAAAAATGGAAGGTTAATAGCAAATGTCCAAATGACACAAAATAGGATGTTTCCATTAAGATTGCAAAATGACTTACCTATAGCTTTTAAAGCAGATATGAAAGATCAATCTTGGTTATGGCATTTGAGGTATGGCCATCTAAGTTTTAGTGGGTTAAATTTGTTGCATAGAAAAATATGGTGAATGGTTTTTCATTCATTGAGGAACCAAATAAGGTCTGTGAAGCTTGTAATCTTGGTAAAAAACATAGAGAATTATTTCCTATTGGTAAGTCATATAGAGCAAAGGTTCCACTTGAAATAGTGCATTCAAATCTATGTGGGCATATGCAAACACCTTCAATTGGTAATAGCTTATATTTTATGACTTTCATAGATGACTATACCAGGAAAACATGGGTATATTTTTTAAAACATAAATCAGAAGCCTTTGAAATTTTTTAGTAGTTTAAAGCAATGGTTGAAAAGCAAAGTGGACATTACATAAAAGTACTAAGAATAGATAGGGGTGGAGAATTTGTGTCCAATGATTTTTTGAACTTTTGCAAAGAAAATGGGATCAAGAGACAATTTACCACATGTTATACACCACAATAGAATGGTGTTGCAAAAAGAAAGAATAGAACAATTATGGATATGGCAAGAAGCATGTTGAAAGCTAAATATTTACCAAATGAGTATTGGATTGAAGTTGTAGCTTGTGCAGTATACATTTTGAATCATTCCCCCATAAAAAGTGTGAGATATAAGGTACCAAAAGAAGCATGGAGTAATAAAAGGCACAATGTTTCTCATTTGAGAGTGTTTGGATGCATAGCATATGCACATATTTCTAATGAAAAAAGGAAAAAAATGGATGATAAAGGAGTATGATGTATTTTTGTAGGCTACAGTGAACAGTCAAAAGCATACAAGCTATATAATCCTATCACAAAGAAGACTATAATTAGCAGAGATGTTGAATTTCTTGAAGATGATGAATGGATTTGGAATAGAAATCTTCAACAACAACAACTTGAAATAAGAGAGGATTAATCTAGATTAACAATATTAAAATGTTATTCATACTTTTTTGAGGACTTCCCAAACTGTAAAACTCGTTTCGGCCATATCTCACTCATCCATAATTGGATTGAGCTGAAATTTTGAGGGTAGATGCTTGAAAAACCCTAGAAATTCTCCACAAATTTTCATATCATTTTGAGAAACAAAACTCCTAGCACATCCCTATGTGTGAACGAGATATTTGGTAAGCGACTATGTGAGGGTTTCATCTGGGTTGAGTGCAAGCAGCTCCAAAGGTTGGTTTTTAGGGCCTTCGGGCCCTAGCGGCAAATATTTTTGTGGTTTATGCTCAATAATTTAGTAGAAATGTTGTAGGGGATCCAATATGGGTTAGAAATTTATCTTTCAATAGATCATACTATGAACTTGAGTGACAACGGCTTCCCATTTGCTGCACAAAAGAAAAGTGAAAACCATACCTTTCCACGACGTCTAGGGCAAGGATTAAAGAGATCACAAAACAAGTTTCAAGTAGTTGATCAAAAAATGGCTCATATCTCAAGTGAATCTGGTGCTAAGGTGCACCTAAAAAATAATTCTACTATGAAAACCCTTGTCAAGGGTGAGAATTTTGAAGACTCGGTCCCAAAAATAAATTTTAGGGATGCCCCTCATGGTGGACAGCCTTAGCCCAATGCTAATATCAATATTAGGGATTCCTATAAACCTCTAAGAATGCCTAAGATTGATCCCAGGAAAATAGAGTCAGGATGTCTTAAAGCAGCTGATGGAACTCCTATTGTTAAGCTTGATATGGGTAACATTCAGACTGGCATTGAAGATTTGGAAAAAAGAGGACTAATTTGTCGGTTCGTGGGTTTTCATCCGAGTCTATCTTCTTTCAAAGTCTAGGCTACAAAAAGCTATAAAACTAAAGGTGAGTTACAAATCTCTATTTATCCAAATGGTTATTTTCTTGTTTTATTTTCTAATAATGAAGATAGAGAGAAAAATTCTCAAGGGGGTCCTTGGTTTTTTGGAAGGGCAGGGCTTTTCATGAAGCCCTGGCATACTAAATTTAAAACTAAAGAAGAGATGCCTTCTATAGATCCCATGTGGGTTAGAATCTTTGGCCTCCCTATTGAATTTTGGAATCCTACTATTTTTTCTTCAATTGGAAACTCTTTAGGAACTTTTATGATGATTGTTGATTGTACTCAAAATTTTGAACATATTATTTATGCTCGGATTTGTTTTTAATGGATTTTGACAAACCCCTACCTAAAAATATCTCATTACAATTTGGGGAAGACACTTGGGAGCAAGTAGTGGACTATGAGAACATTCCTTTTCGTTGTAGAATTTGCCATGAATATGGTCATTTGGCCTGTACTTTCCCAAATAAAATTCTCGATCAAAAGAAAGAAGATATAAACTCAACAGGTTTCCAAATACCTAAGAAGAAGAACACTCGAAAAAAACTAGTTATGAAGGATCAATCAAAGTCATCTGCTAATATGTTTGAAATCCTTTCCACAAATGATGTCCCAAGTGAGGAAGAGGAAATAATGGAAACTAAAATCTTAGAAACACAATTTAAATATGAAGGGAAGAACTCATAGACAAACCAACAAATCAAAGGTTTTCAATAGAAAAAAAGAAGGAGAAAATTTACAGAAGAAAAACAATCTTTCAAATGTCAAAACTTCAAATAATGTAGGTCCCAATATAGACTCCATTGAACCATCTAGTAAAATTTTGGCTGTGTACAAGCATTCTTCAAGGTTAGAAGCCATCTCAGATTCAATTGGAATAAGTCAAGAAATAGGGAAAAAAAATTGAATATGGATTCTAATAAAAAAGCATGTCGCAAGACCAATCAATATCATATGGTAAAAGAAGGTGAAAATCTTGTAGAGGAAGGTAAGATTAATGCCCTTCCCAACTTTTTAGCCCTGGTATTAATGAATATCATCACTTGGAATATTAGAGGACTCAAAGGGAGTCTTTCAAAACAAAATGAAATTAGAAGAATGATTCAGATAAATCATCCACATATTTTTTTCCTTCAAGAAACAAAGATGTCAATGGAGGATATGGACTCAATTGCCAGTAAAATTTGGCCAGCTTGAAAAGTGGTTTCCCTCAGTTCCCAAGGGACTTCGGGTGGCATTTCTTGTCTTTGGGACCCAAAAGAGGTAGTTATTCACCATATGGTTGGTAGTTGGGGTTTTTTGGCTATAGCTATTCAAAGTAGACATTCCAACTAGATTATGCTCTGCATTATTGTTTATGCTCCGACTTCTTTGGAGGAAAAAAGAAGGTAGTGGAAGGATATTACTCATATTATCTCTCATTTTCCTAAAGCTTGGATCTTGATCGGAGGAGATTTCAATACCATCCTCTCTCTGGATGAGAAAAGGGGGGGAAATAGAAATTTGGAAAAAAGCACTGACCTCATGAGCGAATATATTGCAAACCTCCATCTTGTGGATATCCAACCAGATAATGGCCTTATGACTTGGTCTAACAGAAGGCAAGGCTTAGCTTGTATAATGGAGAGATTGGATAGGTTTTTGCTCTCTGAAAATTTCTTAATCCATGGTCACATTCCTAAAGTGAAGACTCTTAATAATGTTGGTTCGGATCATTGGCCGATCATGGTGGAAATGTGGAAAACCAATGTGAGTTTCTCTCCTTTTCATTTTCAATTAATGTGGCTTAGAGACATTTCCTTTAGACCTCGTGTGCAACAATGGTGGAAGGAAGGTAAACCTAGGCATGGGACTAAGATGTTCTGTTTTTCCAAAATACTTGCAATACATTAAATCCAAAATCAAGACTTGGAACTGGAAAGAGTTTGGGGATGTTCATAAAAAAACATGAAGTTATTGCTCATATTGAAAATTTGAATAAGAAAATCCATTTAGATGGCCTCATAGATAAGAGAAGTGCAGATGAAATTAAACTCACAACTCAATTAGAGGAATGGGAAAAAAGAGAAGAAATCTTATGGAAGCAAAAATCTAGAATTCAATGGCTCAAAGAAGGAGATCGAAACACAAATTTCTTCCACAAATCTCTTCTAGCTCGAAGATCTCACAACTTTATTTCTTCCTTAAAATCAGATTCTGGAGATGTTGTTTATACTTGGGATGGCATGAACTCTATTGTTGTTGATTACTTTTCCAATATTTTTGTTGCTACTCCTCTTGACTCAGCTTCACAACAAAATGTTCTTCAAGAAATCCCTTCTCTTATCACTTCTGAGGAGAACTCTATTTTGACTACTCCTATTACTATCAATGAGCTTCAACAAGTAGTTTTTAAAATGCAAAAAAGGAAAACCCTAGGTCTTGATGGTTTTCCCATTGAGTTCTACCAAGAGTTCTGGGATATCCTTCATGTTGATTTATTAGAGGTGGTGGAAGAAGCCAGGAAAGCCAAAGAAATTTTGAAGGTTATCAATAAAACTTATATTACTCTTGTTCCAAAATCTCAAGAGGTTGATCATATCTCAACTTTTAGACCTATTGCTTTATGTAATGTTCTTCTAAAAATCATTACTAAAATCATGGTAGAAAGGTTGAAGCCTCTTTTGCATAAGATTATTTCCCCAGAGCAAGGGGGTTATGTGGAAGGACGTCAAATAGTATATGAGATAGTTCTTGCTTAGGAAGCCATCCATTCCATGGATATGTAAAATTCTCCTTCCATGTTCATTCGGTTAGACTTATCCAAAGCTTATGACAGAGTGGATTGGCACTTCCTTATCAAATTTTTGAGGCAATTTGGTTTCTCTAAGGATTGGATGGATTGGATTATGGGATGTATCTCTTCAGTTTCCTACTTAGTTCTTATCAATGGCAGGCCTTCTCAGTCATTCCTAGATTCCAGAGGTATTAGGCAAGGTGACCTACTATCCCCTTATTTATTCATCATTCTTGTTGAATGCTTGGGTAGGACTATAACCAAAAATAGGGAAAACAAAACCCTTGAGGGAGTTACCATTGCTCATGGAGCTAGACCTATCTCTCATCTTCAATTTGTGGATGACTCTACTCTTTTAGGTAAAGCTACAGTTAAGGAAGCTTCTAATATTAAGCAAATCATTAGCTATTTTTCTAAGGCTATCGGGCAGTTGATCAATGAAGACAAATCTAAAGTTATTTTCTTTCACTGCTCTGCTAGACAGGAATCCATGGTCTTGGATAAATTAATATATAATAAGACCTCTCTTCCAATCACTTATTTAGGTATTCCCATAAATATTCAAAGGCAGAAAAATAAATATTGGAATTGGTTGTTGGACAAAGTCAAGAAGAAAATTGGAAAGTGGACCAACAAGTGGCTTTCTTCTAGGGGTAGAATCACCTTGGTAAAATCAGTCCTTCAAGCTATTCCTATTTATGTTTCTTTCATTTTGAATATCCCAAAGGCTGTTCTTCGAGAATTGGATCAAATCAGTCATCGTTTCCTTTGGAGTGGTACTAAGGAGAAAATAAAATGGGCCTTGGTGAAATGGGATACTTTATGTCTTCCTAAGAGTGAAGGGGGGTTAGGATTTCGGTCTTCTATTAATAACAACAAAGCTTTAGCTGCTAAATTATATTGGAGGATGTTGCATAACCCCAATGCTCTTTGGGCCAATAATCTTCATGCTAAATATGCTGAGAACAAAAGTCTTGAAGACCTTGTTCGCTATCAACTTCCTACCAAAGGTTCTCCCATTTTAGCAGTTCTTAAGACTGGTGAGGATTTGATAAAAAAAAAATTATTTTGGATCATTCATAATGGTCAACATGTAAATTTTTGGACATATTCTTGGGATGGTCACAAGCCTTTGATAACTCAGTTTCCCGATTGGAGGCCTTGGATGGAGGAGCTTCACCCGAGCTAATTGTATAAAGGTGGCTAATTACTGTCATTACCATACTGGTAATTCAAAGGTTGGTAGATATTGGATCCCTATTGAGTACTGGACTATTCAAATCCCAGAAAGGCAAAGACAAGATATCCAAGGCATCCTTCATATGAGATCCCTCTCTTGGTCCCATGAAAAAGATTGTTTTGGATGGAACAACACTACTAAGGGTGAGTATTCAGTTGCTCAAGGTTATTTGACCTTATGCCATAATAATCCCAACCATTCTTCTGACATATTTTCTTGATTGTGGGCTCAAAAGCTCTGGCCTAAGGTGAGGTTCTTTAATTGGCTTTTATTGCATCGTAGGGTGCTTATTGGTGAGCAACTTATGAAGCATGGTTTTCATGGCCCTTTTAGATGTGAAATATGTGAAGAGAATGTAGAAAATATCAACCATATTTTTATTGAGTGTACTTTAGCCTCTGAGCTATGGAGGAGAATGGCCACTTTACTTGGCTTATAGTGGTCCAATTTTTTTACTTTTGAACAAATTTGGAGGGATTGGCCTAATCAAGAGGGTGTTGATCATTTTATTAGGAAGTTAGTTTGGATGGGTTCTACCATTCTTCTTTGGAATATTTGGAATGAAAGGAACATCCAAATTTTTAATCAAGATAGGAAGGATATTCACTATATTTGGAAAAATACCATAGCCAACTTAGTTGAATCAGTCCATCAACTCCTTAATCACCCCCAAAACTCCCACCAAAGATGGGATCAAGTGATGCAAATATTGAATATTAAATCTTCTAAGGGCAACCAACTTAAAGGGAATGTGAGTATTAGTAATATGGATAGGACTAGAAATTGGCAACCTCCTCCTAAGGATTTTGGAAAAGTCAATACTGATGGAGCCTCTAGAGGGAACCTTGGAAAAGCTAGTGTGGGAGGAATTGGTAGACTTTCAGATGGCTCCCTAGTTTTTACTTTTTTTGAGAATTTGGGTATTATTTCCAATAACCTTGTTGAGGGGTATGGTATCCTCAGAGGCCTTCAGGAGGCTACTAAGGTTGGATGGGAAAAGGTGTTAGTTGAGTCTGACTCTCAACTTATGATTAATCTCTTGAAGACTCCCTAAGAATCATAAGGTGGATTGGAGAATAAAAAGAATTATTGAGAAGATTCAATTAATCCAGATGGGATTTTTGAAAGTTGATTACAATCATGTGGTCGGAGATCAAAACAAGAGTGTTGATGCTTTAGCTAATTGGGCTTTGGACAAAGGTGATCTTACTTGTTATGGCCACCCTCCTATATGGTGGGCTTCTCAAATTAGGGAAGTTCTTTTTTCTATCATTTCTTTGGATGGCTCCAGTTCTAAAGGTACCTAGTTTCTTCTTGCATTTTTTTTTTTGCTTCTCTTTGGTTCATTCAGTTTTTTTTAGTTCCCTAGCTCATTCTATTCTTTATTTTTTTTCCTCTGTTGATTCTTGCCTTAATAGTCTTTTGGTCTAGATAGGTCATTGTTATGTTCATTTTTTTTTTCTTTTTTCTTTTTTCTTTTTATTTGTTTAGTTTTTTAAGGTGGGTGGGTTCTTTTGTTTTGTTTTGTGTTTTTCTTTTTATGTTTTTTGTTATTGTTCTTGTGTTTTTTTCGTTCTTGTTCTTGGGTTTCTCTTTGTTTGTGTTATTTCATGTTTTTATGTGTGAGTGTTTTCTATGTTTTTTATTTTTGTTTATTGTTTGTTGTTGGTTGTTTTTTGTTTTTATTTTTATTTTATTTTATTTTTTATTTTTAGGTTTTGGTTGTGTTATGTTTTTGATACACTCAAGGAACCTGTTTTTTATTTTATTTTATTATTTTTGAGGGATATTTATGAAATAACTCAAAGTAATCAGGCTGATTTGATTTCTGATTTTGCATTATTTTTTGTTGTTGATCCAATATATTTTGAAGAAGAAATTAAGAACAAAAATTGGCAAAAGAACAAAACCTGGGAATTAGTAAATCTACCAGAAAGGAAAGATGAAATTGATGTAAAATGAGTTTATAAGAGAAATTTTGATGTTGATGGAAATATTGTGAAGCATAAAGCTAGGCTAGTTGCAAAGGGCTTCTCACAATAGTATGGAATTAATTATAATGAGACTTTTGCTCTAGTAGCAATACTAGATACAATAAGAATTGTGTTAGCAATAGCAACCCAACATAAGTGGAAAGTTTTCCAAATGGATGTCAAATCAGTATTTTTAAATGGGATATTACAAGAAGAAGTATATGTGCAACCACCAAATTATCATATTTTGGGTTATGAGCATAAATTTTACATATTAGAGAAATATTTATATGGTATTAAGCAAGCCCAAAGAGATTGGTACAACCACATTAATTTATATTTCTTAAATAATAAATTTACCAGATTAAGTAGTGAACCAAATTTTTACATCAAGACAAATGATCGAGGTGAGATTTTAATTGTATGCCTATATGTTGATGATTTAATATATACAGGAAATTTGTCAATTGATTCCTTCAAGTCAACCATGAAGAAAGAATTTGAGATGACAGATTTGGGCTTAATGAAATATTTTTTTGGGTATTGAAGTAAGTCAAACAAATGAAGGAATTTTTATATGTCAAAAAAAGTATGCAAATGATGTTTTGAAGAGGTTTAGAATGTTGAATTGCAAACCAACATCTACACCTATGGCAACAAGATTCAAACTAAGTAAATAATACAAGGACACAAATATAAATCCAACATTATATAAAAGACTAGTGGGCAGTTTGATGTATTTGATAGCAACAAGGCCTAATATTGTGCATGTAGTAAGTCTAATTTTAAGATTCATGGAGACACCAAAGGAAACACATTGACAAGTAGGGAAAATAAATGAGATATGTTAGTGGAATAAGAGATTATGGGATACTATATTCAACATCAAATAACTTTAGATTGATTGGATATATGGATAGTGATTTTGCTAGCAACATTGATGATAGAAAGAGCACATTCGGATATATCTTTCATCTTGGCTCAGGTGTAGTTTCATGGGCTTCCCAAAAACAACCCATTGTCACTCTTTCAAAAATTTAAGTAGAGTATGTAGCAGCAATAGGAGCAACATGTCAAGTTATATGGATGAGAAGAATAATGTCAGAATTGAAACAAGAACAAAAAGGAGTAACAAAAATATATTGTGATAATAACTCAGCAATAGAACTATCAAAGAATCATGTTTTCACAAAAGAAGCAAGCATATTGATACAAGATATCATTTCATAAGAGAATTGATCACAAAATAAGCAAGCATATTAAAACAAGATATAATTTCATAAAATAACTAGTCATTAATGGTGAAATATATCTTGAACATTGCAAAACCAAAGATAAGTATGCTGACATCCTCACAAAGCCATTATTTAAGAAAAGTTTTTAAAATTTGAGAGAAAGTTCGGGCATCATAAAGATGAGGAAGAAAGAAAATAAAACTTTATGGAGAGTGTTGGAATGATAAGCTTGATTCCAGAATTAGTTAGAATGTTTTGGAATAGAATTTTCCATAAATCTACAATAGTTTCCAAAAATTCTCCAAAATGCAGTTTCCAAAATTTTTCTAGAATATTCTAAATTCCAGAAAGTTCTTCATTGTCCAATTGTCCATTTTAATGCAGAATTTTTTTGGATTATTCTTCAAGTTTATAAATAAGACCATTTGCAATGTAATGCAATGTAAAGTGTTTACTGTAGTAATTAATAAAATCTGAGTTAAATTTGTAGTAGCAATATTTTCCTTGTTTTATTATCCCCTGTTTTATTTTCATACATTATCTATTATTTTTGTGTTATGCTTTACCTCTAACAAATACATACGACTCTAATAAATAATATGTAGAGTGTATACTGAACTCACATTGGTGACAAGTATAGTTCTAGGGAAGTTTTATTTCCTACAATACAAATCAACATACAACTTCACTCATGTATGTTATGTTCACAGTGATCTGCTATCTCAAAGAGTTAGATATTAGTCACAAATATTTTAATGTACAACTGATACAAGAAATTCTCACTCAAATGAGCCAAATATGCTTCTTGTAATGGACAAAGGAGGGTACATTTTAAAGGTATGATGCAATCTAGGGGTTTTACGCAATAGTGAAGTGAATATAGAAATTATAGTATATTTTGTATGATATAAAATTAATATTTAAAGTTGTAACTATTACCACTTGACCTATAGAATATATATTTTTTCCACTATAATGATAAGTTTGGAGCTTGAAAATATGCTAATTTTTGAAATTGTACTCTCTGTTTTGAATCGACAGTAACGAAAATAAGTAGTTATCTCATTGATATGATTGGGGATTGTTTCTTGGGGTATGGTGAATTTCCATGATTGATTGGACTCAATATGGGAATGATTTACAACATGATTAGTGGATCTAAGATTGGGAGATAGGATCTAATTCAGTTTCAAGTTTATTTGAGTTGCAGATTGTATCATATAAAAGTTAGTGTGAATTGTTGAGAGGAAGAGGAGTGTATGTTCCATTGTATTTTTGGTGAGAAAAATTACAGTAGGGTTTTGTTGCAGGAATATTTCCATTGAGGATAATACAAGTGGACTGTATATTCAATGATGGACATATCCCACACTGGGTGAACCACCTTATATGTTGTGTCTTCTCATTTGTGTGATTTTTTTATCTTTGAATGTTTTGGAATTTATTTCTTTTGCAATCTAAAATTTTTCTTTGGATTATTTGTTATTAATAATCGGTAAGAAGAAATCCCAACAACTAGTATCAGAGCTTATTGTTGGGTGCTCAAAAATAGGGAGGATTAGTTTCGAGTGGGAGCAATGGTAGAGGATTCAAATTTTCGGATAGACAAGTTTAATGGGCAGAACTTTGCATTATGGAAAATGCAAATTGAAGATTATTTATTACTGAAATATTTGTATCTTCCTTTGGGTGGAAAAGCAAAGTAATCATTCAATGTAACAAATGAGGCTTTGGAGATACTAATAGAAAGGCTTTGGGGACAATACACTTATGCTTGGGAAGCCATGTGGCTTTCAACATCTCAAAGGAGAAAACAATAAAAGATGTAATGGATGCCCTTACCAGGTTGTATAAAAAACTTCTACATCTAACAAATTTCTCTTGATGAAAAATTATTCAATATGAAAATGAATGAAGGTGAGTCCGTGAAGGACCACCTTAATAATTTTAATGAGATAACAAATCAATTATGCTATGTTAAAATTGAATTTGATGATGAGGTTAGAGATCTTTTTATCTTATGCTCTTTGTCGGATAGTTGGAATAGTCTAGTTATAGCAGTTAGTAATTTTATATCTAGTTCTAATAAACTGGTATTTGATGATGTTGTTGGAGTAATTCTAAGAAATGATATGCAAAAAAAATATTCAGGTTAAGCAACTTCATCAAATGTGTTTACAGTGGAAGAACAGAGGAAGACAGAAGGAGAGGGGCAGAAGTCCAAGCAGAGGAAGATCAAAAGGAAGATCAAATTCAAGAGGAAAGAGCAAAGTGGAGTGTTGGTATTGTAAGAAGAAAGGGCACTTGAAAAGGGACTGTTGGAAAAGGAAGAATGCTGGAGAAGGGGATGGAGAAAATTTAGGTAATCAAGAAGCAAACATAGCAAGTGAGATTCCTCAATATGCTTTGATTATGTCACTAGATAAAAATGATGATTACCAGGTTTTGGATTTTAGAGCCTCCTTCCATGCAACACCTCACCATGAGTATTTTATTCAGTATGTTCAAGGTAATTATAGATACGTACATCTGGGAGATGATCATACCTGTAGTATAGTTGGCCTAGGTAAAATAAGATTAAAAATACCAAATGGGAACTACTAGGTTTTGAATGATGTTAGACATATTCCAAAATTAAGGAAGAATTTAATTTCATCCAGCAAGCTTGATAAAGAGGGGTACATCATCACTTTTGGAAATCAGTCTTGGAAATTTTCCAAGGGTTCATTGATATTATCCATAGGTAAAATTCTGGGTACATTGTATTTGCTTACAAAATTTTCTAATTGTGAACTGAATTTGGTGGCTACATAAGAATGTGCGGAGTTGTGGCATCAGATATTGGGTGACATGAGTGAAAAATCAATGAAGCTACTTCACTCAAGGAAGTTGCTTCCAAATCTAAAAGAGGTTGATTTAGTATTTTGTGAGAACTATGTCTATGGTAAGCAGAAAAGGGTGAGATTTCTAAAAACCGAAAAGGAGAAGAAAAGGGAGAAGTTGGAGTTGGTGCACAGTGATGTGTGGGGACCAACCCAAGTAACATCTCTAAATAGTTGTAATTATTATGTCATATTTGTTGATGATGCTACTCATAAGACATGGATTTATTGCATAAGGAATAAATCATATATTTTTGAAACCTTTCATAAATGGAAAGCATTAGTTGAAAATGAAACTGGAAATAAGGTAAAGTGTTTGAAATCAGATAACTATGGTGAGTTCTGTTCAAATGATTTTAATAATTATTGCTATTTAAATGGTATAAGAAGGATTAATGTTACATCCAAAACACCTCAAGACAATGAGGTGTCTGAGAGGATGAATAGGACAATCCTTGAGCATGCAAGGTGCCTTAGATTGCATGCAGGTTTACCATTGTTTATTTGGGCATATTGTATTGACATTGCAGTTTACTTGATAAATAGGGGGCCATCAAGTGCATTGGATGATGACATTCTAGAGGAGCTATGGAGTGGTAAAACCTATAATTATTCTTTCTTGAGAGTTTTTGGTTGTGAGGCTTTTGCCCACATAGATAAAGAAAATAGAAAGAAATTAGATGCCAAGTCTTAGAAGTGTTACTTCATTGGATATGGAGTGGATAGATTGGGCTACCGGTTATGGGATAACATAAATCGGACAATTGTAAGAAGTAGAGATGTGGTGTTTAATGAAAAATATTTGTACAAATATAGGATTTTTTAGGTCATAGAAGAAGAAAAATTAGAACCTATTGAGCTTGATATGGATACAAATGTGCCTAGATTAAAAGGAGATGTCCAGGAACAAGATCCACAAACTCCATCACACGATGATCAACAACATAAAAAACAAGCACCTCCATATCCTATAGGTACTGTTAGAAAATCTATTAGGACAAGTAGGGTACCTCAACAATTTTATGATTATGTTATGTCTACAAGGGTAAGTAAGTTACCATACCATTATTTCCTTGCACTTTATTATGTGTTATATATTGATGTTTGTGAGATAGAGTGCTTGGATGAAGCTTTATAGATGAGTACCAGCAAGAAGTGGGAGTTGGCAATGAATGAGAAAATGGAGTCTCTTCTTCACACCAAACATGGGATTTGGTTGAGCTACCTAAAGGAAAAAGGGCACTACACAAAAAATGGGCATATAGGATCAAGGAAGAGGCAAGTATAAATAAGAGGTATAAGTCTAGACTTGTAGTAAAATATTTTGAACAAAATAAGGGTATTGATTATGATGATATTTTCTCACTGGTTGTTAATTTGACGTCTATAAGGACTATATTAAATTTAGTTGCTATTGAAAATTTGCATTTGGAGCAACTTGATGTAAAAACAACTTTCCTTCATGGTGACTTGGAGGAGGAAATTTACATGTAGAAATCGGAAGGATATGAGGTAAAGGGTAAGGGAAATATTATTTAAAATTAAAGAAGAGTCTATATGGCCTCAAGTAGGCACCAAGGCAGTGGTACAAGAGGTTTGACAGTTTCATGGTTGAAAATAATTTCAGTAGATGTCAATCAGATCACTATGTTTATTTTAGGAAAGTGATGGTGATTTTATTATTTTATTATTGTATGTAGATGATATGCTTGTTGTATGGTCTAACATTAAGGACATTAATAGCCTAAAAAATAAATTGGTAAACACATTGGCCATGTAGTATTGGGAGCTACAAAACAAATCCTTTAAATCAGAATAGTAATAGACATGAAAAGCAATCTACTAAAATTATCACAAGAAGACTATGTTGAGAAGGTGTTGTAGAGATTTAGCATGGCTAATGCAAAACTAGTAAGTACACCATTGGCAAGGCATTTTAAGCTGAGAAAGGATTTGTGTCCAAGAACATAGGATGAAAAATATTATATGGCAAGGGTTCCCTATGCATCTATGGTGGGAAGCTTGATGTATGCAATGGTCTGCACAAGACCAAACATAGCCCAAATAGTGGGAGTTGTAAGTGGTTCATGAATAATATAGGAAAGGGGTATTTGCAAGCTATCATGTGGATATTTAGGTATCTAAGGAGTACTATTTTTTTTTTTAATTTTTGTGGTACTGACTTGAAGTTGCATGGTTTTGTAGACTATGACATGGCATGAGATCTTGATGGAGGAAGGAGAAAAACCAGTCATGTTTTCACTATAGGTGGTGGAGCAGTGAGTTGGATTTCAAAACTCTAACGAGTAGTGGCTCTTCAAACAACAAAAGTTGAGTACGTTACGATGACAGAAGCAAGCAAGGAGATAATATGGTTGTAAAGGCTTTTGGAAGAGTTGGAGATAAATAAGGATGATAGTACACTATGGAGTGATAGCCAGAGTGCTAAAATACCACTTCATTCATTTCGTATTGGAATATGGATCTCTAAAGCTTGATAATATTCATACTTCAAAGAATCTTGCAGACATGTTCACTAAAGTTGTCCCAAGGGATAAGTTGAGTATTTTTTCAACTTTGATTGGTCTTAGTGTTTAGATCAATGGTTTGAATATCCAGTCCTAGGCTGCAGGGTTGTTGCAACATTTTAGTCTCCAAGTGGGAGATTGATAAGTTTGGAGCCTAAAAATATGCTAAGTCTCAAAATTGTACTCTCTTTTTTTAATCGGAAGTAACAGAAACATGCATTTATCTCATTTATATGATTTGGGATTGCTTCTTGAGGTATGGAAAATTTCCATGATTGATTGGACTCAATCTGGGAATGATTTATGACATAATTAGTGGATCTAAGATTTGGATATACAATTTGATTTAGTTTCAATTTTATTTGAGTTGCAGATTGTATTGTATAAAAGTTAGTGTGAATTGCTGAGAGGAAGAGGAGTGTATGTTCCATTGTATTTTTGGTGAGAAAAATTGCAGCAGGGTTTTGTTGCAGGAATATTTCCATTGAGGATAATACAAGTGGACTGGATATTCGACGGTGGACATAGCCCACACTAGGTGAACCACCTTATATGTTGTGTCTTCTCATTTGTGTGATTATTTTGGCTTTTGAATGTTTTAGAATTTATTTCTTTTTCAATCTAAATTTTTTCTCTAGATTATTTGTTATTAATAATCGGTAAGAATACATCCAAACATATATATCATCATTCTAATTCAATGCTAAGTATTAATAGCTTATAGAGTATATCATGTCAAAATTATATGTAATAATTCATCAAAACCTTGAGTAAATCATTTCTCAACTACATAGTACATACTACCATTCAAAATTTCCAATCAATTTTTATCATGTTTGCACTATACAGTATAAATATAATAATCTCCAACCCTCTCATACTATTCTATCATTCTAATGAAGCCTATGATTGATCAAACTGTAAAGTAAATCATGTTTCGCTATATATCATCATTTTAATTAAATCTATGGAGATTATGGCTGCACTGTATCCTATCATTATAATAATATCAAAGCATGAATGCCTTGTTACGAACTTCTACAGATGAAATGAATGTAGAATACTAAAACTAGGTAAATTTAGCTATTCACAAATAAAAATAGAGAGATTTATGTTATACAAACTATTCGCATGAATAACTGGATAGGGAAACCCATGAGAACAGAGATGATGTCAACAAAAATAAAGAAAATTTCAATATTTTGTTTGCAGAATATGAAATCAACCCGATATGTTGGCAAAAATAGGTATTTAATATCCCTTTTATAGACCTCTCTCTCCCTCCACAGATAACCAGTTTATACGTGATGTCAGCATATAAAGTAAGATAAACAACAATTTACAATAAGTTATTTTGGATTATTGGTAATTTGTTGTAGCTTTACACCTTGAAAATGTTGGATATCAACTAGATGCAGTCCTTCACCCTCTCAATGAGGTTATCGTCTCATATAGTCCTTGTCTATGAATCATAATCAATATTAAGAGACCCATTTCAAGAAAAAAAACTTAGAATACTACAATATTTGGGATTTCTTGCCAACATATAGATTCTTAAAGGTATTTTACCTAAACACTACACTATAAAATCAATACACAAAATCAATATATATTCCCATGTAATACAACTCACTAGAAATTAAATTAATAGTGAGAGGCAAGAGAGGCTACTCAATGTTAGAAATTAAATTAGATTTCACACCTGATAGATCTCTGATAGATCTTATCTTCTAAATATGATTACCATTTTTTATAGTGTGTGTAGTTATTACCCACATTTGTAGTTATTTGGTGATTGTATGGAAACCCTAGTTTTGACTAAAATGCATTCTAGAAGGCTGGTAAGTCTTTTCCTCCTTTATCCAGCTATATAAATAAATGTCATCCCAAAAAAAAAATGTGTGGAGTAGCAAAATAAGAGAAGAGTAGAAGAGAACAAAGTGAAAGAATAGCCGAGAGCATATCAGAACAACACAATAGAAGCATGGAGGAAAGCTAGGATTTGAAGCAGTAGCCTTCATAAAATCCTCTGAGAATGTGTACTGGATATTTCTAACTTGTAATTCAGTGGATGTATTTCCATTTTATTTTTTTGGATGTATTTTCCAACTTGAGCATTACATATAACATGTGTATTTTAGCCCCTGCATATTATTTGGTTGATGATAAATCAAACTTGGTAGAGTTAATTTGTTTTTGTCTTTATTGTTGTTCATGTTCCATTTTTTTGACTATCCCTTATAATATCTCATGGTCTACAATGTGCTCTTTCCCACTAAATAAACCTGGTGATATCTCGCAGCGTAGAACAAGCATGTTCCAGCCCGCTCGATAAATTATCTTGGTAAGAGTGCCAACAATTTAGGTTAGCGGTGTAGAAAATATTTTATCTGTGTCATAACCCACATATTTTATTTAATTAATTATCATGTCCTACAATATTCACTTTCTTGCAATCCACAAATTCATCTCCTATTTAAGTTCATAGCGTATCTCCTTTTTCTCCCATCCATTGGTTTCATTATTTTGCAGACTTCGTATTCTAGTATGCTCCCGCTACACCTAAAAAAGTGTGTGTGATTTATAATCATGGGCTAGAATATCGTGTGTTGAAGCCCACGTCAAACTCTATGTATTTTTTAGTGACGTATAATATCTACTCTAATCCATGATTGTTCTAGCCCACATATGTTTCAATGCTGGAGCCCATGGGGTGTTGTATCCCACATGAAGAGTATAGAAAAAGCTTTCAAATTTATATCATAGCTAGAACTATAATTCGTGGAAGATAAGACGCAATGGCTTCTAGTGTACTTTTGTTACAGTTGCAGATCCCATAATTCAATGGGAAGAACTATGATTATTGGAGAATATAGATAAATATTTTATTTGGATCTCAGGAGCTATGGGTCTTGGTGTAGAATGGCTATGTAGAACTAGTAGATGCAGCAACATTGAGTGCTCTCTCCCAAGCATAGTTAGACCTATTTAAGGAGAATCAAAATAAGGACTAGAATGTATTATTCTACATAATGTCGCAATTCAAGGAAATAATTATCTTGAGAATTGAAGCAGCAACAAAATTGAAGGAGGCATGGGAAATTCTAGCTAGCTCCTTCTAAGGTACCAAAAAAGTGGAGTTGGTGAGGTTGTAGATGCTGAGAAGAGAATTTGAAAACTTGCAAATGAGTGATTCAGAGTCCATGAGCAACTTATTTACCTGAAAAATGGGTATCATCAACCAGATGATGTTGAATGGTAAAAATATTGAGAACTAGAGAATTATGGAGAATATATTGAAAATCCTACAAACTAGGTTCAACTCAGTGGTGATAGTGATTTAAGAATCAAGGGATTTAAATATCCTCTCAGTATATGAACTCATGGATTCTCTGCAAACACATGATAAAATATTAAGTCAGTCATATCAGTCCTCATTAGAGCAAGCATTTAAGAGTAGGTATCATTCCAAGATAATAGCAAAAGATATGAATCCCAGTAAGGGGCCTCTAGTTATCAAGTAGGAATATGACAAAGCAACAGATGCAAGTGTGGAAGATACCATAAGCAAGGAGGAATATCAAACTCAAATGAAGGAGATGCTAGCAACAACTTCCATCAAGCAGGAGGAAGAGGCAATGGTAGAAATCAGCAATAAGGATCAAATTAGAGGTATAATAAATCCAATATCCAATGTTGTTACTACAATAAATTTGGCCACTATAGCTATGAGTGTAGAAATAATTTGGCCAAGGACAATAAGCAACAAGCCCACTACACAAATAAAAATGAAAATAAAAAATGTAGAGATGCTTATGGGAATCTATTGTTAACTTGTGATACTAAGGATGAGAGATAAAAGAATACCTGATATATCGATAGTGTGTGTAGTAACCACATGTATGGGAATAGAGAAATATTTTCATAGTTGGATGAAACCATAAAACTCGAGGTGAAGATGGGGAACAACAGCAAGGTACATATCATAGGCAAATGGAAGATCATAATTTATACCTGGCAAGGTGAAAGGAAACACATCTCTGGTGTGTATTATGTGCTTGGGTTGAAGCAAAATTTGCTAAGTGTTGGACAATTTGTGTAGAAGGGGCACACTATGCAATTTAAAAATGGAACCTATAGTATTCGAGATAAATAGAATGGGTTCATTGCAACTTTGTCCATGAAAAATAATAAAATGTTTCGTCTACAGATTCAAAATGAATTTTTGATTTCATTTAGTGTCGTGGTGAATTATGCTACATGGTTGTGACATATCAAATACATTCACCTAAGTTTTAGTTGCCTAAACTTGCTGCACAAGAAACATATGTTGAAGGGTTTACCCCTCATAGAGTAACCCAATCAAGCATGTGAAGGTTTTCTAGTCAGCAAGTTGTATAAGGATGCGTTACCTACAAGACAATCATGGAGAGATTCACAACCATTGGAGATGGTGCATTCAAATATTTATGGTCCTATACAAACCAACACATTTGCTGGAAACAAGAACTTTCTGACTTTTATAGATGACTTAAGTCAAAGAACATAGGTATATCCCATCAATAAAATATAATAAGCTTTTGGTAAATTCAAGGAGTTCAAAGCTCTAGTTGAAAAATAGAGCGACTATTATGTGAAGACTCTTAGAACAGATGGAGGAGGTGAATACATCTCCAATAAATTCCATAATTTCTACAAATCAAATGGAATTCGAAGGCATTTCAAAACCAGATACACACCACAATAGAACAGTGTTGCAAAGAGGAAGAAAAAAACCATAATGGATATGGCATGAAGTATGCTAAAGGTAAATGGTTTTCCACATGAGTTCTAGGTAGAATTTGTAGTTTGTGAAATTTATCTACTAAAGAGATGTCCAAATAAGAGTGTAAAGGACAATATTCCTCAAGAGGCATGGAGCAACCAGAAGCTGAGTGTTGCTCACTTGAGAGTCATCCAATATGAAAAGAGAAAGAAACTGCATGACAAAGTAGAAAATTTGATCTTCATTGGGTATATTAAAGAATCAAAGGCTTATAGGATATATAAGCCTATAATAAAGAAGCTATTCATTATTCGATATGTGAACTTTATGGAAGATGAATCTTAAAATTGGAAATTCAATACTGGTTAGCAAAACCCAACAATCATTGAGTTTGAGAACTTGGATGAAAACATAGTACATCAGCCCGTAGCTTCAAGTAGTAACATTGATGCCAGCAACAACACTGTCTCATCATCAAATCTTCAACTTGCAAGTAAAATCTCCAACTTGAAGACACCATCAAAGATAAGTAGCTTGCACAATATATATAAGGTAACAAGAAATAAAATTGATGAAGCATAATATTTTGATTTTGCTTTATTTTTTGAGTGTGATTCAATTTCATTTGAAAATGAAATTAAGAATAGAAAATGGGTGAGATCTATGGATGATGAGATAGAAGCGATATAGAAGAATCAGACCTGACAATTAATGGATCTTCCAGTAAGTAAGAAAACCATTGGAGTAAAATGGGCATATAAAACCAAGTTTAATGTCCAAGTTAAATTTGATAGGCATAAGGCCAGACTGGTTGTAAAAGGCTATAAGCAGAAGTTAGGGATTGACTATCATGAAGTATATGCACTTGTAGCGAGACTTGACACAATTAGAATAATTCTAGCATTGGTATTCCAAAAGGGTTGGAATGTTTACCAGATGGATTTTAAGTCTTCCTTCCTCAATGGAGTGTTGGAAGAAGAGGTGTACATAAACTAGCCACCTGGCTATGAGCTGGAAGGGAAAGAAGGCAAGGTCCTAAAATTGAAGAAATCTTTGTATGGGTTGAAGCAAGCACCTAGAGCTTGGTATAGCTGCATTGATGCTTACTTTCAGGAGAACGTATTCATAAAACGCCTATATGAGAAAACTTTGTACATGAAGACAAATGTAGAGAGGGATATGATCATTGTCTTCTTGTATGTAGACGATCTAATTTATACTAGAAACATCGATATGTTGTTTGAGTAGTTCATAAATTCCATGAAGAAGGAGTTCGAGATCTATGGATGGTATCTTCATTTCTCAAGGTAAGTATGTAGTATATGTCTTGAAGAGGTTTAGAATGGAGGAAAGCAAACTAGCGATCAAGTCGATTTCAATAGGATTAAAATTAAGTAAGAAATATTGCAACAATAATATTGATCCAACATTCTACAAAAGACTTGTTGGAAGCCTCATGTATTTGATAACAACCAGACCAAACATAATTTTTGTAGTGAGTTTGATTAACAAAATTATGGAAGCACTGAATAACACTCACTTGCAGGTAGGGAAGAGGATTCTGCGTAATATCAATGGGACCACGAACCATGGAATTTTTTATGCTAGAAAAGACCAACTTGAACTTGTTGGCTACATAGATAGTGATTGGGCTAGCAATATAGATGATAGGAAGAGCACTTTTGGTTATGCATTTCATATTGGATCGGGTGAAGTTTCATAGTCATCTAAGAAGTAACCAATTATTGCATTATATACTATTAAGGTAGAGTATATTGTTACCACCTCAGCTATATGCCAGGTAGTTTGGCTGCATAGAATTTTAGGTGAGCTAAATCCTCACCAGGAAGGGGCAACAACAATATTCTATGATAATAATTCGACCAATATCTGCTACCACTTCATCAAAGAGTTGGTAAAATTTAATGAGGTTGTGTTATTGTTTTGCAGGTCCAAATACCAAGTTGTAGACATCTTCACAAAACCTTTGAAGGAGGATGATTTTAAAAGGCTAAGAGCAATGCTAGATGTCAAAGTATTTGTGATTTTTTTTACAAAGGAGGATGTTATAAATTAAACCAGATTTCACACCTGATAGATCTCTAAAAAATCTTATCTTCCAAATATGATCATCGTATTTTACAGTGTGTGTAGTTATTAACAACAATTGCAGTTGTTCAACAATTAGAGGGAAACCCTAGTTTTGAATTAAATGCATGTTAAAAAGCTAGTAAGCCTTTGCCTCCTTTATTCACATATATCAATAAATGTCATCCAAAAAACAAATGTGTTGAGTAGCAAAAGAAGAGCAGAGTAGAAGAGAACATAGAGAAAGAATAACCGAGAGTAGAAAGAATAGCATAGCAGAAGCATGAAGGAAAGCCAGGAGTTGAAGCCATAGTCCTTAGAAAATCCTCTGAGAATATACACTGTATATTTAAATTCCAATTCAGTGGATGTATTTCTAGTTTATTTCTATGGATGTATTTCCAATATTGATCATTATATATAATATATGTGTATTTTGCCTTCTATGTATTATTTGGTTCATGATAAATCTATCTTAGCAAAGTTAAGTTTTATTCTATCTTTATTGTTGTTTGAGTTCTATTTTGTTGAGTATCCCTTATAATATCTCATGGTTTATAATGTGATTTCTCTCTAAATATACCATGTGATATCTCATGGTGTAGAACAAGAATGTTCTAGCCCACTCAATAAATTATCTTGGTAAGAGTGCTAACAATTTAGGTTAGCAGTATAGGACATATTTTATCTTTGTCATAGTCCATAGATTTTATTTAATTAATTGTTGTGATCCACAATATTCACTTTGTTCCAATCCAAGGATTTATCTCCTATTGAAGTCCATGGTGTATCTCCATTTGCTCCCATATACTGGTCTCATTTTTTTGTCAACTTTGTGTTCTAGTTCACTCCCGCTGCACCTAACAGACTAAAACATCACGTGCTCCATCTCGCATAAACCTTCATGTATTTATCAATGACGTACAACATATGCTCTAATCCATGACTATTCCTACTTGTGGATATTTCAATGTTGGATTGCTGCAGCCCGTGAGGTGTTGTATCCCGCTCAACGAGTGTAGCAAAATATTTCACTCAAGGTAGCACTCGAGGACTCAATGAGGTTCGATCCTGTGATCCACCGATAACTTTAATTCAAACCATTCCCTGCTCTATTAATGGAAATACCATAAATTGTAAGTATAGGTTAAAATTCTATACAGTGAATGATATTATGATAGGACTAATTTACACGTGGGATATATCAAGCTTTCAACTATGTGTTTGTTTTACTCCTTGATTCATGTTGGTCCATATAGATTATGTGTCATAACTTGTATATTATTAAATTTAGCTTGTGGTGGTATCTCAAATGCTTCTATTGATTATAAAAAAATATGGTTGGATATTGGATATGAATGAACAGTGTTTGTGACCTCAATTTGCATACAAAATAGCCTGCCTACAAGACATCTAATCATAGACGCAAGTACATACCAGACTAGTGAGATCTTTTTATATTTTGACTTTCTTTATCAAGTAGTTACCACCTATGGGCAAGGTAGCCAATATTCCTTCTCCAGTATAACATGGTTTTTGGGTTTCCTCTAATTAGTTACATATTGTTGTGATTACTCAAACATCATATCCTTCTTCTCCTCATTTTTGGGACAAATAAAGGTTAACAATAGAAATTACAGTCTCAATCATGATTCATAAAAATATCATTATAATTTTTTTTACTATCATACATAAATTAAGAGTGTTAGCCATATGTTCCTTTCTTTCTCATGTAACAGGCTCCATCTTCTCCAAGAAGTCAACCAAAGAGTTGGGCGTATGTACAGTACCATTATAGATTTAAATGAATGGCCACTTGAGTTGTACATGTGGGCATGTCACATCCTCAGAGGTCCTCACATACTTTTTTAAATCTTTGTTTCAACTATGAAATTTAAATCTACGTATATGGCACTGAAAACAATAGTCTGTATGTTGATGGTGGGTCCATGTAGTGGTTACATATATTAAAGATGTAAGAATTATTATAAATCATAAAACTCAGTAAGGGGCTTTCTAATTGTGGTGAATTTTTTAAATGTAAAGCTCTAACTTTTTAATTAATTTAAAAATACAAGTCTATACAACCAAAAAAAAGGTGGATAGGCACACCCTAATATGTAGTCACACTAACTCAGGTGGATTTAGGTAGCGTTACTCAAAATAATAAAAATATGGTTAAACCCATCACCAACCACAACACCAAAAAACATGCATTAAATCATGTCAATCATGGAGGTATGCTCACAAGGTGAATGTCCATCACCCACTAGATGCTAACAACCGATATTAGAAGGAATGAAAATGAGCCATCCATACTCCATGTTGTGGCTGCTCCACAACGTACCCCAAAATTGGGGACCCACCTTTTTTGCATGCTTTCCAAGAAGACCGAAGTGGCCCATATGCTAAAGCTCAAAGAAAAAGCAAAACACCGCAAGGATGAAAAAAGTGTCGCGATATCGCGACATGTTGCATGGTCGCGGCCAAAAGAGAAAAAGTGTCACGATATCGCGACATGTTGCATGGTCACGGCCAAAAGAGAAAAGGTGTCACGATATCGCGACATGTTGCATTTTCGCGGCCAGAAAGAACAAGAGCAAGAGAAGAAAGAAAAGTGTCACGATATCGCGACATGTTGCATTTTTGCGGCCAAACAAGAACAAGAAAGAGAAGAAAGATAAAAGTGTCGCGATATCGCGACATGTTGCATTTTCGCGACCAGAAAGAAAAAGAGAAAGAGAAGAAAGAAAAGTGTCGCGATATCGTGACATGTTGCATTTTCATGACCGAAAGAGAAAAAGTGTCGCGATATCGCGACATGTTGCATTTTCATGGTCGAAAGAGAAAAAGTGTCACGATATCGCGACATGTTGCATTTTCGCGGTCGAAAGAGAAAAAGTGTCGCGATATCGCGACATGTTGCATTTTCGTGGCTGAAAGAGAAAAAGTGTCGCGATATCGCGACATGTTGCATTTTCGCGGCAAAAAGAGAAAAAGTGTCGCGATATCGCGACATGTTGCATTTTCGCGGCCGAAAGAGAAAAAGTGTCGCGATATCGCGACATGTTGCATTTTCGTGGCCAAAGGAGGAAAAAGTGTCGCGATATCGTGACATGTTACATTCTCATGGCTAAAAGCAACAAAAGAGAGCAAGGAGGCAAAGGTGTCACGATATCGCGACATGTCCATTTTCTGCCAAGGGAACAGAGCAGTTGACAGTGCGTCTGATATGAGTGATGAACACCAGGACAATGAAACTGAAGACTGCATAGTGACGTGGACATAAGGAAAAAATCCAATGAATAAGACAAAGCGTTACATAAGGAATATTTAATGATTTGAGATCATTTAAGATTGTCGTTGCACACGAAGGGAAACAGACGCAAGCCCATGCGGAGAAAATGAAACGAAGGGCCACAAAATAGAGACGAAAAGTCTTTTTGGAAATCAAGACACATGCATGCAGAGGGAAGGTGAAACGAATGACCATTGGAAAATGAAACGAAAAGCTTCCTAAAAATTTTAAATACGCCATTCAAAGAGGCCAGAAGGGGCTAGAAATTGTAGAAAAAAAACAAAGACTATCTTTCGAAATAAAGGAGTTTTTTTTGGCAAGAGCAACTCTTGTGTGTGAAATCAAAAGGAGATTGAAACTAAGACTGCTGCTATTTCTGTAAATCTTTCCTTTGCATTATTGCTTCTTGTATCTATTCGTTGACGCCATGAAGTGGGTTACGATAGGTGAATGATGGAATGATGCAATTATTTGTTTCCTTAGAGTCTTGCATCTGATCTAATCTGACTATGTTTATGTTACAGGTTCGTTAGGTCAGGTAGTCTTAGAATTTCATCTCATAACTTGGGGTTTTGCAGGGAGGAGATTGCTAGCCAAATTAATGTCCTATTTTGTTTTTCCAGCTAACTATTGTAGATAATGTTTATGTTTTATTTTTTATATTTGGATTAACCTCGTCTTAAAATCTGCTTTTCTGATTCTGGTCCTTTCTAGAATTTCCTGCATCTCCAAACACCTTCATCTAATTTTTAGATAAGATATGGGTTTAGGAGGGCTACTAATTCCAAATGCACATTAAATCGAATTAAGTGAATGAATCCTAATTTTCTAACTTACTAACTTTACTAACACCAAATGCTAACATAGGGATAGTGGAACACTTTTAAACGAAGATAAAACGAATCCGCTAATTCTAAAAAATGAACCGCATGTTAAAGGCACGGAGTTTAAAATGAAGTGGTTTAAACCACACACTTTCTCATTTGGAATCCTTTTAAGTTGAAGATAAAAGAGGTTACTAACTGGGTTTCGGGTAGATCATTTTAATCTCAGGAACATTAAAAGAAGCTATCCTCACATTTGGTCAATTTAATGGATTATGGTTGCAAAGTACTCATTCGAATCATTAAAGGCCCCTTGTTAACTATTACTTGCATGGTTTAGGTTATTCTGGCATACATTCATTTATTTGCTTTAGTCTTGATTGATTACATGCACATGAATGTTTGTTCACAAGAACCTTGGAGAAATGAGTAATGCTACTTAATTTCTTTGCAAGAGAGAGTTTCCTGTTCGAGACTCTAGTTGTGGTGATCATTTTGCTATAGGGCAAAATATCCACCCAACATTTTGGTGCTAGAAGGAGGGCCTTCTTTATTTCTTTGTGATTGTGATCTGTTCTAACGATTAACGTGGGTAGTTTTGTTTCCACCTATTGTGCTTGCAGGTATAACATTTATTGGTTTCATTTTGCAAGTGAGTTGAGAGAAGTCTTTTAGAGTTCTAGAGTTTTCAAGCTGGCCCAACCTGAGTACATAGCTACTAGGTCCAAAACCACAGGGGAAACTATTTTCCAAAGCCTTTCTCCCACTGGTAGGAAGCCGAGAAACAAAACATTAGAGATCGAAATACCACCCAATGTACTTGAGTTAGGAGCTTCTTTAGACTCAAGTACGTCTAGCGGGCCTGAGCCCACAATTTCAAACGTGATAGCTACACCAAGTGCGTCTGTCCCCATAATTACAAGTGTCACCATTGTTCCTATAGGGTCGATACCTTTGAATAACATGGCCCAACAACAACAAAAACAACAACAATAGCCACCTGCCCTTTGGTATGGTGCACAAAGTTCTCCCTTGGATATCCTTGGGGTAGTCCATGACTTGCCTAGAAATATTGAAAGGGGATTGCCTAAATTCGTGCATGATGGTCCCATAACAGTCGAAGAACATGTCCAAATTTACAAGGATTACATGTTTAGACAAGGAGTTACCCATGAAGATATCGCTTGTCAAATTTTCCCTGCTAGTCTAGACAATACGACCAATGAATGGTACAAGAATCTTCTCGCAGGGTCCATTACTTCATGGGCCCAATTAGAAACTGCCTTTATTAGCCAATTTCGAATGTTGTTGGATCCTTCCATAATTTATAATTTATTCGTATCATGCAAAAGGTTACCCAATGAGCCCATAAGAACATTCAATCAGAGGTTCCAAAAGCTATATACAAATTTGACTCGCCACTTTGTAGTAGATCCTGCGGTGGCCCTGCAACTTTACTTTGGAGCTTTAGATCCATTAACATCCTTGTTGACTAGAAGGAATCCTCAGGTTACGACGCTTTCGTTAGCTTATGCGGAGACAATGACCCTCGAACAACAAATGAATTTACCAGGAGTAGGGTTGTCTCAATTGACTGGGATGGGACAATATGGTCCATATAGTCAATTCGCCATGATGAATCAATTAATGGCACCACAAGTTCCAACAATGAACAATTTCCAACAACCATCTCAAGTCGCATCATTTTCCACTTATCCTAATGCCTCTGTTCCAACACATGCTTTTATTCCAAATAACATGACGACCTTTACTGGGTTTAGTATGGGCAATAACTTGTTGACCATACCTGGGTTTACTCCGATTAGTATGCCAAGTCCAATGACTTATCCAACAATCACTCCTATTCAAAGTGTGAATCTAGGATGGAATCAAAGTGCCTAGACCCAAGCCATTGTACCTGTTCTAGAGGTGGCTAATGCAGCAAATACAGTTGGGCCCAGAATTATAGTGCCCCAACCACATGGGCCTGAATCCGTGATAGAAGACATGAAGGAAACATTGGCCAAAGTTTTGGTTACTATCGGAAATGTTAATAAAAAAGTTGACAAAGTCATAGGTCATAACCGACCTCATAACCATAGAGGAAAAGGAACATACAACACACATCCTAATAATGGATGAGTACCCAATCCCGTAGCCAATCAGGCAGATGTCTCGAAAGATTTTGGAGAGTCAGGATCTTGTGATAATGATTGCCCGCACTGTTGCCATGGAAAGTAGGAATCTATATTGACTGAAGTTATATATTCCCAAGATAGTGAAGAAGAGGAGGATGTGGAGTTCTTTGGAAAAGAAGATGAAGAAACATTGGAAGTTCATGCCAATAAATGTTTTGGGAAAGGAAATCACAAGTATTACACAAGGAGTTCTAAGGATCCCAAAACTTCCTCTACTCCTCCAAACAACCCATTACTTCCTCCCGATCTCAAAGGAGATGTTAATCCACCTCCTCCATCAATGGCGGAGAAGTCTAAGTTGGTGCAAAACATGTCAAATTTGGAAAAACCCACCTATGACTTGATAGAAGACATGAAGAAAACTAAGGCCAATGTCTCAATGTATGATATGTCCCAACTTTTAGGCCAAGAAGTAAGTCCACCAAAAGGTTTGGATCCACCTACCCAAGTTCATGAAGTTAAAGGTGTTGAATCCAAATTGGTTTGGAAAGGGGAAAAGCGAGACGTGCCCCCATTCCTCATAACCATTAGAATTGCTGGTAGAAATCTACACAATTGTCTAATAGATTTAGGGGCTTCTGCTAGCATTATGCCCCTAGAAATCTATCAAAAATTGGGACTTACACCAAAACCTTCTAAAAGTGGAGTGGTGCAACTGGATAGATCGGCCATGGAGGTAGAGGGAGAACTAAGGGACATTCTTATTCAGGTCAACTCAGAACCTAGGGTTCAACATCACATAGATATATTGGTACTTAACATTCCTATCAAATATGGCATGGTGTTGGGAAGAGATTGGAGCAAGAACTTAAATGGATACATTGTAACAGACTCTTCACATATGTGGTTGCCTTGGAGAGGAGTGGCCAACCAAATTCGAATTGATAGTGAACCTAGGCTCAAGGAAATGATAACATAATACAACAAACCTAATGAGATTCAATACGTTGAAACTGAATTAGGAGCTTATTGCTTGGACGTAGAAATTCTTGAGGGTTCTCAAAATGGAAGGATTGGATGCAATGATTTTGAAGAACACCATAAGGTTTGGACTTTAAGATTTGATGGATCCAAGTCCAAACAAGGGGCGGGAGCTGGTATTGAACTTTCATGTCTAGACAGAAAACCTATGTTGGCTGCATATAGATTACAGTTCCCAGCCACCAACAATGTGGCAGAATATGAAGCCTTGATTTTTGGACTTCAATTGGCCCTTCAAAAGAAAATCAAATGTATCAAGGTCTTAGGTGATTTTGAATTGGTGGTAAAACAAGTTAAAGGACAATATGCATGTAAGAACAAGCGGCTCAGCCTTTACCAAACCAGAGTTAGAGATTTAATAAATGAATTTGATGCTTTTAACATATCTCTAATCTCTAGAAAAGGCAATCGTTTGGAAGATTCTTTAGCCGTAGCTGCTAGCATGCTTAAACCAGTGGATCACAAGAAGTGCAAGAAATTTTCCATAGAATTAGTCCCTTGCCCCTCGATACCTGATAACGTCATGAATTTTCAAGTCTTTGATAGTGACAGACATGTATTCAATTTTGTCACTAATTCTAGTATCTTTGAAAATCAGGTTATTGATGAAGACGAGAGGGGGCAAGAAGAGGCAGGTTTGAAAAGGGAAGCTACTAGAAAATGGAATGAGATGCCAAATGGGATGGCCTCATTAGAGAAAATTTTTGATATTGGATACCAACCGAAAGGAGGGAGAAAAGTTCCACCTCCCAAAGAGGCTTGTGATGCAGTCAATATTGGAAGTGCAAAAAACCCTCGTGAAATACTCATTGCAAAGGCATGTACCGAATATGAAAAGAATTCCATTGCCAATGCATTGAAGGAATACATATATTGCATAGCTTGGAGCTATAAGGAGTTGAGAACTTATGATCAGAATGTTATAATGCATACAATCCCTTTGAAGCCAGACTCCAAACCCTTTAGGCAAAGACAGAGGCCAGTCAATCCGTTACTAGAGCCCTTGATAGAAAAGGAGGTAAAGCGAATATTAGAAGCTAAAATCATCTTTCCTGTTAGGCATTCCACATGGGTTGCTAACTTGGTCCCTATGAGGAAAAATAATGGAGAGATAAGGCTATGTATTGATTTTAGAAATCTGAATAAGGCCTCACAAAAGGACAATTACCCTTTACCTACCATTGATGAAATCCTTCAAAAGGTAAATGGGTCGGAAATGATGTCATTCCTAGATGGCTATTCAGGATACAATCAAGTCCTCATCCATCCTAATGATAGAATGAAAACCACCTTCACCACAAAATGGGGCACGTTTGCATATAGGAGAATGCCTTTTGGATTATTGAATGCAGGTGCCACATTCCAACGAGCCATGGACTTTGCCTTTAAGGGGCTCATCGGTAAGTGCATTATTGTCTATGTAGATGATATTCCCGTATTTTCTAAGAACAGGGAGAACCATGTCAAGGATCTAAGGAAAGTTCTCCAAAGGTGTAGGGAACATGGCATTTCACTCAACCCAAAGAAGTGCATTTTTGGGGTAACGGAAGGAAAATTATTGGGGCATGTAATATCCAAAGATGGAATTTCCATTGATCCTAAAAGAATAGAGGCCATACAACATATTCCTTTTCCCAATAGCAAAAAAGAATTGAGATCATTTTTTGGGAAGATTAATTTTGTTAGAAAATTTATTTCAGGTTTTTCAGAAATTGCAAAACCCTTGAACGATATGTTGAAGAAAGAGGTCCAAATCAAATGGACGAATGAAAACAGGGATGCTTTCCAAAGAATCAAGGATGTGATTTCTAGAGCCCTAGTTTTAGTAAGTCCTGACTATGCGAAGCCTTTCTACATTTACACATTTGCTTTAGACCATTCCTTTGCGAGTGTTCTAACTCAGAAGAGTGAACGCAACATTGAAAATCCCATTGCCTTCCTTAGTACTCCTCTCAAAGATGCGAAATTGAGATATTCCATCTTGGACAAGCAAATGTATGCCCTATTTAAGACTGTAAAAAAATTTAGACATTATATAGTCCACAGTAGGGTGTTTGCTATAGTCCCAGATCCTGCAGTTAAATCCATGTTTATATAGAATGAACTGGGTGAAAGGCGGGGTAAGAGGATCTCAACTCTTCAAGAATTTGATCTTGAAATTCAATCTATGAAGATAGTGCGGGGACAAGGGTTGGTCAAGGCCATAGCAAAAAATGATCCCTTAATTTCCTGTCAGCATTATGAAATAGCAGATACAACTGAAGATGAGTGGTATGTAGATGTTGTGTATTTCTTACTAAATGGTAAGTGTCCACCACATTTAAATTCTACTCAACAAAGAGCCTTGCATCTAAAATCTGCTAATTTTCTAATCAGATCCGATGCGTTATACAAGAAAAACCATGAAGGAATTTACCTTCGTTGCGTTGATCGAAAAGAGGCAGCTCAAATACTTGGGGAGTTCCATGGCAAGTATGGGACAGGGCATGGGTCTGCTAATGCCACAGCCCATCAAATCCTTAGAGTTGGTTACTATTGGCCTCAAGTGTTTAAAGATGCTCATGCTCATGTGAGGTCATGTCATACTTGTCAAATCGTGGCAAATAGAGAAAGGGGTGCTTCTATGCCATTACAATCTATAATCGAGTCTAGACATTTTGCACAATGGGGTTTGGATTTTGTTGGGATCATCAGTCCCAATTCATCCGATTCCCATAAATACATTCTCATGGCTACAGATTATTGCACAAGGTGGATGGAAGCTATTCCCACTAAAAATGCCACTTCAAAAGTTGTTATCAAATTCTTAGAGGATAACATTGTCACTCGATTCGGAATGCCTAACTCCATTGTAAGTGACAATGGTTCCGATTTCTCCTCTCTGGAATTTGCAAATTGGGCATTCGACAACATGGTGAGTTTGAAGTTTTCTTCAAATTATTATTCACAAGGTAATGGATTGGTTGAATCTTCCAATAAGAACTTGTTATGTGTCAATTAAAAGTTGCTTGAAAGAAATCCTAGAGATTGGCATAACAAACTTAAGTTGGCTCTTTGGGATGATAGAATCAGAATCAAGGAATCATTAGGAACATCTCCTTACCACTTAGTTTATGGACAAGATCCTATTTTTCCCACAAACCTTAAGTTACAAACTTTACATTTCATGAAATATTACCTTGGAACTGATAATAAACTTGAAGCTAGACTAACACAATTGATGCATCTAGATGAAAAGAGGGATGAGGCTATGCTTCACTTTAGTAAACACCAAGATGTAGTAAAAAGGTGGTTTGATAAAAAGTCTAGAGTCAAAACATTTAAAGTTTTAGATTTAGTGTTGTTGTGGGATAAGAGACATGAGAGGAAAGGAGATCATGATAAATTTGATTACTTATGGTTGGGTCCTTACCAAATTTCAGAAGTCCTAGGTGAAAACAGTTTTAGATTAAAAACCCTGGACGAAAAATATTTGGCTTTACCCATCAATGGGCTGCATTTGAAGCACTATTTCGAAGCCTTAATTGGCAAGGCCTTGTATTATATGTAAATATGTCATGCTTTGTTTTTTGCATGTGTAGATTTGATTTTCTTAGGTGTGTGTTAGTTTTTTTTGCTTTCAACCTTTATTTTAGCATGAGGAGATTGTTCTGAACGAGGTTTTGGAGGCATTTTGATTGCATTGTTCTTTTCTTAGCTTAGTGTGTTGGTCATGGGACCAGTTTTGGGCATGAATAAAAAAAAAAATAGCAAAGTGGTTAGTATGTATCCTTAGCAATGTTCTAAAACTAGAAGTATATGAAACAACATAATTGTTTTACAGAAAGCTCCACGAGCACTGCAAACACATTAAAGAATATCGTTTGAAATTTGGGATACATGAAAGTTGTCAATTTTGCAAGATAGGGTGAAGCATTTTGTATAATCCATATTACCCATTTGTGTTCAGGATGCATTACATAATAGCCTCGAGTCTCATTCCATCCTATATTTCAAAAAAAAAAAAAAAAAAGCAACCACCAAAAGCATGTCAAACCCTCTTAGGATCATTGCACAATAAACATTAAGTAAGGTCTTGGGGTTGGAAACTGATGCCGCATTGTCTTGAATTAAACATATTCTGCACATATAAAGAACATCTTGGGAAAAATGGTTGGAACCTTACTTGGAAGAAAAGTTAGGCGAAAAGAATTTTTCTTGTCTGTCCCATCATGCAAAACATAGTCCATGAAATAGTGGTTTTCACCACTTCACCTCCATAACATCACTTGGATTGAAAGGATCATACTACGTGTCCCTCATAAGGATGAGTAGTCATCCCTAAGATTCAAGGAAGCCATTTCCACTCCACCTCCATAACATCATTTGGATTGAAAGGATCGTACTACACGTCCCTTGCAAGGATGAGTAGTCATCCCCAAGATTCAAGGAAGCCATTACTACTCCACCTCCATAACATCATTTGAGTTGGAAGGATCGTACTACGTGTCCCTCACAAGGATGGGTAGTCATCCCTAAAATTCAAGAAATCCAGCATTAATCCACCTCCATCATATCATTTGAGTTGGAAGGATCATACTACGTGTCCCTCACAAGGATGGGTAGTCATCCCTAAAATTCAAGAAATCCAGCATTAATCCACCTCCATCATATCATTTGAGTTGGAAGGATCGTACTATGTGTCCCTCACAAGGATGGGTAGTCATCCCTAAAATTCAAGAAAGCCAAAGCCAAATCCTGGACTATGGGGCTGATCTCCATCGGGGCTATAGACGCCTGACTGGCAGTGGAGTAGGCTCATGCGTGGTGACATGTCTCATTTAAAAGCAAGACCTCTGACCGCTCACACGGATAGGCTAGCCTGATAGTTATCCATAATAGGTTTAATCATTTTGCTTAAGATGAAGTAATGAACTCAAATCAGAGTAGTAAGGATAGGGTTAAATTCTCATCATGCTTAGGTTGAGAATCTCATTCCCCAAAGCTCTGATTTCACTTACACATGCACATTGATTCAATATGGCAGTGGAGCATAACCAACCTTGAGATTGGGTATATGAACTCAATTCATGCGTGTTTGATCCTAAGAGGGTTGGATATTTTTAATGTTGGTGCTCATGCTACTAAAAGTTAAGAGTCTTGGTAAAGCAGGTCAGCCATAGTTTATTATGCTGGCAATACATTCGATCTTGCATAGACCCTCCACTATTCATCATATGCATTCATGTGAAATTGGCAATAGAATGGGGAACTATTTCAAATGATAAAGAATGAATCACTATGCACACATTGAGTGGATGCGGAATAATTCTAATGTTTCATGCATTTCTGGTTTATTTACATTCTTTGGATATTTGCTAACGCTTGCAGTTGAGTTGTAGGTTTTTAGGTTGGGTTTCTCACCAAAATGCTCAGGAGCATTTCCCAGAAGAGTCACCATTTGTTGTGGCTGCTCCACAATGTACCCCAAAATTGGGGACCCACATTTTTTGCATGCTTTCCAAGAAGACCGAAGTGGCCCATATGCTAAAGCTCAAAGAAAAAGCAAAACACCGCAAGGATGAAAAAATGTCGTGATATCGCGACATGTTGCATGGTCGAGGCCAAAAGAGAAAAAGTGTCGCGATATCGTGACATGTTGCATGGTTGCAACCAAAAGAGAAAAGGTGTCGCGATATCGCGACATGTTGCATTTTCATGGCCAGAAAGAACAAGAGCAAGAGAAGAAAGAAAAGTGTCATGATATCGTGACATGTTGCATTTTCGCGACCAAATGAGAAAAGAAAGAGAAGAAAGAAAAGTGTCGTGATATCGCGACATGTTGCATTTTCGCGACCAAACGAGAAAAGAAAGAAGAAAAGAGAAAAGTGTCGCGATATCACGACATGTTGCATTTTCGCGACCAAAGAGAAAAAGTGTCGCGATATCGCGACATGTTGCATTTTCGTGGGCGAAAGAGAAAAAGTGTCGCGATATCGTGACATGTTGCATTTTCGTGGCCGAAAGAGAAAAAGTGTCACGATATCGCGACATGTTGCATTTTCACGGCCGAAAGAGAAAAAGTGTCGCGATATCGCGACATGTTGCATTTTCGTGGCCGAAAGAGAAAAAGTGTCGCGATATCGTGACATGTTGCATTTTCGCGGCAAAAGAGGAAAAAGTGTCGCGATATCGTGACATGTTGCATTCTCACGGCTAAAAGCAACAAAAGAGAGCAAGGAGGCAAAGGTGTCACGATATCGCGACATGTCCATTTTCCGCCAAGGGAACAAAGCAATTGATAGTGCATCTGATATGAGTGATGAACACTAGGACAATGAAACTGAAGACTGCATAGTGACGTGGACATAAGGAAAAAATCCAATGAATAAGACAAAGCGTTACATAAGGAATATTTAATGATTTGAGATCATTTAAGATTGTCATTGCACACGGAAGGAAACGGACGCAAGCCCATGTGGAGAAAATGAAACGAAGGGCCACAAAATAGAGACAAAAAGTCTTTTTGGAAATCAAGACACATGCATGCAGAGGGAAGGTGAAACGAATGACCATTGGAAAACAAAACGAAAAGCTTCCTGAAAATTTTAAATACACCATTCAAAGAGGCCAGAAGGGGCTGGAAATTGTAGAAAAAAAACAAAGACTATCTTTCAAAATAAAGGAGTTTTTTTTGGCAAGAGCAACTCTTGTGTGTGAAATCAAAAGGAGATTGAAACTAAGACTGCTACTATTTTTGTAAATCTTTCCTTTGCATTATTGCTTCTTGTATCTATTCGTTGATGCCATAAAGTGGGTTACGATAGGTGAATGATGGAATGATGCAATTATTTGTTTCCTTAGAGTCTTGCATCTGATCTAATCTGACTGTGTTTATGTTACAGGTCTGTTAGGTTAGGTAGTCTTAGAATTTCATCTCATAACTTGGGGTTTTGCAGGGAGGAGATTGCTAGCCAAATTAATGTCCTATTTTGTTTTTCCAGCTAACTTTTGTAGATAATGTTTATGTTTTATTTTTTATATTTGGATTAACCTCGTCTTAAAATCTGCTTTTCTGCTTCTGGTCCTTTCCAGAATTTCTTGCATCTCCAAACACCTTCATCTAATTTTTAGATAAGATATGGGTTTAGGAGGGCTACTAATTCCAAATGCACATTAAATCAGATTAAGTGAATGAATCCTAATTTTCTAACTTACTAACTTTACTAACACCAAATGCTAACATAGGGATAGTGGAACACTTTTAAACGAAGATAAAATGAATCCGCTAATTCTAAAAAATGAACCTCATGTTAAAGGCACAAAGTTTAAAATGAAGTGGTTTAAACCACACACTTTCTCATTTGGAATCCTTTTAAGCTGAAGATAAAAGAGGTTACTAACTGGGTTTCGGGTAGATCATTTTAATCTCAGGAACATTAAAAGAAGCTATCTTCACATTTGGTCGATTTAATGGATTATGGTTGCAAAGTACTCATTCGAATCATTAAAGGCCCCTTGTTAACTGTTACTTGCATGGTTTAGGTTATTCTGGCATACATTCATTTATTTGTGTTAGTCTTGATTGATTACATGCACATGAATGTTTGTTCACAAGAACCTTGGAGAAATGAGTAATGCTACTTAATTTCTTTGCAAGAGAGAGTTTCCTATTCGAGACTCTAGTTGTGGTGATCATTTTGCTATAGGGCAAAATATCCACTCAACACTCCCCAAGTATGCCAACATTATCACTTGTATCAAAACCATAAATACCATAAGAGACAAGATTGAGAAGGTTGTATAGAAGGTACTTGGATGACCGTACGTGGGGCATTACTCGAGTGCTGCATAAGAGTGCGAATATGATCCACCTCCATATGAAATTTCTCCATTTACATTTAAAAATAGAGCCAAAAATTAGGGTAAATTATGCACTTATCAGTAATTGAAAATTCATCTAAACTATGGTGCTAAGAAAAGAGAATTTTGTTAGTTTACAAATATGAAAGAGCACACTGATGTGAAGAATGTTCCACACTTCCAACAAAGGCAAGAAAAAATTGTTAGAGTTACTATGTTAGTAACTATGATTATTACCTCATTTAGGTAATTTGTAATTTTCACCTAGGTAGATATAATTTACCTCATGGTAAAAATTATCTTGTTACTTTTTACCACTAGTAAATTTCTTTTACTAGTTACCTAGTTAGTCACAGTAGTCATTTTGACTATGTTGGTTAGTAGGTTAGTTGGTAGCTACATTTAGGGTGAGAGATCCTATAATGCATCTGTTAGTGTTAGTTTAGGATAAATTATTGCATATTATTTTCTAAGGCTATTCATAGCCTAATGTTCTCCTATTTAAACACCCTTCAAATTCAATAATATTTTACGACTTGTGATTTAATTTCATTCTGCACTTACCTTTACCATCATTGGCATCAGAGCCACGGGAGGAAGGCACAAGCTGGGCAAGGCAAGAAATTGTTCCAAGTGGGAAAAGCAGAGGAAATCTTGTTCCAGGGTAAGGTGAGACTTTGTTTTACACGTGCTTCAAGGGTTTGAATTAATTTGGGTTTGAATTAATTTTTTTTCTAACCCCTCTAAGGTTTTGAATTATTTTTTGGCCCTTCCATTGGTGACCATAGAAGAGTCTCTGGCACCCTCTAATCATCAATCAGAGAGGAGTCTATAGCAACTTAAGTGACCCCTCATGTTGGTCACCCTAGCGATTGAAATAGACCCACAACCTGATCGACAACTAAAATATTTTTGCAACCCGACGACTAGGATCTAAGAGGCCAAGAGCACCCTCTAATCTCTGGTGACCAACCTTCTAAGGAGGATAGATGCACCCTATTGTAGGATTAGCAGTAGTGATCGACCAACTCCCACACACCTTCCGTTCGATGACCATAATGGAGTTCAGGTGCCTGATCTAATGTAGCCCTTCAATCAGGATCTGAGAGGGTAGGAGGCCCTTCGATCAGGATCTAAGAGGGTAGGAGGCCCTTCGATCTTCAAATATTGTCAATAAGAGTTAGGGCAAGACTGCCCTGACTCTAGATAAGAAGAGCTGACATAAACCCTAACAGACCTAAACCTGGCACTTACCATGCAGAGTCCAACATGTGGCAAGACCCATATGACTGGACAAGACCTATATCAGTCTGGACTCATTACATATAGCCACGAGACATGACACGATATGTGGCAGTTAATTGGGTGCAAAATAGGCTTACTGGGTAGACCTAGATCTGACTTGGGTGACATGGTGTGTATGAGGTAGAACTGACGTGGCAGTTACTATGCGGGTTTGTTGACGTGGTGGAGTGGCATGGCAAAGGGTGTTGTGCTGATGACCATAACAAAACCTTTTTTTTTTATGATACATGACAACGATCAGTGAAACTTCATGCGAGCATAGATTACCCGTAGGCAATTGAACGGATAAGGGGGTGTTGGTGTTTTTAAACACCAACAACATGCCCGCCTTATCAATGTGGGACTAAAATTCCCACATCATAATTTTTTTTCCTTCGCGAGGCTTCACGAAGGAACAAAATGAGGCCCGTCGACCTTCATTCACAAGGTCAAGCCTAGACCGACCGACAAAGGGGGCCGGGCTAAGGCCTTGGGCGGGGAGTCCCGAGATCGACTCCCACCAGGAGTCAAAACAATGTTTTCTTTTACCGCGCGCTATGGAGGTTGATTAAAAACAAAGGTAATTCATTTTATTTGTTTTATTTATTTATTTTTTACAGTTTTTTTTTAATAATTTAATTATTATTTTTAGTTTAAAAATCATTTTTTTCTTATATTAAGTGATTTTTTACTAAGAGAATTTTTTTATTATTAATTAAATTTTGTTTAAAATAATTAAATTAAAGCAATAAAGATTGAAAAAGGGTTATTTTTTTTGCAACACAACAAAAATTATTGCTTTTGTTTTCTCCTTAAAAAGGGGATATAAGACATTTACTAGCACACAATTTTGTTGCAACATTAGAGAGCCTAAAAACATCTTCTCAACACCTTGTTAAAATTGCAAAATTCAAAGGAGGACAACATCAAGAAAGTTGATTCTATATTGCAAAATTGGAAAAAATGAGGACCAAAATTTGCAAAACCATCAAAATTGGAAAACTTTAAAAGCCAATTTTTTTTGCAACTACAACAATTCCATTTCTTTTGTTTTCTCCACATTTGGGGATAAAGAGACAAAGAAACATCAAATTTTGTTGCAAAACATCAAACTTGGCATTGTGCATTTGTTTTCTCCAAGAGGGGATATAAGACATAAAATTGCACATTTTTTTTGCAAACTTGAGAAGAACTTGAAGCCTTGGGTCCCTCAAAACTAAGTCATGTGTTGACTATTTTAGGAAGCCTTTCAAAAGCGGGTCATGTGTCCACTTGTTTTGAAAGGAATGTTATTTGTTAAATTTGCAAAACAAAGGGGGGAAGACAAGAAATTGTATTTCTTTTACAAATTTGTAACACAAGAGTGAGGAGCACTTAAAACCAATCAAACTTGTTTATTTTTCAAAATTAGAAAATATTTTTCAAAATTAGAAAATATAGGCAATTGTTTATTGTCACGTTATTTACAAAATTGTAAGACAAGGACGAGACAAAAATATATCAATTTTTGCACAACACACATTCAAATTTTGTTAAAAAAATTAAAAGGTGCATTTTTCGATTTTACTCAACACCTTCATTGGCAAATTAGGTGCATTTTAGGTTGCATCCGACACCTAGGTGATAAGAATTTTGAGGGAATTCTTGTTTGATTATTGCATTATTTCTTTTTGCAATTATAAGTCATAGAATCAAGAACACTCCATACCCCAAAATTTCACAAATTTGTGTAAAATCCTTGCACAGATTTAATGCCACTTTCACTTGATATTCTCTCCTAAAAACCAAAACCCCTAATTCACTCTTATTTGTTTGGCTTAATTTCCTCAAACTGATTATCCCTCTTCAAGAGGATTTTCAGGCAGGTGCCATTAAATATATTTTTGAGTGAATTATCTTTCACCTCTTATTTGTTTGGCTTAATTTCCTCCAACTGATTATTTCTCTTCAAGAGAATTTTCAGGTAGGTGCCATTAAATATCACTTAAGAGTGAAAGAAAGATCATCTTAGTACAATTTGTAGGACCTTCATCATGGAAACTATCAATAAATACTTATGTGATACACAATTGCTAAAGGGTCCTAACTATTCAGCATGGAAAACTAATATGAAAGCCATATTTATTTTAGATGACATGTGGGATTTAGTTGATGGCACTGAATCAAGACCTGTAACATTAGGAGTAGATCAAAAAGCATGGGACAAAAGAACAATCATCTTATCATGTTAATACTCCTAGCAACTACTGATGAGATTTAGCCTCACATAAGTGAAGCTAAAACTGGTAAAGCTGCATGGGATGCACTTAGTACCATTTTTGAAGGTAAGAATCAATCAACTATTCTAAAAATTCAAACACAACTTCATACACTCCATATGAAGTCAGGTGAATCAGTAGAACTATTAATCTGTAGAGTGGCAGGTATAAAGTTTAAGTGTAATGCTTTAGGTGCCAAAGTAGAAGACACCATTTTGACTTTAGTAATTTTGAGAGCTCTTCCTGAATCCTAAAAAATGTTGATTACATCCCTTAATGTTTCACAAAGAGTTTTCACCTTTGTGGAGTTAGTCAATTTGCTTCAAACGGAGGAAGCAAACCAAATCCAAAATGATGAAGTGTCAAAAAATACACTTTATTCAAAATATAAAGATAATAAAGAGAAAGGAAAATTTAAAAAGGGAGGATCATCCTCAAAAGGTAAGGGAAAGAAATCTAAAAAGAGGTTTTGCTCATATTGTAAAAAGGACAACCATAACACCAATCGGTGTTGGTTCAAAAACAAGAAAAACAAGAAATACAAAGGCATAGTATAGAAGTAAAACAAAGGTAATATTGCTAGTGAAGTGTCTAGTTCCGATTCTGATTCTGGTTCAGAAAAAGCACATAGAGTGCTCATTTCTAAGACAATATTGTAGAGGGAAAACACATTTGTCACCTTGAGCAAACACCATTTCCTCTCTCTTTTTTTTTTAGGCTTCATAAATAGCATAAGTTTTTGTTTGAATTACTTGTAATAAATGGGTGTTTGTACCTCTTTTAGGCATCATAAATAGCAAATTCTCATTGTTTGAAGTTCTTGTAACAAAAGGAGGGAATTTTCTGGTGTAAAAATTGCCTAGGAGGCAATCTTTGTAAAAATCCTTCACAAAACTCTTGAGTTGCACATTTTTTGCAATTAATGGGGGATATACATTTCTTTTCTTCACAATTTTTGTAAAAAGAGAGGAAGACTTATAAGGGTGCATTTTCAACAGCGACCGACACCTTAGTCATACTTCTTTCAAAAACTAATTACAACATGTTTTGCAACGAGAAGGTGGAACTTATAAGGGTGCATTTTTTGCAACGACCGACACCTTAGCTACCTTATCTTTTGCAAACTCATATTGTAAATTAATGAACCTTGTATGAAGTGATATACTCTACTACACCTAACGATTGCAGTGGTTGGTTACCCATGCAATTTAGTTGGATGACATAATTACTATAAGGACATTCGTTGGTGTGAATACAAAGTGAGGAATGACCCATTTTTTTCTTAGGAGCATCCAAAGCACTGTGACAAAGCAAGAACCAACATATCGACATCTTTTTCACTGTATTGGGGCAGTTATATACATTACCCAAATAATGTAATAAGGGGGGATGTTAGAGTTACTATGTTAGTAACTATGATTATTACCTCATTTAGGTAATTTGTAAGTTTCACCTAGGTAGATATAATTTACCTCATGGTAAAAAGTATCTTGTTACTTTTTACCACTAGTAAATTTCTTTTACTAGTTACCTAGTTAGTCACAATAGTCATTTTGATCACGTTGGTTAGTAGGTTAGTTATTAGCTAGCTTTAGGGTGAGAGATCCTATAACGCATCTGTTAGAGTTAGTTTAGGATAAATTATTGCATATTATTTTCTAAGGCTATTCATAGCCTAATGTTCTCCTATTTAAACACCCTTCAAATTCAATAATATTTTATGGCTTGTGATTTAATTTCATTTTGCACTTACCTTTACCATCAAAAATCTAGTGGGTCACCAAGCAAAACATTATACGAGGTGAATGAACTAGCCATATGAGTCCAAAATAAGGTCTCAATCCAATCCCAAGCCATTCGATATTTCCTACATTGCTAAAAAATATGAAGTGTGTCCTCTAGAGCATCACAAAAGTTATACAAATAATTCTCTATTCCAAGGTAGTTTAATCTTTGTTCAAGAGGAATACCATAGGATAAGATGCTCCAAGCAAAGATAGCCTATTTAGGTTCAATATATCCTACCCAAGACATTTTAAATCTTATAATCCAATGAGTTTTAGTGGAAAAAAGATCCCATTGGGTATTGAGTCTTTGAACCATAGGGACATTGGGAGTAAGCCAAGCATACCCTAAGTTAGGTTTGTAAGTAAGAAGTGGGGTTTTCTTAAACCATCCCCAATTATTCCACCAAGGATTTTGAGAATATCTACAAATAATGGGCAAAATGGAAAAGAGGATATAGTTAAAAATATTTTCATAAGTTATCTTATCATCTAGTCGTAGACCAAACAATCTCCTAAAATCATTCCATGGGATCCATTCCCTGGAATATCTAAAAAAACAATTTGCCACTATTGAAATCCCTTTCTTGAATAAATGTTGATCATGAATCCATTGCATGAAAGAAAGAAGGAAATCTTGAAGAGTAATAAAATGTAACCATAAAACATTATAAGTGGAAATAGAAGCACCTTTCCGATGCCCATCCCCTAGCCAACTCAACCAGGGCTTAATTTTATCCCAAGCTCTCCATATGCTCTGAATGACAAAATAGCCTTGAATTTTTATTGGGATAGGAGCAACCAAGTTTTGGGTAAAACATTGGTTATTTTTTCTATGGTTAAATTAATTGCCTCCATTTAATTGTCAACCTAGGGTAGCTCGTGGTCTTGTGAGCAACCGTGCAAAATCTATGCTTGTAATTTCTTCTTCAAATATGAGTACCTTGGATTATGGTTTGGGGGTGTTTTTGGTGTTCATTGAATTTTATGTTTAAACCAATAATCTCATGCTAAGTATAAGAAGCAAGACTAAAAACATTTAAAATATAAATAACTACCTTGCTGGAAATTATAGAAAATAGGGGAAATAACTAGAAATAAATTAATTTATTAAATCAAATATAGAAAATAGGGGAAATAGGTAAGAAATATATTGTAAGTAGGCCCACTGTTCCAGCAGGTTCTACCTATGGTAGAATGATCACCAAACGCTTAGAAGATGTTTTTACAAGAAAATACATAGATTTTATTAACAATTTGTAGTAGAAGAAAATTACATAAAAAATCCGGGCGATCTTTTTTAGGGGTGGCCTATATATTTATAAGGTATGCGGCCAGCCCTATTACAATTTTTAGGATGAAGCATCACATGATTCACTGTTACAACTATTTTCTTGATTATAGGAAAAAAAAAATATCGTGATATTTCAGTGTATTTTATTTCCAGAATATGTTGATATTTGATTTTCCTGAATTACAAAATTAATTTATGTATCAACTAAAAAATGGGTGACGAGTCACCTTTGACATTGTCCCATGTTCGGTTGTAATGCTGGAAATTCCTTCACATTGGTTGCTAAAGTTTCACTCTATTTTGCTGACCATAGAGCCATGTTGAAGTTTGGCATTAATGGAAATCAGGCACCAAAGTTGAAGAAGTTAGGAAGCAGGCACCTTACATGCAAAAGTTAAAATGCAGGCACCTTCCATCGCATAACGAGAAGCAAACACCTTCCGTTGTACAATGGGAAGTAGGTGCCTAACAAAAATTAGGTGTCTAACAGTTAAGTGATGAATGGAAGTCAGGTGCTTCAAAGGACTTGGGTGCCTAACTTCGTACCTATTTATCGATATTCAGCAGATGTTTTTCTTTCATTAAATTAAAATTTCTAGGTCTAAGTGGGACCTTGAAGAAAACATGTCAAAATGCAACAATTTCCACTAAATCTACACAAATTACACATGACAAATATTAGAGAACATGCAAAATAAATTATTAATAATATATATAATTTCCATAAATTATTTATATCTACAAGAATATATGCCGCACATTATAGGGAAAAGATTACAAAAAATGAGCAATTTTGTTGCTCATCATCCTCCCATGCTTAAGGGGTGGTACATCCCTATGCCACTTTGAGCTGATAATTACTAGTTCTATTCACTTCATCCCAATAGACCCTGTTGGTTTGTGTCCTCTTCCTCTTAGTGACCATGGCTTTCTCTTTATCTTAGGGATTTTGTCCCTTTGATGCTTTGGGAGTTGTTGTCTCCTAACCTTGCTGCTTCTAGCGTTTGCTACGTCAAAGTGGTTCACTTGGGCCTGCTCTCTTCTTGTATGGTTCTATGGTCCAAGCCACCTTGCCCTTATCAACGTTCAGATAAAAACCAGAGAAGATGATGGCATATTTCTATAATGTTGGCTCAACCATTTTCTAGTGCTCATGGTGAGGTGGAAAATTCTCACCCATAAGCACTAATTCTTTATCTCCAAATGTGATGCTAGATTCCTTAGAAACCCTAGTTTTGGGTAAATCTACCCCTTTTTGGTCAAGCTCGAGTTCAACTTTGACCTCTATTTTTGCCACAAGGAGAGTTCTCTTGCTTGATGTCAGATATTCCTTCTACATAGGGCCTAGAAATCCCATCTACATAAAATATGCTTACATCCTCGAAGGCTTTTAATCCTCTGACCCATACAAATACTAGAACTACTCAGGTTGAGCAACTAGAATCTTCATGTGGTGTCTGCGAGATTTTTTTCTGGCCTCATTTTCTTATTCCTTGGGGGCTTTATTGGAGGCTTTCTTCCAATTCTTCTTGTCTACCTTAATTTCCTCCTTAATCTCCTCAAATATCTATTTTTGGGTAGCAATCAATTTTTTTGCTACCTCCCATTCCTCATCAGAATCCATCTCTTATTCCTTGTTAGATTCATTGCCTATGGACTTTAATTTTGCAACTCTCGCTCTAGTTTTGGGTCATCACTAAGATGGAATTATGGCTTTTTATTTTGATCTCAGCTTCATACTCTATACCCCAGTGTATGTTGGTGTAACTGTTGTTTCCTAGTGTACAGGGGATTCAAGATTTTGAACCTCCTAGGGTACGGGGGATTCAAGCTACTACACCTCTTTCTCCTCTACAACAACTTGTTGGACAATAGGAACTACTTCTTCTTATTGAGGTTGTCTGGACCCTACATCAATTGGAGAGTGCTCTACCTCTCCCTTTTTACCCATTGTCTCCATCCTTTGTAGGTTGCTCTATATTTTGAGGTTCTTCAACTTCAACCTCATCCTCCTGAATTACCTACACTACAAAGGGGGACATAGAATAAGGTTGTTCTACTTCCATTATAGTAGTGCCTCCCTATTCTTATTTTGTATCAATAGGGGACACTTCTATTGCCCCATTGATCTACACTACTACATCAACCTTGGGTGACTGCTCGAATCCTCTTGGTCTGCCTTGTAATTGCTATTGTCTCCATAGCTACCAAATTTTTTGATACAATTCATAAATTTTTAAGGTAGCCTCCTTTCTAGACTCTTCGAATAGAGCCCGTTCTTCTTTAAATTTGGCTTCCTAAGTGGAAGCATATTCTTTCAAAACCTACATCTACTACTACAAATCCTCCACCTAGACTTCTGATGGTACATTTAACATGGCCACATCATATTGAGGAGTTAGCCCATAGAAAATGGCCTGTAAAATATGTACCAAATACTCTTCCTTGTTGAGCTCATCGATTGGTGTCTCGTCATCAGATGAGCTTGAAACCACCCTTGATGCCCTCATTCTTCTACTTCATTTCCTGGTGGAGATAGGTATGAAATCTTGCTCTGCCTCATCCTTAAATTGGGGTGGAGAAGGAGAGAGAGCCTAACAAGTTTCTTTCCCAAATTAGAGAAAATCAAGGGATGAGGCCTGTCTTACTTCCCTTGTATTTCCTGTAAGTTGGGATGCATGCGTCGTATCTTCTCATTCTGTCACCTCCTGGGTTGACTGTTCATTTTGAATTTTTACCTCCTCCTTTGATTGTGCCCCTGCCACTACACTAGTGCACATAGCTTCTTTAATTTGATACTACCACATCCTAGCCCTGACTGAACAATTGATAGTAATCCATCCATTCTACAACATACAACTATGTTTGGATGTCTGCAAAAATACCTGAGCAATCGATTGACTCACTCTTCTTAAGGTCATGTTTTTTTAAATTTTCCCCCATGCTTTACCTCTAGTTCACAATTCACTCAACAATGTTACTGCATCCCCTTCGAATTACTACTGTGCCTCACTACTCTATTTTTTTCTCGCTGGAGTTGGTTGTATAGTATCTTGTGAACAACTTTTTAAAACAACTATGTTCATGCATGTAGGTTATTAATTACCATAATCAACAGTGATTATGGTTATCCACAATAAATTTTATTTGAGCATGTGCCCAATTGTACGAAAATGATAACCATAAACTATCGACCAATTAGAAGCATGCCATACAGCACCATGCCAAGTGGATTTGTTCAAGTGGTTAAGGTAGTAATGGGGGATTGTGCCAATATATTTCCATAGACACACATGTTCATGAAAACAATATAGAAAAGAAACAAAAAAATTAAACATGCACCTAAATTTATTTCGTGGGTGCATATGTGCATATATCCATGGTGCATCGTTATTATTTGGTATTTGATAATGGGGTAAAACACAATGGAAAACAATGGCCATGGTTCCCATGCAATGAATTTTCTTCAACGTGATTGGTTCTTGGTAGCTGCACTATGGGTTATTCAAGAAATCCTACAAAAATAAAAAATAAAAATTAGAAAAATGTATCGCCTTGGGATGACAAACATCCCCTCATTGGAAGTTGGTTGATTTCAACTTTTAATTTATCCACAATGGATTTGAATTTGCATGTGCATGGGGTGCTGACATGGCTCAGGCTACATCCTAGTACTAATGTATTATTCTATTAAGGTAAAGAAATTTTTGTAGTAAACGAAAACCAAGTGCCTTTTTCGTATGGAAATTAGGTGCCTTCTTTTCGAATTATGGCACGCAGGTGCCTTGGAAATTGAAAATAGACATCATAGGAATTGGGTGCTTTGCTTACATGGTAAACATGCACCTTAGAATTCATGTGATTTACTTAACACGAGAAGTAGGAACCTTATCAATAAGGTGCTTATGCCTAACATGGAAAGCATGTGCATTTTTGCTAGTTGTCAGGTGTTGTACTTATAAAACAAAATTTATACAAACTTTTTTTTTAGCATATGCTATGAAGATTTAGTGCCAGTTTCCCAAAAAATAGAAGTTGATTGTTCTTCTAAAAAATCGGGATTCAAGCATTGATCTACCAAAAAATGGGAAGTAGGTGCCTCCCTATCAAATACAAAAACATGGCACTTTTATTTTATTCAATGGGTGTTGACCTATTTTTGTATATGCTTTGTCAGGTTGATCAGGCCCTTTAGTTCTTCTAATTGAAAAAAAGGTATAGAATCAAAATCCACCCCTAATCAAAAAAATGAGTGTTTTATTGTCCAAAAATACCAATCCAAACACTCTTGTGCAGGTTCAGGTTTAGTATTCCCCTCTCTAAATGGAAACTAGCTACTCTTACTGCAAGCAAATTCTCCTAGAAAGCTTAGAAAGCGAAGGTTCATGGATCTTGTGCTTGTTAGGCCTAGGTCTCCCAGATTGCCTAATAGTTGCACAAATGGCATTGTTCCTGCAAAAAAAAAACACAACTAAAAAAAATAAAATATTGTAAAAATAATTATCTTTGGGACTATGTGGACTAGGTCCACATCTCACTGACTCAAGATAAAATCAGAATCAATTGGGGTCTTCCCCATGCCTAATCTAGAATCAATCATGTATTCTTTAGATACTAGTATTGATGTAGATTGTGGCCATTGAATGATAAGGTAATGTTACTGCCATCTATTGTTCTAACTCTTACAACCCCATTATTGATGATTTCAGTCACTTCATATGGCCCCATCCAAAACTACATGAGCTTGCCCTTCATTTCTTGGAATTTAAAATCATAGAGTAATTCCCATTCTCCCACTTTAAGCTACTTTGGCCTCATGTGGCAGTCATGCCACTTGGCCCTTTATTTATGAATGATATTTGTTTTCTGTAGAGCCTCAATATGGTATTCATCTAGCTGATTAAGCTATTGAATCCTATATTTTTGTGCATCATCCAAATTGATATTCAATTCTATAGTAGTCCTAAGTGTTTTGAAATCAAAATCTATAGACATCATGGCATTTTTACCATAGACTAATTGAAATGGTGTGAAACCAGTAGTATTATTCCAGGGTGTCATGTAGGCCCACACTACTTCTGGTAATCTAGTAGTCCAGTCCTTCTTGTGCTATTGCACTATCTTTGTCAGGATATTCTCCAACTCTCTATTGGTCACCTCAACTTGCCCATTTTTCTATGGATCATAGGGAGTGGTTTTATTATACCTAATTTTGTATTGTTGCATGAGTTATTAGATCATCCTTGAAGTAAACTGACGTCCTTGATCTCTTGTAATCTCCCATGGGACCCCAAATATTGTAAAAATTTATGAATACAATAAATATGCTATATTTTTCTCCTTTAAATCATGCAAAGCCTGTACTTCAACCCACTTTTTCACATAGTCAGTATAAACTAGGATATACCTCTTACCTCCTAACTATGGATTAATAGGTCCTACAAAGTCCATCCCCCATTTATCAAATGGTTCAATGTGAAAATATGGTTGGAGTGGCATCTCATATTTGAGAGTAGGTCTATCCATTCTCTGGCATTGATCACACTGGATCATATGTTTGGCTACATATTTAAATAGTGAATGCCACTAATAACCAGCCTGCAACACTTTATATGCAGTCCCTTTTCCTGAAAAATTGCCACCACAAGTTTCATCATGGCAAGCCTTTAGTATTTCAATTATTTCTTCTCCAACAACACATCTTCTCATGATTTGATCAAGTCCTATTTTGAACAGGCACCCATCAATCCATGAGAAATTTTCACTTTTCTCAATTAAAGTCTATTTTTTATGAGGTAAAAGTGTAGGGGATACTCTACCAGTGGCTAAATAATTATCCATATTTGCCTACCAAGATATCTAATAATTTAGAGAAAATAAATGTTCATCTAGAAATTGGTCTTCTATAGCTGTATAGTCTGAAGGTTTCAATCTAGAGTGGAAATTATCTACCACATTATCCTTTCCTGGCTTGTCTACTATTCTCACATCAAATTCTTGCAAGAGCAACAACCATTTGATAATTATGCCACTAGTCCTAGGTTTTTTTGTCAAGTATCTGATTTTTGAATGGTCAATGTGTAAAAATACCTAATAACCTATAACATAATGACAAAATTTGTTAAGAACATGTATTATTGCAAGAAACTCTTTCTCTGTGATAGTATAATTTAGTTCAACACTTATAAGGTTTTTACTAACATAATAGATGGCATAAAAATCATCACCATATTTTTGTATCAATATTTATCCTATTGCATTGTTAGATGCATCAACATATATGTGAAAATGTATGCTCCAATTGGGACATCTTAGCACTAGAGCAGTAATCAATTTTTTCTTCAAGATATTGAATGCTTGTTCACATTCTTCAGTCCAAAATAACTCTACATCTTTTATTAACAATGTGATAAGAGGTTTAGTAGTTTTTCTAAAGTCTGATATAAACCTCCTATAATAACCAACTAATATTAGGAAACTACGGATGTCCTTTTGTGTTTTGGGAGTAGGTAGGGTTTGGATGACTTCAATTTTCTTTTTGTCTACTTTAATCCCTTCTACAGAAATGTGATGTCCTAAAACTATTCCTTCCTACATCAACATATAGTGTTTCTCATTGCTTAAGGACATGTTAGTTTCCTCACAACGTTTAAGTGTCTTTTCTAAATTTTTTGTGACAGTTTCAAATGTTTCACCATATATAGTGAAATCATCCATGTATACTTCCACAATATCTCCAATTATATCTAAAAAAATGCTAAGAATTGCACTATGAAAGGTGGAAGGTGCATTGCATAGGCCAAATGGTAAAACTCGATAAGAAAATATCCCCCATGGACAAGTGAAGGTGGTTTTGTCTTGATATTCCTCCCCTATTTGGATCTTATTGTATGCACTGAACTCATCCAGGAAAGGAACGTACTTCTTGTCTACTAAGGTGTCAAGGACCTGATCTATAAATGGTAAGGGGAAGTGGTCCTTTTAGTTTCCTTATTCAGCAACTTGTAATCAACACAAATTCTCCACTTTCCATTCTTCTTGGGCACCACCACTAATGGTGATACCCACTCACTATATAAAATGGGGTAGATGAATCCAACTATGAGGAGTTTTTGTAACTCTATTTTGATAATTTCTTTCATGGTTGGGTTCATTCTCCTCTGTGGTTGTCTTACTAGTCTGACATAGTCTTCTAGATATATTCTATGTGTATAGGTCTCAGGAGCTATTCATCTCATGTTAAAATGCTCCCAAGAAAATACATATTGATGTTTTTCCAATATTTATTTCAGTTTGGTCTGTTGTTCAGTTGTCAACTTGTTATATACATTCAACATTCTACCAGGTGCAACTTCTATTTGTTGAATATGGTGGTCTTTTCCTCCTACTAATGGTAAATTAGGAGGATGATAGGAAGGTTCTCCATAAAAAAAGTGGGAGATCATATTATCCCCATAAATTTCATATTCCAACTCCTTAAGTGTCATCATAGGTTGGATCATTGATAGACCATCAATATTTTGATTTTCATCCTCAGGTTCTCCCAATAAATCTGTAGACTATGTAGGAGGATGTATGATCAGTTTCTTTATATTCTGACCATTTTAAATGGTCATTTTCCCATCTCTACAATTTATGAAGGCATCAACTATTGCTAGCCATGGTCTACCTAAGATTAACGGGTATTCACCTAGTCTAGACTTAGATTGCAACACTAAGAGATCTTTTGGATACTCCCATGCATCTACTGTAATAGTAATATCTTCCAATATTCCATCAGGAAGTATTGTAGAACTGTCTACCAACCGTAGCACAATTTTAGTGGGCTTCAGATTGGTCAATTTTAGTTTTTGCATGGTCTTCTTGGGTATGACATTGATGGAAACCCCCAAATCTACTAGTGTGTTGGGTAAAACATACCCTTCTATTTTTACAGTCAGCACAAGGTTTCTTAGATCTGAGTACTTCTGGCTATTAGTATTCCCTAACATAATGTCAGCTAACTGACCTACTAAACTAATTGATTTAGTTGGTTTTCTCCCTGGTTTCTTGAGGTACAACCCTCTTATGGCTTTCCCATAAATAGGTATATCTCTAATGGCCTGAAAGAGAGGGATTGTGACAATTAAATTCTTTAAATTGGAAAGGATATCAAACTCAATTTGTAATGGTTTATTGGGTTCCTCCAACCTTTTTGGAAAATGTGGAACCTCTTCTTTGTTATGTATATGTGTTGATTCTTCTTCTACCTCTTCTCTAAGGGGTGATTCCTTTTTCTCTATTTCTATTGGTTCCTCTTATTCTACAAGAGGAGTAACTTCTACACTTACTTGATTTCCTGATATTAACTGGATAGGATCACAATCTACCTTAATATTATACTTAAGGTACATCCCATTTTGCATATGATAGGCTAGTTGCTTGTTGTTTGGGTGTGTTGTTGGTTGTGCTGGTAATTGAGGAGTCCTTAGAGCAAGTAAAGTGGGTATACTTGGCTATAGTGGAGTTGGAGTAGTATGTTATGGATACTGATTTTGAGTATTCTAATTTCTTCATTGATACCCAGACTGATGATATTGGTTCCAAGGATAAGGGTTGTAAGGATTTACTCCTTGGGGAAATAGATTCCAATTTTGTTGACCATACCAACCCATGTTGGGAGGTTGGGCTTGACCTTGATTCTAGTAATTGCTTCTCCCATAGAATGACATTCCTGATTGCATATTGTTACCTATTGTGGTTGCTCCACAACGTACCCCAAAATTGGGGACCCACATTTTTGCATGTGTTCCAAGAAGAGCGAAGTGGCCCATAGGCTAAATATCAAGGAAAAAATACAAAATAGCACAAGGAGAAAAAGTTTCGTGATATCACGACATGTTGCACTGTCGCAACCAAAACAGGAAAAAGTGTCATGATATCGCAACATGTTACATTGTCACGGCCAAAATGGAAAAAGTGTCGCGATATCGCGACATGTTTCTTTGTCATGGCCAAAAGAGAAGAGAAAGACAAGAAAGAAAAAGTGTCACAATATCACGACATGTTGCATTTTCATGGCCCAAAGCAAATAGAAAGAGCGAGGAGAAAAAATGTCACGATATCGTGACATGTTGCGTTTCACGGCCAAACAAGAAAAAGTTTCGTGATATCACGACATGTTGTGTTTTCATGGCCAAACAAGAAAAAGTGTCGCGATATCGCGACATGTTGCATATTCGTGTCCAAAAGAGAAAAGTGTTGCGATATCGCGACATGTTGTGTTTTCACAGCCAAATAGGAAAAAGTGTCATGATATCATGACATGTTGTATTTTCACGGCCAAAAGAGAAAAGTGTCGCGATATCATGACATGTTGCATTTTCACGATCAAAATAGAAAAAGTGTCACGATATCATGACATGTTGCATTTTCACGATTCAAAGCAAAGAGAGAGAGAAGAAATAAAAAGTCTCAGGATATCGCGACATGTTGCATTTTTGCAGCCAAAAGAGAAGAAAGAAAAAGTTTCGCGATATCGCGACATATTCTTGTTGGAACAAAATCTGCCTTCGGTTAATAGTGTTGCGCCTTAGACTTTGCCAACATTGAATAGACAGATCTTGCTTGAGATCATCTGTCTAGTCTCCAGAGAAGGCTGGTTCCTTTGAGTTTTTTAGAGAAAATGGGAACAAGAGATAAGGGAAATATAGCCTAAGCTAGAAACTTTTCTCATGGTACAGATTGGACAACAACAAACATTGATGATGCAGATTACTACTTTAGAGTTTTCTTTATATCTTCTTTATAGAAAACATGAATTCTTGAGTGTGACTTTTAGATGTTCGTCTAAAAGCATGTAAATATCTTTTAATGTTCAACTCTAGAAACAATATTTATACGTGCACAGTCCAGATTTTAGAATAGATACATTATAAAACTTAGAATGAATAAAAGTTAAAACACCAGATACATACACTTGCACACAGAAGTTTCGGAAGCTAGAAGAAGAAATATTTTATTGCTTGTAATCCAGTACATGTACATCAAGCTTGTAAACGTCCAAGAGCCGACCTCTTTTCATGGTCGACTCACTCCTATTTATACCCTAAAAAGAGTATCTTCTACTACGTACATTTAATTTCTTCAATCAATTACAAGTAATTGTCTGCAGTTTCTAATAATATACAACAGATTTCCCGCAGATTGGATAGATTTCCTTCTGGCTAATTTTAGATGAGCCTGTTATTCTGCAATCATCCAGCGGACCTGCCAGGTTATAATCAATAGACCATTCTTCAAAAATCAGCACCTGATGTCAGTGCATGTCCCTAGTTGCCAAAAATATACTTTATTCCTTTACAGCTGGCATGTCACGAAATCGCGACATTCTTTCCTTGCTTTGCTCTTTTGCCGCCTCCAGCCACGAAAATGAGACATGTCATGAAATCACGACATTCTTTCCTTGCTTTGCTCTTCTATCGCTTCCAACCGTGAAAATGAGACATGTCACAAAATCATGACATTCTTTCCTTACTTTGCTCTTCTACCACTTCTAGCCACAAAAATGAGACATGTCACGAAATCGTGACATTCGTCTCTTGCTTTGCTCTTCTACCGCTTCCAACCACAAAAATGAGACATGTCATGAAATCATGACATTATTTCCTTGCTTTGCTTTTCTACCGCTTCCAGCCGTGAAAATGAGACATGTCATGAAATCGTGACATTCATCTCTTACTTTGCTCTTCTATCGCTTCCAACCATAAAAATGAGACATGTCACGAAATCATGACATTCATCCCTTGCTTTGCTCTTTTGCCGCTTCCAATCATGAAAATGAGACATGTCACGAAATCATGACATTCTTTCCTTGCTTTGCTTTTCTATCGCTTCCAGCCATAAAAATGAGACATGTCACGAAATCGTGACATTCTTTCCTTCGCTTTGCTCTTTTATCGCTCTTGCCACGAAAAATGAGACATGTCACGATATCATGACACTTCTACCTCTTTGTTCTCTTTTGTTGCTCTTAGCCGTGAAAATGCGACATGTCGCGATATCGCGACACTTTTGCCTCTTTGTTCTCTTTTGTTGCTCTTAGCCGTGAAAATGCAACATGTCGCGATATCGTGACACTTTTGCCTCCTTGCTCCCTTTTGTTGCTCTTAGTCGTGAAAATGCAACATGTCGCGATATCGTGACACTTTTTCCTCCTTGCTCCCTTTTGTTGCTCTTAGCCATGAAAATGCAACATGTCACGATATCATGACACTTTTTCCTCCTTGCTCTTTCTCTTTGCTTTTGCCCGCGAAAATGCAACATGTCGCGATATCGTGACACTTTTTCCTCCTTGCTCTTTCTCTTTGCTTTGACCGCGAAAATGCAACATGTCACGATATCGCGACACTTTTTCCTCCTTGCTCTTTCTCTTTGCTTTGACCGCGAAAATGCAACATGTCGCGATATCACGACACTTTTTCCTCCTTGCTCTTTCTCTTCGCTTTACTCAAAATGCAACATGTCACGATATCCGACACTTTTTCCTCCTTGCTCTTTCTCTTTGCTCTTAGCCATGAAAATGCAACATGTCGCGATATCGCGACACTTTTTCCTCCTTGCTCTTTCTCTTTGCTTTTGCTCATGAAAATGCAACATGTCACGATATCGCGACACTTTTTCCTCCTCGCTCTTTCTCTTTGCTTTGGACCGTGAAAATGCAACATGTCGCGATATCGTGACACTTTTTCCTCCTTGCGGTGTTTTGCTTTTTCTTTGATCTTTAGCATATGGGCCACTTCGGTCTTCTTGGAAAATATGCAAAAAGGTGCATCAGCTATTTTTCTGTAGTTAGTCACTTTTTGACTAACATTCTTGGTGCCTTCTCGGGGAATTTTTGCTCGCAAAAATAGAGACCAAGCCTTCATCCATTGGGAAGCGGAGTCACCAGCACAGTTGTGAAAAGTAAAATTTTCGAGTGGAAAAACAAAAGAAAAAGAATGCACTTTGGAATACAAGTGATCTTCACCTTATCAGAACCTTTCTTTTACCGCTTAGGTATTTAACCTTTGTCTGAAGAACACAAAAATTCAATTCTGGGAGCTGGTCCCAGCTCTGGCTGCTGGGATTTCTCAGGTGGCTGGAACACTTCGGGAGCAGAAGAATGACCACTTCCTTTGCTTGGAAGGATTCTAACAGGGAAACTTCCTCCCCAGGAGTGAGTGCTAGTCCTTCTTATTGTCCTCTAGAAATATTAGGCCGTAAAAAAGGGAAATATTTACAAAACTTCAAACTTATAATATACTGTACATATAATGGTGATCTGTAGCTTTTACTGGAAATACAATTTTAGGTGAAAAGCGTTCACCATGATGGGTAGAACCCATCCATATTGATATTTTAACTGGAAGGCATTGAATTGCTTTTCTAAAACAATTTCGAATGGCCCCTCCCAGAAAGCATCAAACTTGTCATGGTGTCCTGGCTTTGCTTTCTTGACATTCCATTTTAATACCAAGTCACCTGTTTTAAATTTCTTGAAAGTGGTTTTCTTATCGAACCACCCGACTATTTTTACCATATGCTTTTGATGATGATCGTAGGCCTATTCCCTAGATTCTTCAAGCTGCAGAAGTTGCATCGATCGGGCATCCATTGGATGACCTTCATCTTCGTTAACTTGGTTTAGCATCCTCAACGCGGGTATCTCCATATGAATCGGTAGAACAACTTCTTTGCCATAAACCAAAGCATATGGCGAAGTATTGATTGATTTTTTGATTGAGATTCTGTCGGCCCACAGGGCTTGATTCAGGAGTGAGTGCCAGTTCTTCTTATTGTCCTCTAATGTTCTTTTCAGAATTCTTAGAAGATTCTTATTAGTAGACTCAACTAATCCATTACCTTGTGGGTAATAATTAGAGGAAGTCTTCAGGTAAATTCCATATCTACTGACGAATTCGATCATCTTTGCACTAGTGAAAGGGGATCCATTGTCTGTAATCAAATAATCTAGTATGCCAAACCTTGTGATTAGACTTTCGATGAATTCTATCACCACTTCTGAATCAGCTTTCTTCGTAGGCACTGCTTTTGCCCACTTGGTGAAGTAGTCCGTGGCAGTGAGAATGTATTTGTGGCCTGATGATGAGTTTGGCTCTATTATCCCTACGAAATCCAACCCCCACTGCTGGAATGGTTCCTCGACTTGAATAGCTTTTAAGGGCATAGGTGCATTCCTGTTTCTCCCCACATACCTCTGACATTGTTCACACCTCTGGGTCACTTTGTACGCATCTAGGAAGATGGAAGGCCAATAACATCCAGCTCTAAGGATCTTCAAAGTTGTAGTTCGGCCTGCATAATGTCCCCTTGAAAAACCTCCATGAAATTCATCTAACACTTTCTGCTTTTCATTATCGGGAATGCATTTTAACAATACACCATCGATGTTAATCCTGTACAACCCCTCTGTTCGAAGGGTATATTTCAATGCTTGGGTTCTGAATCTCCTTCTCCGGGAAGCGTTCATATCTTCAGGACATGACCCGATCTGAAAATACCTCACAAAGTCATCGATCCAACTTGAACCTACTCTGTCTTGGTGTTGCTCTGTGTTTGCCATGACGGGGTGGCTCTCCCCATATCCACTTGCAGCTTGCTTGGCCAATTCTTGGCACAAAGCTCTCCCTCTGACTATTTTAGTAGGATGTATTTCTACATCATACTCTTGGATGCGAGTCACCCATCCAGCTCTTTTTTCACCCAATTCTCCTTGAATTATGAAGTTCCTTACATCGGGATGAATAACATACACCATCGTCCGACTCTGGGATAAGAAGTGTTTTAGCTTATTCAAGGATTTCATAATTGCATATACTTGTTTTTCTATGAAGTTGTACCTTTCCTCATGTTTGTGCATGGTGGAACTTAGAAAGGCTATGGGTCTTTCTTCGTCATCTGCTCCTTTCTGAGTGAGAACTGTAGCATAACTATTTTGCTCTCCGACAGCATATAGTATGAAACCTCGGGAATAGTCAGGGTTGACTAGCACAGGAGCTTGAGCGATGGCTTCTAGAATTTTCTGGAAAGCTTCTTTCCTTGGCTCTATCCATTTGAAAGGAGCATCCTTTTTCAATAATTCAGTCATTGGTTTAACTGTTTGGGCAAAATCCGCAATGAATTTTTTGATGAAATTTATTTTCCCAAAGAAGGACTGCAAACCTTTCTTGTTAACTCGGGAGCGACAACTCAAGAAGTGCCTTTACTCTATCAGGGTCAATTGACAACCCAACTTTAGAAATAACATGCCCAAGGAGTATTCCTTCTTCCACAACAAAAATAGATTTTTTAGGATTTAGTGATATCCCAAATTCTCTACATTTCTCAAATACTTGTTGCAGATGAGTGGCATGGTCCTTTTTGTTGTGAGAAAAAACCGTCATGTCATCTAAATAGACGACAATAATTTTGTTCGCAAGCTCCCCAAAAGCTACGTCCATGGCTCTTTGGAAAGTTGCTCCTGCGTTGGATAATCCAAAGGGCATCCTTTGGTATGCAAATGTTCCCCACTTAGTGGTGAACGCAGTCTTGTATTGATCTTCATTTCTCACCCAAACTTGATTGTAACCAGAGAAGCCATCTAACAGAGAAAACCTTTTTGCTCCCACCACAGTATGAAGGATTGGGTCAATATGGGGTAAAGGATAGTGATCCTTTAAAGAGGCTCTATTCAAATTTCTGAAATCGACGCATAGTCGTATTTCTCCATTTTTCTTGTGGATTGGAACTAAATTTGCCACCCAGGTAGAGTGCTTGATTGGGTATATTATCTTAGCCTACAGGAGTTTTAACAACTCTTGTTTCATTAAGGCTTCAATTTTAGGATTCACAGGCCTTTGCCTCTGCCTAAAAGGTTTAGCTCCTTCCTCTAGTTCGATGGTATGCTTGAATGACCTCTTTCCTGTACACTTTCAGATCACTATAAGTCCAGGCTATTATATCTGGATACTCTCTACATAACTATTTTATTTTCTCTAGTTCTACTTCTGTACAATCTGTCCCTACTTTGATCATTTTGCCCGGTTCTAGTTCTATTTCTTTATACCGATGTTCATCTACCTTGATCCTTCGACCTACAGCTCTGTCGCTATTGTCGAAAAGGCTCTCCAGGGTGATCAGTCCCTTGGGGATATGATTATTTTTTAGTTGAATAAGGCTCTCTTCGTCCTCTTCTTGTAACGCTCTTTCTGTAGAGCAATTCATCTCATGAATCAAAAAATTTAGGATCTGCTCATCGTTTTCAAATACCTGCCAAAAAATGTCCTTGTCGGGCACAGAAGGCCTGTATATAAGTCTAACTATTTTAGACTTCTGAATAACATTGCTGACTGGGCAAAAATTTGATCCTACTGATGCTAACAGGTCTGCATGTGTGTTCTTCTCTCTGGAAATGGATTTCATGTTTAGTGCTTCAAAATTTTCCAATAGATCTAACACTTTGTTTTTGTAAGCCCTTAGGTAATGTTGCTTACAAATGCACTTGCCAGTAACCTGTTTAACGATCAGCTCTGAATCTCCATAGATCAGCAGTTGTTTTACACCTAGTTTTTTAGCTTTCCTGAGTCCCAAACACAAGGCTTCATACTCAGCTGCGTTATTGGTGCAACTCCATGTCAACCTATATGAAAAGACTTTTTCTTTTCCAGTGGGTGAAATCAGGACGATTCCAGCTCCTGCTCCATTTTTGCACCTTGACCCATCAAAGTACAATTTCCATAACTGGTTGGCTGAATCATCTATTTTAGGGACAACAATAGGGAGATTTTTTGGTTTCTCAATGGAATAGCTTCCCATTTCTGTCTCTATCATAGCATTGAAGTCTTTCATTGAAAATTGATCTTCAGATTGGAGTTCCTCCAGGGTTTCTTCCATTAAATCGATATTCTCCAATTCCTCGGACATCATGTTGATGGTAGTTGTTTCTTCTAGTCTTTCCACATGAAAAGTAGATGGTTTTTCATTGTAGATCTTGACTCTTTTACCTTTGAAAGGTACCTCCAAATGCGAATAATCTAGTGACAGATAACCTCCCAGTTTGGCTGTGAACTCTCTGGATAAACACATACCGAAATATGGTTCTAAGTCTACAACGACTACTTCTTGTATGACGACTGCTTCTGGCATTCTGTGGAGTTGAATAGGGATATCTTTGATCACCCCGATAGTTTTTACTGGAGTACCATCCAATTGCAACACACCAGGATGACTTCGAGTATATTCCATCCCCATTATGTCACATACGACTTTCGGCATCACCGTAGTTGTGGCCCCTGAATCAATCATGCAATTGTGAACTATCCACCCCTCCATTTGCAAAGATAAATAGAATGGGGGCGGTCTATTTTTCCCAGAGGTTGGCACCACATTTGCTTGTATGACACTTGAGAAGGAGGCATTATTTTTTGAATTTAGGGACTCTTGGAGGAGGTCAATTTGACCAGGAATTTGCAGTGCATCATACATGCTTATCTTGGAAGGAGTCCTCTTCATTTCTTCTGCAATGTTGAACGAAAGGGTTGCAGTTGGGGATACCTCAGTACTCTTTTCCCTTCCACTAGTAGATGCGTCGTATCTGTCTCTATAGACCTGCGTAGCTTCTGTTCTTTGCCTTTTTGTCAATGAAGGAAATCTGAGTCTTTCCTTCGCTTGCTCTTGAGCCTCGCTCCCTTTTCTAGGAGGAAAATATTTTCTTGGTGTAGCCGTAGAAGTTTGAGGAGGGTCAGAACGTCCTTTCTCATTCGACTAGTTTTTCTATGGAGTTGCCCTAGGGGCAGGAGGAAAACCTAGTGGTTGGAGTTCCTTAGGGTCGGCTTGTAATGACTTTTTTCTCGACCTTGTCAGGACTGAGACTTGTTCCATGGATGGCATTGCCAAATTGTGGTGGACTTCTCTGATTATGTTCACCTGTCCCTTGCCGGTTTCTTTGACTCTCTCATTGATAACCGCTTGCACATGATGTTGATGAATCATGCATGAATCCTCTCCATGAGGATCATTGCAAGTGGTACACCAGTAGTCGAAATTAGTGGGTTCTCCATTATCTCCTATCTCATTCGCATACACCACATTTTTTTTATCTTGTCCTCTTCCACTTGTTGAAGCACCTTCCTTTTGTATCTGTGGAAATCTTCTTGCTTGGATATTCCATTTCGCCTCTCTCTTTTTCATGGATGCCATTTCATTTGACAATGTCTTCATTGTATCAATTATGGTCGTGTATTGATCATTGGGGGAGCTGATGCAAGGGGTGTGGCTGGTAATGCAAGGAATGTAGGAGGTGCAGCTATAGCTGGGAGGGCCTGCATTGATGGGAGTACAGGAAGTTTAGAGATTGACGCTTGGGAAAGCTCTGGTACAATTGGCAATAGACTCTTTGATGGATATCTTTTTGTAGCGATGAGATCAGCTTCGCCCTTTGTTGCCTCTAGATAGATCCCAAGAAAAGTGGTTACACGGGATTGCCTTATTATCATACTGAGATCTGAATCAAAAGCCCTTAAATAATAGCATATAGCTTGTTCTTCCATGGGCTTTAGGCCTTGCGGTACTCTATCACGAGTTTTGGTAAATCTGATGTTGAAATCTTGGATTTCTTCTTGTGGATGCCTCTCAATGATAGTGAATTGATTCAACAATGTGAAAGGATCCACATGTATATTAAATTCATCGACCAGACGGCCGACCAGTACTACCCAAGAAGTAATGGATCCAGTGGGAAGTGCTCTGTACCAATAGAGCATCTTTCCTTTCAAAGATATAATCAACAATCTGACCATTACATCTTCCTGAGTGATGTTGTAAACAGATGCTAGCGATGATACATCTAAACAGTGCTCATCTACTATTTTGCCTATTTCGTCAAAGGTCGGTAATGCTTTTAGTGCAGCTTGTGGAATTTGGTGGTGTGTTCCCAAGTTCAAAGGGCCAGTTTGATTCCATACAAGATGCGCTGGGGTAGGGGCGGCTGCCATGATTGCTAAAGGAGTTACAACCGCTATGGGATTGCTTACAGATGCTCCTACGATGGGTGTTAAAGAGGTGCTAATGGTGCCGGGCGGATTTGATCATGCGGCTAGCACAGGGTGTGCTTTTAGGCTTTCGAGATGTAGTTCAAAGAACTCGATAGGTTCTTCAGAGTTTCTAGCTCGGGATCTGGTTATCATATGGCTATATAACCAGAAGGTTTTTAGACAAGGTCTTTCTTTTATGGTCTAAATTGCAATGGAGTCGCCAGGTGGTTTTTCTTGAGATTTTTCAAACAAAAAGGCTCTTAAGGTAAAACACCAAAACTTATACAATACTATGGGATTGCTGGTCCCACCGAGCATGCCAAAAACTATTGGAACAAAATCTGCCTTCGGTTAATAGTGTTGCGCCTTAGACTTTGCCAACATTGAATAGACAGATCTTGCTTGAGATCATCTGTCTAGTCTCCAGAGAAGGCTGGTTCCTTTGAGTTTTTTAGAGAAAAGGGGAACAAGAGATAAGGGAAATATAGCCTAAGCTAGAAACTTTTCTCATGGTATAGATTGGACAACAACAAACATTGATGATGCAGATTACTACTTTCAGAGTTTTCTTTATATCTTCTTTATAGAAAACATGAATTCCTGAGTGTGACTTTTAGATGTTCATCTAAAAGCATGTAAATATATTTTAATGTTCAACTCTAGAAACAAGATTTATACGTGCACAGTCCAGATTTTAGAACAGATACATTATAAAACTTAGAATGAATAAAAGTTAAAACACCAGATACATACACTTGCACACGAAGTTTCAGAAGCCAGAAGAAGAAATCTTTTATTGCTTGTAATCCAGTACATGTACATCAAGCTTGTAAACGTCCAAGAGCCGACCTCTTTTCATGGTCGACTCACTCCTATTTATACCCTAAAAAGAGTATCTTCTACTACGTACATTTAATTTCTTCAATCAATTACAAGTAATTGTCTGCAGTTTCTAATAATATACAACGGATTTCCCGTAGATTGGATAGATTTCCTTCAGATAATTTTAGATGAGCTTATTATTCTGCAATCATCCAACGGACCTTCCAAGTTATAATCAATAGACCATTCTTCAAAAATCAGCACTTGATGTCAGTGCATGTCCCTAGTTGCCAAAAATATACTTTATTCCTTTACAGCTGGCGTGTCGTGAAATCGTGACATTCTTTCCTTACTTTGCTCTTTTTCCGCCTCCAGCTATGAAAATGAGACATGTCATGAAATCATGACATTATTTCCTTGCTTTGCTCTTCTGTCGCTTCCAGCCACAAAAATGAGACATGTCACGAAATCATGACATTCTTTCCTACTTTGCTCTTCTGCCGCTTCCAGCCATGAAAATGAGACATGTCACGAAATCATGACATTCGTCTCTTGCTTTGCTCTTCTGTCGCTTCCAGCCACAAAAATGAGACATGTCATGAAATCATGACATTCTTTCCTTGCTTTGCTTTTCTACCACTTCCAACCATGAAAATGAGACATGTCATGAAATCGTGACATTCGTCTCTTGCTTTGCTCTTCTATCGCTTCCAACGTTATGAAAATGAGACATGTCACGAAATCATGACATTCATTCCTTGCTTTGCTTTTCTGCCGCTTCAACCATGAAAATGAGACATGTCACAAAATCATGACATTCATCTCTTGCTTTGCTCTTCTACCGCTTCCAGCCATGAAAATGAGACATGTCACGAAATCATGACATTCTTTCCTTGCTTTGCTCTTTTCTGCTCTTCAACCGCAAAAATGAGACATGTCATGATATCATGACACTTCTACCTCTTTGTTCTCTTTTTTTGCTCTTAGCCACGAAAATGCAACATGTCGCGATATCGCGACACTTTTGCCTCCTTGCTCCCTTTTGTTGCTCTTAGCCATGAAAATGCAACATGTCACGATATCGCGACACTTTTGCCTCCTTGCTCCCTTTTGTTGCTCTTAGCCACGAAAATGCAACATGTCACGATATCGCGACACTTTTTCCTCCTTGCTCTCTTTTGTTGCTCTTAGCCGTGAAAATGCAACATGTCGCGATATCGCGACACTTTTTCCTCCTTGCTCTTTCTCTTTGCTTTTGCCCGCGAAAATGCAACATGTCGCGATATCGCGACACTTTTTCCTCCTTGCTCTTTCTCTTCGCTTTGGACCGCGAAAATGCAACATGTCGCGATATCATGACACTTTTTCCTCCTTGCTCTTTCTCTTTGCTTTGGACCACAAAAATGCAACATGTCGCGATATCGCGACACTTTTTCCTCCTTGCTCTTTCTCTTTGCTTTGGACTGCAAAAATGCAACATGTCGCGATATCATGACACTTTTTCCTCTTTGCTCTTTCTCTTTGCTTTGGACCGCGAAAATGCAACATGTCGTGATATCGTGACACTTTTTCCTCCTTGCTCTTTCTCTTTGCTTTGGATCGCAAAAATGCAACATGTCGCGATATCGCGACACTTTTTCCTCCTTGCTCTTTCTCTTCGCTTTGGACCGCGAAAATGCAACATGTCGCGATATCGCGACACTTTTTCCTCCTTGTGGTGTTTTGCTTTTTCTTTGATCTTTAGCATATGGGCCACTTCGGTCTTCTTGGAAAATATGCAAAAAGGTGCATCAGCTATTTTTCTGTAGTTAGTCACTTTTTGACTAATAGTTACATTTTCATGGCTAAAAGAAACAACAAAGAGCAAAGAGGAAAAAGTTTCACGATATCGTGACATGTTACATTTTCACGACGAAGGGCCACAAAATGGAAACCAAAGCACATACGCATACAAGGGAAGGTGAAACAAACAACCATTGGAAAATGAAACGAACTGTCAGGGAAGGTGAAACAAACAACCATCAAAAAATAAAACAAACCATCATGGAAGGAGAAACATTTTTTTTAGAAGTTTAAATACGCCATTCAAAGAGGGAAATTGCTAGGAGTAGATTTGCAGAGTTGAAGGTAAGAGGGCCATTCTGGACGTGTTTGAATCGTTTTTCTTCCATGGACTGGTTTGGGAAAACCAAAATTTTTTGTTATTGTAAAATGACAATTTTTTAATACAAAAAATTTCAAAAAGTTGCATCTTATGGACAAGAAAGGAGGAGTCATTTTCTACATGCAAGATTAAATGTCTATTTTTCCCCTTTTCAGATTTTAGGCTTGTAAATGGAGTTTATGCAATTTTTCTTGGTTGCTTCATGCGAATGTTTAAATCTGAAAAAACCTCATTTAAAACCCTAGGAGCCAGCACTTAGCTTATCCGGATTGTGCTTTTTTTGTAGGTCCAATAGGTTAGGTTGCATGCATGAAAACCTCACATCTTTGGTTTTGTTGAAATAGGATAGCATCATACTGAATGCATTTTATTTTCAGTTTCTGCATTTCATTTTCATTTTTTGCATTTTATTTTTTTCAAAAATTTTCACTTATTTAAATTTTTAGGCATTAAAATAAACATTTAAAAAATTTTAGAATCCAAAAAAAAAAACAATGAACAATCACTAAAGTTTCATTGTAAAATAAACCAACATTGCCCCTTGTTTACAGTTACTTGCAATCACTAAGGTGTTCCAAGCTTTTAAATTGAATATCTTTATTTGAGATTACTAATACACATATGCAAATGCTAATACAGTGGAGACCTTGGAGAATTTGTTTTTTTAACTTCTTTGCAAGAGGGGATTTGGAACCCAAATCCTAATGGAGAGTGTACTTTCACAGCTGGGTGAAAATACCACTCAACAGATTGGCGCTAGAGGGAGGGGTTGAATTGTTTTATTCTAGAGTGATTTAAATGCTATAGGGATTTAAATTTTGAATATTTCATGCCCTATTGATTATTATATTTAGCTCTCTTTTAACAACACAACCTTGTAGTGTTAAAAGGAGGACATGAATCGCTATGCATTGTTCTAACACTTTTTGATTGTTCATACAAGAATAACATGTTTTTATTTGATTTTGAGAAATTTTGGTCTTGACTAACGAGGGTGTCTCCATGCAATTACTTTCATTTGATTTTAAGGGATATGTCTCTTGGTTGATGCTAACATGATTATTAATACATTACATGTTTGATATTTTCTAGTCAATTTCATGCTTATTTGTTGTCAGTATTATGCTCTTCACTTGCGTGTAATGCGATATTGTGAATCAGAAATCCTACAACACTAGGAGTATGCTCTTCACTTGCGCATATGCGATCTGGTGAATCAAAAACTTACATTTTTAGAATACTACTTTGTCATGGTTCCTTATTTCATTCATGACTAACAAATTGATTTTGAAGTTATTTTTTGAATTTTATTAATTACAGGATTTTCTATGTGTCACAGGTTTTCTTTGAGGTATTTGTCAGGTTTTGTAGGGTAGTTTCATTTACAAGCTGGACCCACTGCATCGCATTGCAACTAGGTCCAAAAAAACCGAGGAAACCATATTCTAAAGCCTCTCACTCACTCATAGGAATCCAAGGAATAAAACCGAGCAAGTTGTGGTCCCACCAGATATTCTTGTTATAGAATATCTTTCTATTTTAGGCGCATCTAGTGGACTTGCACCGGTGGTGTCATTTGTCACTAGTGTACCAATTATCAGTACCATTTCCATGATTCTTGTAGGGTTATCATCATTGATTGTGAATCAAATGGCCCAACGTCCACCACCTCAGTACAGAGCCCATAACATTCCTTTGAATATTGCAAGGGATATTCACGAGATCCCTAAGAATATAGAGATATTTTTTCTCGAATACAAATCAAATGGCCCAAGGACTACAGAAGAACAAATTTATGCCTATAGGGATGTTTTGATAAGATTGCAAGTTCAACATGAAGATGTGGCTTGTAGACTCTTCCCCATGAGCCTAGACCAAGTGGCTTACAAATGGTATATTTGCTTACCTACTGGTTCCATTATGTCATGGATGCAAATGGAGGATGCTTTTGTCAACCAATTCAGGTCACCATTAGATCCCACAATCAGTTATAATCAGTTCATTATAAGTAAAAGAGTCCAGGGTGAGCCAATCCAAACTTTTAATCAGAGATTTCAGAAATGCTATAATAGAGCAATTCGACATTTTGCAATTGATCCCGTAGTAGCTTTGCAAATATATTTTGGGGCATTGTATCCTATGACGACAATGTTTGCAAGGAAAAATCCTCAAGTTACCATGCTTGCTCTAGCCTACAATGAAGCTATGACCATTGAACAAAAAATGACACCACATGGTTATGGGTTTTCCCAAATGCCTATGGTAGGACAATATGGTCCATATGGTCAATCTCCTATGATAAATCAGATCATGGCACCACAAATATCAGGCATAAATGCCTTGCCTTATCAAAAACCATATTCATCAACACCCGCTTATGCACCCAATCCAATTTCGATTCAAAGTGTGAATCCCTACGCAAATCAAGTGGCTCAAAATCCAACTCAAATGTTAAGTCAAGATCTCACCAATTATGCAAAGCCTACTGGAACTAGCAATAACATAGCTCAACCAAAATAGATTTATTCAGAGGTTGAAGAGCTCTAAAAGATAGTTCACAAATTGAGTAATGATTTGGTTCAAAAATAGAAGTATGAATCCCATGCCCCTCACCCAAATCAAAACTTCAACAATAGAGGGAGATAGTGGAATATGAAGCCAAACAATGGGAGTGTACCTTCCCCTATTGCTAATCAGATAGATACTTCTGCAGGACCAAGTCACTCTAGTTCCATTCTTAATATTTTTGATTTTACGTGGGAAAAGGGGTGTAGATTGCATAATACAAAGGAGCATAATGAAAGGAATTGTCTTGAAATTGCTAGGTATACCCATTGTCTCCAAGCTCAAGTAGATGATTTAGAACTTGTGCCAAATGAGGGTCCACCCCAACATCAACAAGGAGAGGACAACATTTTGGTGGTGGAAACTCTATATCGTCAAGAGAGTGAGAATGATGAAGGTGAAGATGAATGGGGTGAGAAACATGTTGATGAAGAAGAAGTACTTGAGCGTCATGACTTGAACTTGGAGGATTATTACTATGATTCATGGAAGAAATGGGAAGAATATTATCAATCTAAATCTTCTAATAAACTTTTTATGTCAATTAATATGCAGGATAACTCAATTGCTTCCTCACATGAGGATACTATAAATCCTATACAATTTGAGAAATTTTTGGAAGAGGAATTCAAATCTCATCAAATTTTGGAACATGATAAGGATTCTACAACCATGAATCAAGAAAGAGAGTCATTTTCTTTAGATTCCTTTGGAGGAAAAGAAATTGAAAATCTTGATCCACTTACTTGTGATACAATGATTATACCATTTCAAAATGAGAAAATTACAAAACCTAAATCATTTTTGTTTGATATCATTGATGATCCAATTGAAAATATCACATTACCCAAAACAATCCAAGTGATTGATCATGAAAATGTGTTAGTTAACCCACCCCTAGATAGACAAGACTTATGGTTTGAAAGGGATGGACATATTTTCAATTGGGTCTAAGTTTGGTTCCTTTGATAAACGAGTCATGGAGAAAGAACAAGTGCTACATGATGATGAATTTCATGAGAGAAAAGAGGAATTTTCAAATCCTCTTAAAGTAAGGTCAAATGAAAACATGCCAAAGGTAAAATCTCACCTTTTTGGTTTCACCATGCAAAATTCGAATGACGGTTTCCCTAATGAATGGTTTGATTCAAAAATTATTAATGTTATGGATTTATTGAATGAAAATGAAAGCTTATTTCTACACCATGAATCAAAGTGCAGAATGGACATCTTAAAGAATAAACATAAAGGAATTGAATATCAATCATTGTCTAATTAATTTGAAAACTAGAAACTCCACCATAGGATTATTAATGAAACTAAATCAAATGCTTCTTTGTTTGGTTTGATCTTGTTTTTGTTGGATTCCTACAAAAATTGGTATGTGTATCACGTCATACATATTTTAAAGAATTCCAATCAGGTTTGGGATCCGAGAAAATGATAATCCAAACTTTTGCACCATCTTGCATTATATTGTACATTTGTATATACTTTTGGTTTTTGTGTTTTGGTTTTGGATTGGATCTCATTTTGGTTTTAAGTTTTGTGTGTTGGTCCTTTGGACACTTTTGGTTTTTCAACTTAATTCCTTATGAATGTTGACTAATACTAGGAGAATATGAAACATCGGAATTGTATTGCAGAAAGCTCCACGAGTATCGCAAACACATTAAAGAATATCGTTTGGAACTTGTGATGCATGAAGTTGTCATTTTTACACATTATGGTAAAGTAAGGTGATATATTCCATCCACATTTGAATAAGAGCAATGCATTCATCCATATCTCATGTTACATTCCACATTGCATATACATTTCATCTCAGTTGCATTTTCATTTCAGGTACAATCATTGAAAAGGTGTGAATCCTCTTAGGGTTATTACATAACATATATTAAAAGGATCCTAAGTTTGGGAACTGATGTCCGAACTATCTTGAACCAAGCACGGTCTACACATATTAAAGAGGATCTTGAGAAAAATGGTCAAAACCATACTTGGAAGAAAAGGTGAGGCAAAATGAGTATTTCATGTCTGTCCTATCATGCAACATAATCCTTAAAACAGTGGTTTTTACCACTCCCATAATGCTTAAAGCCTAAAATTAGAGTAGTAAGGATAGGGTATAATTCTCATCTCGCTTAGGTTGAGAATCCGATTCCCCAAAGCTTCTATTTTTCCCATTCAAGAACTTGAAATTCCAAAGCAAATATTTTTCATTTATTTATTAATATTGGATTGGAAGGATCATACTACATGCCCATTGCAAGGATGAGTAGTCATCCCCAAGGTCCAAGAAATAAAAATTAAATCCAAACCATGGATTATGGGGTTAATATCCACTGGGGCTATAGATGCCTGGTTGGAAGTGGAGTATGCTCATTGCGTGGAAACACGTCTTGTCTGAAAACAAGACCACTGACTACTCAAATGGATGGGCTAGCCTGACATTTTCATCCATAACAGGTTAAATCATTTTGTTCAAGATGAGGTAATGAACTCCAGATCAGAGTAGTAAGGATAGGGTTAAATTCCCATATCGCTTAGGTTGGGAATCCTATTCCCCAAAGCTCTGATTTCACTTACACTTGCACATGGGTTCAAGATGGTAGGGGCACATAACCAACATTGGGATCTAGTAAATTAATTTAGTATACATATATTTGGTCCTAAGAGGGTTTGAAAGTTTTGATATGTTTGTTCATGATACTAGAAAGTCTGAGCCTTTGCAAAGCAAGTTGTTATATCTCTAACATAGGTTTCATACGTCAAATATTGCACAAATAATTCATAGCCTTGCATACGAATCATAAGTGAAATTGATACTGGAAAGTTGAATGAGTTTCAAACGATAGGGAATGAAGCACATTGCAACATCGAGTTGATGCTTAATAATTCTAATGCTTCATGTATTTCTCGTCTAGTTTTATTCTTGGGATATTTGCTGATGCTTGTATTTGAGTCTGTGTGTTTTCAAGTTGAGTTCTCACCGAAATGCTCGAGAGCATTTTTGAGCAGAGTCACCATTTGTTGTGGATGCCCCACAACGTACCCCAAAATTAGGGACCCACCTTTTTGCATGTGTTCCAAGAAGACCGAAGTGGCCCATAGACTAAAGATCAAGGAAAAAAAAGCAAAACACAAGGAGAAAAAGTGTCGTGATATCCCAACATGTTGCACTATCGTGGCCAAAACAACAAAACATGTCGCAATATCGCGACATGTTGCATTGTCGTGGCCAAAATGGAAAAAGTGTCACGATATCACGACATGTTGCTTTGTCATGGCCAAAAGAGAAGAGAAAGACAAGAAAGAAAAAGTGTCGCGATATCGTGACATGTTGCATTTTTGCGGCCCAAAGCAAAGAGAAAGAGCAAGGAGAAAAAGTGTCGCGATATCGCAACATGTTGCGTTTTCATGGCCAAACAAGAAAAAGTGTCGCGATATCGTGACATGTTGCATTTTCACGGCCAAACAAGAAAAAGTGTCATGATATCGCGACATGTTGCATTTTCGTGGTCAAAAGAGAAAAATGAGGCGATATCTCGACATGTTGCGTTTTCACGGCCAAATAGGAAAAAGTGTCGCGATATCGTGACATGTTGCATTTTCATGGCCAAAAGAGAAAAGTGTCGCAATATCACGACATGTTGCATTTTCACGGTCAAAAGAGAAAAAGTGTCACGATATCGTGACATGTTGCATTTTCACGATTCAAAGCAAAGAGAGAGAGAAGAAAGAAAAAGTGTCGCGATATCGCGTCATGTTGCATTTTCACGGCCAAAAGAAAAGAAAGAAAAAGTGTCGCGATGTCGCAACATGTTAGATTTTTGTGGCTAAAAGCAACAAAAGAAAGCAAGGAGACAAAAGTTTCATGATATCGTGACATGTTACATTTTCGTGGCAAAGGGCCACAAAATGGAAACCAAAGAACATACGCATACAAGGGAAGGTGAAACGAACAACCATTGGAAAATGAAATGAACAGTCAGGGAAGGTGAAACGAACAACCATCGAAAAATAAAACGAACCGTCATGGAAGGAGAAACAATTTTTTTAGAAGTTTAAATACGCCATTCAAAGAGGCCAAAAGGGGTTGGAAATTACTGCAAGCAGATTTACAAAATTAAAGCCAAGAGTGTCATTATGGACCTGTTTGAGTCATTTTTATTCCATGGACTGGTTTGGGAAAACCAAAAATTTCTATTATTGTAAAATGACAAACTTTTAATACATAAATTTTCATAAAGTTGCATCTTATGGAAAAGAAAGGAGTCATTTTCTACATGCAATATTAAATGTCTATTTTTTCCTTTTTCAGATTTTAGGCTTGTAAATGGAGTTTATGCAAGTTTTCTTGGTTGCTTCATGCAAATATTTAAATCTAAAAAAACCTCATTTAAAACCCTAGGATCCAGCACTTAGCTTATACAGATTGTTCTTGTTTTGTAGGTCCAATAGGTTAGGTTGCATGCATGAAAACCTCACATATTTTGTTTTGTCGAAATAGGATAGCATCATACTGAACACATTTTATTTTTAGTTTCTGCATTTCATTTTCATTTTCTACATTTTATTTTTTCTAGAAATTTTCACTTATTTAAATTTTCAGGCATTAAAATAAACATTTAAAAATTTTCAAAATCCAAAAAAAAAAACAATGAACAATCACTAAAGTTTCATGGTGAAATAAACCAACATTACCCCTTGTTTACAGTTACTTGCAATCACTAAGGTGTTCCAAGCATTTAAATTGAATATCTTTATTTGAGATTACTAATACACATATGCAAATGCTAATACAATGAAGACCTTGGAGAAGTTGTTTGTTTAACTTCTTTGCAAGAGGGGATTTGGAACCCAAATCCTAAAGGAGAGTGTACTTTCACAGCTGGGTGAAAATACCACTCAACATTACCCACAGGTGACTATTGTTAGTTACTCATATTACCCATGAAGTATACCTGTGCTACTTCAAGTTCCTCTTTAGATTTCATTAATTGCGGATACAACTTCATCTTATGATCCTTCTTACAAAAAACACATACACAAAATTTGTTTTTTGGGCACTCATTTCTGGGGTGTTTGCCTTTGTATTTAGGACAAAATTAGTCCAATACTGCCTGATTCTCTTGTTTCTTTCTCTAAAGTATAAGAGTATCCATTTGAATAGCAAGATATGATAACATCTCGCTCTTAAGGTCTTCTAGCATGTTATCTATTTATGTTTTAGTGACAATGGCTGACTGCTTAATATTTCTAGGGGTTAAATTACCCTTTCTTCTTGAGAATTTTTGACACAACTACTGAATATTCTCCATTTGGTGTTGGTAAATATCTCCACCAGAGATCGTGTTCAAAGCTTCCAAGGATTCATTTGCTAGTCCTTTCAGAAATATACTTCTTGGGGACCTATCTCCTAGTTTTGAATGGGATGATATTTACAAATTGAAGCTAAACCTATCCCATTATTCTTCCATAGATTTCCCTTCCTTTTGGGTCATATCTAGGACTTCCTCTCTTGCATATCTTGCTTTGCCAAAATATTGATACTAATCCAGGAAAATTTTCTTCAACTATTCCTAGGTAGTTATATGTTTATCCCCCAAGCTGATGAACTAGCACAAAGCTGAATCATCAAGGGTGGAAGGGAATAATTTTAGTTTCTGAGGATCTATGGTGTAATCCACAGATCTACATAAAACATTAAATTTGAACAAAAATAGGTCTAGATATTCTGTTTGTAGTCCTCTAAAGGTTTGAAGGTGGGTAGAAGAGATGTATTTCATCTTGTGATATCCTCTTGCCTCTCCTATTGGAAAAATAAAACTAGTGGATGTTTCCTCTAGATTTTTTACGATTCTACCCACTACTAGTATTTATATCCTTGCTACGTTCAAAGAAACTATCAATGCTTCTATTTCATTTCTTTTATCCTTCAAAAATATGGATAAGTCAGTGTTTGAGATAGTTCCATCTAAAACTACTTGCTAGCATTCAGAATTCAGTAGATCCTCCTCATATTGAACTCCATTTATCTCTATTCCTTCTTTAAGATTATGTTGGATTATTTTAGAAGGATCCTATGTAAATAGTGGGTGTTCCTACCAATGCACAGGTTGAGATTGATATGGTGATATTTTAGTCTCAGGTTGAGGTTCTATTGAAGTATAAGGATTTTGAGAAATAACTTCTTTGTTTTTGACAAAATGATCGTCTAGTGCCCTGTTCTTAGGTGGACTCATACAAAGTTCCATATGAAGGTTTCTGAAGAAAATAATCTAAACTACTATAACTATTGTTTCTTCATAATAAGAAATTACAATGGCTACTCCTAGACAATGGTGCCAAAATATTGGTTAAAATATTGGTTAGTTTTTCTATGGTTCAATTAAATACCTCAATTTAATTGTCAACCTAGGGTAGCTCGTAGTCTTGTGAGCATTCATGCAAAATCTATTCTTGTAATTTATCCTTCAGAGATGCATCCCTTGGATTATGGTTTGGGGGGGTGTTTGGTGTTCGTTGAAGTTTATGTTTAAACCAATAATCTCATGCTAAGTCTAAGAAATATGATTGAAAATATTTAAAATCTAAATATCTACCTTACTGGAAATTACAACAAACATAGGAAATAACTAGAAATAAATTAATCTATTAAAACAAATACAAAAAAAAGGCGAAATAGGGAAAAACTCTATTGTAAGTGGGCCCATGCTTCCAGTAGGTTCTGCTCATGGTAGAATGATCATAAAACACTTAGAATATATTTTTACAGGAAAATGTAGAGATTTTATTAACAGTTTGTAGCAAAATAAAATTACATAAAAAAATTTCATCAGTTTTCTTTAGGGGTGGCCTACATATTTATAAGGTATGCGGCCAACCCTGTTACAATTTTTAGGATGAATCAGCACATGATTCACTGTTACAACTATTTTCCTGATAAGAGGAATCAGGTAAAATATCATGACATTTCATCATATTCTATGTTCGACATTTTGAGTCCCTAAATGTTGTCATTGATGTCAAAAGGTTATTTGATATCAAAAGGATCTGTGATGGCATGCACTATGTTTTGTGAAAGTGCAAGGAAGGATTTTTGTGAAAATCAAGGTAGGAAAAATAAAAGGTTTTATTTAAAACTATGGATAGCATATTTGAAATGGGTTTTTCTTAAAACCCAAGTTGGCCTTTCATTTCATCGAAAAAGATGCCCTGGTGATGGAGATATTTAATTTTAAATATTTAGTTTAAATTTTAATTATTTAAAATTTAAATTTTAATTTTAAAATTAATCAAAAGTTTTCCCTCCATTTTACATCGACGTCGACTTTTATTCTTCCCCATCCGCATCTTGTATAAAAGGTGCCTTGTTAAGCAATGGTTTATGTCCTCCGAAATTCGAATGATAAATCCTCTTTTGCAAAAGTTATCCTCCTCTGAAATCATGCACTATTGACGACGAAGGTTTGGGAGAAGCGTGGTTTGTAAATTCATGGGTGCCAAGAGGAAGTACTTCAAACATAAAGTAGAATAGCTTCCACGTGGGAATATTAGCCCACTTTGTGGGTGGAAGGAGTGCAAAGGTGCACTCGCTACTGCAGGTCTCGGGTTCGAGTCACCCAAAATTCATTTTTTGCTTGTGTGTTGTCACCGCAATTTTCGGAGCAGAAAACAATTTTTTCCAAGGTATGTCATCGCCGCAATTTTTAGATATTGAGATATAAATATTTTAATTTTCCTAAGCTAAGTTTAATGCATCATTATTGAGGGTTTGCCATGGTGGTATAGTTTATAAGTTGTGGTTTATATTTTGTACTAGTTGATGTGGGATTTTTGCATTAAGAAGCTTAGTGAGTTGTGCATTAGTGCAAAGTGTTTTTAGGAGAAATAAGGGAATGGTAAATGGTTTTGGTGATATTCATGCTATGCTTAATTAGATAAGGAAATAATTATCTTTAATTATTTTCTAGTGGTGGATGTGATTTTTGACTAGGAGAAATAAGGTGTAAAAGGTTATGATAATTGTTTTGTAATTTCTCCTAACCCTCATGAAGATTGGCAAAAGAATATTGTGATTGTGGTAGATTTCCAAAGAGGTTTTTTCATCTTCATAAAAGGTATGGGCACATTATCCTATTGATTTTTTATGGTGGTTGATTTCTGAAATATCATTGGAGAGAAAAGGATTGATTGTGGTTTCCTTTTCGAAAGTGGTTGGTTGAATGCTTCAAGGTTTTTTGGTTTGAGAGTTGTGATTAAACCTTGTTTTATAAGCATTGTTGTTGAAGCCCATTGATTGTGAAATGAACTTGAAATTGAGTTAGAGAAGAACATGAGTATCATTGGTATGTGAGACTTGTGATTGAGCATTGTTGGAAACATTTTGAGTTGGTTGATACATGCTTGGACTAGGGTTTGTGAGAAAGGATTGATCCTTGAAGTGATTGGTTGAGTTGAGTTGATTGAGCCTAGTCAAGTGATTGTGTGAAGTGGTTGTTCAAGTTCCATAAAACAAACTATTCTATATTCTGATTTGAGTTGAGTTGAGATTGGGATTTGAGTATAGAACATATTGAGTCTCTAACAATTCTCTTTATGCTTCCTAAGGATGGAGTTGCTAAGTTGAGATTGATTTGAGTTGAGATTGGGATTTGAGTATAGAACATATTGAGTCTCTAACAATTCTATTTATGCTTCTATGAGATTGTTTTGTTGAGATTTATTTGAGTTGAGATTGGCATTTGAGTATAGAACATATTAAGTCTCTAAAAATTAACTTTATGATTCTATGAGATTGAGTTGAGATTTTATTGAGCTGATTTGAGGAAAGTCTTTGAGAAGGCTTGTGGAATGATTTTGAGTAAGCTTTTGTGAAAGCTTGCTATGCATATTTGAGCAAGTCCTAGAGAGGACTTATTGAGCAGATTTGGATAAGTTTTGAGTGAGTTTGTTGAGTATATTTGGACAAGTTTTGAGTGAGCTTGTTGAGAAGATTTGGACAGGTTCTGAGTGAGCCTGTTGAGTAGATTTGAGCAAGTTCTAAGTGAGGACTTATTGAGCAGATTTGGACAAGTTTTGAGTGAGCTTATTGAGAAGATTTGGAAAAGTTTTGAGTGAGCCTATTGAGCAGATTTGAGCAGGTTCTGAGTGAGCCTATTGAGCATATTTGAGTAGGTTATGAGTGAACCTATTGAGAAGATTTGAGAAGGTTCTAAGTGAGCCTATTAATAGATATTTGGAGGTGACAGAGTACAGAGGACAAAGTCTCAGTGGATAGAGATCCAATAGCCAGGACAATTGAAGATAGATCTGAGTGAGGAGTCTTCAAGTGGAGAGAGATCCACAAGTCAGTGCAATAGAGAGATAAAGTCTTCTAGAAGATCACTAGCCAAAGCAGAAGGGGAAAGAGTTCTCCTATGGAAGAGATCCATGAACTTGAGATTTAGGGGATCAACATCTCCTTTGGATAGAGTTCCATAAACATTGTAATTGGGAAGGATTCCCAAAATATTGATTGAGAAAGTTTTAGCAAAATATTTTCTCCGTGGAGTAGCCCGCATTGGGTGAACCACATAAATTGTTGTCTCACTTTTGTGGATGGTTTTTTGTGTATTTATTTGATTATTTCTATTGATACTGCTATCTATACACTTCATAATATTGAATTGAAAAGAAAAGTAAAAAGTGGTCTTATATTGTTCACCCCCCCTCTAAGTATAATCTTGTGTTCTTCAATTGGTATCAGAGCGGGTTCCTTTAGAAGATTTTGATAGCTTGAAGGAAAAGCTGTCTAAGAACATAATGGATCACAAGGATCAAAAGGATGGGTCATTCAATAATGCAGTACTAGTATTTTATGGAAGTGACTTCTTGTATTGGTGTATGTTGATGAGATTTTACCTGATGGCACTTGGAAATGAAGTTTGGGATGCAGTGGAACTTGGATATGATTCAACAGCCAATCCTCCTATAGATAAGGAAGGTAAGCTTCTAATGCATGCAAATTCAAGAGCTATGAATGCAATTATAAAAGGATTGGGTAGATCAGAATCTATGAAGGTTATGGATTGTAAAACAACAAAAGATATGTGGGATCTATTGCATGACATATATCAGGGTGATAAAGGTGTCAGGAAAGCTAAGATCAAAAATATCAAAGGAGAATTTGAGAACTTAAGAATAAGAGATAAAGGTTCCAAAAGATCCATAGATATAAGATCTATTAAGTGTTTCAATTGTATAAAGTAAGGACACTATGCAATAGAGTGCAAAGAGCCAAAGTACAATAGTGATGAAGGAAAATAGGATCACAGGTACAGAGAATCAGAAAGACATGGGTACTAGAAGAAAGGCAAGGATGGACAAAATAGACAAAGAAAGAAGTTCTTCCAAAGGTAAAAGAAAAGCTACCATGCAGATAATGCAAGTAAGTACTCAATTGATAGTGATGCTAGTTTTTTAGACAATGATAGAGATGAAGTCCTATTTATGGTTAGAGAGAAAAGGACTTCAGTTATTCTCAAATGTTTTAGATGTGGTAAATTTGGACATCTTGAAGATGATTGCACTAGGGATGGCTATAGTTTTAGTGATGATGGTTTTAAATATGCACTTGAAAGACCATATGAGAATATTCTAATGGCTCTAGAAGATGAAGTAAGTGATCCCATAGAATACAAGCCAAAAGGAAGTAATGATAAGGACAAAGGCAAACAAATAGAGGATTACTCAATAGAGAATGATTATGATCTCAAGGGAGAACTTATCTATGCCCTTGACATAGTAAATATGGTAAGAAAGCAACACTCTAAGCTTGAAAGTTAGTTTCAAGAATGTGATGAAGAAAGGTTATTGCTCATAGAGGATTTAGAGAAGTCAAAGGCTAAGGCAAGCAAGTTCAAGGATAAGTTAGAAGCAAAGATTTTGGAATGTGAGAAGTTAGCACAAGAAGTGGCTACTCTAAAAGAAGACTTAGAGGACTCCAAGATCAAGATGAAGAGTTTCACAAATAGCTCTAAGAACTTGGATAAGTTCATCTGTGGACAACAACGAACATCATGTTCAACAGGTCTTGGCTTTGGAAAGATTCAAAAGAAACAGGAAAAATAATCTACTTCAAGTCTTGATGAAGAAGAAACTTTAGAAGAAGATACATCAGAAGAAGACAATTTAAGTAAAAGTGGGACATCAAAGGCTGAGTTGGACAACAAAGAGTTCAACAAAGAGAGGAACAATGCACAAACAAGATACAGATGGACCAACAATCAAAATAGGAGACCAATGAGGTCTAGGCAAGGAAGCTTCAATGGGAGATGCTTCTCATGTCATAGGTTTGGGCACATGGCTTCACAGTGCAGGTCATATGAAAGATAGGAATATGGGAAAGGACATCCTTTCCATGGGTATTGCTACTCATGCAATGAGTATGGTCACAAAGCAATGAATTGTAGGGTTAATGGCAGAAGAGGATATGGCTTCACTAGAAGGTATCTTAAGACATTTGCACCTCCAAGGAATAATAACATTAAGTGTTATAAGTGCAATAATAATGGACACACAACAAGATGGTGTAGAGAAAATATTCCATAAGTAGGTATGAATAGGAACAAGAACATGGATGAGAATAGGAATAGGAATAGGAACAGGAACATGGACATGAATAGGAACATGAACAGGAACAAGAACATGAACATGAATAGAGACTCAAAAAATAATAGAGACTAAAAAAAGAACAAGAATAGGAACATAAATGATGATAGGAACATGGATGATATCTTGGAAAGAAATAGTGAGAGGATTCAGAAAACTAACAAAAGAAGAGAGAAAGATAAAAGCATAGATCTATGATTTTGGGGAGTAGAAATACTCCCACCCTAGAATTAACCACCTCATGTGGAGGTGGGGGAGGGGCTAAGCTAAGAGGCTCATTCTTAGCCCCGAGCCCCAAAGGTGACCCTTTGCCATTGATGACAAAGGGGGAGAGATTTGTATATTGGGGAGAGTTTTTGATATGGGGAGAGATTTGATATTTGAGAGAGCATTGAGCCAGGGGGAGCAAAGTCCTAGGAGGAAGCATAAAATAAGGTCAGATTTTAGTAAAATGATATGGGTTGCCATCAATGACAAAGGGGGAGATTGTTGGACATTTTGAGTCCCTAAGCTAAAAAGTTGTCATTGATGTCAAAAGGACCTATGCAAGTAAGCACTATGATTTTTTCCACAAAGAGCTTCATGAGAAGCAAGGGTTTTGGTAGAAAATATGCATAGAACATTTGGTTCCAAAAAGGTAGGCAAGGAATAGCAAAGGTTTTTATTTAAAACCATGGATGGTAGATTTGAAATGGGTTTTTCTTAAAACCCAAGTTGGCTTTTCGTTTCATCGAAAAATGTGCCCTGGTGATGGAGATATTTAATTTTAAAGATTTAGTTTAAATTTTAATTATTTAAATTTAAATTTAAATTTTAAAATTAATCAAAAGTTTTCCCTCCATTTTCCATCGACGTCGAATTTTATTCTTCCCCATCCACATCTTGTATAAAATGTGCCTTGTTAAGCAATGGTTTATGTCCTCCAAAATTCGAATGATAAATCCTCTTTTGCAAAAGTTATCCTCCTTCGAAATCATGCACTATTGACGGTGAAGGTTTGGGAGAAGCACAGTTTGTAAATTCGTGGGCACCAAGAGGAAGTACTTTAAGCATGAAGTAGAATAGCTTCCATGTGGGAAGCTTAGCCCACTTGGTGGGTGGAAGGAGTGCAAAGGCACACTCGCTGCTGCAGGTCTCGGGTTTGAGTCACCCAAAAATTGTTTTTCGCTTATGTGTTGTCGCTGCAATTTTCAGAGCAGAAAACAAATTTTTCCAAGGTATGTCATCACTGCAATTTTTAAATATTGAGATATAAATGTTTTAATTTGCCTAAGCTAAGGTTAATGCATCATTATTGAGGGTTTTCCATGGTGGTATAGTTTATAAGTTGTGGCTTATATTTTGCACTAGTTGATGTGGGATTTTTGCATTAAGGAGCTTAGTGAGTTGTGCATTAGTGCAAAGTGTTTTTAGGAGAAATAAGGGAATGGTAAATGGTTGTGGTGATATTCATGCTATGCTTAATTATATAAGGAAATAATTATCTTTAATTATTTTCTAGTGGTGGATGTGATTTTTGACTAGGAGAAATAAGGTGTAAAAGGTTATGATAATTGTTTTGTAATTTCTCCTAACCCTCATGAAGATTGGCAAAAGAATATTGTGATTGTGGTAGATTTCCAAAGAGGTTTTTTCATCTTCATAAAAGGTATGGGCACATTCTCCTATTGATTTTTTATGGTGGTTGATTTCTGAAATATCATTGGAGAGAAAATGATTGATTGTGGTTTCCTTTTCGAAAGTGGTTGGTTGAATGCTTCAAGGTTTTCTAGTTTGAGAGTTGTGATTAAACCTTGTTTTATAAGCATTATTGTTGAAGCCCATTGATTGTGAAATGAACTTGAACTTGAGTTAGAGAAGAACATGAGTATCATTGTTATGTGAGACTTGTGATTGAGCATTGTTGGAAATATTTTGAGTTGGTTGATACATGCTTGGACTAGGGTTTGTGAGAAAGGATTGATCCTTGAAGTGATTGGTTGAGTTGAGTTGATTGAGCCTAGTCAAGTGATTATGTGAAGTGGTTGTTCAAGTTCCATAAAACAAACTATTCTATATTCTGATTTGAGTTGAGTTGATATTGGGATTTGAGTAGAGTAGAGGCAAATATTGAGTTCTAATTATTCTCTTTATGCTTCCTATGAGATTGAGATTTATTGAGTTGAGATTGGGATTTGAGTATAGAACATATTGAGTCTCTAACAATTCTCTTTATGCTTCTATGAGATTGAGTTGAGATTTTATTGAGCTGATTTGAGACAAGTATTTGAGAAGGCTTGTGGACTGATTTGAGTAAGCTTTTGTGAAAGCTTGCTATGCATATTTGAGCAAGTCCTAGAGAGGACTTATTGAGCAGATTTGGACAAGTTCTAAGTGAGCTTGTTGAGCATATTTGGAAAAGTTCTAAGTGAGCTTGTTGAGCAGATTTGGGCAAGTTCTGAGTGAGCTTGTTGAGCAGATTTGGAGCAGGTTCGAGTGAGCCTATTGAGAAGCACAAGGAGTGAGCTTGTTGAGTAGATTTGGACAAGTTCGAGTGGAGCTTATTGAGAAGATTTGGATAATTTTTGTGTGATATTGTTGAGCATATTTGAGCAAGTTCGAGTGAGCTTGTTGAGCATATTTGAGTAGGTTTTGAGTGAGCTTATTGAGTAGATTTGAGTAGGTTCTGAGTGAACCTATTGAGTAGATTTAGAAGGTTCTGAGTGAGCCTATTGATAGAGTTGGAGGTGAAGAGTACAGAGGACAAAGATCGAGTGGATAGAGATATAGAAGCCAAGACAATTGAAGACAGATCTGAGTGAGGAGTCTTCAAGTGGAGAGAGATCCACAAGTCAGTGCAGCAGAGAGACAGAGTCTTCTAGAAGATCACTAGCTAGAGCAGAAGGGGAAAGAGTTCTCCTATGGAAGAGATCCATGAACTTGAGATTTAGGGGATCAACATCTCCTTTGGACAGAGGTCCATAAATATTGTAATTGGGAAGGATTCCCAAGAGATTGATTGAGAAAGTTTTAGCAAAATATTTTCTCCGTGGAGTAGCTCGCATTGGGTGAACCACGTAAATTGTTGTGTCACTTTTGTGGATGGTGTTTTGTGTATTGCTTTGATTATTGCTATTGATACTACTATCTATACACTGCATAATATTGAATTTAAAATAAAAGTAAAAAGTGGTCTTATACTGTTCACCCCCTCTAAGTATAAGCTTGTGTTCTTCAATTGGTATCAAAGCGGGTTCCTTCAGAAGAGTTTGATAGCTTGAAGGAAAAGTGGTCTAAGAACACAATGGATCACAAGGATCAAAAGGATGGGTCATTCAATAATGCAGTACTAGTATTTTATGGAAGTGACTTCTTGTATTGGTGTATGTTGATGAGATTTTACTTGATGGCACTTGGAAATGAAGTTTGGGATGCAGTGGAACTTGGATATGATTCAACAGTCAATCCTCCTATATATAAGGAAGGTAAGCTTCTAATGCATGCAAATTCAAGAGCTATGAATGCAATTATAAAAGGATTGGGTAGATCAAAATATATGAAGGTTATGGATTGTAAAACAACAAAAAATATATGTGGTAAATTTGGACATCTTGAAGATGATTGCACTAGGGATGGCTATATTTTTAGTTATGATGGTTTTGAAGATGCACTTGAAAGACCAGATGAGAATATTCTAATGGCTCTAGAAGATGAAGTAAGTGATCCCATAGAAGACAAGCCAAAAGGAAGTAATGATAAGGACAAAGGCAAACAAATAGAGGATTACTCAATAGAGAATGGTTATGATCTCAAGGGAGAACTTATCTATGCCCTTGACATAGTAAAGAAGGTAAGAAAGCAACACTCTAAGCTTGAAAGTTAATTTCAAGAATGTGATGAAGAAAGGTTATTGCTCATAGAGGATTTAGAGAAGTCAAAGGCTAAGGCAAGCAAGTTCAAGGATAAGTTAGAAGCAAATATTTTGGAATGTGAGAAGTTAGCACAAGAAGTGGCTACTATAAAAGAAGACTTAAAGGACTCCAAGATCAAGATGAAGAGTTTCACAAATAGCTCTAAGAACTTGGATAAGTTCATCTGTGGACAACAATGAACATCATGTTCAACATGTCTTGGCTTTGGAAAGGTTCAAAAGAAACAGGAAAAATAATCTACTTCAAGTCTTGATGAAGAAGAAACTTTAGAAGAAGATACATCAAGAAGAAGACAATTTAAGTAAAAGTGGGACATCAGAGGCTGAGTTGGACAATAAAGAGTTCAAAAAAGAGAGGAACAATGCACAAAGAAGATACATATGGAACAACAATCAGAATAGGAGACCAATGAGGTCTAGGCAAGGAAGCTTCAATGGGAGATGCTTCTCATGTCATAGGTTTGGGCACATGGCTTCACAATGCAAGTCATATGAAAGATAGGAATATGGGAAAGGACAGCCTTTCCATGGGTATTGCTACTCATGCAATGAGTATGGTCATAAAGCAATAAATTGTAGGGTTCATGGCAGAAGAGGATATGGCTTCACTAGAAGGTATCCTAAGACATTTGCACCTCCAAGGAATAATAACATTAAGTGTTATAAGTGCAATAATGATGGACACACAACAAGATGGTGTAGAGAAAATATTCTAGAAGTAGGTATGAACAAGAATAAGAATATGGATGAGAACAGGAACAGGAATAGGAATAGGAACATGGACATGAACAAAAATAGGAACATGAACATGAATAGGAACAAGAACATGAACAGGAATAGAGACTCAAAAAAGAATAAGAATAGGAACATGGATGAAAATAAGAGCACAAACAAGAACATAAATGATGACAGGAACAGGGATGATATCTTGGAAAGAAATAGTGAGAGGATTCAAAAAACTAACAAAATAAGAGAGAAAGATAAAAGCATAGATCTATGATTTTGGGAGTATAAATACTCCCACCCTAGAATTAACCACCTCATGTGGAGGTGGGGGAGGGGCTAAGCTAAGAGGCTCATTCTTAGCCCCGAGCCCCAAAGGTGACCCTTTGCCATTGATGACAAAGGGGGAGAGATTTGTATATTGGGGAGAGTTTTTGATATGGGGAGAGATTTGATATTTGAGAGAGCATTGAGCCAGGGGGAGCAAAGTCCCAAGGGGAGCAAAAAAGAAGGTCAGATTTCAGTAAATGAATATGGGTTGCCATCAATGACAAAGGGGGATATTGTTGGACATTTTGAGTCCCTAAGCTAAAAAGTTGTCATTGATGTCAAAAGGACCTATGCAAGTAAGCACTATGATTTTCTCCACAAAGAGCTATGATGAGAAGCAAAGGTTTTGATCAAAAGGATGCATGGAAGTTTGGTTCTAAAAGGAGGAGCTTCAAGGGAAGCTATAGCAAAGGGTTTTTATTTAAAACCATGGATGGTAGATTTGAAATGGGTTTTTCTTAAAACCCAAGTTGGCCTTTCGTTTCATCAAAAAAGGTGCCTTGGTGATGGAGATATTTAATTTTAAAGATTTAGTTTAAATTTTAATTATTTAAAATTTAAATTTTAATTTTAAAATTAATCAAAAATTTTCCCTCCATTTTTCGTCGACGTCGACTTTTATTCTTCCCCATCCGCATCGTGTATAAAAGGTGCCTTGTTAAGCAATGGTTTATGTCCTCCGAAATTCGAATGATAAATCCTCTTTTGCAAAAGTTATCCTCCTCCAAAATCGTGCACTATTGACGGTGAAGGTTTGGGAGAAGCGCAGTTTGTAAGTTCATGGGCGCCAAGAGGAAGTACTTCAAGCATGAAGTGGAATAGCTTCCACATGGAAATCTTAGCCCACTTGGTGGGTGGAAGGAGTGCAAAGGTGCACTCGCTGCTGTAGGTCTCGGGTTTGAGTCACCCAAAATTCATTTTTTGCTTGTCTGTTGTCACTGCAATTTTCAGAGCAGAAAACAAATTTTTCCAAGGTATGTCATCATCGCAATTTTTGGAGATTGAGATATAAATGTTTTAATTTGCCTAAGCTAAGGTTAATGCATCATTATTGAGGGTTTTCCATAGTGGTATAGTTTATAAGTTGTGGCTTATATTTTGCACTAGTTGATGTGGGATTTTTGCATTAAGAAGCTTAGTGAGTTGTGCATTAGTGCAAAGTGTTTTTTTGAGAAATAAGGGAATGGTAAATGGTTGAGGTGATATTCATGCTATGCTTAATTAGATAAGGAAATAATTATCTTTAATTATTTTCTAGTGGTGGATGTGATTTTTTACTAGGATAAATAAGGTGTAAAAGGTTGTGATAATTTTTTTGTAATTTCTTCTAACCCTCATGAAGATTGGCAAAAGAATATTGTGATTGTGGCAGATTTCCAAAGAGGTTTTTCATCTTCATAAAAGGTATGGGCACATTCTCCTATTGATTTTTTATGGTGGTTGATTTCTAAAATATCATTGGAGAGAAAAGGATTGATTGTGGTTTCCCTTTTTGAAAGTGGTTGGTTGAATGCTTCAAGGTTTTCTGGTTTGAGAGTTGTGATTAAACCTTGTTTTATAAGCATTGTTGTTGAAGCCCATTGATTGTGAAATGAACTTGAACTTGAGTTAGAGAAGAACATGAGTATCATTGTTATGTGAGACTTGTGATTGAGCATTGTTGGAAACATTTTGAGTTGGTTGATACATGCTTGGACTAGGGTTTGTGAGAAAGGATTGATCCTTGAAGTGATTGGTTGAGTTGAGTTGATTGAGCCTAGTCAAGTGATTGTGTGAAGTGGTTGTTCAAGTTCCATAGAAAAAACTATTCTATATTCTGATTTGAGTTGAGTTGAGATTAGGATTTGAGTATAAAATATATTGAGTCTCTAACAATTCTCTTTATGCTTCTATGAGATTGGGGTGGGGGGTGGGGCTCTTATGAGTTGAGATTGATTTGAGTTGAGATTGGGATTTGAGTATAGAACATATTGAGTCTCTAACAATTCTCTTTATGCTTCTATGAGATTGAGTTGAGATTTTATTGAGCTTATTTGAGACAAGTCTTTGAGAAGGCTTGTGGACTGATTTGAGTAAGCTTTTGTGAAAGCTTGCTATGCAGATTTGAGCAAGTCCTAGAGAGGACTTATTGAGCAGATTTGGACAAGTTTTGTGTGAGCTTGTTGAGAAGATTTGGACAAGTTCTGTGTGAGCTTGTTGAGCATATTTGGAGAAGTTCTATTTGAACCTGTTGAGCAGATTTGAGTAGGTTTGAGTGAGCCTGTTGGAGAAGATTTTGACAAGGTCCTAGTGAGGACTTGTTGAGCAGATTTGGACAAGTTCTGAGTGAGCTTGTTGAGAAGATTTGGACAAGTTCTAAGTGACCTTGTTGAGCATATTTGGGGAAGTTTTGAGTGAGCTTATTGAGCATATTTGAGCAGGTTCTGAGTGAGCCTATTGAGCATATTTGAGCAGGTTCTGAGTCTAAGTGAGCCTATTGAGAAGATTTGAGAAGGTTCTAAGTGAGCCTATTGATAGATCTTTGGAGGTGACAGAGTACAGAGGATAGAGTCTCAGTGGATAGATATCCAAAAGCCAGGACAATTGAAGACAGATCTGAGTGAGGAGTCTTCAAGTGGAGAGAGATCCACAAGTCAGTGCAACATAGATATAGAGTCTTCTAAAAGATCACTAGCTAGAGTAGAAGGAGAAAGAGTTATCTTATGGAAGAGATCCACGAACTTGAGATTTAGGGGATCAACATCTCCTTTGGACAAAGGTCCATAAACATTGTAATTGGGAAGGATTCCCAAGAGATTGATTGAGAAAGTTTTAGCAAAATATTTTCTTCGTGGAGTAGCCCGCATTGGGTGAACCATGTAAATTGTTGTGTCACTTTTGTGGATGGTGTTTTGTGTATTGCTTTGATTATTTCTATTGATACTGATATCTATACACTGCATAATATTGAATTGAAAAGAAAAGTAAAAAGTGGTCTTATATTGTTCAACCCCCCTCTAAGTATAAGCTTGTGTTCTTCAATTGGTATCACATTGGGTTCCTTCAGAAGAGTTTGACAGCTTGAAGGAAAAGTAGTCTAATAACACAATGGATCATAAGGATAAAAAGGATGGGTAATTCAATAATGCAGTAGTAGTATTTGATGGAAGTGACTTTGTGTATTGGTGTATGCTGATGAGATTTTACCTGATGGCACTTGAAAATGAAGTTTGGGATGTAGTGGAACTTGGATATGATTCAATAGTCAATCCTTCTATAGATAAGGAAGGTAATATTATAATGCATGAAAATTAAAGAGCTATGAATGCAATTATAAAATGATTTGGTAGATCAGGATATATGAAGGTTATGGATTGTAAAATAAAAAAAAATATATGTGGTAAATTTGGACATCTTGAAGATGATTGCAATAGGGATGGCTATAGTTTTAGTGATGATGGTTTTGACGATGCACATGAAAGACCATATGATAATTTTCTAATGGCTCTATAAGATGAAGTAATTTATCCCATAAAATACAAGCCAAAATGAAATAATGATAAGGACAAAGGAAAACAAATATAGGATTACTCAATAGAGAATGGTTATGGTCTCAAAGGAGAACTTATCTATGCCCTTGACACAGTAAAGAAGGTAAGAAAACAACACTCTAAGATTGAAAGTTAGTTTCAAGAATGTGATGAAGAAAGGTTATTGCTCATAGAGGATTTAGAGAAGTCAAAGGCTAAGGCAAGCAAGTTCAAGGATAAGTTAGAAGCAAATATTTTGGAATGTGAAAAGTTAGCACAAGAAGTGGATACTCTAAAAGAAGACTTAAAGGACTCCAATATCAAGATGAAGAGTTTCAAAAATAGCTCTAATAACTTGGATAAGTTCATCTATGGACAACAAAAACATCATATTCAACATATCTTGACTTTGGAAAGCTTCAAAAGAAACAAGAAAAAGAATCTACTTCAAGTCTTCATGAAGGAGAAACTTTAGAAGAAGATACATCAAAAGAAGATAGTTTAAGTAAAAATAGAACATCAGAGGCCGAGTTGGACCACAAAGAGTTCAACAAAGAGAGGAACAATACACAAAGAAGATATAGATGGAACAAAAATTAGAATAGGAGACCAATGAGGTTTAGGCAAGGAACCTTTAATGGGAGATGCTTCTCATGTCATAGGTTTGGGCACATGGCTTCACAATGCAGGTCATATGAAATACATGAATATGGGAAAGGACAACCTTTCCATGAGTATTGCTACTCATGCAATGAGTATGATCACAAAGCAATGAATTGTGGGATTCATGGTATAAGAGGATATGGCTTCACTAGAAGGCATCTTAAGACATTTACACCTCCAAGAAATAATAATATTAAGTGTTCTAAGTGCAATAATGATGGACACACAACAAGATGGTGTAGAGAAAATATTCCAAAAGCAGTTATGAACAATAACAGGAAAATGGATGAGAATAGGAACATGAACAGGAACAGGAACATGGACATGAACAAGAACAGGAACAGGATCAAGTACATGAACATGAAAAGGAATAGGAACATGAATATAAATAAAGACTTAGAAAAGAATATAGACTCAAAAAAGAACAAGAACAGGAACATGAATGAAAACAAGAGCACAAACAGGAACATAAATGATGACAAGAACAAGGATGATATCTTGGAAAGAAATAGTGAGAGGATTGAAAAAAATAACAAAAGAAGAGAGAAATATAAAAGCATAGATATATGCTTTCGGGGAGTAGAAACACTCCCACCCTAGAATTAACTATCTCATGTGGAGGTGGGGGAGGGGCTAAGGTAAGAGGCTCATTCTTAGCCCCAAAACCCAAAGGTGACCATTTTACATTGATGAAAAAGGGGGAGAGATTTGTATATTGGGGATAGTTTTTGATATGGTGAGATATTTGATAATTGAGAGAGCATTGAGCTAGGGGGAGCAAAATCCCAGGGGGAGCAAAAAAGAAGGTCAGATTTTAGTGAAAGGATATGGGTTGCCATCAATGACAAAGGGAGATATTGTTGGAAATTTTTAGTCCCTAAGCTAAAATGTTGTCATTGATGTCAAACGGTTATTTGATGTCAAAAGGATCTGTGATGGCATGCACTATGTTTTGTGAAAGTGCAAGGAAGGGTTTTTGTGAAAATCAAGGCAGAAAAAATAAAATGTTTTATTTAAAACCATGGATGGTATATTTGAAATGGATTTTTCTTAAAACCCAAGTTGACCTTTCGTTTCATTGAAAAATGTGCCCTGGTTATAGAGATATTTAATTTTAAATATTTAGTTTAAATTTTAATTTTTAAAAATTTAAATTTAAATTTTAAAATTAATCATAAATTTTTCCTCTATTTTTTGTCGATGTCGACTTTTATTCTTCCTCATTCACATCATGTATAAAATGTGCCTTGTTAAGCAATGGTTTATGTCCTCCAAAATTCGAATGATAAATCCTATTTTGCAAAAAGTATCCTCCTTCGAAATCATGCACTATTAACAACAAAGGTTTGGGAAAAGCATAGTTTGTAAGTTCGTGGGTGCCAAGAGGAAGTAATTCAAGCATGAAGTGGAATAGATTCCACATGGAAAGCTTATCCCACTTGGTGGGTGGAAGTAGTGTAAAGGTGCACTCATTGTTGTAGGTCTCGGGTTCGAGTCACCCGAAATTCATTTTTTTCTTGTGTGTTGTTGCTGCAATTTTCGGAGCAGAAAATATTTTTTTCCAAGGTATGTCATCACCGCAATTTTTGAATATTGAGATATAAATATTTTAATTTACCTAAGCTAAGGTTAATGCATCATTATTGAGTGTTTTCCATGGTGGTATAGTTTATGAGTCGTGGCTTGTATTTTGCACTACTTAATGTGGGATTTTTACATTAAGGAGCCTAGTGAGTTGTCTATTATTGCAAAGTGTATTTAGGAGAAATAAGGGAATGGTAAATGGTTGTGGTGATAGTCATGCTATGCTTTATTACATAAGAAAATAATTATATTTAATTATTTTCTAGTGGTGGATGTGATTTTTGACAAGGAGAAATAAGGTGTAAAAAGTTATGATAATTGTTTTGTAAATTCTCCTAACCCTCATAAAGATAAACCAAAAGAATATTGTGATTGTGGAAGATTCCAAAGAGGATTTTTCATCTTCATAAAAGGTATGCGCACATTCTCCTATTGATTTTTTATGGTGTTTGATTTCTAAAATATCATTGGAGAGAAAAGGATTGATTGTGGTTTCCTTTTTGAAAGTGGTTGGTTGAATGCTTCAAGCTTTTCTAGTTTGAGAGTTGTGATTAAACCTTGTTTTATAAGAATTGTTGTTGAATCCCATTGATTTTGAAATGAACTTGAACTTGAGTTAGAGAAGAATATGAGTATAATTGTTATCTGAGACTTGTGATTGAGCATTTTTGTAAACATTTTGAGTTGGTTGATGCATGTTTGGACTAGGGTTTTTGAGAAAGAGTTTCTCCTTGTGTGATTGGTTGAGTAGAGTTGTTTGAGCCTAGTCAAGTGATTTTGTGAAGTGGTTTTTCAAGTTCCATAAAACAAATTATTCTATATTCTAATTTGATTTGATTTGACATTGGGATTTGAGTATATAACATATTGAGTCTCTAACAATTCTCTTTATGCTTCTATGAGATTTTTGTGTTGATATTGATTTTAGTTGAGATTGGGATTTGAGTATAGAACATATTGAGTCTCTAACAGTTATCTTTATGTTTCTATGAGATTGCTGTGTTGAGATTGATTTGAGTTGAGATTGGGATTTGAGTATAGAACATATTAAGTCTCTAAAAATTCTCTTTATGCTTCTATGAGATTGAGTTGAGATTTTGTTGAGCTGATTTGAGATAAGTCTTTGAGAAGGCTTGTGGACTGATTTTGAGTAAGCTTTTATGAAATATTGCTGTGGATATTTGAGCAAGTTCTAGAGAGGAATTATTTAATAGATTTGGATAAGTTCTGAGTGAGCTTGCTGAGCATATTTGGACAAGTTTTGAGTGAGCTTGTTGAGCATATTTGAGCAGGTTCTAAGTGAGCTTATTGAGTAGATTTGAGTAGGTTCAGAGTGAGCCTATTGAGCATACTTGAGCCAGTCCTAAAGAGGACTTATTGAGCATATTTGGACAAGTTCTAAGTGAGATTGTTGAGCAAATTTGGATAATTTTTGTGTGAGCTTGTTGAGCATATTTGGACAAGTTCGAAGTGAGCTTGTTGAGAAGATTTGAGCAGGTTCTAAGTGAGCCTATTGAGTAGATTTTAGCAGGTTCTAAGTGGACCTATTGAGAATATTTTAGAAGGTTTTGAGTGGGCCTATTGATAGAGCTTTGGAGGTGATAGAGTACAGAGGATAAATTCTTAGTGGATAGAGATCCAAAAAATAGGATAATTGAAGACAGATCTGAGTGAGGAGTCTTCAAGTGGAGAGAGATCCATAAGTCAGTGCAGTAGAGACGAAGTCTTCTATAAGATCACTAGCCAGAGCATAAGGGGAAATAGTTCTCCTATGGAATAGATCCATGAACTTGAGATTTAGGGGATCAACATATCCTTTGGACAAAGGTCCATAAAAATTGTAATTGGGAAGGATTCCCAAGATATTGATTGAGAAATTTTTAGCAAAATATTTTCTCCATGGAGTAGCCCACATTGGGTGAACCATATAAATTCTTGTGTCACTTTTGTGGATGGTGTTTTGTGTAGTGCTTTTATTATTGCTATTGATACTACTATCTATACACTACATAATATTGAATTCAAAAGAAAAGTAAAAAGTGGTCTTATACTTCTCACCCCCCTCTAAGTATAAGCTTATGTTCTTCAATTGGTATCAGAGTAGTTTCCTTCAAAAGAGTCTGATATCTTGAAGGAAAAATAGTCTAAGAACACAATGGATCACAAGGATCAAAAGGATGGGTCATTCAATAATGCAGTAACAGTATTTAATAGAAGGTACTTCGTGTATTGGTGTATGATGATGAAATTTTACTTGATGGCACTTGGAAATGAAGTTTGGTATGCAGTGGAACTTGGATAATATTCAACAGTAAATCCTCCTATAGATAAGTAAGGTAAGCTTTTAATGCATACAAATTAAAGAGCTATGAATGCAATTATAAAAGTATTTGGTAGATCAGAATATATGAAGGTTATGGACTGCAAAATAAAAAAATATATGTGGTAAATTTGGACATCTTGAATATGATTGCACTAGGGATGGCTATATTTTCAGTGATGATGGTTTTGAAGATGCACATGAAAGACCAGATGAGAATATTCTAATGGCTCTAGAAGATGAAGTAAGTGATCCTATAGAAGACAAGCCAAAAGGAAGTAATGATAAGGACAAAGAAAAATAAATAGAGGATTACTCAATAGAGAATGGTTATGATCTCAAGGGAGAACTTATATATGACCTTGACATAGTAAATAAGGTAAGAAAGCAACACTCTAAGCTTGAAAGTTAGTTTCAAGAATGTGATGAAGAAAGGTTATTGCTCATAGAGGATTTAGAGAAGTCAAATGCTAAGGCAAGCAAGTTCAAGGATAAGTTAGAAGAAAATATTTTGGAATGTGAGAAGTTAGCACAAGAAGTGGCTACTCTAAAATAAGACTTAAAGGACTCCAATATCAAGATGAAGAGTTTCACAAATATCTCTAATAACTTGAATAAGTTCATCTGTGGACAACAACGAATATCATATTCAACATATCTTGGCTTTGGAAAGGTTCAAAATAAATAGGAAAAATAATCTATTTCAAGTCTTGATGAATAAAAAACTTCAGAAGAAGACAGTTTAAGTAAAAGTGGAATATCAGAGGCTGAGTTGGACAACAAAGAGTTCAAAAAAGAGAGGAACAATACATAAAGAAGATACATATGGAAAAAAAATTAGAATAGGAGACCAATGAGGTCTAGGCAAGGAAGCTTCAATGGGAGATGCTTCTCATGTCATAGGTTTGGGCACATGGCTTCACAGTGCAGGTCATATGAAAGACAGGAATATGGGAAAGGACAACCTTTACATGGGTATTGCTACTCATGCAATGAGTATGATCACAAAGCAATGAATTGTAGGGTTTATGGCATAAGAGGATATGGCTTCACTAGAAGGCATATTAAGACATTTTCACCTCCAAGAAATAATAATATTAAGTGTTATAAGTGCAATAATGATGGACACACAACAAGATGATGTATAGAAAATATTCCAAAAGCAGGTATGAACAAAAACAAGAAAATGGATAGGAATAGGAATAGGAATAGGAATAAGAACAGGAACATGGACATGAATAGGAACAGGAACAAGATCAAGTACATGAACATGAACAGGAATAGGAACATGAACATAAATAGAGACGTAGAAAAGAATATAGACTCAAATAAGAACAAGAATAGGAACATGGATGAAAATAAGAGCACAAATAAGAACATAAATTATGACAGGAACAAGGATGATATCTTGGAAGGAAATAGTTAGAGGATTGAAAAAACTAAAAAAATAAGAGAGTAAGATAAAAGCATAGATATATGATTTCGGGGAGTAGAAATAATCCCACCCCAAAATTAACTACCTCATGTGGAGGTGGGGGACGGGCTAAGGTAAGAGGCTCATTATTAGCCCCAAACCCCAAAGGTGACCCTTTTCCATTGATGACAAAGGGGGAGAGATTTGTATAATGGGGAGATTTTTTGATATGGGGAGAGATTTGATAATTGAGAGAGCATTGAGCTAGGGGGAGCAAAGTCCCATGGGGAGCAGAAAAGAATGTCAGATTTTACTAAAAGGATATGGGTTGCCATCAATGACAAAGGAGGAGATTGTTGGACATTTTTAGTCCCTAAGCTAAAATGTTGTCATTGATGTCAAAAGGGTATTTGATGTCAAAAGGATCTATGATGGAATGCACTATGTTTTGTGAAAGTGCAAGGAAGGATTTTTGTGAAAATCAAGGCAAAAAAAATAAAATGTTTTATTTAAAACCATGGATGGTATATTTGAAATGGGTTTTTCTTAAAACCCATGTTGACCTTTTGTTTCATCGAAAAATGTGCCCTAGTTATGGAGATATTTAATTTTAAACATTTAGTTTAAATTTTAATTATTTAAAATTAAAATTTTAATATTAAAATTAATCAAAAGTTTTTCCTCCATTTTCCACCGACGTTGACTTTTATTCTTCCTCATTAGCATCATGTATAAAATGTGCCTTATTAAGAAATGGTTTATGTCCTCTAAAATCCAAATGATAAATCCTATTTTGAAAAAATTATCCTCCTCTGAAATCGTGCACTATTGATGACGAAGGTTTGGGAGAAGCGAAATTTGTAAGTTCATGGGTGCCAAAAGGAAGTACTTCAAGCTTGAAGAGGAATAGCTTCCACATGTAAATATTAGCCTACTTTGTGGGTCGAAGGAGTGCAACGGCGCACTCGCTGCTATAGGTCTCGGGTTTGAGTCACCTGAAATTCATTTTTTGCTTGTGTTATTGTCACAAATTTTGGAGCATAAAACAATTTTTTCCAAGTAACATCGTCATCGCAATTTTTGAATATTGAGATATAAATATTTTAATTTACCTAAGCTAAGGTCAATGCATCATTATTGAGGGTTTGCCATGGTGGTATATTCTATGAGTTGTGGCTTATATTTTGCACTAGTTGATGTGGGATTTTTGCATTAAGGAGCTTAGTGAGTTGTGCATTAGTGCAAAGTGTATTTAGGAGAAATAAGGGAATGGTAAATGGTTGTGGTGATATTCATGATTTGCTTAATTAGATAAGGAAATAATTATAGTGGTGGATGTGATTTTTGACTAGGAGAAATAAGATGTAAAAATTTATGATAATTGTTTTGCAATTTCTCCTAACCCTCGTGAAGATTGGCAAAAGAATATTGTGATTGTGGAAGATTCCAAAGAGAATTTCTCATCTTCATAAAAGGTATTGGTACATTCTCCTATTGATTTTTTATGGTGGTTGATTTCTGAAATACCATTGGAGAGAAATGGATTGATTATTGTTTCCTTTTCGAAAGTGGTTGGTTGAATGCTTCAAGATTTTTTGGTTTGAGAGTTGTGATTAAACCTTGTTTTATAAGCATTTTTGTTGAATCCCATTGATTGTGAAATGAACTTGAGCTTGAGTTAGAGAAGAACATGAGTATCATTGTTATGTGAGACTTGTGATTGAGCATTGTTGGAAAAATTTTGAGTTGGTTGATTCATGTTTGGACTAGGGTTTGTGAGAAAGAGTTGCTCCTTGTGGTGATTGGTTGAGTAGAGTTGTTTGATCCTAGTCAAGTGATTTTGTGAAGTGGTTGTTCAAGTTCCATAAAACAAACTATTCTATATTTTGGTTTGAATTGAGTTGAGATTGAGATTTGAATATAGAACATATTGAGCCTTTAACAATTCTCTTTATGCTTCTATGATATTGCTATGTTGAGATTGTTTTGAGTTGAGATTGGGATTAGAGTATAGAATATATTAAGTCTCTAACAATTCTCTTTATTATTGTATGAGATTGTTGTGTTTAGATTGATTTGAGTTGAGATTGGGATTTGAGTATAGAACATATTGAGTCTCTAACAATTCTCTTTATGCTTCTATGATATTGAGTTGAGATTTTGTTGAGCTGATTTGAGGCAAGTTTTTGAGAAGGCTTGTGGACTGATTTTGAGTAAGCTTTTGTGAAATATTGCTATGCATATTTGAGCAATTCCTAGAGAGGAGTTATTAAACAGAATTGGGAAATTTTTGAGTGAGCTTGTTGAGCATATTTGGACATGTTATGAGTGAGCTTTTTGAGCATATTTGAGCATATTTAAGCAGGTTATGAGAGAGCCTATTGAGCATATTTGAGCAAGTTCTAAAGAGGACTTATTGAGCAAATTTTGAAAATTTTTGAGTGATATTGTTGAGAATATTTGGACAAGTGCTAAGTGAGCTTGTTGAGCATATTTGGACAAGTTTTGAGTGAGCTTGTTGAGAATATTTGTACAAGTTTTGAGTGAGCTTGCTGATCATATTTGGACAAGTTCTGAGTGAGCTTGTTGAGCAGATTTGAGTAGGTTCAGAGTGAGCCTATTGAGAAAATTTAAGTAAGTTCTGAGTGGAACTATTAAGCATATTTGAGAAGGTTCTGAGTGATCCTATTGATAGAGCTTTATATATGACAAAGTACAAAGGACAAAATCTAAGTGGATAGAGATCCAATAGCCAAGATATTTGAATATAGATCTGAGTGAGGAGTATTCAAGTGGAGATAGATCCATATGTCAGTGTAGTAGAGATATAAAGTCTTCTAGAAGATCACTAGCTAGAGCAGAAGGGGAAAAATGTCTCCTGTGGAAAATACCCACGAAATTGAGATTTAGGGGATCAACATCTCCTTTGGAAAGAGGTCCATCAACATTGTAATTGGGAAGGATTCCCAAGATATTGATTGAGAAAGTTTTAGCAAAATATTTTCTCTATGGAGTAGCCTGTATTGGGTGAACCACGTAAATTATTATGTCACTTTTGTGGATAGTGTTTTTTGTATTGCTTTAATTATTACTATTGATACTGCTATGTATACACTGCATAATATTGAATTCAAAATAAAAGTAAAAAGTTATCTTATACTGTTCAGCCCCCCTCTCAGTATAAGCTTGTGTTCTTCATTCTATTTCTAGAATACACTGATATTTTATTTACCCAACTTACAAAATTAATTTACGTATCAGCAAAAAAATGGGTGATGAGTCACCTTTGATATTTATCCATATTCGGTTGTAATACTAGAAATTCCTTCACATTGGTTGTCGAAGTTTTGCTCTTTTTTGTTGACCACAAATCTGTTCTGAAGTTTGGTGTTAATGGAAATCAGTCACCATGGTTGAAGAAGTCAAAAATTAGGCACCTTACATATAAAATTCATAAATCAAGTACCTTCCATCGCATACCAGGAAGCAAACACCTTATGTCATATAATTGGAAGTAGGCACCTAATGAAAAATAGATGCCTAACAGGAAGCAGGAACCTAATGGGAAGAAGGTGCCTAACTGTTAAGTACTGAACAAAAGTTAGTTGCTTCAAAGGAATTGGATGCCTGACTTTGTACCTATTTATCGATATTCCGCAAATGTTTTTCCTTCATTAAATTGCAAGAGCTACGTCCGAGTGGGACCTTGATGAAAACATGCCAAAATGTAACAATTTCCACTAAATCTACACAAATTACACTTAAAGACAAATCTTAAAAAACATGCAAAATAAAATTTTAATTATATATATAATTTCCATAAGATATTTATATCTACAAGAATATATGCCACACATTATGGGGAAAATAGTACAAAAATGAGCAATTTTGTGGTTCATCACTAGGAGAGATTGAAAATTCATACCTTTTGAAGCCTTCCTACCAAGAGGTAAACCAATAGAGATGCAGTGGTGAATGAGAAATTTCCAAGATTTAGAACCACTTAAGGCTCAAAGAATATTTTTACAAGATAAAGTAAAACCTCATATTTTACAATCATCTAGTCCCATACCTCCTGATTTTTTGGGAAGACAATAGATTTTCCAAGAAACTCTATGAAAACCTCATTTATATGATGAGTTAGCCCATAGAAAAATCCTTAAAAGCTTTTCCAAATTTTTATAGCAGGCTTGATAAGGGACCCAACAAGATGAATAGTACACATGAGTAGAAGCAATAATTTTGGAACACACCTAAAACTTACCAGCTAGAGTAAGTTTTTTAGTGATCCAAAAAGAAATTTTTCTCTACTTTTTATAAAACATAATTCCATAAGATAGTAGGGGAACTTTGTAAAAAAAATGGGATGCAAAGGAATTTAAACATTTCCCTTGGTTGGATCCAATGCCACTCAAAGATTTCAAGCTAGCTTGGAAGGTCCAAAGAGGATTGCCTATAGCATGAGGTCTTCCTCTATTGAATACTAGATATTGATGCATTATAAAAATATCCAGATAATATAGAGCCTATTTTACAGAGCATTCATCCTCATGAAGAGTAAAAAAGGAATCATCTACAAAATGTCCATTTATAAGTTGAGAAGATTCTCCAGGTAAAGAAATACCCCTAATATTACCTTGACTCACTTGGTTAGCAAGAAGGTATCCAAAAGCTTCAGCTACCAATATGAAAAGAGAAGGAGCCAAAGGACAACCCTATATGATAGATCTAAATAATCCAATTGATTCAGACTAATAATTGTTCAAAGTAAGCATAGTTGAAGCATCCACAAAAAGCATACTAATCGAGCTCAAGAAATGTGGCCCAAAACCAAGAGCTTGAAGTATGGTAAGGATGAAATTCCATTCAATACTATCATAGGCTTTCTCAAAATCAATCTTGATGAAAAGAGTATTTTTTTGAGTGGCTCTAGCCCATTCAATGCCCTCCAAAACAACAATTACATTATCTAGAATATATTTGCTTTGCACAAACCCAGTTTGCTTAAGACGAATAATAAGTAGAAACAAATGTCTAAGTCATAAGGCCAAAGCCTTAACAATAATTTTGTAACTCACATTGAGTAAAGTAATAGGTCTCCAATTGGTGAGCACTTCTGGATCCCCCTCCTTAGGGATGAATTTAATATTACCCTTATTAATTGTAGAAACTAAAGAGCCAAAATCCATTGCTTCCTGATAAACAATTTTAAGAAAATTGTTGTGGAGGGATTTCAAAATTATTATTACGTCCCTTTGTAAGGAGAAATAAATAATTTTAGCATGTTTGAAATAATTACATATACTATAAATATTTGGAAAACCTAGAAGAAAGTCAAATTAAATATATTTATAGAGAAATCAAGTTGCCCATAATTTTAAGGTCTACTTATATGTCTCCATCAAATTGAAAGAGATTATAAGAATTGATAATGAACCTGCCAGATAAAGAAGGTAGAGCAAAGAAAAATAATTATTGGGATCATGTGATGATGCAGGAGCATCCAATGGTGTAAAAGTGATCTTTCATCATCCAAAAAATATTGTAATTGTTTAAGTTTGTAAAAACTAGTAAAAACTAGTAAAACTAGTTTTTTTTGTAGAAGATTTTTGAAGGTCTTAGAGGTCAAATTTGAGGATTTTCAGTTAGACGCGAGCCTTGGTGTGAATATCCAAGGATCGCACCACTCATTTAGTCTTGTTCCCTTTCCAAAAGCATGTTGTAATAGTCAATTAGTTCAACGAGCGTGAAGTTATGACCTCCGCAAGTTGCCCCAAATTTCAAATTTGAAATTTAAATTTTTAGGTGGGAAAAAGGAGAAAACAATGTATAAGTGGGAATTTTTGAAATTGTAAAAGGAATATTCTTTTTGGATCCTCATTTTAGCATAAATGTAATGGAAATATTTGGCTCCTCTTAGCATTTTTGGTTTTCAGTGGATTTTATGTTTTTTTTTTATGCAACCTTGCTTCAAGTGGTATCAAAGCGAGAGTTCTTGAGTGTGTAAACAGAGCATTGAATGTGAGGCAATTTATACCAAGATCTATGGTTAGGGTTTTTGAGAGAAGTGATCAGAATGCATCTATGAAGAAACCATGGTGGTGGTAGAAAATGGTGCCATAAGAAGATTTGATATATTTGTAGAAGTAAGTTCAAGCTTTACAAGAGGAGCTGTGTAGAGGGTTTGAGCCAAGGAGAGAAGAAGGGAGTGAAGATGAATCTGAAGAAGAAGATGCCAAGTTTGAAGAAGAAGAAGAAGATGCAGTAGATCCTGCACAAGCTAGATTGTATAAGTCCATATAACATATTGAAAAGAGACTAAAGTTTGATGTCTCCACGTATTCTTGAAATCTCAACCTAGAGGAGTTGATCGACTGGATCAATGACATGGAGGAATACTTCGAGTATGAGAAGGTAGAAGATCCTGAGAGGGTCAAGTTTTCTAAGACCAAGCTGAAGGGTCATGCTAGAATATGGTGGAAGGGAGTTCATCTATACAGAAACAAAACAACAAAAGAAAGGATAACAAGGTGGGAGCGGATGGTGGAGAAGTTGAAGAGACAATTTATTCTAGTTGATTACAAGTTGGATCTGCTCAAGAAAATATAGGGTTTGAGACAATCGAGTAAGTCTGTCAAAGAATATATAGAGGAGTTCTATAAGATCCTAATTAGAATAGGCCATTATGAGGCCAACAAGGAGAAGGTATCCCATTATATTAATGGGTTAAGAGCAAGTATTCAATAGGAGTTGATTCTGGTCAAGATGACCACCATTGAAGATGCTTACCAGTTTGCCTTAAAGGTAGAAGAGAAGCTAAATAGGAGATTTAAAATCAAATAGAGAGAAAGAGATCATCGTGGAAGAACTGGTAGGAGAATAAATGGAGGACGAAATGAGGACCAAAATGAAACTAGGGATACAAGCAACAATCAAGACCATAAGGGAGAACATGCTTACTACCCCCGTGAGCAAAATAATAACTACTAGAATAATGGTTACCAGAGAGGAAGAGGAAGGTTTGGACGAGGATTTGGAAGAGGAATATTTCATGAAACATATTTTCACTATGGAGAAGGACATCAAGCATACGAGTGTCCACAACATGAAGGAGTAACAAATAGGAGAAGTATTGATAACAAGGAGAGCCTTGTTGAATGAGGAGAAATATCCAAATCAGAGGAAGAGCTTATTTTGCATAAGGTGTAAATGTGCAGGTAAGGTCTATAATGTTATCATAGATAATAGTAGCACAAATAACCTAGTTGTAGAAGGAATTGTTACCAAACTACAGTTAGAGAGGAAGAGACACCCATATTAATATCATATTACATGGTTAGAGAAGGACCATAGGGCTTTGGTCAATGAGCAGTGCTTGGTAAAATTTAATATTGGGAATTACTATAATGAGGTCCTGTGTGACATCCTACCTATGGATGCTTGCTATTTGCTATTGGTAAAGGGATGATAGTTTGATCGGTGTGCAATGCATGATGGGTGTGCCAACACTTACTCCCTGATAAATAATGGAGTGCGCCATAAGTTGAAGCCCCTAAAGGAGGTGGATGGAAAGGTATGTAGCAGTGCCAAAATATGTTTAGTTGAAGGTAGAATGTTTTTAGATGGTTTGAAACATGAGCATATGTGCTATGCATTAATTCCTAGAGTTAGGGAAGAAGAATGCAAAGATACCTTGGTAGAAGTCTCAAGTCTGTTAGAAGAATTTCTAGCTATTATATCAGATAATGTACCAAAGGGTTTGCCACCAATGAGGAAGATTAGTCACCATATAGATTTGGTACCAAGATCTAGTTTACCCAATAAAGCAATCCATAGAATGACTCCTCTAGAAAGTGAGGAGCTAAATAGACAAGTCCAAGAGTTGTTGAAAAAGTGACTGATTCGAGAGAGTTTGAGTCCATGTGCAGTACCTGTAGTACTAGCACTAAAAAAATATGGAGATTGAATAATATGTACAGGATCCCAAGCTATTAACAAGATCACCATAAAATATAGGTTCCCATTGCCAATGATGGATGACATTATGGACTGTTTGAGTGGAGCCAAGTACTTCATAAAGATTGACCTGAAGAGCAGGTACCATAAAATTCATGTCAGAGAAGGGGATGAGTGGAAGACAACCTTCAAGACCATAGAGGGTTTGTATGAGTGCTTGGTCATGCCATTTGGCTAACCAATACACCAAGCACATTCATGCGGCTGATGAATGAGGTATTGAAGGAGTTTTTAGGAAAATTCATCATTGTATATTTAGATGACATTTTAACAATTAGCAAGACCCTAGAAGAGCATCTGATGCATATCAAAAGAGTTTTTAAGAAGCTAAGGGAGGAGCAATTGTTGATTAATTTGAAGAAGTGCAGTTTTATGAAGAAGGAGTTAGTGTATCTAGGATTTGTCATCTCAACTAAAGGTCTAAAAATGGACCCAAAAAAGGTGAGGGCTATCATTGAATGGCCTACTCCAAGGAGCATAACTAAGGTAAGATCATTTCATGGTCTAGCAAGTTTTTTAAGAAAATTTATTAAAAATTTTAGCATTATTTGTGCACCCCTAACATAAAAAATGAGAGGGGATAAGAAATAATTTAAGTGGACCTTAGGAGTAGATAAGAGCTTTGATATGTTGAAAAATAAGGTCACAGAACAACTTGTTTTAGCACTTCCATATTTCAATAAGGTATTTCAGGTAGACTGTGATGCTAGTGGTAGTGCCATAGGAGTTGTGTTGAGTCAACAAAGTAAACCTGTTTCTTATTTAAGTGAGAAACTCAATGATGCTAGGAAGAAATATTTTGTATATGATCAAGAGCTTTATGCTATAGTTCAGGCTCTAAATAAGTGGAGGCATTATTTGTTGCAAAAAGAGTTTGTTCTATATACTAATCATAAGGCCTTACAATATATTAATAGCCAAGGGAAGCTAAATCAGAGGCACTTAAAGTGGGTTGAGTTTCTACAAAGTTATACCTTTATGTTGAAGCATAGGAGTGGGAAGTCAAACAGAGTTGCAGATGCCTTAAGTAGAAGGCATTGTTTGTTGACAAAAATGAAGGTGGAAGTTGTAGGTTTTGATGAACTTAAGGGTTTGTACCCTGAAGATCCTAATTTTGTAGAGGCTTGGAGGGATTGCTTAGTACCTATTACTTTAGACATGACTAATTGGTTGGATTTTCTAATCCAAGATAGGATGTTGTTCAGAGGAAATCAATTATGCATTCCAAGGAGTTCAATGAGGGAGAATTTGATCAAGGAGAAGCACAATGGAGGGTTTGTTGAACACTTTGGTCGAGATAAGACCATTGCCCTCGTTAGTGAGAACTACTATTGGCCATAGTTGCAACAAGATGTGAAGAAGTTTGTACATAGTTGTAGAGTATACCAGATGGCCAAGGGTGTGAGACAAAACACTGGATTATATCAGCCATTACCTGTACCAGAGAGGCCATGGGAGGACATCAACATGGATTTTGTTCTTGGCTTACCAAGGACACAAAGGAGGAATGACTCCATATTTGTGGTGGTTGACAGGTTTTGGAAGATGGCATATTTTATTTCCTGCCAAAAAACTAGTGATGTAGTTCATGTTGTAGGGTTGTTTTTCAAAGAGGTGGTACGACTACATGGTCTACCAAAGAGTATTGTTTTCGATAGGGATACCAAGTTTTTTGGGTATTTCTAGAGGACCCTATGGAATAAATTGAAGACATACCTAAAATTTAGTTCTGCATACCACCCACAGACTGACGGACAAACATAGGTGGTGAACATAAGTTTGGGTAATCTATTGATATGCTTGGTAGGAGATAATCCCAAGGGATGGGATTTGGTTTTTCCATAGGTAGAATTTGCATACAATAATCTGTCAATAGGAGTACTAATAGATCCTCATTCCAGATTGTGTATGGGAGCAACCCAAGGAATGCATCTAAGTTGAGAAATATGGACAGAGGGGAAAATAGTAGTGCTGAGGCTGAGGACTTTGTAGAGCACCTGAAGAGTCTGCATAATGAAGTGAAGTAGCATATCAACAAGATGAACACTCAGTACAAGACAAGAGCAGACCATAAGTGATGACTTAAGGAGTTCCAAGTGGGAGATGAAGTTATGATTCACTTGATAAAGGAAAGATTTCCTACTAAAACCTACAACAAGTTAAAAATAAATATATTTGGACCATACAGGGTTAGAGGGAAACGAGATTCAGGGAATGCTTATGAGGTAGAATTGACAAGTGGGCTGAATATATCACCTGTGTTCAACATTTCAGATTTAGCAGAGTATCATGAAGGTGATAATAATGGCAGACCAGTTGCAGAATTGTGGAGCATTCTCACATCTATTCTAGAGATATAAGAGATAGAAGAGATCCTAGATACCCATGTAGGCAAAATTACAAGAAACAGGTAGTATGCAGAATATCTGGTTAAGTGGAAGGGCAGGCTTGTTGAAGATTCATCTTGGTTGTCGAAGGCTAAGGTTGAACACCTTGGTTTTCTTCCAACAACAAAGAAGTGAAGGTCACTTCTCAATTTACCCTGGGTGTCTGATGCAGGAGCATCCAAAGGTGTAAAAGTGATCTTGCATCACCCAAAAAATATTGTAATTTAATTTTGTAAAAACTAGTAAAAACTAGTAAAACTAGTTTTTCTTACAGGATATTTTTGAAGGTGTTTGAGGTCGAATTTGAGGATTTTCAGTTAGATGCGTGCCCAATCCGAAAACATGCTGTAATAGTCAATTGGGTCAACAAGCGCGAAGTTATGACCTCCGCAAGTTGCCCCAAATTTCAAATTTGAAATTTCAAGTTTTAGGTGGGAAAAAGGGGAAAACAGGGTATAAGTGGGAATTTTCAAAATTGTAAAAGGGCTCTTCTTTTGGGATCCTCATTTTAGCATGAAATTAATGGAAAGCTTTGACTCCTTTTAGCATTTTTGGTTTTCAATGGATTGTATGTGTTTTTTTTTTTTATTCAACTCTACTTCATGTGGTGAAGGATTTGAGCTCACTAAATTACATTGTTGTTATCAGTTATATAAAGCATCGAGCACTGCATAAGCCTTCCCAAATAGAAGTATAGCGGGAGGGATGTTATTTCAGTTTCTCTATCAACAAGTTTAGCCTAGGTTTGATTGTTTTACCATAGAACTATCTTACGTTTGTGTGATATTATTTTGTGTTTTTATGTGCTTTTTGTAAAAGATCCGACCCTTCAACTTTTTTTCAATAAAAAACAATAATTGATATAAAAAATATTATAATAAATAAATTTAAAAAATCAATTATCTATATATAAATAAAAAATATATTAAAAAAATAAGTAAAACAATGAACTTAAGGTTTTAAACCTGTTACTTTATGAATAAAAGTTTGACGAATGACAATTTTTTGCCATAATGCGTTTGAACATTTTCAAAGAAAGTACTCACAGAGGAAGAAACTGCAGTGAAGAAAATATCTCTCCCTAAGTATTTTATATTAATATAAATTTTCCTTCAACTATTCATGAAGATTTTGGTGGAGTTCCCGAAGTTAGCAACCTTATTGTGCTTGGACCTAATTGTTGAAAAAGCGGCTGACTCTTTACTATTCAATTAAAGAAGACATCCATCATCCTCCAAATTGCCTCCGCAGTAAACAGACAAATAATTACTTAAAATATTCTTGACCTATCTACTCCTGAACGATAATATAAATTTAAAAAAAAAAAATCATTCATTTTAATAACTAATATCTAAGTTTAGATCTATATATAAACATTAACTTATTGCCAGTTCAATATCCTTAATTTCAATGACAATGGTGATATAATTAACTTTGGCTGAAACATGCTTTGAATAGTATAATTTAATATGACGATGTAATGACGGTGACAATATATGGAAAGCAATATAATTTTGCTTAGTAAAATAAAAAATTCCATATCCTTAATTTCATGACAATGGTGATATAATTAACTTTGGCTGAAACATGCTTGAATAGTATAATTTAATATGACGATGTAATGATGGTGACAATATATGGAAAGCAATATAATTTTACTTAGTAAAATAAAAAAATTCCAGTAGTTTTTAAAGAATGTTTACGTTATGATGAGCTCGCTGAAAATTATGGGCTATGATGTTGTTCCACGAAACCCATTTGCATGTCCCCATTTTTTTTTTTAAACTAAGCATTTTTTTGTTGTTCTTTTACTTTTACTATACCATTCAAATATCCTTAAAAAAATAACGTGCCTATAACGCCCACGGACTTCTATTTAATATGATCTGTTTTTCAAATTTTTAATAAAAGTGCGGACTTAAATTACAATGCAAAGTAAATTTGTATATAACATAAGTGTTTTATTGCCTGAGATCTAGTTGAGCTCCCAGATCTCCTTTGCAATTTTTTTTGAGTAATACTTCTCATATATATTCATCATGGTGATTAAACTCGTGTCATATTACCAATAATACAAGTGATGTCGGTAAACCACACTCACAAAGATCTTTTCAAATATCACTAATAATACAAGTGATGCCAGATCTTTTCAAATTTTTAATAAAGGTACGGACTTAAACACAATGCAAAGTAAATTTGTATATAACATAAGTATTTTATGGCCTGAGATCTAGTTGAGCTGAGAGAGGTACGTCAGGAGATTTAAGTTGGATTTTCAAATAAATTAAAATAAAATAATAAAAAATTATATTATTAAATAAAAGTTATAATTTTTAAACAAGGTTTAAGATCAATTTTATTTAATATTAAAATTCATAATTTATTTAATAGAATAACACTATTATTTATGATTCAACAGGTTTTAAAAATACTTTATTATTATTTTAATTTATTAAATAGTTTACAATCTCATTCAATCAATCAGAAAATTGGTTAAATGCTTCCTTAGCATCTTTCATCTCTTCTAATTTTTAATCTAATTTCAGTTGATTAGAATGAATAAAAACAATTGTGGGGCATACAACCACCGTCAACATGGATAGACATCGACTCCTGCGCATTAAGTTGTCATCATTTTATTTTTCTTTGATGGACCCTGCCGTGTTTTATTTTTGTCCACCGTGAAGGTTGGCTTTCTATCACCAACTTGTAGAAGTCACTGCTACCTTGAGTCAAACAGTTAACTTGTAAATATTAATTTAGTTTATTTTAAGTACATTAAATTTTGAATTTAAATTTCTTTAAAGAAAATCTAAAATTTTTATTATTACATTATTTTTATTTTATAGAAATATAATGTCTCATATTTGAGAGGATTTACTTTAATGAAGCTATTTTTTAATTTAATTATTTCAAAATCTTTTCATAGATAATTATATATATTTATTTATTTTAATGAATAAGAGTTATTTTATTAAAATATGTTTTATCAATTTAAAATTACATTTATACATAGAGATATTTGTTTTATCTTTATCAATGTCTTTGGATCTACAACTCAACAAGGGAGATTAGAAATATGGAGTGGGATTGAAGCAGAACTAAATACCAAGAAAATCGATTCATGATCATAGGAGATTTTAATGTCATAACCAACCAAATTGGATGAAAATATGTGAGAATTACGAAAATAATCCAAAGTACGAGGGATCTCTTAGTTTTTATTCAAAATAATAATATATGAGAGTTTGAGTTTAAATACATAGACCAATAATAGGACAGACCAAAACCTAATATCAAAAAATGAGATAGATGCATACTTTAAAATCATTGGCTAGTTGAAGGGACTTGTGCTCAAATTAATAACTTGAAAACGATTGGTTTAGATCAATGGCCAATAAGAGTTAAAATGATGGTAAGTGAATTGGAAAAAAAGATCATTTTCTAAATAGGAGCATATGTGGGAAAATTGACTTTGCTTGTTTCTTTCTTTAAGACTATTGATTATATTGATTGAATCTCCTTCCACTACTAACTTTTTGATTTTCATATCTTTGGTCAATTTGATTTCTTAATTACTGCTTTAGATACTACTAAATGATTGGTTTGTACCCCATAGAACCCATAATATTCTCCTATTATAACTCCATTGACATTTTTAATGACACCCCCCTCTTGATTTTCCTCGGTTTTCCTTTGATGCACCATAAAATTTTAATTTCATTCATATCTCCTTTGATGTTTTCATCTTACTTATATTATACTTATCTCTTGCAGTGAATTTTTCCTTGTCCTATACATTCCACCATTACTTCATCTACATTTTGTCGAGGTAGAGGTGATATATGTACAAATTAATCTACAATAGATGAGATACAAACTCTAATAACATAGTTGGAATCATTGGAAATCACTCAAAGAAGGGATACTATTCTTGAAGATGTTTCAAACAATGAGCAACCCATGGTTTTTTAAGTTGAGTTAGGACTCAAATATGATGAGAGAATATTGAGAGCTATTTCTAATATTGGAAATAAATCTAAGTCAGGTGTTCCATTATATGTAGGTAGTCTGACTATTGATGATCTGATTAATTGGATCACAGATATGGATAAATATTTTGACTATGAGTCCATAGAAGATTATGATAGAGTCAAGTTTGTGTAAAAAACTCAAAGGCCATGCTTCACTTTGATGAAAACATATAAAATCTAGGATATAATGTGAAAGTAAAGAAAAAGTTTAAACATGGGATAAAATGACTACCAAATTGAAGGTAAAAGTTTTACCAATGATTACAATGTTAGTTTATTTCAAAACTTGTAATTTTTTTATCAAAAATATTTGAGTGTAGAAGAGTATGCGATGCAATTTTATAGTCTTACCATACACGTGGGCAATCTAGAATATGATGTCAAGGCAATTGCATGATATATCAATGGATTACACTTAGTGATCTAGGATGAAATAAATATTTTTAATTTATGTACCATGTACAAAGTGTATCAATCTATGCTCAAGGTAGACGTGCAATTGGCATGCAGGGCATAGACAAACTCACATGGTGATGGAATATCTATGCAAGGATGTGGATACCAAACTGATGCACGATGGCACCCTATGTGTAAATAAATTCCTAGCTCCCAAAGAAATTGCACTTCAAGTCAAAATATGCTACCATGCATGGATGAATATTCTAGTTCTGCACAAAACCATGCTCTATAATGACAACACAATTTTTCTAATAGCACACATGATTTTTTTGAAAAATGCTTTCATTGTAATAAATATGGATATAGAGCATCTAAGTATCTCCATCACTTCTAGAAGGGAAACATACAAAGAGACTTAAGGCGTAATTAAGAACACAACAATATCACGTAGAATGAAGAGGAATGCATATAGTTTGATGTGCAAGTTGAAGGACTAAAGTATGGTGAATGTTTTTGTTGAACATTTTATTGAAACTTGGAAAGATCGAAGAACCCGTTCAATACAAAAATTTGTTTGATATTGTTGCTAATATAATAGAAAATATTGTAAGGTTATTATTGATAATAGTAGCACTAACAATATTATCATACAAGATATGGTGGAGAAGTTAGGATTGTGTAGACTTGTGCATCCCAACCCCTACAAAGTTTCCTAGTTGTTGAAAGGCCACCAAGTGTTGGTTAATAAGCAATGTTTGGTCAATATTTATATTGGCACATACAAGGATGAAGTTATTTATGTTATTCTTCATAAATTTATACCACTTGTTGTTGGGATATCCCTAGCAGTTCCATAGACAAGTTGTGCATGATGTCATGACAAATACCTACACCATTGTCAAGGATGGTATGTGGTATATTTTACTATATTTTAAGGGTATATATGATCAATAAACATGCACAAGCATATATGCAATTTTGGTTTTTGGTAAAGAGTTCATAAAGGTAGTATAAAAGAAACCTTATTGGTTCTTATTGCAAAGTTGGTAAATAATACCCCTAATGTGTGGATGAATGGACTTCTTGTTGTAGTCCAATACATATTGAAAAGGTATTAATATGTTATTTTAGGTGATCTACCAGATGGATTACCACTAGTCATAAGTATAACTCATCATATGGACTTAGTTCTAGGATCAAGTTTACCAAACAAGCTAGCATATTGCTTGATGCCTAAGAAAAATGTATAAATTAAGGTGTAAGTGCAGGAGTTGTTGGATTACAACTTGATTCATGAGATTCTAAGCCCATGTGTGGTTCTTACTATGCTGAAACCAAAGAAGGATGGTAGTTGGCACATGTGCATGAACTCATGTGCAATCAACAAGAAAACCATCAAATACATATTCTATTTTCCAAGGATATATGATCTCATGGATTTTTTACATGGTGCAAAGTATTTCGTAAATATTTATCTTAAGAAACCAAATTCATATTAGAGAAGGTGACAAGTAGAAGACTACTTTCAAGATAATAGACAATTTTTATGAATGGATTGTTATACCATTTTGTCTATCAAATGCACCAAGCACCTTCATATGCTTGATGAATTGATGCATGAGCATCCGGAGGTGGAAGAGCAATCTTGCATCACCCAAAAATACTTTTTTTTTCTAAGTGCCAAAGTCTGTCGCGATATCGCGACACCTTTTTGAGAAAGGGCGCCAAGGGGTCAAACTGTCGCGATATCGCGACGCTTTTTGAGAAAAGGGGCCAAGGTGCAAAATGGTCGTGAAATCGTGACATTTTCAAAGCAAAGAAGCCAAGGCGCAAAATGGTCGCGAAATCGTGACATTTTCGAAGCAAAGGAGCCAAGGCACAAAATGGTCGCGAAATCGCGACATTTTCGAAGCAAAGGAGCCAAGGCACAAAATGGTCACGAAATCGTGACATTTTCGAAGCAAAGGAGCCAAGGCGCAAAATGGTCACGAAATCGTGACATTTTTGAAGCAAAGGAGCCAAGGCGCAAAATGGTCACGAAATCGTGACACTTTCGGAAGCAAAGGCTCAAAGGCGCAAAGTGGTCGCGAAATCGTGACACTTTCGAAGGCAAGGCTCAAAGGCGCAAAGTGGTCACGAAATCGTGACACTTTCGAAGGCAAGGCTCAAAGGCGCAAAGTGGTCGCGAAATCGTGACACTTTCGAAAGCAAGGCTCAAAGGCGCAAAGTGGTCGCGAAATCGTGACACTTTCGAAGGCAAGGCTCAAAGGCGCAAAGTGGTCGCGAAATCGTGACACTTTCGAAGGCAAGGCTCAAAGGCGCAAAGTGGTCACGAAATCATGACACTTTCGAAGGCAAGGCTCAAAGGCGCAAAGTGGTCGCGAAATCGTGACACTTTCGAAAGCGAGGCTCAAAGGCACGAAGTGGTCACGAAATCGTGACACTTTCAGAAGCAAGGCGACAAGGTGCAAAGTGGTCGCGAAATCGCGACACTTTTGGGGCAAAGGCACCAAGGGGCAAAGTGGTCACAAAATCGTGACACTTTCAGAACAGAAGTGATGAGGTGCAAAGTGGTCACGATTTCGTGACACTTTCTGGGAAAAGACGCCAAGGGACAAAGTCATCGCGAAATCGTGACATGTCACGGTTTCACGGCCCGAAGGCGGAAAGCGAGTGCGGAAGGCGAAGGCATCGCGATTTCGTGACGTGTCATGAAATCGCGGCCCAAAGGAGAAAATAGAAGCCGAATGCCAAAACGTCACGATATCGCGACCGAAGAGGAGAGAGGGCGTAAGGAAGCAAAAACGTCGTGATATCGTGACAAAACGCTCACGACTCTAGACCAGCCGACGATTATAGAGGCCATTGCAGAAGGGCACATGGCATCAAATTACAGGTGGCCATAGAGCACTAGGCGGTTACAGAGGCCATTGCAGAAGGGCACGTGGTAGCAGATTACAGATGACTATGGAGCATTCCTATGAATGATGACTCGACGGGTGGATGGACAGGCGACTGCAGGGCACTCCGCCATCCCATGCCATGATGATGGAAGACACCTGGCCACAACATGCAGGCAGCGACAGAACACTCGTGCGGGTAGTTACAGGGAATCCCGCATTCTGTGTAATGATGTCCGAAGGGGGTCGGGTCTGTTATAAAAGGGAATGCATACATTGTAAAGAGGGTTCTTGGCCATTTTGGATATAACTACTATATTTTTCAAATTTGAAACCTCTGTTAATGAAATTTGTGTGAATTTTTTTGTGTTATAATAGTTCTGCTTCAAGTGGTATCAGAGCCAGAAGGTTCTGAGTGTGCAAACCGATCGTCGATAGTGAGGCAGTTTGTGCCAGGATTGTGGTTGTGGGTGTGAGGAAGCGAGCAGGATGCCTCCGCGTAGGAACCATGGTGGTGTGAGGAATAGGGGAGCAGAGGTCGATCTTAGAGCCTTGTAGAGGCAAGTTCAAGCCCTACAGGAGGAAATCAGAAGAGGAGTTGAGCCAAGAAGGGAGGAACCCAGTGAAGATGAAGTTTGGGAGGAAGAGGGTCCATCTGATGAAGAAGAAGCATTGGATCCAATAGAGGCTAGGCTGTATAGGGCCATATCCCAGATCGGGAAGAAGCCAAAGTTTGACATCTCCACCTATTCTGGGAATCTCAATCCCGAGGAGTTGATAGATTGGATCAACGACATGGAGGAATACTTCGAGTATGAGGAGATCTCAGATCCGAATCGGATCAGGTTCACAAAAACAAAGTTGAAGGGACATGCTAGCATCTAGTGGAAAGGAGTACAGCTAGAAAGGAATAGGAGGGGAAAGGAAAAGATCACCAGGTGGGATAGGATGGTAGAGAAGTTGAAGAGGCAATTCATCCCTGCAGATTATGAGTTGGATTTGTTGAGAAAGATGTAGAGTCTTAGACAGGCAAGTAAATCTGTCAAGGAGTACACGGAGGAGTTCTATCAGATCTCGATTAGAACCGGCCATTCTGAGGTGAATAAGGAGAAAGTCGCATGATACATCAATGGATTGCGAACCAGCATTCAAGAAGAACTAGGGCTGGTTAGGATGAGCACGGTTGAGGATGCATACCAGTTTGCATTAAAAGTAGAAGAGAAACTGAATAGGAGATTTGATGGTAAGCAGAGAGGAAAGGACAGGGGTGGAAGAGCTGGTGGAAGAACCAATGGAGGAAGATACAGAGATTTGAGGAAGACTGGTGAAGCAAGCAGTAGCCAAAACCAGAAAGAAGAGAAAGAGGAGAATACCCAACGCCCACGCAATCAGAACAACAACTACCCGAGGGGGAGAGGTAGGCCTAGGCGAGGGTTTGGAAGAGGTGTCTTTCGAGGAACCTGCTTCAACTGCATAGAAGAAGGGCATCAGGCATACAACTGCACGTAGAATCAAGAAAGGCCAAATCAAAGACCTAAGGGTCAAGCTCGAGCTACTGTAGTAGACGAAGGTGTAGAATCTGAGCACTCTGAGGAGGCAGAACGAGGGGAAGCGATGATCATCAGAAGAGTCTTGTTGAATGAAGAAAAGAAGGTAGACCAGAGGAACAACCTATTTCGAACAAGATGCAAGTGCGTAGGCAAGGTCTGTAACATCATCATCGATAATGGAAGCACTGATAACCTGGTTTCTGAGGAGATGGTTGCCAAGCTGCAGCTAGAGAGAAGAAAACACCCGCACCCTTATCGGATTGCATGGTTACAAAAGGACCATCGGGTGCTGGTCAGTGAGCAATGCCTGGTGAAGTTCAACATTGGAACTTACCGAGATGAGGTCTTATGTGACATCTTGCCTATGGATGCATGTCACCTACTGCTGGGGAGACCATGGCAGTTTGATCGAAGTGTTGTACATGATGGTCGAGCCAATACATATTCCTTGTCAAAAAATGGAGTTTGCCATAAGTTGAAACCCCTGAAGGAGGCGGATGAGAAGGTATGCAGCAGTGCACGAGTCTGTCTAGTTGATGGCAGAAGATTTTTAGATGGCCTGAAGCCAGATCATATGTGCTATGCAATAATCCCTAGGGTCAGGGAAGAAGAATGCAAGGAAACTCCAATGGAAGTCATGGGACTATTAGAGGAGTTTCCAGATATCATTTTTGATAATGTTCCTGAAGGTTTACCACCTGTTAGGAAGATCAGTCACCACATAGATTTGGTGCCTGGATCGAGCTTGCCGAATAAGGCCGCACACGTAATGACGCCTCGTAGAAACCGAGGAGTTAAACCGACAGGTTCAAGATCTGCTAAAGAAGGGGTTGATTAGGGAGAGTCTTAGTCCATGTGCAGTACCTACAGTGCTAGCACCCAAGAAGGATGGGGAATGGAGAATGTGCATAGACTCTCGGGCAATTAACAAGATCACTATTAAATATAGATTCCCATTGCCCAGGATGGATGATATCATGGACTGTTTGAGTGGAGCTGAATACTTCACGAAGATTGACCTAAAAAGTGGTTACCATCAGATCCACATTAGAGAAGGGGATGAGTGGAAGACAACCTTCAAAACCAGAGAGGGGCTGTATGAGTGGTTGGTCATGCCATTTGGGCTAACCAATGCACCGAGTACCTTCATGCGGTTAATGAATGAAGTCCTGAAGGAATTTCTAGGAAAATTTGTTATTGTCTACTTGGATGATATCTTGATTTTTAGCAGAACCCTGGAGGAACACCTGATGCACATCGGGAGGGTTTTTGAGAAACTGCGGGAGGAGCAGCTGCTGATAAATCTAAAAAAGTGTAACTTCGTGAAGAGGGAGCTAGTATACCTGGGATTTGTTATCTCAGTAGATGGTCTCAAAATGGACCCCAAAAAGGTGAGGGCTATCATAGAATGGCCTGCTCCAAGAAGCGTGACTGAGGTGAGATCGTTTCACGGTCTGGCCAGCTTCTACAGAAAGTTCATTAGAAACTTCAGCAAGATTTGCGCATCCCTTACGGAGACAATGAGGGCGAACAAGAAGGAATTCAAGTGGACAGCTGGAGCAGACAAAAGCTTTGCTATGCCGAAGAAGAAGGTCACAGAGCAACCTGTCTTAGCACTTCCATATTTTAACAAGGTGTTTCAGGTAGACTGTGATGCGAGTGGTAGTGCCATAGGGGCCGTATTGAGCCAAGAGGGTAAGCCTGTTGCTTATTTTAGTGAAAAGCTCAACGATGCCAGGAAGAAGTATTCGATATATGATCAGGAGTTCTATGCCATAGTTCAGGCTCTGAAGAAATGGAGGCATTATTTGTTGCCAAAGGAGTTTGTTCTTTATACTGATCATCAGGCACTACAATATATTAACAATCAAGGAAAGTTAAATCAGAGGCACTCGAAATGGGTGGAGTTCCTGTAGAGCTACACCTTTGTGCTCGAAGCACCGGAGTGGGAGGTCCAATAGAGTTGTGGATGCCTTGAGTAGGAGGCAATGTTTACTGATGGAGATGAAGGTGGAGGTTGTTGGGTTTGCTGAGCTCAAGGGTTTATACCCTACAGACCCCGACTTCGTAGAAGCTTGGAAAGCCTGCACTGCGCTTGTTACATTGGACAGGACTAAGTGGTTAAATTTTTTGATTCAAGATGGAATGTTGTTCAAGGGGAACCAATTATGCATTTCGAGGAGCTCAATGAGGGAGAATCTCATCAAGGAAAAGCACAGTGGAGGTTTAGCTGGACACTTTGGTCGAGACAAGACCATCTCTCTTGTTAGTGAAAACTACTACTGGCCGCAATTGCAACAAGATGTGGCAAAATTCATGCAAAGTTGTAGGATATGCCAGATGGCAAAAGGTGTGAGGCAGCCTACTGGTTTATATCAACCACTACCTATACCCGAAAGGCCATGGGAGGATATTAGCATGGATTTTGTTCTTGGTTTACCTAGGACGCAGAGGGGACACGACTCCATATTTGTGGTAGTGGACAGGTTTTCAAAAATGGCTCATTTTATTCCCTACCAAAAGACTAGCGATGCGGTCCATGTGGCTGGTTTATTCTTCAAGGAAGTGGTACGCCTTCATGGGCTGCCAAGGAGCATTGTGTCGGACAGGGATACCAAGTTTGTAGGGTATTTCCGGAGAACCCTGTGGAAGAAACCGAAGACGGATTTACAATTTAGTTCGCATACCACCCCCAAACAGATGGCCAAACAGAGGTGGTAAATAGGAGCTTGGGCAATCTACTGAGATGCTTGGTCGGAGACAAGCCCAAGGGATGGGATTTAGTTCTACCGTAGGCAAAATTCGCTTACAACAGCTCAGTCAATAGAAGTACCAATAAATCGCCATTCCAGATAATCTATGGGAGCAACCCAAGAAACGCTTCAGAGTTGAGAAGGATGGATACAAGAGAAAAATGCAGTGCTGAGGTTGAAGACTTTGCTGAACACCTGAAGGGAGTGCATGAGGAGGTGACAAGGCACATTGCTAAGATGAATACTCAGTATAAAGCCAGGGCAGACTAGAAGCGCCGGGCTAAGGAGTTTGAAGTAGGAGATTCCGTCATGGTCCATCTAAGAAAAGAGAGGTTTCCTGCCAAGACCTATAACAAGCTAAAGATGAAGAAATTTGGGCCATGCAGGATCATTGGGAAACGGGATTCGGGTAATGCATATGAGGTGGAGTTGCCGAGTGAACTTAACATCTCACCGATTTTTAACATTTTAGATTTGGTCGAGTTTCATGAAGGAGATAGCAGTGCAACACCAAGCCCGGATTTGTGGAGCATTCCCGCGGTCACTCCAATCGCAGACGAGATAGAAGAAGTCCTTGATACTCGTGAGGGCCAAAGTACTCGAAACAGGTGTTATTCTGAGTATTTGATCAAGTGGAAGGGCAGGCCCATAGAAGATGTGACTTGGTTGTCGAAGGCAGAGGTTGACCGCCTGGGTCTACCTCAGACAGATCAGAAGTGAAGGTCACTTCTCAATTCACCCCGGGTGTCTGATGCAGGAGCATCCGGAGGTGGAAGAGCAATCTTGCATCACCCAAAAATATTTTTTTTCTAAGTACCAAGGCTGTCGCGATATCGTGACACTTTTTGCGAAAAGGCGCCAAGGGGCCAAACTGTCGCGATATCGCGACGCTTTTTGAGAAAAGGGGCCAAGGCGCAAAATGGTCGCGAAATCGTGACATTTTCGAAGCAAAGGAGCCAAGGCACAAAATGGTCGCGAAATCATGACATTTTCGAAGCAAAGGAGCCAAGGCGCAAAATGGTCGCGAAATCGTGACATTTTCGAAGCAAAGGAGCCAAGGCGCAAAATGGTCACGAAATCGTGACACTTTCGAAGCAAAGGAGCCAAGGCGCAAAATGGTCACGAAATCATGACACTTTCGAAGCAAAGGAGCCAAGGCACAAAGTGGTCACGAAATCATGACACTTTTGGAAGCAAGGCTCAAAGGCGCAAAGTGGTCACGAAATCATGACACTTTCGAAGGCAAGGCTCAAAGGCGCAAAGTGGTCACGAAATCATGACACTTTCGAAGGCAAGGCTCAAAGGCGCAAAGTGGTCACGAAATCATGACACTTTCGAAAGCAAGGCTCAAAGGCGCAAAGTGGTCGCAAAATCGTGACACTTTCGAAGGCAAGGCTCAAAGGCGCAAAGTGGTCACAAAATCGTGACACTTTCGAAGGCAAGGCTCAAAGGCGCAAAGTGGTCACGAAATCATGACACTTTGGAAGGCAAAGGCTCAAAGGGGCAAAGTGGTCACGAAATCATGACACTTTCGGAGCAAGGCGATGAGGTGCAAAGTGGTCACGATTTCGCGACACTTTCTGGGAAAAGACACCAAGGGACAAAGTCGTCGTGAAATCGTGACATGTCACGGTTTCGCGACCCGAATGTGGAAAGCGAGTGCGGAAGGCGAAGGCGTCGCGATTTCACGACGTGTCATGAAATCGTGGCCCAAAGGAGAAAATAGAAGCCGAACGCCAAAACGTCACGATATCACGACCGAAGAGGAGAGAGGGCGTAAGGAAGCAAAAACGTCACGATATCGCGACAAAACGCTCACGACTCCAGACCAGCCGGCGATTGCAGAGGCCATTGCAGAAGGGCACGTGGCATCAAATTACAGGTGGCCATAGAGCACTAGGCGGTTATAGAGGCCATTGCAGAAGGGCACGTGGTAGCAGATTACAGATGACTATGGAGCATTCCTATGAATGATGACTCGACGGGTGGATGGACAGGTGGCTGTAGGGCACTCCGCCATCCCATGCCATGATGATGGAAGACACCTGGCCACAACATGCAGGCGGCAACAGAACACTCATGCGGGTGGTTATAGGGAATCCCGCATTCTATGTAATGATGTCCGAAGGGGGTCGGGTCTGTTATAAAGGGAGTGCATACATTGTAAAAGGGTTCTTGGCCATTTTGGATATAACTGCTGTATTTCCTAATTCGAAACCTCTGTTAATGAAATTTGTGTGAATTTTTTTGTGTGTTATAATAGTTCTGCTTCATGAATGAGGTTCAAAAACCATTAATAGGAACTTTTGTAATTGTATATCTAGATTACATTTTAATTTTTAGTTACACATACGAGAAACATTTGGTGCATATCAAGTTGGTTTTTGATCAACTGCATGTAGATAAATTATTGAGCAATATAAAGAAGTGTACTTTCATGTGTGAAGAATTGGTTTACTTAGGATTTATCATCTCAAAGGGTGGTTTAAATATGTATCCTAAAATGGTGAAGGCAATTCTTGATTGCCCCTCCCCCAAAAGCACATTTGATGTGCAAATATTTAATGGTTTGGTGAGTTTTTATCATAAGTTTATAAAGGACTCTAGTGCAATCTATGCACCCATCATTCAAACAATGCATAGTGATAAGAAGTAATTTATCTAGACATGTGTGGTGGAATACAATTTTAACATTTTAAGTGCACTATGATGATGCAACCTGTGTTGGTGCAACCTTATTTTTCTCATTCCAAGTAGATTGTGATGCTATTTGTGTGGCCATTGGAATGATTATTTGCCAAGTAGTATTCCCAATTGTATATTTTAGTGAGAAGCTAAATGATACAAAATAAAAATATTTTGTGTATGGCCAAGAGTTCTACATGAAGTTTTAGGTGCTCAAGAAATGGAGATACTTTTTATTTCCAAAGAATTTTGTGCTCTTCATAGATAACCATGCTCTAAAATTCATTAATAGTCAAGGTAAATTAAATTAGAGATATGAAATGGTTTGAATTGTTACAAAGTTATAACTTTGTTCTCAAGCATTGAAGTGGAAAATCTAATAATATTATAGACATGCTTAGTAGACGTGCATTAGTTGTACAAGAAATGCACATAGAAGTTGTTGTCTTTGATGCACTAAAGGAACTTTATGTTGACTTAGATTTTCATGAAGCTTGGAAGAAATGCATAGAATATGTATGTACGGATCACATTTGTGGCTAGATTATATGATTCAAGATGGATACTTATTTCGAGAAAATCAATTATGCATATTTAGGGGATTAATGCATAAAAATTTGCTCAAGTAAAAACATAGTGGCATATTAGATAGTTATTTTGGGTTTGAAAAGACACTAGTGCAAATCATTGATCATTTTTTGGCCTTTCATAAGCATGGATGTGTGCAAATTTGTTCAACAATATCAAGTTTGTCAACATACAAAAGGAAGAAGTTAGAAAATAAGTTTTTATCACCCTTTGTCTATTCTAGAGTTGTCATGGGATGCACATAGTATGGATTTTGTTCTAGGTTACCTCAAACTCAACATGGAAATGATTCCATTTTTATGGTGATTGATCGGTTCTCCAAGATGGTGCAATTAATTTCTTGCAAGACATATTATGAATTTTTTAAAGGAAGTTGTTTGATTGCATGAATTATCTACAAACATTGTTTCTAATTGTGACACAAAGTTTATTGGTTACTTTTGGCACACATTATGGAAAAATTTTGGCGTACAACACAACTTCAGTTTGGTATACCATATACAAATGAATGGTCAGATAGAAGTTGTTAAAAAATGTTTATGAAATCTACCTAGATGTTTTATTGGTAATAAACCTAAGTAGTAGGATCAAATGTTAGCATAAGCTGAATTCACCTATAATAATTCTATCAATTCCAGCACCAGTTGCACCCTACTCTAAATTTTGTAATGGATTAGCCCACAAGGTATATTGGAATTATGAAGTAAATAGAGTTTAGATAAGAACAACACTAAAGGAGAATATTTTGCATAAAAAATGAAGGCCATGCATGAAGAAGTTAAGTCCTAGTTAGCACACAACACTAAAATTTACAAGCAATGCACAAATACTGAAAGGTATAAAGTTCACTTGAAGGTCAATGATATTTTCATGGCACATTTGCACAAGGAAATATTTACAAAGGGTATGTATCACAAACTGAAGATGAATAAAATTGATCCTTTTCGAGTGTTGAATAAATTCTCGATCAATGCTTATGAGATAAAATTTCCTGATGATATTGGCATTTCTCTAACTTTTGATGTCATGTATGTCTATCCTTATGTGGTGTAAACATTAGATTATTTTGATAATGCACCTAAATTGGATTGGAATGTAGAGTTATCGTGCACATCACATAAAGAAACTAACTACTTCAATGATGCGTGCTTAGGCAAGAAAATGTGTAGACATCAATACCAAAAATACTTAGTCCAATGGAAAGGTCAAACTCCAAATGATGCAACCTCGATGAGTACAACTCAAGTTTCCAAGCATGTCAAAACAATTGAAAAGCTTATGAGCAGGAGCTCATAAAATTTTAAAGCATGGGAGTCTAATGCTATAACATCACTTCCTCTTAAATTCCTAATGATCAGATTCTTTCCAATATTTTTTTTGTAATTTTTCTTTTTGCAACGGTCATATTGTAATGGCTAAATTTCCCTTAGAAATGGTGATATTGTAATATTAAAAATTCTCTCTATAACGATCATATTATAATGGTCAAATTTCTTAGAGCCTACAAATGGTTGATTCAATCAATAGTTAATGGGGTTGTTGTTAAGGTTTGTAATTTCAAAGCTATAATTTCAAGGATGTAAATGTGAACATTTGTAATTTCAAATTTGTAATATACTAAAAAGCATATGTTTATTACTTGTGTCACGTATGTGTATGTTGGTCAATGGCACTACTGAAATAAATTTATATTAAGTTGGCTAGCTTTTGCATTGAGCAAGGCTTTAAATACACAAATATTAAATTATATTTTTACACTAAATTTTTTGAGCTAATATACTCATATTTAAATAATTCTTAAATTAAAATAATAAAGAATTCAACACTTTATAAAAATAAATAATATAGATATTCCTTGCTAGTATCCCACCAAGAAAATAAAATTTATAAATCTGATATCAACCCAATGGTCATCTTCAAAACAATTGAGTATATGTCAATACCAAAAAAAAAAATATATTGTAAATCGAGATAAACTATGTTCTCATTGTGTAGTAATCAAAATAAAAATATGGAGGAATATTAATTGAGAAGAACAATTATGTTTTCTCTATAAGCTAGGAGAAATTAATGATGAGAAACATGTGATGTTACATTGTCTTGCATATGAACATCTAAAAAAAGTGCACTTGTTGGAACCTAATGACATGAGAAGCTTATACATGTTATCGTGTTTACCATCTACAAGAGGGGTAGATATCTCAAGGATTTTTTTATCTTCACATAATGAACATGGACAAAATCTTTGTCTATTAGTGTAGAAATAGTTTGGAAGTGAATTGTAGTTGAGTATCAAGCAAAAGGGAAATATTTTTTATATAATATATTTTCTCCATCCCAATACATCATATTAGGTATTTCACCAATAAAATTTTAAATAAATCATTTTATTTTGTAAATAATTTTAAATTTAATTTAATTATATGAAAATATCTAGTCAAATAATTATAAATTAATTAATCAAATTTAAATTTAAATTACATAGTTATAAATCTAGTAAAAACTAATTTAATCCTAGAAAGCATTACTAGCCTTAATAAAAATAGTATCCATTAATATAGATTATAGAATTGAAAACTCTCTAGGATAGTATTTAAAAATATTAAAATATTATAAGATAGTTTCTTTCATTTTTATTTAATATAGCAATTGATGAAGGTGATTCTTTGCATGCATATTTGATAGATGTATATAGTTTAAATATAGAAAAATGGTTTGTTGTTATTGTGTCAATCTATTAGCAATGAATTTGTGTCTATCAAAATATGAAGGTGGCAAGGAAGTAAGCATAATTTTTTTGCCTCTTTAATTTTTTTACACATATATGCACATAATTAAATGTTTTATTAATTTTTAAGAATCTACAACTAATACAGATCTAAAGTGACACCAAAATTATCCAATAAATATATGATAGTATATAGCTACACAAATCTATATGAAATATTCCAACTAAAAGTCTAATAAAACATTAAAAAAATATTATAGAATATTTTCTCCCACACAAATGTAAATATCACTAGCTTCCTCTTCTTGTTGGAGGAAGTTTCTTCAATCCATGTACCTTCTATTTCCACTATTACTGAAACACACTAACCAACCACATTACATGTCTTCTTAAGTATCAACATGGGAAACACAAAATTATTCTCAACATAAATTTTGAGTTCATGGGAAATTTTTTCTATGTAATTATCTATCATTATGCATACCTTTATCATGTAGTGGAAGGAATAACAAGCCTTCAAAAGCATAGCTTTATTCACCATATCTGAAAACCCTAGAATAATGGTTTGTAAGATTCACTCTATAAATTTAGAGCTTAAGGGTATCATGAGCAAATAATGTAGAGTCATCTGGTCCATTTGTAGAGTAATTATTTTATCTAGATATAACGTATAGGTCTTAGTGGAATTTAAAAAATTATATATCCATGGAAGCAATATAGAAAATTCACAAACATGTTATTCTTATCACTAGGAAAGAATCCCAAAATATTATTCTTCTTAACCTTTGAGGCCACAATTTTTGTCATGTTAGGTGATTACTCGTCAAAGAGATTTCCTAGTGTAAAGCACCGAGGACAACCCTAGTCCATGATGAGATTTATGGAACGTCTCATTATATTGATCTCCTCCACTATGATGGTTTGTTACAATTATAAAAAATATCTACAAAAAAACTTGTTTGAGGTAGTCCCTCATCCAAGAGGGATGGTTTCTCATCACATATTTCGTTTCCAAATATAGCACCACCACATTAGTGATGGTAATATCAAATTTTATATCATAAGATAACTTGTTACCTCACGCAAATGCATTTATTCCACATGACATATTTTTTGATAATCTAATTACTATCAAATCCAGGTCCTTCGCCTCTATAACTAACCTCAATAATGTTTGCAATGGACTTCACATTTCCCACATAAAATGAGCATAAGGGTATAAATAGGTATCATTCATCAATATGTTGATGCAAAGTGATGGTAAAAATGAGCATAGATTCTCAATCTCATGCTTCCATGTTGAGCTATTATAATCTATATTTTTTGGATTTGTTCCTTTGATCTCACAAATCAAAATTTTATATAAGGAATTTGCTTCATATTATTGAAAATGCTATGTAAATTTTATATATCTTAATGGATTCTAGACTTTCTAATGGAAAATGTATGCTATTAAGTCCATATATTAGGTAATTGTGTGTTTTGTCACCTCAAGCAAATGTATGGCTTAGAAAATATTTGATAGTTAAAATTTTAATAACTATATATCTGTCGATGTTATGATGTGGAACTTTAAATATGTATTTAGAAATTATTTGTCTATTGAATATTGTTGAATGATTGTATTAGCTAGTACATAATTATTTTTAGCCATTAATATATTTAGATGCATAACTTGATTTTTGTCTCTAGAATCATTTGGGATTTTATTTTATTTTCTAGTAGTGACTACTAATTTTGGCTTTGTTTAAAGGTTTCTATAGTGGATTACGAACATACAAAATACATGAATATTCATTGCTTGGAATTTGTGTTGTTGTTACATTTAGCTTAAATTTCTACCTCCTTTAGGGATTGATTCGACACTAGATGGTAGGATTCAATTTTGGGTGTAGATTAAATTGTAATCATATGGAAATTATTCTATATTAAATTTTATATGATAGACTGTGGTTTCATAATATTAATTTTGTGGTGTCAACAAAAGCACATGTCTTAAATATTTGCTACATTTTTGGATAGTTATGATTTATTTGTCAATAAAAGCATGTGTCATAAAAGGATTTGGGTAATGTCTACTTTATATTTTACATTGAATTGGGGTATGAATTTACATTGAGTTCATAATTCTAGATATAATATACAATTATTGAATGAGATTTTAATTCAAATTTACAAGGTTATTTTGATTAAGTTATAAGCATTAAATGCTTTTTTCCACTAGTTTTTTTGCAATGGTATGCACATCAAACTGAGTTTAAAGTGCATTAGTTGAGATGTGTTTGGAAATGTCCAAATACAAGGAGCACTGAAACTCTTGAAGGGATTATTTCTATATATGTAGGAGCTAAATGAATATTAAGGTCAAATAAGAGGGATGCTTCTATGTGATTGTTTACATGACTAACCTATTATATTTTACCTTTATCATGTATGCAACTTTTCTAATTTATTGAATGATGAAAGCAATGGAATTAAAGGATGTAGATTTGGGGAATGTATATATATCTCATGGAAGCATCCCATATTTACCAAGATATAGAGGAGATTACATACAAATCCATACTACCATGGTAATGAGAATGAAAACTTCATTTTAGCGCAAGGGTTCTTCCAAAGCACGAGGTTTATGAGAAGGAGGAAATTGAATTCTCATTGGAAGTGTCCAATGATAACAAAATGATAATCGTTATAAGAGAACTATACAATGGTATTTTTGCTTTGAAGAGGTTATCATTTGGAGATGAAATGCTATAGGATCTAATGATATTACCTTATACATTGAATTCATTAGTAACAAATCAAAAAATGTAGTAATTCTAAATCAATTCAAGAGAAAAATACTATGTGTTTATCTTGATTCTTTGTTGCAAAAAATTATTCAATTTTATAATTTGTTTTAATCTTTTCTTTGATATCCTAAATAAAAATTTCTTTAGAAACATTACATAGACTTAAAATAAATCATGAATTATTTTTTTGATATTAAGCTATTATTTTCAATATTATATAAGTTTTCAAAAGCAATAATAATCAAAATATGTTTATTTTCTATATGTTTTCAATGATGATATGATCCTTGGAAGGAAAATATTATAGATTAGAGCACATGTTGGAGGAAATAAGATTTATAATAAATATCTTATGGGTAGGATTAGATGTATATTAACATTTAGACAAAAATTATTTTACTTTCCATGTTATACAAAGTTTAGATAAAAAACAAAAGACTTGTATTGTGATATCCTGCAAATGCAATTATGGTAAGGAGAATTGTTTAGATGAATATCCCAAAAATTTCTTAGTTTCCATACAATTTTCTTATGAAGAATTTTTTATGGATCATCATGCCACATTTATAATTGAGGAAGATATCCATTAATAAATTAACCTAAATTGTTTAGGTGATGGAAGAATTTTGTTTGGTCAATAATATTTCCCATTTTTGTATGGGATACATATTGAGATACTTCCACTTCTTCCTACTGGAGAAGAAGAATATAAATTCATAAATATATCTAGTATAAGAACTAACACCCTCATTTTAATTACATTCTTTTGATTATTGGATTTTTCTATTGAAAACAAAATCCATATCCAAATCTTTAGTAAATATTTTTAACAAGAGATATTGTTATAGACTTCTCAGTTATGAATATTTCTTGTCATATTATTTTGAACATTGTCCAAACATAGAGGCTAAAGACTATAAGTTAAAATTCTCTTTTATCATAGCCTCTACTTAATAATATCACATTCAAAACATTTGAGATTATGTTTTAAATTCATGACTTATGAGGATTTATCATGATAATTTGAAAATATTATCTTTATAGGAGTATATTATCTCTTTAGATGTATGCTTTATTTGAATTAAATGAATGGATATATTAATACAACCATTCTAAATTATAGTGGTTATTATTTTATACAGTAAGAGAATGAATCATACCATTTAATGTCCAATAAGGAAAGAACCTATATCAAGTTGAACTATTATAAAAATAAATATAGAGATTTTAGAATTTATTATAGTGACATAAAAAGTATGTGTGAGAAAGAAAATTTTGATCTTCAAAAGAAGCATTCATTATAAAATTTATTTCCATCTCAAATTTATTCATCTTTTTCTGAAGACATACATGTAGTAGCTTGGAAGAGTTGTGTGTATCCTCTTAAAATGTGTTTTTTTATGGTTAGTTCATTAAAAATTGAATTTGATATATTATTTTGTGTTCATTATGGGTACTCTAGCCTAAGATCTCTTAGTGTCGCTCTTGCCCGTGAAAATATGTAAAGTTATGGTTCTTTTCCTAGATTTTGAATTTTTTACATTGAAATTTAATTTCAACTTGTAGGCATTAAGGGGATTCTATCTCTCTTTACTATAGCTATCCTATTTGATATTACTACACTCAAAGTGATAGATTCAAGCTATATATCAATTTAGAATATTTTTATCTAAGTTGTTCTCTTTATCCAAAATAAGTATGGTTCTACAACTCCACATTATTTGGATTGCATATATTGTTATTAGTTTTTAGGTATTAGAAATGATGCTCTTATCTAATATATTATAATGTTTTATCTAGTATGAAATAATTTCATATTTGACATGGGAAACTATGAAATATATAATAACATTCACTTCATATTAAAGCAAAATGGTTTTTAAACATGTGTTTTTTTTTAGGCTTTATATGAGGGGTTTGTTATGTCACCCTATCTAGAGAAACAAGGGAAATGGAAAATTATTTTTCCATGATCTATAAGAGTTGAAATTTAGACCATAACTTCAACCTTTTATTAAGACCATAATATGTTTTATGCAATAATTTTAAATTAATAATATCTAAAATATTTAAAATCCTAAAGCAAGAAAAAAATTCAAAGGCTTCTTGAAAAAAATTCTCTCTTTAAAAAAATTATTATAGTTTATCATGTATACCAAGTTTAATTGATTTTTATATATTGTTAATATTAAGAGTTAGTATTTTTAGGAGTATTATTCCTCTCTAATTCCTATCTTCCTAAATATAAAACTAGTTGGCACTCTTTGTAAAAGACTATATTATCTTAGTATTCTATAAAATTTTTAATATGGTTACATCTATTCAAAATATTCACACTACTACATAAAACTATATCATTTTTTATTAATAATTACTATATTTGGATCATAAGTTCATCATCTGTTATGTAGATGCATTTTTAATATTATAATTACCTAGATATTATATGAAATAAACAAAAAAATTATCTAATTGTTATTTTCCTTTAAAATTTGATAAAAAGGTTCATAATATAATTTTTTATCTTAGCAATATAAACTGCAAATCGAATTTAGAAATATGTATCCATTTTCATATGTTTTACCTTATCATTGTATAAATCAAATTTCATCAGGTCTTTATATCTATACTAGAATCACTTATTGTGATATGAAATAGCTAAGGTGATATCATGTATTAGAATTAACATAATTAAATTGTTTTTAATACAAATATTTCTCTCTATTATTTTTATTTTAGTTTTTCTTTTAATGCACCTAAAAATATCAAAATCTAAAAATATTGGTTCTTTTGTTCTTCTTAAAGATCCAAAAGGATAAAGAAACATAAGGAGATCATTAATATGGACTTGAATATGTGTATTAAACCACTATAATTATTAAATATATAGTACAAATTTAGGATGAACAATGATAGGGAATATTTTCTATAAGTTGTGTTATACAATGGTTTTTTTGTAAAATAAAAAGCAACATTATACAATGGTTTTTATGTTTTTTTTTAAAGCAACATTATTAATTTTCTATTGATTATCATCATATCCATATGAAGAGGCTTTTTAGTTATGTAATGGCCAAATGAAATTTATTATGAGATATATTTCAAGATTTTTAATTTGGGTATTTGGATCCATTTTAAAACAATCACACTCTAAGGTTTAAATTGCAAAAGGGCTTCTTTGAATCCATAATAATTTTCTAATCATCGTTATGTATGATATTTATGGAAATACACAAATTATATTTCTCTATTTATAAGAATATTTCATTTGTTATTCTCCAATATCTATGCTTTCCCGAGTGATTTGGATGGTTGTTTTAAGGTCTGTCTATTTTCTATGTAAGACCCTTATTTTACTACTCTAAAAGGATAACTCATATTATTAAGGGGTTTGCAATTCTTTCCCCTAGCATACTAAGGACAAGATATGTATTGATAAATTTATTTATGTAAATTAAAAGAATTGGTCCTTTACACTTAGGAAATTATCTATGATTTATAATAGTTACCAGTAGCATTCCTAATGAATTCATGATTTTTATTTATAGGTTTGAATAGAATAAGTGTTTCTAAATATATACTTTATAAAATGTAGGATTGTGTCTCTTTAGAAGATGCTAAGATCACTTCATAGTGCTAACTAGGATGCCAATGAAATATATATTATTTTCAACATGGATAACATTGATGGTAAAGAAACTAAGAAAAGTAATTTATGGTCCTAAATATTTAAGATGAAGAACTATTTGACACATAACACACACCCTTATAAAATATGGAAAATAGGATTATGTGCAGGATTTATATGCCTAAGTCAAACCTTAGGCACATATTATTATGTAGAATTGTGGGGGTGGATAGGGTTTTGTGAATGACTAGGTTTTGGTGTTTATAGATACCCCTTTTTATACCGCATTGTGCCAAGTGCAATGCGGTGCAAAAATAAGAGACACCTGGGGTCGTTGGATGGAGCAATGGACTTTGGCTATTTTGGTGCAAATATTAAATGTATTTTGTAAAATTTTGATTTTGGCTTACCCTTTTAAGCAAAAAATTGGTGAAATATTAAACTAAGGAAACCCAAAAGTTACTTGACACATTATGGATGATGAAAAGAGTGTAATTTGATGGGTGTAGTTGTCCAAAATGATGATCAAGTTGGTTGCTCCATGTTTGGGTTGGGTATGTATGGTCGAAACTTTTCTCCTGGTAGAATTATCTATAATTTGATGTGGTAGAAGGACCAACTGATGTGGGTGTGCGTGTGACTATGGAATATTTGGAGGTGGAATTTATCTCTACACCTTGATTGTAGTCACCACATTCATACTCCTACATTGGTATGTGCATTCTTATTTGAAATATTTTTGCTTTTTACCATTGTAGATATGGTTTATGATAGCCTTGTGCAAGGTTTCTTGAACGTAGTCACATTTCAAATTTGAGTTATCAAATAAATCTGATTTGGGAAAAGATAATATATGATTATGTTTTGAATGCATGGATGATTGATGTTGTGATTTTGTGAAGTTTTGGGTTGTTTTGTATCCTTGTGGATTTTTATAATATTTTTGTTTCTTCACACATGCGACACTACATTTGACTAACTGCAGTAGTGTTTTTTATCATGACCAAACATAACATTGTGTTTAATCAAATTCAAATGCGACACTGCATTTGCATGCACTCTCCAAATGCAGCAACATGTTTGGATGCATAATTTTAGGGTATAAATGGGCTTGGGGGTGGTCATTCATTCATTCTTACTATTTGAGTTTTCTGAGAGCACTTGAGAGAGCCAAAAAGTTTAGCAAAGAGATCGGATATTGATAAGGGTACAATTCAACTCCCGATAGGGGAGATCATCATTACCTTGGAGTATTTTTATCACATCTTTCATATTCCTATCAAGGATATTCCTATATGATTTGGGTATGACAAGGAGCACGAGTTGAGGCATATCTATGGTTATGGATGGGAAGATGTGGATGTTAGTAGGGGTAGGATCCAACACTTAGAGATGTACCAAAAATACCAGCTAGATCTACTTCTAACCTTTGTGATGTTTAATTTTTCTAACATGTTGTTGCAAAACAACAATGGATCTAGGTTCCCATGGAACCAAATCAGGTTGGTTTTGGATATGATTTATGAGTATTGGGTATATGTTTGGGCACTAAATTTGCTATGCCACCTCTACATCGAGTTGTACAAGGTGAAGAGGTAAGAGCAAAAGAGATTAGGTTGTCACTTACTCCTTTACATTTGGGGTTGGGAGCACTTTAGAGTGGGATAGCTCATACTATTGTGCTATTCATTGGAAGACTATTGAGGAGCTTCCATTGAGTCATCGTAGCTATAGTAGCCAGGATTATGAGGAGATTTAGGTAGGATTTATAGTTGTAGATGTTATTTGGTGACCATGGATAGGTATATCATGGGATGAGGGTGATGAGAAGTTGTAATCAATGAGGTAGACTAGATGGGTTGCCTTGCATCATGGTAGTGAGAGATAATTGATTCAACTCTCTTATGTTATTTGATATTTTGGGTTGGTACAGGAAGTTCTTTATACTCCAGTTGTATACATGCATCATGGCAATGAGCTGAGTCTACCTTATGCTATGGTTTGGCCTATTTAAGATGAGGTATATGAGGTGATGGATATCCTATATGTGGATGACATTGGGATGACCACCGAATATGATGCTTGGTTTGCATTGTAGCCTATTTGGACTCCTAGTTAGGTCATTGATGATGTTGGTGGTGATGATAGGGATGGTGGATCTTGTATATAGGAGAATCCTTGTTGATAGAAACATCATCAAGCTAGTCATGGTGGGAGGTGATTGATGAATAATAAGGATTGACCAGTAAAGGGTGTAGTTGAGGGTTATGGCAAAGTTGGTGGAGATGGTGGTTTCCCTAAGAGACCTCCCATGCATATCAAGGAAGATTGGGGTACTATACAGGCTGAGCAAGATACCTTAGTTGAGGAGCACAATCACCTCTTATAAGTTGGGGTGGCTCAAGATGTGGATTTAGTTCAATTGTAGAGTGATGTGGAGGGGCTAAAAAGTATCCCAGGTGTAGGTGGTGAGACTAGTATAGTTGCTATTAATCAGCTACATGTGGTGGTACATGTGTGATGGTTATAATATGATATTGCATATGCACGGTTTCTATAAGATAGTTTATTGAAGTATGGTATTCCTCTACCTAGTCAACTTTATTCGACTAGATCAAGATATGGTCATCAGAGAAAGTTGAAGCCTAGAAGTTCCCGATCTAGGGTTCTACGATATCTATATCCATGAGCATCACAGTGTTTTGGTCATGGGTTCTCCTATAGAAAACCTAGGGACCATGGTGGTGCTAGCTAGTAGCACTTTAATACCTCTTTTTATAGTTTTCATTTTTGTTGTGTATGAGCCTTAGTGCTCTATTGTATACAACCTTGTGGTGAAATATATACCTTTTTTACTTATACATATATATTTGTATGCATGGATTTTATTTTATTTATCAGGTTTTTTATGCTTTTTTTATTGTGGATGTATGGATGAATATATATGTATATGATGAAATGGATGCAATATGACTAACCTACCTATTTTTATTGTTAATGGTTTTTCCTCATGAAATTTTGAAAACTAAAAGGTGTAGGTAAAATAGTTAGTGGTCGTATGATCATCATTGTTGATGGGTAGATGGTATGTACCCTATCTCATGAGTACCTATTCATAAAAAAAATATAACAAAGAAAAATGCAAATAATGATAGGAGAAAATGTTTGGTTCAGGTTTTATTCTTGTTTTGTCATCTTTTATTTATTTCTTAATCAAGGGTACCAACATCTAACATTAAGATGGACTATAATACAACAATGTGGTGGTATATATAATGGATTTTATTTTGACTCTTTTCGCCTTCGAGATAAAGTATCTAGAGTTGTTTTCCAAAGACTTAGACATCCTAGTGACCTCAAACAAATTCACTTATTCATCTTGCTAATCCATATGATGCTAAAGGTATCCTAGTGGATTCAAATCTCTTCAAGGACCAACTGTGTGTGCAATGAATGTTCATTTTCCATTTGAGTAAGGTGATGACTCCATCCAATAAAGAACCATTATGTGTGCAATAATAAATTCATTTACCAATATTGAGCAAGTTGAGATTAAACCATTCATGGAGAGAACCAAAAATATAGCTTGTCCTTATGTGTGTTTAGAGGTCTCTTCAAGAGAGACATGTCACCATGCATGAGCATAGTCCAATATTAGGGTCTCCAAGTTTTGGGAAATCATATTCTCAATCACTCAAATCAAGTCGTGATGAGAATTTCACACCATCCTTACTACTTGAAGACCTATTATTATTATTTTATTTTAAAAAGAGTGAGCTTTGGAGAATTGAATTTTCAACCACTCGAATCAAGTCCTAATGAGAATTTTATCCTATCCTTACAACTCATTGTATTATAAATATATTTTTGTGGAAAGAGATAGATCTTTTGGGAATGGGATTCTTAACCACTCATATTGAGTACTGGTGAGAATTTTACCCTATCCTTACCACTCGGTCTTTCATTTTTAAATTTTGTAAGGATGTATGTTTATTTATTTTGGGACTATGTATATATTGGGATGAGAAAGTAAATTTTTTCACTTTAAGTTTCAATCCAATCATGGCATCATCTCTCTTAGATGCAATATTTTAAAAAGAAACATGTGATATGTGTTTGGTTCAATAATGATAGGGTCACATGCTAGAACTCAATATTTTCTTAGTGAGAAGTGTGCTTTGGTCTAAGAAGAAATATGATTTAAGTAGGAATAAGTTGTAGCACCTAAGTATTGCTAGATTTTTAATAGAGGTTGCTTGAAATACTAGGAGTATCTAAGTGACTAAAACACCTAGAGATTTTTCAAACTAGAGAGTACCAAAGAAATGAGATGCTATTGGATTATATTGTAATTTTTTGTTTTTCTCCTCTTTTTTTACATCACTTGTGAATGGTGGTGTGAAACTAATGCTAGACTGAAGGTGCCCATGATTAAGGCAACAAGATGCAGTGGGATAAAAATTATTGGATCTACCATAAATTACTGCTAATGTGCAAGTGATATGAACTAAAATACAAATGATAGGAATTCTTAAGAGTCATGAATTCATGGATAGATATATGAAATGTAGTGTGAATGATCAATAAAAACTTTGTATTTTGTGTATATTTTTATTTATCCATGTATATGTATATATGTATAAATCACAGTAGGTATAGAACACTTTTAGGAGAATGATTTTCACTAGTTCAGGATCTTCTATCCCCTCTAGAATGGTCAATCTATACATTCTAGGACCAAATTTCTACTTGACAATGAATGGACCCAACTAGTTAGCCACAAATTACCATGAAGTTGTGATAATGCATTGATGTTCTGTTAATTATCTTTAAGAATAATATCTCCTACTTGGAATTCACATAGATGCACTTTTGTGTTATAATCGGTTTGATACAATCTTGATATACTCATAGATGCTGGCAGAGAAGGAAACAAAGGTGTAGCGATATCGCTACATGTTGAAATGAATGGAAACAAAGGTGTAGCGATATTGTTGCATGATGAAAATACATGTATTTTCGCTACGTGTTGAAACAAAGAGAAACTAAGGTGTAGCGATTTCGCTACAGGTTGAAACAAAGAGAAACTAAGGTGTAGCGATGGTGCTACATGTTGGAACAAAGGGAAACTAAGGTGTAGCGATTTCGCTACTAGTCAAAAGTGTAGAACTGAAAGATGCAGCAATGATATTACAAGTCAAAATTTCATGAAAAGAGGCAAGGTAAAAGCACAAGGCACAAAGTTGTAGCGATTTCGCTATTGCATGGAGAAGAGCGTACGAAAGCCGAAAGTGTCACGATTTCGCGACAAACAAGATGATGACGTCAGCAAGAGCCGGAAGCGTCGTGATTTCGTGACATGTTCCATTTTTGCTGGAGTTGGCAAGGAGAGTTGTACGGAAGAAAAAAGTGTCACGATTTCATGACATGTTCCTTTTTCGCTGTTGCTGGAAAAGAAGAGTGTACGGAAGCCGGAAGTGTCGCGATTTCACGACAAGCAGGATGATGACGTCAGCAAAGTTGAAAAGTGTCACAATTTCACGACAGGATGAAAGGAAAGTTGTTGGAAGCTGGAAGCGTCACGATTTCACGACAGCATTGATGATGACGTCAGCAAAGTTGAAAAGTGTCACGATTTCGTGATAGGATGAAAGGAAAGCTGCTGGAAGCCGGAAGCGTCACGATTTCGCGACAGCATTGATGATGACATCAGCATGAAAAGTGTCACGATTTCATGACAGGATGAAAGGAAAGCTGCTGGAAGCCGGAAGCGTCACGATTTCGCGACAGCATTGATGATGACGTCAGCAAAAATTCTAAGTGTCGCGATATCGCGACATGAGCGGGGGAAAAGCTTTCAAGGCCAAAATGGTCGTGATTTTGCGACAACCTTCAGGGTGACGTCAGCATAAGTCAAAAGTGTCACGATATCACGACAAGTAATAGTCTGGCAGGTAAAACCCGCAGGAGCATGCAAGGTGACACGTGTCGGAAAAAGTAGACAGGAAAATCATGTAGCCAGTTACGTAAAATGTAACTGATGTCAGATCTGCAGTTAAAGATTGACAAGTGTCAGTCATGCATTCGAACAGCTGTTTGCATGTGTTCAAAGAATCAAATTTAAAGTATCGAAAGGTTTTCGAAAAGTCTTTTTTACAGCCTTCGAACGGTCGCACTCATGGAATCGAACAGACGTATTTGAAGCATACAGAAAAGCCGAACATGAAGAATCGAAAAGCTTTCGAAGAATCACATATGGAATTTCGAAAAAGCATTTGAAAAGTCGTATTCAAAGAAATTGAACAGTCGAAGTGCATGAAACAAAATTGGCGTATTGCATGGTTTCCAAAAGACGTATTACAGGGTTTCGAACAGTCGAAGTGCATGGAACCGAACAGTCGTATTGCATGGATTCGAACAGTCAGAGTATGTGATTCGATTGCATGCAGGATTGAAAGGTTATAAAAGAATAATCGTACAGAGAAGAGCTTGCTACTGTTAGAGAGAAATTGCTGTAAAAGGAGAGTTAGAGAAGAATCAAGAGAAAAATAAGCAGAGCCGTGAGAGTGTGTAGAGTTGAGTTAATTGCATACCAGTCAGGGTCGTGCATAAAGTGAAGACATTTTTATGTCATTCTAAATTTATCAGAATTGCAGTCCAAGTTGGTGCTTGGTACTAGGAGTTGGTGCTCCATCTGTTGCAGCAGAAAATTACAAGGGTTGGTGCTCCTTCCAGTTGGTGCTGGTAAAGTTTTTGTAAAATTAATTTTGTAAAGACTGGATTTGGATTGGAGTCCAAGCAGTCATTTTTGAGGAGTAGCCAAATTGGTGAACCTCGGTATATTGAGTGTTGTGGTGTGCTCTCTTGTTTAAGTTGTTTTTCAGTTGTCAAGTTCTCTTTATTTCATATTAAATGCTGTAGATATAAAAATTAATAGCTACACTGATTCACCCCCCCCTCTTAGTGTCATTGTGTAATCATCAATTGTTGAGCAAGGTGCAGCAAAAGAATTGCAAAAGTATTGTCATTGTTGTCAACACAATCGATTGATGCGATTGATGCGATTCGGAGGTCGATCGGATCAAGTGCAGAAAGTTTCAAGGAAAACGAGAGGTGACCCGGATTCAGAAAGCGGCAAAAAGAGACAAGGAAGAAAAGCGTCGCGATATCGCGACATGTTTTCTGTCGCGATTTCGCGACATGGTCGAGGAGAGAGAAGGCGCAGCCGAAAATGTCACGATTTCGTGACATGTCGAGTTTTCATTGAGGAGAGAGAAAATGTGTCGCGATTTCGTGACATGGTCGAGGAGAGAGAAGGCGCAGCCGAAAATGTCGCGATTTCGTGACATGTCGAGTTTTCATTGAGGAGAGAGAAAATGTGTCGCGATTTCATGACAAAAAGTAGGAGAGAGAAAATGCATGCCAAATTGTCGGCGATTTCGTGACATGGTCGAGGAGAGAGAAGATGCGAGCAAAACTGTCGCGATTTCGTGACATGCTAGCAGAGAAGAAAACAAAGGTGTAGCGATATCGCTACATGTTGAAATGAATGGAAACAAAGGTGTAGCGATATCGCTGCATGATGAAAATACATGGAACTAAGGTGTAGCGATTTCGCTACATGTTGAGACAAAGAGAAACTAAGGTGTAGCGATTTTGCTACGTGTTGAGACAAAGAAAAACTAAGGTGTAGCGATGACGCTACATGTTGGAAAAAAGAGAAACTAAGGTGTAGCGATTTCGCTACTAGTCAAAAGTGTAGAACTGAAAGATGCAGCAATGATATTACAAGTCAAAATTTCATGAAAAGAGGCAAGGTGAAAGCACAAGGCACAAAGATGTAGCGATTTCGCCATTGCATGGAGAAGAGCGTGAGCGAGTGTCACGATTTCGCAAGGAATAGGAAAGCGTCGCGATTTCGTGACATGTTCCATTTTCGTTGGAGTTGGCAAGGAGAGTTGTACGGAAGAACAAAGTGTCGCGATTTCGTGACATGTTCCTTTTTCGCTGCTGTTGGCAAAGAAGAGTGTACGGAAGCCGAAAGTGTCGTGATTTCGTGACAAGCAGGATGATGACGTCAGCAAAGTTGAAAAGTGTCGTGATTTCACGACAGGATGAAAGGAAAGCTACTGGAAGCTGAAAGCATCACGATTTCGCGACAGCATTAATGATGACATCAGCAAAGTTGAAAAGTGTCACGATTTCACAACAGGATGAAAGGAAAGCTGGAAGCGAAAGCGTCATGATTTCATGACAAGCATTGAGGATGACATCAGCAAAGTTAAAAGTGTCGCGATATCACGACAGGATGAAAGGAAAGCTTGCTGAAGCCAAAGCGGTCGTGATTTCACGACATGATTGAGGATGACGTCAGCAAAAGTTCAAAGTGTCGCGATATCGCGACATGAGCGAGGAAAAGCTTTCAAGGCCAAAATGGTCGCGATTTCGTGACAACATTGAGGGTGACCTCGGCATAAGTCAAAAGTGTCACGATATCGCGATAGGTAACAGTCTGGCAGGTAAAACCCGCAGGAGCATGCAAGGTGACACGTGTCAGAAAAAGTAGATAGGAAAATCATGCAGCCAGTTACGTAAAATGTAACTGATGTCAGATCTGTAGTTACAGATTGACAAGTGTCAGTCATGCATTCGAACAGCCATTTGCATGTATTCGAAGAATCAAATATAAAGTATCGAAAGGTTTTCGAAAAGTATTTTTTACAGCTTTCGAATGGTCGCACTCATGGAATCGAACAGACGTATTTGAAGCATACAGAAAAGTCGAACATGAAGAATCGAAAAGCTTTCGAAGAATCACATATGGAATTTCGAAAAAGCATTCAAAAAGCCGTATTCGAAGAAATTGAATAGTCAAAGTGCATGAAACAAAATTTCCGTACTACATGTTTTCAAAAGACGTATTGCAGGGTTTCGAACAGTCGAAGTGCATGGAACCGAACAGCCGTATTGCATTTTTCGAATAGTCAGAGTATGTGATTCGATTGCATGCAGGATTGAAAGGTTATAAAAGAATAATCGTACAGAGAAGATGTTGCTATTGTTAGAGAGAAATTGCTATAAAAGGAGAGTTAGAAAAGAATCAAGAGAAAAATAAGCAGAGCCGTGAGAGTGTGCAGAGTTGGGTTAATTACAGACCAGTCAGGGTCGTGCATAAAGTGAAGACATTTTTATGTCATTCTAAATTGATCAGAATTGCAGTCCAAGTTGGTGCTTGGTACTAGGAGTTGGTGCTCCATCTGTTGCAGCAGAAAATTACAGGGGTTGGTGCTCCTTCCAGTTGATCTTTGGTAAAGTATTTGTAAAATTGATTTTGCAAAGACTGGATTTGGATTGGAGTCCAAGCAGTCATTTTTGAGGAGTAGCCAAATTGGTGAACCTCGGTATATTGAGTGTTGTGGTGTGCTCTCTTGTTCAAGTTGTTTTTTAGTTGTCAAGTTCTCTTTATTTCATATTAAATGTTGTAGATATAAAAATTAATAGCTACACTGATTCACCCCCCCTCTCAGTGTCATTGTGTAATCATCAATTGGTATCAGAGCAAGGTTCCTTGTACAAGCTTAATCAGCTAAGGAGATCTTGGAAGAAACAATGGCGGGTGGTGAAGGATTTTCATCCAACAAAGCTCCCTTATTTGATGGAACAAATTACACCTTCTAGAAACTCAGAATGCAAACATATCTGAGTGCATTGGGATATGATATTTGGGATTCTGTAGATAGTGGATACACAGCACCCACTACCCCTCCAACAGATATCGTTGAGAAAAAGAAATTTGAGAACAACTCCAAAGCTAAGAATGCCATAATGTGTGGGCTTGTTGACGAGTGAACCGATAAGAGTCATGAGTTGTAAATCAGCAAAAGACATGTGGGATAAAGCGAAGAGCATCCATGAAGGAGACGGTAAGATTAAGGAAGCAAAGCTGCAAACTCATCGAGCACGGTTCGAAGCACCGCAAATGAATGAAGATGAAAACATAGAGACTTATATCGTTGAGAGTCAACGGAATTATTAATGCAATCGAGAGGACTCGGTGAAGAAATTGATGATGCGGTTGTTGTGAAAAAGGTTCTCGAAACACTTCACAAAAGATTTAACTCCAAAGTCTCTGCAATAGAAGAGGCAAAAGATCTAAACAACTTCAGAATGGATGAGTTGCATGGTTCCACGACAGCATATGAAATGAGAATAGGACAAACCAAGTCTACAGACGGAGAAGCGACTTTTAAAGCACACAAGAATGTAAAAGGCTGAACATGAATCTGAGGATGAAGGAACACTGGATGAAACAGAAGCCAATTTTGTTCGAAAACTCACAAAAGGAAAAGGAAAATATAGAGGGAAGCTACCTTTTAAATGCTTCAATTGTGGAGGAGTCGGTCATTTTGCAGCCAAATGTCCAATGCGAGGAGAGAACCAAAAATGGTGAAGGTTCACACCAAGAAAAAGGTGGCTGGAAGAAGAAACAAAATTTTAGAAAGAACAACTTCAAGAAGAAAAGCTTCATAACCAAGAATGTCGGCGAGTTCGAAGAAAGCACGAGATGAGGAGTCCGAAGAAGAAGGAGGTGAAGCTCTGTTCATGGCACTTGAAGAAGAAAGAACAGAGGAAAATCGGGAAGGTGATGAAAATTCCAAGGATGAAGGTGAAGTGTATTTGGAAGGAGAATTGGTTGCTTGCACTTGAAGAGTTGAGTGCGGAAAGGAAGAAGAATAAAAAATTTTCAAAGAAATTAGAGAATGCCACAGACATAATAAACAATCTAAAAATACGAGACGAGAGGAATTCAAGAAAATGTCTGAAGTTCTTGATGAACAATTAACTCGTAAAGACAGGTTGAATGCGGCAAGCTAGAGGAAGACATTGTTAAGTTAAGGATGCGAGTTAGAGGAGATGAATAGAAAATTGAACTGTTTTCATAAGTTTGAAGAAAGTACTTGTAAAGTCTGGATAAAATGTTAAATAACCAAAGGCCTTACGGCATCAAATTTGGTTTAGGCTTTGATGAAGGAGAATCTTCAAAGGATTCAAAGAACTTGAATATAGAACCCATAAAGAAAGAAGAAAAGATCGGGGTTGAACCGAGAAAAACAAAATCATGCAAAAGAAAACAATAATGCCAGATTCAAGAAGAATACTGACAAAGATGGATTCACAAAAGTCACACATCCGAGGAGGAGAAGAGTCATGGCTCCTACTTCAAAGCGGCAAAGACCGGCACCCGGGTTTAATCATGCATTTTCTGGTTATTGTTTTAAATGCAATGCTTATGGCCATAAGATTTCAGATTGCGGGCATAATGTATCTCAAAGGAATTTTACCAGCAGAAATGTTTTTTCTCCTTTAATGAATTATGCGGTTGAATGTTATAATTGTCATAATTTTGGACATATTGCTAGAAGCTGAGAAGCACTTTTGCATCAAATAATTATCAGGGTAGAAAATCTCAGCCAAGTGGGTTGAAACAAAACCAGAAATTTCCTGAAAAACAGGCACATGCTAATGAAAGGACAAAGGCAAAACAAGTAGCAAAATCTGCTATCAAACCGGAATGGAAAGAAAAGGAATCTTTGATTGTCCAGACTACTTTTAAAGCTCAGAACAAATCAGCACCTTGGATACTTGACAGTGGTTGTTCCAGTCACATGACAGGTGACAAGCAAAAGTTTGAGAATTTACAGAATTATGAAGGTGGTTCTGTGAAATTTGGAAATAATGATGGAGCAAAGATTGTTGGAAAGGGATCAGTCAAGATCAGTGATGGCAATATAAAATCAAAAGAAGTCTTGTTTGTAATTGGCATGAAGCATAACTTGCTAAGTGTAAGTCAAATATGTGACAGAGGTCATGATGTAATCTTCAAGAAGGAGGGCTGTGAAGTAAGAAAGACAAAAAATGGAAAGTTAATAGCCACTGGACTGAGAACTTCAGGAAATCTGTATACACTTTTAGAAACTGTAGAAGGAACATGCTTGATGGGACAGGAAGATGAAAACTGGCTATGGCACAAGAGGCTTGGGCATATTAGTTTTGACAATCTGCAAAAATCGGTTCAAAAGGAGCGAGTTAGAGATATACCAAACATTGGCAAACCTGTAAATAGCATCTGTGAGTCATGCCAAAAGGGAAAACAAACCAGAGCCACTTTCAAAGCAAAAGAATACTTCACTAGCAAGCCATTAGAACTAATTCACACTGATCTATGTGGACCCATGAGAACTGAAAGCATAAATGGACACAAATATTTTATGCTGTGTATAGATGACTACTCAAGAATGACATGGGTACTATTTCTGAAACTCAAGTCAGAAGCCTTTGAGATGTTTAAAACCTTCAAAAATCTTGTTGAGAATCAATCAGGAAAAAGAATTAAATGCCTAAGATCAGACGGGGGAGGAGAGTTTATCTCCGAAGAATTTGCAGAATACTTGTCAAAAACATGGGATAAGAAGACAGTTTTCAGCGGCTAGGACACCTCGAGCGAGAATGGTGTTGTAGAAAGGAAGAATAGAACGAGTGCAGGAAATGGCAAGGACAATGCTGGCAGAAAACAAAATAGGTGACAGATTTTGGAAAGAGGCAGTTCATACTGCAGTTTACATTCAAAACAGGTGCATGCTTGAGACCACATGAAAGCAAAACACCTTATGAGTTGTGGTTTGGCAGAAAGGCAACAACAAGACATTTCAAAGTATTTGGCGGCAAGTGCTACATAAAACGGATTGAAGATAACCTCGGTAAATTTGAAGATAGAGCTGATGAAGGTATCTTTCTTGGTTACTCAACAAAAAGCAAGGCCTACACATGTTACAACAAGAGGTTGAAGAAAATTGTTGAAAGTGCTTATGTGAAAGTTGATGAAGGTAGAGAACAAGAAACTACTTATCAAGAAAACTACCCTATGTATGAAGAAGTCATTGAAGGTGATGATGAAAAAGAAACAGAGAAGAATCAGAAAATTGATCCAGATGGTGTAAAAACTGAATCTGAAGAAGAAGAAAACAGGAAATTTAAAACAGAGCAACTGGCAGAAAAATCATCCAAGTGAACAGATTATTGGGGATCCCACAGATGGTATTCAGACAAGAAGAACATCAGTGAGGAACTATTCTCTGTTATCTAGTATTGAACCTAAAAATGTTGCTGAAGCAAGCAATGATGAAAGTTGGATGAAGGCAATCAATGAAGAACTAGATCAGATAGAGAAAAACAATACATGGGAATTAGTACCTAGACCAACAAATAAAAACATAATTGGCACTAAATGGGTTTTTAGAAATAAATTGAATGAAGATGGGCGGGGTTGTCGGAAATAAGGCAAGATTGGTATGTAAAGGCTATGCTCGAGGTTGAAGGCATTGATTTTGAAGAAACTTTTGCACCGGTAGCCGGACTAGAGGCAATCGGAATGTTTACGGCATTAGCAGTTCATAAAAACTTCAAAGTATATCAAATGGATGTAAAATCAGCATTTTTGAATGGAAAAGCTGGAAGAAGAGGTTTACATTGAACAACCAGATGGCTTCCAACTTGGTGACAATCCAGATTTTGTTTGCAGGTTAAAGAAAGCTTTATATGGATTAAAACAGGCACCCAGAGCATGGTATGCAAGGCTGGATAATTATCTAATTAAACAAGGGTTTAAGAAAGGTTTGGTGGATAGCAACTTATATGTCAAAACAGAGAAGGGTCATCTTATTGTTCTTGTTGTTTATGTAGATGACATAATATTTGGCAGCAGCATGGATGAATATTGCAAAGACATATCAATTAAAATGAAAAAAGAATTTGAGATGTCAATGATTGGTGAACTTTCTTATTTCTTAGGACTGCAGGTCAATCAAAATGAAAAAGGCATTTTTATTTCTCAAGTTAAATATGTAAAAGAAATGCTGAAAAAGTTCACAATGGAAGACGGTAAACCGGTCAGCACTCCCATGACAACAGTGCGCAAGTTGAGCAAGGATGATAAATCCCAGGATGTAGATCAAACAATGTACGGGTCTATGATTGGAAGCCTCGTTGTATTTAACGACCACTAGACCGAGATATATTACAAGCGGTATGTATGGTTGCAAGATTTCAGGCCAGTCCCAAAGAAACTCATGTAACAATTGTAAAGAGGATCTTCAGATATCTCAAGGGCACTATGGATTATGGGTTGTGGTACCCAAAAGGTAAAGATTTCACTTTGATTGCATATTTCGATGCAGATTGGGCAGGATGTATTGATGACGAAAAGAGCACAAGTGGAGGAGCATTTTATCTTGGAGACAGGTGGTAGCATGGCACGACAAGAAACAAGAATCGGTATCTCTATCCACTGCAGAGGCGAAATACATTGCAGCAACAACATGCTGTACTCAGATATTATGGATGAGACAAACGTTGAAAGATCTTGGTATTCATTTCAAAGAGCCAATTTCAATTAAATGTGATAACACTAGTGCTATCAACATATCCAAGAATCCAGTAATGCATTCAAGAACCAAACATATTGCAATCCGATATCATTTCTTGAAGGATAAAGTTGCGAGAAGGAGAGGTTAAATTGGATTTTGTTCCAACTACGGAGCAAGTAGCTGATATATTCACAAAACCTTTGCCAAAGGAAGTATTTGAATACCTTCGGAAGAAGTTGGGAGTAGTCACACCACCCAAGCACTGACTAGCTATGGGAAACACATTCTCAGGGGGAGCATTCAAACTTTTTAAGTCTGAGAATGTTGTGCATAGACTCAGGGGGAGTCTACAGCAGCCCTTTGGTATTATTGGCAAAGGGGGAGAAGAAATTAAGCAAGGTTGTAGTGTGTTGCCAACAATTCCAAAGGGGGAGATTGTTGAGCAAGGTGCAGCAAAAGAATTGCAAAAGTATTGTCATTGTTGTCAACACAGTCAGATTGATGCAGTTGATGCAGTTCAGAGGTCAGTCAGATCAAGTGCAGAAAGTTTCAAGGAAAACAGAAGTGACCCAGATTCAAAAACTGGCAAAAAGAGACAAGGAAGAAAACTGTCGCGATATCGCGACATGTTTTCTGTCGCGATTTCGCGACATGGTCGAGGAGAGAGAAGGCACACGAAAATGTCACGATTTCGTGACATGTCGAGTTTCACTGAGGAGAGAGAAAATGTGTCGCGATTTCACGACAAGTAAGGAGAGAGAATGCGAGCAAAATGTCACGATTTCGCGACATGTCGAGAGGAGAGAGAAAATGTGTCGCGATTTCACGACAAAAAGTAGGAGAGAGAAAATGCATGAAAATGTCGCGATTTCGCGACATGGAGGAGAGAGAAGATGCAGCAAAGTGTCACGATTTCGCGACATTTGCGAGAGAATGGAAACAAAGGTGTAGCGATATCGCTACATGTTGAAATGAATGGAAACAAAGGTGTAGCGATATTCGCATGATGAAAATACATGGAACTAAGGTGTAGCGATTTCCTACTGTTGAAACAAAGAGAAACTAAGGTGTAGCGATTTCGCTACTGAAAAGAAACTAAGGTGTAGCGATCCTACATTTGAACAAAGAAACTAAGGTGTAGCGATTTCGCTACAAGTCAAAAGTAGAAAAGAAAAATTACAAGTCAAAATTTCTAAAAAGCAAGTGAAAACACAAGGCACAAAGTGTAAAATGTCGCGATTTAGACATGTTCCATATAGATTGGCAAGGAGAGTTGTACGGAAGAGCAAAGTGTCACGATTTCGTGACATGTTCCTTTTTCGTTGCTGCTGGCAAAGAAGAGTGTACGGAAGCTGGAAGTGTCGCGATTTCACGACAGCATTGATGATGACATCAGCAAAGTTGAAAAGTGTCACGATTTCAGAAGGATGAAAAAAAAACGTATTCCGAATGATGATGACTCAAAAGTTGAAAAGTGTCACGATTTCACGACAGGATGAAAGGAAAGCTTCGGAAGCCAAAGCATCACGATTTCGACACTTGAGGATGACGTCAGCAAATGTTCAAAGTGTCGCGATATCGCGACAAGATGCGAGAAAACTTCAAGAGCCAAGCGTCACGATTTCACGACATGCTTAAGGATGACGTCGGCAAAAGTTCAAAGTGTCGCGATATCGCGACATGAGCGGGGAAAAGCTTTCAAAGCCAAAATGGTCATGATTTCGTGACAACATTGAGGTGACATCAGCATAAGTTAAAAGTGTCGCGATATCATGATAGGTAACGATCGGCGAGTAAAACCCGTAGGAGCATGCAAGGTGACACGTGTCGAAAAAGCAAAAATCATGCGACCGATTACATAAAATGTAGCGATGTCGGATCCGATTACACATTGACAAGTGTCGATCATGCATTCGAAAACGTTGCATGTATTCGAAGAATCAAATATAAAGTATCGAAAGGTTTCCGAAAAGTTTTTACTTCGAAGGTCGCACTCATGGAATCGAAGACGTATTTGAAGCATACGAAAGAGCCGAATATGAAGGATCAGAAAAGCTTTCGAAGAATCACATATGGAGTTTTGAAAAAGCATTCGAAAAGCCGTATTCGAAGAAATTGAACAGTCGAAGTGCATGAAACAAAATTGCCGTATTGCATGGTTTCCAAAAGACGTATTGCAGGGTTTCGAACAGTCGAAGTGCATGGAACCGAACAGCCGTATTGCATGGATTCGAACAGTCAGAGTATGTGATTCGATTGCATGCAGGATTGAAAGGTTATAAAAGAATAATCGTACAGAGAAGATTGCTGCTGTTAGAGAGAAATTGTTGTAAAAGGAGGGTTAGAAAAGAATCAAGAGAAAAATAAGCAGAGCCGTGAGAGTGTGTAGAGTTGGGTTAATTGCAGACCAGTCAGGGTCGTGCATGAAGTGAAGACATTTTTATGTCATTCTAAATTGATCAGAATTGCAGTCCAAGTTGGTGCTTGGTACTAGGAGTTGGTGCTCCATCCGTTGCGATGAGAAAATTACAGGGGTTGGTGCTCCTTCCGGTTGGTCTTTGGTAAAGTATTTGTAAAATTGATTTTGCAAAGGCTGGATTTGGATTGGAGTCCAAGCAGTCATTTTTGAGGAGTAGCCAAATTGGTGAACCTCGGTATATTGAGTGTTGTGGTGTGCTCTCTTGTTCAAGTTGTTTTTCAGTTTTCAAGTTCTCTTTATTTCATATTAAATGCTGTAGATATAAAAATTAATAGCTACACTGATTCACCCCCCCCTCTCAGTGTCATTGTGTAATCATCAATTGGTATCAGAGCAAGGTTCCTTGTACAAGCTTAATCAGCTAAGGAGATCTTGGAAGAAACAATGGCAGGTGGTGAAGGATTTTCATCCAACAAAGCTCCCTTATTTGATGGAACAAATTACACCTTCGGAAACTCGGAATGCAAACATATCCGAGTGCATTGGGATATGATATTTGGGATTACGTAGATAGTGGATACACGGCACCCACTACCCCTCCAACAGATATCTGCTGAGAAAAAGAAATTTGAAAACAACTCCAAAGCTAAGAATGCCATAATGTGTGGGCTTGTTGACGGTGAAGCGATAAGAGTCATGAGTTGTAAATCAGCAAAAGACATGTGGGATAAAGCGAAGAGCATCCATGAAGGAGACAGTAAGATTAAGGAAGCAAAGCCGCAAACTCATCGAGCACGGTTCGAAGCACCGCAAATGAATGAAGATGAAAACATAGAGACTTATATCGTTGAGAGTCAACGGAATTATTAATGCAATCGAGAGGACTCGGTGAAGAAATTGATGATGCGAGTTGTTGTGAAAAAGGTTCTCGGAACACTTCACAAAAGATTTAACTCCAAAGTCTCTGCAATAGAAGAGGCAAAAGATCTAAACAACTTCGGCATGGATGAGTTGCATGGTTCCCCGACAGACATATGAAATGAGAATAGGACAAACCAAGTCTACAGACAGAGAAGCGACTTTTAAAGCACACAAGAATGTAAAAGCTCGAACATGAATCCGAGGATGAAGGAACACTTGGATGAAACGGAAGCCAATTTTGTTCGAAAACTCACAAAAGGAAAAGGAAAATATAGAGGGAAGCTACCTTTTAAATGCTTCAATTGTGGAGGAGTCGGTCATTTTGCAGCCAAATGTCCAATGCGGGGAGAGAACCAAAAATGGTGAAGGTTCACACCAAGAAAAAGGTGACTGGAAGAAGAAACAAAATTTTAGAAAGAACAACTTCAAGAAGAAAAGCTTCATAACCAAGAATGTCGGCGAGTTCGAAGAAAGCACGGATGAGGAGTCCGAAGAAGAAGGAGGTGAAGCTCTGTTCATGGCACTTGAAGAAGAAAGAACGAGAGGAAAATCGGGAAGGTGATGAAAATTCCAAGGATGAAGCTGAAGTGTATTTGGAAGGAGAATTGGTTGCTTTGCACTTGAAGAGTTGAGTGCGAGAAAGGAAGAAGAATAAAAAATTTTCAAAGAAATTAGAGAATGCCACGGACATAATAAACAATCTGAAAATACGAGACGAGAGGAATTCAAGAAAATGTCTGAAGTTCTTGATGAACAATTAAGCTGTAAAGGCAGGTTGAATGCGGCAAGCTAGAGGAAGACATTGTTAAGTTAAGGATGCGGTTAGAGGAGATGAATAGAAAATTGAACTGTTTTCATAAGTTTGAAGAAAGTACTTGTAAAGTCTGGATAAAATGTTAAATAACCAAAGGCCTTACGGCATCAAATTTGGTTTAGGCTTTGATGAAGGAGAATCTTCAAAGGATTCAAAGAACTTGAATATAGAACCCATAAAGAAAGAAGAAAAGATCGGGGTTGAACCAGGAAAAACAAAATCATGCAAAAGAAAACAATAATGCCGGATTCAAGAAGAATACTTGACAAAGATGGATTCACAAAAGTCACACATCCGAGGAGGAGAAGAGTCATGGCTCCTACTTCAAAGCGGCAAAGACCGGCACCCGGGTTTAATCATGCATTTTTTGGTTATTGTTTTAAATGCAATGCTTATGGCCATAAGATTTCAGATTGCGGGCATAATGTATCTCAAAGGAATTTTACCAGCAGAAATGTTTTTTCTCCTTTAATGAATTATGCGGTTGAATGTTATAATTGTCATAATTTTGGACATATTGCTAGAAGCTATGAAGCACTTTTGCATCAAATAATTATCAGGGTAGAAAATCTCAGCCAAGTGGGTTGAAACAAAACCAGAAATTTCTTGAAAAACAGGCACATGCTAATGAAAGGACAAAGGCAAAACAAGTAGCAAAATATGCTATCAAACCAGAATGGAAAGAAAAGGAATCTTTGATTGTCCAGACTGCTTTTAAAGCTCAGAACAAATCAGCACCTTGGATACTTGACAGTGGTTGTTCCAGGCACATGACAGGTGACAAGCAAAAGTTTGAGAATTTACAGAATTATGAAGGTGGTTCTGTGAAATTTGGAAATAATGATGGAGCAAAGATTGTTGGAAAGGGATCAGTCAAGATCGGTGATGGCAATATAAAATCAAAAGAAGTCTTGTTTGTAATTGGCCTCAAGCATAACTTGCTAAGTGTAAGTCAAATATGTGACGGAGGTCATGATGTAATCTTCAAGAAGGAGGGTTGTGAAGTAAGAAAGACAAAAAATGGAAAGTTAATAGCCACTGGGTGAGAACTTCAGGAAATCTGTATACACTTTCGAAACTATAGAAGGAACATGCTTGATTGGACGAGGAAGATGAAAAGTGGCTATGGCACAAGAGGCTTGGGCATATTAGTTTTGACAATCCGGCAAAAATCAGTTCAAAAGGAGCGATTAGAGATATACCAAACATTGGCAAACATGTAAATAGCATCTGTGAGTCATGCCAAAAGGGAAAACAAACCAGAGCCACTTTCAAAGCAAAAGAATACTTCACTAGCAAGCCATTAGAACTAATTCACACTGATCTATGTGGACCCATGAGAACTGAAAGCATAAATGGACACAAATATTTTATGCTGTGTATAGATGACTACTCAAGAATGACATGGGTACTATTTTTGAAACTCAAGTCAGAAGCCTTTGAGATGTTTAAAACCTTCAAAAATCTTGTTGAGAATCAATCAGGAAAAAGAATTAAATGCCTAAGATCAGACAGGGGAGGAGAGTTTATCTCCGAAGAATTTGCAGAATACTGTCAAAAACATGGGATAAGAAGACAGTTTTCAGCAGCTAGGACACCTCGGTGAGAATGGTGTTGTAGAAAGGAAGAATAGAACGGTGCAGGAAATGGCAAGGACAATGCTTGCGAGAAAACAAAATAGTCGACAGATTTTGGAAAGAGGCGGTTCATACTGCAGTTTACATTCAAAACGAGGTGCATCCTTGAGACCACATGAAAGCAAAACACCTTATGAGTTGTGGTTTGGCAGAAAGGCAACAACAAGACATTTCAAAGTATTTGGCAGCAAGTGCTACATAAAACGGATTGAAGATAACCTCGGTAAATTTGAAGATAGAGGTGATGAAGGTATCTTTCTTGGTTACTCAACAAAAAGCAAGGCATACACATGTTACAACAAGAGGTTGAAGAAAATTGTTGAAAGTGCTTATGTGAAAGTTGATGAAGGTAGAGAACAAGAAACTACTTATCAAGAAAACTACCCTATGTATGAAGAAGTCATTGAAGGTGATGATGAAAAAGAAACGAGAGAAGAATCGAGAAAATTGATCCAGATGGTGTAAAAACTGAATCTGAAGAAGAAGAAAATAGGAAATTTAAAACAGGCAACTGGCAGAAAAATCATCCAAGTGAACAGATTATTGGGGATCCCACAGATGGTATTCAGACAAGAAGAACAGCAGTGAGGAACTATTCTCTGTTATCTAGTATTGAACCTAAAAATGTTGCTGAAGCAAGCACTGATGAAAGTTGGATGAAGGCAATCAATGAAGAACTAGATCAGATAGAGAAAAACAATACCTGGGAATTAGTACCTAGACCAACAAATAAAAACATAATTGGCACTAAATGGGTTTTTAGAAATAAATTGAATGAAGATGGGCGGGGTTGTCGGAAATAAGGCAAGATTGGTATGTAAAGGCTATGCTCGGGTTGAAGGCATTGATTTTGAAGAAACTTTTGCACCGGTAGCAAGACTAGAGGCAATCAGAATGTTTACGGCATTAGCGGTTCATAAAAACTTCAAAGTATATCAAATGGATGTAAAATCAGCATTTTTGAATGGAAAAGCTGGAAGAAGAGGTTTACATTGAACAACCGGATGGCTTCCAACTTGGTGACAATCCAGATTTTGTTTGCGGGGTTAAAGAAAGCTTTATATGGATTAAAACAGGCACCCAGAGCATGGTATGCAAGGTTGGATAATTATCTAATTAAACAAGGGTTTAAGAAAGGTTTGGTGGATAGCAACTTATATGTCAAAACAGAGAAGGGTCATCTTATTGTTCTTGTTGTTTATGTAGATGACATAATATTTGGCAGTAGCATGGATGAATATTGCAAAGACATATCAATTAAAATGAAAAAAGAATTTGAGATGTCAATGATTGGTGAACTTTCTTATTTCTTAGGACTGCAGGTCAATCAAAATGAAAAAGGCATTTTTATTTCTCAAGTTAAATATGTAAAAGAAATGCTGAAAAAGTTCACAATGGAAGACGATGAACCGGTCGAGCACTCCCATGACAACGAGTGCCAAGTTGAGCAAGGATGATAAATCCCCGGATGTAGATCAAACAATGTACGGGTCTATGATTGGAAGCCTCTTTGTATTTAACGACCACTAGACCAGATATATTACAAGCAGTATGTATGGTTGCAAGATTTCGGGCCAGTCCCAAAGAAACTCATGTAACAGCTGTAAAGAGGATCTTCGGATATCTCAAGGGCACTATGGATTATGGGTTGTGGTACCCAAAAGGTAAAGATTTCACTTTGATTGCATATTTCGATGCAGATTGGGCAGGATGTATTGATGACAGAAAGAGCACAAGTGGAGGAGCATTTTATCTTGGAGACAGGCTGGTAGCATGGCACGGCAAGAAACAAGAATCGGTATCTCTATCCACTGCAGAGGCGAGAATACATTGCGAGCAACAACATGTTGTACTCGGATATTATGGATGAGACAAACGTTGAAAGATCTTGGTATTCATTTCAAAGAGCCAATTTCAATTAAATGTGATAACACTAGTGCTATCAACATATCCAAGAATCCAGATATGCATTCAAGAACCAAACATATTGCAATCCGATATCATTTCTTGAAGGATAAAGTTGCGGAAGGAGAGGTTAAATTGGATTTTGTTCCAACTACAGAGCAAGTAGCTGATATATTCACAAAACCTTTGCCAAAGGAAGTATTTGAATACCTTCGGAAGAATTGGGAGTAGTCACACCACCCAAGCACTGACTAGCTATGGGAAACACATTCTCAGGGGGAGCATTCAAACTTTTTAAGTCTGAGAATGTTGTGCATAGACTCAGGGGGAGTCTACAGTAGCCCTTTGGTATTATTGGCAAAGGGGGAGAAGAAATTAAGCAAGGTTGCAGTGTGTTGCCAACAATTCCAAAGGGGGAGATTGTTGAGCAAGGTGCAGCAAAAGAATTGCAAAAGTATTGTCATTGTTGTCAACACAATCAGATTGATGCGATTGATGCGGTTCGGAGGTCGATCGGATCAAGTGCGAGAAAGTTTCAAGGAAAACAGAGAGGTGACCCAGATTCGAGAAAGCGGCAAAAAGAGACAAGGAAGAAAAGCGTCGCGATATCGCGATATGTTTTGTCGCGATTTCGTGACATGGTCGAGGAGAGAGAAGCACGAAAATGTCGCGATTCGACATGTGATAAGAGAGAGAAAAGTGTCGCGATTTCGCGACAAGAGAGAGAAGGCGCGCCGAAAATGTCGCGATTTCGTGACATGTCGAGTTTTCGTTGAGGAGAGAGAAAATGTGTCACGATTTCACGACAAAAAGTAGGAGAGAGAAAATGCACGCCAAATTGTCGCGATTTCGTGACATGGACGAGGAGAGAGAAGATGCGAGCAAAACTATCACGATTTCGTGACATGCTGGCAGAGAAGGAAACAAAGGTGTAGCGATATCGCTACATGTTGAAATGAATGGAAACAAAGGTGTAGCGATATCGTTGCATGATGAAAATACATGGAACTAAGGTGTAGCGATTTCGCTACATGTTGAAACAAGAGGAAACTAAGGTGTAGCGATTTCGCTACAAGTTGAAACAAAGAGAAACTAAGGTGTAGCGATGTCGCTACATGTTGAAACAAAGGAAACTAAGGTGTAGCGATTTCGCTACTAGTCAAAAGTGTAGCAAGATGCAACAATGATATTACAAGTCAAAATTTCATGAAAGAGGCAAGTGAAAAGCACAAGGCACAAAGTTGTAGCGATTTCGCCATTGCATGAGAAGAGCGTACGAAGCGAAGCGTCGCGATTTCGCGACAAGAGGATGATGAGTCGGAAGAGAAAGTGTCGCGATTTCATGACATGTTCCATTTTAGAGTTGGCAAGGAGAGTTGTACGGAAGAGCAAAGTGTCACGATTTAGTGACATGTTCCTTTTTGGTTGGCAAAGAAGAGTTGTACGGAAGACGAAAGTGTCACGATTTCACGAGAGAGGAAGGAAGGCTGGAGAAAGCGTCAGATTTCGACGATGATGACGTCGACAAAGTTGAAAAGTGTCACGATTTCACGACAGGATGAAGGAAAGTTGGGAAAGCGTCGCGATTTCGACGACTTGAGGATGACGTACGCAAATGTTCAAAGTGTCGCGATATCATGACAAGATCGAGGAAAGCTTCCAGGAGCCAAAGCGGTCGATGATTTTCGCTGACATGCTTAAGGATGACGTCAGCAAAAGTTCTAAGTGTCGCGATATCACGACATGAGCGAGGGAAAAGCTTTCAAGGCCAAAATGGTCACGATTTCATGACAACCTTTAGGGTGACGTCAGCATAAGTTAAAAGTGTCGCGATATCGCGAAGGTAACGATCGCGAGGTAAAACCCGAGGAGCATGCAAGGTGACACGTGTCGAAAAAGAAGGAAAATCATGCGACCGATTACGTAAAATGTAGCGATGTCGAATCACGATTCTGATTGACAAGTGTCAGTCATGCATTCGAACAGCCGTTTGCATGTATTAGAAGAATCAAATTTAAAGTATCGAAAGTTTGAAAAGTCTTTTTAAAGCCTTCGAAGGTCGCACTCATGGAATCGAACGGACGTATTTGAAGCATACGGAAAAGCCGAACATGAAGAATCGAAAAGCTTTCGAAGAATCACATATGGATTTGAAAAAGCATTCAAAAACCGTATTCGAAGAAATTGACTCAAAGTGCATGAAACAAAATTCCTTTGATGGTTTCCAAAGACGTATTGCGGGGTTTCGAACGGTCGAAGTGCATGGAACGAACAGCCATATTGCATGGATTCGAACAGTCAGAGTATGTGATTCGATTGCATGCAGAATTGAAAGGTTATAAAAGAATAATCATACAGAGAAGATGTTGTTGCTGTTAGAGAGAAATTGTTGTAAAAGGAGAGTTAGAAAATAATCAAGAGAAAAATAAGCGAGCCGTGAGAGTGTGCAGAGTTGGGTTAATTGCAGACCAGTCAGGGTCGTGCATAAAGTGAAGACATTTTTATGTCATTCTAAATTTATCAGAATTGCAGTCCAAGTTGGTGCTTGGTACTAGGAGTTGGTGCTCCATCTGTTGCAGCAGAAAATTACAGGGGTTGGTGCTCCTTCCAGTTGGTCTGGTAAAGTGTTTGTAAAATTGATTTTGCAAAGACTGGATTTGGATTGGAGTCCAAGCGGTCATTTTTGAGGAGTAGCCAAATTGGTGAACCTCGGTATATTGAGTGTTGTGGTGTGCTCTCTTGTTCAAGTTGTTTTTCAGTTGTCAAGTTCTCTTTATTTCATATTAAATGCTGTAGATATAAAAATTAATAGCTACACTGATTCACCCCCCCCTCTCAGTGTCATTGTGTAATCATCAATTGGTATCAGAGCAAGGTTCCTTGTACAAGCTTAATCAGCTAAGGAGATCTTGGAAGAAACAATGGCGGGGTGGTGAAGGATTTTCATCCAACAAAGCTCCCTTATTTGATGGAACAAATTACACCTTCGGAAACTCGAGAATGCAAACATATCCGAGTGCATTGGGATACGATATTTGGGATTCCGTAGATAGTGGATACACAGCACCCACTACCCCTCCAACGAGATCTGCTTGAGAAAAAGAAATTTGAAAACAACTCCAAAGCTAAGAATGCCATAATGTGTGGGCTTGTTGACGGTGAAGCGATAAGAGTCATGAGTTGTAAATCAGCAAAGGACATGTGGGATAAACTGAAGAGCATCCATGAAGGAGACGAGTAAGATTAAGGAAGCAAAGCTGCAAACTCATCGAGCACGGTTCGAAGCACCTGCAAATGAAGGAAGATGAAAACATAGAAATTTATGAGAGTCAACGGAATTATTAATGCAATCGAGAGGACTTGGTGAAGAAATTGATGATGCGAGTTGTTGTGAAAAAGGTTCTCGAAACACTTCACAAAAGATTTAACTCCAAAGTCTCTGCAATAGAAGAGGCAAAAGATCTAAACAACTTCAGCATGGATGAGTTGCATGGTTCCCTGACGACATATGAAATGAGAATAGGACAAACCAAGTCTACGAGACAGAGAAGCGACTTTTAAAGCACACAAGAATGTAAAAGCTGAACATGAATATGAGGATGAAGGAACACTGGATGAAACAGAAGCCAATTTTGTTCGAAAACTCACAAAAGGAAAAGGAAAATATAGAGGGAAGCTACCTTTTAAATGCTTCAATTGTGGAGGAGTCGGTCATTTTGCAGCCAAATGTCCAATGCGGGGAGAGAACCAAAAATGGTGAAGGTTCACACCAAGAAAAAGGTGACTGGAAGAAGAAACAAAATTTTAGAAAGAACAACTTCAAGAAGAAAAGCTTCATAACCAAGAATGTCGGCGAGTTCGAAGAAAGCACGGATGAGGAGTCCGAAGAAGAAGGAGGTGAAGCTCTGTTCATGGCACTTGAAGAAGAAAGAACGAGAGGAAAATCGGGAAGGTGATGAAAATTCCAAGGATGAAGCTGAAGTGTATTTGGAAGGAGAATTGGTTGCTTGCACTTGAAGAGTTGAGTGCGAGAAAGGAAGAAGAATAAAAATTTTTCAAAGAAATTAGAGAATGCCACGGACATAATAAACAATCTGAAAATACGAGACGAGAGGAATTCAAGAAAATGTCCGAAGTTCTTGATGAACAATTAAGCTGTAAAGACAGGTTGAATGCGGCAAGCTAGAGGAAGACATTGTTAAGTTAAGGATGCGGTTAGAGGAGATGAATAGAAAATTGAACTATTTTCATAAGTTTGAAGAAAGTATTGTAAAGCTGGATAAAATGTTAAATAACCAAAGGCCTTATGGCATCAAATTTGGTTTAGGCTTTGATGAAGGAGAATCTTCAAAGGATTCAAAGAACTTGAATATAGAACCCACAAAGAAAGAAGAAAAGATCAGGGTTGAACCAGAAAAACAAAATAATGCAAAAGAAAACAATAATGCCAGATTCAAGAAGAATACTGACAAAGATGGATTCACAAAAGTCACACATCCGAGGAGGAGAAGAGTCATGGCTCCTACTTCAAGCTGGCAAAGACCGGCACCCGGGTTTAATCATGCATTTTATGGTTATTGTTTTAAATGCAATGCTTATGGCCATAAGATTTCAGATTGCGGGCATAATGTATCTCAAAGGAATTTTACCAGCAGAAATGTTTTTTCTCCTTTAATGAATTATGCGGTTGAATGTTATAATTGTCATAATTTTGGACATATTGCTAGAAAGTACAGAAGCACTTTTGCATCAAATAATTATCGGGGTAGAAAATATCGGCCAAGTGGGTTGAAACAAAACCAGAAATTTCTTGAAAAACAGGCACATGCTAATGAAAGGACAAAGGCAAAACAAGTAGCAAAATCTGCTATCAAACCAGAATGGAAAGAAAAGGAATCTTTGATTGTCCAGACTGCTTTTAAAGCTCAGAACAAATCAGCACCTTGGATACTTGACAGTGGTTGTTCCGAGTCACATGACGAGGTGACAAGCAAAAGTTTGAGAATTTACGGAATTATGAAGGTGGTTCTGTGAAATTTGGAAATAATGATGGAGCAAAGATTGTTGGAAAGGGATCAGTCAAGATCGGTGATGGCAATATAAAATCAAAAGAAGTCTTGTTTGTAATTGGCATGAAGCATAACTTGCTAAGTGTAAGTCAAATATGTGACAGAGGTCATGATGTAATCTTCAAGAAGGAGGGCTGTGAAGTAAGAAAGACAAAAAATGGAAAGTTAATAGCCACTTGACTGAGAACTTCAGGAAATCTGTATACACTTTTAGAAACTACAGAAGGAACATGTTTGATGGGACAGGGAAGATGAAAAGCGGCTATGGCACAAGAGGCTTGGGCATATTAGTTTTGACAATCGGCAAAAATCGGTTCAAAAGAGCGATTAGAGATATACCAAACATTGGCAAACCTGTAAATAGCATCTGTGAGTCATGCCAAAAGGGAAAACAAACCAGAGCCACTTTCAAAGCAAAAGAATACTTCACTAGCAAGCCATTAGAACTAATTCACACTGATCTATGTGGACCCATGAGAACTGAAAGCATAAATGGACACAAATATTTTATGCTATGTATAGATGACTACTCAAGAATGACATGGGTACTATTTTTTGAAACTCAAGTCGGGAAGCCTTTGAAATGTTTAAAACCTTCAAAAATCTTGTTGAGAATCAATCGGGAAAAAGAATTAAATGCCTAAGATCGAGACGGGGGAGGAGAGTTTATCTCCGAAGAATTTGCGAGAATCTTGTCAAAAACATGGGATAAGAAGACAGTTTTCAGCGGCTAGGACACCTCGACGAGAATGGTGTTGTAGAAAGGAAGAATAGAACGAGTGCGAGGAAATGGCAAGGACAATGCTTGCGAGAAAACAAAATAGTCGACGATTTTGGAAAGAGGCGAGTTCATACTGCAGTTTACATTCAAAACGAGGTGCATCCTTGAGACCACATGAAAGCAAAACAACTTATGAGTTGTGGTTTGGCAGAAAGGCAACAACAAGACATTTCAAAGTATTTGGCAGCAAGTGCTACATAAAACGGACTGAAGATAACCTCGGTAAATTTGAAGATAGAGCTGATGAAGGTATCTTTCTCGGTTACTCAACAAAAAGCAAGGCATACACATGTTACAACAAGAAGTTGAAGAAAATTGTTGAAAGTGCTGATGTAAAAGTTGATGAAGGTAGAGAACAAGAAACTACTTATCAAGAAAACTACCCTATGTATGAAGAAGTCATTGAAGGTGATGATGAAAAAGAAACAGAGAAGAATCGAGAAAATTGATCCGGATAGTGTAAAAGCCGAATCGAAGAAGAAGAAAACAGGAAATTTAAAACAGGCAAGCGGCGAGAAAAATCATCCAAGTGAGCAGATTATTGGGGATCCCACAGATGGTATTCAAACAAGAAGAACAGCGGTGAGGAACTATTCTCGTTATCTAGTATTGAACCTAAAAATGTTGCTTGAAGCAAGCAACGATGAAAGTTGGATGAAGGCAATCAATGAAGAACTAGATCAGATAGAGAAAAACAATACATGGGAATTAGTACCTAGACCAACAAATAAAAACATAATTGGCACTAAATGGGTTTTTAGATATAAATTTAATGTAGATGGGCGGGTTGTCGGAAATAAGGCAAGATTGGTATGTAAAGGCTATGCTCGGGTTGAAGGCATTGATTTTGAAGAAACTTTTGCACCGGTAGCGGACTAGAGGCAATCGGGATGTTTACGGCATTAGCGAGTTCATAAAAACTTCAAAGTATATCAAATGGATGTAAAATCAGCATTTTTGAATGGAAAAGCTGGAAGAAGAGGTTTACATTGAACAACCCGATGGCTTCCAACTTGGTGAAAATCCAGATTTTGTTTGCAGGTTAAAGAAAGCTTTATATGGATTAAAACAGGCACCCAGAGCATGGTATGCAAGGCTGGATAATTATCTAATTAAACAAGGGTTTAAGAAAGGTTTGGTGGATAGCAACTTATATGTCAAAACAGAGAAGGGTCATCTTATTGTTCTTGTTGTTTATGTAGATGACATAATATTTGGCAGCGGCATGGATGAATATTGCAAAGACATATCAATTAAAATGAAAAAATAATTTGAGATGTCAATGATTGGTGAACTTTCTTATTTCTTAGGATTGCGAGGTCAATCAAAATGAAAAAGGCATTTTTATTTCTCAAGTTAAATATGTAAAAGAAATGCTGAAAAAGTTCACAATGGAAGACGATAAACCGGTCGGCACTCCCATGACAACGAGTTGCAAGTTGAGCAAGGATGATAAATCCCAGGATGTAGATCAAACAATGTACGGGTCTATGATTGGAAGCCTGCTTGTATTTAACGACCACTAGACCGAGATATATTACAAGCGGTATGTATGGTTGCAAGATTTCAGGCCAGTCCCAAAGAAACTCATGTAACAGCTATAAAGAGGATTTTTAGATATCTCAAGGGCACTATGGATTATGGGTTGTGGTACCCAAAAGGTAAAGATTTCACTTTGATTGCATATTTTGATGCAGATTGGGCGAGGATGTATTGATGACGGAAAGAGCACAAGTGGAGGAGCATTTTATCTTGGTGACAGGTGGTAGCATGGCACGACAAGAAACAAGAATCGGTATCTCTATCCACTGCAGAGGCAGAATACATTGCAGCAACAACATGCTGTACTCAGATATTATGGATGAGACAAACGTTGAAAGATCTTGGTATTCATTTCAATGAACCAATTTCAATTAAATGTGATAACACTAGTGCTATCAACATATCCAAGAATCCAGTAATGCATTCAAGAACCAAACATATTGCAATCCGATATCATTTCTTGAAGGATAAAGTTGCGAGAAGGAGAGGTTAAATTGGATTTTGTTCCAACTACGGAGCAAGTAGCTGATATATTCACAAAACCTTTGCCAAAGGAAGTATTTGAATACCTTCGGAAGAAGTTGGGAGTAGTCACACCACCCAAGCACTGACTAGCTATGGGAAACACATTCTCAGGGGGAGCATTCAAACTTTTTAAGTATGAGAATGTTGTGCATAGACTCGGGGAGTCTACGACGACCCTTTGGTATTATTGGCAAAGGGGGAGAAGAAATTAAGCAAGGTTGCGGTGTGTTGCCAACAATTCCAAAGGGGAGATTGTTGAGCAAGGTGCAGCAAAAGAATTGCAAAAGTATTGTCATTGTTGTCAACACAGTCAGATTGATGCGGTTGATGCAGTTCAGAGGTCAGTCAGATCAAGTGCAGAAAGTTTCAAGGAAAACAGAAGTGACCCAGATTCAAAACTGGCAAAAAGAGACAAGGAAGAAAACGTCGCGATATCGCGACATGTTTTCGTCACGATTTCGCGACATGGTCGAGGAGAGAGAAGGCGCAGCCGAAAATGTCGCGATTTCGTGACATGTCGAGTTAAAGAAAAAGACGTGACAGAAGAGGAGAGAAAATGTGTCGCGATTTCCGACAAAAAGCAGGAGAGAGAAAATGCACGCCAAATTGTCGCGATTTCGTGACATGGGAGAGAGAGAAGATGCGAGCAAAGCGTCGCGATTTCGCGACATCTTGCGAGAGAAGGAAACAAAGGTGTAGCGATATCGCTACATGTTGAAATGAATGGAAACAAAGGTGTAGCGATATCGTTGCATGATGAAAATACATGGAACTAAGGTGTAGCGATTTCGCTACATGTTGAAACAAAGAGAAACTAAGGTGTAGCGATTTCGCTACATGTTGAAACAAAGAGAAACTAAGGTGTAGCGATGGCGCTACATGTTGAAACAAAGGGAAACTAAGGTGTAGCGATTTCGCTACTAGTCAAAAGTGTAGAATTGAAAGATGCAGCAATGATATTACAAGTCAAAATTTCATGAAAAGAGGCAAGGTAAAAGCACAAGGCACAAAGTTGTAGCGATTTCGCTACTGCATGGAGAAGAGCGTACGGAAGCCAGAAGCGTCGCGATTTCGCGACAAGAAGATTGATGACGTCGGAAGAGAAAGTGTCACGATTTCATGACATGTTCCATTTTCGTTGGAGTTGGCAAGGAGAGTTGTACGGAAGAACAAAGTGTCACGATTTCGTGACATGTTCCATTTTTGCTGGAGTTGGCAAGGAGAGTTGTACGGAAGAGCAAAGTGTCACGATTTCACGACAAGTAAGAGCGCAAAGGAAAGTGTCCATGGAAAGGAGAAAGTTGTCACGATTTCGCGACAATCGATGATGACGTCGACAAAGTTGAAAAGTGTCACGATTTCGAGACGAGGATGAAAGGAAAGCTTGGAAGCGAAAGCGTCGCGATTTCGCGACACTTGAGGATGACGTCAGCAAAATGTTCAAAAGTGTCGCGATATCACGACAAGATGCGAGGAAAGCTTCCAAGAGCCAAAACGGTCACGATTTCGCGACATGCTTAAGGATGATGTCAGCAAAAGTTCTAAGTGTCGCGATATCGCGACATGAGCAGAAGAAAAGCTTTCAAGGCCAAAATGGTCACGATTTCATGACAACCTTCAGGGTGACGTCAGCATAAGTTAAAAGTGTCGCGATATCATGACAGGTAACAGTCTCAGCGAGGTAAAACCCGCAGGAGCATGCAAGGTGACACGTGTCGAAAAAGCAGACAGGAAAATCATGCGACGATTACGTAAAATGTAGCGATGTCGGATCTCGATTACTGATTGACAAGTGTCAGTCATGCATTCGAACAGTCGTTTGCATGTATTCGAAGAATCAAATTTAAAGTATCGAAATTTAAAAGTATTTTCGAAGGTCGCACTCATGGAATCGAAAGACGTATTTGAAGCATACGAAAAATCCGAACATGAAGAATCGAAAAGCTTTCGAAGAATCACATATGGAATTTGAAAAAGCATTGAAAAGCCATATTCAAGAAATTGAACAGTCAAAGTGCATGAAACAAAATTGCCGTACTGCATGGTTTCAAAAGACGTATTGCAGGGTTTCGAACAGTCGAAGTGCATGGAACCGAACAGCCGTATTGCATGGATTCGAACAGTCAGAGTATGTGATTCGATTGCATGCAGGATTGAAAGGTTATAAAAGAATAATCGTACGAGAGAAGATGTTGCTCATTGTTAGAGAGAAATTGCTGTAAAAGGAGAGTTAGAAAAGAATCAAGAGAAAAATAAGCGAGCCGTGAGAGTGTGCAGAGTTGGGTTAATTGCGGACCGGTCGGGGTCGTGCATAAAGTGAAGACATTTTTATGTCATTCTAAATTTATCGAAATTGCAGTCCAAGTTGGTGCTTGGTACTAGGAGTTGGTGCTCCATCCGTTGCGAGAAAATTACGGGGGTTGGTGCTCCTTCCGGTTGGTCCCTGGTAAAGTGTTTGTAAAATTGATTTTGCAAAGACTGGATTTGGATTGGAGTCCAAGTAGTCATTTTTGAGGAGTAGCCAAATTGGTGAACCTCGGTATATTGAGTGTTGTGGTGTGCTCTCTTGTTCAAGTTGTTTTTTAGTTGTCAAGTTCTCTTTATTTCATATTAAATGTTGTAGATATAAAAATTAATAGCTACACTGATTCACCCCCCCCTCTCAGTGTCATTGTGTAATCATCAATTGGTATCAGAGCAAGGTTCCTTGTACAAGCTTAATCAACTAAGGAGATCTTGGAAGAAACAATGGCAGGTGGTGAAGGATTTTCATCCAACAAAGCTCCCTTATTTGATGGAACAAATTACACCTTCTAGAAACTCAGAATGCAAACATATCTGAGTGCATTGGGATATGATATTTGGGATTCTATAGATAGTGGATACACAGCACCCACTACCCCTCCAACAGATACTTCTGAGAAAAAGAAATTTGAAAACAACTCCAAAGCTAAGAATGCCATAATGTGTGGGCTTGTTGACAGTGAACTGATAAGAGTCATGAGTTGTAAATCAGCAAAGGACATGTGGGATAAACTAAAGAGCATCCATGAAGGAGACAGTAAGATTAAGGAAGCAAAACTGCAAACTCATCGAGCACAGTTCGAAGCACTGCAAATGAAGGAAGATGAAAACATAGAAATTTATATGTTGAGAGTCAACGGAATTATTAATGCAATCAGAGGACTTGGTGAAGAAATTGATGATGCAGTTGTTGTGAAAAAGGTTCTCAGAACACTTCACAAAAGATTTAACTCCAAAGTCTCTGCAATAGAAGAGGCAAAAGATCTAAACAACTTCAGCATGGATGAGTTGCATGGTTCCCCGACGACATATGAAATGAGAATAGGACAAACCAAGTCTACGAGACAGAGAAGCGACTTTTAAAGCACACAAGAATGTAAAAGTCGAACATGAATCCGAGGATGAAGGAACACTTGGATGAAACAGAAGCCAATTTTGTTCGAAAACTCACAAAAGGAAAAGGAAAATATAGAGGGAAGCTACCTTTTAAATGCTTCAATTATGGAGGAGTCGGTCATTTTGCGACCAAATGTCCAATGCAGGAGAAAACCAAAAATGGTGAAGGTTCACACCAAGAAAAAGGTGACTGGAAGAAGAAACAAAATTTCAGAAAGAACAACTTCAAGAAGAAAAGCTTCATAACCAAGAATGTCAGCAGTTCTGAAGAAAGCACAGATGAGGAGTCTAAAGAAGAAGGAGGTGAAGCTCTGTTCATGGCACTTGAAGAAGAAAGAACAGAGGAAAATCAGGAAGGTGATGAAAATTCCAAGGATGAAGCTGAAGTGTATTTGGAAGGAGAATTGGTTGCTGCACTTGAAGAGTTGAGTGTAGAAAGGAAGAAGAATAAAATTTTTCAAAGAAATTAGAGAATGCCACAGACATAATAAACAATCTAAAAATACAGACAGAGGAATTCAAGAAAATGTCTGAATTTCTTGATGAACAATTAACTGTAAAGACAGTTGAATGCGGCAAGCTAGAGGAAGACATTGTTAAGTTAAGGATGCAGTTAGAGGAGATGAATAGAAAATTGAACTGTTTTCATAAGTTTGAAGAAAGTACTGTAAAGTCTGGATAAAATGTTAAATAACCAAAGGCCTTCTGGCATCAAATTTGGTTTAGGCTTTGATGAAGGAGAATCTTCAAAGGATTCAAAGAACTTGAATATAGAACCCATAAAGAAAGAAGAAAAGATCGGGGTTGAACCAAAAAAACAAAATCATGCAAAAGAAAACAATAATGCCAGATTCAAGAAGAATACCGACAAAGATGGATTCACAAAAGTCACACATCCGAGGAGGAGAAGAGTCATGGCTCCTACTTCAAACTGGCAAAGACTGGCACCCAGGTTTAATCATGCATTTTCTAGTTATTGTTTTAAATGCAATGCTTATGGCCATAAGATTTCAGATTGCAGGAATAATGTATCTCAAAGGAATTTTACCAGAAGAAATGTTTTTTCTCCTTTAATGAATTATGCAGTTGAATGTTATAATTGTCATAATTTTGGACATATTGCTAGAAAGTACAGAAGCACTTTTGCATCAAATAATTATCGGGGTAGAAAATCTCAGCCAAGTGGGTTGAAACAAAACCAGAAATTTCTTGAAAAACAGACACATGCTAATGAAAGGACAAAGGCAAAACAAATAGCAAAATCTGCTATCAAACCAGAATGGAAAGAAAAGGGATCTTTGATTGTCCATACTGCTTTTAAAGCTCAGAACAAATCAACACCTTGGATACTTGGCAGTGGTTGTTCTAGTCACATGACAGGTGACAAGCAAAAGTTTGAGAATTTACAGAATTATGAAGGTGGTTATGTGAAATTTGGAAATAATGATGGAGCAAATATTGTTGGAAAGGGATCAGTCAAGATCAGTGATGGCAATATAAAATCAAAAGAAGTCTTGTTTGTAATTGGCCTGAAGCATAACTTGCTAAGTGTAAGTCAAATATGTGACAGAGGTCATGATGTAATCTTCAAGAAGGAGGGCTGTGAAGTAAGAAAGACAAAAAATGGAAAGTTAATAGCCACTGGATTGAGAAATTCTAGGAAATCATGTATACACTTTCAGAAACTCGTAGAAGGAACATGCTTGATTGGATAGGAAGATGAAAACCGGCTATGGCACAAGAGGCTTGGGCATATTAGTTTTGACAATCAGGCAAAAATCAGTTCAAAAGGAGCAGTTAGAGATATACCAAACATTGGCAAACCTATAAATAGCATCCGTGAGTCATGCCAAAAGGGAAAACAAACCAGAGCCACTTTCAAAGCAAAAGAATACTTCACTAGCAAGCCATTAGAACTAATTCACACCGATCTATGTGGACCCATGAGAACTGAAAGCATAAATGGACACAAATATTTTATGCTATGTATAGATGACTACTCAAGAATGACATGGGTACTATTTCTGAAACTCAAGTCAGAAGCCTTTGAGATGTTTAAAACCTTCAAAAATCTTGTTGAAAATCAATCGGGAGAAAGAATTAAATGCCTAAGATCGGACGGGGGAGGAGAGTTTATCTCCGAAGAATTTGCAGAATACTGTCAAAAACATGGGATAAGAAGACAGTTTTCAGCAGCTAGGACACCTTAGTAGAATGGTGTTATAGAAAGGAAGAATAGAACAAGTGCGAGGAAATGGCAAGGACAATGCTGGCAGAAAACAAAATAGCTGATAGATTTTGGAAAGAGGCAGTTCATACTATAGTTTACATTCAAAACAGGTGCATGCTGAGACCACATGAAAGCAAAACACCTTATGAGTTGTGGTTTGGCAGAAAGGCAACAAGCAAGACATTTCAAAGTATTTGGCGGCAAGTGCTACATAAAACAGACTGAAGATAACCTCGGTAAATTTGAAGATAGAGCTGATGAAGGTATCTTTCTTGGTTACTCAACAAAAAGCAAGGCCTACACATGTTACAACAAGAGGTTGAAGAAAATTGTTGAAAGTGCTGATGTGAAAGTTGATGAAGGTAGAGAACAAGAAACTACTTATCAAGAAAACTACCCTATGTATGAAGAAGTCATTGAAGGTGATGATGAAAAAGAAACAGAGAAGAATCGGAAAATTGATCCAGATGGTGTAAAACCGAATTGAAGAAGAAGAAAACAGAAAATTTAAAAAAGGCAACTGGCAGAAAAATCATCCAAGTGAACAGATTATTGGGGATCCCACAGATGGTATTCAAACAAGAAGAACAGCAATGAGGAACTATTCTTTGTTATCTAGTATTGAACCTAAAAATGTTTCTGAAGCAAGCAATCGATGAAAGTTGGATGAAGGCAATCAATGAAGAACTAGATCAGATAGAGAAAAACAATACCGGGGAATTAGTACCTAGACCAACAAATAAAAACATAATTGGCACTAAATGGGTTTTTAGAAATAAATTGAATGAAGATGGGCAGGTTGTCAGAAATAAGGCAAGATTGGTATGTAAAGGCTATGCTCAGGTTGAAGGCATTGATTTTGAAGAAACTTTTGCACCGGTAGCCAGACTAGAGGCAATCAGGATGTTTTTGGCATTAGCAGTTCATAAAAACTTCAAAGTATATCAAATGGATGTAAAATCAGCATTTTTGAATGGAAAACTGGAAGAAGAGGTTTACGTTGAACAACCCGATGGCTTCCAACTTGGTGAAAATCCAGATTTTGTTTGCAGGGTTAAAGAAAGCTTTATATGGATTAAAACAGGCACCCGAGCATGGTATGCAAGGTTGGATAATTATCTAATTAAACAAGGGTTTAAGAAAGGTTTGGTGGATAGCAACTTATATGTCAAAACAGAGAAGGGTCATCTTATTGTTCTTGTTGTTTATGTAGATGACATAATATTTGGCAGTAGCATGGATGAATATTGCAAAGACATATCAATTAAAATGAAAAAAGAATTTGAGAATGTTGTGCATAGACTCAGGGGGAGTCTACAGAGCCCTTTGGTATTATTGGCAAAGGGGGAGAAGAAATTAAGCAAGGTTGCAGTGTGTTGCCAACAATTCCAAAGGGGGAGATTGTTGAGCAAGATGTAGCAAAAGAATTGCAAAAGTATTGTCATTGTTGTCAACACAATCGATTGATGCGCTTGATGCAGCTCGGAGGTCGACCAGATCAAGTGCAGAAAGTTTCAAGGAAAACAGAAGTGACCCAGATTCAAAAATTGGCAAAAAGAGACAAGGAAGAAAATTGTCGCGATATCGCAACATGTTTTCTGTCGCGATTTCGTGACATGGTCGAGGAGAGAGAAGGCATAGCCGAAAATGTCACGATTTTGTGACATGTCGAGTTTTCGTTGAGGAGAGAGAAAATGTGTCGCAATTTTGCGACATGGTCAAGGAGAGAGAAGGCGCAGCCGAAAATGTCACGATTTCGTGACATGTCGAGTTTTCATTGAGGAGAGAGAAAATGTGTCGCGATTTCGCGACAAAAAGTAGGAGAGATAAAATGCACGCCAAATTGTTGCGATTTCGCGACATGGCCGAGGAGAGAGAAGATGCGAGCAAAACTGTCATGATTTCACGACATGCTGGCAGAGAAGGAAACAAAGGTGTAGCGATATCGCTACATGTTGAAATGAATGGAAACAAAGGTGTAGCGATATCTCTGCATGATGAAAATACATGGAACTAAGGTGTAGCGATTTTGCTACGTGTTGAAACAAAGAGAAACTAAGGTGTAGCGATTTCGCTACAGGTTGAAACAAATAGAAACTAAGGTGTAGCGATGGTGCTACATGTTGGAACAAAGGGAAACTAAGGTGTAGCGATTTCGCTACTAGTCAAAAGTGTAGAACTGAAAGATGCAGCAATGATATTACAAGTCAAAATTTCATGAAAAGAGGCAAGGTAAAAGCACAAGGCACAAAGTTGTAGCGATTTCGCTACTACATGGAGAAGAGCGTACGGAAGCCGAAAGTGTCACGATTTCGCGACAAGCAGGATGATGACGTCAGCAAGAGCCGAAAGCATCGCGATTTCGTGACATGTTCCATTTTCGCTGGAGTTGGCAAGGAGAGTTGTACGAAAGAACAAAGTGTCGCGATTTCGCGACATGTTCTTTTTTCGCTGTTGCTGGCAAAGAAGAGTGTACGGAAGCCGAAAGTGTCACGATTTCACGACAAGTAGGATGATGACATCAGCAAAGTTGAAAAGTGTCATGATTTTGCGATAGGATGAAAGGAAAGCTGTTGGAAGTTGGAAGCGTTGCGATTTCACGACAGCATTGATGATGACGTCAGCAAAGTTGAAAAGTGTCACGATTTCACGACAGGATGAAAGGAAAGCTACTGGAAGCCGGAAGCGTCACGATTTCACGATAGCATTGATGATGACATCAGCAAAGTTGAAAAGTGTCACGATTTCGTGACAAGATGAAAGGAAAGCTGCTGGAAGCCGGAAGCGTCGTGATTTAACGACAGCATTGATGATGACATCAGCAAAAATTCTAAGTGTCGCAATATCGCGACATGAGCGGGGGAAAAGCTTTCAAGGCCAAAATGGTCATGATTTTGTGACAACCTTCAGGGTGACATCAGCATAAGTCAAAAGTGTCGCGATATCACGACAGGTAACAGTATGGCAGGTAAAACCCGCAGGAGCATGCAAGGTGACACGTGTCGAAAAAGCAAACAGGAAAATCATGCAGCCAGTTACGTAAAATGTAATTGATGTCAGATCTGCAGTTACAGATTGACAAGTGTCAGTCATGCATTCGAACAACCGTTTGCATGTGTTCGAAGAATCAAATTTAAAGTATCGAAAGGTTTTTGAAAAGTCTTTTTTACAGCCTTCGAACGGTCGCACTCATGGAATCGAACAGACGTATTTGAAGCATAAAGAAAAGCCGAACATGAAGAATCGAAAAGCTTTCGAAGAATCACATATGGAATTTCGAAAAAGCATTTGAAAAGCCGTATTCGAAGAAATTGAACAGTCAAAGTGCATGAAACAAAATTGCCGTATTGCATGGTTTCCAAAAGACGTATTGCGGGGTTTCGAACAGTCGAAGTGCATGGAACCGAATAGTTGTATTGCATGGATTCGAACAGTCAGAGTATGTGATTCGATTGCATGCAGGATTGAAAGGTTATAAAAGAATAATCGTACAGAGAAGAGCTTGCTGCTGTTAGAGAGAAATTGCTGTAAAGGGAGAGTTAGAAAAGAATCAAGAGAAAAATAAGTAGAGCCATGAGAGTGTGCGAGTTGAGTTAATTGCGCACTCGATCGTGGTTGTGCATAAAGTGAAAACATTTTTATGTCATTCTAAATTTATCGAAATTGCAGTCCAAGTTGGTGCTTGGTACTAGGAGTTGGTGCTCCATCTGTTGCAGCAGAAAATTACAGGGGTTGGTGCTCCTTCTAGTTGGTGCTGGTAAAGTGTTTGTAAAATTGATTTTGCAAAGACTGGATTTGGATTGGAGTCCAAGCAGTCATTTTTAAGGAGTAGCCAAATTGATGAACCTCGGTATATTGAGTGTTGTGGTGTGCTCTCTTGTTTAAGTTGTTTTTTAGTTGTCAAGTTCTCTTTATTTCATATTAAATGCTGTAGATATAAAAATTAATCGCTACTCTGATTCACCCCCCCTCTTAGTTTCATTGTGTAATCATCATAGAAATTGGATCTCTCTAGTAGGGTTCTTAGAATTCAATGATATCAAAGAGACCATCACATCTGCAAGTCTATTAGTTGAACAAGGCATGTTTTCGATCTCATATGAGTCAAATTTTGCCAGTAATTTTACTGCTATTTCATTGTAAAGTTTTAAGACTGGTTCTCTACATTGATAAGTTTCCTTTACTTGATAAACTACAAGTTGGAAATTACCAAAGATTCTTATGCATTTAATACCCATAGAAATAGCTACTTGAAGTCCTAGAATTAGGTCTTTGTACTTTGCATTATTGTTTATGCATGGAAATTCGAGTTTGAATGATGAAGGGATTTACATCCCTTATGATGTTTAAAATACTACTCCAACATTTTTTTCTTTTTTGCACTTTGAACCATCAAAGAACATTATAATGTCAACATCATCTTTGGGAGATACTGACTCCTCCTATTCAGTGATGTTAAATACTAAATCATCTAGTAGCTCAATGAATAAATGTTTATCATCTTGAAGTGAAGCTTCTATGAGTTGATTGATTATTACCTAATGTTTATTGGATTTTTGACTTATGAATTGAAGGTCAAATTCTATTAGAATCATTATACACTTTGTGATACAGGTATTTTTGTATGTACGAGTCATCATGTATCATAGAGGGTTTTCTCAAGCTATGACATAAGTGGTGTGACTTAGCATGTAATGTCTAAGTTTCATAGAGGAAAAAACCACTGCTAGGCATAATTTTTTCATGTGTGCATATATTATTTCATAGCTCACCAATGTAATAAATTGCTTACTCTTTTTTTATTTTTGTTCTTTTTTGTAAGCAGTGTTCCTAATGCAAAATCTATTGCAAAAATATAAATATGAAATTGGACAACACCAATCCCCCATTAGTTTTGTGATTGGGTACCATGATTGAAATCCACTCATAATAGTCAATGGGTTGAATTAAACCCACTTCTAATAGTTTCAAAAGTTCTTTGACCATGATGACAATGGTAGGATGTAGTTTTCTTAATTTTTGTTTGAACAATTTTACTTCTCGATCTAAGGTGAGATTATGGACAACTAATTTGGGGTCAATGGCAAGCATGTCTTTGTAAGACCATGCAAAAACATACTTCTTATTTGTTAGTAATTTTGTGAGCCACTCTTTTTATTTTATAGATAAAACCTTTTCTAGTTTTACAATTTGTGGATTATCCATGTCTACACTGATGTTCATGTCAATTTCTTCTTCTATAAGCATATGTGATCCTTCTTCCAATTTATGTGGAGTAGGAATTATTAAATTTTGAGGATATATGTAGTGGGAGAGATCTAACATAGGTCCTAATAAGATGCAAAAAATATGAAAGAAAGTAATTCTGCAATATGACTAAAATATACTATAAATAGAAATGATAAAAATACAATGCAATATGGAGGTAATGGTCACTCCATTAATACAAGCTAAAGAGCTAAATTGTACTCCATACAAGAGTTCTACTACTATCTACTACTCTCTACTACAATGCACTTGATATGTGATCTATCACTATGAGGCCCTTTATATAGGAAGAGATATTCCTTGGCCAACACTCTACCTAGTTGTACAAGTGGACACATTGCACATTACAACTTGCACATTGATACTTGTGCATTTATTACATTGCTTGAAGTAACTAGCTAACTTCCCCCTAAAGTAATATCCTACTCTAACTATGTACCAAAGGTGGTACATTTACATGACCCAAATGATGTAATATGCTCTAACTCTAACACCCCCTGTATTACATTATTTGGGTATTGAATATTTCAATCTTCAATATGGATCTTCTTCTTGAGAATGGTCTTCAACTTGGTCTGCTCCTTATTCCTTTTAATTTACATTGCATTGTGTGCTTCCATGGATTGGTTCTTCTTCTTATTTTTTGGATTTAGTACTTTCATAGGTGGATGTGCTATCACCTATTTCTTGCAAGAGTATTCTTTCTTTGCTTTTGTCCTTATCATCATTCTATGTGCCCTACATAGAGGTTTTTGAACATACACTTAGAGCATCATGATAATATTTTGAGTTAGTAGAACTTGAAGTACTAATACTGCACGAGGATTGAAATATCTTTTCCAGAGATGATTCATCCATTTCTATATTTAGTTTAAGTAATTCTATCAATCCCTTTTGTTCCATATTTTCATCCTTATAACATTTGAATGTAAGTAGTGCCATGTACAATATGCTTCCATATTCTAAAGGAATTTGAATGTCATTCTTTACATTATCAATTGCTTCATAGATTTGAGCATGTAGGTAATGCTCCATCATTTCAAACCTATCTTTTAAAGCTTCACTATGTATCATTTTTGAGGTAGGATCTAAGTTTCCTTCAGAATTTATAAGTGAATTCTTGATTCCACTTTTTATGACACTTGCTTTCTCCTTTCTGATAGTGTTGTTCATATTATTGTTTACTATATTGCTTGAGGTGGACATCCTTATAGCTTCCTGGATTAGAGTATAAAGTGACTTGATAGTGCCTTGAAATAGTATTTCTTGCAATTCCTTTGTAGAATCTTTGTAGTAGTCTACCTTATGACTCCCTAGTTTAGAGTATATGAGCTTGTTCTGATAAAACCTTTTGTAGCTTAGGTTTTGTAGGCTTCCTTATGTCTCCCTAGTTAAGAGATAAAATTCTTATAGAATTTAAGTTTTGTAGAGACCTTATGACTCCCAAATGGATTGAGTACTTGATAAATTTTGAATGAATGCTATTATTATCAAGTTTTGTAGAATGCCTTATGTCTCCCTAGTGATTTTGGATATGCTAAATGATAGATAAAGTGCTTTTGAGAATAGTAGTTCAATTTTGGGTTGATTTTGTAAAGTTTTGTAAATAGCAAAAATCAACTTTTATTACACCTTATTACTCCTATTGAACTTAAGCACTTTCTAATTTGATGAGGTCTAATGGTTGGATTTCTTTTATCCCTTTAATGTAGTTTTGAGACAAGTATACCAATTAGTTTCCAACTCTTGATAATATTTAATGACCCTCCTTTTATAGCTTTTGATATTTGATATTTAATGTTTCTAAATTCCAATATCCTACTTTGGTGTAGTATTCCTTATAACTCCCTAATTTGGAATATTAGAAAACAATAATATTTGCAATAATGGAATTTTAATTTTCCAGGTAGAAATCCTTATTTCTCCTATGTTTAATTTGCAAATATAAAGCTATAATTCTCCTTTAATTTTTGCTTTCAAATATGGTTGATTTCCCTATAGTTTTCAACCTTATATTATACCCTTATAACTCCTATTAATGAAAGCAAATTAGAATAAGGTAAATTCTTACCTTTATGATGCTCCAAACCTCTACGTATTCGACGTTGAATTTTAGATGTAAATGACAGCACCCTCTAGTGTTCCTTTTGATCGTTATCTCCAATGTATGGGTGTAGGCTTTAATGTTTCTCTTGAACTTGGACGGTGGCTGGTTTTTTATTCCTTTGACTACAATATTTGGATAGTGGATGCCTCACGTATGATCACTTTGACTAAGAGCTTTAAATGCTCTCTTTTTTTTGCTATTGAATGCTGCTATGAATGCTGATGCTACTACATAAATCTACCATGAACTCGGCTATGAACGCTGCTACGAATTTGGATTTGAATGTTGCTATGAATTTGGCTATGAATTGTTGTTGCTCCTTGGTCTTTGGTGCCTCAAATAAGAGCTAAATCTTGAAGTGAGTGACAAGTGTCATGATAGTTTCACTTTAATACCTGGGAGAGAACCTTGTTGATGCTTGGACTCTTCTACAGAATGAGCATTACAGATTTGTGTGAATGCTCATATTCCTCCTCTTGTGTAATGACTTCTTGGCCTTTCCTTCAAGCATGCAAAGGGTGAGTGCTCATGTGAGAAACATTAGGGTTTCCTTCAATGTGACAAGTGTCACCTTCCCTCTTTGCATGGACCTTTTCTTCTCAATATCTTTCAATATAAACTTGCAAGGTTCTTTTATCAACGTATTGTGGCCAACTCCTCCTTTGTTGTATGCTTTCGATGGTGCTTGATTCAAACTATTTCCAGCTGTAGTAGTGAGCAACACTTCAGTGGATTTGAGCTAGGATTGTGAGCAACTCCTTTGGTAGCTATGGGTAGTGCTTTGGTGGAGTTTTTGAGGTACTCCAATGGTGCCCTTGAGTGCTCCTTGTGGATGTATGTCTAGCTGGTATAGCCTTATTTTCCTTGTGCTTTGTTTCTTCCTTATTTCAACCTACCTTTGTAGATAATATTTCTCCTTATGTTATGCTTGCAGGTAGCTTGATACGACTGTTCAAAACCATGGAGGATATGAGCCCTTTGAGAGGCTCTTCTACCTTGCTTGGAGAATGCTCTTTACATGACCACTTTCAGTTGATTTCCTTTGTGAAGAATGTGCCTTTGTGGCACTTAAACTCTATCCTTATTCCTACGTAGGATAGATTAGTCTAGTGCAAGATAATGTAAATAAACTTGTAAATAGAATACCTTCTTTTTGCACCTCCTTTTGCACTCTATTCTATTGGTTTTAATGGTAGCTTTCTTGTAGGCAAGGGCTGATTTGACATTGTCTCTTTTTCTAGACAACTCTCTCCTTTGCTTGGTTACTTTGGTAATAAACCCAAGCTAATAACCATGTAGATAGAAGCTTTTTGTAGAAGTAATTTCTGCACTATTTTTTCCTTGTAAATAGCCTTTAGTGCACTTTGAATCTGAGACTCACCAAGTCTCGATTTGAAGCTTCTTTTGCTGATTTGATGGTGGCTTTCTTCTCCACTCCTTGGAGGAATCTGATCTGATTTTTGGTGGCTTCTTTGGGCCATGAAATATTGCAGGTTCTGTGCACCAAATAGTGTCTCTAGACACTTTGATAATCTGCTGGTTTTTGTGTCCTTGATCTTTAACAATCAACAAACACAAACTAATCCTTTTGAGAGTAACTAGTTAAAGATCAACTAGTATAGTGCTAATGGATTAATAATGCACTTAATGGTAACAATAATCTCTCCTTATTGCTCCAATAAACTCTCAAAATAATTTTTAAATGCACTTAATAATATTCTGCAACTTTTCAAGAGTAATCTGTAATGAACCCTTAATGAGTATTCTGCAATTTTTCACTACAATCAATATTGTAGGATGTAGTCTTCTTGCTTTCTAAATAGATAACAAGTAGATGATAATTTTATTTCTTTCAAAAATATCTAACTCCTATTAAATGTGCAAATATATCTTAAAATGAATTCTCCTTTTTGCACTTTCTTGAAGACTATAATATGGGTTCTTCTTCTTGCAACTTTTAATCCAAATATGGTGCTTAATAGAATTTGATAATGAACCCTAATTTGAAGTTCAACTAATTGCACCCTAGTTGCTTACCTTTAATGGCTTTTGCAGTAGATGTAGATCTTGGTATTTTGATTCACCAAGTTGTTGCCTTGTAGTGGATGAATTCGTAGCTTCTTGTTGGTTGTCCAGAATAGCTTCTTGCTTCACCAAACTGTGGTCTTGAACTTTCTATCTTGAGCCTGGAGTTTGGTGGCTTGATCCTTCCAGTGATCTTCTATTTTTTGTTGTATATTCAGAGAACTACTTTCTCTAAACTATGCCTTCTTTCTGTGAGAGGTAATCTCCAAATCTCTTAGATTTGGTAGGCTTCTTCTGTCTGAATCCTCCTTCAATATTCTTGTTGAATTCTATCTTCAAATAGGATCTTCTTCTTCTCAAGATTTTGAATGTCTTGAGGTCTTCACTAGATTCTTCTTCTAGGATTTGGCACTCCTTGCCAAATTCTTCTTCTCTTGGGCTTGTTGTTGGATGGTGATAATTATCCCAAGTCCTTCACTATCAAGAGCTTTCTCCTTGGTAGTGGATTTCTCCAATGAGTTCTCCTAGGAACTCTTTTGATGATGCTTCTACAAGATCTACAACAAGGCTCTCCAAGCCTTCTTATTTTTCCTCCTTGAGACCTCTCCAAGGTCTTCTATCTTGTAACTTCTCTGGTCTTCCAACTGAGACCTTTTATTCAACCTTCTACTTCTGGAAGTGTTGGTGATGAGATCTTCTTCTTGGATCTCTAAAATATATTACTTCTAGATTCTGGAATGGGACTCTATTGGTCCTTATCTATGATCTTCCAAGATTCTAAAGGAGATCACCAATATCCTTTTTCATAGACTCTTCTTTGAATCTTCTTCTAAATTAGGAACTCTTCTTCTGAATTAGGAATCTTCTCTAGAATCTTCTTTTGAATCAAGAATTCTTCTTCTAAATCAGGAATTCTTATTCTAAATTAGGAATTCTTCTTCTAAATCAGGAATTCTTCTTCTAAATTAGGAATTATTCTCTAAAGTCTTCTTTAGAATTAAGGCTTATGTGGCCTTTTCTACTTCTGCACTCTATAGGTATTGATCTTGAATGGAGATCACCAATATCCTATCTCCTCCTTGACTCATCTTCTAGAGTCTCTTCTTCCTTGAGTCTGCTATAAGGCTATTGTTGCCTTCTCTTTACTTCTACAATCTGCAAGATTTGTAGCTCTTGTAATGGGACCCTTTTTTCAAGGTCTTTGAAATATTTAGTCTTCTCCTTGTTGTTGCAAGTGCTAGAATGATTCTAAGAAGATATTCTTCCTAGCTCTCTTGTAGGAAGCTTCCCAACCTTTTTCTTGAATCTCCTTTTCCTACAACAAGTTGTTAGAAACTAGAATGGAAGAATTTATAATTTTGAACCAAGGCTTCTATGGCCTTTTTCTGGATCAAGGCTTCTATGGCCTTTCTTCTAGATCAAGGCTTCTATGGCATTTCTTTTGGATCAAGGCTTCTATGGCCTTTTTGCAATGTGAAGTTTTTCAATCTAGCAATGGAGATCTCCAATCTCCAAACTTCACCAAGACTCTACTCCTGGAGTCTATTCTGCAATGTCTATTTTTCTACAACAAAGAACTTTAGATAATAGTTAGCATGAAAATATCTAGATCTCTTGAGATCAATAGTCTTCACTAGTTGATCCATCAAACTAGTGGAATGAATGTTGAGTCCTAGTCTTCACGAGTTTTCCTACAACTCTGTGGAAAGACTCTAGCCAGATGTAATCTCAGAATTTTTGTAACTAAGATTTATTTTAGTCCTCACTTGTGACTCTCCCTATTCCTATCTCGATCCACCATGGCTCTGATACCACTATTAAATTTTGAGGATATATGCAATGGGAGAGATCTAACACAGGTCCTAATAAGATGCAAAAAATATGAAAGAAAGTAATTCTGCAATATGACTGAAATATACTATAAATAGAAATGATAAAAATACAATGCAATATGGAGGTAATGGTCACTCCATTAATACAAGCTAAAGAGCTACATTGTACTCCATACAGGAGTTCTACTACTATCTACTACTCTCTACTACAATGCACTTGATATGTACTTGATATGTGATCTATCACTATGAGGCCCTTTATATAGGAAGAGAGATTCCTTGGCCAACACTCTACCTAGTTGTACAAGTGGACACCTTGCACATTACAACTTGCACATTGACACTTGTGCATTTATTACATTGCTTGAAGTAACTAGCTAACTTCCCCCTAAAGTAATCTCCTACTCTAACTATGTACCAAAGGTGGTACATTTACATGACCCAAATGATGTAATATGCTCTAACTCTAATAGAAATGAGATGAATCCCATCCTCCACATTTTCAAATGATTGTGATGGGGGTTCTTCTACCTTAGTTTAGAAAATGGAGGAATTCGAAGGTGAATATTGTTAAGGGATGTAATAACTAGAGGATCTTAACAATTATTCAGATAGGATGAACTCAAATATTGATGATAAGGATGAAATCCTATCCATGTTGATGAGTCTAAAAGCAATTGGAATCAATTTTTCCAAATCATATGGATTGTGGAGTGGAGAAAACAATTCAATAGTAATCATGTTAACTTGGTGGAAGTGGGGTGGCTATGATCGAGGAAACAACTAATATACAATGGGTGGATTATGTTGGTATTGTAGATGTGGCTAAGGTGGTATTGGTGGATCAATTTGTGGTTCAAATTGCTCCCACATAAGGAGGAGATGAAATATGGGGTGAAAAATGAGAAACATGCACATGTAAAAACCATATTTATCATCTATGGGCACAATGGGATCTACCTCTCTTTCATTAACATTAGAGGCCATTCAGTGTATGTCAAATTTATCATAAAATCTTCTTCAAAGTTGTCATCAGAAATGTAAGCTATCATGGCAATATGTGGTCATATTTCTAGAAAAGCCTCATATAAATATAGCACAAACTCAAGATCTATGTATTCATATTCACCATCATCGTCTTCCTCACTATATTCACCATCCTCCTTATAATCTATGGTGAGTTTTTAAAATGTATGTTTGAAGGAGGAGGTGATAGATCATGGTTTGTATCCCAAGATAGAATGATCATATACCTCTTGATAGTGAGGTTCTAGGATATCATGAGTACCCTTTCATGGAGTCCTAAGCCATATCACTACTAGTTAACCCATAAAAAATATCTCATTGGAAAATTTGGATTGGATAAATATTCAATATTGGCACAAAATTGATGTTGGGGTTCATCAGGGAGAGGAAAATAAGATGAAAATTTGATTCCCCCATATACAAAATTGATATTTTTTGGCACTAAACCCATGTTATAAATAATACCTATATATAATGGTAGGTCATGTGGGTGACCATAATATCTAATAGTTTTAATGCTAGGTGTGTTAATTGTGATATTTTGAACTACATACATGCTAATGCTAGGATTAGAAAGATGCACTGCAACTTGGGTGGATGCTAAAGTTGATGGAGTGGGTGTAGAGGTAGAGGCTTTCAAAGTGACTTGTGGAACAAGAAGGGAAAGTGGCATATGGTGTGATGGTTCATAATGAATATATAGATCTATCTATGAGACATTGGTTGACGGAGGTGGTGCTAGGTGACTGGGATGGTTGATAATTAAGATATCAATCTAATATGGGGTGATGAGGGGCGCTTGCAAAATTGGAGGGATGAGTGATTGCATGATGATTGGATGTTGGTTGAGATGGAGATATGTTGTGATTTGAATTAATTAATATGATGGATAGTTTATAGTATGTTTAGGTGTGATGGGAAAATGAAATAAAGTAGATGAAAAAGCCTGATTTGGGTTAGTGGCTTGGGATGTGGATGCAATATCTATAATTGGGAGAGCATCCAATATGAGTACTTTTTATGAAGTGTTTTATTGTCAAGTGGATGGTGTAGTGATTGGGGTAATAGATAAATAGGCATATGAAAGTGATAGTTCATATGGATTTGATATAAAGTTGTATTTTTTAAATGGTTCTGTGTTAGTTGGTATGCAATGTATATATCCCTCATACACATATTTAAGATATTGGTGCAGCATTGAGGTAACAATTTTCATTTCCCTAATACAAGGTTAACTAAGAAGTATACTATAAGCCATGGCTCCCTCTAGAATATTTTTAATGGTGTGTATGGTTTTAACCCTCACTTTTACATGTAGGACTATAGTTCATATTGTGGAACACAAAGCATCATTGAACACCTACAAATAGAAGGTTGATGGGGTGATGTGAGATGGTGGTATGTTAAGATGTTGAAGTGTTGTAGTGGTGATAGAGGAGCTAATATTTATTATTAATAATTTAAAATATTTGTGGTTTATATGAGTTGTGATATAAAATGGAGGATCAGGTAACTTCGATGATATTATTTTTATTTCAAAATTGTAAAATGATATTGAAGGTTCCATGCATGTTTGAGCATTCCCCACAAAATTGGTTAAGGCATTGGGATCTTGGATTTGAACTTCAACAGATTTTAAGATCTTCATAAATGCTTCGTGATATGGGTGAGACTATTGAATGAGCTCATAAATTGACAATTTAGCAAAAGTAAAATTTAGGCTATGCACTAACTGACTCCTTAGTGTGACAGTGGATCTTGGCAGATGACTTGGGAGATGAATTTGTGCAGGTAGATTGGTGTGATTAGGTTTTTGAGGTACAGTAGATGTTGGTGGCATTAGAGAGAATATTGTCATTTATGGTTCATTTTATTATTACATTATATTCATATTTCTTTGACTTCTGGTGACTATATGAATAGCACCTATGAAACCTTGGTAACTTTAAGCATTATATATATGATTAACTTGGTTAGGGGGAACTATAGAAGTTGGAACCCTTGTTGTTTATTGTACACTCTCATTATTAGGGAGAGGTGTTTAATAAATGCTAAGATTTTAATTTTTCTATGCTAAAGGGTTATCAATTTTGATAGTCCCCTTCTCAATAAAATCTTGCACAATATCTTTAAACAAATAGTAACTATTGATATCATGTATTTTTTTGCAATGATAAGTACAGTACTAGAACTCCTTATAATTCCTATCCCATGGTTTGTTGTGTTATTTTGGCTTAATATTTGGAAATGTTTCCATTTGTACCTCATATAATATTTGTAAAATGTCAGATAATGGTTTGGGTAATGGGGTGTAATTGTAGGGTGATCGAGATTATTGTCAACACTAAGGATTGTCTATAGGTGGATCTTGGTTTTGCAACTGTTATGGGGGTGTAATCACTTGATATGTCTATTGTTGTGATTGTTGTTGTTTTTGTTGAGGTTGTTGAAGTTATACTTGAGCTTGACTCAAGACCACTTTATTAACTTGACCATATTTTGGCTGAAACTAATGGTTTTCCCTTTGGTTCTTATTTTTCCATTCTTTATTTTTTAATTTTATCTCACCCTCTTGGATTTTAATTTCTTTTATTACCTAGGCTTGGGTAAGAACTTCTTGAAATATTCTATATTATTTTAATTATAGTAACAAGGAGATTAATTTTGAAAAACTCGATGTGAACATTCTTGTTAATTCTACCATTGGGAGGGAGAATGAAAACATAGTAATGATTGCCCTCCAATAGTTTTAAAATTCATAAACTGACTCATATTCAATTTTCCATAGGTTGAATATGTTGGTAAATATTATTTTCTATGTGGTAAGTGGTTGTACCATTCTAGAGCATCTTCTCTGAATATATGAGGAAAGGTTCAAAGCATTAGGGGATCATTCTCTTGTATCTTGAAAAATGCATTGATGAACCCACTTACGTGCTCTTGAGGGTCCTCACCCTCCTTGAATTTATCAGACTTGGGTAACATGAAATTTATCAGATAGAGTGATGATGGTACCAAATAATTAATTGGATGATTTACCAACTACCTTAGGATTGGTTTTTTATGGATCATTCTTGGTGTTTGCATGGCTAGACTATCCATCTAATGCTACAAAAACTAATATTTAGGGTCTTAAAATGGTTATTGAAAGCCTTGGTTTTTTTAGTGTATGTAGTTTTTATGGATTTTGTTAGTCAAAATTTAATGGTGTTGCATGTTATGTTGAAGATGATTGTGAAACATTTGTTGTTGATTAGGAGATGAAGGGAGGAAGTTATGTTATGCTGATGAATTGGAAATGATATTATGAAGTGGGTTATTGGGTATGGTTATGGTTTGTGGTTGAGACACCCATGATTCATATTGCATGAAGAAATTATTTTGATTTGATTTGGGTGCTTGATTAAGGTCTATCATTTGTGATTTTTGTTGCAAGATCAGATTTGTTCTTTGACTAGCATTTTCTATAACCAATTGTTGTATATGTTGAAAAATTTGATATATGGCAATCATATATGAAGATAGCATGGTTTGCATGGGAGGCATAAGACTAAATTTGATGAGTAGAAACAACATGAATGGATGTTGGTGGTGGGTATGTGGTGAAAGGTATCACAACCAAATGGGGATGCTTTATTGAGTGTGATCGACATATGTTATAGATGGGATGGATTTTGATACCCATAAAGTAGCATTAACTTGTGCCTCATAAATTTGATTAGAATAGACAATGTTTTGAGTAGATGGAATGGATATGTGTTGGTTAGTTTATGATGAATGAATTTGACTCATGGTTGCAACTATGGTTTCATAAAGTGGATTGGTGATGATGTGGTTTATTTTTTATTGATGGAAATAAACCAAATCCTAATGTAATGCAGGAATGAATTAGGATGGAATGGTGAGAGGATTTAATTATAGAAATACCATACCTAGGTAACTCCTAAGATCATCGGGATCTATGTATGTAACTCGATGGTTAGAAGGCATGTGTGGCACAATACGAGGTGTCCTTGGAATAGTAGCATGAGTAGCCTACTACATCATATCCTGATCTAAAGGTAAACATGATTATATGGCCTAATAGATAAGTCTATACACATGATACATGACACACTCCTTCAATCAACCATAGAAGTAGTTGTATCTTGGGAAGAATAGGAATAGTGATCCATGGATGAAGGTGCTTGGGTGTTAGTGTTTATTATCACCTTGGATTAACTTTAGGTTATTATCATAAGCTAGTAAGTGATATGGGGTAATGAGTATATAGGTATATGTGCGAATATGTGATGCAAATGGAAAAAAAATACACAATAAAACAAACTTTTTATGTTTCCTTTTGTTTTTTTGCAAATTTTGTTTTGATTTTTTGTTTTTTCTTTTAATTATTATAATTTTGATTTTTTTTAAGTTTTATTATGTTTTATGTAAATTCTAGGCCTATAAATATATGAAGGGTATGTGGTGGAATGAAATATAAAAAATTGTGTTCAAACCCACCCTTCTAACAAAGGATGAATCACAAATGACTTTCAAGTATTCTTGGATGAAGGTTCAACGATGGGTGTAACCCAAGGAATCAAAGTACCTCCAAAAAGAGGTTGCAATATCTAATTCCTGCTACTTACCTAGTCAAGCTTTTGCTTCATACTCGAGCATTATTGGATAATAATGATAGTTGTGATCTACTAATTATTTATCCCCATATTTAAAGGGTGTCTAAACTAGTGATCACCTTGAGCTATCTTCAAGATTGACCCATCACTTGGTGATGAAGTCCAAGTGGCCATCATACAAACTAGGATTTATTCTAGGGCTCTACTTGTGGATAGTGTTGAGTACAAACATGTTTAGGAGGTTTTCCTTGCACTTGTCATGCAACGATATGGAATGGTGATATGTACGAAGTGTGTGAAATTTTTTTTTGGTTTTCTATGATTTTTTGTTCAAGCAAAATGTAAAATCAACTCTATAATGAAACCTAGGATTCAATTCAAGTTTTTATGCCTATAAACATAGTCAAACACGGATAAAGATAGATAGAACAATAAAACAAAGAACCTTAAAGTAAATGCAACAAATAGGGTTCATATAGATCCTAAGGTGCTAAAAAACAACACCAAACATAGGGGTGTATTTTGTACTAGCCAAATGTAGGTATGCGTTTAACCATATACAAGACTATGTTTGGGATTGGCCAAAAATGATACTATATTTTTGACTATGTCAAAAACAAAATAGATCCTGTCCAAGACCTTAATATGACCTAGAATGCTCCTTTTAAGATGCAAATTTTACCCTAAATGTAGTGTTGATAACTTTTTTTTGAAAAATAATTTGAAAAAACTTGTATTAAAACAAATACCATTTACAAGTTGGGATGATACTTTTCCTAGCCTTAGCCAAAGAGAACACATGTTTACAATAGTAAAAGAAGATTTGCATTGGAGCCAAATCTCTTAAACCATATTTCCACAATGACTGTTCACGTGTTTACAACTATAAAAGGAGATCTACATTGAAGCACAAATCTCCTAAATAGTATTTTTGGAATGGTTATCCAAATCAGCTAAGCATTGGATTTTCTCACCAACCTTCCTAATCATCTCATCCTCAATAGCCATGTCACTATGCCACTGAACCCCTACCTCCTTCTCGGTACCCATCTTAGCCATGAAGTCTGCCAATTTATTTAGATCTCTACTCACATAAACTAGAATCACATCATCTAATTCCCTCCATAATTCCTTAATTTGAGTGACAAGAATCCTCAACCTCCATGTTTTCAAAGCAAATTTCCTCATGCAATCTAGAGTTCCAACCATTATTTGAGAATTTGATTCTAGGATTATCTTCTTGTGACCTTTTTTTACTACCTAAATAGAAGTAAATTTGATATCTAAGGCTTCTGCTTCATTGTTTGTGGATCTTCCCAAGCCTTTCAGTTCCCAATAGAGCACTATTCCAACATGATTCCGGTAAACCACTCCAATTCTAGCTCTACCTGGATTGCCTTTTGTAGCTCCATCAGTATTAATTTTAATCCAACCTTCTGGGGGTGGTTTCCAAATAGCTTTGTATTGTCCCTATTGCACTTCAAATTCCTTCTCCATTGCCCCAATAACAACCTAAGTTTCCTCTTTAGCATATACTACCACAGTTTCTGTGACTTGCTCCAAATGACTTGCAAAACTCCATATAAAGAAGAAAAAGTTTCTCTAAAAAATTTGGCATTTCTCTCCAACCACACTTGCCACAAAATGAAGTTTAATCCAAGATCCAAACCAGTACAAAGAGCTTTAGATTTAAATCTACCCATATTCCATCTTTCCCAAATATTAATCCGATTCTAATCACCATTAACTTGAATTTTATAATATAAAAACCATCTCTCCCAAATCTAGCATGTGAATGGGCACTCAAAAATAAATTTATCATTTGTTTCCTCACTCTTGTAGCATAAAAAACATTGATATGGACCAATGATTCCCCTACATCCGAGATTATCAAAAGTAAGAATTCCATTATGCATGAACTGCCAAGCAAAAAATTTTACTTTCGACCAACCCTTGTACTGCCAAATATTTCTCCAATCCTCAACCTAATATGTATGAGGATGAGGCTCTAGAAGGATCCTATCATATCCATCCTTCACTGTGTAGACATCAAGGCTTCCATAGCCCCAATCTAATTCATCCTCATCATATCTACCTGTGAGAAATATTTCTACCAAGATTTTAGTCATTATGGGTGTCAAATCTGGAGGGATAGAAATTGTAGTGTTGATAATTGAAACATAGGTATTAACAATATTATTCATAAGAAAAGGCTTAAATAAAATTTCATAGGCTAAATATAGCCATGATAAGGTTGAATAAAATATTCAACTAAAATAGCTAACAATATACTAATTATCGCTAACCACTAACCTATCTCACTAATGTCGCTAACAACTAACTAAAGTTGCTAACAACTAATATTCGTTAATCAAAAGAGATTAATGAATATCTAACCTTATGTAGTAGATTAATATTCTACCCAGGATAATTTAAAATTTACCAAATGAGGTAATAATTATAGTTACTTTAGCATAGTAACTCTAGAATTCCCCATTATTACATTATATGGGTAATGTATATAATTGGCCCAATATGGTGAAGGAGAGAAATAAAATATGCTAATATGTTGGCTCTTGATCTAGCTCAGGATATAGCTCATGCCTCTAGCTCTGGATCTAAGTGTACCTCTATATGAGTACCTCTAGGACTATCTCTGGATAAACTTATGAATCTACCACTTGATATTTCATAGGATTTACATTTCTTGTAGAAGCCATACAACATTTCTTTCATCTTGGTTAAGTTTGTCTAGCTCATGGATCTATATTCTCTTGCTTAGCTCCACCTCTAGGTCTAAGAAAAATGAATATTTCCTTAGTACTTTAAGAAAAAAATGGGTCATCCTCAGTTTTCTTTAACAACAATGAATGTCCTTATTGTAATCTTTTCATCCTACCAGATTGCATGGGTAACCAGTCACTGCAACCACCAGGTGTACTAGATTAGATCACTACATACGAGGTTCACTTTATTAAAATATGATTTTTTAAAATTTTTGATAAGGCATGTAAGGTGTCAGACGTTGCCAAAAATGCACACTTACTAGTCTTCCTCATTTTTTCAAAATATGTTGTAATGGAATTTTTGCAATAAGTTTGACTAATGTGTCGGTATTTGCTAAAAGTGCACCCTTATAAGTCATCCTCCCTTTTTAGAAAAATATTATGTGATGTAGGAAAGAAATTTTTATCCCCCTAAGTGCAAAATATTTGCAACTTTATAAAGCTTTTTAAGGTTTTGACAAATATTGCCTCCTAGGCAAATTTCAAAAATTTCACCAAAAAAATCCTGTCTTTTATTAAAAGTACTTCAAACAACAATATTTGCTATTTATGAAGCCTAAAAAGAGGTACAAACCCCATTTATTGCAATTACTTCAAACAAAAAATTATTGTTTATGAAGCCTAAAAAGAGGTTTGATTTTGATGAGTTCTAATTTTCTGATTGCCTTTACAAGTTTTATCTCCCTTTTGTTAAAATATGTTTTGAAGGAAGAAAGGAATTATCCTACCTTAGTGCAAAAAATTGCTACTATGAAGGTTCCTTATTTCACAAAAACTTATTATTTCTTTCTATATACCCTAAAATATTATTGAAAGAGAATTCACTCTAATTGATATTTAATGGCTCCTGCCTAAATACCCTTTTGAAAAAGGATGATTAGTGAAGAACACAAGCTTATACTGAGAGGGGGGTTGAACAGTATAAGAACACTTTTTACTTTTTTTTCTAAATCAATAGTATACAGTGTATAGATAGCATTATCAATAGCAGTAATCAAATCAATGCATAAAACAACATACACAATAGAGACACAGTTTTAACATGGTTCACCCAAATATGGCTACCTCCATGGAAAAAATCCTTCACTAAAATTGTATCAATAAATATCCATGGGGACAAGAGTCTTCTGGATGGTGATCCTCTAGAAGACTACTGCCTCCACTGCACTGGCTTGTGGATCTCTCTTCACTAAAGACTCTTGTCCCCACTCAGAAGACCTATCCTCACTGCCCTGGCTAATGGATCTCTATCCACTAGAGACTATGTCCTCTATGATCTGTCACCTCCAAAGCTCTATCTCAATTCTATACTAAACATAGTCTAGTCGGTCTAGCACAACTCTGATCAATATTTTGCACTAAACATAGTCTAGTCAGTCTAGTACAAGTCTCCTTAATAATATCACTCAAATATACACTAAACACAGTCCATTCTGTCTAGCACAAATCTACTCAACTCTTACACTAAATGCATTCCAGTCGATCTAGCACAAGTCCATTCAAATCTACACTAAACACATTCTATTGGGTCTAGCACAAATCTGCTCAACTATTACACTAAAAGTAGTCCAGTCGATCTAGCACAAGTCCAATCAAATATACACTAAACATAGTCCATTCAGTCTAGCACAAATCTACTTAACTCTTGCACTAAACACAGTCCAGTAAGTCTAGCACAAGTCCACTAAAATCTGCACTAAACACAGTCCAGTCAGTCTAGCACAAATCTACTTAATAGGTCCACTCATAACCTACTCAAATATCCTCAATAGGTCCACACATAACCTACTCAAATATTCTCAATAGGTCCACTTAGAACCTACTAAAATATGCTCAACAAGCTCACACATAACTTGTCCAAAATTGCTCAACAAGCTCACACATAACTTGTTCAAATATGCTCAACAAGCTCACACAAAACTTGTTCAATATCATAGAAACATAAAGATAATTGTTAGAGACTCAATATTTTCTTTACTCAATGCTCAATCACTTTCTCAACTCAAATAAATCTCATAGAAACATAAAGATAATTGTTAGAGACTCAATATGTTCTATACTCAAAACTCAATCACTTTCTCAACTCAATATCATAGAAGCATAAACAGAATTGTTAGAGACTCAATATATTATACTCTCAAAACTCAATCTCAACTCAAATCATAATATAGAATAGTTTATTTTATGGTACTTGAACAATCACTTCATACATCCACTTGACTAGGCTCAATCAACTCTACTCAACCAATCACTTCAAGAAACAACTCTTGCTCACAAACCCTAGTCCAAGCATGTATCATTCAACTCAAAATGTTTCCAAAAATGATCAACAAAAAATCTCACATAACAATGATACTCATGATATTTTCAAACTCTAGTTCAAGTTCTTTGTATAACAACTCACTTCAACAACCATGCTTATCAAACAAGGTTTTAAACACAACTCTCAATTTCAGAAAACATTGAAGCATTAACTCAAACGCTCCACTCAACCAATGGTCTCAACAACAATGCTTATCAGACAAGGTTTAATCACAACTCTTAATTCAAAAAACCTTGAAGCATTAACTCAAAATACTTTAAAAAATGAAACCCTAATCAAATCCTTTTCACTCCAAACTTAATTTTTAAGTAAGCCAATCAACCAACTCAACCAAGGAAGAATTTTCCCATAACTTTTTTTTGACAAGAAGTTGATCTCACAAATCTGCCACACTCAAAAATTTCTCTTTTCCAATCTCAATAAGGGTTAGAAGACTTCAATCAAATTCCAATACAAAATAATGACCCAAAATACACCTTATTACTCCAACTCAAAAATAACATTCACCATAGTCTTATTTAAATGGAAAATCCCTTATGAAAAATAATTCTCAAAAGTCTTAGTAAGAAATTAATAAGACTTTACTAAAACTCCTTTTTACTCCTAAAATAATAAATCTCAAGTATCAATACCTCCACAATAATCCTCAACAAAAATTCACCATAAATTTCAAATATCAAACCTTCCACAATAATCCTCAACAAACATTCACCATAAATTTCATGCCTTAATGTATAAAAATAATAATCACTTATGCACCCTTATTCCTCCAACATTAGGAAACTAACAAAATTTAAATAAAAATTAAAGACCTTGTCCTTGGAGGGAATCAAACCCTCAACCTCGTATCACCACAAGCACCTTAACCATGACCAAAGTCACCGCACGAGCCAAGCTCTCGCTTGAGATTAAAGAAGCACCACGTGCTTCTTAATCTCACACCACCTTCCACCAATATAAATGTCGTGCACCTTGGGTGCCACAAACAACACTCCAAACAATGCATGTAGGGATTCGAAACGTCAACCACCTTGCTGTTAGCACCTTTGCGCTTTCCCAACTACCACTAGGCCATGCTTACCCAATGAAACTTGAGGACGGAACCTTCCTCCTCTATGCCTTTTGTTGCCACGTTTTTGCAAATCACAAGCTCTCTTTTTCGCATGCCACCAATTTATTAATTCGAGCAAGATTAAATTTCCAATGGTTTTGGAAAAGTATTTATATGCATTATATTTGCTTTGGACATGTCGGTGCTAGCTCCTCCATGACGAAATCGGTGTAAATATAGAGTCTTTGAAAGCCTTTTTATTTAAACACCAAATTTGGGTTTAATTTACTTTAAACTTTGCACTTTGAAATATTTTTCACTCCAAAACCCAACCGTAGGGTTTTATAAAAAATAATTAATTGTCCTTTGTAAACCAAATAATATTATAATTAAAATTATAATAATTTATTTGGGTTTTTCACCACCTTGGATAAATTTTATAATAGTATATCCTTCCATTGCTTTGGATATATTTTCTTCCAAAAGAGAACTGAAACCATTTTTTGAACCATTCTTTTAGGTGTAAAATAAAAATATTTTAACCCATTACAACTTCCATTCAAATTTGCACTTGAACTGGAGAAGAACTATCACTGGCATCTTGACATCAATGACAACTTTTGCTTAGGGACTCAAAATTTCCAACAATCTCCCCCTTTGTCATTGATGGCAACCCACATTCTTTTTACTGAAACCTTACCTTTCTTTTTGTTCTGCTCCCCCTGGCTAAATTCTCTCTTAGATATCAAATCTTCCCCCATATCAAATATCTCCCCAATACATAAATCTCTCCTCCTTTGACATCAATGGAAAAGAGTCACCTTTGGGCTCGAGGCTAAGAATGATCCTCTTAGCTTAGCCCTGCCCCCACCTCCTTTGAGGTGGTTAATTTTGAGGTGGGAGTATTTCTACTTCGAAAAGGTATTGTTCTTTGCATTTATAATCTTTTATTATTTTATGAATTTTCTGATTATTATGATTGTTTCTATCTATATCATCATTATTTTTCTTGTCATCATTCCTGTTCCTATTTCTGTTCATGTTCTCATCCATATTCTTGTTCCTATTCCTGTTCCTATCATCATTCGTGTTCCTATTCATACCTATTTTTGGAATATTTTCTCTACACTATTTTTTTGTGTGACCATCATTATTACACTTACAACACTTAATGTTATTCTTCCTTGGAGGTGCAAATGTTTTAGGATCTCTTCTAGTGAATCCATATCCTTTTCTGTAATGAACCTTGCAATTCATTTCCTTGTGACCAAACTCATTACATGAGTAGTAATACCCATGAAAAATATGTCCTTTCCCATATTCCTATATTTCATGTGTCCTGCACTGTGAATCCATGTGCGAAAACCTGTGACATGAAAAACATCTTCCATTGAAGCTTCCTTGTCTTGTCCTCATTGGTCTATTGTTCTTATTGTTGTTCCATATGTATCTTTTTTGTGCATTGTTCCTATATTTGTTGAAATATTTCTTGTCCAACGCATCCTCTTATGTCTCACTCCCTCCTACACTATATTATTCTAATGTATCTTTATCTGAAGTTTCTTCTTCTTTAAGACTTGAAGTAGACTTTTCTTCCCATTTCTTTTCAACCTGTTTGGAACCAAGACCTATTTTGTTTGTTGCTCCTCTTTGTATCTTGACTATTTTATCCATACTCTTTGCATTGTTTACGTACTTATATAGATTATTCTTGGCGTCTTTCACATATTCCTTTAGTAGAGCTACTTCTTATGCTAACTTCTCATATTCCAAGATATTTGCTTCTAACTTATATTTGAACTTATTTTCCTTAGCCTTTGATTTTTCTAAATCCTCTATGAGCAATAATATTTCTTCATCACATTCTTGAAATTGAATTTCAATCTTAGAGTGTTGCTTTCTTACCTTATTTACCATGTCAAGGTCATAGATGAGTTCTCCCTTGAGATCATAACCATTCTTTTCTGAATAATTCTCTATTTATTTACCTTTTTCCACATCATTACTTTATTTTGGCTTATCTTCTATAGGATCACTCACTTCTTCTTCTAATGCCATTAGAATATTTTCATCTGGTCTTTCAAGTGCATATTTATAGTCATCATCACTAAAACTATAACCATCCCTTGTGCAATCATCTTTAATATGTCCAAATTTACCACATCTAAAACACTTTAGAATAACTAGAGTCTTTTTATTAACTAGTTCTTTCTCTAAAATCATAAATAGGACTTCATATCTATCATTGTCTTAAAAGCTAACATTACTATCGTTTGAGTACTTACTTTCATTATCCATATAGTAGCTCCTATTTTTTCTTTGGAAGAACTCATTTCCTTGTATGCTTTGTCCATACTTTATTTTCTTTTGATGCCTATATATTTTTGATTCCTTGTACCTGTGATCCTCTTTTTATTCATCATTGTTGTGCTTTGACTCTTTACAACCTGTTGCAAAATGTGCATACTTTCCACAATTGAAACACTTAACATATCTTAGATCTACGGGCCTTATGTAACCTTTATCTCTTCTACCATAATTAGCTTCTTCATCACAGGATGACTAACTACTTGATTCTGACCTCTTACCATTTGTTTCCTTGGTTGCCTTGAATGTTGCTTCCTTTTTGGAAGCAAGATATTTTTTTCTTATCTCAAAAGTTGTAAGCATGCCAAGTAAAAAAAATTTTGTCAAAAAATCACTATCAATTGATGTTTCTATAGCAGAAACCTTTTCACTGCACCTTTTTGGAAGAGTTATAAAGATCTTATCACAAGCATTAGATTCATTGACCTTCATTCCAAGACCTCTCATCTCATGTAAAAGTTCATAAATCCTACTGAGATAGTCACAAATGTTTTCAGCATACCGTATTCTTAAGTCTTCAAATTCTCCTTTGAGATTTTTGATCTTAGTTTTCCTGACCGTTATATCCTTCATATATGTTATGCAATAGTTCCCACATTTATTTTGTTTTTTTACAATTCGTAATAGTCATATATTCTAATCTAGGTAATCTTTTTATAATTGCATTCATAGCTCTTGAATTTGCATGCATTAGAAGCTTACCTTCCTTATTTGTAGTGGGATCAACTATTGAATCATATCCAATTTCCATTGCATCCCAAACTTCATTGCCAAGTGCCATCAGGTGAAATCTCATTAGCATACACCAATATAAGAAGTCACTTCCATAAAATATTGGTACTGTATTATTTATGGATTCTTCCCTTTGATCCTTTTGATCCATTGTGTTCTTGATCACTTTTCCTTCAAGATGTCAAACTCTTTTGAAGGATCCCACTATGATACCAAATGAATAACACAAGTTTATACTAAGAAGGGGGGTGTGAATAGTATACGAGCACTTTTTAATTTTATTTTCAAATAAATATTATGTAGTGTATTTTTTTTTAGATAAGATACTATAGCATTAATACCGGGTTTTACAGGTTGACCCAAAACCTTTTACAAAAATCAGCCTAGGGTTGTTGATGAACATGTCCTTACTAAGGATCCTATATATGTAAAATCTACATGCCGCCAAAGCCATTACATCCGGTAAGGCACATAGCATGTTATCAAAAAGAAAATTCCCATACAACATTTTGGGTATACCCCGAGAAAACACACCTGCATCATAATTACAAAAAAGAAATAGACACAAATTTCTTCCTTGAAACAATGGAGAAACAAAAATTTGTAGACACACATAGCAAAGTACTAAAAAAACTTCCACAAGATCTGTATTGACATTTAATCTTAATAATTCTTTGGTATTTGCTTTCTTCCGTATATGACATGCTTTGGGACCACATCCTATCTTGGCCAATCAAATTTGGAAAAGTGAACCTGCTGGCTAGATTCATGGCAGTGGCTATCTGGTGGTCCACATGGATCTGGTTCAAAGTCTTATATTGTCATTTCTTTCCTACCCTATGATTATCAACCAACCTAAAATTACTAATATGACTAGGAGCCATGTTATCTAACATGTGACTGTCCCCATTAGTCTTTGTGGTATTTCCAAGTAGCATCCACCAATACTGACAACTTGAATATTTTTTATTGAGAGTCCATTTCAAAAAAGAGACGAGAATACTCATAACCTTAAAACTTACAGTGCCTTCCTTTTTGATAAATTTGACTATCATTCTTGGCATTCTTGTTGAATAAGATCCTCTACTTTACTCAGGATATAGTGTTCCCATTTGAAAAGTCCATCACCATCGACACCCAAATTGGCCATCTTATTAGCAACTTTGTTAGCTTCCCGAAAGGCATGTTGGGATTTTATGTCCTATCTTCCCTAGAAAAGGATCCTAGCCTCTTCAACAATTGTTTTAATCCTCCAAGGAGGTGTTTTACAATTATTGAGGAGATTTATAACATGCATAGAGTCTCCTTCTACTATCAAATTTCCTTGTAAGTCTTGAGTCATTTGAAGGCCTCTCCATATAGCTCTAGCTTCAGCTTCGTTGTTCGTCCTTATTCCCAAATATTTATAAAATGTAAGCATCATATTACCATTATGATCTCGCACAATACCGTCAGTGCCTTCTCTCCCAAGATTTTACATAGCCACTCCATAAAAATTAATCTTAAAACAACCTGTAGGAGGTGGGGACCACTTAACATTGGATCTAGGGTTGACTACCCTAGGCACAGACTCATCTAATAAGGTTAATCTTAAATATTGAGCAATCATGGTATCCTATAGATGATTTTTATGACTATAAAAAGGGATAAGCTTCACATTCTCATTGGAAAAGGATAGGATCCTGGCAATTATAGTTTGATGATCATGAATAGACTCATTAAAGACTCTATGGTTCCTTTCTAACCACACCTGCCAAATATAGTGATTGAGAGAAATTTTCCACATGTATCTAAGCCTTTGGATTGAAAATGGGCAAGGCCACTGGATGAACAAATCAATTACGATGGTTGGTTTAACCTAGAAAATATTAAATGCCTAAAAAACCCCACTTAGGAAAGTCAAGGAAAAAGGGCTCAAGGAAAATATGATAAATGGTCTCCCAATTAGCCCTACATAGATAACAATGATTAGTGATACAAATATCTTTACGCATCATATTATCAATGGTTAGAATTATTCCTTGATAACCAACCATGAAAAGACTGCAATTTTTGGAATTAATTTTTATATCCAAACTATGTCCTTTTGGAGGACAAAATCCTCATCATCAAGCAGAAGCTTGTAAGCTGATTTAACAGTGAACTGCTCATTTTTCATAGGATCCCAAGTCACTTGATCTTCCTTGGGTCTCATGGGGATAAATTTTTGCCCGAGAATGTTACAAAGATCATTTGATTCTACTTGAAATCCCTAAATCCTTATTTTTTTCAACTTCGTTCTGCCTCTGTCCTCAACCATATAATAGAAGACTTTTTTGCCAACGAGTTTTTTTGTGATATATTTGATTTAGGATAAGTTAGGATATTGTGTCAGTGGTTTGTACTTAGCCCACCTATCATTACAACAATTTATCCTCTCACCATTGCCTAAAACCCATCTTAAACCTTTTTTGATAATTTCCTTACAATTGAGAATTGCTTTCCAAAATCAGAACCTTTGATTGGAATTGAGTCACTTAGAAATTCCATATTTTGAAGATACTTTTGTTTGATGATAGTTGTCCATTCATTTTCTTCACCAGAAATGAGGCACCACGCTTGCTTAGATAGTAAATCTAAATTCATATGAGCAATTCTCCTTAGACCTAAGCCCCAATTTTCCCTGGGTTTTCACACTTTGGTCCATCCTACAAGGTGTATCCTTTTTTTCTCCTCTAATCCAGCCCATAAAAATTCTTTTTAAATTTTCTCAATTTTTTGGAAAACCTTCACAAGGACTTTAAAAATAGAGAAGAAATAGACTGTAATGCTCTAAAGAGAGGCCTTAGTGAGGGTCAGCTTTCCTGCTTGATATATAATATGACCTTTCCATCCAACAATTTTTTTTTTTAATTATTTCAATAACCCTATCCCACATTGACTCTCTTGAAGAACCAATGAAAAGAGGGAAACCAATATACGAAGTGGGGAGGTTTGCTATATCACACCCTAAAATTTTTGCAATCCTTCCTTGCCTCTGAATGGGGGTGTTCAAGAAATATAACTTGCTTTTACTAAAATTTACTTTTTGACTAGTAGCATCCTCGTAGAGTATAGATAGCAGAATCAATAGCAGTAATCAAAGTAATGCATAAAACACCATACACAATAAAGACATAGTTTTAATGTGGTTCATGCAAATATGGCTACCTCTATGAAGAAAATATTTCATTAAAATTTTCTCAATCAATCTCTTTGGAATCCTTCCCAATTATAATGTTTATGGACCTCTATCCAAAGGATATGTTGATCTCCTAAATCTAGTTTGTGGATCTATATCCATAGGATAAATCCTTCTCCTCTACTTTGGTTGGTGATCCTATAGAAGACTACTGCCTCCACTACACTGGCTTGTGGATATCTCTCCACTGAAGACTCTTATCCCCATTTAGAAGACTTGTCCTCACTGTCCTGGTTGATGGATATCTATCTACTAGAGACTCTATCCTCTCTGCTCTGTCACCTCCAAAGATCTATCTCAATTTTGTACTAAACATAGTCTAGCACATCTCTTCTCAATTTCTTGCACTAAACATAGTTCAGTCAGTCTAACACAAGTCTACTCGATAAGCTCACTCAAACATGCACTAAACATAGTCTATTTAGTATAGCACAAATATGCTCAAATATCGCACTAAATCCAGTCCAGTCGTTTAGCACAAGTCCACTCAAATATACACTAAACATAGTCCATTCAGTCTAGCACAAATCTGCTCAACTCTTGCACTAAACATAGTCCAGTCGGTCTAGCACAAGTCCACTCAAAACTACATTAAACATAGTCCAGTAAATCTAGCACAAATATGCTCAATAAGTCCACTCATAACCTACTCAAATCTTCTCAACAGGTCCACACAGAACCCACTTAAATCTTCTCAACAAGTCCACTTCAAACCTACTCAAATCTGCTCAACAAGCTCACACAGAACTTGTCCAAAACTTCTCAACAAGCTCACATAGAACTTGTTCAAATAAAGAGAATTGTTAGAGGCTAAATATGTTCTTTAATCAATGCTCAATCACTTTCTCAACTCAAATCAATCTCATAGAAACATAAAGATAATTGTTAGAGACTCAATATGTTCTATAATAAAAACTCAATCACTTTCTCAACTCAATATCATAGAAGCATAAAGAGAATTGTTAGAGACTCAATATGTTCTATTCTCAAAACTCAATCTCAACTCAAATCAAAATATATAATAGTTTTTTTTATGGTACTTGAGCAATCACTTCATACATCCACTTGACTAGGCTCACTCAACTCTACTCAACCAATCACTTCAAGAAATAACTCTTGCTCACAAACCCTAGTCCAAGCATGTATCATCCAACTAAAAATATTTCTAATAATTCTCAACATCAAATCTCACATAACAATGATACTCATGAAATTTTCAAACCCTATTTCAAGTTCTTTGTATAACAACTTATTTCAACAACCATGCTTATCAAACAAGGTTTTAAACACAACTCTCAATTTTAGAAAACCTTGAAGCATTAACTCAAACACTCCACTCAACCAATGGTATCAACAACAATGCTTATCAAATAAGGTTTAATCACAACTCTCAATTTAGAAAACCTTGAAGCATCAACTCAAAATACTTTCGAAAAAGAAACCCTAATCAAATCCTTTTCACTTTAGACTTAATTTTCAAGTAAGTCAATCAACTAACTCAACCAAGGATGAATCTACCCATACATTTTTTTTGACAAGGATTTGATCTCACAAATCTGCCACACTCACATATTTCTCTTTTCCAATCTCAATAAGGGTTAGAAGACTTCAATCAAATCACAATACAAAATAATGACCCAAAATACACCTTATTACTCCAACTCAAAAAATAACATTCACCATAGTATTCTTTAAATATAAAAACCCTTATACAAAAATAATGCTCAAAAGTCTTAATAAGAAATTAATAAGACTTTACTATAACTCCTTATTCCTCCCAAAATAATAATTCTCAACAAACATTCACCATAAATTTCAAATATGAAACCTTCCACAATAATCCTCAACAAACATTCACCATAAACTTCATGCCTTAATGTATAAAAATAATAATCACTTATGCACCCTTATTCCTCCAACATTAGGCAACTAAAAAAAAATTAATCAAAATTAAATACATTGTCCTTGGAGGGAATCGAACCCTCAACCGTGTCTCACCACAAGCACTTTAACCGCAGCTAATGTCGTCGCACGAGCCAAGCGCTCGCTTGATATTAAATAAGCATCATGTGATTCTTAATATCACACTACCTTTCACTAAGCAAAAGGTCATGCGCATTGGGCACTTCAAGCAACACACCAAACAATGCATGTAGGGATTTGAAACGTCAACCACCTTGTTGCTAGCACCTTTGCATTTTCCCAACTACCACTAGGCCACACTTACCCAATGAAGCTTGAGGAAAAAACCTTCCTCCTCTATGCCTTTCACTACCACGTTTTCATAAATCACAAGCTCTCTTTTTTGAATGCCACCAATTTATTAATTCAAGCAAGGTTAACTTTCCAATGGTTTTGGCAAAGTATTTGTATGCATTATATTTTTTTTGGACACGTCACTGCTAGCTCCTCCATGACGATGTCAATGGAAATATAGAGGCTTCAAAAGCATTTTTCTTTAAACCCAAACTTTGGGTTTAATTTACTTTAAAATTTATGCTTTGAAAACTTTTTCCCTCCAAAACCCAACCTTAGGGTTTTATAAAAAATAATTAATTGACCTTTGTAAACCAAATAATATTATAATTAAAATGATAATAATTTATTTGGGTTTTTGACCACCTTGGATAAATATTATAATAAATATTATAATATTATATCCTTCCATTGCTTCAGATATATTTGCTTCCAAAGGAGAACTGAAACCATTTTTTGAACCATTCTTTTAGGTGTAAAATAAAAATATTTTAACCCATTACAACTTCCATTGAACTTTGTACTTGAACTGGAGAAGAACTATCACTAACATCTTGACATCAATGACAACTTTGGCTTAGGGAATCAAAAATTCCAACAATTATTTAGAGGAGTTTATGCCAAAAAAGAAGAGTAAATTAGGGATTTTATGGATTGAATATCAAAAAATTGGTTTTACCAGTGCAATAAATTACACAAACGGGTGTAAAATTTGGGGTCTTAAGCTTGCTTGATTTTAACTTAAGAGGTAATTACAAAAATTAGAATTTAAATACAATAATCCATCAAAAATACCCATAAATTTTTAACACTTAGGTGTCGAATTCTATTAAAAATGCACCTAATTTAACAATGCTAATTTAACAAAAGGTGTTGAATGCTATCGAAAATGCCCCTTATTACAGTAATTTTTACAAAAGATTTGATGATGTCTTTGCAAAAAAATTGATATTCAAAATTTTCATTTTGTCTTACAATTTTGGAAAGAATGTGATAAAAAACAATATCCCTCCTTTTATGTTGCAAAATAAAAAAGTTCTATTGCTTCAACCCTTTGATTTTCACAATTTCCCCTTGTGTTACAATTTTGCTAAAGAAGAATCCAATTCTTGGTTTGTCCCCCCTTTTGTTTACAAAATAAATAAGATTGTGAAAATTTAGATCTTCAATGTGGTGAGATCTTTCTCCGATTCACAAAAATATGAATGTGCAATATTTTGTGTTATATCCCAAAGTTTGAGAAAAAAAAAATGCACAAGTTGCTTTTGATTTTGAAAAAAAATGATATTCAAGTGCCCCACTCCTTGTGTTACAAATTTGCAAAAAAGAATAACAATTTCTTGTCTTCCCTTTGCTTTGTAAATATAACAAGGTAGCACACCTTTAAAGTCAAGTCGACACACGACAAGCTTTTGAAAGGTTATCCAAAACCAGTCAACACATGACTTGGTATTAGTGGACTCGTATCAACACCAAGGTCTATTTTTCATGAGAAAAACTCTTACTCTCAAAACTAGTGTGTTAGAAACTTTTTGAGAAAGTTTTAAATCTCCCAAATTTGAAAAAAAAATATGTTATTTATTTGTATTACATCTCAAAATTTTGAGAAAACAAAGTCACAATTTTGAGGTTTTGCAAAAAATGTGCTATTTATTTGTATTACATCTCAAAATTTTGAGATAAAAAAAACATAATTTTATTTGAAATTTACAAAAAATAGGTTTTCTCCTTTTCTTAAGTTGCAAAATAAGATTTTAATCAAAAATTTAATTAATAATAAAACATTTTAACTAAAAAATTATGAATTAAAAAAATAAATGACTTTTAATTAAATTAATATTCAATTATTAAAAAAAAACATAAAAAAAAAACATTACAAATTTTGCAAAATATTTTTTTTTTGAAAAACCTTACCTTTTGCACCAAAATTGTGTGTATTTGGTGCAGAAGGGTTTCAAACCCTGGTCTAGAACCTATGTGCCTTAGTTCCAGGCATCTGAACAACCTGTCTAAACTATCGAACGAGGACAAAGGGAGAACTCCCTTTTGTCCTCTTTCTCATCGATCAGTGGGAAAATATTTAATATAGAACTTTTTAGTCCCACATTTAGCATGCACGAGGATGTTTATAGAATAAAAATTCTACCTTCCCCTTTTTTTTATGATTACATTCAGGCAATAACCACCTTGCAATTCCATTTTTCCATGTCATCCAACCACTTGGGAAGTGCCACATGAAATCTGGATGATAAATTCTACCTCGCCATATCAGCATAATAAGACAAATAAAAAGTTGTCACATCATTTTTAGAAGGGTTCCACATTAGCCTCGAAGATGTGCCATATTAAATTACCTTAGGTTTTGTGTCCATCTCAAAAAAAAAATTGAAGGATGTCATGTCACCACCTTGAGGTGCATGCCCACTAGATCATCTTCCCAGCTAGATCACCATGTATCACATCTTAGTCTCGCATAGTTGTTCATGTCGATAACATCAACTTCAATAGAGAAGTTATAAATTGTCCATCCTATCAATTGATCCAGATTCTATGCACTAAGATCCTGATTCCATGCATTGAGATCTTATGATAGGTCATAAAATTCTACTGGAATATGTTAGTCTCAAAGTCAGTGCTTAAGGGGTTGTTAGGTGATCCACCCTTCTCAATGTTAGTACATCAGTTTCTATGCACCAGGCTGGATGCATCAGTTCTGAGTTGTTAGGTTTTACCACCAAGGATTCTAGTTAGTTGGAGTGACAAGAATGGTGTTTTACATTGGGGATAGGCTACACGGGTTTTCATGCTATCTATCATAGTTGAGCTAGATCAACATGCCCATCAGGATATAGGGGGTAGTGCTAGAAGTGTAGTCTAGCAGGATAACAAGCACTATCAATGGTCAGATAGACAAGCACTATCAATGGTCAGATAGACAAGCACTATCAATGGTCAGATAGATGCTATCAGTTTATCTCCAATCAATCAAATGAAACAATAAATTAATAAGAAAATAACTAGTTAAAAATTAATTAAACTATCACAAATAATTTGAAAGAGTTATGTATCATGAAATATCGTGCAATCATACCAGATTATAGTAGATCACCTCGATTTCCATAGCAAGTGAGTTGAGGTATTCTATCTCAGGAAATATGTCCCATCTAGTGGGGTCCAATCTCGGTATTTTTGCCCCCATGGTTCAGTCTAGGAGTGACAAAAATATCACCTTCTCCTATCGAAGGTCAACCTTAATCTTTCCTAGAAAAATGATCACATAGCAATTCGCTCTAATACCAATATTGATAATTGAAATATAGGAATTAACAATATTATTCCTAAACAAAGGTTTAAATAAAATTTCGTAGGCTAAAGATAGCCACGATAATGTTGAATAAAATATTTAACTAAAATAGCTAACAATGTACTAATTGTTGCTAACCACTAACCTATCTCACAAATGTCGCTAAAAACTAAGTAAAGTTGCTAACAAATAATATTTGTTAATCAAAAGTGATTAACAAATATCTAACCTTAGGTAGTAAATTAATAATCTACCCAAGATAATTTACAATTTACCAAATGAGGTAATAATTATAGTTACTATAGCATAGTAACTCTAACATGTAGCTATTATGCTTTTTTGCGATATAGAAGCTAGAAATGTTCTAAAATACATCATAGATTTTGAATTTAATTTTTTATTTAATGCGTACAAAAGATTTTAAAATTTCAAGAATAACACTTAATATTTTTCTCTTTAAAGCCTATAAATGAAAACAAACATAAAATAGGAAATACTTTTTTTTAAAACATAATCCAAGATGAGGTTTTAGATCACTTACCAAGAATCCTTTCACTTCTTCCTCCAACTCCTCAAACATAGATCCACATGTGTGCATATGTCCAAACATAGAGTTATGTATACTCAAGGTTCCAAACATAGTGCTATGGTTTCTCAGGATGTCAAACGTAGTGCTACATTTATAAAATTCTCCCAAATGCCCTCTCACATTTGCATAGACTTAAAAACATACTAAAAAGGATTTTGAACTATCAAACTTGATCTTCAAATTTTGCATGATAGAGCTTCAAAAACATGCAATAAATAATAGATAGAGATTAAAAACTAAAAAAAGCAAGGAAAATAAAAAATATAACCCTTTGGGGGTACCACCATAATTGACATAATGTAATAAAAATAAGACAACACCAAGAAAATGATAGAAAAATAAGTAAGTATAATAAAATAATTGATTTTATATTGAATACAGTGGAGCCTTAGTCTCCTTTTACAATAATTTACCCCGAATGTGCAAGGTTTGTTTACAATGCTTTGCTTGATTTCTTAGATTACAATAGGTAAAAAGGGGACATTTCCCTTTTGTGATTCGAATGGATGTGGGTGTCTCCAATCTTCTCTGCTACAACCAAATTGGAAGGTGGGCTTTAGCTATCCTTGTGGACCATCCTTACTGCAACAAATTTCCATGACCTATTTCTTGCACACACAAGCTTGAAAACAAAGGGGACTACTAGCACCTATTGATATGCATAAAAATAAGCTACAATAAACCTTAATCCTAATGTCTATAGAGTGTAAAATAATGCACAAGAAATAGAGAGAACAAAAACGTAATACCCTATTGATTCCTCGAATTGATCAATATCTATCATTGGCTAAAAGTGCTCTTGAGCAAACACAAGGCCACATTTGGTGCTAGCTAAATGTAGAGTCACGTTTGTGCAAATGTGTGGGTCCATTTGATGTTGTGTAAACGCCCTACTACATTTGTGGCTGAGTTGTAAAACATGTAGGGTTTGACTAGAGACTTCAAAGAAATGATCTCTATGAATTATGATGACCTCCAGTTATAATTTTGGCAAAGTGATGATATGATTTTTATCCTTATTTCTATGATGAAGCGATCATACCTTTATAGGATTTTAAGGTCTTTGGATGGAATGTATAAGTGGTAAGCTAGGGATTCCAAGTGGCAGTGACTAGGCAACCACCTATCCTAGGTAGTTACATTGAGTCACTTAGAGTGTCCCACTTAGGTGGAGTGGTGGCATGTGGGTAGGTGAGAGTGGAGTGAGGTGTGTGAGATGTGGAAAGGGGAGGGGTAGTGGTGGCTAGGACATGTGTCATGTGGAGACACTGGGTATCCTAGGGCTATTTTCCAAATTTTTATAAAATCTAGAAAATGGTATTATGTGCATGATTTATATACCTAATTCAAACTTTAGGCATATATCATGTAGAAATACAGTGTGGATAGGATTTTGTGAATGACTAGGTATTGGTGTCTACAATATCCATTTTTTCATGATGATTTTGAGTTATTACTTGAACATGTTGTTAATATTTCTCCATACTACTATTTTGTGGATTAAAATAATATTTTAGCATATGATTATTGCTTGATTGAATTTATTAAGGAGAGACCCAAATGGAATGCCCCTAATTTCTTAATAAATATTCATTTCAACACTCAATATTTTCATCAATTGCCTTGAACATGGGGAGCTATTTTCTCTCCCAAGAATGGGAGATATGTACAAACATATTTGCTTACATAGTACATGGTTAATGCCAAAATCATTTCCTATCCTTATTTCCAAGTTCAAGAGCTAATGGTTGGAAAGAATTTTGGAATAAATTATTAATTAACATAATGTAGTTTAGATATTATATCACTTTGTATCTAAAATTTCCTAGTTATACCACATTCTATACAAACTACATGGAAATTTGTGCACAAATAAATTCTTCTAAGTTACCTCTCTGATAAGAATAATTTAGAACTTTATTTTCAAGGTGCCTATGTTTGCATTTGTTATGTGTGCAAGTGTGTAACATTTTTCAAATGTTTTTTAAAGTTTGACTTATGGCTTTGATAAATTTAACTTTAAAATATTTTTTTAAACTCTAGGAGCCTATTATTTTTTATTTTATTCATTGTTGATAATATATATGACCTTTGTATTTTTAATTCTTTAATGGTAAATTGCATATTACATTGACTATTCAATGTTGAATGAAGATTTTTATAAATTAATTTTGCTACTATCCCTAACAACATAGCTTTCACCTTTAGAAGAAATGCAATTATAATACATACACACACACAAAAAAGAGATATAGATAGATAGCTCACACAAAACTTGTCTAGATATGTTCAATAAGTCCTCTCTAGGACTTGATCAAATCAGCATTGCAAGCTTCCATAAAAGCTTACACAAAAATAGTCCACAAGCCTTCTCAAATACTTGCCTCAAATATGCTTAACAAGTCCACACAAAACTTGTTCAATCACATAGAATCATAAAGAGAATTGTTAGAGACTCAATATATTCTATACTCAATGCTCAATCAATATCTCAACTCAATATCATAGAAGCATAAAGATAATTGTTAGAGACTCAATATGTTATATACTCAAATCCCAATCTCAACTCAAATCAGAATATAGAATAGTTTATTTCATGGAACTTGAACAAACACTTCACACAATCACTTGACTAGGCTCAATCAACTCTACTCAACCAATCACCTCAAGGGTCAATCCTTTCTCACAAGCCCTAGTCCAAGCATGTATCAACCAACTTAAAATATTTTCAGAAATGCTCAACAACAAATATCACATAACAATGATACTCATGTTCTTTTCTAACTCAAGTTCAAGTTCTCTGCACAATCAATGGGATTCAACAACAATGCTCATAAATAAGGTTTAATCACAACTCTCAATTCAGAAAACCTTGAATCATTAAACCAATAACTCTCAAAAATATTAACCACAATCAATCCTTTTCTCTCCAAAGATATTTTTATAAATCAATCACCCATATAAGTCAATGAAGACTATTTCCCATACCTTTTTAATGCCTTATGAGTTGTCCATTAATTCTACCACACTCAACACACTTTGTTTTTCCAATATCAACAAGGGTTAGAGTTCATGAGTAATAATAAAATAATCAAAATAATGTCTCAATAACACCTTATTACTCCCACTCAATAAAAATGAACCAAACACTCTTATGCAAGAATTAAACCCTCAAAAGAATGAATCAAACTTACTTTTGGAAATCCTTGAAAAAAACATAAATATATTCTTGCAAACACTTTATTTCTCCCTCAAAGCAATCTAAACAAGTAGCTCTCAAAAATAGCTTTCCAATGATATATAATATGATATACTTCCACAAAGAAAATCAGCAGAAATATCTATCTTTCCTAGGGCATACCATAACCTTATTTCTCCTTAGGCAACCTTGGTAGAAAATAAAATATTAAACAAAAATTAAATTTACTTGCATTACCCTCAGCAGGATTCGATCCCTTGACTGTTTTCTTCGCAACACCTTAGCCACAGCAAATCCACCATTGGACCACGTGCCATGATGTGTCTAAAAGGGCACATCCACCATGCAATATCTTCGAACAAGGAACCCCCAAAAAAAAACAAGCGCATAGAGCGCTTCTTCCTTGAAATCCAAAAAATAGACCTCATGCGAATCAAACTCAAAACCTCCTCCTTAGCACCGATGCAAAATACCACTAGGCCACACTGGCCTTTGTGCTTAGGGCTTTCGAATATTCACAAATTTAACCTTCACAAAAATCGTAAGGCTTTTGAAATAAAAATCTCTTTCGCATGCACTTTGAAAAACAATAGCAAGGGATAATTGGTAAATGAATTTGTTTGGAATTTATATAATGCCTTTTACCTTCCCTAGCATCACGTCGGTGCTTCAAATGAATTCAACGTCGACGTGATTTAATTTATAATAAATTTAAATTTAAATATTATAAATTAAAATGAACCTTACAAAATTGTCTTAAAGAGCAAACCTTAGGTTTAATAAAACCTTAGAACCTTGCCTTAATGCCCAACCTTGGTGTTATTTATAAAATTAAAATTCCTTGTGAATTTAAATGATTTATAATAATTATTAAACCTCCTTTTTAATTTTTGCAATAACCCATCTTGGGATTTTATAAACCAATCATTTAACTTGTGCTTCCAATAATATTAAAATATTATGGAGCCTTTTTCCTTTCACTTTTGCATTGAAGAAGATTTTTCCTAGATGACTTGGGCAAATTTATTTATTACCAAATTCCTTGATATGAGTGATAAATCTATCAGGTGACATCAATGACAACTCTGACTTAGAGGACTCAAAATGTCCAACAATATCCCCCTTTGTCATTGATGGCAACCCTTATCCTTTTACTGAAACCTAACCTTATTTTCTACTCCCCCTGGCTCAATGCTCTCTCAAATATCAAATCTCTCCACATAAAAAATATCTCCCTAATAAAAAAATCTCTCCCCCTTTGACATCAATGGAAAAGGGTCACATTTGGGGCTTGGGGCTGAGAATGAGACTCTTAGCTTAGTCCCTCTCCCACCTCCACATGAGGTGGTTAATTCTGGGGTTGGAGTATTTATACTTCCCAAAAGCACTATTGTTTGTATTTATCTTTTTCTCTTCTTTTCTAAGTTTTCTAAATACTCTCACTATTTCTTTCCAAGTCATCATTTCTATTCCTGTTCCTATTCTTATTTTCATCCATGTTCCTATTCCTATTCATGTTCTTGTTCTCATCCATGTTTCTATTCCTGTTCCTGTTCTCATCCATGTTACTATTCCTGTTCTTATTCTCTTCTATGTTCTTATTCCTATTCCTGTTCTTTTTCATGTTAATGTTTTTGTTCATGTTCTTGTTCCTTTTCATGCTTGATTTTGGAATATTTTCTCTACAACATCTTGCTATGTAACCATAATTATTGCACTTAAAACACTTAATGTTATTATTCCTTGGATGTGCACCTGTCTTAGAATTTCTCCTAGTGAACCCATATCCTCTTCTGTCATGAAACCTACAATTCATTTCCTTGTGACCAAACTCATTGCATGAGTAAAAATATCCTTGGAAAACCTGTCCTTTCCCATCTACCTGTTTTTCATGTGTCGTGCACTGTGAAGCCATGTGCCCAAACTCGTGACATGAAAAACATCTTCCCTTGAAGAAACCTTGCCTAGACCCCATTGGTCTTCTAGTTTCTATTGACCTGTTCTGATTGTTCTTCCATATTAATCCTCTTTTTCATTGTCCCTATTACTATTTGACTCAATCCAATCTGACTCATCCTTGGGAGTTTCCCTTTCACTTCCACTCTCATATGAGAAACCCTCTTCTGATGTATCCTCTTCTTCTAAAGTGTCTTTAGAATTGGTAGTTAACTTATCTTCTTCAACATGTTTGGAACCAAGAAATGTCTTTTTTGTTGTTCTTATTGTATCTTGACTATTTTATCCACACTCTTTGCATTGTTTACATACTTGTATAACTTATTCTTGGAATCCTCTAAATCTTCTTTTAATAGGGCCACTTCTTGTGTTAGTTTTTCACATTCCAAGATTTTTTCTTCTAACTTATCTTTGAACTTTCTTGCCTTAGCCTTTGACTTTTCTAGATCATCTATGAGAAATAATATTTCTTCATCACATTCTTGAAACTATCTTTTAAGCTTAGAGTGTTGTTTTCTTACCTTCTTTACTATGTCAAGGGCATAGATAAGTTCTCCCTTAAAATCATATCCATTCTCTGCTGAATAATCCTCTAGTTGTGTACCTTTGTCCATATCATTACTTCCTTTTGGATTGTATTCTATAGAATCACTCACTTCTTCTTCTAATGCCATTAGAATATTTTCATATGGTCTATAAATTGCATATTCAAAATCATCATCACTAAAACTATAACCATACCTTGTGCAATCATCTTCAAGATGTCGAAATATACCACATCTAAAACACTTGAGAATAACTGGATTTTTTTTCTCAACTGGATATTTTTCTTCAACCATAAATAAGACTTCATCCCTTTCATTGTTTGAAAAACTAGTATCACTATCAATTGAGTACTTACTTGCATTATATACATAGTATCTTCTCTTTTGTATTTAAAATAACTTCTTCCCTTGTCTATTTTGTCCATCATTACTCTTCTTCTGGTATTTTTGATCCTATTTTTCTTCATCATTGTTGCTCTTTGGTTCTTTGCACTCTGTTGCATAATGTCCATAATTTCTACAATTGAAACACTTAATAGATCTTAGATCTATAGGTCTTATGGAACCTTTATCTCTTCTGCCATAATTTGCTTCTTCATTACTAGATGACTCACTGTTTGATTCTATATTCTTACCCTTTTTCTTTTGGTCCACTTTGAATGCAACTTCTTTTGGAGGAATAAGATCTTTTGTTCTTATCTCAAATGTAGTAAGCATTCCAAGCAAATAATTCCTTGTCAAATAATCACTATCAATTGATGTTTCTATAACATAAACCTTTTCACTGTATATTTTTTGGAAGAGTTCTCAAGATCTTATCACAAGCATCAGATTCATCAACCTTCATTCCAAGACATTTTTATCCGACACATGTTCTCTTAGAAAATAATACTTAATCATAATGTGATTCATCCTAGAGTGTATTACCAAATTTTTTGAGATACATATGGCACGAGTATTATCACATAGTATAGGAATGAGCATCTGATCATGCTTTATCTTGAAATATTCTAAATTTCTCTTCATCCATAACACCTATGTAAAACTACTTACTATTGCAATATATTCTACCTTTTTTGTAGATAGTGATACTGAAACCTGCTTCTTACTTAACTAGGAGACTAGAATTTCTCCAAGAAAGAAAGCTCCTTCAATTGTGCTTTTTCTATCATCAATGTTGTTGGCCCAATCTGCATCTGTATAAGCTGAGTGTGAAACTATAACTTTTGGGATACCAAAGCCCAAAATCCATAGTCCCTTTTAGATACCTGAAAATTATTTTTACCGCTGCTACATATGTTTCCTTAGGTGCTTCTTGAAATATTGCCACTAATCCTATTGACTGTACTATGTCTGGTCTTGTAGCCGTGACATATAATAAGTTGCCAATCATGCATATGTATAGTCCATGATCTACCTCTAGAGATTCATCATCCTTACTAATCTTGCACCCTATGACCATTGGAGTACTTACTGGTTTACAATATTCTAACCTAAATTTTTTCAATATCTCCTTGATGTACTTGGCTTGAGAAAGAAACACTCCCTTTCTTGATTATGAAATTTGAAGACCAAGAAAGAAGGATAATTCACCGAGCATAGACATATCAAATTCACTTTGCACATTCTTAGCGAATTCTTTGCACATATTGTCATTGTTTCCTCCATAAATTATGTCATCAACATAAACAAACACTATTAGAATATTATTTCCTTCATTTTTGTTATACAAATTATTGTTTATTATTCCTTTCATGAATCCATGTTCCTGTAGATACTTTCCAATATTGAGTACCATGCTCTGGGAGCCTGCTTTAAACCATACAATACCTTTTCAATCTACATACCTGATCTGGTGTATCTGTTAGTATGAATTCCTCTGGCTATTCAATGTAGACCTCTTCTTCTAGAACCCTGTTTAGAAAAGCTAACTTGACATCCATATGATATACCTTGAATTTATTGAAACTTGCAAAAGCTAAAAACATCCTTATTGCTTCAATTCATGCAACTAGAGCAATTTTTTTATCAAAATCAATTATTTCTACTTGTGCATAACCTTTGCATACTAACCTTGCTTTGTTTCTGACCACTTGTTCATCTTCATTCAACTTATTTCTTAAAACCCATTTTATACCAATCATTTTTTTGTCCTTTGGTCATGGAAAAATTTTCCAAGTTCTTCTCTTCTCTATATGATCCAATTCATCTTTCATTGCTTTAATTCAAAATTCATCTTCACTAGCCTGAGTGAAATTTTTTGTCTCAATTTGAGATAGCAAAGAAAAAAGTGCTTGTTGAGATGGTTTTATTATTCTTCTCCTTGTCTGTCTTTCATTTGGATTCCCGATGATCTGATATTTTGGGTGATGTTTATGTACATACCTAGAAGGAGTTTTAGGAAGAAGCCTTTATATTTCTTCTTCATCATTATCTGATTCCTCACAAAATTCTTCTAGACAACATCCATCTTCTTGGTACACAATTGGCTGAACTGATTCTCTGTAATCTATCTTCTCATCAATTGCAACATTCATACTTTTCATCATAGTGCATGTTATTTTGTTGTAACATCTATAAGCCTTGCTCTTTGTAGAAAAACCAAGAAAAATTCCCTCATCACATATTGGATCAAATTTGCCTAAATTTTGATCTTCCCATATTATGTAACATTTGCTTCCAAAGATCTTGAAATGTTTTACAGTAGCATGTCTTCCTTTCCAAATCTCATAAGGAGTCTTGTGGTAATTTACCCTTAATTGATCCCTAGTAATTATGTATACAACTATAGATACTACTTCTTTCCAAAAACCATTTGACAACTTAGATTCATTTAACATAGCTCTAGCCATGTTTTCAACAGTCTTGTTCTTACTTTCAACTACTCCATTTTTTGGGGGATTTCTTGTTGATGGGTACTCTCTCTTAATTCCATGTTATTCACAGAATTCTATAAACTCATTTTAAGTGAATTCTCCTCCTCTATTGGATCATAGAAACTTAATCATTTTGTCTATTTTATTTTCAAAAAACTTCTTTAATTCTTTAAATTTTTCAAAGGCCTCTAACTTCTCTTTTAGGAAAGTTACCCAAACCATTATGGAATGATCATATACAAACAACATGAAGTAACTCAAGCCATTAAGAATTTGTGTTCTGGTAGGACCACATAAATCAGTATGTATTAGACTCAAAGGCTCAGAAGACATATAGCCTTTTGGTTTGTAAGTTGTCCTGGTTTGCTTTCCATGTTGGTAAGGTGCACAAATTGTATTTTGCGCTCTTCTTATTTTGGGTAAATCTTTGACTACCTGTTTATTGCTTATGCTGACTATGTTATCAAAATTGAAATGAACCAATCTTCTATACCACAAACATATCTCATATTATTATGATAGAAAGCACTTTTACCCTTTGATCTCATTGAGCATGTATAAGTTGTTTGGGGTCCTTCTTGCATTTGCAATAATTCTTCCTATTTCTATTTTCCTTATCTCACATCTGTCTGGATGGAAAGTAACCATGTATCCTTCATCACAAAGTTAAATTATACTCAGTAGATTGTGTTTTAACCCTTTGACATACAAAAAATTCTTTGTTTTTGTTTTTCCATTGTCTAGACTTAGAGTACCTTTCCCAATAATCCTTTCTGATATATTATCACCAAAACTTACTGATCCTCTATTTGTTTCCTTTAGAATAATTAACTTGTCTTTGTCTCCTGTCATGTGACTAGAGAAACCACTATCCAGATACCATTGTTCATTTTTATCTTGAGCATGCAGGGTTGTTTGTACTAACATATATTTTTCTCTAACATTCTTTATTTCATCCTTTGTTTTTATAGACTCATAAAATGTCATTTTAGACCACCTAGTCTTTTTCCCAAAGTTATTGCATTTGTAACATATAACATCATCATCCATGAGAGGTGTAAAGGAATTGAAATTTCTATTGTATCTAGCATGATGAATACAGTGAGAAGCTTTATGTCCATATTTATTGCAAGAAAAATAGTGACCATGGAAGAAGTTATGTAACCTATTTGAAGATCTTGGATATTGTGATGAAGCCATATTTTTTGTGATTAACCCTTATCTAGGGTTCTTATTTTCTTTCTTCCTTTCTGATTTCCTTTTATTACTTTTATTTGTTTTAATTTTTTGCCTTTTGGAAGCTTGATTCCTCTTTCTGTTTCTCATATTCTATTTCTTGTAGTATCTTGGTCCTTTCAAATTTATTCCTTAGGAGAACAATTTCTGCTTCCAATCTTCCACATTCTGTTTCCTTAGATTTTAGAAGATATGCCATATCTTGCTCAATATTTTTTCCTTCTTCTACCTTGATCTTGAGTTCTATGAGATTCTTTATGAATTCCACTCTTGCTTCTTCATCTTCCTAAATTTGTTCTTTTAGAATTGAGTTTTTCTCTTAGTCTTTACAATTTTTTGAGAGTAGCAAAGAACTCTTCTTTCATATAACACATGGTCTCTACTTCATTCTCTAAATTCATGTGTGCTACCAAATTATCCTCTTCCAAGATGTTAGACTCTCCATGGAGATACCCGCTCTGACACAAATTGAAGAACATGTACTTATACTGAGAGCGGGAGGGTGAACAGAATAACATAAAACTTTTTCCCAAATAGTAGCATCAGCATTAATAAAATAGTAAACATCACACACATGTGAGACATCATTTTTAACATGGTTCACCTAGTGTGGGCTACCTCCACAGAGAAAATATTTCTTCTAAATATTTCTCAAATAATTTCTTTGGGAATCCTTTCCAATTACAATGTTTACGGATCTTTGTCCAAAGGAGATGTTGATCCCCTAATATCAATTCTTGGATATCTTCCATAGGAGAACTCTTTCCCCTTCTGCTCTAGCTAGTGATATTATAGAAGACTTTATCTCTATGTTGCACTAACTAGTGGATCTATCTCCACTTGAAGACTCCTCACTCAGAATATCTATCTTAAATTGTCCTGGTTGTTGGATCTCTATCCACTGATACTCTATTCCCTGTCACCTCCAAATATTTTTCAATAGGCTCACTCAAAACCTTCTCAAATCTGATCAATAATCTCACACATAACTTATCCAAATATGCTTAATAAGTCCTCTCTAGGACATGCTCAAATATACATTACAAGATTCCACAAAAGCTTACACAAAATTAGTCCACAAGCCTTCTCAAAGACTTACCTCAAATCTGCTTAACAATTCCACACAGAACTTGTTCAATCACATAGAATCATAAAGATAATTGTTAGAGATTCAATATGTTCTATACTCAATGGTCAATAAATATCTCAACTCAATATCATAGAAGCATAAAGAGAATTGTTAGAGACTCAATATGTTCTATACTCAAATCCCAATATCAACTCAAATCAGAATATAGAATAGTTTGTTTCATGGAACTTGAACAACCACTTCAGACAATCACTTAACTAGGTTCAATCAACTCTACTCAACCAATCACCTCAAGTATCAATCCTTTATCACAAACCCTAGTCCAAGCATGTATCAACCAACTCAAAATATTTCTAACAATGCTTAACAACCAATCTCACATAATAATGATACTCATATTCTTTTCTAACTCAAATTCAAATTCTTTGTACAATAAATGAGCTTCAACAACAATTCTCATAAACAATGTTTAATCACAACTCTCAATTCATAAAACCTTAAAGTATTAAACCAAAAACTCTCAAAAGGTTTAATGACACAATAATTTTATATCCAAATATATTTTCAAAAATCAATCACCCACATAAGTCAATGAAGAATATTACCCATACCTTTTTAATGCCTTATGAGTTGTCCATTAAATCTACCACACTCAACACACTTTATTTTTCCAATCTCAACAAGGGTTAGAGGTCATGAGTAATAACACAATAATCAAAATAATATCTCAATAACACCTTATTACTCCTACTCAATAAAAATACACCAAATCCTCTTATGCAAGAATTAAACCCTCAAAATAATGAATCAAACTTACTTTTGGAACTCCTTGACAAAACCATAAATATATTTTTTCACACACCTTATTTCTCCCTCAAAGAAATCTAAAAAAGTATCTATATAAAATATCTTTCCAATGATATATAATATGATATACTTCCACAAAGAAAAATAGCAGAAATCTCTATCTTTCCTAGGGCATACAATAACCTTATTTCTCCTTAGGCAACCTTGGCAGAAAATAAAATATTAAACAAAAATTAAATTTACTTGCCTTGCCCTCGGAGAGATTCGATCCCCCAACTATTTTCTTCTCAACACCTTAGCCATAGCCAAGCCGTCGTTGGGCACACACCGTTACGTGTCTAAAAGGTCACGTCCACCATACAATATCTTCGAACAACAAGCCTCCAAAAACAAAAAGCACGTAGAGCACTTCTTCCTTGAAATCCAAAAAATATATCTCACGTGCATTGAACTCAGAACCTCCTCCTTAGCACCGATCCAACATACCACTAGGTCACATTGGCCTTTGTGCTTAGGGCTTCTGAATCTTCATAGGTTGAACTTTCATGAAAATGTTGGACATTTTGAGTCCCTAAGCTAAAATGTTGTCATTGATGTCAAATGAGCATTTAATGTCAAAAGGATCTATGAAGGGTTTATATGAAAACCAAGGCAGGAAAAATAATTTTTTTAGTCAAAACCATGGACAAAGGATTTGATCTGGGTTTTTCTTAAAACCCAAGTTAGGATTTTGTTTCATAGAAAAGGTGCCCCTGTGATGGAGTTATTTGAGTTTTAATGTTTGGTTTAAATTTTAATTATTTATAATTTAAATTCAAATTTAAATGCAAATTTTCCCACCGACGTCATCAAGCAAACATAAATTCATATTTCCACCAACGTCTTTGAAGTGTTTTAAAAACTATATAAATGGGTGGTAAATAAATCAAAGTTTTATCCTTTCTCTTATGATAAATGTTTGGAATTCGAATAAGTCTATGAGCTCGTGTGAATTTTGAGAAGAGAAGCAGCAAAGAAAATGACAGCACTTGGAAATTCAAAACGTAGTGGGAAGTGTGGCGCATTGGAAAATCTTTTTGGCTAAGGGACAAGGCAGTGCAAACACTAGGGATCAAATCCCTTGGACGACATTTCGGAAGGCATGTGGAAAGAACTTTGGTGCTTTGTATTTTGTGGAAGGTGGAGGAAGGTTTAAGGCACTTTGGGCATTTGCCTTTCCAATAAGCGCCTAGCTTGTGTGTAATCTTAGCCATGGCTAAGATGCTCACGATGTAGCAAGTCGAGGGTTCGAATCCCATTGAGGAGGTAATTACGTTTTGAATTTAAATAATTTTTATTATCCCTAATATTTGGAGTTATAAGTTAGTTAATAGAAATTAAAGTGTTATTAGGGCTGCGATTATTATTGTAAAGCATAATTCGTTTATTATTTATTTGATGGTTATGGAAAATTAATTTTAGGAGAAATAATGAGTTGGTTTTTAAAAGCAATTTTGAGAGGTTTATTACTTTTGATAAATGTTTTAATAAAAGGGACTTTGGTGGATGTGTTTATTAACTTGGAGTAAAAAGGGTGTAATTTGATTAATGCTTTATTTTGTGATTATTTGAAGTCCATTAACCCTTGTTTATATTGGAAAGGAAAGTTATGTTTAAGTGTGGCAAATTTTGTGGACAATTTATTGGCATAAAAAATGTATGGGAACATTCTCCTATTGATTATTTATGGTGATTTATTTTTGAAATATCATTGGAGAGAAAAGGATTGATCATGGTTTCCTTTGAGAAAATAATTGGTTGAATGCTTCAAGGTTTTCTGGTTTGTGAGTTGTATTTAAATATTGTTTTATTAACATTGTTTTTGAATCCCATTGATGATGAAATGAAATTTAACTTGAGTTAGAAAAGAACATGAGTATCATTATTATGTGAGACTTGTGCTTGAGCTTTGCTGAAAATATTTTGATTTGGTTAATACATGCATGGACTAGGGTTTGTGAAAAAGTATTGTTCCTTGAGGTGATTGGTTGAGTTGAGTTGGTTAATACATGATTGGATAGGGTTTGTGAGAAAGGATTGTTCCTTGTGGTGATTGGTTGAGTTGAGTTGATTAAGCCTAGTCAAGTGGATGCATGTGGTTGTTCAAGTTCCTAGAAAAAAACTATTCAATATTCTGATTTGACTTGAGATTTATTTGAGTTGAGATTGAGTTTGATTTTATTTGAGATTGAGATATGAGTATAGAACATCTAGAGTCTCTAACAATTCACTTGATGCTTCTATTGAGTTGAGATTGGGATTTTAGTTTAGAACATATATAGTCTCTAACAATTCTCTTTATGCTTCTATGAGATTGATTTGAGATATTGATTGTACATTGAGCTTAGAACATATTCAGTCTCTAACAATTCTCTTCATGATTCTATGTGATTGAGACAAGTCTTTGAGAAGACTTGTGGACTATTTTGAGTTAAGATTTTGTTAAATCTTGCTATGCATATTTGAGCAAGTCCTATAGATGACTTATTGAGCAGATTTGAGCAAGTCTTATAGAGGAATTATTGAGCATATTTGAGCAAGTCCTAGAAAGGATTTATTGAGCATATTTGAACAAGTCCTAGAGAGGATTTGTTGAGCATATTTGGACAAGTTTTGTGTGAACATGAGCAAATTTGGACAAGTTTTGTGTGAACTTGTTGAGCATATTTGGACAAGTTTTGTGTGAACTTGTTGAGCAGATTTGGATAGGTTTTGTGTGAACCTATTGAGCAAATTTGGACAGGTTTTGTGTGAACCTATTGAGCATATTTGGACAGGTTTTGTGTGAACTTGTTGAGAACATTTTAGCAGGTTCTAAGTGAACCTATTCAACATAATTATACTATACTGACTATACTATTTTTAATGCAAGAGATTGAGTAGAAATGTGCTAGACCGACTAAAAAGTATTTGGTATAGAATTAAGACAGCTTTGGAGGTGATAGAGTATAGAGACATAGTCTCAGTGGATAGCTATCTAGAATTCAAAAAAATTGAAGACATATTTGAGTGAGGAGTCTTCAAGTGGAGAGATATCCACAAGTCAGTGCAACAGAGAGACAAAGTCTTCTATAAGATCAGTAGCTAGAGAATAAGAGGAAATATTTCTCCTATGGAATATATCCACGAACTTGAGATTTAGGGGATCAAAATCTCCTTTGGACTGAGGTCCATAAACATTGTAATTTGGGAAATATTCCCAAGAGATTATTTGAGAAATATTTAGAAGAAATATTTTCTCTGCGGATGTAGTCCACATTGGGTGAACCACATTAAAGATATGTCTCTATTATGCGTGGATTTTTGTTCATTGCTTTGATTACTGCTATTGATACTGCTATCTATACACTGCATAATATTTATTTGAGAAGAAAAGTAAAAAGTGGTATTATACGATTCACCCCCTCTTAATATAAGCTTATGTTCTTCAATTAGTATTAGATCTAGTTCCTTCAGAAATGGTTTAACAGATTGAAGGAGTACTTGTAAGAACACAAATGGAAAAGAAAGGCAAGAGTAAAAGCATGAGACATAAGAATAAAATAATACCTATGGTCATGCAAGAACGTTGGCAATTTTGGGTTTGAGATCATAGCTTCTTGTCTATGAGTTGTCATTGATGTCAAAAGGAAATGACATTAATGTTAAGAGGATGTGTTGGCTTCAAAGGTGGAAGATTCCAAGAGAATATTTTTAAGAAAATTCGGAGAGATTCCATTGGCAAGGGTTTTTCATTAAAACCAAACCGGTTTTTATTAAAACCAAGTTGGATAGGGTTTTAATTAAAACCAAGTTAAATGGTTTTTATTAAAACCAATGGAGGTTCTCTTTATTATTTATTTAATTATTATTTAAAACCCTTCAAGGTTTTAATTAATTAATTATTTAATTAATTAAGGGAGAAATTATTTTTAATTTATTAAAAATACTTTAAGGGTTTTTAAACCCTTTAGAAAGCAAATTTCGATTAAATTCGAAATTACTTTTCTTTGCAGCCGACGTGTTCTAAAGTCCATGTATGGACTATAAATATGAGAAGGTTCCTAAGGTTAAACCCTCTTGGAAAATCGAAAGAAATTTTTGGTTTGGCTGCGATCGAATTTTATGTTTATGCTGCGAAAGAGGAGAGCTCGTGGTTTGAAAAGCTTTCGGAAAGATTGACCGTTTATGTGGAAGGAAGTCCGTCTTGGACTTCATAAGCCCCTTGTGGGCTAGTGGTAGCGAAGGCTGCGGTTGGACATTACGTAGGCAGAGGTCTGTGTTTTGATCCCCGCGGAGGGAGCTATGCATGGATTAGTCACGTTTTTATTAAAACGTGTTTTGTGCCGCGAATTTCCGATTCTTCAAGCGCAGCCATTATAAGGTGTGATTATTTTCTTGATATGATTTTTGGCATTGTTTAGCATTGTTTAAAAGACATAGGAGAAATAAGGGGATATTTCTATTGTTGTATTTTTGAGATTAGTATTTTGCTATGCTAAATTTAAAAATGGAGATATAAGGTGTAAGTTTTGGTTGTTGTGTTTTTGGCTTCTTTGGTGGTTGTTTTTAATGAAGAGGAGCTAAAAGGTTTATTAAGGAAAGTTTTTATATATGCTCATTTATCTTGGTTCTAACCCTAAATTGGTTGGAAGTTTGAGGGTTGTGTGTGGTGATAGCTTTATGGATCAATTTTCTTCTACTCCAAAAAGGTATGGGCACATTTTCCTTATGAGTATGATTGGTGTATGTTTTTCTGAAATAAGGTTGGAGTGAAAAGGTTTTCAACTAGGTTTCCTTTGGTTGGGTGTAAATCCTATTTCCTGGTTTGTTGAAGACTTCTTATGCATTGTTATCCTTGATGAGAATTTTGGTGAATGCATAATTATGGTTTGAGGTAGTGGAAGCATTTTGCACTAGGGTTTATGTCTGTGATTCTTGCTACTTGCTTTGAGTTGGTGAAACCCTTGGTTTGCTATTTTGAGGTTGATGGTTGAGTTGCTTCCATAGAGGTTGTTTGATCAAGTTATTGCTTTTACTTGATTCATGATATTGGGCTTACTCCTTTGAGTTGATTTGAGCAAATTACTCCTTTGCATTGGTGATATTGTGTTGGATGCTTTTTGTTCAAATAATGTTGGAGAGAAAAGGAGTTCTACTTGTTTCCTTTTCTAATGTTGATTGTGAAATGCTTCAAAGTTGTGTGTTGAGTTAAATGGTGTTGATTGAACCTTGGTTGATAAGCATTGTTGTTGAATACCTAATTGATGGTGAAAAGAACATGAGTATCATTGTTATGTGATTCTTTGCATAGTTGGCAATTGTTGGGGTTTCATGTTATTGAAAGAAAGCATTCTATCCTATCCATTTCAGATATTGAGTTGAGTTTTCATATTTGAGATTGAGATTGAGCTGAGTTGATTTGAGTTGAGTTTTGAGATTGGGAGTTGAGTATAGAACATATTGAGTCTCTAACAATTCTCTTTATGCTTCTATGAGTTTGAAAAATCACATTGGGTCTCTAACAATTCACTTTGTGATTTACTACTAAGAAAGTTTTTTCTTGGTGAGCTTGCTGAGTTTTTGGAAAGGTTCCGGTGGGGACTTGTGAGCAGTTTTTGGATAGGTTTCGGTGGGGACTTGTGAGCAGTTTTGGACAGGTTCTAGTGGGGACTTGTGAGTAGTTTTGGATAGGTTCCGGTGGGGACTTGTGTGCATATTTGGATAGGTCTTATCAGAGGACTTGTGAGCTGAGTTTGATAGTTCTATCAGAGAACTTGAGGACAGAGGTGCACTGGTTCTTTGAGAAGAACCTGAGGATAGATTTGGCAAGTCTTTGAGAAGGCTTGTGTGTAGAGGATTGATTTGTTCAAGTGTTGATAGATCTGAGAGACAGAGGAAGACTTGTACTAGATCGACTGACTATGTTTGGTATACGTTGCTGAGCTACTGTGGATGTGATCATAGAAGGCAGAGGTCTCTTAGGCTAAGCATTGAGGAAAGGAGGTCTTCGGTGGAAAGGAGTTCCACATGCTAGCAAGAGGTAGAGGCAATTGATTTTCTGAGGGATCATTTCCAGAGTAGAGGGGAAGGTATCTCCTTTGAGTAGAGGCTCATAAATTTTGATTGGGGGAAGGTATCTCCTTTGAGCAAAGGCTCATAAATTCTGATTGAGGAAAGGTATCTCCTTTGGGTCGAGGCTCATAAACATTGTAATTGGGAAGGATTCCCAAAGAACTTCGAAATAACTTTTAGAGAAAAGTTTTGTGGATGTAGCCTAGCCATTATGGGTGAACCACATTTTAAAATTGGTGTCACTTTTTGGATGATATTGTGCATTGCTTTGATATTGCTTTGGGTATATTGCTTTACTATTTTTAAGTATAAAGGAAAAAGTAAAAATAGGTCTTATACTGTTCACCCCCCCTCTCAGTATAAGCTTGTGTTCTTGAATTGGTATTTTAGTGGGTGCCTTCGAAAAGTTTAACAGCTTGAAGGAAAAGCTAGTAAAGAACATAATGGATCATTCAAGTAGCAATGCAACACCTATTCTTGATGGGTCAGATTTTGGTCTTTGGAGTGCAAGGATGAAGGTTCATCTAATGGCACTTGGGAATGAGGTTTGGGAAGTGATTGAAGTTGAGTACACTATTCTTGAACATGGTCCTAATACTAAAGAAGAAATGCTCCTACATCACAGCAATTCAAAAGCAATGAATGCAATCCTGAAAGGCTTACAAAAAGCAGATCTCACCAAAATTATTCACTGCAAGACATCTAGTGAAATGTGGAAACAGTTGAAGGTGGTTCATACAGGTGATACAAATGTCGGAAAGGCCAAGTTGAGACACTTCAAAGGTATGTTTGAACAACTCCAAATGAATGATGATGAAAATATTAGTGACTACATGCTTCGTATGGATGAGGTTGTTAACTCCATGAAAGACTTAGGTATTGAGCTTGCTGAAAATGATGTTTGTGATAAGATTTTAAGATCTCTTCCTAATAGATTTAGTGAAAAGATTTCTGCTATTGAGAAAGCTAAAGATTTGGATAAGTTGAAAAAGGATGAGCTCCATAGTATACTTACAACATTTGAGTTGAGAACTCAAGTGAAGGTTGATGTCAATAAAGAGGCAGCTTTCAAGGCTACCAAGGAATCCAAGGGTAAATAGCTTCAAGATAGTGATGAGTCTTCTAGTGATGAAGATGCATACTACAGCAAGAAAGGCAAGTTCTCTAGAAAGCACAAAAGTATGAAAAATGTAAGATGTTTCAATTGTGGAAAGTTTGGTCATTATGCTACTGACTGTACTGTTCCTAAGAATGAAAGTGATGAAAACAAATAGGATTCTAAGAGCAAGGATTCTAAAAAGCACAAGAATCATAGGAAAAACAAATATGAGCACAACAATCAAGGAAAGAGGTATTCTCACAAGCACAAGAAGAGTTTCTACCTAGACAAAGCAAGTAAGTGTTCTAGTAGTGATAGTGAAAGTTCTTCAAGTGATAATGAAAATGAGATGTTGTTCATATCAGAAAAAGAGGAAGAACCGAAACATAGATTCATTATCATGAAATGTCTTAGATGTGAAACTTTTGGTCACCTTGAGGATGATTGTACAAATAATGATTTGGTTTCTATTATGTATGAGGATGCTTCAAAAAACTATAAGGAAGAAGCATGTATGGTTTTAAAAAAGGGTAGCACCTCTAGTGATAAGAAATTTGAAAAAGGCTTTGATGATTCAAAAAGCAAACAAATAGAGGAAGATATAGAGGAAGGTGAAGTAGATCTTGAAGGTGAACTTATTAGTGTTCTTAGTGCTTTGAAAAAGGAAAGAAAGAAGAATGCTAGACTCAAGGATAAGTTAGATGAATGTTGTATGGAGAGAGATGATCTTATAGAAAGTCTTGACTTCTCTATGGCTAAGACACAAGAACTCAAGGATGAGTTAGAGTCTAAGGTTCTTGAGTATAGTGAGTTAGAACAGAAAATGGCTTCTTTGAAAGAGGAAACTAAAGAGTACAAGGATAAGCTTTACAGGTTTCAAGATAGCTCCAAAAATGTTAAGTCACTCATCAAAGGTGAAAGAAAGACAACATATAAAATAGGTCTTGGTTTTGTTAAGCCACACAAGGAACAAGTTGGAGAGTCTAGTAAGAGACTCCAAAAGGAAGAGAGTTCTGATGAGGAAAGTATTTTAGAAAAGTATTCCTTGAATGATAGATGCACAAAAACAAAAAACAGAATTCAAAATGAGAAGAAGAAGTTTTTAGAACCTAAGAGGTCAATTAAAGGAAAGTTTCAAGGCAGATGTTTTGCTTGTCATAGGTTTGGTCACATGGCTTCACATTGCATGGCTCAAGTGAAGGAGGTAAATGATAGTTTCAGAAGTGCTAGTTACTTTCAAGGGTATTGCTACTCTTGTCAACAGTTTGGGCATAATGTAGTTTATTGCAAGGAAAATAACAGGAACAGGTTTGGTCAGAACAGGTTCGACAAAAATAGTTTTGGTCAGAACAGGTTTGGTCAGAACAGGTTTGGCCAGAACAGGTTTGGTCAGAATAGTTTTGGTCAGAACTAGTGGATTCAAATATTAGGTTTACCTCAGAGAAACAACATCGTCAAGTGTTTCAATTGCAACAATGAAGGTCACACAATCAAACAGTGTAGAGCTAAAATTCCAGAATACAGGAACAGGAACAGTGGCATGATCAGGTCCAAGGATCAAGGCATGGACAAGAACAGGGATGAGAACAAGAATAGTGACAAGAATAGGAATATGGACAAAGAGTTCAAGAGAAGGCCCGACAAGGCAGCTATAGACACTGATGATGATCAGTGCCTATTGGGAGTTTTACTCCCACCCCAAAATTAAACACCTCAACAGGAGGTGAGGGAGGGACTAATCTAAGATTCTTATTCTTAGTCCCAAGCCCCAAAGGTGACCCTTTTCCATTTATGACAAATGCAGAGAGCCTCAAGACAGGGGGAGTTGTTTATGTTGAGTTTATGTGTTTTTGAGAAGCATGGTTTGCCATCAATGACAAAGGGGGAGATTGTTGGTAATTTTGGGTTTGAGATCATAGATTTTTGTCTATGAGTTGTCATTGATGTCAAAATGAAATGATATTAATGTTAAGAGGATGTGTTGGCTTCAAATATGGAAGATTCCAAGAGAATATTTTTAAGAAAATCTAGAGAGATTCCATTGGCAAGGGTTTTTCATTAAAACCAAACCGGTTTTTATTAAAACCAAGTTAAATGGATTTTGTTAAAACCAATGGAGGTTCTCTTTATTATTTATTTAATTATTATTTAAAATCCTTCAAGGTTTTAATTAATTAATTATTTAATTAATTAAGGGAGAAATTATTTTTAATTTATTAAAAATACTTTAAGGGTTTTTAAACCTTTTAGAGAGCAAATTTTGATTAAATTCAAAATTACTTTTCTTTGCAACCAACATGTTCTAAAGTCCACGTATGGACTATAAATATGAGAACGTTCTAAGGTTAAACCCTCTTGGAAAATTGAAGGCAATTTTTGGTTTGGCTGCGATCGAATGTTCTGTTTACGCTGCGAAAGAGGAGAGCTCGTGGTTTGAAAAGATTTCGAAAAGCTTGACCGTTTATGTGGAAGGAAGTCCGTCTTGGACTTCATAAGCCCCTTGTGGGCTAGTGGCAGCGAATGCTACGGTTGGGACTTGCGTAGGCAGAGGTCTGCATTTCGATCCCCGCAGAGGGAGCTGTGCATGGATTAGTCACATTTTTATTAAAACGTGTTTTGTGCCACAAATTTCTGATTCTTCAAGGGCAACCATTATAAGGTGTGATTATTTTCTTGATATGATTTTTGGCATTGTTTAGCATTGTTTAAAAGACATAGGAGAAATAAGGGGATATTTCTTTGGTTGTATTTTTGAGATTAGTCTTTTGCTATGCTAAATTTAAAAATGGAGATATAAGGTGTAAGTTTTGGTTGTTGTGTTTTTGGCTTCTTTGGTGGTTTTTTTTAATGAAGAGGAGCTAAAAGGTGTATTAAGGAAAGTTTTTATATATGCTCATTTATCTTGGTTCTAACCCTAACTTGGTTGGAATTTTGAGGGTTGTGTGTGGTGACAGCTTTAAGGATCAATTTTCTTCTACTCCAAAAAGGTATGGGAACATTTTCCTTATGAGTATGATTGGTGTATGTTTTTCTGAAATAAGGTTTGGAGTGAAAAGGTTTTCAACTAGGTTTCCTTTGGTTGGGTGTAAATCCTATTTTTTGGTTTGTTGAGACTTCTTATGTATTGTTATCCTTGATGAGATTTTTGGTGAATGCATAATTCTGGTTTGAGGTAGTAGAAGCATTGTGCACTAGGGTTTATGTTTGTGAGTCTTGCTACTTGCTTTGAGTTGGTGAAACCCTTGGTTTGCTGTTTTGAGGTTGATGGTTGAGTTACTTCCATAGAGGTTGTTTGATCAAGTTATTGCTTTTACTTGATTCATGATATTGGGATTACTCCTTTGAGTTGATTTGAGAAAATTACTCCTTTTCATTGGTGATATTGTGTTGGATGCTTTTTGTTCAAATAATGTTGGAGAGAAAAGGAGTTCTACTTGTTTCCTTTTCTAATGTTGATTGTGAAATGCTTCAAAGTTGTGTGTTGAGTTAAATGGTGTTGATTGAACCTTGGTTGATAAGCATTGTTGTTGAAGCCCTAATTGATGGTGAAAAGAACATGAGTATCATTGTTATGTGATTCTTTGCATAGTTGGAAATTGTTGGGGTTTCATGTTCTTGAAAAAAAGCATTCTATCCTATCCATTTCAGATATTGAGTTGAGTTTTCAGATTTGAGATTGAGATTAAGCTGAGTTGATTTGAGTTGAGTTTTGAGATTGAGAGTTGAGTGTAGAACATATTGAGTCTCTAACAATTCTCTTTATGCTTTTATGAGTTTGAAAAATCACATTGGGTCTCTAACAATTCACTTTGTGATTTCCTACTAAGAAAGTTTTTTCTTGGTGAGCTTGCTGAGTTTTTGGATAGGTTTCAATGGGGACTTGTGAGCAATTTTTGGACAGGTTCCGGTGGGGACTTATGAGCAGTTTTGGACAGGTTCTAGTGGGGACTTATGAGCAGTTTTGGACTGGTTCTGGTGGGGACTTGTGAGTAGATTTGGACAGGTCCTAGTAGAGGACTTGTGAGCTGAGTTTGATAGTTCTATCGGAGAACTTGAGGACAGAGGTGCATTGGTTCTTTGAGAAGAACCTGAGGACAAATTTGGCAAGTCTTTGAGAAGGCTTGTGTGTAGAGGATTGATTTGTTCAAGTGTTGGACAGATCTGACAAATAAAGGAAGACTTGTACTAGACCAACTGACTGTATTTGGTACAGGTTGTTGAGCTGTTGTGGACATGATCATAGAAGGCAGAGGTCTCTTAGGCTAAGCATTGAGTATAGGAGGTCTTTGATGGAAAGGAGTTCCACGTTCTGGCAAGAGGTAGAGGCAGTTGATCTTCTGAGGGATCATTTCCAGAGTAGAGGGGAAGGTATCTCCTTTGAGCAAAGGCTCATAAATTCTGATTGGGGGAAGGTATCTCCTTTGAGAAGAGGCTCATAAATTTTGATTGGGGTAAGGTATCTCCTTTGGGCTAAGGCTCATAAAAATTGTAATTGGGAAGGATTCCCAAAGAACTTTAAGATAACTTTTAGAGAAAAGTTTTGTGGACATAGCCCAGCCATTCTGGGTGAACCACGTTAAAATTGGTGTCACTTTGTGGATGATATTGTGCATTGCTTTGATATTGCTTTGGGTATATTGCTTTACTATTTTGAAGTATAAAGGAAAAAGTAAAAATAGGTCTTATACTATTCAGCCCCCCTCTCAGTATAAGCTTGTGTTCTTCAAAGAAAAGGTAGATGAGTTTAATATTGTTGTGTTGGGAGGACACATGGAAATAGATTCAAGAGATGAATCAAGTAATGGAGAAATATCCAAACTGATAAAGTTTTGTACCAGTTGTGGAAATACAGGTCATCATGCAGCTTATTGTTCACAAGAAGGTGAAGAATGTTTTATCTGTGGTCAACTATGTCATGATGTAAGTTATTTAAATGGGTGTGATATCAGTGAATATGAATATTATTCTCTTAGATTTGAAGTTCTAAATAATGAGTTAGAAAGGGATAACAAGAATAGTCGAAGAAGGTATCGAGAAGAAACTCCAATTTGGACAATACAAGAAATTGAAGAAGAGGAAGATTCAGATAAAGAAAATGAGGAAGCCACTCTTTAGGAACTTGTTGAATTGAAAAGATAAAATTCAGAATTGAAGGCTCAAATACAAGAAGATGATAAATGTAAGACAAATATTCTACAGGATATATCTGACTTGAGAGATAAGGTTGAAAAGGTAAGAAGAGTTGAAAAGGGTATGGTTGAATAGTCAAAGGTAAAATAGATAGAATGTGAAAGGCTTATGGTTACTCTTGAAGAATTAAAAATGGATAACTCAGGATTAATATTACAAGCTCAAGAAGATGAAAAAGGAAAAGCAAGGTTTTTATAGGAACTCTCCAACTTCAAAATCAAATTTGAAGATACAAGGAAAATTGAAGAAGGTATCGTTGAAAAATTAAAAACAAAATATCTAGAGTGTGAATTATTAGAGCATGAGATAGTTTTACTAAGGATGGAAGTAAAAGAATCTAAGGATAAGTTACACAAGTCTGAGGAAAAATCAAGGACCTTGGAAAGGACTATCAATGCACAAAGATCATCAGTCACCATAATAGGACTTAGTTCTAAATAAGAACAAGGGAGACAAGAAGAAGAAAAATGAGAGCCAAGATACTATGCGAATAATGCAAGTAAGTACTCAACTGATAGTGATGTTAGTTTTTTAGACAATGATAGAGATGAAGTCTTGTTTATGGTTGAAGAAAAATATCCAGTTAAGAAAAAAACTCCAGTTATTCTCAAGTTTTTTAGATATGGTAAATTTGGACATCTTGAAGATTATTGAACTAGTGATGGCAATAGTTTTAGTGATGATGATTTTGAATATGCACTTGGTAAACTGGATGAGAATCTTCTAATGGCAGTAGAATAAGAAGAAGTGAGTGATACTATAGAATATAAGTCAAAAGAAATGAATGATATGGACAAATGAAAACAAATAGAGGACTATTCAATATAGAATGGTTATGATCTAAAGGGAGAACTTATCTATGCTCTTGACATAGTAAAGATGGTAAGAAAGCAACACTCAAAACTTGAAAGTCAATTTCAAGAATGTGATGAAGAAATATTACTACTCATAGAGGACTTAGAAAAGTCAAAGACTAAGGCAAGCAAGTTCAAAGATAAGTTAGAAGCAAATATTCTAGAATGCAAAAATTAAACACATGAAGTTGCACTACTAAAGAAATATTTACAGGATTCCAAGATCAAGATGAAGAGTTTCACAAATATCTCTAAGAACTTGTATAAGTTCATTTGTGGACAACGGAGAACATCATGTTCAACAGGTCTTTGTTTTTGAAAGAAACATAAAAAAGCAAAGTCTAATTCAAGTCTTCAAGAAGAAACAACATTAGAAGAATATACTTCAGAAGAGGTATTTTCAGATGCAAGTGAAAGTGAAACTTCTAAGGATGAGTCATATTGCAGTAAGTCCAACCGGGACAATGGGTAAAGAAGATATAGATGGAACAACAATCATAATAGGATACCAATGAGTTCTAGGCAAGGAATCTTCAATGGGATATGCTTCTCATGTCAAAGGTTTGGGTATATGGCTTCATAGTGTAGATCACATGAAAGACATGTATATGGAAGAGAACAATTTTTCCAAAGATATTGCTATTCATGTAATGAGTTTGGTCATAAGGCAATGAATTGCATAATTCATGGCAGAAGAGGATATGGCTTCACTAGGAGAAATCCTAATACTATTGCACATCCAAGAAATAATAAAATTAAGTGTTATAAGTGCAATAATTATGGTCACATAGCAAGATGGTGTAGAGAAAATATTCCAAAAATAGGTATGAACAGGAACAAGAACATGAACATGAATAGGAACATGAATATGAACAAGAACATGAACATGAATAGAAAAAAGAAGATGAATAGGAATAGAGACTCAGAAAATAAAAGAGACTCAGAGAATAATGAGAACAATAATAGGTACAAGAAGAGGAACAGGAACAAGGATGATGACATTGAAAAAAACAATGAGAGGATTTAGCAAAAAGGAATAGGAAAATACAAAGGCAAAGAACAGTGCTTTCAGGGAGTAGAAATACTTCCACCCTAGAATTAACCACCTCATATGGATGCGGAGGAGGGGATAAGCTAAGAGGCTTAATTCTTATCCCCGAGCCCCAAAGGTGACCCTTTGCCATTGATGTCAAAGGGGAAGATATTTGTGTATTATGGAGAGAGTTTTTGGATATGAGGAGAGATTTGATATCTGAGAGAGCATTGATCTAGGGGGAGCAAAGTTGCATGGGGAGCAGAAAAGAAGGTCAAAATTTAGTACAAGAATTTGGGTTGCCATCAATGACAAAGGGTAAGATTGTTGGAAATTTTGAGTCCCTAAGCTAAAATGTTTTCATTTATGTCAAAAGAGCATTTAATGTCAAAAGGATCTATGAAGGGTTTTTGTGAAAACCAAGGCAAGAAAAATAAAAAGGGTTTAGTTTAGACTATGCACAACTGATTTGATCTGGGATTTTCTTAAAACCCAAGTTAGGCTTTTGTTTCATCGAAAAAGGGTCCCTGATGATGGAGTTATTTGAGTTTTAATATTTGGTTTAAATTTTAATTATTTAAAATTTAAATTCAAATGCAAAGTTTCCCACTGACGTCATCAAGAAAACATAAATGCATATTTCCATTGATGTCTTCGAAGTGTTTTAAACACTATATAAAGGTGTGGTAAATAAATCAAAGTTTTATCCTTGCTCTTGTGATAAATGTTTGGCATTCGAATAAGTCTATGAGCTCGTGTGAATTTTGAGAAGAGAAGCAACAAAGAAAATGACAACGCTTGGAAAGTCAAAACATGGTGGGAAGTGTGGCACATTGGCAAATAATTTTAGCTAAGGGACAAGGCAATGTAAACACCAAGGATTGAATCCCTTGGACAACATTTCAGAAGGCATGTGGAGGAAGGTTTAAGGCAATTGGGCCTTTGCCTTTACAACGAGGGGCTAGCTTGTGTGGAATCTTAGTCACGGCTAAGACGTTCGCGGTGTGGCAATTCTGGGGTTCGAATACCCTTAAGGATGTAATTATATTTTGAATTTAAATTATTTTTATTAGCCCTAAAGTTTGGAGTTATAAGGTAGTTAATGGAAATTAAAGTTTGTTATTAGGGCTATGATTATTATTGCAGCATAATTGGTTTATGATTTATTTGATGGTTATGGAGAATTAATTTTAGGAGAAATAAGGAGTTTTTTTTTAAAAGCAATTTTGAGAGGTTTATTATTTTTGATAAGGTTTTTAATAAAAGAGACTTTGGTGGATGTGTTTATTAACTTGGAGTAAAAAGGGTGTAATTTGAGTAATGCTTTATTTTGTGATTATTTGAAGTCCATTAACCCTATTTATATTGGAAAAGAAAGTTGTGTTTAAGTGTGGCAGATTTTATGGACAACTTATTGGCATCAAAAAGGTATATGCACATTCTCCTATTTATTGTTTATGGTGGTTGATTTCTGAAATATCATTGGAGAGAAAATGATTTATTGTGGTTTCCTTTGAGAAAATGATTGGTTGAATGCTTCAAGGTTTTTTGGTTTGTGAGTTGTATTTAAACCTTGTTTTATTAGCATTGTTGTTGAAGCCCATTGATGATGAAATGAAATTGAACTTGAGTTAGAAAATAACATGAGTATCATTGCTATGTGAGACTTGTGCTTGAGCATTGTTGGAAACATTTTGAGTTGGTTAATACATGCTTGGACTAGGATTTGTGAAAAAGTATTTTTCGTTGAGGTGATTGGTTGAGTTGAGTTGGTTAATACATGATTAGACTAGGGTTTGTGATAAAGGATTGTTCCTTGAGGTGATTGGTTTAGTTGATTTTATTAAGCCTAGTCAAGTGGATGAATGTGGTTGTTCAATTTCCTAGAAACAAACTATTCAATATTCTGATTTGAGTTGAGATTGAGGTTGATTTGAGTTGAGATTGAGATATGAGTATAGAACATATAGAGTCTCTAACAATTATGTTGATGCTTCTATTGAGTTGATATTGGATATTTGATGCCTCTGTGTAACGACCCAAAAACACACAAAAAGAAAAATACAAAAATAGAAAAAAGATATTTTTTTACTATGGAGAGAGGTACATGAACCCTTCATGGACCCCTAACCATCTCACTATTTTAATATATTTTCAATAACGATTTATGTATGGCATGGAGATGTGTATACCTTTGTTGGATGGATGGTGATAAGTCTAGCTCACCAAGAATGACGGGAAAAATGGACTTATTTGCAGTAACACATGATAAGTCTCTAATTATATATATATATATATATATATATATATATATATATATATATATATATATATATATATATATATATAGTTATTATAGTGGTTTGGTTAGTGGGTCCTAACCAAACAACTATCTTAATAAAGTTTTAATATCCTAAATTTTCCTGAAATCTACATCTCACAAGGTACACTAACACAAGTTCATCTATAATTATACTAACCTTCAATATTCTGGTTTGAGTTGAGATTGATTTGTGTTGAGATTGAGGTTGATTTAAGTTGATATTGGGATATGAGTATAGAACATATAGAGTCTCTAAAAATTCTCTTGATGCTTCTATTGAGTTGATATTGGGATTTGAGTATAGAACATATAGAGTCTCTAACAATTATCTTAATGCTTCTATGAAATTGATTTGAGATATTTATTGTACATTGAGCTTAGAACATACTGAGTCTCTAACAATTCTCTTTATGATTCTATGTGATTGAGACAAGTCTTTGAGAATACTTGTGGATTGCTTTTAGTTAAGCTTTTGTGAAATATTGGTATGCATATTTGAGCAAGTCCTATAGAGGATTTATTGAGCAAGTCCTATAGAGGACTTATTGAGCATATTTGAGCAAATCCTAGAAAGGAATTATTGAGCATATTTGAGCAATTTCTAGAGAGGATTTGTTGAGAAGATTTGGACAAGTTCTGTTTGAACTTGTTGAGAAGATTTGGACAACTTCTGTGTGAACTTGTTGAGCAGATTTAGACAAGTTCTGTGTGAACTTATTGAGCAGATTTGGATAGGTTTTGTGTGAACCTATTGAGAATATTTGAACAGGTTTTGTGTGAACCTATTGAGTAGATTTGGACAGGTTTTGTGTGAACCTGTTGAGCAAATTTGAGCAGGTTCTAAGTGAACATATTGAGCAGAATTGTACTAGACTGACTATACTATGTTTACTGCAATAGATTGAGTAGAACTATGCTAGACCGAGTGAACTGTATTTGGTACTATATTAAGACAGAGCTTTGGATGTGACAAAGTATAGAGGGTAGAGTCTCAGTGGATAGAGATCCAACAACCAAGACAATTGAAGACAAATATGAGTGAGGAGTCTTCAAGTGGAGAGATATCCACAAGTCAGTGTAGTAGAGAGACAAAGTCTTCTAGAAGATCACTAGCCAGAGTATAAGGGGAAAGAGTTATCCTATGGAAGAGATCAATGAACTTGAGATTTAGGGGATCAATATCTCCTTTTGACCATGGTCCATAAACATTTTAATTTGAGAAATATTCCCAAGAGATTATTTGAGAAATATTTAGAAGAAATATTTTCTCTATGGAGGTAGCCCACGTTGGGTGAACCACATTAAATATGTATCTCTATTGTGTATGAAGTTTTGTGCATTGCTTTGACTACTTCTATTGATACTGCTATCTATACACTACATAATATTGATTTGAGAAGAAAAGTAAAAAGTGGTCTTATAAGCTCAACCCCCTCTCAGTATAAGCTTGTGTTCTTCAAAAAATTGTAAGACTTTCGAAATAGAAATATCTTTCACATGCACTTCAAAAAAATAATAAGGGATACTTGGTAAATGAATTTTCTTGCCATTTATATAATGCATTTTACCTTCCTTAGAATCACATTGGCGCTTCAAATTAATTCGATGTTGGTGTGATTTAATTGATAATAAATTTAAATTTAATTTTAAATTTAAATATTATAAATTAAAATCAACATTAGAACTTTGTCTTAAAGAGCCAACCTTAGGTTTAATAAAACCTTAGAACCTTGTCTTAATGCCCAACCTTGGTATTATTTATAAAATTTAAAGTCCTTGTGAATTTAAATGATTTATAAATAATTATTAAACCTCATTTTTAACTTTTGCAATAACCTGATATTCACACAATGACACTGAGAGGGGGGGGTGAATCAGTGTAAATATTAATTATCAAATCTACAGCATTTAAAATGAAGCAAAGAGAACTTGAAAACCAGAAAAGCAAATTGAACAATAGAGCACACCACAACACTCAATATACCGAGGTTCACCAATTTGGCTACTCCTCAAAAATGACTGCTTGGACTCCAATCCAAATCCAGTCTTTGCAAAATACCAATTTTACAAACACTTTACCAAAGCATCTACCGGAAGGAGCACCAACCCCTTAGTTTTCTTGCTGCAACAGATAGGAGCACCAACCCCTAGTCCCAAGCACCAACTTGGACTGCAATTTTGAGCAATTTAAAATGATATAAAAATGTCTTCACTTCTTACATGACCCCTGACTGGTCTGCAATTAAACAAACTCGCACACTCTCACGGCTCTGCTAATTTCTCTCTTGGCTCTCTTCTAACCCTCTTTTCACAGCAATTTCCCTCTAACAACAGCCATAGTATTCTCTGTACGACTGTCCTTTTATAACCCCTTTTTCTCATCGGGACTCTTCGTCTTCTATAACTTTTCAATCCTGCATGCAGTCGAATGACATACTCTAACTGTTCGAATTCTTTTCTCTTCTCCATAAGCGGTTGTTCGAATCCTTGCAAATACGGCTGTTCGAATGCTTTTACGATCCTACATATACGACTGTTTTGAATGCTGCAAATACGTCTGTTCGAAAGCTTTTACGACCCTTCATATTCGGTTGTTCGAATTCTGCAAATACAACTTTTCGAATACACTTTCGATTCTCCATATGTGATTCTTCGAATGCTTTTCAATCATGCATATACAGATGTTCCAGTGCATGTCCAACACCTGTCAATGTGTAACTGCCAATCTGACTTCAGTTACTTCTTACGTAACTGGCTGCATGATGCTTTTTTGACACGTGTCACCTTGCATGTTCCTTCGGCATTTACCAGCCAAACTGTTACCTGTCGCGAATTCATGACATTTCTGCCCATTTGACTTTTTTTGGGCTGTTGACCGTGAAAACCTGACCTGTCATGATATCGCGACACTTTTTGCAGCCGTACGCCTTCATGCCCTTGCTATCGCGAAATCATGACCATTTTGGCCTTTGAAAGCTTTCCCACCGTTCATGTCACGAAATCGTGACACTTCAAACTTTTGCTGACGTCATCCTTAATGTTGTCGCGAAATCGTGACGCTTTCGGCTTCCTGAGGCTTCTCTTGCAACTTGTCACGAAATCGTGACACTTTCAGCTTTTGCTGACGTCATCCTCATCTTTGTCGCAAAATCACGACGCTTTCGGCTTCCAACGGCTTTTCTTTCACCCTGTCGTGAAATCGTGACACTTTCAGTTTTTGCTGACGTCATCCTCAGCTTTGTCGCGAAATCGCGACGCTTTCGGCTTTCGTACAATCCTTGCTTCATGCAGTAGCGAAATCGCTACAACTTTGTGCCTTGTGCTTTCGACTTGCTACATCTTTGAGTTTTGCGATTTTGACTGGTAGCGAAATCGCTACACCTTCGCATAGTGCACTTTTGGACTTGTAGCGAAATCGCTACACCTTCATGTTGAGCTTTTTCAACTTGTAGCGAAATCGCTACACCTTTGCTTTGAGAAGTTTTGACACGTAGCGAAATCGCTACACCTTTGCTTTGTGTATTTTCGACTTGTAGCGAAATCGCTACAACTTTTTCACTTAGCACTTTCTCCCTGCTTCGGCTAGGAAAATTCAACATGTAGCGAAATCGCTACAGTTACTCGACTTAGCTTCTTGGCCTCCGACATGTCGCGAAATCGTGACAGTTTGCCTTGCGCCTTCTCTCTCTTTCGACTTGTCATGAAATCGTGACATTTTCAATTGCACCTGCACCCAAAACATGTCACGAAATCGTGACAGTTTCTCCATATTTTTCTCTCCTCCGATATGTCACGAAATCATGACAATTTTGCTTGCGCCTTCTCTCTCCTCGGCCATGTCGTGAAATCATGACAATTTTGCTTGCACCTTCTCTCTCCTCGACCATGTCACGAAATCGTGACCATTTTGCTTGCACCTTCTCTCTCCTCGACCATGTCGCGAAATCATGACAATTTGGCATGCATTTTCTCTCTCCTCGGCCATGTCACGAAATCGTGACCATTTTGCTTGCACCTTCTCTCTCCTCGACCATGTCGCGAAATCGCGACAATTTGGCATGCATTTTCTCTCTCCTCGGCCATGTCGCGAAATCGTGACAATTTGGCATGCATTTTCTCTCTCCTCCGTTATGTCGCGAAATCGTGACATTTTTCTTTCTGCCTTCGGACCTCTCAACCTGTCGCGATATCGCGACAGAAAACATGTCGCGATATCGCGATAGTTTTCTTACTTGTCTTTTTCTGCAAATTTTTGAATCTGGGTCACTTCTGTTTTCCTGCAAATTCACTGTACTTGATCTGACTGACTTCAGAATTCTTGTCCATTGCTTCAACTGCATCAATTTCTGTCTGTGTTGACAACAATGACAATACTTTTGCTGCACCTTGTTCAACAATCTCCCCCTTTGGAATTGTTGGCAACACTTATGCACTCTCCCGTAATTCTTCTCCCCCTTTGACAATAATACCAAAGGGCTGTTGCAGACTCCCCCTGAGTCTATGCACACCACTCTCAGACAAATGTTGTTATAGTTAGCAAAAATCATGAATATAAGCAAAACTATAAGTATAGGCATAAATGCACCCCCGAAGAATGTGATCCCAAATGAAAGTCAGTTCTTGGGAATTGTGACCACTCCCAACTTATGTCGAAGGTACTCAAAAACTTCCTTGGGCAATGGTTTTGTGAATATATCAGCTACCTGCTTCCGTAGTTGGAACAAAGTCCAATTTGACCTCTCCTTCAGCAACTTTATCCTTCAAGAAATGATATCGGATTGCAATATGTTTGGTTCTAGAATGCATAACCGGATTCTTGGATATGTTGATAGCACTAGTGTTATCACATTTTATTGATATTGGCTCTTTGAAGTGAATACCAAGATCTTTCAAAGTTTGTCTCATCCATAATATCTGTGTACAGCATGTTGTGGCTGCAATGTATTCTGCCTCTGCAGTGGATAGAGAGACCGATTCTTGTTTCTTGTTGTGCCATGCTACCACCCTGTCTCCAAGATAAAATGCTCCTCCACCGGTACTCTTCTCGTCATCAATACATCCTGCCCAATCTGCATCAGAATATGCAATCAAAGTGAAATCTTTACCTTTTGGGTACCACAACCCATAATCCATAGTACCCTTGAGGTACCTGAAGATCCTCTTTACAACTGTCACATGAGTTTCTTTGGGACTAGCCTGAAATCTTGCAACCATGCATATTGCTTGTAATATGTCTGGTCTAGTGGCTGTTAAATACAGCAGGCTTCCAATCATAGACTTGTACATTGTTTGATCTACATCTGGAGATTTGTCATCCTTGCTTAACTTGCAGCCTGTTGTCATGGGAGTGCTAACAGGTTTGCTGTCTTCCATTGTGAACTTTTTCAAGCATTTCTTTTACATATTTAACTTGAGAAATAAAAATGCCCTTTTCATTTTGATTGACCTGCAGTCCTAGGAAATAAGAAAGTTCACCAATCATAGACATCTCAAATTCTTTCTTCATTTTAGTTGATATGTCTTTGCAATATTCATCCATGCCGCTGCTAAATATTATATCATCTACATAAACAACAAGAACAATAAGATGCCCCTTATCTATTTTGACATATAAATTGTTGTCCACCAAACCTTTCTTGAACCCTTGATTAATAAGATAGTTATCCAACCTTGCATACCATGCTCGGGTGCCTGTTTCAAACCATATAATGCTTTCTTTAACCTCCAAACAAAATCTGGATTGTCACCAAGTTGGAAACCATCCGGCTGTTCAATGTAAACCTCTTCTTCCAGCTTTTCCATTCAGAAATGCTGATTTTACATCCATTTGATATACTTTGAAATTTTTATGGACTGCTAAAGCCAGAAACATTCTGATTGCCTCTAGTCTGGCTACCGGTGCAAAGGTTTCCTCAAAATCAATGCCTTCAACCTGAGCATAGCCTTTATAGACCAATCTTGCCTTATTTTTGACAACCTGTCCATCTTCATTTAACTTATTTCAAAAAATCCATTTAGTGCCTATTATGTTTTTATTTGTTGGCCGTGGTACTAATTCCCAGGTATTGTTTTTCTCAATCTGATCTAGTTCTTCATTAATTGCCTTCATCCAACTTTCATCTCGTGCTTGCTTCAAGAACATTTTTAGGTTCAATGCTAGATAACAGAGAATAGTTCCGCACTCGTTGCTCTTCTTGTCTGAATACCATCCGTGGGATCCCCAATAATCTGCTCACCGGGATGGTTTTTCTCGCAAATTGCTCTGTTTTAAATTTCCTGTTTTCTTCTTCTTCTCGAGTCAGTTTTTACAACATCTGGATCAATTTTCTGATTCTCATCTGTTTCCTTTTCATCATCACCTTCAATGACTTCTTCATAAATAGGGTAGTTTTCTTGATAAGTAATTTCTTGTTCTCTACCTTCATCAACTTTCACATCAACACTCTCAACAATTTTCTTTAGCCTCTTGTTGTAACATGTGTAGGCTTTGCTTTTTGTTGAGTAACCAAGAAAGATACCTTCATCAGCTCTATCTTCAAATTTATCGAGATTATCTTCAGTCCGTTTGATGTAGCACTTGCTGCCAAATACTTTGAAATGTCTTGTTGTTGCCTTTCTGTCGAACCACAGCTCATAAGGTGTTTTGCTTTCATGTGGTCTTAGCATGCACCTGTTTTGAATGTAAATTGCAGTATGTACCGCCTCTTTCCAAAATCTGTCACCTATTTTGTTCTCAGCCAAGCATTGTCCGTGCCATTTCCTTGCACTCGTTCTGTTCTTCCTTTCTACAACACCATTCTCATTGAGGTGTCCTAGCCGCTGAAAACTGTCTTCTTATCCCATATTTTTGACAAGTATTCTACAAATTCTTCTGAAATAAACTCTCCTCCTCTCGTCTCGATCTTAGGCATTTAATCCTTTTTCCAGCTTTGATTTTCAACCTATTTTTTAAAAATCTTAAACATCTCAAAGGCATCTGATTTAAGCTTTAAAAATAATATCCATGTCATCCTGGAGTAATCATCTATTAACAACATAAAGTATTTGTCACCATTTATGCTTTGTGTTCTCATGGGTCCACACAAATCAGTATGAATTATCTCCAAAGGTTTGCTGGTGAAGTATTCCTTTGATTTAAAAGTGGATCTGGTTTGCTTCCCTTTTTGACATGAAGCACAGATGCTATTTACCGGTTTGCCAATGGTTGGTATATCTCTTATCGCCTCTTTTGAACTTATTTTTGCCAGATTGTCAAAACTAATATGACCGAGCCTCTTGTGCCACAACCAATTTTCATCTTCCCTATCCAATCAAGCATGTTCCTTCTGCAGCTTTCGAGAGAGTATATAGATTACCAGAAGTCCTAGATCCAATAGCTATCACCTTCCCACTGTGTGCTTTTCTCACTTCACAGCCCTGCTTCTTAAAAATGACTTCATGACCTCTGTCACAGATTTGACTTACACTCAGCAAGTTATGCTTCAGACCAATCACAAACAAGACTTCTTTTGATTTTATCTTTCCATCACTGATCTTGACTGATCCCTTTCCAACAATCTTTGCTCCATCATTATTTCCAAATTTCACAGAACCACCTTCATAATTCTGTAAATTCTCAAATTTTTGCTTGTCACCTGTCATGTGACTGGAGCATCCACTGTCAAGTATCCATGGTGCAGATTTGTCTTGTGCTTTAAAAGCAGTCTGAACAATCAAAGATTCCTTTTCTTTCCATTCTGGTTTGATGACAGATTTGGCTACTTGTTTTGCCTTTGTCCTTTCATTAGCATGTGCCTGTTTTTCAAGAAATTTCTTGTTTTGTTTCAACCCACTTGGTTGAGATTTTCTACCCTGATAATTATTTGATGCACAAGTGCTTCTACAGTTTCTAGCAATATGTCCAAAATTATGACAATTATAACATTCAACTGCATAATTCATTAAAGGAGAAAAAACATTTCGCTAGTGAAATTCCTTTGAGATACATTATGCCTGCAATCTGAAATCATATGGCCATAAGCATTGCATTTAAAACAATAACCATAAAAGGAATGATTAAACCTGGGTGCCGGTCTTTGCCAGTTTGAAGTAGGAGCCATGAATCTTCTCCTTCTTGGATGTGTGACTTTTGTGAATCCATATTTGTCAATACTTTTCTTGAGTCCGGCATTATTGCTTTCTTTGGCATGATTTGTTTTTTCTAGGTCAACCCTGATCTTTTCTTCTTTCTTTATGGGTTCTACATTCAAGGCCTTTGAACCCTTTGATGATTCTCCTTCATCGAAGCCTAAACCAAATTTGATGTCGAAAGGCCTTTGGTTATTTAACATTTTATCCAGCTTTACAGTACTTTCTTCAAACTTATGAAAGCAGCTCAATTTTCTATTCATCTCCTCTAGCTGCATCCTTAACTTAACAATGTCTTCCTCTAGCTTGCTGCATTCAACCGTCTTTACAGTTAATTGTTCATCAAGAACTTCAGACATTTTCTTGAATTCCTCTCGTCTGTATTTTTAAACTGTTTATTATGTCAATGGCATCCTCTAGTTTTCTTGAAAACTTTTTGTTCTTTTTCCTTTCTACACTCAACTCTTCAAGTGCAGCAACCAATTCTCCTTCCAGATAAACTTCAGCCTCATCTTTAAAGCTTTCATCACCTTCCTGATTTTCTTCTCGTTCTTTCCTCTTCAAGTGCCATGAACAGAGCTTCACTGCTTTCTTCTTCGTAATCCTCACCCGAGCTTTCTTCGAAGAGCTGACATTCTTTGATATGAAGCTTTTCTTCTTGAGGTTGTTCTTTCTAAAATTTTGTTTCTTCTTCCAATCACCTTTTTCTTGGAGTGACCCTTCACCATTTTTGGTTTTCTCATGCATTGGGCATTTGGCCGCAAAATGACCGACTCCTCCACAATTGAAGCACTTGAATGGTAGCTTTCCTCTATATTTTCTTTTTCCCTTTGTGAGTTTTCAAACAAAATTTGCTTCTGTTTCATCCAGTGTCTCTTCATCCTCATATTCATGTTCAGTTTTTATATTCTTGTGTGCTTTAAAAGCAGCTTCTCTGTCTATAGGCTTAGTTTGTCCTATTCTCATTTCGTATGCAATCAAGGAACCATGCAGCTCATCCATGCTAAAATTGTTTAGATCTTTTGCCTCTTCTATTGCAGAAACTTTGGAGTTAAATCATTTGTGAAGGGTTCTGAGAACCTTTTTCACAACAACCGCATCATCCATTTCTTCATCCGAGTCCTCCGATTGCATTGATGATTCCATTGACTCTCAAAGATATAGGCCTCTATGTTCTCATCTTCCTTCATTTGTAATGCTTCGAACCGAGCTCGATGAGTTTGCAGCTTGGCTTCCTTGATCTTGTTGTCTCCTTCATGGATGCTCTTCGACTTTATCCCACATGTCTTTTGCCGATTTGCAGCTCATGACTCTTATCAATTCACCGTCTACAAGTCCACACATTATGGCATTCTTAGCTTTGGAGTTGTTCTCAAATTTTTTCTTCTCAGCAGAATCTGTTGGAGGAGTAGTGGGTGCTGTGTATCCACTATCTACAGAATCCCAAATATCATATCCCAATGCACTCAGATATGTTTGCATCCCGAGTTTCCAGAAAGTGTAATTAGTTCCATCAAACAAGGGAGCTTTGTTGGATGAGAATCCTTCACCGCCTGCCATTGTTTCTTCCAAGATCACCTTAGCTGATTAAGCTTGTTCAAGGAACCTGGCTCTGATACCAATTGATATTCACACAATGACACTGAGAGGGGGGGTGAATCAGTGTAAATATTAATTATCAAATCTACAACATTTAAAATGAAGCAAAGAGAACTTGAAAACCAGAAAAGCAAATTGAACAATAGAGCACACCACAACACTCAATATACCGAGGTTCACCAATTTGGCTACTCCTCAAAAATGACTGCTTGGACTCCAATCCAAATCCAGCCTTTGCAAAATACCAATTTTACAAACACTTTACCAAGATCTACTGGAAGGAGCACCAACCCCTTAGTTTTCTGCTGCAACAGATAGGAGCACCAACCCCTAGTCCCAAGCACCAACTTGGACTGCAATTCTGAGCAATTTAAAATGATATAAAAATGTCTTCACTTCTTACATGACCCTGACTGGTCTGCAATTAAACAAACTCTGCACACTCTCACGGCTCTGCTAATTTCTCTCTTGGCTCTCTTCTAACCCTCTTTTCACAGCAATTTCCCTCTAACAACAGCCATAGTATTCTCTGTACGACTGTCCTTTTATAACCCCTTTTTCTCATCGGGACTCTTCGTCTTCTATAACTTTTCAATCCTGCATGCAGTCGAATGACATACTCTAACTGTTCGAATTCTTTTCTCCTCTCCATAAGCGACTGTTCGAATCCTTGCAAATACGACTGTTCGAATGCTTTTACGATCCTGCATATACGGCTGTTTTGAATGCTGCAAATACGTCTGTTCGAAAGCTTTTACGACCCTTCATATTCGACTGTTCGAATTCTGCAAATACAGCTTTTCGAATACACTTTCGATTCTCCATATGTGATTCTTCGAATGCTTTTCAATCATGCATATACAGATGTTCCAATGCATGTCCAACACCTGTCAATGTGTAATCGCCGATCTCGACTTCGCTACTTCTTACGTAATCGGTCGCATGATGCTTTTTCGACACGTGTCACCTTGCATGTTCCTTCGACATTTACCAGCCAAACTGTTACCTGTCATGAATTCACGACATTTCTGCCCATTTGACTTTTTTGGGCCGTTGACCATGAAAACTCGACCTGTCGTGATATCGCGACACTTTTTGCACTCGTACGCCTTCATGCCCTTCCTCCAAATCCCTTTTCCTAAACCCCCCCCCTAAAACCCTCTACTTTTCCCCCCCTGTTGTCACGAAATCGCGACGCTTTCGGCTTCCTGAGGCTTCTCTTGCAACTTGTCACGAAATCGTGACACTTTCAACTTTTGCTGACGTCATCCTCATATTTGTCACGAAATCGTGACGCTTTCGGCTTCCAACGGCTTTTCTTTCACCCTGTCGTGAAATCGTGACACTTTCAATTTTTGCTGACGTCATCCTCAGCTTTGTCACAAAATCGTGACGCTTCCGGCTTCCGTACAATCCTTGCTTCATGCAGTAGCGAAATCGCTACAACTTTGTGCCTTGTGCTTTCGACTTGCTACATCTTTGAGTTTTGCGATTTTGACTGGTAGCGAAATCGCTACACCTTCGCATAGTGCACTTTTGGACTTGTAGCGAAATCGCTACACCTTCATGTTGAGCTTTTTCAACTTGTAGCGAAATCGCTACACCTTTGCTTTGAGCAGTTTTGACACGTAGCGAAATCGCTACACCTTTGCTTTGTGTATTTTCGACTTGTAGCGAAATCGCTACAACTTTTTCACTTAGCACTTTCTCCCTGCTTCGGCCAGCGAAAATTCAACATGTAGCGAAATCGCTACAGTTACTCGACTTAGCTTCTTGGCCTCCGACATGTCGCGAAATCGTGACAGTTTGCCTTGCGCCTTCTCTCTCTTCCGACTTGTCATGAAATCATGACATTTTCAACTGTGCCTGTACCCAAAACATGTCACGAAATCGTGATAGTTTCTCCATATTTTTCTCTCTCCTCCGATATGTCGCGAAATCATGACAATTTTGCTTGCGCCTTCTCTCTCCTCGGCCATGTCGCGAAATCATGACAATTTTGCCTGCACCTTCTCTCTCCTCGGCCATGTCGCGAAATCGTGACCATTTTTCTTGCACCTTCTCTCTCCTCGACCATGTCACGAAATCGTGACAATTTGGCATGCATTTTCTCTCTCCTTGACCATGTCGCGAAATCGTGACCATTTTGCTTGCACCTTCTCTCTCCTCGACCATGTCATGAAATCGCGACAATTTGGCATGCATTTTCTCTCTCCTCGGCCATGTCGCGAAATCGTGACAATTTGGCATGCATTTTCTCTCTCCTCCGTTATGTCGCGAAATCGCGACATTTTTCTTTCTGCCTTCGGACCTCTCAACCTGTCGCGATATCGCGACAAAAAACATGTCGCGATATCGTGACGCTTTTCTTACTTGTCTTTTTCTGCAAATTTTTGAATCTGGGTCACTTCTGTTTTCCTGCAAATTCACTGTACTTGATCTGACTGACTTCATAATTCTTGTCCATTGCTTCAACTACATCAATTTTTGTCTGTGTTGACAACAATGACAATACTTTTGCTGCACCTTGTTCAACATAACCCATCTTGGGTTTTTATAAACCAATCATTTAACCTATGCTCCCAATAATATTAAAATATTATGGAGCATTTTTCTTTACACTTTTGCACTGATGAAGCTTTTTCCTAGATGGCTTGGGCGACTTTATTTCTTGCCAGATTCCTTGAGGTGAGTGATAACTCTATCAGGTGACATAAATGACAACTCTGACTTAGAGGACTCAAAATGTCCAACAATATTGATTAGATCATAAAAATAAGTATCTCTACTTAGGACTTGTAAATATGTAACCTAATGTTTATAACTATTTGGAAGTGCTATCATGGTTATTTGAGTAAGAATTCCATATTTGATCTCTTCTTCTAAGGTTAATAATTTCCCTTTAATATCTGCTAATTTCCTTACGAATAGTTATCTGCTCTCACCATTGTTCACTTTAAGATATTAAAGCTGAGTTTGAAAATGTAGGATGGTGGCTTTATTTTTTGCTTCAAATATTTTTTCTAAGATTTTTCATGCTTCTATAGATATCCTTCTTGAACTGATATAAGGTTGTATTTCATTAGTGATGTCAAATTTTATTATCATTAGATCTTTTAAATTTTTTTCAACAAACTTTTGAATCTTAATATCATCTGTTGTTGGCCTCTTTTATGTTCCTTGAGTTATCTCCCAAATTTTTTCATATACTAAGGTTGATTTTACCTTATTTTTATAGGATAAATAGTTTGGTCCCTTGAGTAATTGGGATTTTGCAAGAAAAATTTGTTTTATGCCATGATGATTCAAGGTTTTGTAGGCTTCCTTATATCTCCCTAGTTTAAGAGATGTGAATCAATAGAAACCCTGTAGACTTTGTAGATACCTTATGATTCCCAAATGGATTAAGTACTTGATAATATTTTATGAATGCTATAATTATCAAGTTTTGTAGAATTACTTATGACTCCTTGATATTTTTAGATATGCTATATGATAGATAAAGTACTTTTTGAGTGTAGTAGTTCAATTTTGAGGTGATTTTATAATGTTTTGTAAGTAACAAAAATTAACTTCTATTACACCTTATTACTCCTATTGAACTTTATGCACTTTTAATTTTATGAGGTTCTATTGGTTGGATTTCTTTTGTCCCTTTAATTTGGTTTGAGACAAGTATGCCAATGTATTTCCAACTCTTGATTTTTCTTAATAGACCTCCTTTATAGCTTTTGATATTTAATGTTTAATGTTTCTAAATTCCAATTACCTACTTTGATGTAGTATTCCTTATGACTCCCTAATATGGAATATTAGAAAATACTCTTAACTTTAAAATAATAGGAATTTTAATTTCCAAGTTGAAATCCTTATTCCTCCTTTATTATTTGCAAATATAAATATTTTAGAATATGCTTGCATAATATTTTACTAATGCTAAGTGAATGAATTGCAATAGTAAATATGATGTGCCCTTATAACTCCAATATAACCTTAGTATTATAGCAAGCAATAAATAGTTTATAATATACCTTTGTATTCATTTACCATGACATTATAAGGTGGTAGATTTGGATTCTTTGAAATTATAGTCAATGCCCTCTATGATCGATACTAAAATCTCCCTTACCTAGCACTTCTTTTCTTTGTAACTGGTGTTGGTATTCGTTGTCTATTGTTCTATGATTTGCATTATATTATGATATCTTCCTTATACAAATTGGACACTAGATTGTTGCTTGAATGAGGCGATGTCTTAGCTAATCTTATGACATATTATTTAATGTTGGCATTCTCCTACGAATTGCACACAGGATTGAATTACCCTCTTTATCTTCACACCATTTAATGTTGATCTTATGTTTGACCTCCAATGCTTTCTTTCTTCAGTATGTATACCTTAAATATGAATGCTTCATTGTGACTTTCGAATAAGTGTCATTTGAGGCATTGATATTCCAACATATGTAATGATGAGTTTTGTGGTAGTGTAACTCCTCCTGGGTGAGCATTGGATTATTCTTGAATATTGAATACTTAGAGCTCTTGTGCCAAGTGGAACTCACGAATATACATGTAGACCTTTCTTCTAACGCTCCAACGATGCGCATTGATACCCTAAATTTATCTATATCTTTGAAATATGTGTTGGCTTGCTATATTTCTTGAAATGAAATCATTTCTTCTTCTGTTCATACACTATCTTGATGAGGATAATCGATGGTACCAGTTGTATTGGTCCTTGGTTCTATGGTGCTCTTGAATGGTTGTCTTATGATAGCTTCTTGTGCTATTCAATGGTGGTCATTATCTCCAACTAGAAACCTTGGGTATTACACTTCTTCCTTTGTATTTTCACTCCTGTAATATGTTGTTTCTCCATATTTTATAACAACTAATTTCTAGTTTTTTGATTGGATTTGATAATGCTTCTTCTATGATGTTTGTATATCTTTTATAATAGCTTATTTCTAGTATTTTTCTTAGGTTTGATGGTACTTCTTCTTACGTAGATAGTCTTCCTCTATATGCTGCCCTTTTCTCTATGTAGACATGGATGACAATGGCTTCTTATTATGACTCCAATGTTGTTGGTGATACACTCTATTCTAGGGATTGGATTGGAAATGAAGAAATGGTGTGTTTAAACACCTTGATTCTTAGATGTGTGAGCTCTTCGAAGTATCCTTCCTCTTGCGCTCAAATTTTGCCCTTCAACTTGGAAAATATGATGGCTACACTACTCCTTGTAAATATGCTAACTTTTATCCTTTCAAATGGACAAAAGAGGTGCTCTATAATAGTTATATTTGCACCAATATGAAGGACCTTTCTATGAAATCCTTCTTGCCTCTTTTAATCTTCTTCCTTGGATATTTTAATGATAGTTAATCCAAGCTAATGATGCTATTTTTGAAGTAAGTCTTTTACTCTCTGCACTTAAGTAGAATCCTTATATTCTCCTTGAATCTTGAGACTCACCAAGTATCGATTTGAGGCTTCCTTCAAGGATATTAATGGTGGATTCATTTTTCACCTTTTACTTGTAATGATGGTTTTCTTTGGCCACACAATGTTGTAGATTCTTGTGCTAGTTTTGATCTTTTAGTAACACAAACTAATTTCTTGAGATTAACTAGACAAATATCAACTAGTATAGTGCTATAATGGATTAATAATACACTTTTAATGATATTAAACTATCAAAATAAATTCTAATTCACTTAATAATATTCTACAATTTTTCACTACATTCAATATTGTAGGATGTAGTCTTCATACTCTATAGATAGATAATAGGTAGATGATAATTTTATTTCTTTAAAAAATATTCAACAACTATTAATGTGCAAATATATCTTAAAATTAACTCTCTTTTTTTGCACTTTTTGGAATACTATAATATGAGTTCTTATTGCAATTTTAATCCAAATATGGTGCTTAATGGAATTTGATAATGGACCCTAATTTAATTTCAAATGATTGCATCCTAGTTTCTTACCTTTAATGGATTCTGTAGTAGATGTAGATCTTGGTGTTTTATTTCACCAAGTTGCTATCTTGTAGTGTATGAAGTCATAGATTCTTATTGGCTATCTAGAACAACATCCTACTTCACCAAAATAAGGTCTTGAACTTTGTATCTTGAGCCTTAGGTTTGGTGACTTGATCCTTCCTGCGATCTTCTACTTTATGTTGTAGATTTAGAGAAATAATTTCTTCTTTCTATGAGGTAACCAAATATCATATATTTGGTAGGTTTCTTCCGTATAAATCTTCTTTCAATATTTTTATCGAATTTTGACTTGATATAGGATCTTTTTCTTCTCAAGATTCTAAATATCTTGAGGTCTTCACTAGATTATTCTTCTAGATTTGGCACTCCCTGGTAAATTATTCTTCTCAAAATTAGCACTCCTTTTCAAATTGTTCTTCTTTTGGGATTTTTTTTAGATGGCAACAATTGTACCAAGTACTTCACTATCAGGATTGTTTCTCCTCAATAGTGAATTTCTTCAATGAGTTCTCCTAGGAACTCTTTTAATGATGCTTCTATGAGATCTGCAATAAGGCTTACCAAGGCTTCTTATTTTTTTTCTTGAGACATTTATTAGGTCTTCTATCTTGTAGCTTCTCTTGTATTCCAACTAAGACCTTTTCTTTGACCTTCTACTTTTGGAAGTATTGGTGATGATATATTCTTCTCAAATCTCTTATTTTTCTACTTCTAGATTTTGGAATAAGACTTCGATGGTCCTTTCTCTTTCTTCTATAATTTTTAGGCTTTGATGGAGATCACCAATCTCTTCTTTCTTGAATTTCTATTCAGAATATTCTTCTAAATTAGGAACTTTATCTTCTAAATGAGGAAATATATTTTGGAATATTCTTCAAAAACTCTTATTTGGAGTTTTCTTTTGAATTAGGAATTATTATTATAAATCAAATATTATTTTTTGATTTTTTTTTTTAGGAACTCTTCTTTGGAGTTTAATTATGAATTAGGAACCATTCTTCTGACTCATGAATTCTTGTCTGAAATTTTCTTCATAATTAAGGCTTCTATAGTCTATTTTTCCTCTAGGCTCCTTTGGCCTATTCTTCTTCTAGGCTTCTATAGCCTATTCTTCTTCTAGGGTTCTCTGATCTATTATTCTTCTACACTTTTGTAGGTTGGTATAACACTAAAGGTTCTAGCACAATTTTAATAAGAAATAATTAAAATAGCATCTAAATTAAAAGAATCACTTTTATAAAGAATCACAATTTCATTGGTAGGAAGATCCCTCCAATGCATTCAATAAACAATTATATATTCTTCTTCATGGATGATTTATGTGAATGGCCAATCTAATATATATATATATATATATAACCTAAAGCTACGTTGGTGAAGAGACATGATGGTTCACATTAGGAAGAGATGTGATGGTTCAATTTATGAGTTAATAATATAATAATTAAATTATTAATAATACTAACTAATAATGTTAGGATGGAGGATCCTAACATGCCACCCTCCTTAAAAAGATCTTTGTTCTCAAAGGTCAAAGTGAGGAGCTTTATATTTTATTTTCCAAGCATAATGTTTGAAAGTTCTTGTACTATTTTAATGTCACTTTTTCGAAGGTAAGGATATCTTGAAGGTCGGAGTGTTAGTGGGGGTTTCCAAGAACAATAGTAGAATCTTCCTTAGGAGAATCATGATGATGATGGGAGGGCAACCCTTGGGGTTCCTCAAACACTTTATAAGGATGCATAAAAAGTGGTGGTAATGCTTCCATATCCTTTTGTTTTTCCCTAGGAGAGCCAACAGTGAACGAGTGTGTAATCACCTTTCTGTGTTCTTTTAAAAAAATGTTTGGTTATATGGAAAGAACTCAAAACTGGTGGGAAATTTGAGTGTAGTTCTTATAGATTGTACTTTTAGCCATAATGGGTAATTTTGGGAATCTCTACCTCATCCTTACCTTATGCATCGATCATTTTTAGCATATCAACCATATTGCCTTTATCATTTTGATTAGGTTTTTGGGATATTTTTTGCTCATTGTCCTTGTTTTCCACATCTTCCTCCTCTTTATTATCTTCTATGGATTCCTCATCTTTCTTACCTTCCTCATAATTTCCATATTTAGTGCTATATTCAGGTGTATCTATCACTATGTCTACCTCAATCACATTTTCATAGTTGGGAGAACTACAAGGAATAGTTGCATCTGAAATATAGAGTGCGGGTGTAATACATTGATGATTGTAAATAAATTTCTGATTGCAATGATAACATAGGCCTTTTGGTTGTATTTATTTTATTTCTTGAAAATTGAGATGTTTAGTTGGTAGGGTTAGGTTGAATTTTGGGGTTGTGTAAGTGCTTTGGGCAATGTAAGTGGTTTCCCTAATTGATGTTGTGTATTGATTTTATCTTCAACTAATTTGGCCAATACAATAGTTTGCATCATGGTACTAGGGTTGAACATTTGTACCTCTAGCCGAATATCTTCCTTTAATCCACTAATGAAACAATATATGAATTTTTTTTCATCCAACCCTATGTATTGTTTTATGATATCCTTAAATCAAATTTCATTCTCATGCACATAAGTGTCTTGATGAAGGTTCCAAGTGTTTTGATGAAGTTCCATGAGCAAATGCCATATGGTTGGGTCCCACATGGATCTGATACCAAATGGTAGAACCCTAAAGGTTCTAGCACAATTTTAATAAAGAAATAATTAAAATAACATCTAAATTAAAAGAATCACTTTTATAAAGAATCATTGTTTCACTGGTAGGAAGGTCCCTCCAATGCATTCAATAAACAATTATATATTATTCTTCATGGATGATTTGTGTGAATGGCCAACCTAATATATATATCTAACCTAAAGCTACATTGGTGAAGATATGTGATGGTTCATGTTAGGAAGAGACGTGATGGTTCACATTATGAAGAGATGTGATGGTTCACTTTATGAGTTAATAATATAATAATTAAATGATTAATAATACTAACTAATAATGTTAGTATGGAGGATCCTAACATAGGTATTGATCTTGAACTAAGATCACCAATCTCCTATCTCCTTCTTGACTCAACTTTTGGAGTCTCTTCTTTCTTGAGTCTGCTATGAGGCTGTTGTGGCATTTTTATTTACTTTTGCACTTTATAGGATTACAACTCTTGTAATGAGATCTTTCTTGAAGTATTTGAAATAATCAGTTTTCTCCTTATTGCTACAGTTTCTAGAACAATTCTAAGAATATATTCTTCCTAACTCTTTTGTAGGAATCTTCCCAAACTTTTTTTGAAAATTATTTTCCTACAACAAGTTGTTAGAAAATTGAACGAAAGGATTTATAAATATGGAGATGATAATTTTTACTAATTGATTTATCAAACTAGTGGTATGAATGTTGAGTCCTAGTTTTCATGAGTTTTTCTACAAATTTGTGGAGAGACTCTAGCTACATGAAATCTTAGAATTTCTATGATTGAGATTTTATTTCAGTAACGACTTGTGATTCTCTCCATATTCCTACTGACCTACTAGACAATGATGGATTTAGGTCTTCCTATTCCTATCTTGATTTACCATGGATATGATACCAATGTTAGCTTTTGAGGATATATGTAGTGGAAGAGATCTAACACAGGTTCTAATAATATGAAAACAAGTGAGTCTCCAATATGATTAAAATATACTATAAATAGAAAGTGGTAAAATTACAATGCAATATGGAGGAAATGGTCACTCCATTAATATAAGCTAAAGAATTGCATTGTAATCCATACAGAAGCTCTACCATAATATACTCTCTACTACAATGCTCTTGATATCTATATGTTACATGTTATGATATATCACTATGAGGCATTTATATAGGAAAATAGATTCCTTGGCCAACACTCTAACTAGTTATACAAGTGGACACCTTGCACATTACAACATGCACATTGACACTTGTGCATTTACTACATTACTTGAAGTAAGTAGCTAACTTTCCTTTAAAGTAATCTCTACTCTAACTATGTACCAAATGCAGTACATTTACATGACCCAAATGATGTAGGATATTCTAACTCTAACAAGTTATTCAAGAAAAGAAGTTAAATGAGTAATCAAGAAATATTTTTAAAGATTTAATAATGTGTATGTACAATAGTGTTTGAATATATGGGAACATGTATGGGTAAAAGTGATGGTATATGTATAGCAAACAATATAATACAATATTATTGTTCAATAATATCGGAAAATTAGGCATTAGGGGAGAGAAGATTGGAAAATGTAATGCTTAATGAAAAATAACATGAAAATGATTTTATTAAAGAAGAAAATAAGTTGAAAATTAGAAAATAATTTGTGATATAGAAAATCATAAAAAAATAAAAAATATCAATGTAAATATAAAAAGGTAGATCTAAAGATAGAAAATTATGATATATTCATTAGAAAAATCCATTTGTAATGAGTCTATATATTCATGTATTCAACATCAATTGATCCATTCTTCCATCCTTACATGGGATGATCATATAACATGTGTATCATTTGATATCAATTGATTCATTCATCCATCCTTGGATGGATCATCTAACATGTGTATCATTCAACATCAATTGATTCATTAATCCATCCTTTGGTGCATCATTTAACATGTTTATCGTTCAATATCAATTGATTCATTCATCCATATTTACATGGGTGAATAATCTAACATATGTATCATCCATAGATGGATTAGATTGTATGGAATGGAGTGGGATGGAATCAAAATCTATGTGATGTAGTGAACAATATTATATAAATTTGGATGAAATAAAATATGACATAATTGTTATTAATTCAATCAATTAATTGAGTTGTAAAATAAATACCAAATTAATTAAATGATTTTATATGCATAAATAATATGTATTTTTTGTATGCTTCCAATAATAATTGATATAAGAGTAATTTTATTATCAAAGTACTTGGTCCAGACAAGATCATCATGGCATTGGATTAATAACATTTTGTTGTTTAAACAATTTTAATATTTTTGAGACTTAAAGAGATGATATGATATTGATACATGATGATTACAATATATAAGCATGAGGTCTATATGAAAATATAAGAGATTATCCTCTTTCCATAGGCCATATTTGGTTTAGACAGGAAATGAAAAATCTTCCACTGATATTGTTTCATCTTTGGTAAAAATGGTTGGTATTGTTGTTTTTATGCCATTTTTGAGGGCAAAATGAGGAAGCTAAAAAAATTAGGAGAGGAGGGAGGATTTCCATGAGGAAAATCCTCCCTCAAGGGTTTACATAGGTAGGAGAGTGACTACGCTCTCATACCAAATGTTGGGAATTAAATAGATGATATGATATTAATACAAGATGATTACAATATATAGGCATGAGGTGTATTTAAAAATATGACAAGTGTCAAGGACACATGTCATAACATGTAATGTACACATTAATATTTAAATAAATGATATGGTTACAATCATAGATGTTAGTTTAAAGATATCAAATTGATCCCAAGGCTAGTTATTTATGTATTTGAGGTAGAATATCATACTAAGAAGAAGGAAAAATGAAAAAATATAATCATCAAGCAAATTCTATACTAAGAATAATAACTTTATAAGTGTCAAGTGATTACATTCCACATAAATCATTTTATTCGTTTAAAATAAATATAGAAAAACTATAGGACTTCCTTAACAAAGTGAACCATAATAGGATTGTCTATTTATAAATAATTTTTTGATAATTTTTTTGCTATGTCAATTAGATAAATATAAAATTAATGGAAATAGAGAAGATTATATTCAAAATAATCATAGCTAACTTATATGATCATTATAAAGCTAAAATAATCATGTAGTATATCTTAAGATAATCTTAAAACATACATAATTTTTTTTTATTTGTGGAAAACATCCCAAAAGGGATGCCAATTTCGGGTAAGACCCAAGGAGGCAGGGGTATCCATTTTGCCAAAAACACCCAGGACACGGACCTGGCCTACCATATTTGACATACTCAAGGAGCAAACAAACACACAAAACCAATTTAAAAATAAGTAAATAACAACAAAAATAATAAAATAAAATAAAAAACATGCTCCTTGAGTGTGTCGAAAACAAAAGCACAACCAAACACACAAAATAAGATAAAAGAAACCACAACACAAACCACATATAAAAACACAAGAAACACAACAAAACACAAACAAGACAAAAAAATAGAACACTACAAAGACATAAACCAAAAAAAACATGAAAAATAAACACAACAAAAACCTAAAAAATTAAAAAATAAAATAAAAATAAAAATAAAAAACAACCAACAACAGACAATAATAAAAAACAATAAACATAGAAAACACTCACACATAAAAACACAAAATAACACAAACAAAGAGAAACCCAAGAACAAGAACGAAAAAAACACAAGAACAATAACAAAAACCATAAAAAAAACAAAACAAAACAACAAAAACACGAGAACAACAAAAAAAAACACAAAGAACACAAAAGCAAAATAAAATAAAAAAACCCACCCACCTTAAAAAACTAAACAAAAAATAAAAAATAAATAAAAAATGAACAAAAAAATGACCTATCTAGACTAGAAGACTATTAAGGCAAGAATCAATAGAGGAAACAAAATAAAGAATAGAATGATCTAGGGAACTAAAAAAAACTGAATGAACCAAAGAGAAGCAAAAAAAAACAAGAAGAAACTAGGTACCTTCAGAACTGGAGCCATCCAAAGAAATGATAGAAATAAGAGCTTCCCTAATTTGAGAAGTCCACCATATAGGAGGGTGGCCATAACAAGTAAGATCACATTTTTCCAAACCCCAATTAGCTAAAGCATCGTCACTATTGTTTTGATCTCTGACCACATGATTGTAATCAACTTTCAAAAATCCCATCCAGATTAACTGAATCTTCTCAATAATTTTTTTTATTCTCCAATCCGCATGATGATTATAAGAAGGATTCTTCAAGAGATTAATCATAAGTTGAGAGTCAGACTCAACTAACACCTTTTCCCATCCAATATGAGTAGCCTCTTGAAGGCCTCTAAGGATACTGTACCCCTCAGCAAGGTTATTGGAAAGAATACCCAAATTCTCAGCAAAAGTAAAAACCAGGGAGCCATCTGAAAGTCTACCAATTCCTCCCACACTGGATTTTCTTGGGTTCCCTCTAGAGGCTCCATCAGTATTGACTTTTCCAAAATCCTTATGAGGAGGTTGCTAATTTCTATTTCTATCCATATTACTAATACTCACATTCCCTTTAAGTTGGTTTCCCTTAGAAGGTTTAATCTTCAATATTTGCATCACTTGATCCCATATTTGATGGGAGTTTTGGAGGCGATTAAGGATCTGATGGAATGATTCAACTAATTTTGCTATGGTTTTTTGCCAAATATAGTGAATATACTTCCTATCTTGATTAAAAATTTGGTTGTTCCTTCATTCCAAATATTCCAAATAAGAATGGTAGAACCCATCCAAACTAACTGCCTAATAAAATGATCAACACCCTCTTGATTAGGCCAATCCCTCCAAATATTTTCAAAAGTAAAAAAAATGGACCATTGTAGCCCAAGTAAAATGGCCATTCTCCTCCATAGCTTAGAGGCTAAAGTACACTAAAAAAAAATATGGTTGATATTTTCTACATTCTCTTCACACATTTCACATCTAAAAGGGCCATGAAAACCACGCTTCATAAGTTGCTCACCAGTAAGCACCCTACGATGCAATAAAAGCCAATTAAAGAACCTCACCTTAGGCCAAAGCTTTTGATCCCACAATCGAGAAAATATGTTAGAAGAATGGTTGGGATTATTATGGCATAAGGTCAAATAACCTTGAGCAACTGAGTACTCACTCTTAGTAGTGTTGTTCCATCCAAAACAATCTTTTTCATGGGACCAAGAGAGGGATCTCATATGAAGGATGCCTTGGATATATTGTCTTTGCCTTTCTGGGATTTGAATAGGCCAGTACTCAATAGGGATACAATGTCTACCAACCTTTGAATTACCAGTATGGTATCGATAGTAATTAGACACCTTTGTCCAATTATCTCTATGAAGCTCTTCCATCCAAGGCCTCCAATCGGGAAACTGAGTTATCAAGGGCTTGTGACCATCCCATGAATCTATCCAAAAATTTACATGACCATTATGAATGATCCAAAATATTTTTTTTTTATCAAATCCTCACTAGTCTTAAGAACTACTAAAATAGGAGAACCTTTGGTAGGAAGTTGATAGCGAACAAGGTCTTCAGGACTTTTGTTCTCAACATATTTAGCACGAAGATTATTGGCACAAAGAGCATTGGGGTTATGCAACATGCTTCAATATAATTTAGCATCTAAAGCTTTGTTGTTATTAATTTAGGACCATAATAATAACCCCCTTCACTCTTAGGAAGACAAAGTGTCACATTTCACCAAGGCCCATTTTCTTTTCTCTTAGTACCACTCCAAAGGAAACAATGACCGATTTGATCCAATTCTCGAAGAACAACCTTTGGGATATTCAAAATGGAAGAAACATAAGTAGGAATAGCTTGAAGGACTGATTTTACCAAGGTGATTCTACCCCCAAAATAAAGCCACTTGTTGGTCCACTTTCCAATTTTCTTCTTGACTTTTTCCAACAACCAATTCCAATATTTATTTTTTTGCCTTTGAATATTTATGGGAATACCTAAATAAGTGATTGGAAGAGAGGTCTTCTTATATCTTAGATTATCCAAGACCATGGATTCTTGTATAGTAGAGCAGTGAAAGAAAATAACTTTAGATTTGTCTTGATTAATCAACTGCCCAGTAGCCTTAGAAAAATTCCTAATGATTTGCTTAATATTAGAAGATTCCTTAACTGTAGCTTTACCTAGAAGAGTAGAGTCATCCACAAATTGAAGACGAGAGATAGGTCTAGCTCCATGAACAATGGTAACTCCCTCAAGGGTTTTGTTTTCCATCTTTTTGGTTATAGTCCCACCCAAGCATTCATCAAGAATGATGAATAAATAAGGGGATAGCTGGTCACCTTGCCTAATACCTATGGAATCTGGGAAAGACTGAGAAGGCCTGCCATTGATAAGAACTAAGTAGGAAACTAAAGAGATACATCCCATAATCCAATCCATCCAATTCTTAGAGAAAAAAAATTTCCTCAAAAATTTCATAAGGAAGTGCCAATCCACTTTGTCATAAGCTTTGGATACGTCTAACTGAATGAACATGGAAGGAGAATTTTGCATATCCATGGAATGGATGGCTTCCTGAGCAAGAACCATCTCATCTACTAGTTTACATCCTTCCACATAACCCCCTTGCTCTGGGGAAATAATATCATGCAAAAGAGGCTTCAACCTTTTTGCCATGATTTTAGTAATAATTTTGAGAACATTACATAAAGAAATAGGTCTAAAAGCTGAGATATGATCAACATCTTGAGATTTTGGAACAAGAGTAATATAAGTTTTATTTATAACCTTCAAAATCTCTTTGGCTTTCCTAGCTTCTTCCACCACCTCTAATAAATCAACATGAAGGATAACCCAGAACTCTTGGTAGAACTCAATAGGAAAACCATCAGACACTGGGTTTTCCTTTTTGCATTTTAAAAACTACTTGTTGAATCTCATTAATAGTAACATGAGCAATCAAAATAGAGTTCTCCTCAGAATTTATAAGAGAAGGGATTGCTTGAAGAACATTATGTTGTGAAGCTGAGTCAAGGGGAGTAGCAACAAAAAGAAAAAAAACATACATAATTAACATGAAAGTAGATAAGAACAAAAATATTTGGGATATGTTTTGACACTTCAGCAAAAATATTTAGAGAGATGATTAGTTGGCAAGATGAAAGTGAGGTTACATAGAATAGAATTAAAAAACACTTAGTACTACAAAAACTAATCGGGGTCGTGAGGTTCTCATATCTTGTATTACAATTAAAAAATATAATAATAAATTGGTAATTAAACTTAAGTATGAGTGTTGTACATTAATAAAATTTAAAATTATAATAATTAATAGTAATTGGAATTAAAATTAATATTTTTATTATTAAATTATTTTCAAATTAATATATATATTTTTATTTCATGGATGAAGGATTTTTGAAAGGACCTCCAAACCTTTTTACAAAGTAGAGCTAGTCATCGAAAAAGTGATAAAACACTTCAACCAAAAAATAAGCTATTGGGTGATACAACAATAGAAAAATTTAAACATTAAGCATAGATTTCCACCCAACCAAGATATAATCCAACGTCATAACCGAAACAAGAGAAAATGAGAATCCTGCCCATCTAAAAAAGATCCAGGTACCAAAAACCACTAAAAATATTAAACCAAAAATAACACATTGGTTTTGTACCCAAACTAAAAAACTGCACATAGACCATTCTTCCCTCACCATAAGAGATAATCCGGATCTCTTTTGTAAGAAAGAACTTGCTCGAATCAACCCAAACACCCCAATAACAAGGTGAAATAAAAAATCCTAAAAAATATAGCCATGTAACCCTGGGATCAAACATAACCACTAGTGTTATACCTAGAGATAAAAAATATACAAACCACTAAAGCTAACCAGATTAATAGAGCAACCAAATCTTACACTAGATGAGGGAATAATAGCCATACATTACCATAGCAATAATATCCCAATATCTCCCCCAATAGGTTTGGATCAGTATTTGGCCCTATCCTCCTTAGGGACCTCATCCATATTTTCAATGATAAACCAAATCCATAAGAAAGTAGAGCAATATAATCAAGGACCCTAATCTAGAAACCAACCCTACTAACATTGTCACCCAAAAACCAACCAAACTAATACAGAGCCAAAGAAACCAAGGGGTCAACAACTAGAACTTTTTTTAGCGATATAAATAGCCCAAGATCACCCCCCATAGGTTTGGGTCGGTATTTGACCCTATCCCCCTCAAGAACCTTGACCAGATATTCAATGGCAAATCGAACCCAAAAGAAATATAGAGTGAACCAACATGACCCCTCAACCAACAAAAACCATGGTCACAGAGCCATCCAACCAATGCAGAGCATAAATACCATAACAAATAGCTAGGTTTAGCAAGAAAAATATGAGGCCTTCTACTCATAGGGTTTCATAGCATCGAGGTCAGAGTGGGAGACCAACCCAGAACCAATTGTTTGTATCTACTCAAAAAATCCCAAAAAGATAGTTGTTGGACATTTTGAGTCAAAGTTGTCATTGATATCATGGAACAAAGTTGTCATTGATGTCAAGGAATAAGCTACAGTTGATGTCAAAAGATCAAAAGGAATAATGCGAGAGGATGATTCAAAAGATATCATACTATTATTTTTATATTATGTGAGGCAATATAAAGGATTTTATTAAAACCATGGTGGCAAAATGATTTTTATTAAATCATTATGAGCAACAAAAAGTTTTTAATTAACTCCCAAGAAGGCTTTAATTTTTATAAATCCAAAGGTTACAAAGTTAATTTATAAAATTTAAATTCTAAATAGAATTTAAATGATTTATAAATTAAATGTGCATATTATAAAGGCGTCGATGTCCAAGTTTAATACACCATTGACGTGCAATATTGGGAAGGAACAAGGTATTTAAACATTTGCCTAAGTTCAAAACCATTCATTCAAATTTCCTCCGATTATTTTTGTGCTAAAAATCGTGCTAAGATTCATGAAGAAAGTGCCAAGGAGTAGCGAACACAAAGTTTCATGTATTCATTAAGAAGGGAGCACATCGAACACGCTACGTGGAAAGAGGAGAAGGGAGCTCAGGGATCTAAAGGATTCACTGAAATATTAAAGAACCTTTTGTGCTTTTAGTAGGCATTTGAGTGCTTGGCTCACACAGATAGAAAGCCACAGCCAAGGCGCTAGCAGGGAGAGAGTGCAAGATCAAATCCCATGAAATGTAGAGCGGAATATATAAAATATTTTTATATTTCTGATTTAATTTGTAATTAAGTTTCTAAGGTTGTGGAAAGATAAGGGTTGTTAATAGAAATAAAAATTATTCTTTGCTTTGCTAAGGCTAGGGATAGATAAAGGGTAAATTGGTTATGATATTTACCTAAGTGGTAAATAGAAATTTAGTAGGGTAATATTGTTTTTACCTTAGGGAATTAAAAATTGATTTATTGCATATATTTGGTAAAGTGACTTAATCAATTATTGCAATATTGAGAAGAGTAAGGTGTGTTTGGTCAATTATTGTTGATGGATGATTTATTTAAGATGGAGTAATAAGGTGTATGTAAGTTTTGATATTTACATTGTATATTTGAGAGAGTTTATCATCTTATAACTTCTTTGAGCTTGGAAAAGAAGTGTTTGTGGTTGTGGCAAATTTTTGAGGTTACTTCATCATCAAGAAAAATGTATGGGGATATTCTTCCATAGTTGAGTTGATAGGTTGGTTTTTTGGAAAATAAGTTTGGAGTGAAAAGGATTTAATTTTATTTCCTTATTGAGAGTGTTGAGTTAATGCTTCAATATTTTTTGGAATAAAGAGTTGTTTTTAAAACCTTATTTTATAAGAATTTTTATTGAATCCATTGGTTGATTGAAGAACTTGAACTAGGGTTTGAAAAGAACATGAGTATCATTGTTATTTCAGTTTGTTTTATAAGCATTGTTGTTGAATCCATTGGTTGAGTGAAGAACTTGAACTAGGGTTTGAAAAGAACATGAGTATCATTGTTATGTGAGATTGGTTGATAAGTATTGTTGGAAACATTTTGAGTGAAGGTTCATATGCTTGGACTAGGGTTTGTAAGCAAGAAGTGTTTGATTGAGGTATTGATTGAGTAGATTTGGTTGAGCCTAGTAAAGTGGATGTGTGAAGTGATTGTTCAAGTTATATAAAATAAACTATTCTATATTCTGAATTTATTTGAAGAAGTGATTGAACATTGAGTTGATTATGAAGAATATTGAGTCTCTAACAATTCTCTCTATGTTTTTGAAAGAGTGATTGAAAGTGATTGAGCATTTAGGTGATTTTGAAGCATATTGAGTCTCTAACAATTCTCAGTATGTTTATGAAAGAGTGATTGAAAGTGATTGAGCATCTAGGTGAATGTGAAGCATATTGAGTCTCTAACAATTCTCCATTTGTTTCTGAAAGAGTGATTAAAAGTGATTGAGTATTGAGGTGAATGTGAAGCATATTGAGTCTCTAAAAATTCTCTCTATGTTTCTAAAAGATTGATTGGAATTAATTGAGCATTGTGATGAGTATAGAGCATATTGAGTCTCTAACAATTCTCTTTATGTTTCTATGAGATTGGACAAGTTCTAGTGTGTCATTTTTCAGCAAATTTAAGGTAAGTCTTTGAGAAGACTTGTGGACAAATTTGGGTAAGATTTTATGGAAGCTTATAATACCGATTGAGAGTAGATTTAGATAAGTTCTTGTGAGAAATTATTGAGCATATTGGACAAGTTCTAGAGAGGAATTGAGGATAGATTCGTGTGAGATTTTGGGGAAGCTTACAAGGCATATTTGAGACAAGTCTTTGAGAAGACTTAAAAGAAAAGTTGATTGATTTATTTGTTCAAACCTTGAGTTAAGGTTTGGAGCATATCCAGTAGAGTTGATTTGATATTGAGTCAAGCTTTGAGTTAAGGCTTGAAGATAGATATTGAGGACAAATTTGTGCTAGATCGAAGGACTATGTTTAGTACAGATTCGAGGATATATTTTGGTGCATATTTGAGAATAGGTTTATGCCAGACCAGAGATAGAGATTGAGGATAAATTTATGCTAGATTGAAGGACTATTTTTAGTACATATTTGAGATAAAGCTATTGAGGTGACATAGTTGAGGATAAATATTTCCATCCATATTAGAGAAGACATGTGTCTTCTATGTATAGAGTTCCATTTGCTAAGGGTAATGGAGGAAAAGGTCTTCTAGAGGATCACCGACCAGAGTAGACTTAGGATATTGGTGTCTCCTATGGATAGAGATCCATGAACTTTGATTAGGGTATTGTTGTCTCCTTTGGATAAAGATCCATAAACATTAGAATAGGTAAAGGGTTCCCAAGATATTATTTGACAAAATTTTAGTGAAATATTTTCTCCACGGAGTATCCCACATTGGGTGAACCGCGTAAATTTTGGTGTCTCTATTGTGTGTGGTGATTTGTGCATTGTTTTGATTACTTCTATTGATATTGTTATCTATACATTGCATAATATTGATTGGGAAATAAAAGTAAAATTTATTTTTATACTTTTCACCCCCCTCATAATATAATCTTGTGTTCTTTAATTGGTATCAGAGCGGGTTCCTTCAGAATATTTTAATAGCTTTAAGGAGAATCTAACAAGAACATAATGGATTATAAGAATGGATCATCAGATAATTCAACACCAGTATTTGATGTAAGTGACTACATATAGTGGAGTATGAGAATGAAGATTTACCTAATGGTACTTGGCAATGATATTTGGGAAGAAATTGAAAATGGATACATACCACTAGTTGATCCACCTATAGATAAGGAAGGTAAGCTTCTACATCATTATAATTCAAAAGTAATGAATGCAATTTTGAGATGTTTGCATAGAACAGAGTCCATAAAAGTTATGCATTGTCAAGATGGAAAAGGAATGTGGGATAAATTACAAAGTATATATGAAGGAGATAAAGGTTTCAAGAAAGCAAAGATACAAAATCTCAAAGGACCATTTGAAGAGTTAAGAATGGAGTATGAGGAAAACATTAGTACTTATCTACTTTGAGTTGATGAGGTTGTTAATTCCATGCAAAGGATTGGACTTAATGTTGAAGAATCAGATGTTTGTGATAAGGTCTTAATATCCCTTCCAAAAATATTTAGTCAAAAAATTTCTACTATAGAAGAATCAAATGATGGTGATTCTTTGACAACAAATATGTTGTTTAGTATTCTTACAACTTTTGAGTTGAGAACAAAATAACCTAATCCCTAGAAGGAATCAACCTTCAAACCAATCAAGAAGATAAAGGGTAAGAAGTCAGAATCAAGCAATGAGTCATATAGTGATGGAGAAGCTAATTATGGTAGAAGGAACAAAGATTCAAGAAGATCTAGAGATGCAAAATTTGTTAGATGTTTCAATTATAGAAATTATGGTCATTATGCAACTGATTTTCAGGAAGATAAGAATAACAATGATGAAGAAAAATAGGATCACAGAAATAGGAAATCAAAATGATATAGGCATCAAAAGAAAAGCAAGGATGGGCAAAGAAGACAAGGAAAGAAGTTCTTCCAAAGGTAAAAGAGTGGATACTATGCAGACAAGGCAAGTAAGTACTCAAGTGATAGTGATAACAGTTTTTCAGATAATGATAATTATGAAGTCCTATTTATGATTGAAGAAAAGGAAGAAGTCAAGAAAAGGTCACCAATAATTCTCAAGTGTTTTAGATGTGGTAACTTTGGACATATTGAATATAGTTGTACAAGAAATGGTTTTAGTTTTAATGATGATGAATATGAAGATACACTTGAAGGACTAAAAGAGAATATTCGAATGGCTCTAGAGAAAGAAGAAAGCGATCCTATCGAATACAAGTCAAAAGAAAATGAAGATGTGGATAAAGGTAAAAAAATAGAGGAAGAATCATATAAATAAGGATATGATCTCAAGGGAGAATTTATTTGTGCTCTTGACACAGTAAAGAAGGTAAGAAATAAAAACTCTAAACTTGAGTTTCAGTTTAAAGAATGTGATGAAGAGATAAAAATGCTTATAGAGGATCTAGACAAATATAAGGATAAGAAAAATAAGTTGAAGGATAAGTTATAAGTTAAGGTTCTATAATGTAAGAAGCTAGAGCAAGATGTAGATTCATTAAATATGGAAGTCAAAAACTCAAAATTTAAGCTACAATGGTTCAAAAATAGCTCAAATAACTTAGATAAGTTCATAAAGATACAAAAGCCTACATCAAGAAAGATAGGTCTTGGATTTGAATAGGAAAAAAATAAATGGTAAGAGAATTCAACCTCAAGTTCTAAAGGATAAGAAACTTTAGAAGAAGACAATGTACGATAAAGTGAGACATCTAAGAATAATTTAGACAAAAGAAAGTTCAACTAGGATAGGAATAATGCACAAAGAAGAAATAGATGGAACAATAATCAGAATAGGTCAATAGAGACTAAGAGACCAATGACATCAAGACAAGGGAAATTCAATGGAATACGTTTCTCATGTCACAATTTTGGGCACATGGATTCACAGTGCAGGACACATGAAAGATAGGAATATGGGAACAAATAGTTTTTCCATGGGTATTGCTACTCATGTAATCAGTTTGGTCACAAGGCAATGAATTATAGGGTTCATGATATTAAAGGATATGGCCTCACTAGGATAAATCCTAAGATATTTACACCTCCAAGTAATAATAACATTAAGTGTTATAAGTGCAATAATGATGGACACACAACAAAGTGGTGTAGAGAAAACATTCCAAAATCAAGTATGAATAGGAACAGGAACATGAACATGAAAAGGGATATGGATATGAACAAGAACAAGAACAGGAACATGGATATGAACATGAAATATAATAGGAACATGAACAAGAAAATGAACATGGATAGGAAAATGGACATGGAAAGGAACAGTTAGAGGAATCAAAAGGATCAGATAAGAAGAAAATAAGATAAAAGTAAATACCAGTGCTTACTGGGAGTAGAAATACACCCACCCTAGAATTAACCACCTCAAGATGAGGTGGGGGAGGGGCTAAGCTAAGAGACTCATTCTTAGCCCCGAGCCCCAAAGGTGACCCTTTTCCATTGATTTGAAAGGGGGAGAGACTTGAGTAAGGGGGAGAGATTTCGTATTTGAGTAAAGATGAGAGATTTGGTATTTGAGTAAAGATGAGAGATTTGAAGAGAGCATTGAGCCAGGGAGAGCAATGTCCCAGGGGAAGCAGAACAAATAAAAGGTTAATTTTTTGATAAAAATAATTTGGGTTACCATCAATGACAAAGGGGGAGATTGTTGGACATTTTGATTCAAATTTGTCATTGATGTCAAGGAACGAAGTTGTCATTGATGTCAAGGAATAAGCTATAGTTGATGTCAAAAGGTCAAAAGGAATAATGTGAGAGGTTGATTGAAAATATTTCATAATATTATTTTTATATTATGTGAGGCAAGATAAAGGGTTTTTATTAAAACCATGGTGGCAAAATGATTTTTTATTAAATCATTATGAGCAACAAATTTTTTTTATTTAACCCCCAAGGAGGCTTTAATTTTTATAAATCCAAAGGTTACAAAGTTAATTTATAAAATTTAAATTCTAAATAGAATTTAAATGATTTATAAATTAATTATGCATATTATAAAGGCACCGACATCCAAGTTTAATACACCACTGGCGTGCAATATTTGGAAGGAAAAATGTATTTAAACATTTACCTAAGTTCAAAACCATTCATTCAAATTTACTCTGATTATTTCCATGCCAAAAATCATGGTAAGATTCATGGAGAAAGTTCCAAGGAGCAACAAATAAAAAGGTTCATGCATTCAGTAAGAAGGGAGTGCATCGAACACGTTACATGGCAAGAGGATAAGAGAGCCAAGGGATCTAAAGGATTTGTAGAAATATTAAAGTGCCTTTTGTGCTTTTAGTGGGCATGTGAACACTTGGCTCACATGGCTGGCAAGCCACAACCAAGGCACTAGCAAGGGAGAGAGTGCAAGATCGAATCCCAAAAAATGCGGAGCAGGAGATATAAAAGGTTTTTACATTTTTTATTTAATTTTTAATTAGGTTGCTAAGGTTGTGGAGAGATAAGGGTTGTTAATAGAAATAAAAATTGTTCTTTTGTTTGCTAATGCTAGGGAGAGATAAGGGGTAAATTTTTTATGATATTTACCTAAGTGGTAAATGGAAATTTACTAGGGTAATATTATTTTTACCTTATGGAATTAAAAATTAATTTATTGCATATATTTGGTAAAGTGACTTAATCAATTATTGCAATATTGAGAAGAGTAAGGTGTGTTTGGTCAATTATTGTTGATGGATGATTTCTTTAAGATGGAGGAAAAATGTGTATGTAATGTTTGATATTTACATTGTATCTTTAAGAGATTTTATCATCTTATAACTTCTTTGAGATTGGCAAAGAAGTGTTTGTGGTTGTGGCAATTTTATCAAGCACATTGAGTCTCTAACAATTCTCTATATTTTTTCTAAAAGAGTGATTTAAAGTGATTGAGAATTGAGGTGAATGTGAAGCATATTGAGTCTCTAACAATTATCTGTATGTTTCTAAAAGAGTGATTGGAAGTAATTGAGCATTTTGATTAGTATAGAGCAATATGAGTCTCTAAAATTTCTATTTAGGTTTATATGATATTGGACAAGTTCTAGTGTGGAATTGTTGAGCAAATTTGAGGTAAGTATTTGATAAGACTTGTGGACATATTGTCTAAGCTTTTGTGGAAGCTTACAATAGCGATTGAGAGCAAATTTGGATAAGTTATTGTGAGAAATTATTGAGTATATTGGACAAGTTCTAGAGAGGACTTTAGGACATATTAGAATGAGCTTTTGTGGAATATTACGAGGCATATTTGATACAAGTTTTTAAGAATACTTGAAAGTAGAGTTGATTGATTGATTTTTTCAAACCTTGAGTTTAGGTTTGGGGCAGATCCAATAGAGTTGATTTGAGATTGAGTCAAGCTTTGAGTTAAGGCTTGAAGATAAAGATTGAGGATAAATTTTTGCTATACTGAAGGATTGTGTTTAGTATAGATTCAAGGACAGATTTTGGTACATATTTGAGGATAGGTTTATGCCAGACCATAGACAAATATTGAGGATAAATTTTTGCTAGACAGAAGGATTGTGTTTAGTACAAATTTGAGATAGAACTTTGGAGGTGATAGATTTGAGGATATATATCTCTAGTTAGAGCAGGGAAGACATGTGTCTTCTTTGGATAGATTTTCATTTGCTAAGGGAAATGGAGGCAGAGGTCTTCTAGAGGATCACCAGCTAGAGTAGAGTTAGTATATTGGTGTCTCTTGTGGATACAGATCCATGAACTTTGATTAGGGTATTGGTATCTCATTTGGATAGGGATCCATAACCATTGTAATAGGGAAAGGATTCCAAAGATATTGATTGAGAAAATTTTAGTGAAATATTTTCTCAATGGAGTAGCCCACATTGTGTGAATCCCATAAATTTTGGTGTCTCTATTGTGTACGGTGATTTGTGCATTGATTTTATTATTGCTATTGATATTTCTATCTATACATTGCATAATATTGATTGAGAAAGAAAATTAAAAAGTGGTCTTATACTGTTCACCCTCCATCTCAGTATAAACTTGTTTTCTTCAATTGGTATCAGAGTAGGTTTCTTTGGAAGAGTTTAATAGCTTGAAGGAAAATCTAACAAGAACACAATGGATTCTAATAATGGATCATCAGATAATTCAACACCAATATTTTATGGAAGTGACTACATATATTGGAGTATGAGAATGAAAATTTACATGATGGCACTTGGCAATGAGATTTGAGAAGTAGTTGAAAATAAATACATACCACCAGTTGATCCACCTGTAGATAAGGAAGGTAAGATTCTACATAATTACAATTTAAAAGCAATGAATACAATTTTTAGAGGTTTGCATAGAATAGAGTCCATAAAAGTTATGCATTGTCAAGATGCAAAAGGAATGTGGGATAAATTACAAAGTATATATGAAGGAGATAAAGGTGTCAAGAAATCAAAGATACAAAATCTCAAAAGACATTTTAAAGAGTTAAGAATAAAGGATGAGGAAAAAATTAGTACTTATCTACTTTGAGTCAATGAGGTTTTTAATGCTATGCAAGGGATTGGACTTAAGGTTGAAGAATCGAATGTTTGTGATAAGGTCTTAATATCTCTTCCAAAAAGATTTAGTGAAAAAATTTCTACTATAGAAGAATCAAAGGATGGTGATTCTTTGATAAGAGATATGTTGCTTGGTATTCTTACAACTTTTGAGTTGAGAATAAAATAACCTAATCCCTAGAAGGAAGCAACCTTCAAAGAAACAAAGAAGAAAAAGGGTAAGAAGTCAAAATTAAGCAATGAGTCATCTAGTGATGAAGAAGCTAATTATTGCAGAAGGAATAAGGATTCAAGAAGATCTAGAGGTGCAAAATATGTTAGATGTTTCAATTATGGAAAGTATGGTCACCATGCAACTGATTTTCAAGAAAATAAGAATAACAATGATGAAGAAAAATAGGATCACAGAAACAGGGAATCATAAATATATAGGCATCAAAATAAAAGTAAGGATGAACAAAGCATACAAGGATATAATTTCTTCCAAAGGTAAAAGAGTAGATACTATGTAGACAAGGCAAATAAGTACTCAAGTGATAGTGATAACAGTTTTTCAGATAATGTTAACGATGAAGTCCTATTTATGATTGAAGAAAATGAAGAAGTCAAGAAAAGTTCATCAATAATTCTCAAGTGTTTTAGATGTGGTAACTTTGGACATCTTGAAGATAGTTGTACAAGAAATTGTTTCATTTTTAGTGATGATTAATATGAATATACACTTGAAGGACCAGAAGAGAATATTATAATGGCTATAGAGAAAGAAGAAAGTGATCCTATAGAATACAATTCAAAAGAAAATGAATATGTGAACACAGGCAAAGAACTTATTTATGCTCTTGAAACAGTAAAGAAGGTAAGAAAGAAAAACTCTAAACATGAGTTTCAGTTTCAAGAATGTGATGAAGAGAGAAAAATGATTATAGAGGATCTATATAAATCAAAGGCTAAGACAAAGAAGTTCAAGGATAAGTTAGAAGATAAGGTTCTAGAATGTAAGAAACTAGAACAAGAGGTAGATTCATTAAAAATGGAAGTCAAAAACTCCAAATTCAATCTACAAAGGTTCAAAAACAGCTCAAATAACTTAGATAAGTTTATAAAGATAAAAAATCCTACATCAAGCAAGATAGGTCTTGGATTTGAATAGGAAAAAAATAAATGGGAAGAGTAGTCAACCTCAAGTTTTGAAGGAGAAGAAACTTCAGTAGAAGAAACTTCAGAAGAAGATAGTGTAAGAGAAAGTGAGACATTTGAGGATGAGTTGGACGAAATAAAGTTCAACAAGGACATGAATAATGCAAAAATAAGAAATAGATGGAACAACAATCATAATAGGTCAAGAAAGGCTAAGAAACCAATGAGGTCAAGACAAGAGAACTTCAATGGAAGATGTTTCTCATCTCACAATTTTGGGCACATGGCTTCACAGTGCAGGACACATAAAAGACAGGAATATGGGAACTAACAAATTTTCCATGGGTATTGCTACTCATGTAATCAGTTTGGTCATAAGGAAATGAATTGCAGTTTTATTGACAGAAAAATATATGGGTTCACTAGGAGAAATCCTAAGACATTTGCACCTCCAAAGAATAATAAGGCATTGGTAACAAGGTGCTGGAACTGGAGATAAAAACCCTACAAACCACCAAAGCTAACCAGAGTTAATATATTATTGTTACACATCCTACAAAAACAAATAAATAGCTTTAATAAAATAACAAATTAGTAATGTAAAATTTTTCTTTTGAAAGATAAAGAAAATAAATGTATAAGCACATAATTATATCATAATGTACTTAAAGTTGTTTTTAACATCTATAAGGTCATAGACCATGTGTGACTATATGATTATCCAAGTTTTTATCAATACATAATAGAGTATGGTGTACAACCCTACCTATTTTAGTTTCAAAACATTCACCGTGTATATATATATATATATATTAAGTTTCAAACCTTTGACTTTCTATTCAAATTTGAATGTCAAAAACTTTTATAAGTTTTTTAAAAATAATAAATTCTAATATTATTTTTATAGTTGTTAACCAAGAATAAGGGTTTTATAAATTAAATTAAAGTTTAAGGTTTAAATTTCATAGATAAAAAAAATTTTAACCCATGATATTGGGACAAATAATCAATTATAAATAAATATAAAACTCACATAAATATTATTTAAATTGTATAATTTATAATTTTTTTTTTTTTTTAGAGTCAGATAAACAAAATAAAATAAATAAATAAACAAAGTTGTATTATATTTGTTAAGTATTTAAACATAGATGTACTAATTGTCAGAAGAGTTAGTCTTTTATTTTCCATATAATAAAAAATTTATCATAGTCTAAAGGAATTTTTTTAGTGTATAATTTCATATAATTTCTTAAACGTTCAAAATATATGGTATCAAACATGAAACAAAAAATTATATATTATTCTTCCAAAATTTCTTTTGAATGATCATTTAAATTTAAGATTAGAATTAAATATTTTATGTTAATAAATTTTAAATTTATTATGTAAATAGATAAATGTTACCATTAAATAATTTTGAGTGTAATTCAATGATAAGTGTAGGAGTGAGTGCAATCTAAAACATTTTCTCACCTTTTCTTACTGCATATCTTTAAAGAAATTAAAAAATAAAATATTATATGAGAAAAAGGTGCATAGCACAAAAGTAAAGTTATATTTGATATCCCTAATTGGATATAAGGATGCCTAGTTAGAAATATGGATGCCCAAGTTGGAGATGAAATGAAAAAAATGTGGTGAGTCTAATCTTATAAAATATTACACTAGAAATTATTATCTAGTATTAAGTGATAAAGGATGATATAATTGTTCATAAAACCATAAGGTTAATATGTTAGTTCCATGAATACTAGTTATGGTTTTCAAAGAATCAATATTGGAGCAAGAAGCAAGGATTAAATTCAAATTAATCCATGAATTTTCTACCTAAAGGTTTTTTTCTCATCATCTTTTTTGTTTAGAATACATTGATCAAATAATGTGTGGTGACCCATGGATTATGGGGACAGATGCTCTATATTTAATACTATTGAGATAGAATTTATCTATCGAGATAAAAATTCTTAAAAAACTTCCATTATGGGTTAGGTTCATTAGACCTTAATACTAGCTTATTAATAAGGTCATCTTAAAGTATATTGGTAATACCTTCGGATAATTCATCCAAGAGGGACAAAGTATTGAGTAGAAAAAACATATTGTGTATACATATCTATTACTCTAGATATTTAAAAACCTTTGCCACAATCCACTAAGATTAAAAATAAATCAAGATATTGGGGTTAGCAAGTTTATTCTGTAAAACATTACATTCCAATGCTATAAATGTTAGAAGATTACACACATGACAAGATATTCCAAAGTAAAAGTGATGCAAAAAGAGATATAAATATTTGGCTATAATAGGAAGTACAAATATGATGCAGGAGCATCCGAAAACAGTAGGGCAATCCTGCGTCATCCAAAAAATTTTCAGTTCTTTTTAAGTTCTTTGCACTTTGATCTTTTTATTTTCGGCATCGGAGAAGGTTTTGTAAAGCAATGTTTGGGTTTGGAGAAGTTTTAAGGCAAAGGGAGGAGGGGTCGCGAAATCGTGACATGTCGCGATTTCACGACATGTCACGAAATCGTGACCTCGAAAGCTGTTGTGAAGCTTTGGCGGGTTCCGTCGCGATATCGCGATATCGCGACGTCGCGATATCGCGACGGTCACCAATGCAAAGTGAAGGAGAAAGGGTCCTATCGCGATATCGCGACAGGTCGCGATATCGCGACCTGTCGCGATATCGCGGCCGGTTAGAAACCGCCACGTGGCATTTTCACAAGACAACGCAAGGCAGAGAAATTTACGAGGAGCTTCAGCAAAGAGAAGGTTGAGAGAGAGAGGGGAGGGGTCGCGAAATCGTGACATGTCACGATTTCGTGACCCCAAAGAGTTGAGGCTTGAGGAAGCATTTTTGGTCGCGATATCGCGACATGTCGCGATTTCGTGACAGCCCGACTGTCGCGATATCGCGACCAAGTAAAATCATGACCAAAGAAAATGAACCGAAGACCGGACAAGGCGAGGATTGGACACGTGGGCAGCCACGTGTATCAAAACTATGGAGAGGGGCACGTGTTTTGGAAACGTTGTGGACAGAGGTGGGTAAAGCCAAGTATGTATGCGGACAACCGGGGAGGTCGGATTTAACACGTGGACAACTACGTGTATTGAATCAAGATGAGAGCCACGACCGCGTTTCTTTTCTTTTATTGACAAAGTAACGAGGAACAGGCAATGGAGCAGGACGCAAGTAATGGCCATTATGGAGGAGACCACGGTACGGGAGATCGATCTGACGAAGACGGCGGTTGCAGGTCGAGGAAAACCATTAATGCAAGCTCCATGGTGGTTCGGGCGGTGGCCCATTTATGGCAAAATTTGAATTCTCGTCCTGGGGGGAAATTTGAATTTGAAATTTGTTTGGTGGAGGCATTGATTGCCTGGAGGACTGAGGCCTCGTTAAAAACTCGGAGAAAATCTTTGTAAAGGGGATGGTGAAGTTCGGGATTGGGGAAGAAGTGTTGTGCCGGGGGAAAGTTACTACTAGATTTTGGCATTGAATGAATTAATGAAAATTTTTGTGAATTTACTGTGAGATTGTCTGTGTGAATCCCGGCTTTGCCATCAAGTGGTATCAGAGCGGGAGCTCCTGAGCGTGTAACAGATCGTCGGAGAAAGAGGCAGTTACACCAGGATCTGTGGGAAGATTTAAAAAAAAAAAAAAATATATATATATATATATATATATATATATATATATATATATATATATATATATAATGCCTCCACGAAGGAACCGAGGCGGAGGAGGAGGTGTGGTGCCGGCCGAAGACTTCCGGGCCTTGCAAAGGCAAGTTCAAGCCTTGCAAGCGAGTTACGCAGAAGGCGCGAACCCGGAGGGGAAGAGGAAAGTGAAGATGAAGTTGAAGAGGAAGAACGGTCCGAGGAAGAAGCAGAAGGCTGTGGATCCAGCTCAGGCCCGGTTGTATAAGGCCATCTCTCAGATTGGAAAGCAGCCTAAAATGGAGGTTTCTACATACTCGGGAAACCTAAATCCAGAAGAAGTGATTGACTGGATAAATGATTTGGAGGAATATTTCGAGTATGAGGAAGTTGAAGACCCTAACCGAGTCAGATTTGCTAAGACGAAGTTGAAGGGCCATGCCAGCATTTGGTGGAGAGGAATCTAGTTGGAGAGGAACGAGAGAGGGAAGGAGAGAATAATGAGATGGGATAGAATGGTGGAGAAGCTTAAAAGATAGTTCATCCCGGTAGATTACGAGTTGGATCTCGCTAAGAAAAATGCGAGCTTGAGACAGGACAAACAAAAGCTGTCCAAGAGTACACTGAAGAGTTTTACAAAATTTCTATTAGAACAGGGCATTTAGAGGCAAACAAAGAGAAGGTAGCCCGTTACATTAATGGGTTGAGGCTTGGTATCCGGGAAGAAGCCGAGCACTGGTTCGATTAAACACCATTGAGGATGCTTACCAATTTGCCTTGAAGGTAGAAGAAAAGGCTGAACGAGGCGGTTTGAAGGCAAGCAAAGAGGAAGAGGCCGAGGTGGAAGGACTGGTGGGAGAACCGATGGGGAAAAGTACAAGGATCCGAAGAAGGCGGGTGAAGCCGGTAGTAACCGGGACCAAAAGGAAGAGGATGTTTATCAGCCTTGAGATCAGAACGACTACCCAAGAGGACGGGGTGGATCTGGACGAGGATTTGGAAGAGGAGTATTTCGTGGAACGTGTTTCCACTGTGGTGAAGAAGGACACCGGGCATTTGAATGTCCACAACATCGAGAAAGAACAAACAAGAGGCCTGAGGGTCCAGCCAGAGCTGCTGTGGCAGAGGAGGATGCTGAATCCGAGCATTTCGAAGAAGCAGAGAGGGGAGAGACAATGATTGTAAGAAGAGTCTTGTTGAACGGGGAGAAGGACACAGACCAGAGGAAAAGCTTATTCCGCACTAGATGTAAATGTGCGGGCAAGGTTTGCAATATCATTATTGATAATGGTAGCACGGATAACCTGGTTTCTGAGGAAATGGTTACCAAGTTACAGCTAGAAAGGAAGAAGCACCCACACCCATACCGGGTCGCATGGTTGCAAAAGGACCACAGAGCTTTGGTCAATGAGCAGTGTTCTATTAAATTTAACATTGGAAATTATTGTGATGAGGTCTGTGTGACATCTTGCCCATGGATGCTTGCCACATGTTGCTTGGGGAGACCACTGGCGGTTTGACCGAAGTGCCAGTACATGATGGCCGAGCCAACACCTACTCATTGACAAAGAATGGTGTACGCCATAAACTAAAGCCCTTGAAGGATGCAGATGAAAAGGTATGTCATATTTCTAGAGTCTGTTTAGTTGAGGGGAGAGAGTTTCTGAACGGGTTAAAGCGTGAACATTTATGTTATGCAATAATCCCTAGAGTTAGGGGGAAGGAATGCCAGGATACCCCAGCAGAAATTCTAAATCTGTTGGAGGAATTTCCAGACATTGTGTCTGACAATGTGCCCGAGGGCTTACCCCTGTGAGAAAAATTAGCCATCATATAGATTTAATACCGGGATCAAGCCTGCCAAATAAAGTCTGCGCACGGGATGACACCTGTAGAGGGCGAGGAATTAAATAGACAGGTCTAGGAATTATTAGAAAAGGGATTAATTTGAGAAATCTTGAGCCCATGCACAGTCCCTATAGTTCTGGCACCAAAGAAGGATGGGGAATGGAGGATGTGTACAGATTCACGAGCCATCAACAAAATTACTATTAAGTACTGATTCCCGTTACCAAGAATGGATGATATCATGGATTGTTTAAGTGGAGCTGAGTACTTCACAAAGATTGACCTGAAAAGTGGCTATCATCAAATCCGTATCCGAGAGGGAGATGAATGGAAGACAGCCTTCAAAACAAGAGAAGGCCTGTTTGAGTGGTTGGTCATGCCCTTTGGACTGTCCAATGCACCAAGTACCTTCATGCGGTGATGAATGAAGTACTGAAAGAATTTCGGGAAAGTTTGTTATTGTTTATTTAGATGATATATTGATATTCAAGCGGGACCCTGGAGGAACACCGATGCATATCGGGAGGGTCTTTGAAAAGTTGCAAGAAGCAGATTATTAATAAATTTGAAAAAGTGTAATTTTGTCAAGAAGGAATTGGTATACTTGGGGTTTGTAATCTCAGCAGAAGGCCTGAAGATGGACCCCGAAAAGGTGAGAGCCATCCTTGAATGGCCTACTCCAAGGAGCACAATAGAAGTGAGGTCATTCCATGGTCTGGCCAGTTTTTATAGGAAGTTCATAAAGAACTTCAGCAGTATTTGTGCACCTCTCACAGAGACAATGAGGGGAGATAAAAAGGAGTTCAAATGGACATCAGGGGCTGAAAGGAGCTTTGATACATTGAAGAGAAAAGTTATAGAACAGCCTATTTTGGCACTTCCAGACTTCAACAAGGTATTTCAGGTGGACTGTGATGCCAGTGGCAGTGCAATAGGGGCGGTACTGAGTCAAGGAGGCAAGCCAATTGCTTATTTCAGTGAAAAGTTAAATGATGCTCGGAAAAAGTATTCTGTCTATGATCAAGAATTTTATGCTATAGTTCAGGCCCTGAAGAAGTGGAGACATTATTTATTACCAAAGGAGTTTGTACTATTTACTGACCATCAGGCTTTGCAATACATTAACAGTCAGACAAAACTGAACCAAAGGCACATGAAATGGGTGGAGTTCCTCCAAAGTTATACCTTTGTACTGAAGCACAGAAGTGGGAAGTCAAACGAGTTGCGGATGCCTTAAGCAGAAGGCAGACTCTGCTGACCAGATTGACAGTAGAAGTAGTGGGGTTTGAAGAACTGAAGGGTCTATACCCTACAGATCCGGATTTTGCAGAAGCCTGGGAGGCTTGCTCAATACCTCTTACTATGGATAGAACAAAATGGTTGGATTTCTTAATCCAAGACGGAATGTTGTTCAAGGGTAGTAAGTTGTGCATTCCCAGAAGTTCCATGCGGGAGAATTTAATCAAAGAAAAGCACAGCGGAGGATTGGCTGGGCATTTTGGTAGGGATAAGACCATTGCCTTGATTGAGGAAAATTACTACTGGCCACAACTTCAGCAAGATGTACGGAAGTTTGTGCAAAGTTGTAGAATATGCCAGATGGCAAAGGGTGTAAAACAAAATACAGGACTGTACCAGCCATTACCTGTGCCTGAGAGACCATGGGAGGACATAAGCATGGACTTTATCCTTGGATTGCCGAGAACACAGAGGGGAAATGATTCAGTATTTGTAGTAGTTGATCGGTTCTCCAAAATGGCACATTTCATTCCCTGCCAGAAGACAAGTGATGCAGTCCACATTGCTGGGTTATTCTTCAAGGAAGTGGTACGACTTCACGGTCTGCCAAGAAGCATAGTTTCGACAGAGATACCAAGTTTGTTGGGTACTTTTGGAGAACTCTGTGGAAGAAGATGAAAATAGACCTGAAATTCGGTTACGCATACCACCCACGGATCGACGGACGGACGAGAGGTGGTGAACGAAGCTCGGGTAATCTATTGAGATGTTTGATATCGAGATCAGCCTAAAGGATGGGATTTAGTTTTACCACGGGCGGAATTTGCTTATAACAGTTCAGTTAATAAGAGCACCAACAAGTCTCCATTCCAGATAATATACGGGAACAGCCCAAGAAATGTGTCTGAACTGAGGAAGTTGGACAAAAGAGAAAAGTGCAGTGCCGAGGCCGAAGAATTTGTGGAGCATATGAAAAGTCTGCATGAAGAAGTAAGAAAACAAATTATAAAAATGAATACTCAATACAAGACAAGGGCAGACCAGAAGCGGCGGTTCAAGGAGTTCAAAGTGGGAGATGAGGTCATGGTGCATCTCAGGAAGGAGAGATTCCCTGCCAAAACTTATAACAAATTGAAGATGAAGAAGTTTGGACCATGCAGAATACTGGGAAGGCGGGAGTCAGGAAATGCATATGAAGTGGAGTTGCCCAATTGGCTTGATATTTCACCTATTTTTAATGTTTTAGATTTAGTGGAATATCATGAGGGGGAGGGTACGGAAATAGCAAGTGCAGAATTATGGCCAATTCCAGCCTCTACTCCAACCACAGACGAGGTCGAGGAAATATTGGACACCCGTGAAGGCAGAAGCACCAGAAACAAGCAATATTATGAGTATTTAATTAAGTGGAAGGGCAAACCTATTGAGGACGCAACTTGGCTATCGAAGACGGAGGTTGACCGCCTGGGTCTTCCCCAAACAAAACAGAAGTGAGGATCACTTTTAATTTACCCCGGGTGTCTGATGCAGGAGCATCCGAAAACAGTAGGGCAATCCTGCGTCATCCAAAAAATTTTCAGTTCTTTTTAAGTTCTTTGCACTTTGATCTTTTTATTTTCGGCATCGGAGAAGGTTTTGTAAAGCAATGTTTGGGTTTGGAGAAGTTTTAAGGCAAAGGGAGGAGGGGTCGCGAAATCGTGACATGTCGCGATTTCGTGACATGTCACGAAATCGTGACCTCGAAAGCTGCTGTGAAGCTTTGGCGGGTTTCGTCGCGATATCGCGACCAAATTTCAAAGGCAAAAGAGAAGGGTTCCAAACGTCGCGATATCGCGACGGTCACCAATGCAAAGTGAAGGAGAAAGGGTCCTGTCGCGATATCGCAGGTCACGATATCGCGACCGGTTAGAAACCGCCACGTGGCATTTTCACAAGACAACGCAAGGCAGAGAAATTTACGAGGAGCTTCAGCAAAGAGAAGGTTGAGAGAGAGAGGGGAGGGGTCGCGAAATCGTGACATGTCACGATTTCGTGACCCCAAAGAGTTGAGGCTTGAGGAAGCGTTTTTGGTCGCGATATCGCGACATGTCGCGATTTCGCGACCTGTCACGATATCGCGACCAAGTAAAATCTTGACCAAAGAAAATGAACCGAAGACCGGACAAGGCAGGATTGGACACGTGGGCAGCCACGTGTATCAAAACTATGGAGAGGGGCACGTGTTTTGGAAACGTTGTGGACAGAGGTGGGTAAAGCCAAGTATGTATGCGGACAACCAGGGGAGGTCAGATTTAACACGTGGACAACTACGTGTATTGAATCAAGATGAGAGCCACGACCGCGTTTCTTTTCTTTTATTGACAAAGTAACAAGAACAGGCAATGGAACAGACGCAAGTAATGGCCATTATGGAGGAGACCACGGTACAGGAGATCGATCTGACGAAGACGGCGGTTGCAGGTCGAGGAAAACCATTAATGCAAGCTCCATGGTGGTTCGGGCGGTGGCCCATTTATGGCAAAATTTGAATTCTCGTCCTGGGGGGAAATTTGAATTTGAAATTTGTTTGGTGGAGGCATTGATTGCCTGGAGGACTGAGGCCTCGTTAAAAACTCGGAGAAAATCTTTGTAAAGGGGATGGTGAAGTTCGGGATTGGGGAAGAAGTGTTGTGCCGGGGGAAAGTTACTACTGGATTTTGGCATTGAATGAATTAATGAAAATTTCTGTGAATTTACTGTGAGATTGTCTGTGTGAATCCCGGCTTTGCCATCAAAATATCACATTGTAGAAGAATATTTATTAAATCAACAATATTTCACTCCTAAACAAGAGGTAAATAAAGGCTATATGCATAATTAGATGATAGAGGCTATTATAGTTAATTTAGATAAATTATTAGAAGAAATAAAGAAGGATATAAGGAGTGAGGAAGTACAATATTCAAGTCCAAATCTAAAAGTAATGAAAGGTGCAAAGGAAAATGTGGAGGAAATTTTTAAAACTAAGGTGGAAGATAATATATTTATTTCAACTAAGTAATCATCATTTTTCTCAAGTGGTATAAAATCCACCCATTGCAATATAAATAAAAGTAGTGCATAGGATGGAGAATATATATAGTTATTTAGGGCTTTTAGGGTAGCAATATGAGGGAAATTACTATGGAGGAATCCCATTGCACTTTAGGTGTTTTAGGGAAACATAAAAAATAGTTTTCTTTTGAGGTTATTCCTTGTAGTTCATGTACTTTAGAGTAAGAAAAACATATATATTACAAGTATCACTATGAACAATATGAAAAAATCAAAGATAATGGTGAAGATAAAAGTCTTGGTGGGGATGAAAAAAGGAGAGGATGACCCAGGAAACAAAAATAAAAAATAAAAATAGAAACTCAAACAAATATTGATATGGGAAAACAAAAACAAATATTACATGTGTTAGCAAGGATTAAGGCTAAGCCAACAAACAAAAACAATATATGACTATAAAAATAATATCTTAAAATATTATGGGTATGAATAAAATCCTTAAAATGACTTATTCAATAATTGACAAGTTCTTGTAGCCAATAAATTTGTAGATAAGGATATTAGGTACCAAACATTTTAGTTATATATGGTGTTGATATTTATCTCGATAAAAGCCATATTTTAGAATGCAAAGGCAACTAGTCGAGTGAGATTTTATGTCCTAATAAAATCAATATTATGGAATTGAATTTAAAAACATAGTATTTTGAGGAAGATGAATATTCTCTTTGATAAAAATCCAAATAGAAAATGTCTTTGATAAAATGGTAATCTAGATATGGTATTTAACCTTATAGGTAAGTTTTTTAATAAGTTATGTTTGGTTTTTGTTGGAATACTTCCATCACAATAGGAAAATATTATATTTATTATTAATAGAAAAACATTATATTTGGCTTATTTTCTATCAAATATATTTTCATGTTTTTAAAATTCTAGATTTCCTTTATCAAGTTCTTGATCTCGTTTTCATTTAGAAAATGAATATCTCTTAGTGAGTTTCATTATATAATTTAAAATTTGCCAAGTTAAAGATAAATATTATAATTGACTTGATTATTTGTTACCTTATATATTTTTTTATAGATATACATGTATTATTAACATACATGCTCCATTAATAATTGATAAAGATAATAAATAATGGTATTATTTATCCAATCCCCATGTCTATTTTTATTAATAATAATAGTAAGATTATGTGAATCCCTTGTAATTGAAATACATATCCATGTTTTACAATGTGTTGTAGCTTTTTATAACATTCTCTTTATATTTAGAAAAGGTTTTTGTTGTAGGATTTTATCATATTCAAGTTTACTTAGTTGTCTAGTTTATTTAGTTTAATTTTATTTGGTGTGAAATACATTATCATTCCATGTTTTATTTTCTCTCATCAATAAAGCCAATGGTCATTAAAATTAATATTTCAAGATTTAATTGATCATATTTTTATAAGGTCAATTAGCAAGACAATAATTTAGTAAGATACATTTTACAAGGACAAATTTTGAAGGGCATGTCATACTCATCACATTGAAAATTATTATCTATCTTATGACTAAGGATGATATTGTAGTGATCCTTATCTAAGTGTATTGATCATTATATATGGATAATATAGTGATTATTTTATGATCAAGTGCATACATAATTTATCCATCTATATTTCTTTTACTTTTTATTTTTTATGCTTTATATATAATATTTCATTGGATTGATTGCTTTTGTTCATAAAAAAAAAATGGCATAAAATTTAATATCATGCTAGAGTGGGTATGGAGCTATATTTCTTGGTGATGTAAAAAAAATTTTTGGAACCTTAAATCTCTTTTATAGATACTAGGTTAAATTAACTCTCAGTGCTTCATAAGCATTTTTTTCATAATATGTGAATAGGATATTTCACTGTATTTTATACCACATCCTTACAATATTTTAGAAAATCTATGCCTAATCCATTCTCTAATTCATTATCATTGAGTTTTTTTATATAGATTTAAATTCCACATTTAATTGTGATAGCCTCTTTTTGTCCTCATAAAGAGGTTGAACTTTTATCAAAAAGGAAAGAAGTGTACTCTACATTTAAATTTGAATATGCAAAACTTAAAAAATACTTGCTATTTTGTTCAAGCTTTGATACCCTCTATTTGTACTAAGTATGATGTCTTTATTCAATGGGATGACATGTGATCAAATGCATTCTGAGGGAGCACTAACATGACTAGATAGGTGAACTTAAGTATTTAAGTTCAAAATATTTGTGGATTTGATTTAGTGCCCTTCATTTTTATTTTCTCTTTGTAAAATGGATGTAAATAATATAAGTTGTTTTATCACTTTTTTGAAAAACATTAAGAATTAGAAATCTAATGAGGAGTGTGTTAGATTATTGAAGAACACAAGCTTATCCTGAGAGGGAGGGTGAACATTATAATACCACATTTTAATTTTATTTTCAATTCAATATTATGCAGTGTATACATAGCAATATCAATAGCAATAATCAAAGCAAAGCACAAAACACCATACACAATAAAGACATAGATTTTAACGTGGTTCACCCAATGTGGGCTACCTCCATAGAGAAAATATTTCTTCTAAATATTTCTCAAATAATATATTTGGGAATTCTTCTCAATTATAATTTTTATGGACCTTTTTCTAAAGGAGATGATGATACCCTAATATCAAGTTCATGGATCTCTTCCATAGGAGAACTCTTTCCCCTTCTGCTCTATCTAGTGATCTTCTTGAAGACTCTATCTCTCTACTACATAGACTGGTGGATATATCTCCACTTGAAGACTCCTCACTCATAAGACCTGTCTTTAATTGTCCTGGTTGTTGGATCTCTATCCATTGAGGCTATGTCCTCTATACTCTATAACCTCCAAAGATCTGTCAATAGGATCACTCAGAACCTTCTCAAATTTTCTCAATAGGTTCACTTAGAACCTACTCAAATTTGCTCAAAATGTCCACATAGAACCTATCTAAATCTACTCAACAGGTCCACATAGAACCTGATCAAATTTGCTCAACAAGTCCACACAAAACCTGCTCAAATATGCTCAATAGGTCCACATAGAACCTATCCAAATCTTCTCAACAAGTCCACACAAAACCTGTCCAAATCTATTGAAAAAGCTCACACAAAACTTGTCCAAATCTTCTCAATAAGTCCTCTCTAGGACTTGCTCAAATCTGCATTGCAAGATTCCACAAAAGCTTACACAAAATCAGTCCACAAGCCTTCTCAAAGACTTACCTCAAATCTACTTAACAAGTCCACACAGAACTTTTTCAATCACATAGAATCATAAAGAGAATTGTTAGAGACTCAATATGTTCTATACTCAATGCTCAATTAATATCGCAACTCAATATCATAGAATCATAAAGAGAATTGTTATAGATTCAATATGTTCTATACTCAAATCCCAATCTCAACTCAAATCAATCTCATAGAAGCATAAAGAGAATTGTTAGAGAATCAATATATTCTATACTCAAATCCTAATCTCAACTCAAATCAATCACATAAAATCATAAAGAGAATTGTTAGAGACTCAATATGTTCTATCCTCAATGCTCAATTAATATTGCAACTCAATATCAGAGAATCATAAAAGGAATTGTTAAAGATTCAATATGTTCTATACTCAAATCCCAATATCAACTCAAATCAATCTCATAGAAGCATAAAAATAATTGTTAGAGACCCAATATATTCTATACTCAAATCCCAATCTCAACTCAAATCAATCTCTTAGAATAATAAAGAGAATTGTTAGAAATATATTCTATTCTCAAATCTCAATCTCAACTTAAATCAATCTCATATAAGAATAAATAGAATTGTTAGAGACTCAATATGTTCTATTCTTAAATATCAATCTCAACTCAAATTAGAATATAGAATATTTTGTTTCATGGAACTTGAACAACCACTTCACACAATCACTTGACTAGGCTTAATCAAATCTACTCAACCAATCACCTCAAGGATCAATCCTTTCTCACAAACCCTAGTCCAAGCATGTATCAACCAACTCAAAATATTTCCAACAATTCTCAACAACAAATCTCACATAACAATGATACTCAAGTTCAAGTTATTTGCACAACCAATGGGCTTCAACAACAATGCTTATAAACAAGGTTTAATAACAACTCTCAATTAGGAAAACCTTGAAGTATTAACCAACAACTCTAAAAAATGCAACCATAATCAATCCTTTTCTCTCCAAAGATATTTTTAGAAATCAATCACCCACATAAGTCAATTAAGAATATTGCCCATACCTTTTTGATGCCTTATGAATTGTGCACTAAGTTTGCCACACTCAACACACTTTATTTTTCCAATATCAATAAGGGTTAGAGGTCATGAGTAATAACAGAATAATAAAAATAATATCTCAATAACACCTTATTACTCCTACTCAATAAAATACACCAAACCCTCTTATGCAAGAAATAATCCCTAAAAATAATGAATCAAACTTACTTTTGGAACTCCTTGAAAAAACAAGAAATATATTCTTGCACACACCTTATTTCTTTCTCAAATAAATCTAAACAAGTAGCTGTCAAAAATAGCTTTCCAATGACATATAATATGATATACTTTCACAAAGAAAATCAGCAAAAATATTTATTTTTCCTAGGGCATACCATAACCTTATTTCTCATTAGGCAACCTTGGCAGAAAGTAAAATATTAAACGAAAATTAAATTTACTTGACTTGCCCTCGGCGGTATTTGATCCCTTGACTATTTTCTTGCCAATGCCTTAGCCACAACCAAGCCACCATTGGGCCACACATTGTGACGTGTCTAAAAGGGCACGTCCACCATGCAATATATTCGAACATCAAAGCTCTGAAAAAAAACAAGCGCATAGAGCACATATTCCTTGCAATCCAAAAACATACCTCACATGAATTGAACTCAGAACCTCCTCATTAGCACCAAGCCAACATACTACTAGGCCACACTGGCCTTTGCACTTAAGGTTTCCGAATATTCACAACTTTAACCTTCACAAAAATTGTAAGGCTTTCAAAACATAAATCTCTTTCATATGCACTTCAAAAAAAATAGCAAGGGATGCTTGGTAAATGAATTTGTTTAGCATTTATATAATGCCTTTTACCTTCCTTATTATCATGTCGATGCTTCGAATGAATTCAACATTGACGTGATTTAATTTATAATTAATTTAAATTTAATTTTAAATTTAAATATTATAAATTAAAATTAACCTTAGAACTTTGTCTTAAAGAGCCAACCTTAGGTTTAAGAAAACCTTAGAACCTTGTCTTAATGCCCAACCTTGGTATTATATATATAATTTAAATTCCTTGTGAATTTAAATAATTTATAAATCATTATTAAACCTCCTTTTTAAATTTTGCAATAACCCATATTGGGTTTTTATAAACCAATCATTTAACTTGTGCCCCCAATAATATTAAAATATTATGGAGCCTTTTTCCTTTCACTTTTGCACTGATGAATATTTTTCCTTGATGAATTGGGTGACTTTATTTCTTACCAGATTCCTTGAGATGAGTGATAACTCTATCAAGTGACATCAATGATAACTCTCACTTAGAGGACTCAAAATGTCCAAAAATATCCCCCTTTGTTATTGATGGCAACCCTTATCCTTTTACTGAAACCTGACCTTCTTTTCTACTCCCCCTGGGACATTGATCCCCCTAGCTCAATGCTCTCTCAAATATCAAATCTCTCCACAAAACAAATATCTCCCAATAGAAAAATCTCTCCCCATTTGACATCAATTGCAAATGGTCACCTTTGGAGCTCGGGGCTAAGAATGATCCTCTTAGCTTAGACCCTCCCCCACATCCACATGAGGTGGTTAATTCTATGGTGAGAGTATTTCTACTCCCTAAAAGCACTGCTCTTTATCTTTATATTTTTTTTTCTTTTCTAATTTTTCTTAATCCTCTCATTGTTTCTTTCCAAGTCATCATCCTTGTTCCTTTCGTCACTTTTGTTCCTATTCCTATTCTTGTTTTCATCCATGTTCCTGTTCCTATTTTCATCCATGTTCCTGTTCCTGTTCATGTTCATATTCTCATCCATGTTCCTATTCATGTTCCTATTCCTGTTCTTGTTCTCTTCTATGTTCTTGTTCCTGTTCATAATTGTGTTCCTGTTCATGCTTAATTTTGGAATATTTTCTCTACACCATCTTGCTATGTGAACACCATTATTGCACTTATAAAACTTAATGTTGTTATTTCTTGGATGTACAACTATCTTAGGATTTCTCCTAGTGAAGCCATATCCTCTCCTATAATGAACCTTGCAATTTATTGCTTTATGACCAAACTCATTGCATGAGTAGAAATATCCTTGAAAAAGTTCTTTCCCATATACTTATCTTTCATGTGTCCTACACTTTGAAGCCATGTGCCCAAACCCGTGACATGAAAAACATCTTCCATTGAAGAAACCTTGCCTAGACCCCATTGGTCTTCTAGTTCCTCTTGACCTATTCTGATTGTTGTTCCATCTGAATATTCCTTTTTCATTGTTCCTGTTCCTGATGGAATCACTACAATCTGAATCATCCTTAGGAGTTTCACTTTCACTTCCACTCTCATATGAGAAACCCTCTTTTGAAGTATCCTCTTCTTCTGAAGTGTTTTCAAAACTAGTAGTTAACTTGTCTTCTTCAACCTATTTGGAACCAAGACCCATCTTGTTTGTTGCTCTTCTTTGTATCTTGACTATTTTATCCACACTTTGCGCACTTTTTACATACTTGTATAGCTTATTATTGGAATCCTCTACATCTTATTTTAATAGGGCCACTTCTTGTGTTAACTTTTCACATTCCAAGATATTTTCTTCTAACTTATCTTTGAACTTGCTTGTCTTAGATTTTGACTTTTCTAAATCCTCTATGACCAATAATATTTTTTCATCAAATTCTTGAAATTATATTTCAAGATTAGAGTGTTGCTTTATTACCTTCTTTACTATGTTAGGGGCATATATAAGTTCTCCCTTGAGATCATTTTCATTCTCTCCTGAATAATCCTCTATTTGTTTACCATTTTCCATATCATTACTTCCTTTTGGCTTGTCTTCTATAGAATCACTCACTTATTTTTCTAATGCCATTAGAATATTTTCATCTAGTATAACAATTGAATCTTCAAAATCATCATCACTGAAACTATAACCATACCTTGTGCAATCATATTCAAGATGTCCAAATCTACCACATCTAAAACACTTGAGAATAACTAGAGTCTTTTTCTTAACTAGATATTGTCTTCAACCATAAATAAGACTTCATATCTTTCATTGTCTAAAAAAATAGTATCACTATCAACTGAGTACTTAATTGAATTATCCACATAATAGCTTCTATTTTGTATTTGGAAGAACTTCTTTCCTTGTTTTTTTTGTCCATCCTTGCTCTTCTTTTGGTACATGTGTCTTTCTGATTCCCTGTACATGTGATCATGTTTTTCTTATTCATTGTTGATCTTGGGCTCTTTACACTCTGTTGCATAATGTCCATACTTTCCACAATTGAAGCACTTAATAGATCTCATATCTATGGGTATTATGGAATCTTTATCTCTTCTTCCATAGTTAGCTTCTTCATCACTAGAAGATTCACTGCTTGATTCTAACTTCTTACCCTTTTTCTTTTTGTCCACTTTGAATGCAACTTATTTTGGAGGAATATGATCTTTTGTTCTTATCTCAAACATAGTAAGCATGCCAAGCAAAGATTTAATTGTCAAATAATCACTATCAAATGATTTTTCTATAGCAGAAACCTTTTCATTGTACCTTTTTGGAAGAGTTATCAATATCTTATCACAAGCATCTAATTCATCAACCTTCATTCCAAGACCTTTGATCTCATGTATGAGTTTATCAACCTTGATGAGATAGTCATGAATGTTCTCATCATCCTATATTATTAGGTTCTCAAATTATCCTTTGAGATTTCTGATCTTAGCCTTCCTGATATTTTTATCTCCTTCATATATGGTATGCAATAGATCCCACATGTATTTTGTTGTATTACATTCCATAACCTTCATAGATTATGATCTACACAACCCTTTTATAATTGCATTCATATCTCTTGAATTTGCATTCATTATAAGCTTACCTTCCTTATATGTAGAAGGATTGGCTCCTCAATCATATCCAAATTCCACCACATCCCAAAATTCATTGTCAAGTGCCATTAGGTGAAATCTCATCAACATACACCAACACAAGAAGTCACTCCCATCAAATACTAGTACTTCATTATTGAAGAACCCATATTTTTGATCCATTGTGTTCTTAGACCGCTTTTACTTCAAGCTTTCAAAATCTTCTGAATGAACTCACTATAATACCAATTGAAGAATACAAGATTATACTAAGAGGGGGGGTGAACAGTATAAAACCACTTTTTACTTTTCTTTTCAATTCAATATTATGAAGTGTATAGATAGCAGTATCAATAGTAGTAATAAAATAAATGCAAAGAACACCATACATAATAGAGACATAGAATTTAACGTGGTTCACACAATGTGGGATACCTCCATAGAGAAAATATTTCTTCTAAATATTTCTCAAATAATAACTTTGGGAATCCTTCCAAATTACAATTTTTATGGACCTATGTCGAAAGGAGATGCTGATACCCTAATCTCAAGTTCATGCATCTCTTCCATAGGAGAATTTTTTTCCCTTATGCTCTAGCTAGTGATCTTCTAGAAGATTCTATCTCTCTGTTGCATTGATTGGTGGATCTCTCTCCACTTGAAGACTCCTCACTCAGAAGATCTATCTTCAATTATCCTGGCTACTGGATATCTATCCACTGAGAATATTACTTCTATACTCTACCACCTCCAAAGCTTTATCAATAGGCTCACTCATAACCTTATCAAATATGCTCAATAGGTTCGCTTAGAACCTACTTAAATATGCTAAACAAGTCCACATAGAACCTGTAAAAATATATTCAACAGGTCCACACACAACTTGCTCAAATCTTCTCAATAGGTCCACATAGAACCTGCTCAAATATTCTCAATAGATCCACACAAAACATGTCCAAATATATTCAATAGGTCTACACAGAACCTATCCAAATCTGCTCAACAAGCTCACACATAACTTGTCCCAATCTACTCAATAAGTCCTCTTTAGGACTTGCTCAAATATGCATTGCAAGCTTCCACAAAATCTTACACAAAATCAGTCCATAAAACTTATCAAAGAATTACCTCAAATATGCTTAACAAGTCCACACAGAACTTGTTCAATCACATAGAATCATAAAGAGAATTGTTAGAGACTCAATATGTTCTATACTCAATGCTCAATCAATATCTCAACTCAATCTCATAGAAGCATAAAGATAATTGTTAGAGACTCAATATGTTCTATACTTAAATCCCAATATCAACTCAAATCAATCTCATAGAAGCATAAAGAGAATTTTTAGAGACTCAATATGTTCTATACTCAAATTCCAATCTCAACTCAAATCAATCTCATAGAATCATAAAGATAATTGTTATAGACTCAATATGTTCTATACTCATATCCCAATCTCAACTCAAATCAATATCATAGAAGCATAAAGAGAATTGTTAGAGACTCAATATGTTCTATTCTCAAATATCAATCTCAACTCAAATCAATCTCATAGAAGCATAAAGAAAATTGTTAGAGACTCAATATGTTCTATTCTCAAATCTCAATCTCAACTCAAATCAAAATATAGAATAGTTTGTTTCATGGAACTTGAACAACCACTTCACACAATCACTTGACTAGGCTTAATGAAATCTACTCAACCAATCACCTCAAGGATCAATCCTTTCTCACAAACCCTAGTCCAAGCATGTATCAACCAACTCAAAATATTTCCAACAATCCTCAACAAAAAATCTCACATAACCATTATACTCAAGTTCAAGTTATTTGCACAACCAATGGGCTTCAACAACGTTGCTTATGAACAAGGTTTAATCACAAATCTCAACAACTTTCAAAAAGGCAACCACAATCAATCCTTTCTCTCCAAAGATATTTTCAGAAATCAATCACCCACATAAGTCAATGAAGAATATTGCCCATACCTTTTTAATGCCTTATGAGTTGTCCACTAAATATACCATACTCAACACACTTTATTTTTCTAATATCAACAAGGGTTCGATGTCATGAGTAATAACACAATAATCAAAATAATATCTCAATAACACCTTATTAATCCTACTCAATAAAAATGCACCAAACCCTCTAATACAAGAAATAATACCACAAAAGAATGAATCAAACTTACTTTTGGAACTCCTTGACAAAACTAGAAATGTATTCGTGCACACACCTTATTTATACCTCAAAGTAATCTAAACAAGTAGCTCTCAAAAATAGCTTTCCAATGATATATAATATTATATACTTCCACAAAGAAAATCAGCAAAAATATGTATCTTTCCTAGGGCATACCATAACCTTATTTATCCTTAGGCAACCTTGGCAAAAAATAATATATTAAGCAAAAATTAAATTAACTTGCCTTGCCTTCGGTGGGATTATATCCCCCGACTATTTTATTCCCAACGCCTTAGCTGCAGCCAAGACATATCTTTGAACAACAAACCTCAGAAAAACAACAAGCACGTAGAGTGCTTCTTCCTTGAAATCCAAAAATAGACCTCACGTGAATTGAACTCAAAACTTCCTCCTTAGAATCGAGCCAACATACCACTAGCCAACATACCACTAGGCCTCTTAGGGCTTTTGAATCTTCATAGCTTTAACCTTCACAAAAATCGTAAGGCTTTCAAAACAGAAATCTCTTTCGTATGCCCTTAGAAAAAAATAGCAAGGGATGCTTGGTAAATGAATTTGTTTGGTATTTATATAATACCTTTTGCCTTTCTTAGCATCACGTCGATGCTTTGAATGAATTCGATGTCAGTGTGATTTAATTTATAATAAATTTAAATTTAATTTTAAATTTAAATATTATAAATTAAAATCAACCTTAGAACTTAGTCTTAAAGAGCCAACCTTAAGTTTAATAAAACCTTAGAACCTTTTCTTAATGCCTAACCTTGGTATTATTTATAAAATTTAAATTCCTTGTGAATTTAAATGATTTATAGATAATTATTAAACTTCCTTCTAAACTTTTGCAATAACCCATCTTGGGTTTTTATAAACCAATTATTTAACCTATACCCCCAATAATATTAAAATATTATGGAGCCTTTTTCCTTTCTGTTTTGCACTGATGAAGCTTTTTCCTGGATGACTTGGATGACTTTATTTCTCTTTGAATTCTTTGATATGAGTGATAACTCTATTAGGTGACATCAATGACAACTCTGACTTAGAGGACTCAAAATTTCCAATAATTATGTGTGGGGAAGGAAGAATAAATTTCAAAACCATACCTTCCCATTTTGAATGGGGATGTTCACTTTTATTTTGTTAGATAGTTTTCTTTAAGAAAACACCAATGTATCCAACATGATTGTTCCCATGGTCATCTTAGTCATATTTGAAACATTAGATAGAAAATGTTTCATGTTGGAACACCTCTATGAAAAAATATTCTTTTTTATTTTGGCATATGGATTAAAAGTTTCCTTCATTCATCTATAGGGAAATTATTTGTAAGCCTCACCACAAGAGTTGTTGACTTGACTAGCACAAAGGTCTTAGATTATGGTTGATCTAGGTTAGGTTCAAATATTTTTGAGCTCTTTAATACTCTTGGATAGATGGAATTGATCCTAGATGATGGGTTTTCTAACATGACTAGTAGCAAAAATCTCATTACTTTATTAAGTACTATAGGATTCATGGAGATTTTGACTCCCCTTGATATTAGGAATCCCTTTATGTAGGCTTCCAGAAAATTCCTCTAAAACTTTGATATAATACCCCTCAAACTTGACATAAATACTTCAACCATCCCATGCATTCAAAAATTTGTGTGACTTCCTAATTCTGTAATACTTTGGTGATGATCTTTGGTTTGGACCTTCTTTTTGGGCCCATGTTTTCTCTTCCTTTATTTTTAGAAGCTAGCTAGTTCATGAAATTTTTTGAAGCATAGTAGGTGGAAAAGGGAGGATGACAATGAGAGAGAATTGCTTATGTGTGCATGGTAAATATGGCCCATTTGTTTCTATTACCTCATCATCATTCTTTATAATTAGGTAAATCTAAAGGTAAATATTTATCTAACCACAAAGCACCACTTAGAAAATGGGTAACTACCAAGCTATTTGGAAAAATATATTTGAAAGATGTACACAAAGTAATATTGAATATCTTGCAAATACATGCTTCCCATGCAAATTGTGTTTTCTTTTCATGGTATTAGAATCATTTGTTCTCTTAATTTTCCATGTAATCATAATATTTTCATCTTTCTCTTTCTAATAGATTACTACTACATGGATATTTTAAACACCTAGTGTTTTGAATAGAATTATACCATGTAAGATATTTAGTCATTATGTGTTGAAATACCCTTGTATGGTGCTGAGTAACATCATGGTTTCATTAGTGAAAGTGTCTACATTGGCTCTTTATCTTTGATAGTATTTAGTCTCGACAAAAAAATAACAACTAAATTTTTTCTACTGGGTCCATCTATAATAGTGATATCAAATTCATAGAGTAGTAATAGCCATTTGATCACTCATCCACTTATCATTAGATTATTCATTAAGAATTTAATTGTAGAGTGATCAGTATGCACATACACAAGGTATCCTATGATATAGTGACAAAAGTTATAATTGCATAGTCTACTACCAAAATTTATGTTTCAATTGTAGTGTAATTCTTCTAAGAACCCATGAAGGTTTTACTAATATAATAGATAGCATAATTGGTTCTATTTCCTCATCTTGTTGACCAAGAACAATACCTATTTTCTGGAAGAGTTAGTATGTACATGGAATGGAATCTTCCAATTGGCTCCTCTTAGTACTAGTGTGGTGGTCAACATTTCCTTGATGGATTCAAATGCCTCTTGAAATTATTTGATCCATTTGAAATCAAAGTTTTTGGTAAGAAGGGTAAATAATGGAGCATAAATCTTACTAAATTTATTGATAAAATGCTTGCAATAAGCATCATCTCCTAAGAATATCCTAACATCTATTTGAGTTTGAATTAGGAGCAACTAAATTATGACCTCTATTTTATTAGGGTCTACTTTAATGTCTTGTTCCGAGATATGATGCCCTACTATGATACCTTCATCCATCATCATTAAGCATTTGTTTTTTCTTAATGATAGATTATGGGTTTCACACTAGGTAAGGAATCAGTCTAGATCATAGAGAAATTCACTTAAGATATACTCATAAACCATAAAATCATCCATGTATAGTTTGAAATATTCATTAATGATATCCACGAAAATTAGAAATAACAATGTGCTGAAAAGTCATAGAAGAATTGCACAACACAAAATATAAGAATCTATAGGAAAATTTTCTCAAGAGCCATATGAAAGTAGTTTTATCTTGATATTTCAACGCCACTTATATTTAGTTGTATCTACTAAAACCATCTAGAAAAGAAAATTATTTCTTATCAATGAGGGCATTGATCACTTGATCTATGAAAGGTAATAGAAAATTTTATTTTTGTGTGTGCTTGTTAATGCACACTCATATTTTTCCATTCTTTTTAGGAATAATAACAAATGGAGAGACCTATTCACTAGCAGAGATAGGGTAGATAATTCTTACATCTTTTTGGTCTTTACCACTTTCCTCAAATCATGATTTATCCTTCTTTGGGGTTGGAAAATAAGTTTCTTCTTAGTAGTATAAATTCCATGAGTGCATATGTTAGGATGGATTCCGTTCATATCACAATATCCCATGCAAATGCATTAACATGTTAGATTAAAATGTCAAATAATTTAGATTCTTCTATGTCCAACAACCAACTATTAATTTTGACAAATTTCCTTAGTTATAATTATATTTTCTTGGTACTTGGTATCATCAAATTGATTCCTTTTATCACCATTGAGTTTAAAGGACAAATTTTGGATAGCAAGGAATAAGAAATTTGAGTTTTTTCACTAAAAGAAACTCCTACAAGAGTGAGGTTAATTAAAGGACATTTGAAATATACAAATAGATTCCTTTGCTATTTATGTGGTAAAATTAATAAAGTATCCTTAGTGATACAAGTGATAAAGGTTCAGAGGTTTCATCCTCATATTTCTATGGAAACCAATGGACTATATTCCTCTCATTATATAAATAAGGTTTGCTAAAATAATCCATCAAAATGGTGTAATCATCAAAGATAGCTTCGTTTAATAGATCTAGATTTTATGCATGCTATTTCACTATCACTATAGCTAAACAACCAATATTATTTTTTTGCCTAGGTTTGTCCACCCATAGACTTCTAAATAAATTAGTGGAAGGTCTAGCTAGAGAGTATAGAGATTTTGTTTTAGCATTAAACCCATTAGAGACAGTCATATCCCCCTAATGACAATCTATGGATGCAATATTCATAGCCAACCAAGGTCTTCCAAGGATTCATGGATAACCACTTAGATTGGTCCTTGGTTGGAGAATCATGAAATCAATAGGATATATCCCATGATTCTATGATTATAGGCACATATACTATTCCCTTAGGTTGTACTATAGTTTGATCTTCTTGCTGAAGGAAAAGAGAATTAGGTTGCATATTATTCAAGTATAATTGGTTCATTGTTTTTATAGTCATGGCATTTATTGTGGCTTCTAAGTGAACTACGATATTAGATTTTTTATTGTACCAATGAAAATATTAATAGTAGGGTTTTCATTATTTCTATATTTGGGTGAAATGGGTTTACCTACCAAAATATCATCCAATTTCCCATCAACTTGTATGGTTTTTGGATAAGACTTTCATATCCTTATAGGATTCTTAACACACATATATTGGATAAACTTGTTGAAAATTAGTATATCCTTGATTTCTTAGAGTAACAAAATTGTTATGATTAATCACTTTAATTCTCCTAATAGGTCAAATTCTTCATAATGCTCTTCTTTAGGCCCTAATATTTTAGGATGTGGTGCTTGTTAAATTTTCTAGAGAAATGTTTTCTTATTTATTTGTTATCTCAAGATTTTATGGAGTTTTTTGCCTTTACTCTTGGATTTCTTCTATTTTAGAAGTCTCTAGATTAGGAAATACCTTTCCCAAATGATTTTGAATGTTATCACAGTTGCTAGCATATACTCTGTATTATAGACAAACATTGTTTGTGTATTATTGTTTGGCTTGGCCATATGTTGAGCCATTGTTAGAGGTTGCTTAAAAAATTGTGATTATACAACTAAGAGGTACCAATAGGTCCTGGTAGAAATGATTATTGTTGATGATGAAACCATAACTATCTCCCATAATATTGATTGGATTATGGTCCTAACCAATTTTAATTTTAATTTGACGATGATTTATTTTGCATTTATTGCATCCATGGTGGATTAAACCATCCTTGGTTATTCCATTCAAGATATCAAGACTAGGAGTACTAGGCCCATTATTGCCATGGTGAGGGAATTCCATGGGGTATTTCATAGGTTTTATACCCACAATGCTTTTTGATTATGGGAAAAATTATTTTGTTGTCCCATGTAATTGAATTCCTCTACACTATGAGGACTCTTTCCAAGGTTAGCCTTGATTTTCAATAAAAGATCACACTGATCTATAGGGTGACTTTTTTGATAAATACTATATATATTGGTTTTCTTAAGAGTTAATTCTTGTAAAGCATATTTTTACCTACATATTGGATAGTATATGGCCAATGGTTAATTGGCCTTTGTTTTAGCTTGTATTTCATACAATATTATTTTTAAGTGTAGGAGAATATTGGTTTTGAAATTATCAAATTATTATAATAGTTCTTCTACCTCACTGCCACTCTTCCCTACTCAATTTCTATGTGTTCCTTTCCTTGTTCTAGAGTAATTTTGACATACTTGTATAATATCAAAATGATCTAGCTTACTCGCATCACCTTTCCCCATGAGATTTAAAATTTTCCTCAACTCAACTTGTAATACTTATAAGAAGATTACTTTGACAAGTTCAAGGTCTATGTTTTACCCACATCTTTTCTAAACAAAAAGAAATCTATTAAGGTAATCCTCAAGAATATCATCTTCATTTTATTGTATCCGAAAAAATTATTCCTTTTGATCCTTGGCATGAAAATACTCTTGATACTTTTTTAAAAACACCGTTTCCATATCATACAAGCTACATATGAATTCTAGAACCCCATAAACCATTGTATAGTTTCATCCTTGAGCATCAAGGGGAATAATTTAATTTTATGATTGTTGGTTGTGTAATCATAATTTTAACATATAATTTTGAACTTAAATAGGAACTAGTTTGGGTCCTCTACACTAGTTCCCCTAAAGATAGGTAAGTTTGTTAGAAAAACCTTTTTTATTTATGATTGCACATTGAGGTCTAACCTAATAAGATATGTAAAATTTCTAACACCATTACTAATTTACGTGTGATGTGGAATACTTTGTCCATATCTTGTATTATTTTCACCTTGACTATATCCCATTTGTTGTTTTCCAACAAATACTATAGACTTGTCTATATTATTCAAGGGTTTTAAATGGAAGTTGTGGACCACTACCAAGTTCTTCTATTTTGATAAATCCCTTATATCCCAAAGTTTATTATGATTTTTCACAAGCACTTAATTTCTCTACTTACAATAGATTATTTGAAATCTCAACTATAGGTAGGGTACTCATGTGCAACCTCTTGGTGTGGTTATTATTTTATTCGTATATACCAAAATTTCATGCTAGTGATACTTGAATTAATTACGATGATACTAGAGTGTAATTTCCATGCATCATAATAGTAATGAGTATATCTTTCTTCACCATATCTAAAAATCCTAGCATAATGGTTTGTAAGATTCACTTTATAAATTTAGAAGTTAATGGTATCATGAGCAAATCATGTAGAGTTATTTGGTCCATTTGTAGAGAAATTCTCTTCTCTAGATATAACTTATAGGCCTTAGTGGTATTTTAAAAATTACATATATATGGAAGCAATATAGAAAATCCACAAACATGTTATTCTTATCACTAGGAAAAAAACCAAAAATATTTTGTTTCTCAACCTTTTAAGCTATAATTTTTTCATGTTAGGTGATTACTCATCAAAGAGATTTCCTAGTGTAAAGCACCAAGGATAAACCTAGTCCATGATGAGCTTCATGTAATATCTCATTATATTGATCTCCTCCACTATGATAGAAGGCTCTTGTATGTTTTAATCATTGTTACAATAATAAACATATCTACAAAAGAATATTGTTTGAGGGAGTCTCTCATACAAGATGGATGGTTTCTCATCACATACTTCATTTACAAGTATAGCACCACCACATTTATGATGGTAATCTCAAATTTGATATCATAAGATAACTTGTTAGCTCACACAAATTTCTTTATTCCACCTGACATGTTTTTCGATAATCTAATTACTATAAAATCTAGGTCCTTCACCTCTATAATCAACCTCAATAATATTGGCAATGGACTTAACATTTTCCACATGAAATGAGCATAAAGGTATAAACAGGTATCGTTCATGAATATGTTGATGTAAAGTGATGGTGACAATGAGCATAGAATCTCATTCTCATGCTACAATGTTGAGCTATTATACTCTAAATTTTCTAGATTTGTTCCTTTCATCTCACAAATCAAAATTTTATGTAAGGAATTTGCTTCATATTAGTGAAAATGCTATGTAAATTTTCTATATATTTATGGCGTCAAGAATTTTTAATGGAAATTTTATGCTATTAAGGTCTTATATTAGGTAATTGTGTGTTTTGTCATCTCAATAAAATTTATGGCTTAGTAGATATTTGTTAGTTCAAATTTTAATAACTATATGTCTAACTTTAAATATTTATGTAGAAATTATTTATCTATTGAATATTATTGAATGGTTGTCTTGACTAGTACATAATTATTTTTGGCCATTATTGTATTTGGATGCATAACTTGATTTGTGTCTCTGGAGTAATTTGGATTTTTATTTTATTTTCTAGTAGTGACTTATAATTTTGGCATTGTTTAAAGGTTTTTATAGTGGATTATTAACATATAAAATACATCAATATTCGTTGCTTGGAATTTGTGTTGTTATTACACTTAACTTAAAGTTCTACCTCCTTTAGGGCTTGATTTGACACTAGATGGTAGGATTCAATTTTGAGTGTATATTAAATTGTAATCATATGGAAATTATTCTAGATTATATTTTATTTGATAGAGTGTGGTTTCATAATATTAGTTTTGTGGTGTCAACAAAAGCACATCTTATATATTTGCTACATTTTTACATAGTTGTGATTTATTTGTCAACAAAAGTATGTGTCATAAAAGGATTTGGGTAATGTGTACTTTTGATCTTAATTTTTTTTTATAACTTATGAAAGAATGTTGAGACCAAAAATTTATGGTAAAATTTATCTTAATATTTTTTTTTTAACACTAAAATAGGATCCCAATTCAATTAAAATAATCTGCATATTTTGATGAATGATTTGTATGAGAATTAAAATACCTTGATTTTGTGTTCTACATTATGGAAATTTCATTGTATTTTGGTTTAGATTTTACTATGCTCTTAAGTATTTATTTGCATTTTTGTGGATTTGTATTTAAATCCAAGCTTTTCTCACTAAGATAATTTGTATTTTTTATATTGAATTGGGGTATGAATTTACATTGAGTTAACACTTGTAGTTATAATATATACTTATTGAATGGGGTTTTAATTCATATTTTTAATATTATTTTGATAAATTTATAAGAATTTAAATTTTATTTCCACTAGTTTTTTTGGAAAGGTATTCACTTAAAACTTAGTTTAAAGTGCATTAGTTGAGATGGGTTTGGAAAATTTTCAAATACAAGGAGCACTAACACACTTGAAGGTATGCTTTCTATATATGTAGAAGCTAAATGAAGAATAAGGTCAAATAAGAGGGGTTATTCTATGTGATTGGTTACATTGCTAACCTATTATAATTTGCCTTTATCATATATGCAACTTTTTTCATTTATTGAATGATGACAATAATGGATTTATAGGATGTAGAATTAAGGAATGTGTATATATCTCATGGAAGCATCCCATATTTACCAAAAATTAGAGGAAATTACATACAAATTTGTAGTACCATGGTAATGAGAATGTAAAATTCAATTTAGTACAAGATTTCTTCCAAAGCACGAGGGTTATGACAAGGGGGAAATTAACTTCTCATTGGAAGTGTACAATGATAAAAAAATGATAATAATCATAAGAGATCTATGCAATGATATTGTGGCCTTGAAGAGGTGATCATTTGGAGATAAAGTATTATAGGATCTAATGATATTATCTTATACATTGAATTCATTAGTAATACATAAAAAAATATAGTAATTCTAAATCATTTCAAGAGAAAAACACTATGTGTTTATCTTCATTCTTTGTTGAATATAATTATTCAATTTTATAATTTGTTTTAATATTGTATTTGATATCAAAATTATAAATTGCTTTAGAAACATTACATAGACTTAAAATATATCAACAATTATTTTTGTGATATCAAGCTATGATTTTCAATAATATATAAGTTTTCACAAGCAATTATAATCAAAAGATGTTGATTTTTTGAATGTTTTCAAAGATTATATAATCCTTGGAAGGAAAATATTATATATTAGAGCACATGTTGTAGGAACTAAGATTTATAAAAATGCTCTTATGGGTAGTATTAGATGTATATTAACCTTTAGACAAAAAATATTTTACTTTCCATGTTAGAAAAATTATAGATAAAAAAATAAAGGCTTGTATTGCCAAATCCTGCACATGCAATTATGGTAGAGAGATTTTTTTAGCTGAATATCCCCATAAGTTCTTATTTTCCATCCAAATTACTTATGAAGATTTTATTTATGGACAATCATGCCACATTTATAATTTAGGAAGATATCCATTAGTAAATTAACCTATATTATTTTGGTGTTGGAAGAATTTTGTTTGGTCAATAATATTTCCCCTTTGTGTATGGGATATATATTGAGATACCTCCACTTATTCCTACTGGAGCAGAAGAATAAAAATTCATGAAGACATCTATTCTTTGAGCTAACACCCTCCTTTTAACTACATTCTTCTAATTATTGGATTTTTCTATTGCCATATCCAAATCTCTAGTAATATTTTTTAACAAGAGAGATATTGTTATAGACATCCCAATTGTAAATATTTCTTGTCATAATATTTTGAACATTGTTCAAACATAGAGGCTAAATCCTATAAGTTAGAATTCTATTTTACATAGCCTCTACTTAAAAATATCACACTCCAAAAATTTCAGATTATGTTTTTTTTTATGAAAAGCTAAATTATATTAATAATAAAGTTTAACATGAAAAAAGTGGCAGGTGGAAATGATCACACCCCTATAAGAAACAAGCCAACCCTAACCACGGGTTGGGAAACCACAAACAAGAGCTCACAAAAACTAGGCAACATCAATCAAACAGGCAGTGAAACTTGCCTACAATCAGAAAGTTTGTGGCTGCATGTCTACGTTGGAGTCCCATGGAATGGCCAAGGTATGCGGTAATCCATCTATGTGTCCCTGATCCTCATGAGCATTTGAATCTCCCTAGACCTGTCCTCGAGATCTATCAAGCTGGCAATTATGTGTACTTATATCCCCTGCATTCCAGGCACTATCCTATGTGCCACCATTAACTTCCCCCAGCTCATCCCCGACACCTCTGGGTGGAGAACATGATGGTGATTGAATTGGCTGTGCATTCCATCCATCATTGTAGGTAAAAATTTCATGTCCCCAACCTCCCTGTGCATGCACCAGAGGTGGCAGTTGATGAGACCTCGAGCGGGAACAGGATGTTTGTTGTGCATTGTTTGGAAAAACCTTGCTAACTGAGCAAGGTGCATTTTTCCAGTCATCCAAAAGTGCCTTCATGTGTGCCTGCTCAATGTCAAGTTTGGCCTACTGATTGCAAATCTAGAACCATGTATCTTGAAACACCTCTATTTTTTTAGTTAGAGAAAATTCATCAGAAGGAGTTTGATGCTGAAAAAATATCTTGTTTCTAGATTTCCACATGTGAAAAAGAAGACTAATTCGAAATATGTGCCACACTTTGGACAAGGGAAGAACAAATTTAATCTTATCCCCTAACAGATCTTGCTACCATGTAAGGAATTCATCCTGGAATTGGGAAAAAAAAGACCATCCCCATTCCTAGGCACTCCTTGCTCTTGTGCAAAACCAAAAAATATGAGGAGAAGATTCATCCTCATTATAGAATGCACATTTAGGGTTTGAAACTCCCAAGTGCCTGAGTCTGTCTCCTAAGGGTAAACTTTGAAAGAGAAGGCTCCAAGCAAAAAAATATTGTTTTGGCTCAAGAAAAGAAGACCAAACTATCTGAAATCGAGCCTTCCAACCAAAAACCACCATTGGATCTCCCCATTTATCATTAATTCTAGGGACCATTGGCAGCATTGGGGAGAGCCACTTATAACCCAATTTAGCTGAGTAATTCAACAATGGTATATCCGAACACTAGGACCAATCTTTCCACCATGGCCTCTGAGAGTGCTGCCCACACTTGTGCCACATGGAAAAGGGGATAATGTCAATTACTGAGTCATAAGTGAGCTTGTCACCAGTGCTCAACTGAAATTGTTGTTTAAAAAGTGTCCAAGGGATCCAATCCCTTGAGGTTTGAGAATAAAAATCAGAAACTGTAGATATACCTTTTTTAAAAAAGTTTTGGGCATGAATCCACGGGACCTTAGCAAGAGGAGTTCCCTGAATGTTAATCATCGAAGACCACTATATGTTTAAAGAATTGATGGACAGTACTTTATGGCCTCTATTCCCTTTCCACTTAAGCCAAGGAGTGAATTGCTGCCATGATTTCCAAATACTTTTAATCACAAAAGAACCAGATATTTTCACAAATATTGGCATTACAATTAGGGAAGGGAGGTCAATTCCTCTCCAGGATTGTTTGTTCAAAGGCAGCCCTGAAGAAATACAATGTTTGATGAGGATTTTCTAGGCCTCCGAGCCTTTAAGGGCTCGTATGATCCATTTGGCACAGAGAGCCGTGCCTTGTCTTTTACAGTCAACCATGCCCATTCCTCCTGAAGCTTTAGGTAAACAACACATATCCCAAGCAACCCGATGAAAACCTTTCTTCTCAACTGAGTTTGCCCTCAAAAAATTCCTCAATAGTCTTTCAAGCTTAAGGTAGCATGCTTGTGAAGGGACCCAACAAGAAGAGTAATACACATGAGTAGAGGCAAGGATCTTAGAACAAATATGGAATTTTCCTACCAGAGACATCTTCTTAGTAATCCAATACTCAAGCTTTTTCTCAACTTTCTGCAAAACATAGTTCCATAACTGAATAGGGGAACCATAAAAGGCAAAAGGGATCCCTAGAAATTTGAACACTTCTCCTGGAAAAATCCAATGCCATTGAAACTATTCTAGCCAAGGAGGGAGCGGGGTAGGGGACTGCCGATAACAAGAAGTTTTTCTCCACTGAATACTAGAACCAGAGGCCTGACAAAAAACTTCCAAACATCTGAGTGCTTCCTTCACTGAGTGTTCCTCTAAAAGAGTGAGAAAAGAGTCATCAGCAAAGTGACCATTAATGAGCTGACCTTGGTTATCAAGGAGAGAAATACCCTTAATTTGGCCCAAAGAAGCATGCCTAGCAAGCAAATATCCAAAGGCTTCAGCAGCAAGGATATACAGAGAAGGAGCCAAGGGACAACCTTGTCGAATAGATCTGAACAAACCGATTGGCCTAGTTTGATGATTATTCAAAGATAAAATAGCCGAAGCATCCTGAAAAAGAATATTGACAGATTGAACAAACACAGGCCCAAACCCTAAAGACTGTAACATGGAAAGAATGAAGTTCCATTCAATTCTATCATAGGCCTTTTCAAAATCAATTTTCAAGAAGAGGGCTTGCTGACTAGACTGCCTAGCCCATTCCATACCTTCCCAAACTGCAATGACATTATCCAATATATATCTGACTTTAATAAATCTTGTTTGCTTCAGCCTAACAATAAGAGGCAACAGGGGCCAGAGTTTCAAAGCCAGGGCTTTGGCAATAATCTTATAGCTGACATTGAGCAAGGTAATTGGCCTCCAATTGGTTATACATTCAGGATCCCCTTGTTTTGGAATGAACTTGATATTACCTCGGTTCAAAATTGCTCCAAGAGAGCCACTGTGCATGGCTTCAAGGTAGACTTTGTGTAAATCAGAACCAACAAAGTCCCAACATGCCTTGTAGAATTCACAAGGAAATCCATCCAATCCTGGGGCCTTCTCATTGGCCATTTGAGTTAATGCTGAGGCAAGGTCATCAACAGACAAATACTTTTCACACTCCTCTCTTTGAGCTATAGAGAGTTTGTTAGGTACAGCATCCATGCAAAGCTTGATAGCTTCATCCCTCTCTGGATAAGAAGACTGAGCAGCAAAAACTTGAGTGTAATGCTTAAAAAAAATGTCAGCAATACTGGGTAGAGAGGTATGGCGAATACCATTGTCCACAATAGCTTTGAATTTAGTGGCATTGCGAGGAGGACGTAACTTTTGGAAGAATTCCTTAGAAAATCTGTCCCCAATTTTAAGCCAATGTAAGCAGGCCTTGATCTGATCACCTTTAGCTTCATAGAGCTCTGCCACCTTGAGCTCATGACGAACCTGAGCAGCATGCCCCTGCAAAAAAGGATAAAGAGGGTTGGCTTCAAGCCTACAAGAGGCTTCGCCATACCTCTCTATCATGATGAACCTGAGCTTCAAGATTATGTTTTAAATCCATAACTTATGAAGATCTATCATGAAAATTTGAAAATATTATCTTTATAGGAGTATATTATCTCTTTAATTGTAGTTTTCAATTGAATTACATTAATGAATATATTAATACAACCATGGTAAAATATATGGGTCATTATTTTATATTGGAAGATAATTAATCATGGATACCCCTGCCTCCTTGTGTCTTACCCGAAAGTGGCATCCCTTTTGGGATGTTTTCCACAAATAATAATAATAAAAAAAGATAATTAATCATACCATTTAATGTCGAATAAGAGGAGAACTTATATCAAGTTAAACTATTATAAAAATAAATATACTAATTTTAGCATTTTTTATAATGACACAAAAAGTATGTATGAGAAAGAAAATTTTGATTTTGAAAAGAAGCATTCATTATCAAATTTGTTTCCCTGTCAAATTTATGCATCTCTTACATACATGTAGTATCTTGTAAGCGTTGTGTGTATCCTCATAAAATGTCTTATTTTATGGATAGTTCATTAATAATTGAAGTTGAAATATTATTTTGAATTAATGATGGGCACTCTAACCTAATATCTCTTAGAGTACCTCTAGACCATTAAAATATGCAAAGTTATGGTTATTTTTCTAGATTTTGAAATTTTTACATTGCAATTTATTTTCAACTTGTATGCATTGAGGGTATTCTATCTCTCTTTACTATAGCTATCCTATTTGCTCTTACTACACTCAAACTGATAGATTCAAACTATATATCATTCTAGAATATATTTATCTAAGTTCTTCTCTTTATCCAAAATAAATATGTTTCTAAAACTCCACATCATTTGGATTGCATATTAAAGCAAAATGGTTTTTAAACATGTATTTTTATTGAATATTTCTATGAGGGGTTTGTTATGTGACCCTATCTAGAGAAACAAATGAAATGGAAAGTTCTTTGTCCATGATCTATAAGAGTTGAAATTTGTTTACAATTTTCTATATTGAGACCATAACTTCAAAATTTTATGCAATAATTTTTTAATTAATAATATCTAAAATATTTAAAATCCTCCCATTTTGGTGAAAGAATTAAAATAATTCATAGGCTTCTTGCGAGAAATTATCTCTTTCAAAATTTTAAAATAGTTTTATCATGTAGACCAAGTTTAATTGATTTTGATATATTGTTAATATTAAGAGTTACTATTCTTAGGAGTATTATTCCTCTCTAATTCCTATCTTCATAAATATGAAACCAGTTGGAACTCTTTGTGAAAGACTATATTAGCTTAGTATTCCACAAAAATTTGAAGATGGTTACATCTATTCAAAATATGCACACTATATCATATTCAATTTATAATTACTATATTTGGAGCATAAGTTCATCATATGTTATGTAGATGCATTTTTTAGATTATAATTGCCTGGATATTATATAAATTAAAAAAAAAAATTATCTATTTTTTATTTTCCTTTAATATTTAATAAAAAGGTTCATAATATATATATATATATATATATATATATATATATATATATTATCTTAGCAATATAAATTGCAAATCAAATTTAGAAATATGTATCCATTTTCATATATTTTACTTTATCATTGTATAATCAAATTTCATTAGCTCTTTATATTTATACTAGAATCACTTGTTGTGATATAATTAACTTATTTTTAATACAAATCTTCCTCTCTATTATTTTTCTTTTAGTTTTCCTTTGATTACACCTAACAATTTCAAAATCTAAAAATATTGGTTCTTTTGTTCTTCTTAAATATCCCAAAGGATAAAGAAGCATATGGAGATCACTAACATGGAATTGAATATGTGTATTCAACCACTATAATTCTTAAATATATAGTATAGATTTAGGATGAACAATGGCAGAGATTTTTTTTTTATAAATTGTGCTATACAATGGTTTTTATGTATTCAAAAAAAAGTAACATTCTTAACTGTCTATTGATAATAAACATATCCATATGAAGACACTTTTTAGTTATGGAATGAACAAAGGAAATTTATTATGACATATATTTCAATGTTTTTGATTTGGGTCTTTGGATCCATTTCAAAACTATCACACTCTAAGGTTTCTAGTGTGAAAGGGCTTATTTGAATCCATAATCATTTTCTAATAATCGATATGGTTGATATTGATGGAAATACACATATTAGATTTCCCTACTAAAAAGAATATTTCCTTTGTTCTTTTCCAAAATCTATGGTTTACCAAGTGCTTTGGATGGTTTATTTAAGGTCTATAAATTTTCTATGTAAAACACTTCTTTTACTACTCTAAAAATACAAGTTATATTATTAAGCGGTTTGCAATTTTTTCCCCTAACATACTAAGGAAATGATAGATATTGATAAAGTTATTTATGTAGATTAATTTTTTTTTAAATAATTGGTCTTTTACACATAGGAAATTATCTACAATTTATAATAGTTACTAGTATCATTCCTACTGAATTCATGATTCCTCTTTACATGTTTGAATCAAATGAGTGTTTCAAAATAAATACTTTATAAAATGTAGGCTTGTGTCTCTTTAGAAGATGCTAAGATCAATTCATAGTGTTGACTATGATTGCAATGAAATGCATATTATTTTCAACATGGATAACATTGTTGCTAAAGAATCTATGAAAGGTAATTTATGGTCCTAAATATTTAAGATGAAGAACTATTTGATGTAGATACTTTTAATTGTTAAACAAAGTTACTATCCATTTTGTCAATATGATTTAGGGTTATTACTTGAACATGTTGCTAATATTTCTCCATACTACTATTTTATGGATTAAAATTCTCTTTTAGCATATAATTATTGCTTTATTTTTTTAAGCAAAAAGTCCCTTGTGGGGCCACCTTGGTCTGAGAGACCATGAACATGGGGTTCTACACCATCAATGTCAACCGGGAGTCGCACCCAACCCTACTCACACCAACATTATCAATTGGATTTTGGGTACCCAATTCAACTTTTTGGTAGGGTGGATATTCGAACTCGGGACCTCCCTTGGAGGATTGCCCTCTCCTCTCCAAATCACCCAAAACTCCTGGGTTAATTATTGCTTTATTGAATTTATTAAGCAGATACCCAAATGGAATACCCCTAATTTCATAATGAATTTTCATTTTGAAAATCAATATTTTCATCAATTACCTTGAACATGGGGAGCTATTTTCTCTCCCAGGAATGGGAGATATGTATACACATATTTTCTTATATAGTACATGGTAAATACAAAAAATGTTTCCTATCAATATTTCCAAGGTCAAGAGCTAATGATTGGAAAGCATGTTGAAATAAATTTGTAATTGATATGATGTCATTTAGATAGTATATCACTTTGTATCAAAATTTTCCTGATTAGACCACATTCTCTATAAATACGGCCAAAAGGGTTTGGATATGTCTTGGGGTTCTTTTGAAACACAACACCAAACACAAAGGTGCATTTGGTACTGTCCAAATGTAGATGTGTATTTAACCAAACACAAGGCCACGTTTGGGATTGGACAAACATAATACTCCATTTTTAACTATGTGTCAGAAATAGAATAAATCCTGTACAAGACCTTAACCTATAATGCTCCTTTTAAGATGTAAATTTAACCCTAGAGGCAACTACTATTTGTTTTTGCAACCTAGAAGCTAGAACTATTCTGAAATGCAACTTAGATTTTGATTTTTTTTCATTTAATGCCTATAAAATATTTAAAAATGCCTATAAAAACACTTAATCTTTTTTATTTAATGCCTATAATGAAAATAAAATGAAAACAAGAAAATATTTTTTTATTAAACAAAATCCAAGCTGGGGTTTTAAGTCACTTACTAGGAATCCTTTCACTTCTTCCTCCAAATCCTCAAACGTAGATCCACATGTGTGCAAATGTACAAACACAGAGCCACATATACTCAAGGTTCCAAATATAGTGTCGTAGTTTCTTAGGATGTCAAACGTAGTGCCATGTTTGTACATTGTACATTTTTTCCAAAATGCCCTCGCATGTTTATGGAGGCTTAGAAATAGATTGAACAGGATTTTGAAGTACCAAACCTGATCTTTAGCTTTTGTGTGACATATTTACAAAAACTTGCAACAAAGATCATACAAAGATTAGAAACTAAAAACAACAAGGCAATTAAAAAATAGAACCCTTTGTGGGTCCCATCGTGATCACCATTTTATAAGAAAAAGAATAAAACACCAACTAAATGATAGAAAAACAAGCAAGTACAAGAAAACAATTGATTTTGTATTAATACAGTGGATCCCTAGTCTCCTTTTACAATAGTTTACCCCAAGTTTGCAAGGGCCTGTTTATAATGCTTTGCTTTCTTTATTAGATTACAATAGGCAAAAGGGGATAATTTTGGAAATTTTAAGCATATTGTTGTCATTGATGACAAATAATTAATGGCATAGGTTAATAAAATTGGTTGTCATTTTTGTTAATAAAAATAAAGGTTTAATGGTTTTACCATGGTGGCATTTGCGAAACAAAAGGGAACAGTTTTTCCAAAGAAAAGGTCCAAGAAGAAAGAAAAAAATTATAATATTTATATCTATGAAGATTTAAATAATTATAATAATTAAAAATTAAAGGACCCAAAGGTTAAAATAAAATTATAATATTTAAATCTACCTTAGATTTAAATTATTATAATATTTTGAAAAGGTTTAATAGCACCAAAAATTTGAAGTTGCATGGAGGAAATTTTCCAAGTGGAGTTGATGTCCAAAGTCAAAGGGCAATGTGTATAAAAAGGATAATGATTTTGTAAGCCATGGTGTTCGATTAACCCCCAAGAAATTAATACTTGCAATTTTTTAATTCAACAAAGTGGTGAAGGCAGAGAAAGGTTTTATTGGAATTTTAAGGTAACATAGAGATTAATACAGTGGATGCCCAAAATCTATCCAACGATGGATGGTAGCCTATCTGGGAATCTTGGCTTACAGAGCGCATTGTATTCGATTTGCATGGAGTTTTTTTGTGTGTCGAAGTCTTTTACATTGGTGCTACAGAAGAAGAAGTAGCACATGCTCCTTGGGCTTGTGTGGGCAGCTAGCCCACATGGTTTTTTCCCTTATATTAGGGGGTGGGGACAAGCGATATTGCAGGCTCGAACAATGGTGACAATGCTTGAGGGAAAAATTAAAATTTTTAAAGGTATGCACTTTAAGCTTGGTTAGGGAGTTATAAGGGTTAGTTAATTTTTATTATGTTGATGTGAAATGGTTAGGGAGCCATAAGGATAGTAAAGTGGTTTGAATTTTTTGGTTTAGAAAGGGTTGAAAAGGTGAAATTTCAGATTGCTAGTGCTTGGTGGACGCGTGAGATGAAGTGATTATTTCTTTGGTCTTATTGAAATTTGAAGTGCACTATTGTGTTTTCATAAGAAGGAGGTATAAGGTGTATATGTGAAACTCATGTGTAAATTTTTGTTTATTTTGTTGAAGTATTATTTTACATGAAATAATAGGATTAATAAGGTGTTAAAGTGGTTGATATTCTATTTTAATATTTGTATAGTGAAATATATTTTGAAGTGAAAGCTCATGTGAATGTTTTGAGAAAAAATAGTGCAATATAACCATTAGAGTGGCATTAGAAAAAATAGTGATTTGTGAGACAAGTTTTGAAGACATATGTCCATAAGAGAAAATTAAGAGGTATGGGCATATCATACTTTGTTTGAAGTGTTTGTTGAAGTGAATGTTTTGAAAACATAAGGTGGAGTGAAAAGGATTGATTGATGAGCATTGTTGGAAATATTTGAGTGGGGATATTGTTATTAATTGTTGAATATTTTGGAAATATTTGGGATAGAATTTGAGAACAATCTATGCTTCTATTGTTGAAAGGATTTGAGACATTTAATATAGATATTGTGAACTACTTGTGCTAGGGTTGAATACAAGTTAGTGCATCCTTGTGAAATATTTTGAACATTGATTTGATAGATATTAATAGAAATTGTGTAGGTGTTTGAGATAAATTTTATGAGAGAATTTGTGCATTGGTGTGATTGATATTTGAGAGAAAATTTGCAAGAAGAATAAACTAGTTTTGTTATACATTGTTTTGATTTGATTTGAGAGGTATTTTGCAAGAGATAGAGAGTGGTTAATTGAGTACAATATTTGTGAGCATGAAACATATTGATTTTTATAGAGCATATCATTCTCTATATGTTCCAGAGGTTAAAAAAAATCTACGTAGAATATATCTGTTTGAAGAAAGCTTTCCTGAAAATGATATAAGCTTGATTTGTGTGCAAAGTTTGGAAATATTTGAATAGGTTAAGTGAGTAGCTTAAGGGTAGATTTGAGCAAGTCCTTGAGAAGGCTTAAGGGCACATTAGAGCAAGTATTTTGAGAATTATTAAAGATAATTTTGAGCAAGTATTTGATAAGGCTTGAGGGCAGATTTGAGAAAGTCTTTGAGAAGGCTTAAGTGTAGATTTTATCAAGTCTTTGAGAAGACTTGAGGACAAGTTTTGAGCAAGTATTTAAGAATACTTGAGGACCAATTTGAGAAAGTATTGTGAAGACTTGAAATAGGATTGAGAGTTGATAGTCTCACAATGACACTGAGAGAGGGGGTGAATCAGTGTAGCTATTTAAATTCAAATCTACAACTCTTAATGCCGAAACAATGAAAACTTAAAATCAGATAAAGCAAGTATAACAAGAGAGCATTCCACAACACGCGATGTAACGAGGTTCACCAATTTGGCTACTCCTCAAAAATGACTGCTTGGACTCCCGTCCAAATCTAGTCTTTGCAAAATACCAATTTTACAATCAATTTACCAAGCACCCACTGGAAGGAGCACCAACCCCTGATTTATCACACCAACAAGAAAGGAGCACCAACCCCTGATTTATCTGCACCAATAGAAAGGAGCACCAACCCATGATTCCAAGCACCAACTCGGACTACAATTTTGAAACTATAAGATTGACATAAAAATGCCTTCGCTTATCCAAGACCCTGTCTGGTCTATTGCTAACCCAACCTCTCTTGCTATTCACCAAAAACACTACACACACTTACGGCTCTACTTGCTGCACTTTTACAGCTCTCTTATAGCCCTCTTGTTGCGCTTCTCACTACACTCTTACGGCTCTCTCGACTCTGCTTAACGCTCTATTACGACACTCTTCCAACCCTCTTTATGCAGCACTCTTCAACCATTTTTCAACAATCTAATTCTCCATGTAGATCTCCTTTTATAACCTTTTCTCTGTAACTGCACCTGTAAATGTTGTATCGACTTCTTCTGTAACTGCACCTGTAACTATCATATTGACTTCTTATTTAACTGCACCTGTAACTATTGTATCGAATTCTTCTATAACTGCACCTGTAACTGTCGTACCGACTTTAGTTAACTATCACATATCTTCTTTCAGCTAGGTTCTCTTCTTAGCTCGCGAAAACACAACATGTCACGATATCGTGACACTTTCGCCTCCTTGCTTCTTTTGTTTGCTTGTATCCATGAAAATACAACATGTCACGATATCGTGACACTTTCGCCTCCGTGCTCTTCCTTTTTACTTTTGTCACGATATCGTGACACTTCTGCCTTCTTACTTTCTCTCTCCTCCTAGAGTCAGGAAAATGCGACATGTCGCGATATCGTGACATTTTTTCTCCTTTGCTCTTTCTCTTGCCTTTGGGTCGCGAAAACGTGACATGTCGTGATATCGCGACACTTTTTCTCCTTTGCTCTTCTTCTTCACTTCGGACAACGAAAATGCGACATGTCGCGATATCGTGACACTTTTTCTTCCTTGCATTTTCTCTTTGCTTTAGTCTGCGAAAATGAAACATGTCGCGAAATCGTGACACCTTTTTCTCTCTCTTCTTTCTCTTTGCTTTGGCCCGCAAAAATGAAACATGTCACAAAATCATGACACATTTTTCTCTCTCCTCTTTCTCTTTGCTTTGGCCTGTGAAAATGAAACATGTCGCGAAATCATGACACATTTTTCTCTCTCCTCTTTCTCTTTGCTTTGGCCCGCAAAAATGAAACATGTCGCGAAATCGTGACACCTTTTTCTCTCTCCTCTTTCTCTTTGCTTTGGCCCACAAAAATGAAACATGTCATGAAATCGCGACACCTTTTTCTCTCTCCTCTTTCTCTTTTCTTTGGCATGCGAAAATGAAACATGTCGCGAAATCGTGACACCTTTTTCTTCCATACAATTTCTCTTGCAATATGTCGCGAAATCGTGACACTTTTTCTACTTGTCTTTTTCTCTTCCAACATGTCACGAAATCGTGACACTTTTTCTTCCGTACTATTTCTCTTGCAATATGTCACAAAATCACGACAGTTTTTCTTGCTTGCGCTTTCTCTCCGAACATGTCACGAAATCGTGATAGTTTTGCTTGCTTGCGCTTTCTCTCCAAACATGTCATGAAATCGTGACAGTTTTGCTTGCTTGCGCTTTCTCTCCGAACATGTCATGAAATCGTGATAGTTTTTCCTGCTTCTCAACATGTCGCGATATCGCGATAGTTTTTCTTTCTTGCTCAACATGTCGCGATATCGTGACAATTTTCTTCCTTGTGATTTTCTTTTGATTTTTAGCATATGGGCCACTTCGATCTTTTGGATTACACAACCAACCCCCCCCATCAATACTCTGAAGAACCTCTTAACTCCTGTCCACTTCATAAACTGATCTGTCTGGCTATGTTGACAACAATTACAACAACACTTTTGTTGCACCCCCCCCAACAATCTCCCCCTTTGGAATTGTTGGCAACACATGCAATTTCATGTAATTCTTCTCCCCCTTTGACAATAATACCAAAGGGCTGCTGCAGACTCCCCCTGAGTCCATGCACAACATTCTCAGGCACAAATTAGTATAGTTAGCAAAAATTACAAACATGAGCAAAAAGATAATCAAATATATAAATGCTCCCCCTGAGAATGTGGTCCCGATTGCTAGTCAATGCTTGGGAAGCGTGACCACTCCCAACTTATTGCGAAGGTATTCAAAAATTTCCTTGGGCAACAGTTTTTTGAAGATATATGCTACTTGCTTTGTAGTTGGGACAAAATCCAACTTAACCTCACCTTCCGCAACTTTCTCCTTCGAAAGTGATATCGGATAGCAATATATTTTGTGCAGGAATGCATAACGAGATTCTTTGAGATGTTAATGGCACTGGTGTTATCACACTTAACTGAAATTGGCTCACTGAAGTTAATGCCAAGATCTTTCAGGGTTTGTTTCATCCATAAAACCTGCGTACAACACGTTGATGCTACAATATATTCTGCCTCTACTATGGATAAGGAAACTGACTCTTGTTTCTTACTGTGCCATGCGACCAACCTGTCTCCAAGATAGAATGCACCTCCACTGGTACTCTTTCTATCATCGACACATCCTACCCAATCTGCATCTGAATACGCAATAAGGGTGAAATCCTTACCTTTCGGATACCATAACCCATACTCCATAGTTCCCTTCAGATACCGAAGAATCCTCTTCATGGCTGTCACATGAGTCTCCTTGGGACTAGCCTGAAATCGTGCGACCATGCAAACTGCTTGCAAGATATCTGGTCTGGTAGCTGTCAAATACAGTAGGCTCCCAATCATAGATCTGTACATGGTTTGATCAACATCTGGAGATTTTTCATCCTTGCTCAACTTGCAACCTGTCGTCATGGGAGTGCTAACAGGCTTACAATCCTCCATTGTGATTTTTTTTAGCATCTCCTTCACATATTTAATTTGAGAAATAAATATGCCCTTCTTATTTTGATTAACTTGCAGTTCGAGGAAATACGCAAGTTCACCAATCATAGACATTTCAAATTCTTTCTGCATCTTATTTGCTAAATCTTTACATGACTCATCATTGCTGCTACCAAAAATGATATCATCTACATATACAACAAGGACAATGAGATGGCCATTCTCTATTTTGACATACAAATTGCTGTCCACCATACCCTTTTTGAACCCCTGTTGAGTAAGATAGTTGTCTAGCCTTGCATACCATGCTCTGGGTGCCTGTTTCAAGCCATACAGTGCTTTCTTTAACTTGCAGATGAAGTTGGGATTATCACCGAGTTGGAAGCCATCTGGCTGCTCAATATAGACCTCTTCTTCAAGTTTTCCATTTAGAAATGCTGATTTCATGTCCATTTGATAAACTTTGAAATTCTTGTGAAACTGCTAAAGCCAGAAACATTCTAATTGCCTCAAGTCTAGCCACCGGTGCAAAGGTTTCTTCAAAGTCAATACCTTCAACTTGTGCATAGCCTTTACAAACCAATCTTGCTTTATTCCTGACTATCTATCCATCTTCATTCAATTTGTTTCGAAAAACCCATTTAGTATCGATTATATTTTTATTTGTAGGTCTTGGCACTAACTCCCAGGTTTTGTTTTTCTCAATCTGATCTAATTCTTCATTTATTGCCATCATCCAACTTTCATCTTTGCTTGCTTCAACAACATTTTTGGGCTCAATGCTGGATAATAGAGAGTAGTTACTTACTACTCTTCTTCTTGTCTGAACACCAACTGTGGGATCTCCAATTATTTGCTCTCTAGGATGATTTTTCTACCAGCTACCTGTTTTGAATTTCTTGTTTTCTTCCTCTTCTAAAACACTATTTAAATCATCTGAGTCAAATTTTTGTTTCTTTTTCGTTTCCTCTTCCTCATCTCCTTCAATAACCTCTTCATAAATTGGGTAGTTTTCTTCATGACTAATTTCTCGTTCCCTACCTTCATCAAATTTAACATCAACACTCTCCACAATTTTCTTTAGCCTCTTGTTGTAGCATGTATAGGCTTTGATTTTTGTCGAATAGCCAAGAAAAATACCTTCATCAGCTCTATCTTCAAACTTACCAAGATTATCTTTAGTTCTTTTGATGTAACACTTACTGCCAAAGACTTTAAAGTATCTTGTTGTTGCCTTTTTACTGAACCATAGCTCATACGGAGTTTTGCTTTCATGTGTCCTCAACATGCACCTATTTTGGATGTATACCGCAGTATGGACTGCCTCTTTCCAAAATCTATCTGCTATTTTGCTCTCAGTCAACATAGTCCGTGCCATTTCCTGCACTGTCCTATTCTTTCTTTCTACCACACCATTCTGCTGAGGTGTCCTTGCTACTGAAAACTATCTCTTAATCCCATACTTTTCATAGTACTTTGCAAACTCCTCTGAAATGAACTCTCCTCCTCTATCTGATCTTAAACATTTAATCCTTTTTCCTGTTTGATTCTCAACTTGTTTTTTGAAAATCTTGAACATCTCAAAGGCATCTGATTTAAGCTTCAAAAATAGTACCCATGTCATCCTGGAATAGTCATCTATGCACAACATAAAGTATTTGTCACCATTTATGCTTTGCGTTCTCATGGGTCCACATAAATCAGTATGTATTAGTTCTAAAGGTTTGCTAGTGAAGTACTCTTTTGTTTTAAATGTGGCTCTAGTTTGCTTCCCATTTTGGCATGAAGCACAAATGCTATTTAATGGTTTGCCAATGGTGGGAATATCTCTCACTGCCCTTTTGAGCTGATTTTTACTAAATTGTCAAAGCTAATATGACCGAGCCTCTTGTGCCATAGCCAATTTTCTTCTTCATGTCCAATCAAGCATGCTCCTTCTGAAGTCTCCGAGAGAGTATACAGGTTGCCGGATGTCCTTGATCCAGCTTGCTATCAACTTTCCATAGTTTGTTGTTCGACTTCACAACCCCGCTTCTTGAAAATTACTTCATGACCTCTGTCACAAATCGACTTACACTTAACAAGTTATGCTTTAGACCAATCACAAACAAGACTTCTTTTGACTTGATTTTTCCATCACTGATCTTAACTGATCCTTTGCCAACTATCTTAGCTCCATCATTATTTCCAAATTTTATAGAACCACCTTCATATTTCTATAACTTCTCAAATTTTTGTTTGTCACCTGTCATATGACTGGAGCATCCACTATCAAGTATCCATGGTGTAGATTTGTTTTTTGCTTTGAATGTTGTCTGTACAATCAAGGATTCCTTTTCTTCCTTGAGTCGCTCCTTTTCTTTCCACTCTGGTTTGATTACGCTTTGGTCACTTGTTTTGACTTTTCTTTGTCAGTAGCCTATGCATGTTTTTCGAGAAATCTTCTATTTTGTCTCAAACCATTTGATTGAAATTGTCTTCCCTGATGTTTATTTGTTGCAAATGTACTTCGACAATTTCTTGCAATGTGCCCAAAATTATGACAGTTATAACATTCTACTGCATAATCCATCAATGGTGAAAAAACATTTCTACTGACAAAATTCCTTTGTCCTACATTATACTTGCAATCTGCAATCTTATGTCCATAACCATTGCATTTAAAACAATAACCAGAAAAGAAATGAGTGAACCTGGGTGATGGTTTTTGCCATTTTGTAGTAGGAGCCACAAATCTTCTTCTCCTTTGATGAGTGACATTGGTGAATTCATCATTGTCAATACTCCTCTCGTGCCTGGCATTATTGCTTTCTTTAGCATGATTCATTTTTTCTTGATCAATCCCGATCTTATCTTCATTCTTTATGGGTTCTACAGTTATGGCCTTTGATCCATTTGATGATTCTCCTTCAATGAAGCCCAAACCAAATTTGATGCCTGTAGTCCTTTGGCTATTTATAATCTTGTCCAACTTTACAGAACTTTCTTCAAGTTTGTGATAACATCTCACTTTTCGATTCATCTCTTCTAGCTGCATCTTTAAACCAACAATCTCTTCTTCTAACTTGCTGCACTCATCTATTTTCACGGTTAATTGTACTTTGATATCTTTAGATATTTTCTTAGATTCGTCTATCTATACTTTCAAGCTGGTTATGATTTCATTGGCATCCTCAAATTTTCTTGAAACTTTCTTATTCTTTTTTCTTTCTATACTCAGCTCTTTAAGTGCAGCGATCAGCTCACCTTCCAGATCTACTTCAGCCTCAGCCTCAAGTTTTTCTTCTATTTTTTCTTCTTCGAATGCCATGAAAAGAGCTTCACCTATTTCTTCTTCAGAATCCTCACCGGAGCTGTCTTCTAAAGGACTGACATTCTTGGATATGAAACTTTTCTTCTTGAAGTTGCCTTTTCTAAAATTTGATTTCTTCTTCCAGTCACTTCTTTCTTGGTGTGAACCTTCATCACTTTTGTTTTTCTCATTGAGTGGACATTTAGCTACAAAGTGCCCAATGCCTCCACAGTTGAAACACTTAAATGGTAGCTTTCCTCTGTATTTTCCTTTTCCCCTTATTAGTTTTCGAACAAAGTTTGCTTCCGTTTCATCTGATGTCTCTTCTTCCTCGGATTCTTGTTTTGCTTTTATATTTTTATGTGCTTTAAAAGTAGCTTCTCTGTCTGTGGGCTTAGTTTTTCCTATTCTCATCTCATATGCAGTCAAAGAACCATGCATCTCATCCATACTAAAAATATTTAGGTCTTTAGCTTCTTCTATTGCTGAAACTTTAGAATCAAATCTTTGGGGAAGAGATCTTAGTACCTTTTTCACTATGACAAGCATCTTCCATTTCCTCGTCGAGTCCTCTAATCGCATTAACGATTCCATTAACTCTCAGCATGTATGCCTCTATGTTCTCATCGTCATTCATTTTTAATGCTTTGAACTGGGCTCGATGCGTTTGTAACTTGGCCTCCTTGATCTTGTCGTCTCCTTCATGAATGCTCCTTAGTTTATCCCACATGTCTTTTGTCATTTTACAACTCATAATCTTTATCAGTTCGCTGTCCACTAAACCACACATGATAGCATTTTTTGCTTTAGAGTTATTCTCAAACAGTTTCTTACCAGCAACATCGGTTGGAGGAGTGATGGATATTGTGTATCCACTGTCTACTGACTCCCAAATGTCATATCCCAAAGCACATAGATATGTCTGCATCCTGAGTCTCCAAAATGCATAATTAGTTCCATCAAATAATGGTGCTTTGTTTGACGAGAATCCTTCACCACCTACCATTGTCTCACTTCCAAGATCACCTTAGCCGATTAAGCTTGTTCAGGAACCAGGCTCTGATACCAATTGATAGTCTCACAATGACACTGAGAGGGGGGGTGAATCAGTGTAGCTATTTAAATTCAAATCTACAACTCTTAATGCCGAAACAATGAAAACTTAAAATCAGATAAAGCAAGTATAACAAGAGAGCATTCCACAACACGCGATGTAACGAGGTTCACCAATTTGGCTACTCCTCAAAAATGACTGCTTGGACTCCCGTCCAAATCCAATCTTTGCAAAATACCAATTTTACAATCAATTTACCAGCACCCACTGGAAGGAGCACCAACCCCTGATTTATCTGCACCAATAGAAAGGAGCACCAACCCCTGATTCCAAGCACCAACTCGGACTGCAATTTTGAAACTATAAGATTGACATAAAAATGCCTTCGCTTATCCAAGACCCTGTCTGGTCTATTGCTAACCCAACCTCTCTTGCTATTCACCAAAAACACTACACACACTTACAGCTCTACTTGCTGCACTTTTACAGCTCTCTTACAACCCTCTTGCTATGCTTCTCACTACACTCTTACGGCTCTCTTGGCTCTGCTTAACGCTCTCTTACGACACTCTTCCAACCCTCTTTATGCAGCACTCTTCAGCATTTTTTTAGCAATCTAATTCTCCACATAGATCTCCTTTTATAACCTTTTCTTTGTAACTGCACCTATAACTATCGTACCGACTTCTTCTATAACTGCACCTGTAACTATCGTATCGACTCCTTCTATAACTACACCTATAACTATTGTATCGACTTCTTCTGTAACTGCACCTATAACTATCGTACCGACTTCAGTTAACTGTCACATATCTTCTTTCGGTTGGGTTCTCTTCTTAGCTCACGAAAACACATGTCGTGATATCGTGACACTTTCACCTCCTTGCTTCTTATGTTTGCTTGTATCCACGAAAATACAACATGTCATGATATCACGACACTTTCGCCTCCGTACTCTTCATTTTTACTTTTGTCACGATATCGCGACACTTCTACCTTCTTAATTTCTCTCTCCTCCTAGAGTCACGAAAATGCGACATGTCGCGATATCGTGACACTTTTTCTCCTTTGCTCTTTCTCTTGCCTTCGGGTCGTGAAAACGTGACATGTCACGATATCATGACACTTTTTCTCCTTTGCTCTTCTTCTTTGCTTCAAACCGCAAAAATGCTACATGTCACGAAATCATGACACTTTTTCTTCCTTGCATTTTCTCTTCGCTTTAGACCATGAAAATGAAACATGTCACGAAATCGTGACACCTTTTTCTCTCTCCTCTTTCTCTTTGCTTTGGCCCACGAAAATGAAACATGTCACGAAATCGTGACACCTTTTTCTCTCTCCTCTTTCTCTTTGCTTTGGCCCGTGAAAATGAAACATGTCACGAAATCGTGACACATTTTTCTCTCTCCTCTTTCTCTTTGCTTTGGCCCATGAAAATGAAACATGTCACGAAATTGCGACACCTTTTTCTCTCTCCTCTTTCTCTTTGCATTTGGCCCATGAAAATGACTCTCCTCTTCCCCAACATGTCATGAAATCGTGACACCTTTTTCTTCCGTACAATTTCTCTTGCAATATGTCACGAAATCGTGACACTTTTTCTACTTGTCTTTTTCTCTTCCAACATGTCACGAAATCGTGACACTTTTTCTTTCATACTATTTCTCTTGCAATATGTCATGAAATCGCGATAGTTTTGCTTGCTTGCGCTTTCTCTTCGAACATGTCACGAAATCGTGACAGTTTTGCTTGTTTGCGCTTTCTCTCCGAACATGTCATGAAATCGTGATAGTTTTGCTTGCTTGCGCTTTCTCTCCGAACATGTCACGAAATCGCGATAGTTTTTTCTGCTTCTCAACATGTCGCGATATCGCGACAGTTTTTCTTTCTTGCTCAACATGTCGCGATATCGTGACAATTTTCTTCCTTGTGATTTTCTTTTGATTTTTAGCATATGGGCCACTTCGATCTTTTGGATAATCACTATACATACTCTGAAGAACCTCTTAACTCCTGTCCACTTCATCAACTGATCTGTCTGACTGTGTTGACAACAATGACAACAATACTTTTGTTGCACCTTGCTCAACAATAGTATGTTTTATTGCTGATTTTTTCAAGATTTGTGTTAAGGCTTGGGGTAGATTTGAGAAAGAATTTTGTTGTAGAGTTGAGATATATTTTTGGTGTAGATTTGAGATAGATATAGAGAATATTTATGCTAGACTTGGGATAATTTTTTGGTGTAGATTTATGAGCAGAGTGAGAGTAGATTTGTGCTAGACCAGTGGCAGATTTTGGTACAAATTTAAGACAAAGTAGAGAGCAATATTTGGAGGTGACAAAGCAAAGAGGACAACAGTCTCCAATGGATAGATATCCATCAACTAGTGTAGTGGGATAGACGTCTCCTATGGAGAGATATCCATAAGCCAGAGCAGTGGGGCCAGAAGTCTTCTAGAATATCACCAACCATAGAAGAGGAGATAGAGTTCTCCTATGAAGAAATATCCATGAACCAGAACAAGGGGAAAGAGTTCTCCTATGGAATGAGATCCATGAATCAATTGGGAATATAGATTTATTCTATGGAGAGAGATCCATGAACTAGTTGAGGAGATAGAGTTCTCCTGGATCAAGTTCCATGAACCAGAGAAAATGGGAATACTTATCCTATAGAGAGAGATCCACAAATAAGAGCATAAGGTATTTGTGTCTCCTTTGGATAGAGGTCCATAAACATTGTAATAGGAAATTTATTCCCAATATATTTTTTGATAAAAATTAATAAGAAATATTTTTTCCATGGAGTAGCCCACATTGGGTGAACCATGTTAAGTTTGTGTATGTAATGTGTGTTGTGATTTATACATTACTTCGATTACTATTATTGATATTTCCATTGATAATATTGAATAGTATTATTTGAGAAATAAAGGTAAAAGTTGAACTTATACTCTTCAACCCCCACCCCTCCTCTTTATATAAGAAAATGTTCTTAAATTGGTATCAGAACGGGTTCCTTCGAAAGGGTCTAACAACTTGAAGGAAGATAGTACAGGAAAATAGATGGCATATCATAATGGATCTTCATAAAATAAGGTACCTTTGTTTCATGGGAAAAATTATGCTTTCTAGAGTATAGTAATGAATACTTACTTGATTGCACAAGGATATCATGACAATCCATTGAATATGGGTTCACATCTACAACTGCTCCTCCCATAGATAAAGATTGTAATATGTTATATGTGAATAATGCAAAAGCTATGAATGGAATTTTAAGTGGATTATGTGAAGCATAATTTGTGAAATTTATACACTACAAATCAACAAAAGAGATATGATATAAATTGAAGTAAACATATGAAGCAGATTAAAAGTCAAAATGGTAAAACTGCAAAATCACAAGAAATGGTTTGAATATTTGAATATGGAAGATGAGGAAGGCATTACTACATAATTAATTTGTGTGGATGAGATTTTTAATACCATGCATGGACTTGGCTTTGAAATTGAATACTCTAGTGTTGCTCAAAAAGTACTAAGGTCACTTCCTATGAGGTATGATAGAAAAGTTTCACCTATAGAAGATATGAGAGATATTGAAAATTTTACTATGGATGAGTTACATGGAATTCTTACAGCTTATGAGATGAGAATAGTAAAGGATCCAAAATCCAAGAAAGAGGTAACTTTCAAAGCATCAAAGAAGATAAAATATAAGAAACTAGAATCAAGTGGTGATTCAAGCAGTGAGGAAGAAGCTAACTATGGTAGAAGAAACAATGACTCAAGAAAGCACAAAGGTATGAAAACGGTAAAATATTTCAATTGTAGAAATTTTGTTCACTATGCATCTAATTGTCTAGAAGCTGGAAGCAGTCGTAGTGAAGAGAAACATGATCATAATAAAAAGGAAGCAGGAAAATACAGGTATGAAAATAAAAATAGGTATGGTCAAAAAAAGCATGAAAATAAGTTCTTTCAAAGGTACAAGAAGAGTTTCTATGTTAACAAGACAGACAAGGCTTCAATTAATAGTGATGAAGGATCCTTAGTAAATAAGAAAACATTCTATTTTTATCAGTAGAAAAAAAAGAGGACACTACTATTGAAGATCAAGTTAAGGAAGGTGTTGGAAAAGAAGCTAAGAAGGAACCAAGAATACTCAAATGTTTTATTTGTGGTAACTTTGGTCACCTTGAAGATCATTGTACAAAGAATGGGTTTAGTAGCAGTGAAGAAGAATATGAATATGCTCTTGAAGACCTAGAAGAATATTCAAAAATAGAAGAAGAAGCCACAGTCAATCTCAAATATGAACATATTGTTTCTCTTAGAGAGTTGAAAAGGGTTAGAAATAAGAATTCAAGACTAAAGGCTCAAGTTCAAGAATATGAGGAAGAAAAAGAAAATATTCTACAAGATCTGAAAAACTCAAAAGCTAAGACATGAAGACTTAAAGAGGTCATGAATAAAAATTTAGAGGAGAAAGAGTCAGAATGTGAAATATTAGAACATGAGGTAGTTTCACTAAGGATGAAAGTAAAATATTATAAGGAAAAACTAAACAGGTTTGGAAAAATCTCAAAAAAATTGGATAAGATTATCAATGTACAAAGATCTTCATTTTTCAAAACAGGACTTGGTTTTGAAGAAGGACAAGGGAAACAAGAAGAAGAGTCAAGCTCAAGCTCAAAATAGGAAGAAATTTTAGAGGAAGAGAGTGAAGGAGAAATTAAGACTTATAAGGATAAGTTGAAGAATATAAGCTTCATTAAGAAATAAAATAATGCACAAAAAAGGAACATGGATCATCACAAAGAAGAAAGAACTAAGAGACCAGTGGGCTCAAGATAAGATTTATTCAAAGGATGTTTTTTTCCATGTAATAGTTTTGGTCACAAGGCTATGCATTGCACGACTCATGGAAAGGAGTATTGTTTTACTAAGAGAAACTTCAAATATGGACATCTCTTTCAAGGGTATTATTATTATTGTAATCAATTTGGTCATAAAGCAATCCACTACAGGGTTCATGATAGAAATGAGTATAGATTCACCAAGAGGAACTTCAATATATTTGCACCTTCTAATAACTACAACATTAAGTGTTACAAGTGTAATATTCTAGGGCATAATGCCAAGTGGTGTAGAACAAAGTTTCCAGAGCTTCCAAAGACAAGCAAGAACAGGGACACTTAAAAGGATCGAAAGGGTATGTTGAGAAAGAAGGTTGAAAAAGAAAAAGAGCATTGTATGCTGGGAGTAGAGATACTCCCACCCCAAAAATAATCACCTCAAGGAGATGAGGTGGGAAGGGGCCTAAGCTAAGATTCCTATATTTAGTCCAAAAGGAGTCCCTTTGCCATTGATGTCAAAGGGGAGAGATTTAAGTAAGGGGGGGAGCATTCAGTCAATAGGAGCAGATTTGGATTCAATTAGTTTTGAAAAAGGATTTTTTAGAAAATGGTTTACATCAATGACAAAGGGGACATTTTTGGAAATTTTAAGTATATTGTTGTCATTGATGTCAAAGAATTAGTGTCATAGGTTAATGACATTGGTTGTCATTTTTGTCAATAAAAATAAAGGTTTAATGGCTTTACCATGGTGGCATTTGTGAAAGAAAAAGGAAGAGGTTTTCCAAAGAAAAGGTCCAAGAAGAAAGAAAAATATTATAATATTTAAAACCATGAAGATTTAAATAGTTATAATAATTAAAAATTAAATGACACAAAGGTTAAAATACAATTATTATAATATTTAAATCTACCTTAGATTTAAATTATTATAATATTTTGAAAAGGTTTAATAGCGCCAAAAATTCAAAGTTGCATGGAGGAAATTTTCCAAGTGGAGCCAACGTCCAAATTCAAAGGGCAATGTGTATAAAAAGGGTAATGATTTTGCAAGCCATGGTGTTCGATTAATCCCCAAGAAATTAAGACTTGCAATTTTTAAATTTGGCAAAGTGGTGGAGGCAGAGAAAGGTTTTATGTGAATTTTGAGGTAGTATAGATATTAAGATAGCGGGTTCCCAAATTCCATCTGACAATGGATGGTAGATTAGCTGGTAAGCTTGGCTTACGGAGTGCGTTGTAGGTGGTATTTTTGTCATTCAATTTGCATGGAGGTTTTTTGTGTGTCAAAGTATTTTACATCAGTGGTAGAGAAGAAGAAGGAGCACATGCTCCTTGGGCTTGTGTGGGTGGCTAGCCCACGTGGTGTTTTCCCTTGTGTTAGGGCGTAGGGGCCAGCGAGGTCACGGGTTTGAAAAATGACGACAACACTTGAGGGTAGAATTAAAATTTTTAAAGGTATGCTCATTAATATTTTTTAGGGAGTTATAAGGGTTAGTGAATTTTTATTATGTTGATGTGAAATGGTTAGGGAGCCATAAGGATAGTGAATTGGTTTAAATTTTTTGGTTTAGAAAGGGTTGAAAATATGAAATGTTAGATTGCTAGGGCTTGGTGGATGCATGAGATGAAGTGATAATTTTTTTAGTCTTGTTGAAATTTGAAGTTCATTGTTGTGTTTTCATAAGAAGGAGGTATAATTTGTATATGTCAAATTTATGTGTGTAAATTTTGGTTTGTTTTGTTGAATCATTATTTTGCATGAAAGAATAGGAGTAATAAGGTATTACAGTGGTTGATATTTTATTGTAATCCTTGTATGGTGAAATATATTTTGAAGTGAAAATTCATGTGGACGTTTTTAGAAAAAATCTTGCAATCTAACCATTGGAGTGGCATTAGAAAAAGTAGTGATTTGTGAGACAAATTTTGAAGACATATCTCCATAAGAGAAAATTAAGAGGTATGGGCATATAATCCTTTGTTTAAAGTATTTTTTGAAAGTGAATATTTTGAAAACATAAGGTGGAGTGAAAAGGATTGTTTAATGAGCATTGTTGGAAATATTTGAGTGAGGATATTGTGCTTAGTTGTTGAATGTTTTATAAATATTTGGGATAGAATTTGAGAACAATCTATGTTTCTATTGTTAAAAGGGTTTGAGACATTTAAGATAGAGATTGTGAACTACTTGTGCTAGGGTTGAATACAAGTTAGTGTATCCTTGTGAAATATTTTGAATATTGATTTGAGAGATATAGATAGAAATTGTGAAGGTGTTTGAGATCAATTTTATGAGGTAAATTGTGCATTGGTGTGATTGATCTTTGAGAGAAAATTTGCAAGAAGAATAAACTATTTTTGTTATACATTGTTTTGATTTGATTTTAAAGGGATTTTTCAATATATAGAGAGTGTTTAATTGAGTACAATATTTGTGAGTGTGAAACATATTGATTTTTTGATAGAGAATATCATTCTCTATATTTTCTATAGGTTAAACAAATTCTAAGTAGAATATATCTATTTGAAAACTTTTTTGAAAAAGATATAAGCTTGGTTTGTGTGCAAAATTTGGAAATATTTGAATAGATTAAGTGAGCAACTTAAGGGAATATTTGAGCAAGTCCTTGAGAAGGTTTGAGGACATATTGAAGCAAGTCTTTTGAGAAGGATTTAATGCAGTTTTGAGCAAGTCTTTAAAAATGCTGAAGGGCAGATTTGAGCAAGTATTTGAGAAGGCTGAAGGGTAGATTTGAGGAAGTCTTTGAGAAGACTTGAGGACAGTTTGAGCAAGTATTTGAGAATAATTGAAGATATATTTGAGCAAGTATTTTGAATACTTGAAACAAGATAGAAAGCAAGTTTGATTGTTGATTTGTTCAATATTTGTGTTAAGGCTTGGGGTAGATTTGAAATAGAATTTTATTGCATATTTGAGACAAAAATTTTGTGCATATTTGAGACAGAGATAGAGCATATTTGTTTTAGAATTAGGAAAAATTTTTGGTGCATATTTTTTAGTAGAGTGAGCATATTTGTTTTAGAATTAGGAAAAAATTTTGGTGCATATTTTTTAGTAGAGTGAGGGCATATTTGTGCTAGACCAATGGAAGATTTTGGTACAAATTTGAGATAAATTAGAGAGTAGGATTTGGAGGTGACAGAGAAAAGAGGACAACAATATCTAGTGGATAGAGATCCATTAGCCAGTGCAATGGGGACATAGATCTTCTATGGAGAGATATCCACAAGATAGAGCAGTGGGGAAAAAATTCTTCTATAAGATCACCATCCAGATAAGAGCAGATAGAGTTCTCATGTGGAGAGATATGCACAAGATAGAGTAAGAGGAAAGAGTTCTCTTCTGGAGTGAGATACATGAAACAACTGGGAATATAGAGTTATTTTCTGGAGAGATATCCATAAACTAGTTGAGGATATAGAGTTCTCCTGGATCAAGTTCCATGAACCATAGAAAAGGGAAAAGATTTATACTATGGATAGATATCTACAAATTAGATCATAGTGTATTGGTGTCTCCTTTGGAAAGAGGTCCATAAAAATTATAATAGGGAATTGATTCCCAAGAGATTTGTTGAGAAAAATTAGAAGAAACATTTTCTCCATGGAGTAGCCCACATTGGGTGAACCATGTTAAATTTTTGTCTCTCATGTGTGTGATGATTTATGCATTGATTTGATTATTACTATTTATATTTATATCGATAATATTGGATAATATTGTTTTAGAAAGAAAAGTAAATTTTTGTCTTATACTGTTCACACCCCTCTTAGTATAATCGTGTGTTCTTCATAAAATTCTTTTTTCAATTCAAATTGATATGGATGTCTCTAATATTCTTTGCCTCAACCAAATTGGTGGATGGGCTTCAAATATCCTCACAGAACATCCTTGTTGCAATAGATTTCCATAACCTTTTTATTGCACACATAAGCTTGTAAACAAATGGGATTAGTAGCACCTATTGATATGCATAAAATTAACCTACAATAAATCCTAATCCTAATCCCTATAGAGTGTAAAAAAATGCACAAGTAATAGAGAGAAAAAAAACCCAATCCCTTGTTGATTACTAGACCTATCGACCTGATCAATATTTGTCATTGACTAAAAGTTCTCTTTAGTAAAAGTAGGGATGCATTTGGGGTTGGCTAAATTTGGAGTCATGTTTGTGCAAATTAGAGGGTGTGTTTACTGCTATGTAAATGGCATATCATGTTTGTGATTGATTTGTAGAATGAATAGGGTTTGATCTGAGACTTTGAAGAATTGACCTCTACAAATGATGATGACATCTAGTTTTGATTTTGGTAGAGTGACAATATGATTTTTAGCCTCATTTTGGTGATAAAGTGATCATGCCTTTATAGGATTTTGAGGGTTTTGGAGGGAAGGGATAGGTGGCTAGCTAAGGCTTCCAAGTGGTAAGGATTGGGTAGCCACCTATCCTGGGCAGTTGCAGTGAGTCACTTAGAGTGTCCCACTTAGGTAGAGTGGTGGCATATGGATAGGTGAGAATGGTGTGAATTTTGTCATATGTGGCAATGGAAAGGGTAGTGGTCACTAGGACATGTGTCATGTGAAGACACAAGGTATCCTAGGGGAATTTTCTAGATTTTCATAAAATTTGGAAAATATAACTTTGTATGATTTATATACCTAAGTAAAATCTTAGGCACATATCATTATGAAAAAATGTGAGGGTGGATAGGGTTTTGTGAATGAATAGGTATTTGTGTCTACAATATCTATTTTATCATGATGATTTTGGGTTATTACATGAAGATGTTGCTAATATTTCTCCATACTACTATTTTATGCATTAAAATGCTCTTTTAGAATATAATTATTGCTTGATTTAATTTATTAAGGAGAGAACCAAATGGAATACCCCAAATTTCTTAATGAATATTCATTCCAACACTTAATATTTTCATCAATTACCTTTAACATGGGGAGCTATTTTCTCTTCCAATAATGGAAGATATGTATACACATATTTTCTTACATAGTACATGGTAGATACCAAAAACGATTCCTATTCACATTTCCAAGTTCAAGAGATAATGGTTAGAAAGCATGTTTAAAGAAATTTATAATTGATATGATGTAGTTTAGATAGTATATCACTTTGTATCTAAATTTTTCTAGTTAGACCACCTTCTCTAGAATCTACATGCAACCTGGTGCGTGAACAAATGCTTCTAATTTACCTCTCTTATAAGAATAATTTAGAGCTTTATTTTCAAGGTATATATGTTTGGATTCATTATGTGTGCAAGTGTGTAACATGTATCAATTTGTTTTTTTAATTTTGACTTATGGCTTCGATAAATTTACCTTCAATAAGTTGTTTTGAACTCTAGAAGCCTATTATTTTTTATTTTATTCATTATTTATAGTATATATTACCTTTGTATTTTCAAATTTTTATTGGTAAATTGCATATTACATTAACTATCCAATTTTGCATGATAATTTTAATAAAATAACTTTTCTACTCATCCTTAACAACATAGATTTCACCTTTAGAATAAATGCAATTATAATACATACACACACATAAGAGAGAGAGAGAGAGAGAGAGAGAGAGAGAGAGAGAGAGAGAGAGCATATAATTTAGCCCTATATATATCATATTTTTAAATATATTGTTTATTATAAATATGAGTTGTAAGTTTATTTTTTACTTTTGTTTATGATTTCCTTATTGATCAATGTTGTTGATTGTGATTTGTTAGCTATCACAATGTATTTTCATAGTATCCATTATACTATGTATCAAGGTGTATAAATATATTTTCATATATTCATATATGACATAAATTTTTTATTAACCATTTTATGTTTGTTTAGAATTTATCCTAAATCATGGAAATAAACATCAACCAAAGTTTTGTTCATTTATGAGATTCTTTTTAGTGTCCCTTATGTTCATCTTCTAAGTTTTGTAATTACGTTAAAGATATAAAGGTCCATTGAGTGATTGAAGGATGATTTAATATGGAGTATTTTATGTTGATATTCTATGGATTGTTGCTTCATAGTACTTTTTTAAGAAATATAAATAATATCTAAATATAGGATATATTGGTAAATGTAATGATGAATGTGAAAAAGTACATTAAAGTGCTTTTCTTAAAGAAGGATAAAATAAGTTGGAAAAATAGAAAATAAATTGTGTTATATAGAGATATATGGAATAATAAAATAGATGAATGTAAAGTTAAAAAGATAGATTTAAATATAGAAAATTATGATCTGTTTGTTAAGAAAAATCATTTATAATGAGTCAATATATTCATATATTCAACATCAACTAATTTATTCATCCATCAATTGATTTATCATCCATATAATATATATATCATCCATAGTTGAATTTGATAGTTGTAAAGCCTATGTGATATAATAAAGAATATTGTATGGAGTTGGATGGCAACAAATATGCCACTATGGTTATTAATTCAATGGAATAATTGAGTTATGAAGTTGCATCCAAATTAAGTAAATACTTTTATACTATGCAAATATTTTGTGTGTTGTATGGTTTCACAATACTTGATATAATATTAAAATAACTATTAAAGTATTCAATTTTAACAATTAGTACCATAGTAGGTAGTAACACTAGGAGCCTCAAATACTCATGGAGTGTTTTAGGGGGGATGTGGTATTAATGACTATAATCCATCATACATTTGAACTATATGATGGTTTAAGTAGGATTCACAAGCTTATTACTAGAGCAACCTCAATGTATGGACATCCTAGATTTGAGCCCTATCTAGTCATTACCTTTAAAAAGGTATGAGATTAAAAGTAATAAAATTAAAGGGCATAGAAGCAGTTCAAGAATCCTAAAAAGTGAAAGTACAACAACATGAGTATCTCCAAAATGATAAAGGAGGAGTGATGAGAACCATTGTATGTAGGGTCTTTTGGACTTGTGTTGAATATTTTCCATGTTAATCAAGTGGTGCTAAATCTAAAAGAACTTTCCACTCTATCCCTATTCTCATTTGGATTTGAGGCTAGGCTATGTCAAAGCGGGGGTATGGGTGTGGCAACCCATATTTGGATGTCTAGATGTGTTAGCCCCTAAGAATTGTTTTTTTGGAGGTTTAATCTATTTTTAGACCCATATGGTTATTTTTAGGTTAATGTAATTTCGGACCATGGTTTTGCACCATGGTATTGTAAAACCCCTTTTTGTGTTGTTGGCATATAAAACATCACTTGCATGAGGGTTTGGTAATGAATTGGTAATAAATGTAATCGTAAGAAAAAAGTGAGCAAAAGGATATTATTGTATTGGAGACAATCAAGTTTATACAATAAGGATATATTCTTGCTAGGTTTTTCTTAAAGGGTTTCCTAGGATAAATTCTTGTGTAATGTGTTCTTCTTCTCTATTTTTCCTTTTGATTTTACACTTACTGATTTTCTAGATTTTATTTATCGGGGTATTATTTCTCTTAGTTTGGTATTAGAGCTATGTTTTAGCTTTGTTTAAGCATTAAGGGTTTCAAACTTGGGATAAATTGATTATTGAGTGGGAGTAGTGCATGGAAGAATTTGGGTGAAGGAAAAATGATAGGAAGCACATGGGTAGAGATTGAAAAATTTTATAGATAAAATTTTGAGTTATGGAAAATCAACATGGAGGATGTATTGGTGGATAAATATCAGTGGGTCACGCTATTGGGAGTAAAACCAATAAGAAAAATATATAAGGAATGGTTTAATATTGATAGGAAGGCACAAAGATCTATCAAATTGTGCTTATCTAATTTGATATTAGTGAATGTATCAATAGAGGCCATGACAAAGTTGTTATTGGAAATGTTGGGAGCATTGTATCAAATAAAGTTGTTGGTAAATAAACTCTTTATTTGATAGAAGTTTTTTTATCTTTGAATGAATGATGGTGACTTTGTGGCTAAACAAATAAATTCTTTTAACACTATGGTAAGTCAACTAAAATCTATACATGTAAAAATTGATGAAGAGAAAATTTTTATTACTTTACTTTGTTCATACTTGACTCCTATGATAACCTAATTATGACTATCACCAATTATAGTTCTAAATTAAAAGTAGAGGATATAGTAGGAACATTGTTATCTGAGAAAATGGTATTAAAATATTCAAATGATTATCATCAAAAGGATTCCTTGGTTTTGAGATACGTTTCTTAAGAAAGAAGAAAAGATAAATCAGGATAAAGGAAATCAAAATCTAGAGGAAAATATATTGTTTCTGGCAAAAGGAAATGTTGGAAATATGGTAAAATGAAATATTATAAAAGATATTGTAGGTATAAAAAGGATAATGAAGGAAAACATATAGAAATGAAGACCACAAATTAAGATTTATGGGACTTGTTCATAGTTGTAACATGCTCAAGTGAACACCATGACTCCTGGTTGATTGACTCAGATGCTTATTTTCATATGACTCCTCATAGGGAGTGGTTTTATAAATACGAAAATATATATGGAGGTGAAATCTTCTTGGGAGACAATTTTATAAAGAAAATAATAGGTTGAGTAAGAGTCAAATTAAGGTTAAAATATAGAAGAGTTAAAACCCTTCCTAGTGTGCTACATATTCCTTCTTATGAAAGGAATATGATATTCATTAGTAAGATGAATGACATGGGTGTGACTATGGAATTCAATAACGATAGTGGCAAGATGGTTTGTGGATGCTTAGTGTTAGCAAGGGGAGTTCATACAGGAGTTTTGTTCAAAATTGAGGCTAGCACTATAAGTATTAATTGTAATAACTCCTCAATTGTAGAGGAACGTAATATGGTAGAAGAAGATCCAAGTATTATTGTAGTGAAGACAATATTTTGGTATCAACGCATAGGCTACATTGGTGAGAAAGTCCTTCAAACATTGAAAAATTAAAGGTATGATTGACGTAATTTTTTATTGCCCATTAAATTTTTATTTTTGTGAGCACTATGTTTTTCGAAAGCAAACCAAAATTAAGTTTCCTAGTAGTGCTACAAGATCTAAAGGATTTATACATCTATTTCATAGTGATGTGTTTAAACCTGCAAAAGTACCATCATTAGGTAAATTCAACTATTATTTTTACATTTATAAATGAATTCTCAAGAAAGACCTGGGTATACTTTTTACGATACAAATTTGATGTTTTCAATAAATTTAAACAGTTCAAGGCTCTTGTAGAATATCAAATAGAAAAAAACAAGATAAATATTTTGAGAAAGTGATAATGGGGTGATTATTGCTCTAATAACTTTGAGCAATTTTGCAAGGATTATGGAATAGAAAGACATAGAACAAGTATATATACTCCACATTAGGAGTTGAAGAATAGATGAGTAGCACATTGACGGATAAGGCTAGGAGCATGCTAAGCAGTGCAAGGTTAGAAAAGAAATTTTGGGTAGAATTCATGTTAACTACTTGCTACCTCATCAATAGATCTTCTACCTCATTTTGGTGGATAAAATCCCATAGGAAGTGTGTATTTGTAAGAAAAACTCTCTCAATCATATAAGGATTTTTGGTTGCGAGGATCATATGTCTATCCCAAAAGATAAAAGTACTAAGATAGACTATAAATTTGAGAAATGCATATTTGTAGGTTATAGTATTGGTGTCAATGGATATAAGTTGTAGAATCTAGAAACACAAAATATTACTTATAGTTGTAATGTTATATTTAAAGAAACAAAAGGTGTTACAAAATAGGAAATGCAACCAAGAAAAGAACCAAAAATAGTTTAGGTAAAATTGGAATAGGAGGAAGAACCTATGGTAGAACCTGATGCTATAGAAGAATATGAATTACAAAGAGAGTCTGAAGAGGAATATTCAAAGTAATAGGGTGAGGATGAATTTGAAGATGAAAAATATGGAAGACCAAATTTGAGGAGATCACATCAGGTGAGAAGACTACCAGAAAGGTATAGGTCTTCAAATTTTTGTTCTACATTTAATTTATCAGTTATTGATGAAGAACCCAATACTATAAAAGATACTTCTATCAAGTGAAAATAAGTCTTGGAAAAGGGCTATGGAAGAAGAAATGTAATCCCTAGATAAAATTAAGACATGGGACTTGGTGAAATTAACCCTTGGAAAAAAATCTATTGGTTGTAATTGGTTATTCAAGAAAAAGTACAATGTTGAAGGAAATTTGGAGAAGTATAAAGCTTGCTTGGTAGAAAAAGGATTTTCTCCAGTTGAGGGAATTGAAATTGTGATATTTTTATAATATTCATGTTGCGCCTTCACATACATTGTATTTATATTGTGGGGAGGAATGTGGTTAGAGAAGGAGAAAGGGAGGCAACATGGAGGGATAAGGGAAAGGATAGGAGAGATAAAGGGTGATATAAAGGACGAGATAATAGGGAGGAAAGAGGAATGTGAGAGAATAGGGAGAGGAGAGAATATAGGGAGAGGAGAGGTATATAAAAATAATCTTATCGATAATTAAACCCTGCTGACAAACACCATTGTTTTCACACTAAGCCTAGACAAACCAGATATTTCTAGGCCTTAACCCTCTTCACATTTGCAACAATTTTTTCTCCTTGTGGCTAAACTAACCTCAATTACAATTCTATTGACTATTTCTACTACTTTTGATTTTTAAATATAATATATGGGTGTAAAGATAGATTTTGTACATCGTGAACTTGATGAAGACATATATATATATTTATATATGTCACAACAAGAATGATTTAGGGTAAAAGGTGAGGAGGACTTGGTATGCAAGTTGAAGAAGTCTCTTTATGGGTTGAAGCAAGTCTCTAAGGAGGTGATATTTCCAAAAGGAAGGCAAAAATTTTATTATTATTGTATTCTATGTGTATGATATGCTATTAATTTGTAAAAATAAGGAGATGATACAGATAATAAAATTTTAGTTATCTTCTAAATTTAACATGAAGGATTTGGGTGCTACAAAATTTATTTTGGGTATGGAAATAATAAGGGATTATGCAAATAGAAATTTATTGTTAAATCAAAGAAAATGTGGTTATTTGATACTACACAGGTTTAGGATGCATTATTGTAAATCAATATGTACTCTAGATCTAGTTGGTCAAACATTATCTACTAAACAATGTCCTAATACATATGAGAAAATTGAATAAATACATCATGTTTCTTATGCTAGTGCAATGGGTAGTCTAATGTATGCAATGGTCTATACTAGACCTGGTATTACAATATAGTGGGAGTAGTTAGTATATATATGTTCAAAGTATATATATGTCCAATCTAGAAAAGGAACCTTGGACTACTATGAAGAGGATCTTTAGATACTTGCATGGAAATATAGATTATGGTATCTATTATGAATACAAATCTAGAGATAATGATATTGTAAATATACAAGATTTTGTGAATATTGAATGGGCTAGAGATATTGACAAGAGAATATCCATGAGTGCTTACATGTGTAGGCTGTTTAGAGGGGTAGTAAGTTGGATGAGTAAAAAGCAATAAGTTGTTGCTTTATCCACTATAGAAACAAAGTACATTGTAGCAACTTATACTTGTAAAAAAGTAGTGTGGCTACATATGATGTGTTCAATAATTGGCATTAAGTAGGAGGCTATGAGAATTGATAATGACAATCAAAGTGTAATAGTTTTGGCAAACAACTTTGGTTTCCATGATCGGTCAAAACATATTGATATCAAGTACCATTTCATGAGAGAGGTGGTTGAAAATAACTAGGTGATGTTGGAGAATGCTCATACAAAGAATAATACTACTAATTTATTAACAACGGTTGTTCCTACTCAAAAATTTTCCTAGTGTAGAAGATCTATGGGCATGATTTTCTTTAAAAGTTGACAATGATAATTTTTAGCCCCTATGGAAAATATTCAACAAGTGGGAAAATGTTGAACTTGTGTTGAATATTTTCCATGTTATTGAAGTGGGGCTAAATCTAAAAAGAATTTACACTCTATTTGTATCATTATTAGGGTTTATTGGGGGTATGAGGGTGGAAGCCCCCTTTTGGGGATTCAGGGGTGTTAGCCCATAGGGATTTTTTTGGAGGATTTATGATATTTTTAGAGCCATATGGGTATTTTTGGGTCAATGTCATGTTTTACCACGGTTTTTCATCCATGCCATTATAAAATATCTTCTTGTATTTTGGTATATTAAACAATACTTCATGAGGGTTTGATAATGAATTGACAACAAATGTAATCATAAGAGAAAAGTAAGCAAAAGGATATTATTGTAATGGAGAAAATAAATTTTATACAATAAGGATATATTCTTGTTGGGTTTTTCCTGAAAGGATTTCCCAAGATACATTCTTTTGTAATGTGTTATTATTTATTTTTCCTTTTGATACTACACTTACTAATTTTCTATATTTTGTTTATTGAGGTATTATTTATCTTTAGGGTGTGTTGTAGACACTATATCTCACACATAAGAGGAAAGATGAATATAAAAAACAACAAGCAATAATATATTGTACTACAGTTGGTATTTACAATAATTGGTTATCCCTATAGTTCAATAGGTTGAGAATATTTCCATAAGGGAACATATAATTAAGTCATGGGATCACAACTATGTTTAATAATACAAGTAGTCAATAATTGGATGAATGATCAAAAAATTTATCCAACAAAGGAAGTTAAATGAGTAATAAAGTGATATTTTCAAAGGTTTGAGAATGTGTATGTGCAATAGTGTTTGAATAGATGTGAACATGTATTGGTAAAAATAATGGTATATATGTAGCAAACAAGATAATGAAATATTATTGTTCAAGAATTTTGGAACATTAGGTATTAAGGGGGGGATGATTGGAAAACGTAATGTTTAATGAAAAAATCACATGAAAACATTTTTCTTAAAGAAGAAAATAAGTTTAAAATTAGAAAAGAATTTGTGATATAGAAAATAATGGCAAAATAAAAAATATCAATGTAAAGATAAAAAAGGTAGATCTAAAGATAGAAAAGTATGATCTATTCATAGAAAAATCTATTTGTAATGATTCTATATATTTTATGTATGCAACATCAATTAATTTATTCATCCATCCTTACATGGGAGTCTCATATAACATGTGTATCATTTTATATCAATTGATTCATTCATCCATACTTATGTGGATAATCTAACATGCATATCATTCATCCATCCTTTGGTGGATCATCTAACATGTGTATCATTCAACATCAATTAATTCATTCATCCATACTTACATGGGTGAATCATCTTTTCATTACTCAACCTGGTGGGACTTATGATATGGAAAAATTATATGATGATCAACAATAATTTTATACTTAGTTTTATTGCAAATGAATGGCTATATAATGCTTAGATTGACTTATTTTTGAAGAACATGATACTACTGATATATTGTCAATGTGTAGGATCAGGTAGACTCGTAGGTGGAAGAAATAGAATCATCCATCAACAAGGATACTTGAGGTTTACGAAGTGATGATTAAGGCAAATCTTAGGGTAACACGGATGACTATGTTCATATAGGAATGCATTAATATTTAGAGATAATTATCAACCAGATACCCACCAAGAGCCATAGTTGATAGCCTAGTAGCTATCATAAATTCTCTAGTTGAGACATGTGACTGGGTTGATGGAAATAATCCCTCTTTGCTTGTTGTATGTATTGACCATATTTTACTTCATCACTTTGTTGCATCATTGGTTTTGAGAAAAAGTGCATAAGTTAGTCGCTTTTAGAACCCCTTGTTTTGCTTAAATATTTTAAAAGAATAACATGATGATAGTATTTGATCAAAAACCCTTTTATGCTTTCTGGTATATGTTATATATATATATATATATATATATATATATATATATATATATATATATATATATATATATATATATTAATCCATCCTTTCGTGGATCATCTAACATTTGTATCATTCAACATCAATTAATTCATTCATCCATACTTACATGGGTGAATCATCTTGTCATTACTCAATCTGGTGGGACTTATGATATGGAAAAATTATGTGATGATCAATAGTAATTTTATACTTAGTTTTATTGCAAATTAATGGCTATATAATGCTTATATTGACTTATTTTTGAAGAACATGATACTACTGATAGATTGTTAATGTGTAGGATCAGGTAGCCTCATAGGTGGAAGAAATAGAATCGTCCATCAACAAGGGTACTTGAGGTTGGCGAAGTGATGATTAAGGAAAATCTGAGGGTAACATGGATGACTACCTTCATATAACCATGCATTAATGTTTAGAGATAATTATCAACTAGCTAGCCACCAAGAGCCACAGTTGATAGCCTAGTATCTATCATAAATTCTCCAGTTGAGATAGGTGACTAGGTTGATGGAAAGACTTCCTCTTTGCTTGTTGTATGTATTGATTATATTTTACTTCATCACTTTGTTGCATCATTGGTTTTGAGAAAAATTGCATAAGTTAGTTACTTTTAGAACCCCTTATTTTCCATAAATGTTTTAAAATAATAACATGATGATAGTATTTGATAAAAAACCCTTTTATGCTTTCTGGTATATGTATGTATATATAGATAGATAGATAGATAGATAGATAGATAGATAGTAAATATTTATTTTAATGATAATAGAATTTCATTCAAATAAAAAATAAAACCTTAGTTTAAATGATAATTGAATTTCATTTAAAAAGTTAATGAAATATTTATTTTAATGATAATAGAATTTCATTCAAACAAAGATAATAAAGACTTTATTTAAATGGTAATAAAATTTCATAATAGATACTTTACTTGAATAAAGGTGGAACTTTTATTTTAATAATTGTTAGACCTTATAAAGAATATTATAATTTAGAGAAAGTTATAATTTGACTTTTCAAGAGCATTGTGAGTCACATGTTCGGGTGAATGGAAGCTTCACCATTGACTTGGTAAAGAGATCCATTAATATTTAAGTCTTGGAATGAGAATAGAAAGGTTTTAAAATGCCAAATATTCACTCAACCACTTGGGAGATGGATAAGGAGTAATAGTAGGTAGGTAGGGAGTAAGTTTTTTTTAGGGGATGGGTTAGAAAGAAGGTCTTAATGGCTGGAAACTCAAGAGAGAGGGGCAGTGAAGAAAAGAGGAAGGAAAATGAGAACTCAAAGGAGGAATCAAAGTTGAGATAAAACACTAACTTGGAAGCATCCAAAGAAATCTTTGGGGAATAATTAGGTTGGTATAAATTTACCCATGTTCTTCTAGTATTTGAATTGCATGAATGTTTTCTATATAGACATCACTTGTTTGCATTAGTTGGATCATTATCTAACTCTTATTGGTTTTAGATATTACCATGGTACTTGGTTTGGTTCATCAAGAATTATCTTCTTATATTCGAGTTGTTTTAGATATTTGGGTTTCTTATTCCCTTTAAATACCCCATTGATGCTCGAGAGTTGCTACCTTTTTAATCCAATTCATCATTTTCATTTAGTTGATGGACTACGATCATCATGCTAGTCACAAATATTTGTATTTATTGTATGGTTTGTGTTAAGCATTTTGATGCTACCACATGTACTCATCACCATTATAATCTTGACTACTAGAGTGCATCGCCTTGTGAACTTGGTGTGCGACTAACCTTTGGATATATCTCTCCTTGTTTGTTATACCAATCAGTAGTTTTCTATGCTTGGAGGGTGGTAAAATTATGCAGAAGCATCCAATGGTGTAAAAGTGATCTTGTATCACCCAAAAAATATTGTAATTTTTTAATTTTGTAAAACTAGTATAAACTAGTAAAACTAGTTTTTATTGCAAGAGATTTTTAAAGGTCTTTGAGGTTGAATTTGAAGATTTTCAAATATATGGAAGCCTTTTCCCTACTTAGCTCATTTCATGCCATTTTCAAAAATATGTTGTAATAGTCAATCGGTTCAATGAGCGCAAAGTTATGACCTCTGCAAGTTGCCCCAAATTTCAAATTTGAAATTTCAAGTTTTAGGTGGGAAAAAAGGGGAAAATAGGGCATAAGTAGGAATTTTCAAAATTTTAAAAGGGATATTCTTTTGGGATCCTCATTATTAGCATGAAAGTAATGGAAATCTTTGGCTCCTTTTAGCATTCTTGGTTTTTAGTGGATTGTATGTGTTTATTTTAATGCAACTCTACTTCAAGTGGTATTAGAGCGAGAGTTCCTGAGTGTGTAAATAGAGCACCAAACATGAGGCAGTTTACACCAGGATCTGTGGTTAGGGTTTTTGTAAGAAGTTAGTAGAATGCCTCCATGAAGAAACTATGGTGGTGGGAGAAATGTGGTGCCAAAAGAAGATTTCAGATCTTTGCAGAGGTAAGTTCAAGCTCTACAAGAGGAGTTGCGTAGAGGGTTTGATCCAAGGAGAGAAGAAGGCAGTGAATATGAAGCTGAATAAGAAGAGGCCCAGTTCAAATAAGAATAAGAAGATGCAATAGATCCTGCACAAGCCAGATTGTATAAGGCCATATCACATATTGGAAAGAGATCAAAGTTTGATGTCTCCACATATTTTGGAAATATCAACCTAGAAGAGTTGATCGACTAGATCAATGACATGGAGGAATACTTCGAGTATGATGAGGTAGAAGATCTCGAGATGGTCAAGTTTGCTAATACCAAGCTGAAGGGTCATGCTATAATATGGTGGAAGGGAGTGAATCTAGACATAAACACAAGAGGAAAAGAAAGGATAACAAGGTGGAAGCGGATGGTGGAGAAGTTGAAGAGACAATTTATTCCAGCTAATTATGAGTTGGATCTACTCAAGAAAATGTAGGGTTTGAGACAATCAAGTAATTCTATCAAAGAATATACAGATAATTTCTATAATATATTGATTAGAATAGGCTATTCTGAGGCCAATAAGGAGAAGGTAGCCCATTATATTAATGGGTTAAGAGAAAGTATTCAAGAAGAGTTGAGTCTGGTCAGGATGACCACCATTGAAGATGCTTACCCATTTGCCTTGAAGGTAGAAGAGAAGTTGAACAAGAGGTTTGAAAGCAAAAAGAGAGGAAACGTTCATGGTGGAAGAACTGGTGGGAGAACAAATGGAGGATGGAATGAGGACAAAAATAAAACTGGGGATACAAGCAATAGTCAAGACCAGAAGGGAGAAAATGCTTACCGCCCCCATGAGCAAAATAATAACTACCAAATTAATTGTTACCAGAGAGGAAGAGGAAGGTTTGGACGAGGGTTTGAAAGAGGAGGATTTCGTGGAACCTATTTCCACTATGGAGAAGAATGACATTGAGCATACAAGTGTCCAAAACACCAAGGAGGAAAAAATAGGAGTCCTGAAGGTAATGCCCGAGCTATTATTGTTGATGAAGGTGTTGAATTTTAGCACTCTAAAGAAGCAAAAAGAGAAGTACTGATAACAAGGAGAGCCTTGCTGAATGAGGAGAAATATCTAGATCAGAGGAAAAGCTTATTTTGCACAAGGTGTAAATGTGTAGGTAAGGTCTGTAATATTATCATAGATAATGGTAGCATGGATAACCTAGTTACAAAAGGAATGGTTACCAAACTGTAGTTAGAGAGGAAGAGACACCTACATCCATATCGGATTGTGTGGTTGCAGAAGGACCATAGGGCTTTGGTCAGTGAGCAATACTTGGTAAAATTTAATATTGGGAATTACTGTGATGAGGTCCTATGTGACATCCTGCCTATGGATGTTTACCATTTACTATTGGGAAGTTCGTGGTAGTTTGATCGGTGGGCAATGCACGAAGGACATGGCAACACTTACTTCCTAAAAAATAATGGAGTGTGCCATAACCCAAAGCCCCTAAATGAGGTGGACAAAAAGGTATGTAGTAGTGCCAAAATTTGTTTAGTTGAAGGTAGAAGGTTTTTGGATGGTTTGAAACATCAGCATATGTTTTATGCATTAATTCCTAGAGTTAGGGAAGAATAATACAAAGATACCTCATTAGAAGTCTCAGGTCTGTTAGAAGAATTTCCAAATATTATATCAGATACTGTACCAGAGGATTTGCCACCAATGAGGAAGATCAGTCACCATATAGATTTGATACTAGGATCTAGTTTACCCAATAAGGCAGCCCATAGAATGACTCCTATAGAAAGTGAGGATCTAAACAGACAAGTCCAAGAGTTGCTGAAAAAGGGACTGATTCAGGAGAGCCTGAGTCCATGTGCAGTCCCTGTAGTACTAGCACCAAAGAAATATGGAGAGTGGAGAATGTGTATAGACCTTTGAGATATTAACAATATCACCATAAAATATAGGTTCCCATTGCCAAGGATGGATGACATTATGGATTTTTTGAGTGGAGCGAAGTACACAAAGATTGACTTGAAGAGTGGGTACCATCAAATTCATGTTAGAGAAGGGGATGAGTGGAAGACAACCTTCAAGACCAGAGAGGATTTGTATGAGTGGTTGGTCATGCCATTTGGGCTAACCAATGCACCAAGCACATTCATGCGATTGATGAATGAGGTATTGAAGGAGTTTTTAGGAAAATTCATCATTGTCTATTTGGATGACATTTTAATATTTAGAAAGACCCTAGAAGAGCATCTTATGCATATCAGAAGAGTTTTTGAGAAGTTGCAGGAGGAGCAATTGTTGATTAATTCGAAGAAGTGCAATTTTGTGAAGAAGAAGTTAGTGTATCTGAGATTTGTTATCTCAGCTACAGGTCTAAAAATGGACCCAAAAAAGCTGAGGGATATCATTGAATAGCCTACTCCAAGGAGCATAACCAAGGTAAGATCTTTTCATGGTCTAGAAAGTTTTTACAAAAACATTATTAGAAATTTCAGCAGTATTTGTGCAACCCTAACAGAAACAATGAGAGGGGATAAGAAAGAATTTAAGTGGACCTTAGGAGAATATAAGATCTTTGATATGTTGAAAAATAAGGTCATGAAACAACCTATTTTACCACTTCCATATTTCAATAAGGTATTTCAGGTAGACTGTGATGCTGGTGGTAGTTCCATAGGAGCTGTGTTGATTCAAGAAAGTAAACATGTTGCTTATTTTAGTGAGAAACTCAATGATGCTAGGAAGAAGTATTTTGTATATGATCAGGAGTTTTATGCTATAGTTCAGGCTCTAAAGAAGTAGAGGCATTATTTGTTTTCAAAATATTTTTTTCTATATACTGATTATTAGGCCTTACAATATATTAATAGCCAAGGGAAGCTAAATCAGAGGCATTTAAAGTGGGTTGAGTTTCTAGAGAGTTATACCTTTGTGTTGAAGCATAGGAGTGGGAAGTCAAACAGAGTTGCAGATGCCTTAAGTAGAATGCAGTGTTTGTTGACAGAAATAAAGGTAGAAGTTGTAGGGTTTGATGAACTTAAGGCTTTGTACCCGAAAGATCCTAATTTTATAGAGGCTTGGAGGTCTTTCTTAGCACCTATTACTTTAGACAGGACTAAGTGGTTGGATTTTCTAATCCAATATGGGATGTTGTTTAGAGGAAATCAATTATGCATTCCAAGAAGTTCAATGAGGGAGAATCTGATCAAGGAGAAGCAGAGTGGAGGGTTGGTTGGACACTTTGGTCGAGATAAGACCATTGCCTTCATTAGTGAGAACTATTATTGGCCATAGTTGCAAAAATATGTGAATAAGTTTGTACAAATTTGCAGAGTATGCTAGATGGACAAGGGTGTGAGACAGAACACTGGATTATATCAGTCGTTACCTATACCAGATAGGCCATGGGAAGACATCAACATGGATTTTGTTCTTTGATTACCAAGGAAACAGAGGAGGAATGACTCCATATTTGTGGTGGTTGAGACGTTTTCAAAGATGGCACATTTTATTCCCTGCCAAAAAATAATGATGCAGTTCATGTTGCAGGGTTGTTTTTCAAAGAGGTGGTACACCTACATGGTCTACCAAAGAGTATAATTTTTGACAAGGATACCAAGTTTGTCGGGTATTTCTAGAGGACCTTATGGAAGAAATTGAAGACAAACCTAAAATTCAATTCTGCATACCACCCATAGACTGACAAAAAAAGAGAGGTGGTGAATAGAAGTTCAAGAAATATACTAACATGCTTGGTAGGAGATAAGCCCAAGGGATGGGATTTGGTTTTGCCATAGGCAAAATTTGCATACAATAATTTTGTGAATATGTGTACTAATAAATCCCTATTCCATATTGTGTATGGGAGCAGCCTAAGGAATGCTTTTGAGCTGAGAAATATGGACAAAGGGGAAAAGAGCAGTTTTGAGGCTGAGGACATTGCAGAGCACCTGAAGAGCCTGCATGATGAAGTGAAGTAGAATATCAACAAGATGAACACTCAGCATAAGACAAGAGCAGACCAAAAGTGATGACTTACGGAGTTCCAAGTGGGATATCAAGTTATGGTTCACTTGAGAAAGGAAATATTTCCTGATAAAACCTACAAGTTAAAAATGAAGAATTTTGGACCATGCAGAGTCATAGGGAAATGGGATTCATGGAATACCTATGAGGTAGAATTTCCAAGTGGGCTGAATATATCACCCATGTTCAACATTTCAGATTTGGCTGAATATCATAAAGGTGACAATAATGGTGGACCTATCACAAAATTGTGGAGTATTCCCACATCTACTCCAGAGATAGAAGATAGAAGAGGTCCTAGATACCCATGTAGGAAAAAGCATAAAAAATAGGTAGTATGCAGAATATTTGATTAAGTGGAAGGGTAGGCCTATTGAAGATTCATCTTGGTTGTCGAAGGCTGAGGTTGAACGCTTTGGTTTTCTTCCAAAAACAAAGAAGTGAAGGTCACTTATCAATTTACCCTAGGTGTCTGATGCAAGAGAATCCAATGGTGTAAAAGTGATCTTGCATCAGCCAAAAAATATTGTAATTGTTTAATTTTGTAAAACTAGTAAAAACTAGTAAAATTAGTAAAACTAGTTTTTCTTGCAGGAGATTTTTAAAGGTCTTAGAGGTCAAATTTGAGGATTTTTGGCTAGACACGGGCCTTGTAATCAAAGATCCAATGTTCACATTGCTTAGCTCATTTTATGCCATTTTAAAAAATATGTTGTAATAGTCAATCAGGTCAACAAGTGCGAAGTTATGACCTCCGCAAGTTGCCCTAAATTTAAAATTTGAAATTTCAAGTTTTAGGTGGAAAAAAAGGGAAAATAGGGCATAAGTAGGAACTTTAAAAATTGTAAAAGGGCTCTCATTTTGGGATCCTCATTATTAGCATGAAAGTAATGGAAATCTTTGGATCCTTTTAGCATATCTAGTTTTTAGTGGATTGTATGTGTTTTTTTAATGCAACTCTGCTTCATAAACCCTTGTTGGTCACTTTCATAAGTTTTGTTTCCTAGTTTACCCCATCCATATTCATAGGACATCTTAGAAGGAAGTAGATTCATATTTCCACTCATATGATTTCTCTCATCGATGCTATCTGTGTCGTTGGCATCTCTTCCATAGGATGGAGTAAGTTTTTTTGTCCTCATGTTGGTTGTGCCCATGAAGGTGCTAGTATAGACTATCATCATGATGATTATTCCATTTCATTGTCCAAGAGAATTATTCCATAAATTTCTTCATGCTATCTTTTCCATAATTTATAGAATTGAAAGATTCACTATGAAGAACACAAGCTTATACTGAGAGGGGGGGTGAACAGTATAAGACCTCTTTTTACTTTTTCCTTTATACTTCAAAATAGTAAAGCAATATACCCAAAGCAATATCAAAGCAATGCACAATATCATCCACAAAGTGACACCAATTTTAACGTGGTTCACCCAGAATGGTGGGCTACGTCCACAAAACTTTTCTCTAAAAGTTATCTCAAAGTTCTTTGGGAATCCTTCCCAATTACAATGTTTATGAGCCTCGGCCCAAAGGAGATACCTTCCCCCAATCAAAATTTATGAGCCTCTGCTCAAAGGAGATACCTTCCCCCAATCAAAATTTATGAGCCTCTGCTCAAAGGAGATACCTTCCCCTCTACTCTGGAAATGATCCCTCAAAAGATCAACTGCCTCTACCTCTTGCCAGCACGTGGAACTCCTTTCCACCGAAGACCTCCTATCCTCAATGCTTAGCCTAAGAGACCTCTGCCTTCTATGATCACGTCCACAGCAGCTCAGCAACCTGTACCAAACACAGTCAGTCGGTCTAGTACAAGTCTTCCTCTATCTGTCAGATCTGTCCAACTCTTGAACAAATCAATCCTCTGCATACAAGCCTTCTCAAAGACTTGCCAAATCTGTCCTCAGGTTCTTCTCATAGAACCAATGCACCTCTGTCCTCAAGTTCTCTGATAGAACTATCAAACTCAGCTCACAAGTCCTCTGCTAGGACCTGTCCAAATCTGCTCACAAGTCCCCACCGAAACCTGTCCAAAACTGCTCACAAGTCCCCAAGAACCTGTCCAAAAATGCTCACAAGTCCCCACCGGAACCTTGTCCAAAAACTGCTCACAAGTCCCCACTGGAACCTGTCCAAAAACTCAGCAAGCTCACCAAGAAAAACTTTCTTAGTAGGAAATCACAAAGTGAATTGTTAGAGACCCAATGTGATTTGTCAAACTCATAGAAGCATAAAGAGAATTGTTAGAGACTCAATATGTTCTATACTCAAATCCCAATCTCAAAACTCAACTCAAATCAACTCAGCTCAATCTCAATCTCAAATCTGAAAACTCAACTCAATATCCGAAATGGATAGGATAGAATGTTTTCTTTCAAGAACATGAAACCCCAACAATTGCCAACTATGCAAAGAATCACATAACAATGATACTCATGTTCTTTTCACCATCAATTAGGGTTTCAACAACAATGCTCATCAAACAAGGTTTAGTCAACCAACACCATTCAACTCAACATCAACCTTGAAGCATTCAACCAATCATCACAAGAAAAGGAAACAAGTAGAAATCCTTTTCCCTCCAAAGATATTTGAACAAAACAACCACCAACACAATATCACCAAATGCAAAGAATAACTTGCTCAAATCAACTCAATGGAGTAAGCCCAATATCATGAATCAAGTAAAGCAATAACTTGATCAAACAACCTCTATGGAAGCAACTCAACCATCAAACTCAAAACAACCAACCAAGGGTTCCACCAACTCAATGCAAGTAGCTAGACTCACAAATATAAACCCTAGTGCACAAAGCTTCCACTATCTCAAACCAAAAATTATGCATTCACCAAAAACTCTCCTTAAGGATAACAATGCATAAGTAGTCTTCAACAAACCAGAAAATAGGATTTACACCTAGCCAAAGGATACCTAGTAGAATACCTTTTCACTCCAACCTTATTTCAGAAAACATACACCAATCATACTCATAAGAAGAATGTGCCCATACCTTATTGGAGTAGAAGATAATTGAACCTTCAAGATGTCACCACACACAACTCTCAAACTTCCAACCAAGTTAGGGTTAGAATAAAAAGAAATGAGCAATAATATAAACTTCCTTTATTACACCTTTTAGCTCCACTTCTTTAAACACAACCACCATAACATGCCAATAAATCAACAATCACAGACTCACACCTTATACCTCCATTTTTAATTTTAGCATAGCAAAGAATAATCTTAAAAATACATCCAAAGAAATATGCCCTTATTTCTCCTAAGCTTTTATTCAATGCTAATCACAAAAGCCAAAACTCATAAAATTTAATCACACCTTATAAATCGCTGTCCAAGAAACTCCGAATTTCGTGGCATAAAGACGTTTTAATAAAAACGTGTGTTACTCTAGCAAAGCACCCCCACGAGACTCGAAACGGTGACCTCCGCCAATGCAGCGCCCAACAACAACCTTCGCTGCCACTAGCCCATGCGGGCTACGAAGTTCACAAGTGAACTTCCCTCCACTTCACCCTCGAAAAAAAACTCTCGAAGACTTTTCAACCGCACGTGCTTCTAAGTCTTCCTTCGATCGTAGCGAATACAGAGCACAAACACCGCAAATTGCATTCGAGGAATTTCGAATTAATTAGCCTTCCAACCTTAGGAGTTGGAGAATAAATAGTCTCTTCGAAGACACCTTGACGTCGGCGGAAATAAAGACCATTTCGAAATTAATCAAAAGTCTTTTCAAAAAGGGTTTTAAATAATAATTAAATAAATAATAAAGAGAACCTCCATTGGTTTTAATAAAAACCATTTAACTTGGTTTTAATAAAAACCCTATCCAACTTGGTTTTAATAAAAACCGGTTTGGTTTTAATGAAAAACCCTTGCCAATGGAATCTCTCTGGATTCTCTTAAAAATATTCTCTTGGAATCTTCCACCTTTGAAGCCAACACATCCTCTTAACATTAATGCCATTTCCTTTTGACATCAATGACAACTCATAGACAAGAAGCTAGGATCTCAAACCCAAAATTGCCAACAATCTCCCCCTTTGTCATTGATGGCAAACCATGCTTCTCAACAACACGGAAACTCAACATAAACAGCTCCCCCTGTCTTGAGGCTCTCCCCCTTACTCAAATCTCTCCCCCTTTGTCATCAATGGCAAAGGGTCACCTTTGGGGCTCGGGACTAAGAATGAGCCTCTTAGCTTAGTCCCTCCCCCACCTCCTGATGAGGTGATTAATTCTTGGGTGGGAGTAAAACTCCCATTAGGCACTGATCATCATCAGCGTCTATAACTTCCTTGTCGGGCCTTCTCTTGAACTCTTTGTCCATATTCCTATTCCTATCATTGTTCTTGTTCTTGTTCTCATCCCTGTTCTTGTCCATGCCTTGATCCTTGGACCTGATCATGCCACTGTTCCTGTTCCTGTATTCTGGAATTTCAGCTCTACACTTGTCTGATTATGTGACCTTCATTGTTGCACTTGAAACACTTGACGATGTTGTTTCTCCGAGGTAAACCTGATCTTTGAATCCACCAGTTCGACCAAACCTATTCTGACCAAACTCATTTCGCCAAACCTATTCTGACCAAACCTGTTACGACCAAACCTATTCTGGCCAAACCTGTTACGACCAAACCTGTTCCTGTTATTTGCCTTGCAATAAACTGCCTTGTGCCCAAACTATTGACAAGAGTAGCAATACCCTTGAAAGTAACTAGCACTTCTAAAACTGTCATTTACCTCCTTCACTTGAGCCATGCAATGTGAAGCCATGTGACCAAACCTGTGACAAGCAAAACATCTGCCTTGAAACTTTCCTTTAATTGACCTCTTAGGTTCTGAAAACTTCTTCTTCTCATTCTGAATTCTGTTTTCTATTTATGTGCATCTATCATTCAAGGACTCCTTTTCTGAAATACTTTCCTCATCAGAACTCTCTTCCTTTTGGAGTCTCTTACTAGACTCTCCAACTTGTTCCTTGTGTGGCTTAACAAAACCAAGGCCTATTTTATCTGTTGTCTTTCTTTGACCTTTGATGAGTGACTTAACCTTTTTGGAGCTATCTTGAAACCTGTAAAGCTTATCCTTGTACTCTTTAGTTTCCTCTTTCAAAGAAGCCATTTTCTGTTCTAACTCACTATACTCAAGAACCTTAGACTCTAACTCATCCTTGAGTTCTTGTGTCTTAGCCATAGAGAAGTCAAGACTTTCTATAAGATCATCTCTCTCCATACAACATTCATCTAACTTATCCTTGAGTCTAGCATTCTTCTTTCTTTCCTTTTTCAAAGCACTAAGAGCACTAATAAGTTCACCTTCAAGATCTACTTCACCTTCCTCTATATCTTCCTCTATTTGTTTGCTTTTTGAATCATCAAAGCCTTTTTCAGATTTCTTATCACTAGAGGTGCTACCCTTTTCAAAAACCATACATGCATCTTCCTTATAGTTTTCTGAAGCATCCTCATACATACTAGAAACCAAATCATTATTTGTGCAATCATCCTCAAGGTGACCAAAATTTCCACATCTAAGACATTTCATGATAATGAATCTATGTTTCGGTTCTTCCTCTTTTTCTGATATGAACAACATCTCATTTTCATTATCACTTGAAGAACTTTCACTATCACTACTAGAACACTTACTTGCTTTGTCTAGGTAGAAACTCTTCTTGTGCTTGTGAGAATACCTCTTTCCTTGATTGTTGTGCTCATCTTTGTTTTTCCTGTGATGCTTGTGCTTTTCAGAATCCTTGCTCTTAGAATCCTGTTTATCTTCATCACTTTCATTCTTGGGAAAAGTACAGTCAGTAGCATAATGACCAAACTTTCCACAATTGAAACATCTTATATTTTTCATACTTTTGTGCTTTCTAGAGAACTTGCCTTTCTTGTTGTAATATGCCTCTTCATCACTAGAAGACTCATCACTATCTTGAAGTTGTTTACCCTTGGAATTCTTGGTAGCCTTGAAATCTGCCTCTTTCTTGACATCAACCTTCACTTGAGTTCTCAACTCAAATGCTGCAAGTATACTATGGAGCTCATCCTTTTTCAACTTATCCAAATCTTTAGCTTCCTCAATAGCAAAAATATTTTCACTAAATCTATTAGGAAGAGATCTTAAAATCTTATCACAAACATCATTTTCAGCAAGCTCAAGACCTAAGTCTTTCATGGAGTTAACAACCTCATCCATACGAAGCATGTAGTCACTAATATTTTCATCATCATTCATCTTGAGTTGTTCAAACATACCTTTGAAGTGTCTCAACTTGGCCTTTCTGACATTTGTATCACCTGTATGAACCACCTTCAACTGTTTCCACATTTCACTAGTCTGTCTTGCAGTGAATCACTTTGGTGAGATCTGCTTTCTGTAAGCCTTTCAGGATTGCATTCATTGCTTTTGAATTTCTGTGATGTAGGAGCCTTTCTTCTTTAGTATTAGGACCATGTTTAGGAATAGTGTACTCATCTTCAATCACTTCCCAAACCTCATTCCCAAGTGCCATTAGATGAACCTTCATCCTTGCACTCCAAAGACCAAAATCTGACCCATCAAGAATAGGTGTTGCATTGCCACTTGAATGATCCATTGTGTTCTTTACTAGCTTTTCCTTCAAGTTGTTAAACTTTTTGAAGGCACCTGCTCTGATACCAATTGAAGAACACAAGCTTATACTGAGAGGGGGGTGAAAAGTATAAGACCTCTTTTTACTTTTTCCTTTATACTTCAAAATAGTAAAGCAATATACCCAAAGCAATATCAAAGCAATGCACAATATCATCCACAAAGTGACACCAATTTTAACGTGGTTCACCCAGAATGGCTGGGCTACGTCCACAAAACTTTTCTCTAAAAGTTATCTCAAAGTTCTTTGGGAATCCTTCCCAATTACAATGTTTATGAGCCTCGGCCCAAAGGAGATACCTTCCCCCAATCAGAATTTATGAGCCTCTGCTCAAAGGAGATACCTTCCCCCAATCAGAATTTATGAGCCTCTGCTCAAAGGAGATACCTTCCCCTCTACTCTGGAAATGATCCCTCGGAAGATCAACTGCCTCTACCTCTTGCCAGCACGTGGAACTCCTTTCCATCGAAGACCTCCTATCCTCAATGCTTAGCCTAAGAGACCTCTGCCTTCTATGATCACGTCCACAGTAGCTCAACAACTCTGTACCAAACATAGTCAGTCGGTCTAGTACAAGTCTTCCTCTATCTGTCAGATCTGTCCAACTCTTGAACAAATCAATCCTCTGCATACAAGCCTTCTCAAAGACTTGCCAAATCTGTCCTCAGGTTCTTCTCATAGAACCAATGCACCTCTGTCCTCAAGTTCTCTGATAGAACTATCAAACTCAGCTCACAAGTCCTCTGCTAGGACCTATCCAAATCTGCTCACAAGTCCCCATCGAAACCTGTCCAAAATTGCTCACAAGTCCCCGAAACCTGTCCAAAATTGCTCACAAGTCCCCACCGGAACCTGTCCAAAAATTGCTCACAAGTCCCCACTGGAACCTGTCCAAAAACTCAGCAAGCTCACCAAGAAAAACTTTCTTAGTAGGAAATCACAAAGTGAATTGTTAGAGACCCAATGTGATTTGTCAAACTCATAGAAGCATAAAGAGAATTGTTAGAGACTCAATATGTTCTATACTCAAATCCCAATCTCAAAACTCAACTCAAATCAACTCAGCTCAATCTCAATCTCAAATCTGAAAACTCAACTCAATATCTGAAATGGATAGGATAGAATGTTTTCTTTCAAGAACATGAAACCCCAACAATTGCCAACTATGCAAAGAATCACATAACAATGATACTCATGTTCTTTTCACCATCAATTAGGGTTTCAACAACAATGCTCATCAAACAAGGTTTAGTCAACCAACACCATTCAACTCAACATCAACCTTGAAGCATTCAACCAATCATCACAAGAAAAGGAAACAAGTAGAAATCCTTTTCCCTCCAAAGATATTTGAACAAAACAGCCACCAACACAATATCACCAAATGCAAAGAATAACTTGCTCAAATCAACTCAATGGAGTAAGCCCAATATCATGAATCAAGTAAAGCAATAACTTGATCAAACAACCTCTATGGAAGCAACTCAACCATCAAACTCAAAACAGCCAACCAAGGGTTCCACCAACTCAATGCAAGTAGCTAGACTCACAAATATAAACCCTAGTGCACAAAGCTTCCACTATCTCAAACCAAAAATTATGCATTCACCAAAAACTCTCCTTAAGGATAACAATGCATAAGTAGTCTTCAACAAACCAGAAAATAGGATTTACACCTAGCCAAAGGATACCTAGTAGAATACCTTTTCACTCCAACCTTATTTCAGAAAACATACACCAATCATACTCATAAGAAGAATGTGCCCATACCTTATTGGAGTAGAAGATAATTGAACCTTCAAGCTGTCACCACACACAACTCTCAAACTTCCAACCAAGTTAGGGTTAGAATAAAAAGAAATGAGCAATAATATAAACTTCCTTTATTACACCTTTTAGCTCCACTTCTTTAAACACAACCACCATAACATGCCAATAAATCAACAATCACAGACTCACACCTTATACCTCCATTTTTAATTTTAGCATAGCAAAGAATAATCTTAAAAATACATCCAAAGAAATATGCCCTTATTTCTCCTAAGCTTTTATTCAATGCTAATCACAAAAGCCAAAACTCATAAAATTTAATCACACCTTATAAATCGCTGTCCAAGAAACTCTGAATTTCGTGGCATAAAGACGTTTTAATAAAAACGTGTGTTACTCTAGCAAAGCACCCCCGCGAGACTCGAAACGGTGACCTCCGCCAATGCAGCGCCCAACAGCAGCCTTCGCTGCCACTAGCCCACGCGGGCTACGAAGTTCACAAGTGAACTTCCCTCCACTTCACCCTCGAAAAAAACTCCCGAAGACTTTTCAACCGCACGTGCTTCTAAGTCTTCCTTCGATCGCAGCGAATACAGAGCACAAACACCACAAATTGCATTTGGGGAATTTCGAATTAATTAGCCTTCCAACCTTAGGAGTTGGAGAATAAATAGTCTCTTCGAAGACACCTTGACGTCGGCGAAAATAAAGACCATTTCAAAATTAATCAAAAGTCTTTTCAAAAAGGGTTTTAAATAATAATTAAATAAATAATAAAGAGAACCTCCATTGGTTTTAATAAAAACCATTTAACTTGGTTTTAATAAAAACCCTATCCAACTTGGTTTTAATAAAAACCGGTTTGGTTTTAATGAAAAACCCTTGCCAATGGAATCTCTCCGGATTCTCTTAAAAATATTCTCTTGGAATCTTCCACCTTTGAAGCCAACACATCCTCTTAACATTAATGCCATTTCCTTTTGACATCAATGACAACTCATAGACAAGAAGCTAGGATCTCAAACCCAAAATTGCCAACACACTATGGTTGGCTGAGATCACCTTGGACACACGAATCACATGCTAGAGGCTCTTATTGGTCTTACAATGGGTTGAAAATAAATTTTCAAGCATTTCAATTAAAATTACTAAGGTATCACGCTTGGACATAGAAATTATCTTAGTATCATTCAAAGGTTGATCAATTTTTGGTTCTTTACTTTCAGTCATGGTGGAGAAATTTTTGAAAGGTTCCTTGTTTCTTGAACTCTTCCTTTTTTAAGACAAGGTTTTGGGTAAGTATTGTCAATTTCTAGAACTACGATTAGCCACCAATTTATCAATAGGGGTCTTATCCTCTTTTTCAAGTTCATGACAGTGTCATTGGAAGATGCTTTGAGGGTAGATTTATGCAACATGTATTTGTACATGATCATGAAAAGAGCTTGGTGCTTGATATGAGGAGTAGTAACCTTTTTGACTCCCTCTATTGAGATATCTATAGACATCCTAAAGTATTCAATCACATTAATTTATTCAACATACCTAATATTATTTATGAACATAAAATTAAAACTTGTCAGTGGCTCATAAACCTTATCCACTGTATAGTATTACATAACAAGAATCATAGTCATTATTGTCTTATTGCTAAACATAAAAGTAACCTAGGAAAATGAGATCTTAGGGTGAACCTGGAAAGTGAACTAAGTTATTGAGACCTCTTAGGGTGAACATAAAAAGGACCAAGAGGATAGAGACCTCCTTAGGGTGATTGTAACTAAGTAGAATTATTGATTGTATCGAACATAATATAACTCATCACGAAGATGAGATGGATAGCTTAACTCGAAATACACATAGCATACCTAAACATATAAACTTATGTATGGTATGATAATGAGCATATACTTTGACTATATTGAAGTTGATAAGTTTATCTCATCAAGAATGATGATATGGATAAGCTTATTTGTGATAACACATGGTGTGCCTAAACATATAGACTTGTGTAGGGTATTGAATGTGATGTAACACTTTGGGTAGGTTGGGAAAATTAGTAAACTTAAAAAAAATAGATAAACCAAATGTTTGTTAGGGGTTTATGAATCCCTTTCCATAGAAAAAAATATATTTTATTTTCTCGTATTTTCTTGTAGCTAGTTTTTATGGTCATTACATCTAGTATCAGATCTCTAGGTACGAGGGTATAGATCTTCTTAATGTGTTTTAGGGATTTGGATACCTTTCTATGTAGACTTGCTTAATTTTTAAACTAATGTTAGGAAGAATTAGAATCCCTTGCTTGCTATAATATAATGGGGATTAACCCCAATAGTGATTAGAATGTTCTGATACCTTACTTTTAATAAGTGTGGACTTTGGCATTGAAATTACATCATAACCTTGGAGCACTACCCTAATTATATTATTGATGTTTTTATCAAGATAACTCTATATTATGATTGGTGTTAGTAGTTCAGTTCAAAGGTGGAACTGTAATCTAACCTTCTCTTATTGGCTATCATCAGTATAAATGGAACCTAAGACTAGAAAATAAAGTTCTACACCTTCAACTACATCGACTTAATAGAGTAATGTCGGAAAAGAGATTTAGGATGAGGATACCAAAAATTCCAACACAAAAGTAGAAAACCTCATTTCTATGGTTGCTACCATGTAGGATCAGATGAAACAAATGTTGGAAACCATTGTGAATTAGAATTTGGAAGCTATAGGTTTAGATATTAGCCAAGTCTATGGAGTAACTATAGAACAATTGGAAGCCAAAGTTTTTTGGGAAAACAACTAGTTAAGGATCTGAAGAATATTTACATCTCTAATTTTTGTGGATAAGGATATGTGGATGTATCAGAAGCTTGGTTAATGGAATTAGAAGTTTATTTTATAGTGAAGGACTATTCCCCAAGAACACAAATAGTTTGGGCCACAATAAACATATAAGGGGTTGCTTTAGACTAGTGGTAAACTTACTACTAGAAGAATAAGATTGAACCTGTCGATCTTATATAGAAATATTTTATTGCAATCTTCAAAATAGGTTCCTCACAGAATATTTTTATGCATTAAAGTTTGAGGAGTTTGCTAACCTTCAACAAGGAACCAAAATTGTGGATATATATTACAAAAAACTGGTACGATTACTAAAGTATGTACCCACTTATGATGAGAATATGATGGTTCACAAGTTCATTCTTAGACTAAAATCAATATTTAAACATTATGTAAACATACATGCAACCAAGTCACTGCCAAATGTGTATGACCTGGAAAAGAAGGTAGAGTCTCACCTACAATTTAATTATTCTATCATATTTGAGCAAGATCAATAAGAATTTAGGAAAAATAATAGTCAAGGATTCTTGAAATGGGAAGAGGAAAAATATCAAAATATCAAGAACCAACCAAAATTCAAGAAGAGAAATTATGGGAAATAGAGAAGTTTCAAGAACTTCCAAAAGAAAGACAACAACAATTCCAACAATGCGAAACTTTAACCTTAGAAACCATAAAATTCAATACCAACAAGTAAGGTAGGGGAATAGAAACCTGAAAAGTAGCAAGGACCCAAGGATGGGTGTTATAATTTTAGAGACCCTCACTATGCTATTTAGTATTCATATCAACCAGGGTTGGATACATCTAGTGTTAAGGGAAAGGAACCCATGCACTGGATTTATGCTGCAATCAGGAATCAAAATTTGGAAGAGCAATCCACCCCAATGCTTATAAAAAATAATATTTTAAATAAAAAAGTAAATATTTTAATTTATAGTGGGGCCACAAATAGTTTTATTTCTTTTAGTTAAGCAATGGATATGCTGAAAATGCCATGATATTTGGCCCAAGGATGGAAGTTCGAGTATGGTTATTGGTAAACCTAGTCAATAAACCAATATTTTCCAAAGTTAAATATTACTCTAACTAGTGGTACCACTTAAGTTTGTTTTTATGTTTCTCCACTTCATGCTTTTTATGTGATCCTAGGGATGGATTGGTTATAGGTCCATAAAGCCTTGATCAATTTCCAAGATAGATGGATCAAGTATTCAAAAAAAGGTAAGAAAAGACTAAGAATTCATAGCAAGTAAGGGTCATTGAAACCCCAGATGTTGTTAGCTATGTATCTAAAGAAATACCTCAATAAGGGAGGTATATTCTATATCATGAAACACAATGAAGTTGTATAAGATCAAAAGAGAGAAGTGTTGGAGAAAAACCTAATTTTGCAAGACTTTAAGGATGTGTTTCTCTAGGATTTTTTTGGAATTTCCCCTATGCGATAATTTGATTTTACCATTGAACTTATGCTAGGAGTGGAACATATCCATAGATATCCATATAGGATAAATCCTATTGATATATAAGAATTAAATATGCAACTACAAGATCTTTTAGAAAAGGGATCGAAAAAACCAAGTGTCACCATGGGGTGCACTAGTGTTGTGTATTAATTACTAGATGCTTAATAATGTTATAATAAATAACTGATACCCTTTACCTAGAATCGAATAATTGTTCAACCAACTAATGCATGCCACAATATTCACAAATATTGATCCAAAATCAAGGTATAATCAATTAAGAATACATGATGAGGACACTCACAAAACAACATTAAAAGCTAGGTATAGGCATTATTAGTTTACAGTCCTACCCTTTGGACTGTCTAATGCCCCAGGTGCATTTATTAATCTATTGAACAATGTATTAAGGAGGTATCTAGATCATTTTATCCTTGTATTTTTAGATGATATATTAATATACTCTCGATGAAGAACACAAGATTATACTGAGACAAGGGTGAATAGTATAAGATAATTTTTTTTTTTTTCTTTCCAAAATAGTATTATCCAATATTATAAATTTTAATAATGAAATAATGCATAGATCATCACACACATAAGAGACATATACTAAAATCGGTTCACCCAATGTGGGAAACATTCATAGAGAAAATATTTCTTATAAATTTTCTCAACAAATCTCTTGGGAACCAATTCCCTATTACAATGTTTATGGGAACCAACCTAAAGGAGACACCAATACCCTATGCTCAAGTTTGTGGACCTCTATCCACAAGAGACACCAATCCTCTTTTCTCTAGTTCATGGACATCTATCCACAGGAGACACCAATCCCCTTTGATTTGGTTTGCTCCAATACCTACTCTCAACTCAACTCAAATCTGCTCACAACACCTACTCAAATATGCTCATAACACCTACTCAAATCTGCTCATAACACCTCAAATCTACTCATAACACCTACTCAAATCTACTCATAACACCTGCTCAAATCTGCTCATAACACCTCTAAAGACTACTTTGATGATTGATGTACCTTTAAAACTTGTCTAAAAAATAATTTCCCTTTCTTATGCCACATCAAAAACTGGTTAGTAAATTTCTCTTTTAAATCATCGACATTAAAAAATTTCTCAAAAGATGTGCATAACAAGGCTTGAAAATTATGTCTTATAACTCCTTTTTAGTCTCCCAAAATAAATATTTTAGTAGTGACTAAAACCTTAAATTCCCTTCTTCTACCATTCAAAAATACATTTAAAACTCAAACCATAATCACACCTTATAACTCCTACTTTCACAATATACAAAAGACAATTTCAATTTATCTCAATATGCCTTATGACACCCTCACATCATATGCAAAAGACAAACTTCCATTTATACCAATACACCTAATACAATGTGGAAAAGAAAAACTTCAATTTATCGCAATACATCTAATACAACATGTAATTGATAGTCTTAAATTTATTCGAATACACCTAACACAATGTGTGAATGACAATATTCAATTTATCCTCATACACCTTACGTCTCCCACTAACTCAAAATAGAATATACAAAATAATTATTAATGTTGCACCTTATGACTCCGGCTCTAATAAAAATAAATCATTATTGCCCTTACCTCAAAATCTAGCTCACTCAAAAATATTGTGGAGGAGATTCAATCTCCACACCTTGCCAAATGTAGTGCTCTCCCAAAGAACTCCAACCAGCTAGGCTAGCCTAGTGTGTGAGAGCTAAGTCACACGAACACGTATTTATCCAATTTCAACTTTTATCAAGACATCAAACGTGATCCTGTCCTCTTTCTTTGCTAGAACTTACACACTGTAATTTTCACGATTTGCACACCAAAACCTTAGCCTGCCTTTGCCTTGATCACATTGAAATATTAATAATTTGCACACAAAAAACCTTAGCTTGCATCTATTGTGATCATGCTAGAATATTAATGAATTGCACACCAAAAACCTTATCCTTCCCCTACCTTGATTTCATTGATGTATTAACGATTTGCACACCATAAACCTTAGCCTTCCTCTGCCTTGATGTCACTGACATTTTTCCTCTTCTTATCTTGCTTGATATTTGCTGAAATATTAGTGATTTTTCTCTTCTTCTCCTGCTTGACATTCACTGAAATAATATATGATATTTATGCAAACTTAAGGTGAAATATTATCATATTTATATATGCCTCATAGTGCTTCAATTTATCAATGACTTCAGCTAAAATATTTACTTCCAATAACATTTTGACACCTTTTATTTTTGAAACCCTTTTTATTATAATATTAAACTTTAAATATTATAATATCACCTTTAAACCTTTGTCCTTTGAAATGATAAATCTTTTTGTCTTTCCTTTGTCCCTTTGAAATAATAAATATTTTTGTCTTTAAACCTTTATCCCTTTGAAATAATAAATCTGCTCTTGTTCAAATTTTTGTCCACTTATTTGTAATATTTCAATATTATATTCCTTTTACTTTGCATTGCAATAAACCTTGCCTAGGAATATTTCCTCATTGGGTACCATGCATCCTTTGACATAAATGGTAACTCATTATAATCACCTTTGACATCAATGACAATTCATTATTCTCAATATTTCCAAAAATATCCCCCTTTGTCATTAATGGAAACCCTATAAAAGTTTCCTTTGACTACAACTGGATTCCCAATCTGCTCCCCTTGACAAGTTGCTCCCCCTTATTGAATTCTCTCCCCCTTTGACATCAATGGCAAAGGGATATTTTTGGGGCTAAAAATAAAACACTTAGCTCAACTCCCTCACCACCTCATTTTCATTAGGTGATTGATTATGATATGGGAGTGAAGTTACTCCCAAATTTCCTTTGAGATACTCAAAAGTTTCCTTTGGAAGTGGCTTGGTAAAAATGTCAGCAATATATTCCTTTGTAGCAATGCAAATGCATTCCAATTTGACTTGCTGGCAAATTAATTTCTCTATCAAAAAATGACATTTTATTGAAATGTGCTTAGTCCTTGAATGCATCACTAGATTGTTTGATATATTAATGGCACTTGTATTATCACACAGTATGGGGATAGGATGATCATGCTCTATTTTGAAATTACTTAATGTCTCCTTCATCCATAAAACCTGTGTATAACAAGCAATTACTGTAATGTACTCTACTTCTATAGTGGATAAGGATATTGATGCTTGTTTCTTGCTTAGCCAAGAGACTAAACAATCTCCAAGAAAGAATGCTCCTCCACTTGTGCTTTTTCTATCCTAAACACTTCCTGCCAAATATGCATCTATATATGCTATGAGAGTGAACTTATTACATATGGGGTACCACAACACAAAACCCATAGTACATTTTAAATGTTTAAATATTCTCTTAACTTCCTATACATGTGTTTCTTTTGGTGTAGCTTGAAACCTTACCACCACTCCAATTGCTTGCATTATATTAGTTCTTGTAGCTATGACATATAATAAACTTCCAATCATGGATCAATACAATATCTTATTTGCTTTAGGAGACTCATCGTATTTACTTCAATTGCATCTTGTAACCATGGGGGTACTCATAGGATTGCAATGCTCCATATTTAACGTTTTCAATATTTCTTTCACATAATTGGTCTGAGAGAGAAATATAGCTTTGTCTGATTGGGAAATTTGCAACCCAAGAAAGAAAGATAAATCACCAAGAATAGACATATCAAATTCAATTTGTATACACTACAAATTTTTGACACATCTTGTCATTACTACCTCCAAAAATTATATCATCCACATATACCACTACAATCAACAAGTTATTTCCTTCATTTTCTATTTATAGATTTCTATAAGCTATACATTTTCTGAAACCTTGTTCTTGAAGATACTTATCCAATGTTGAGTACCAAGCCCTAAGGGTTTGCTTTAGTCCATAAATATATTTCATTAATTTGCATACATAGTCCAAATTATCTGTTAGGCTAAAACTCTCTGGTTGCTCTATGTAGATCTCTTCCTCTAAGTAACCATTGAGAAAAGATGATTTTACATCCATTTTATACACCTTGAAGTTTTTGAAGCTTGAGAAAACTAGGAATATTCTTATGGCTTCAAGATGGCAACGAGAGCAAATTTTTCTTCAAATTCAATCCCCTCAACTTGTGCATAGCCTTTGCACATAAGTCTTGCTTTTTTTCTGACAACCTGACCATATTGATTCAACTTATTTTTGTAGACACGTTTTGTACCAATTACATTCTTGTCTTTTGGATGTGGGACAATTTCTTAAGTTTCACTCTTTTCTATTTGGTCTAACTCTTCTTCCATTGCTTTAATATAGTATTTATCTTCTCTTACTTCATTGAAATCCTTGGGATGAACTTTGAATAGCAAAGAAAAATTTATATGTTCACCTATTCCTATTATATTCATCCTTGTTTTTATCTCATCTATATTACCAATAATCAATTCTCTCATATTATTATTTTTCACATACCTATATGGTGTCTTTGGTGCTTCCCTCTATGTTTCATCTTCTTCAGTTTCTTCACCTTATTCTTTGCAACTTTCTCCTTATTGACACACAATTTCTTGAGCTGGTTCTCTTAGATCTATTTATTCATGAACTCTTACATTTTTACTTTCCACAATTTTATGTGATATTTTATTGTAGCATCTATAGGTGTTGCTCTTAGTGGAATAACCAAGGAAAATACCCTCTTCACACCTGGAGTCAAAATTGCCAAGATTTTTCTCTTCGTGTCTAATGTATTATTTGCTTCCAAAAAATTTGAAGTACTTCATTGTAGTTGGTCTTCCCTTCCAAATATTATATGGGTTTTTATGGTGATTTACTCTTATTTGAGATCTATTAATAATGTAAATAGCTATATGAATTACCTCTTTCCAAAACACATCAAAAATATTAGACTCATTTAACATAACTTTGGCCATATCCTGAATAGTTATATTTTTTCTTTCAACTACTCCATTTTTTTGTGGAGTTCTTATTGTTGAGTATTATCTTTTGATTCTATGTTGTTCACATAATTCTAAAATTTCATCTGAAGTGAATTCTCCTCCTCTATATGATCTTAGACACTTGATATTTTTGTCTATTTCATTTTCTACTAGTTGCTTGAATACCTTGAACTTTTCAAATGCTTCTGATTTTTCTTTTAAGAATGTTACCTAAGTCATTCTAGAGAAATCATAAATAAATAACATGATATAACTCTCACCTTGTAAAATATTTTTCCTTGTAGTCCCACGTAGATCAATGTGAACTAGCTCCAAGGTTTTGGATGAAGAAAACTCCTTTGATTTGAAACTTGATCTTATTTTCTTACCATGTTGGCATTGTGCACAAATCATGCTTGGGGGTTTTTCTATTTTGGAAAAATATCTAACTACCTATTTGTTGCTTATTTTTACTATGTTGTCAAATTTCATGTGACCAATTATTCTATGCCATAACCAACTCTCATCCTCTTTTGATAAAAAGGATTTTCTCCCTTAATTTCACTTAACATGTAGAGATTGTTGGTAGTTCTACTAGCGTCTGAAATAAGATTTTATATCTTTGATTTTCTGATCTCACATCCATTTGGATGAAATGTGAGTATGTGACCTTCATCACATAGTTGAATTACGCTTAGTAGATTGTGCTTCAATTCTTGAACATATAACATATTTTTTGTCCTATATTTTCCATTATCCAAACTCAAGGTACCTTTTCCAATAATTTTGGCAGAAGCATTATCACCAAATTTTATTGTTCCTCCATTTAATTTCATGAGAGAAAGAAATTTACTTTTGTCACCTATGATATGGCTTGAACAACCACTATCAATGTACCATTGATTTCCTTCATTTTGCACATGAAGAGTTGTTTGTACCAACATGTAATTTTCTTTTTCTTGTTCCTTTTTCTTTTTCTAGACTTTTGAGGACATCTTCTTCTTAATTTTTTGACCTTCCTCTGTCTTGCTTGATTTAGAAATTTTGGGAAATACATTTTTACACCATCTAGCTTTGTGCCCAAAATTATTACATTTGTAACACATGACATTGTTATTCATGAAAGGTGCAAAAGAATTGTAATTTCTATTGATGATTCCAACATTATTTTTCACATAGACCATGCAATGTACAACTTTATCACCATATTTGTTACATGAAAAACAATAACTATGGAAGAAAATTTTAAACCTATTTGATTGCATTGAATGATATGGTCGCATGGTTCTTTAATTTATGATCCTGTGATTGACTTTTGTCCATGATGATTCTCTATATTCTTCCTCATTCAATACATTCGCATAAGTCATGGTCTCCTTTTTACTAAATTTCTTTGATGTCTTTGTTCCTTTTGAGCTTGACTCCTCTTTCTATTTCTCTAACCTTGTATTGGCTTTTCTACTTCATTTCTTATAAGTACAACTTCATGTTCCAAATTTTCACATTTTAATTTGTTTGTCTTTAAATTTTCAACCATAACTTCTTCAATTATTTTTGTCTCTTCAACCTTCACTTTTAAGTTTATGATATCTTGTAGAAGCTTTGTCTTTTTTCTTCAACCTCTTGAACTTGAGCCTTTAATCCTAAATTCTTCTATCTAACCCTTTTCAATTTTCCAAGAGCAGCAATAAGTTCTTTTTCCATATCAAATGTGGCTTCCTCTTTCGTTTCTAAATATTTCTTATTTATTTCAACCATAGGAGTATATTCTATCTCTTCAGTGGCCATGTGTGTTCTTGTAATATCTTCCTTCAAGATGCTAGGCTTTCACAAAGAAACCCGCTCTGATACCAATTTAATAAAATAAGCTTATACTAAGAGGGGGGGTGAACAATATAATATAAAAAAATTTACTTTTCTTTCCAAATTAGTATTATCCAATATTATCAATTGCAATAATGAAAAAATGCACATATCATCACACATATAAGAGACACAAATTTAACATGGTTCACCCAATGTGGGCTATGTCCACAGAGAAAATATTTCTTATGAATTTTTCCAATAAAACATTTTTTGGAACCAATTCCCTATTAAAATATTTATGCGCACCAACCCAAAGGAGACACCAATCCCTTATGCTCAAGTTCATGGACCTCTATCCACAAGAGACACCAATTATCTTTGTTTTATTTCATGGACCTCTATCCATAGGAGACACCTATTGCGAGCCAAACAAGGTGAATGGTTTCCTATTTTTGTCACATGCCCGTGCATTTAATTATCAACCTAGGGAGCTTCGTAAACTTGTGAAGAGTCGAAATTAGGTTACTACAATACCACTGGAGATGAATCTCCTAATCCTACGTTTGGGGGGTGTTCTTGAGATGGTTGTCAACCATTCCCGCACTCCTCAATAAGTTATGTATGAAGAACAGAAATAAATCTATAAAAATAAATCATGTATACATTCCTAGAAATAAACCTACTGCAAATACTGGAACTAGTAAATTAATGAACGTTCTATGAAAGCAATAAACTGATAAATAAATAGGAAAGAAATAGGGAAGAAATAATGTCTTGGAGTGGGCCCAGGCTCCAGCAGATTCCTCCTGATCGAACACGTGCTTAGAACTTCTGGAACTGGAATATATTTATCAATGTTTTGCAATCTATCTTTTGTAATTCAAAATGGATCTTTATTAATTATTTCTATATATCTATCAGAACAATCTGCGTGTGTTTATATAACACACCCGCAGAACTTCTGTTACAAAAGTGGTTACAACAGTCGATTATTCCTAGACTAAATTAGAATAGTATGGCGAATGCAATCGACGTTTGGCATTCTGTTCTAAATGCGACGTGTTTGTTTCGGTTCATTCTTTGCCTGGAATCGATAATACATTTGGATACGTTGGTGCTATCTTCAATTTAGCTCTACATGATGCAGATCTGGAACTACACCAGCTGCTGTCGTCCACGTCATTCAACTCTGGTCAACGGGCAAAGAATCAGTGGCACCTTCTGGTTGTAGGGAGGTGCTTACCCTCTATTAGCACCTTCTGGTTGTGGAGAGGCGCTTGCCTTTGGTTGGCACCTTTCGGTTGCAGGGAGGCGCTTGTCTTTGGTTGGTGCCTTTCGGTTGCAGGGAGGCGCTTGCATTCAGACGGTGCCTTTTGACTGCAGGGAGGTGCCTATGTTCAATTGGCACCTTTTGACTGTAGGGAGGCACTTGTATTCAATCGATGCCTTTCGACTATAGGGAGGTGCCTGTGTTCAATCGATGCCTTCCGATTGCAAGGAGGCACTTGTATTCACTTGGTGCCTTTCGACTGCAGGGAGGTGCTTGTTCCCTTGGTTCCTTCTGGTTGCAGGGAGGTGCCTATGTTCTCTACATTTACTCCCAATGAAATAAAGTGCTAGGTCCATAAAAAGGACCTCGAATGTTCCAATTCTAACTAAATCAACTACAATTCCACAAAACATACTAAAAGCACACAAATTAGATAACATGCATAATTATATCAAATATCTATATAATTATTCATAAAAGTATGCAATCCTTATTATACAACCGCATATTGATCCAAGAAATATGTACAAAATATGAGCATTTCTGGTGCTCATCATCCCCCCACGCCTAACATATGCCACACCCTCGTGGCATCCAAATTGCAGGTAGCCCTCGGATATTTCATCATCGCCATCTCTTAGATGATTCGGCTGCCCCTACGGCCCGAGTCTATATTTTTGTGCTGGCATGTGAAGGTGTGGTTTGCCTCTGCCTATGGGAAACTGCGACTGTTAATTGTCCCCTTCTTGTTCTGGCTGCTACTGGTGGTGGTATAGCTAGCGTTGTTCCTACCGATTGAAATGCAACTTTGACAGCTTGCCAAAGGTCGATGTTTGGAGGTTTGGCCTCTTCGAGAGGGATATCTGAGTTATCCCCTCTGGAAGGTACTACTTGGGCCTTGTATAATCCGGCCACTTCAGGGGTAAGCCCTGCATTCTCCTTTGCAATTGCAGTGGTCTCTAATTGTGGGCCATATACTCCCCATAATTCCAAGTACCTCCTCATCATGGAAGGCCACCCTCGGGATGAACCATAGATGTCCCAAAATTGGTTGTCTTCTGCCAGATTGACATAGATGCCAGAATCTCCTTTTATCCTCGAGGATGCCTTCCTGGCCGCCTTGGCTGCTTTCATTTATTTGCGTAGCTGCTCAAAATATTTTTGCCTTTCGATGAATGGCTGCATATCCCATTCGTCCTCCTTTGACTCGACGAAGGTCACTTTCGCCTTCTATCAAGCCATCCTAGGCATCTTTGCCTTGGCCTCTACAGAAAATGTGGTAGCTCGAATAGGGGTCTCTTCTTTCTCCTTTGGGGACTTCTATTCACTCCAAAGGATCAGCTGTGCTGCTATCTTTGGGGGTGATTCTTCATCCTCCTATCTTCCTAGTGTCGACCCCTTAGGCTCTTCTCCTTCTTTAGGCTTGGGGAGGTCCTCCGTATCCTTTGGTCTTATCTGCTACTGGAGGCCTTCGTCCTGCTCTGTGTCACCCAGGACAATGATAGAGGGCATCGTAGGACTTCTTTCATTGTCACCCTTGAAAATAGAGGAATCCTCCCCTACCTCCGGGATACTCTGTCGGGCGTCTGATCGAATCTCCCCTGAAGAGAATACACATTTGGCGGATGTGGGAGAGTTCGTCGGCACTGCTTTTGCCCAATCTGTCTACGTGGATGCCTCCTATCTTGTTGTTCTTCTGTCTTGAAGTATTTGATTTTCCTCCTGCAGCTGCCGGACCAGCTGCTCGAGTTGAGAGATTCGTCTATCCTTTTCCTCCAATTCCTTTTGATTTAGGTTTTGGCAATCTTCCAGAATTTGCTATGCCATCCAGAAATCAGTTTGCCAGCTGAGCACCTCCTCCAAGGCCGCATTGATCTGGTCGTTGCTCCCAAAAGTTCCCTCATTCTATGGGCTCTAGTTCATTAATTCTCGAAGGTTTTGGGTGGTGACGTCTATCTCTGTGTCACTCTGTTCTTCCTCTATCGAGAGGAATCATCGTAGATGTTTCCTCTTGGGAACTGGTTTGTACTCACCACCAGTGAGTGGCGCTCCTTCCTCCTCATACTCGAGCACTAGGGAATGTCCTCTATCCTCTATGTCTCCGGGCACCGGTGACTGCTCTACCCCTCCTAGAAAATAGAGCAACGCCAATTGCCCAATGTTTGTTATTTCCTCTGTAGGGGATGCTTCATCTTGCCCTAATTTTGCAACCGCATTGTGTTGCCCTATTTGGTCGCCATCTCTCTCTGCATTGCGGTTTTGTCCTTGTGCTTTTGCAAGGTAGATCAATGTCAATATCAGCCCGTGGTGGGCTATGACGAACGGTGCCCCTTTCTGGTACCGAGCTGCTTCATCTTTCAAAGCACTCGTCAGGTAGAAAGGTATATTCAATTTCCTTCCATGCACTAGGTGATTGAGGAAGTGCACATGATTAAGGTATAGATGGGTATACTTCCCTGTGCATGTGAAGAATCAAGCAATCTACTCGAACATATTCTGCATATTCATGGGGAGGCAATTTTTGAGTAACCCCTCCCTATCTACCTGCACATTTCCTCCCGACAACAGCATTTCGGCGTATACTTTTAACACTATGCCCTTGTATATACATTCCCTCGTGAGAGGCAATCCAGTCACCTATGAGATGAACTCAGGGGTGACTGGAATTTCCATCCCTTGTACTTGGGCCGCATCGCCCCTCAAAGAGGTGGCAAATTCTCTAGCTGCCTCCATGTCCTAGCCCTAACTGACTAGGGTGTAGTATTCGAGCCACCCCTCGGCTTCGAATTGGGTCTTTACTGCCCCTCTGATCCCATCTATGTCATTGGGTTCATTCTTCTTGATCGTGTGGTTCTTAGACCTTCCTCCCATGGCGCCTTCTGTTGCTGTATTTTTTTTGTCTTTCCTTCTTCAAGAAGGTGCCTTCTTATAGAAAATACGCCTAACCCTAGCATTTATGGAAGGCACCCTCTCATTGGCACGCATTTTTGGCTATGGGGGGTATGATCTCTATGACAGCTGTATTTTTCAATATTGCGTATTTATAAACAATTATATAAAATATTTGATTTAATATGCGCGTACCTGATTCAGCATTCTAGTTGTCATGGTAGCTACTGATTTGCTGACTTGTGACACGAGGGAAGGGTGTGGTCATTTGATGATGCTTATTCGTGCGATGCTTCATTTCGCTCGAGGCATCTGGTCGATGTAAGTTCTGCACGTGGGAGGTACCTTCCCCATGTGGATGGTGTCCATGTAGCACCTTTCCAATGTTGTCGGTGCTCGTCTTCGAATGAATGCGCCTTATAGTGCCTTATGATTGGTGGGAGGTGCTTTTTGACTGCATGCATCTTCCTAATGTGGGGGGTGCCTCCTTCTGGTTTGTGCCTTCCTGATGTTGAAAGGCGTTCATCTGGATGAATGCACCTTCCTGATGTTGGAAGGCGTATTCGGCTGGATGAATGCGCCTTCCTGATGTTGGAAGGTGTATTCGGTTGGATGAATGTGCCTTCCTAATTTTGGAAGGCATATTCTACTGGATGAATGTGCCTTCCTGATGTTGGAAGGCATATTCAGCTGGCATTTTTTCTTTTGTCTCTGGTGCCTTCCTGCCTTGGAAGGCGCCTATATATATATATGTTTTTTTTTAGAAATTCTGCTGGATGGGCACCTTCTGACTGTAGTAAGGTGCCTTCTCTTGGGCTTGGCGCCTTCTGACTACAGTAAAGCACCTACTTCTGGACTTGGCACCTTCTAACTGCAGTAAGGCTCCTTCTTTTGGGCTTGGCACCTTTTGACTATAGTAAGGCATCTACTTCTGGACTTGGCACCTTTTGACTGTAGTAAGGCACCTTCTTCTGGGCTTGGCGCCTTCTAACTGCAGTAAGGCACCTTATTCTGGATGGGCACATTCTGATTGTAGTAAGGCACCTTCTTCTGGAGTCGGCACCTTTTGACTGTAGTAAGGCACCTTCTTCTTGTCTTGGCACCTTCTTCTGGATGTAGTAAGGCACCTTTCTTCTGGTCTTGGTGCCTTCTACCTATAGTACGGTGCCTTCTTCTGGTCTCGGTGCCTTCTGACTGCAGTAAGGCACCTTCTTCTAGATGGTATTTGACTCAAAAAAAGGGTGATCAATCCTTCCCATTTTTTCATGATGCCTAGATTCTACCTACGAGCCGGTGTCAGAATGCTGAGCCAAATCAGGCCTGGTTTCCCAGATACCTATCCCTTGTGCCATCAAGTCCTCTACCTGCAAAAAGCAACCACAAAAGAAAGGAAAATAAAGGCAGTTAGATGTGTTCCATGCCTGTTAGGCCCTGGATTAGGATGCCTACAACTTCCATGCAGGTGTCGTCCCTACAAAAAAAAACACATATTAAAAAAAAATATAACTAACTAAACAAATTGGGTGAGCACTTTCGTGCCCACCATTTCACCTGTGAGAGTTCGGTCCAGATCTAGCAAAATGGGGTCTCACCCATGCCTACTCTGGATTCCACCTCTAACATTTTGGACGTATTATAAGGGCATAGTCGGTGGCCATTGACTGTGAACATGGTGTTGCTACCGTCAATTGTCTTAACGTGCATCGCCCCATTCCTAATGAGCTCTGCCACCTCATACGGCCCCATCCACCTCTGCATAAGTTTGCCCTTCCTTTCCTAGAATCGAGAATCATACAATAGTACCCATTCCCCTACCTGGAACTTCTTCAACTTGATGTGGTTATCATGCCACTTCTTTCTCTGCTTCTGTATAATCTCAGTCCTCTACAAAGCATCCAGTCAGATTTCATCCATTTGATCTAGCTAGCGAATCCTCTATTTTTGAGCTTTGTCCAAGCTCAAATTTAATTCTAAATCCATCCTTAGAGTTTTGATTTCAAACTCGATGGGCATCATCGCATTTTTTCCATAGACCAGTTGGAAATGCGTGCATCCTGTGGTGGATTTCCACGTGGTGTTGTATGCCCAAACTGCCTTCGACAATCATGTGGCCCAATATTTCTTGTGTTGCTACATGGTTTTGGTCAGGATTTTTTCTATCTCCCTGTTTGTCACTTCTACTTGCACGTTCACCTGTGGATGGTAGGGTGTGGTTTTATTGTGTTGACCTCTATACTGCTCCATCAGCTCCTCAATTAATTTGGAGGTGAATTGGGGCCCTTGGTCTATTGTTATCTCCCGAGGAACCCCAAATCATGTGAAAATATGAGCAAATAAGAAATCGATGACCGTTCTTTCCTTTGAGTCCCTTAATGCTTGCACTTCCACCCATTTGGTGACATAATCCGTGCAGACAAAAATAAACCTCCTTCCCATCGAAGGTGGATTAAATGGTCCTACGAAGTCCATGCCCCATTTATCGAAAGGTTCCAGGTGTACCTGGGGCTACAGGGGCATTTCATCTCGGTGGGTTGGTCTACCCATCCTCTGGAACTCGTCACACTTGCTGGTATACGCTGTTGCATCCTTGAACAAAGTGGGCCAAAAATACCTAGCCTGCAAGATTTTATAGGCAGTTTGTTTCCCTACAAAGTGTCCTCTGCATGGATCATCGTGACATGCCTTGAGCACTTATGAAAACTCTTGTTCTGCTATGCATCTTATAATTTGGTCTCGTCCTATTTTAAATAGGAGACCATCCATCTAAAGGAATGATGCGCTCTTCTTTATGACTGCCTACTTTTCTCGGTAGGAGATAGCAGGTGAGGTCCTTCCGGTGGCCAAGTAATTGGCTATGTCTGCATACCATGGAGTTTGTTCACTAATAGCGAATAGATGTTCATCCAGAAACTGATCTTCCACTGCTTGATGATCTACTTGTATCAATCTAGACAAAAAATCTGCCACGACGTTGTCCTTTCCCGTTTTATCGACTATAGTGATGTCAATTTCTTGCAATAGCAACAGCCATCTGATAATTCTACCACCAATGGCCGGCTTGCTCATCAGATACCTGATAGATGTGTGGTTCGTATGGACGAAGACCTTGTATCCCATTATATAGTGACAGGATTTGTTTATTGCATGGACAACTACGAGGAATTCTTTTTCTGTCACTATATAGTTGAGCTCCGCTCCCGCAAAGTTTTTACTGACATAATAGATGGCGTAGAATTTTTCACCATCTTTCTGCTTGAGGACTGCTCTGATCGCACCATTAGATGCATCGTAGTAAATATGGAATGGTATGGCCCAATTCGGTCCTCTCAAGATTGGTGCAGATATCAATTTTTCTTTTAGCAATTGGAACGCTTCTTCACAATCTCCCATCCAATTGAACTCTATGTCCTTAGAAAGTAGGGTGTGCAGTGGTTTGGCAATCTTACTAAATTCGGCGATAAATCATCGGTAGTACTCGGCTGATCCAAGGAAACTTCTTACCTCCCTCTATGTTCTAGGGCTAGGTAGGTCTCTGATGACCTCGATCTTCCTCTTGTCTACTTTTATTCCTTCTACAAAGAGGTGGTGTCCCAACATGATGCCTTCCTGCATCATCATAAAACATTTTTCATTACTTAGGGACAAATGATTTTCCTTGATCCTGTCGAGCACTCTTTCTAGATTTGTCATTGCCTCCTCGAAGGTTTCTCCATAGGTGGTGAAGTTGTCCATGTATACTTCCACCCCATCTCCTATCATATCAGAGAATATGCTAAGAACCACCCTTTGAAAGGTAGCCGATGCGTTGCATAGTCCAAAATGCAATACCTTATAGGCAAACGTTCCCCATGGACAGGTGAACGTCATTTTATCTTGATCTTCTTCCCCTATCTAGATCTGATTGTAACCATTTAAACCATCCAAAAAGGAGAAGTATTTTCTTCCTGAGAGTGTGTCCAAGACCTGATCGATGAATGGGAGTAGGAAGTGGTCTTTCTTATTCGCCTTGTTCAACGCCCGGTAGTCCATGCAGATCTGCCATTTCTCATTATTTTTGGGGACCACCACTAATGGTGATACCCATTCACTATCAAAAATTGAATATATGAATTAAAAAACCAGAAGTTTGTGCAGTTCTTCTCTAACAATGTCTTTCATTGCTGGGTTCATCCTTCTCTATGGCTGTCGACTAGGAGTTGCCTGGTCATCTAAGTAAATCCGATGGGTACATATTTTTGGGCTGATGCCATGTATATTTGCATAGTCCCATGCAAATGCTTGCTGGTGTTTTACCAGAAGCTCTTCCAAATTTTCTAGCTGTGTGGGCGTCAACCTACTATTGATGTTTAATGTCCTCCCTAGCCCAACATGTATTTGTTGGATGTGCTGATCTTGGGCGTCAGTCAACAGTAATATAGGTGCGGGGGTGGATGATTCTCCATGGAGAAACTCCATGATAGCACCATCCTTGTCTTCTTCTGCTACCTCCTCCAAGGTCATCATCGGCTGGATTATGGACAACTTCGTAGTTCCATGCTCGGTGATCCTAGGTTCTTCTATTGAGTCCATAGACTGAGATGGCAGAGAAATGGTCAGAATTTTGACGTTTTGTCTGTTGGATATGGTCATTAGCCCATCCTGATAGCTAATGTAAGTGTCAGTTGTTGCTAGCCATGGCCTCCCCAAAATGAGCGGGTAACCACCCAGCCTGGTCTTGGTTTGCAAAACTAAAAAATAAGCTGGATATTCCCATGCACTGACTGTTACGATCACATCTTCCAGCATCCCTTCCAGCGATACGATTGATCGATCGGCTAACTGCAACACTATCATGGTTGGATTCAGGTTCATGAGCCATAGACTTTGCATGGTCTCTTGAGGCATCACATTGATGGCTATCCTGAGGTGAACCAATGTGTTGGATAGGGAATGTCCTCTAATTTTTATAGTTAGCATTGGGCTGCCTGGTTTTACATACTTCGGATGATGTGTTCTACCCATCATTAGATCTGCCAGTTTACCCATGATGTTGATAGTCTGGGTAACTTTCTGTCCCGGTATCCTTAGAAACATTTCTCTAATTGCCTTGGTGTAAATGGGGACCTCTCGTATTGCTTGAAATAATGGGATTGTCACCATGATATTCTTCAAGCTCGACAAGATGTCAAATTTTGGCTGTGTTGTTTTTCTTTGTTCCTACAGCCGGTTAGGAAATGGAGCCTCTGCTCTCTCAAGTTCTTTTCCCTCTTCTACCAGAGGTGTCTCCTCTATTTCTGCCTCCTCTTCTACCAGTGGAGGTATCTCCATCATTTCTTCCTCCTCTTCTACCAGATGTGGAGTCTCTACTCCTAGCTGCCTACCTGATCTAAGCTGAATATTGTACATATGGTACATCTCACCTTCTACATTGTATGTCGACTTATTTACTCTGTTGTTCGGGTTTGCTATCGGTTGTGTTGGTAGCTGCGCAGGTCTCATTGCTAGCAATGTTGGTAAGTTCTGTTGGATGTGAGTAGGAGCTGCATTCTATGGAGTCTGATTCCATGCATTGTGGCCTCTCCACTGCTGCCCAGGATATGGATATGGCATCCATGGCTATTGATTTAGGAATGCTGTTGGGGGTGCGTTAGTCCAGGGTGACAGTCCCCACCACCCCATATTAGGTGGTTGATGGGGTCCTTGGTGCATATATGACCCTCCCCCATATGATGGTATTCTGGTTGGTATATTCCCAGCTGAGGGCTATGGCAAACTTTTCCTATTGCCTATGAAGTAGGCCTCTATGCTCTCAGTCGCTTCCTGGTTACTGGGCAGTTGTGGGCACAATCGAGTTTTATGATTCAACCTACAAACTACACATACTCTGACCTTGTTTTTTGGGCATGCATTCTTTGCATGCCTTGAAGAGAATTACAGAAACATATTCTAGAAATAATGCAGAAATAATAACTAAGGAAATAATGACACCATTCAATGCACATATAACACACAAGATTTACCCTGGTTCACCCGATTTGGGCTAGTCCAGCAAACAAGAGTCTATCCTCCTTGATATATTATTCTCTCTCTTATCCCTCAAATGGGGCATTACAATAATTATATAAGGAAACTCATACAACCCTAAACCACCAAGTGGTATTAGGGTACCGTGGATACAACACCATGGGCTAAACCACCCACACCCACTAACCACCCACCAACCGTGGGAATCCCGAGGGTCGCTCCAAAAGTAGCGATAAAAGTAGGTGAAAAATTTTAGGCGGCTCTGCCGCCTATTCTCAGCTGGTCTTCTCCAGCATCTTTCTCTTTCACCGCATCCGAGGGCGTCCCCCTACGCACCCCGAGCCATCACCTATTACGTAATCACCTTTACCGTAGCCGGGGGTCCTTGGGTGCCTCCGGCACCCCCGGACCCCCCCTACCCATCGTCTTTTGCGTTGTAGTGCCTGTCATACAATTATTTTCCGACAAAGAATGAGACATATCCAACATTCTCCCACTTGTTGAATACTTTACCAGACCCATTTCATTTGAACAGAATCTAAACTTTTCAGTGCTTACAGCCTTGGTTAAAGCATCTGCAACATTTTCCTTAGTGTCTACCTTTTCCAGCAACACTTTCCTCTGTTCAAGCATGTCCCTACGTAAATGGAACTTTGTATCAATGTGCTTCGTTATTGAATGGTAAGCAGGGTTCTTTGCCAAAAATATGGCACTCTGACTGTCATAGTTTATCTTTACAGCTCCTTGAAAGAACCCAATTTCAGCACATAGTCTTTGCAGCCATACAACTTCCTTACTTGCATCAGTGGCAGCCATATACTCAGCTTCAGTAGTTGAAAGAGCAACAAAAGTCTGCCTCTTGCTCATCCAACTAATGGCCCCTCCGAACAAATTGAATACATAAGCACTAGTAGATCTTCTCCTATCCAGATCTCCACCTAATCTGCATCAACAAACCCTTCTATATCCAATTGTCTATTTTCTTTACCTGTACCCTCATAGCAGATTGTAAAATCAGAGGTGCCACGCAAAATTCTAAACACCCTTTTCACAGCAGTCCAATGCTCTTTACCAGGTTTAGACATATATCTACTCAAGACTCCCACTGCATGGGCAATGTCTGCTCTAGTACAAACCATGGCATACATTAAACTACCTATGGCATTTGCATAAGGAATATGTGACATTTCCTCTACCTCTTCTTCTATTTTTGGACATTGTTCAGCAGACAATTTTTCACCTAAAGAAATAGGTACCTTCACCAGTTTGCAATCCTGCATATTGAACCTTTTCAACACTGTCTCAACATACTTTTTCTGATCTAGCCACAACCTTCTGTTAGAGCGATCTCTTTTTATTTGCATACCCAATATAAAATTTGCAGGGCCAAGATCCTTCATGTCAAATTGTGATGCCAACTGAGACTTTACTTCCCTGACCAGTTTCTTGCTATTTCCAATTAGTAACATGTCATCAACATAAAGAACTATAATGACAATTACATTACCAATTTTCTTTGAATACACACAGTGATCAACATTGCTACGAACAAAACCAATTCCTAAAACATAAGTATCAAATTTTTGGTACCACATTCTAGGTGATTGTTTCAGTCCATACAATGATTTCTTTAACTTACATACCAGATCCTCCTTTCTTGCAACAATGAAACCTTCGAGTCGCCTCATATAGATTTCTTCCTCCAAATCTCCATGAAGGAATGCAGTTTTCACATCCATCTGTTCTATTTCAAGATCGAATGTAGCAGCCACAGCTAACATAAATCTAATTGATGTTAGCTTTGCAACGGGAAAACTTCACCATAATCAATTCCTTCAACCTGAGAAAAACCTTTAGCAACTAGGCGAGCTTTATATTTCTCCACTTTACCTTCAGCATTCTGCTTCTTTTTAAAGATCCACTTGCAACCTATTTCTTTCCTACCACTTGGTAATTTCACTAAATCCCATGTTCAGTTATTTTTTAGGGACATCATTTCATCATCCATGGCCTCTTCCCAATGGTTTGCCTCTCCAGAATTAACAACTTCTCTAACTATTCTAGGATCTTCATCAGTAACAGATAGTACAAAAGAAGTAGGAAAAGTAGATAGACTGTACCTTTCAGGTTGCCTCCTTTCCCATGTTGATATCCTTACCACAGGTGTATGAACCTCTTCTTCATCCTCTTCCAGATCCTCACATGTATGCTCCTCTTCCATATCCTCATCTGTATGCTCCTCTTCCAGATCTTCTACTGTCTGATAGTTTTCCATGAGATCAAATTGGACCGTTCCAGGTTCCTCTTCTGTAACTACCTTCCTAGAATCACTGATCATCTCCCTAAACACCACATCTCTACTATACACTGTACTTTTAGTTTTTGGATTCCAAAGATTCTATCCTTTAACACCATCTTTATAACCAATAAAGATACATTTAACAACATTATTATCTAGCTTACTTCTTTTCTCCTTTGGAATATGCATGTATGCATCATAGCCAAAAACTCTGAGATGTGAAATAGATGGTTTCTTACCAAATAGAGCTTCAAATGGAGTTTGATTTGGCAATGCTGATGTAGGTGACCGATTTCGCAAGTAACATGCTGCACTCACTACTTCTGCCCAGAATTCCTATGCCAAACCTGCACCACTCAGCATACTTCTAGCCTTCTCCATCAGTGATCTGTTCAACCTCTCTGCAACTCCATTCTGTTGAGGTGTATATGAAGTAGTCTTTTGTCTTGCAATACCACATTGCTTACAAAATTTCTCAAATATATTAGAACAATATTCCCCTCCATTATCAGACCTCAACACCTTAATCCTTTTATCAGTTTGATTCTCAACAAGTGCTTTAAATTCCTTAAATTTTTCAAACACTTCATCTTTGCTCTTAAGAAAGTAAATTCATGCATATCTTGAAAAATCATCAACAAAGGAAGCATAATACCGTGATTTTCCAAGAGACGGCATAGGAACAGGACCAAAAATATCATTGTGGATCAAATCTAGTACCCCACTAGATCTTGTGGCATTAGATGGAAAACTAACCCGATTCCGTTTACCATAAATACAATGTTCACGGAACTCGAAGTCATTGAGTAATTAGGGATACCATGAACCATACCTTTTGTGTACAGGGTACACAATCCCTTTTCTCCAATATGTCCCATCCTTTGATGCCGAGTGTTGAGCTTTTATCAGAATCAACCTCAGGAACAATTGAGCTATTGCACTCATTTGTCATAGTGCTTCCCAATAGCTTATACAATGTTCCAATCCGAACTCCCCTTGCCAACACCATTGATCCACGAACCATTTTGCATGAATCCTTGCCAAAACTGACATTCACTGCTGCATCGGCCATTTTTCTTATCAAAATCAAATTTCTAGCAAGTCCCAAAATATGCATCACACCTGGTAGGGTCTTAACCCTACCATCCTGCAGCAAAATTTTCACTCTTCCACGACCCATGATTCTGAGTGGGTCTTAACCCTACCCGTCGTCTTTTGCGCTGTAGTGCCTGTCATACAATTCTTTTCCGACAAAGAATGAGACATATCCAACATGCCTTCCTCTGTATTTTGGGCAGAAATAGGCTAATGCTATGTCATTTTATTGTTTCTTATTTTCTAACAGCAGTGTATCCATCTGCAGTGCTAGAGATGAGAGCATTTCGCTCTTCAAATCCTCCAACATGTTGCCTATTTTTGTTTTGGTGACTGAAGCAGATGCCTTCATGGTCCTGGGGGTGATTTTGCCTTCCATTCTCAAGTAGTTCCGGCATAATTGTCAGATGTCATCCATAGCATGCTGATAGACATCACCTCCAGAGATCATGTTGAGAGCCTCCAGTGACTCATTGGTAAGTCCCCTCAAGAAGATGCTTTTGAGAGACTTATCAGATAGCTTCGAGTGAGGGGACCGTTGAAGATTAAAGCTAAATCTCTCCCAATACTCCTCGATATACTCATCTTCTCTTTGTGTCATGCTCAGGACCTCCCTGGAGTCTCTTACTCTCCTGAAATCTTGATATTGCTCTAAAAAGAGCATCTTCATCTTGTCCCAGGTGGTGATGTGTTTGTCTTCCAGATCGATGAACCATCCCAGAGCTGCATCGTCTAATGTAGAAGGAAATAATTTCAACTTTTACACATTTGATTTGTAATCCACATACCTGCACAAAACATCAAATTTGAATAAAAATAGGTCAGGGTCCTTAGTCAGGTGTCCTCTGAAGGACGGGAGGTGAGTAGGGGATATGTTTTTCATTTTGGTATCTCCTACTCCCTCCTCTATTGGGAAACTAAATCCAGATGAGACTTCATTGTTATCTGCAATTTTTTCAAGAAATGTGTTTTCTAATGCAGCATTTATGGCCTTCCAGTTGTTTAAAACTTTCTGAGTCAATGCTCTAAGGTTGTCTGGCGAGATTTTCTGATCCTCCACAGCCTTCCACAACATGGTTTCCTCTAGAGGAGTCCTATTAAACAGGGGATTTGTGATGATTCATTCTTCCCCTTGTTGATGGGATGAGGCAACACTTTGCACAAAGTGTGGTTCCTCACTCCAATGGACTGCTGGTAGGTCGGGCGAGTCTAAATCAAATCCAAAATGCTCGACTGACTCAAGACCTAATGGATTAGTTCTTATAGAGTGACTGTCAAGTCATCTTCTTCTCAAAGAACTCATGTAAGGTCAGATGAAGGTTTCAAGGTATTGTAAGTAATATAATTAAGATGCTTCCCCGACAACGATGCCAAAATGTTGCGAGCCAAACAAGGTGAATGGTTTCCTATTTTTGTCACATGCCCATGCATTTAATTATCAACCCAGGGAGCTTTGTAAACTTGCAAAGAGTCAGAATTAGGTTACTACAATACCACTGGAGGTGAATCTGCTAATCCTACGTGTTGTGGTTGATCCACAACACACCCCAAAATTGGGGACCCACCTTTTTTGCATGCTTTCAAGGAAGAAAACAGTGACCCAGATGCTAAAAATCAAGAAAAAAAGCAAAATTTCACAAAAATGAAAAGGTTGTCACGATATCGCGACATGTTGCTCCATTGTGGCCGAAATTGAAAAGTTGTCGTGATATCACGACATGTTGCTCCGTTGTGGTTGAAATTGAAAAGTTGTCACGATATCGCAACATGTCGCATTTTCACGACCGAGACAAGCAAAATGCAGTGGAAAGGAATGAAAAGGTGTCACGATTTCGTGACATGTCGTGTTTTCACGGCTAAGAGCAACAGAATGCAACACAAAGTGAAAAGTGTTACGATATCGTGAAATGTCATAAAATTGCGGTCAAAGCAGGCAAGAAGAGGTGTTGATCAAAAAATGTTGCGATATCGCGACGTGTTGTGAAATCGTGGGTCATAGAAGAGAGAGAAAGACAAAATGGAAAGATGTCGCAAAATTGCGACATGTCACAAAATCACGGTCAAACCAGTCAAACAGGGCAAGGCACTAATGTTGTCACGATATCGTGACATGTCGCATTTTCGTGACCCGAAGCAGCAAGACATACAAAGATGAAATATGTCATGATTTCATGACAAAAAGCATCCAAGTGGTACGAAAAGAGAAAGCATCACGATTTCGCGACAGGAAGCAGCCAAGGGGTACAAAGATGAAAAGGCGTCGCGATTTCATGATAGAAAGCTGCCAAAGTGTACGGAATGAAAAGTTGTCGCGATATCGCGACATGTTGCCATTTCATGACCTAAAGACGAGATGAAGGGCGAAGATGAAAGGTGTCACGAATTCGTGACAGGAAACAGTGAGATGATGCCAAATGAAAAAGTGTCACGATTTTGCGATAGAAAGCTGCCAAAGTGAACAGAATGAAAAAGTGTCACGATTTTGTGACATGTCGTGTTTTCACAGCCAGGTACAGCAAAACACAGCAAAATGAAAAGGCGTCACGATTTCGTGACAGGTTGCATCCTCGAGGCCCAAAAGAGAAAAACGTCATGATTTCGCGACAAGTTGTAGCGAGACAGCCTGAAAGAGAAAAGTGTCATGATTTTGCAATAGGAAAGTAGAAGATGGTGCGAAAGAGAAAAGTGTCACGATTTCGTGACATGTCGCATTTTCGTGGCAGAGTGCAACAAAACTCAACAAAGTAGAAAAACGTCGCGATTTCACGATAGGTTGCATCCACATGGCCCGATAGCATAAAAATGTCACGATTTCGTGACATGTATCATTTTCATGATGCATGGTGGTAGAACAAGGCTATTGGCAAAAAAATGTCGTGATATCGCGACATGTCTTGTTTTTGCGGTGCAGGTAGAGGAGCAAAGCTGCATGCATAAAAACGTCACGATATCGTGACATGCTATTTTTGGTCGCGATTTACAGGGGGCAGTTACGAAACATGCAGAGAAGCATGGAACACGTGGCATAAAGGTGTAAGGGTTACAGAAGCATTACAGTTCATAGAGAAGATCAAATGTTTTGGCATCGAATAGAAAGTTAAAGACAACGATGAGGCGAGGAAGGTGAAATGATGCAATTTGGGAAATGAAACGAAATGCCACACAGAAAAACAGAGAACTGTACCAAAATATTTAAAAGCAGAAGCATAGGATTGGTATAGAGGTCAAAAACCGCTACGAGCAGAGTTGCAGTGCCGAAGGTGAGAAGCCATTCTAGGCCTGCTTGGGAGTGTTTTTCTTCCCCTTTTTCTGGTTTTGAGAAAACTAGAGATTCTGTTATTGTAAAATGATCAATTTTTAATACAAAAAATTCAAAGAGTTGCATCTCATTGGCAAGAAAGAAGGAGTTATTTTCTGCATGCAAGATTGAATGTTTATCTTTCCCCTTTTCAGATTTCTAGGCTTATAGGTGAAGTTTAATGCAAGTTCTCTTGGTTGCTTCATGCGAATGTCTAAATCTAAAAATCACAATAAAACCCTAGAGACCAGCACTTAACTTATCTGGATTGTGCATGTTTTGTAGGTTCAATAAGTTAGGTTGCATGCATGGAAACCTCATTAGCTTCGGTTTTGTCAGAATAGGATTGCATCACCCTGAATGCATTTCATTTTTTTTTTTGCATTTTATTTTCATTTTTTTTTGCATTTTACTTTCAGAAATAGTTACTTCATTTTAATTTGCAGTCATTAAAATAAAAAACTAAAAAATTTCCAAAATAAAAAAAAAAAAGTTTCACAGTGCATAGGTTATACTACAGATTTCAAATATGCATTTAGAGATTTCATTTTTTAGATTTGTTAGTATTTTATAAATTCATTGAAGTTACAGCATGGTCACATAAGGACCAAATCACATTTGCTTTATTCGGGTTCAACGAACAATCATTAAAGTTTCACGAGTAAAATAAACCAACATTGCCCCTTGTTTTCAGTTACTTGCAACCACTAAGGTGTTCCAAGCATTTTAATTGAATATCTTTATTTGAGATTATTAATACATAGATGTAAAATGCTAACATAGCGGAACCTTGGAGAAATTGTTTATTAAATTTCTTTGCAAGAGAGGATTTAGAACCCAAATCCTATCGGAGAGTGTGTTTTCACAATCGGGTGAAAATACCACTCAACAGATTGGCGCTAGAAGGAGGGCATGAAAAGGTTTATTTTATCATGATTTTAGATTATAGGTTTATAATTGTTAGAGATTTACATTCTAAATATTTAAGTCCATAAGCACCTAGAAGGAGGGCCGGATGGGTTTATTTTAGTGAGATTTAAATTTTTGTATATTTCATGCCCTACTGATTGTTATCTTTAGTCTTCTAACACCACTCAACATATTGGCGCTAGAAGGAGGGCATGAAAAGGTTTATTTTATCGTGATTTTAGATGCTATAGGTTTATAATTGTTTAAGAGCTTTACATGCTAATATAAGCATGAAGCATCCCCAACAACCAACACAAAGGAGGATGGACGTTTATTTTAGTGTGATTTAAATTTAAATTTTTGTATGCTTTAGTCCTCTAACACTTTATAGATTGTTAAAAGGACGACCTGAATTGGTTTACTTTATTCTATTTTAAGCAATTCAGGTATGTTGTATATTATTCTAACACTTTTCTGATTGTTCATACAGAAATAATGTGATTTGATTTAACTTTGAAAATTTTGGTCTCATGCAATTACTTTTCATTTGATTTTAATGAATACATCTCTTAGTTGATGCTAACTTGATTTTTTTTATACATTGCAGGTTGAATATTCAACAGATTTGGTTCTAAAGTTACATTTTGAGTTTCACTAATGGCAACACTTGAGGAGCAAATGGTATCCCTGAGAGCTGAAATGATGTCTCTAAGAGAAAGAATGGTATTAATAATGGAGGATCATTATAAGGGTTTGTCTATACCTGTGGTACCCTATCAAATTCCTAAAATGTTATTGGATTTTTTACGGTGTTTTAATCAAGAGGTGCCACTAGGATACTTGCAAAAACTGCATGTCTACAAGAATACATTATGTCAATTCCAGATTTTCTATGAGGAGGTGGCTTGTAAGTTATTTGCATACATTTTGGATGATAAACCATTCTTTTGGTACAGCCAACTACCCATGGAGGTTAGGACTTCTTGGATACAACTAGAAGCAGCCTATCTTTATCATTTTGGTAATCAGGTTGACTTAGAAATCCTGAAAAATCAGTTTACCTCCATATGTAAGGAGCCTAATGAATCCTTGAGTCAATTCAATGGAAGATTTCATGAGTTGCACTCCCAAATGTGGGAAAATTTTAACACATTAGAAGAGGAAGCCATGGAAGTATACCTAGGAGCCATACACCCCACACTTGCTTCACTCATTGAGGAAAAAATGGGTGGCTTGTCTCTAGAGAAAATCCATGAGATCTTAGAAGAGATAGAACGACAAGGTCTTGAAGAAGAAAAGGCACAACATGTTCACATGAGAGATTGTTATTTTGATGCCAACCTACACCAACCATCAAACATAGCACCCTCCACTCCAATGATACCTAAGGTAAATGATCAAGGGGATGAATTTGAATATCCAAATCTTACAACCACCTTAGATGTAGTCCAAGAGGAGGTGCAAATTGCTAAGCCAACATCCACTAGTGAGGATTATGCAGAAATGATCTCATTCATAGAGATACACGATTATTCGGATGAAGGGGTTCTAAATTCAACAATGTTTGATATATGTGATAGGACGGAACCCACCATAGAATTGAATGAAGTGGTTGAAAGTGAAATTGGAAGAAAACCAATAAATGAATTTGAAGACATGATAGAGTTTCACCACTTGTTCTTGGAAGATACTATTGATGAGATGCATAAAATTAATGATCAAGAAATTCTTCACCCTCAAAATTATGAAAAAATTGAATCATGGGTTACTAATTTGGACGATGATAGCCTTATAAATTTGAATTCAAGAAATAACCCACTTTTGGAAATAATTGAACCATCTAAGGAAGGTGAAGATGAATTTGATGAGAAACACATTGATGAATTGGAAGATGTTGAAGAAGTAGTTGAACGTCACCACTTGATTTTGAAAGATGATTATTATGATGCTTGGAAGAAGTGGGAAGACTACACTCACTCCAAAACTACTAATGAAACTTGTGTGCCAATTGATATACAGGACAACATAATCGCCTACTCAAAGGAAGATATTACAACTCCTGTACAATTTGAGGATGTTTTGGAAGAGGGTTTCAAATCTCATCAAATTTTGGAAGATTATAATGATCCTATTACCAAGGACAAAGAAGAAAAAGAATTGATGAATGAATCAAAAGATCATGTCACAAATACCATGGAATTTCATCCCATGGATTTGGATGACAATTTTTACAATGGTTGGGGGAGATATGATAATGCATTCTTTTCTCACACCCCTATAGATGAAACTCATATTTCACTTGATATGCAGGATGTTGAAACTTCTACATCATACGAAGATCTCATATTCACAAGATTTGAGAAGGTTGCAAAATTTGATCATGTTGAATATAAATTCATTGAAGGTGCGGATGCAAGTTTGCATGATGATTTTGAGGATTCAAATGAAGAGATACCATGGATAGTGAACAAAGAATTGGAACCAAATGACAAAGAGATTGATCAATTGGAAGCAACTCAAATGAAGGATCATCAAGATGAGTCATGGGACATACACTTTGACCAAAAACATTTGAGGGTTGAAAAGGATGGGCATGTTTTCAATTGGGTGCCCAATTTTGGTATGTTTGATGAACAAGTAATCAATGAAGAGTATGAAGACCATGAGGTAAAAGAGGGAATTGCAAATCCCCATCAAATTTTGGTAAATAAAAATGTTCAAAAGGTAGAATCTAACCTTTTGTGTTCAAGCATCCAAGATTTAGGTGAAAATTTGCATGACCATGTTTTGAATTTGATTGATGTTTATGATGAAATGTCGTTAAAGGTGAATGAAAAACAAGGTATGATTTCTAATCACACCTTTGATAACATTGTTTTAATGAATGGAAAAGAAGTTGATGCACTTGAATTGTTAAATCAAATTCATCAACAATTACTAATTGAATCTAGGATAAAAACTTTTAATGATCCTAATTTAGTAAATATCCTAGATGCTTGTAAATTGTTGCACAAATTTGATTGGCCTACAAATTTGGAAAATGATTTGGCTTTGAAATTTGTAGAAATAGGCTCCTACTTACAAAATTGCATATTTGAAAAAGATAGCCTAATTCTAAATCAAGGATGGAATTATGAAATTTACATTTTAAAGAATAGACATGATAAAATTGAAAATCATTTATTGTCTAATCATTTTAGTAATTTGATGCTCACCTATGGGAATACTAATGGAACTAAATTTAATTGGTGGGGTGAGAGAGGAAAGTTGAAGTGGGTTGCATTGTTTGGTCTAGTCTTGTTTTTGTTGGATTCCCACAACATTTGGCATGCATATCACGTTATATTTTTGTTGAAATGTTCTAATCATGTTTGGGATCCAGGAAAGTGATAATCCAAGCTTTGCATCATCTTGTATTATATTGTACATTTGTATATAGATTTTGGTTTTTGGGTTTTGGTTTGTGTTTTCAAGATCTTTTTTTACTTGGTTTGGTTTTGGTTTGTGTTTTCAAATTTTCATTTTTGGGATTGCAGTTTGGTTTTGGATTGAATAAGTTTTAATTTAAAGTTGTGTGTTTATTTGACATGTTTTGTTTGTCTATATAAAAAAAAAAAAATGATGAAAAAGTTGTCTTGAGATGCTAACTTATGTTCTAGATCAGGGAAATATGGAACATTGGAATTATGTGGTAGAAAGCTCCACAAGAAACACAAACATTTTAATAATATCGTTTGAATCTTGTGATGCATGAAGTTGTCAGTTTTACAATATGGCAAAGAATATTCCATCCACAATTCAAAAGAGCAATGCATTCATATTACATCTCACCTCATTGCACATACATGCCATCTTAGTTGCATATGCATTTCAGATACAAATCATTAAAGTGTGTCAAATCCTCTTAGGGTTATTCTATCACATAAATAAGAAGAAAATCCTAAGGTTGGGAACTGAGTCTTGAGATATCTAGAACCAAGCACATTTTATACACATTAAAAAGGATCTTGAGCAAAATGATCAAAACCTTGCTTGGAAGAAAAGGTTGGGTGAAAAAAGTATTTCATGTCTATCCTATTATGCAACATGATCCTTAAAACAGTGGTTTTGACCACTTCCATAAAGCTTAAAGCCTAAAATCGGAGTAGTAAGGATAGGGTTAAATCCTCATCGAACTTAGGTTGAGGATCCAACTCCCCAAAGCTTTGATTTGACCTACATGGAGTAGTAAGGATAGGGCATAAATTCTCATCTCGCTTAGGTTGAGAATCTGATTCCCCAAATCTCCTATGTCTCATTTCATCATAAATCTTGGATTGGAAGGATCGTACTACATGTCCTCTGCAAAGGATGGGTAGTCATCCCCAAGGTCCAAGAAATAAAATTAATATTTCCCATTTTTCATCTAAATCTTGGATTGGAAGGATCGTACTACATGTCCCTAGCAAGGATGGGTAGTCATCCCCAAGGTCCAAGAAGTAAAAAAAAAAAATTAATATTTCCCATTTCATCTCAATATTGGATTGGAGGGATCGTACTACATGTCCCTAGCAAGGATGGGTAGTCATCCCAAAGGTCCAAGAAATAAAAGAAAAAGAATGAATGAAGCCAAATCATGGATTATGGGGTTAAGTATGCCCATGCATGGCAGCATGTCTTGTCTAAAAAACAAGACCACTGATTGTTCAAAGGGTTAGACTAGCATGACCATTTCTTCCATAATTGGTTAAATCATTTTGCTCAAAGTGAGGTAATGAATTCCAAATCAGAGTAGTAAGGATAGGGTTAAACTCCCATCTCGATTAGGTTGGGAGTCCGATTTCCCAAAGCTCTGATTTCACTTTCACTTGCACATGGGTTCAAGATAGTAGTGACTCATAACCAACTTTGGGATCTAATAAAGCAATTCATTATACATATAGTTGATCCTAAGAGGGTTTGATAATTTTGATATGTTTGTTCATGATATTAGAAGGACTATACCTTTTATAAAAGCAGAAATCTCTTAGCATCTTTATTAGGTCTACACAAATCATTCACAACCTCACATATGCATTCATGTAAAACCGACAATGGAATGTTGATCAATTTCAAATGATAGGGAATGAAACACATTGCACACACCGAGCTGATACTTAATGATTCTGATGATTCATGTATTTCTGATCTATGGGCATTTGTTTATGTTTCTTATGTGCTAACGCCTATATCTAAGCTTGTATATTTCAGGTTGGGTTCTCACCAAAATGCTCAGGAGCATTTGACAACAGAGTCACCATTTGTTGTGGCTGATCCACAACACACCCCAAAATTGGGGACCCACATTTTTTGCATGCTTTCAAAGAAAACTGCAGTGACCCAGATGCTAAAAAATCAAGGAAAAAGCAAAATTTCACAAAAATGAAAAAGTGTCACGATATCACGACATGTTGCTCCGTCATGGCCGAAAATGAAAAGTTGTCGCGATATCACGACATGTTGCTTCGTCACGGCCAAAATGAAAAGTTGTCGTGATATCGTGACATGTCATGTTTTCATAGCTCGAGACAAGAGAAATGCAGTGGAAAGGAATGAAAAGGTGTCATGATTTTGCAACATGTCACATTTTAACGGCTAAGAGCAACAGAATGTAGAAAAGGAAAAGTGTCACGATTTCATGACATGTCATAAAATCACGGTCAAAGCAGGCAGGAAGAGGTGTTGATCAAAAAATGTTGCGATATCACGACGTGTTGTGAAATCGTGGGTCATAGAAGAGAGAGAAAGACAAAATGGAAAGATGTCACGATATCGTGACATGTCACAAAATCGTGGTCAAACCAGTCAAATAGGGCAAGGCACTAAAGTTGTCGCGATATCGCGACATGTCACTTTTTTGCGACCTAAAGCAGCAAGACATACGAAGATGAAAGATGTCACGATTTCATGACAGAAAGCAGCCAAGTGGTATGAAAAGAGAAAGCATCGCGATTTCATGATAGGAAGCAATCAAGGGGTACGAAGATGAAAAGGCATTACGATTTTGCGATAGAAAGCTGCCAAAGAGTACGAATGAAAAGTGTCGCGATATCACGACATGTCACAGACAAGAAGAAAAAGAAAGTGTCACGATTTAACAGAAACAACAAGATGATGCCAAATGAAAAAGTGTCACGATTTATAAAAGCAGATTTGGAAAAAAAACAAAATGAAAAGGCGTCACGATTTGCGATAGGTTACATCCTCGAGGCCCAAAAGAGAAAAACGTCATGATTTCATGACAAGTTGTAGCGAGATAGCCTGAAAGAGAAAATTGTCATGATTTCATGATAAGAAAGTAGAAGATGGTGTAGAAGAGAAAAGTGTCACGATTTCGTGACATGTCGCATTTTTGTGGCTAAGTGCAACAAAACCGATAGAGAAAAACGTCATGATTTCACGACAAGTTGCACCCACATGGCCCGATAGCAGAAAAATGTCACGATTTCGTGACATGTCTCATTTTCACGATGCATGAGGATAGACAAGGCTGTTGGCAAAAAAATGTCATGATATCGCGACATGTCTTGTTTTCGTGATGTAGGTAGAGGAGCAAAGTTGCATGCATAAAAACGTCACGATATCGTGACATGCTATTTTTTGTCACGATTTACAGGGGGCCGTTATGGAACATGCAGAGAAGCATGGAACACGTGGCATAAAGGTGTAAGGGTTACAAAATTGTTACAGTTCATAGAGAAGATCAAACGTTTCAACATCGAAAAAAATCAAAGACAACGAAAAGGGGGGAAGGTGAAACGAAGCAATCTAGGAAGATGAAACGAAGCCGCACGGAGAAATAGAGAACTGCACCGTAAAGTTTAAAAGCGAAAGCACAGATTGGTACAGGGGTCAAAAACCGCTATGAGCAGAGTTGCAATGCCGAAGGCGAGAAGCCATTCTAGGCCCGCTTTGGAGTGTTTTTCTTCCCCTTTTTCTGGTTTTGAGAAAACTAGAGATTTTGTTATTGTAAAATGATCAATTTTTAATACAAAAAAATTAGAGAGTTGCATCTCATTGGCAAGAAAGAAGGAGTTATTTTCTGCATGCAAGATTAAATGTTTATCTTTCCCCTTTTCAGATTTCTAGGCTTATAGGTGAAGTTTAATGCAAGTTCTCTTGGTTGCTTCATGCGAATGTCTAAATCTGAAATCATAGTCAAAACCCTAGAGACCAGCACTTAACTTATCTGGATTGTGCATGTTTTGCAGGTTCAATAAGTTAGGTTGCATGCATGGAAACCTCATTAGCTTCGGTTTTGTCAGAATAGGATAGCATCACCCTGAATGCATTTCATTTTTTCTTTTGCATTTTATTTTCATTTTTTTCTGCATTTTACTTTCAGAAACAGTTACTTCATTTTAATTTGCAGTCATTAAAATAAAAAACTAAAAAATTTCCAAAATAAAAAAAAAATAGTTTCATAGTGCATAGGTTATACTGTAGATTTCAAATATGCATTTAGAGATTTCATTTTTCAGATTTGTTAGTATTTTATAAATTCATTGAAGTTACAACATGGTCACATAAGGACCAAATCACATTTGCTTTATTCGGGTTCAATGAACAATCATTAAAGTTTCACAGTAAAATAAACCAACATTGCCCCTTGTTAACAATTACTTGCAACCACTAAGGTGTTCCAAGCATTTTAATTGAATATCTTTATTTGAGATTATTAATACAAAGATGTAAAATGCTAACATAGCGGAACCTTGGAGAAATTGTTTATTAAATTTCTTTGCAAGAGAGGATTTAGAACCCAAATCCTATCGGAGAGTGTGTTTTCACAATCGGGTGAAAATACCACTTCACAGATTAAAACAAAGATTGGCGCTAGAAGGAGGGCCGGATGGGTTTATTTTAGTGAAATTTAAAAATTTTGTATATTTCATGCCCTATTGATTGTTATCTTTAGTCTTCTAACACCACTCAACAGATTGGCGCTAGAAGGAGGGCATGAAAAGTTTATTTTATCATGATTTTAGATGCTACAGGTTTATAATTGTTTAAGAGCTTTACATTGCTAAATATTTCAAGTCCATTTGATTAGCATCTTCGGCCTCCTCTAACACCACTCAATAGATTGGCGCTAGAAGGAGGGCTGAACGGGTTTATTTTAGTGTGATTTAAATTTAAATTTTTGTATGCTTTAGTCCTCTAACACTCGGCAGATTGTTAAAAGGATGGCCTGAATTGGTTTACTTTATTCTATTTTAAGCAATTCAGGTATGTTGTATATTATTCTAACGCTTTTCTGATTGTTCATACATAAATAATGTGATTTGATTTAATTTTGAAAATTTTGGTCTCATGTAATTACTTTTCATTTGATTTTAATGAATACATCTCTTAGTTGATGCTAACTTGATTTTTTTTTATACATTGCAGGTTGAATATTCAATAGATTTGGTTCTAAAGTTACATTTTGAGTTTCACTAATGGCAACACTTGAGGAGCAAATGGTATCCCTAAGAGCTGAAATGGTGTCTCTAAGAGAAAGAATGGTATCTATAATGGAGGATCATTATAAGGGTTTGTCTATACATGTGATACCCTATCAAATTCCTAAAATGTTATTGGATTTTTTACGATGTTTTAATCAAGAGGTGCCACTAGGATACTTGCAAAAACTGCATGTCTACAAGGATACATTATGTCAATTCCATATTTTCTATGAGGAGGTGGCTTGTAAGTTATTTGCATACATTTTGGATGATAAACCATTCTTTTGGTATAGCCAACTACCCATGGAGGTTAGGACTTCTTGGATACAACTAGAAGCAGCCTATCTTTATCATTTTGGTAATCCAGGTTGACTTAGAAATCTTGAAAAATCAGTTTACCTCCATATGTAAGGAGCCTAATGAATCCTTGAGTCAATTCAATGGAAGATTTCATGAGTTGCACTCCCAAATGTGGGAAAATTTTAACACATTAGAAGAGGAAGCCATGGAAGTATACCTAGGAGCCATACACCCCACACTTGCTTCACTCATTGAGGAAAAAATGGGTGGCTTGTCTCTAGAGAAAATCCATGAGATCTTAGAAGAGATAGAACGACAAGGTCTTGAAGAAGAAAAGGCACAACATGTTCACATGAGAGATTGTCTATCTAAAGATATTGATGCCAACCTACACCAACCATCAAATATAGCACCCTCCACTCCAATGATACCTAAGGTAAATGATCAAGGGGATGAATTTGAATATCCAAATCTTACAACCACCTTAGATGTAGTCCAAGAGGAGGTGCAAATTGCTAAGCCAACATCCACTAGTGAGGATTATGCAGAAATGATCTCATTCATAGAGATACACGATTATTCGGATGAAGGGGTTCTAAATTCAACAATGTTTGATATATGTGATAGGACGAAACCCACCATAGAATTGAATGAAGTGGTTGAAAGTGAAATTGGAAGAAAACCAATAAATGAATTTGAAGACATGATAGAGTTTCACCACTTGTTCTTGGAAGATACTATTGATGAGATGCATAAAATTAATGATCAAGAAATTCTTCACCCTCCAAATTATGAAAAAATTGAATCATGGGTTACTAATTTGGACGATGATAGCCTTATAAATTTGAATTCAAGAAATGACCCACTTTTGGAAATAATTGAACCATCTAAGGAAGGTGAAGATGAATTTGATGAGAAACACATTGATGAATTGGAAGATGTTGAAGAAGTAGTTGAACGTCACCACTTGATTTTGAAAGATGATTATTATGATGCTTGGAAGAAGTGGGAAGACTACACTCACTCCAAAACTACTAATGAAACTTGTGTGCCAATTGATATACAGGACAACATAATCGCCTACTCAAAGGAAGATATTACAACTCCTGTACAATTTGAGGATGTTTTGGAAGAGGGTTTCAAATCTCATCAAATTTTGGAAGATTATAATGATCCTATTACCAAGGACAAAGAAGAAAATGAATTGATGAATGAATCAAAAGATCATGCCACAAACACCATGGAATCTCATTCCATGGATTTGGATGACAATTTTTACAATGGTTGGGGGAGATATGATAATGCATTCTTTTCTCACACCCCTATAGATGAAACTCATATTTCACTTGATATGCAGGATGTTGAAACTTCTACATCATACGAAGACCCCACATTCACAAGATTTGAGAAGGTTGCAAAATTTGATCATGTTGAATATAAATTCATTGAAGGAGCAAGTTTGCATGATGATTTTGAGGATTCACATGAAGAGATACCATGGATAGTGAATAAAGAATTGGAACCAAATGACAAAGAGATTGATCAATTGGAAGCAACTCAAATGAGGGATCATCAAGATGAGTCATTGGACATACACTTTGACCAAGAACATTTGAGGGTTGAAAAGGATGGGCATGTTTTCAATTGGGTGCCCAATTTTGGTATGTTTAATGAACAAGTAATCAATGAAGAGTATGAAGACCATGAGGTAAAAGAGGGAATTGCAAATCCCCATCAAATTTTGGTAAATAAAAATGTTCAAAAGGTAGAATCTAACCTTTTGTGTTCAAGCATCCAAGATTTAGGTGAAAATTTGCATGACCATGTTTTGAATTTGATTGATGTTTATGATGAAATGTCGTTAAAGGTGAATGAAAAACAGGGTATGATTTCTAATCACACCTTTGATAACATTGTTTTAATGAATGGAAAAGAAGTTGATGCACTTGAATTGTTAAATCAAATTCATCAACAATTACTAATTGAATCTAGGATAAAAACTTTTAATGATCCTAATTTAGTAAATATCCTAGATGCTTGTAAATTGTTGCACAAATTTGATTGGCCTACAAATTTGGAAAATGATTTGGCTTTGAAATTTGTAGAAATAGGCTCCTACTTACAAAATTGCATATTTGAAAAAGATAGCCTAATTCTAAATCAAGGATGGAATTATGAAATTTACATTTTAAAGAATAGACATGATAAAATTGAAAATCATTTATTGTCTAATCATTTTAGTAATTTGAAGCTCACCTATGGGAATACTAATGGAACTAAATTTAATTGGTGGGGTGAGAGAGGAAAGTTGAAGTGGGTTGCATTGTTTGGTCTAGTCTTGTTTTTGTTGGATTCCCACAACATTTGGCATGCATATCACGTTATATTTTTGTTGAAATGTTCTAATCATGTTTGGGATCCAGGAAAGTGATAATCCAAGCTTTGCATCATCTTGTATTATATTGTACATTTGTATATAGATTTTGGTTTTTGGTTTTGGTTTGTGTTTTCAAGATTTAAATTTTGTTTTGGTTTGTGTTTTCAAATTTTCATTTTTGGATTGCATTTTGGTTTTGGATTGAATAAGTTTTAATTTAAAGTTGTGTGTTTATTTGACATGTTTTGTTTGTATATATAAAAAAAAAAAAAAAAAAATGATGAAAAAGTTTTTTGAGATGTCAACTTATGCCTAAGATCAGGGAAATATGAAACATTGGAATTATGTTGTAGAAAGCTCCACAAGTAACACAAACATTTTAAGTAATATCGTTTGAATCTTGTGATGCATGAAGTTGTCAGTTTTACACATTATGGTAAAGAAGATGATATATTCCATCCACAATTCAAAGGACAATGCATTCATATTACATCTCACTTTGCATATACATGCCATCTTAGTTGCATATGCATTTCAAATGCAAATCATTGAGAAGTGTGTCAAATCCTCTTAGGGTTATTCTATAACATAAATAAGAAGAAAATCCTAAGGTTGGGAACTGAGTCTTGAGATATCTAGAACCAAGCACATTTTATACACATTAAAAAGGATCTTGAGCAAAATGATCAAAACCATACTTGGAAGAAAAGGTTGGGCAAAAGAAGTATTTCATGTCTATCCTATCATGCAACATAATCCTTAAAACAATGGTTTTGACCACTTCCATAAAGCTTAAAGCCTAAAATCAGAGTAGTAAGGATAGGGTTAAATCCTCATCGAACTTAGGTTGAGGATCCAACTCCCCAAAGCTCTGATTTGACCTACATGGAGTAGTAAGGATAGGGCATAATTCTCATCTCGCTTAGGTTGAGAATCCGATTCCCCAAAGCTCCTATGTCTCATTTCATCATAAATATTGGATTGGAAGGATCGTACTACATGTCCTCTCGCAAAGGATGGGTAGTCATCCCCAAGGTCCAAGAAATAAAATTAATATTTCCCATTTTTCATCTAAATCTTGGATTGGAAGGATCGTACTACATGTCCCTAGCAAGGATGGGTAGTCATCCCCAAGGTCCAAGAAGTAAAAAAAAAAAATTAATATTTCCCATTTCATCTCAATATTGGATTGGAAGGATCGTACTACATGTCCCTAGCAAGGATGGGTAGTCATCCCAAAGGTCCAAGAAATAAAAGAAAAAGAATGAATGAAGCCAAATCATGGATTATGGGGTTAAGTATGCCCATGCATGGCAGCATGTCTTGTCTAAAAACAAGACCACTGACTGCTCAAATGGATAGACTAGCATGACCATTTCATCCATAACAGGTTAAATTATTTTTCTCAAAGTGAGGTAATGAACTCCAAATCGGAGTAGTAAGGATAGGGTTAAACTCCCATCTCGCTTAGGTTGGGAGTCTGATTCCCCAAAACTCTGATTTCACTCACACTTGCACATGGGTTCAATATGGTAGTGACACATAACCAACTTTGGGATCTAGTAAATTAATTCATTATACATATAGTTGATCCTAAGAGGGTTTGATAATCTTGAATGTTTGTCCATGATATTAGAAGGACTATGACCTTTTATAAAAGCAGAAATCTCTTAGCATCTTCATCAGGCATCAAATCCTACACAAATCATTCATAACCTCGCATATGCAATTCATAAGTAAAACTGACAATGGAATGTTGATCAAGTTCAAACGATAGGGAATGAAAACACATTGCACACACCGAGCTGATACTTAATGATTCTGATGTTTCATGTATTTTTGATCTATCGGTATTTGTTTATCTCTTATGTGCTGACGCCTGTGTTTTCAAGTTTGTATACTTCCAGGTTGGGTTCTCACCAAAATGCTCAGGAGCATTTGACAGTAGAGTCACCATTTGTTGTGGCTGATCCACAACACACCCCAAAATTGGGGACCCACATTTTTTTGCATGCTTTCAAAGAAGAAAACAGTGACCCAGATGCTAAAAAATCAAGGAAAAAAGCAAAATTTCGTAAAAAAGAAAAAGTTGTCACGATATCGCGACATGTTGCTCCGTCGCGGCCAAAAATGAAAAGTTGTCACGATATCACGACATGTTGCTCCGTCGTGGCCAAAAATGAAAAGTTATCACGATATCACGACATGTCACGTTTTTGCGATCGAGACAAGCAAAATGCAATGGAAAGGAATGAAAAGGTGTCACGATTTTGCGACATGTCACGTTTTCACGGCTAAGAGCAATAGAATGCAGCACAAAGTGAAGTGTCACGATATCACGACATGTCATAAAATCATAGTCAAAGCAGGCAGGAAGAGGTGTTGATAAAAAAATTTCATGATATCGCGACGTGTTATGAAATCATGGGTCACAGAAGAGAGAGAAAGACAAAATGGAAAGATTTCATGAAATCACATGTCACAAAATCATGATCAAAGCAGTCAAACAGGGCAAGGCACTAAAGTTGTCGCGATATCACGACATGTCGTGATTTTGTGACCTGAAGCAGTAAGACATACGAAGATGAAAGATGTCATGATTTCATGACATAAAGCAGCCAAGTGGTACGGAAAGAGAAAGCATCATGATTTCATGATAGGAAGTAGCCAAGGGATATGAAGATGAAAAGGCATCGCAATTTCATGACAGAAAGATGCAAAGTGGTACAGAATGAAAAGTTGTCGTGATATCATGACATGTCGCCATTTCACGACAAGACAAGATGAAGGGCGAAGATGAAAGGTGTCACGATTTCATGACAGGAAACAATGAGATGATGCCAAATGAAAAAGTGTCACGATTTTATTAAAAATTGATTTCATGACATGTCACGTTTTCACGGCCAGGTATAGCAAAACACAACAAAATGAAAAGGCGTCGCAATTTTGCGACAGGTTGCATCCTCGAGGCCCAAAAGAGAAAAATGTCACGATTTCATGACAAGTTACAACAAGACAGTATGAAAGAGAAAAGTGTCATGATTTCATGATAGAAAGCAGAAGATGGTGCAGAAGAGAAAAGTGTCATGATTTCGTGACATGTCATGTTTTCGTGGCTAAGTGCAACAAAACTCAGCGAAGTAGAAAAACGTCGTGATTTCGTGACAGGTTGCACCCACACGGACCGATATCAGAAAAATGTCATGATTTCATGACATGTATCATTTTCACTATGCATGGTGGCGGACAAGGCTGTTGGCCAAAAAATGTCATGATTTCATGACACATCTTGTTTTCATGGTGTAGGTGGAAGAGCAAAGCTACATGCAGAAAACGTCCTGATATCACGACATGCTATTTTTTGTCACAATTTACAAGGAGCAGTTACGAAACATGCAGAGAAGTGCGAAACACGTGGCATAAAGGTGTAAATGTTACAGAAGCATTACAGTTCACAGAGAATATCAAACGTTTTGGCATCGAACAAAAAATTAAAGACAATGATGAGATGGGAATACAAAATGATGCAATTTGGGAAATGAAATGAAATGCTGCACAACAAAATAGAGAACCATACCAAAACATTTAAAAGTAGAAGCACATGATTGGTACAGGGGTCAGAAACCACTATGAGCAGAGTTGCAGTTCCGAAGGCGAGAAGCCATTCTGGGCCTGCTTTGGAGTGTTTTTCTTCCCCTTTTTCTGGTTTTGAGAAAACTAGAGATTTTGTTATTGTAAAATGATCAATTTTTAATACAAAAAATTCAGAGAGTTGCACCTCATTGGCAAGAAAGAAGGAGTTATTTTCTGCATGCAGGATTGAATGTTTATCTTTCCCCTTTTCGGATTTTTAGGCTTATAGGTGAAGTTTAATGCAAGTTCTCTTGGTTGCTTCATGCGAATGTCTAAATCTGAAATCACAGTCAAAATACCAGAGACCAGAACTTAACTTATCTGGATTGTGCATGTTTTGCAGGTTCAATAAGTTAGGTTGCATGCATGGAAACCTCATTAGCTTCGATTTTTTTAGAATAGGATCGCATCACCCTGAATGCATTTAATTTTTTCTTTTGCATTTTTACTTTCATTAAAATAAAAAAAATAAAAAATTTCCAAAATACAAAAAAATAGTTTCACAGTGCATAGGTTATACTGCAGATTTCAAATATGCATTTAGAGATTTCATTTTTCAGATTTGTTAGTATTTTATAAATTCATTGAAGTTACAGCATGGTCACATAAGGACCAAATCACATTTGCTTTATTCGGGTTCAATGAACAATCATTAAAGTTTCACAGTAAAATAAACCAACATTGCCCCTTGTTTTCAATTACTTGCAACCACTAAGGTGTTCCAAGCATTTTTATTGAATATCTTTATTTGAGATTATTAATACACGGATGTAAAATGCTAACATAGCGGAACCTTGGAGAAATTGTTTATTAAATTTCTTTGCAAGAGAGGATTTAGAACCCAAATCCTATCGGAGAGTGTGTTTTCACAATCGGGTGAAAATACCACTCAACACTACATTTGGGGGGTGTTCTTGAGATGGTTTTCAATCATTCCCACACTCCTCAATAAGTTACGTAAGAAGAATAGAAATAAATCTATAGAAATAAATCATGTATACATTCCTAGAAATAAACCTACTGCAAATACTAGAACTAGTAAATTAATGAACATTCTATGAAAGCAATAAATTGATAAATAAATAGAAAAGAAATGGGGAAGAAATACTGGCTTGGAGTGGGCCCAGGCTCTAGCAGATTCCTCCCGATCGAACACGTGCTTAGAAATTTTGGAACTGGAATATATTTATCAATGTTTTACAATCTATCTTCTGTAATTCGAAATGAATCTTTATTAATTATTTCTATATATCTATCAGAACGATCTGCATGTGTTTATATAACACACCTATAGAAATTCTATTACAGAAGTGGTTACAATAGTCGATTATTCCCAGACTAAATTAGAACAGTCTGGCAAATGCAATCGATGTCTGGCATTTCGTTCTGAAGGCAACGTGTTCGTTTTAGTTCGTGCTTTGCCTAGCATCGATAAGACATTTGGATACGTTGGTGCTATCTTCAATTTAGCTCTACATGATGCAGAGCTGGAACTGCACCAGTCGTTGTCATCCACATCGTTCAACTCTGGTCAATGGGCAAAGAATCAGTGGTGCCTTCCGGTTGTAGGGAGGCACTTACCCTCTATTAGCACCTTTCGGCTATGGAGAGGTGCTTGCCTTTGGTTGGCACCTTTCGATTGTAGGGAGGTGCTTGTATTTGGTTGGTGCCTTTCGGTTGCATGGAGACATTTGCATTCAGACGGTGCATTTCGACTACAGGGAGGCGCCTATGTTCAATTGGTGCCTTCCAACTGCAGGGAGGTGCTTGTATTCAATCAGCACCTTTTGACTATAGGGAGGCACCTATGTTCAATCGGTGCCTTTCGACTGCAAGGAAGCGCTTGTATTCACTTGGCGCCTTTCGACTGTAGGGAGGCGCTTGTTCCCTTGGTGCCTTCCAGTTGCAGGGAGGCACCTTTGTTCTCTACATTGAATCCCGATGAAATAAAGTGCCAGGTCCATCAAAAGGACCTCGACCGTTCCAGTTCTAACTAAATCAATTGCAATTCCACAAAACATACTAAAAGCACACAAATGAGATAACATGCATAATTATATCAAATATCTATATAATTATTCATAAAAGTACGCAATCCTTATTATACAGCTGCATATTGATCCAAGAAATATGTATAAAATATGAGCATTTCTGGTGCTCATCAACACCAATCCCCTTTGCTCTGGTTTGCTCCAAGACCTACTCTCAAATCTGATCAAATTTGTTCACCGTAACCTACTAAAATCCACACACAAAACCTACACAAATTTGCTCATAACACTTGTTCAAATTTACTCATAATACCTACTCAAATATACTCATAACACCTGCTCAAATCTACTCATAACACCTTCTCAAATATTCTCATAACACCTGCTCAAATATGCTTATAAGACTCGCTGAAATTTATTCATAACACCTCTAAAAATTGCCTTGATGATTGATGTACTCTTAAAACCTGTATCAAATAATTTCCCTTTCTTGTGCCACTTCAAAAATTGGTTTGTAAATTTATTTTTCAAATCATCCACATTAAAACCTTTCTCAAAATATGTGTATAAAAATGCTTGAAAATTATATCTTATAGCTCCTTTTTAGTCTCCCAAAATAAAGCTTTTAGTAGTGACTAAACCCTTAAATTTCCTTCTTCTACCATTCAAAAATACATTTAAAAATTAAACCATAATCACACCTTATAGCTCCTACTTTCACAATATACAAAAGATAATTTTTATTTATCTCAATATACCTTATAACACACTCACATCACATGCAAAAGACAATTTTCCATTTATCTCAATACACTAATACGATGTGGAAATGATAAACTTCAATTTATCCCAATACACATAACACAATGTGCAAATGACAATATTCAATCTATCCCAATACACCTAACACAATGTGTGAATGACAATCTTCAATTTATTCTCATACACGTTATGACTCCCACTAACTCAAAATATAATATACAAAATAATTATTAATGTTGCACCTTATGAGTCTCAATCTAATAAAAATAAATCATTATTGCTCTTACCTCAAAATCTAGCTCACTCAAAAATGTTGTGGAGGATATTTGATCTCCACACATTACCAAATGCAATGCTCTTCCAAAGATATACAACCGGCTAGGCTAGCCTGGCATTTGAGATCTAAGTCACATGAATAGGTATTTATCATGTTTCAACTTTTATCAAGACGTCGAATGTGCTCCTATCCTCTTTCCTTGTTCGAACTTACATGTTGTAATTTTCATGATTTGCATATCAATACCTTAGCCTACCTATGCCTTGATCATGCTGGAATATTAATGATTTTCACACCAAAAACCTTAGCCTGATTTTGTCGTGATCACGTTGGATTATTAATGATTTACACATCTAAAACCTTATCCAACATCTACCTTTATTTTGCTGACGTATTAATGATTTGCACACCAAAAAATTTAAACTTTCTCTGCCTTGATTTCAATAATGTTTTTCCTCTTATTCTCCTACCTAATGTTCACTGAAATATTAATGATTTCCTCTTCTTCTCTTGCCTAACGTTCATTGAAATAATATTTGATATTTGTGCAAACTTAAGGTGAAATATTATCATATTAATATATACCTCATAGTGCTTTTATTTTATCAATGACGTCGCCTCAAATATTTGCTTCCAATAATATTTTGGTGCCTTTTATTTTTCAAACCCTTTTTATTATAATATTAAAATTTAAATATTATAATATCACCTTTAAACCTTTGTCCTTTGAAATGATAAATATTTTTATCCTTTCCTTTGTCCCTTTGAAATAATAAATCTTTTTGTCTTTAAACTTTTATCCCTTTGAAATAATAAATCTGCTCTTGCTCAAACCTTTGTCCACTTCTTTATAATATTTAAATATTATATTCCTTTTGCTTTGCATTGCAATAAACCTTACCTAAGAATATTTTTGCCTTGGGTACCATGCATCCTTTGACATAAATGACAACTCATTATACTCACCTTTGACATCAATGACAACTCATTATTCTCAATATTTCCAATGCTCGAGACAAAGAGGAACATGATAAACATCTCAAGATCATGTTAGAATTGTTAAGGGAGAACCAAATCTATGGAAATCTAGCAAAAAAATAATTTTGTCTTGAAGGTATGATATATTTGGTATATTATAGATAGAAGGAATTGTAGTAGACCCAGAGAAAATTGAAGTCATTCTAAATTATCCACTCCTACTAATGTGACTGAAGTATGAAGCTTCATGGTGATTATGGACTACTATAGATGTTATAAAAGGATTACTCTAAGATTGCAACATCGATAATTAACCTTCAAAAAAAGGGAAAGGAAATAAAGTAGTTAGAAAAGTATGAAGCTATCTTTGCATTGCTAAAACATAAACTCACTACAACACCAATATTTAATATTCTAGACCCTCAAGGGAAATTTTTAGTATGGATGTACGCATCACTAGAAGGGTTAGGAGAAGTACTCTCACAAGACAAGTAATTAGTAGCATACACTTCAATGAAGCTTATGAAGCAACAATTTAATTATGCTATGCATGATTTAGAGTTAGTTTTAGTAGTGCACACTATAAATATTTGGTGCCATTATTTGGTAGGAAGGCCCTTTGATTTGAAAATGAACCATCAAATTCTGAGGTATATATTTACCTAGCCTATACTCAATGTGAGATAGAGAATATGGGTTGTGTTTCTTGTTGAACATGATTTTAAAATTGAGTATATAAAGGGGAAATATAATAAGGTTGTTGATACCTTAAGTAGAAGGAAGCACAAAGCATTCATGACTAGGAGTCACATAAATATAATGGATCAAGTGAGATAGGAACAATCTCAAGATGAGTATTGCCAGGAAATGTGGGCTAAGATGAGTAGAGACCTTGAGGGTAATAAGGAATTTAGCATGAATAATATAAGTTTTTAAAAATAATAAATGTTAATATTATTTATATACTTGTTAACCAGGAATAAGGGTTAATAAATTAATTCAAAGTTTAAGGTTTAAATTTGCTAGACAAAAATTGATATTTTTGACTCCACAATATTGGGACAAATAATCAATGATAAATAAATATAAAAACAATATAAATATAAAACTCACATAAATTTTATTTAAATTGTATTATTTATATAATTTAAATTTGTTTAGAGTCCTATGGATCCAATAAAATAAATAAATAAACAAACTTGTATTATCTTTGTTAAGTATTTTAAACATAGAGGTGCTAATTCTCAAAAGAGACAATCTTTTATTTTCCATATAACAAACAATTTATCATAGTCTAAAGGAATTTTGTTAGTGTATGATTTCATATAGTTTCTTAAATGTTCAAAATTTATGGTATCAAACATGAAACAAAATTTATGTATTATTATTGTAAAATTTATTTTGTATGATCATTTAAATTTTATATTAGAATTAAATATTTTATGTTGATGAATTTTAAATTTATTATGTAAATAGATAAATGTTATTGTTAAATAATTTTGAGTGTAGTTTAATTACAAGTGTAGGAGTGAGTGCAATTTAAAATATTTTCTCACCTTTTATTACTACAGATATTTAGAGAAATTAAAAAATAAAGGATCATATGAGGAAATGTGCATATCATAAAAGGAAAGTCATATTTGAAATCCCTAATTGGATATAAGTATGCCTAGTTAGAAGTATGGCTGCCCAAGTTTGAGATGAAATGAAAAAAAAATGTATGGTGAGTCTAAACTTAGCATATGTTATACTAGAAATTATTATCAAGGATTAAGTGATCAAGGATAATATAATGGTTCATAAAAGCATATTTTTAATATGCTAGTTCCATTAAAACTAGTTATGGTCTTTAAAGAATCAAAATTGGAGTAACTTGAAGCAAGGATTAAATTAAAATCACACCATGACTTTTCTACCTAAATTTTTCTACCTAAAGGTTTTTTCCTCATCATATTTTATGTTTAAAAGACATGGATCAAATTATGTGTGGTGGCCCATGGCTTATGGGGAGAGATACCCTATACTTAATACTATGGAGTGAGAATCCACACTAGGTACCTTACTGGCAACTTCCCTCAATCCTCGGAAGGAGGTTCGGGGTTCAAGCCTGGAGGCCTACACCGGATAAAAAAAACCCCAAATAGTTAATTAAACATTTAAGGGTTATTCTTTCGTTCTCCTTCAGCAAGAGGAATGAGTGAGCTGAGGTTTAGCGGGTGCGATGAGAGTGAGGGTTTGAATTTTTTTGGCAGGAATCTTAGCCAAGGTGGTAGAGGTAGAGCAGGTATGGAAGGGGTGGATGGGAACATCGAGCATGGATCAAGTAAGGATCTAGAGGAAGGAGATCAGGCTACGATAGATTTGGAGGCAAGCATCACACGAGGGTCCGACACTCCTCAGAAAGACCACGAAAAAAAATATACGAAGGACAATGTGGGGCACAAGAAGTGGTTGTCTTTTGTTGAGACTCTTAGAGGAAAAAGAAAGGAGGTTCTCTCTCTTCCACCCCTAGTTCCAGTAAATAATAAAATTTTAGCCCCGACAAGTTCCATGAGCCCTTTTCTTTTAATGGAAGAATTCTCCTTAGTATGCATGTTTTTGGGAGGTATGCCGGACATGGAGACTATCAGGGCTTGGGCGATGGGTAAATGGCAACTGGTAGGCAACTTGGATTTGGTAGCTCTAACTTGAGGGTTCTTCATTATCCGTTTTAATAATATGGAGGATTCTAACTGCATTTTAATAGGAGGTCCTTGGTTTCTAGGCAAAATGACCCTTTTTCTCAGACGATGGGGTGAAGATTTTGACTCTAAAAATCAAAATATTAATATTGCCCCTATTTGGGTTTATCTCCCAAGTCTACCTGCCTAGTTATTCAATGAATATTGGCTGTAGGTCATAGCCAGAACTATAGGGGACCTGATCTCCATTGACCATGCGACCTTAGATAGGACAAGGATGACTCATACATGAATCTACATAAATGATAATTTGAATAATGAATTGCCAAGGTTTGTCGATCTAGAGTATGGAGAATACTATAGAAAATAGTTGGTATAATATGAGAACAGACCGAAATTCTGTGCAGAATGTAAAAATCAAGGAAATCTATGTAATCAGTGCCCTAACCTAGCAATGAATAGAGAAAATCAAAAGCAGGGAATGCTAGATAGAGAAAATTTGAGGAGTTTCCTGGTAGAGGTGATTTCAATCAAGCAAACTATGTCTACCAAAAAAATAAAATAGAGGGTACAGGGTCCCAACAAGACAAAGGAAAACAACAGGTTGTTGGCAACCAAAATACTCAGGTAAGTTCCAATCCTCTAGTTTCAAATAAATTTTCAATTCTATAAAATATGGGAGTAGGAGGATTATCAGAAGACATGGAATCCTAGCACCTTTAGGCTAACCTTTATGAGTCTCTCAAATCCCCATCCAAGTCAGGATCCTCAAACCCTAATGCTAAAATTACTGTAAGCCCCATGGGCATCACAAATCCAGAACCTAATGTATGATCTCTAGAATCCACATCCAAGTCAGTATCCTTAAACCCCAATGCTGGAAATAATTCAAACCCAGTGGGTATCCCAAATTCAAACCCTAATTTTGAAGAACTTAGGAAGAAATTTGAGGTATTGGAAAATAAAAGATCTCATCTCCCTAACATCATCACTAGGATCCAAGTGAATCTTACTGAGGGGTCGTTACGTAGACCAGGGGAATACAAGAAAAAAGGAGAATATTTGGATGTAGGGGTGGATATATGTGAAACTCTATAGACTAAGGAATATGGCAGTTTGGTTCTGCAAAAAATTACCTCCCCCCAGTTTAGTCCTAAAAAAACCAGGAGCACTGTGAAATCTCCTATAGATTTTGGTAGTGAAAAAAGAAGAGGGAGAACATCAAATGTTGAGAATCAAAAAATTAAAACTAATAATGACATTGCAAATGGAAAACATAGAACCTTGTTTCAATAGGTTATTCCGGGTTCTGAAGACAAAAAAATAGGAAAACACCCTCAAAGGATGGGGAGAGGAAGAAATCCCAAACAATCTAAATGAAGTTCCTCTCATGGAACGTGAGAGGCCTCAATGGCCTGCCCAAACATAGGGAAGTTAGTGCAATAAGAAATCAAGTGAATCCAACTATTATCATGTTGCAAGAAACAAAAACTAATGAGATTCAATCAAAAAAATAGCAAAAAAAATTTGGAATCAAGGGGAGATGGTTTGCAAATCAACTAGAGGAGCATCTGGAGGCCTTATGACTTTGTGGGATCCCCGGATAGTAGAAGGCACAATTATTCAAAAATATGATAGGGTTCTTAGTGTTTTATTTAAGGAAATAAACAGCAATAGGTCGTGGATCCTTTCAAATATTTATGCCCCAACTTCAATTCAAGGGAGAGCTCTACTATGGGAGTACTTAGGCAATCTGAGTGAAATATTCCATAATGCCCCTTGGATTTTGGTTGGGGATTTTAACACTCCTCTTTACCCTTCAGAAAAAAATAGGTGGAAATGGACCACCTATCAGGAGCATGGATGAGTTCAATGACTTTGTGAACTCCAACATGTTGATGGATGTAAAACATAGAGGAGCAAATTATACCTGGAGAAATTGGTGGATAGGGTGTCATCTAATTCAAGAAAGGCTTGATAGGTTTTTTCTATCAAAGAAGGCCACAACTTTGTTTAGATATTCTACCTTTCAATCCCTTCCTAAAATTACCTCTGATCATAATCCCATTTTGTTGGAGATCCCTAAATCTCTGTACTTCAAGAAACCTTTTAGATTTCAATCTATGTGGATCAAACATTTCAGTTTCAGAGATAACTTAAGTTAGTGGTGGCAGCACCCTATCAGGGGTAGTGCAACTTTTAAACTTGCTAACAAATTAAAGTTTTTTAGGGAAAATCTTCGAACTTGGAACAAAGAGGTACTTGGGAAACTCTTTGAAAATAAAAAACATGTTGTTGAAAGTTTGAAGATAATTTGTCAAAGGATTCAACATGGTGATGAGGATGAAAATTCTAGGCAGGAGGAACAAAAAAAACTAGCAAAGTTTCATAACATTTTGGCCTATGAGGAAATCTATTGGAGGCAAAAATCAAGGGCTCTTTGGTTGAAATATGGAGATTCAAATTCCAAGTTTTTTCACATCACCATGCTTAGAAACAAAAGCAATAACAAGATATATATTTTTTAAAAAGTAGATGGTTCTATTACTCAAGACTTAACAGAAATTAGAAAGGAGGCAGTAACTTATTTCAATTCTATCCTTGGTCAGGAATCATAGTGCAATGAGGAGGCCAAATATATTCTCTTGCAATCCATTCCTAGCATAATAAATGACGATATAAACCTTAAGCTTCTAGCTCCATTTTCCTATGAGGAAATTAAGGAATCCTTGTTTAGCATGGACCAGACAAAGCCTCGGGACTCGACTACTTTCACCATCGTTTCTATCAAGATTTTTGGGACATCGTGAGGATGTAATTTTTGCTGTCAGAGAATTCCAATAAAAAAATCATTTCCCAAAAGGTATCAACTCTATTTTATTTCTGTAATTCCTAAGAAGCAAACCCCTAAATCTATGGCTAAATTCAGGCCAATCAGTCTGTGCAATATTTCTTACAAGATCCTAACTAAATCCATTGCAAATATAATGAGAGATATTCTACCCCGCATCATAGATCCATGCCAGAGAAGCTCTATCTAGGGCAGGTCAATCTTGGATGGAGTTATCATAATTCATGAAGCTCTACACTCTACTCATAAGACTAATAGGTCTGCTTTTACCCTCAAGCTTGATATAAACAAAGCATTTGACAGGCTAAATTAGGAATTTTTGATTATTGTCCTCCTTAAGTTTGGTTTTCACCACCAATGGTTTAATTTTATCAAAGAATGTATTTCTAAAGCATGGTTCTCAATTCTAATTAATGGAACAAATGCTGGTTACTTTCAAAGTTGCAGAGGAATTCAGAAGGGGGACCCTATAAGCCCCATGTTATTCATCATTATGGTAGAAGATTTAGGCAAAACCATAAAAAATTCTTGTAGTTCAAGGCTAATATCGGGAATCAAGGCAACATCTCTCACTAGGGTTCTTTATCACCAAAAATTCATCAATGATACCCTTATATTGACTAAGGCATCAGTGGTTGAGGCCAAAATAATTAAATACATCCTGCAAACACTGTTGGTCAGAAAGTTAATTTAATTAAAAGCAAGTTATATTTCTTCAACACCCCCATTCAAAGGTAAGAAAGGATTGCAAAAATATTAGGGTGTGATATAGCAAACCTCCCCACTTCGTTTCTTGGTCTCCCTCCTTTCATTGGTTCTCCGAGAGAGTCAATGTGGGATATGGTTATTAAAAGAATTAAAAAAAAAAACTTGTTGGATGGAAAGGTCATATTATATCTCAAGCAGGAAATCTGACCCTCACTAAGGCCTCTCTTCAGAGCATTCCAGTCTATTTGCTCTCCGTTTTCAAAGTCCCTGTGAAGGTTTTCCAAAAAATTGAGAAACTCCAAAAAGAATTTTTATGGACTGGACCACAGGAGAAAAAAAGAATACACTTTGTAGGATGGACCAAAGTGTGCAGACCCAGGGAAAATGGGGGATTAGGTCTGAGGATAATTGCTCATATAAATTTAGATTTACTAGCTAAGAAGGTGTTGCATCTCATTTCTAGTGAAGAAAATGAATGGACAACTATCATAAAATGAAAGTATCTTCAAAATATGGAATTTCTAAGTGACTCAGTTCCAATCAGAGGTTCTGCTTTTTGGAAAGCAATTCTTAATTGTAATGAAATAATCAAAAAAGGTTTAAGATGGGTTTTAGGCAATGGTGAGAGGATAAATTGCTGGAATGACATTTGGGATAAGGATGAACCACTGACGCAATATCCTAACTTATCCCGAATCAGATATGTCACAGAAGAAGTCATTGGCAAAAAATTCTCTGATTATATGGTTGAGGATAGAGGTAGAATGAAGTGGAAACAAATAAGAATTTAGGGATTTCAAGCAGAATCAAATGATCTTTGTATCATTCTCAGGAAACAGTTCATCCCCATGAGACCCAAGGAAGATCAAGTGACCTGGGCTCCTACAAAAAATAGACAGTTCATTGTTAAATCAGCTTAAAAGCTTTTGCTTGATGACGAGGATTTTGTCCTCCAAAACGACTTAGTTTGGATAAAAAAATTAATTCCAAAAATTGTAGTCTTTTCATGGTTGGTTATCCAAGGAAGAATTCTAACCATTGATAATATGATGCATAAAGGTATTTGTATCACTAATCATTGTTATTTGTGCAGGGCTAATTGGGAGACCATTTATCACATTTTCCTTGAGTGCCCTTTTTCCTTGACTATCCTAAGTGGGGTTTTTCAGGCCTTCAATATTTAATGGGTTAAACCAGCCATCGTACTTGATTTGTTCATCCAGTAGCCTTGCCCCTTTTTAAGCGAAATACTTAGATACATGTGGAAAATTTATCTTAATCACTATCTTTGGTAGGTGTGGTTAGAAAGGAACCATAGAGTCTTTAATGAGTCTATCCATGATCATCAAACTATCATTGCCAGGATCCTATCCTTTGCATTATCCCTTTTGATAGTTGTAAACCTCATCTGCAGGATACCATGATTGCTCAATATTTAAGCTTAACCTTGTTAGATGAGTCTGTGCCTAGGGTAGTCAACCCTAGAGCCAACATTAAGTGGTCTTGACCTCCTATGTGTTGGTTTAAGCTTAATTCTTCTGGAGCAGCTAAGGACAATCCTGGCAGAGCAGGCGTTGGTGGCATTGTGTGAGATCATAATGGGAATATGATGCTTGCATTTTCAAAATATTTGGGAACAAGGATGAACAACAAAGCTGAAGTGAGAGCTATGTGGAGAGGCATTCAAATGACTCAAGACTTAGAATGTAATTTAATCATAGAAGGAGACTCTATGCATGTTATAAATCTCCTCAATAATTGGAAAACACCTCCTTGGAGGATTAAAACAATTGTTGAAGAGGCTAGGATCCTTTTCCAGGGAAGACATGACAAAAAATCCCAACATGTCTTTTGGGAAGCTAACAAAATTGCTGATAAGCTGGCCAATTTAGGTGTCGATGGTGACAAACTTTGCAAATGGGAACACGGTGTCCCGAGTGAAGTAGATGAGCTTATTCAACAAGAATTCAAAAAATGATAGTTGAATTTACCAACAAGGAAGACACTATAATTTCGAAGGTTAGGAGTATTCTCGTCTCTTTTTTGAATTGGACTCACAATAAAAATTATCTGAGATGTCAATCTTTGTGGATGCTACTTGGAAATACCACAAAGACTGAAGGGGACAGTCACATGTCAGATAACATGGCTTCTAGTTGTCTTAGTAATTTGAGGTTGGTTGATAATCATAGTGAAGGAAAGAAATGATAATATAAGACTTCGAACCAAAGCCACGTGGACCACCAGATAGCCACCGCCATAAATCTAGCCAAAAGGTTCACTTCTCCAAGGTTGATTGTATGTGGTACCAAAGCATGTTATAAATGGAAGAAAGCAATTACCAAAAAATTATTAAGAGTAACTATCAATACAGAGCTTGTGGGAGTTTATTTCAGTACTCTGCTATGTGTTTTTGCAGCTTTTTGTTTCTCCATTATCTCAAGTAAGGGATTCGTCTTTGTTTTTTTTTTGTAATTATGATGCATGTGTGTTTTCTTGGGGTATACCCAAAATGTTGTATGGGAAGTTTCTTTTTGATAACAGGCTATGTACCTTACCAAATGTAATGGATTTGGTGGCATGTAGATTTTACATATATAGGATCCTTAGTAAGGATATGTTCATCAACAGCCCTGGGCTGATTTTTGTAAAAGGTTTTGGGTCAACCTGTAAAACCCGGTATTAATGCTATAGTATCTTATCTTCCAAAAAAAAAAAAAAATACTATGGAGTGAGAATGTATCTATCGAGATAGAAGCTTGAAAAATTTTCATTGTGGGTTCAATTCATTGAACCTTCATACTAGATTATTAATAAGGATGACTTAAAGTATATTGGCAATACCTTAGGAGAATCCATCCAAGAGGGACCAAGTATTGAGGATCAAAAGGATATTATGTAGACTCAGATATCTATTGCTCTATATATTTAAAAACCTTTGCAAAAATTCACTAATATTAAATATATATCAAGAGATTAGGGTTAACATGTTCATTATGTAAATTATTGCATTCTAATGCTATAAATGTTATAATATTACAAAGGGATTGCAAAGTGAAAATAATGCAAAAAGAGATAGAAATATTTGACTATGATAAAAAATTCAAGATTGCGTACAAATATCATGTTGTAGTAGAATCTTGATTAAATTAACATTATTTAACTCCTAGTACCACATAATTTATCATCAAAACCTCATAAAACCACATAATTTGTGTTTAATGATTACACATAAATTCAGAAATATTTTATTCGAAAAGGTTATCCATGGTAGGGTCATGACAGTAGATATTTTCAAAATTAATCTATATTAGATGCTATAGCTATAATTCGTGGGTCAATTATAGCTTGAGGTAGTAGTAAAATATACAAAAGTGGTAATATAGAATGAAACATTTACAACAAGAATGAAGTTAATGATCCCATAAAAAGAAGTAAGTATAAGAAAATTTGCAAATAGTGACTCAACTAGTAATTAAGAATAAAAATATCTAATAGCAAGTAGAGGGACTAAGAGACTTTGTAACAAAGACAAAAAAATGCTAAAACAAGTTGAAGAGTTGTAGAATAAACTCAAAAAAAATAAAAGATAAAGTAAAATCTAGAGGACTCTTGATGAAACTTACACAAGTATATATCATCTTGGGTAGTCCTATGAGAAAGAGAAAAAAATTAAAGCTATAACTAAGATGCATGTATGCTATTTCCAGATAAATAGACCAAAAAATTACTTGGCTCAATAAAATTAATGAAAAAAAAAAAGGAAAAAATGAATAAAAAAGATGCACCTTGAACATGGAAGAGGTTAAGCTCCTATAGGACAAAATATGAATCAAGGTGTTGAACATGAAGTGCTAATTAACATTTTATTTTAGAGTAGGAACCATATTGGATCATATATTAAGGAAAGTTACTAAGATGAGTTTTCTATTAAGGAAAGGTACCAATATGTGATTAAAACACTATCTTCAATGATGGTAGCATAGGTACAACATTTTCAAGTGATAGATAGGAAGAAGGTAGTCAAGTAGCTAAAAGCAATTTATAACATAACATGATGGCTATAGTTATGATGATGAAAAAGATCCAAGAATTGATAAATTTTGGATTGCTAGAGGTTTTTGATGAACAAAAGATAATCCTCCATGAGGTCTATCTACAGAAAGACTCTGAGTAGGAAAAGTCAAAGGTAGAAGCTAAAACCTTTTCATACTAAATAGACAAGATTACATTACTAGTTGAAAATATTAAGGGGCTAAAAAAGTATAAAATGAGGCTTTCTAAGAGTTACTACAAGGGTCCCATAGATTAAGGTTGAAATGATCATTGTGAAGCCAACTAAAAGTGACCATTTGATCAAACAACTTAACAACATATAAATTGCTTAGAAATGTTGCTTTTCATTTATTAAGAGTATTTTTAGATTACAGGATGAATCTCTCTATTCACTTTACAAACCTGAAGCACTCTGATGGTCTCCTTTAGGGCCCCTCGATGCAAGTGGGCTTCTATGTATGCAGGCCACCGTTAGTAGACTAGTGTGGTTCTCTTGCACCTATTTTTAAGCCTACAAAATATGGTTAGTATGTTTGGGGGCCTAGCTTAGTCAGAATCCATGATAAAAAAGACAATACAACATGAAAGATGCATAGAAAAGTACTAAAAACAAGAAGAAATGCTATAAAAATATGAAATGAATGATACCTACTAAATATGTTGATGTAGGCCAGTTGTATGGTCAATTCATAGGATGACCTATGAATTAGAATCCAAATTCATAGGTTAGAGGGTGAATTGGACTGTAGTTGTCCATTGATGGAGATATTTTGTTTGGATGGGCTCCAGTAGTGATATTTAGTTGTTTGCATGGTAAAAAATCATTAGAAGTGATTTTGGTACAATTTCTACAGAGTTTATATAAGGTGATTGAAAGGGGAGAGAGGTAAAATGAGGGGGATAAACCTCTATTTATAGAAAAATCTGAGGTTAGGGGAGTGGTTAGATGAACTAGAACTTAGACTCAATCCCTACTGAGGTTAGGTTAGGGTTTTGGGGAGGTGTCAAGCGCACGTGCCCTAAAAGAATATCTCATCCTCACACATGTGTGAGGATGGGTTAGGGTTATCCAGGGTTAGCTAAATCCTAGGTTATATTAGGATTTAGTTAGGGTTTCTAGAAATATCCTAACTAATTCATGGTGCATAGATGTGTGAGGGTGTTCTTAGGGATAATTAGACCATTAACCCTAATTAATATTTTATTAATGATAAAGTGCATGTTTAGTGAAATTCACTTGTAAATTAGAATATTGATTAGCCTAATTAGGATTTTTAGTGGGGAATGGTCCCATGGGGTCCTAATTAGGTGTAGGAAAGGGCTTAAGTAGCCTTAGGGAGCTAGTATATGGCATCCTAGTGGGTAGAAGGTGTTTTGGGAATGTTTTACCTAGTTTTTTAGGTTTGGAATCTACAAGTAACTACGGTAGCCTATAGATGACTACAATGGCCTACGATGGCCTATGCGAGCCTACAAGTATCTATGTAGATTTGCAAATATATAGAGATGAGCATGTGCAACTTTTGGGTTTCTACATTTACTTTGTTTTGTACTATGCTATGTGGAACACAGTTTAGTGCAAAAATAATGTGATGGAAGAAGAATATGAAGCATTCATGAAATAAGAAAGAAATGGATAAGGAAGAATGGGATCAAATAGAAGGTATGTAGCTTATCAAAGTGTGACCATACAACATTTATTGATAACCAAGAGAGGAAGGTAGAAGATGAAGAGGGAAAGAATGGAGTCAAATCAAAGGTATGTAGCCGTCCAAAGCATGACCATACAACATTGATCAAGAACCAAGAGAGATATAGATAAAGTAAAATAATAAGAGAAGAATGGGTGAATGTGAATGGTGATATGTGGATGGATGGATGCATGTGGAACATGACGGTGAAACTGATGATTTTGCCAATTTAGTATAATATTTGCAATACCATACTTAGATGTTTGTGAGGGCAACTTATGACTGCTTTGCTTTTTTACGACCAATGAAAGATGGTCCAAACACAAATAGAAAAAATGCCTATTCAAATTTTTGCTTTTGATTGATTGATAAGTGCATGGTGACACAAACTATTTGAGTTGAGAGGCATGGATCAATCAAGCATAACATTCAGTATGTGGTCAGGATCGATATACAGAATGAAAGTAAGACATCTTCAATATTGTGCATGGCTCTCGTGACTTAACAAATATCTGATTTGGGATGGGATTTATCTTGAGATAATATTCAAAAAAACTTTTTGTAGATAGATGTGATATCCGTGATTGGATTTTTGGTCGTTTGGTTGCATGAAAAGCAGATTGTATTTGAATACCCCCTCAAAAGATGAATAAAAAATGAGATAAATAAAATAAGTTTATGATGGTGATGAACTGATTTATAGATAAATTGATGATAAAATGGAAGAAAAATTGGGTAGATAGGAAGGGGGAAGAAGAATGAAGGTCCTATAGTGGAAAAAATGTGAATTTGGTGGTTGTAGCTATGATTTGCATGGTGACCTATGAATTGGAGGTGAATTCATATGGTGACCTATGAAGTAGACTATGATTCATAAGTTGATCTATGAATTGGACTTTGATTCATAGGTTGACATACAAATTGGGGATTTATGGTATATAAACCCTTTTTGGTGCACGTGTGAAGTCATTTTGCATGGCTTGTGAGCTAGAGACTAAGGAGCGAGTGACGCTTGACAACATGAAGCACTTGCCTATTGGATTAATGGGTGTGGAGATGGTGAGGGGAAACACTGGTGCTAGCGGTTGATGTGGGGATCCATTGGTAAGTACTCGTTACTTAACTTTAGTTAATTTTAATTTTTAGAAATGTGTGAAATAATGTAGAAGATATTTTTACATGTTTTTGTGAATGCATGTAAAATTTTGATGAAAATTTGAACACAAAGTGTTAAACAAGCCAAATGGGTATCTAAATATGTGATTAGATATTAGGTTTGACCAATTTTTATGCCTGTTTGAGTGTATGGGAAGAATTGCAGGTGATTGATTTGACTTTGCTTGTTAGGGGTAAACGAGGTACTATTTATGAGATGTGATTGAATTTTGTTTGTAAAAGTGGGAAATGGGTATTCAAAAATGTGATTATTTTTGTGTTTTGCATTTTTTTGGTGTGTTATGTGGATGTGTGTTGTTTTGATGTAATTTTGTTGAGTTTGACTATGATTTTTGTGGGTATTGGTGTACTATTTTTGAAAACTATTGAAAATTTCACTATAACAAAAGAAAATGGGTACCAAAAATGTATTTTATTTTTATGTGTTGTTATGTTTGGTGTGTTTTTGAATTTTATACCATGGTTTTAATGTGGATGAGTGTGAAGTTGGTTGTTCAGAGCCAACTATGTACTATTTTTCGAATATGTTTGGAATTTTACCATATAATGGCAAAATGGGTAACCAAAATTGTGATTATGTTTACATTTTGCCATGTTTCCTAAATTATGTATGTTTTTATGTCTCGAAATACTTGATAAATAAAATGGATGATTTTCTTGATGTTCAACGTGCTTGTTTGAATTTGTTTTTATGTGTTGTTGACATATTTATCATGAAAGAGGGGTGAATGGTTACCCATAATGCATTTTGTTATTGATGTCTTTTCTAGTATATGATATATTGTAATGATGTTTGTGTGTAATGAGTATTTAATTGAAATTATAATGACTAAAATGAATGGAATTTTAGTTTGTATGTGGAATTGACATGAATTTTGGTGTGATGTTTATGGATTAAATAGGTGAAGATGATTGAGTCATGGTATCGTGTGCAAATGATGAGAGTTGGTTTGGGTAATTCCCTGGGTGAGGTATATCTAGGTGTGGTTGAAAGGAGTGTAGAATTGTGTAAGCATCCACACTAACAAATCTTACATCTCAACACCATGTGAGAGGTTGTAATCGAATATGAATACCTTTCACTTTTCAATAGGTGAGATGACTATCATCCTGGAGGACATGTATAGTATTTTTAAGTTACCTACTAAGGGTGTTCCAGTGAAGGAAACAATGGATGATAGGTAGGAGGAGGTGATGGAGTAGGCATTTGGTGCATGATAGAGGGAATTAGATACACAAAATATGGATTATGAGTATTTATGATATTAGAACATGTTGTCGAGTCGTTAGTGTGTAGTGATGCTTATTATTTTGACCTTTGCAATACCAGATACTTTTAGGATGTTGTTTACGTAGAATATTCTTGATGTGATGTGTGACATGGTAGAGCAAGATGTTGTTTTTGCATGGGCACTTACGCTTTTGGTGCAGGTTTATAGGTATTTACATGACATGTTGCAGATAAGGTAGAAAGTATTGATTTGAACTCCTTTACTACAAGTGTGGGCATAGGAGCATATAGTGATGTGGAAGGAAATATTAACTTACCATATGCATTGAGATGGCAGAGAGATGAGGAGAAGGGGATGAAGAGGTTGCATGAGAGTGACCATCTATTTTAGAGAGTGAAATATGGATGATTGGAGACTAAGGATATCTAGTGGAGGCCTTGGAGTGGTGGGGTGGTATGGGAGAAGGATGAGGAGTAGTTAGACACTATTCACTAAGGGTTATGGGTAGTGGGGTAGTATACCCTTCAGATAGAGTTCTTCCAGCTAAGTAGGATGATGTGACACTTTGGGTTGTGATAGTTTAGGTTATTGAAGGATATTTTAGAGGTACCTATCATGATTTATAGGTGATGTGATGATAGAGAGAGTCACCCTATAGTACTTTATTGGATTGGTGAGAGGGATACATTGATGATTATTTTTTATGTGGATGATGTAGGTATGACACCAGAGTATGATGCCTAGTGGGCAACATAAATTTGGGAGCCAAGTACTAAAGTGATTGATCAGTAGGTGCATCCAAGAATTGGGATGTCTATACCAGAGGTGCGGGCATAGAGAGGCACCAAGTCTAGGTAATAGGGAAGAGTGAGAGATGACATGGAGGTGCCTCTTCATTGATTGAGGTAACGATTAGGTGGTGAGTATAGTGCATCTATGTAGAGGGTGGAAGAGGCACCAACAAGTGATAGGGTACCACCTATGGAGGATATAGTGACCATGAAGGAGGCAAGTGAGAATGTTGAGGTTGGTGTGGGTGTTGATGATATTATTGATATAAGATATTTTTATGACATTAGAGATATGGGAGACATACCCCTTATGTAAAAAGAGAGGAGGGATGCTAATGAGAAGTTGTTGATAGTGTGAGAGGGTACAATAGCTGGAGAGGAAAATTTGGGAGAGTGAGAGAGACTGGGAGACTAACTTGGGGATATGGAGAGGAGAGTGACATGATTTGGAGGAGATATTGATAGCTATGAATATCATGAGTGATTTTGAGAAGATATATTTGATGGATAAATTGGGGACAATAGAGCAGGCTCATACAATAGATTCAAGGGCATTGGAGCTGCAATGTATGGATTTGCATGGGTGGCTCAAAATAGTTAAGATGAAGCACACAAAATTGGTAGAGATTCTACATCATCTGATAAGAAATACTATGAAGGTGGGAGAGAAATTGAAGGTAGAGATGCATAGGATGCAATATGTGATAGCAACTAGGTATGTTGAGTGAGAGGATCATTTGGAGGAGATTACCGACTTGCATGTTAAGATAGTGTAGCAATATCAAGCATGGGAGGAGGCTAAGCGAGTGAGATCCATGGAGCAGGTTCTTTTTGATGTGTCTTCTATGAGAGTAGAGCTAGAGTCATTGCGAAAGGGTAGTGAGGATGTTGCTAATATGATGAGGGAGGAGGTAGTAATGTGATATGAGTGTGAGATTATCTTGACTATGCATGGGATTCTACTTCTAAATTATGGTAGGTCATGACCAAGGTCAATATCATAATTGCGAGTGCAAAAAAATTCTCAACTGAGTCACCAGAGCACAACATTGATAGTATATAAGGAGGTAAGGATAGAGGCATCCAAAATATCACATAGAGGAGGTATTATTCTAGAGTTGGACATAGTGGTAGTACCCATACTGAAAAAAACATCAGGGGTAGTATCTAAGTTGAGTGGTGCAGTAGCAGTGCACGGGGTAGAGTAGGAGAGAGCATCTCATGAGGGGAGTGGAGAAAATTACTTATAAATTAGAATGTTGATTAGCCTAATTATAATTTTTAGTGGGTAATGGTACCATGGGGTCCTAATTAGGTGTAGGGAAGGGCTTAAGTAGCCTTAGGGAGCTAGTAGATGGCCTCCTAGTGGGTAGAAGGTGTTTTGGGTGTGTTTTACCTAGTTTTTGTAGGTTTGGAGTCTATGAGTGACTAAGGTAGCCTAAAAATGACTACAATGGACTACGATGGCCTATGTAAGCCTAAAAATATCTATGTAGATATGCAAATATATAGGAATGAGCATGTGCAACTTTTGGGTTTCTACACATTGATTTACAACTTCCAAGAGATAAATGACTAATAAGGCTTGATAAATTTTGTAATTTTTGGCAGAATGATCCTAATTTTGTTGACTCTATGCCTAAGGATTGAGGTAGAAAATATGATCTCTCACCAATGAATCTTTGTGCTCGATTAAGTCATCAAAAATATTGTAGACCAACTACTATATTGGGAATCTTAGGGCAAAGGAAGCTTGCAAAAATAAGAATTCAACAATTAAATTCCCTTGAACCCTTTATATGCAATGCAAAACTATACATGCATTATAATCCAAGGATATAATTTTCTCAATCATGATTTAACCATTATTATAGAAGGAGTAAATTTATCATTATTGATATAAGAAAAGCAAGGATGCATAAATGCCAAGGAAGATGTTAAAAAATGTGATAATTTTATCATTTTTTTAATCAAAACCTATTTGTAAGGCTTACAAATAGTTTATAATGAAATTAGATTCATCTAGAGGTGCATCATTTTGTCAAATATTCCATCAAATTAGTAGAATTACTAGCACTAGAAATGTATTACCCTAGATAATTCCTAGATAAATTATTCCTATAAATAGGATCTATGAGCTCCATTGTAAATATATTTTTTATTTTTGAAGAATTCAAAGATATACTTTAAATAAGTTTACATTTTATTTTCTCTAGTTTTGGAAGTAATAGAGATATTATGTAGGACATTCACTTTTCAATTATGGTAATATTCTTTATTATTGTGAATGCATGACGATTATGTCATTTCATTTCATTTATATTATTTTGTTTTCATATGTTTGGGAGCACATTGTTGTTATTTAATTTCTTTATGTGTTGATTGATCACACACAGTCCTTGCTATAAGTATGATTATCTTTTATTTTCATGCAATTTACTTTTATCTCTCGCAATCATACCTTCATTATATTTACTTTTATGCATTTAATTTCCTTTGTTTACTTTTAGTACATAGATTAGATTAGTTTGTATTAGAAAGGATAGTGTGGGTCCATAATAAACCCTAAGGTTGAGGAAGGTATGATTATCCTTCTTCCAATATTGTTGATTGAATTAATGAGGCATGCTAGGAGACTTTTTCAATGATCAATAGGAAAAATAAGAAAATTTTGAACAAGTGAGGTATACATATCACCACAATAAAATTTACCCAAGGTTAGGATTAAAAAATAAGCTATTGGATAGTAATAAAACAATACAAATAATTCACCTTACAAGGTGTTAATGGACCTTAGGAAAATATAAAAATATCATAGTATAGGGTCAACCATGGAATCAAGTCAAAATCAATAGTCAATATTTTATATATTGACATGATATGAACTTTTTGTTTATTATATAGAGGTAATTTCTTGTCATCTAGATTAAAATGCATTTATTTTATGTATTCTTATATTAAAAAGATATTCAATATAATTATGCAAGTTAGGACGAAAAACATACAAGTCAAAATTGATCATACCAAAACCATGATTATTGCAAGTATTATTAGATGAATAGGTGGAAAAAAATAATAATCATGAATTCCATGTTGCATTACTACAATTGTAAAAAAACCCAATAAAATTTAATACTAATTACTCTAAAAAATGCTTAAACCTTAAATAAATTTAGAAGATAAACTAAAAGGAAAATGATGATCTAAAAATAAATTTTAGATTAAATAATAATTAAAATAGATATCCTTCTTATGAATAGGGTTGAAGTCTAAGTAGAAAGAATATTTAACTTACAAGGATCACACCAATGTTTAATTATGATGGATACTATGATAATAAAATTTATTATATAATACTATAATATGGTTTGATACCCAGGTGTTGTAGGTGAGTTGGAGAGGAGAGGGCAATCCTCCAAGGGAGGTCCTAGGTTTGAATCTCCACCCTACCAAAAATCTGAATTGGGTACCCAAAATCTAATTGATAATGTTGGTGCGGGTAGGGATGGGTGCGACTCCTGGGTAACTTTGATGGTGTAGAACCCCCTGTTCATGGTCTCTCAGACCAAGGTGGCCCCACAAGGGGTTTTTCGCTTTAAAAATATATATATGGTTTGATGAAAAATGATGATAACATACTTAGTATATAATGAAGGAGAGCCCCTTTTGATCTCATATAACCAACATCCCTTAAAAAAATAATTCCCATAATCTTGTATATTCAAATATTGTCCTAATAATTATATAGCCTCACCATTTGGATCATAATATTCTAGGATTGTATTATATATATCTTTTTTGTAGAATATATTATAAGGTTAATTATTAATATTATCAAGAAGTTTAATCATTAATATATATATTAAAATCATTAATAAATTAGAAAATTAGAATTGAAATTTAATCCTTTGGTGGATTAAAAAATGAAATGATTTATTTATTTTTGTCTAAGGGAAGTTGTAAAGAGAGTGAAAAACATGTGATAGTAGACAATTTATAAACTTTGAACTTCTAAATAATTGTATAACATTGTTAACAAAAAATAATAATAAATCATATTGTGGTTGCTTGTGATTTTTTGTATGTTTTTAGACTACTTCAAAGTTGTTAAATAAACATTATTTGTATAGTTTTATTTTTAAATTAGTTCAAATCACATATATACACATACACATATTATTCTTTAAGTAATTTTAAATTTTTAAAAGTAGAAATATGATATATATTTGCTCTATTTTTGTATTACATTTAAACACTTAAGTTTCACTTCATTCCACTAATTAACATTAATATTAATTGAATTACACTACATATATCAATTATAATTTTCATTCCTTTTATGTGAAATTAATATAAGATGGTAATTTAAGAAAACATATATATGTATATATAAAATTTAATTGATTACATAGGATTGAAATGGTCCTATCTAGTCTAGGTTAATGCAACAACATGTTCATAATCATAAGTATTTAACTCGGTATTATTTGAGAATAGTTATCGATCTTAAAAGTCTATATTTTTAATGTATTTCATTAAGCTCATACCATTTTATTAAATTCTAAGGTTCATCTACATGATTATAACCTTTGTCTCCCACCACTTGTGTTATTTCCTTCTATATATATATTTAAGTAAGATTGCTTATATGTTTTTCATCCTTATATAAGCATCCTTTTAGTCATAGTGAGAGCATAATTAATTTAGAAAAGAAAATTTTTAATTAACATATACAAATAAAATTATTTGTCAAGCTAAATTCAAATAATTGAGATGGATAATCTTATATGGTTTATGTTAAAACTTAAAATTTTGACAAGTATAAAGATCTTACATATATGATTGTTGGGTGCTTAACCTAAAATGAACGATCTTGATCTCATTATAAATGACATGGTAATACATAGCATTCCATTAAAACATATTTTATGTAAAATTAAATAATTTAATATGGAAGGGATAGACTAACTGGTAGAGTTTGAGTGCTTACTTTTGGGTTGCCTAATGCAAGAGCATCCAATAGAACATGGGTCATTTCTATAACTACTAGAAGGTAAGTGAAACAATACAATAAAATAGAAGAAAATAGGATAAGTTGAAGAGGAAGAGTTGGGTAGGGAGAAGAAATGACACATTGGAAAGAAGAAAAGAGTCAAGAAGAAGATGAGGGAGGATATGGAATAGATATTGGGATACAAAGATAAGTAAGATGATGAAATAACCTAAAAGAAATGTGGATAGAGGTGTGTAGGTAGAGGAAGAGGGAAAATAAATCATAAAGAAAGGAATTCATATTATGAAAAGCTTATAGTTACATATGAAAAAGAGAGAGAGGAATATAGAGATATAAGTGTGTTTCTCCACTTGTATTTAATTTTAAAATGAGTATAGAATGTTGCATAGAGTCATTATGGCATACAAACTAGATATAACATTTTGTATAGCCTATGGCCATATTAGTAATAATAAATCAAACTTCCTTATTATTCTATTCTATGTATATCTATCTAATTCCTTGTGGTACTAGACTAAAAATATTTAGTGGTATAAGTTTGGTATGTGCAAGTTATAGAAGAGGATAAAATAGGGTTGTTGCTTAAGTAGATACATAGAATTTTTTACAAGTCCAAATAAATGAAAATAAAGAATGTGTGATTATAATTCTTATGAATTGAGAGAATCATTTGGTAAATGGAATCATATTCATGCCAAGTAAACATCTAAGCACTGAATATCAAATTAAACTACCATCAAACATACATGGGTATTGTGTTAAAGAACATCATTCAAGAGAAGAAAATTTGTCCAAATAGATATATTATGTCATTCATGTGAGAAAGAGATCATTCAATTGACTAATTGATTGTCATAAAAGAATCCCACTATTCAAATGAAATCTTTTCATTGAAGAAAATATTATCGATCACATAGAAGTATCAATCAATTGAATGATATGATGTCAATAAATTGAACATTACCATAGTAAAGATATTTAAATTAATCTTTTATCTCAAGGACTTTTTCTTTTCACTATCATACACTAGAGTATTGTACAAATAAATCTACCAATGTGTCATAAAAGTAGACCATTGTATACCCAGGTGTTGTAGGTGAGTTGGAGAGGAGAGGAAAATCCTCCAAGGGAGGTCCCAGGTTCAAATATCCACCCTACCAAAAAAGCTGAATTGGGTATCTAAAATCCAATTGATAATGTTGGTGCGATCAGGGTCGGGTGCAACCCTCGGGTGACTTTGACGGTGTAAAACCCCCTGTTTGTGGTTTCTCAGACCAAGGCGGCTCCGCAAGGGGTTTTTTGTTTTTAAAAAAAGAACCCAGGTGTTGTAGGTGATTTGGAGAGGAGAGGGCAATCCTCCAAGGAAGGTCCCAGGTTCGAATCTCCACCCTACTAAAAAATTGAATTAGGTACCCAAAATCCAATTGATAATATTGGTGCGGATAGGTCTGGGTGCAACTCTCGGGGCAATTTGATGGTGTATAACCCTCTGTTCGTGGTCTCTCAGACCAAGGCGGCCCCACAAGGGGTTTTTCGTTTTAAAAAAAAAAAGTAAACCACTGTAAAATTTTACAATGTCATACAAGGATTAAGGGAGTGTCATACAAGTAAGTTGTCATACAAGGATGACATAGGTGCTATCCTAAGATATTTCCATATTATACTCTTTTATCTCATAGAATACTTAAAACTTCTGTTACCATCTCTTGATGATTGCATGTGTGATTACTATACATCAAGCAATTATTGGTTGAATGGATAATTTATTGTTTAATAAGGTCATCCATAGGAGGAATCCCTTCTCTCATATGTATAATTTTGGTATTAGAACTATTTGTAATATGTACTGGAGGAAGGTGGCATAGTGAGGAAGAAGAATATTGTGAGGTTTGGGATCCCAAATCATAGATATAACAAAAATATTAAGAGGAATTACCATCAATTTAGATGCAATTGAGACTACCCAAGGGAGAGGTTTTCACCTTGAGAATATTAGTGGAATTGAAGGGGAGGGAATTGGTTATGCAAAATCTTAAGGTGAAGAGCAGGGAGAAGAATTGAAGTAGTTTTTTTTGGGTAATCTTAAATATGGGAAATAAACCAAAGATATATACTCCCAATTTTAATGGAAGTTTTATCCTAGAAGAACTAGTTGATTAGATAATAGATATGCATATATTCTTTGATTATGAATCTATGGAATATTCAAAGTGGGCCAATTTTTCTTGCTCGTGATTGAAGGGACATGCTTTGATCTAGTGAAATCATGTCTAAATGGATAGGAAATATATAGGGAAGGATAAAATTTGAACTTGATATAAGTTTGTAATCAATTGAAGTCTAAATTTTTACCTATTGATTACCAGTTAAGGCTGTTTAGAAGAATTCAAAATCTTAAACAAAAGGATATGGGAGTTAAATAACATACTAAAGAACTCCATAAATTAACAATAAGGCTTACTCATATTAAAGATGATGAGGAGGTGGCAAGATACATAAATGGACTAATATTGTCCATCTAAGATGAAATTAGTTTACTTTGAATTAGAACAATTGAGAAAGCATATCAAAATGCACTAAAGGTAGAAGAAATATTGGCTCGCAAGCAATAAAATAATTCTATAGGAAGAGGATAATTATTAAGAGGATGAAAACAATCAAATAGTGGTAGAAGGTAGCATATGCATGAAGGAGAAGCTAGTACTTCTCAAAGTGAATTCAACCAAAGTACTTGGAAAAGGTGAATCATCAAGAGGACAAAAAATATTTGGTAGAGGAAGACAACATGATTTTACTTGCAAGTGTTATAGGTGCATGGAATAGGTACATATAGAATATGAGTGTCCTCAAGCACAATAGACCAACAAGCATGGAAATAAAGTATGTAACCAAATTATACAAGACAATAAAGATATTATTGCTTTATTAAAGCACATGGAGGAACCAAAATAAGGAGAGTCAATTATGATGAAGAAGGTATTGTTAAAACCCATAAAGGAGGTGCATCAACCTAAATAAAGAAGGATCTTGTTTAGGATAATGTGTAAATCAAGGGGTAAATATTGCAAGGTCATTGTGGATAACATAAGTATTGATAATCTAGAATCTATAGAGATGGTAGAAAAGGTTGGGTTGAAGAATATTGAAAACCCAAATCTATACAAAATCTCATGGTTGCAAAAGAGACATCAAATTTTGGTAATTGAATATTGTAAGGTAGACTTCCAAATTGGTTCTTACATTAATGAGATACTATGTGATATTGTACCTATGGATTCTTTCCATGGCTTATTGGGTAGGCAATGAAAGTTTGACAAAAAGTTAATCCATGATGGTAGGATGAACATCTACACTATAGAGAAGGATGACAATAGGTACCCATTAAGTCTAGTGAATAACACATGAAAAAAGGTTGATAACAATCCTATAGTGTGCTTGGGTACAAAGAAATAATCCTTGAAGGGAATAAAGAAGACATAATCATGTTTTTCTTTCATCGTTAAATACATAGAAGAAGGAAGTGGACATAATGGATGAAATCCCATATGGAGTAAAGTATTTATTGAAAGAATATGTAGAGAATTTTTTAAATATTTATTGGATGGTTTGCCACTCATGAAGAGCATTGCTCATCACATAAATTTTAGTCCCAAATCGAACTTATGTAATAATCCAAATTATAGGATGGAACCAATCGATAATGAGGAGGAAAAGGTATAAAAAAGTAAGAGAATAAGGATGGGAAAGAGGTAGATATCCTAGGTAACCAGTAGTAGTAAGATAAAGGGAAGGAGAAAGAGAAATAAACAATAAAGATACAACAAAAGAAGATGAACCTCATCATGCTATTTATGGCTATGATAAAGGTCATATTGTTGAAGAATATACTGGGGATGAAGATTTATGGTCCTTTGAAAGGCACACCAAAGGCATTAGATCCATGTTAATGAGAAGAATGGGGTATAATGGTAAATGAATAGAAATATATGGACAGGGTGTAAAAATACTTATAATATTGTATGTAAGGCCAAATAATGAAGTCCTTAGATATACAAATCAAATAGGACGTAGTGAATTTAAATTTGTGATAAGGAAGATTAGTATAGGGGATGAAGGTCCTAGGATGGGTTGTTGCAATCAATGTTGAATATTTGGATATGTTGCAAGTAGGTGTTGGAACTTACATGCTTGTGAGATATGTGGAAGATACACTCACTCCAAAAGAATGTGTTTGCACCAAGATAAAGTAATCAACCAAATATTTGTTGATTATGGTTGGATGGATGTGATGGAATGAGACAAAGGTGAAAAAAATATTGAGTACATTCTATAAGAGGAGGTTTAGACATCAATAGAAGGCTAAAACAAGATAATATAGTTGGCCTTGTCAAGACAACAAAGCTAAAATAGTCATAGCTTGGAAGAGCAATTCATGTTCATGAGTTGGAGCTAATGAAACGTCTCCTCTTAGTTGATGAGGATGATGCAAAAGCATCCAAAAAAATGTGGGGTATTTCTATAACTATTAGATAGTAAGGGAAACAATGTGATGGAAGCAAAGAAAAGAGTAGAAGTGGAAGAGGAAGAAGTAGACAAGGAGAAGAAATGACATGTTGAGAAGAAGAGAGTTTGGAGAAAGATAAGAGAGGATATAAAATAAACACTAGGGAGTAGAGATACGTAATATGAGGAAATGACCTAGAAGCAAGGTAGATAGAGATATGTAGACAAAGAAAATAAATTGACAGACAAAGAAAGGAATATATAAAGGAATACATAAGAGGAAAGGTTTATAGCTACATATGCAAAAGAGAGTGAGGGAGATACACACAAAAGTGTTCCTATCCAATTGTCTTTGATTTTGAAATGAGTATGAAATGTTGTAGAAAGCCAATATGGTGTATAGAGTAGATATTTATGTTTTGTATAGCCCCTGGGCATCTTAGTAATAATAAATAAAACTCCCTTCTTTCTCTATTCTATGTATATCTATTGAATACCTTGTGTTATTGGACTGAAAATCTTATTTAGTACAATTTTGGTACGTGCATGTTGTAGGAGAAGATAAAATAAGGTTGTTGCTTAAGTAGAGACATGGAAGTCCTAATGAGTCGAAATTACATTCTTTTTATTATTCCTTGCATGTCAAGAACAATGTTTGTAAATGCAATCATACAAATGCCAAGTATAAGTGTATGCATTGAATGTTCAAATAGATTACAATTCAACAAACATGGGAATTGTGTGAAAGAACATTGCCAAGTGAAAGAAAGCCATCCAAATGAAGATATGATGTCATTCAAGTGAGAAAAAGATCATCATTCAATTGATCAATTGGTTGTCATATAGCCATCCTTCAATTCAAAGGAAAGATTATCATTCAAAGAAAGATTCCCAGTCACATAGAAGTGTCATTCAATTGAATGATAGGCTACCGATCAACTAAACATCCATATATTAGAAACACTATAACAAACATTTAATGTTTTTAGTAGTGTGAATATGTTTATATATTTAAATAATAAAAAAGTTATCTAATAAATATATAATTTATTATTATTTTTCTAAAGAAAATCATAGCTGAGGAACAAAATTGGAATCATTGTCGTACTGCATCATTATCGATACAGAGGAAGTACATTCTTAATTCACTATCAGAACTGGACCCAGTTCACATTAAGGCTTTATGAATTTTGCTAGAAGTCTATAAGTTGGCATCCACTTTATTAAAATCTCACCTAATTTTGGCTTTTCACTATTCTTTTTTCTGTCGCTTGCCACCGTGTTCCCAGAATCTCCTGTTCAAAGAAACACTGTTCTGCAAAGTCAAATAAAAACATCATTCATGTTACCTGGGTTACTGGTAGGGTTAAGTGGACGGTTCCAATTGTCCAATGCCACCCTAGATAATTCGCTGCCTGTCAATTAATTGTATATGTGTAAAGAAGTTGTACAGTTCAATGTTACCCCTAGCGTGACACTATAACTTTCATAGATTCATTGCATTTTAGCGTATGAGGCACAACATTACGAGTTTCCAGTAACGAAATGTAACCATTATTAAGTTTGTTAAGTGTGAGTGATTTTTCACGTGAGAAATTTTAGTGATTAAGTTTTTGGGTTCATTCAAATCTAAATTATGATAAATGTGTTTAATATAAACTTGTGAAAAAAATAATATATATTTTTTAATCTTTAAAATATATGTTTGCTCCGGAATATAAAAAAACCATTATAAATATATAATTTAGTGAAGTAACGTAATCGGCATCTAGATTGCTTAATGAAGTCCTCCTGAGATGATTGAGCAATATTACTTTGGAATCACAATATTGATCAGACAAATTACACCACTCAGGCGTTGATACGCATCTAAAATCCCCCGCATTTGCACTATGAAATTATTTCCTTTAGAAAGTACAGATTCGTAAAACTTCCTTGATATATATATATTTTTATATTGTTTGGTCCTATATTTTAGTATCGTTATAATATAATTTAATAGGTGATGGATGTAAGAGAATGCACACAACTAAAATTGTTATTGCATTGAGATAAAGAAGGGCAAGATTTAGAGGCTATTTTTAAAGAGAGCAGAATCCGGTCTGGAAAACAAATTACCGTCTAAGTATATTATTCATTTAATTAATTTAAAAAAATATATTATATTGTTACGTTGTTTTAAAACAACTATGTGTAATTAATAATTTCTTAAAAAATATTATAATAAATTAATTAAAAGATAAATTATGTTAAACACTAATATGTTAATAAAGACAATAAATACAACGTACCAAAAACTTGCTGTCTAAACCTACTACCTAAAAGTTTGAAATAAACAAATTGTTACGTAGGAACTTATGAAAATTAACTACTCCTTTTGATATTAGTATACACTAACTATTCTTAATAGTTTAAACGGCGATCTTTCATTCTTTTGACGTGACACAACGATCACTGAAGCAGATGCATTTGTAAATTGTATCTATACTTTTATCGTAGTTTGTCTATACTTTAGACAGCTGGAAAAATCCATTACTTTTTCATTTGTTTTATTTGTAAATTATTATCTCGTGCGATACTAGACCCACAATTGCACCCCCATATCCAACTGCACTGTCAAAGAGATGATTATTGAGGAAATTAGAAACAAAAAATATTTAAAATTTCCTAGATCTGAACTCTCAACATTCTTGTGTCTCTCTTCTGCACTGTTGATTCGGTTGATAAGTAACTAGCCTTACTCCTGATTTGCTCATGTTAGCTCTTATTTAATACAATATAGTCTGTTGTTTCTGTATGATGGGCCTGTGAGAATATTGGCCGATTGATGTGATTAAGTCACACTTGGTCTGCAACAACACAATCCATCATGTCCACTTTGATACCATTTGATTCCTCGACCTCCGCTATTTGAATTGGTGGTTCAATCCTTTTGTCAATCTCTTTGGTCTCAGGTAAAATAGACTTTGAATTTCTGTAAATGAAATAAACAGTGAGCTGAATCATTCCTAAAACGAAACCAATACCATTAGGCACCTGCAAAGTGGAGAAAAAAGATATCAGAAAAAGAAGAGGATCCTTCTTGCCAAAAACATAGTATATGAGGAATAAAAGACTTAACAAGATTTTGGAAAGAAGAAAAAAACTCACAGCTAGGAAGACATCTTGGGTGACTACAGAATATGCACACCAGACCAACGCATTTAGAGCGTTGAATAGAGAGAGCAGAAATGGCATATATTCTACGCTTTTGTTCCGGATTACAAGGTTCTGATAAACAGACCAAATCTCGGTGAATCACTATAGTATTTGCCCTTTCTTTATCCTTAGTACACAAAAAAGAAATAAGAAATTCTATTTGAAGAAAGCTAACGAAAGGAAGGATACGTACCACTACAGCTAAAGGGGAGGCATACATAACAATTGAGAGGATCACGCACATAGTGCCAACCATCAACTTCCTATCACTGTGAGTGTGCAGCACAAAAATGGTAACAACAACTATGATGGCAAAGGCGATCGTCATGGCAAGGGTCAACCTTGTTATCATCACCTGCATGTGAATAAATCCCAAGAATCCATATCAGAAAAAATTGAGTTATAATTGTATTTTAGCTTCTGCATGAAATTGTAATTAGCAATTCATTTATGATGACCAAAAGAGTAGATTTCCAGAATCTAGTAGTGTTGGGCACCGATGGTTCTGAATGTCACAGTGGTATAAGAGGTTACCTTTGTCTTTCCTGTGGCATATGACAGAAAGGACAGGAGATAAAACATCTCCAAAATAAAACCTGCCCCATTGATTGTAAGGAGCAAGGTGCTGTGAGGTTTGACGAATGGGGATCCATAGAGCAACCAAAGAGCACAGGTGAACAAGGTGCTGACATAAGGCGAAGCAGAATATTCTTTAGTGGACTTGTCTTTGTATATCCTCCTGAACGTTACCCTGCAATTCTCAAAAACAACAGTTTTCAGACAAATAAACATTGAGTTGTATCAGCGCGAGATTGCATGCACACAATTTTATGGTAATTCTGAAAATATATATGCCATTGTTTAATTGTAAACGCGAAAGTTTCCAAGGACACCCAGCACCTGATTGCATCTAACTCTAAGAAGTGATATGTAGAGTGTAGATTGAACTCACATTGGTGACAAGAACAACGCCAGGGAAGTTCCATTTCCTGCAAAACAAATCAGCATACACCTTCAGTTATGTTCATGCTGATCTACTATCTCAAAGAGTCGACTCTTAGTCACGAAGATTTCAATATGCACACAAACAACTGATACAAGAAACTAACTCAGAGTCAAATTTGCCAAACCCACTTCTTGTAATAAACAAAAGGAGGGTACGTTTGTAACATATGACGCAATCTAGGGGCTTCAGGCAATATTGAAGTGAATAGAGAAATTACAGTATATTTTATATGATATAAAAATGAATATTGAAAGCTGTAGCTATTACCAGTTGACCATTCTAGACCTAAATATACATAAAAACACCAATTCCCCCAGCGTTTGGCCTATCGAATATATCTTTCGTGCCCTATATATCATCCTTGTAATTCAATGCTAACCGTTAATAGCTTATAGACTATATCATGTCGGAATTATATGCAAAGATTTATGAAAAACTTGAGTAAATCATTGCTGCCATGCTGCCATTCCAAATTTCCTATCATTTTTTATCCTGTCTGCATTATACACTATCATTATAATAATCTCTAACGCTTGCATAGTATTCTATCATTCTAACGAATCCTATTATTGGCCAACCTCTAGAGTAAACTGTGTCTGCGCTATATGACATCATTTTCATTAAATCTATGCAGAATATGTCTGCACTGTATCCTATCATTCTTATAAGATCAAAGCATGAATACCTCCTTAAGACCTTCTGGACATGAAACGGATGGAAAATGCTAAAACTAATTTAATTGAGCTCTTCATAAAGAAATATAGAGAGATTTATGTCATACCAACTACTCCGAACAACAGCTGGACAGGGAACGCCATGAGAGCAGTGATGTCAACAACAACGGCAGAAGAAATTTCAGTATTCTGTTTGCAAAATATGAAATCAACACGATAAGTTGGGGAAGACTTGCAGTTTAAAGCCTTTTTATAGGCCTCTCCCCCCGCAGAAAACTGGTGTAGACCTGATGCCAACGTACACAGCAAAATAAACAACATTTTATAATAAAATAACTTTCCAATGGGTTCTGGGCAATTTGTTGGAGCTTTACACATCAGAAAAAGTTGGTACCAGCTAGAAGAAGTGCTTTCACAGACTATCAGATCAACTTGTAATATCTTCACGGAGGGTAATATCTTCAGCGGGGTTATGCTAAGGAGTGGTCCTAAATTGTATTTATAAAAAATTGGTGAAATAGTTTAAAAATTTAGGTGAAAAGTGTGTAAATAGTTTAAAATTTTAGGTAAATAGTGTGCAAATACATGTCGAAGGTTTAATGTTGGAAATTTAAACTTAGTGGCGAATCAACCAAAACAAATTGCATTTGGCTAATCACTCTAGTCAAAGGTTTCTAATATTAACCAATCCCAATCCTAAATTTAACCGATAAATAAATAATCACTATGCATAACTGCTTCACCCTCTCCATAAGGACAACGTTTCGTTTAGTCTTGTCTGTGAATGACCTTCAAGCTTAAAAGACCCATTCACAGTAAAAGAAACTTAGAATGGGATTCCTTGCCAAATTATAGATTGATTCCTTGCCAAATTATAGATTCCTAAATCAATACATACTCCCAATGGAATACATGTCACTAAAAATCAATAGTGAGGGAGGAAGAAGGCTGCTTAAAGTAGCACTCGAGGACTCGACAGGATTCGGGCCTGCGACGCACCTCCAAATTTAATTCAAACCATTCCCTGCTCCCTTAGTGGGAATACCATGATTTATAGGCATAGATTACAGTTCCATACAATGAATGATAGGGTTAATTTACACGTGGGGTATATCAAGTTACCACGTAGATTCCTGGAGAGAAACGTGTAAATTATTATCTTTAGCTTATGGTTGGCGGAGATGGGAGACAAATGAACAATATTTGCAACCTGAATTTGCATGCAAAACAGCACGCCTAATAGTAGACGCAACTACACACCAGCCAAGACATCTAAGAGTAGACGCAACTACACACCAGCCTAGTGAGATTTTTCGCATGTTTTGATTTGATCTCTGCCTTAGTTAATCTAAAACCTCAGATTTTCAGACAATTTGATAGCCATTAACGCTAATATCATTGCCTTTCTTTCTCAAGTCATTACCAAATATGGGCAAGGTGGCCAAACTTTCTTCTTACGTATAACATGGTGGTTGGGTTTCCTCTCTGTCATCCTCAATGTGTCGGCAGATAAAATATAAAATAAAATTCCAGTGGAGTGATTTATATTTGGAAAGAAATATAATTTTATATTAGTAAAATAAAGGTCGGCTTTACCTTTATTTTATTCTTCTTCTTGCCGCTCCCCGTATTTATCATTCAACAGGTTTTCAACCTACTTAATTATTATTTTAATTTATTAAATAGGTTGCAGCCATCTTTCAACAACATTCAATCAATCAGAAATTGGTAAATGCTTTCCTAGTCACAACATCTTTACCTTTTAATTTATAGTCTAATTTCTTTGGAATAGAATGGAAAAAAATTCAATTGTAGGGCAGACAACCACCGTCCTCACGGCTAGACATCGAGTCAGCGTTTGACAATGTCATTTTCCTCGTTTGGCGTCATTTTATTTTTCTTTGATGGATCCACCTTTGTTGAACGCAATGTTTGGCTTAAAGTACAATCCTGCTTAAGTATGGGGTATCCCGCCGTAACGCGTAAAAATTGTGTACCAAAAAGCCAAACATTATTTTTAATAAGTTAATATATAAACATGGGTTTCAAAAAAAACATAAAGCTCTAATTATTTTGATGTCCCACGAAGACATCCCTTTCTTTATATAAGTTAAGGGTTGAATTGTTTATTTCTACGACGATATTTCAACTTTTTCATAGGTAGTCGAATTAACATATAACATATTTTAAACAAGAAATATTTTATTAAAGATAATTTTTATCACAATTAAAAAGTTATATTTAAATTTATTTTAATTGGATATATTTTTTAATAAAAAATTTATTTTTATAAATATTATTTTTCTTTATTAAATATTTGAAATTTTTTATTAAAATATAAAATTTTTAATTTGATATTTTTAATGATAAAGTTACATGCGAGTATATCACCTTTGTTGAATGTCATTTTTCCTACTCTTAACATTTCATTAAAAAAAAAAACCATCTTATTTCTAAATTGTGATAAAGGTCACAACAACTAAACTTGTTAATGGGTGATGTTTTATAATAGTTAAGGAATATAGAAAATAATTACATTATTAATTTAATTCTTAGACTTATTTTTTTTTACAACATAATAATAATAATATGTAGATCCTCTCATTAAACACCATCATCTCAAGTGGTTAATATTGTAGATTTTCAAGGTGAAAACATAAGTTCAAGTCTTTTAAAGTGATAAATGTATAATTGTCAAATACCATAATGTGGTTTGTTGAAAGAAAATAATAATGTGATCATGAAGCAATATGAATGGGGCATATTTCAATCCAATACATCTCATTAAAAATAAATATGTGAGCCCTCTCAATTTAAATAAAACTCTATCCTTTTGCAATGGGGTTCTTCATTCCTATAAAAAGTACCCTTGCCTTTGCATAGTTGTTTGTTAAAATTACATGAAAACTTCCATTATTATTTTTAACACATATCTTTGCTAGGGTTTGATTTGTATTGGCATAATTATTTCTTGTTATTCCTTGCATATGAGAATTGCACATATATTTAAATATTATTATTATAATGCTAAGATATTTTTCCATACTTTAGAACTTTGTGTTGAGGACCATGCTTGTAAATAATTTGAAATATAAATAATAAGACAAAACAAAGTTGATAATGAATGATTTTCTACAAAATGGCATTCAAGTGGGAAACTAACAAATATATGATGATTGAAGTTATTTCTGTCATTCCTGCTCTCATTTTTGAGGATGAAAATCAGGCCCTCCTCAAACCCATTGATAGAGATGAACTGACTGCTGTGGTCTTTGGAATGAGTACTGGTAAAACTCTAGGTCCAGACAGTTTCCCCATTGAGTTTTTTCAGGCCTTCTGGGATTGCTTAGAGGAAGTTGTTAGAGTTGTTGTTGAAGAATCCAGAGAAAATAAGGGAATGCTTAAAGCTATAAACCACACTTTCATTACCTTAATTCCAAAATGGGAGGAGGGGGTTCATATTTTAGATTATAGGCCTATTACCTTATGTAATGTGATATATAAAATAATCACCAAGGTAATGGTTGAGCGACTAAAACCTCTTCTTCACAACATTATCTCCTCTGAGCAAGGGGGTTTTGTTGAGGGTCGACAGATTCTGGATGGGGTTGTTTTGGACCAGGAAGCAATACATTCAATGTACACTTCTGGGAATAAAGGGATGTTCATAAAATTGGAGATGTCTAAGGCTTATGACAGGGTTGAATGGAGTTTCTTGGCCAAAATGATGGCTACCTTTGATTTCTCTTAGGACTGGATAGAGTGGGTCATGAGCTGTGTCTCTTCCCCGACTTACTCTGTTCTAATCAAGGGCATTCCTTCGCAACCTTTTGGAGCCTCTCGGGGTCTCCTCCAGGGGGATCCTTGTTGTCCTTATCTATTTCTCATTATGGCTGAAGGTCTTGGCAAACTTTTCTTGAGGAGAAGACAACAAGGCAGATTATTGGGTGTTAGGGTGGGGGACAAAGTTTTATTGCATCTACAGTTTGTGGATGACACTGGTTTGATGGGAGTGGCTAGCTTCAGGGAAGCAAGATCAATTAGGGATAATCTTAATGTATATCTCAGGGCTACTCAACAAGTCATTAATGAAAAGAAATCCAAAGTGGTCTTCTTTAATCTGGAGCAAAGGCTTCAGAATAGAATTTTAGAAATCTTGGGATTCACTAGGACTTCTCTCCCTATGGTTTACATGGGGATCCCCTTGCACTTTAAGAAGCTGAAAGTAGACACATGGAGGAATTTGCTTGAGTGTATCAAGGACATAATTAATCACTGGTCTCACAAGTGGTTAAGCTATGGTAGTAGAGTAACTTTTTTACAGTCAGTCATTCAAGCCATACCTATCTATAAATTCTCTATCTTGGCTGCCCCGCTTACAATATGGAAAGAGTTGGACAGGATGGCTCGAAAGTTTTTGTGGGAAGGCGCAAAGGGAGATAGAAAGTGGGCCTTAGTGGGCTAGGATAAAGTTACCCAGCCCAAGGTAAAAGGTGGGTTGGGACTGAGAGGATCTAGGTTAAATAATAAAGCTTTGGTTGGAAAGTTGTACTGGAGGTGGATTTCCCAACCAAATTCCTTATTCAGTAGAATCCTCACTAGTAAATACTTGGGTCATGTCAACCCCAATGAGGTGGGCCATTTCCCTTTGGATGGTTCTAGATCCTTAGTGTGGCAGGCTCTTAAGCTAGGATCTCAGGTTATTAAAGACCAGTTATTTTGGAAAGTGGGGCAAGGGGAGAAGGCCCGTTTCTGGATAGATTCATGGGATTAGTTTCCACCCATCATGGTTGAATTCCCCGAGTTACTCCCAATAAAATCTACCATAGAATCCAAGCGTTGGGTCCAAATTGAAAGTTACTTCAATACTACTCAGCTGGGGGGGTATAAGTTCAAGAATTTTTAGAGGTTGGAGGAGTGGCCAATTTCAATCCCTCCAGAGTTGGCACCCATATTGACCAAAATCTTGACAGAAAGGTTTCTCACAGGGAGAGACGAGGAGGAAGAACTAGCTTGGGGCTATGGGAGCCTTGGCGTTTATATATTTAAAGGCAGATATGATCAGATCCTCCCTGAGCCTCCCCCCCTCGCTTATCTGGTTGAGGATTGGAGAAATATTTGGCACTTCAAGGGTTGGCCGAAAGTGAACTTTTTTGCTTGGCAATTTATGCATAATGGAATTCTCACTTTCGATAATATTAGGTGTAGAGGAATCATAGGTCCTTCTCAATGTGTTTTATGCCATAAGAACGAGGAAATAGCTGATCACCTGATGTTTGAATGCCCTTTCATGCATAAAATTTGGAAGCGTTGGTTCTCTCACTATAAAATCTAGATTCATGGTGATTTGAATCGGATTAATATTTTGGAAATATGGAAGAGGGGCAGATTTAAATCTAAATCTCTTCGACTTGGTTGGGAGCTTGGCTTAAACTTCATTTGGTGACAAGTGTGGTTGGAGAGAAATGCTATAATTTTTTGAGAAACATTTTCCACGCTTGATGGAGTTTGTCAGGTCATCTGGAGTAAAGTCATAGAAACAGTTGTCGTCCATGCTAATGAGAAAATTTAGGTTGATCCAAGGCCAATGGAAGAGGGAGTTGATAAGCAAGAGGTACAGGTTAGAGCTAGTTGGAAACCTCCTCCAACCGGTTGGATTAAGATCATACTGATGGAGCTACGAAGGGCAATCCGGGCAGTGCTGGCATTGGTGCGATCTATCAAAATCACAAGGGATCCATGCTCTACTAGGAACTGCAAGGCTTGGGAAGAGCATAAACAATGAAGCTGAAGCCATTGCTATTAAATCTGCTTCTATTTGGGCTATGCAATAGGGCCATAGGAGGATCATTATTGAATTTGATTCTCAAATATTTTTTGGAGCTCTTGATTGCATGAGGAACTTTGCATTGAAAGCTTGGAGGTTGAGGATTCTTGTCACTCAAATCAAGGAATTATGGAAAGAATTAGATGATGTGATTCCAGTTTATGTGAGGTAAGAGTTCAATAAAGTAGCCAATTTCTTGGCTAAGATGGGTGCTGAGAAGGAGGCAGGGGTCCAGCTTCATAGTGACATGGCTATTGCGAACGAGGTGATTAGGCAGGGTCTTGAAAGGTCCTTGTATCAATGACAAAAGAAAAAGCAAAGGGAGGTATGTTGTTACGATATCGTGGCATGTCACACCGTCATGACCGTTGGAGGAATGTTGTCGCGATACCACGACATGTTGTGCCGTCACGATCATTGGAGGATAGTTGTCATGATATCACGACATGTCGAGCCGTTGTAGTCACTGGTGGGAAGGTGTCACGATTTCATGAAACTTTTGGCGAATGGGCACCTAGGAGAAAAATCATCGTGATATCGCAACACTTTTGGGGAATGGGTGCCAAGGGGAAAAGTCGTCGCGATATCGTGACACTTTTGGAGAATAGGCGCCAAGGGCATAAGCCATCACGATATCGCGACACTTTTGGCAAATGGGTGCCAAGGGGAAAAAATGTCACGATATCATGACACTTTTGGAGAATGGGCACCAAGGGGAAAAATCGTCATGATATTGTGACACTTTTGGAGAATAGGTGCCAAGGGGATAAGCCATCGCAATATTGTGACACTTTTGAAGAATGTGCGCCAAGGGGAAAAGCCATCACGATATCGTGACACTTTTGGAGAATAGGCATCATGGGGAAAAATCGTTACGATATCGCACCATTTTTGGAGAATGAGCGCCAAGGGGAAAAGTCGTCGCGAGATCGCGACACTTTTGGATATGGGGCACCAAGGGAAAAAGTCATCGCGATATCGCAACACTTTTGGAGAATTGGCACCAAGGGGAAAAGTCGTCACAATACCATGACACTTTTGAAGAATGGGCGCCAAGGGGAAAACTCTTCGCGATATCGTGACATTTTTGAAGAATGGGCGCCAAGGGGAGAACTTGTCGTGATATCGCAACACTTTTGAAGAATGGGCGCCAAGGGGAATACTCATCGCGATATCGTGACACTTTTGGAGAATAGGCACCATGGGGTTAAGTCGTCGCGATATCGCGACACTTTTGGAGATTGGGCGCCAAGAGGAAAAGTCATCGCGATATCGTGACACTTTTGAAGAATGGGCGCCACGGGGACAGGCTATCGTGATATCGTGACATGTTGCGATTTCATGACCTGTTGCTCTGGCATGGCCAAGGATGGACTTTTGTAGCGATATCGCGACATGTTGCGATTTCGTGACATGTCACGTTTTCGTGCCATGTTGAATTTTTACGGTCTGCGATGGAAAGTGCCACGTTTTTGCGCCTTGTAATCTTGTGCTTTCTTTGTTCTCGGTTGGGATGTGTCTACTCCCAATTGTAACTGATCTTTGTTTTAATACAATTTTTTTTCAATTTTTTCAAAAAAAACAAATATATGATGACATTCACTTTGGTAAGCATAAATTATGTTTTGAAAATAGTCACCGTAAACTTACGAGTGTCACACATAGTATATACCTACAATGTGGGGGGGTGAATCCTTCTATACCTATTTAATTTGATGGGGAATGTTTATGCATTTTTATTTCAACCAAACCAAATAAAATAAAGTGCAGACAATTAAAATGCTAGAAAAAATACTAAAAATAAAAGTACAAGAAATTAAATGTGCGATAAAATAAAACATACAACTAATTTAATAAAGCAAAAAATAAAGCGATAAATCTAATTACTAAAAATAAATAACATAAATGAAATAGGGGAGGACTAATACAAGGAGTGGGCTCAAACTCTCGTTGATAGTCCACCCAACTAAATACGTAGAGCTTAATTTTAATCAAATAAGAGTATTTGCAACTTTTAATAAATTATTCAAAAAAATAAAATAGAATAACTTATGTATAATTGATCATTGTCTTTATTCATTTGGCCTGTGTCTTTATATAAAGCATAGCCAGATCTTGTTACATTAACAAATCAGTTTACTTTTAATCGTATAATTTTAAACTTCAATTAAAAGTATGTCCATTCACCAAAATGATAAATATGATAATCCTTAGGTGTACATAAAAAACTAATTCTAAAATAATGCAACTTAAAAATAATGCTTTAAGATCTTTACAAGGTCAATTGCTCAATCAGTTAATAATAAGTATTGTATTCTATTTTAATAATAATGCATGATTAGAATATTTCTCCTTTGGCTTCATGTGAAACAACCCCCTTAGCCCATTGGTCAATGCATGATTATAAGTTTACTTGGTGTATCTTCTCAACAGGAGCAAGGTGGGAGCAAGGCACCTACTCCCCCATCATGGCACCGCAAGTAGGTGCCTACTTATTCATTAAGGTACCTCAAGTAGGTTCTTACCTCTTCATCAAGGTGCCACAAGTAGGCACCTACCTCTTCATTAAGGCACCACAAGTAGGTGCCTACTTCTTCATCAAGGTAACTTCCTATTGACTTGGTCATATCAAGGTGTCTTCCTATTGACTTGGTCAGATGAAGGTGCATTTTTGTAGAGTAAGGCATCTTCTTGTAGAGGCAGGTGCATTTTTGTAGAGTAAGGCATCTTCTTGTAGAGTAAGGTGCCTACCTACAGAGAAAGGTGTCTTCCTAGAGAGTAAGACATATGCCTATAGAGAAAACTGCCTACCTATAGAGTAAGGTGCCTCCTTGTAGAGTAAGGCATCTACTTGTAGAGTAAGGTACCTACCTGTAGAGTAAGGCACCTCCTTGTAGAGTAAGATGCCTACTTGTAGAGTAAGGTGTCTACTTGTACATCAAGCCACATCTAAATGTATGGGATGAAGGTACCTTCTTGCACAATACCAAGTCCAAGTGGGATGTAGACTGAAAAATAGTAGAGTAATAGAAAAAGTTACATGTTATATATATAAATATATATATATATATATATATATATATAGTTATATTTAGCATCTTTGTTTTTATTCATTAAGAACTACTACACCAGTAGAAGTTAGAAATACATCATGATTGATCACTACGAAAAAACAATTAAATCATGACTACATTGTTGAAACCTGGGAACCACTACACTGATTTTGATAAATATTTCCATGTAATTATCCATCCAAACCTTCATGCAGGTATCAAAGGTTTGTATGTTTCAATTTTTCATAGTGATCAAATTTTGCAAGACAAAAATTTAAGATGTGGTCATCTATCACTACTTTTTCCCATATCTTAAACATGTTTGAACCTTCTTTGTGATACAAAGTAGCATCATTTACATGTGTTGGACATCATTGTCATGATGTAGTAATGAAACAATACCAAAGTTATTCATGCCAATGCCATAGTTTTTTATTGTTCCTAAGGTAATAATTTGTTTCATATCTGAGGCATATCATGTGGTTAGGAGATTTCGATAAAAAGCATTTATAGGGGCATCTACTAATATTAATATAGAAATTATTTTTGAAATAACTATACACATAATCAATGGAAAACTTAGTACATACCTGGGTGAATTTCACAATTTCCAATCTGTATGATGCTAGTGGTGTGAAAATGTCTTCATGCTTCCTGTAATCATGGTGTACCAGAAAAATGATATTGTTGTGATGTTGATGCATCTGGAGAATTTTATTTTATTTTATTTATTTATTTATTTATTTGGTTTCCTTTATCATCCACACCGATAATCATCTCCGTTGTTCTTCCTATAAGCATTGATAAACAATTGTGATGGTAGTGTTGTGCAACATTTTTTGTGGTCCATTGGAATTTGTACTACAACCACGGGGTCTCCACCACTACAACCAATTTACTCTTCATAACTTCACTTATCAAAACAATTTATGTATACTGAGCTAGTTTCCATTCAATAACCCTTGGTAGTTAGTGAAGACAACATTATTTCCTTTGGATTCTAAAAAAATAAAAATCTAGAAAATAACATAGTTTTGAATTTCCCTCGGTGATATTTTCTACGTAGTTTCTAGAATGCAATAGAGAATATGAAACTTTTTTTGCATAGCCTTTTGTACTGTAGTCAATCTTACCCATTGGGGCATTCTTTTTGCAGGTGTGGACCCTAACAAGTCTAGTATTACAACCATAGTTTACCATTTTTTTTAAAGCTTTAGCTTAATCCCTCTTCTACTAGTGTTATCGTGTAATGATAGTTCTCCTTTTGAGGGTGATTGTGCTATCATCAAATATGAACACTAACTTCATGCTCCTCTAGTATTTTATTTTATTGTTACTGGTTGGATGTTTTTTATTTACATTCTGGAACAAGTTGGTCCTAGGAAAAGAGGACAGTCTCTTCCAAAAAATACTAGAAAATAGAGCTCTATTTTTTATTTGCATTTCAACTAAGAGTCTTATCAATAAAATATTTTTATTTGTAGGATATTCAGGTTCACCCATATCCTTTCCCACTTAATTTGGTGATGCCCTCGTCACCAATAATAGGTCCCTCTATGCAATAGGTCTGCAACCCTCTAAACATCAGGTCCATGCTGAACAACACGCACCCCCATCCTAGGGAGAAGAATTTTGAGCACTTATGGGTATAAAGTAGGTCTACAACTCTCTTCTCAAGGAATACCTACAAATTCTTTTTGACACTCTTTTCTTTCTCAACCATTAGATTCTCCACAAGTTTTTATTTTTTATTTTTTAAATTATCAAGGTGCCCTTGATGCATGAAATCAAGGTGCCTCATCACTTATTCATTTTTTTATGACTTCTCACATAATTTATGTCTCTCTATCAATGAGCATGAAATAAATAAAAAATACATGAGATTAGGGCACCTTCTTGAGCATCAAGGCACCCAAAAACCCATGAGATCAAGGCACTTTCTTATGCATCAAGGCACCTTCTTACTATTGAAAATTTAACAGTCCCTAACGTGTCTACTATTGAAGAGTTGATCAGACCCTCCAAAATCTTTATTGTGTTACATCAGTGTCTGCTTCATCCAAGCACATATATGGGTATCTTATCCTTTGTGATGAATTAATGCCCGCATCCATGCTTAAATAAATACTATCTCCTTTGAATGGAAACGACAAAATTTCTACATATTAAAAAAATGTGCAGGTTCATGGATGCTACGCCGGTTTAGGCCTTATCTCCCAAGATATCAATTTTTAGTACAATCAGGCTATTTCACCTACAAAAGAAAAAAAAACTAAAAATAAAATGCAGTTAAATGCAATTAGTGTCTTTTAGGCCCTGGATCTTAGGATGCTTACAACTTACATGTGGGTATTGTCCCTACAAAATCATTGTAAACTAGAAAGTAGTAAAATGCAAGTTTGGTGCAATTCATGCCTTGACTAAGGTGCCTACTTGTGGAGGTAGGTGCCTTTGACCAAGGCACCTACTTGTGGAGGCAGGTGCCTTTGACCAAGGCACTTACTTGTGGAGGTAGGCACCATTTGACCAAGATGCCTCCTTATGGAGGTTGGCACATTTGGCCAAGGTGCTTACTTGTGGAGGTAGGTGCCTTTAACCAAGGTGCCTACTTGTGGAGAGAGGCACCCTTTGACCAAGGTACCTAATTATGGAGGTAAATACCTTTGGCCAAGGTGTCTTCTTGTGGATGTAGGTGCCCTTTGACCAAGGCACCTACTTGTGGAGGTAGGTACCCTTGACGAAGGCATCAAGGTGCCTCATCAATTTTTTTCCTTTTTTTTCTTTATTTAACGATTGTGTGAACATTCGTTAAAACTATTGGTATGGTATAGGGTCCCTCACATACTGACATATCCTTATTTTTGTATATCACACTTCATGTTATCCTGCAAAATATAAAAGAAAAATCTAAACTAAAGGCATTAAAATAAAATTCTAACTAATTTATTTTCATCATCTGCATCATAGAATAGAAATTCAATTGCAAAAGTTGGAGTTGGTGACTTTTAAAATTAGGTGGCCAAGTTGGAGGACTATCAATAATATATCTTAGGATTTGGTTGAATGTACTGTGTACTGGAATGTCTTCTCCACCAAACTATTTATGAGAAATAATGAACTCTTTTTACTATGATAGAAAAATTCATTATTTTATATTCTCACCATCTCTTTGTAAATTTGGTGTTCTCCTTCACCATAGTGATATTCTATCTTCTCCTTATTTTCTTTTCCCATAAATTTTAACAGAATGAAATGCTACCATAAAAAACTATAATATTAGCATTGTGCATTAAAAAGTGGAGGCCATGTAGACCATAATTGATATCTTTGAAAAGTATATTTAGGTAACTTCAAAACCGGGTGTACAAAAATTTTGCATCTCATATACCACTATTAGAGAATTTATGATAGCCAATAGCTCCAAACTTTTGAAACACCAAGCTCCTCATAAAAATAACATGAAAACATATTTTAATCCAACTTTTGACATATCTCAACAGTGCTAACTCTTCGAATGCATTGAAAGGATCATTGTAACTAATAATAGCTTTTTGCATCATTATTTTATGATTGTGTGCTCCGAAACATGTCACTTTTTTAAATTGATTAGAATTTATACAACCCTAACACACATGCATCCGAATAAAAAGTATCTCCCACTCAGGTAGAAGTCAAATTCGATGAGAATTCTTCTACATATCAAAAATAAATTTAGATCCCATATTTACCACAATCCTTTAGTCTATTTTTTGGATTGAGGTAAAAATAAATCTTTCCATCGTCATTCATGGCATGTATCGGATGTTTAGGTGTGACGTTTTCATGAGACACATTATTGAGACTTATGTGTTGTTATTTTTGGCCACTAAGAGCTTCACTAATATGATTTATCATTCTCAAAAATCATGTGGTCTTCTTGCATACATTTGACATATGATTACTTCCAGGCTCCTTCACTGCTTTATTTAGCTACTGGTTGGAGATTTTTCAATTTATTTTTGAACCAATATGGTCCTAGGGAAAGAGGATACTCTCTTCTAATAAGTAGCAAAAAATAAAGCTCTATTTTCAATTTGCACTTTGACTTGGAGCCTTTTTAGAAAAAAATATTTATATATATATATATATGAACACTATAAATAGTGTTCTTTGTGTTGTTGATGGTAATGATGAAGGTGGGGTCCCTCTCATACCCACATCTGGACTAGTCTTCTAAAAATAATTCCTTTTTTATCAACTAGTTTGGTATGTTGTAGCATGATAAGAGCATCTTCCTCCATGGTCTCAAAACCAAAAATTTTCAACTTGTAAAAAAAATGTGCAGGTTGGAAAATGACTATCTACAGACTAAAAATTTGGATAAAACATGGCATAGCAGAATTTATAAAACACATGCTAGTTTCTGATTCATCAGGTTGCATTAAGCATAAGTGAAGAGCATACTCCATAATAACATGTTCTATTTAAGTTTAGCTCTATCATTTTTTTTGCTGCTAATGTCATCATTAAAATAAATTCACCAAGGTGTTGAGAATGGTTAAGCCTACAATTTTTTATTGTTTAAAGCTAGGATTTTTAAGGCATAATTCCCTAATGGTTACTATTTAAATAAACACACCCCTAATAGAAAAATATTTGCAATTATATCATACCTGGGTTGTGTCATTTTTTTTGACTTCTTGAAACTATTCAAAATGTGATGGAATTCCTTCATTGCCTAACAACACAATTTATTCCTACTTCTACACTTAATATGGTGCATCAGGTTCATTCCCGTATTTACCTGAGAAGATGGTAAATTTAAACTGTGGCCTATGGGATTTTGTTTTGACTATATCAGCAACTATTTTTGCCCTATATAAAGGCCCTTGCTGGACTCACGCTTCTTAGGTAGAATATATACAGGTAATGTTAAATGGGTTTTTTAATTGACCTATAAATCATAACACTACAATTTTAACACTCCTCAGCAACAGTGCCAAAATGGTGAGTAGAAATTATGTTTTGAAATTGGTCATTTATTTTACCATAAATCTGCAATCTGATAAGTCCATAAAATTATGAGTGTCACACACAGTATATGCTTACAGTGTGGGGGAATGAATTCTTCAATACCTATTTAATTTGGTGGGGAATATTTATGCATTTTTATTTCAACCAAACCAAATAAAATAAAGTGTAGATAATTAAAATTCTGGAAAAAATATTGAAAATAAGAGTACAAGAAATTAAATGTGTAGGAAAATAAAACACATAGCTAAATTAAATAAAACAGTAAATCTAATCTACTAAAAACAAATAACAAAAATAAAATAGGGGAGGACTACTACAAAGAGTGGGCCCAGGCTTCCACATATAGCTCATTCGACTAATTACATAGAGCTTAATTTTAAGAAAATAAGAGTATTCGTAACTCTTAATAAATCATACAGAAAAAATAAAATAGAATATCTTTTGTGTAATTGATCATTGTCTTCATTCATGTGGCCTATATCTTTATATAAAGCATAACCATATCTTGTTACAATAACAAATCAATCAATTTTTAATCACATAATATGATTAGTTACAATTGGTTTATACATAGATTTTATTCTCCAATTGAAAGTATGTCCATTCACCAGAAGGATAAATATGATAATCCTTAGGTGTATGTAACAAACTAATGCTAAAATAATGCAACCTAAAAATAATGCTTTAAGTGCTTTACAAGGTCAACAACTCAATCAATTAATAATAAGTGTTTTATTTTATTTAAATAACAATGCATGATTAGAATATTTCTACTTTGTATTCACATGCAACAACCTCATTAGCCCATTGGTCAACCGATCAAAGTTGACTTAGTGCATATTCTCAATGGCAGCAAGGTGCCTACTCCCTCATCAATGCACCATAATTAGGCACCTAATTATGCATCAAGGCACCTCAAGTAGGTGCCTACCTCTTCATCAAGGCACCACAACTAGGTGTCTATCTCTTCATCACAGTGTCTTTCTATTGACTTGGTCAGATCAATGCATCTTCATGTTGACTTGGTCAAATCAAGGTGCCATATTTTTTACTTGGTCAGATAAAGGCACCTCCAATGTATGGCATCAAGGTGTTTTATTATAGAGTAAGGCACCTACCTATAGAGTAAGGTGCCTACCTATAGAGTAAGGCGCCTACCTACAAAGTAAGGCGCCTACCTATAGAGTAAGACACATGCCTATATATTAAGACACCTTCCTATAGAGTAAGGTGCCTACCTATAGAGTAAGTTACCTACCTGTAGAGTAATGCACCTACCTATAGAGTAAGGCACCTACCATAGAGTAAAGAACCTTCTTTTAGAGAGGCACCTAACTATAGAGTGTGGCACCTACATGTAGAGTAAGATGCCTAATTGTAGACCAAGCACCTACTTGTACATCAAGTTACCTCCAAATGTATGGGATCAATATGCCTTCTTGCATAATGCTAGGTCCAAGTGGGATGTAGACTAGAAAATACTAGATTAGTAGCAAAACCTGTATTTATACACAATTTCTACTAAAAACACTAGTCAAGTATAATATTGGAATTTGTATCAATTATATGTGTAAGTTATATAAAAATACATTTCTAATGCTAATTAAACCAATACTGATACCCCTTAAAAGTGTATATAAAATGAGCATTTTTGGTGCTCATCACACTTCATTTTAAAAGAAAAATTGTTTTCAAACTTGTTTTTCCTTGGGTTTTCTATGAAGATTTTTTATGTGCCCCTAAATAGAGAAATAAGGGAAATAATAATATTATTTATCCTTTATTTATGATATTCTTACACTTTATTTATACTTTTATATATTGGGACAATAACTTCAACATTTCATACAATACATTTCCAGTTAATAATATTTAGAATCTTTCAAAATTATCCCTTTGAAGTAAAAGCAATATTAAAATACTTCCTATAATGTAGAACATGTTTCATTGATTTTGATAAAATCTCATCAAGAATTCCCATCTTGATTAATGTGAAACTTGTTAACACTCTTGGTAAAAATTTGTCTCAGCTTGATCTTCCATACAAATTTTAATATGATATTACATCTATTCAAAATATGCATATTTGCATTTTTTCAAATAAAGCTATAATATATTTCATTTAGAATTACTATTTTTGGAGTATAAGTCTATATTGTTTTTCATGTATATGTGTTTTTAGGATTATAATTTTCTAGATATTATATAAAATAAATAAACATTTATCTATTTAATATTATCCTTGTATATTTAATAAAATATTTATGATATAAGTTGTTAGCTTAGCAGTATAAAATGCAAAGCAAATTTAGAAATAGATATCCATGTTCATATGTTTTACCATAATATTGTATAAATAAAATTACATTAGGTCTTTATATTTATAATTTTAAAACCAGTTTTTATGATATGAAATAGCCAAAGTCATATCATGTCTTAGAATTAACATAGCGAACTTATTTTTAAGAAGAAATTTTCCCTCTATTATTTTTCTTTTGGTTTTCCTTTTAATGCACTTAACAATTTCAAAATATAAAGATATTTGTTCTTTTGTTATTCTTAAGGATAGTGATAACATAGACTTGGATGTGTATGAAACCATTATAATTCAAAAGGATATAGTGTATATTTGGGATGAATAATGACGGTCATTTTTTCTACAAGTTGTGTTATGCAATGGTTTTTATGTATCTTTAAAGATAGTGGCATTATTAATTGTATATAGAGGATCAATATATCCATATGAAGAGAAATTTTAGTTATGGAATGACCAAAGTAAATTTATTGTGAGATATATTTCATGGTTTTTAATTTGGATCTTTGATTCCATTTTAAAATAAACATGCTTTGAGAGTTCATGTATGAAATGGCTTATGAAAATCTATAATTATTTTCTAGTCATAATTATGGTTTATAGAAGTGGAAATATTGGAGATGGATGAAAAATAGCTTTCTCTAATAGTAAGAACCCTTCTTTTATTCTTTTTCAAGATCTATTATTTGCAAGTGCTTTGGATGGCCAATTTAACGTCTATAACTTTTCAATGTAAGACCCTTCTTTTTCCACTTTAAAAAGATAGCGTATATTATTGAGGGATCTATAATTATTTCCCCTAACATATTAAGTAAATGAAAAATAATGATGAAGTTATTTGTATATATTAAATAAATGGTCCTTTATACTTAGAAAATTATATATGATTTATAATAGTTACTAGTAGCATTCCTAATGAGTTCATATGTTTCTTTTACAAAATAGAATCGAATAAGTGCCTCTATATAAATAATTTATACAATGTAGGATTGTGTCTATTTGATGCTAGAATACCATAGTTGTGTTGATTATGTTAGCAATGAAACATATATTATTTTTGACATGGATAGAAAATTTGATGAAGAAACTATGAAAATGGATTCATGGTCCAACATATTTAAGTTGAAGAACTAATAAAGGTTGACCCTTTGAGTTATTAGAGAGAGTTAGTATCCATATTGTCATGATTATATTAGATGGTTACTCAAACATGTTGTTGAGGTTTCTCCATACTACTATTTTTGTGGATTAAAATACCCTATTATTATCGCTAGATTGAATTTATTAACAAGAGATCCAAATGGAATACTCCTAATTTCTTTAAGTATCTCTCTTACAACACTCAATATTTACATTAATTTATTTACATTTGGTGAGCTATTTTCTCTACCAAAAATTCGATATATATTTACACATACATGCTTATATTGTACATGATAAATACCAAATATGTTCCTATCAAAGTTTCAAGGACAAGAGCTAATGGTTGGAAATCATGTTTCTTCTAAGGGTAGCTTATGGATTTAAAATTTTACCTTTAAAAAGGATTTTTCTAACTATAGGATCCTATTATCAATAAATTTATTCATTGTTGATAATATATGTTACCTCTATATTTTTTATGGTTTATTGGTAAATAACATATTACATTGATGATACGATGTTTCATCATGATTTTGTAAATATATATATATATATATATATATATATATATATATATATATATATATATATATATATATATATATAAAACCTTTAACAAGGATTTTTTTAAACTATAGGATCCTATTATCATTCAATTTACTCATTGTTGATAATATATATTACTTCTATATTTTTACAGTTTATTGGTAAATTACATATTACATTGATGATACAATGTTTCATGATGATTTTGAAAAGATGATTTTTTTGGTACTATTACGAAAGGAGGGTTTTGAAAGGAGTTCCTCAACCTTTTACATCAACTCCACCTAGGGAGAAAACAACATAGAAAAACACAATTGCACAAGATAGTAAGATACACCTAACATAAATGGGAAGACCAAAAACAGAACTATACACACCAATAGGAGTGTCTCTGAAAACAAAAATGAGAACCCTCAAATCAATCAATAAGATTAGAACTAAGCTATTTCTAGACCTTCTCAACCAAATCTATCTTCTGTATGGTTTCTCCCACAATTTGAGTCACCTCCTCGATGTATTATACTACAATTTTTAATGATCCCAAAATGACACAGTATTTAATTTCCACCATATTAAGGTTATGGGTAACATTAAAATTTTCATTACTAGTAGCATTGGGATAATAAAACTCCTTAACTAATTTTTCCTTTAGGTTATCCTTGGTAAAAATCTCAAATTTTGATTCAATATGGGCACTTTTATTAAAGGCATATAGTTTTTCTTGATCAACCCCCTCTTACATTGTTGGTAGCATTCAAAACACCTCCAAACCTCCTACACACACACATACACACACATACACACATATATATACATATATATACACATTATGCATCTAAAAATTATTATATTTATAAGGTAAAATTATATGTGTTAGAATTTCCCAAAATAGATATGCACAATATTACACAAAATATGAAGAAAGAGTAGAACTGATTGATTTATTCCAAGGATCAACTTTGTATAAATAGCAAAGTTGATCATTGAGAGCTGTTGGATTACAAAAACTCATCAAACCTGATAAAGACACCATTGAGTGTTCTCCTAAAACATAGAGGAGTGGAAACTCAAGTGTGTCTATCCTAGTAGAACTTAAGAGAATATTCACTTATTCTAACACCCCCCCTTAAGTGATACTAGGGGAGTTTAGTACAAATGAGTCTCGAAAACAATACCTCATGAGGTACTCATGTACAATGACTTCTTTTTGAAGAGATGGTAAAAAAGCTATGGGAAAAACCATCAATTAAAAAGGAAGCAAGGAAGATGCTTGTCTTCGGATGACGAAGATTATCCTTTTAATACAATAAGAATTATGAGTCTCGACAACATGGCCTAATGAGGTACTCATTTACAATATATATAGATGGTGAAAAAGACCTCTTGAGGAAAAACCAACTATCACAACTTATTTTTGAAGAGATGGTAAAAAATGTATGGGAAAAACCATCAATCAAAAAGGAAGTAAGTAAGAGGCTTGTCTTCGGATGGCGAAGATTGTCCTATTAATACAATAAGAATGATGAGTCTCAACAACATGTCCTGATGAGGTACTCATTTACAATATATATATATATATATATATATATATATAAAATATATATAAAAAAATATATATATATATGGTGAAAAACCCCTTGGGAAAAACCATATTTCATACAAAAAATATCCAAGATAGAGGTATGTCTTCGGATGGTGAATATTTTCCTCATAATATACATGTTGTTGGAGAGATGATAAAAAAACACAAGGGAAAAAACCATTCTCCAAACATTATAATGAGAGGTGGAAAACCTTTGTGTCAATGCAGTTATATTACTCTAAGTTTATCTCACAACTGAAGGTAATGCGGAGAAGGAAATGACTTGGTCAAGATATCTACCATTTGATTCTTAGTTGGAATATAGTCCAAGTATATATCCTCATCCTGAGTATGTTGTCATATGAAGTACATGTGTATCTCAATGTGCTTTGTGCACTGATGCTCAATCGTATTATGTGTAATATAAATTGTACTTTGATTATCATACCAAAGATTTATAGGCTTTTCATGGGAGAAATCAAATTCTCTCAGAATTTGACAAAGCCAAAGAGCTTCCTGACTAGCTAAAATTGTTGCCATGTATTCTGCGTCTGTAGAAGATAAGGCTACTGCTTGTTGTTTCTTGCATAACCAAGCTATTGGTGAATAATCAAGGCAAAAGACATACCCTGAGGTTGAAAATCTATCTTCTACTAAATCTACCTAATCTGAATCTGTGTAGGCAATGATATCCATGGATTTTCCCTTATATAAGAGCCCAAAGTGTGTAGTGTCTTGCAAGTAACAGAGAATTATTTTTGTTGCTTGCCAATGATTGAAGTGAGGTTGATGAGAGAATCTGGATATTAGGCCAACAACATATGATATTTCTGGGTGAGTATGAGTAAGGTATAATAGACTTCCTATAAGTTGATGGTATAGAGTTACATCACATAGAGGGGATGAGCAGGAAGTAATAAGATTAATTCCATATTGAAAAGGGGTAGGAGAAGGTTTACAATATGTCATTTTAAACCTTTGAAGAAGATCTAGTGTGTAATTTTATTGACACAATGAAATTCCTACATCTTTTTGACTTATTTGAATCCTAAGGAAGTAATGAGCTAAACCTATGTCAACCATTTCAATTTTTTTAGAGAGAGTCTTTTATAGTCTGAATGTGAGTGAAATTACCACCAATGAGAAGAATATCATCAACACATAGAACAAGAATGGTGATTTTACCTTCATCTCTCCAAAGGTAGACTGTGTTATCAGACTCACAATGATAAAAACATGCGAAAATAAGTAAGGAGTCCATCTTTTCATACCAAGCTCTAGGGGCTTTTTTGAGGCCATAGAGAGACTTTTTTAGCCTACAAACAAGAGAGGAGTCTTGATTGAAACCAATAGGTTGTTCCATAAATATTTATTCTTTTAAGTCCCTATGTAAGAAAGCACTTTTTACATCCATTTTATAGACAAGCCACTTATGGAAAGCAGCTAGAGAAAGAACCAATCTAACATAATCCATTTTAGCAACTAGAGCAAATGTTTCTGCATAGTCAATACCTTCAATTTGATAAAAACCTTTGGCTACTAGGTGAGCTTTGTGTTTGTCCATTTATCCATTAGGCCCATATTTTATTTTGTAGATCCATTTATAACGAACTAACTTCCTTCCTTTGTGCAAGGGAACTAAATCCCATGTTTTGTTTTTTATTTAGGAAGAAAATTCATTTTCCATGGAATCATCCCATTCTTTAATACCTATTGCTTCTTTGAAGGATTGAGGATCAGAGGAAATAGACTTTTAGACAAGACCAATGCCTATGGGGTTGGCTGATCTGGTAGATGGAATATTTTAGATGTAAGGAGTAGCTTCTTTAACAATGGTGCGGGCCCATTTTGGCATAGTGGAAGGAGTAGAAGGATATGAAAGACATTGAGTTGGAGTTATAGGTTCTTCATTTTGATTATCAATTTCCAAGTTAACCTCAAGAGTTGGCTCTTCATAATATTGAGGTTCTACTATAGGAGAAGGATCAATGGAGGAAGAGGGAGATTGAGGATAATTTTGAGGGAATGTTTCATAAAATTGGACATTCCTATGGAAAAATACCTCATGATTTGAGGGATCAAGGAACCTGTATGCTTTCATTTACTCACAATAACCGACAAAGATGAGATTTTTTGTTTTCTTATCTAGAGCCTTCCTTTTATTCTTTGGGATGTGTGCCCAAGAAGTACACTCAAATTTTTGAACAAGGAAACATTCAGTTTTGAGCCAAACCATACTTCTTCAGGAGTTAAATGGTCAACAACTTTATGAGGTGTGTGATTTTGAATATAATTGGCACAGTTAATAGCTTCTACCCAAAATATTTTTGGAAGATCTCTTGAATGGAGCATGCAATTTGCCATTTCCTTTAATGTTCAATTTTTCCTTTCTACAATGCCATTTTTTTGAGGATTATGGGAGACAAAATGTTGATGAATGATACCATGATTTGATAGAAATATTGAGAACTCATTATTGCATTATTCCCCCCCATTATCAGTTCGAATTTGCTTGATATTGCAAGAGGCCTGATTTTCATCTAAGGCTTTTGAGGAAGAGGAAGAGGACTCATATCTTGCAATTTTAGTTTCTTCCCTAGTTAGTCTATCACAAAATTCTTCTAAAGAGGGCATTTTAAAGGTTGTGCCAAGAGCATATTTTGTAGATAGAAAAGTGGTTGCAAAGATTTGAAATGCACCATTTAGTTTAGAAATAATTATATAGATGTACTCTTATTAAGTCTTAGTCTTCCCACTACCTTTGTATTGAGAGATGACTTCTTTGAATTTGGTGAGGAAGTCAACAATACTGCTAAAGTCTTTAGGAGATAAAGTTGTTATTTCTGCTTCTAGTTGCATTGATCTTATTTGATCTACTTTTACAAACAAATTTTTTAGTTTCTCCCAACTTTCATGAGGAGTTTTACAATCTGTAATGTGAAACCATAAACTTTCATGAACATTAGAGCTAATAATACCCATTGTTTCATACATTTTCCCTTTGTGAACAAATATTTCATATTCTTTTTCAAACTCAGGTTGCTTTTCTTCTAAAAGGTGTGTGAGCCCTTTCTGAGAAATGAGATTTAAAATTTTGGGCTTCCATGTATGGTAGTTATGAGGAGTAAGAAGATCAATTGTATTCATTGAATTTATTTTAAATTGAAGTTAACCCAAAGTTCCCCCCTTTAACTTTAATTTGAGAATGCAAGGGATATTATTTACAGAAGCCTTAATGAAATACCAAATGCCTCAAAATTACCCGCCCTTACTAGAGGGAGACTATAAGTAATATGAGAAAAATGATATGAGTTTGAGGCTAAAGAGAATAAATATGCCAATGTTTTTTTAAGAATCAACAAAAAATGCAAAATACCTGCCCTAATGAGAGGGAAACTATAAGTATTTTGAGTTTTGTTGAGTAAATACTGATAAAGAGAACAAATATGCCAGGCCTATATATATATATATATATATATATATATATATATATATATATATATATATATATATTTCTCAAATACCCACCCTGACGAGAGGGAAACTATAAGTATTGATTAGATATGATACTTGGAACATAGGCTATATCATCCAGACCTTTATTGGTAATCTTATTAACCCACCCTTACTTGAGGGAAACTATAAGTTAAATAAGATGTCCAATTTTGGTGAGTGATGTTTTTTGTTTGTCTCTATAATGTTTTAGAATAGTTTAAAAGAGTTATTTGAATTTTGAAAATAAACAATTATAAATATGAACTCTTTTAGAAACTTGTAATTGAGAAGATTTTATATAATGATATATATATAAAAAATAGCTTTAAAGAAATTTTAAGTTTTGTTAAATGGATGAAAATAATCAAACATAATATTTTATGCAAGATATTTAACAAAAATGAATTTCTTTAAATGAGAGTGTTATAAAAAGATAAATAGAGATATTTTTAAGCAATTTATATATCTCTTAAATTAGAAAATATAATATTTGATAGAGATATGAAGATTGCGGACTCTAAAACAATCATATAGAAGAACACCCTTTTTGATAATATGAAATGATTTAAAATTTAACCAAACATATAATTTTAAGCAAGATTTTAAAAGGAATTATTTCTTTTGATGCAAGTGAGGGTAAATTAAAAATGATTTATAGAGAGATATCTAAGCAATATATATATCTCCTAAACTAAAAAATTTAATAAATTTAGAGAGATATGAAGATTTTAGACTCTAAAAAATCATGTAAAAGAACACCCCCCCAAAATATAAAGAACGAATGGTGCAAAAAAGGCACCCAAAACCCCCCCTCAAAAAATATATTTTATTTAAATTCTTACAAATGACTCGTTTCACTTTCGTCCTCGAAAGAGGCGAAGCAAAATATGAGTCAGAAATAAAACTAAATAAAATATAGGGAGTAAAAAGAATGGTTTTACCTTCGAAATTGAAGGGAAAAAGACATTACAATGATATTTTAAAATTTAACCATATGAGAGAAGAAAACCAATTTTTTTGCTGGCGCACGATCAGAGAAGACGTCCAGGAAATCCGAGGAGACGAAGCGAGTTTTGATGCCAGATGAAGCCACTAGCTATCATAGTTTTGCTATCTTGAATGCAGGTGAAAGGCTCTACTATGGTCATTGATGAAAGCACCGTTCAACCTTTCTTCTGCACTATGGTCTTCAAAGACGTTCTCTACCACCGAGGTCATAGTCTAAGGTCTTCGAAGATGAATATACGTATGCGAAATAACCTGAACCTACAGAGAAAAAAACATAGGTGAACAAGGGAAAAAATACCTACTAAAAATTGAAATTAATATATATCATATAAAGTGTCTCCTCTCAGTGCTTCAGAAGAGGGATCAAAGCCTGCAACAAAGGAGAGTTAGACAAGATTGATATAAATAAATTTTATCAGAATATTCTTCAGCTTCTGTTGCAATGCTTGAGCAAAATTATCTGCACAAATATAAGTCAGAGAATTGATAAAAACAATGTGAATCTAGATAACTAAATAGGATGGAGGAGAGCCATTTGCATATTAGTAACTAAGAGTGAATCCACCGAATATCGGTGATTCATATCATCCTGGTTTAAAGGTGTCTTTGAAGGTGATCGCCAAAAAAGCAAACGAACACCAAGGAGGAGCAAGATACGAAATATAATGATGTTAAATGCAACTTTCAGTGACATAATAGCTCAAAATAATTTTATAGGAGCGCCAAGCATTAAATGGGGATGCCATGATTCATATCTCCATGAAAGGATATTTTATCTTCAATGGCGTAACATATCGTTGGCACCCAAAAGTAAATGGGTGCCATGATACGATAGCTTTGAAAGCTTCCCAAGAACAACATGATGGCAGCAAAAAAAACTTTTACCCTTTCAATGACGTTATAAAAGATATTTTAAAGGAGCGCCAAGCGTTAAATGGGGAGGCCATGATTCATATCTCCATGAAAGGATATTTTGATATCGATGGTGTAACGTATCATTGGCGCCCAAAAGAAAACGGGTGCCACGATACGATAGCTTTGAAAGCTTCCCAAGAGCAACATGATGGCAGCAAATAAAATCCTTTACCTACAAAAAAATAACATTAGAGAAAGGGATATCCCTTTTTATCAAGTTGCTATATAAGTTAAGACTTGAAAAAGGGGTGAATTTTTTGAAAAAAGTATATATTATAATGGGTAATAAAAAATTTACTCTAAGATTCAAACAGACTTCTTTCTTTCACAAGATAGAAGGAGGTAAATAAAATTCAGAATAACCCACATATATATATTCCAAAAAAAAGTTAAAAAAAAAATCTTATTGAAGACTTAGATCCAAAAAAAGAGGAGAAGCCAACATAAGAATCAAAGAACCAGCTCCTAGAATCTCCAAGAAAGAATGCTAGCAAGATCTATCCTGCTCTGGTACCATGTTAGAATTTCCTAAAATAGACATGCACAACATTACACAAAATATGAAGAAAGAGTAGAACTGATTGATTTATTCCAATGATCAACTTTGTATAAATAGTAAAGTTGATCATTGAGAGTCGTTGGATTACAACAACTCATCAAACCTAATGAAGACACCACTGAGTGTTCTCCTGACACATGGAGGAGTGGAAACTCAAGTGTGTCTATCCTAGTAGAACTTAAGAGAATATTCACTTATTTTAATAGTATGCACATATTTTATTATATAATATAAAATAAGTGCATATAATTTAGCCCTATACATATAATAATTTTTTGGATACATTGTTTATTATAGTTATGACTAGTAAATTTATTTAGGAATTTTTTTTATGGGTTCATTATTGATCAATATTGTTAATTTTTTTTTAATTATCACATTATATATTCATAGTGTCCATAATACTATGTATCATAATATATAAATATATTTTCATATATTCACTTATAACATAAATGTTTTTATTTGCTTTTGATCAACATTTTTGTATTAATCCTTTATGCATGTTTAGCATTCATTCATGATCATCAAATGCATCAATTAAATTCCTTTTATTAATGATATTATTTGTATTTTCCCTTATATAGATATTCTAAGTTTCATCATTGCATATTAGATATAACAATTTTATTGAGTGGTTGAAGGATGATTTAATATGGATTAACTTGATATTAATATTGCAATGGGTTTTGCTTCATGATAATTATTTGAAAAATGTAAATTATATCTAAATATAGAATCTATTAGACAAATAATGCCTAATATGAAAAAGCATATGCAAGTGCTTTCCTTCAAGAAGGAGAAAATAAGTTTAAAAAAATAGAAAGATAATTGTGATATAGAAAGACATGGCAAAATAAAAAATATGAATGCAAATATAAAAATATAGATTTAAATATAGAAAAGTATGGTCTATTAGTTAAAAAATAATAATTGTAATAAGTCTATATATTCATGTATTCAATATCAATTGATTCATTCATCCATCCTTATATGGGCGAATCATCTTATACATCATCCATAGTTGGATTAGATTATATGGAATAAATTGAGACGACAACAAAACCTATGTGATGTAGTAAAGAATATTGTATGGAGTTACATTAAAAAATCTACCACAATGTTTATGAATTCAATGGGAATAATTAAGTGGTCAAGTTGAACCCAAATTATGTAAATATTATATATGCATTGTATGATTTTGTAATAGTTGATACAAGAGCCATTTAATTATCAAAGAATTTAATCCTCACAAGATCATCATGGTATTGGATTAAAAAACATTATGGTTTAACTAGTTACAATGTTATGTTCATAAACATAAATATTGGATAAAAGACATTAAATTGATCCCAAGGCTAGTTCTTTATGGATTTGAGGTGGAATTCCTAACTAACACAAAAGACCAAAAATATAATGACCAGACACATGCTATACAGGATTGATAAATTTGTAAGTGTTAAATTCATTATATTCTACATCAATGATTTTATTCATTGAAATGAAACTTAGAAAAAACTACGATACTTCCATGACAAAGCAAACCTTAATGGGGTTGTTTTTTTCTTGAGAAATTTTTGATAGTTTTCTAGTTATGTCAATTAGATAAATATAAAATTAATAGAATTTGGAGAGGACTATGTCTTGAAAAAAATCACATCTAATTAAGATGATCATGAGAAAACTAAAAGGATGATTTGATATATCTTAAGACAATTTTAAGACATCATAATTAACATGCAAGTAGACACCAAAAGGATTTGGGATATTTTTTGCACTTGACTTACTCTTTAACAAAAAAAATTGCAAAGATGATAAGTTGGAAAGATGACAGTAAGTTTACTTAAAATAGAATAAAAAACACTTATTTTTACAAAAATTAATTGAGATCACAAGGCTCTTGTTTCTTAAGCTACAATTTAATGCTAATAATAAACAATTACAAATTAATAAAAAGTATAATTGGAGTATCTAAATAAAATTTGGAATTACAATAAATAATAATAGTTGAAATTTAAATTACTATTAAGGGACACAAGGTTCTTCACTCTTAAGTTACAAATTAATAATAATAATAACTAAGGTGTAATTAATATTATGTATGATTGTAGTAAATAAATAAAATTTACAATTATAATATTTAATAATAATTGAAATTAAATTGATTTTGACATGTAGTGGTTATGACTTTGACCTCTTTTTTTCCAAGGTTTAAGGTTCAAACTAGGACATATCCAAAAGGGGATAGGCTAGATGGTAGTGGTTGAGGATTTGGCTATTGGCTCCCCTAGGTCAGGTCTATTACCTCTATTTTACCTAGCGATGTAAGGTATATAAAAGCAACATCCAATAATATTACCAATTTCCCTATATATAAATGATTATTAAATTTTTTAAATTATAAATTTTTATTGTTAAATTATTTTTTAAATTAATATAATATTGTTACACATGTTCCCAAAGAGATAGAAAAATAACTAAATTTATTAACCTAACTAGTTAGCTATGTTCATCAATACATAATAGAGTATGGTGTAAGTACAACCATACATATTTTAGATTTGGACCATCTATTACTTTAGACTTAAAATAATAAATGTTAAGATTTAAATCTTAAATATTTTATTATACTATGAGCCCTCTTAAGGCACATGGTCCTGACGGTTTCCCTCCAGGGTTCTTCCATAAGTATTGGCATATTTGTGGCTAGGATGTTTATGTGGTGGTTCGAGACTCTCAAGCTTGGATGATCATCCCTAAATCAGTGAATTCGATGATATTGGCCAATGTGCCAAAGAAAGACAATGTGTCCTCTTTCAATCTTGCTATGAGGTTGAAATTTATCCTGCCTCTTCTTGTGGATAGTGCCCAATGTGCCTTTGTCTCTGGCAAACACATTTTAGATGGGGTGATTATGGTACACGAATTTATCCACTCAATTAAAAAGAGTGCATGGGTAGCATTATTCCTCAAGTTGGATGTAAGCAAGTCTTACGATAGGGTCTCATGGCAATTTTTATTTAGTATCCTAAGAAAAATTGGTTTTAGTGAAATATGGGTGGGGCTCATAGAGGCTTGCATTTCTTCTTCGTGCTTCTCTGGCCTGGTTAATGACTCTCAAGTAGGGTTCTTTTAGTCGTGTTGTGGTCTACGCCATGGTGACCCTCTATCTCCATTCCTCTTCATTCTCATGGTAGAGGCACTTGTTAGTTCAATTTCCTATCAAAGCTTCAATTTTGGTCTAAGTTCAACTCTCCCCTATCCATCGATCTCTCACCAACAGTTTGCTGATGACACCCTCCTCTCTTGTGAGGCGTCGATGTTCCATGCAAGGGATGTGAAGTCCATTTTGGTAAGCTACAATAAGGTTTTCGGGTAGTAGATAAATTTTAAAAAAATGCTTCATTTATTTTGTTAATACTTCAGAGACCCGACAAAGGAGAATAGCTAACATTTTAAATTGTCATATTTCTTCTCTCTCAACCACTTACTTAGGGCTCCCCCTTTTTGTTGGCCACATTAAGGATGATTTTTGGACCTCGGTTGTTGAAAGAGTCCAATGCAAATTAGTATCTTGGAAAGGACCATTACTTAGTCAAGCGGGGAAGGTGTTGCCGGTACAAAGCACCTTACAAAGCATCCCCATCTATTTTTTCATCTCACTTTCATTTACCCTCTAAGATGGCTGCAAAACTGGATAGCAATTGCAAATATTTCCTATGGGTGGGCCCTAGGTTGAAAGGAAAATTTCACCTTGTCTTGTAGGATAAGATTTGTAGGAGAAAGAGGCAAGGGGGTCTCAATCTCAAAAATGTGGTCATGATGAACAAAGCTCTTGTGGAAAAACTTGGGTAGAAAGTTGCTACGAATTCTAACATTATTTGTGCAATATCCTTAAAGCTAAATATAAATTTGATTTTTTTTAGAATATTCCCTTCCCAGTGGATGGTTGACCTTTGAAATAGCCTCATCAAATCTCGTGGGTTCCTCAAGTCTTGTTGTAGTTGGATTATTTGAAGTGATGAGACAATTTATTTCTAGCATGACATTTGGGCTATGGAAATTCCCTTAGGGGATGATCTATGGTAGGTCTCCCTTGTTGCTCATTCTAGAACCCATGGGCTTGAAAAGGAGGTAAAATTTATTACTATCCAATATGGGTGTATATTTTGGTCTTCGTCCCTTCCATAGCTAGTCGTTGATGCAGATGTAGGATTATGACATGCTTTATTGGTGGATCTGAGGCTTATTGTGGTACGTAATATTTTAACAAATGATAGATTGGTGTGGATGGGGGACCTGAATGGGTCCTATTTGGTTAAATCTACCTACGTTGTTCTTAGTTCAAGGGAGGAAGACTTTTTTCCTACAAATTAAATTTGGTTAAAATATCTAGCACTGAATATTAACATTTTCTATTGGTTGGTTGTGAAAACCAAAATCCTCTCGATCAATAATCTTCTCAAGATGGGGATGTGCTTGGTCAATAGGTGTTATTTATGCAAGAATGATTAGTAATCGATGACTCATATTTTTCTCAGTTGTCATAGTGTGTAGAAGATTTTGGCTTCCATTCTCTCCTGGTTGGATGTTGCATGGGTGTTTCCTAATTCCTTAATAGATTGTGTCATCCAATGGAAGTCACCCTTTCTTTCTTCCTAGCTTAAATATTTTTGGAAATTTCTCCTCCCACACTCCTTCTGGGGAGTGTGGAAGGAAAGGAACTCAAGGGCATTCAAAGAAGTGGAAAACAATATCTCCAAAATCAGCCTCAAGATTTTATGGAAGGTGTCGAAGAATGTGTCTTCGGCTCTCAACAATTTGAATCCTTCAAAATTAATTCTAGTGCTCTCCCCAAGTGAGTGGTTGTTGGAAGAATGACTTGGATTTGTGCGATTAGGACACCCCCTCTTGCTCCTGACCCGAGGAGGGAGGTTCATTGGTCTTCACCACCCATTGGGTGGTTCAAACTTAACTTTGACGACACCTCTAAAGGCAACCCTGGCTTAGCTGGCATGGGCAGTGCAATAAGGGACAATAATGGTGATCTTATTATGGCTTACATGGATTGCCTTGGATTCCAATCTTCCAGGGTGGTTGAAGCTAGAGCGGCCTTCATTGGCTTGAAGTAGCTTAATAACCTTGGCATCAAAAATATAATTATTGAAGGAAATTCCCTATCCATCATCAACATGCTTGGTGGAGTTTCCTATATAGGATGGAAATTAGCTAATTTAATTGATGAAGTAACTTGGCTTGCTTACTACTTTTCTATCGTGGAGTTCTCCCATGTTTTTAGAGAATGCAATTTAGTGGCTAATCTCTTAGCAAACTTGGGAGTTCCCTCTCAAGGCTTATCTATCTGGCAGTGGGATTTTCCCTTTGATATTGTACTTCACATCAGGGAGAAAGCTCCTTAACTCTTGTCAGTTTTGGTTCCTTTTGGAGATCTGGACAATTTGGTTAGTGCCCGCAGGTTTAAGCACTTTATGGTGTGTACTAGCCTTTATTATTCTATCCCTTCAGTATGTTCCTACCTTCTCTGATTGTCTCTTTCGTCCCCCCGATGACGTTACCCCTTATTATGCTCGGGCTTGTCAAACGTTGCCGCCTGTTGTGACTTTCAAATTTCAAACGATCCATTTATTCGGGTTGGTACTTTCTGCCCCCCTCATTGTCCTACTTTTCTTTAGGATCGAGTTGTTTGGATTTTGCTCCCTGATGGTGTGAACTCCCTCGGTTCCCCTTCCCACGAGGGTGTTTGCCTCGTTTGTATTACCTTGCTATCTCTCCCTTATAGAGGTCATCTTGTGCTTTTATTGGCTTCCATGATTTCTTGTTGTATAAGTTTGTGGGGCTCCTTTCAAAACCCACTTTTAATATTAATACCAAAAAAATATTTTATTATATTTTAAATTTGTGAAATTTTTTAAACAGTAAATGTTAATATTATTTATATATATATAATAGTTATGTATTGGAATTTGAATGTGTTATTAATATTATTAATATAGATAATTGTTATCTAATATATATTTTTTAAATATTACTTTAGAAACATATGAAAGGAGTGACGCACAAGCTGTCCATGTCCACGTCTGATGGTATTCTTTCCGTTGCTGGTGGTGGAGCATTCATTCTCGTCATGACAGATTTGGATGGACCATTCGCCGAAAATCGCTCTCCTTTCATGATGATGCAGTCTCCCTCCAGTGTTGCATAATAATCTCATACAGGAAATTGATTCACCCACATAGTCTTTGAACTGGTTATACACGTGATCAAGCAGTCTATGACTGGTCTCATCAATTCAGATTGACGTTTCGTCTCAAAATGCGTCCACTTAAGGATTCTCCGTCTACCTAGAAATCACGTGTAAAAGCAACGATGGGTTAAGGAAGGCTAAATTGTGGTGAAAACAAGTTGGATAGATCGAACGTGGCACAAACATAAAACAATTTCTGTCGACAGTCAATGGGGTGAAACTCATGATTAGAATTGAACATATTACGTTGTGCTTGTGGTGATAGTTATTAATTATGTTCTAAAACGCAAGATCACGATAATTATGTTTTAGTCTTTCAAAGATCAGTGCACCTCACATTGGGAGTAGGTAACCAGATGATATTTGTTAGAAAGTGGATAATGAAAGGAATTATAAGGATAACTTGAACTTAAATTTATATTAAAAAATATTGAAAATAACATTAGTAACTATATTTGTATTTTTATTGTTAAAAATATATTCATGCTGTAGCTTAAATTTAGATTTTTGGGAGGAAAATTTAAAAATATAACAATTAAATATTTTTACATAAATTTTAAGAAATTACTATATATATATATATATATATAAGCGAAAAACCCCTTTCGGAGCCGTGTTGGTCTGAGAGACCACGAACAGGGGGTTCTACACCATCAAAGTCACCTGCCCACACCAAAATTATCAATTGGATTTTAGATACCCAATTAATCTTTTTGGTAGGGTGGATATTTGAACTTGTGACCTCCCTTGGAGGATTGCCCTCTCCTCTCCAACTCACCTACAACACCTGGGTCAAAATATATAATTCTTCCCCCCCTTTCCCTCCACCCCACCCCCCCCCCAACCCCCCCCCCCCCCCCCCCATAAAAAATATATATATTTTTAAATATGTTATAAAAGTGAATAATTAAAATGTAAATTTTAGTTCTCCTTTGTTCTTATCTGTTGGTTGGGGATTGGATTTTTTTGGGAGTTGTGCTGATTGCGGTTGCTCAGTGTACTTGGTGGGATTTTAGTCCTTTTTGCGTTAGGGGAAGCTTTGATTTTAGTATGTTTCTTCAGATTGCCCATGTCAGATGGTTTTATGGGCCCTATTTTTTGAGACTTTTGATTAAGCATTTTCATGCTTTTGGGCTGGAAGATCTGACTTATGGTATGTTTGGGAGCATGGTTTCAAGGTTTTGTGATCATCACCCCCTTTTTGAAATGGGTGCCTCATGGTCTGTGCTGCTTGATGGTTTATTCCTAAGCGTGGTTGTTGGTGGTCTTCCCAAGTTTGGATGGAGGTGGCGGTTGGGAACTTTCCTTCTGCTCATATTTTTAATTAATTTTTGCACACTTGTCCCTCCTTTATCCCTGGATAAGACAGCTGGGATCCTTTGTGTTACCTTTTTCTCCACTCTCTATTGGGATTTGTTTTCTTCAAAGTGGAGCCATTTTTGGTCTTCGGGTTGGTCCTTAGATGGTTTTTTGTGGATTGGCTCCCTGTGGGATCATATGATTCATGTTTCAAGTCTGGCAGCTCAATTTAATCAATTTGTTCATAAGTTAGGGTAGAACCTTCTCAATTCTCCTTTCTTTGTCTCCTTTTGGTCTAGATTCCGCCCTTGTTCTGGTTTACCTTTGGTTTCTTCCAGGTTTATTTCGAGGTTTTCTCTCGTTTGGTCTTCCTTGTAGTGGTTGTGGGATCTCGTTAAAACCCTCTATTTTTAATAGTACCAAAAACAAGTGAATAATTAAAATGAATGAATTTCTCACCTACAACAAAAAATAGTTTATCGTAACTTTTATCCCTTTTGATGGTGTGTTTTCTTATAGGTTCAAAATATGTGGTATCAAACAAGAAACAAAAATCATCCATTATGTTTTCAAATTTTCCTTCTTACATATTTTTTATTATAGTTGGTTATTTAAATTTATATTTAGAACTAAATATATTTATTTTTAAATTTATTTCAATTAAAATATAATTTGAGTGTAATTTTAGAGTTAGTGTGAATTAAGAATATATTTTTTTAGATATTTAGAAAAAATTAAAAGTAAAGGAGTTATATGAGAAAAAGGTATGTAGCGTAAAACAAAAGTCATATTTAAAATCTCTAATGGGATATTAAGGATGCCCTATTTTGAAGTATGGATGCTCAAATTGGAGATGAAAGGAAGAACAAATATATGGTCAATTTGAGCATGGGAGTAGATGTTCCATTGTAAATTATTATCAAGGATTAGATGATTGAGGATGATATTATGGTTTTTAAAAGTATAAGGTTAACTTGTTAGTTCCATGTCCCAAGGAGAACAACATAATGGTTTGGGTTTTGGATCTTCTTTGGGAGGTCCAAAGTTCAAACAACTGCATGTGTGTGTGTGGTTGTCTGTTAAATAACCTAATAATAAGCTCAAATCTTCCTCTTATGAGAGGTCATGGTGGGATGGGGATGCCCAACCTTGAGTTCTTGTCAGAGGGGTTTCTCACAATAACTAAATAATAAAAGAAAATATGCTAATTCTCTAAATTATGGTTATGGTTTTCAAATATTTCAAATTGGAACATTGAGGATCAAGGATTGAATTCAATTTATTCAATGGATTTTCTATCCAAAGGTTTTTTTCCTCATCATATATTTTGTGTAAAAAAAATAGATAGTATAATTTTTGGTGACCCATAATCTATGGGGAGAGATACCCTATATTTATGATTGTGGAGTGATAATTTCATTATTGAGAGATAAAATATTAAAAAATTGACTATGGGTTAGGTTTTTTGGATTTTAATATTAGCTTATCAATAAGGATGTCTTGAATAATATTGGCAATACCTTAGGAGAATTCATACAAGAGGGATCAAGTGCTTAGGAACAAAAGTTTATTGTATATAATTAGATATTTGTTGTTCTAGATATTTCAAAATATTTTCCACAATTCACTAAGATAAAATATATATCAACAGAATGAGGTTAACACATTTATTATCAAAAATATTATGTTTCAATGCTATAAATATTATAATACTAGACACATGCCAAAATATTGTAAAGTGAAAATGATGGAGAATGACATAGAAAACTTTGGTTATGAGAAAATATCAATATGAAGTATACACATCACTTTATACTAGCAGCTGGATTAAATCAACAATATTCACTCTTAAAAAAGAGGTACAAAAGGTTATGTGTACCATTAGATGAAAAAGCACAACATAGTTAATATAGATAAAATATTAGAAGAATTAAAGAAGGATGTGAAGGATCAAGAAATACAACTTGCAAGTTCAAATTTAAAAGAAATCAAAGGTACAATGGAACATGTGTAGAAAATTTTTAAAACTAAGGAAGTGGAAGATGTCAATTTTATTTCAACTAAATAATATTAATTTTTCTCAAGTAGCATAAAATTATCTTCTTGCAATATAAATGAAAGTAGTGTAGAGGAAGGATAATATCCATAGTAATTTGGGGCTTGTAGGGAAGCATAAGAAGGTAATTACTATGGATGAATTTACTTTTATTTTAGGGTTTCCATAGCAACATAAGGAAATTGTGTTTTTTATGTTATAATTTGTAGTTCATATTCTTTATATTAAGAAAAACATATAGATGATACATATCATAGTGAACAATATGGAAAAATAAAAGATATTGATGAATATAAAAGTGTTGTTCGAAATGAAAAAAAGAAACAAAGATCAAGAAGTCAAAATAAAAGAATAAAAAAATTCAAATGGATATTGATATGGAAAAACAAAAGCAAATATCACATGTATTAACAAGAAGTGGGGCTAAACCCACAAATAAAAACAAGATGATAAAAATAACATCTTAAAATATAATGAGTATGAATAAGATTCTTAAAAATAAGATATTATAAATTTGATAAGTTCAATAAAAGTTTTATTCATTTATGATGTTGATTTATGTCTAAAAAAAATCATATTTTAGAAGGCAAACGGTCAATTGAGATTTTATCTCCAAATAAGAGTGATATAAAATACTTGAATGCAAAAGCATAAAATATTGAAGAATCTCTTTAATAGAAAGGAAAACAAAAAATATCTTTGATAAAATGGCAATCTAGATATGGTATTAACCTTATAAGTAATTTTTATAATAAGTTATGTTTGGTTTCTATTGGAATACTTCCATCACAATATCAAAATGTTATATTTTATTTATTTATTAAATAATCAATGGCAGAGTACATCAAAGACAAACAACAGATAAAACAATATTACAACAGCTTACAAAAAAGTAGTAAGTAGTCTAATCTAGGTGCCCTATTAACCTTAGTGCAATCCTTAAAAATATCAAATCTAAAAACTTTAAGTTGATTAGCAAGCAAAGTATGAGCTCTACTAATGGTGGCAGTCACGGTTGAGCTCTCATTAGTGAAAACCAAACTGCATCTATCTTTCCACATTGTGAAAAGTATGGAAAGTCGAATAATATGCCAGCACATTCGTCAATGAATTGCACACTTTGGTTGATCCCCAAAAATCACCATTTCCTAGCCCAACTACCCCTGTAGCACTGATCCATAAATCCATTCAGCACCTTTCCAAACCAGCCTAGCCCTTGGACAATCCCAAAAAATATGCTTGATAGTTTCACTTCTTCCACAATTAGAACAACTGTTAGAAGAAAGGAGCCACTTCACAAGCCTAGCCTTAGTTTGAAGACCTTGCATAATAATCAACCAAGCAAAAACTTTCAGTTGCATAGAAACACAAAATCGCCACACTCCAGCCAACCTCTTCTTCCATTTTTTTTGAGAACATAAAATATCCCATCTAGAATTCAAAATATCACCCAAATAAAATGAAGGAATCAAAGACTGATAAATCTTAGAGGACTTAAGAAACTAGCTAGGCTGCCCAAAATTCAACCTTCAATATCCCCAAATAGGACCAGGTAGACCATTTGTAATCTTATATAGTTGAGTAGAAGGAAGAAGACCCTGTAATAGCTGAACAACCAACTTATTTTTTGATTGTAACTTGAACTTATTCTTCAAATGATGTCAATGAATCCATTGATCAGTATTAACATCCCATAAATCTACCCACCTAAAAATTCCTTTTTTACTCAACCTCTTGTAGTGAAGATCAGGCAAATCAGAAGCAAACACACCATTAACCTTCCAAAGACAAATTGCTCGTGAGGAAAGAGTCCAACCACTACTAGCATCATAAAAATTCTAGGATAATATTTTAGAAACAAATTTCTAGGTTTCCTAGATCCTCCTAACCAAAACACTGCCCCTAATTTTAAACTTTCTCGAATGACCCATAATATCTTCAAGGCTAAAAGAATTATGAAATACATCCACATTCATACAAGATCGAATCCGATATCGTAGCATGGTCTACCAACAAGCATCTCCATATAAACATCGTATTATCCATTTAGAGGCTAAAACCTTACCTTGCAACTGAATATCTATTAATCCTAGACCATATTTAGTCTTGGGAACAGTGCAATACTTCCAAGCAACAAGAGGGACTTTTCTGGAGCCATCTAAATTAGACCATAAAAATTTCTAATACAAGCTTCCAATCTTCTATACTGAGTCTGATTAGGCAACCAACAAGAGGAATAATACATATGAGATGATTGTAAAATTTTACTCACCACCATAAGCTTTCCAGAAAAGGAGAGCAACTTCGACTTCCACACCTGGAGCTTCTTCTCAAACTTCTCCATGCACCAATCCCACATTGCTTTGAGAGAGATTCGTCATCCAAAGGGAATGCCTAAGTACCTTACAATTTCTCCATCTCTGACTTTTCTCCAGGAAGTATTAATTCCTTCAAGTAAAGGATTGTGTTCCTAAGAAAGTTACTAGTTTTGAGAATGATTGTATTTCTGCTTCATTTTTTTTTTTTTAAATAAAGCCCAATGGTTCTAATATCGAGTTCTGCATGTTCTGCATGTTCTCTGCAACGCTGTTCCCTGCATGTTCTGCCTCAAGCATCCTACATCTTGCATGTCAATCATCTTGAAGCTGGTTTGCTCTGAGTTCACCTCTTGCATTTTCGCCGCCTAGGGCGGTAGTCCACCCTCTTCTAATGGCCGCCAACGCTCCCTCTCCCACCTCCCTTGAGCTTACAGTGGTTGGAGATCATAATGGCGCCCAACAAGCATCCCAGGAAGTTCCTGCTCAAGGTCAAACTCCAGGTAAAAATTATCGGCCCACTGCTTGTATTCCTGTGAATGAATTTGTTGATTCCTATCACTGGTTTGAGAATCATACCCTCATAGGTTATTTTTTGGGTAGAATCCCTAATGACACTCTGTTGCGGTCCTGGGTAAGTCAAGTTTGGCATCCTCATGGTGTTAAGATTGATTATGTGTCCAATCTCACCAAAGGGTATTTCCTTTTCCAATTTTTTGATCCTGCTCATGCTCAGAAGGTGCTCAATCGGGGTCCTTGGACTATTCGAAACTCTTTGTTAATTCTGCAAGCCTATAACAGAGATTTTTTTGTTGCTGAGGAGGGAGCCTCAGATGTTCCAGTTTGGATTGAATTTCCTGGCCTTCCCATTCCTTTATGGAAGCATCTGCGTACCATAGCAGAGAACATAGGCACCTTTGTTTGTTTTGAGCCTGACAAGTGGTTTAAGGCCCGTCCCACCAAGCGAGTATGTGTCAAGGTTGATCTTACTCAAGATCTTGATGAAGAGATCGATATTCATATTGGGGATAATACTATTACTCAGAGGATTGTGTACATAAATCTCCCGAATACCTGCTATAGGTGCCAATCCTCTCAGCATAAAATTCGTGCATGCCCGCTTATGGCTGGTCAGTTCCAGAATAAATCTGCTTCTCCCTCTGTCGATCCATCTACCTCTGCAACCCTGGGTAACCCTAGCACTTTTGGTACCAGTGGTGATGCGGACTGGCATGTGGTTTCTAATCGTCGCAATCGTCATCCCCCGCAACAACCCCAACAACAACGCCCACAGCCGCCCCCTCCACCACCCCGTCAGCAACCCCAACAACCACCCCATCCACAACCCCGTCCTCAACCCCCACAGCCACCCCATCCACAACCCCGTCCTCAACCCCAACAGTCGTCTACTCCTCTCCCTTCTCATTATGATGATGTTTCTACTCAGCAAGATTTTGTTGGTACCACTGTTCTTTCTCCCAGATCAGCAGATGAGTTTAATCGTGCTAACATTCGGCGGTCCCGTAGCCCGAGAAGACGTTTGTTTGATGCTCCTTCTGAGAAATGATGTGTGATTGATGGGCCCCTGCAGGTTGCTATTTTTGATGATGATAATCCTTTTGAGTCCCTCAAAGCATTGGGGGATTCATCAGTACTCATGAAATGATATTTTTTTCTTGGAATGTCCGAGGGCTGACGGACCCAGTTCGAAAATATATGGTCCGGGATGTGATTGATAATGCTGCTCATATCTATGGTACATTTGACTTTGTCTATTTGCAAGAAGTTAAGATCAATGATTTCCTGTTAGATTGTACCTACAATTTTCTTTGGCCGCGTGGTCCTTTTTTTTACACAAATCATGAACCTGGAAAAGGTGGTGCTGTAGTTTTCATTTCCCCCAATTGGCACTCGCATGTGGTGTCTTGGGGAGTTGACCCTTCTAATCAAGTTGTTTGGGTGCTACTGGAATTGGCTGGGAAACCATTTGGCATTATTAATGTTTATGCCTCTAATAATGCTTCAGAGCGATGTGCTTTATGGCGGTGGCTTGCTTTCTCTCTACCTTTTGCTACTTGGGTTATGTGTGGGGATTTTAATATGGTTGAAAAACCATCTGATAAGCTGAGTCGAACCCCTATGCGTTGGTGTGTCGGAGAACGAGAGGCTTGGTATTTTATGAAAAGTAAACTTAGTCTGTATGATCCTAACTTTGGGTGTTCTCCAGAAGCTTTCTCCAATTCTCAATGGTATACTTGGTCTAATTTTTAGGTTGATGATGCTAGGGTGTTGAAAAGATTGGATCGTGCCATGCTTTCAGAGAGTTCTAGTTTTCACTTTACCCGACTTTCTCTTGGTCACCCCTTTGTCATGACCCTGCCAGCTACCACTCTTTCTGATCATGCTCCAATTTTATTTGATATCACCCAAGATCAAGCTCCTGCTAGGTTTTTTTCCTCTCAGTTTTATTTTAATACTTCCTTTCTACAGCATGCCTCCATGAAAGCTCATATCCATAGAATTTGGAATGTTGTTCCTCGACCCTCTGGCGCGGTAGGCTGGATTCAGTGGTGGAATGATGCTATCTCTCGTACTACTATTGTTCTTCGCATCCTTGGCAAGGATGTGGCTAAACGAAGGAGGAAAGCAAATTCAGTTTTAAAGAATGAGTTAATCAAAGCTACTCTCCGTCTGCAAGCTAATCCTTTCAACTCTGCATACCAGGCACATGCTGCTACTCTTCGGCATGAAATTCATAAGGCAGAGTTGTATGAAGCTAGAGGTGCTCAACTCAGAGCACGACTGAATTGGCTTGCAATTGGTGATAGGGTTTCTAAGGAGTTCTTCAAGCGCCTCCGGCCCCCTATTCATTCCACACAGTTTCAAGCCATTCAATCTGAGGGAATCAGGTTCACTAATTTACCTGATATAATTCATACTTTTGTGTTACACTATCAAAAAGTTTTTGCTTCTCAGCCTCTTACCTCTGCTAGAAAAAAAGCTCTTGATGATTGTTGTGCAGTTGTTCCTCAAAAGCTCTCGATGGATCACCGAGATTGTTGTGATGCACCTTTAACCCTGGAAGATTTGAAGAATGCCCTGTCTCACATGGCTAATGATAAGGCTCCTGGTATTGATGGTTTCCCCTGTGAATTTTATAAAGAATTTTGGGATATGCTTGGTTCTGATCTGTTACATGTCTATAAAGAAGCTATGATATCTGGGTCTTTAGGACACCTCATCAATAAAGGAAATATCAAATTTATCCCCAAGCCTGGAGACCCAGAACTTATTACCAACTGGCGCCCTATTACCTTACTGAATGTAAGTTACAAGATCATTGCTAAGGCTTTAGCCTTAAAACTTTAGCCTATTTTACCTCTTCTCATCCGACCAGAGCAAACAGGGTTTGTTAAGGGTAGGTATATCTTGGACAATGTGCTTGCTATCTGGGAAGGCATGGAATGGGCTAGAACTTATGGACAGGATACTCTGTTTATCAAACTTGAATTTGAAAAAGCCTATGATCGTATTGAATGGAATTTCATTATTTCCCTCCTCCAGGCTCTTGGCTTTGGCCCCTATTTTGTGCAATCTATTAAAATGTTATTATGTGATGCTTCTGCAGTCCTCACGATGAATGGCCAACACTCTGTTGGTATTCAGCTGGCTCGCTCTATCCGACAGGGTTGCCCATTAGCCCCTTCCCTGTTTATTCTAGTTGCTGAAGCATTTGGCTACCTTTTAGCCCATCAAACTTCACAAGGAATTATTAAAGGTATTTCTTTACCTGCTTCCTCTCTTCAAATGGTAAATGGCCATTTTGCTGATGATTCTTTTTTGACATTACATGAAGATGAGCAGTCAGTAAATGCAGCTTTACAATGCCTTGAGACTTTCTGTTTAGCATCTGGTTCTAACATTCAGTGGAAGAAAACATCTTGTTATAGACAAGCTCACACGCCACTTCCTGAGTGGTTAGCTTCTTACTCTTGGCATTGGATCCAACCAGGAGAATTATTCAAATTCTTGGGTATTCCTTTTGCCTTCCAGGGCTTCTCCTGCTCAACTTTGGAATATGGTTGTCCAAAAAATTGAGAAGAAGTTGGGCTACTGGTCTACTAAAAAGCTTTCCTTGGCTGGTAAGTTTCAAGTTTGCTCTAAGGTGCTAGCTTCTACACATGTCTATTACTCTTCTTGTTGGGTCCCATCTAAAAATTGTTATCAGAAGCTGGACAAGCTCTTGCGGGATTTTCTTTGGGCTTCAAATAAACAAAAATAGGGGTTTCATAGAGTGGCATGGAATGTTTGTTGTCTTCCTAAAAAGGCAGGGGGTCTGGGTTTATTTAACTGTCATTTTTAGGGGTTTGCTTTATGTGCTAAATGGATTGTTAGGGCACTTCAGGGTGATGAAGCTTGGAAAGTTCTTGTACGGCACTGCATCTCTTCTGGCCTGCCCTTTGGGAGGAAAGGGTGGCGGGGCCTGACCTTACAAACCATTTTGACATCTCCAGCCCCATTTAAAATTACAGGTTCTTTTGTGATGCAAAGTATCTGGAAGGCATGGGAAGCTTTCAAACCCAGGCTCCAATGGCAGGGTAAAGATAAATCTATCGGAGCTTCTATATCCACTCTAAGTCCTTGGTGGTCTCCTGTAGTCACTTTAGAGGGCCTACCTTTGGCTCAAGTTCAATGGGTTAGAGCATTACGCTTCTTCAAAAAGGGTATTGTAACATTTTCAGATTTCTTTGATGCTCATACCAAGCATTGGTATTCTTGGGATCAGTTTTGCCAGAAGTTTGGTCTTAAGCCAGATGATCGAGCAACTTTTGATGTGGTTCTCGACAACACTCCTTTCTCTATTTGGCTACATTTTGGTAAGAACTTTCAACAGCATTGGTCATCTGATTGGTGTTGGCCTAATCATACTCCTCTGGTGAAATATAAACCTTCTTTAGGGTATCATATGTTGTCCCCTCATTCTCCTCTGGTTGATACTTTAAACCACCGTTGGGATCTAGTTTCTTCTCAATCTAGATGGAGCCTTCGCTTTTCTGTGGTTTGGCAGTCCTATCTTGAACCTAAGCATTGTTTTTTTGCCTGGAGTTTATTACATCAAGGCCTTCCCCTTGGTCATAGGTTACAATATATGGGGGTTGCTAATTCTGTTTGTGCTTTTTGTAGAGGTCCTGACAATTTTGTTCATGTGTTTTGGGCTTGTCAAACAGCCAAAAATGCTTGGGATTGGGTTCTTTCTTTTTTCAATTCCTTTTCTTTGGAGCAATGTTCTTGGGTTAATGCACTACTTGGGGATCCCCTAGATTTTTCTCTTCCCCTCAACGAAGTTTGGCATATTTTTCGTCTTAGTATTTTATACCATCTCATGGAAAACAAGAAATAATATTATCTTTGGGAGACAGGAGGCTTCTACCTCCTTCTCTGTTGCTGCTAGATATGCTCTCTTCTATGATTGTTGGTTACAGATCCTTACTCAGGTGGAGAAAGTTCAGGTGGAGCTGCAATATCTTAGATCACTTCTGGATCATTGGGCTAATGCACCTTGCTCTGTTAGCCGACTTCCTTCCAACAACCATGTGTCCAGAACTCGTGGCTTCTCTCGCACAGGCTCACCTTCAGCTCGTTCTCGCAGTGGTCGAAGAGATCATTTATCTGCTCCAACTTCTTAGCATCATTGGTCTCCACTGTAGTCCAATTCCGCACCTCTAGTGGATGGGATGTTCGCTTGATTCCAATTGATCCAGTAACTGCATACAATTGTCCATGTTTTGTCTTCTTTTCTTTACTCGATGCATGTAATATTGGCCTTTTTGAGTTGATTCATGTGATCCTGTAATTTTTTTGGGTGTGTGCCACGGGGTGTGTTAATTCCACCCAACATTTTTGTATGAAAGTGATTATTTCCAATTAATATAAGGTCCTTTCATTCAAAAAAAAAAAAAAAAATATGAGCTTTTTACAGCTTTATCAAGCATGAAAAATGGTAAGTCTCCTTAGACTAGATGGACTACCAGTTGAATTTTATAAATTTATATGGGATTGCATTTTGGTTTTTCTCCTTCAGTAAATCAAGGTCTCATTAAGTTGGTTTCTAAAGGCCGAAATAAAGATTAGATTGGTGGTTGGAGGCCAGTCACTCTATTAAATGTTTCTTATAAAATTGTGGCAAAATATCTTGCATTAAGAATGAGGAAAATTGCAGCTAGAATTGTTAGGGCGAAGCATACAGGATTTGTAAAAGGTGGATTTATTTTAGATACTATATTGTCTGTTTGGGAGGCTATGGAGTGTGTGGAAGAGTCTGGACAGAAGGCTATTCTTTTGAAGATATATTTTGACAAAACTTATGACATGGTGGACTATATTTTTATCTTTAATGTGTTGGAGTGGCTCGAATTTAATAGTGTTGCAATTTCTAAAATCTGAATGTTGTTTACATCTGCTTCAGCTAGGGTTGTGGTGAATGGTCAAATTTCTGAAGATATTCAGCTTTTTCGATCAATCAGACAAGGGTGTCCTCTAGTACCCTTATTGGTTGTTCTTTCTATAAATGCTTTGGGCTATTTTTTGGATAGACGAAGAGTAGCTAGTTGTGTTCAAGGTATCTCTCTTCCTGAGGGGCATATTTTAAATAGTAACTTTTTTGATGACTCTTTACTTTCAATTTACCTTGATAAAAATTCTTATATTGGTGTACATCCGTTATGTCTTGCTTGAGGTGCAGTGGTTAGTGAAACAAAATCTGATTACAAAATGTTATATTCTTACTCAACCAATTAGTTTATATTTAGCTTGTTTTTCTATCCAATGAAGTTTCTTACTTTTAAACTCCTAGATTTCCTTTATCATACTTACAATACTAGTTGTTCAAATGTTTGCAAATTTGTTTTTGTTTTTCTTTTATTACAAATATCTCATAGAGATAACACTATAGACACTATATATCACTATGTAGAAGATATGGATTGCTCTCTATAATATCTATATTACTATATTAAATATATGTATATCTCTCTTTCTCTCTCTCTATAGAGTAATATATAGCCTTTCTAGGTTGACTCTTTCGTTACCATGACTCCTCCTTTCCATATACCAATACTTATGACTCTTGGTTTTTATACTTGAAACTTGCATACACATGACAATATATTGCATGCACACTTGTACATAAATCTTCACTTGAATCTTCATAATCTAAGGACACATGTTCACTCTTACATAATGGACACTTGTGCACATTTACACTCATAAAAATTGCACACATAATTACATGACACTTGTGCATTTTCTACACAACTCACTCACTAATCTAAAATACACTCCTAATCTAATAATGTAACAAGGTGATACATTGGAATGTACCAAATAATGTAATTTTATCCAACACCCCCTGTATTGCATTATTTGGTTATTGAAGACTTTAGTATTTAATATAGTCCTCATCCTCATATGACTTTGTAATTAACTAAATCTTAATATAGTACTCCATTTTGATTGTATTCATAATTTTATTATTTGATTTGTAGATGGCTTTGAAGTGTAAATTTTTGTTTTCCTCTCATATTTTTATCAATTTGAATTTTAGATTGACCCAACATCTTCGATGGTAAAATGATTCTTGACTCTCATTTTCTACAATTTATCTCTCAAAATATTCAAAAGTGTTAGTTTGAACTAAAACAAGATCTTGAGATAATCCATTTGCGTCTGAAGCATATAATCCATTATTAATTGACCTTGTATCTTCTATCCCATTTTGATTCTTAATGAGATACTTGTTAACTTTATTTATATATTTTAACTCAATAAATATTTTGCTTTCTACTAGCTTAGTCACTAAAATGAGATTAGTTTTCAATCTAGTAACATACATGACATCATGTAACACAAAATCTAAAAATGGTGTACTAGGTGTTACACATCCACATACATGAACAAGATAGATTTTACCATCTACAATTTTTAAACTGAAATCGTATTTAACTTCTAGATAATCAAACCATTGTAAATTTCCTACCATATGATGACTGGTACTAGAATTTATGTACCAAAGATCTTTGTCCTTTTGAACCACATGATTATCTATATTTGATGTTGATAAGAGTTATAAAGGATGATAAGTAAAATTTGATATTCAATCCTTCCATAATGTTTTTTATGTTGATAAGTCCCTCTTGATAATTTCTCCATCAATTTCCTTTGGTGTAGAAACATGTAATTTTTTGGTAAGTTTATCATCTCCTTAACCCATGGAAAATGAATAAATATCTTCACTATCTAGGAAATCACTCAAACCTCTAAACTCTATTTTACAAAAAAAGGGTAGAAAAATCGGTTGAGCTTAAACGGACTTCAAAACATCCTCCACCACAAAGCATTTCTCTTTAGAAAATTATTCAAACACCAACAAGGCTAGACCCTGATGGGTGGGGTTAAAACCTTTACCATCCTCAAATTTGGTCATGCACATGTTCATAGAATGGAATGTAATTTTTGATACCTTACATGATTCTTGAATATCACATGAAATATTTGAATCACATCATTGGATAAATCAAGAGTGAAGCAGTCCATGATTATTTTTATGACTTTATCCAAAGACGGGGTGAGTGCCTTGGTACTAAACCCATTTTTTCCCTCGAGAGGTACTCATCCACATCATGGCAAATAATTATTTCCTTAAGAAGGGAATGTTTCTCCCTATTAGGGTAAGCACTATCCAATGGGAGAAAAGTGGTTCTACTAATCAACTTAGTAAAAATATCAAAATTCTAGTTACCCACCTTCACCTACTCATCATTCCAAGAATGAACCATCCATCTAGAGAGATTCAAGTTGTGGCCATGAAATTTTTGAATACAACTCAATAGACCACCATTATTAAGGATCAACTTGACCTCCTCATTAGCATTCACCAATAGGCCATTTCTAAGCACAACTTTGTAGGCTAGGATCTATAACTAGATTTATTCACTTTTCCCATGAAGTAGCAAATAAAACCCAACAAACAAAGATCCCTCTCAATCACAAAGGTAGATACCACTCTATGATAATAAAAACTAGAATGCAATAATTCGATGGAGCTAACAGGAATCAAAAAGGAGGAGGAGAAACCAAGGAAAAAATCATCCACCAAATAAATCTCTCAAAGTCCAACAAAGATAGAAAATAAAGCATAAAGAAATCAACGATAGTAGATTCCAAAGGAAACTCTGGTTTCCCAAAAATAAATTGTAAAAAAAAAAATAGGAAACATAGATCTCCCCATCTCCTCCACCCATCGATCTATTTTGGAAAAAAATAATACCAAAATAATAGGAGAGAGGCCTAGACACCAGAGCAAGAGAAGAAAACATCTCTCAAAAATAATAGTCTAACACAAGAGTTCCACCTATCACTAAACATGATAGAACAAAAAAATAAGGAAAATATGTCACAGATCAAGGCCTTCGATAAGGGGAAGACAAACATCCAAAAGTGGATAGAAACAAAACAACATCGATACTAGGTCAAATTCTAGCTTAGATAACCATAAGGGATCCATATATTGAGGTCGTGGAACTCAACACGACAATATATGAGATCCAACCACATTGGATGCCCAAAAAAGCAATTTGAATTTGAATTTAAAATATTAATGATAGATGGGGATAACACAAACTACCATAAATTAATGAAATGGGTACATCGGCAGAGATTGGACCCCCAACAAACATTATAATCCTTATATCCAAAATGAGCATTGTTCAAGCAATTCAAATTTAAATACTAAATGGATTCCTAACAATATTTAAGTACTTTTTGCATTAGTATGATTTAAAATGGCCTTAGGGATATTATATCTCTGGACTGATAGGCTAGGACAATTGGTGCTAAGATTGGCCATGAAGTCAACAATCAAATTTCCTTCTATTAGAATATAAGCCATAATAACTTGATTTAGGAGCTTAAGGTTTTATCTCAATTTCCACATCATATTTACCACCTTTTATCTTGGGGATATAGCAAAATTAACAATATTTATCACATTCAACTAGTCACCTTCATTTTTAACATACGAATTCCTCAATTTGACCAAGAGTTTAATGTCTTGAAATGTGGCTCTCGCCTCTACAAAATGATATGTTTGATAGAGTAAATGTTTAGAATAGGCCACCACCATTTCTCCCTTGGTGTTATTTATGACATCACCTACCCTTAAAATCCTTGGATTACCATTTGAGGTACCATTGAAATTCAATTTGACCCAACCATTAGGTAGGGGGACTACCTCATAGTTCTCCTAGGTTTAGGACCAGAAAATCTAGGATCGATTTGTGAGAAGCCCAAATTCTCATCCAAAAGGAATTAATTTGGAGAGCTTTTGTGAAAATTTTTCCTAGTCTTAGGAAACACTCTAGAGACATTTTCAATGATGCTCCACATAATTCTAAGGGTAACTTGTATAGCATATCTTTTACAATTCTTAAATACACTTGTGTTTGTTTCCATCCACATACACTTGAGGTAGAGGGCAATAAAGGGAGAATTCCATTGCAAAACACAATTATCCAAAGAGTTAGGCATCATCCAATGAACCCCCAAATTTTTCAAAATGAAGGAACACATATTTTGAAATAAGGTGTAGCAAAGCAACAAATGATTGGTGGATTCCTAGTCAAATTCACATAAAAAGCATCTATTAATAATGTTTAAACCTCTTTTGAGTAAATTCTTGATGGAAAGAATCTTGTTATGCATTGCTAACCAAAAAATGTTATATTAGGAGTTTAATTTTTTAGCCAAATCTTAGCAACAAAAAATAAACTGAGAGAATCAAGTTCAAGCAAAAATACATTGATTTTACAAATAAAAACCCTCACTATCCTCAGCCCAAATTAATATATCCTCAAAATTCGCTACTCTCAAGAGATGAAACTGTAGATCATCAGCGATAATCCTCCATGCCTATTGGATATTTGCTCCACCTGCCATTGGAGGAAGTTGAAACTAGGATTTGTGGCTATTCGATAACTCAATGAAATATGCAATTTTGTTGCAACTCAATGTATGGGTAATAGGCTCGAGAATATGTAGTTGTTGGTCATAAGACACAAGATTCTCCATGAGCCACACATGATTCTAGAAGTCTATTGTTGAACCATTTCTGATAATCCATCTATTGTTGCCATGTAAAAAGGGATTGGAATTTACTAGATTCTATAAAAACCAGGATCCTCCATCACGAAGAGGGTATAAAAGAAAATTAATGAATTTGTATTTTTATTTGAGGAAGCTAACCCATTCCACCACTTTTTTAGCAACTTTCCAACCCAACTCTATGATAAGGACCTTGTCCACTTGTTTAACTCTCTTAAAACCTAGACCCCCACACTTTTTTTGGTTGTTAACCTACTCTCAGGAAGCTAAACAAAATTTCCCTTTTAGCTATGGTCTAGCTGATAGGAAGTATTTACAGATGCTTTCAAATTTAGTGATGATCTTACCAAGGAGAGTGAAGAGAGACATAAAATAAATCAAATCCTTTCTAACTTGGTATGAGAAATTTATGGATCAACAAATTAATTTTATTAAAAGTGGTTTATATTTATTAAATACCTCATTGGATCATCAAAGAAATATTACCAGTATTGTGGACTACCAAATTACCAAATTCCCAACCATTTACCTTGGCCTTCTACTCTACTTACGTAGAATTAGGAATTCATTTTGGATGACTGCTCTAGAAAGGATGCATCGAAAGTTGACATCTTAGAAGGGTACTTTTTTGAGTTAGGTAGGGAAGACATTTTTAGTTTAAAGTTCTCTCCAAATATCATTTTGTTCCTCATCCCTAACAATATTATACACACACACACACACATATATATATATATGTATATATATATATATATATGTATATATATATATATATACATTACGCATATATATATATATATATATATATATATATATATATATATATATATATATATATATATACATTACGTATATATATATATATATATATATATATATATATATATATATATATATATATATATATATATATATATATATATATATATATATATATATATACATTACATATAAAAATTATTATATTTATAAGGCAAAATTATATTCACATATTTTATTATATAATTATAAAATAAGTGCATATAATTTAGCCCTATACATATAATCATTTTTTGGATACATTTTTTATTATAGTTATGACTTGTAACTTTATTTAGGATTTTTGTTTATGGGTTCATTATTTATAATCATTGTTAATTTTAATTTATTAATTATCACATTATATATTCATAGTGTCCATAATACTATGTATCAAAAGATATAAATATGTTTTCATATATTCACTTATAACATCAATTTTTTTGTTTTCTTTTGATCAAGACTTGTGTATTAATCCTTTATGCTTGTTTAACATTCATTCATAATCATTAAATATTTCATCAATTAAAGTTCTTTTATTGATGTTATTATTTGTATTTTCCCTTATGTAGATATTCTAAGTTTCATCATTGCATCTAAGATATAACAATTTCATTGAGTGGTTGAAGTATGATTTAATATGGATTAACTGATATAGTAATTATTTGAAAAATGTAAATTTTATCTAAATATAGGATCTATTGGAAAATAATGGCTAATGTGAATATCACATGAAAGTGCTTTTCTTAAAGAAGAAGAAAATAAGTTTAAAAAAATAGAAAGATAATTGTGATATAGAAAGCCATGGTAAAATAAAAAAATATGAATGCAAAGATAAAAGTATAGATTTAAACATAGAAAAGTATGATCTATTTGTTAATAAAATTTAATTGTAATAAGTCTATATATTCATGTATTCAACATCAATTGATTCATTCATCCATCCTTATATGGGTGAATCATCTAACATATACATCAACCATAGTTGTAGTAGATTATATGGAATAGATTGAGATGACAACAAAACTGTAGACACCAAAATAGCACCAATCCGATTATGTGACGACAAGCACTGATCGAATTGACATACATAGCCCCTAGGGCAGCCCCCAGAGGTTAAATAGTGGTCCTAACCACTCCCACAATAGTTTTGGAAGGTTAGAGGTCAATTTGGCACCTTTTTAGCACTTTTCTCCCTACTCATCCCACCCTGGGATGATTACAAACTGGTATTCATCCCACCCTGGGATGATTAGCAGCAATCATCCCAAGGTGGGACGATTAGCAGGTTTGACTAGAAAAAAGTCAAACCTCGATAGGTTTGCCACTTAACTGCACCTTCAGGGCATGCAATTATGAGGAATGACTTCAAATCAGAGAGAGGGACTTCAGTCAAGCATGCCTTGATCATGGAGGCCTCATGCAAGGAGACTCTAAATCAGGGAAGAATCTTTTCTCCCAAAATAGGGCAAGCAAGCCAAGTGGCGTCCTCGCATGCGCATTCAAAGAGAGAGACCCTAGGTCTATAAAATGGTGAGTCTTCTCACCCCCAAAAAATGATAGAGTAGGAGCATTTGGAGAAATGGAGTGCTACTGAATTATACCCTCACCCTCCTTGTGCTTCCTACATCCTTGATCTCTCTTTTGAAAGGGAGGTTATCGGGTGAACATTGGAAGCGCAATTCAGACCCAAAACCCAAACATTTGGCCACAATATCCCACCTGATTTGCCAACACAATCCCATAGGAGGTTTTGGACCCATCCCAAGTGGATTGGTTCCGAAAACAAGCCCCAAACGATGGGCGTCCTGCCCCCGGGCGCCCCTTGCACTGTCGCAGTCCCAATCACCCCACCCTGGAGATTATAAATCTATAGAAAAATTCCTTAATTTTTCTTTTGAATTTCATTTTAGGTCTTTCACATATGTTTCCATTCAAATTTCATGTCATTCTGATGAGTTTTGACTATGTTTTCATTGCTTTTCGCTTTCACTAACATACATGGAGCGCTTTCATATACGGGGCAACCAGGGTAGAATCAGCAAAATACGACCTTCTGGGTCATCCCAAAATTCCCTATTTTGCCTAACCCCAACTTTGTAGGTGTTTTTGAGGCCTTTGGATGGGACATTTAGGAGGTCACTTTCTGACAATCTATGACAGTCCTAATCGTCCCACCCCGGAGCGATTAGAAATATACAGCATATTTCTTGACTATTCCTATTGCAATGTGTCCATAATGATATTTACATGGTTTTTTTCAATTTTCATCTTATTCTGACATGTTTTGATTACCGTTTTATTATTTCATGCATGCATTGACTAGAGGCCTTAGGGATTGCATATTTCCCTCCATCCGCAGGTGCTACTAATCGTTTGCTATTTCATTGAACATAGGATCTCGACCTAGAAGGGGAATAAAGGAACTATAGATGCATTCATGCAAGCGACGGTGATGTTTGGCCCGCCCATTTCAAATGTGGGCATGTGGAAGATCCCGAAGAAAAGTGTACCATCCGTGGTGTAACAAAGCTATATCTAACGCTCCTAGCTCCTAAAAAGGAAGGAGATGTATTGTAACCTGGTATTAAAGAAAATTAATAAAAATAAGGGCTATGCTTTACACTTGCTTTATATCTCATTTTAGTTCATCTTTTTTTCCCTTTTCATACACTTTGGACTTAGCGTTTCACATGATTTTGTTTTGTTTTGCACCGCACCCAATCTGCCTATCAGAATTTTCATATCCTCGTGCTTTCAGTGGAGATCATGGTGGGACCCTGTCCCTTGATTTTGGGATCAAATTTCTGATCAAAATTGTGTGTTTTTTCTTTTAAGTGTTAATCTTTCAAGTGCTGGACTTCTACTCGTGCCACCCTGTGACGAATATAGACTAGAATTCATGCCATCCAAGAATGAATAGACATTCGCCCTACCCTGTGACAAATATAGATTTGCTATTCATTTCAACCTAGGATGATTATATTTCTATGCAATTTTCAAGCAGAAACTTAGGGGCATCTGGTGTGGGCAGAGAAGAGGTAGGTTGTTTGAATACTTTCTGTAATTTTCTATCTTTATTTCTATGATTTTTCTATTTCTTTGCTTGCATAGGAAAGTTTACTGCATGATTTATTTCTTTTCGCAAGTAAAAAGAACCCCACACACCATGAGATAATCTAAACATCAAGGCGTTGGTCGTAAAACCCCAACCCTTGATCAAGACCAACGGTGGATTTCATCACCACCTTGGCTTGAATTTTTGCATACATAACCCCAATCGCTATTGTTGCTAGACGTAAATCCTGATGAAAGCTGACCAAGTGTAGCTAGGGTGATTCCCAGTGCATGAGGATAATTCTTCTATGGTAGGTGTCAAAAATAGAGCGATTCCCCTTCCATACCGCCTATGTTCCACGTATTGTTCTGCTCTCACGTACCAATAGTCTCCCTCACATAAGGGCGGGTATATAGAGAGGTTTGATATAACGGCCTGGCAGTGGTATATTGAAGGGGTGACCATTTTTGGAGATATAAGAGCCCTCATACTGCATATACAACAAAAATTTCTTTACAAGATTTTCAAAACAAAAATCAAAACACACTGAACCAGATCTAGGGCACACTTTTAATCCATAAACAAGATAATCATTGCTTTGTTTGTGTGGCTCCTATTTTTTTAGTGTAGCATAAAAAATCATAAAGAAGATAAAAACGTACACATATTTAGAGAAACACCACCATGGTGTACACCTGTAGCCGAGCCCAATCATGGGCAGAAGCTACGAAAAGTGTACAAAGGGGCACAAGTCACCTCCGATATAGCCTTGAGGACTTGGTCATACCACCTTGGTGGCCTGACCCACAAGATAGTCCACATCATGCCATTACATAATGGGACTATAGAGGCACCCCTTTGAGGGGCACTCCCACTCAACATAGACCCTTTCAGGAGGAGTCCATACATGTGGCACTCAACATAGATGGGAGGGCTCCCTTAGACACTCGTTATGAGTGGCCATCATGTGATGAAGTGCTAGAACAACATAGGGTCCATAAGGAGGGGCCACATGATTACATCATCCCTCCTCTACCCCTTATTACTATAAAAAACAATAGGCCAAATCCAGAGCGCAAGGCTCTTCAGATAGGGTGAGCCAACTCCACTTGCCCCTTTCACATATACGAAAGGGAGCATGAGGAAGACCACTACATTCCTCAAGAGCAATACAAAAAACTGGAGCAATGTGCCTCCACACTTGCTATTTATCAGGATCACCCACTGAGGCCAGAGCCTCGGGTGAATGCCGCTAACCTCGATAGAGGAAAGTGACTAATAGAGATCTCGGATCACCACGATCGAGATAGACATGTAGGAGAGGCATCTAGGCTTCCTAAACACAAGAAGGTGGAACAAATTGACTTGGCATTTGCCAAACATGCCGCCCACCAAGCGCAAATCATGCAGCTCAGGCAAGACCAACAATAGTTAGAGCACCTGTATCGCCTTAGCAAAGAGCGCATTCGGCATCAAATAGATGAGCTACTCCAGAACACTATGCCTGAGAGGGTTCCAACCCCTTGCACGTAGAGGGCAGAGCTGTATGAGAGGCACAACCCCTTGGTGCGAGACAAGTCTCCACGACCTTACCAAGTGTTGCCTCCGAGACCTCCTAGACCTGAGTGGGAGACCACCCCTAGAGCCAATGATGGGCACCCTTCGCGGGCACCCACCCATGTTTATAGGTCATACCCAAGAACTCCTCAAGAAGCCTATGAGGAATTTGAGCAAGAAGAAGAGCGGGCTGAAATGCCCTACCAAGGCAAGGGGGATGCTTTCCGGCTACCCCTCCATAGGCCTCAAGTTCCCCACAACCCACAACGGGAACAAACCAAGGAGGAAGAAATCAAATATTTTGATGCATACAAAGCATTGCTAGAGCACTTAGAGTCTATGGAGACCAAGACTTCTGGGCCCCAAAAGCCCACTTTATGCTAGCTCCATAGTCACCCTGTGCATCCTTTAGTGCCTGCACCCCCATACCCTGAAAACTTTAAAATGCCTCAATTGGCAATCTTTAGAGGGGAGGAGGATGCCCAAGAGCACGTGACAAGATTCCTGAGCCAATGTTTTGGCATTCAGGACAACGATGCTTTGCTTCTAAGAACATTTATAACCACGTTCGTAGGCCCTGCCTCGGATTGGTTTACCTAGTTACCAAAGCATAGCATCAACAACCTGGACCAGCTAGTGGACACGTTCCTCGAATGTTTCACCTTTAATACCAAGAAGAAGGCATCGTTAAGTGACCTAGCTAGCCTCAGGCAGTATGAGGAAGAGACCATGGTGGCTTACGAAAATTGGTGGAGGACGTTGCTTTCAAAGCTTCCTTACCTCCCTCCTATGGCCGACCTGACCCAAATGTTCTCAAAAAGTTGTTTGAGATCGATCTCCATGCTATTGCAGCTGCAGCAATATGCCACTCTCGAGGAAGCCCTAGCACAAGCCAGAATCATTGAGGAGATCAAGATATAGGATGGCGAGATTGCCAAGCCACGCAAGAAAGAGTGGCCCAAAAATGCCAAAACTGGGTCAACGCAACCGAAACCCACTGCGGTCAATCAGGTTGCCATAAACATACAAAAGCACAGACGACACAGCCCTCATAGGCTAACTATCAGGCAGTTCCTCTTGATAGCTATGAGAAGGAAAATCATAGGCAAGAGAAAAATTAGCAGCATCAACCTGGGCGATAATTCACACACTTCACGGAGTCCAAAGACTCCTTGTTTGACCATTTTTCCATGGTAAACTTGATAAACCTGCCAGAAAGTCGACCCATAGACCCCAACGCACCAAAACCTAAGGGCTATAGGGAAGACTTGTACTGTAGATTTCATCGGCATAAAGGACATGACCTTTATGCATGTTGGAAGTTCAAGAGCTTAGTGCAAGACCTAATAGACAACAAGACGCTAGTGGTGGATAATCCCATGGTGCCAAACAACCAATAGATGGGGGTCTTCAAAGACCCCCTACCTACCCATGATGCATAGGCAAAAACCCTTCAAGTCAATGAGGTGACACAGAACTGCCCCATGCAGGGGTATGTAGGGATGATAAGCATAGTGACTCGAAACAAGAGGTACCCAAGCACAAGCTGCCCTCGCGATGGCTATAGGAGAGGTTCCATCAATGTCACAACCTCAAAAACACCCTACACAACCTCCCCCGCCTAGACAAGTGGCCATGATTTGGACCAAACTTACCCAAAGTTTGAGGACCACGTTGGCTAGGCTCTCCATTTATGAGCTCATACAACAATCATCACCCCATCGGGAGGCTCTAATGGAGATATTAAAGGCCATCGAGTTGCAGCCCCATGAAGCAAACTCTTTCAACAACTTTGTGGGACATGTAAAATGATGTACATAACCAGTCATCACCTTTAGAGAAGACGAACTAAAATCGATGATTGGTGATATGGCGGATCCACCCCTGCATGTCATTGCATGGGTCAACGGGATTCCATTTAAAAGGGTGTTGGTGGACACTGGCTCGTCCAACAATATAATCACAACAACGGATTTGAAACACCTCAAGTTGCCAGCATCTCACATTGTGGCCTCCACCTATACTCTTCGAGCATTCAATGATGCGATATGCTCGATGGTTGGCACAATTGTCCTGCCCATCCAAGTGGGACAAAAGACTATTCCTACGTTGTGCCACATCTTGGAAGGTGAGATGGCCTATAATATTTTGCTAGGTCGACCTTGGATCAGGGACATGAAGTGTGTCCCTTCGATAGCCCACCAATGCCTAAAGTACACATTCGAAGGGCAAGTGCATGTAGTCCTGGCAGACTTAGAACCCTTCAAATATTGCAATGTGGTGCAACTGATGCCGCAATCGACCCTTCCATCAACACATTTGGATTTTTAGTTGAATCCATCTAAACAGGGTTCGATTCCGCATACATCCCCGTTCTTGAGTCCCTCAAATCCCCAGTCGGGTCCATCTTCATCGTCTGGTCCTTCACCAACGATGCCACCTACGGTGGCCACACCAAAGGACAATGGGAAGAAACCCCTGGAAGAGGCACCGCCATCAGTCTCAACCATCTCTATCGAGGAGATGCCTAGCCAAATGGAAGTCGAGACACCTAGTTCACCCGACATGGAGTGGACTCAGGAAGAACTCCCATTCCCTCCCCCTCAACCGCCAACGATCACCGTTGAGATGGCCAATACGGGCCTGGGGGAGTACCTGGTGCGGAACATTGTAGCAACACCCACACTTGAGTCCATGCAGGACATAGGGAGACCTCGCCTCCCCATCGACACTATTGTTCCTCTAGGCTACCCACCAAATCAGACAAACTTTGTATATGGGGGCCTCGATAATGGCATTGAACCTTACATGCAAGAAGAAGAAGATGAAGAGCCCTTTGCTGAGGACGTCAACTATTTTTCCAACCCATAATTCGCTTTGAGATATCTTGGCCAATGTAATTGGCATGGATATGGGTTGGGTAGGTATGAACAAGGAGTGTGCATTCTTTGTCAACCAAGATATCAAATGCCATACGAAAAATCAGGAGTGGGGTTCAACCACCCTCTACCCCTTGACATCTTGGTAGAGAACATGCAAGGCCTAGGGCTAGGCAACAAGGATGGGTTGGCACAAGATCCATATGCCAATCCTAACACAACGCACACATTGGGGGATTATCTCCCATTGTTAACAACCAACCTTGTGGGCCTCAACAATTCCTCCCCTTTGATCGAGAAAGGAGAAATTTTGAGAACTCACTTACAGGAGGGATATAGACAAGGTCAGGAAGGATCTTCGAAAGACGAGTCAGAGTATGAGGTAGCACCATGGGACCCTTTTGAGTCTGATAGCAATCACTCACAAGTGACCCCCATGGATGACTATCAAGAAAGCCTCTTGGCAATGTTCCCTTTGGATGCTCCAATCGAGCAAGTGCCACCTCAAGAAAATTAGGCCCCCCTACAGAGAGCGGAACAACCCCGATGGGACCAAATCAATTTGCTCGAGCAAGATGAGCCTCACATGTCACAAATAGTTGTCAGAGCCAACGAAGGCCTATGGATCTCTGACAGTGATTATGAAGACAAAACTGAGATGGCATATCTCAATCATATGTGGCAACAACAATACCCCATGGACATTGATGACATGTTTGAACAACTAAACATGGGGCCAAGGCATAGGTGGCACCTAAACCCAGCACAGTTGGACCAAGTGTTGCATCCACCACTTTGGGCATACAAAGAGCACCTTTCGCCCAGAGACCCTATAGAGTTATCAGTGCCAAGGGTAGACCCTATCCTTTTATCCGCACATAGGGCTGATCCATTTGTGCCAATACCCCCAGAGCCAGATCCAGAGCACAAAAATCATCAAGGAAGTCCGAGTCACCACCCCCATGGTAATGGAGACCAAAATCATTTCATCAACATGATCTCCATTGACTTAACCGCCCCCATCCGCAATCCAGTCGATCTAGCATGGTCATTGTATCTAGACCTAGATGCCATAGACTAGGATCATGTTAATTCACCACCATCCCCATTAGAGTACTGGCCTTGCGATGGGATGTTCCATTTCACCCTAGGACAGACTCAGGATATCTTCCATGCTGAAGAGGAACCCAAAGTTCCCAACGTAGATCTAAATTCAACAAATGATATCCACCTGATCCCAACTCCACACCAGTTGGAGGATGGGTCCCACATGTCAATTGAAGAGATGACTGACGTAGACATCGGCTTTGATCCAATGAATCCACAAATCATCAAGTGGGGGTAAGTCTATCCCCCGAAGAGAAAGCCGATTACATTGCCCTTCTCAAAGAGAAGAAGGAGGTTTTTGCATGGTCCTACAAAGACATGTCGAGGCTAGACCCATAGCTAGTCATGCATAATCTAATGCTTGATCCGACAGTCAATCTAGTCAAGCAAAAACTACGTAAGATGCACCCAATAGTAGCCTTAATGGTCAAATATGAGCTACAAAAGCTGTTGGATGCACAGTTTGTCATCTACGTAGATTACCCACCATGGCTGTCCAACATGGTACCCATCAAAAATCTTGATGGGAGGATTCGCATATGCACCAATTTTTGAGATCTAAACAAAGTGAGTCCCAAGGATGATTTCCCCTTGCCTAGCATCGACGCATTGGTAGATGCTACAATGGGCCATGAAATGCTATCCCTCATGGATGGTTTCTTGGGATACAATCATATTCGTATCAATCTTGAGGACCAATTAAAAACGGCGTTCACAACGCCTTGGGGAACATTTTGTTATAAGGTCATGCCCTTTGGCCTTAAAAATGCTGGCACCACCTACCAACGTGCCATGACATACATCTTCCATGATCACATGCATAAAACTTTGGAAGATTACATGGATGATTTGTTGGCCAAATCTCTTTTGCGCCTAGATCATCTCGATGACTTAAGCAAGATCCTTGATCGCCTCATCGAACACAAAGTCAGACTAAACCCCAAGAAGTGCGTATTTGGCATCACATCTAGAAAAATCTTGGGTTTCATAGTCTCAAAATGAGGCATCGAGGTGGATCCACATAAAGTCAAGGCAATCCTTGAAATGCTCCCCCCAACTACCATCAAGCAGCTCAAAAGCCTGCAGGGAAAGGTCGCGTCAATCAAGCGCTTCATAGCGCAGCTATCTGACAAGTGTCGACCCATGAATAAATTATTACACAAGGGGGTAGCATTTCACTGGGATGACGAGTGCCAGTCAGCCTTTGATGACATTAAACAATACTTGGCTTCTCTTCCAGTATTGGCACCACCTAGACCAGGAGTGTCATTCTACTTATACATCTCAGCCACTGAGGTGGCACTGGGTGCCATGCTAGCCCAAAAAATGAACTACACAAAGAATAGGCTACTTACTATCTTAGCCACACCCTGGTCAGTTATGAACTTAACTATGCATACGTCGAGAAGCTATGCTTGGAAGTGGTATTTGCTACCAAAAAGCTATGCCATTACATGCTGAGCAACATGACGTATGTTGTGTCTAAGGAGAATCCATTGCGGTACATGATGAGTCATACTTATCATAGTAGCCGCATGGCAAAATGGATCATGTTGTTGATGAAGTTTGACATCGAATTCATTGGACAAAAGTCCATCAAAGGTCAAGTCATCATCGATCAACTAGCAGAGGCTCCTCTCGAAGATGATCAGCCTCTGACCATAGAGCTACCCGATGATGGGGTCTTCCATGTCTCAGAATTGCCAGATTCTGATGTGCCTGAGTCACAGGCTGACATAACCTTATTCTTTGATGGTTCTAAATGTGAGCAAGGAGGTGGCATGGGAATTGTATTCTTCACACCACAAGGGGCTCCAATGCCTCTATCATTTAAACTAGATTTCCCATGCACCAACAACAATGCCGAATACGAAGCCTTGCTCATAGGTCTTCAGACAACAATCACCATGAACATCAAATGCTTGAACATCTTTGGTGATTCGCTGTTAATTGTCAACCAAGTAAAAGGGGTATTCCAATGCAAATGCCTAGTTTTGTAGGCCTACAAAGCCCTTGTGGACAAATTCTTGGCAAAGCTTGAATGGTATGACATCGAGGCACTCCCTCGATCATCGAATCATTTTGTGGACACTATGGCCTCCTTGGGGTCACTAATCCCGCAAGACCCTTCCGGTGAGATGACAACCATTCAAGTCAAAACACTATCACAATCCATGATGGAGCGTGCAAGCTCTGATCTAATGCCAGGAATCCACCTGATCTAGATTGAACCATCTCAGGATAGGTTCTCTCGAATCCATGATTTTCTGAATCAAGCCAACTGGGGGTCCTTGTTCTCCCCTATTCCCCTTAATAGCAACACAACGCTATTCTTACAGGTCCGTTCCCGCTCAGCTTTTGCTAGGGATGAACTTCAAGAGGGATTGGCAGTTCATACCATTGAGGTTTCTGATCAGTAAGATTGGTACACACCCATAAGAGACTACCTCAAGCTAGGTAACCTCCCACTTGGATTGACGCACGTCGCAAAAATATCATTTAAATAGAAAGTGGCAAAACATGTCTTGTTAGGAGACATTTTGTACCATCGAAGCTATGAAGGAATCCTCCTCCGTTTCTTGGACCAGTAGGAGTCCGCTTGGGCGATCACCCAAGCGCATGATGGTACATGCGATGGCCACTTCAGCGGTATGGCCATCGCAAAGTGCATTCTCTGCATGGGCTATTATTGGCCATATTTAGAGCGAGATTGTTGCGCGTATGTAAAGAAGTGCGTGAAGTGTCAACACCATGCCAATTTGACACACGTACCTTCTCAGGCCTTGCAACCGATCCAAGTCAATCATCTTGGCCATTTTCATAGTGGGGCTTAGATCTAATCGAAAAGATCTCCCCTACATCGTCAAGTCATCACACGTTTATCATAACGGCCATAGAGTACTTCACCAAGTGGGTGGAAGCAATTTTGCTAACCTCTATGACTGGACCCCGCATTGCAAAGTTTATTTTGCATAACATCATATGTCATTTTGGTATTCCATCCAAGATCATCTTGGATAATGGGACGTCATTTAAGAATAAATATGTGCGTGCATTGACAACAAAGTACAAAATTCAGCATAGTTTTTCAACACCCTATTATCCGCAGACAAATGGGCAAGCAGAGGCGTCAAACAAAATGCTAGTTGCCATCCTTAAAAATACAGTCATAGATAGTCATAAGGATTGGCACATTCAAATCCCGCTTGTCCTGTGGGCTTATCGCACTAGCATTCGGACGCCCACTAGGGCAACTCCATTTTCATTGGTGTATGGCTCCGAGGAAGTCATGCCTCTCGAGTTGGAAATACCTTCCCTACGCATATCAATGCAAGAGTTCATCGATGATGACACTGCATGGCAAGCCCGGTTAGACCAACTTACGTTGCTCGATGAATGACGCATCAATGCTCTCGAGCATTTATGTATCTATCAAGAGTGACTTAAGAAAGCATACAACATGAAAGTTCACCTGAGGGACTTTCAAGTTGGTGACTTGGTCTTAAAAGAGAACCAACAAAATTCTAACTTGCCACCCCATCTAAGGGACAAGTTCATGGCAAATTGGTTAGGTCCATATGTAATTGATAGTAAAATAAGACCTGGAACATACCGACTCACCTCTCTTGAAGGAATCAAGGAACTAGAACCCTTGAACATCAGTCATTTGAGGCCATTCCACATTTAGAGAGCCATAGCCCACCCCAAAAGCTCCAAGGATTCTCAAAAATCGCTTGGTCAACCTAAAAATGCCCCAAAGGTCACAATAATCCCTTTGGTCAAACCCAAAAAGCTCCAAGGATTCTCAAAATCACTTGGTCAAACCAAAAAGCTCCAAGGATTCTCACAATCGCTTGGTCAAACCTAAAAAGCTCCAAGGATTCTCATAATCCCTTGGTCAAACCAAAAGCTCCAAAGATTCCCACAATCGCTTGGTCAAACCAAAACCCAAAAGGTATCTCATAATCCCCTTTGGTCAAACCAAAAGCTCCAAGGATTCCCACAATCTCTTGGTCAACCCTCAAATGCCCCAAAGGTATCCATAATCCCTTTGGTCAAACCAAAAGCTCCAAGGATTCCCACAATCGCTTGGTCAACCTAAAACACCCCAAAGGTATCCATAAACCCTTTGGTCAAACCAAAAGCTCCAAGGGTTCCCACAATCGCTTGGTCAAAAACAAATATTCAAAAACAAAAAAAAACACAAGATAAATAAATAAAAAAAAACAAAAAAATGCATCTCACTTCCATGCATACTCTTAAAAATCAAAACACAAAAAAAATAATAACCTGCATTAGGCATCGCATACATACATTGCATATTTGCTGGTCATACATGTCACAAGCACCATAGACTGTAATTGCTAGGCAATTCCATCATTTTCCACATTCAATCCATTTTATAAACACATCCATCCTGAATAACACCATCCACATTTTTAGCATAGTCAGTTGTCTCCTAATGTATTTAGGGTTTTTGTCATTCAATTGTCTTTAGATTTCTAGCCAAAAACTATACAAAGTCAGACAGATTTTACAAAGGTAGAGTTTTACTTGGATCACACCTCGTTACGTAACATCCCTACACAAGTTAAAACACATAAAAAAATTCCCAAGTTGTGTGAACGCAAGAGAAACCTACAAAGTAGTCTAGGGTACCATAGGTGAAAGGTTAGCCTGTTCATCCCCCTGTGCGAATGGTTCGAGAATGCTGAGAATTGACAAAAGGACAAGCTTTTCCCCATCCAATTCCCCCTAATAAATAGTGGTTTTCACCACTAGAAAAAATCCCAAAACACCTTTGGTCCCCAAAGTCGTAAGGATTCGTACTACATGCCCCTGACAAGGATGGGTAGTCATCCCCAAGGCCTAAAATATCAATGCCATTACATAAATATATCCCCAATCACCTTTGGTCCCCAAAGTCGTAAGGATTCGTACTACATGTCCCTAAACAAGATGGGTAGTCATCCCCAAAGCCAAACGAGATCAATTCCATTCGCAAGCCAAAAACCTACGAGCTCAACTTTGCAAACTAAAATGCAAAATCAAATAACAATGGTTATCACCACTATTCAAACCCCTTTCTCAAAAAGAAAAAAAAAGAGAAAAATAAACAGTGATTTTCATCACTATGTATGTGAGCAAGTATCCCAACAAGTTGAGCAACCGAAAGATGCCTAAACTTGAATCCTTGGAATTCTTAGCATTCGAAAACCCATCTAGGTGATCCTCATTACGGGTTTGGTGGACAACCTACCTGACAATGGTGGTATCCTAAATGCATGATGATATGTCTATCACATTAGCTTTGCGTGTGAGCAGACCAATGTTTGCATGTGGATGAGCTAGCTTATGGTACCTTAGATTGTCCTGTGGATTAATCTTACTAAATACAACAACGGAGTTAGTGGAGCTAATTAGGTGATCCTCAGTACAGGTTTGGTTGACAACCTATCTGGCACTGGCGGTATCCTGATAAATACCACATAAACAAATTCAATCGCACACACAGGGATGTAAAATAACTTGGTCAAACTCAAGTCTGATTCATACCTTGTTCAAAAGTCTTGAGAGATAAATGTACAGTCTTGGCTAGTTAGTTAAAACATTTGAATCTCAGAAAAACCTTAACTACATTTTAAAACAACTGGTACATTTCATTACTTACATCACCATCAAAAAATACGAAAAATACAAAAAAAAAAATCACACATGCAAAGTCATTCCACAAAGTCATCACATAGTACAAAAAGCTAGTAAATCCTATACAGTCTATGGTGCCACCGACAAGTTATCAACAAATCATTCCATCCATTCCATATGCATACATCATATAATTAGAAACATCGCATTCATAATAACACATGCATCCATCAACGTAAATAAATGTGCATAAAAATAAACAATAAATCATGACAAGTGTATAACCAAAAAGAAAGTCATGTATATATCGAGTCAAAATGCCCTCAGGCTACAATAAAATGGTCCTCTGACCTCACAAAAAAATCAAAAACTCAAAAACCCCCAAGCCTAGGGCATCGACCACCATGATCACGCAGGATCGGTGCGACGGGAACTACCCCCAGTGGTGTGGGTCCTATGGGACCTCTCAAGGCGGCTGCTGCTAGCCCCCGCATCACGCCCACTAATGCACCCCCCTCATCCAGCCACCTACGACGAGAGGAAGAAGACTGCTCAGTCTCATTGTCTCTCATTCAGCACGAAGATCCACCTCTAGGGAGCTCAGGTAACCACCCATCGAGGTGGATAATCTCTGCCTCCAACTCCATCCGATGCCGAACCAAATCCATCTCCCATCGATGGTACATAGCCAATGCATCATCACGTTGTGCCAACTGCATCCGCAGGAGATCCCTCTCCCATGATGCATCGATGTCCCCATCCCGTCGGTGGTACGTAGCCAATGCATTCTCCCGCTCTACTAGCTGCATCCGTAGGAGATCCCTCTCCTACAGAGCATCCATGAGCTCCTCATCCTATCTCCGAAGTAGATCCTCCAATCATGCTATCTCAGCGTGATACCTAGCCTCCATATCCCCCGAGACTTCCTGAGGCATGGGCATCTTCGGGACGACGGGCTGCTCCGGCACCCACTGCTTTGGGACGTCCTGTGTGTCCGGCTGCTCCAAAACTCCAAAATCATCCCCCACAAAATTATCAACCTCCACCATGTCCTCATCCTCCAGTGGAGCCCCCCAACCCTCCCCTGATGCCTCTGCATCCTCCCCACCTATTGCTAATGCGTCTGAACCTCCTAGAGGCCCCTCACCCCGCCATCACCGCATCGTCCACCACTGGTCGTACTCGGTAGTCACCCCGACGTTGTCCACGTCAAGGATGTCAATCATTGTATCCACCTCCTCACCTAGCGGCTCGATGATCGGCTAGGCCAAAGTCCTCTCGTCGCCCTGACATCGATAGATCAAGGGCTCACCAGGAAACCCCTGGTGCACCCCAAACTGTCACATCACCCGGACGTATGAGAAGTACTCCTGGTCGGTCCCGTGCCACCCGATCAGCCATCTCCCCCTACGCACCCATCGGAGCCACTCTCCAACCTCAGGCCAGGCTGGACAGTCCTAGTATGGATGCCAGAACACCTCCCCTAGAGCAAGCCATGCGAAGGCATCGACATAGTGCCCTACGACACCTGCCCACCATCGACTCTGCCCCTGCTCCTTTGACCTCCGCCATAGAGCCGCATACCCTATCTCTCTGTCCACCATCTCTGCTCGGGTGGTCCAAGGCAATCCCTGCGGCCGCTCCACAACTATGTGTTGCCACCCCCAACACTGCAACAAATAGCTACATCCAATCCCCTTCTGCCTTCGACAGTGAACCTCGTACAACTCATCATAAAGCTGTGCCAGTAGTGTCTGCCCCCACCTCATAATCAAGGGTGCCTCTGTCAGACACTCCACAAGTCTGAAAACTACCTCTAACAGGTTCCAAGGGAACCTCGCACCTGATGAGTCGGGAAACAGCATGTTGGAGATGAGGGTCATTAGTAATGCATGCCTCACCCCCAACACGCCCTTCTCCAGCCACCACCGCACCAAAATACCACCAATCAGGCAATCCCCCTCTGCCCTCTCCATCGGACTATCCACCCCCATCTCCACCCCATGCCCGAAGCACCGTGTCAGCACCGCCGTACGCTGATAACGTGGAGTAGTCCGAATAGGAAGCCCGTCTATCGAAATCCATAGAATTCGATAGACATCTTCAAGAGTCACCATCATCTCCCCTATTGGGAGATGAAAGGTGTTGGTGCGGGGATCCCACAAGTTGATCAGGGCAGTCAGATATGCCCGATCCCCCACCACAGGCTCTAACCGAGTCACCTGCTTGAGCCCAAGGGCATCAAGCCACTCCCAGTCCGCCATAGTCAGTGCCTCTCACGCTTCAGAGAACACCGTCGGCACACGGTACCGACTCTTCACCACCTGCAAAACAAAAACAACACAAAACATTAAAAACATGACAACCAAAAATAGCTAAAACATTTAACAAATGTACACCACAAACATTTAACAAATGTACAACATTTAACCTAGGGTTTTTAACTCTAGTTTAAACTTAAAAAAAACAAAATAACAACAAAAATTTAACTTAGGGTTTTTTTAACTTTGGTATTCACAAAAAAAAAAAAAAAATTTGTCAGTTACCTAGGGTTTTTAACTTTAGTTCAAACTGATAAATAACAAAAAAAACAAATTAAAAAAAAAACCAAATTTGTTAGTTACCTAGGGTTTTTAACTTTAGTTCAAACTAATAAATAACAAAAAAAAACAAATTCAAAAAAAAAATTTGTCAGTTACCTAAGGTTTTTAACTTTAGTTCAAACTGATAAATAACAAAAAAACAAATAAAAAAAAACAAATTTGTCAGTTACCTAGGGTTTTTAACTTTAGTTCAAACTGATAAATAACAAAAAAAACAAATTTTTCAGTTACCTAGGGTTTTTAACTTTAGTTCAAACTGATAAATAACAAAAAAAAAGAAAAATTGTCAGTTACCTAGGGTTTTTTACCTTTAGTTCAAACTGATAGATAACAAAAAATAAAATAAAAATAAAAAAAACAAATTTGTCAGTTACCTAGGGTTTTTAACTTTAGTTCAAACTGATAAATATAAAAAAAAACAAATTAAAAAAATAAAAATTTGTCAGTTACCTAGGGTTTTTAACTTTAGTTCACATTGATAAATAACAAAAAAACAAATTTAAAAAAAAAAAAAAAAACCCAAATTTATAGTTACCTAGGGTTTCTAACCTTAGTTTAAACTGATAAACTAGAACAAACAACATCACAATAATTTTTTTTTCATTAACCTAGGGTTTTTTAACCTTAAGTTAAAACTGATAAAAATACAAAAAAACAAAATAACCACAAATAAATTTTTAACCTAGGGTTTTAACCTTAGTATATTGCAAAAGAAAATCAACCACCACAATTTTTTTACACCTAGGGTTTTTAAGCAAAATACAACGGTTTCAACTAGGGTTTCGATCTTAGTTTCTACAAAGAAACACAAAACACAAATTCAAACAACAAAAAAAAAATTAAACTAGGGTTTTTATTTTAGTTTTAATTAAAAAATGAAATACAAAGAAAAAAATTATGATTTTAAACTGTAAACTAAAACAAACAAAATAACGAGAAGGAGCACTCACCGGTCTCACTTTGGCTCTGCAACTTGATGATCCAGTTCATGAAATCATGGTATCCATGAAATTCGACAACTCTCTGCCATGCAGACTCGAACTCCTCCTCCTCATAGCTCCAAAATGCCAGAAAAAACAAATGCAAATGAGCCCCAAAACCTAGTTTTGGCCCTTAAATAGGCTTTCAGGCCTGTAATCGTTCCACCCTGGGATGAGCGCTCTAGTTAGCGCTCATCCCACCCTAGGATGATTACTAAACTGGTATTCGTCCCACCCTGGGACGATTACAGAGCAAGAAATTCAAAAACAGCAAAAACAAACCCAAAATGAACAAAAAGAGCAATAAAACTGCCAAACAAAGGCACCTTTGCGCCTACGATTCTTGGCATGCAAAACCGACGTTGGGGTCACAAATCCTCACTATCCTACTCCCTAAGAAGGCTACCATAGCCAGACCGCTCCACGGGAGGATGGATTTTCAAGAATTTCATCCCCACACAGCATCACAAAAGGGTCCAAACCCACCCAAAAATAGTAATAACATTGCCGAACGAAGGTGCATTTTTGCATGACATCATTGGCATCCAAAACAGATGTTGGGGTCACAAATTGTCACTATCCTACTCCCTAAGAAGGCTACCATAGCCGGACCGCTCCATGGGAGGATGGATTTTTGACAATTTTAGCTCCAAAATGCGTCACAAAAAGGGTTCAAACCCACCAAAAATAGGTCAGAATGTTCAAAAATTACATAAGCATTCAACGGAAAACAACTGAAGGCACCCTTACAAAATTCATCTTGGGTCAAGCGACTCATCACTTTTCTCATATCGGTCATTCCCTCATCGATTCGTTGCTTGAGGGGGTAGTCACACTTAGTCACCAATCAACAAAAACACACCCAATCAAGGAAATGGCACACATTCAAAGGATCATTGACAAAGATAATCATGCCCTTGCTTGGGGCAGCAAACAAGCAATAATCACAAGCTGATCAAACACTTGGTATTCTAGAATCATGAACTCAAGGTTCCCATAGACAAAAGGTTGCACCCTTTGCCTATTCATGATTGAACAATGTCCAAGATCAAGTAACACCTCACCGAAAAAGGTTAACACTTGAATTAAGCTCCTTAGCTCGTTAGAAGCAAGGATTCAAGAATGCGTGCCCTTTCCATACTTGGGGCATCAAAAGTTGGTTAGGTTACTGAGAAACCCTAATCATTAGTGCTTTGGTTATCTATTTTTGCTCAGCACTGCACCATGCACAGCGCATCCCAAAAAGGGGCATCTATAGACACCAAAACAACACCAATCCAATTATGTGACGACAAGCACTGATCGAATTGACATACATAGCCCCTAGGGCAGCCCCTAGAGGTTAAACAATGGTCCTAACCACTCCCACAACAGTTTTGGAAGGTCAGAGGTCAATTTGGCACCTTTTTAGCACTTTTCTCCCTACTCGTCCCACCTTGGGATGATTACAAACTGGTATTCATCCCACCCTGGGACGATTAGCAGCAATCATCCCAGGGTGGGACGATTAGCAGGTTTGACTGGTAAAAAGTCAAACCTCGATAGGTCCGCCACTTAACTACGCCTTCAAGGCATGCAATTGCAAGGAACGGCTTCAAATTAGAGAGAGGGACTTCAGTCAAGCATGCCTTGATCATGGAGGCCTCATGCAAGGAGACTCTAAATCAAGGAAGAATCTTTTCTCCCAAAATAGGGCAAGCAAGCCAAGTGGCGCCCTCGCATGCGCATTCAAAGAGAGAGACCCTAGGTCTATAAAATGGTGAGTCTTCTCACCCCAAAAAAAGGACAAAGTAGGAGCATTTGGAGCAATGGAGTGCTACCGAATTATACCCTCACCCTCATTGTGCTTCCTACATCCTTGATCTCTCTTTCGAAAGGGAGGTTATCGGGTGAACATTGGAAGCGCAATTCGGACCCAAAACCCAAACATTTGGCCACAATATCCCACCCAATTTTCTGACACAATCCCCTAGGAGGTTTTGGACCCATCCCAAGTGGATTGGTGCCGAAACCAAGCCCCAAACGGTGGGCGTCCTGCCCCCGGGTGCCCCCTACACTGTCGTAGTCCTAATCGCCCCACCCCGGAGCGATTAGAAATGTGTAGTATATTTCCCTACTATTTCTTTTGCATTTCATTTTATGTCTTTCACATATGCTGCCATTCAAATTTCATGTCATTCTGATGAGTTTTGACTATGTTTTCATTGCTTTTCGCTTTCACTAACATACAGGGAGCTCTTTCATATACAAGGTGATCGGGTTAGAATAAGCCAAATCTGACCTTCTGGGTCATCCCAAAATGCCCTATTTTACCTAACCCCAACTTTGTAGGTGTTTTGGAGGCCTCTGGATGGGACATTTAGGAGGTCACTTTCTGACAATCTATGACAGTCCTAATCGTCCCACCCCGGAGCGATTAGAAATCTACAATAGATTTCTTGACTATTCCTATTGTAGTGTGTCCATGATGATATTTACATGCTTCTATTCAAGTTTCATCTTATTCTGATATGTTTTGATTACCATTTTTATTATTTCATGCATGCATTGACCGGAGGCCTTGGGGATTGCATATTTCCCTCCATCCGTAGGTGCTACTAATAGTTTGTTGTTTCATTGAATGTAGGATCTCGACATCGAAGGGGCAGCAAGGAACTATAGATGCATTCATGCAAGCGATGACAACGTTTGGCCCGCCCATTTTAAATGTGGGCACGCGAAAGATCCCAAAGAAAAGCGTACCATCCGTGGTGTAACAAAGCTATATCTAATGCTCCTAGCTCCTAAAAAGGAAGGAGACGTATTGTAACTTGGTCTCAAAGAAAATTAATAAAAATAAGGGCTGCACTTTACACTTGCTTTATATCTCATTTCAGTTCGTTTGTTTTCCCCTTTTCATGCACTTTGGACTTAGCATTTCACATGCTTTTGTTTTGTTTTGCACCGCATCCAGTCTGCCTATCAGGATTTTCATATCCCCGTGCTTTCAAAAACCTATGTGATATAGTGAAGAATATTGTATGGATTTACATAGAAAAAAATCTACCACAATGGTTATGAAGTCAATGGAATAATTAAGTGGTCAAGTTGCACCCAAATTATGTAAATATTCAATATTATGAAAATATTATATATGCATTGTATGATTTTTTAATAGTTGATAAGGAGGTCCAAGGTTCAAATATCGGGCCTCATCAGACTGAACGATTGTCCCTTTCTTGGTGCTTTCAATGACATAAAAGTTTTAAAATGATTGTGGCATGGTGGTTATAGGGGTGGACTGCATGAAGATCTATGTGGCGGCTTCTAGGGTTGACAACGTAGAATACTTTGGCAACCATAAAAGCTGGACAACCTGCTCGGATTCATGGCGGCTACCGATTCCACCATATAAATTCAAAAAAAAAAAATAGTTGATACAAGATTAATTTAATTATCAAAGTATTTAATCCTAACAAGATCATCATGGTATTGGATTAAAAAAAATTATGGTTTAACTAGTTACAATGTTATGTTCATAAACATAAATATTGGATAAAAGATATTAAATTGATCCCAAGGCTAGTTCTTTTTGGATTTGGGGTAGAATTCATAAATAACACAAAATCCCAAAAATATAATAATCAGACACACTCTATATAAGATTGGTAAAATTATAAGCGTTAAATTAATTATATTCTACATACATGATTTTATTCATTTAAATGAAACTTAGAAAAAACTACAAGACTTCCATGACAAAGCAAACCTTAATGGGGTTGTTTTTTTCTTGAGAAATTTTTGATAGTTTTCTAGTTATATCAATTAGATAAATATAAAATTAATGGAAATTGGAGAGGACTATGTATTGAAAAAAATCACATCTAATTAATATGATCATGAGAAAACTAAAAGGATCATGTGATATATCTTAAGACAATTTTAAGACATCATAATTAACATGCAAATAGACACCAAAAGAATTTGGGATATTTTTTACACTTGACTTACTCTTTAACAAAAATATTTGCAAAAATGATAAGTTGAAAATATGAAAGTATTTTTACTTAAAATAGAAAAAAAAAAAACTTATTATTACAAAAATTAATTGAGATCACAAGGCTCTTGTATCTTAATAATTAATTACTAATTAATATTAAGTATAATTGGAATATCTAAATAAAATTTAGAAATATAATAAATAATAATAATTGAAATTAAAATGACTACGAAGGGACACAAGGTTCTTCACTCTTAAGCTACAATTTAATATTAATACTAAGGCATAATTAATATTATGTATAATTGTGGTAAATAAATTAAATTTGCAATTATAACAGTTAATAATAATTTAAATTAAATTGATGTTGCTCTGTAGTGGTTTTTTTTTGTTTTGTTTTATTTTTTATTTTTTGAAGGTTTAAGGTTCAAACTAGGACATACCTAAAAGGGGATAGGCTAGATGGTAGTGGTTGAGGGTTTGGCTATTGACTCCCCTAGTTTGATGCCTTAAAGTATTGGGTCGGGTCTATTGACTTTGTTTTACCTAGCCAGGTAAGGTTTATAAAAACAATATCCAATAATACTACCAATTTTTCTATATATAAATGATCATTAAATTTTTGAAATTATAATTTTTTATTATTAAATTATTTTTTAAATTAATATAATATTGTTACACATGTTCCCAAAGGGATAGAAAAATAACTAAATTCGTTAACCTAACAAGTTACCTATGTTCATCAGTACAGAATAGAGTATGGTGTAAGTACAACCATACAACTTTTAGATTTGGACAGTCTATTACTTTAGACTCAAAGTAATAAACGTTAAGACTTAAATCTTAAATATTTTATTATACTTTAAATTTTTGAAAATTTTAAAGAATAAATTTTAATATTATTTATATATATAATAGTTATGTATTGGAATTTGAATGTGTTATTAATATTAGTCATATAGATAATTGTTATTTAATATTTTTTTTAACTTTAGAAGCACAAGCGGTCCATGTCCACGTCTGATGGTATGCTACTTTAGAAACATATGAAAGGAGTGAGGCACAAGCGGTCCATGTCCACGTCTGATGGTATTCTTTCCTTTGCTGGTGATGGAGCATTCAGTCTCGTCATGACAGATTTGGATGGACCATTCACCTAAAATCGCTCTCCTTTCATTATGATGCAGTCTCCCTTCAGTGTTGCATAATAATCGCATACAGGAAATTGATTCACCCACATAGACTTTGAATTGGTTATACACGTAATCAAGCACTCTATGATTGGTCTCATCAGTTCAGATTGACGTTTCGTCTCAAAATGCGTCCACTTAAGGATTCTCCGTCTACCTAGAAATCACGTGTAAAAGCAACGATGGGTTAAGGATGGATCGGACGTGGCACAAACATAAAACAATTTACTTCTACTTCGTCGTTTCTGGAGCACTCGAAATACGCAAGAGTTATTGGAGCAGAGCCCTTTGGAGTTGGAATCCTGTTTTTCTTATTAACTAACATCTGTCGACAGTCAATGGGGTGAAACTCAAGATTAGAATTGAACATATTACGTTGTGCTTGTGGAGATAGTTATTAATTATGTTCTAAAACGCAGGGTCATGATAATTATGTTTTAGTCTTTGAAAGATCAGTGCACCTCACATTGGGAGTAGGTAACGAGATGATATTTGTTAGAAAGTGGATAATGAAAGGCATTATAAGGACAAGTTAAACTTAAACTTTTATAAATAAAATATTTAAAATAACATTAGTAAATATATTTGTATTTTTATTGTTAAAAATATATTCATGTTGTAGTTTAAATTTAGATTCTGGAAGAAAATTTAAAAATATAATAATAAAATATTTTTACATAAATTTAAAGAAATTACAAAATATATATTTTTAAATAAGTTATAAAAGTGAATAATTAAAATGAATGATTTTCTTACCCTACAACAAACAATAGTTTATCATAACTTTTATGCCTTTGGACGGTGTGTTTTCTTATAGGTTCAAAATATGTGGTATCAAACAAGAAACAAAAATCATCCATTATGTTTTCAAAATTTCCTTCTTATGTATTGTTTATTATAGTTGGTTATTTAAATTTGAATTATAATTAAATATTTTATTTTAATTTATTTCAATTAAAAGATAATTTGAGTGTAATTTAAGAGTTAGTGTGAATTAAGAAAAAGTTTTAATTTTTTAAGATATTTAGAAAAAATTAAAAGTAAAAGAATTATATGAGAAAAAAATATGTAGCATAAAATAAAAGTCATATTTAAAATCTCTAATGGGATATAACGATGCCCTAGTTTGAAGTATGGATTCTCAAATTGGAGATGAAAAGAAGAACAAATATGTAGTCAATTTGAGCATAGGAGTAGATGTTCCACTGAAAATGATTATCAAGGATTAGATGATTGAGGATGATATTATGGTTTTTAAAAGTATAAGGTTAACTTGTTATTTTCATGTCCCAAGGAGAACAACACAATGGTTTGGGTTTTGGATCTTCTTTGGGAGGTCCAAAGTTTAAAAGAATGCATGTGTGTGTGTGGTTGTGTGTTAAATAACCTATTGATAAACTCAAATCTCCCTCTTATGAGAGGTCATGGTGGGATAAGGATGCCCAATCTTGAGTTCTTGTCATAGGGATTTCTCACAATAACTAAATAATAAAAGAAAACATGCTATTTACCTGAATTATGGTTATGGTTTTCAAAGATTTCAAATTGGAGCATTGGGGGTCAAGGATTGAATTCAATTTATTCAATAGGTTTTCTATCTAAAGGTTTTTTTTTGTCATCATCTATTTTGTATAGAAAACATAGATAATATAATTTTTGGTAACCCATAATCTATGGGGAGATATACCCTATATTTATGATTGTGGAGTGATAATTTCATTATCCATAAAGAAACTATTAAACAAAATTGACTATGGGTTAGGTTTTTTATATTTTCATATTAGCTTATCAATAAAGATGTCTTGAATAACAATGGAAATACCTTATGAGAATTCATCAAAGAGGTATCAAGTGCTTAGGAACAAAAGTGCATTTATTCTAAAATTTTAAAATATTTTCCACAATTCACTAAGATAAAATATATATCAAAAGAATGAGGTTAACATGTTTATTATGTAAAACATTATGTTTTAATGCTATAAATATTATAATACTAGACACATGCCAAAATATTGTAAAGTGAAAATGATGGAGAATGACATAGAAAACTTTGGTTATGAGAAAAATATTAATATGAAGCATACACATCACTTTATACTAGACACAATATTCACTCTTAAAAAAGAGGTACAAAAAGGGTATTTGTACCATTAGATGAAAAAGTACATCATAGTTAATATAGATAAAATATTAGAAGAATTAAAGAAGGATGTGAAGGGTCAAGAAATACAACTTGCAAGTTCAAATTTAAAAGGAATCAAAGATGCAATGTAACATGTGTAGGAAACTTTTAAAACTAAAGAAGTGGAAGATGTCAAGTTTATTTCAACTAAATAATATTAATTTTTCTCAAGTAGCATAAAATTATCTTTTTGCAATATAAATGAAATTAGTGTAGAGGAAGCATAATATCCAAAGTAATTTGAGAATTTTAGGGAAGCATAATAAGATAATTACTATGGATGAATTTACTTTTATTTTAGGTTTTCCATAGCAACATAAAGAAATTGTATTTTTTAGATTATTATTTGCACTTCATATTCTTTATAGTAATACAAACATATAGATTATACATATCATTGTGAAAAATATGAAAAAATAAAATATATTAATAAATAGAAAAGTGTTATTCGAAATGAAAAAAGGAAATGAAGATCAAGAAGCCAAAATAAAAGAATAAAAAAAGCTCAAAGGGATATTGATATGGAAAAACAAAAGCAAATATCACATCTATTAACAAGAAGGGGGATTAAACCCACAAATAAAATAACATCTTAAAATATTATGAGTATGAATAAGACCCTTAAAAATAAGATATTAGAAAATTGACAAGTTCAACAAAAGTTTTATTCATTTATGGTGTTGATTTTTGTCTCAACAAAATTCATATTTTAGATGGCAATTGGTCACGTGATATTTTATCTCCAAATAAGAGTCATATCAAAGACTTGAAAGCAAAAGCATAAAATATTGAAGAATATATTTAATAGAAAGGAAAATAAAAAATATCTTTGATACAATGGCAATCAAGATATGATATTAACCTTATAAGTAAGTTTTACAATAAGTTATGTTTGGTTTCTATTGGAATACTTCCATCACAATATCAAAATGTTATATTCTTACTCAACCAATTAGTTTATATTTAGCTTGTTTTTCTATACAATGTATTTTCTTATTTTTAAACTACTATGTTTCCTTTATCAGGTTGTTAATATCATTTTCATCAAAAAAAATGATTATTTATCAATGAGTTACATTCTAAAATTTAAATTCTAGTAGGATAGAGATAAACATTATGATTGTGTTAATAATTAATTACCTTATTTACTTTTCTATAGATATAGATATGTTTTTGACATATTGCCTCCATCGATAAATGATGGACATAATAAATAATGGTATTATTGATCCAATCCCAATGTCTGTTTTTATTAATAATATTAATGAGAGTATGAATCCCTAGTAATTAAAATGCATCTCCATGTTTTACAATGTCATAGGATTTTGCAACATTATCTTGGTATTTAGAAAAGGTTTGTGTTCTACGATTTTATTATTTTTAACTTTAGTTAGTTGTCTAGTTTTATTTAGTGTGAAATATTTTCTTATTCCATGTTTTATTTGATCTAATTAATAAGGTTGTTGGTCATTAGAATATATCTTTGAATAATTTATTGATTAAATTTTTATAAGGTTAATTAACAAGACCATAATCTAGTAAGGTAAATTTTTCAAGGACAACTTTTGGTGGGAATGTCTTACTCGTGATTTTGAAAACTATAATCTAACTTATGACTAAGGTTGACATTGTATAATCTACTTTTGTGTAATCGCATGAGTATAAATTATATAGTGCATTTAATTATTATTTATGTTTTCTCTATGGGCCATCGTTAACCTTGTCATGGTTAAGACTTTACCATATAAATTTTAATTAATATAAAGTCCACTTGTTATGTCAATTGAGATTAACAAATTTATGTTTTAGGATATTTATATTAGTATAAATATCCACCATATACTCTATCCATTGTATCAAAGTGTAGTAATCCTTATCTATTGATGATATAGTGGTTATTTGGTGCTCAAGTGCATCCATAATTTGTGTGTCTATATTCTTTATATTTTTATCCTTTTATGCTTTTTGTATAAGATTTAACTATTTTGATTCCTTTTGTTCATTACTAAAAATTGTTATAATTCCAATATAGTATGATAGTAGATATGGAGAAATATTGCATACTCATGCAAATTTTTGTTTGGATCCTCCAATATCTCTTTTAAATACTACAAAACAATTATTCTCAAAACTTGATAAGCATATTTTTTGCACCTACATCCACAAGTAGCCACCTTGGCCAAAGGGTGCCTACATCCACAAGTATATACCTTGGCCAAATTTGCTTGCCTCCACAAGTAGGCACCTTGATCAAGGGCATGTACCTCCACAAGTAGACACCTTGGTTAAAGGTTGCCTACCTCCACAAGTAGGCACCTTGGTCAAAGGCACCTACCTCCACAAATTGGCACCTTGGTTAGAGGGTGCCTACCTCCACAAGTATGTGCCTTGGTCAAATATGCCTACCTCCACAAGTAGGCACCTTAGCCAAATGTGCCTACCTCCATAGGTAGGCACCTTGGTCAAGGGTGCATACCTCCATAGGTAGGCACCTTGGTCAAGGGCACCTACCTCCACAAGTAGGCACCTTGGTCAAGGGCACCTAATTCCACAAGTAGGCACCTAGATATCATAAATTTTAGAAGTGCCTTGATCCATTTATAGCACTTGTGCATTTTAATGACATAGAGGAAAAAAAATGCATGGACCCTGTCTTTCTTAACATTTTTTTTTTACTTTTATAGGTAATATGCCTGCATGCAAGCTACAAGCATCCTAAGATCTAAGGCCTAACATGTATGTATTGCACTAAACTTGTATTTTACTACTTTCTAGTTTACAGTGTATTTTGTAGGGATAATATCCGCATGCAAGCTACAAAAATCTTGAGAGCCAGAGCTTAATAGGCATGAATTAGATTTAATTGCATTTTCCTTTTAGTTTTTTTTTTGTTTTTTTTTGTAGGTTAAATAGCCTAATTGTACAAAAAGAATCTTGGGAGACAAGGCCTAAATCGGCTCAACATCCATGAACCTACATATTTTTTTAGGATGTAAAAATTTGAGTTTTTCCATATGAAGGATATAGTCTTTATCCAAGCATGGGAACGAACATTAATTCCTCAAAAAGGAAAATATACCCATCTCTATGCTTGGATGAAGCAGAAGCTGATGAAACACAAGAAAAATTTTGGAGGGCCTAATCAACTCTACAATAGTAGACACATCAACGACTATTAAATTTTAAATAGTGAGAAGGCACCTTGATGCATAAGAAAGTGTCTTGATCTCATGGATTTTTGGATGTCTTGATGCTTAAGAATGTGCCCTGATCTCATTTATTTTTGGGTACCTTGATGCTCATTGATAGAGAAACTTAACTTTTGTGAGAAGTCATAAAAAAATAAGTGACAAGGTGCCTTGATGTCATACATCAAGGACACATTTATAATTAGGAAAAAAACAACCTTGTGGAGATTTTGATGGCTATGAAAGAAGATTTCAAAAGAGAAGTTGCAGGCCTTCGTTGAGAAGAGATTTGTAGACCCACTTTATACCTAGAAGCACTCAAAATTCTTCTCCCTAGGATGGGGGTGCTTGTTGTTCAGTGTGGACTTGATGTTCAGAGGGTTGTAGACATGTTGCATAGAGGGACCTATTACTAGCAATTAGGTCATCACCAACTTAAGTGGGAGAAGATATGGGTGAATCTAAATCTCCTACAAATAAAAATCTTCTCTTGATAAGACTCCCAAGTGAAATGTAAATCAGAAATAGAGTCTATTTTTTGATATTTTTTGGAAGAGAGTATCCTCTATCCCTAAGACTAGCTTGGTCCAAAATGGAAATGAGAAATCTCAAACCAGTAAAAAAAAATAAATAAATAAAGGAGCATGAAGCTAGCGTTCATATTTTATGATAACATGGTCACCCTCAAGAGGAGAACTCTAATTACACATTAACACTAGTAGAAGAGGGTTCAATATGAAACTTTAAAAGAAAAAAAAGTAAAATATGGTTGCAATGTTGGACTTGTTAAGGTCCAAACCCATAGAAAGAATACCCCAATAGGTAATATTGACTACATTATCGAATATTGTGTGATAAAAGTTTCATATTCTCTGTTGCATTCTAAAAACTGCGTAGAATACATTATCGAGAGAAATTCAAAAGTGTGATATTTTCCAGATTTTTATTTTTTTAGAATCCACTAGAAATAATGTTGTCTTCACTAACTACCAAGGGTTATTGAATGGAAACTAGCTCAGTCTACATAATTTGTTCTGAGTAGTGAAGTTATGAAGAGCAAATTGGTTGTAGTGGTGGGGACCCCGTGGTTGTAGTATGAATTCAAATGGACCACAAACACCATTGCACAACACTACCATCACAATTTTCAATCAATGCTTAAAGGAAGAACAACGAATATGATTAGCATTGTGGATGATGAAGGTAGCCAGATAAATAAATAAATAAAATAAAATAAAATTCTTCAAATGCACCAACATCACAACAATTTCATTTTTTGGTACACCATGATGATAGGCAACATGAAGATGTTTTCACACCACCAACATCATACAAATAAAAATCTACAAAATTCACCCAAGTATGTACTAAGTTTTTCATTGATTATGTGTATAGTTATTTTAAAAATTATGTCTATGTTAATACCAGTAGATGCCCCTTACAATTATTTTTGTCAAAATATCCCAACCACATGATATACCTCAGATATGAAAAAATTTATTATCTCAGGAATAATAATAAAAACTATGGTATTTACATGAATAAATTTGACATTGTTTCATTGCTATATTGTGATAATGGTGGCCAACACATGTAAATGATGCTCTTTTGTACCACAAAGGAGGGTCAAATATATTTTATATGAGGGCAAAAGTAGCAGCAAATGACCACATATTAAAATTTGGTCTCACCAAATTTGATCACTATGCAAAATTGAAATATACAACCCTTTGATAGATGCATGAAGGCTTGGATGGGCAATTACATGGCAACATTTATCAAAATTAGTGTAATGGAAAGGATGTATCAAAAGTTGGCATCTTGGAAGGGTGCTCTTTTGAGTCGGGAAGGGAAGGCAGTTCGAGTTCAAAGTTCTCTCTAAAGATGATTTTGTTCCTCATCCCTAACAAGATTATATATACATACATACACAGACGCACATATACATACATACATACATACATACACACACACATGTGTGCATGCACACAAACACACATATATATACACATTATCCATCTAAAAATTATTATGTTTATAAGACCAAATTATGTGCACATAATTTATTATATAATATATAAAATAAGTGCATATAATTTAGCCCTATACATATAATCATTTTTTAGATACATTGTTTATTATAGTTATGACTTGTAAATTTATTTAGGATTTTTGTTTATGGGTTCATTATTGATAAATATTGTTAATTTTAATTTATTAATTATCACATTATATATTCATAGTGTCCATAATTCTATGTATCAAAATGTATAAATATGTTTTCATATATTCACTTTTAACATCAATTTTTTTGTTTGCTTTTGATCAAGACATGTGTATTAATCCTTTATGCTTGTTTAGCATTCATTCATAATCATCAAATATTGCATCCATTAAAATTATTTTATTTATGATATTATTTGTATTGTTCCTTATGTAGATCTTCTAAGTTTCATCATTGCATCTAAGATATAACAATTTCATTGAGTGGTTGAAGGATGATTTAATATGGATTAAATGATATTAATATTGCAATGGGTGTTGCTTCGTGGTAATTATATGAAAAATATAAATTATATCTAAATATAAGATCTATGGGAAAAAAAATACCTTATGTGAAAAAACACATGAAAGTGCTTTTATTAAAGAAGAAGAAAATAAGTTTAAAAAATAGAAAGATACTTGTGATATAGAAAGACATGGAAAAATAAAAAAATATGAATACAATGATAAAAATATAGTTTTAAACATAGAAAAGTATGATCTATTAGTTAAAAAAATTCAATTGTAATAAGTCCATATATTCATGTATTCAAAATCTATTATAATAAGTGAATATTCTCTTAAGTTCAGTAGGATACACACTTGATTTTCCACTCCTCCATGTGTTAGGAGAACTCCAAGTTGTGTCTTCATCAGGTTTTATGAAGTTGTTGTAATATAACAGCTCTCAATGATCAACTCTACTATTTATACAAAGTTGATACTAGAGATAAATCAATCAGTTTCACTCTTATCTTCATCTTTTGTCTAATACTTTTCATATCTATTATTGTGAAATTCTAACATGGTACCAAAGTAGGATAGATTTTGCTAGTATTCTCTCTTGAAGGTTCTAGGATCTGATTCATTTACTTTGGATATTTTTTTTACTATAAAAGTTTGCTTTAGTCTCATTTTATCCATTGTGTTGTTCTCTATTTCAGCATATTTTTTTTATGTTGAATACTCTTGAATGCTTGAGGAAACTTATATGAAAAATAGCTATTTCCTTTCTTTAAACACAATTTACCCTGTGTGTAGGCACTTTTTGCCCTTCATTTCAAAGGAAAAGAGTATTTTTTATTTTTTATTTCTCAACATATTCAAATTCGTATTCTAAACTTCTAGTTATTTTTTTTCCCGCTTTTATAGGGAAATGGGATAGCTAAAGTTTAAATTTAGGAGATCATATTTTGAGTTTCTATTTAATGGTGGGGTTTTAATTAAAACCTCACTCCTTTTAACTCATGTTTGATCTCCTCTCAATGATATTTTTCTAATCATTGAGAGAACTCTCTCTCCTTGGCGTCGTTCTAGCTATTGGGAACACTGTCAAACGTGGACTCCCGTTCGAACTAATCATTGATATACTGCCTCTCTCGTTGGCACCATTCTAGTTATTGAAAAGAATGTGGTAAGTGGACTCCCATTCAAACATAAGTTGGTATTTTTTGGGGGGATCTTCAATTTGGTGCCCTCTCTCCCGGGACTCTATCGGGTTGGTATAAAAAAACTTCCTTTCTATCATTTAGATATATTTCAAAAGAAGTTTTATGCATATTACACTCCTATTTTTAGCTCAATATCTACAATTTCTTAATCTCTGAAGCGCTCTTCGACGCTATTATTTCAAGTTTCTAACAAAAAATTTATGCATATTTCACTCTTGTCTTTAGATCATTCTCTGCAGGTTCTTAGTCATCGCCCTTTGCAAGATATTTGACGCTCATGAATTTCTTACTGTAGGATTACGTTTTTCTTTAACTACTTTCATTCACTATACAAAATATTGTTTTTATATACTGCTACCTCCTTTTTTAATCCATATCTACAGGTTTTATCATAGTCGAAGGTGCTCTTTCGCACTCTCGAATTTAGGTGGCACATATTTTATACAGGAAAATATTTTACTTGAAATATTTTATTTTAAATAATCTTTTCTGCAGTAATAAGTAAGGTTCTTCATTGTTAGTATTCTTCCCTGTTCGGAAAGCTTTGCATGACCAACAACACAGGTGCTTTACCTCTAGGACGTGATAAATTTGAAAGGAACTGTTCACCTATTCCGTGCTTTCCTATTTTGCTATCTAAAAGAAATGTCTGTATTTTTTTTTGAATTGCTTTTATCCCCAAGTAGAATAATATCCGATAAAATCAAATCTTTTTTGTCTTTTTTCCTTTGGCTGCCCACTTTTTTACAATTTGGGTCACCCATAAACAGAAAAGACAAAATTTGTAATTACAATATCAAAATATCTTGGGGGGGGTTATCGAGTGCATTTTCTTCATGCTCTTACGTGCAAGGGCGGGTGTTATATTTCCATTATTTTCTTTGCATTTGTCTCCCACTAGTTTATTGGATTAGATCTAATAAATTTTTCATATTTTATAAAATCATATCAAATTTTGTGGTTTATAAAGTTAATTACATTTTCTAATTAGATACTTAATAGAGTTTTATTTTTACATAGAACAACTTGTTATTTAATCTATTCCCCATTTTTATAATTTCATTATTAATATTCGTATATATTGTGTTAAATATTCAAATTTTGTTTAAGCATAACTTAAATTAAAAATAAATATATCTCTAGATTAGATTTATATTATAATTCAAGTTTTGTTTAATAAGTGAATATTTATTCTTTATATTCCTTTTTTGGAGTTTTAAGGGGTATATTAATAATCTTAAATTCTTTTCTCTAAAAATATCTTTAGTCTACGTTCCATGTATCAAGGTCCTAAAAACTTATAGTCTCCCTCACGTAAGGGCAGGTTTTTTTGGAAACTTGGTATAAAGGCCTGACATATATTTTCCTATCAAAAGTTTACTTTGGACATCTCTCAAACTTATAGTCTCCCTCACGTAAGGGCGGGGTTTTGAGATCACAAAGTAAACTTATTGCCCCTATGCATTTCAAACCAAAACCCTTCTTATGCTCACAATACTTATAGTTTCCCTCAAGTAAGGGTGGGTACTATGATCCATTGAAGATTTGGCAATCTAAAGCAAACAATCATAGGCCTCTTTATACTTATAGTTTCCTTGTAGTAAGGGCAAGTATATTTGAGTCACCTATTTTTGAACAAGCTTCATATTTATTCCTTATATTCCATTTTTGAAGTTTTAAAGGGGATATATTAATAATATTAAATCCTCAAAAATGAATTTTGTTAGATTGGTTCTTGCTCTGGCCGCTTCCCATAAATGGTCAGTCTACCAAATGGATATAAAAAGTGCCTTCTTACATGGAAATTTAAAGGAAGAAATATTCATGGAACAACCCGTTGGTTTTACTCAAGATTCCTCTCTTGTTTTTCGGTTTAAAAAATCTTCATATGGCTTCAAAAAAGCCCCTTGGTTTTACTCAAGACTCCTTCCTTCTTTTAGCAACATTTTCTCATTGTGAGTCTGATAATATAGTTTACATTTGGATAAGTAAAACCAATATCACCATTCTTGTTGTTTATGTTGATGACCTTCTTCTCATTGGTAGTAACCTCACTCACATTAAAAATATAAAATATTCCCTCTATAAAAGTTTTGAAATCACTGATCTAGGTCTCACTTATTTCTTCCTTGGGATTCAAATAAAACAAAGAAAAGCAGGGATAACATTATGTTAAAAAAAGTACACTCAAGATATCCTTAAGAAGTTTCAAATGATAGATTGCAAACCTTCTCCTACCCCATTTCAATCTGGCATTCATCTTAGTACTTCTTGCTCATCCCCTCCTTTTGATGCTACCATTTACCGTCAGCTTGTAGACAATCTATTATACCTTACTCATACTCGCCCATATATCTCATATGTTGTTAGGCTCATATCCAGGTTCTCTCATAACCCTCATTTCAGTCATTGGCAAGAAGCTAAAATAATTCTTTGTTATTTGTAGGGTACTACACACTTTGGGCTCATCTATAAAGGAGACTCCATGGATATCATTGGCTATACAAATTCAGATTGGGAAGGATCAATAGATGATAGATATTCTACCTCTGGATATGTTTTTTGCCTTGGTTCTTCTCTAGTAGCCTAGTTATGCAAGAAATAATAGACAGTAGTATTATCTTCTATAGAGGCATAATATAAAGCAACAGTTACAGCCAGTCAAGTAGCCCGTTGGATTCATCAAATTCTCAAAGAATTTTTGACAAAGAATTTGAAAGCATGAGGATACGAAAGCAAAACAGAAGGGAAAATGCAACGCTAAGTCCTATGAACGAGAATGCATGAAAAGAAGGAAAACCAATGAACTGAAATGAGATTAAAAGCAAGTGTAAAAGTGTGGCCCTTTATTTTATTGTTTTGCTCCAAATCGGGTTACAATACATCTCCTCCCTTTTTAGGGGCTAGGAGCGTCGGACATATTTTGATTACACCATGAATGATATATTCCCCTTTGAGATCTTCTACGCTCCCACATTGAAAATGGGCAGACCAAATGTCACCACCACTTGCATGAATATGTATTTGATTCCTTGCTACTCCTCCAATGTTGAGATCCTATGTTCAATGAAACATAAAAGGATTAGTAGCACCTGTGGATGAAGTAGAAAATGTGATCCCCAAAGCCTACGATTAGTGCATGCGTAAAATAAATAAAATGATAACTAAAACATATCAAAATGAGCTAAAAATTTGACAGAAGCAATAAAACATTACCAGGAAGCCACTATAAAATGAACAGTTCAAAAATATTGCAGAAATTTCTAATCGCTCCCGGGTGGGACGATTAGGACTATCATAACCTATCCAAAATCCACATCCTAAATGTCCAGTCTAGAGGCCTCTAAAACACCTACAATGTTGGGTTTAGGTAAAACGGTATATTTTGGGATGACCCAAATGGTCTGATTTGGCTAATTCAGCCTCGATTGCCCTATATTTGATGATGTTCCCTCTATGTTAGCGAAAGCGAGAAATGATAAAATCACAGCCAAAACTTGTCAAAATAACATGAAATTTAAATGGAAGCATATGTAAGTAACCTAGAATAAAATAAAAAAATAACAGTATGGAAATATACCACAGATTTCTAATCACTCTGGGGTGGGGTGATTAGAACTATAACAGTGCGGGAGGCTCTCGGGGGCAGGACGCCCACAGTTTGGTACTTCCTTTTGGAACCAATCCAATTGGTATGGGTCCAAAACTTCTTATGGGGTTGTGTTGGCAAATTTGGTGGGGTATTGTGGCCAAATTTTTGGGTTTAGGTCTGGATTGCGCTTCTAATAATCACCCATTAATCTCCCTTCCAAAAGATAGATCAAGGATGTAAAAGCACAAACGATGGGTGAGGATGTAATTTGGCATAACTTCATTGCTCAAAATTCTCCTCCTTGTTCTCCTTTTTTTGGGGTGAGAAGACTCACCAATTTATAGACCTAGGGTCTCTCTCTTTGAATGTGCATGTGAGGGCACCACTTGAGTTGCTTGTCCTATTTTGGGAGAAAATATTCTTCCCTAATTTAGAGTCTCCTTGCATGAGGCCTCCAAAATCAAGGTATGCAATAATGAAGTCTCTCTCTCTGATTTGAAGTCGTTCCTCACAATTGCATGTCCTAAAGTTGTAGTTAAGTGGCAGACCTGTCGAGGTTTGAATTTTGCTAGTCAAACCTGCTGTTCACCCCACCCTAGATTGAATACTGCTAATCGTCCCAGGGTGGGATGAATACCATTTTGTAATCATCCCAGGGTGGGACGAGTAGGGAGCAAAGTACTGAAAAGGTGCCAAATTGACCTCTGACCTTCCAAAACTGCTATGGGAGTGGTTAGGACCACTATTTAACATCTGGGGTCTGCCCTAGGGGCTATGTATATCAATTTGATTAGTGCTTGTCATCACATAATCAGATTGGTACTATTTTGGTTTCTACAGAATCAGCTTGCAAACATCTTCACCAAGTCATTTTCTTTTCTGTAATACCTTCAGCTGCGAGAGAAACTTGGAGTGTTAAAACTAAATTGACAAAGAGGTCTTCCACCTCTCACTATATTGTACATGAGTACCTCATCAGGCCTTCTTTCCAGGACTCATATTTTATTTATTAATGAGGACAATCTTCACCATCCGAAGACAAGCCTCTTTCATACTTCCTTGCTTTTTATTGGTGGCTTTTCCAACTAGGTTTTTACCATCATTTCAAAATAAAGAGGTGATAGTTGGTTTTTTCCCATAGTGTTTTTTCCACCAACTATCTATATTGTACATGAGTACCTAATCAGGCCTTGTTTTTGGGACTCATTTATAGAATATCCCCTAGTATCACTTAAGGAGAGTATTAGAATAAGTGAATATTCTCTTAAGTTCACTAGGATACACACTTGAGTTTCCACTCCTCCATGTGTCAAGAGAACTCAAAGTTGTGTCTTCATCAGGTTTGATGAAGTTGTTGTAATATAACGACTCTCAATGATCAACTCTACTATTTATACAGAGTTGATCATAGAGATAAATCAATCAGTTCCACTCTTCTCTTCATATTTTGTGTAATACTTTACATATCTATTATTGTGAAATTCTAACAACATCAATTGATTCATTCATCCATCCTTATATGGGTGAATCATCTAGCATATACATCATCTATAGTTGGATTAGATTATATGGAATAGATTGAGATGACAACAAAACCTATGTGATGTAGTGAAGAATGTTGTATGAAGTTACATGGAAAAAAATCTACTACAATGGTTATGAATTCAATGGAATAATTAAGTGGTCAAGTTGCACCCAAATTATGTAAATATTTAATATTATAAAAATGTTATATTTTGTAATAGTTGATACAAGAGCAATTTAATTATCAAAGTATTTAATCCTAACAAGATCATCATGGTATTACATTAAAAAAAATTATAGTTGAACTAGTTACTATGTCATGTTCATAAACATAAATATTAGATAAAAGATATTAAATTGATTCCAAGGCTTGTTCTTTATGGATTTGAGGTGGAATTCTTAACTAACACAAAAGCCCAAAAATATAATGACTAGACACGCGCTATATGGGATTGATAAATTTGTAAGTGTTAAATTAATTATATTCTACATCAATGATTTTATTCCTTTAAATGAAACTTAGGAAAAACTACAAGACTTCCATGACAAAGCAAACCTTAATGGGATTGTTTTTTTCTTGAGAATTTTTTGATAGCTTTCTAGTTATGTAAATTAGATAAATATAAAATTAATGGAATTTAAAGAGGACTATGTCTTGAAAAAATCATATCTAATTAAGATGATCATGAGAAAACTAAAAAGAACATGTGATATATCTTAAGACAATTTTAAAACATCATAATTAATATGCAAGTAGAGACCAAAAGGATTTGGGATATGTTTTGCACTTGACTTACTCTTAAACAAAAATATTTAAAAAGATGATAAGTTGGAAAAATAAAAGTAGGTTTACTTAAAATAGAATAAAAAACACTTATTATTACAAAAATTAATTAGGATCACAAGGCTCTTCTCTCTTAAGTTACAATTTAATGCTAATAATAATAATTACTAATTAATATTAAATGTAATTGGAATATCTAAATAAAATTTAAAATTATAATAAATAATAATAATTAAATTTAAATTCACTATTAAGGGACACAAGGTTCTTCACTCTAAGGTTACAATTTGATAATAATAATAACTAAGGCGTAATTAATATTATGTATGATTGTAGTAAATAAATAAAATTTACAATTATAATATTTAATAATAATTCAAATAAAATTGATGTTGTTTTGCAGTCATTAGGATTTTGACCTATTTTTTTCGAAGGTTTAAGGTTGAAACTAGGACATACACAAAAGGGGATGGGCTAGATGGTAGCGGTTGAAGGTTTGGCTATTGGTTCCCCTAATTTGATTCCTTAAAGGTTCTGGTTGGGTTTATTAACTTAACTATGTTTTACCTAATGAAGTAAGGTTTATAAAAACATCATTCAATAATATTACCAATTTTTACATATAAATAATTATTAAAATTTTGAAATTATAATTTTTTATTATTTAATTATTTTTTTATTTTTTTATTTTTTTAAAGCGAAAAACCCCTTGCGGGGCCGCCTTGGTCTGAGAGACCACGAACAGGGGTTCTACACCGTCAAAGTCACTCGAGAGTCGCACCCGACCTTACCCACACCAACATTATCAATTGGATTTTGGGTACCCAATTCAACTTTTTGGTAGGGTGGAGATTCGAACCTGAAACCTCCCTTGGAGGATTGCCCTCTCCTCTCCAACTCACCTACAACACCTGGGTAAACTAATTTATAGTGGAAAACACCCCTTTCGAGGTGCCACTTTCAACAGGTTGGGCATAGGTGCCACATTCCTAACTGTACCATATATCTGCAGGATGGAGACAAGAGGAATGGAACCTGGGTCGGCCTCTACTAGCACCCAGGGCATTTACCACTGCACCACAACAAGCAGATAAAAATTAATTTATAGTGGAAATCACCCCTTTCAAGGTGCCACTTTCAACAGGTTGGGCATAGGAGGAATGGACCCTTGTCGGCCTCTACCAGCACATAGGACATTCCTAACTATACCATATATCTAGAGGATGGAGACAAGGGGAATGGAACTTGGGTCGGCCTCTACCAGCACCTAGGGCATTTACCATTGCACCACAACAAGCAGATTAATTATTTTTTAAATTAATATAATATTGTTAGACATGTTCCTAAAGAGATAGAAAAATAAATAAATTCCTTAACCTAACATGTTACCTATGTTCATCAATACATGATATAGTATGGTGTAAGTACAACCATACAACTTTTAGATTTGGACCGTCGTTAAGATTTAAATTTTAAATATTTTATTATACTTTAAATTAAATGTTAATGTTAATATTATTTATATATATAATAGTTATGTACTGGAATTTCAATGTGTTATTAATATTATTCATATAGATAATTGTTATCTAATATTTTTTTTTAATGTTACTTTAGAAACATATGAAAGGAGTGAGGCACAAGCGGTCAATGTCCACGTCTGATGGTATTCTTTCCTTCGCTGGTGATGGAGCATTCAGTCTCGTCATGACAGATTTGGATGGACCATTCCCCTAAAATCGCTCTCCTTTCATGATGATGCAGTCTCCCTTCAGCGTTGCATAATAATCGCATACAGAAAATTGATCCACGCGCATAATCTTTGAATTGGTTATACGCCTGATCAAGCACTCTATGATTGGTCTCATCATCAATTCAGATTGACGTTTCGTCTCGAAATGCGTCCACTTAAGAATTCTTCGTCTACCTAGAAATCACGTGTAAAAGCAACGATGGGTTAAGGAAGGCTAAAATGTGGTGAAAACAAGTTGGATAGATCGGACGTGGCACAAACATAAAACAATTTATTTCTACTTCGTCGTTTCTGGAGCTCTCGAAATACGCAAAGAGTTATTGGATCAGAGCCCTTTGGAGGTGGAATCCTTTTTTTCTTATTAACTAACATTTGTCGATAGTTGACATTTCAACACTTTTTTACCAATAAAAACAACATCGACAAGTGAAACTCAAGATTAGTGTTGAACATATTACGTTGTGCTTGTGGAAATAGTTATTAATTATGTTCTAAAACGCAGGGTCATGATAATTATGTTTTAGTCTTTGAAAGATCAGTGCACCTCACATTGGGAGTAGGTAACCAGATGATATTTGTTAGAAAGTGGATAATGAAAGGCATTATAAGGACAAGTTAAACTTAAACTTATATAAATAAAATATTTAAAATAACATTAGTAAATATATTTGTATTTTTATTGTTAAAAATATATTCATGCTGTAGTTTAAATTTAGATTCTTTGAAGAAAATTTAAAAATGTAATAATAAAATATTTTTATATAAATTTAAAGAAATTAAAAAATATATATTTTTAAATAAGTTATAAAAGTGAATAATTAAAATGAATGATTTTCTTACCCTACAACAAACAATAGTTTATCATAACTTTTATGCTTTTAGACGGTGTGTTTTCTTATAGATTCAAAATATGTGGTATCAAACAAGAAACAAAAATCATCCATTATGTTTTCAAAATTTCATTCTTATGTATTGCTTATTATAGTTAGTTATTTAAATTTAAAATTAGAATTAAATATTTTATTTTAATTTATTTCAATTAAAAGATAATTTGAGTGTAATTTAAGAGCTAGTGTGAATTAAGAAAAAGTTAAAAGTAAAGGAGTTATATGATAAAAAGGTATGTAGCATAAAAGAAAAGTCATATTTAAAATATCTAATGATATATAACGATGCTTTAGGTTGAAGTATAGATGCTTAAGTTGAGATGAAAGAAAGAACAAATATATGGTCAATTTGATCTTGGGAGTAGATGTTCCACTCTTCAAAAGGTGGCATGTGTGTGTGTGGTTGTGTGTTAAATAACTTATTTATAAGCTCAAATCTCCTTCTTATGAGAGGTCATGGTGATATGGGGATGCCCAACCTTGAGTTATTGTCATAGGTATTTCTCACGATAACTAAATAATAAAAGAAAACATGCTAGTTCCATGAATACTGGTTATGGTTTTCAAATATTTCAAATTGGAGCAATTGGGATCAAGAATTGAATTCAATTTATTCAATGGGTTTTCTACCTAAAGGTTTTTTCGTCATCATATATTTTCTATAGAAAACATAGATAATATAATGTTTGGTGACCCATAATCTATGGGGAGATATGCCCTATATTTATGATTACGAAATGAGAATTTCATTATGGAGAGAGAAACTATTATAAACTTTTGACTATGGATTAAGTTTTTTTTATTTTTATATTAGCTTATCAACAAGGATGTCTTGAATAATATTGGTAATACCTTAGGAGAATTCATCCAAGAGGGATCAAATGCTTAGGAACAAAAGTGTGTTGTATATAATTAGATATTTGTTGTTCTAGATATTTCAAAATATTTTCCACAATTCACTAAGATAAAATATATATCATCAGAATGGGGTTAACACATTTATTATGTAAAACATTACATTTCAAGGCTATAAATATTATAATACTAGACACATGCCAAAATAATGTAAAGTAAAAATGATGGAGAATAACATAGAAAACTTTGGTTATGAGAAAAATATCAAGATGAAGTATACACATCACTTTATACTAGAATTTGGATTAAATCAACAATATTCACTCTTAAAAAAGAGGTAAAAAAAGGTTATGTGTACCATTAGATGAAAAAGCACATCATAGTTGATTTAGATAAAATATTAGAATAATTAAAGAAGGATGTGAAGGGTCGAGAAATACAACTTGCAAGTTCAAATTTAAAAGGAATCAAAGGTGCAATGGAACATGTGTAGGAAATTTTTGAAACTAAGGAAGTGGAAGATGTGAAGTTTATTTCAAATAAATAATATTCATTTTTCTCAAGTAGCATAAAATTATATTCTTGTAATATAAATTAAAGTAGTGTAGAGGGAAGATAATATCCATAGTAATTTGGGACTTTTAGGGAAGCATAAGAAGGTAATTACTATGGATGAATTTAATTTTATTTTAGGGTTTCCATAACAACATAAAGAAATTATGTTTTTTAGATTATTATTTGCACTTCACATTATTTATAGTAAGACAAACATATAGATGATACATATCATTATGAACAATATGGAAAAATAAAAGAGATTGATGAATATAAAAGTGTTTTCAAAATAAATAAAAAAAGGAAAAGAAGATCAAAAAGCCAAAATAAAAGAATAAAAAAAAAACTCAAAAGGGATATTGATATGGAAAATCAAAAGCAAATATCACATGTATTAACAAGAAGTGGGGCTAAACCCACAAATAAAAACAAGACTATAAAAATAACATCTTAAAATATTATGAGTATGAATAAGATCCTTAAAAATAGGATATTAGAAAATTGATGAGTTCAACAAAAGTTTTATTCATTTATGGTGTTGATTTTTGTCTCAAAAAAATTCATATTTTAGAAGGCAATTGGTCAGGTGAGATTTTATCTCCAAATAAGAGTGATATCAAATACTCGAATGCAAAAGCATAAAATATTGAAGAATATATTTAATAGAAAGGAAAATGAAAAATATCTTTGATACAATGGTAAGCTAGATATGGTATTTGTAGACACCAAAACAGCACCAATCCGATTATGTGACTGCAAACACTGATCGCTTTGACAAAAACAGCCCCCAGGGCAGCCCTCAGAGGTCAAACAGTGGTCTTAACCACTTTCATAGCAGCTTTGTAAGGTCAAGGAGCAATTTGGCACACTTGGGCACTTTGCCCAGTATTCGCCTCACCCAGAGACGAATTCAAAATAGAATCCGTCCCACCCCAGGACGAATTCTGAATCCGTCCCTGGGTGGGACGAATTCTAAGCTTAACGGGCAAAAGGGCAAATGGTGCCAAGTGGCAGCCCGTAACGGCCGGCTAAGGGCTCCTACCTTGCACGCATGTGTAAGTGGACAGAGGGGCCGTTAGAGGACTGTTACAAGAAGCATTTATCAAAGTTCAAGTCAGGGAAGGACTCCCCTCCCTCATGGGAAGACAAGACCGCCACATGGCGCCCATGGTCAACACTTGGCTTTTGTGCTTCCCTCCCAAAAGAGACCCCTTGGGTCTATAAAAGGTGGGAATTTCCTCACCCAAAATATGCAGGTAGAAGGAGTGTTGAAGCAACGAAGTGCTGCCGAATCGAAGACTCATTTGCATCCCCCTTTGTTCACCTTCCTACATCCATCAATCTCTTTTGCAAAGGAGGTTGTTGGGTGGCCTTTGGAAGCTCGAACCTTACTCAAATCCGACGCATGGACATCTGAACCCATCAATTCGCCGACCCCCCAATCCTAAAAGGTTTTGGGCCCATCCTTGGTGGATTGGCTCCAAAATCGAGGGCCAACGGTGGGAGGCCCACTTGGGCACCCCCGCACCCCCAAATTCTAATTTCAGTTTTTGAGCACTTTAGATTAATTTTTAGATTGCATTCCGTGTTACTAGGTCTGATTAGTCTATAATTGCAATTTTGTAGCTTTTGGTCAGAGTTTAGGGTGTTTTGTATTGCTTTATCGTTTCGCTAACTTGCAGGTGTCAAGGTTAAATTCCCGAGGGAGGAGGTCAAATTGGGAAAATCCGACCATCTGGGTCGTCCCAAAATGGCCCCAATTACCTAACCCCCTATTTGCAGGAGTTTTGCAGGTCCCGAGATCTGACATTGGAGCAGCAGCAGGTCGATTTCTCCTATTCAGAAGAATTCGTCCCACCCAGGGACGAATTACACTCGAATTCGTCCCGCCTGTGGACGAATTCCAGCTTAAGGTGAATTGGCCAGCCGCCTCGTGGCAGGTGGCCTTCGGTGACTCGTTCTTACCTTCTCGTCGATTTTGAAGCAATTTGGATTCACTGTTTTCATGGTTTCTTGCAAATATTCGTATACATATTTTGTTAGTTTTAGAGAGAGAATGATTTTCATTTGCAACAGGTGCTACTAACGTCTTGATCATTTCTTTGTTTGCAGGGAGAAGCAAGCAGAGGCGAAGAACCCATCAACATCGGCGGCGGCATCATCTTAGCCCGCCCAAGGGCAATCGTGGGCACGCGGAAGGAGGAACCATTCAACGATTGTAATCAAACCTTATTTGCGCTCCTAGCCCCTGAAAAGGGAGGAGGCATTATTGTAACAGAGATCGAAAGAAATTAATGAAAGGGCTGTTTTTCTTTATCTGATTGCGTCTCTTACAACATGTCTCTTTTTCGTTTCATGTAATTCATATTTCTAGGACTTAGGCGTGCTTAACTTTGAATGCAATTGCACTTGAATGATTTCCTTTGACCGGAATCTCGTGCTTTCAGGTGGCGATCACGGTGGGACCCTGTTCCCTGGTTTTGAAATCACGTAAACTAATTAAAAATTTTGTGTTTGTGCTTGACAGGTACACTTTTTTGTTGCAGACTGCTATTCGTCTCTGACAGGGACGAATCCTTTTCTGCAATTCGTCTGACCCTGAGACGAATTCAAATTCGTCTCTGGGTGGGACGAATTCTGTTCTCGCAATCCGCCTCCCGTGGGGACGAATTCCCCGTCTCGCGGATTTTCGTAGCAGAAATTCGGAGATAACAGGAGCAAGCAGAGAAGAGGTAGGGATTTTCATGATCTCTGTTATAATTTTCTGTTTCTCGTTTCGTTTCTGCTTCGTTAATTGTTTTCATTTAATCTTGCATTGCATTAGGAAAAGTCATGTATGCTAGTTTCATTTTATTGGATAAAACGAATCCCACACACATCACGAGACAACTTTAAACCAAGGAGCTGGTCTTAAGACCCCAGCCCTTGATCAAGACCATTGGTGGATTTAATCACCGCCTTGGCTTGATTTGCATCCATTTCCCGATTGTCAACTGTTGTTAGGCGTAAATCCTGACGAAGACAGACCGAGCGTAGCTGGGGTGATTCCCATGCGCGCGAGGATAAGTCTTCTATGGTAGGTGTCATTAACAGGACAATCCCCCTTCCGTACCGCCTATGTACCACGTACCTTCTGCTCTCACGTACCTATAGTCTCCCTCTCGTAAGGGCGGGTATATAGAGAGGTTGGTATATCGGCCTGGCAGGTATATTGAAGGGGCGACCTTTTTGGAGTTATAAGAGCCTACATGATGCATTTAAACGTTCTACAAAACTTACAAAAACAAAACAAAACATCAAAATGCACTAAACCAGTTTAGGGCACACCAAGAATCCTTAAAAGAGATAATCACGGTCTTGTGAATGTGTGTGTTTAATTCTGCTTAGAGTAGACAAAAAAAAAAAAACAAAAAAAAAGAGAAAATCATAAAACGAGATAAAAAATTATTTAGATAGCATAGAAGCACCGCAATGGTGTACACCCGTAGTCAAGCCCAATCAAGGGCAGAAGCTCCGAGAGGTACACAAAAAGCAGGCACAAGTTGCCTTCACTTCAGTCCTGAGGATTTGGTTATACCGCCTTATCGGTCTAACCTACAAAAGAATCCAATTCGAAATCCTCGGTGGGGTATGCCTATTCAAAGCAGCCCCTTTCGGGAAGATGCCTTACATGTAGACCTTGACATAAATAGAGAATCACCTCTTGAAGGTAGGCATGAGTGGCCATCGCGCAATGAAGCGCTAAACAGGCACACTGTCCATTTAGAGGGGCAACATGGATATGGCGTCCCTTCTTTACCTATCATCAGAATAGAAAGACCACATCCGGAGCGCAGGGCTCCTTACATAGGGCGACCTAACTCCGCCCATCCCATTTACACTCATGAAAGGGAGTATGAGGAAAACCATCACATTCCTCGAGAGCAACAAACAATGCGGGAACCTTGCATTTCCGCACCAGCAGGATATCATGATCACCCCTTGAGGCCAGAACCTCGAGCACATACCACCTACCTCGACAGAGGGAAGCGACCCATTGAAACCTTAGAGCATCAAAATCAAGGTAGACCCATAGGAGGAACATTTGAACCTCCCAAACAAAATAGGGTAGAACAAATTGATCCGGCCGTCGCCAGATATACCACCCGTCAAGCCCAAATCATGCGGCTTAAACAAAGTCAACAAGAGATAGAGTATCAATACCGCTTGGATAAAGAACGCATGCAACGCGAAGCGGATGAGTTACGCTATGAAATACCCGAGAGGGGGCCAACCCCTCGCATCCAAAGAGCCGAACAAGATGAGAGGCGTAATCCATTGGCGCAAGACAGTCTCCACGACCTCGTCAAACTCCGCCTCCAAGACCCCATAGATTTGAAAGGGAGGCAACTCCCCGAAACAATGATGGGTACCTTCAAAGAAGAACTTGATCGGGGTCATAGGTTTCGCCCTGAGACTCCTCAAGAATTTTACGAGGAGTATGAACCGTAAGAGGAGTATATCGAAACTCCCCATCAAGGCAGGAAGGATGCCATTCGGCCACCCCTCCATAGGCCTCCAGCTTACCGTAACTTGCAACAAGAGCGAACAAGAGAGGAAGAAATAAAATCTTCCGATGCATACCAAGCGCTATTGGAGCGTTTAGAGTCGGTGGAGACAAAAGCCGCTGGGCATCAAAAACCCACATTACGTCTACTCCGCAATAATCCGGTGCATCCCTCGTGCCTACACCTCTCTACCCCGAACACTTTAAGTTGCCTCAATTGGCAGATTTTAAAGGTGAAGAGGACGCACAGGAACATGTTACACGGTTTCTAAGCCAATGCTTCGGCATTCAAGATAATGACGCGTTATTGCTTAGAACATTCATAACCACATTCGCAGGCCCCGCCTCGGATTGGTTCACACAGCTGCCCAAACACAAAGATAAGAAGCTTAGATCACCTAGTAGATGCGTTTCTTGAACGCTTCGCCTTCAACACAAGGAAGAAGGCATCACTTAGTGATCTTGCTAGCCTTAAACAATTTGAGGAGGAAACAATGGCAGCGTACGGGAACCGATGGAGAGCTTTGCTTTCTAAGTTACCCTACCGTCCTCCCATGTCGGACCTCACGCAAATGTTCGCGAAAAGTTGTTTAAAATCAATCTCCGGTCTATTGTTGCTCGCGACAATACGACAGCTTAGAAGAAGCTTTGGCGCAAGCCAGAGTCATAGAAGAGATTAAGATAGGCGAAGGCGCAATTGCCAAGCCTAAGAAGAAAGAGTGGAATAAAACCACTAAAACCGGGACAATGCAACCACAACACGCTGCAATCAACCAAGTTGCGATAAATGTCCCAGCGCCTGTGCAAGAAACGCAGCCTCAAAAGGCTAACTACTGTGCAAGGGCCTCCCGCTACGAAAGAGATAACAGGAGACAAGAACAAGATGTCAGCATGCCGCCCTAGGCGACAATTCACCTCGTATGCGGAGTCTAGGGACTCCTTATTTGACCGCTTGTCAGCGGCGAATCTAGTTACTCTGCCAGAAATCCAAATTTTTGACCCTAGCGTTCCTAAGCCTAAGGGGTATAGGGAAGAATTGTATTGCAGATTTCATAGACGCAGAGGACATGACCTAAACGGGTGCTGGAAATTCAAAGAACTAGTCCAGGATTTGATCGACAATCGAACATTGGTCGTGGACAACCCCATCGCACCTAACAACCAACAAATGGGGGTATTCAAGGACCCCTTGCTTGCCCACGAGGCGCAGACAAAACCGCTCCAAATAAACGAGGTGCGACAAGATCTTCCCGCACAAGGATTTGTGGGAATGATTAGCATTGTAACAAGGAACAGAAAATACCCAGCAGTTGCCCCCGAGGTACCTGCGAGGGAAGTTCCGTCGACATCGCAGCCTCAACAACGCCCGATGCAGTTACCTCCGCCTAGACCTGAGGTCACGATACGAACCAAACTCACGCAGAGTTTGCGGACCACGTCAGCTAGGCTGTCCATCTACGAGCTTATTCAACAATCAGCTCCACATAGAGAAGCTCTTATGGACATCTTAAAAGCCATTGAAGTACAACCCCACGAAGCTAATTCTTTCAACGCTTTCGTGGGACATGTGAAACAATGTACGGAGCCTGTCATCACATTCAAAGAAAATGAGGTCAAAACAATATCGAATGACATGCCGGATCCACCCCCGCACGTTATCGCGCGGGTCAACGGGATCCCGTACAAGAGAGTGCTGATAGATACTGGCTCGTCCAGTAACATTATAACCACTGCTGCGTTAAAGCATTTAAAATTGCCAGCCTCTCACATCACAGCTTCCACGTACACACTGCGAGCTTTTAACGATGCAATTTGCTCGACAGTCGGCACGGTTGTTCTGCCTATACAGGTAGGACAAAAGTCAATACCCACACTCGCCATGTGTTGGAAGGCGAAATGGCTTATAACATACTGTTGGGGCGGCCTTGGATCGGGGACATGAAGTGTGTCCCCTCGATCGCACACCAGTTGCTTGAAGTATGCCTATGAAGGGCAAATACATGTAGTCCCAATGGACTTAGAGCCCTTCAAGTATTGCAATGCGGTACAATTCATACCTCAATCGACCCTACCATCAACGCATGTGGATTTTCAATTAAATCCATCTAAACAGGGTCCGATACCGCAGGCACAACTGGTGGCCAATAAGGTAAAATCCCAGCCAGGTGAGATGTCATCATTGGCTCCTTCATCATCAGCGCCACCTATCGTGGCCCAACATAAGGACAAGGGAAAGCAAATCATGGAGGAGGTTAAGCCTCTAGAAGAGGGGTTGCCCACGATCTCAACAATATCAACAGAGGAAGCGCCCAACGCAACGGAAACCAAGATTCCTGAACAACCAAACATGGAATGGACTCAGGAAGGACTACCGTTTCCTCCTACCCAATCATCAACAATCACTGTTGAGATGGCCAAGACAGGCCTGGGAGAGTACATAGTGCAAAATGTTGTGGCAACCCCCACACTGGAGTCAGTACAAGACATGGGAAGACCTCGCCTCCCCATTGGAACAATCGTCCCTTTAGGCTACCCACCGAACCAAACGAATTTTGTGTATGGGGGCCTTGATCATGGTTCTGAACCATGCGAACAAAAGGAAACAGATGAAGAACCTTTTGTCGAAAACATCAATTATCTGTCGAACCCGTAATTTGCCCTAAAATATCTCGAACAATGCAATTGGCATGGGTATGGGCTAGGCAGATACGAGCAAGGGATGCGGATCCTTTGTCAACCAAGATATCAGATGCCATACGACAAGTCGGGGGTAGGGTTCAACCATCCCCTGCCATTAGACATCTTGGTTGAAAACATGCAAGGCCTAGAAATAGGCAACAGGGGGGGATTGGCACAAGACCCATACGCCAATCCAAACACAGAATACACATTGGGGGATTATCTCCCATGGTCTACAAACACCCCTGGTAACAACAATAATCCCTCTCCTTTGCTAGAGAGAGGTGAAAGTTCAGAGAGCAGTCCTCGAAAAGAACAACAACGGCTTCCAGATATTTTTATGAAACTGTTCCCCTTAGAGGTTCCAGACGAAGTAACGCAGTCTCAAAAGAATCAGGTCCCTCCACTAAGAGTGGAACAACCGCAATGGGATCAGATTAATTCACTGGAACAAGAAGAGTCCTCGATGTCGGAAGCAACAGATGCTGAAGAAGATGAGCAATTTTGGATCTATGAAAGCGATTCAGAAGACGAGACTGAGATGGACTATCTCAGACATGCGCGACGACATCACCACGCTCTAACCCATGAAGATCTAATGGGACAAATGGGTATACGGTTGGGACATGAATGGCACTTAGACCCAACGAGGTGGGACCAAGTGCTAGGCCTATGGCTCCAAATTCAAGTTGAGCATCGTCCACCTCAAGATCCCATCAGAACAACAGTACCAAGGGAAGACCCCGCCTTCCTTTCCGCACTTAGAGACGAATTTGCACCTAGAGAGGATCCATTCGTGCCTGTTCCCGTAGAGCCAGACCCATAATATAGGGAACATCTGAAAGAATCAAGTCGTCACACCCGTGGTTCTGGAGACCAAATTCATTCCATCCACATGATCTCCATTGATTTGACCACACCCATCCGCAATCCGACCGATCCATCACGGTCATTACATCTAAACACGGATGCCATTGACTGGGATCGCGTCAACTCACCATTGTCACCATCAGAGTACTGGCCTTTCGGTAAAATGCTTCATTTTACCCCAAGGACAACTCAAGATATTTTTCAAGCTGAAGAGGGACCCAAAGTCCCCAACGCAGATCTTAACTCAGCTGATGATATCCATTTAATCCCAACTCCACATCAGTTGGAGGACGGATCTCACATGTCAGTCGAAGAGACGACTGACGTAGACATCGGCACAGATCCAATGAATCCACTGATTCTCAAGCTGGGGGTAGGCCTTTCCCCCGAAGAGCAAGCCGATTACATGGCCCTTCTTAAAGAAAAGAAGGAGGTTTTTGCATGGTCATACAAAGATATGCCAGGACTAGACCCACAGCTAGTCATGCACAATTTAACGCTTGATCCGAAAATCAAGCCAGTAAAGCAAAAACTAAGAAAGATGCACCCAACAGTGGCCTTGATGGTCAAAGACGAATTACAAAAGCTGTTGGATGCACAATTTGTCATCTCGCGTGGATTATCCGCCATGGTTGTCCAACATGGTTCCCGTCAAGAAGCCCGATGGGAGGATTCGCATATGCACCGACTTTCGAGACTTAAACAAAGCGAGTCCTAAGGATGATTTCCCCTTGCCAAGCATCGACGCATTGGTAGACGCTACAAGCAGGTCACGAAATGCTCTCCCTAATGGACGGTTTCTCAGATACAATCAAATTCGTATCAATCCCGAAGACCAACTCAAAACGGCATTCACAACGCCTTGGGGGACATTTTGCTATAAGGTCATGCCTTTTGGCCTTAAAAACGCCGGCGCTACATACCAACGTGCTATGACGTATATCTTCCACGATTACATGCACAAAACTTTGGAAGATTACATGGATGATTTGTTAGCCAAGTCTAAATTGCGCTCAGATCATCTCGGTGACTTAAGCAAGATCCTCGATCGCCTCATAGAGCATAAGGTCAGACCGAATCCCAAGAAGTGCGTGTTCGGCGTCACATCTGGAAAACTCTTGGGTTTTATAGTCTCCAAAAGAGGCATCGAAGTGGACCCAAACAAAGTCAAGGCAATCCTTGAAATGGCTCCCCCAACCACTATCAAGCAGCTCAGAAGTCTACAAGGAAAGGTCGCGTCGATTAAACGCTTCATAGCGCAATTATCTGACAAATGCCGACCAATGAACAAATTATTGCACAAAGGGGTCACATTTCATTGGGATGACGAGTGCCAGTCAGCCTTTGACGAAATCAAACAATACTTGGCTTCGCCGCCAGTATTGGCACCGCCTAGACCAGGTGTGCCGTTCTACTTGTACATCTCAGCTACTGAGGTGGCACTGGGCGTAATGCTAGCCCAGAAGAATGAACTTCACAAAGAACAGTGCTACTTACTATCTTAGCCGCACCTCGGCCGGGTTACGAACTTAACTATGCATACGTTGAGAAACTCTGCTTGGCAGTGGTGTTTGCCACCAAAAGGCTACGCCACTATATGCTGAGCAACACGACGTATGTTGTGTCTAAGGAGAATCCATTGCGATACATGATGAGTCGTACTTATCATAGTAGCCGCACGGCGAAATGGATCATGTTGTTGACGGAATTTGACATTGAGTTTATTGGACAAAAATCTATAAAAGGACAAGTCATAGCCGATCAACTAGCAGAGGCTCCTCTTGAAGACGATCAGCCTCCGGTCATAGAACTACCCGATGATGAGGTCTTCCATGTCTCATAATTGCCAGATTCCGAAGAGCCCGAGTCTCAGTGCCGACATAACCTTATTTTTCGATGGTTCTAAATGCGAGCAAGGTGGTGGCGCAGAATTGTATTCTTCACACCGCAGGGCGCTCCAATGCCCCCGTCATTTAAATTAAACTTCCAAAGGCACCAACAACAATGCAGAATATGAAGCCTTGCTCCTAGGTCTTCGGACAAGAATCGCCATGAACATCAAAAGACCGAACATCTTTGGCGATTCGCTGTTAATCGTCAATCAAGTCAAAGGGGTATATCAATGCAAATGCCCAGTTTTGAAGGCCTATAAAGCCCTCGTGGATAAATTCTTGGCAAAATTTGAGTGGTATGACATCGAGGCACTCCCTCGATCATCGAATCGTTTTGCGGACACAATGGCCTCCTTGGGGTCACTAATCCCGCAAGACCTTTCCGGTGATATAACAACCATTCAGGTCAAAACCTTATCGCAACCCGCGATGGAGCGCGCAAGCTCAGACTTGACGCCAGGAATCCACATGATCCAGATCGAACCATCTTCGGATAAGTTCTTTCGAATCCGAGACTATTTGAAACACGCCAACTGGGGGTCTTTGTTCTCCCCAATTCCCATTAATAGCAACACAACGCTATTTTTACAAGTTTTATCCCAATCAGCATTTGTTAGGGAAGAACTCCAAAAGGGATTGGCTGTTCAAACTGTCGAGGTATCTGATCAACAGGATTGGTATTTACCCATAAGAGATTACCTCAAGTTAGGTAATCTACCACTTGGATTGACGCAAGCCGCAAAACGAACATTCAAACAGCAAGCGGCAAAATATGTCTTGATAGGAGACATTTTGTATCGTCGCAGCTACGACGGAATTCTTCTTCGTTGCTTGGACCAACAAGAGTCCACTTGGGCAGTCACCCAAGTGCATGATGGTACATGTGGCGGCCACTTTAGTGGTATGGCCATTGCAAAGCGCATTCTTCGCATGGGCTATTATTGGCCATCTTTAGAGCGAGATTGCTGCGCATATGTCAAGAGGTGTGTGAAATGTCAACATCATGCCAATCTGATGCACGCACCTTCCCAGGCCCTACAGCACACCCAACCGCTTGGCCATTTTCGTAGTGGGGCCTCGATCTAATTGGAAAGATCTCCCCGCATCGTCAAAGCCGTCACACGTTTATCATAACGGCCACGGAATATTTTACCAAATGGGTGGAAGCAATTCCGTTAACCTCTACGACAGGACTCCCGCATTGCGGAGTTCATTTTGCATTACATCATATGTCGTTTTGGTATTCCATCCAAAATAATCTCGGATAATGGGCCATCATTCAAGAACAAAGACGTGCGTGCTTTAACCACAAAGTACAAAATTCAGCACAACTTTTCAACACCATATTATCCGCAAGCAAATGGGCAAGCAGAGGCGTCAAACAAAACGCTAGTCGCCATCCTTAAAAAGACCGTCGCAGACAGTCATAAGGATTGGCACATACAAATCCCACTTGCCCTTTGGGCCTATCGCACTAGCATTCGGACGCCCACTGGGGCAACTCCGTTTTCACTAGTGTATGGCTCAGAGGCAGTAATGCCTCTCGAGTTGGAAATTCCTTCCCTCCGCATATCAATGCAGGAATTCATCGATGATGACACTGCGCGGCAGGCCCGGTTAGACCAGCTTACGTTGCTTGATGAAAGACGCGTTAATGCTCTCGAGCACTTACGTATCTATCAAGAGCGGCTTAAGAGAGCTTACAACATGAAAGTTCACCTAAGAGAATTTCGGGTTGGTGATCTGGTTCTGAAGGAAAACCAACAAAACTCTAATTTGCCGTCCCATATGAGGGACAAATTTGTGGCAAATTGGTTAGGTCCGTATGTCATTGATAGCAAAATAGGACCAGGAACGTACAGGCTAGCTTCTCTTGACGGTATCAAGGAAACGGAACCCTTGAATATCAGTCATTTACGACCATTTCATATCTAAGACAACCATGTACCAAAAAAAAAATAAAAATAAAAATAAAATAAAATAAAATAAAATTTCAACAAAAACAAACAAACAAAAAGCTCCAAGGATTATTGCAATCTCTTGGTCAACCCAAAAAGCTCCAAGGATTATCGCAATCTCTTGGTCAACCCAAAAGCTCCAAGGATTATCGCAATCTCTTGGTCAACCCAAAAAGCTCCAAGGATTATCGCAATCTCTTGGTCAACCCAAAAGCTCCAAGGATTATCGCAATCTCTTGGTCAACCCAAAAGGCTCCAAGGATTATCGCAATCTCTTGGTCAACCCAAAAAGCTCCAAGGATTATCGCAATCTCTTGGTCAACACAAAAAGCTCCAAGGATTATCGCAATCTCTTGGTCACCTAAAAAGCTCCAAGGATTATCGCAATCTCTTGGTCACCTAAAAAGCTCCAAGGATTATCGCAATCTCTTGGTCAATACAAAAAGCTCCAAGGATTATCGCAATCTCTTGGTCAACCCAAAAGCTCCAAGGATTATCGCAATCTCTTGGTCAAACAATCAAGAAATTCAACAAAAACAAAACAACAAAAATCAAAAAAAAAAAAAAAAAGATTTGCATCTCAATTCTAGGCATACTCGAATTCATCAAAACCAACACCATGCATAAATCTTACCACACTACAGTCAGTGGTCTGGGAATGTACTAGGAGTTTCAGTAATTCAGTCATCATTTTCCTCTTTAGCCATGTAGTGTACCAAGTCGAACGGATTTTATAAAGGTAGAGTCATACTCGAAATACACCTTGTTACGTAACATCCCAACACAAATTAAAACACTAAAATTCCCAAAATCGTGTGAACGAAAGATGAAACCTGCAAAACAACTAGGTCACCACAAGCGAAACGGTTATCTTGCTCATCCCCCGTGCGAATGACCCCTAGAATGCCGAGAGTTGGCAAAAGGACAAGCTTCCTCCCTACCCAATTCCCTAAGAATCCCAAAAGTTCTCAATAGCCGCAAAACACAAAAATTTGCAAAATGTCAAAACTCAAAAATTTGACAAAATATAGTGCACACATCAAAAGGCACAAACAACAGTGATTTTTGTCACTCCATATCCCCAATCCCTTGCTCAAAAGAAAAATCAATAAAAATAAACAGTGATCTTATCACTACAAAAGAGCAAGTATCCCAATACAATTGAAAAAAAAGAAGGGAGTTGACCTTGAATCCCTGGAACTCTCAAAGATTCCGTAGGTCATAAGGCAAGCTTCAATACCAACGCGGTAACAGAAGTAAACCTCCCGCATGACGATATATCCGTCACATTAACTTGTGTACAGATCAATGTTTGCATGTGGATGAGCTAGCTTATGGCAGCCTGGATTACAACGCAGATTAATCTTAGTACATACAACAAAGGAATTCGTGGAGCTAATTAGGTGATCCTCAAGACAGGTTCGGTTGAAAGCCCATCTGGCACTGGTGGTATCCTAACAAATACCACTAAATGAACTCAATTGCACACACAGGGATGTGAAATAGCTCGGTCAAAAACAAGTTTGATTCATACCTTGTTCAAAAGTCTTGTAAGACAAAGTACAGTCGTGGATAGTGAGTTAAAACTGTCTGAATCTCAGAAAATCTTACACTCATCCCGAAAACCATCTGCCCTACTTATCATTCTTATGATACCATCAGAAAATACAAAAACAACAAAGAAAAACCAGATAAATAAAAATAGCATTCATCCATTTTGCATATCACATAGGCATCTAAAACAATTCAATTCATCTGCATCCATCAAACAAATAAACATGCATAACAAAAATCAATCACATCATCACATGTACAAATCCAAAAATAAAACCGATATATATATATATATATATCGTCAAAAAAAAAAAAGATGCCCGCAGGCTACAAAAACAGGTCCTTAGACCCCGCAATCATATCCAAAACCCAACCTAAGACGTCGGCCACCATGATCACGCAGGATCGGTGCGACGGGAACTACCCCCCGTGGTGTGGGTCCTACGGGACCCTGCAGGGCGACTACTGCTAGCCTCCGCATCATGCCTACTACCACCCCCCTCATCCAACCGCCTGCGGCGAGATGATGCTGACTGCTCGCCGGACTATCCCTCGTCCGTCGAGAAGATCTCGCTGATAGAAGGCTCAGGGAGCCGCCCGCCAAGGCGGATGACCTCCCTCTCCAAGTCTATCCGGTATAGACACCACTCTGCCTCCCGCCGATGATAGATAGACAAGGCATCATCACGCTGCGCCAAAACGCTATCCCGCTCTGCCAACTGAACCCGTAGAAGATCCCTCTCTAGATCCCGCATCCGAAGTAGCTCTGTAAGCCGTGCAACCTCATCGCCTACATCCGACCCCACCCCCTCCGTATCTGTCGGACGCATAGGACTCCCGGGGACAGTAGCCTCGCCTGTGCTCCAATCGCTCCTCCGCATCCTGCATGTCCGGCTCGCTCCGGAACACCCAAGTCTACATCCGCCATGTCTACATCATCCAACGGCCCTCCCCATTCACCCCTTGTCGCCTCAGCATCCTCCACTGCCGCCTCCGCACCTCCCAGAGGACCCTCACCTCTCCAACGCCGCAAAACCCACCACGAGTCATACTCAGTGGTAGTACCTACGTCATCCACATCCAACACCTCAATAACAGCATCCGACTCCTCGCCCAGTGGCACGAGGACAGGTGGCTCCAGATTCCTCTCGTCTCCCCGACGCCGATAGCCTACGGGTTCACCAGGCAACCCCTGGCGCACCCCAAACTGTCGTGTAACCCGGCGGTACGGAAAGAACTCATGCTCCGTCCCGTGCCGCCCAGTCAACCATCGCTCCCTCCGTACCCGTCGGAGCCACTCTCCGACCTCAAAGCCAGCCGGGACGGGTCCCGATAGGGACGCCAAAACACCTCCCCTGGAGTGAGCCGTGAAAAGGCATCAATGTAGTGCTCAACTGCACCTGCCCATCGCCGACTCTGCCCCTGCTCCGCAGACCGTCGCCACAACGCTGCATAGCCAATCTCATCATCCTCCATCGCCACCCGAGTCGTCCACGGTAACCCGGTAGGCCTCTCAACAGCTATGTGCTGCCAACCCCAACACTGCAACAAAAAGCTACAACTGACACCCTTCCGCTGTCGACAGCGGACCCCGTACAGCTCTCCGTAAAGCTGCGCCAACAAAGTCTGTCCCCATCTCAGGATCAACGGTGCCTCTACCGGGCACTCTGCCAACTGCCACACCAAATCCAGCAGGTTCCACGGGAACCTCGCGCCTGACGAATCAGGGAGAAGAATGTTAGAAATGAGGCCCATCAGAATGCGTGCCTCACTCCTAACACCCCCCTCTCCTTCCACCAGCCAACCAAAATCCCGCCAGCCTGGCAATCCACCTCGGCTGTCTCCACTGGGTCTGCTACACCCAGCTCCCCCCCATGCCCAAAACATCTCGTGAGTATAGCAGTCCGCTGATCGAACGGAGATGTCCTAATAGGCAGACCATCTATCGGAATCCGAAGCAACCGATAGACGTCCTCAAGAGTCACAGCCATCTCCCCGTCGGGAGATGGAAAGTATTGGTCCTCGGATCCCAAAGCTTGATCGGGGCCGTCGATAGGCCCGATCCGAAACCACAGGCTCCAGCCGAGCCACCCGCTTGAGCCCAAGGGCATCAAGCCATTCCCGGTCGTCATCAGTCAAGGCCAACCGCACCTCAGTAAAGGCAGCGGGTACACGGTACCGGCTCCTAACAACCTGCAAGCAAACAAAAAAAATAAATAAATAAATAAATGAAAAAGATAAAATTTTCAGTTATAGGGTTTCTAACCTTAGTTAAACAAAAACATCACAAAAAAATCTTAAAGTTTTGAAAAGCGTAACACAAAAACAATGCATTAAATTAAAGCAAAATAAACCCTAGGGTCACTTACAGGTCTCGCCTCGGCTCCGCCGCTCGAACCCAGTTTGTGCACTCATGATGGCAGAGAGAATTCCAAACAGCGCTTCGCTTCGCGAATTACCTCCTCCTCCCAGAGCTCCAAAATCGCAAGAAAAAATGACACAAATGAGCCCAAAATCAAGTTTTGGCCCTTAAATAGGCCTTTTGCACTGGAATTCGTCCTTGACTGGGACGAGCGCTTTGATTAGCGCTCGTCCCACCCAGGGACGAATTCTCCAGCTAGAATTCGTCCCACCCAGGGACGAATTCAGGCCAGCAAAAAAAAAAATTAAGAAAAATGACTAAAAATGCACTAAAAAGACAATAAAACTGCCTGACAGGATTGCAAATGCAACTGACAGCATGGGCATACAAAATCGACATCGGGGTCACAAATTATCAATATCATACTCCCTAAGAAGGCTACCATAGCCGGACCGCTCCAAGGGAAGACAGATTTTGAAAATTTAATCCCCAAAATAATGTCACAAAAACAACAAAAACAGTACAAAATTTAACAAAAACACAACAAAAGCATTGCCAGGCATTAGTGCTCATGCACTTAACCTCTAGGCAAAGAAAATTGATGTCGAGGTCCAAATTATCGCTCTCCTAGTTCCCCAAGAAGGCTATCATAGCCGGACCGCTCCACGGGAAATAGGTTTTCGACGATTTCACCTCATTATGACGTCACCAAAAGGGCTAACACCCACCAAAAATAGGTCCATATGTTGGAAAAATTGCACACGCTTAACGGTAAACCCTTTAAAGGCACCCTGGCACAAGTCATCTTGGGTCAAGCGACTCGTCGCTTCTCTCACGAAGGTCATTCCCTCATCGATTCGTCGCTTGAGGGGGTAGTCACACTTAGTCACCAATCAACAATCACACACCCAATTAAGGAAAACGACATGCATTCAAAGAATCATTGACAAAGACAATCACGCTCCCTGCTTGGGGCAGTAAACAAGCAACAATCAAATCAATCAAACACTTGGCATTTCGTGAATCATGAACACAAGGTTCCCCCTGAGGATAAAAACGCCCTTCACTTGTTCATGACTGATCAATGTCCAAGTTCAAGTTACACCTCACCAAAACAAAGTTAATACTTGAAATCAAATTCCTTAGCTCGTCGAAGCAAGGATTCAAGAATGCATGCCCTTTCCATACTTGGGGCATCAAAAGTTGGTTAGGTTACCAAGAAACCCTAATCAGTAGTGCTTTGTTATCTATTTTTGCTCAAGATCGCGTCACCCGCAGCGCTTCCCAAAAAGGGGCATCTCGTAGACACCAAAACAAGCACCAATCCGATTATGTGACTCGCAAACACCGATCGCTTTGACAAACACAGCCTCCTGTGGCAGCCCTCGGAGGTCAAACAGTGGTCTTAACCACTTTCATAGCAGTTTTGTAAGGTCAAGGAGCAATTTGGCACACTTGGGCACTTTGCCCAGCATTCGTCTCACCCAGAGACGAATTCAAAATAGAATCCGTCCCACCCCAGGATGAATTCTGAATCCGTCCCTGGGTGGGACGAATTCTAAGCTTAACGGGCAAAAGGGCAAATGGTGCCAAGTGGCAGCCCGTAACGGCCGCTAAGGGCTCCTACCTTGCACGCATGTGTAAGTGGACAGAGGGGCCGTTAGAGGACTCGTTACAAGAAGCATTTATCAAAGTTCAAGTCGTGGAAGGACTCCCTCCCTCATGGGAAGACAAGACCGCCACATGGCGCCCATGGTCAACACTTGGCTTTTGTGCTTCCCTCCCAAAAGAGACCCCTTGGGTCTATAAAAGGTGGGAATTTCCTCACCCAAAATATGCAGGTAGAAGGAGTGTTGAAGCAACGAAGTGCTGCCGAATCGAAGACTCATTTGCATCCCCCTTTGTTCACCTTCCTACATCCATCAATCTCTTTTGCAAAGGAGGTTGTTGGGTGGCCTTTGGAAGCTCGAACCTTACTCAAATCCGACGCATGGACATCTGGAACCCATCAATTCGCCGACCCCCCAATCCTAAAAGGTTTTGGGCCCATCCTTGGTGGATTGGCTCCAAAATCGAGGGCCAACCGTGGGAGGCCCACTTGGGCACCCCCGCACCCCCAAATTCTAATTTCAGTTTTTGAGCACTTTAGATTAATTTTTAGATTGCATTCTCGTGTTACTAGGTCTCGATTAGTCTATAATTGCAATTTTGTAGCTTTTGGTCAGAGTTTAGGGTGTTTTGTATTGCTTTATCGTTTCGCTAACTTGCAGGTGTCAAGGTTAAATTCCCGAGGGAGGAGGTCAAATTGGGAAAATCCGACCATCTGGGTCGTCCCAAAATGGCCCCAATTACCTAACCCCCTGTTTGCAGGAGTTTTGCAGGTCCCGAGATCTGACATTGGAGCAAGCAAGCAGTCGATTTCTCCTATTCAGAAGAATTCGTCCCACCCAGGGACGAATTACAGTCAGAATTCGTCCTGCCCAGGGACGAATTCCGCTTTAGGTGAATTGGCCACCGCCTCGATGGCAGTGGCCTTCTCGTGACCTGTTCTTACCTTCCGTCGATTTTGAAGCAATTTGGATTCACTCGTTTTCATGGTTTCAGGCAAATATTCGTATACATATTTTGTTAGTTTTAGAGAGAGAATGATTTTCATTTGCAACAAGTGCTACTAACGTCTTGATCATTTCTTTGTTTGCAGGAGAAGCAAGCAGAGGCGAAGAACCCATCAACATCGGCGGCGGCATCATCTTAGCCCGCCCAATGCAATCGTGGGCACGCGGAAGGAGGAACCATTCAACGATTGTAATCAAACCTTATTTGCGCTCCTAGCCCCTGAAAAGGGAGGAGGCATTATTGTAACAGAGATCGAAAGAAATTAATGAAAGGGCTGTTTTTCTTTATCTGATTGCGTCTCTTACAACATGTCTCTTTTCCGTTTCATGTAATGTACATTCCTAGGACTTAGGCGTGCTTAACTTTGAATGCAATTGCACTTGAATGATTTCCTTTGACCGGAATCTCGTGCTTTCAGTATTAACCTTATACGTAAGTTTTATAATAAGTTATGTTTGGTTTCTTTTGGAATACTTCCATCACAATATCAAAATTTTATATTCTTACTCAAACAATTAGTTTATATTTAGCTAGTTTTTCTATACAATGTATTTCTTATTTTTAAACTACTATGTTTTCTTTATCATGTTGTTAATATCATTTTCAATAAGAAAAAGGATTATTTATCAATGAGTTACATTCTAAAATTTGAATTCTAGTAGGATAGAGATCAACATTATTTTTTATTTAATTATTGGTTACCTTATTTACTTTTCTATAGATATAGATATGTTTTTAACATATTGCCTCCATCAATAAATGATGGAAATAATAAATAATAATATTATTGATCCAATCCTAATGTCTATTTTTATTAATAATAATAATGAGAGTATGAATCCCTAGCAATTGAAATGCATCTCCATGTTTTACAATGTGTTAGGTTTTTGCAACATTATCTTGGTATTTAGAAAAGGTTATGGTCTAGTAACTAAATTGGCTATGGTCTTTTGCCAAATATAGTGAATAACCTTCCTATCTTGATTAAAACTTTGGTTGTTCCTTTCATTGTAGATATTCCAAATAAGAATGGTAGAACCCATCCAAAATAACTACCTAATGAAGTGATCAACCCCCTCTTTTTTAGGCCAATCCCTGCAAAGTTGTTCAAAAGTAAAAAAATTGGACCATTGTAAGCCAAGTAAAGTGGTCATTCTCCTCCATAGCTCAAAGGCTAAAGTAAACTTGATAAAAATATGGTTGAGAGTTTCTACATTATCTCCACACATTTCACATCTAAAAGGACCATGAAAACCATGCTTCATAAGTTGCTCACCAATAAGCACCCTACGATGCAATAAAATCCAAGTAAATAACCTCACCTTAGGCTAGAGACTTTGAGCCCACAACTAAGAAAATATGTTAGAATATTGGTTGGGATTACTATGGCATAAGGTCAAATAACCTTGAGCAACTGAATACTCATCCTTAGAAGTGTTTTTCCATTTGAAACAATATTTTTTAGGGTACCAAGAGAGATCTCATATGAAGGATGCCTTGGATATCTTATCTTTGGTTTTCTAGAATTTGAATAGGCTAGTCCTCAATAGGGATCCAATATCTACCAACCTTTGAATTACCAATATGGTACCGACAATAATTAGCCATATTTATATAGTTAGCTTGGTGAAGCTCCCCCATCCAAGGCCTCCAATTGGGAAATTGATTTATTAAAGGCTTATGACCATTCTATAAAAAAAAAAAATCCTATTGACCATTATTAATGATCCAAAATAAATTTTAATTTATAAAATCCTCACTAGTCTTAAGAATTGCTAAAATGGGAGAACCTTGGTAGGAAGTTGATAGCGAACATGGTCTTCAGGAATTTTGTTCTCAGCATGTTTAGCACAGATATTATTGGACCAAAGAGCATTGGGGTTATGCAACATCCTCCAAAATAATTTAGTAGCTAAATATTTGTTGTTATTAATAGAATATTGGAATCCTAACCCCCTTCATTCTTAGGAAGACATAAAGTGTCCCATTTTACCAAGGCCCATTTTATTTTCTCCTTAGTACCACTCTAGAGGAATCGATGACTAATTTGATCCAGTTCTTGAAGAACAACCTTTGGGATATTCAAAATGGAAAAAACATAAATAGGAATAAATTAAAGAAATAATTTTACTAAGGTGATTCTAACCCTAAAAGAAAGTCGCCTGGTGGTCCACTTTCCAATTTTCTTCTCGACTTTGTCTAGAAACCAATTCAAATATTTTTTTTTGTCTTTGAATATTTATGGGAATACCTAAATAAGTGAATAAAAGTGAGGTCTTCTTATATCTTAATTTATCCAGGACCATTGATTCCTATATGGTAGAGCAATGAAAGAAAATAACTTTAGATTTGTCTTCATTGATCAACTACCGAGTAGCCTTAGAAAAATAGCTAATGATTTGCTTAATATTAGAAGCTTCCTTAACTGTAGCTTTACCTAAAAGAGTAGAGTCATCAACAAATTGAATATGAGAGATAGGAATAGCTCCATGAGCAATGGTAACTCTCTCAAGGGTTTTGTTTTCCATATTTTTTGTTATAGTCCTACCCAAGCATTCAACAAGAATGATGAATAATTAAGAGGATAGCGGGTCACCTTGAATAATACCTCTAGAATCTAGGAATGACTGATAATGCTTGCCATTGATAAGAACTAAGTAGGCAAATGAAGAGATACATACCATAATCTAATCCATCCAATCCTTATAGAAACTAAATTGCCTCAAAATTTTTATAAAGAAGTGCCAATCCACTCTATCATAAGCTTTGGATAAGTCTAACCGAATGAACATGGAAGGTGATTTTTGCATATCCATTGAATGGATGGCTTCCTAAGAAATAACTATATCATCTACTATTTGATGCCCTTCCACATAACTCCCTTGTTTAGGGGAAATAATATTATGCAAAAGAGACTTCAACCTTTCTGCCATGATCTTAGTAATGATTTTGAGAAGAACATTACATAAAGCAATAGGTCTAAAATATGAGATATGATCAACCTATTGAGATTTTGGAACAAGATTAATATAAGTTTTAATGATAAACTTCAAAATTTCTTTGGCTTTCCTGTCTTCTTCCACCGCCTCTAATAAATCAGCATGAAGGATATCCTAGAACTCTTGGTAGAACTCAATGGGAAAATTGTTAGGACTTGGGGTTTTCCCTTTTTGCATTTTAAAAACTACCTATTGAAGCTTATTAATAGTAACAAGAGTAGTCAAAATAGAGTTCTCCTTATAAGTTATAATAGAGGGGATTGCATGAAGAACATTTTTTTGAGAAGCTCAGTCAAGAGGAGTAGCAATAAAAAGATTAAAAATGTAATTGACAACAATAGAGTTCATGCCATACCATGTATAGAAAACATATTGAAAATATAATTTCAGGGAAGAAATAAAGTTGTGAGATCTTCAGGCTAGAAGAGATTTGTGAAAGAAATTTATGTTTCAATCTCCTTCTTTGAGCCATTGAATTCTAGATTTTTGATTCCATAAGAGTTTTATTTTTTCCCATTCTTATAAATGAGTTGTGAGTTTAATTTCATATACACTTATATTCTCTGTGAGGCCATCTAAAAAAATTTTCTTATTCAAATTTTCAAGGTCAGCAATAACTTTATATTTTTTATGAACATCCCCAAACTCCTTCCAGTTCTAAGTCTTGATATTGGATTTAATGTATTACAAGATTTTGGCAAAATAGAACATCTTAGTACCATACCTAGGATTACCTTCCCTCCACCATTGGTGCACATGAGGTTTAAATTAATTGTCTCTAAGCCACAATAATTGAAAATGAAAAGGAGATAAACTCACATTTATTTTCCACATTTCCACCATGACTGGCTAGTGATCCGAACCAACATTGTTAAAAGTCTTCACTTTAGGATTGTGACCATGGATTAAGAAATTTTCATAGAGAAAAAAACTATATAATATCTCCATTATACAAGCTAAGCCTTGCCTTCTATTAGATCAAGTCATACGACCATTATCTGGTTGAATGTCCACAAGACGAAGGTTTGCAATATATTTTCTCATAAGGTTAGTTATTTTATCCAAATTTATATTTCCCCTTATTTTCTCATCCAAAGAGTATGGTATTGAAATATCCTCTGATCAAGATCTAAGATTCTGTAAAATAAGAGATAATATGAGTTATATCGTTCCATTATATTCTTTTTTCCTCTAAAGTTGTCAAAGCATAAATAGTAATGCAAAGCATAAGTTGGCTGGAAAGTCTAACTTGAATAGCTATAGCTAAAAGACCCCAAATTCCAACCATATGGTGAATAACTACCTCTTTTGGGTCCCAAATACAAGCAATGCCACCAAAAATCCCCTAGGAACTGAGGGAAATCACTTTTCCAACTGCCAAAATTTTACTAGAAATTGAGTCCATATCCTCCATTGACATTTCATTTCTTGAAGGAAAACAAGATGTGGATGATTTATCTGAATCATTCTTCTAATTTAATTTTGTTTTGAAAGAATCCCTTTTATTCCTCTAATATTCCAAGTGATGATCTTAATTAATACTAGGGCTAAAAAATTTGGGAAGGGCATTAATATTACCTTCCTCTACAAGATTTTCACCTTATTTTACCATATGATATTTATTGGCCTTGTGACTTGCTTTTTGATTAGAATCCATATTTAGTTTTTTTTTCCTATTTCTTGACTTACTCCAATTGAATATGAGATGGCTTCTAACCTTGAATAATGCTCGTACACAACCAAAATTTTACTAGAGGGTTCAACAAAGTCTATATTGGGACCTGTATTATTTGAAGTTTTGACATTTAAAAGATTGTTTTTCTTGTGTAAATTTTCTTTCTTTTTTTATCTTGAAAACCTTTTATTTGTTGGTTTGTCTCTGGGTTCTTCCCTTCATATTTAAATTATGTTTCTAAGATTTTTGTTTCCATTATTTCCTCTTCCTCACTTGGGACATCATTTGTGAAAATTATTTCAAACATATTAGAATATGACTTTGATTAATCCTTCATAAATGGTTTTTTTTAGTGTCATTCTTCTTAGGTATTTAGAAACATGTTGAGTTTATACCTTCTTTCTTTTGATCAGGAGTTTTATTTGGGAAATCACTAGCCAAATGACCATATTCATGGTAAATTCTACAATGAAAACGAATGTTCTCATAGGTTGCTACTTGCTCCCAAGTATCTTCCCCAAATTGTAATGTGATATTTTTAGGTAGGGGTTTGTCAAAATCCATTAAAACACAAATATGAGCATAAATAATATGTTTAAAATTTTTATTACAATCATCAATCATCATAAAATTTCCTAAAGAGTTTCCAATTGAAGAAAAATAGTAGGATTCCAAAATTCAATAGTTAGGCCAAAGAGTCTAACCCACACAGGAGTTGTAGAAGGCATATTTTTTTTAATTTAAATTTAGTATGCCAAGGCTTCATGAAAAATCCTACTCTTACAAAAAACTAGGGACCCCCTTGAAAATTTTTCTCTTTATATTCATTATTAACAAATAAAATAAGAAAATAACCTTTTGTATAAATAGAAATTTGTAAGTCACCTTTAGTTTTCCATATTTTTGTAGCCCAAAATTTAAAAGCATATAGGCTCGAACGAAAACCCATGAACCGATAAATTAGTCCTATTTTTTACAGATCTTCAATGCTAGTCTTAATATTACCCATACCAAGCTTAACAATAGGATTTCCATTAGTTGCTTTAAAACATCCTAACTCTGTTTTACTAGGATCAATATTAGAAATTCTTATAGGTTTATGTGAAACCCTAAGATTAATATTATCATTGGGCTGAGGCTATCCACCATGGAGGGCATCCCTAAAATTCATTTTTTAGTATGAGTATTCAAAATTCTTACCCTTGATAGGGGTTTTCACAGTAGATTTATTTTGTGCATGCACCTTAGCACCAGATTCACTTGACATCTGAGTCATTTTTTTATTAGATGCTTGAAACTTATTTTGTGATCTTTTTAATCCTTGCCCTAGATGTCATGGAAAGGTATGGTTTTCTCTTTTATTTTGTGCAACAAATTGGAAGTTGTTGTCACTCAAGTTTAGAGCATGATCTATTGAAAGATAGATTTCTAACCCATATTGGATCCCCAAAAACATATCTTGCTAAAATATTAAGTATAAAACACAAATATATCAACTTCTAGGGCCCGAAGGCCTTAAAACCAACCTCTCAATCTCGTTGCACTCAACCCAAATGAAACCCTCGCACAAATGCTTGTAAAAACTCTCATTCACACATAGGGATGCACTAGGATCTTGGTTTCTCTAAATGATCTTAAAATATATGGAGATATTCTAGTGTTTTTTAGGCATCTACCATCAAAATTTTAGCTACATATGAGTCTGGATGATTGAAATATGACCAAAACAAGTTTGACATTTTGGGCAGTCCTGCAAAAAACATCCCTCCTCAATCAACTTCCTCTTTCTTAGAAAGCACCCATATGGTGATGGATTTTGAAATAATATAATTAATATAAAATTCATAGGAAAATAATCAAAGCATAGAATATAATAAAGTTGTAATATAATGAATTAGGAAAGATAATGTAACATAAATAAATGAGACAACTAATATGCATTATCAAGGCTTAATAATATACCAAATAATATTCAATAATATGATTAGATATGAATGTAAAGCCTGAAATATACTCAGTAATATCACTTATAATAATAGTTGTTCAAATATATGCAAACTTGTATTTCTCTTCATTTTCTTACAAATATCTCATAGAGATAACTCTATGGACAATGTATATAACTATGTAGAAGATATGGATTGCTCTCTAGAATATCTATATTTCTATATTGAAGATATGTATGTCTCTATTTCTATCTCTCTATGGAGTAATATATAGCCTTTCTAGGTTTACTCTTTCATTACCATAACTCCTCCTTTCCATATGCCAAGCCTTATGACTCTTGGATTTTATACTTGACACTTGCATACACATGATAATATCTTGTATGCACACTTGTACTTGAATATTCTCTTGAATCTTTCTAATCTAACGACACATGTGCACTCTTACATAATGAACACTTGTACACATTTACACTGATAAAACATGCACACATAATTACATGCCACTTGTGCACATTTACACTGATAAAATTTGCACACATAATTACATGACACTTGTGCATTTTCTACACAACTCACTCACTAATCTAAAACACACTCCTAATATAATAGTGTACCAAGGTGGTACAATGGAATGTACCAAATAATGTAATTTTCTCCAACACCCCCTGTTTTACATTACTTGGTTATTTAATACTTTAGTCTTGAATATAGTATTCATCCTCATATGACTTTGTAATGAACTATATGTTGATCTAGTACTCCATTTTGATTGTATTCATCATTTTTTTATTTGATTTGTAGATGGATTTGAAGTGCAATTTTTTGTTTTCCTCTCATATTTTCATCAACTTGAATTTTAGATTGACCCAACATATTTTATGGTAAAAGGATTCTTGACTCTTATTTTTTGCAATCTCTCTCAAAATATTCAAAAGTGTTATTTTGAACTAAAACAAGATATTGAGAGAATCCTGTTGTTTCTAAAGCATATAATCCATTATTAATTGATCTTATGTCTTCTATCCCATTTTGATTCTTAATGAGACACTTATTAACTTTATTTATATATTTAAACTCAATCAATATTTTGCTTTCTACTAGCTTAGTCACTAAAATGAGATTAGTTGTCAATCTAGGAACATACATGACATCATGTAACACAAAATCTAAAAATGGTGTACTAGGTGTTACACATCCACATCCATGAACAAGATAGATTTTACCATTTGTAATTTTTAAACTGAAATTGTCTTTAACTTCTAGATAATCATACCATTGTAAATTTCCTACCATATTATGAATGGTACTAGAATCTATGTACCAAAGGTCTTTGTCCTTTTCAAGCACATGATTATCTCTACTTTATGTTATCTTGCATTGTTTATAAGATTTTATGAAGGATGTTAAATAAAATTTGATCTTGAATCCTTCCATAATGTTTTTTTACGTTGATAATTCCCTCTTGATAATTTCTTACTAAATTTCCTTTGGTGTAGTCTACCTTATGTCTCCCTAGGATTTGAACAATAATTTTCAAGTTTTTAAGTTTTAAAATTTTTTTATGTTGAATTCCTTATGGCCTCAAAATTAATTAGAAACTAGAAAAATAAAAATATTTGCAAATTTAATATTTCTAGGTTTGATGTAGACTTCATTATCTCCCCAAAATTAAATAATTTTCAAAAATTCTATATGCCTTGAAATTCAAATAATGATAAATATGCTGAGGTCAATCGTGATCTTAAAGGTTAAGGGTGCCACTCTAATTTGGAGGGTTGTTGTTCAAAGTTTGTTGCTTTTTATTCCATGTATCATTTTTGCCTAAATTTTTGGTTTCTAGTGTTGGCTGAGGATAGTCTTTTTGGTTGTTCTTATTTGGTTAATTTCTTTTGCTCTTCTCTATTTCTCTGGCTGTGGATGGGATTTTGTATACAGGTTTTGGGTCCATGTCAAAACCTGCTTGATATATAAATTTTAATCTATTTAACCGATCAAAAAAAATATTTTCAAATATTAAATAACTTTATAAAACTTTAAATTAAATATCTACTTATCACTCCAAAGCTTAAATATGTAATTAAAATAACTAAGGTATTAATTATCCTATTAAAATAGGTCCGAGGTGTAGACCAATTGGTTCAACCAAACCGCATAAGGGGGGCAGAGGTCCAAGGTTCAAATCTCGGGCCTCGTCGAACTGAATGCTTGTCCCTTTCCTAGTGCTTTTAGTGGCATAAACGATTTAAAATTATTGTTACATGGTGGTTATAGGGGTAGAATGCATAAAGAACTATGTGGTACTTCTAGGGTAGATAGTGTAGAATACTATGGTGGCCATAAAAAATACAAAAAGCCTATCTAAATTTATGGTGGCTATTGATTCCACCATGTAAATTCAAAATAAGATTAAAAAAAATAAAATTATCCTATTAAAATTGTTCTCTCTATTAATATAATTAAACCTTAAAATAATTAAATAATTAATCCTATAATCATATTATCTCTCCTAAACCTTAGAAATAATAAAATATTAAAAATTAAACTCAAATGTATGTCCTTAATGGTGTTTTATTTCAAATTATCTTTGGCATTGTGATTTGGTAAGTGATTCACTTAGCTTCTCTTGGCTTTGAACATGTGAGAGTGAGTGGGGATTCCTTACATGAATCCTTACTTGTAATATTCCATAAAACACTTCAATCTCTATCCATTCACCTTCCTTATGTCAGCATGGGAATTCGATAGAATTCCTAGTAATTTTAGGTTGATGCTTGGTAACACTACAATGCCTTGGTGAGTGAAATATTCATCTATGCTTTAATACCTCAACAAGAGAAACATTCTACTACACTTGATTGCTTGGTATTTTTAAAAATAAATCTATCTTCACCTTACATACTTGATGCTTGTCCGTGTTCCTTAATTTTTGACTTACTTGGATTATTGTTTGAGCTTCCCTTTTGCTACACTTGGATGGAGTTTGTTTCTTCTTTACCTGATAGACGTTTGAGATTTATTTGATATGGCACTTTACCTTGTATCCCTTTGTTGTGTATGAAACAATAATTTTAGCTCAACAATGGTTATGTAAATAATTTATCTCATCCCAATACTTATTCTTCTCATGGTGCTTCTGAAAGCACGAGATTCCGGGCGAAGGAAACACTAATTGTGATGCATCCAAAATCAAATACGCTTAAGTCCTAGAAATGTAAATTGCATGAAATGAAAGAAACGCATTGGAAGAGACACAAGCAAATGGAGAAAACACAGCCCTTTCATTAAACTTTCTTGATCTCTATTACAAATACGCCTCCTCCCTTTTCAGGGGCTAGGAGCGTTAAAAGAATTTGACTACAATCGAGACTTAAGGTTCCTCTTTCCGCGTGCCCACACTTGAAATGGACGGGCCAAGATGATGCCGCCGTTGATGTCGATGAGTCTTTGACCTCTGCTGCTCCTCCTGCGAACAAAGAAACAACGAAGATGTCAGTAGCACCTGCTGCACATAAGAAGTGTTTGTTCTCTAAAATCGCCAAAAGATGCATGCAAACATTTGTCTAAAACAGTGAGTAAAATGACTCTAAATGACCTGAAAACTTGACAGAGGACAGAAAACATCACCATAAGGCCACTTCCACTGAGACAGTTGGCCAATCTACCTTCAACTGGAATTCGTCCCTGGGCAGGATGAATTCTGACTGCTATTCGTCCCTGGGTGGGACGAATTCTTTTGTGTTGGAAAAGCCGACCTGGTACTGCTCCAATGTCGAATCTCGAGACCTCCAAAACACCTGCAAACAGAGGGGTTATGTAATTGGGGCCATTTTGGGATGACCCAGATGGTCGGATTCTCCCAATTTGGCCTCTATCCTCGAGAATTCGATGTCGCCACCTGCAAGTTAGTAGGACAACAAAGCGACAAAAGGCATGACAAAATCTGATCAGAATGTTATGAAATTGAAGCTATGAGCTAACCAAATAGAATAACATGAGATGCAACCTGAAACAATAATCTAGAATGCTTTTGGAATAAAACTTAGAAAGTGCGGGGGTGCCCAAGTGGGCCTCCCACCGTTGGCACTTGATCTTGGCGCCAATCCACTAGGGATGGGCCCAAAACCTCTTAGGATTGGGATGTCTACAAATTGGTTGATTCAGGTGTCCATATGTTGGATTTGGGTCAGATTCAAGCTTCCAAAAGCCACCCAACAACCTCCCTTGCAAAAGAGATTGGTGGATGTGAGAAGGTGAATCAAAGGGGATGCAAGTGGGTGTTCAACTCGGTAGCACTTCGTTGCTTGAAATCTCCTTCAATCCCTTCCTTTTGGGTGAGAAAAGTCCCACATTTTATAGACCCATGGGGTCTCTTTTGAGAGGGAAGCACAAATGCCATGTGTTGGTCATAGGTGCCATGTGGCAGTCATGTCTTCCCATGAGGGAGGGGAGTCCTCCATTGACTTGGGCTTTCATAACTGCCCTTGTGACAGTCCCCTAACGGCCTATCTATCCACCCACACACGTGTGTGAGGCAGGAGTCATCAATTGATCGTCCTGGGCTGCCACTTGGCACCATTCTTCTTTTTGTCCGTTAAACTTGGAATTCGTCCCTGGGTGAGACGATTTCAGAATTCGTCCCTGGGTGAGACGAATCCCGATTAGTATTCGTCCCTGGGTGAGACGAATACCGAGCAAAGTGTCTAAATGTGCCAAATTGCTTCTTGACCTTACAAAATTGCTATGAAAGTGGTTAGGACCACTGTTTGACCTCTGAGGGCTGCCCTGGGGGCTGTTTTTGTCAAAGCGATCAGTGTTTGCAGTCACATAATCGGATTGGTGCTATTTTGGTGTCTACAGATGCCCCTTTTTGGGATGCGCTGTGCATAGCGTAGCGCCGAGCAAAAATAGATAACCAAAGCACTAATGATTAGGGTTTCTTGGTAACCTAACCAACTTTTGATGCCCCAAGCATGGAAAGGGCATGCATTCTTGAATCCTTGCTTCTGACGAGCTAAGGAGTTTGATTTCAAGTGTTAACCTATTTTGGTGAGGTGTGACTTGAGCTTGGACATTGATCAGTCATGATTAGGCAAAGGGCGCAACCTTTTATCCTCAGGGGAACCTTGTGTTCATGATTCACGAAATGCCAAGTGTTTGATTGATTTGATTGTTGCTTGTTTCATTGCCCCAAGTAGGAGCGTGATTGTCTTTGTCAATGATTCTTTGAATGCATGTCATTTTCCTTAATTGGGTGTGTGATTGTTGATTGGTGACTAAGTGTGACTACCCCCTCAAGCGACGAATCGATGAGGGAATGACCTTCATGAGAAAAGCGACGAGTCGCTTGACCCAAGATGACTTGTGCAAGGGTGCCTTTAGATGGTTTATCGTTTAGCATGTGCAATTTTTCCAACATTTGGACCTATTTTTGGTGGGTGGTAACCCTTTGAGCGGGGGGGGTGGGTTTTGACCCTTTTGGTGATGCCATAATGGGGTGAAATCGTCGAAAACCCATCTTCCCGTGGAGCGGTCCGGCTATGGTAGCCTTCTTGGGGAAGTAGGAGAGTGACAATTTGAACCCCGACATCGATTTTCTATGCCAAGAGGTTAAGTGCAAGAGCACTTGTGTCCGGCAATGCTTATTGCTTGTTTTTTGTTTTGATTTTCTTATTTTTTTTAGTGGGCTTTGCCCTTTTGTGACGCCATTTGGGGATCAAATTGTCGGAAATCCGTCTTCCCGTGGAGCGGTCTGACTATGGTAGCCTTCTTAGGGAGTTGTATAGTGATAATTTGAGACCCCAATGTCTATTTTGTATGCCAGGATGTTAAGTGCAAGAGCACTTGTGTCTGGCAATGTTTATTGCTTGTTTTGAGTTCATTTTTGCTCATTTTTTGATGTTTTTGAAGTTCTGGCCTGAATTCGTCCCTGGGTGGGACGAATTCCAGCTGGAGAATTCGTCCCTGGGTGGGACGAGCGCTAACAATAGCGCTCGTCCCAGTCAAGGATGAATTCCAGCTCAAAAGGCCTATTTAAGGGCCAAAACTTGCATTTGGGCTCATTTGTGTCATTTTTTTTCTTGCGATTTTGGAGCTCTGGGAGGAGGAGGTAATTCTCTGAGCGAAGCGCTGCTGGAATTCTCTCTGCCATCATGAGTGCACAAACTGGTTCGAGCGGCGGAGCCGAGGCGAAACCTGTAAGTGTCCTCTAGAGCTTATTTTTGTTTAAATTTGCACTTGTTTTATTTAATTGTTTTTGTGATGCTATTTTTCAAAATGTGTTTTAAAACTTAAATCCTGAAACCTGATTGAAGACAACTACTTGAATTTTCTTTTTATGCTGTACAGTTCTTTTCCATGATTTTTAATTTTTTTTTTGTTGAATTGTTTTCTTTTGCAGGTTCGGAGCCGGTACCGTGTACCTACCGCCTTTACTGAGGCGCGGGGTGCACTGACTGATGGTGATTGGGAATGGCTTGATGCCCTTGGGCTCAAGAAGGTGTCTCGACTGGAGCCTGTGGTCCCGGATCAGGCCTATCTGATGGCCCTGATCAAACTTTGGGATCCTCAGACCAACACGTTCCATCTTCCGACAGGGGAGATGACTGTAACTTTGGAGGATGTCTATCGGTTGCTTCGGATTCCGATAGATGGACTGCCTATTAGGACATCGCCGCGTGATCAATGGACTATCGTACTTACGAGATGCTTTGGGCATGGGGAGCGGCCGGGTGTAACGAACCCAGTGGAGACAATCGAGGTGGACCGCGGATCGGCGGGATTTTGGTTGGTTGGTGGCGAGGAGAGGGGGTGTTAGGAGTGAGGCACGCATTCTTGATGGGCCTTATTTCTAACATGCTTCTCCCGATTCGTCGAGCGCGAGGTTCCCGTGGAACCTGCCTGGATTTGGTATGGCGGTTGGTAGAGTGCCCGATAGAGGCACCACCGATTTTGAGATGGGGACAAACATTGTTGGCACAGCTCTACGGGGAGTCAGTATGGGGTCCGCTGTTGACAGCGGAAGGGCGTCGGTCTGCGAGTTATCCGTTGCGATTGTTGGGGTTGGCAGCACATAGTAGTGGAGAGGCCGACCGGGTTACCGTGGATGACTCGGGCAGCGATGGATGACACGGAGATAGGCTATGCAGTTTTGTGGTGGCGGTCTGCGGAGCAGGGGCAGAGTCGGCGATGGGCAGGTGCTGTAGAGCACTATACCGATGCCTTTTCTTGGCTCACTCTAGGGGAGGTGTTTTGGCACCCTTATCGGGACTGTCCAGCCTGGCCAGAGGCTGGAGAGTGGCTCCGTCGGGTACGCAGGGAGCGGTGGTTGACTGGGAGGCACGGGATGGAGCATGAGTTCTTTTCATACAGCCGGGTTACACGATAGTTTGGGGTGCGCCAGGGGTTGCCTGGTGAGCCCGTGGTCTATCGATGGTGGGGAGATGAGAGGGATTTAGATCCACCGATCACCGTGCCATTGGGCGAGGAGTCAGATGCGGTTATTGATGTCCCGGACGTAGATGACGTCGGGACTACCACTGAGTATGACTCGTGGTGGGTACTACGGCGATGGAGAGGAGAGGGGCCACTGGGAGGCGCAAAGGTGACAGTGGAGGGTGCTGAGGCAGCAGGGGATGATTGGGGAGGTCCGTTGGATGATGCGGACATGTTGGATGTGGGGGATGAGGATGTAGACTTGGGCGCTCCGGATCAGCCGGACATGCAGGACGTGGAGGAGCAGTGGGAGCCAGAGCAGGCTGCTGTTCCAGAGGGTCCTGTTCGTCAGGCAGACACAGAGGAGGTGGAGTCTGAGATACGCGCTGAAAATGCGTGACTGATAGAGCTACTATGGATACGGGATCTGGAGTTGGGGGATGCGAGGCGGGAGCTGGGGGACGCGCTACGGGAGAGGGATCTCCTGCGGGCTCAGCTGGCAGAGCGGGATAGGGTTCTGGCACAGCGCGACGATGCGGTGTCATACTATCATCGACGAGAGGCAGAGTGGTGTCGACACCGGATAGAGTTGGAGAGGGAGGTCATCCGCCTTGGTGGGTGACTTCCTGAGCCCTCGGTCAGTGGATCTTCACGCCGGACGAGGGATAGTGCGACTGAGCAGTCAGCATCATCTCGTCATCGACGATTAGATGAGGGAGGCGGTAGCAGGCATGATGCGGGGGCTGGCAGTAGCCGCCCTGCAGGGTCCCATAGGACCCACACCACGGGGGGTAGTTCCCGTCGCACCGATCCTGCGTGATTATGGTGGTCGACGCTTTAGGTTGGGTTTTTGGATATGATTGCGGGGATTGAGGACCAGTTTTGTAGCCTGCGGGCATTTTTTTTTTGACGATATATATATATATATATATATATATATACCGGTTTTATTGTGGTTTCTTACATGTGATGATTTGATTTTTGTTATGCATGATGGCTAATGACTATGGATGTATGCATGTTTATTTATTTTGATGAATGCTTATGTTATGATGAATGCAAATGTTTTTTATTTCTTTTTGATATGCAAAGTGAAATTGATGAATGATATTTGTGGTGATTGGTTACGGCACCATAGGTTGTTTAAGACGCTCTTTAATTCATTTTTAGGCGATTGCTATGATGTATGGCTCTTGTATGTATACATGTGGTTTTCTCTTTTTGTATTTTCTGATGGTATTGTAAGGATGAAAAGTAGCGCAGTTGGTTTATAAATGTAGCTAAGGTTTTCCGAGACTCAGACATTTTAACTCACTAGCCACGATTGTACTTTGTCTTACAAGACTTTTGAACAAGGTATGAATCAGACTTGTTTTTGACCCAGCTATTTCACATCCCCGTGTGTGCGATTGAGTTCATTATTGTGGTATTTATCAGGATACCGCCAGTGCCAGATGGGCTTTCAACCGAACCTGTACTGAGGATCACCTAATTAGCTCCACTAACTCCTTTGTTGTATTTAGTTAGATTAATCTGCGGTGTTATCCAGGATGCCATAAGCTAGCTCATCCACATGCAAACATTGATCTGTACGCAAGTTAATGTGACAGATATATCGTCATGCGAGAGGTTTACCGCCGGTTATCGATAGGCTATCAACCAAACCGATCCTGAGGCTTGCCTCATGACCTTTTAGAATGCTTGAGAGTTCCAGGGATTCAAGTTCCACTCCCTTCTTTTCTTCAATTGTATTGGGATACTTGCTCGTTTGTAGTGATAAGATCACTTGTTTATTTTGATTTGTTTTTCTTTTGAGCAAGGGATTGGGGAGATGGAGTGATGAAAATCACTATCGTTTGTGCCGTTTGATGTGTGCACTGTATGATGTCAAATATTTGATTTTTGACGTTTTGCAAATTTTTGATGTTTTGCAACTATTGAGAACTAGGGATTCTTAGGGAATTGGGTAGGGAGGATGCTTGTCCTTTTGCCAACTCTCAGCATTCTTGGGGTCATTCGCACAGGGGGATGAGCAAGATAACCGTTTCGCTTTTGGTGACCTGGATTACTATGCAGGTTTCATCTTTCGTTCACACAACTCGGGAATTGTTTTATGTGTTTTAATTTGTGTTGGGATGTTACGTAACAAGGTGTATTTCAAGTATGACTCTACCTTCGTAAAATCTGTTTGACTTGGTACATTACGGAGCTAAAGAGCAAAATGATGACTGAATCATGAAAACTCTTGATACATTAAAAGACCATTGACTCTAGTGTGGTAAAAGCAATGCATGGTGTTTTTGTTGTTTTTGTAAAATGGAACGAGTGTGGAATAAGATGGTCTATCAGAGCAATTACAACCTATGGTGCCTTTGACCTATACAACCACAAATATGCAACGTATGGATGCAATGCTTAATGCAGCTACATGTTTTTGTATTTTTGATGGATTTATTTTTGTGAATATGAATATGAGGTGCGAGAAGAGCTCTCGATTGATGAATTTGAGTATGCCTAGATATGAGATGCAAATTTTTGTTGTTTTTGATTATTTTTTTATTTTTGACCAAGTGATTGTGGACATCCTTGGAGCATTTTGGTGACCAAGTGATTGCGATAATCCTTGGAGCTTTTTGGGTGACCAAGTGATTGCGATAATCCTTGGAGCTTTTTGGGTGACCAAGTGATTGCGATAATCCTTGGAGCTTTTTGGTGTTTGACCAAGTGATTGCGATAATCCTTGGAGCTTTTTGGTTTGACCAAGTGATTGCGATAATCCTTGGAGCTTTTTGGGTGACCAAGTGATTGCGATAATCCTTGGAGCTTTTTGGGTTTGACCAAGTGATTGCGATAATCCTTGGAGCTTTTTGGTTTGACCAAGTGATTGCGATAATCCTTGGAGCTTTTTGGTTTGACCAAGTGATTGCGATAATCCTTGGAGTTTTTGGGTTGACCAAGTGATTGCGATAATCCTTGGAGCTTTTTGGGTTTGACCAAGTGATTGCGATAATCCTTGGAGCTTTTTGGTTTGACCAAGTGATTGCGATAATCCTTGGAGCTTTTTGGTTTGACCAAGTGATTGCGATAATCCTTGGAGCTTTTTGGTTTGACCAAGTGATTGCGATAATCCTTGGAGCTTTTTGGTTTGACCAAGTGATTGCGATAATCCTTGGAGCTTTTGTGTTTTTGACCAAGCGATTTTATGGATCCTTGGAGCATTTTTGGGATATGGCTCTCTTAGATATAAAATGGTCGCAAATGACTGATATTCAAGGGTTCTGTTTCCTTGATACCGTCAAGAGAAGCTAGCCGGTACGTCCCGGGTCCTATTTTGCTATCAATGACATATGGACCTAACCAATTTGCCGTGAACTTGTCCCTTAGGTGGGACGGCAAATTAGAGTTATGTTGGTTTTCCTTCAAAACCAAATCACCAACCCGAAAGTCCCTTAGGTGAACTTTCATGTTGTAAGCTTTCTTAAGCCGCTCTTGATAGATACGTAAGTGCTCGAGAGCATTCACGCGTCGTTCGTCAAGCAACGTAAGTTGGTCTAACCGGGCCTGTCGTGCAGTGTCATCATCGATGAACTCCTGCATTGATATGCGAAGGGAAGGAATTTCCAACTCGAGAGGCATTACGCCTCTGAGCCATACACGAGCGAAAACGGAGTTGCCCCAGTTGGCGTCCGAACGCTAGTGCGGTAAGCCCAAAGGGCAAGTGGGATTTGTATGTGCCAATCCTTATGACTATCTGTGACTGTCTTTTTAAGGATGGCCACTAGTGTTTTGTTTGATGCCTCTGCTTGCCCGTTTGCTTGCGGATAATAGGGCGTTGAAAAGCTGTGTTGAATTTTGTACTTTGTGGTCAAAGCACGCACGTCTTTGTTCTTGAATGATGGCCCATTATCCGATATTATTTTGGATGGAATACCAAAATGACATATGATGTTATGCAAGATGAACTCCACAATGCGGGGTCCTTTCGTTGAGGTTAACGGAATTGCTTCCACCCATTTGGTAAAATACTCGTGGCCGTTATGATAAACGTGTGACGGCCTGACGATGTAGGGGAGATCTTTCCGATTAGATCGAGGCCCCACTACAAAAATGGCCAAGCAGACTGGACTGTCTGTAGGGCCTGGGAAGGTACGTGCATCAAATTGGCATGATGTTGACATTTCACGCACTTCTTGACATATTCGCAACAATCTCGCTCTAAAGATGGCCAATAATAGCCCATGCGGAGAATGCGCTTTGCGATGGCCATACCACTAAAGTGACCACCACATGTACCGTCGTGCGCTTGGGCGACTGCCCAAGTGGACTCTTGCTGGTCCAAACAACGAAGAAGAATTCCGTCATAACTACGACGATACAAAATGTCTCCTATCAAGACATACTTAGCCGCTTTCTGCTTGAATGTTCATTTTGCGGCGTGCGTCAATCCAAAGGGAAGATTACCTAACTTGAGGTAGTCTCTTATGGGTAAATACCAATCCTGTTGATCAGAAACCTCGACAGTATGAACAACCAATCCCTTTCGAAGTTCTTCCCTAACAAATGCTGAATGGGATAGAACTTGTAAGAATAGCGTTGTGTTGCTATTAGTGGGAGTGGGGGAAAACAAGGACCCCCAGTTGGCACGTTTTAGACGATCTCGGATTCGAAAGAACTTATCCGAGGATGGTTCAATCTGGATCATGTGGATTCCTGGCGTCAAGTCTGAACTTGCGCGCTCTATCACGGATTGCGATAAGGTTTTGACTTGAATAGTTGTCATATCACCGGAAAGGTCTTGCGGGATTAGTGACCCCAAGGAGGCCATTGTGTCCGCAAAATGATTCGATGATCGAGGGAGTGCCTCGATGTCGTACCATTCAAGTTTTGCCAGGAATTTGTCCACGAGGGCTTTATAGGCCTTCGAATTGGGCATTTGCATTGATATACCCCTTTGACTTGATTGACTATTAACAGCGAATCACCAAAGATATTCAATCGTTTGATGTTCATGGCGATTGTTGTTTGAAGACCTAGGAGCAAGGCTTCATATTCTGCATTATTGTTGGTGCACTGGAAGTTTAATTTAAATGACGGGGGCATTGGAGCGCCCTGCGGTGTGAAGAATACAATTCCCGTGCCACCACCTTGCTCGCATTTAGAACCATCGAAGAATAGGGTTATGTCGGCTCGTGACTCGGGCTCATCGAATCTGGCGATTCCGAGACATGGAAGACCCCATCATCGGGTAGTTCTATGACCGGAGGCTGATCGTCTTCAAGAGGAGCCTCTGCTAGTTGATCGGCTATGACTTGTCCTTTGATAGATTTTTGCCCAATGAACTCAATGTCAAATTCCGTCAACAACATGATCCATTTCGCCGTGCGACTACTATGATAAGTACGACTCATCATGTATCGCAATGGATTCTCCTTAGACACAACATACGTAGTGTTGCTCAGCATGTAGTGGCGTAGCTTTTTGGTAGCAAACACCACTTCCAAGCAGAGTTTCTCAACGTATGCATAGTTAAGTTCGTAACTGACCAGGGTGCGGCTAAGATAGTAAGTAGCCTGTTCTTTGTGAAGTTCATTCTTTTGGGCTAGCATGGCGCCCAGTGCCACCTCAGTAGCTGAGATGTATAAGTAGAATGGCACTCCTGGTCTAGGTGGTGCCAATACCGACGGAGAAGCCAAGTATTGTTTGATTTCGTCAAAGGTTGACTGGCACTCGTCATCCCAATGAAATGTAACTCCCTTGTGCAATAATTTGTTCATGGGTCGGCATTTGTCAGATAATTGCGCTATGAAGCGTTTAATCGACGTGACCTTTCCTTGCAGACTTTTGAGCTGCTTGATGGTAGTTGGGGGAGCCATTTCAAGGATTGCCTTGACTTTCTTTGGGTCCACTTCGATGCCTCATTTTGAGACTATAAAACCCAAGAGTTTTCTAGATGTGATGCCAAATACGCACTTCTTGGGATTCAGTTGACCTTATGCTCTATGAGGCGATCGAGGATCTTGCTTAAGTCACCGAGATGATCTGAGCGCAAAAGAGACTTGGCTAACAAATCATCCATGTAATCTTCCATAGTTTTGTGCATGTAATCGTGGAAGATATATGTCATGGCACGTTGGTAGGTAGCGCCAGCATTTTTAAGGCCAAAAGGCATGACCTTATAACAAAATGTCCCCCAAGGCGTTGTGAACGCCGTTTTAAGTTGGTCTTCAGGATTGATACGAATTTGGTTGTATCCTGAGAAGCCATCCATTAGGGAGAGCATTTCATGACCTGCTGTAGCGTCTACTAGCGCGTCGATGCTTGGCAAGGGGAAATCATCCTTAGGACTCGCTTTGTTTAGGTCTCAAAAATCGGTGCATATGCGAATCCTCCCGTCGGGCTTCTTGACGGGAACCATGTTGGACAGCCATGGCGGATAATCCACGCAGATGACAAACTGTGCATCCAACAGCTTTTGTAATTCATCTTTGACCATCAAGGCCACTGTTGGGTGCATCTTTCGTAGTTTTTGCTTTACGGGCTTGATTGTCGGATCAAGCGTTAAATTATGCGTGACTAGCTGCGGGTCTAGTCCCGGCATGTCTCTGTATGACCATGCAAAAACTTCCTTCTTCGCTTTGAGAAGGGCGATGTATTCGGCTTGCTCTTCGGGGGAAAGACTTACCCCTAGCTTGATAATCTGTGGATTCGTTGGGTCTAAGCCGATGTCTACGTCAGTCATTTCCTCGACTGACATGTGGGATCCGTCCTCCAACTGATGTGGAGTTGGGATCAAATGGATATCATTAGCTGAGTTTAGATCTACGTTTGGAACCTCGGGTCCCTCTTCAGCCTGAAAAATATCCTGAGTTGTCCTTGGGGTGGAATGAAGCATTTCACCGAAAGGCCAGTACTCTGATGGTGATAAAGGTGAATTGACGCGATCCCAATCGATGGCATCTATGTCTAGGTGCAATGATTGTGATGGATCGGCCGGATTGCGGATGGGTGCGGTCAAATCAATGGAGATCATGTGGATGGAATGAATTTGGTCTCCAGAACCGCGGGTGTGATAGCTCGATTCTTTTAGATGCTCCCTATACTCTGGATCTGGCTCTACGGGAACGGGCACGAATGGATCTTCCCTAGGTGCGAATTCGTCCCTATTTGCGAAAAGGATGGCAGGGTCTTTTCTCGGCACTGATGTCATGATGGGATCTCGAGGTGGACGATGCTCATCTTGAATTTGGAGCCATGGATCCAATACTTGGTCCCACCTTGCAGGGTCTACCCACCATTCATGCCCTAACCGTATGCCCATCTGTCCCATTAGATCTTCATGAGTTAAAGGGCGGTGATGTCGTCGCGCATGTCTGAGATAGTCCATCTCAGTCTCATCTTCTGAATCACTTTCGGAGACCCAAAAATGTTCATTCTCTTCAGCAACTGTTGCTTGCGACGTTGAGGACCCTCCTTGTTCCAGTAAGTTAATCTGGTCCCATTGTGGTTGTTCCACTCTTGGTGGAGGGACCTGATTCCCTTGACACTGTATTGTTTCATCTGGAACCTCTAAGGGGAACAGCTTCAGAAAGATGTCCGAAAGTCGTTGATGTTCTCTTTGAGGATTAATCTCTGAACTTTCGCCTCTCTCTAGCAAAGGAGAGGGATTACTGCTTTTTCCAGGGGTGTTTGTTGACCATGGGAGGTAGTCTCCCAATGTGTATTCTGTATTTGGATTGGCATACGGATCTTGTGCCAATCCCCCCTTGTTGCCTATTTCTAGGCCTTGCATATTTTCAACCAAGATGTCTAAGGGCAGGGGTGGTTGAACCCTACTCCTGACTTGTCATATGGCATCTGATATCTTGGTTGGCAAAGGACCCGCATCCCTTGCTCATATCTCGCCTAGCCCGTATCCATGCCAATTGCATTGGCCGAGATATTTTAGGGCAAAATCTGGGTTTGACAGATAGTTGATGTTTTCAACAAAAGGCTCTTCGTCTGCTTCCTTTTGTTGGCATGGTTCAAGACCATGATCAAGGCCCCCATACACGAAATTCGTCTGGTTTGGAGGGTAGCCTAGAGGAACAACTGTCCCTATGGGAAGGCGAGGTCTTCCCATGTCTTGTACTGACTCCAATGCTGGCGTCGCCACAACATTTTGCACTAAATATTCCCCCAGGCCCGTACTGGCCATTTCAACAATGATTGTTGATGATTGGGTGGGAGGAAACGGTAGTCCTTCCTGAGTCCATTCCATGTTTGGTGGTTCAGGAGTCTTAGTTTCTGTTGTGCTTGGTGTTTCCTCCGTTGATACCGTTGAGATTGTGGGCAACCTTTCTTCTAAGGGTTTAACCTCTTCCATGATCTGTTTTCCCTTGTCCTTCTGTTGGGCCATGATAGGTGGCGTTGATGATGAAGGAGCAGGTGATGAAGTCTCACCTGGCTGGGATTTTGCCTTGTTGGTCACCGGTGGTGCACTGCGGTATTGGACCCTGTTTAGATGGATTTAACTGGAAATCCAAATGTGTTGAAGGGAGGGTCGATTGAGGCATGAATTGTACCGCATTGCAATACTTGAAGGGCTCTAAGTCCATTGGGACTACATGTATTTCTCCTTCATAAGCATACTTTAAGCACTGGTGGGCGATCGAAGGGACACACTTCATGTCCCTGATCCAAGGCCGCCCTAGCAGTATATTATAAGCCATCTCGCCTTCTAACACATGGCACAGTGTAGGTATTGATTTTTGTCCTACCTGGATAGGCAGAACAACTGTGCCGACTATCGAGCATATTGCATCGTTGAAAGCTCGCAGTGTGTACGTGGAGGCTGTGATGTGAGAGGCTGGCAGCTTCAAATGTTTTAAGGCTGCAGTGGTAATGATGTTACTGGACGAGCCAGTATCTACCAACACTCTTTTGTACGGAATCCCGTTGACCCGCGCGATAACGTGCAGGGGTGGATCTGCCATGTCATTCGATATCGTTTTTACCTCGTCTTCTCTGAATGTGATGACCGGCTCCGTACATTGTTTCACATGTCCCACGAAGTTGTTGAAAGAATTTGCTTCGTGAGGTTGTAATTCGATGGCTTTTAAAATGTCCATAAGAGCTTCCCTATGGGGTGCTGACTGTTGAATAAGCTCGTAAATGGACAGCCTAGCCGATGTGGTCCGCAAACTCTGCGTGAGTTTGGTCCGTATCGTGATTTCGGGTCTAGGCGGAGGCAACTGCGTTGGGCGTTGTTGAGGCTGCGATGTTGTCGGAACTTCCCTCGTAGCTACCTCGGGGGCAACTGCTGGGTACCTTCTGTTCCTTGTCACTATGCTAATCATTCCCACAAATCCTTGCATGGGAAGATTCTGTCGCACCTCGTTAATCTGGAGTGGTTTTGCCTGTGCCTCGTGGGTAGGCAAAGGGTCCTTGAATACCCCCATTTGTTGGTTGTTTGGCGCTATGGGGTTGTCCACGGCCAATGTTCTATTGTCGATCAAATCTTGGATTAGTTCTTTGAACTTCCAACATCCATTTAAGTCGTGTCCTCTGCGCCTATGGAATCTACAATACAATTCCTCTCTGTATCCCCTAGGCTTAGGAGCATTAGGGTCTATATTTTGAATTTCTGGCAGAGTGACTAAATTTGCCGCTGACAAGCGGTCAAATAGGGAGTCCCTGGACTCCGTGTAAGGGGTGAATTGTCGCCTAGGGCGACACTGCTGATTCTGCTCCTATCTTCTATTATCTCTTTCATAAGCAGGAGGCACTGCCTGGTAATTAGCCTTTTGGGGCTGCATTTCTTGCACAGGCACGGGAACATTTATCGCAACTTGGTTAACCGTAGCATGTTGTGGTTGCGTTGTCCCGATTTTGGTGGTTTTATTCCACTCTTTCTTTTTAGGCTTGGCGATTGCGCCTTCGCCTATTTTAATCTCTTCTATAACTCTGGCTTGCGCCAAAGCTTCTTCTAAGCTGTCGTATTGTCATAGCAACAATAGACCAGAGATTGATTTTAAGCAACTTTTTGTGAACATCTGTGTGAGATCAGACATAGGGGGACGGTAGGGTAACTTAGAAAGCAAAGCTCTCCATCGATTCCCATATGCTGCCATTGTTTCTTCCTCAAATTGCTTGAGGCTCGCCAGATCACTCAGTGATGCCTTCTTCCTTGTGTTGAAGGCAAAGCGTTCAAGAAACGCATCTACTAATTGATCTAAGTTGCTTATGTTGTGTTTAGGTAGTTGTGTGAACCAATCCGAGGCAGGGCCTGCGAATGTGGTTATGAACGTTCTAAGCAACAATGCGTCATTATCTTGGATGCCGAAGCATTGGCTTAGAAATCTTGTAACGTGTTCTTGTGCGTCCTCTTCACCTTTAAAGATTGCCAATTGAGGCAACTTGAAGTGCTCGGGGTAAAGAGGTGTAGGCACTGAGGGATGCACCGGATTACTGCGGAGTTGACGTAATGTGGGTTTTTGATGCCCAGCAGCTTTTGTCTCCACAGACTCCAAACGCTCTAATAGCGCTTGGTATGCATCGAAAGATTTTATTTCTTCCTCTCTTGTTCGCTCCCGTTGTAAGTTATGGTAAACTGGGGGCCTATGGAGGGGTGGCCGAATGGCAATCCTCCTGCCTTGATGGGGAGTTTCAGCATATTCTATTTCTGGTTTGTACTCCTCATAAAGTTCTTGAGGAGTCTCTGGGCGAGACCTATGACCTTGATCGAGTCCTCGTTGAAGGTACCCATCATTGTTTCGGGGAGTGGCCTCCCTCTCGGGTCTGTAAGATCTCGGAGGCAAAGCTTGACGAGGTCGTGGAGACCTGTCCTGCACCAATGAATTGTGCCTCTCATATTGTTCGGCCCTTTGGATGCGAGGGGTTGGCTCCCTCTCAGGTAGTTCATAGCGTAACTCATCCGCTTCGCGTTGCATGCGCTCTCTATCCAAGCGGTGTCGGTACTCTATCTCCTGATGACTTTGTTTAAGCCGCGTGATTTGGGCTTGACGGGTGGCCTGTCTAGCAACTATCGGGTCAATTTGGTCTACCCTATTTTGCTCAGGAGGTTCGAATGTTTCTCCTATGTGTTTGCCTCGAGTTTGCTGATCTAAAGTTTCAATGGGTCGCTTCCCTCTGTCGAGGTGGGCGACATGTACTCGAGGCTCTGGCCTTGATGTATGATCATGATACCTAGCAAGTGCGGAAATGCAAGGTTCCCACGTTGTTTGTTGTCCTCGAGGAATGCGATGGCTTTCCTCGTACTCTCTTTCACGGGTTTGGACGGGGCGGGCGGAGTTAGCTCGCCCTGTGTAAGGAGCCCTGCGCTCCGGATTTTGTCTTTCCATCCTGATGGGAGGTAAAGAAGGGACGCCATATCCACGTTGTCCCTCCAAATGGATAGTGTGCCTCTCTAGCGCTCCATCGTGCTGTGGCCACTCATGTCTAACCTCAGAAGGTGATTCTCTATTTACATCAAGGTCTACATGTAGGGCGTCTTCCCGAAAGGGGCTGCTTTGAATGGGCATACCCCACCGAGGATTCTGAATCGGATTCTTTTGTAGGCCAGACCGATAAGGCGGTATGACCAAGTCCTCAGGATTGAAGCGAAGGTGACTTGTGCCTGCTTCTTGTGTACCTTCCGGAGCTTCTGCCCTTGATTGGGCTTGGCTACGGGTGTACACCATTGCGTTGCTTCTATACTATCTAAGTAGATTTTTATCTCGTTTATGATGATTTTTCTTTTTGTCTACACTAAGAAGAAATAAACACACACATGCGCAAACCGTGATTATCTCTTTTAAGGATTATTGGTGTGCCCTAAAGTGGTTTAGTGCATTTTGATGTTTTGTTTTGTTTTTGTAGGTTTTGAAGAACGTTTAAATGCATTATGACGGCTCATATAACTCCCAAAATGGTAGCCCCTTCAATATACCAACCAGGCCGATATACCAACCTCTCTATATACCCGCCCTTACGAGAGGGAGACTATAGGTACGTGAGAGCAGAAGGTACGTGGTACGTAGGTGGTACGGAAGGGGGATTGTCCTATTAATGGCACCTACCATAGAAGACTTATCCTCGCGCGCATGGGAATCACCCCAGTGACACTCGGTCAGCTTTCGTCAGGATTTACGCCTAACAACAGTTGACAATCGGGAAATGGATGCAAAGCTAAGCCAAGGTGGTGATGAACCCACCGTTGGTCTTGCTCAAGGGCTGGGGTCTTACGACCAGCTCCTTGGTTTAAAATTATTGCGTGAAGTGTGTGGGATTCATTTTATTTAACGAAAATGAAACAAGCATAAATGACTTTTCCTAATGCAATGCAGGATTAAATGAAAACAATTAAAGAAACAGAAACAGAAACAGAAAATTTAACAGAGATCATGAAAATCCCTACCTCTTCTCTGCCTGGACCGGTTGCTTCTGAATTTTTGCTCTGAAAAGTTGCAGACAGAAATTCGTCCCTCGGTGAGACGAATTACAGAACAAAATTCGTCCCTCCCAGAGACGAATTTGAATTCGTCTCAGGGTCAGACGAATTTCAGTAAAGCAATCGCCACAGCCAAGGACGAATAACAGTCAGAAACCAAAAAGGTACCTGTCAAACACAAAACACAGAAATTTGATCAGTTTTTGTGATCTTAAAAACCAGGGAACAGGGTCCCACCGTGATCGCCACTGAAAGCACGAGATTTCGGGCGAAGGAAACACTAATTGCGATGCATTCAAAATCAAATACGCTTAAGTCCTAGAAATGTAAATTGCATGAAATGAAAGAAACGCATTGGAAGAGACACAAGCAAATGGAGAAAACACAGCCCTTTCATTAAACTTTCTTGATCTCTCGTTACAAATACGCCTCCTCCCTTTTTAGGGGCTAGGAGCGTTAAAAGAATTTGACTACAATCGAGACTTAAGGTTCCTCTTTCCGCGTGCCCACACTTGAAATGGACGGGCCAAGATGATGCCGCCGCTGATGTCGATGAGTCTTTGACCTCTGCTGCTCCTCCTGCGAACAAAGAAACAACGAAGATGTCAGTAGCACCTGCTGCACATAAGAAGTGTTTGTTCTCTAAAATCGCCAAAAGATGCATGCAAACATTTGTCTAAAACAGTGAGTAAAATGACTCTAAATGACCTGAAAACTTGACAGAGGATAGAAAACATCACCAGAAGGCCACTGCCACTGAGACAGTCGGCCAATCTGCCTTCAACTGGAATTCGTCCCTGGGCAGGACGAATTTTGACTGCTATTCGTCCCTGGGTGGGACGAATTCTTCTGTGTTGGAAAAGCCGACCTGGTGCTGCTCCAATGTCGAATCTCGAGACCTCCAAAACACCTGCAAACAGAGGGGTTATGTAATTGGGGCCATTTTGGGATGACCCAGATGGTCGGATTCTCCCAATTTGGCCTCTATCCTCGGGAATTCGATGTCGCCACCTGCAAGTTAGTGGGACAACAAAGCGACAAAAGGCATGATAAAATCTGATCAGAATGTTATGAAATTGAAGCTATGAGCTAACCAAACAGAATAACATGAGATGCAACCTGAAACAATAATCTAGAATGCTTTTGGAATAAAACTTAGAAAGTGCGGGGGTGCCCAAGTGGGCCTCCCACCGTTGGCACTTGATCTTGGCGCCAATCCACTAGGGATGGGCCCAAAACCTCTTAGGATTGGGATGTCTGCAAATTGGTTGATTCAGGTGTCCATATGTTGGATTTGGGTCAGATTCAAGCTTCCAAAAGCCACCCAACAACCTCCCTTGCAAAAGAGATTGGTGGATGTGAGAAGGTGAATCAAAGGGGATGCAAGTGGGTGTTCAACTCGGCAGACACTTCGTTGCTTGAAATCTCCTTCAATCTCTTCCTTTTGGGTGAGAAAAGTCCCACCTTTTATAGACCCATGGGGTCTCTTTTGAGAGGGAAGCACAAATGCCATGTGTTGGTCATAGGTGCCATGTGGCGATCATGTCTTCCCATGAGGGAGGGGAGTCCTCCATTGACTTGGGCTCTCATAATCGCCCTTGTGACAGTCCTCTAATGGCCTATCTATCCACCCACACACGTGTGCGAGGCGGGAGTCATCAACTGACTGTCCTGGGCTGCCACTTGGCACCATTCTTCTTTTTGCCCGTTAAACTTGGAATTCGTCCCTGGGTGAGACGATTTCAGAATTCGTCCCTGGGTGAGACGAATCCCAGTTAGTATTCGTCCCTGGGTGAGACGAATACTGAGCAAAGTGTCTAAATGTGCCAAATTGCTTCCTGACCTTACAAAATTGCTATGAAAGTGGTTAGGACCACTTGTTTGACCTCTGAGGGCTGCCCTGGGAGCTGTGTTTGTCAAAGCGATCAGTGTTTGCAGTCACATAATCGGATTGGTGCTGTTTTGGTGTCTACAGACTTTCTATTGCTTACTATTGCTTGCACTGCCCCATGGTGCTATAAATACTTTGAGACACTTTGTATTCTTAGTGGTGCTTCTCACCTTGATGTTTCTAGACTCTTTGATGGTATTTTATACATGATGACACTGGTATCCTTGATGGTTCTAGTTGCCTAGGTGGTGCTAGTCTCTTTAGTGATGTTTGTATCCATAATGACACTGGTCTCCTTGATGGCATTGGTTTACCCTTACTGGGACTACATTTGGCTTTGAATCAAGGTTTTCTTGAATGTTCATTATCAAAATTCTTTACTGACTATAATAATAATGTTTTTGGTTCATATATATTCTTTGCATTTGGTTCCAAATATGACACTTCTTCACTATCTCATATTTCTATTTGCATTGTATTATTTATAACATGCTTTCCATAAAATCCTTGTTGTTAATTTTATCTATTCTAACTTCTTTTTATTTAATATGCAAGTGTAGAAATTTATATTTTATTCTTTGGTGTAGAATATTTCAAGACTCTTAATATATCTTAATCACTTGTGATAACAACTCTTTAATTGAAGAACACAAGTTTATACTAAGAGGGGGTGAACAATATAATACCACTTTTTACTTTTCTTTCCCAAACAATATTATGCAATATATCAATGGAAATATCAAGAGAAGTAATCAAATAAATACACAAATCACCACACACAATAGAAACATAAATTTAATGTGGTTCATCCAATGTGGGCTACTCCATGGAGAAAATATTTCACTAAAATTTTCTCAAAAAATCTCTTGGGAAAACTTTCCCTTTTACAATGTTTATGTACCTCTGTCCAAAGGAGACACCAATACCCTAATCAATTTCATGGATCACTATCCATAGGATACACCAATCACATCAACTAGTTTGTGGATCTCTATCCACAAGAAAACTCCTTTCTCCTTTTCTCTAGTTGATGATCTTCTAGAAGAACTACTACCTCCACTACACTAGTTAATATATCTCTATCCACTAAATACTCTTGTATTGACTCACAAGACCTATCTTCATTGCCTTAACTAATGGACCTCTATACACTACAGACTATCATCCTATATACTATATCACCTCCAAAGCTTACTGTCAGCTCTATCTCAAATTTACACTAAACATAGTCCGTCGATCTAGCACAAATCTGCTCAATATTTGTCTCAGGTCTAGCACAAATATATCCTCAAATATGCACCAAAATATATCCTCAAATCTACACTAAACACTTTCCTTTGATATAGTACAAATCTCCTCAATATTTGTCCTCAAGTCTCAACACAAAGCTTGACTCAATCACAAATCAACTCTTCTAGATATGCTCCAAACATTAACTCAAGGTTTGAACAAATCAATCAATCAACTTTGCTCTCAATTATTCTCAAATAATTTTCTCACATCTACATTGTAATATTTCACAAAATCTCACACTAATCTATCCACAAGTCCTCTCTAGAACTTGTCAAATATACTCAATAACTCTTCACCAAGACTTACCTTAAATATGCTCAAAAAGTTCTCACTAGAACTTACCTAAAATATGCTCAAAATTTTCTAACTAGAACTTGTTCAATCTCACAAAAATATATAGAGAATTGTTAGAGACTCAATATGCTTCACAATCACAACAATGCTCAATCACTTTCAATATTTCTTTTTACCACAAAAACATATAGAGAATTGTTAGAGACTCAATATGTTTCACATTCACAACAATGCTCAATCACTTTCAATCTCTCTTTTTACCACAAAAACATATAGAGAATTATTAGAGACTCAATATGCTTCTTACTCATAAACACTCAATCACTTACAAAATCTTTTAAAATCAATTTAGAATATAGAACAATATGTTTCACAAAACTAGAACTATCACTTCAAAACTTCCACTTGACTAGGCTTAATCAATCACTTAATGAAATACTCCTTGCTTACAAACGCTTGTCCAAGCATATGAACACCCACTCAATAATTTCCAGCAATGCTTATTAAACAATATCACATAACAATGATACTCATGATATTGCACAAACCCTAGTTCCAAGATAGTTCTCAACATCACATAACAATGATACTCATGTTATTGCACAAACCCTAGTTCCAAGATAGTTCTCAACTTGACATAACAATTATACTCATGTTCTTGCACAAACCCTAATCATGCATATGAAGGTTCATTCAATATTTACAATAATGCTTATCAAACAAGTTTTTTATCATCAATTCTCACTCAGAAAAACCTTTAATAATGAAACTTAACAATACTTATCAAACAATCCTTTTCACTCCAACTTAGTATTCATAACATCCAACAATCACTCATAAGGATAATATACCCTTACCTCTTGTTTTAAGATGATTTGACCTCAAAAACCTATCTCAATCACAATTACTCTTTTGCCAATTTTAAGGGTTAGATAGCAAATATTTTTCCTCAATAATTTCTCAAAATTATATTTTACAAAGTCAAAATATTAAAACTTGATCAACCTTATTTCTCCTTCCAATACAATTTATTGACTTTGTTTTCAACAAATATTTCTAACTCCTATGGCACACCTTATTACTCCTTTCAATATAATTTATTAACCTTGTATTCAACAAATATTTCTAACTCCTAAGGCACACCTTATTACTCCTCTTAATAAGCTCAAGACACTCAAAAATCAAACCCTAACATAAAATGATGCAACTCCTTTTATCTCCCTCACAAAAACCTTGAAATAAACAATTTCCACTTTACAACCTTTTAAATAAAAAAATTATTTTCGTAAATTTCAGAGCCTCCACAAATTTTGGAGTCAAGCAACTAGAACATACCTTAGTACAATGTAAAAGGTACCTTGGTGGATTTTGAACTCAAAACCCTTCCCTAACGAGAACCTTAGAAAGGTGCACGTCCAACATGTGGGCTATGAGCCTCCACACAAAGGGAAATGCTAACACCTTCCCTTTATCTTCCACTATGTGTGCAAACTTCACCAAAAAGACTCCTTCGCTTTGCAAAAATTCAACTCACAAGATTCAATCCCTACACCTTCCACTGGCCTAACATTCTTCCTTTCTGCCAGTCATGCTACAACGTGTCTTGGATATGAAGATGAAGGTCCTCCTTCTTGTCTTATATTTAGCCTTGCAAACCCTTTAAAACACACGATTGCTTCACTTTTTAATACACATGAAATTCCTTGATCATGGATAATTAATGCCTTTGGTTTCTTCCCTCCTTTATATGCATAATGTGATGTCTTTGATGACATCAATGTGATTAATTCAAAAATTCAAATTATAAAATTTATAACCCTATATTTAGGGTTAGCTTAATTAATTTATAAATTAACTTATAATTAAATTATAATTAATTTACAATTAACTTAATAACTTTAAAATTTAATTAAATTATAATAAAACTATTATAATTAATTTATAATTAATTAACTCTTTGGGTCTTACACTTTTAATATTATAATAAATTATTATAATATTATTTGGCTTGGGCCTTCCTTTTGCCCTTTAAACCTCATCTAACCACTTGGGAGAAAAATTCCTTTTGCACTTGATTATGAAACTTGAAATTGATGCTACTCACTGAAACTAGTGCTCGCTGGTGCTAACTTCTTGACATCAACGACAACAAAAACTGCTCATATTTCCAACATTAATATTGCTTTCTTCTACTACACTTTAGACATACCTTTAATACTTATATTTCAACCTTGATTTCTTGGTAACACTTTCATTACTACTCTACTTCTAGCATAGCTTCCTTCAGTCGAATATATATAAGCATAGAGATATTCTATCGCTATTTCTCCTCATCTCTAGGGATATATTTCTTCGAGTCTCCTATCTCTATCAACTATGGGATATATTTCCTTAGGTCTCATATCTCTTCCTTCTATGGATCCTCTTTTCTTGGGTATTCTATGTCTAATGGCTATGGTACCTCTTTCAATAGGTCTCCTTTCTCTGATGGCTATGAAACCTCTTTTATTGAGTTTCATCTTTCTATCAAATTTATTCTATGGGACTTCTTTTGGTAGGTCTCTTATTTATTTAATGGGACCTCTTATCATGGGTCTCCTTTTTATTGCAACTTGAATCAATCCCTATGTGAGGAAAGCTCTCAATGTTCAACCAATCAAAAATTAAAGTCTTCTCTATCTATTGTAAGAAGCTTATCAACTTTTGAAAATTAAATTCACAAAAACAATATCTTAGATAGCTTTTTCTAGTATTACCTAAAAATCTAATATCAAAGTTAAGGTATTTATATCCATATAGCTTTCTATTAATGTTAGGGTTTTCTATTCCTTGAACAATCATATATCTTCAATTTGATTCATCTAAATAGGGATCCTAGTCTTCACAAGTTACTCTTTAACCTTGTGGAAAGATCCTTGCTAAGTTATCATCTTAACAAGTTATTCTTCAAATATGTGGAAAGACTCTAGCCTTTTACAAATTTCATATCCTGTGAAAGCAATATTATTGTAGCTCTGATATTACTAATGGATTTTGAAGACATATAAATTATGAAATTCATAGGAAAATAATCACAAGATTAATTATAATAAAGTTACAATATAATGAACTAGTAAAGATAATGTAACATAGATAAATGAGAGAACTATTACGTATTATCAAGGCTTAATAATATACCAAATAACAATCAATAATATGATCAAATACAAATGTAAATGCTAAAATATGCAAAATAATATCACTTACAATACTAGTTTCTCAAATGTATGCAAACCTGTATTTTTCCTCTTTATGTTATAAATATCTCACAAAGATAATACTATGAACATTGTATATCAATTTGTAGAAGATATGTATTGCTCTCTAGAAGATTTGTATTGCTTTATTGAAGATGCGTATATCTCTTTTGCTCTCTCTTTCTATGGAGTAATATATAGCCCTTCTAGGATGACTCTTTGGTTACCATGACTTCTCGTTTCCATATTCCAAGTCTTCTGAGTCTTGGATTCTATAATTGATACTTTTATACACATCACACTATCTTGTATGCCCACTTGTACTTGAATCTTCCTAATCTAAGGACACATGTGCACATTTACAATCATAACACTTGCACACATAATTACATGACACTTGTACATTTACTAAACATTATTACATTACATGAAATATCAACTCACTCACTAATATAAGAAACACTCCTAATATAATAATATACCAAGGTGACACATTGGCATGTACCAAACAATGTAATATTATCCAACACATGGGTAAAGTTAATGTTCAAATTCAGGTAAAGCAACACAAGTCTAACTTTAAAATGAGTTTAATTTTATGTGGTGATACTATACATTTGCTTGCTTATGAGTATCATCTATTAAATATTCTTTACATCCAAAACAAAATCTAAAATTGTAAAAGAAATATTTTATCAATTAAGACATAGATGACACAATTACAAGAGGATAGAGTTGTTATGAAGGAGAATGTTGATAATGAAATATATAATGACCTTATATTACACATATGTTGGACTCATTATACTTTAATTTCTCACAAACCCTCTATCGGACATCATAGAGTGTAGCTTAGGAATCTAAGTATTAAGAGTTCACTAGGTATAAGCCTTGTACTTTTGATTCTAAACATTGAAATGTTTTCATCCACATACAAATATATAGTTATTATCTCTCTATATTGAATTCCATTGTAACATTCTTTTTAGAAATATTTTCATTAGTTAAATCTCACTTTTGGTTGTTTGGTCATACTTTTCATGTATATTTATCTTTAACATTTTTATAAGCTAAAGTGTATGTTGGAAAACCAATAGATAAGCATGCTAACAAAGTATGCAGTTATCTATCTTTATTTATAAGGTTTTTTATATTTAATTATTTTTCTATTAATTATTTTCCAATATCCCTTGGGTTGATTGTTTATAAAGTGAGTGTAACTAGAAGAATCCTACTTTATCGGTTTGGGGGCTAGTGAAATTTATTCTTATCAATGTAATTAGCCTTCAACATATCCACTTAAATTTTTATAAAATCACTAATTCGTGAATTGAAGCATGCTCTCAATATACATTATGATATTGTTCTTTATTTCTATTAAATTATTTTTTTCGTAAAATGCATACTTTTATATCAAGCAGTACATGCAAATGTGAGTAGTCAATTCACTCACAAATCTTAAAAAATGAAGAGACAATTTAGAATAATAGATTTTTTCTAATTCCTTCATAACATAAGGTATATAAACAATGTTTTTTGAACTATTTTGATAAATAATTTTGTCAAAATAAATATTTGAACAATAATATATTGAAGTATTTTAATTTTAATGTGGAATCCATTATTTTATTATAGAAATTTAGATTTTTACAATTATTATTATCATTATTATTTTTAAATTGGATGATAGGACATAACATGCCTTATGTGTCATAATTTTTTTAATTTTTTAGAATATTTATTTAAATTGGTTTGTGTTTTCAAACACTTTAATTAAATTAGAAAACTATAAAAAATACTTAAAAATTATAATTATTCAAGAAACATATTCTATAATCCAGACAACAATATCTACGTTATTAATAAAACATAACATAAAAATCATTTTCTTCGAATGAATGCATATGGAATCCAAATTGTGAAAAATACGTATATATTTTTCAATGTAAGGATGAGGATAAGGGGTAATTTAGCTAGAAATTATGGTTGGAACCATTATACCAATTAGAACATTGATATACGTCCCTCTTATGCATCAAATTTTATTTTCCTATCTCTTTTACCCTCCATTTTTTCCTCATAATCTCTTTTACAAGTAAAGGATTTTTTCTAGAATTATTTTAGTTTGAATATATGATATCGCATAGTCATAACATAAGATTTTAGGTTATAATATTACTTCTGGATAGAACAACTAACCAAAGTATAAATATTCCAAATTTGGGCCCAAACTACAAGCACTCATATTTTACTTTTTAACAAACCTAAAGTGAGGTTGAAAACCTCAAAGATGCCTCACTATTTGGATGATTTGAAGGAATAATACTAATAATTTGGATCCTTGTAAGAAGTAATCTACACTCAAGTATAAATGTTAGTTGATATTTCATATACTTTTATTAGGTGAGTATAATTCTTACTTCATTATTTCATAACACTTCAACTCTATTTGTTTTACACAAATTTCTTTTGTAGGTACCATTAAAATTAATTTTTATGAACCAAACTTCTAGATATTTATATTTTACTATATATCCATGTGTATTGTTTATTTTAACTCCATTGAAACAAATGACCCAATATGTATATTCAATTAATATAGCCATGAAGCAAGCACTGATTTTTTCCACACTTAGGACTTCCTAGGATCAACAGTTTTCCTCCAAGAATTCTATAAATAAGGTAATAATATAATTCTCAAATTGGATGTGATTCTAAGATTTAGTTTTTAAAATATATTATTCCTTTCAAGCTATATATTTTATCAAATAATTAAAGAGTTAGTCCTCTAGGAAATGTATATTGCACTAGATTTCAAAATATTAATCCAAGATTTCTTCAACTCATCTAATATTTATAGAGCTATGCAATATATTATCACTTTTTGAAGTATTATCCTCAAATATTAAACGTAAAAAGATAATTAAAAATTGGGTGGTATGGATGTCTCTAGATACTCCTTACAAAAGGCATACATAAAATTTACATGATATCTACTTTGCAAAAATTCACTTGTAAGAATTTTTTGTTAGAATTCTATCCAAATGAATGTTGAGGCCTTAGGTAGTAGCTCAAGTGAATAATTATTATTCCAAAGGAAATCCTTAATTGTAGGAGATTTTGATTTATATTTTTTGATAGATTATAAACCAAATCATTCTTTCACATAAAGAGTAGGTAGATCAAAATTTTGAAGTATATATTAGATACCATTTGTTATTTTATTAGGTTCTCCTCCTTAATGAAATATGATATCTATAATTATTGTTCATATTACTATGATTGTCGACTATTAAAACTATATAAGCCAAACAAGATAAAGCTAGTTGTTGTTATTTTGGGTTATAAATAATAGGATAAAGCTTACCTTATGCATTCTACTATTTTTTAATAATTTTCCACATTGACTAACCACCAAATATGTAAAAATTGATCAACTAAAAAAAATGGATGTAAAGTTCCATGTGGTTACAAATATTGATATGATTTATTTTTTAAATAATTATAATCCATAATGAGAACTTATTGTAGACACTAAAATTACATCAATCCGATTAGACGACCAAGACAAGGTCTAATTAACACCATATGGATCTCTTGAGCAACCCTAAAAGGGTAATTAGTGGTCCTAACCACTTTTTGGAGGTTCTACCCCACTTTTGGGAAGTTTTAGGCCATGTAGGCATGGTCTTCCCACCCTAGGATGACCATAGTTCATGGTTGTCCCACCCAGGGATGACCATTAGCAGTTATCCTTGGGTGGGATGACCATGGCATTGGACCCTCAAAAATTCAAATGAGGGACAAATGACACCTATAAAATGTCATTTATCCCTCCCATTCAAGCATGCAAGTATGAGGACTCATAACTCTCATGCCAAGTTACAAATTGGAGGCCCAAAATGGATATTCCTTCCCCCTCCAACACATGGCAACCTTTGGACAAATGGCAACACTTTCCTTGCATGGCCTCGCATGCCCATTTGAACATATGCCCTCTTGGGATATAAAGTGGATCAATTCCACCTAATTTTAGAGAGGAGTCTTTGCAATATTTCACCACGTAGTGTTGCTATGATTTATCCCCAATCTATTGTGCATTTTCTCTTGAGATCTCCATCGAGTGAAGGAGGTTTTCAATTGATTCAAAAACATGTAATATATTTACAAAATTGACCCATTCGAGTGATTCAGGTCCTAAAAATTGATGACAATACCCATAGGAGTAGTGTAGACCCAATCCAAGAGGAATTGGTGGTAAAAACCACCAGATTTGGTGGTCGTTCCACCCTAGGATGACCCTCAAATTATGATAGTCCTAAATGGGTGACCCTGGTATGGCCACAAATTGGAGCATGATTTCTCTACTATTTATGTATATATAGATTATATATTAGATTATATACTCTTTGTTAAAATTTGGTGCAATTTGGAGTTGTTTTGCTTTTGTTATCATGATTTTTATGTTTTGTAGGCCTGAATGGCTCACCCCAGGATAGCCATAAATATGAGCACAATTGCCTTACTATTTTTAATTAGATTATTTACAGAGCACATAATATGCATGAATATAAGTTTTTGTAGTATTTGGAGTAATTTTGAATAATATATTACACTTTTCCTCTTTCAACCTCATTGATGCAAGCATCATCATGGTTTCATCTTAATCTTCACATGCTATTAATAAATTTTAGTTTCTTGTGTGTATATCCAAGTATCATAGTGTATAAGGAAGGAGCAGCAAGTTAGAACATTGATATGATATATTGTAGTGGCATCAGAAGCCCGCTCTTCAATTGTGAGTGCAAGGAAGACATGGCAAGTGTGACTTGGATTTTTGAAAGGATTTGATCCTTTTGAGTATTGTAATAAATGTATCAATTGAGAGCCTTCAAGGGGACATTTTTTAACCGTATATGTGATATTTATATTAATATAATGAGACCCTCCCATTTCTTTCATATACTTGCCATTTTATGCTTTCTTGAAGTGTTGCTTTCATAGTGCTTATATTAAGTAGAATAATAGATGCATCTCATTTAACCTTTCTAGGTGGATTATTTTTCTGCTCTATAGTTGTGATCATGGTGGGAACCATGTCCCATTTCATTTTTGCATGTTTTTGACCCTATTTCTATCCTTTGAATGTTGAAGGTTTTGGTCGTTTGGGCCTGAAATGGCTCCTAATTACCTAATTAGAACACCCAAGGACGACCATAGCAGCCATACCAGGTAGGGATGGCTCCCAAATGCTTATCTGTACTACCCTAGGATGGCCATAAAATAGAGGATCTACAATAGAAATTTCCAAAACAACAACTTATTTAACTTTCAAGGTAAGTACATAGACCTTTACTTTGCATTTTTACTGTTCAAAAAAGCTTAAATTTGTTTTTTCTTGCTCCCTTTCTTTGCTCAAAAGGTATATTTCACTTTTATTTAATCGTAAGAATAACAAGGAGAAGAAATACATAAAAATAACTAAGTAGAAATGCATTTGTATGGTTTGATTTCTTGTAGCCTACCTAACCACTAGGTTGCCATATAAGATATTCATTTTGTAGGTTCGATTATTCATGAAATATTTTTGAAAGTGAAATTGTATTTATGTATTGAGTGAATATTATTGAGTGCTTTCTTGTTTTACTTTCTTGAAGCATAAAAGAAACCACACACACCATGTCACATTTTGAATACCAGTGAGTTAAATTTCATCACCAACAACTAGTAGAGACCAATGATGGTGGGTTTCATCTCCACCCATTGGCTCAAATTATACGAACCCTATTTTTGACCAAAGTCAACTCCAAGGTCTATCTAGCCTATGGGATATAACACGTATTTCTCTTTGGAGAGGTATATCATTGATTATAGGTAAACTAGGTGAGGACTGGTAGGACCTATGCTCCTTGACCAGGTATGGGCTTCATATCCATACTTTTGTGGGTTTACATGACTAGAATTTCACTTTTGGTTGTCAATATATAAGTATACAGGTGAAATACCTTTAACAAAATAATATCATCTAACAAAAGCAAAACATGTGATACAAGGTCTTCTTGCAAACAACAAATATAAACACACAAAATAGTTTTAGAAAATACATATAAATATTTAAAAGAGATAAACACTTGTCTTATTATGTGTTTCCATTATTGTGTGCTACATTATTAAAATTTGTAAATAAGATAATCACCTAGGATTTGGTAGGAATAGCTATGGTGTACACCTATAACCAAACCCATTCAAGGGTAGAAAATGCAGAGAGTAAGACAAGTAGACACAAATCATATCTGATTTAGGCCCAAGGATATATTCATACCTCCTTGTAAGCCTCCTACTCACCCAAGTCCTACAATAGCCAGTAAGTAACTTCACCTACAAGGAAGCCCTACGTGGGATACCCCTACAGGTTTTGATCCTAATCTGGAAACATACTCCCAATATTTAGACACTTCACATACCTTATTATAATAACAAAAACCACATACTGGGATGCTACCAGATAGAGCAATACCATGTATTTGTGTGCCTACTAGGTCTACCATGCTCACTTATTATCAAGAGCAAGAGTACACACACTGGGTAGGGCCAAATGATCAAACTTTTCTCTTAAATTTCCCTAATAGTTTACAGCAGCCTAAGTACGAATATGAGTATGATACTCATCAATTGGGGTAAGAAAACTTAGCCCTTACCTTTCTCATCAATGAAGGAAGGCATGAGAAAATATTTTATTACCCTTAGGTCTATTATGCTACAAAAGCACGATGTGCCTCTACGCCTACTAAGTACAAATATCACTTTTCTAGGCTTGAACCTCAAGTAAACATGACTACCCTTGATCGAGGGAAGCTCGTAATGAATATTTTACACCATTCTGAATGATATAAGCCTCAAGTTGATACTACTAGGGCTCATAGCCCCATATGGTATGTTGAGCAAGGTGCAGCAACAGTATTGTCATTGTTGTCAACACAGTCAGATAGATCTATTGATGCAGTGGACAGGAAGTTCAAAAGCCTTTCAGATGCAGAAGACAGGAGTTCAAAGGTTACTCAGAGTATGTACAGGGATTGTCCAAGAAAACCGAAGTGGCCCATATGCAAAAGATCAAAGAAAAAGACAAGTAAGAAAAGTGTCGCGATATCGCGACATATACAGCAGGCAAGAAAAACTGTCATGATTTCGTGACATGTTGGAAGAGAGAGAAAAAGCAAGAAAAACTGTCACGATTTTGCGACATGTTGAAAGAGAGAGAAAAAGTAGGATAAACTGTCACGATTTCGTGACATGTTGGAAGAGAAAAAGGCAAGTGGAAAAACTGTCACGATTTTGTGACATGTTGGAAAGAAAAAGGCAAGTGGAAAAACTGTCACGATTTCGTGACATGTTGGAAGAGAAAAAGGCAAGTGGAAAAACTATCACGATTTCATGACATGTTGGAAGAAAAAAGGCAAGTGGAAAAACTATCACGATTTCGTGACATGTTGGAAGAGAAAAAGGCAAGTGGAAAAACTGTCGTGATTTCATGACATGTTGGAAGAGAAAAAGGCAAGTGGAAAAACTGTCGTGATTTCATGACATGTTGGAAGAAAAAGAGAAAGCAGGAAGAAGTGTCGCGATTTCATGACAAGTTCGAAGAAAAGAGAACAAGTAAGAAAAGTGTCGCGATTTCGTGACATGTCGCATTTTTACGACTAAAATAGGAGAGAGAAAGTAAGTTGGAAAAGTGTCACGATTTCGTGACATGTCGCATTTTCATGACAAAAGAAAGAGAGGAAGCGTACGAAAGTAGAACTGTCATGATTTCGTGACAAAAGCAGAAAGCAAGACTTCGAAAGCAGAAGTGTCACGATTTTGTGACATGTCGCATTTTCATGACTCGAAAAGGATAGGAAGGCAGAAAAGCAAAAGTGTCATGATATCGCGACATGTCGCATTTTTGTGACTCAAGAAGGGCAGACAGGCAGGATAACAAAAGTGTCACGATATCGCGACATGTTGTATTTTCACGGGCCAAAGCTAAGAGAAAGAGCAAGGAGAAAAAGTGTCACGATATCGCGACATGTTGTATTTTTGGGGGCCGAAGCAAAGAGAAAGCGTAAGGAGAAAAAGTGTCGCGATATCGTGACATGTAGCTTTTTCATGGTCCGATGCAAAGAGAAAGAGAGAGAAAGAAAAAGTGTCGCGATATCGCGACATGTATTTTCGGGGGCCAAAGCAAGGAGAAAGAGAGAGAAAGAAAAAGTGTCATGATATCGCGACATGTTGTATTTTCATGGTTGAGTTGAAGCCGATGAAGTCCGTTGACAATCGACTAAAATTAGGGTTTACAGTTGTCATGAAAGCCAACTAAGATTAGGTTTTTCAGTCGACTAAGATTAGGGTTTTCAACCGACTAAGATTAGGGTTTTCATCATGAAAATCTTGTTATAAAAGGAGGGTTATTTGGAGAATTTTGAATGTGTTGAAGTGTGCGAAATACGGTCATTGTGCACAGAGAGCAAGTCATGTCGAATCATTCTAAGTGTGGAATTTCGCTAAGAAAGCAGAGTGCGCAACAAGGAGAAGACGACTGTGAAGTGTAGCAGAGTGTGTGAAGTGCTTGCATAAAGAAAGCAAAGTGTGCAATAGGGAGAAGACGACTGTGAAGTGTAGCAGAGTGTGCGAAGTGCTTGCACAAAAAAAGCAGAGTGCACAAGAAAAACAAAGGTGACCAGTCAGGGTCTAGCAAAAGCAAAGGTATCTTACTATCAATCTTCTAGTTTTAGAATTGAAGTCCAAGTTGGAGCTTGGCATCAGGGGTTGGTGCTCCTTTCTATTGGTGCAGATAAATCAGGGGTTGGTGCTCCTTCCAGTGGGTGCTGGTAAAATTGTTTGTAAAGTTGTTGCTTTGCAAAGGCTGGATTTGGATGGTAGTCCAAGCAGTCATTTTTGAGGAGTAGCCACTTTGGTGAACCTCATTAAATCTTGTGTTGTGTGATGTTCTCTTGTGATACTTGCTTTATCTGGTTCTAAGGTTTCTTATTTCTATTTTAAGAGCTATGAATTTAAGTTAAAAGAGCTACACTGATTCACCCCCCCTCTCAGTGTCATTGTAAGACTAACAATTGGTATCAGAGCTAAGTTCCTGTACAAGCTTAACCGGCTAGGGAGATCTTGGAAGTAATACAATGGCAGGTGGTGAAGGCTTCTCATCAAACAAAGCACCATTGTTTGACGGATCTAATTACGCGTTCTAGAGAATCAAGATGCAGACATATCTCTGTGCTTTGGGATACGACATCTGGGATTCAGTAGTTAGTGGATATACAATACCCATCACTCCTCCAGAGAAGGCTGACGAAAAGAAACTGTTTGACAATAACTCAAGAGCAATGAATGCTCTCATGAGTGGAATAACAAACAATGAACTAGTAAAGATCATGAGTTGTAAAATGGCAAAAGAGATATGGGACAAACTGAGGAGTATTCATGAAGGAAACGATAAGATCAAGGAGGCCAAGTTATAGACACATCGAGCTCAGTTTGAAGCATTAAAAATGAATGACGATGAAAACATTGAGGGATATATGCTGAGAGTTAATGGAATCATTAATGCGATCAGAGGACTCGACGAGGATATCGAAGACTCTGCCATCGTGAAAAAGGTATTAAGATCTCTTCCTCAAAGGTTTGATTCTAAAGTCTCAGCGATAGAAGAAGCTAAAAATCTAAATTATTTTAGTATAGATGAGATGTATGGTTCCTTGACTGCATATGAGATGAGGATAGGAAGATCTAAACCCATAGATAGAGAAGCGGCTTTTAAAGCCCTCAAAAATAAAAACATGAAACAAGAGTCCGAGGAAGAAGAGACATCAGATGAAATGGAAGCAAACTTTGTCAGAAAACTAAAAAGGGGAAAAGGAAAATACAGAGGAAAGCTACCGCTTAAATGTTTCAACTGTGGAGGCATTGGGCATTTTGCGACTAAATGTCCACTTAATGAGAAGAACAAAAATGATGAAGGATCGCACCAAGAACGAAGTGACTGGAAGAAGAAAACGAATTTCAGAAAAGGCAACTTCAAGAAGAAAAGTTTCATCTCCAGGAATGCCAGTTCATCAGAAGATAGCTCAGGTGAGGATTCTGAAGAGGAAACAGGTGAAGCTCTTTTCATGGCATTTGAAGAAGAAAAGGAAGAAGGAGTGAACTCTGAAGTATGTGGTGAAAACCCTGAGGCTGAAGTAGATCTAGTAGGTGAGTTGATCTCTGCACTTGAAGAGTGGAAAATAGAGAAGAAAAAGAATAAGAAAATTTCAAAAAGGCTTGAGGATGCAAATGAAATCATAACCAGTCTGAAAGTACAGACAGAAGAATACAAGAAAATATTTGAAGATCTTGAAGTTCAAATTACCATGAAAATAGATTATTGTTGCAAACTAGAAGAAGAGAATGTTGGTTTACGGATGCAGATAGAAGAGATGAATCACAAAATTAGTTGCTATCACAAACGCGAAGAAAGTTCTATGAAGCTGGATAAGATTATAAATGACCAAAGGCCTGCAGGCATCAAATTTGGTCTGGGCTTCGTCGAAGGAGAATCATCAAATGGATCAAAGACCAGAAATGTAGAATCCATAAAGAATGAAGATAAGAAATAGGTTGATCAAGAAAAAACATCTCATGCAAAAGAAAGCAATAATGCCAGGCACGAAAGGAGAATTGACAATGATGGATTCACCAATGTCACACATCAAAGAAGAAGAAGACCTATGGCTCCTACGACACCATGGCAAAGACCATCACCCAGGTTCAATTATCCCTTTTCTGGTTTCTATTTTAAATGCAATGGCTATGGACATAAAATCTCAGATCGCAAATATAATGTAAGACCAAGGAATTTCACCAATAGAAATGCTTTCTCTCCTTTGATGAATTATACAGTAGAATGTTATAAATGTCATAATTTTGGGCACATTGCAAGAAACTGTAGAAGTACATTTGCATCAAATCAGTTTCAGGGAAGAAAATTTCAATCAAACAGGATGAGTCAAAATAGAAAACTTCTCGAAAAACAAACACAAGCTATTGATAAGGGAAAGGCAAAACAAGAGCTCAAATCTACTATCAAAATGGAGTGGAAAGAAAAGGAGCGACTTAAGGAAGAAAAGGAATCCTTAATAGTACAAACAACATTTAAAGCACAGAATAAATATGTACCATGGATACTCGATAGTGGATGCTCCAGTCATATGACAGGTGACAAACAAAAATTTGAGAAGTTACAGAAATATGAAGGTGGATCAGTAAAGTTTGGTAATAATGATGGAGCTAAGATAGTTGGCAAAGGCTCAGTTAAAATTAGTGATGGAAAAATTAAGTCAGAAGAAGTCTTGTTTGTAGATGGGTTGAAACATAACTTGTTGAGCGTAAGTCAGATTTGTGATAAAGGTCATGAAGTAGTCTTTATGAAGCAGGGTTGTGAAGTCAAAAAAACAAATAGTGGAAAATTGATAGCAACTGGATCAAGGACATCTGGCAACCTGTACACGCTCTCAGAGACTTCAAAAGGAGCTTGTTTTATTGGACAGGAAGAAGAAAATTGGTTGTGGCACAAGAGACTCGGTCATATCAGTTTTGATAATCTAGTAAAAATCACCTCAAAAAGGGCAGTAAGAGATATTCCCACCATCAACAAACCTGCAAACAACATTTGTGCTTCATGCCAAAAGGGGAAGCAAACTAGAGTCACATTCAAAACAAAAGAGTACTACACAAGCAAACCTTTGGAACTAATACACACTGACTTATGTGGACCCATGAGAACACAAAGCATAAATGGTGACAAATATTTTATGTTGTGCATTGATGACTATTCCAGAATGACTTGGATATTTTTCTTAAAGCATAAATTAGAAGCTTTTGATATGTTCAAAATTTTCAAAAACCAAGTTGAGAATGAAACAGGAAAGAGGATCAAATGTCTAAGATCAGATAGAGGAGGAGAATTCATTTTAGAGGAGTTTACAGAGTACTATGAAAAATACGGTATTAAGAGACAGTTTTAAGCAGCCAGGACACCTCAATAGAATGGAGTGGTAGAAAGAAAGAACAGGACAGTGCAGGAAATGGCATGGACTATGTTGGCTGAAAGTAGAGTAGAGACAGATTTTGGAAAGAAGCAGTCCATACTACGGTGTATATCCAAAATAGGTACATGTTGAGAACACATGAAAGCAAAACTCCTTATGAGTTGTGGTTCGGTAAAAGGGCAACAACAAAATACCTCAAAGTTTTTGGCAGCAAGTGCTACATCAAAAGAACTGAAGATAATCTTGGTAAGTTTGAAGATAGAGCGGATGAAGGTATTTTTGTCGGTTATTCATCAAAAAGCAAAGCTTACAAATGCTACAACAAAAGGCTAAAGAAAATTGTGGACAATGCCGATGTTAAATTTGATGAAGGTAGAGAACGAGTAATTAGCTATGAAACGAACTACCCAATCTATGAAGAAGCTATTGAAGGAGATGAGGAAAAAGAAATTGAAAAGATACAAAAAATTGACTCAGATGATTTAAGTTGTGATTCAAAAATGGAAGAAAATAAGAAATTCAAAATAGGCAGTTGGCAGAAAAATCATCCTAGAGAGCAAATAATTGGAGACCCCAAAGTTGGTGTTCAAACAAGAAGAAGAGTAGTAAGTAACTACTCTCTACTATCCAACATTGAGCCCAAAAATGTTGCTGATGCAAGCAAAGATGAAAGTTGGATGAAGGCAATAAATGAAGAATTAGATCAGATCGAGAAAAACAAAACTTGGGAGTTAGTACCTAGACCTGCAAATAAAAATATAATCGGGACTAAATGGATTTTTCGAAACAAATTGAATGAAGACGGACAGGTAATAAGAAATAAAGCAAGATTGGTTTGCAAGGGCTATGCACAAGTTGAAGGCATTGACTTTGAGGAAACTTTTGCACCAGTAGCTAGACTAGAGGCAATTAGAATGTTTCTGGCTTTAGCAGTCTACAAGAATTTCAAAGTTTATCAAATGGATGTGAAATCAGCATTTTTGAATGGGAAACTTGAAGAAGAAGTTTATATTGAGCAACCTAATGGTTTCCAACTTGGTGATGATCCCAACTTGGTTTGCAAGTTGAAGAAAGCATTATATGGCTTAAAACAGGCACCCCGAGCATGGTATGCAAGGCTAGACAACTATCTCACTCAACAAAGGTTTAAGAAAGGTATGGTGGATAGTAATTTGTATGTCAAAATAGAAAATGGGCATCTTATTGTTCTTGTTGTATACGTAGATGATATCATATTTGGTAGCAGCAAGGATGAGTCATGTAAAGATTTAGCAAATAAGATGCAGAAAGAATTTGAAATGTCAATGATTGGTGAACTTTCGTATTTCCTCGGGTTGCAAGTTAATCAAAATAAGAAGGGCATATTTATTTCTCAAGTTAAATATGTGAAAGAGATGTTAAAAAAGTTCACAATGGAGGATTGTAAGCCAGCTAGCACACCCATGACGACAAGTTGCAAGTTGAGCAAGGATGACAAATCTCCAACTTGTTGATCAAACCATGTACAGATCTATGATTGGAAGCTTATTGTACCTGATAGCTACCAGACCAGATATTTTGTAGGCAGTATGCATGGTAGCACGATTTCAGGCTAATCCCAAGGAGACTCATGTGACAACAGTGAAAAGGATTCTTCGATACCTCAAGGGTACTATGGAATATGGGTTATGGTATCCGAAAGGTAAAGACTTCACCCTTATTTCGTATTCAGATGCAGATTGGGCAGGATGTGTAGATGACAGAAAGAGTACCAATGGAGGTGCATTCTACCTTGGAGACAGATTGGTCGCATGGCATAGTAAGAAACAAGAATCAGTTTCTTTATCGACAATAGAGGCAGAATATATTGCAATGACAACATGTTGTACGTAGGTATTGTGGATGAAACAAACTCTGAAAGATCTTGGTATTAGTTTCAGTGAGCCAATATCAGTTAAGTGTGATAACACCAGTGCCATTAACATCTCCAAGAATCCGGTTATGCATTCACGCACAAAACACATTGCTATCAGGTATCACTTTTTGAAGGAGAAAGTTGCGGAAGGTGAGGTTAAGTTGGATTTTGTTCCAACTACAGAGCAAGTAGCAGATATCTTCACAAAACCATTGCCCAAGGAAGTTTTTGAGTACCTTCGCAATAAATTGGGAGTGGTCACACTTCCCAAGAATTGACTAGCTACAAGGATCACATTCTCAGGGGGAGCATTTAAGTATTTGATTATCTTTGTGCTCATGTTCATGATTTTTGCTAAGTGTAATAAATTGTGTCTGAGAATGTTGTGTAAGGACTCAGGGGGAGTCTGTAGTAGCCCTTTGGTATTATTGTCAAAGGGGGAGAAGAGTTACAGGAAATTGCACATGTGTTGCCAACAATTCCAAAGGGGGAGATTGTTGAGCAAGGTGCAACAACAGTATTGTCATTGTTGTCAACACAGTCAGATAGATCTATTGATGCAGTGGACAAGAAGTTCAAAAGCCTTTCAGATGCAGAAGACAGGAGTTCAAAGGTTACTCAGAGTATGTACAGGGATTGTCCAAGAAAACCGAAGTGGCCCATATGCAAAAGATCAAAGAAAAAGACAAGTAAGAAAAGTGTCGCGATATCATGACATATACAGTAGGCAAGAAAAACTGTCGCGATTTCATGACATGTTGGAAGAGAGAGAAAAAGCAAGAAAAACTATCATGATTTCATGACATGTTGAAAGAGAGAAAAAGCAGGATAAATTGTCATGATTTCGCGACATTCTAGAAGAGAAAAAGGCAAGTGGAAAAACTGTCATGATTTTCAACATGTTGGAAAGAAAAAAGGCAAGTGGAAAAACTATCATGATTTCATGACATGTTGGAAGAAAAAAGGCAAGTGGAAAAACTGTCACGATTTCGTGACATGTTGGAAGAGAAAAAGGCAAGTGGAAAAACTATCACGATTTCATGACATGTTGGAAGAGAAAAAGGCAAGTGGAAAAACTGTCACGATTTCGTGACATGTTGGAAGAGAAAAAGGCAAGTGGAAAAACTATCATGATTTCATGACATGTTGGAAGAAAAAGAGAAAGCAAGAAGAAGTGTCACGATTTCATGACAAGTTCGAAGAAAAGAGAACAAGTAAGAAAAGTGTCACGATTTTGTGACATGTCGCATTTTCATGACTAAAATAGGAGAGAGAAAGTAAGTTGGAAAAGTGTCGCGATTTTGCGACATGTCGCATTTTCATGACAAAAGAAAGAGAGGAAGCGTACGAAAGCAGAAGTGTCATGATTTCACGACAAAAGTAGAAAGCAAGACTTCAGAAGCAGAAGTGTCATGATTTTGTGACATGTCACATTTTCGTGACTCAAAAAGGACAGGAAGGCAAGAAAGCAAAAGTGTCACGATATCATGACATGTCGCATTTTCATGACTCAAGAAGGGCAGACAGGTAGGATAACAAAAGTGTCGCGATATCGTGACATGTTGTATTTTTACGGGCCAAAGCTAAGAGAAAGAGCAAGGAGAAAAAGTGTCACGATATCATGACATGTTGTATTTTCGAAGGCCGAAGCAAAGAGAAAGCGTAAGGAGAAAAAGTGTCACGATATCGCGACATGTAGCTTTTTCGTGGTCCGATGCAAAGAGAAAGAGAGAGAAAGAAAAAGTGTCGCGATATCGCGACATGTATTTTCGGGGGCCAAAGCAAGGAGAAAGAGAGAGAAAGAAAAAGTGTCACGATATCGTGACATGTGTTAAGTTGAAGCCGACGAAGTCCGATGATAACCGACTAAAATTAGGGTTTACAATTGTCATGAAAGCCAACTAAGATTAGGGTTTTTAGCCGACTAAGATTAGGGTTTTCATCATGAAAATATTGTTATAAAAGGAGGGTTGTTTGGAGAATTTTGGAGGTGTCGAAGTGTGCAAAATACGGTCGCTGTGCGTAGAGAGCAAGTCGTGTCGAATCATTCTAAGTGTGGAATTTTGCTAAGAAAGCAGAGTGCGCAACAAGGAGAAGACGACTGTGAAGTGTAGCAGAGTGTGCGAAGTGCTTGCGCAAAGAAAGTAGAGTGCGCAACAGGGAGAAGACGACTGTGAAGTGTAGCAGAGTGTGCGAAGTGCTTGCATAGAGAAAGCAGAGTGCACAGAAAAAACAAAGGTGACCAGTCAGGGTCTAGCAAAAGCAAAGGTATCTTACTATCAATCTTCTAGTTTCAGAATTGAAGTCCAAGTTGGAGCTTGGCATCAGGGGTTGGTGCTCCTTTCTGTTGGTGTAGATAAATCAGGGGTTGGTGCTCCTTCCAGTGGGTGCTTGGTAAAATTGTTTGTAAAGTTGTTGCTTTGCAAAGGCTGGATTTGGATGGTAGTCCAAGCAGTCATTTTTGAGGAGTAGCCACTTTGGTGAACCTCGTTAAATCTTGTGTTGTGTGATGTTCTCTTGTGATACTTGCTTTATCTGGTTCTAAGGTTTCTTATTTTTGTTTTAAGAGCTATGAATTTAAGTTAATTCATCCCCCCCTCTCAGTGTCATTGTAAGACTAACAAAGAGTAGCTAAATTAAGCAATCACAATATATGTTGAATGCCAAGCACAATTCAAGCAACTTCAGTGGGATAAAGAATGCTTGGACCGCTTGCATTAATTAGAAAAGAAAACACTTCAACAATAAACTAATGAGCTATTTCAAAAGACCTTACATGAGAGGGTTCCTACCCCAAATACCTATAAACATGATATCCATCAGAGGTAATCTACTTTTAATCAAGATAGGCCTTCTAGTCCTAACAAAATATTGCCTCCTTGACCTCCTAGGCCTAATTAGAATTTGTATCCTAGGGCAAATATACATCACCTTCCATAGGCACTTACCCCTATTTGTAGGCTAGTTTAAGAGACACCTTATGGGATCTACACAAAGCATAAACTAGAAGTGGAATATCTTGAAATGCCTTATGGAGGTAGGGTGGATGACATTCAACCACCATGTAATAGGCTTGATGTTCCTCACCCTCCCCCATAGGGTCAAAATAAATAAGAGTAGATCAAATCCTCTAATGCATACAGATCATTGATTTAATGTATGGAATCGATAGAGAACAAGACCTCTAGGTATGGGGCTCATAAGTCCACTTTACATCAATTTTACAGCCAACCACTTCATCCGTAAGTAACTTCCTCTCCCTATCTAGAGCATTTCAATATGCCCAAGCTAGGTAATTTTAAAGGAGAGGAGGATGCGTAGGATCATGTTACCATATTTTTAAATCACTACTTTTACATCTAGGAAAATGACACCTTGTTTTTGAGGATATTTTTTCTTACCCTCTTTAGCCCTGCCATAGAATAGTACAATCAACTCCCAAAGTATAGTTTCTACAAATTTGAACAGTTTACATATGCATTCTTGGAGCACTTCACCTTCAACACCAAGAAAAAAGAAACTTTAACTGACCTCACGACTTATAATAGTATGATGATGAGTCAATCACAAACTATGGTAATAGGTGATGAACATTTTTTACCAAGCTACCATACATACTCTCCATGTATGAGCTGGCTTAAATTTTGGCTAATATTTGCTTGAAGCTAATTTCCTATTGCTGCAACTCCAACAGTACCCACCTCTTGAATATGTTGTAGCGTAAGCTAGAAAAATCTAAGACATTAAAATTCAAGAGGGAGAAATTGCAAAACTTCATAAGAATGAATGGACTAAGGAGCTGACACAACCAAAGATGGTAGACGTCAACCAGGTTACTATCAGTATTCTAGGGCCTGTACAACCAACACCATATTAGAAGCCCAATTATCAGGCCACACATAGAAAATATAAAAAAAAAAAATCAAATAAACCAAGGACAAAACCAACAACATCACCCTAAGTGACTATTTATATCCATTGCTGAGTCCATGGACTTTGTATTTAAGAACATCTATTCAGCTAGGGTGATTAATCTACCTAAAATTTTACCTACAAGCCCCTAGAATATCATGAAGACCTATACTAAAAATACCATAGCCAGAATGGGTATGATGTGTAGATGTGCTAAAAGTTTAAAAACCTAGTGCAAGACATGATCGATAGGAATTATCTTTAGGTCGATAACCCTATTCCACCAAATAATCAATAAATGGGTGTTTTTAAAGACCCATTACCTAATCATGAGGATCAGGCAAAGCCAACACCACAAGTGAATGAACTCCATATGGTACCCCCTAAATAAGGGTTTGTCGACATGGTCAGCATTGTGACAAGTAATAAGTGTTACCCAAGTCAAGTCGCACTACCTGTGACTTCAAGCAATATTTCTTCAACGTCATAGCCTCTTCCACCTCTAGTGCAAAATCTTCCACCTCAACCGATGGTCACAATAAATATCAATATTTCTTAGAGCTTGCAAACAATATCAACTTGAATTTCCATCTATAAGATTATTCAATAGTCTCCACCTCATCAAGAAGCTCTCATAGAGATCCTCAAGTAGATGGAGCTACAACCTTAGGAGTCTAACTCCTTTAATAATTTCATGGGGCATGTTCGATAATGCACAAAACCAGTAATCACACTCCATGAGCATGAACTCAAGTTGGTACCAAATGAAATGGTGGATCCTCCCCTGCACATCATCGCATGTGTAAATGGAATACCTTACAAGAGAGTGTTGATTGATATTGGTTCCTCTAGAAATATCATCACCATGATGAATCTCAAAAATCTAGGGCTTCTAGCATCCCATATTGTTGCATCCACATATATCCTTCAATAATTTAACGATGCTATATGATTAATAGTTGGAACCATAGTATTACCTATTTAGGTGGGACAAAAGACCATACCAAAATTGTGTCACATCTTGGAGGGTGAAATGGCCTACAATATCATGTTAGGCAGACCCTGGATGAGGGACATGAAGTTTGTGTCATCCATAACTCACCAATGTTTGAAGTACACTTATGAAGGTCAAGTGCATGTTATTCATGTGGACCTTGAGCCCTTCAAATATTAGAATGTGGTGCAGTAAATACCTGAGTTGACCTTACCGTTAACCCATCTACACTTCCAATTGAATATGTCCAGGTAAGTTCTAATTCCTTTATCGACACCTTCCATTAATCCATCACCATATTCTACCATAGAATCCTCGTCATAGACACCCCCAAATATACCTTTGTCATCATTTAATCCTCCATAGAGGAACATGGGGAAGAGGTCTATTAATGATATTCCTCCAACCATATCTACCATCTCCACAAAAGATATTCCTAGTCCAATAGACAAGGAACCACCTCGTGATGTAAACATTGAATCAACTCAAGCCTCACTGCCATATCATCCATATCCATCACCACTAGTCACAATTCATCTAGATGCCACTATTTTAGGAGAATAATTGTTAAGGGACATCACAAAAAATCCTACCATTGAGATAGTGCAAAATATGGGTCAACCTTGTCTTCCCATAGGTACCATTGTACCTCTAACCTTACCTCCTATTAAAATGAATTTAATTTATGGGGGTCTTTATTATGGTATAGAAGCATATTAGTAGTAAGAATAGGATGAAGAGCTCTTTTCTAAGGATATCAATTACATGTCCAACCCTGACTTCACCATGAGATATCTCCATCTATGCAATTGGTATGGCTATGGTTTTGGGTTCTATGAACAAGGTACTCGAATTCCTTATCGGCCACAATATCAAATTCCTTATGATAAGTCTGGTTTAGGATACAACAAGTCTATGCCTCTTTATGTCCTCATTGATAGTTTAGAGTGCATGAGCCTAAACTATAGGGATGATCTTACACACATTTCCTATGCAAATCCTACTCATGTGCATTGTTTGGGAGAGTATTTTCCTACATCCATAAGGGATCAAGAGATATCCTACGATTTCACCTGATCTTAGAAAATAGTTGAAAGTTTGCATACCCTTCCACACAATAGTGAGGAAGAAGATCAATATCCTACCTATGAATAGACATCTGATGATGATTCATATTACAAAGTAACATCTATCGAATCTTGTAGTCAGTATGTTGAATACGCATGGATCATCCCGTTGGATGATGAATATGAGGGCTATCTACATATGTTCCCAATACATCACCCTATCTTATGATAGTTTCTATCTATATAAGAGTAAGCTCACCCACATCCACATCGACCACATTCAATCATTTTGATTCCACCAGAACCACCTCGACAAGTCTTAGACAACTTGTTGTCAATAGACCCCATCAACCACCTAGAGGAGATGATCCATCCATCAATATGATTTCCATAGATCTTTTTGCATCCCTGCATGATTTGAATAAACCATTGAAGCTATTGGACCTTAATCTTGAGGTAATCAACTTTTATTAGGGATATTCTCCATCATATCCTTCTGAGTATTGGCCTTACGATGAAATGCTACAACCATTTTATTTTTCTTCAAGATCTAATCAATATGTATTTCACTCTAAGGTTGAACCATAATTTCTAATCGATGATATAAACTCAATTATTGATATTAATTTGATCCCTAATCCCCACCAATTGGAATAGGGGTCTCATATTTCAATTGAGCCAATAATTGACAGTGATATCAGCTCAGATCCTAAAAACCCTTAATTCATCAAGTTAGGGGAAGGTTTATCCCCCACTAAGCAAGCCAATTTCACCGCTCTTCTCAAATATAATAATAAAGCTTTTGTGTGGTTATACAAAGACATGCAAGACTAGATCAAAATTGTGTCGTGAATAATCTTATGGTTCATCCAAATACATATCCAACCAAGCAGAAGATATGTAAAATGAATCCAACAATAGCATTAATGGTGAAATATGATTTGCAAATGTTGTTGGATACCAAGTCCATTATATCAGTGGATTATTTTCCATGGATTTCCAATATAGTTCCCTTCAACAAGCTTTATGGAAGGATTCATATTTACACTAACTTTCATGATCTAAAAGAAGTTATTCCTAAGGATAAATTTCTATTGACGAACATCAATGTCCTAGTAGACACCACAGTAGGCCATGAAATGTTATCCCTAATGGAAAATTTCTCTAGATACAACCAAATTCATATTAATCCAGAAGATTTTTTCAATGATCAATAGGACAAATAAGAAATGTTTGAACAATTGGGGTATAAATATCACCATAGTAAAAGTTACCCAAGGATAGGGTTAAAGAATAATCTATTGGATAATAATAAAATAATACAAAAAAGTCACCTTACAAGGTGTTAATCAACCTTAGGCCAATATAAAAATATCACAGTATAGGGTCGATCATGGAATCAAGTCAACATAAATAGTAAATATTTTATATATTGACATGATATGAACTTTTTATTTACTATATAGAGATAAGTTCTTATCATCTGGATTAAAATGTATTTATTTTTATGTATCCTTAAACTAAAAATATATTCAATATAACTATGCAAGTTAGGACTAAAACCATAGAAGTCAAAATTGATCATAACAAAACCATGATGATTGCAAGTACTATTATATGCATAAGTACTATTATATGCATAGGTGGAAAAAACAATAATCATGAATTTCATGTGTCATTAGTACAGTTGTAAAAATCCCAATAAAATTTAATACTAATTACGCTAAAAAAATGGTTAAATTTTAAATAAATTTATAAGATAAACTAAAATTTAAATGATGATATAAAAATAAATTTTATATTATTACATAATTAATATATATACCCTTCTTATGAATAGGGTTGAAGTCTAAGTAGCAAGAATATTTAACTTACAAGGATTGTACCAATGTTTAATTATGATGGATACTATGATAATCAAATTTATAATATACCACTACTTTGTATATAATATAGGAGAGCCCCTTTTGATGTGATATAATCAACATCCCTCAAGAAAAATAATTGTCATAATCTTGTATATCCAAATCTTGTCCTAATAAATATATAACCTCACCATTTGGATCATAATCTTCAATGATTGTATTATATATATCATTTTTGTAGAATATATTATAAGGTTTATTATTAATATTATCAAGATGTTTAATCATTAATATATATATTAAAATCATTAATAAATGAGGAAATTAGCATTGAGATTTTAATCCTTTGGAGGATTAAAAAATGAAATGATTTAATTGTTTTTGTCTAAGGGAAGTTGAGAAGATGATGCACCTTGCAGGGCCATAACTTTTGATTCGAGTGTCCGTTTTACCCCGTTATTTTTTTAAAATGTGTTGAATTGCATGGAGAACATAAGAAAAGTGGACCACATGTTTTCCAGTATGAAAATGACCCTATGAGGCCAAAAATAATCTTTTAATGTAATTTTCAATTTTCACAACTTAAGAGTTGTCATAACTATTAGTGTAGAACCAGAGTGGGGTTGATATCTTGGGGTAGTGGGTTTTATTGAATAAAGGGTACATGATTCCATTTTGGATGCCATACAAGTGAGTTGCTAAAAATAGAAAGTTACTAAAATTAGTAAGGGGGTAGTGTAGGCTAGGGTTTTCCATTTTTGGGAATATAATAAGTGGGAGACTCTATTGTAAGAGGGATGGAAATTAAGTAAATGAAAGGAAGGATTTGCAGGTTTATTTTATTGGTGCACTTTTTATGATGTCTTATCTTGCAATTTTACCCTTGGATTTCATTGACATTCTCTTGCAATGAATTTATATTAATTGGTATCAGAGTGGGTGAGATATTGCTAGTGGAAAGAAGATGAATAGAAGAGGGAGAGGGTGAGGGATATATGCCCAAATGCATAAGTAGATGGAGGATATGCATGCAAAAATAGCATTACTAATTGGTGCAATTAACCACATAGTGGAGACCCACAACAATGTGGATCTAGATCTAGGATATGATAATGAGACTATAGCTGAGGAAGGTGGATCTAAGGATCACACAAAAGAAGAACAAATTTTTTTTGAAAGTAGGTTGCTCCAATCCTTGGAAGGACTTAAAGTAATCCGATATGGAATTAAGATCAATGTTTTTGAGTATTTTGGTGGGTTAAAACTAGAGGCTCTAATCGATTGTGTAAATAGTATGGAGAAGTATTTTGAGTGGAGTAATTTGGCTGAGGAAAATATGGTGAAACTCACGTGCACAAATTTGAAAGGGTATGCTTTAATTTTATGGGATCATCTATAGACATAATGATAAAATAAATGAAGAGAAAATATCAAGGCTTCGGATAACACAGGGTTATGCCTAAGGGGTTGGACTCAAAATATACTTGTAAAAAAATGGTGAATCCTAATCAAAATCAAGATGAATCATGGAGAATCCTAAGAAAATAAAATTGATCATATTCACACCAAAATTTGGGGTATTTGAAGCTCTAAAATGTAAGGTCATCTTTGGGGCCACTTTTAACCTATTAAATCACCTTATAACTTCATAAAAACACAACCATTAAAGAGCTTTCCAAAGAGTAAAATTATTCCTATGTTTGGATATATATTGTAGTGAATTGACCATAAGAAAATATTGATCCTGAAAATTTTAAGCAATTTGGCCGATGTCGAGGGTCCTCATATTCGCCAATTTCCAAATTTTGGAAATCCTAATATTCACCCAATTTGCAAATATTTACCACTATGCATAACCCTGGGATAAGATGAAGAAGAAGTTGCAACAAAAGTTTGTGCCTGTAGACTATTCCCAAACATTATTTTATAGATTTCAAAACCTCTGACAGAAGGACCAAACCATCGAGGACTACACCAATAAGTTCTACAAGTTGTCTATTCATGTGGAGCATAACAAGACCAAAGAGCAAAGGGCTATGATGTATGTAAATGGCCTAAGTTATGCTATTCAGGATGAGTTAAGTATACATCGTATCCTTACTATATAATATGTATATTAGATGACCTTGGGGACTGAAGAAAAGCATAAGAGGAGTAATTACAAAAGACATAAGAAGGGATTGGTATCTTCTCCAAATTAGGGCCGAGGGGGATCTAGCTCATCAAAGGGAGAATTCTCAAATACTAAGAAATAGGAAGAGATAGAGCAAGGCCGTGGTACCTACAAAAGAAGAAGAGGAAATAGAGGAGGTCAAAGTAATGGGGGAGGTCAAATTGGGAATGGATCATGGAAGCCATATGCCTATTTTAGATATGGTGAGGAAGTTCACCGAGCATTTGAGTGCACCCACTATGATGCTAAAGAGAGGAATCGAGGAGGATAGGCTAGGTCAACCTGGTTGAGGAAGAAGATGAAACTGAGATAGAAGTTATTGTAGATGCAGGTGAGAATCTCATGATAAAGAGAACATTTATTGCTCCAAAGAAGGAAAAAATGTAAACGGATGAGGGTGATGAGTCCTGGCTAAGAAAAAATATCTTTCGTACAAGATGCACATTGGGAGGAAAGGTATGCAAAGTAATCATTGATGGTGGTAGTTGTGAGAATATGGTCTCCTATATAATGGTAGATAAAATGAATCTAAAATGTGAGAAGCACTCGCGTCCATATCAAATTTCATGGATCAATAAAGGGAATGAGGTGACTACTGATAAGATATATTTGGTAAAATTATCAATTGGGAATACTTAAAAAGATGATGTTTGGTGTGATGTGATTCCTATGGATACTTGTCACATACTATTGGGGAGGCCTTGGCAGTATGCTAGGAATACCGTCCATGATGGGGTTGAAATACATATACCTTTTGGAAGGATGGTGCCAATGTAGTATTGTTTCCTCTTTAAGAAGAAGGGCAAATTGAGAGTTTGTTGATTGTGAAGGAGTTTATAATAGAAGTACAAGAATCTAGTTGGTGCTATCCATTGACAACAAATAATATAGAGGTAAAGGAGGCTCCTATACCACGAGCAACATCTAGTTTGTTGAAGTAGTATGTTGATGTTATATTAGATGAGTTACCCAATGGTTTACCATAAAAAAGGGATATTCAACATAAAATTGATCTAATTCCTGGGTCAATTCTTCTGAAATGGGTAGCCTATCGGTTGAGCCCAACCCAAAATACAAATCTGAATAAGCAAGTGATAGAATTAAAACAAAAAGGATTAGTAAGGGAAATCATGAGTCCTTGTGTAATTCTTGCTCTACTAACTTCGAAGAAGTATGGCTTATGGTGAACGTGTGTAGATAGCAGGTCCATAAATAAAATTACTATCAGGTACAAATTTCCAATACCTAGAGTGGATAATATGATGGATGTCTTAGCAGGGGCTAGCTACTTTAGCAAGATTGATCTACAGAGTGGTTATTATCAGATCAGTATTAGAGAGAAGGATGAGTAGAAGACTACTTTCAAAACTTGATATGGGTTGTACGAGTGGATGGTGATGCCATTCGGGTTATCAAATGCACCTAGTACCTTTATGTGGTTGATGAACCAAGTGTTGCGGGAATGAATTGGTAAGTTTGTGGTTGTATATTTTGATGATATCCTAATTTTTAGTAAAAGTGAAGAAGAGAACTTGCACCATGTGAGGTTGGTGTTAGGGTTATTACAAAAAGAGAAAATGTATGCTAATTTGAAGAAGTGTAGATTTCTTCAAGAAAGTCTAGTGTTTTTGGGCTTTGTAATTTCCAAGGATGACCTAAGTATGGATGAGGAAAAGGTGAGGGTAATTCTTGAATGGCCTACTCCAAGGAATGTAATAGAGGTGAGAAGTTTCCATGGTTTGGCAAATTTTTATAGGAAGTTCATAAGAAAATTTAGCAATATTCTTCCACCCATAACAAAGTGTACAAAGTGGAAAAACTTTGTATGGACCAAAGCAGCAACTCAGTGTTTTGAACTCTTGAAGAAGGTTTTAGAAGCACCCATGTTAGTGTTATATAATTTTAACAAAATATTTGAAGTTGACTATGATCCTTCACATGTGGGGATTGGCGCTATGCTGAGCCAAGAGGGGCGACTAGTAGCATTTTTCAATGAAAATTTGAATGAGGTAAGGAAGAACTACTCCACTTATGATGTAGAATTTTATGCAATTGTGCAGGTATTGAGGTATTGGTGACATTATTTGTTATCCAAGGAGTTCACATTGTACACTGACCATGAAATCTTAAGGTATGTTAATTCTTAAAAGAAATTAAATAGTAGATATGTCAAGTGGGTTTCCTTTTTACAAGAATACTCATTTGTGTTGAAGCACAAGTCTGGTAAGCATAATAAGGTTGTTGATGTATTAATCAAGAGAGTACTATTGGTAACAACCAAGGAGAATGTAGTGGTGGGCTTTGAGGGGATTAAGGATTTGTATGAATCTAATGCATATTTTGGAAGCATTTTATAATAGTACAAAACTCTATTTGTGGGTAAGACTGGTCGAATATTTGTTGAGTATGTTATGCAGGATGACTATCTATTCAAGGGGAAACAATTGTGCATACCTGTTGGTTCCATGTGGTAGAATATCATCTGTGAGCTACATAGTGATGGCTTGGCAAGAAACTTTGGCATAGAAAAAATAGTTTCTCTTGTGGAGGAAAAGCACTATTGGCCATGATTGAAGGGAGATGTAATTTGATTTGCATCTAGATGTAGAGTGTTCCAAGTGTCTAAAGGTCATGTACAAAATACATCGTTTTATACGCCCTTACCAGTTCCTCTAGGATTGTGGATTGACCTAAGCATGGATTTTCTGCTAGGGCTACCCTATACTCAGCGAGGTAAATATTCCATTTTTGTTGTATTATATAGGTTTTCTAAGATGGCACATTTTCTTGCTTGCCAAAAAACCAATGATGCAACCAAGATTGTAGTACCTTTTTTGATGAAGTGGTGAGACTGTGTGGAGTTCCAAAGACCATCACTTCAGATCAGGATGTTAAATTCTTGAGTTATTTTTGGAGGACATTATGGAAGAAACTGCACACAAATCTATAGTTCAGTGGTGCTTATCATCCACAAACTAATGGAAAAAATGAGGTTGTGAATCGAAGTTTGGGCAATATTTTGAGGTGGATAGTTGGTGAGAAACCATGATAATGGGATTTAGCCCTGTTGTAAGCATAATTTGCATATAACAACTCAGTGAACCACTCGACATGTAAATCACTATTTCAAATTTTTTATGGACAGAACCCCAAGGGTGTTCTAGATTTATCTGAATTACCAATACATGAGAATGTTAGTGATGATGCAAAATCATTTTCTAAACATATACAACAATTACTAGAAGAGGTCATATACAAGCTGTAGAATAGTAATTCTAAGTGTAAAAATGCTATGAATGTGCACAAATATATCTAAGCATTCCAGGATGGGGAAATGGTGATGGTTCACCTTCAAAAGGATCTATTTCCCAAGGGGACATATAATAAATTGAAAATGAAGAAACTTGGCCCTTGTAGAATTCTACAAAAAATGAATGACAATTCTTATAAGATGGAATTGCTAGTTGACCTCGATATTTCACTAGTTTTAATGTCTTTTATTTGCATGAATTTCATGGTAATATTGTAGTTTTTGAAGATTCAAACACCATATCTTGGGAGAAGCAAATCCCTAAGAAGAAGAAGGAACACATTGCATATGTCCTTTATAGGAAAGTGATCACCACACACAATGGAAACTATAGAAAATACTTGGTATAGTGGGAAGGTTTGTCCTAGGTCGATAACACTTGGATTTCCAAGGAGGAACTAAAAAGGCTTTACATTGACAAGCTCAAGGTATTTCATCAGCAAAACTCATAGGATTTGAGTTCATTTTCAACTAGAGGAGAATGATGCATCTTGCCAGGGCCATAACTTTTTCTTCGAGTGTCTTTTTTACCCAGTTCTTTTTAGAACATGTTGAATTGTATGGAGAACCTAAGGAAAGTGGACCATATGTTTTCTAGCATGAAAATGCCTCTAGGAGGCGCAAAATTAGCTTTTAATGTAATTTTCAATTTTTACAACTGAAGAGTTATCATAACTATTAATGTAGAACTAGAATGGGGTTGCTATCTTGGGGCAGTCGGTTTTATTGAATAACGGGTGCATGATTCCATTTTTGGTGCCATCAAAGTTTTTTTTAGGGTTACTAAAAATAGCAAGTGAGTTGCTAAAATAAGAAGTTACTAAAAATACTAAGGGGGTAGCATAGGCTAGGGTTTTTCTTTTTTGGGAGTATAAGAAGTGGGATAATTTATTGTAAGAGGGATGGAAATTCAGTTAATGAAAGGAAGCATTTTTAGGTTTTGTTTATTGGTGTACTTTGTAAGATGCCTGATATTACAATTTTACCCTTGGAGTCCATTGACGGTCTCCTACAGTGAATTTCTACCAGAAGAGAGTGAACATGTGATAGTAGACTATTTATGAACTTTATACTTCTAAATCAATGTATAACATTGTTAAAAACATAAAATACTAAACATATGATTGTTTTAAATATTAAAAAGATCATATTGTGGTTGCTTGAGAATTGTTTTATGTTTTTAGACTAATTCAAAGTTGTTAAATAAAAATTATTTGAATAGTTTTATTTTTATAAAGATCTAGCTTAGGTTGCAACAATATGTTCATAATAATAAGTATTTCACTTGGTAGAATTTGAGCATGGTTATCTATCTTAAATATATATATTTTTAATGTATGTCATTAAGCTCATGCCATTTGATTGATTCTAAGGTTCATCTACACAATTATAACCTTTGTCTCCTACCACTTGTGTTATATCCTTCTATGTATCTATTTAAGTAAGATTATTTATATGTTTTTCATCCTTAGATATGCATCCTTTTAGTCATAGTGAGATCATAATTAATTTAGAAAATAAAATTGTTAATTAATATATGTAAATAAAATTATTTGTCAAGCTAAAATTAAATAATTGAGATGGATAATATTATAGGGTTTATGTTAAAGGTTCAACTTTTGACAAGTATAAAATGAATTATCCTAAAATGAATTATATAATATATACATATATTATTATTGTGTGCTTAACCTAAAATGAATGATCTTGATCTCATTATAAATGATATGGTAATACATATCATTCCATTAAAATATATTTTATGTAAAATTTAATAATTTGATTTGAAAGGCATAGGTTGACTGGTATAGTTTGTGTTCTTACATGTGGGTTACCTAATGAAAGAGAATCAAATAGAATATTGATCATTTCTATAACTACTACAAGGTAAGTGAAATAATACAATTAAAGAGAATAAAATAGGATAAGTTGAAGAGGAAGAGTTGAATAGGGAGAAGAAATGATACATGGGAAAGAAGAAGAGAGTCAAGAAGAAGATAAGGGAGGATATGGAATGGATATTGGGGTACAAATATAAGTAAGACGAGGTAACAACCTAGAAGAGAGGTGGAAAGAGATGTGCAGGTAGAGGAAGAGGAAAAATAACTCATAGAAATGAATCCATATGAGGAAAATCTTATAGTTATATATGAATAAGAGAGAGATGAGTATAGAGATAGAAGTGTTTGTCCACTTGTATTTGATTTTAAAATTAGTATAGAATGTTGTAGAAAGCCCTTGTGGCATACGAAGTAGATATAACTTTTTGTATAGCCTATGGTCATCTTAGTAATAATAAATCAAACTTTCTTATCATTCTATTCTATGTATATCTATCAAATACCTTGTGTTACTAGACTAAAATTCTTTAGTGGTATAAGTTTGGTATATGCAAGTTATAGAAGAAGATAAAATAGGATTGTTTCTTAAATAGAGACATAGAAGTGTTGAAGAGTCCAAAATAAATGAAAGCAAAGAATGTGTGATTATCATTATTATGCATTGAGAGAATAATTTGGTAAAATGAAAACATATTCATGCCAAGTAATGGTATAAGCACTAAATGTCCAAATAAAATACCATCCAACATACATGGGTATTGTATGAAAGAACATAATTCAAGAGATGAAAAGTTATCCAAATAAATATATTATGTCATTTAAGTGAGAAATAGATCATCATTCAATTGATCAATTTATTGTCATACAAGAATCCCACTATTCAAATGAAAGCTTGTCATTCAAGAAAATATTACTAAACATAAAGAAGTATCATTCAGTTGAATGATATGATGTTGATAAATTGAACATTACCATAGTAAGGATATTTAAATAATATTTTGTCTCAAGGACTTTTTTCTTTTCACTATCATACAATAGAGTGTTGTACAAAGGAACCTACCTATGTGTCATATAAGTAGACCACTGTATAATTATACAATATCATACAAGGATTGAGGGATTGTCATAATATAGGTGCCATGATAAAATATTTCCATCTTAGACTCTTTCGTTTCATAGAATACTTAAAATTTCTATTACCATATTGAACCTTGTTGATTGCATGTGTGATTACCATACATCAAGAAATTATTGGTTGAGTGGATAATTTGTTGTTTAATAAGGTCATCCATGGGAGGATTTCCTTCTTTCATATGCATAATTTTGGTATTAGAGCTAGTTGTAGTATGTACTAGAGGAAGGTGGCACAATGCGGAAGATAAATATTGTGATTTTTGGGATCCCAAATCATAGATATAATAAAAATAATAAGAGGAATTACCATCAATTTAGATGAAATTGAGACTACCCAAAGGAGAGGTGTTCACCTTGAGAAGAATAGTGGCATTGAAGTGGAGGAAATTGTTTATACTAAAGCTTAAGGTTAAGATGAGGGAGAAGAATATAAGTTGAATTTTTTTTATGTAATATTAAACATGGGACATAAATGAAAGATATATACTCCCAATTTTAATGGAATTTTTATCCTAGAAGAACTATTTGATTGAATAATAGAAGCAAATATATTCTTTGATTATGAATCTATGAAGTATTCAAAGTGGGCTAATTTTTATTGCTCATGATTTAAGGGATATGCTTTGATCTAGTTGAATCATGTGTAAATGGAGAGGCAATAGAAATGGAAGGATAAAATTTGAACTTATGATAAGTTTGTAATCAATTGAAGTCTAAATGTTTACCTATTGATTACCAATTAAGGTTATTTTCAAAACGTTAAATAAAAGGATACAGGAGTTAAATAACATACTAGATAACTTTATACATTGATAATAAGGCTTAGTCATATTGAAAATGATGATGAGATGGAAGGATACATAAATGGACTAATATTGTTCATATAAAATGAAATTAGTTTATTTTGAAACAGAACAATTGAGGAAACATATCAATATGCACTAAAGGTAGAATAAAATGTGGCTTACAAGCAATAAAATAATTCTATAGGAAGAGGATAATTCTTAATAGGAAGAAAACAATCAAATAGTGGTAGAATATAGAATATGCATGAAGGATAAGCTAGTACTTATCAAAGTGATTTCAACCAAATTACTTGGAAAAAAGGTGAATCATAAAGAGGACAATAAATATTTGGTAGAGGAAGACAACATGATTTTACAGGTAAGTGTTATAGGTGCATGGAAGAAGTACATAGAGAATATGAGTTTCCTCGAGCACAACAGACCAACAAGCATGAAATGAAAGCCTATAATAAAATTGTACAAACACATGAAGATAATATTATTTCATTAAAGCACATGGAGGAACTAGAATAAGGAGATTCAATTATGATGAAGAGGGTATTGTTAAAACTCATAAAGGAGGTACATCAACCTAATTAAATAAGGAGATTATTTAGGATAATGTATAAAATCAAGGGGTAAATATTACAAGGTCATTGTGGATAACATAGGTATTGATAATATAGTATATATAGAGATGGTCGAAAAGGTTGGGTTAAAAATATTGAACACCCAAATCTATACAAAATTTCATGGTTTCAAAAAGGACATCAAATTTTGGTAATTGAATAATGTAAGGTAGACTTCCAAATTGGTTCTTACATGGATGAGATACTATGTTATGTTGTACCTATGGATGCTTTACATGTCTTATTTCGTAGGTAATGGAAGTTTTAAAAAAAGGTAATGCATGATGGTAGGGTGAACACCTACACTATTGAGAAGGATGACAAGAGGTACATATTAAGTCCATTTAAGGACACATGAAAAGGTTGATAACAATCCTATAGTGTGCATGGGTACAAAGAAATAATATTTGAAGAGAATAAAGAATAAATAAGCATGTTTTTATTTCATTTCTATACACATAGAAGAAGGAAGTGGACATAATGGATGAAATCCCACATGGAGTAAAGTATTTGTTTTTTATTTTTTATTGGGCCCCCCGTCCCCTTTTCCCCCCCTTTCCCCCCCCCCCCCCCCTCCCGTAAAGTATTTGTTGAAAGAATATGTAGAGATTTTTTTTATAAATTTTTTGGATGGGTTCTCATTCATGAAGAGCATTACTCTTCACATATATTTTAGTCCCAAATCAACCTTATGTAATAATTAAACTTATAGGATAGAACCAATTAATAATAATAAGGAATAGATATAAACAAGTAAGAGAATAAGCATGGGAAAGAGGAATATATCCTAGGTCACCAGTAGTAGTAAGATAAGTGTAAAGAGAAATAAAATAAATGATAAAGATACAATAAAGGAATATGAACCTCATTAGGTTATTGATAGCTATGATAAAGGCCATATTGTTGAATAATAGAGTGGGGATGAAGAGTTATGATGCTTTGAAAGATACACCAAAGACATTACGTCCAAGTTAATGATAAGAATGGGGTATAATGGTAAAGGAATAGAAATATATGGACAAGGTATAAAAATAATTATAACATTGGATGTAAGGCCAAAGAATGAAGTCCTTAGATATGCAGGCCAAGTAGAAAGTAGTGATAATAAATTTGTGAGAAGCAATATTAGTATAGGGAATGAAGGTATTAGGATGGGTTGTTGCAATCAATGTGGAATATTTGGACATGTTGTAAGTAAGAATTGAAACTTACATCCTTGTGAGAGATGTGAAAGATACAATCACTCCAAGAGAATGTGTTTGCACCAAGATAAAGTAGTCAACCAAATATTTATTTATTGTGGTTAAATGGATGTGATGAAATGATATAAGGTGAAAAAATATTGAGTACATTCTATAAAAGGAAGTTTATACATCAAAATAAGGTTAAAACAAGACAATAAAGTTGGCCTTGTTAAAATAACCAAGCTAGCATAGTCATAGATTGGAATAGCAATTCATGTTCATGAGTTGGAGCTCATGAAACATTTTCTCTTAGTTGGTGAGGATGATGCAAGAGCATCCAATAAAATATGGGGTATTTCTATAACCCTTAGAAAGTAAGGGAAACAATGTGATGGAAGAAAATAAAAGAGAAGTTGAAGAGGAAGACTTTGACAAGAAGAAGAAATGACATGTCGAGAAGAAGAAGAGAGTTCGAAGTAAGATAAGAAAGGACATGAAATAAACACTAGGGAGTAAAGAGAAGTAAGATAAGGAAATGACCTAGAAGCAAGGTCGATAGTGAATGTATATAAAGGAAAATAAAATGATAGACAAATAAAGGAACACATACAAAGAAAGGCTTATAGTTACATATGGAAAAAGAGTGAGGGAGATACACACAAAAGTGTGCTTATCCAATTGTATTTGATTTTTAAATAAGTATAGAATGTTGTAGAAATCCAATGTGGTGCATAGAGTACATATTTATGTTTTGTATAGCCTATGGACATTTTAGTAATAATAAATCAAACTCTCTTCTTACTCTATTCTATGTATATCTATTGAATATATTGTGTTATTGGACTGAAAATATTAGGTAGTATTATTTTAGTATGTGCATGTTGTAGGAGAAGAGAAAATAAGGTTGTTGCTAAAGTATAGACATGGAAGTCTGAACGACTCTAAAAGATATTAAAACGAATGAGTAATTATTGTTCCTTGCATGTCAAAAGCACTTTTTGTAAATGCAATCATACGAATCCAAGTATAGGTCAAAGTGTTGAATTCCAAAAATTCAAAAAGTTAAAAAATAAAAGCCATAAAAATGGAGATATGGTGTCATTCAAGTGAGAAAGAGATCATCATTCAATTGATCAATTGGTTGTCATATAGCCAACCTTCCATTCAAAGGAAATATTATCATTCAAAGAAATATTATTAGTCAGGTAGAAGTGTCATTCAATTGAATGATATACTATCAATCAATTGAACATTACCATAGATATGTTCTTTAAATAAAATTTCATATCAAGGATTTTGTTGTTTTTTGACTTTGTTGTACTATGAAGGAGTGTGATACAAAGAAACCTACCAGCATGTCATACAAGGATTGAGGAAGTGTCATTCAAGGGATTTGTTGTACAAGGACAATAAAAGTGTCATCATAATGCAGTGCCATCTTAGACTCTTTCATCTCATAGAAGACTCAAAATTTGTCTTGTTATCTTAACCTTTTTGCACATGTAATTATTATGCATTGAGTGGTCATTTGTTGAGTGGATAATTTGTTACTTTAAAAGACTATCCATACAAGGACTCCCTTCTCTCTTATGCATCACTTCCTATGTTCCATTTCATAGACAGCTAGGGTCTTATTGACATTATCTTTACCTAGCACGATAGGGTTTATCTAATGCCATAAAAAAAAAAAAATTATTTAAAAAAAAATTAAAACATTTATCCTTTTATTCTTGATGCTTGGATCCACTTGACTTTATCTTTATCCATTGAAAAAGTTTATAAAAATCCTTTACACTTAAAAAAAATTAAATAATTTATTTAAATTAAATTTAAATACTTATTTTTTTATTTAAAATATGTATATATTTAATTTTTTATTACTATTTAATAGAATAAATTTGTTTAAACTATTTTAAAATTTTAAAGTAAAATCTTGTCCATACATAAGAAACACTTTAACAAACATTTAATATTTCTAGTAGAGTGAATATGTTTATATATTTAAATAATAATAAAAATTTATTTAATAAATATATAATTTATTATTATTATTTTACTAAAGAAAATATGTCAGTAAACAAAACAATTCTTGGTCATAGCTAACGAACAAAATTGGACTCGACTGTCGTACTGCATCATTGTCTATACAAAGGAAATACATCCTTAATTTACGGTCAGAGCTGGACCGAGTTCGCATTAAGTCTTTATGAATTTGGACTGCCAGAAGTCTATAAGTTGGCATCCACTTTATTAAAATCTCACCTAATTTTGGCTTTTCACTATTCTGTTTGCTGTCGCTTGCCACCGTGTTCCCAGAATCTCCTGTTCAAAGAAACAGTGTTCAACCAAAAAAAAAAATTATTGCAAAGTCAAATTAAAACATCATTTATGTTACCCGGGTTACTGGTAGGGTTAAGTGGGCGGTTCCAATTGTCCAATGCCACCCTTGATAATTCGCTGCCTGTCAATTAATTGTATATGTGTAAAGAAGTTGTACAGCTCAATGTTACCCCTAGCGTGACAGTATAACATTCATAGATTCATTGCATTTTAGCTTATGGGACACAACATTCCGAGTTTCCAGTAACGAAATGTCGCCATTATTAAGTTGGTTAAGCGTGAGTGATTTTTTTAGATTTTTTTCATGTGTTTAAGATTTTGAGTTCATTCAAATTCAAATTATATAATAAATATTTTTAATATAAATTTATGTTAAAAAATTGTGTAATTTATTAATTGTTAAAATAGATGTTTGCGAAATAAAAAAAAACCATTATAAATATATAATTTAGTGAAGTAACGTAATCTCCTGAGATGATTGAGCTATATTAGTTTGGAATCACAATATAGTACAGATTCGTAAAACTTCCTTGACATTTTTTTTTTTTTTTTTTTTAGCTCCTATATTTTAGTATTTTTATAATATAATTTAATAAGTGTTGGATTTAAGAAAATGCACACAACTAAAATTGTTATTGCATTGAGATAAAGAAGGGCAAGATTTAGAGGCTGTTTTTAATGAGATCATATTCCTGTCTGAAAAACAAATTACCATATAAGTATATTATTTATTTACTTAATTTTGAAAAGTGATATTATATTATTAAAAATTTTAATTTTAAAAAATAATATTATATTGTTAAAACAACGATGTGTAAAAATATGTATTATTAAAGTTAATTTAATTAAAAATATTATAATAAATTAATTAAATGATAAATTATGTTAAACACTAATATGTTAATAAAGACCAGAAATACAGCGTACCTAAAACTTAAACATGTGCTTTGAAACAAATTGATACGTAGGAACTTATGAAAATAAACTATTTCTTTCGATATTAGTATACACTCTAACTATTCTTAATAATTCCATCGGCATTCTTTCATTCTTTTGGTGTGACACAACGATCACTGAACCAGATGCATTTGTAAATTGTATCTATACTATTATCGTAGTTTGTAGTGACTTTAGACGCCTAGAAAATCCATTACTATTTCATTAGTTTTATTTGTAAATTATTATCTCTTGCCATAGTAGACCCACAATTGCACGCTCATATCCAACTGCACTGTCAAAGAGATGATCAATGAGGAAATTAGAAACAAAAAATATTTAAAATTTCCTAGATCTGGACTCTCAACATTCTTGTGTCTCTCTTTTGCACTGTTGATTCGGTTGATAAGTAACTAGCCTTACTCCTGATTTGCTCATGTTAGCTCTTATTTAATCCAATATAGTCTGTCGTTTCTGTTTGATGGGCCTGTGAGAATATTGACCGATTTATGTGATTAAGTCACACTTGGTCTGCAACAACAGCATCCATCATGTCCACTTTGGTACAATTTAATTCCTCGACCTCCGCTATTTGAATTGGTGGTTCAAAACCTTTGTCAATCTCTTTGATCCCAGGAAGTTCAACAGAAACAGGTAAAACAGACTTTGAATTTATGTAAATGAAGTAAATAGTGAGCTGAATCATTCCTAAAACGAAACCAATACCATTAGGCACCTGCAAAGTGGAGAAAAAAGAGATCAGAAAAAGAAGAGGATCCTTCTTGCCAAAAACATATAAAAGACTTAACAAGATTTTGGAAAGAAGAAAAAAACTCACAGCTAGGAAGACATCTCGGGTGACTACAGAATATGCAGACCAGACCAATGCATTTAGAGCGTTGAATAGAGAGAGCAGAAATGGCATATATTCTACGCTTTTGTTGCGGATTACGAGGTTCTGGTAAACAGACAAAATCTCGGTTAATCACAATAGTATTTGCCCTTTCTTTTCCCTCAGTACACAACAAAGAAATTATATTTGAAGAACGCAAACGAATGGAAAGATACATACCACTACAGCTAAAGGGGAAGCATACATAACAATGGAGAGGATCACGCACATAGTGCCAACCATCAACTTCCTATCACTGTGAGTGTGCAGCACACAAATGGTAACCACAACTACGATGATAAAGGCGATCGTCATGGCAAGGGTCAATCTTGTTATCATCACCTGGATGTGAATAAATCCCAAGAATCCATATCAGAAAACTTAGAGTTTCAATTGTATTTTAGCTCCTGCATAAAATTGTAATTAGCAATTCGTTTATCATGACCAAAAGCGTACCAATCGTTCTGAATGTCACAGTGGTATAAGAGGTTACCTTTGTATTTCCTGTGGCATATGACAGAAAGGACAGGAGATAAAACATCTCCAAAATAAAACCTGCCCCATTGATTGTAAGGAGCAAGGTGCTGTGAGGTTTGACGAATGGGGATCCATAGAGCAACCAAAGAGCACAGGTGAACAAGGTGCTGATATAAGGCGAAGAAGAATATTCTTTGGTAGACTTGTCCTTGTATATCCTCCTGAACGTTACCCTGCAATTCTTAAAAGCAACAGTTTTCAGACAAATAAACATTGAGTTGTATCATCGCGAGATTGCACGCACACAATTTTATGGTAATTCTGAAAAAATATATGCCATTGAGTGTAGATTGAACTCACATTGGTGACAAGAACAATGCCAGGGAAGTTCCATTTCCTGCAAAAACAAATCAGCATACACCTTCAGTTATGTTCACGCTGATCTACTATCTCAAAGAGTCGACTCTTTGTCACGAAGATTTCAATATGCACACAAACAACTGATACAAGAAACTAACTCAGAGTCAAATGAGCCAAATCCACTTCTTGTAATAAACAAAAGGAGGGTACGTTTGTAACGTATGACGCAATCTAGGGGCTTCAGGCAACATTGATATATTTTGTATGATATAAAAATATATATTTTGTAACAGTATATTTTGTATGATATAAAAATGAATATTTAAAGCTGTAGCTATTACCAGTTGACCATTCTAGACCTAAATATACATAAAAACACCATTTCCGCCAGCGTTTGACCTATCGAATATATCTTTCGTGCGCTATATATCATCCTTGTAATTCCATTCTAACCACTAATAGCTTATAGACTATATCTTGTCGGAATTATATGCAAAAATTCATGAAAAACTTGAGTAAATCATTGCTGCCATGCTTGCATTCCAAATTTCCTATCAATTTTTATCATGTCTGCACTATACAGTATCATTATAATAATCTCTGGCGCTTGCATAGTATTCTATCATTCTAACGAATCCTATTATCGGCCAACCTGTAGAGTAAATCGTGTCTGCGCTATATGACATCATTTTAATTAAATCTATGCAGATTATGTCTGCACTGTATATTATCATTCTAATAAGATCAAAATATGAATACCTCCTTCAGACCTTCTGGACATGAAACGGATGGAAAATGCTAAAACTAATTCAATTGAGCTCTTCATAAAGAAATAAAGAGAAATTTATGTCATACCAACCACTCCCAACAACAGCTGGACAGGGAACGCCATGAGAGCAGTGATGTCAACAACAACGGCAGAAGAAATTTCAGTATTCTGTTTGCAAAATATGAAATCAACACGATAAGTTGGGGAAGACTTGCAGTTTAGAGCCTTTTTATAGGCCTCTCCCCCCGCAGAAAACTGGTGTAGACCTGATGCCAACGTACACAGTAAAATAAACAACATTTTATAATAAAATAACTTTCAAATGGGTTCTGGGCAATTTGTTGGAGCTTTACACATCAGAAATGTTGGATGCCAGCTAGATGAAGTGCTTTCACAGACTATGAGATCAACTTGTAATATCCTTCACCCAGGGTTATGCGTAAAGGGTGGCCCCAAATGTATTTATAAAATTTTGGCAATCAGTTTTGAATTCGAGACGAATAGTGTAGTGTGCGTTTATTAGAGTAATGTTAGAAATTTAAAAATTAGAACAAATTAATCAAAATAAATTGTATTTTAATAAAAAGTTTCAAATATTAACTAATTTCAATCCTAATTTTAACTAATTTAACCATTTCTCCGTGCTATGGTTTACTGGTAAGGACGCCACTTGCATTATCGGTGATGTGACTCGAGTTCAACCCCATAACGGATATGTATATATACAAGAAATATTTACTCAATAAAATAAATTAATTTAACTATAAATAACCCATGCATAAGTACTTCACCCTCTCCATAAGGATAACGTTTCGTCTAGTCCTTGTCTGTGAATGACCTTAAAGCTTAAGAGACCCATTCACAGAAAAAGAAACTTAGAATGGGTACCTAAAGACCACATTCTAAAATCAATACATATTCCCAATGGAATACAGGTCACTAAAAATCAATAGTGAGGAAGGAAGAAAGGCTGCTGAAAGAAGCACTCGAGGACTCGACAGGATTCGGGCCTGCGACGCACCTTCAACTTTAATTCAAACCATTCCCTGCTCCCTTAGTGGGAATACCATGATTTATAAGCATATATTACAGTTCCATACAATGAATGATAGGGTTAATTTACACGTGGGGTATATCAAGTTATCAACTATGTGCTGTTTTTAATCGTTGATTCTCGTCGGACCACGTAGATTCCATGAGAGAAACCTGTAAATTATTAACTTTAGCTTATGGTGGCGTCGATCCACGTAGACTCCTTGCAATAACCCGTTCATTATTTATTTTAGTTTTGTGGTGGTATCTCAAATGTTCTTGTTCATTCTAGACAAAGGAGGGTGGAGATGGTAGACAAATGAACAATATTTGCAACATGAATTTGCATGCAAAACAGCACGCCTAATAGTAGACGCAACTACACACCACCCAAGACATCTAAGAGTAGACGCAACTACACACCAGCCTAGTGAGATTTTCGCATGTTTTGATTTCATTTGATTTAATCTCCGCGTTATTTTCAGACAATTTGGTAGCCATTAACGCTAATATCATTGCCTTTCTTTCTCAAGTCATTACCAAATATGGGCAAGGTGGCCAAACTTTCTTCTTCCGTATAACATGGTGGTTGGGTTTCCTCTGTCATCCTCAATGCGTTTCATTTTTGTTGTGGTTACTCAAACATCATATCCTTCCTCTCGTCCTTTTTGGGACAACTTAAGGTTTACAAACAGGGATTACTGTCTTAATCATGATTCATCAAAATCACATAATAAATTCTTTTACTGCCGTACTTAAAATAACCCTGTTAGGCATCCGTCTCTTTCTTTCTCCTCTAACGGGGTCCATCTTTTCCAAGAAGTCAAGCAGAAAGTGGGAACTAAGTACAGTACCATTAAAGTTGCAAACGAATGGCCACGTCAGATATAAATGTGGGCGTTTCACAGTTTCAGAGTTTCTCATTTACTTTTTACAAATTTGTGTCGGCAGTGGAAACTTCGCGATAAAATATAAAATAAAATTCGAGTGGAGTGATTTATATTTGGAAAGAAATATAATTTTATATTAATAAAATAAAATAAATCCATGCTATAAAATTCCAATGGAGTGATAAGCTCGTTGAAATATAATGGCTATGACGTTGTTCTACGTAAACGAAATCCATGTGAATTTGTAGAATAACATGTGCCCATTAAAGGGCGCTTCTTATGCCTAAACAGTAGGGGACTTGTATTTTGCTTCTTACCATCCGAACAAACTCAGTTCGCATGCTCTTTAAAATAGAATCACATTTTTCAAAATTTTAACACTACTCGTGTAAAGGTACGTCATAAGTGTAAATGAACGGATTTCAGTTGGTTAAAAAATTTAAAAGTTTAAAACAAACTGTTAAGGTCGGCTTGACCTTTATTTTATTATTCTTCCTGCCGCTCTCGTCTTTATCATTCAACAGGTTTTCAACCTACTTTATTATTATTTTAATTTATTAAGTGGGTTGCAGCCATCTTTCAACCACATTCAATCAATCAGAAAATTGGTAAATGCTTTCATAGTCACAACATCTGCACCTTTTAATTTATATTCTAATTTCATTGGACTAGAAAAAAAATCAATTGTGGGGCAGACAACCACCGTCCTCACGGCTAGACATCGACTCAGCGTTTGACAATGTTATTTTCCTCCTTTGTCGTCATTTTATTTTTCCTTGATGGATCCAACTTTGTTCAACGCAATTGTTGGCTTTTTATCAACTTGTAGAAGCCAGGTAAGGAACGATGTTTGTTTTGTCTCCGGTTTTGGTAGACAATTTTGACGCGTTACGGCGGGATACCCCGTACTTAAAGAGGATTGTACTTTAATGAATCCGTTTCTTTCTTTCCTTATTTATTTTTAACAAGTTTATATATACACAGAGTTTATATATATACGTCATGGTTTGTAAAGAAAATATTTCAAAATTTTAAAAGGTAAACGAATAAATATATAATATGTTATGAACTAGGGATATTTTATTAAAGATAAATTTTTATCACAATTAAAAATTTATATTAATTTTTATATTTATTGGATAGCTTTTTTTTTCTTTTGATGAGGAACATTTTATATACAACATATCCGCAACATGTGAGGGGAGAGATTTGAACCTGGGCCTCTCAATAACTTGGAGAGTTTTAACTATCCACTTGCTCTCCAACTCCTCTACATGAGCAGATGGATAGCTTTTTTCAATAAATTAGCTTTTTAATTATTGTTTTTTGTTTATTAAATATTTGAAACATTTTTATTAAGAGATAAAAATTATATTTTGTAATAATTTTCTAAAATTTGATTTTTTTAATGATAAAGTTAAGTTACCTATCATTATATCACCCTTTTGAGGGTCATTTTTCCTACCTTTTTCAAAGTTTCATCAAAAAAACCATCTTATTCTTAAATTGTGATAAAGGTCACAAGAACTAAAGTTGTTCTTGTGAGACATTTTATATTTTGAAATGACAGAATTTGTTTGAATTATAGGGCTTTATTGATAGAGTGGTAACCCAAAAACATTCATTAATTGAATATGGAAATGAAAAGGATCAGTAGTAAGCCTTGAAAAGCCCAATTTTCTTCTCTATTATATAATGCCTAGCATAATCATTTACATAATATCCACCCCTATAAACATACTTAGAATTTAAGGGTATCATGAACAAATTAGGCATTGTTAGCTTGTTCAATTATAGAAGAATTATTTTCTCTAGATATATCTTGTAATCCATAATCATATTTTAAAAAAGTATACGTCTAAGAACGTGATAGAGAAATGTCACAAATGTGTTCTTCTCATTGTGCAAGATCCCCTGAATAGTATTAAGTTGAATCTTCTACATTACCTCCATATTCAAGGCCACAAATTTATTTTTATGCTAGTTAATTACTTAATAATAAGATTTTTTAATGTAAATCACCAAGGATGTTCCTAGGGAAGCAATGACCTTGATCCAATGTCTCATGAAGTCAAGAGTCATTCCTATTGATAGGAAGCTCACTTGTGTGTGAAGCATTATTATGGTAAAAAAAGTTGTATAATATTGCTTGCTGAAGCTACTCCCCTTCAACTAGGAGAATTGATTTTGGTCATATAATTTATCATAAAGCATATCACTACCATGTTGGTGATAGTGATCCTAAATCTTAGGTCATAGCATAGCCAACATTGATCAGTTACATTAATTCTTTTGTATGAATGGATATGCTTTTCAATAATCAAAATTTCATTCTCTCTCTATATATAGAGAGAAACAACTAGGATGATAATGTAACCCATCATCGATGGAATTGAGCATAGTATATGGGTTATGGTGGTGACATCAATAATGGATCTCTTTTAGTAGTGATAGTGGAGATGTTGGTGGGAGTTTCATATAAATTAAATATTAGAGAAAAAGTAAACATTTTTCATGAAGATGTTAATACAAATATTTGTAGGACTCTACGACTACAAATATTTATAAAGTATTTACAAAATGTTTGCATGGTACAAAATAATGTGATAATCTCTAAAAAATGAATGATACTATATAGTGTCTAATAATAATATAAACTTATATGAAACTAATCTATTATAAAAATAAGCATAAAGCTTTTAGCATTTCCCTGTAGTGAAACAAAAAGTATGTGTGAGCAAGAAAATTTTGATCTTGTAGAAAAGCATTCATTACCATCTTTTTTTACATCTCAAATTTATTCAACTTTTTTGAAGACACACTAGAAATATCTTGAAAGAGTTGTGTGTCCCATCTTAAGATATTTTATTTAATGGTTATATCATTAATAATTGAATTTGACATCTTCTTTTGGTTTCATGATGAGTACTTTAGCCCAAGATCTCTTAAAATTCCTCTAGCCCATTGAAATATACAAAGCTATGGTTATTTTCCTAGATTTCTTTTTTTGGATAGAAATTTATTTTCAAGTTGTAGGTCTTAATAAGTTTCTATCTCCACTTTAATATAGTTATCATTTTTGCTCTTACTACACTTATCTTTATAAATTCAAAATAGATACTACTTGAGAAAATATTTATCTAAGCTCTTCTCTTTATCAAACACCTTGTTATTATTTTTTGGTATTAGCAAAAGTTCTCTTATCTAATATTTCATAATATTTTCTATATTTTGTAATAGTTTCATATTTGATGTGGGAAACTAAAACTAATATGATGACATTCACTTCATCTTAAAAATAAAATGGTTTCTGAACCTATCTTTTTTCTTGAGGTATTCTATGAAGGGTTTGTTTTGTGCCCCCATATAGAGAAATTGAGGAAATATAATATTGTCTACCCTTTATTTAAGAGATTCTTACACTTTATTTATGTTTTACTATATTGGGACCATAACTTCAAGATTTCATCCAATACCTTTTGAGTTAATAATATTTAGAATATTTTGAAATCATCACCTTATGTAAAAGAAATATAATAAACCAAAGGATTCTTGCTAAAAAATATCTCCTTCTAAATTTTAATATAGTTCCTATCATATATAACACATTTCATTGATTTTGATAAACTCTGATCAAGAATTCCCAGCTTCCTTAATGTCAAACTAGCTTGATCTTCCATATAAATTTGAATATGAGATTACATCTATTAAAAATATGCAAATTTGTATTTTGTTCAAAGAAAACTATAAAATATTTGATTAAGAATTACTATTTTTGGCATATAAGTCTATATTATTTTAATGTAGATGTATTTTTTTATTATAATTTCCTAGATATTATATAAAAATAAAACAAAAATTTTATCTATTCATTATTTTTCTTGCGAATGTGATAAAAGGTTCATGATATAAATTTTTAGCTTAGCATTAAAAAATGCAATGCAATTTTAGAAATAGGTATCCATGTTCATATGTTTTATCTTAATATTGTACAAATAAAATTCCATTAGGTCTTTATATTTTTAATTTTAAAACCACTTTTTATGATATGAAATAGCCAAGGTCATATCATGTCTTAGAATTAACATAGTGAACTTAATTTTAAAAATAAATTGTTCCTCTATTATTTTTATTTTGGTTTTCCTTTTAATGCAACTAGAAATTTCAAGATATAAAAGTATTTGTTATTTTGTTATTCTTAAATATCTTGTAACAGCCCTATAATCTACTCCAAAAGAAAATTTTCTCTAAAGGATAAAAAACTGACCAAGTCAATCTTGATAAATTGCACAGAAGTTTTTACCCACAACCAAGTTTTCAAATGTTGTATCATCCCTTCGGTGGATAGGAGTGGCCAATTCTCCCATGTCATATTTTGGGGTTTACCTTGTACACTTGCAATACAACTTAAAGGAAACCTTTGAGTGGTCACCCTATTTCCTTTATTTCCCTTGAAAGACATTTTGACCACATTGCATGGGTTAATACTATCTTGTTTGTCTAAGATAAGGAACACCAAATCCCATACTAGTATTTGTCATTCCTTTACTAGTTTATAGGTATAAAATTATTATGGTTTTACGCATATCTTTTATTATAAAACTATATGCACCATTAAACTATTTTTTGGGTATTTTAATGGAGGCAATTATCATTTATGTAGTTGTTCTTATTATGTCACCCATCAATTACTCGAGGATTTCCAATGATTGCTACACCAAATGACATCCCCAATAGGAATTGTTCCTTATTTATTTTATTCCCTATAACTATCATTTGAATGATATCTCTCACATGGGTATCTTGTTACCTGTTGAAGAACCCATCACAAGGATTTAGTTGCATTGGAAATCTAAGCTCTCTTTCTCTGGGAGCACACTTTAATGATCTAGTACTAAAGTACCCATTGTAATACTAAGGGATTGTCACATCACATCTCCCTTTGTTCCAGTACTAATCCTTAAGGTCTAACTAGATTGGTTTTCTTTTAATAAAACCACACAAAGATTAAATCCCATACCCCAAGGTATTTCAATATATAATTTTATCCTTTTTATATTGTTCATTCAGTAACACAATTGAATAATCCATGTTTTGTTGTAGAAAATAAATGAATATTAAATATCTAAAAAAATTACTTTTCATTAAAGCATGATAAGAAAATCCATTTATTATTTAATTCTATTGCATTAATATAAATCATTAAATTTTGTTAGAATTTCCCAAGAATAGACTTACAAAGCATTACAAGACTTGAAGAAATGAAATAGAATTGATTGATTATTCCTTGGATCAACTTTGTATAAATAATAAATTTAATCGTTGAGAACCGTTGGATTACAACAACTCATCAAATCTAATCTAGACTATAACTGATAGTTTACCTAACTCATGAAGGATTGGAAACTCAAGTAAGTCTATCCTAGTAGACCTTAAGAGAATAATTACTTATTCTAACACCCCCCTTATGTGATACTAGGGGTGTATTGTACAAATGAGTCCTAAAAACATGGCCTGATGAGGTACTCATGTATAATTTCTTCTTTGGAGAGATGGTAAAAACTTCATTGGAAAAACCATCAATTAAAAAATAAATCGGGAAGAGGCTTGTATTTAGATGGTGAATATTGTCCTCTTAATGTAGAAAAAAAAAAGGATGATTCCCGACAACATGATGTGATGAGGTACTCATTTACAATATATAGATGGTGAAAAAACCCCTTGGGGAAAACCATTTGTCACAAGAAAATATCAAATATAGAGGAATGTCTTCGGATGGCGAACATGGCCTAATTAGGTAATCATTTACAATATATAAATGGTGAAAAAATCCCTTGGGAAAAAACCATCTATCATAAGAAAATATCAAATATAGAGGTATGTCTTCGGATGGTGAAGATTTTCTTCATACAAATAATGAGTCCTAGAAACATGGCCTGATTAGGTACTCATAAACAATATATATGTTGTTGGAGTGATGATAAAAAAAACCACAAGGGAAAAAACCATCCGCTAATGAATTCAATAATAACAAGAGAAGTGGAAGACCTATGTTTTAATGCAGTTGTATTACTCCAAATTTTCATCGTAACTGTGTGTGATGAGGCCTAGAAATGCCTCATTATTACACTATGGTTGACATATAAAAATTGCCATAATATTAAATATGACAAAGTTAAAGTGCCAAATAGTGATTAGAATATGTTATTTGTTACATGTTTGAATGATTTTATGTTTGGAATATTATACCTCTGTTTTGACTATTTTCAGCATTTTATGCATCTGTTTCGATTGATTAGGTAGTAAATAAAACATGTATTGCAATTACATTCTGATGGCATGAATAGATTCCTCTCATCAAGAACTACAACTTTGCTTTTTGAAGCAAGTCAATCCGAGTTGTAGATAAAAATTTATGAAGGTTACATCGTTCCTACGCTCATTGTTCATTCCTACGCTCATTGTTCATGCCTTGTCTTTTCTGGAACTATTAACAGGTGCAAATCTGTGTTAAAGGGGACATTGGCGGATCTACTAGGAATGATCCAGAGTGAGTTAAGGTATCAAATTCATACCAATGGTACTTCATAATATAGAGAAAATATATCCAAAATTTGAAGGCATATGGATAAGTAACCTGGAAGTTATGGGGCCTGCAAAATGGCAGTTTCACACTTTTTGACAGCTAGAAATGCTGGTAAAAATATGTGTTAAAGGCCAACTTGACAGCGATGCAGGGAGTAATTTATGAGGAATTAAGAGTTGAAAATTTAACCCAATTTTTTTCATATAACCATGAACATATGGACATAATTTGGTAAAAAATGGAGTTACGATGAACAAGTTATGATCACTCCAAAAAGGCATCTGGGCATGTTTTGGCAGCTGGAAACAGCAGGTCATAGTCCATACAAATTCCAGCCACCTGTCACTTTGAAGAAAGGCATAGAATTTGTCAAATAAAGAAGAGGTAAATGCTTGGAAATAGTTGAGGGAGAATAGGCATGACTATTTCTCCACCTGACAGCACTGCCAAGTGATGCAAATGGAAGCAACAAGTCAAAAGGCAAAATGCAAGAAATCTGGTAAATACAGGACATAGTCATGCAAATTCCATCCAGATGTACATATATAGCAGGGCTTGGAATCAGTCACTCCAGCACATGCCACCAATGCAAAAAGGATGTACAAGATAAAGGAAAACATTCTAGGTGGTCAAATACTTCTTCCCTACGCGTTTGGAGCATGAAATAATAACTAAATGTCACTTCCTATTATTCTAGAGCAATGCAGGAATAATAGCATAGGAACAACAGAAGATGGTCAAAAAGTGACAGATCGGTAGAGGAAAGTATTGACAATTGACCAAAAAGTTGTCCTAGCTCATGTTAACTAATTTCCTCAATGAATGCAGCTTAATAAGGTTGAATAGATCAAGTTTGACAAAGCAAGCTCATGCATTCTAGGAAACAGTTGTGCAAACAGTTGTAAATCCCTACAAATCAGTAATCAAGTATATCAACATAATATTATAAATAAGAGAGCTCCCAGCATGGTTGAGCATATAGAATATAGGCATATAGTCATATAGGAGACATAGAGAAATAGAGAGTGTAGTTGTTTTTGTAGAAGAATAGTAATTTACAGGTTTTTCCTGCATTACTGTAATGCATTTCCAAATTGAATAAAAATGTGTAGTTTTTAGTTCTCAATTGGCATGTTGAGTTGATTATTAGTATTTAGGTTTTCTTAGCATAACTCTTCACCTTCATCTAGTTCTAGAAGCAAGGGCCACTTGCAAGAGCAGAGGAAGGCATCTTATGACAGAATACATTGCTAATTCCTTGCTGCAGCAGGTTAGCAGAATTCTACCAGCTTCATTTCTTTAGCAGCTTTAAATTAAGATTTCAGTCTTGACAGCATTTTTCCATCATTCCATGCAATTTCAACATTTTTGTTCAGATTTGTAGCAACTTCAAGTTTTTTGTCATTTTCCAAATTTGCAGTAATTTCCAGTTTTCTGTCATTTTACTACAATTTCCATATTTGTGACATTTCTAGTTTTGCAATAGATGTTAGTTTGAATTTCTAGATTTAGAACATGCTCAGAGAATTGTAGTTAGTTTATTTTTCTGCAACTGTGTGTGATTTCAATTCAGCAATTTACTTTTCTGTCATTTCAATTTAGCAACATTTTATTTTCTATCATTTCTAGATTTTGTAGGTTCATTTCTTGCAATTTTATTTCTACAAAGGTAAATAAAAGTTAATTTCAATTCTTAGGAGTTAGAGGTCACAACAAACCCCCCAAATGCTAACTGATCCATCAATAAAGCTTATTTTCTGAATGAACTAATCTTTAACCTATTGGAGCCTTCTTTCGTATATAGCCTTGGACACCGCCCTGGATTGACACACATAATGATTAATTGATGAATTAACAATGACACTTATCAGTGTGTAACATGGAGAAGGAAATGACTTGGTGAATATGTCTACAACTTTATTTTTAGTTGGAATATATTCCAAAAATGTATCCCCATTTTGAATATGCTATCAAATGAAGTGCATATGTATCTCAATGTGCTTGGTGCACTGATGCTCAATTCGGTTGCATGCAATATGAATTGTGATCTGATTTTCACACCAAATATTAATAGGTTTGTCATTGGAAAACCTAAATTCTTTTAGAATCTAACAAAGCCAAAGGAGCTTCCTGACTTGCTAAAACTGCTGCTCTGTATTCTGTATCTGTAGATGATAATGCCACTGCTTATTATTTTTTGCATAACCAAGCAATTGGTTAAGAACCAAGAAAAAATATATAACCAAAATTTAAACATTTGTCTTTGACTAAACCTTCCCAATATGAATCCATGTAGCCAATGATATCCATTGATTTTCCCTCATATAAGAGCCCAAAGTGAGAAGTTCCTTGCAAGTAGTGGATGATACTTTTTTTTGCTTTCCAGTGACTGAAATGAGGTTGATGTGAGAATCTAGATATTAAGCAAGCAACATATGAGATATATGGATGAGTATGGGTAACTTATAATAGAATCCCTAGAAGCTGACAATATAGAGTTGCATCACAAAGAGGGTATGTGTAGGAAGTACTAAGGTTGACTCCAAACTGAAAAGGTGTAGGATATGGTTTGCAATCTATCATTTTAAACCTTTTAAGAATATCTAGAGTGTATTTTATTGATACAATGAAATTCCTATATTTGTTTGATTTATTTGGATCCCACAGAAGTAATGTGCTAGACCTAGATCAGCCATATCAATTTTTTTAGAGAGGGAGTCCTTTATAGTCTGAATGTGAGTGAAGTCACTACTAGTGAGTAGCAGATCATCAACATATAGAACAAGTATGGTGATTTTTCTTTCATCTCTCCAAATGTAGACTGTATTATCAAAATCACAATGAGAAAATCCTGAGGAAATAAGGAAGGAGTCCATTTTTTCATACCAAGATTTAGGAGCTTGTTTGAGGACATAGAGAGACTTCTTTAGCCTACAAACAAGAAAGGAGTCTTGAGTGAAACCAATAGGTTATTCCATGCATATTTCTTCCTTTAAATTCCCATGTAAGAAAGCACTTTTTACATCCATTTGAAAGATAGACCACTTTTGGGAAGCATCTAGAGCAAGAACCAGTCTTAAAAAATCCATTTTTGCAACTAGAGCAAAGGTTTTAGTATAATAAATTCCTTCAATTTGAGAGAAACCTTTGGCTACTAGGCGATATTTGTGTTTGTCAATTTCTCCATTAGGACCATATTTTTTTATGTAAATCCATTTACAATGGACTAATTTCCTTCCTTTATGTAGTGGAACTAAATCCCAAGTATTATTTTTTATTAAAGAAGATAATTCATCTTCCATGGCATCATCCCATTCTTTTATACCAGTTGCTTCTTTGAAGGACTACGAATCAGAGGAAATAGATTTGCAGACAAGACTAGTGCGTATGGGGTTGGTAGATCTAGATGAAGGAATATTTTAGATGTAAGGAGTAACTTCTTTAACAGTGGTGTGGGCTCATTTTGGCATATTGGAAGGAGTAGAATTAGTGGAAAGACTTTGAGTTGGAGTTATAGGTTTATCATCTTGATTATCAATCTCTAAGTTAATCTCTAGAGTTGGTTCTTCATAATATTGAGGTTCTACTATAGGAGAAGGCTCAATAGAGGAAGAGGAGGGTTGAGGATATTTTTTAGGTAATGTTTCATCAAATTGGAAATTCCTATGAAAAAGACCTCATGAGATGAGGGATCAAGGAGCCTATATGCTTTCATTTCTTCACAATAGCCAACAAAGATGAGATTTTTACTTTTATTATCTAGAGCCTTCCTTTCCTTCTTTGGAATGTGTGCCCAAGCATTACACCCAAATATATTGAAGAAGGAAGCATCCAATTTTGAGCCATTCCATGCTTCTTCAAGAGTTAAATGGTCAAGAAATTTATGAGGTGTGCAGTTTTTAATATAATTGGCACAATTAATAGCTTCTACCAAAAAAACTTTTGGAAGATATCTTGAATGGAGCATACAATTTGCCATTTCCTTCAAGGTTTAGTTTTTCCTTTCTACAATGTCATTTTGTTGTGGATTATGGGAGACAAAATGTTGATGAACGATGCCATTCCTTAATAGAAATATGGAGAACTCATTACTGTAGTATTCCCCCTATTATATGTGTGAATTTGCTTTATGTTGCAAGAGGCCTAATTTTCTACTAAGAATTTGAAGACTTTGAAGTGGGATAGAACATCACTTGTATATTTTAGGAAGTAGACCCAATTTCTTCAAGAAAAGTTGTCAATAACGGTTAGAGCATATTTTACTCATTTGAAAGAAGGTTCTTGAAAGGACATCAAGTCACTATGAATTAATTCTAGAGGGTATGAGGCTTTTAGAGAAATACTTGGGTGAAAAGGATCTTGATGTTTCTTTCCAAGAGCACATCCAAGAAAAAATCCATCAATAGAAGAGATTTGAGGTAAACCTATTACCATTTCATGGGTGTTCAATTCCTTTAGATATATGTAACTGATATGACCAAACCTTTCATGCCAAATTTTGCTTTCAAGATCTCCATGAGCCACAAAGTAGGAGGTTCCTTCTATATATTTGAATCCTTTGAAGTGAAATAGGTGAGTTTTGTGATCAATATATTGTTTGGCTATGTGAGAATGGGGATCTTGAAAGTCTCTTATCTCAACTCCTACTGGATAGAAGAGAATTGTTTTCCCCTTTCCAAAATTACAAATCTAATAGATGGAGAGTATATTTGTAGCAATGTTTGGAACAAAGAGAACATTTTTATAGAGCCACCATAAATGGTTATGTCACCCTTTCCTTTCATAGGGATAAAGGAAGAGTCACCCACTTCTATGCTACATGTAGAACTTGAGGAGATAGAAGAGAATGACTTATCTGAAGGAGTCATGTGATGAGTTGCTCCAGAATCTGAGACCCAATTTTTAGAATGAGAATTAGAGGTTTTCCCTCAAACATTTAAGGCTTTTCCTATTTGTTTTGTACTGTCTATATTTTGATCCTTCATAGTTGCCTCTAGTTGTTGTAATATTTTCTAGCATTTGTTACCATATACCATTCTTTTTGCAGTGAGTACAAGTTATGGGACTTCTTTATTTATTTTTGAATTTTTATTTTGTGTAGGTGGTTGTTATTAAGGCTTTAGAGGAAGAGGAAGAGATCTCATACTTTGCAAGATTTTTTTTTTCTCTAGTTAGTCTCTCATAAAATTCTTCTAAGGAGGGCATTTGGAAACTTGCACCAAGAGAATCTTTTGTAGATAGAAAGGTGGTTGGAAATATCTAAAATACACCATTTAATTTAGAGAGAATTATATAGATACATTCTTCATATTTTTTATCCTTACCACTGCCTTTAAATTAACTAAGAAATTCTTTGAATTTTGTGAGAAAGTCAACAATATTGTTTAAGTTGTCAAGAGATAAAGTTGTTAATTTCGCCTCAAGCTGCATTGGCCTTATTTGATCTACTTTTCCAAATAAGTTATTTAGTTTCTCCCAAATTTTATAAGGAGTTTTACAATCCGAAATGTCAAACCATAAGCTTTCATTTACATTAGTGCTTATAATACCCTTTGTTTCATACAACTTCCCTTTATGAACAAATTTTTCATATTCTTTATCAAAATCCAGTTTCTCTTCTTCTAATAAGTGTTTGAGAAATGAGATTTAATATTTTTGTTTTCCATGTATGGTAGTTATGAGTAGTGAGAGGATAAATTGTATTCATTGAATTCATTTTGCCAAAGAAAATTGAAGTGAACCCAAATTTTCCCCCTTTAACATTAATTTAGAGAATGCAATATATATCAGGGAATGAAATTCTTTAAGAAACACCAAATATCTCAAAATACTCCCCCCTAATGAGAGGGAAACTATAAGTATATATCAGAAGATTTGATATTAATTTTAGGTTAATGAGAGCAAAATCCAGGCCTATATATCTTGTCTCTCAAATACCTGTCCTGACGAGAGGGAAACTATAAGTATTGACTATATGTGATATTTGGAACATAGGTTAATCAACCAGAATCCTATATTGGTTATCCAATAACCTGCCCTTACGTGAGGGAAACTATAAGTTATTTAGAATATCCAATATAGGCATATAGGTGATTAATATATTACTGATTATAATATTTGTATTTAGAAAGGAAAAAAAGGGAGAATATAAGAGATAACAAGGGTTTTTTTAAAGATATATTCTCACTTTCATTAAGATTCTTTTAAGAATAGATTTAATTAGTATAATATTTAAAAAAAAAAATTATTCGTTTGATAAAAAGTGGGTGTTTAAAAATTAATGAATATCATATTAAAAGTGTAGACATGCAAAATGAAAAATACTAATGATTAGAACGATTTAACATAGAGAAAATAAATATCCTTTATATAAAAAATTTACTTTATGTTATAATTTAGAGTAATAAAATAAAGGAAGTATTTAAACAAGGGAAAGATAAAAATATAAAAAGAAGGAAAAATATGAAAGAATGAGAACCCCGATTAATGCTTAGATAGGTGCAAAAATTAGAATCTATACAAAACCACCCAAATAATTTAATTTTTATTTACAAGATTACAATTATCTTGCTTTTATTGGGCCTCAAAAGGGCTCTAAAGAAAGGATATATGTAATTGAAACAAAAGGTACAATATAAAGCAACTTAGGAGACCTCATAAAATATTTGAATTTTAAAAATTAAAAATATTATATGACCTCTGTGTTTTGAAATCATAACAACAAATGAGATGATTCCCAGAGAGGTCGCCAAAATGCCTCTTCCACAATGAACAGAGGACGTCAGTGGAGGTCTCCTCGAGCTACATCAATGTTGGACGCGAGGAAGAAATTTGGAAGGCGACTGAAATCTTGGACAATATGCACTTAGATGAGATGTTAATTAAAAAATCTCCCTATAAAAAATGTTGTTTACCTGATGGGTTCGTCACACGATGGTAGAATGTTTGGCTCTGAATCACTATTGGAAGTTAGATAAAAGGGATTCAATATTAAAAAAAATTAATAAATAAAAATATACCTCCTTGCTATGATATGAAGGGAAGGATCTGCAAAGGGAAGAGAGAGCACAATCCCTGAATAAGACACACACAGACAATATTCCAAAGAGACTTCACCTAAAGGAGAGAAGGTTCGTTCCTGGAAGATGATGAAATAGCGCTATGCGATGGCGCCACACATAAGGTTGTATATGAACAAAGTTACCTTCATTAGACATAAAAATAAAACTCATAGTCCTCAGATAAAATACAAAACTTGTTAGGAAGCATAAATTCATCAACCAAAATTATATCATAAATATTTTAATTTACAAGTACAGATTAGTTGAATTTAAAGGGAGTTCATAGTTCCTCCGGGAGCACCAAATTATGAAATTAAAGGAGAAACTTCATATATGAATAGGAAACTCAAATAAAATCTTCAAACATTAGGAAATAGGAAAAGAGCCATTTAGAAGACGTTACCCCACCACACGCCAATCGGACATTGGCAAAGTGCCACATGTCAAAAAGAATAAATAGAATTGGTATTTTCTTTAATGGAAAAAAATTATAATGTACTCGATGACAAACAAGATGAATTATCTTTAGAAGAAGATTTCATGTAAAGAATTAAAAAACCTATATTTAAAAACAATTTTATTTTTATTGCCCACCTTATAGAGAATGCTATTTTTACTATATCCACCTCGGACAAAATGCAGAGCCACGTTCGTTTATGGACGATAGTGTCTATTGAGCCAAATGAAGTTGTGTTCATCCAGATTGATAGAGGATTTTGAACATAATAATAGGCAAAATAGGTAGACAATAAAAAAATAAAAAATATATATTTTGTAAAGAAAGAGTTGCAAAAAAAAAAAGGAGAATATTTGCATAATATGGTGATAAAAAGCTAGTTAAACTATGAAGATATTACCATAAACAAATATCTGAATTTTTTTTTCATATTTAAATAAGCAATCTACAAAATATGTAAAATATCTATTTTCCCTTTTTTTAAAAACAAAAGATAAGATATTAAGAACCAGATCGTGAAACTTCCTTCAAGAGAGAATGCCTAGCAAAATCTATTCTGATATGGTACCATGTTAGAATTTCCCAAGAATATACTTACAAAGCATTACAATATTTGAAGAAACAAAATCGAACTGATTGATTATTCCTTGGATCAACTTGTATAAATAAAAAAGTTGAACATTGAGATCCGTTAGATTATAACAAATCATCAAATATGATCTAGACTATAACTGAGAGATTACCTGACTCATGAAGGAGTGGAAACTCAAGTAAGTCTATCTTAGTAGAACTTAAGAGAATAATTACTTAGTCTAACAAATTCTAATAACATTTCCATAATATTTCCACAAAAGGTACATAAATGACACATCATGTATCTTGGGAACCCTTTTAGGGAGAAAATCCAACCTTAAAATTTCCATCTTTATCTTCATTGTCAATCCATTAACCAATTTACAGAAAGGATTATAATATTCATTTTTCCATAGTTTCAATTTGTTGCACAAGAATATTATTTACTCTTATGCCCTCCTAATACATTTATTTTTGAATCCCTTTTTCTATAGTGAGGGAAAACCATAGTTCCCTCACATTAAACCCATTCCATTCTCTAATCTATTAATATTGAGGAGTCCATTTCCTAGGAATTTTCTTACAAAGGATTTATTTGTGGAACCCCCATACGTTCCTCTCCCTTTTAATGATCCCTATTCCCAATCCCTTATTAATATAGTATTTTTTTATTTTCTCATAAATATACCAAGTTCAACATAAATGGTTATACATATATTTCTAGCTAGTTTGGATCCCATACATTAAATTGGTCCAAGATTTTCATAATCAATTAGTGAATTATATATTTTGCAAAGTCTACAAAACATCAATAAATTATTCCAAAATCCATAACATAATATCTCTAAAGAGGAATCATCTTTTTAAACATCTAAGCTTATCAAGACTAAAAATAAATTCCTTTTTGCTTCATTCATTTTAACTTTCCAAAAGGACCCCTTTACTCTTTTTATAATGATTTAATATAACCTTTAAGCCATTAAACAAATAATACTTAAAATCTATTTGAATTAATGAAGTGATCATCTTTAGGTTAATCTTCTATATGACAATAACTTTAGTAAAAAGAACCATATCATGGACTTGCTTTAATTACAAATCAAATGATGAATTCCCTTTCACCTTACCTAAAGGAGTTGTCATTTAGTTTTCCTATGTGATTTCTTCTTAACCTATAAAATATTGGCTATTGTTTTGATAGTAAACATTTCGCATTACACCCATTCATAGCATCATATTACTTTTAACATCATATAAATTAATTTCTCAAGCAAAAATTTAATCTACTTCCTAAGGTGGACATATATAATCAAATGTCACACTTTATCATTCTCTAGTCCACCTATGAGCTCATTCTTATCCAATATACCCATTGTAAATCTCAGGTGAGGCTTAGATTGTGCTTTTTAAAGGTCCATGACTACCACCATAGGTAGTCATCTATATCTTAGGGTCGAAGAATAATTTAGGCATTCAAGCATTTACTTGCCTTAAGTGTGGGATTAAACATTGTAAAAATATCCCCCCTTCCTTTAGAGTTTAATTTAACAACATAAGATTCACTAAACATCAGACATCAAGTCATGAAGGTTCTATCTAGGTGCCACTTGGTGTCCTCTAAACTTCACAAGGTAAATTCACCTAAAATTCTAGGTTTTAATTAAGTTTTAATTTAATTTATCTCTGCATGAGGAAGATGTACGCCATACAGTGAGTGTTTTATCTAGTGCACACCAAAAAAACTGATCATGTTGCATGCATAGTTTACTCTATGGCTTATAAAGGGTAGGGTGCATTGAGAATTTCTAATCAATTTTTCCTGAGTGTCATTGCAAAACTGATCCTGGGGTTGCATTTTTTTGACTTGGTCCAACAAGTCTACATGGCTACAAGTTATAATAGTTATATGCCTTTTTATGCTCAATGCATATACCACTTTTTTCTTTGCATTTGATATATTCTATATGAAAGTCATATTTTTATAGAAACATGATCTATCATCTGTATCTTACATTCAACAATGGTTGAGTAAAATATACTTCAATCTCTAATGATAAGTTTCAAGCTCAAATGATTTCCTTAGTAGATAGTGTCACCACATCTTAAGGGTATGCACCACTACATCTAGTTCTGAGTCATGCATAGCATAATTTACTTCATTGCTCTTGTGTTTCCTTGACTCATATGCTACTACTAATTCATCCTGGGATAGGGCTCTTCCCAAACCTTCTAACAATGCATCTATACATACTAAAAAATTTGCCTTTGGATTTGGAATTCTTAGAATAGGTGCAATGGTGAGTTTCTATTTTAATAACTTAAAGGCTACCTTGCACTTATCTATCAATTTAAATTACTTTTCCTTATTCTAAATAGTGGTTATTGAGTACGCAATTTTAAAGTAACCTTTTACAAAGCATCTATAGTAGCCTGTAATGCCCATAAAACTCCATACTTCTAACATAGTGGTGGATCATGACTAAATTCCAATGGCCTCAATTTTCTTTGGTTCTAATACTATTCTATTAGTAGAAATAATATTCCCAATATATTATACCTTAGGGATGTAAAAGTCACACTTTGAGAGGTTACCATAGAGTTGATTTTCTCTTAACAACTCAAGCACTATCCTTATATGATTATCATGCTCTTTCTTATTTTTGGAATATATCAAAATATCATATAAAAGGATCAAGACAAATTGTTCTAATTATTTTTTAAAAATATTGTTCATTAGATTCATGAAGGTTACTAGAGTATTGGCTAATCCAAATGATAGTACTATGAACTCATAGTGTACATATAAAGTTTTAAAGGTGGTTTTATGAGTATCTTCCTCGTGAATTCTCAACTGGTGATATCTTGATTTCAAATAAAGTTTAGAGAATATGGTTCCCATTTTAATTAGTCAAACAAATCATCTATTCTAGGCAAGGGATATCTATAATTGATGGTCGCTTTGTTCAACATTCTATAGTTAATAGATAATCTTAGTGATCCATCCTTCTTATTTAAAAATAGGATAGGTGCACCCCATGGTGATATACTATGTTTTATCAACATTTTCTCTAACAACCCTTGGAGTTGTACCTTCAAATCTTGTATTTCTATAGAATTCATTCTATAAAACTGATAGTAACTGAAGTCGAAAAGAACCTTGTTTACTAAAAAATTTCTTTCTTTGTTTATCACTATAAATATAATCACACTACAACAAAAAAGGGATTTAATGAATATTTTTAACCACCCTTAAAGTTATACAGGAATGTTGAAACTAAGTACATACCTAGGTAAAGGAGTGGATCCCACAATAGCAAACCCTCGGGGTTCTGCAGGGATGGCAGTAGTTTCTGGAGGAGGTATGAAAAACTAGAGGAATGTAGTGATGGCATCAGGTCCATCACAAAGCATGCATGCTAG